>CM068543.1:1510746-6310746 GCA_035048495.1 Euptelea pleiosperma
TTCCACCAAGAAAAGCAGACAGCAGCGAGCCGTTTATAGTTGTCATATGGAATGAGTCATCCACGTTTTCCATGGATTCCCGCCCCGTGATTCGCGCCCATCGTATTCTCCATTGCAATGTGCGGTCTCCTCCACTACTACGGCACCAAAACAGGACAGGACATCATGGTTCCTTTTAGGAAGACAGAAACGACGGTCTACCATCAACATATCGACACAGGTGGCGCTCATTCACGGTTCGTGATCCCATGGTCCATGGTCCCACCTAGAATATGTCCTACAGCGAAAAAAAATCAGCTGAGTCTAACCACTTGATCTAGAGACTATGCTCAATTATTTTCTTCATCAGTCATCATATATTTTCTGATCTTTGAAAAGTGCAACACAGGGATCACCTTGTGGGAGCCACCATTCATGGGTCCCACATGCCACAGTTTGAAAAAAAAGGTCAAAGCCGTCGAATGGGCCTACCAGACAAAGAGAATTGCAACAAGCTAACATACGCATCTCATGATCGCGCATTCTAGCAATTACCACGAAGTAAGAGGTGAGTTTGCGAGGGAATTTATCAAGTTACACCGGGTTTTACTTCCTATTTTCTTCGAGAGAAGGAGAGAGAGAGAGAGAGGTTGTTCGCTCCGCCCCCGGTGTCGGATAGCTCCACCACATATAAGTCTAATTAGAACCCAACAGCAATGCCGGATTTCCAGGGATCGTCGGTAGGATTCTAACTTACGCCGCTCCACCTTCCGTTTTGGAGAAACGAAGAGAGAATCTCCTTCTGTAATTACGAAAGTTCTTTCTTTTTTGGTACCACTTTGAAGAAATCAAAGCGAATCTGTACTTTTGTTCAGAAATCTGCCGGATATTGCCGAATTTATCGCCGATGCCCAACGTCGGGAAAAAACTCAGTCAGTTCTCTTCTGTTGTTGCTGCTTCTGCTGCAGCTAGGGTTCCAATCTCGTTTCGAAATTTCGTTATATCTGTATTTCAAGAAAATTAGGGTTTCAGGAGCGATAATCTCGGTGTTTGTAGATAATCGGGATCCTCTAGGGTTTATAGTGGTCTCCTGTTTGGGCAATTTACCTCATAGATTCGCTCGTGTTCCGACCAGGGGAGAGATTTTTTTTGTCCATGTAATTTAGTTGAAACTCAAAAAGGGTTAAATTATTTAGGTTTTCACGATAGAATCTCTGTCGGTAACGCCAGTGATGGTTCCGACACGGTTCGCATGGCCGTACGGTGGTCGCCAGGTCATCCTCAGTGGTTCGTTTACAGGGTAATTTGTTTCGTTTTATTTCTTTTTTTTGTTTTTATGAATCTTAGAGGTACTTAACTTGTTCTCCTGCTTGTTATTTGTCTTAAAATCTGTATAATTTGAATTATTTGGTTAGGTGGACCGATCAGATACCGATGACTCCAGTGGAGGGTTCGTCGATGGTTTTCCAGGCAATTTGGAATCTTGCACCAGGTTACCATCAGGTTTGGATTGGATTTCCTTTTAATTCTCATTGTCCAGTTGCAATTGAGGAAGAAATAATTAGAACAATAGCAACACTGATAGTTAAAAAAAAAGAATTTTGGGGGAAACTACAATACAGGACAAAAGAAGTTACTTTGTTGCTTCTGGAACTGAAATTTGTGATCAATGGGAGGAAATTTTGGGTTTCTTTTTGAAGGTGCTAGCTTGCTAAGTTGGTGAGTGTTGATACCACAAACCTGGGTTCAAAAGCCAAAAAAACAGGCTTATCCAGTGGCAACACCAAATATTTTGAAAGTGCCAGCTTGCTAAGCTGGTAAGGTTTGTGAGTGTGGATTCCTTGACCTGGGTTTGAAACCCGTCTTCATGCACGGAGTACTAACCACTGATCCGCTTGCCTACCAAAAATAAAATAGAATTTCATGTTGTTTTCCCCTTTTGTATTGTACTTGGTTCTATCCAAGGTTTTAAATTGTGTTTTCAAAGTATATTTCAGTCAACTTAGAAATGGAATTATTTCAACCAAAGTGGAAATATTGTAAAATTTACTGAAAGAATAGAAATATTGTGGAAATATGCATTGAAATATTAGGAAATGATGAAACAAGAATGAAAACACTCATAATTCATTGTACTACAATAAACAACCATAGTGATTAAGAAAAGTATCAATTGCATTTGTTATGCACTGGCACGGTATCTAAGACCATGATAGCCAAAAAAAGTCTAAATACATGAAAATACAATAAAGCTTACTTACCCACGAGAACTATAAAAAAAAGCCTACTTACCCTCAAGGCCACAACATGAATTTATGGTACTAGTTCTGGTATTTCGGACGTATTGTCATACATACACCTCCATTTGTCAGTACTTGGGTACTCGGGATACTCTTCATATCTTGCTTGTGTCCCATCATTGTCAGCGACACTTCTCATTTTGAACCATGTGAATTATAGACCTCAACCTCAAAGCTCTAGTCAATAGTTATGTCATAATGTCCTTGGGCTTCCCATCCATATCCATAAGATAATGTGTAAGACTACTATTACGTTCACACATCATTGTATATTTTTCTAAATTATTACTTCTTTTGAGTAAAATATTAATATTTTCCAATAATTACAGAATAGAAGATTATATGTACATGCTAACATGCCAAGAACACATCATATATACATGCATTTGTTGCACTAGGGATTTTCTAATTTTTCCTACTTTGTAAGTTTCTTATACAAATATATTTTTTTTAAAATATAAACATAAGATATAAATCGATATTTAATGCTTAAAGGTTGATTTTATTAACTATTGAATATTACATGCTATGTAACAACGACATAGCTCTTTTAGGGTCTTTGGCCGTGTCGACACAGATACTCGTGTCTACACGGTCAGACACGGTCGTAAATGAAAAAAAAACTGTTCCTATTGTGGCAGTCCTTTCTGGATGCAAGAAGAAGAAGAAGAAGATGAAGAAGAAGAAGAAGAAGAAGAAGAAGACTTACCTTTGTCACCACTGCTAGGGATGCCGCTGTCGCCACCGCCACCGCCACCGCCACCGCCAAAGTTGCCGATGGGGTTAGGGTTTCAGAAAACCCCTTTTGCTGTTGACCTCCTCTCCCTTTTTCCAAAACAAACCTCTTCACCTTTCTATCGAGCTAACTGGCTAAGTATATAAAGGGGGTGGGCTTGGGTCTACTTAGTGGCCCATTCCATTTAAACCTGATGGGCTTAAAGGCTGATGGGTGGACGGGGCCCATTTAAAACAAACAACTTTTTAAGTAATAAACAACCCACTTGGTGCGTTGTTTTCTGGTAAACAACACATTAAGTGCTTGTTTTTTGATAAATTTTTGAATATATATATATATATATGTACAGATGTGTCTCCATATCGAGTTTTTTTGGGTTGCCATGTCAGACACCCCGTATTCGTGTCGGACACCGACACCCGTGTTAGTGTCCTTGTTACATAGATTACATGCAATCCTATTCACTAATAAGTGCCACTATTTGCTAATTTTTCATGATTTTGAATGTTTTTTAAAAGTAAAAAAATTCAAAAAAAATTAATCAAATCAAGTTGTATATTAGTCGAAGCTGCACAACATATGATTAATTGATGTACGGCCATGATTTTTTTGGGAAAAAAAAATATAGGTTTCCCCAAAGTTTTTGGAATTTCGAACAGAAAAATCTGAAAATGTACCTACAAATCCATTGTAGATGCATCATTGGTCCATTGATTTGATGCACATTTACACCTCAAGCAATGGTGACAATTTTGTATTTCGACATTGCACTACTTATTTTGTGCGGGTTTGTCGAAACGGACCTACCAAGGAACGTTAAAGTTTTATACCAATGTTTATTTATTTTGTTAATTAAGATGCATGATCGTATTGATATATAAAAAATGACGTATGATTGTATTAATAAAAGGAACACTTTGATGTATACATGACCAAAGAGGTTTAAAGGACAGACCTCAAACAAAGGACCTGTTCAAGGAGAAGGAGATTCACCTAAAAGCTCCTCTCATCTAAATACAAAAGTATTAAAACAACAACCTCTAAGCTATGTGATATACTTTTGGTGCTATAATGTATTTTTGGTCATCTCCATTATGTTACATACACAAATTACAATTGATATATCTAATGGCCGTTATATCTTTATTTTGCAAGTGTTACACCATTTTAATAGTTTATTTATTTGTAATATAAATTTATTATATATTATACTAAATAATAAAACATGTAAAATTTAAAAATAGAGAAAACACAAATAATCGTCATCTTCTGTGAATTTTGTTATCTATTTAGGTTATTGTAAGTGCCAAAAAAGTGACCACCCCACCAGCCATCCACACGTCTCTTGATATCAGCATAGTAAGGACAAAATCATTCAATTGGCCGACAGGCTCAAGTCACGTCTCTCGGATCTACCCTACCTCGCTGAGAAATGTGACCTCTTCGTGGACTTATTTGACTCGACTCAGAGGTTGGTTTGGCGAAGGGGAGGGCCAACTAGTTGAGGAGAACTAGCTTGGGCGAAGGAGTCGATTCGCCCACCCAGTCGGCATCATTCCCCAAGGTAGTCCATACTTAACCCTTGGCGGATGGGACATCTCGCACCTATTGTAGACAAAACATCCCATCCCTGTGCAGGTTGGTATCTTGGATTAATGTAAGTGCCAAAAAGTGACCACCCTACTAGCCGTCCATGTGTCCCTCGAGATCAGCATAGTAAGGCGGAAATTGTTTGAGTGGCCGGTAGGCCCCACGTCTTTCGGATCCACCCTACCTCGCCGAGAAATGTGACATTTTCGCCGACCTATCCGACCCGACTCAGAGGTTGGTTTGGCGAAGGGGAGAGTCGACTAGTTGAGGAGAACCAACTCAGGTGAAAGAGTCGGTTCACCCAACCAACCGGTATCATTCCCCAAGGCAGTCCATACCTAACCCCTGGTCGGTGGGACGTCTCGCACCTACCGCAGACGAAATATCCCATGCCTACGTAGGTTGGTACCTTTGATTAACTATAACAGAATGATGAGAGATAGGATTGACAAAAGCTTCTTGCACACGCCAGAAGGTACAAATCTACCTACGTAGTAGGGGTGTCAATTTTACCCTTTTAACCGGAACTGGAACCGAAAACACCGGTTCCGGTTCCACATTTTTGGGAACTGATTAAAAGGGAACCGGAGCCGGAACCGAACCGAAAATAATGATTCGATTTCGGGTAGTCTAATATGGAACCGAAACCGATTAGAACCCGTACCAATGTATAAATATAGTGTAAAAATTATCATATTCTCAAGATTTGGCCAATTATATCCTGAATCGGAACCGATAGAAATACATAATCGGTTCCGGGTCTGGATCCATCATTTTGAGAACCGGAACCGTTAAGGAACCGAACCGATAAGAACCGGAACCGATTGTTCCGATTCTGGCCACCTTAGGAACCGAACCAGAACCGACCCGTTGACACCCCTACTACGTAGACTATCATGCCCCCATCATGATTGGGCAATTGTAGACACAAGGTCTCCCCTTTTTCCTCCTATAAATATGGGCCTCATTCATCGAGGGGGGAATCCCTGATGAATAAATCTCACTAGCAGAAGCTCTCAATCTTCTCTCACCAGGTCCCCTAACTTGACTTGAGTAGCTGACTTCCCAATTCACGTAAGACGAGTAGGTAGTCGGGCATTTGAGGTGTAGGGTGAGTTTTACGCTTGATATCAGAAAATTGACTCACATTCTTTGGCGTCGTCTGTGGGAACGACGCTGCCAGTTGTTCCTACCTTCATCTTAGGAAGTATCATCATCAATAAAAGAAACAAAATAACGATTGCCAAGTAAAGAATGAATAAGTGTAGAGCCCCAAACATCAGAACGTCTAATGTGAAATAGTCCATCACTTTTAATTTCATTAAGAGTAGGAAGGATAAGTCATTTTAACATGCTTACTTATTTGACAAGTCTCACAATGCAAAACAGAAACATAATCAAACTTAGAAGGAAATAAATGTCTCAAACTAGACAGAGATAAATGGCCTAGACAAGAATGTCATAACATAACTAAATCTCTTAAGGAGTCTCTTTGCAAAGAAAGAACAACACTCGAAGCGTACAATTTGGGACTCTAATGCTCCATACCGGTCCTCTTCTTTGTCTAAAGGTCTTGAAAGAATAATTTGTGGGAAAGAATGGTACATTGCAATTTAATCTTTTTGTGATAAATTAACAAAACAACCAATTTGCGGATAATTTGGGAACATGTAAATCTAACTAAGAGAAGGGAATGAAGAAAGATCAATAGAACCAGAACCAAAAATAGAGGAAAGAGAACCATTAACAATAGAAATAGATCTATTGGAATAAATTGGTTGGAGCGAAGAAAAAAGGTGAGACATACCAGTCATATAATCTATGGCCCCAAAATCGATGATCCAGGATCCATAAAAAGAGGCATGAAATGTAGTGGGGTGATCTGTACTTGAGTGGCTCATAAATGCATGTGATGAGGAAGAAGATGCTGAAGATTTCTCTATACGAACAACTCCAACATTGAGCTATTTCAACTGTTCCCCAAAATAAATTTTGGAAAGCGCTGTCTATCCTTGTTAAATGGAATCTACAGATGGTAAAGCCGGAGTGGACAGTACTCCCCTAACTTGATGGTATGTGTGCACTCCTAGGATTGGGCTTGCCATGAAGTTTCCAACATGTTTCTCATGTGGTTGGGCTTGCTGCAGTAAGTACACTATCTATGATCTCCATGGCCGCTACCACTACTACCACTAGAGCACCATGGCTTCGAATCAAATAGTGGCTCCAAATTCTCTATCCATTATTAAAGCAATCCAAATTGACTCAAATGTTTGTAGTACTATCTAACCAATGCAAATCTCATGGCAAGCCATATATCAATGGAAAGAGCATAAAAACGATCTATCCACTTTTGACCAAATCCAGAAATATCCAAAGATGAAGATAAAATTTCTGACCAAAAGCAATTTGGTCCTAATTGATTTTACAGAAAAATAAGACTTTAAACCATAAGACATCCTTCAAATGGCCATTAAAAATTACCCAAAATAACGAAAAATTGGAGGATGTCAAGGTGAACCAGGATGTGTACTTCATGTGCCAGCATGTTGATTTACAACATGACAATGTCAGCAGATGACGTTGTGATGTAGGTCGATTGGTACCAAAATGTAAACCACCGTCTCACGAGTAAAGCCCCTCTGATTTCATGCGATTTGGTTGGGTATTTAAGGAGTTATTAAGTTTGGAAGGCTTTGATAAGTTATTAGGTTTGGAAGCCTATGAAGCCTCTGATACCATGTTGGGAAATGAGAAGAAAGATATGAGAGAAGGGGGAGAGAGAGAGAATTTAGTTCTCTTAGCACTAATTTATGTTATATAGTGGTTGGCATACAAAATGGGACAACAGGACAAGATACATCCAGCACATAATTTTTTTTTTTTGGATAAGTGTAGACTTATATTAGGGAAAAGCAAAAAGTATAAAAGGCCCAGGAGGTCGAGACGACCTGCCGGAAAAAGGCCTACGAGGTCAAGAAGACCTGCCGGAAGGCTAAAAGTGAAAACCCGCTACAAAAAGCAAAAAGAAGATCAAACAGGGGAAGGAGAGGGGGCCGAACTACTCAATATCCCTCCTACAAATCAAGTCCCATCTGGAAACAAGATCCTCGAAGAATAATCCCCAGCATTCTTTAAATTACAATCCCAAACCCAGAATAAATGAAATTGAAAATACCCATATGGCCATATGTCCTCCTACAACCAAACACCAACTTTTTCTTGGTTTTGGTTTTATTTTCTTTAGAAACGAGGCGAACCAAATGCGGCCATACCGCCATAATGGTTCAGTAAGTAAGGCTTGCTTCCACTTGTTAATTCTTGAACATGCTTGCATACTCATGCGTCTTATCTGTCTTCTTCCCAGTATTACGCTTTTATCACCATCTAATTTATTGCAGTATCATATATATTTAGTATTTTCCATCAGTTATCATTGCATTATCATTATTCATTAAGAAGCTAGCATGGGAATGTTTCTTTCATTGGTTGCCTTGAAACCAAGTTAAGTGCTTTGCTCTTTCAGTTCATATATGTTGCATTTTGTCAATATTAACTGCAATGAGAATCAAAGTCATTTCATAGTTGAGGATGCTGTGATTCTCCCATACTCTTCGTCAGTATTCTACTTCATTTTTATCCCTTCTCCACATCTATCTCACCACAGAAAATTCACTCTGATGTCCGGTTGCAGAAGTCACAAGGACTTGCTAGCTACTGGTGCTATTACTGCTGGACTAGTAGTTTTCTTAAATACAAGAAATTGAAACTCTTGCTAAAATCAATCAATACTTTTGTGTGAATTCCTTCCAACAATGCTTGCTTTATACCATGCACTGTTCCATCAGCCTGGCATTTATCTTGTTTGTGACGAATCTGCCACCAGATTAGCTTCGTGGGAAAATTTTGTGTTCTCTCTCTCTAACAATTCATGTTCATCCCTTCATTCCTGTATCCTCCTGTCACTTCCCCCCCAACACATGCACATAAACTCACTCATAGCTCATTTATTTTCTTTTATGTAAAGCGAAGCAAGTAAGCAACTCGTGACTGATTTTGTTGCTAATCCTGACTTGGGAAGTTGTTTTGGATGGTTTCTTCTGCCAACATTATCATTAGTCAGGCATTGGTCATATTCATCAATTATAATAGTTTCGCTTTTTTTTTTTTTAATTTATGGTTCATTACTTAATTTGATTGTGACTTTTTTTTTCTTTTGCAGTATAAGTTCTTGGTCGACGGTGTATGGCGCCTTGATGAACAGCAGCCATATGTTACTGATGAGTATGGGACAGTGAATAATATCATACTTGTAAAGGAACAAGAATTTGTCCCTTCAGTTTTACATTCCGAGGCTTCTAGTTCTAAATCAAGCATGGATGTGGATAATGGCATCTTTCAGTGCCCGGTTAGTTTAGAAGCTAGTTTTGGTTGTCCCATATTATTATTATTATTCTTTCACTTTCCTAATAGTGGCATCTTTTTAATCTTCACTCATGCATTTTAATTGCATATGTGTTGTTTATTTCTGTCATACCAATCAGGCTTCATTGTCAGGTGGCATGCTTCGGGACCCGGTGTTGCAGATTTCAGATGGCGACTTAGATGTTTTTCGTTGTCGCCTTTCCATACTATTGTCAAGATATACGGCGTATGAGTTGCTTCCCGAGTCAGGCAAGGTTCGCATACTTTTTTATTGCTTTGTGTGTTCTATTTTTTTTTTCATTTATCATTTTATTGGTGGTGTCCTCAAATTTGCTGATTGAGATAGTTGTGTAAGTTTTCAGGTCTTTGCCTTGGATGTTAAGGTGCCTGTGAAACAAGCATTCCATATAATGTATGAGCAGGTATGCATGTTTTCTTCTTCAGCTTTCTAGTTATCTCTTTGGTTGTGAGCAGCTACCTTCCTTCATGGCTATGTTGCATGGATTCTTCTAAACGGGCTAAGTTCTACACGACACAGATTCTGCAACACTTTTTTCTTTCATTACTTGCAAGATAGTAATTAACAATTGCCACAGTTTATGAGTTCTACCTTTGACAAATGAAGTTTCCTATGGAACAAAATATAACATTACATATATGTATTCTCTTGTTTATAAGCAAATGGTTAAAAATCATAAGATATCCTATCACATTATTCACTGTTATCTTTATTATTATGTCAAAAAATTACTCTATTTCACATTATTTACAGTATACTGCTGAGTTCAGAAATCCTTTTTTTAAGGTTCGACGAATCGAACACTCTGCACCTGTGTTGGACTCTGACGCCCGTACCTGTATCAATGGAACATAGCTTCATGGTGCCCTTGAAATACTGTATAGATTGAACAGTTTGTGAGAACTAGGAATATACTCATCGTGTTAGTGTGTTGGATGAGGTACCCTTTCGAAGGAGAAATCACTTCAATTTTAGAAGCCTAAGTGTCACTAGTCTCAATGTGCAGTAACGGATGTTCTTCATTGTGAAAATGATTGTCTATACATTGTTTGATACTCAATATGCTTATTCTAAGTTCTTTTCTTTGAAATGTTTTATATGTGGGATTATGCAAGAATGGTTGCACGTATTCTTTAATAACCAATTTTGTCTCTCTTTGCAGGGCCTTGCTGTTGTGCCTATTTGGGATGAATACAAGGGACAGTTTTCTGGGATGCTGACTGCTTCTGACTTTATATTAATCCTGACAGAGGTATTCATACCAATTCATTATACATATGCCGTATTGCTTAGTTGTCTTGTGGAACTTCGATATTATTTATATACAATGATTTACGTCATTGTACTTATAAAAAGAATGATTTATTTCACTGTATATCATTAAGTTGGCTTTCTTTCCTTGGTAATTTACAGTAGTTTATTGAAAGATAAAAAAAATGTGAAGAAATTACAAAAAAAAAAAAAAGATTCGTTGGAAAGAGACTCATAGTGCAACAACAATCTTAGAGACCTTGGTTAAATAGTCTGCAATGCTATTAGCCTCTCTTTGGACGTGTGGAGAACTATAACCAATGATTGGATTATGTGATGTGTTTCAGATTCTCAGCCAATGTGTTTGGTAGCCTCCACCTGGATCAAGCAAACCACCACCTTCCAAAATCTGTAGGGAGGAAAATGGCACTACAAAAATAGCGAGTCCTAACAAAAATGCAAGTACTAGCCTCGCTTATCTCTAGGAGGCAATGCACTTCTGATCTTGCTTCACTACCCTCATCCTTAAACTAGTCAATTCTTGAAGGGCCTTGCCCCTTGAATTACTGATCAAGCCTTCTAATTTAACTTCAGAAGAATCAGAACCTTAGTAAGAGGTGGCCTCCATCTAATGCAAGCCTCGAAGAAAAAACTTTATAATGTTGTTCTGTTTTTTTTCCCTTTCTGGTAAGTCATTATAACAATGTTCTAAATAAAACGTCTCTTATGCCAAATCTTATGTTGCACTAAAACCTAAATGCCACTTTCCTATTCATGGCACAAATGCTGCTCCACATTTGTTTCTGTGCTATTGTTGGGTTTTTTTGCTTGAATTTCTTATTTCATATTGTTGGTACCACTTGAGATTTTTAAAAGGTTGTTACTGTTTTCAATTATGTAAACTGTTATTTTGTGTAACAAGAATGTTTCGGGGTTACGGTGCAGCTCCATAAAAATGGATCAATGCTGACCAATGAAGAGCTTGAAATGCATTCAGTATCTGCTTGGAAGGAAGGGAAATTTCAACTCAACAGAAAGTCCGATGGGCCCATACAACTGCCGTTTGTAAGGCCTTTGATCCAAGTAAGGGTTCTATTTAACATATGGTGTTTCTGTGCTCTTTTGCTGGAAAGTGGAAACACATGCCGTTGCATTTACATTTCCGTCATGTTGGTATATGTTATTGTTACTAGTCAATGAAATCCAAGCTTCCAAATTCTTTTTTGTAGTTTATCGAGAAAGAAAAGACGTAAGTTATAAACCTTTTGTGAATCTTAGTATCCCCACTCAGTGAAAAAATGATTTACAAATAGTGTCCTCTTTGCCGTGATTTGGTATATTTATGTTTTTGGTCTACCAAGCTTGTGCATCAGAGCATTTTACATTTTTATCGCTTTATCAATCTTTAAGCATTTAATAGAGGATATGGTGTTAGATAGAGTGGAATCGAGGAATAGTATTTGTGTAGCTGATCTAAATAGTTGGGATACTGCTCAGTCTGCTCCATTTGATGATGCTGATGATCTCTTATATACCTTTCTGGTTTACATCTAGTCTTTTGATATCTGCAGGCTGGTCCACATGAGTCTCTAAAAGATGTCTCTCTGAGGATTCTGCAAAATAAGATATCCGCGGTCCCCATCATCCATTCGATGCAAGATGGATCATGTCCCCAGTTGTTACATCTTGCATGCCTTCCTGGAATATTAAAACGTATGCTTTATATTGTTCACCACGGTTCCATTCTTTTTCACCTTATCATCCATAATTCTATTTGAGGCTGAAGTTTCCTCTGAATTTCCAGATGTTTGCAGGCATTTTAGACACTCTCCTGGAAGTCTGCCTCTTCTACAACAACCAGTTGGTAGGCTCCCTTTAGGTACATGGGTACCAGAAATTGGAAGAGCAGGTGGATGCCAGCTAACAACATTGCAGCCTAATGCCCCTCTAAGCTCTGCTCTTACTTTATTAATAGAAGGTGCACGCTTATGATTTCGTATCTTTCTGGCAAATTAGCTAATATATTACATTCACTCTAATGTATGGCTCTTCTCTGTCAGAGTCATCTGCCAATATATCTAGATCAAGTTGATTCAAATACTTGTAGTTTATTATTATTATTATTATTTGTGTACAAAGACTATATTTTTTCACTATTTTTTCCCATTCCTCTCAACTAAAATGATGCAATATCTTGTATGTTCTAAACAACTCTGCATCTTGTGTGGTTTTAATATTTTGTGCTAAGAAAGCATAGTAAAGCAGCACAACCTGCAGCCTTTTTATTGATAATAATAGATAAATTAAGGAGATCTGGTTGTGGTTTGTGTACATAATTACAGTTGTGTAGTTCAGAGAGCTTGTGTTTTAGCTTGTTATAGTTTAGTTGATTGCCCTCTAGTTTTACTTTGTTACTGGATCTATTAGGTTCATCTATTTTTTTTTTTTGTGTAGATGAGTGTTTTTTGACTTATTGACAGAAAGAAAAGGAAGTGCGCTTTGACTACTATTTAATGACTGTCAATTAATGTGTTTTACCCTTGTTAGGGGAACATATCAGAATAAATTTGTTTCAGATGTTTAACATGACTAACATCAACTGTTAATTGGATTCTCATGGTTTTATTTTGAAATTCATGTCACTAGGGATAAGTCTTCAAACCTCTCTGCTGTGGGGTATCTGGGCATTTATAATTTGTTCAATTTAAATGTTGCAATTGTAAGGTGCTGTTTTTGAGGTAATACTTCGAATTGTGTGTAGCTTTTTAGATGTCTGGCGACCCTTTAGAAGTTGTTTTAGCTTCAACTATTTTCATTGTGATTTTTGTAAGTCAAAAGTTTAATACAGCTAGGCCCCTTGGCACTGTGATTTTTATCTTCTTACTAGTGTCATTCTCTGTATTGTAGAAACGTTTTCATGCTTTAGCTATTAAGCTATAAACAGTTTAATCTCCCATACATGGTCTTCATTCTTTGTGTTTCCTTTCCAGCTCAAGTAAGTTCCATACCTATTGTTGATGATAATGGGTCTCTTCTGGATGTGTACTCTCGAAGGTAAACCGCATTTAGTTCTTTATTATGCTGTGGGAAGTTTTAGTCATAAATCTTGACTCCTGCAGTTTCCTTTCAACATTACTATTCTCTATGGACATCTAAGTTGGGGGTCATTGTGGCCTTTGCATGTGCAGTGATATTACCTCATTGGCAAAAGGCAGTGCATACACTCGTATTCGGCTTGATCAAACAAGTATGCATCAAGTAAGTGTACCTTGGTGAATCATGGTCCAATTTTCCTTGAGCTATATTTAGTTGATGAACATTCCCTTGTTCAATTTCCCTGATATTCCCTTGACTTAAGCTGCCTGATGGGAAAAGGTTAATATTAAAGGTATTATCTGTATGTGCTCCTACAGTATAATCATATAGGAGCTCTGGTAGTTCATTGAGGAGTGAGGATCAAAGATTTACCTATCCGAGATGACAAGTTTATTATGTGTGCCCATCCATGTTACCTTGTTAAGGCATTACCCATTTAACACATGGCATCAGAGAGCCGGACAGATTTTGCACTTATTCTCATGGTTTTAGGTCTTAGTCAAGACAAGAAGAAGAGCTAAAGAAGACCATGATCCTTTTATGATCTATATTCACGAAGGGATCATGACTGGTCCTGGCAGAGACGTAAACATACTTATTCTGGGGTGTTATCCACTTAGAATAGGAGTTGGTTATTCTGTTTGATGAAAACAAGCATTCATTAGAAGAAAAAAGGGAAATACAAAGTCTAAAGAAAAAAAAAAAAAAAAAGAGAACCAAGAAACAGGACGGATTTTGAGACCTAGTAGAGTCCGTGTTAAATACCATTTCCAGCATGCAGGTCGGCAACCTCACTTTCCAAAGAAAAAGGTCAGCGACCTTATTAGCCTCCCTAATGAATAGAGATTTCTCCAGGATGACTCCTTCGTCCTATATTTATTCTTTCTCCCAGTAGATTCACAGGGCCAAGCTCCCTACTCTGTGGCAGACAAACAATTAATGTCTGCATATAAAAGCCTGGTTATCTGCATTGAACTAGAAATTGTCAAGGACAAATGGCTTACTTATAACTGCAACATGCCAGAAAACAGAGGTTTTTTTTTCCCTTTTTAACTGATTAGGGAGAAAAGCAAATAGGGACATTTTTCATTATTATGGCTGTGGGTTAACAACAAAGAAAACCCCATGCTTGGAAAAACTTGATGGTCTTGATATGTCGTTTTTCTATTTTCAGCTGTTATTAGTATATTTTTATCTTTTAGGGACACATGTTTCTTTGTATATGTGTTAACTATTAAATATCTATAACTCTGGTTATTTGCTAAAAAATTAAACACGAGACAATAACAAAATTAAGAAGGCACAAATTTTAAATAAATGCCAACTGAAAGAGGAATTTCAGAATAATATAATAAATACGAACTATAAATTAGATTTTCAAATGAACTGTAAAAATTAAAAAAACAAGGAGAAAACTAATTTCTTAATAAAATGTGTAGATGCTTCAATATGCACGTGCTTACGTGGATGCTATATGAGAAACACTTAGAACCACGTAAAATACCTAAAGGTAGGGGAATGATGCACAATCAGCACTTGGGTGACATAAGAGACATAGGATTGGAGATTGAGAGATAAGTCTATAAGACATGATTTTGACGTTGTAAGGAGCCACGGAGGCGCTCCGTCGATTTCATCCTTTTATCGACACGAGACATCGACACATAGACATATCTTAGGGATTAACCAACACCCGTGACCAATCAATATGGTCATAGGTGCCATGCTACTTCCACATGAGAGGAGGGTATTTTGGTCATTTTGCTATTAGACCCGAGTCTATAAATACCCTCGTAGAGAAAGGAAGGGGGACACTTTTCCTGAAGACCAAACACCCCTCTCTCTCTCTCTATGTCCAACTGTCCTGATGTCTTATGTTCTCCCAATTTGACGAATATGGAACCCGAACGGCTAATGACTTAGCTTAGGTGGGTCTACTGGATTACCTTTCCCCGCTCATTAGACATTTGTCACTTGCCTTGTCCTCCAACACTTAAATGTCACATAATCTATACTCTACCTTTGTAAGTATTCTATTTTGATTTCTTAATTTTCCTTAGCCATTGCTGCTACTACATTTTTATTGCATTTTTAGTACTTTATTACATTTGCACAGACATCACAGCATATCAGGCTTCTTGGACGAATTTGCGTCTCTGACCAGATTTGCCTGTATCTCTTTTTGACACTGACAAACTTGTCATTATCCAATGTACATATGTTACTACTGGCATTTGAACCCAAAGGAGAACCAAGAATTATTTGAATAGATTAAGAAATGAAAAACTGATCAGTATATTTTCTTAAAATTAAAGTAATGCCACAGTTTGTATAAAATACATTGGGCTTCAAACGCTGATCAGTATATTTTCTTAAAATTAAAGTAATGCCACAATTTGTATATAATACATTGGTCTTCAAACAAGACATTGACAGCAACTGTATCTTTTTTTGCTCCATACCCTTAAAGAGTGTGCTCTGTATCTTAAATAGAACTTGTGCTGATAATAATATCACCCCCTGAATCTGATTTCAGGCACTGCAACTGGGATACGATGCCAATGTTCCCGTTAATGCCCACAGATGCCAAACATGTCTGCGTTCCTATTCCCTGCTTGAGGTTATGGAGCGCCTCTCGGATCCAGGTACTCCTAAAAACCTTTATGTACGTATGTATGTATGCATGTACATTATATTTTTTAGAGATCTTGGAATGAACAATATTTGTGCTCTCTTTTCAGCGGTGCGGCGGCTCATTGTCATTGAAGCTGGTAGCAAGCGCGTGGAAGGCATTATCTCATTGAGGGATATATTTAATTTTCTTCTGGGCTGAAGCTCCTGTAAATTCCCTCCCTCTGACATTCAAGTTTTGTCCAGCTTCTTTGATTCGAAGAACTAATAAATCTTACTAAAGCAATCAATTCAAAAATCATTGATGAAGATAATGCCTTTTAAAAATCAGGCAGAATGGCAACGTAATGCTCTTTTACCTTAGGTCTTTGGAGTTGGTTGAACTCTCTGCAATCCTCATGTCATTTTAGCCTCAGAGACCATAGCTGCCACAGTAGTTCCCCTTTTACGACAAGAAACCAGTTTAGAAGTAGGAAGATTGCTCTGGCAGGAGATTCATCTGCCTGAGTACCAAAGCAACCTTCTTTTTTAGTACATCATCCGTGAGAAGTTGGATGAGGATCCTCTCAGACCGATCGCTCTGTGGTTTTGTGATATCGGTATGCTGTAAGATCCTTTGGAAGAGGTCAAGGGCTTTTTCTTTGGCAGACGCGGATCCCTTTTCCAGCACCTCTAGAATGGCAGGCACACCCTGACTGTCCACTATGGCGGCAGCTGCATGTGAGAGTGCGATGTGATCTGTTAGCAGGGTATCGAGTGCCATCAGAGCAGCCTCCACGGCACCGGAATCTGTGTCGTTTAGTGTCTGCACCAGTGGTCTCACTGCATCAGCCTTGACAAGGCAGAAGGTAGTCCTAGATGAACAGGCGGAGCCATGGACAGAGCACAGATCCGGTACTGAGGTTGAGCAGCAATATGACATCCTGGGGAAGAGTCTGGGTAGCCACAGCTGCTTGGAGATGATTGTGGCATCAATTATGGACAAGTTGGATTGGTGGGATAGATGGGCAAGTGCAGTGGCAGTTCGCTGCTTTGCAAGTGAGCTACCCCTAGAGAGTACACGAACTAGTGATGGGTACAGCTCGAGCTCACCTACTTGCCTCTGAAGTTCAGGCTTGCCGGGTTGTGTGTAGCGTAGGAGTGCTGCTAGAGCATTCTCCAATAGGGACTCACCTGGGTTGACGGGTGCCCTTACCCCGAAATCATTATCTATGGTGCAAATAATCTCTTGAATGGCTTTCAGGGCTTCGGATCTGCGAAGCATCTCATCGACGATGTTGTCATCAGTAGGAAGGTAGCTGATGATTCCAGCAGCAGTTGATCTTTCCTTGATCTCTGTTGAACTGGTGAGGATGGCCACTAGGGCATTGATGGCCGACTCCTTTGCTGGGGATTCAGGGAGAGGAACCCCAGCAGTATGGTCTTTGGAAATGCAGTATATGAGCTTCATTGCCCAATGTCTCACCTCAGGTTGGTCACAATTGAGAGAAGAGAAGAGTTTTGCCACTGCATCCTTGTCGGATCGTACCAGGTTTCGAGCTGTCTCCGATTTATAGCTGAGCACATATAGCAGCTGCAAGATTTGAGCCTTCAATTGATGATCTGAAGTGGCCGCAAGTTGCAAAAAGAGGCCGATGTTGCGCTGCGATTGCAGCTCCTGCAACCCTGCATATATCTGGAAGTCGGAGAGCTGGGTAGCTTCAACCAGTGAAGTGAGGACCTCTGTGGTTTGCTGTTTCCAGTGCTGTTCGGAGCTTACAGATGATATGAAACCAATCAAGAGCGAAATTGTGGTAGTATCTGCCAGAAACCGTTTCACCATCCTGGGGTAAGCCAAGAACTTCTTGATGCACATGAGGCAAGCAGATTTGCAGGCCGGTGAGCTCGATGAGAGCATCTGGACAAGCTTGCTTACAAATTGCTTGTGTTCGAAGTCCTTGATGCTATTGTCTCCAAGTTGCATTTTTATTAGAGCTGCAGCCATTGTAGTTCTGGTCTCCGAAGATCCTGAGAGAAGAAGAAACCAATAGAATGAGTTTTAGGGCACAAAAGTAGAAAGGATTCACGAGTTTAGATGTATCTTTTTCCACCTTGGTTAAACCGAGCGACAAATGGTTGAAAATGCCCAGCTTTAGCCATCTCGAGGACAAAGTGAGTGTTTGAAGAAAGGGTTTGCAACACCTGTTGGGCTTTCTGCCAGACATCAGGGTTATTGTTATGGAGCAAAGAGACCAAGAGAGGGATACAGTCTTTGGCCTTGCCTATTTCCTCTGCAAATGTTTCGTTCACCGACAGCACCAACAAAATTGCAATAGCATCTGGTTCTGCCTCTCCTTTGTAGAAATGCTTCACGATGCAACGAATGCCTCCTTCTTTGACAATAACTTCCTGCAATTTGTCGCACAAACTCTCAGATTTAGAATTGGAGGAATAAGAGGGGTTTGTGATCAGTTTACCTTGTTGTCGTCACAGTAACTAGCGAGGTAATAGAGACATTTTAGGGCTGCCTTGGTGTTTAGGGTATTAGCTTTAACGATTTCCACCATCTTCGGGATGAGACCTTTCTCTGAACTTACAGCTCTGTAGTGAGGCACTTCCATCAGTTGTTGCAGGTCATCTAATGATTTCTTTAGTATGTCGTCGTCATTGGAGTTGATTCCCGAAACTGCACTTTGGAACTTGAAATCCACGTCCCTTTGCTTCCATTCCTCTATAGAGCCCCGAAGAGAAAGGTTTGGGGTAAGCTCGAGAGAATCGAGCTCCATTTCGCAGGTGGGGCAGGTACTCTCTCCTCTTCCAAAATGCTCCAGGATTGCTTTCCTCTCGAAGCTGTGACCACAGACAATGGCAACTGGGTCCGTCATCAGCTCTTTACATAATGGACACGTAAACGAGCCAATCGAATATTGCCTGTATGTCGCGATTGCCTGTTCTTGCGGGCTTGGTACTAGTTCTGAACTGTACAGTAACTGTATCAGTTGAGAGAGCTGAAGGGCCTCAGCTTTCTTCTTTTGTGCTTCCATTTCTTCCTTTTCCTGCTTCAACAGTGCTAGCTCATTCTGTACAAGCGAAGCATTCGCGCTTGCTCCAACAGCTTCTGCAATTTTTTGCAAGAGCTGGAGGGAGTGGTCCCGGTTTCTTCCATTCTGGGACATTGATTTCTCAATCTCTGATGTGATGGCGTCGGTCGCAGCTGCAGATCGAAACTCCATGGACCTAAGATTGTTGATGATCTGGTCGGTTTTGGACTCGAGGTTCAAGGCTGCATCTAGATTAGCCAAGTCCAATGAAGAAATGGTCTCAGCAATCTCCTTGGCAAGTTCCTGCATCTGCTCGAGGACAGAGTGGGAGTTGAGAAAACGACGGAGTTGGCTCCCTGATTTGTAATCTTCGATGACCTTGCAGGCTTTCCTTAGCTGAGAATGCATGGTCTCTAAAGCAGTTATTGTGGGTCTAGAACCTGTTGTTTCCTCCACCTTCCTGGCCTGCAAGGCTTGGAAAAGGGTATTCAGTTCTGCGATAGGTTTGGAGAATTCCCTGAAACTCTCCTTTTCAAGCACCACATCTTCCGTTTCATTAACAAGCTGCTTCGCCGCTAATCCCACTTTGTTCCACAGTTCCTGTAATACTGCTACACCTACTTCTTTGAGACTGACATCAAGAAAATCCATGGAGAGCTATATAGCTTTTCAAAGAATTTGTGCTGGAGTTCGTGGCCGCAGATTCACCCGAACTAGAAGAGCTACCCAAAATAAAAAAAACACTCAATTCATTAGGTATCATATCAAATAGACCATATGATTTCTTCCAAACACCATCTCCTCAGCAGCAGCAGCAGCAGCAAAAGAAACAGGTCTAGCCTGAGAGTCAACGCAAGCTTGATTCTCGCTGGTCGGTCCTATACTCCTATATCATGTGTCTCCTCTCTATGTACGAACAAACCAGGTGATCAACGAAGTAGAAAATACAAATGGAGGTCAGGGAGTTTGTGAGGGGATCTGAAGGTTCGGTTTGAAGGATTTTTGAAGGAGAAGGGGAAGGATAAGGAATGGAAAAAACAGAGTCTTCCTTGTCTTTATGCGTTCGGAGGTTGGAAGACATAATAATAAGAGGAGAGTTGCACTTTATAATTTTTCAAAGACGAAATTGCTTGGTAAACTAAAGATAAGCCGCGGTTCTCTTTCTGGAGTAGAGGGAGGGATTTGTGTTTCCACTCTCGCATCGTTGAATCTTCCACGTATGGTCCCAAACGATATAGAAAGTTGTACCAGGTAATCCGTTATCGTGCCACTTACGTGATGTACCCGCCATTTCTAGATTAGATGAATGCGTCATCTGTTTTTGGTCCAACGGCTTCGAACCACACTAACATATCCTGGATTGTCCACGTGGCACACTCTTAGAGATCATTGACCGTTTGATACATCACTGGGTGAACATACAGACCAAACATCAGCCTGATTAATGGTTCCTAACCGTTGGAATTGATTTTTTTATGGGTTGATTTTCAACCGTGCAATTCCAGAATCATTTTGGGGTTCTGAGATCCAACGCCTAGGAAACACCAATAAGGCTGATTTTTAAACAATCACAAGCCAATGAGTTCAAGTGCTTTTGCAACGTACCCATGTGCTTTTGCTTTTTAGGTGTACGTGCCGAGAACTCATTGGCTGTGTTTGTGTGATTTGCAATCCGATTGTGACAGAAGTTTTACTCGTCATTGATCTTTAAGATGGTGCCACGTGACCTATTTAGGTGCGGCCCGGAGGCCGGGATCAAAAATTTTCTCGCATCTACTGACCTACCTGGACTTCTACACTATTGCGTCACTCGCTCGCTCATATTTACAGCTGGAAATAGCCAACGTGTCGCTCATGTGTCACTGTAACGCGTCTAAATAAAACCAAGAAGAAAGAGAAACTGTTTTTGACACGTGGACACACTTTTGTCCTGTGGCTGCGCAACAAGGCACCACCACTTGAGAGGCGACTCGTGGACTAAAACTTCTGTCACAATGAGATTGTAAATCACACAAAACACAACCAATGAGTTCTCGGCACGTACACCTAAAAAGCAAAAGCACATGGCTATGTGATAGAAGCTTTACTCCGACTCGTGGTGATGATTATGCAGTTTGAGCGCTTTGAATCTTGCTGCGATCCCCATTCCCCACACGGCCACACTCGTGGAAAAGGTCCACACTCCCACTTGATAAAGCGGTGAGCTTTAAAAACTAGATAACACACACACGCTTAGTCTAAATGCAAGAGATAGCCCTATAATGAGTGGTCCAGATCGGTCGGTTGGTGGGCCATACCATGAGAGTGGAATTCAGGAATGGGTTCATTGAGGATGATGGACCATTGGCCTCTACTATTTCTTCCACGCCACGTGCGCTTGAGCCTTGACCACGGGTCGATTGACTTTGGAAATTATTTCCTATAGAGAGACTGAACTGATTTGATGAAGGACACGGTCATCCAATAATTGCTCTTTATGTTTTTCTATTTTTTGCCCGCAGGTTAACAAACAGTTGCAGTTTTCACGCTTCGAGTATGCAAATAGTTGCAGACTAGAATTTCCCCAACTCTGCTAACCGCCTCAAAAATGAAATTAAAAATGACGCCACGTGGCACTCTTTCAGCCCCTGATCCCGTGAACCCTTGGTGGACCTAACGACTGAAAATGAAATTAAAAGTGATTTATACGCAATGGATAAGATGATTTTTCATCATGGACTTCTTGAATAAGCCTATGAGTTGGTTCTAACCTCCTCTAGGGAGTTGGGCTCTCGGCCCCAACTGTGGTTGATAGCACTTAGATGAAATTCACTTTTTTTATTAAGTAAAAACCAGCTCAGTGCCATCAACCGCTGATGGATTCTTGGAATAAATGGCCGAGAGTCAGACTCCCAAGAGGGGTCAGAAAAAGGGGGTCCTAGGAGCCTGAGCTATATATAAATTAGAAGTTTTGGATAGTGATGATTTTTGGAGAGGATGGTCGATCTCTATGGTACAAAAATTCAAATCATTCTAATATTCGTAGCCTGATTTACAAGTTAAAGAATTATGGACTGTCTATTTTTTACCATCAACTTGTAACCCACATTTGATGGGGTTGAAAATTTCAGAATGACCTGATTTTTTATAGGGTCAAAAAATTCATGGTAAAATCAAATCCAAAACACATAAGTATTTTTGGCATTAATTTATGAGTTGGGATCTGTGGACATAAATTTCTTTCAGCCAACATCTGCGGCGTCAATTCCAAAATCCAATGGTGGTTGACAGTGCTGAGCTGGCATTCACTTTTGTCAAAGCAAAACCACGGTTGGATTCTCAAATTGGACGCCATAGATTTCAGGTGAAAATTTCAGTAAAGAAATTTATGTCCGCGGACCCGAGCTTAATATATATGGAAAGATTTCTGAATGGAGACTTGGAGAGTCGAGACCTTTTCCCTGGAGTGGGGCAGGTTTTTTTTACACACATGACAGTTGGCCAGTACTAGTAGGACGTTGGTAAACTTTGGAAACCTCTGCTATTTTTGACCAATTCGTGGTAAAATTAGGTGTTTTCCTGACGTTAGAAAAGTTTGAGATTCTCCATCTTCCTTTCTCTTTTCGAGTAGAACTTTGCTGACCGGTGCTGGTCAGCAAAATAGCAAAGTTGCTGACCGTCCACAATATGAGGCAGGCGGCACTCTTACATTAAGCTGACCGTATAGATGTTTGGCCAATACCTAGGTAGACCTAAAAACCAAAAATCGGCCTGATTAATGATTTCAAACCTATGGATCTTTGTACCACAAATCATGGTCAACAGGTTCCGAATGGTTCACTTTTGTTGGTCATAGGACCCGACTCATACTCAAATACCACGGTTAAAAATCAACCCATGAAAACGACTCCAATCCAATTATCCAACCCGCACCGGTCAGCAAAGTTCCACTCTCTCCTCTTCTCTTCTTTTCTCTTACTCCGCACAATGGGAAAACGGGAAACTTGACGGCCAACAACTTCCTTTATTTTTTCTTTCCTTTGCCTTGATTTCTTTCTTTCCATTCTTCATCCGTGTTCCAAGGTTTCCGCATTCGACATTTTCTTCTCCATGGCTTTACAAAGAAAGAACAGATGTGCCGCCCAATATTCAAAGGGATGTGACCCAACGTTCAATGGAGAAAGTATCTCCTGTTTCATAGGGACTTCGAAATTTGAAGTCTTCCCCTTCTAGTATTGCCACGTGGAGTACATTTAAGGGCTCACTGACCTTATGGGTGTTTGTTCCACTTCTAAGTGGACCTACATACCAAAAATCAGCTTGATTAATGATTTCTAACAGTTATATTTTAGCATCCTAGAATATTGTTCAAATCCAACGGTCATAAATCACGATATTAACATACTTATCTACCGGATAGATATTGCCAATTAAACTGATTTTTGATGTTTAGATTTACCGAGAGGTGGACCAAACATCCATAAGGTCAGTGGGCCCTAATTAAAGAGTGTTCCACATGGCATTTTGGAAGGGTGACTTCAAACTTTGAAGTCTCCGAACCACATCAAACTCGGGCTCATGTTCAATGCACATAACCTTGGTGTCGGGCCATAAAGAGTGTTCCACGTGGCATTTTGGAAGTTCCGGACCACATCAAAGTCGGGGTCATGGTCAATGCACAAAACCTTGGTGTTCGTATGTTCTTAGAAAGTTGTGAGTCCGGGTTAAAGTCCACGTGATCACCGCCATTTAATTTGTATACTTTTTCATGAAAGACTTTGCACCCTAGTCGACAATGGGTCCCAGTTAAGCATTATTTCAGGAAAAGGTTAACATCCATCAGATGATCATATCCATCGAATCTGTAAATTTTTCATGGACGATTCATCATATTCAAGGGTGAGAGCATTAGGTGTTCACTAACGTTGTATTGACATAAAAAAATCCTAGAAGCTGAACAAGTCAAAAAAGAGAAAAAGCGTGGACGGCAGGATTCGAACCTGCGCGGGCAGAGCCCACATGATTTCTAGTCATGCCCGATAACCACTCCGGCACGTCCACCTTTTGTTATTACTTTCGTAACATTAAATATATAATCATTTTAATAAGAGAGGTACTTTCTCGTAATTATAAGAACGTGTATCATGACTGCTATGGTTTTAACTTTAAAAACGGCCATCATGACCGTTATATAACAGTCTTGTAACGGTATGTTCAAAATCCATTGTTTAGGACTGTATTATGACATTTTAATAGTATTTTATTATTTTTCTCTTCAAAGATTAATAGTAACGGATTAAAGAAAAATAATAAAAAATTAGAACAAGAACACACTGTTATAACTGTCATTAAATGGTGAACGTTGGTCGAGGTCCACACCAAGGTTTAAAAGAGGCCATTTTAACGGTTAAACGGACTAGGGTGTTACCGAAACAGATTGAAACGGGCAGGGGCAAAAATGAAAAAAATGGAAAAAATGGAATTTAATGGAAAAAAAAAATGGTGCTGATTTGAAAATTTAAAAAAATAGAATTTAATGGATTCTAACAGATTTAACGATCGTTTTTTCACAAATTTTTTCAAAATTTAACGGTTGTTTGAACAATTTGAACGGCGTTAAAACAAAAAAAAAAAGGCCGTTAAATTCAAAAACGTTAAAACATGTTTAAACGATTTTAACGGAAACGGGCGTGGGGCGTTACCATTTAAACGGCCGTTTTTAAAACCATGGTCCACACTACCTTTATCCCTACTATTTTCATTATTATATAATGACATTGTAAGAGGTTCCTAACACAATCCTTTCTCAATTCCTAGCTGTATTGTGGGTGGCATCTCAGTTTTGCTCTCTCTTTCCAACTATTGATCAACCTCCTTGCCTAATTTTTTAAGTCCTGCAACCGTTGTTGTTGTTGTTGTTTCACCCTGAAACAAGCTAAGCTATTTTCAACTGAGCTATTTAAGTCCAATTTTAACCCTTAAACCCTCCAACCACCCCCCTAGGTAAGAACGGGACTTGAACACCCAAAGACCTGAACAACTGAGCTGTTAGAAGTTTCATCGTTTTAACAGCCGTTTTTTTCACAATTCTTTTTCAGAAAAAAACGGCCGTTATTTTCTAAGCGTCAAAACTGTTCTTAGCATAACGGACTTAGGGCGTTACCGTTTATTTTAAACCATGATTTGAACCATGTCAACACCATGACAGTATATATGACCATTGAAGAGAGGGCTCCACACACCCAATTGAAATCATTTAACTTATTACCAATTGAGGACCATGGTTCCCTCCTCAATTATATGCAAAAGCTATATTTTTGGCTGCTCACTTAACACTGTATGTACAGTGTTTCCACATTTAGCATTTTAACATCTCCCACATTATTGGTATACTTAGTGTTGTAAAACATCAATGACACATAGATTCCCACAAGAATGGACTCTTCTGTAAAGTTAATTGCTACTCCTACCAAAAAGAAAAGGCATATCTACCTACATATTCTCTCTTTAATAGACTTCTCTATTTTGGCAGTTAAGTGCTTTAACCCCCCCTTTCCCATATTTTATATCTGGTACCCACCACCTGTTTCAACTTTTCCCATCCTTTCTTTTTCTTTCTTCTTAAGCTTTTCTCCTCATACAAATGGTTAAGCTTTCTCTTCATCTTTTACTTTAATGGAGAATAAATCAGTCTTAGTGGGAGATAAGTGTGAATCAATAGGAGGAATTATAGATGGGGGACCATCCAGATGTGATTCTTCCTTTGATTTCTTTGGTTTTTTTAATCTAGATTTGTTGTGGTGCACTGTATTTTCTAGGCTATAAGATAGTTTGTCAGGAAAGAAAGATAAACTTGCCTTGCTATATCTTTCTCATCAGTTCTTTCTTTTCTGGAGCTGTGGCACAAGATGTGGAGGAAGAAGAGGAAGAAGATTAGTTGTTCGACTTCTGGTGCAAAGACATACACCCTCTAGCAATTGGATGTTAGGGGGATATGATGGCAAGTCATATAGGCAAAGGGAAGGCAAAGCCTTTCTTCCTGGTTTTTTTTTCTTCTTCCATGTGTTCCTTGGCTTAGTTTGGATTTCACTAGTTCAAGTGTCTACATGTTGTGTGCCACAGTGTTAATGTTTGCCTTCTACATTTTTCTATCTTCCATTTCTCTTTCTTTGTGTGGTTTCATTGTTGTATATCACTATGCATTTATAGTTGTATCAGAAGGGTGCGAATTTATTGTGTGCTATTACTAGTTATTCATAAAATAAAAAATAAAAAAAATCCAGCACATTTTGTATTCTGTAGGCATATTCATTAGGAGAATTCTCTAAAAAAGAAATTCGGAAATAAAAGTTGGATGGTGTTTTCCGGCGCACATGTTGTGTGTGGCCCCTATGACCCGTTGGTATACATAGTTGTTTCGCATTTCCCCAACGGATGGATCTTTTGGGGTAAATGATTGATTAATATGGTATCAAAGCCTTAAGGCTTGGGAGGTCATTGTTTAAATGGCCGGCCTGGGTTTAAAACATTTATAACAAAACGATCCCTGTAATTGGCACAAAGAAACTAAAATATCATACCCCACTGGTGCACATCCCCATGGTCAGGATGTTGACCAATACAAGCACTCCAGTATGGTGATCAATAATTTTTGAGTACTAAAACAAATGATTAAAAATCAACAAAATAAGTTGATTTTTGGTATGAATGTCTAGTAAGGGGTAGGCTAAATTGACTAAACATTCATGCGGTCAGTGGGCCGAGATGGCAGCGGCGAGTAACAAAAATTGTGCTTCCAGATGCCAAAAAGCGTGAGGTATACCTTGTTACATCATGACCCAAATGTTTTATGAATACAAAAGAAATTTCTATAAAACTTATCTATGGCAACCATACCGAGCCTTATAGTATGTATTAATCCTCTTTTTTTTTTTAATATGGAGGTTGTATATAACCGATAAGAAATGGGATTTATTGATAAATTTGGATGATGTTTATTGACCCCGAAGAGTTTATAAAGATATCAAGATCTAAGGATATATAGAAATTAATCTAATCTCATTTAATATTGTAATTGATATAAATCTTAACCTAATTGACATTATCCTAATCTTGAGAACTGCCAGAATGTGATGAGATACACCAATAATTATATGATACGTTGCATACGACTTTGTTACAATACTTTTCTGTGATACCCCTGAAACTCATGGGGATCAATGATTATTGTGAGTTTGTCGAAATCCTTATCTTGAGAGTTCCTTTAAGATTAAATCACATTTGAAGAGTGCTTTGATGTCGGTGGTCGCCTGAAAAGAAAATGGTTGCCAGCCAGAATGGTGATCTATGATGGTCCCACTTGAAACTCTTGAAAAGAAGAAAATTTTGATTTAGGCTGGACCGAACCAGTGATTTTCAATTCAGAGAAATGAGAAAAAAAAAGATGATGAAAGGGATGAGGAGTTACGTGTTCTACTTGAATTCAAGATGGTCCTATAAAAAGGACACGGGCCTCATTGAGCCAAGATGTGTGTGAAAAGCGCTCAATGGATGCTCAGGAATGGCAATGGAAGAGGATGGAATCAGCAACATGTGTTGTTCCTCCTTTGATGGCCCCATCAATGATGAAGCACTAGCAATGGTTCGAGGATGACTGTAATTTTGAATGTTTGCGACAAAAGAAAGCAGTGATGAATGGTGATGATTTCCAATGGGTGTTTTTTGAGAAAAGATAACAAAGAAGGTGGGCGGCTGTTCAGATTCTCTATCCTTGGAGATTGGTCTACTGTGAGCCTGTGGTGGAGGATTTTGGGTTTGTTGGCAATGAATGACGATGATGAAGGTTGATGCGAGCATAGCATAGTGTTGTGAAGAAGATTGTAGTAAAGATATGATGTTGGGTGGTGATCTAAGCCTTTTTTTTTGCGAAAAAAGAGCAAGGGTTTCATGTGGGAAAGCCATCAAGACAAAGAGATAAAGTATGAAAGGGTGAAGAGAAAGACATCCTATCTAGCGACAAAGGATGGATGGAAAGATATGGATGGCTCTGATAACATGATAAGAAATTCTTTCTCATTTGTAGGGGAAACTAATTCCAATTCAAAGGAGGTTCTCAACCTCTCCAAGGCATAGAGCTTTGCTTACAGTCCAACTGACGTGGCGCACTCTTAGAGATCGCTGACCATATGGATGTTTGGCGAATAGTGAATTAGCAAATCTCCATTTAAAACCAAGCCTTTTGAAAAAAAGAAACCTCATCTTTTGAAAAAAAATGTTTCAAAATTATGGTGTTTCAAAACATCGCAAAAAGATTACACAAAAAAAAAAAAAAACATTGCAAAAAAACATGAAATATTCAATAATCTGAAACAACCTCATAATTTTAAAATTTTTAAAAAATCTAATGAATAAAACTCATACGTTAGTTTAAAAATTAAAGAAACTTTTATTTACAATATACGTCATCAATTTTTATGTTTAAAAAAATTATTTTTAGAAAAGGTTAACAGATTCTTACGCATTTGGAGACCATGATAAACGAGAAAGAATTTTTAAAATTATTTTATCAATAGAATTTTTTAAATTGTTAGTTGCTTAATATTACTTAGATTTAATTAGGCCTTTTGAAGAAAAAAAAAGGTCGTACGAATCACCGATCGTATGGATGTTCGACCCATAGTTAATTAGCAAATCTCCATTTAAAATTAGGCCTTTTGAAAAAAAAAACCCCATCTTCTAAAAAAATGTTTCAAATCATGGTGTTTTCAAAACATTGCAAAAAAAAAAAAAAAAAAAAATATTCAATAATCCGAAACAACCTCGTAATTTTAATTTTTAAAAAATCTAATAAATAAAACTCATAATTATTTTAAAAATTAAAAAGATTATTTATAATATGTCACCAATTTTTTATGTTTAAAAAATATATTTGAAAAGATTAACAGATTCCTACACATTTGGAGACCTTAATAAATGAGAAATAAAATTTGAAATTATTAGTTGCTTATATTACTTAGATTTAAGAAAAATATCATATAGTTTCGGTTCTATTACTTATATTACCACCAAATAAATATACACATGCATGTATAATTTTTTTATTTTTTTTTGAGTGCTCAGTTTTGGATTAAAAAATATTAAACTCAAAGTCCTCATTGATCAATCATTTGACGTTCTTGTCTTTTCGACCGCTTTTTGACTCCGTTATTTTGAATCCAAATTGTTCTAAACTTGCATTTTTCAATTAGCTATTTTTGCCGCCTTATGATTTGCTAACTATGGTTTGACCCAACCCTATTAGACCAAAAATTAGCTTGATTAATGATTCCTGAATTGGTGCCGTTTTCATGGGTTGATTTTAAATCGTGGTATTTGAGCTTAAGGTTTGAAATCACTAACCAGGCTGATTTTCGATACGTGGGCCAAACATCCGTATGGTTAGTGGAACTTTGCTGACGGACGGAATACAGTATGAGCCACATGGCACATTCTTAGATGTCTCTGACTGTATGGATGTTTGGCCAACCCTAGGTGAGGTGAACCTACAGACCGAAAATTAGCCTGATTAGTCATTTCTAAGCATTGGATTGGAGACGTTCTTAACTAGTCACTTTGAGCATTATCTGGGGTACAAATATCTAAAGGTTTGAAATCACTTAGGGGATGACCAAACGCCACTACGATCAGATGTCTCTAAAAGTGTGCCACGTGTTTCATACCGTGGTCAGTAATCAACGTTGACAACGGAGTCCGTTAGTAAAGAGTAAAACTTCTATCACACCGTTCTGACAGATGCTTCTGTCACAATGAAAATCACAGCCCGTGCACACTCTAATTGGACGCTGATCGTATGGATGTTTGGCAAGTCCCTTAGTGGACCTCAAACCAAAAATCAGCCTGATTAGTGATTGTTAACCTTTGGATCTTTGCACCCAAATAATGCTCAAATTCTTACCGTTAAAATCAACCCATGAAAATAACTTCAATCGAATCGCTTAGAATCAATAATCAGGCTGATTTTTGGTATAGAGGTCCATTGAGGGACTGGCCAAACATCCATACGGTCACCATCCACTAAGAGTGTGCCACGTGGGCTGTGATTTTCATTGTGACAGAGTCATATGTCAGATTGCTGTGATAGAAATTTTACTCGTCAGTAAGCTCTACACTTGTTAAGTGGTCTCTAGAACTCTGCCACGTGGCTCATGCTCTGCATACTCGTGGTGGGGGGACAAGGCGTGTGATCGAGTACGTATCGCAGACGAATATATCCAGTCGAGTTTCTAATCCTAGATAAAAACAGGTGGCAGACGAGTAAAGACGAGAGTGAAGGGCCCCACTCGTAGCGTTCACACTGATCGAGATTCCGGAGTAGGATTTCAGATCTTCGAGACTTCGATCTTTATTTTCCTCCGTGCGTAACGGTAGATTTCGTAGCGACACTCGTATGGGCGGGAAATTGGCGGTAAAAATACCGAACCTATGCAACGTGTCCAGGTATCAGTGGAGGTTTATGTATGTATGCTCAACTACATCAACCATGGCATGCATGTCATGTCAGGTTGTTTTTCCCGCGCGACCACAGCGGGTTCCCGAAAAGGACGAGGGAGAAAGGGAGGGAAGAGAGGAGGGTTAGTGTCTTCAAACCCTCGTTTCGATCCGATCAGCGACGCCGTTCTTCGGTATCGAATTTGCCGGAAAGGTGGGGGTTTTCTGGTTTTCGTCGACAGGTTTCAGGCCGTGGATCAAGAGCAGAGAGAGATTCGAAGAGATCAGAGATCTAGGCCTGTTCTTTCTTCGAAGTCGCGCGCTTTTCTGTGTCGTGATTCAAATCTCAGTTTTTTTTTTTGTGAGTTTTCTTGTCGTTATCAAGTAATGGCGATAGATCAGGGAGGATTTGGGAGAATAATCTGATATAAATCTGAGTCTAGACTCCAGCCGCGTTAAAGATGGAAGACGTGAAGCCCTTGATTTCTACGAGTAATTCGCAATCTGATGAAGGCGGCACCATGGAAACTCGATTCCAGGAGCTCTGCAAGGTTCTTTCTTTTCTGGTTGTTAGTCTTGTTCAGTTTTTATTTTCTCGAATTTATGTGTATTTTCTTGGATTTTTAGTTCTTTTCCTTTTCTACTGCGTCTTTTCTTCTATTTTACCGCATTTTTCCCTTGATCTGTAAACTTCGATGATCTGAAATCAAGATCCGGTTGCAGACTGGACTGCCGCTCGATGAAAATATGTTCACACAAGCTATGAAGTTGTTCAAAGAAAGCAAGCATCTTCTCTTAGCTAACATGTCGGCTATTGGAAGTGGAACGGTACCTGCTGTGCTTCATTAAAGATTGGTCTTCCGGTCTTTTATTTTGATTTTTTTCCGTGCTTGTTAATATTGAAATTTGAAATGTTTCTTTCGTTGTTTGAATTGATTGGATTGGATCTGTTGATCTCAGCCGGAGGAAATCGAACGGTTTTGGTTTGCATTCATTCTGTACTCTGTAAAGAGATTAAGTGAGGGGAACGGTGGGACAGCGATGCAGGAGAGTGACGAAAAAGGATTTACGTTATGTCAGATATTGAAGGCTGCAAAGCTGAAGTACGACTTTTCTTACATTACAATTTATCAAATAATTTTGTTGTTTTATTTCAAATGCTGATTGTTTCTTCTTTGCCACTTTTTGAAGTGTCATGGATTTCTTCAAAGAGATGCCACAGTTCTTTCTCAAGGTTGGTCCAATTCTTAGCAACCTGTATGGCACAGATTGGGAGAAGAGACTCGAGGTATTCCCTTATTGTGTGCCTCAATGATTTTGTGAATTTAATTTTTTGGACCTCTTACTCATTATTCTCTGTTTCTGTTTCTGAATTAGGCAAAGGAGTTGCAGGCCAATTTTGTGCATTTGAGATTTCTAAGCATGTGAGGATCCTCTTTATTTATAGCTAGCATAAGCACTTTATGCTGTTTTGCGCTGAGTCTGTTTTAATGGTTAATGTCCCAAGACTATTTACATTTTTTGTATCCTTTTCCAATTGCAAACTGTTTTACCCGTGATTCTTGTATAAGCTTCTACTTGGAATCTAATTTATGAGAATAAGTTCGAAGATCCATATATGTTATTTTATTCTGAATTACAAACACATTTACTTTAGATAGCTTAAAGGAGAGGAAATATATCATTAGAAGGTATCCAAGTAATTCACAAATATGCTCTAAAATACACATCACTAATATTTGTTCTCCATGCATCTAGCAGAGGTGGGGTAATCATGGATCCAACAACATTTACACTGCCTTGTGAAAAACTACAACATTCTATTGCCTGGGATAAAGTATTGAAGTACTAAAAAAAGATTGAATGATGTACCCTAATAAAATATGATTGAATGATGTACCCTAATCAAATATTAATGGTCCCATCTATTTTGTCTTTTTAGGGATTGTTTCTTTTATTTAAGCTTATTCTTGTAAAGTAAATTATAGTTTTGAGATGGAAGAGGAAGGAGAAAAATAGAGAGAGAGAAGAGGATGTTGAACTAGTGTCTTAAACTTACACTAGTCAGCCCTCAAAATTATTATATATACTAATGCTGTAATTAGGGTAAAAACATAGTAATACCCATGTGCTACATCAACACTCCTCTCCAAGCTGTAGCATATATATCATATATACTTTTCTTGGAACATAAATAATCATTCCTTGTGTGGTTCAATGCTTTGATAAATACATCAGCTAACTGATGTTTTGACTTCACATGTGGAGCACAAATGTCACAATTTAATTTTCTTTTGATAAAGTGGCAATCAACTTCAATGCGCTTGGTCCTCTCATAAAAAAACAAGATTAGAAGCAATATGATAACCGCTTGATTATTATAAAACAAAGGAATAGGGAGATCAACTGCAAATCCTATTTTATGGAGAAGATTCTTCAATCATTTCAACTCACAAGTAGTGTGAGCCATAATCCAATACTCAACTTTTGAATTAGACCAAGCCACCACATTTATTCTTACTATAATGTGCAATATCTTGTGGTAGATCTTTTATCAGATGGTGAGCTAGCCCAATCATCATCCGTATAGCCCTCAATATGTGCATGACTATGCGTCTGGTATAACAGATCGTGGCTAGGAGTTCCCTTGAGATATCTCAGAACACGAATCGCAACCTTTCATATGTGGGATCAAAGACTCTTACATAAATTGTCTTACCACACTAACAATGAAAGAAATATCCGGTTTAGTGATGGTAAGATAAATAAGCTTGCCAACTATTCTCTGATACATTCCAGGATTATCAAAAATCTCTCCCTGATCAACGATAAGTTTTACATTAAGATCCATTGGAGTGTATTGTTTTAGTTCCCAATAAACTTGTCTCCCTTAATTAAATCTAGAACATACTTTCGTTGAGACAAATTAATTCAATTTTTTACCATGCAACTTCAATACCCAGAAATTACTTTAGCTGTCCAATGTCTCTAGTGTGAAAGTGCATATGACGAAATTGTTTCAAATTCTCTACATCCTTGATGTCACTACCTGCAATCACGATTTCATCAACGTAGAAAACCAAAACGATCTTCCCAGCTTCAAAACTTTGTCAGAATACAGAGTGATTTGATTGATATCTTCTTAAACCAAATTGAAGTATAACTTTACTGAACTTGCCAAACCATGCTCGAGGCGATTGTTTCAACTCAAAAATAGCCTTTCGTAATTTATACATCTTGGAAGACTTCCCCTGTGCAACAAATCGTAGTGGTTGCTTTATATAAACCTCATCATCCAAGGTACCATGAAGGAACGCATATTTGATATCTAACTGACATAGGGGCCACTGACATTAGCGACAAAAGATGATGATATAAACCGAAGATATTTTAGCCACTGGAGAAAATGTCTCACCATAGTCAATGACATAGGTTGGAAAATAACCTTTGGCAGCAAGACGAGCCTTAAGCTTGTCAACATATCCATCAAGAAGACATTTGATGGTATACATCTAGTGACAACCTACAACATGCTTACCAAGAGAATGAGAGGTAAAGTCCCAAGTACAATTGTGATGACTGATGAAGAGCATCCATTCATTCTGCATTGTTTTCCTCTAATCAGAATGTGACATAGCATCCTGAAGATTGTCATTGAAGAAAGAGAGGTGACAAACATACAAAAAGGAGACAAATGAGTAAGAGAAACAAAATGAGAAATAAGTTGCAAAATGCACACATTTTCCTTACAAAGGGTAATGGCAAGATCTGGTGTGAGAGGCGGACATACGTGGAAGGAGATGCAGGTGGCACATGAATAGTCGATGTTTCAGAGGCAACAACTCGTGGATGTGTGGGATGGCACCGTAGGACATAAACCTGTAAATCAGAATTAGAATGAGCAGAACCAAAAGTATGAGGTGCAGAGTTGATGTATCAAGAAGAAAAAGACTAGTTAGAGGAAAATGAATAAAGAACACCTCATCATCCACATAATGACTCAATTGAAAAGAAAGGAACATACTAAAAAAAGGTGACATAAGCATATAAACTATCAGCGAAGAAAATGAATATAACACCAATATCCTTTTTTGGGTACGAAAGTATCCCAAAAAGACATACTTGATAGAACGAAGATCAAGTTTACTACCCCCCTAGACCTAAATGATGAACAAAGCATAAAACCAAAAATATGAAGGGGAAGAGAGAACATGAAAGTATCTAGAAACAAAATTGAGAATATAGCTTTACTATTGAGAACTGACAACAAGTTGTGAGGATATTTTGGGTACTTTTATCTGGAAAAAGTAAGAACGGACAACTTTTAACACATACTGATGTTTCTTTTCGGCCACCCCATTTTATTAAGGTGTACCAACACAAGAGGTCCAATGTAATATACTACGAGACCAAAATAATCTTGAAATATTGTAGAAGTATATTCTTTGGTATTATCAGAACAAATAACGCGAATAGAGATACTAAATTGAGTTTGCACTTTCATATTAAACAAATAAAAAATAGAGAACAACTTAGATCTATCTTTCATTAAGTAAATCTATGTCATTCGGGAGTAATCATCCACAAAATTAATAAAGTACTTAAAACCTATGTATGAAGGTATCCTGGCCGAGCCCTAAACATTAGAATGAACAACTGAAAAAAGGATTAGATGCACGATTATCAAGCCTTGATGGAAAAGAGACACGATGATCCTTACTAAGTTGTCAGGGCTCACAATCTAAAGATGGTAATTGACTCAAGGTAGGAACTAAGATCTTCAAACAACGTAGCGACAAATGGCCGAGGCGATAAAGTCACTAGTGAGGAAATTATGGAATGAAGAGTAGAATTTTAAGGACCACCGCCACCATCTATATAGTAAAGATCATGTTTTCATGTCCTCCACCATCCTCATCTTCGTCTTTAGATCCTGAAAGACATAAGGATAGAAGGTAGCTTAACAATTAAGAGATTTAGTGAGTTTACCCACTTACGTATAAAACAAAAGAAATGAAGGAGAGTAATTTTTTGTGATAAGTATAATGAAAGGAAGTAATGTGGATGTGCAGTATCAATGTCAGACACTTTAGATTTAGTGTCATCGGCAAGAGTAGCATACTGAGTGGAGTTAGATGGACTAAGGGTAGAAAACGCACCTAAGATGCCTGTCATATGGTCTGAGGCAGTAGATCAATAATCCATGGAAAACTAGTGGAAGCAACATACTCAAAAGGTGGATTCTCGGTCAAATCCTTCTACGCCACTCTCATGGGTCTGAAATAGGGTGATTTCCCGGCCAAATGTATCTGGAGCACCCCTATTCCTTCTAAAGTCATTTTCTTCGCCTGGTGTGCTATGTTGGATAAGATTCTATCGATGGAGAAGCTTAGGAAACATGGCCTCCAGATGCCTAATAGATGTATTCTATGTCGTTGTGATGAGGAGACCACCAATCATTTTCTCATTCATTGCCGTGTGTCAAAGATGATTTAGGAGCGTTTCGTATGCCTTTTTGAGATTTCTTTGGTTTTCCCCAGATCTGTATGCAATACTTTTTAAGGATTGTATTCTAAAGCCTTTTCAGCTAGCGGTCGAGTGCTTTGGAGGTTCATCCCGTTTGCCATTTGCTGGGAGATTTGGAAGGAGAGATATCGTCAGACCTGCGAAGATAAGGGGGCCCATATAAAGGAGATTTTCATAAACACCAAGGCCACTTTATACCATTGGGGTTCAGTCATTCTTGAGTTACAAGGATTTAGATTTAATAATTTTGTTTTCCAATGGGATCGCCTGTTTCGTAGTTGGTGTCCTTTCTAGGGGGGTTGTAGTTGGGGCTTTGGATTCTTTGGCTTTTATCCTTCCCCCCTTCCTCTTTTTTGTATAGTTTTCCTCTAGGGCTTTCTCAACCCTCTTCTCAATAAATAATCTTTTATTGGTAAAAAAAATAGTGGAAGCAACATAAGATATACTTTATTGAATAAAGGTGACAGTAGAGTTGGAGGAAGCAATGAACTGTTGGCTGGAAGAAGCAATGGATGGTTGGGCTTTCATCAACTTGGCATATTCTTCCCAAGAAATAGAAATAGTTACAAACGTGCAAGCAATGGATAGTTTGTATAGTCTAGAGTATAATCTTCAACACGTACTGTAGAAGCCTAATTGGCCCATGTCGGTTTCCCTTGACGGTTTCAGCACGTATTGAGGTGTGACCATCACAGTCACAATAAGTACACTTACGAGTACCACGTCCTTTACTGCAGTTTCCCCTGAGTCTCTACTAGGTCCATGTCTTTTACCACCTGTCCGACCACTATGACTGGTAAAGGTGCCGCTCTACCTAAGACAGGAAAATTACCCGAAGTTGCAAGGGTGGAATTATTAGTTGTTGTGGCACTAGTGGCAAAAAATGGAAACTTGCTAAAGGCGAGAGTAAAATACTCCATGTTGCAACAACTTCTCATGTACAGTGTGCATATACATGCATAGAGGCCAAGGTTATCCTTTCAAATCTATATGAATGACCTCTTGTACATCCACACATAGTATATAGGTGGTAGGAACCACCACAAAAGGGAAAAAAAGATGGGAAAACCTAGGGTTTCATGACCAAACTCTAGGTTATTATTTTTCACCACGTAGAAGGAAAGAACAAGAAGAAAAGAGGAAACCCTAGTTAATGGTTGTAAAGTAAATTAGGGTTTTGAGATAATAAGAGGAAGGAGAAGAATAGATAGAGAGAAGAGGAAGTCGAACTACTGTCTTAAACTTGCATTAGTCGGCCCTCAAAATTATTATATATACTCATGCTGTAATAAAGGAAAAGTATAGAAATACCCGTGTTATATTAACAATTCTAATTGTATCTTTACACCTGTGCTAGATGTATTACATGGAAATTATGATGCTAACTATTAGAATTTTGTTGAATTGCATTTGATTTTGCAGTCTTGCTTTTATTAAACTTTCTTGGAAGTCAGACCTAGCTAAGAAATGGTGCTGCCTATTTTTCTCTTGCATTTAGGTTCTACAAACGTGCATACCAGGAGTTCTTCTTGGTAAGTGAGGGTAAGCAACCAGATGTTGCTAGTACCGCAGGCTATGTTTCAGAATACCATCGGTTTGGATGGTTGCTGTTCTTGGCACTCCGCGTCCATGCATTCGGCCGCTTCAAGGACCTGGTGACTTGCACAAATGGATTGGTTTCAATATTGGTTAGCTACATTCCTGTATCACTCAATACATTGATTATTAGACTTGCACAGTAGTTGTTGATCAAGATGTTCTAATATGCTATGAAATACAGAATTCCGTAAATATTGGGGATTCCATCACATAGATCCTATCGTTTTAATTGTATTTTTTATTTTCCTGTCATGTAAGGAGACATGAGCCTAATATGTTTCAAATTCATGACAGGCTATCCTGATTATTCATGTTCCTGTCCGCTTCAGGAATTCCTCTACCTATGATTCCCCACGCATTGGTAAGTCTTTCAACTTTGTGGGTGCAAGTTTTGATGCCCCTGTTTGATCTCTGTTTTGGTTTGTCACATTGTTTCTTTGATCTTTTCAACTGGGGCCTTTAATATTTTATTCAGTTAGAAAAGGCAACAAACGTTTGGACGTTCTCGCATCTCTTTGTAACATATATGATACCTCGGAAGATGAGTTGCGGAGAACAATGGAGAAAGTCAATGATTTAATAGTGGATATTTTGAAGAAGAAACCCCATTTGGCATCTGAATGTAAAGCTGAAAACTTGGACAATGTCGACACAGGTTAGTTTGAATTGTTTTTCTTTTTTCCTTCATTCCTTTTGAAATTATTGATTAATTAGCTACTAACATTATTTTCAAAATTTTCCCATATTAAATTCTTATCTTTCTAAATGCAGATGGATTGACCTATTTTGAAGATCTGATGGAGGAGTCATCTTTGTCATCAAGTTTGATCACGCTGGAGAAGGACTATGATGATGCAATTCATAATAAGTGTGAGTTGGATGAAAGGGTGTTTGTTAATGATGAAGACAGCCTACTTGGTACAGGAAGCTTGTCTGGAGGTGCCATGACTATCTGCGGTGCCAAGGTATGTTTTGTCAAAGTCAAGGTGGAGTCTGCCTTTGCTCCAGGGTATCCAAAGCAACACTTTGCTCAGGGGTTCCTCTTTGCACGACCCATACCCCAAAAACTGTCCTAACTCAACCCGAGTTACCTTTTTAACATGGGTTCAACAAGGGTTGGGACTGTTTTTTGGGTACGAGTTGTACAAAGGAGAACTCTGGAGCAAAGTGTTGCTCGGGGTATACACTGGAGGCTAGGAAATTTTGTCAAGGAGATACAAACTATGCCTCCTTAGAAAATCCACGAATAAATCATCTTTGGTCTCTTCTATTTTGTGCAGCGCAAGTTTGATGCAATAGCCTCCCCAGTGAAGACAATTACGAGTCCACTCTCTCCCCCACGCTCTCCTATTGCACCGTCTCTTGTTGGTGCTAACTTGAAGATGGCACCTACACCAGTAAGCACAGCAATGACAACTGCAAAGTGGCTCAGAACTGTCATTTCTCCACTTCCTTCAAAACCCTCAGCAGAACTGGAGCGCTTTCTTTCTTCATGTGACAGGGATGTAACTAATGATGTAATACGTAGGGCCCACATAATATTGGAGGCCATATTTCCAAGAAGTTCGCTTTCACAGCGATCTGTTGCTGGAAACCTGCAAAGTGCAAACCTGATGGACAGCATATGGGCAGAACAGAGAAGAATGGAGGCTCTGAAGTTATACTATAGGGTTTTGGAAGCAATGTGTAGAGCAGAAGCCCAAATATTGCATGCTAGCAACTTGACCTCTTTATTAACCAATGAGAGGTTTCATCGTTGTATGCTTGCTTGTTCAGCAGAACTGGTTTTAGCAACACATAAGACAGTTACTATGTTGTTTCCTGCAGTCTTGGAGCGGACTGGCATTACAGCTTTTGATTTGAGCAAGGTGATAGAGAGTTTCATTAGACATGAAGAATCTCTTCCAAGAGAGTTAAGGCGACATTTAAATTCTTTGGAAGAGAGACTATTGGAGAGCATGGTATGGGAAAAGGGATCCTCAATGTACAACTCTTTGATCGTTGCAAGGCCGACCCTTTCTGCAGAAATAAACCGTCTGGGATTATTAGCAGAGCCCATGCCATCACTGGATGCAATTGCGATGCATAATAACGTTTCGTCTGGAGGCTTGCCACCTCTGCCTCCTTTTCATAAGCACGAGTCTTCACAAGGTAACAGAGCTAAAGTTTCTGGAATCTATCCCTAAGTGTATGTGTCAGCTAAAGTTTCTGGAACTTGTCCCTAAGTTTATGTACATGATGGTGTGGTCTGTGGATCGTATTAATCCTCCTTTGGATGTGGAAAAGTTTTCTGTGTTTGATCTTGAATGAATTTTTGACCTCATATATTATTGCTCTTTATATAAAAATATATGGAAAATCTTGAACATTGTCTTTTTTCCTATCCAAATATGGATTGTTCTGATTTAATTTCGTTTTGAGCCATCTAATCATTTTCAGGTCAGGATGGAGACATCCGCTCTCCAAAGAGAGTGTGTGTTGATTATAGGAGTGTGCTGGTAGAGCTCAGTTCCTTCACATCACCAGTGAAGGATCGTCTTCTGGCCTCTAACAGTCTGAAATCAAAGTTACCACCACCTCCTCTACAATCTGCTTTTGCCAGGTACCGACTGAAACTATTTAATATAAAGCTATCCATCTGTATAATGTTACTGCATTCTATGTCCCATTATGATCAAATTTTGCATTCGTGTATCTTTTGCAGCCCAACGCGGCCAAATCCAGGAGGAGGGGGGGAAACATGCGCTGAGACAGGGATCAATGTTTTCTTTAGTAAGGTATAACTTCTTAGAAAAATATTTCAATAGCAGCTCGTTAATATTTTGTCAGGAAGACTGTAATCATTTGGTGGATCACGTTTATAAGATTTCATTTGCCAATGCTCAATCTGGTAGAATGGTCATAACCATCCAATCTATGGATTTCTTTCAGATGGTTTGAAAGATATGGTGAATGATCTGGAAGCTGAATCAATAGATTTGATTTGATTGAGTTTTGGCATGGAAGATTTCCTAGGTTCCTCCCATTAAATGGTGCATACCACAACTTTCAAGTTCGCCATGTCTGCAGCTATACAATTGGTGGACTGTCTTTACGGTCTACCCCAAAAGCAGTGTTTTAAAAGGCGTGCCTTGAGATGTGTGAGGCGTACGCCTTGAAGTGAGGCACATGCCTGAATTTTTTAGGCTTAAGCCTCATTCAGTTGAGGCATAAGCAATGAGGCTTAAGCCTTGAGTTATGTCTCGACTGTGCATAGTAATGGGCCTATCTGAACCATTATTTTTCCCCTGAAAATACATCCCCAGTGATTCTTAATGCCTAAAACAACTTGAAATGAGATGGTTTTAACCATCTTCATCCTCTTATTTGAGAGAAATCTCAAACCTAAGTTATTTTTCCATGTTGTGATTGTGCCCTAAATTTCTCATCTGATTCCGTCACTTCCTACGGATTCCTTGCAACAAGATAGTTCAATACCCATAAGCAATGAGGAGGAGGGAAATGATGATGAGCGAAGACTTATAGATCTTCGAATTTAAATCTCTTTCCCCTCTACTTTCTTGATTATGGTTGTTGCTTGACTTGCTTTTTGGTTGATTCGTGATTGGATTGGTTGTTTGCTAACTTATCATCTTTGGATTATAAATTGAGACTTGGTTTTTGATTTTGATTATCTTATTTGTGATGATATCTGATATACATATAGTTGATGATTAGATATATCAGGTGTTTGGCTCAAAATTGCCAAATGTTAAGGTAAATCATTAAAAAGAAGAGCTAACAAGCTTTTTTTTGTCCTATGGTTCGTTCATTTTTTAAAATTTTAATATATTTTTTATGAAAATGTGTATTTTTGGAAAATAAAATAAAATTGAGGCTTATGCTTTGTACCACCTCAAGGCTTATGTCTCGCCTCACGAAGGCAAACTGCCTCATATACGCCTCGCACTTTGCAAAACATTGCGTATATGTACCGTAGATTACCTCATATCTCTACGATGATGTTTTCTTTTGGTGCCAACTTAGTTAACCTAGACTCAATTTGCTAATTTTCTCTTATTACAATCATTGGCCTAGGATTCGATACTTTTGCTTAGCGTGTTAAATGGTATTTAAGGCTTACACCTTAAGGCTTGCCTCAGGGCAAGGCTTTCCTATAATGCCCTAAGGTTTATTAAAAAGCATAAAAGCTTGTGAGGAATATGCCTTGTCTATCAAGGCTTTGAACAAGGGTTATGCCTCGGGCTTTTTACACCTTTTCTGATGCCTTGTTTTCAAGGTTTAAAATCTCGTAATGTTTCGTACGAAACATTTCGGATTTTAAGGGAACCGAAACGAAACATCCATTATTTCGTTTGTTTCAGTTCGTTTCGGTTTCACAGATCGAACATCGCAAAAGAAGAAAGAAAAACCCTAAATTCCAGATTTTCAGCAAAAAAATCTCCTTCTTTTAAAAAACCCCCATCCCCAAACGGGATCTGCAGAGCATAAGAGAGATTGAGAGAGAAGAGGCCAGTGTTCATGAAAGAGGAGAGAGAGAACAACATTACCTTTTCCTTTTCTAGCAAGCAGCGACGTGATCAGCAAGCGGCGTCTTCCTCCCCTCTCTCCTTCATCTTCTCCATTTTTTTTTTCTCTGTTGTTACTTGTTGTTAAAGAACGAAGGTAACCCCTTTTTTTCAGTTTAAGAAACAAAAAAGAACTATACGGTAGTAATCAAACTACCATATTATATTATATATGTTATTATATAAGCCACGTGGCATAATCTTAGAGACTACTGACCGTATAGATGTTTGGTCCATTCCTAGATGAACCGGTGGACCAAACGTCAGCCTGATTAGTTATTCTAACTGTTGGATTGTAATCCTTTTCATGGCTTTATTTTTAACCGTGAGATTCAAATTTTATTTGGGATACTCAAATCCAAAGGCTAGAAATCACTAATCAGGCTGATTTTTAATAAGTAGGTCTAACTAGGGATGATACCAACATCCATATGGTTAGTGGTCTCTAAGATGCTGCCACATGGCGATTGGATGTGAGCTTTTTCATGGATTGATTTTTAACCGCGGGATTTGAGTATTATTTGGGTATTTAGATTCAACCGTTAGAAATAACAAATCAAGCATATTTTTGGTCTAGAGTTCCATCTAGGGATGGGACAAACATCCATACGGTCAATGGTCTCTAAGAGTGTGCCACGTGGCCGTTGGATTTGAGCTTTTTCATGAATTGATTTTTAACCGCGGGATTTGAGTATAATTTGGGTACTTAGATCCAAAGGTTAGAAATAACTAATCAAGCTTATTTTTGGCCTAGAGGGTCCATCTAGGGATGGGACAAACATCCATATGGTCAATGGTGTCTAAGATTGTGCCACGCAGCTCATATAGACGTGCGAGCAAAAAAGGACTCCATGGGACGGAATGTTTCTAACCGTGGGATCTGACTAGCCCAAATAATACTTGAATTTCACGGTTAAAAATTGACCCATAAAAAAATCCAACGGTTAGAAATCACCAATCAAGTTGATTTTTAGTGTGTGGGTCCACCCCTAATTAGCAATTCTGCATACTATACACGTATTATACCCGAATAGTAAGGTTTTTTTAGAAAACGTTTTAAACAACGTATACATTGAATTGTACGGATTATACTCCGTTTTTTCTCAAAAACCGATTAAAACACGTATTTCCATTTTTTTCGAATAAAACATTCCAATAATACTTCAAATTCAGCATGTGCGGGGAAAAGTCCATTAGCACATTCTTAGAGATCAATGTCCTGACTCTTTTTTTATAGGGACGATCTCCAATCTTAGTTGAAAATCAATCTGATTGGTGATTATTTGCCATTGGATCTTTGTACCCACTCCCTAACATGTATTAGATTTGTTTAACCCAAAATGCTACTAAATAAAAAAGAAACTACACAAGGTGCTCTATTACATTTTCTTGAAAGTTGGAATATTTGAATGTTATTTTATCATAACAAATAATAATAAATAACATGAACAGGTTCAAGAGTTCTTGAACACTCTTAATCCATTATGCATCGCTTAACCATCTCATGTAAACAACACTAGCACTGGAAGCTATATATAGTAGCAGTAACAATCATTTTTCTTTTCTCCAAACTACATGAAAGTTGGGTGACTTGGGCATATTCAATTCGCCCATGTACATCATCTCTTTGACCTTGGTCTGCATTTCAAGTTTAGACAAATTACAAAAAATCAATAGTTGGAATAATTGAATCATTCATTAAAAGAAAATAGAGAAAAATCAATTTATCGATGCATATCGGTAAAGAAAAATTTGATTTCTTTATAATATGTGATTTTAAGAATCATTTAACTACTTTAAACATCATTTTTAAGTTTATTTATGCCTTAAATGCATGATTTTGCGAATGTTTCGGAATGTTTCATAATGTTTTATAATGTTTCGCAGTGTTTCGTAATTGTTTCATGAATGTTTCGTAAATTTCGCCCGTTTTGCCATTTTTTCAATTTTTCGTGAATGTTTCGTTTTGTTTCGTAAATGTTTCGGTTTTTCACTTGACCGAAACATTCCTACGAAACGAAATTTTAAACCTTGCTTGTTTTAGAAGCGTGCGCCTCACATGCATCTGTCAGTGGGGGCAACCATACCATAAAAAATTCAATTTATTATGATTATTTTTCTTTCCAAATCATAGTTAAGTAATTATAAGCTATTCTAGATTGAATAAAAGAAACAAAAAATCTCTTTCCGTGTATGAAATAGATTAATGTTATTTTTCACAAATTTTCCTAAATTTACCTTCTTTATTGAACCATCCTATTATTTATTTATTTATTTATTTTTAGTATTCATTTAAAAAGGCATGTTTGTGAGGATTATGTCTCATGCTTTTTAGGCAATTGAAGTACCTTGCCCCAGGCCTTCGCATTTAAAAATATTGGGTCAAGGTTTGTTTTTTGTTTTAATGGATTCAAACTAGGAAAGATGGAAGTATGAAACTATAGATGTGATTGTGGTACTCTTTTGATTTGATTTGATGAGTTTGGAATTTGGATTTGGATATTGAAATGTGAATTATCATAATTTTTTCTTATTTTTTGATAATTTTTGTTCATTTTCTCTTTTTTAGGAATTTTTTATTGATTTATTTGTATATTTAATTATTTATCTACTTAAAGATGCATGCTTGAGAGGCTTACGCCCTCAAGGCTTTGTCTTGTGATGCGCCTCGCCTCGTGCCTTAGTGTAAAAACATTGCTTCTACTTTACCTTTGTTCTTTGAAGACTATTTCCTTTATTTGCTATTTCATTATTAACGATGTGACTTTGTTGTGCTTCATAGATTGTAAAGTTGGCTGCTGTTAGAATCAATGGCTTGGTTGAAAGGCTACAACTGCCTCAGCAAGTCAGAGAGACTGTTTACTGTCTTGTTCAACAAATCCTTAGTCAGCAGACAGCTCTTTTCTTTAACCGACATATTGACCAGATTATACTCTGCAGTTTCTATGGAGTTGCGAAGGTCTACCTGTAAACACTTGCTAGATCTTGTGGTGTATTTTTTAATCATTCTGCTTTGGTCTTACTGAGCTTATGTCGGTTTGCAGATTTCTCAGTTAAAACTGACATTTATTAGGGAAATCATTTACAACTATAGGAAGCAACCACAATGCAAACCTCAAGTTTTCCGCAGTGTCTTTGTTGACTGGTCATCAACAGACCACAATGGAGTATGTTGCTTGACATGTATTCTTTGAGTTTTGAACTTGTTAGTAAAAATCTAATCCTGTGTATGCTTTGGATACAGAAAACGGGTCAGGAGCATGTTGATATTATTACATTTTATAATGTAATATATATTCCAGCTGTGAAGCCTCTACTGGTGGAGCTTGGCCCTGCTGGTGCAACTCTAAAAACAAACCGGCTTCCTGAAGTTAACAATAATCCTGGTGGTATGCTGTCTCGGTTTCTCTGCCTGTTTATACCTGTTATTGTTCCCTCTGGTAGTTCCTTGCCTGCAAACTGTTGTCTCTTATTTTTTCTGAACAGGTCAATCTCCCAGATCACCTCGGTTATCTACGTTTCCAAGTCTCCCCGATATGTCTCCAAAGAAAGTCTCCGCAGCACATAATGTCTATGTCTCTCCACTGCGATCGTCAAAGGTATATTCTTGTTTATTTATTTAATTACCTTATGACTTCTGGAAATTTTCTTTAGGAAGTGAGCTTTTGTTCTATATTCATTTTTCTTGCAAGTAGTTGTCGTTAAATATCTGATGAGGTCACTAAAGCTTTAGTTGTCCTGTTGGTACTACTGCGGTGTTGACATGGATTGTTCCATTCTAGTTTAGTACCAGAGGTCCTGATCCATGTGACATGGATCTAGCCTATAACTTAAGTCTTTGCCCAACTCAACTGCTCTCTCAAGTCTAAACTGTGTGCTAAACCATTTGCAGGACTGGCACTTGCTCATGTATTTGTCATCAATTCAGGCTGAATAATGCTTCCTGCAGGTGTCAAAGTAGTCTCTGGTTCTAGACTTTTGGTTAGTCGTGTTGTCTTTATGGGCAAGCAGCTAGTTTAGTTTTATTGTGTTTCTGAACTTGCACATATATATTTTGCCAGTTGCTTCTAACATTAAAAAAATGTTGGATGTGCATGCTTTATCCCCAGTGCTTCTTCAATATATACGATCTCACATAGAGTCTTAGTCTTAAGAGTAGAGAAATTTTTCTGCTGGAACAAGTTAGTAGGGAATGACAGTGGAAGGATATCAATGAAATCAATTCAAGAAAAAAAACTAAGCAAACATCTTTAATGACGGGAAATTGAGTTATTTTCCACTTTGTCCAGGAAAAACTAGTAAAGAAATAAGATAAGCGATATATTGAATCTAGATATAGTTCTTAGATTTTCTCAGTCTTGAGTTAACTCTGTTGTGGTATGAATGCTGGTCTGATATAGTTTTTCGTGAGAGATAGAAGTTTGAACAAGGTTCTAAACTTCGACTTCGCCTTAGACTTCGGTCAGTTAAAATTCAGAATTAATTCAGGGAAGTTCAATTCGATTTAGAGAATTTTTGTAAAAATTCGCTAACTTAGAGAAGTTTAAAGATTTTTTGCCAAAATGAGTGAAACGATATTAATCTTGCTTAGGTTGCTCTAAATGGTTGTTTTTATGATATAATAAGTTATAAGTGTTTTATCATGCTTGTTTTACCATATCCTTAAAAATTAATGTGTTTTATCAACGTTTTGCTAAAAATTCTCCAAACTTCTCTAAATTAACTGTTTACTTCGAATTAAATGAATTAATTCGGCGAATTAATTCGACGAATTTTTGGAATTTTTGTACTAAAAAGGCTAAACTTTGAGAAATTAGCCGAATTTTTACTGTTTACTTCGGTCGGTCGAAATTTGGAATTAATTCGGCTAATTTTGTCGAGTTTTGTCGAATTTTAAAACCATGAGTTTGAATAGAGAAGGTTCACTGAATTATTCTTTTGGAGAGTTTTAAGCTGAAGATAATACAAGATAACATGTGTAAGTCAAATGTACGTTGTTATTTGTTTGTCTGAAGATAATGTAAGTCAAAGTGCTCATTATTCTTTTGAAGAAAGAATATTAAACTAATTTGTTTAAAGAAATTTCAGTTGAAGATAATGAAGAAAATATTTAGCTTATGCCATAATGTATCGATATGAGCCATTGCCATCTGCCACCTTACTAGGCATGAATTACTTCTCTACACAAAGGATTCCTGTCTCAATTTATTATATTCTCATTTGTGATAAAGGTGGAAAGCATCCACTGTGTATGCTCTATGCCATACTCTCCTTGGAGCTTCCCATATTCTTCTTTCTCTTCTATTCTTCTATAACTTGTGCTTTTGTGATCATGCATTTGTTCAGGTTTGATGTTCTAGAACTTTAAATGCATACCAAATCATACATTAAATGTGTATATTTGATATCCAGATTTTCCATGAATCTGGGATGATACGTTTTAATAATTCCCAAACATAAGAACCAAATTCTTTGGGGTTTTGGTGAACAAAACAATAATTTAATTTCCCTTTAATTTACTTCCTTGCAAAAGGCCTTTTTTAGTGAAAGCTGGGATGTTCTTTTATACTCTATTGAACAAAACTGAAGCTCATCAAAGATATAAAGGCCCATAATCATATACACATCCATAGCTTGCTCACACACTTGTTTCCAAAATGAGCTTTGCTGGAGTATTTATTCTAATCATGGTTTTAAAAATTGATTTAATTTGTCAAAATCCAGGAGAATTGAATTTGATTTTTTACTAACGGTATTCAAGTTTAAATGGAGTAGAGAAATTACAAAAACTTGCCAAAAACCTGAAGTAATTCATATAATTCGATAAAAATCATTGTTCATGATTTTTTTATTATTAATTTTTATATAAAAAATCCAATTAGTCATGGAATTAATTTGGGGCAGTCTAGGGAATTTGGTCATTAGGAAAAGCTGACCCCATAGCCTTGGGATAAGGCTTATGATGATGACAAGGGAATTATTGCAAAAACTTGTGAAACATGCACTAACATTTCAAGAACTGATAACGAGTATGAAAGTACACTCATAACTCATTATATCACAATAAACGACGATTTAGAGTATAACACATGCAAGATTAATAGCGTTCAATACATAGTAGGATTCGCAGCTACACCAGATCAAAATTTATTTTATTTTAATTAGAAATGTTATATTTTGATTTGAGTTGTAATCAGTTTTAGATATTTTTATAAAGTATTTAAGTTTGATTAGGATTAAGAAGGTTATAATTTTATAAATAGGCTTATAATCTTTGATTTTATGAATGAGGGAAGAGCGATTCCAAATTTTTCGGGTGAGATGCCTTGGAGGGAAGTGAGATTCTTCTCGAAGGAGCAATTCTTTCAAAACTCGATGGAGTGATTCCATCGAGTCTTCCAATCATAGAACATGGTTCTCCTTGTCTTGCATCAAATTTTGTATCAAAGATGAAAAATCCTACCGTCGCTGCCATCATATTGTTCACGGGTGCTGCTCATGGTACTGTTCGCGGGAAGAAGAATAAGAGAGAGAAAAAAGAAAGGGAATTTTTGACATACCCATGTTATTTTGAAAATTTGACAAACCCCCCCATGATTTGAAAAAGCTGACATACCCCCCTATGACTCTGTCCACTGTCATTTGACCAGTGTAGACCCGAGTTGACTACCAAATTATGTGTTAATGGACAAAAGTGTCATTGTCTTCAACCTTAGAACAAGGATTCGGGTTTGGGCCAAAAACCCAAACCCCAAATCAAACATGAAATAGGAGATTAAACATAAAAATAAAAATAAAAACCATTGTTGGTAAACCTGAGATTTATTATTATTATTATTTTTTTTTATGAATTAAACAAAGATTGAAAATAAAAAACCATAAAAATAGATAAAACTCACGAGGGAATGCGATTTCTTTTTAAAATTGAAAGAACCCACCTTTCCAAAATCCATGTCTCAAAAGCTTAAAATCTAAATTGTTCTTATTCTTATTTTTCATTTTCGTTAATGAATTTTTTAGAAATATAATTGTATGCTTTATTTTTTTCAAAACCGTAAGTTTTAAATTATTGTCGGAGTAGTGGTCGGCCGGTCATGAGACTCCGGTGGGTTGGTCGCTGGTGATGGGCGATCAACCTATTGGAGTCTCTTGGCTGGTCGTCCTCCACATCCGTTCGATTTGGGGTTTAGGTTTTAGCCCAAACCCTTGTTCCAAAGTTGAAGACAAGGGCGTTTCTATCATTTAATATAAAATTTGGTGGTCAACTCGGGTCAACATTGGTCAAATGACAGTGGACTGAGTCATAGGGGGGTATGTCAACTTTTTCAAATCATGTGGGGGGGGGGGGGTATGTCAAATTGTCAAAATAACATGGGGGGGTATGTCAAAAATTCCCAAAAAGAAAAGAGGGTTTCTCATTCAAAACCACCGCCACCATTGAAGATCTCTTCATCGCCGGAGCCCCACCGATCTTTGGTCAGCAGTTGAGCCTTCTTCCCCTCTTGCCATGCCCCCAATCTTGAGATTTTGAGTTGGGTTTCTTAAACCCTAACTCTTTGTGTTGCTGGATGTTGAAGACAACCTTTCTTCCATCTCTTCAATCGATCCCCATCTTAATCCTTTAAGTGGGCTTAAGTGATTTAAGTTTACCAAGCCCACAAATCAGCCCATTAAACCCATTGCCCAAGCCCAAGTTTTAAGACCCATAGGACCAGCCCAAAGAAAAGACCCAAACCCACACCTAGGTCCAACCATAACCCAACCCGTGATGGGACCCATGACCCCAAAAGAAAAGGACAGGGATATATGAGGACAAGTTTACCAGTGAGGATGGTTCCCAAAAGAAAATGTTTCCACAGTATGATCCAGTTAAAAAAAGAAGGGGTGCAAGTCCAAATTTTTTTTGAAGAATATGGAGAAATTCTTTTTTTTTGTTGAGAGCGATTTTCAAAAAAAAGTTGCATGGTGAGATACCTTGCAAGGAAGAGTGATTCTTCCGCCGAAGATCCACAACTACTACAAGTATTCAACAACTACTATAAGTATTTTGAAGATAATGATGGAAAATCTTTTGATATTGCTCTTGCGAAAGGGGCTTGATGTGAAGCCAACGGAGTGATTCCTAACTATTTAAAGACCCGTATCAATTTGTCTGCACCGAATTCAATATCGAATTCTCTTCAATCAGGGCGGTTTGATGCGGGAGCATTCTATTTGATAGTCCATAGCTATACCGGATTAGAATTAATTTTATTTTAATTAGGAATGTTATCTTTTTTTTGTTTGAGTTGTAATTAGTTTCAGATATTTTTAGAAAGTTTTAGTTTGATTGGGATTAGGAAGTTTAGAATTTTAAAAATTGAGTTGTAATCTTTGATTTTATGAATGAATGAAGAGATTTTTCCTATTTTGGAGCGATTCCCAATTTTCTGGGTGAGATGCCAAGGAGGGAAAAGCGATTCTTCTGAAGGAGCGTTTCCTTCAAAACTCGATGGAGTGATTCCATTGAGTCTTTTACAATCGCAGAATGGGGTTCCTGTTGTCTTGTATCAGAAACATGCACTAACATTTCAAGAAATGATAAAACGAATATGAGAATACACTCATAACTCATTATATCAAAATAAACGACCGTTTGGAGTAACAAATGCAAGATTAATAGCATTCACTACACATTGATACAGGTATTTGAAATATTGAGACTCGAGCATAAAATCCACAGTTAATTATTCAAAAACAACTTACGAATGAGTCGTGGTTCATAATCACTTGGATTCACAACCTCCATCATCATCTCCTCCCAATGAAATTGTGTGCCATAGCTCTTAGTTGGTGTAACTACTGACATATGGCTCAGAGAAGATAGGATAAGGTTCATAACACTAGTCTCCCAATCTGAATGCATAGGATTGTGTCCGTGACTACACTAACTAGTACCATTTGGTGTCGTAGGGCCAAGTTCTGCAGCTACATTGCACATCAATTCTATCAAACCCTTGCTTAGGGTGGAGATGACGAAGCGGGTCATAAATCTCAGTGGTTATGATCTTCACAGTCATAGATAAGCCATTTTTAGCTTTTATGTACTTAAATGACATGATTTTGAGTAATTAACTGTGCAAGTTTTGCTCTCTGACTTGTTATTTCGCATACATACCAAACACTATTAATATTGCATTTGTTACTCCAAAGGTTTCTCTTGTGATATAATGAGTGTTATCATTTCTTGAAATGTTTGTGCGTTTCTTATGCTTTTGCAATAATTTCCTTACCAATTTTTTTTTTTTTTACTGAAGTTATAGCAAAGTAAAAGTTTAGTACCCTGATTGTAATTACCTTTTTTTTAAAAGAAAATTGTCTTATGGTCTATCAATATTCATACTTCAAGATATTTATAAACAGCCTAAGGACAGGTGATTTTATGTATTGACCAACTTGATTTTAATACATTGTCTAACACATCATACAATATATATTTTGTTAGCTACTATAACTTCACATGCCTTCTTTAACAACCTCCAAATTTTTCCGTCTATTGGTCATTAGTGTTTGGGGATTGCAAACTTTCTAACTATTTAAATTTGATATAAAAAATGTTAAAGAACTCTCAGTTGGGATTGTTCAAGATGTAAAAGGCGTGTCCTCCTCACTATACCATACATGTGGCCATCCATCAATCAATCTGGGAAGTTTAATGGATGGGTCATTCCCAGAAAATCATTGCAATAGAGCCTATCCTGACAATTTGTTCGGCTTTTTCCTTGACTACCATTAAATGGCATTCATTTGAACCATCTGAGTTTTAGTCTTGAATGAACATTCCAGACCACTGGTCGATATTTTATTAGGGCTATGGCTAATCCAAGAGCTACCCACCTCTTGAACTGTCCAGATTGCTGCATGGGTGGTCCATGTGTCTGGTATAATTGAAAGGAACCAAAGCTTGTGCAAGTCAGATACAGAGGTCCAGCCCCTCTTAGTTCGGTTGCATTCTCTACTGTTCTTATTTTGATATTTGTTATAATTCGGTGCTAAATTATGTCTACAGATGGATGCTTTGATCTCACACAGCTCTAGAAGCTATTACGCTTGTGTAGGAGAGAGCACTCATGCTTATCAAAGTCCTTCCAAAGACTTGACCGCCATTAATAACCGCTTGAATGGGTATGTTAAGCTTGATACTAACAATCTCCATGGCATTATATCCTGTCGTTGATATGCTGATGTTGCCTTGTTCTTTTTGTTTTTTTCCTTAACCTACTATCTCAGCAAGAAGGTCAACAGCAGGCTCAATTTTGAAGATGTTGGCTTGGTAACCGATTCTCTCGTTCTGGGCAGTCTCTACGTTCAAAATGGTAGTTGTGCCTCATCTTCAGGGGTTGCTGCTTTGAATTCCCCCATGAAATCTGAACAACCCGACTCATAACTCCAATCTTGGGCTCACCTTGCATGTAAATTCCTTTTCTCCGTATCCCTGGTTTTTATTTTTAATCTTATACCTCGAGTTTGGGGTACTGTGTATGAGCGGCAAGTAGCTGTAGGAAACGCTGCCACCTCCCCCAAGTGCTCTGTATGTTAGATCTCGAGCTTCTTCAATAAAGAGGTCCATTTCTAACCAAGCTAACTTAATAAAAATCTCTTTGTTGCTTCAAGGTTGAGTTTGTTAATTGTGGTTGATGGTTGTATACGTACTAAATGTTGCTGCCAGGTGCAGTATTCAATGAAATTCGACTTTGCATCTAAGAGTGTCCATGATCTTGAAATGGCATGTTTAACTGTACATGGCGCAAACTTGTCAAGTGGTCTGATTAAGGAAATTTGCTCGAGGTTCTCAAGGCCTAAAAGTGTGTTATGAAGGTAAGGGGTGCAACTTGGACTGAATACAAGCCCGGTAGGTGGAGTTTCACTACACCGGGTTGGGCCTTGGATAGGATTTCAGAGGACGACCCAACGTCGGGCAACCCGAGTGTTTAAAGTAAACCTAAAGTATTTTATTACGGTACATCATGATGCACGATGTAATCTCGATGTTATAAACGTTTTCATCTCTACCAAACTGTAGAGCAGATCTCTCGCTATAGTCCATTCGTTGACATGCAGGCAATGAGGATGACAAATCCGAACAATGAATATAGAATTTGAAGGTTGATTTCCTCGTTCGGTCCAATTGGATGCAAGGATTTTTGTTTCTAAACCCAGTTACACGTATTTGTGCACCAGGCAGCACTTTCTTATCCATCATCTTTGACATTTAGCAAAAGGCAGAGAAGTGAAAAGCCCCAACTTTAAGCTTCTTGAGCTGGTCTTTCTTGCTAGTCTTTTTGTCTTATGAAGTGGGTTTGGGCCCACTGAACCAGTGAAGGTTTGGGCTGCTACTCAGGGCATGGTTGGTAGCGCAGGGGGTCAACTCGAGCCTAACCCGAACTCAGGAAGACTCGGCCCAACTTGGTTGTGTATGTTAGCATCGCATACGACTTGTTGCAAAAACAAACAAGACATCCAATTAATTGCTCTTCTATCGAAGAGGCAAAACTGTGTTTGAGTTCGATGCAATGTAAAGAGGCAAAACGTAGATCGTCCCTAGACTCAGGTTTAAGAATTGAAATAAGGGTATCAGAAATCTTTTTTACTCATTCGAAAAACCACGCGAATCGAAGAACAAGAGAAGACGGCATGAAAAAATAAGTGAAGTTCACAGGTTTTTCAACATAACAGAAAAACCTTGGAGGTGAAGGAGATAGAACCATAATGACCTCTTAATAAAGCTTCCTTTACTCCCTACAAAGACTGCAGTTTTTCTCTATTTTCAGAGAGAAATAAAACAGAGAGGGAGAGGAGGATGGAGGGCTGACAGACGAGAGAGAAAATCTTTGATGACGTACCACAGTATATGAGCCATGTTTGGCCCATCCCTAGGTGGACCTACAGACAAAAAATCAGCCTACCTGTTCTGCTAGGAGATGAGTTGGTGTTTCTTCAGTGGTGCACATTTTGGAAATGTCCAGCAATTGGGTCATTTCCAATTGCATACCACGGCCTACCCATCAAGGTCGTCTTCACCGCTGACTGGAAGGTTAATGGTAATGTCCCCTGAAATTTTAACAACTTTATATCTAATCATCTATAAATCTTTCAAAAGAAGAACAAAATCCTGGAAATTAATCTGCAAATATGAGTTGGAAGAATTACTCAAGTCTTTGATCATCATCTGATATCAGCCTAAAGTATCAGATCCATCAGAAAGATTACATTAAATTAAAGAGCTGGATTTACCCGTGGCGCCATTATTGGTTGTTGAGGCTATGTATATACAAAGTCATGGAAAAAGAGAAAGAAACAAATGCCTATTAACAATACCTGCATCCAGAGAGCCTTCACATACCTCACCTTCACCCAACCCAGTTACCACCTTTGTTGTCTCATCGAAAAGAGTGCTTACTGCTCTATTCCTCTCCCAATTTAGAAGCAAACCTCCACTACGGCCAATATATGACCCTTCCTTTCAGGGGCTACACATAGTAGATCATGCCTACTTCAATGAGGCTAATATGAGGAATGTTTAGTGCCACAGCGGGGCCCCTGCAGTTCTTCCGGAGGAATGAATACCCGATGTCAATTACCAGCTTCTTCAAGAATGAAGAGGATCTGCGGGCCTTTACATAAGAGTGCCCCATTATATAAGCAACCCCTGCCTCCTTTGCCTGGATCAAATCCATCAGCTCTTCTCTCACTGAGGGATTCATAACCGGGTTCTGTGGCAACTGGAATCTCACTCGCCTTCTGATCTGTGGGTTCTCATCCTCGTACACAGAACGCAAGCTCTGGAGGGTTGAGGATTTGCTGCTTTGGATGGTGGTGCCCACCCCATAGTCATCTTGTTCAGACACTATCAAGCTTGAGCTTGATTGGATACTTCTGGTGCTTATAACAGCCATCCTTCCGTCCAATGACGAACTCTCGGAGCTCGAGACCTGTGGTCCTTCCGCTTCCATCTGGATGAACTCCGCAATGCTCTGGATGAGCTGGTTCTCAAAGTCACCATTGTCCCGCTGGATGTCTTTGTATCCGTACCTCACGATGCACCGGTACATCCGGTAGGGTCTAGGGCAGATCCGACCAATAAGGTAGCGTTCCTCAGGCGAGACATAGGGGACCGGGACTGACTTCACACAAACAAACACTAAAACCTTGTGGAATGCGGGGAGATTGGTGACGAAGTGGGAGAAGATAGCAGGGACCCCCGTTGCCAGTTCTGAGTAGATGAGCCCTATCCCAGGCACACGGACAATCCCGAGACTGGGGCCCAAGCCAAGTAGCCACTTCAAGGAGACCTTGTTGTGCAGATCGAAGTTGTACTTCTTGCGAGTCCCGTAGTGCCAGACATACATGACAACCATAAAGATGAACGAAAGCACAATGGGAACCCATCCTCCCTGAGGCACTTTCATGACTGATGCCGATAGGTAGACTCCCTCAACTGAGCCAAAGAAGAGCAGGAATGCTGCAGCCGTAAGAATACTTTTCTGCCACACGAATATTATGACGAGAGCCATGAGCCATGTTGTGATAAACATAACTGTCATGCAAGCAATGCCTGGAGAAGGGGAAAGAGAAGGGATTTTCAGTAAGATAACGTACAAGAATATGTCAATAAATAAAGGAGGGCACTCTAGTCAGGACAGGAAGAACACTTCCTCCCTGCATCTGCTGTAAGCATGCCACACATCTAGGGGCTTGGGAGCCAACATTAGATGGGTCCCACTATGGAAACTGTTGGGCATAATCCAATTAGATGATCGTGATTGTCCAAACTTTTTGAATGGTCAGAAAACTGAGAACGCCCCCACACCCATCTGCGCGCACGCGTATGCACACACACTTGCACAAACACACACACACACACACAATAGAGAATGGCCCCCTTCCCATCCATTCTTATGCAAGTATCCCTCTAGAAAAAAGGAGAAACAAAAAGAATACGAAGTTGTGCTTCTAAGAATTGACTTACCATAAGCATTTCCGATCAAGGTCGTGTCCCGGAATCCAATAGTTATAGCAAGACAAAGGATCATGAGAATCCAGTTTATTTCAGGGATATAGATCTGCCCATAAATATGTCTCGAGGTGTGTACGACCTTGACTCGCGGAAAGCAACCAAGGGCATGGCATTGTTTGATAATGGAGAAGGTAGCTGTGATAACTGCTTGACTCCCAACAATGGCTGCGAGGGTGGCAATCACAAAGACAGGCCAAAATATACTATCTGTTGAAAGAGCAATAATAGAAGTCAGATTTATATTAGGTTTGGATTCACGAATAAAGATGCTTTTAGAAATTTAATGGATACTGGAGTGGCGTGAATAAATACAGTTTTAAGTGAGATTTTTTTTTTTTTTTTGATAAGTTCTAGAGAGAATTAACTAACCTGGTATTGAGTCATAGAAACTCCGAGTAATGGAAGATGGATTTTTAGAGAGAAAAGCAGCCTGCCCCATATATTGTACTACCAAGCACGGGTATATAACAAATGCAAAGGCAAGCTACACAAATGAGAATGATATTTAGTTCATGTCACAGCCTATGATGCACTGATATGGAAACGGATACGGGAAGCAGGGATACGGCTCAACATTTTCCAAAATCAGGGACATGGATATGGATACAAGTATCGTATTTTGTAGTTCAAAATTTTCATTTTTTCTAGTTTTTACAACTTTTATGAAGGATACGTGGGGATACGTGTCAGTACCGTGTCCGGTGTCCGTATCCATGTCGACACGACACTGGTACGAGACTACGAGGCACTAGTACAGGTATCTGGGTATCATACGTCACAGAAAATATTAGAGTATGACTATATAAAGAGAATCTATGGCCCTGTATATCACGAGTAAAGTTAGCCTAATGGCGGTACAAAAGAAACGTGTGGGGATGGGTCCACTGTTTCATAGGTTAGGTTCCACCAATGAGATCTATGCTAAAAATCAACCCTATCAGATGATTGTAATGATTCAATTTATACACTTTTTTCTGGAGTGAACCATATCTTTTCTCACCCTTGAAAAAATGTCATAGACTGGGTCAAAATTTTGCACAGGACAATCTCCTAGGTGGGATCCATGGAATGTGTGGCATCACCACCAAGCACGTGAACCAAGAGTACCACTGGGCCTTTCTCATGATCTACTTATGGGTACTTCACATTTTCTTCGGTATAAAAAACAGAGCCAATTATGATCTTACTCTTATTGACGAGGCAGTGAAGTGTCCAAGGTCTGCAAACATAGCTTCAGTACCTGCAAGACCCAGTACACGTTCAATTGTGAAGTCTATGTGAAATCAGGCAAAATGCGGGGATAACTCTCATTTTTCTCAGTCCTTGAATTTTGGGTTAAGTTTTATAAGAATCAAGTTACTCCATCAACTTGACCAGATTATTGATCAAGTTGAATTGAAATGGTGACCTAGCATTTGAACTCTTGCACACACTTTTGCGGCAATGCTGGTAGACTAGAATCACTAGTATATCATGCCTACTCTAACGTAATTCCACTAAATGTTCAGATCCCACATACCTGTTATGGAAAGAAGGATCCCCCCAAGGGAAATCCAGCCATCTTTACCCGTCTCCCTAAAGAACTTGATGATGTAATATGGAGAAATCGCATGCAAAATCTTGGGATTCCAATGTATTGTGTTGTATAGGCCAATGGCGAAAATTGATAGCAACCAGATGATAACAATGGGTGCAAACATAAAAGCTACCCTGTGGGTGCCACAATGCTGCAAAGCAAAGAGGCCCACCAGTATGATACAAGCGAGTAATAGCACCTCACCTGGACGACATCATCAACCATAAAAAAAACAGAAGTAAATATGCAGAGATACCTAAGCAAACTGCATAGGTATCATTAGACATCCTGCATTAAGTTTATATAGAATCACAGTGAAACAGATAAGCAAAGAGCTAAACACAACTACTTACCATCAGTTAGTTTCCGTTGAGTAACTTGCAGCCCAGAGACGGATGACAGAACTGCAATTAGCAAATACAAAACCAAGGTTGAGTGTCTTTAATTTAAAAGAAAATTTCCAAAACTCCCATAAAACTCAGCTACGTTTAGATAAGAAAGGTCTGTGGTTTAGAATAAGAATCATAAAAAAAATAAGGAACTTTGTTGAAGGAGGATTAAAATATCATAAAGCACAAATGGCCAAATGAAACAATGGATCAAGATTCATGATAGGATATGCAAAATTTTACACCTCTGCAAACTTGAAGTACTCCATAGAATTAGAACTAGGTAGCTAAGGTGGAGATGTACTTCCGAAGTGCTATGTGATCAACACATATCAACCAAACAAAAAGGAAAACTTTATAAGATTATAATAAGACTGGCTATGCTTTGTGAAGTGGAATGTTGGGCAGTATAGAAACAACATGTTTAAAGCATGAGCATGGCCGAGATGATAAGGTTGAGATGGGTGAATGGAAAGACTCGATGAAACTTGCCTTGACGAAAGACATGACTTTAGATAGGCTTGAATGGAGAAATGGGATCCGTGCAGTTGACTCCATATAGTTGGGAGTAGATTTATGATGATTATTTCATTTATTATTATAGAGCACAATAATGGCACACTAAAAAACCTGATTTGTATTGTACAATATGAGATATAATGACACACAATGTCCCAGGGAATCTGTATTGGACAAAAATTGTAAATTATTCTTTGAATAGGCTTTGCTTAAAAGTAAAGAAATAAGAAGGTACAGAAGTATTTAATGGCAGCTATGTTGCATGATTTCTTCCAAAAGGGCAAAGTACCCGTATCGGCAAATGTCGAAGTCCGACATGATACGAATTTTAGTGCGATACTTCCAAATTCTGTGTGTTTTATCTTACTTGTAAGATGTTAATTAGCATTTGCTATAAGTAATGATTTTTACCTTTTACAATTGATGTTTTCAATGCAACAAGTATAATGTCATATATACGTATTCTCTTGTCATTAAGCTTATGACACAAATCATAAGATATCCTATCACATTATCCTCTAGTACCCTCTTTATTATATCATCATCATCTATCACTTAAACCAAATGTTTGAAGTTGGGCAACATGAATCCTCATTAGCATATTAATTAAAAAACAATTGCTTTGTTTGTATTGTTTAAAGTATACTGCCAAGTCCACAAATCCTATTTTTCAAGGTTTATCAAATCAGACACTCTACACCCATGTCAGACTCTCACATCCATACCTATATCAATGCAACATAGAATGGAACCTATCATCAATCATAACCATTCAATTAATGGGTAGTTACTTTTAAGGGCCTTAGGCCAAAAACTTCAGCCATTAATGAAAAATTCCATATGTCATGCGAGTATATCTGTCTTGTAGGTCTAGTTTTTGGGAGGAGTATTGCATAATATGTAGTCTCAGACTCTATTGAGTATTGAAAGCTTCCAAATCACGCTTACCCCTCCTCCCTACTTAGCCCTTTAAGGCATTCTAGGCCCATCTTTGCAAGAAGTGAATGTCCCATAGTGGAGTGGAGCACTAGAGCTGTCCCAACTACTGATCATCAGTCTAGATTAACAAGTCAATGGGACATGTGTGGAGTATGGGTGTTTGAAAAAATGCTCCTAGGCAAGATCATATATGCATAAAATGCATTAGAGAGAGACTATACACAACAATTTTCCATTTCGTCTATTCAAAAAATTTAAATCCAATGTTCTTTAATGTGGAGGTGTGAGGTGAGGCGCTTCAATGGCTTAAAGTGTGAGGCATAACCCTCAAGGTGTGGGGCATAAGCCTCACGAGCACGCCTATAAATAAATAATAGAATAATTCAATAAAAAGATGAAATTAGATAACTTTGTGGGAAAATAACATTTATCTATTTCATAGAGGAAAAGAGATGTTTTTTTGTTTGTTTTATTTAATTTGGAATAGCTTATTATTATTATTCATCTATGATTTAGGAGGGAAAAAAAAGGAGTACATGAATTGAATTTTTTAAGGTACAGTTGCCCACCTACATATGCATGTGAGGCGTATGCCTCTAATACAACACATTAAAAAAAGGTGTGAGGCGTAAGCCTTTTTAAAGCCTTAGTGGACAAGGTGTATGCATCCCAAGCTTTTAAGCATTTTTAATAAGCCTCGGGGTGTTTTGGGAAATCGGCCTGAGGCGTGCCTCAAGGCACAAGCCTCAAATGCCTTTTAAAACACTGTCTGAATCAAATCACATTGAATGATATCTAAATCCATGTTAACCCAATGGACCATGCTTGAGTTGAAAATGATACAGATCTATAAGCTAACGTCCTACTAAGAGATAAGAAATATCTTATTACCTGAAATTGCTGGAGTAAGCACACCATCACCTATGACCATGCATGCACCGAATAATACCACTATAAGTAGCGCTGTCCGCAGCCTTTTATGCTTCTCAAGGAATCTCTTCAGTGGAGAGGAGGCTACAACCTGTGTTGAGGGCCCATATTTGTATGCAGACAGCTCCTCATCGGCTGCTTGCTGATTGGGAAGTAGACTAAACCTCGCATGTCGGCAAAGCAGTGAGTAAAGAGCAAATGTTCCACCTGACCAGTTACAAATATATCGTCAAATTTAATACAGGATTAGTTAAAAGGCCTGCCATATAAAAAGAGTGTTCCCGTCCCAACACACCTTCACCATTATCATCTGCACTCAATAGGATGAAGATATACTTGAGCAAGGGGATCAATGTAAGAGTCCAGAAAATCAAGGAAAATGCACCAAATATTGCCTCTTCGTTTTGATGATTTTGCAACTTCCCTACAAATGTGCTTGTGAAAACATAGAGAGGTGAAGTGCTCAAGTCTCCATAGACCACACCAAAGCTTTGGTATGCTAATATCAAATTTCTGGAGATGTTCCTCCATGAGTACTGCACACCACCAAAACCCATATTTAGTTCCAAGTTACAACAAGTCGGCCACCAATTCACCTACAGTTTCGGATAAGTGAAACTGTTCCGGCTACAGAGGATGCTGAATCCAAGATTGTGACTACTTGAAAATCAAAAATAAAACTGGAAACCCCTAACTGCCAGCACATTCTTACCTTATATAATACAGGCATAAACACAATTAAAAACTGATCATATTATAACTTGTTTATCTATGAAACACATTTAAATAGGGTCAGTATTGGCAACAACATAGGTTTACTTTGATAAATAATAAATTAAATTGTCTTGCTGTCATGTACAATAAGCGCATGCAAGAATATACATAAATTGTATCTGTTCTACACCTCCACTGGACATAATCAATAATCAATGAAAGTTGTTATCAAAATCACAAATAATTATACAACAATTACCCATAATTGGTTTCATTCTTATATTTGCAGACTTTCTTCCCAAGTTTATTCACAACACCAACTCCAAGAGGGTGCAATTGATCTAGAACACAGGGAAGCAATAACAAAACCTTCTCTCTTATCAAAAATTTAAAAAAAAATAAAAATCTTTTTTTTTATAAATCAAAATATATTGATAGAAAGGGAGATTGAGAAGATCTCAGAATAAAAAAGATTACAAAATTAGCATAAAAGTTGATCCAATCTAAAAACCATATCGTCAAAAAACGTCCCTTTCATGTCCTAAGAGATGCTACCCCAATTGAAGAGGAAAGACTTAATGTTGATGATGACTTCTTGAAATGATCTTTCCTTGCCTAGGAATGTTCTCCTGTTCCTTTCCAGCCACACCCCCCATGTGATAGCTAATGGCATCAGCCTCCATATCACGTTACCTCTTGCCTGAAATGGGCAACTGGGGCCAACTCTCAATGACTTCTCCTAAAAACCCAACATAGTTGGTTGCCCAACGGCATACGTGGTACAATGGAAGATTGAAACTCTCTGGCCCCATGGAAGGTTGCAGCAGAATCACACCCAAGTAGCTCATCCGCTATCTGGGATGCACGTGCTGTCATTCCAATCTGTCCACTTAATAAACCTCCTCTTGGATGAGCCACAGCCTCAAAATCCCACCAAACAGCTGATCCTACTTTCCTGAACCTCCTGGTGGGGGCCTTGTCCATAATTCTGGTGACTGGAACAAATAAGCTTCTAATTGCATGGCTATGGTTATTTTACTAGTGTAATTCTTGGGCTATGGTCAATCAAAGAGGTGTCCCAGCAATCAGATGGTCTGGTCAAGAGTATGTGCACTGGTCAGATGCCCAATAGCCAACTATATCATCTGCTAAAGGGTATAAGACTCAACCTGGAACATATTCTGGAATATTAATATGCAGAAAAAAAGAAATCTAGGCACGATACCCAAATCCATGAATTGTTGGAATTTGAAACATGTTGGACGGGAAGAGCTGACTTATTTAGAAAAATGGTTAGGATGCGATGACAAGCTCTGAAGGCTGCACGCAGCAAACTGCAAGCCCCTTAAATAGCCAAAGGAGATAAATGTAAAATGACCAAGGCAACATCCATTGCATGCCAGATACTGCTTATTCAGTGATTTACTTACTCTAAACTAAACCAGTAAAAAGAATACACCGAGGATCCATAACTCCTTGTTCTCCAACTGATTGTAGACTAAAAACAACACTTCAAACAAATTATTCACATTTTCTATTTCTATTTCTAGATTTTATTCATTTTCATTTCTTTGTTCGATCCAATCTCAAACCTTACTAATCACAAACATTCTAGATCAACGGAAACTCTAATAAAAACCCTAAATTTATTCAAATCCGACAAATTGAGTTCTACAAACTTACAGCAGAAGAAAAACAGATTATCAAACAAATCAAGCAGAATCCTCAATCGACACTTCAATCTAATCAAGCCATTACAAGAAAAACGAAGAAAATAAACAAATCAAATCAGGGATAAAATCAATTCAAGCCATTGCAGTAGTAGTAGAGAAGCGAAAGAAACGAACTCGATTCATGGAAGATACACAAAAAATGAATAAAATAAAGAAAATATGTTAGATATGAAGACAAGGAAACCTTAAGCCTAAGACTGACCTGCGAAGGGGTTCGAGGACTCGAAGTTCCAGCCTCAGACTCCATGGCCTGCGCCAACCTGGAAGTCCCTGCGTTTTACGGACGAATTTATCTCCTACTCTCAAGTCTCAAGTAATCAGGAAGGGCGGGATCTCATAATCAGCCTCTCTCTCTCTCTCTCTCTCTCTCCCTCTCTCTCTCTAGTTTAATATAATCTTGATGTATTTCACACGTGTGACTCGTGTGTGGGTCCTTTTGCTCGTGTGAGTTGACCAGATGCCTTTTTCCTACTGGTATTATCGAGTGGAGTAAAACTTGCCTGACCACCCATAATACAAGCCACGTGGTAAACTCTTATAGGACACTGACCGTATGGATGTTTGGCCAATCCCAAATTGAAATTACAAACCAAAACTCAGCCTGATTAGTGATTTCAAAACTTTAGATCTTTGTATCGAAATAATGGTAAATAATGTTTAAATTCCTACGGTTAATATCAATGCATGAAAATGACTTCAAATAACTCTTAGAAATCACTGATCAGGTTGATTTAAGGTTTATAAGTCCATGTAGGAATTGTCCAAACATCTATACAGCCAGTATCTTCTAAGAAATTTCCACGTGGCTTATATTGTGGGTAGTCAGATAGATACCTGACCACCAGTGGTCCGGTGAGATTTACTCGGTATTATCATAGACTCGATTCTCTTTTATTGGAGGCTATTATTCAATCCACTAATAAGTAATAATTATCCATTAAAAAATATTCAACGGCCCACTATCACTTGAACCTTACTAGAAGATATTGACATAAATAGGAAAAATAATATCAGAAAAGTGAATAAACGATAAAATTGTGGTGAAATTACCAAAATAACCTTCTGTCTTTGTTATGTACTCTTTTGTGGATTTTTATTGGGCTTTCTAAGTCTTGTAAGCCCACTAATATAAGGGCCGATATTGGACTTGAAGGAGAAGCTTAGTAAGGGGCTTCTAGTACCTTTTTGTGGAGAAAAGATTCGCTGGCCCGGAGGACTGCAAACTTTGAATTCTCCCCACCCAAAATGTCTGACACGTACCCCAATCCCTTAAACCAATCCGTGTTAAGCCCTTGGTTAGTGGTTAACAAGGGGTACTTGTCAGACATTTGGGAGTGGGACTTCAAAGTTTGAGGTCCCTTAGGGTCAGCAATTTTTTTCCCCTTTTTGTCTGATGTTGCATGATGGACTTGAGGTCCATTATCCACAATGAGTTCTAGCTATTATGCCAGAACTCAGAAGTGTAGCTCGGGGATTCATTGATGTAAGACGTATTAAGGGTGTTTGGTTGCTGGTATATAAAGCGCTAGAGAACAAAGGTTGATAGATTACCCACTAACCCATGAATGTTTGTTGACTTACACCAAAAATTGGCCTGACTGGTGATTTCTAGCCACTGGATTCATGCATTTTTTTTCATAATGGGCTTTACGAATAGGCCATTGGTGGGTTCCAAGCCCCTCATGAAAAATGCTTGAATCCAATGACCAGAGAAAACCACCAATCTTTCTCCTCAATGATACACTTTCTTGGGCCAAACTTGGTCATTAATAAAAGCCCATAACAAAATAAGGACTTATTTGTGCCTCAACAGGCCGAGCCCAACCAAAGTGGAGCCCATTAGGAAACTGACATTATATAATTTTGCACGTGGCTACATCCGTGGCATTATGGTAATTGTGGTACAAGTGTAGAATCGTGATGGATTGTAATACTTCGGACACTTTTTCCACACTTTCCCCACGGCTTCGACGCGGCATTTTGATGGCCGTGAATTTTGGTGGTTTTGCTAGGCGTAAATTATGTTTATCCACAAATCTTAGCATGCCACCTAAGTACAAATAGGACAATGCTAACGTGCGCATGGTGGTCCCAGCTTACGTAACCTGGACAAGAGGATGCTTTTCTATTTTTTTCAGCCAAACAATCGACAGTTACGAGGAACGTTTTTCCCACTTTCCAAGTGCACTACTTTCCGCTTGCAGGAGATAATTCGCTGTCACTTCAAAAGAAGTCTCCCCCTCCCTAATGCCACGTGGAGAATTATATAGAGCCGACTGACCTTATGGATGTTTGGTCCACCTCTTGGTAAATCGAGACACCAAAGATCAATATGATCGGTGATTTCAGCAGCTAGATTTTAACATCCAAAAAAAATACTCAAATCCAACGGCCAGAAATCAACCTATTATAATGCTGAAATCAAACGGCTAGAAATCACCAATTAAACTGTTTTTTGATTTGTTGATACACCAAGAGGTGGACCAATCATTGAGTAAAACTTGCACGAATGGCGGTTCAGTGTCCGTTGGTCACAATATAAGACACATGGCACATTTTTGGTGGACATTGACCGTATGGATGTTTGACCAACCCCTAGGTGGACCTACAAACCAAAAATCAACCTGATTAGTAATTTCTAAGCGTTGGATTAGAGTCATTTTCGTAGGCTGATTTTAATGGTGGGAATTTGAGCATTATTTGGGGTAGAAGATCGAAAGGTTTGAAATCACTAATCAGATTGATTTTTTGTTTGAAGTCCACCTAGGGATTGGCCAAACATCCATACCGGCCAGTGTTCTCTAAAATGTGCCACGTAGCTCATATTGTGGGTGGTCAGGACTTATATGACCCTCGGGTGTCATACAAGCTTGGAAAAAGATGTAACTAGGTATGCCTGAAACTTTTTCAAATGTTTCAGGCATACCATTTTGTTACTCACCACTGTCATCTGGGCCCAATGACCGCATGGATGTTTATCCCACCCTTGTTGGATATACACACCACAAATCATCCTGATTGGTAATCTATAACCATTAGATTTTAGTACTTTTCAGCACTTTCTAAGGCTTTCTTATAGCCGTTGAATGCAACCATTGTTTCTAGTACTAAAACCATTGGCTAAAAATCATCAAACAAGCTGATTTTTGGTATGGACTGTAAACTCGGAGTCAGTAGCAATTATGGTTTGAAGCCTTCGCTCATCCAGCGTCAACTCGAGCGATCCAGATCGAGATCGGTGGCTATTAAGACACAGAACTGAAGTTTGGAGTCATTGGACCAGATCGCATAGGATCGAGACGGCGAGTTGGATCGGGCCATTTTCACAAACAACTGGTAGAACATCATCCTCAGGTGACTCTCCTTGTGATTCCCAAAGAACGATACTTCCATCTTTGAATCATAACATCATCTACATTGTAAGATTGGAGGGAAAAACGATGGAATATTCGTCGGGAGAGGTAGGCTTCCAATGCATACTTCTTCTGTGACCTTTTTGAGTAGACAATCTAATGTTTGCTGCCAGGTCGAGATCCCAACCAGAAGCTTTCATCAAGCTAATCAACGGTTTTGCAAAATCATGGATTGATTACGATGTTGCTTTGAAAGCATCAGATAATAAGTTTGGTGTTAAATCCCTGCAACAGTATCAATCATTTTCTTCCTCCAAAGCTTCCTGTTTGATATTCCCATCCAATGTAACATTCTTCCGATCCAATTCCTGGAGTTCGCATCGTAGTTGGAGGAGCTTGAAGTCTTTGATTTGGGTAATGGACTGTTCCTTCGATGGGTTTTGACTAGTACTGTTCCTTCAATGGAAGATGTTCCATCGTTTATCTCGTCTCGGGATCACGTCACATCAGACCGATCCGGATCAGGATCGGCAGTGACCGACCGATCCAAAGATCTAAGCAATAAGCAATACATTTAATTTGGTTGGCTCGCGACATGTCGAACATGTTCCCCTTTGAACCTTGGCTCTATAATTAAACAAGTAAGATGATCTTAGTAATCAAAAGAATGAACTTTTTAGTAGACAATTGTCCGTAACACGAGTTTCGAGTTATGGTGCATTGAAGATGAGGCCCCATCTATCACACAGACAAGATCACAGTTGGATTCGGTTCAGTCTAGATCTTAAGTTCGTGATTTTGCAAGTTGGCTAGTGAATTCAATCTGTGGGATTTGATGTCGTTAGTTGGTTTGGTTGGTTACATTAATTTGTGGAGTATTAAGAGATTAAATCACTGAATTCAATAGGCGCGACGAATTTAATTAACGTAGTGTTGTTTGCTAGAGGTAGCCAAATTTTTTTGCTCTCCATCAAATAACCAAGGGCCTGTACCGCGGCGGGAAAATAAAATATTTAGCCGTGCTAATATTCGCCTAAGTGTGTTTGGCAGCCACTCGCCCTCGGCGAATATTTAGCCGGGATCACATATTTGCCTTCCGCGGTGGGAAAACATTTGATCACCTCCCCCCCTGTGTAAATATTTTCACGCCGATTATGTCTCGGTGAGAAAAAAAATTTTCTCACTGGAAAATCACTGTTTTCAATAAAAATTAATTTTTTAATATATAAAAAAGATAAAAATAAAAAATTTTATCCTTTGACATAATATGTGGTTCCCGCACTCGCCCAACCTATTTTTGACTTACTTTGATATGTGGGACCCACTCAAATTGAAGGAAAATGAAGTAAGCTGAAGTGAGCTAGCTCATACACGTACCAAACATTGTTAAATATTGATATGAGCAAATATTTAGCTAAGATAATATTCACCTTGCTAAATATTCGCCGTCGGAACTCTTTTTCTCACGTACCAAACAGACCCTAAGTCTAAAAGTTCCTTAACAGAATGATTGAAGGCCTTACCTTTAGATTTGCGGATGAAAATGGGCACCTTAATGTTCAAATATATGAGATAGAGTTTTTTCTCGCGACGGTGAAGATTGTAACTGAACATCATCCTGAATTTTTCAAAGTTTATCTACTGATTGGAGGCTAAACAGAAAGAGTCGAACTAATATGTGCCCTCTTAAACCTCGTGTGGCGTACCCAAGTTTTGGCTTTAAAATAATAATAGAGAGATGGATGCCCAAACCAAGGTTTAAAGGAGGCCATTTTAATGGTTTAACGGACTGGGGGTGTTACCGTTTAAACCATTTAAACAGCCGTTTAAACAGATTGAAACGGACAGGGTCAAAAATGGGAAAAAATGGATTTTAATAGAAAAAATGGTGCTGAAATTCGAATTTTGAAATTTGAAAAAAAAAAATAGAATTAAACTGAAATTTATCGGAACTTAACGGCCGTTAAAACAAAAAAAAATGGTCATTTAATTTAAAGTGTCAAAATGCGTTTAAACAGTTTTTAACAAAAACGGGCTTGGGGCGTTACCGTTTAAAGGGCCGTTTTTAAAACCATGGCCCAAACTTCAGCCATGCCCCCTTATTTTTTAATAGAAAAAGAGTATAAAGGTATGCCTGAAACTTTTTCAAATGCGAAAGCAAGATTTTTGTTACTCACCACTGTCGTCTGGCCCATTGACCGCATGGATGCTTATCCCACTCCTAGGTGGATATACACACCAAAAAATCACCCTGATTGGTAATCTATAACCATTAGATTTTAGCACTTTTAAAGGTGTTCTTATAGCCGTTGAATGTAACCATTGATTTTAGTCGGCTAAAAATCATCAAACAAGCTGATTTTTGGTATGAATGTCTACTAAGGGGTGGGATAAACATCCATGCGGACAGTGGGCCCAACTATTTAAAACGCATATTAAATAATTAAAAAAATTTACTTTTCTCATTTCAGCCATACTTCCAAGACTACTCTTTATAACTTAATTTCCAACGACAAACATATTGACAATTGAGTCTGTCTAGAACTACACCCATTTCAATTCTTACACCCAGTGGTCGAGCCCACATACAGATCATGTTTGACAATCCAACCATACATTGAATTGTCCATACTGTATTGCATTAAAATCATACCATTCAATTAAACTGCTACTTTAAATCAAATTTTTATATAGTTAGTAATGTCGAAATAGACTGATTTTGGTGATGATCATCATCATGACAAGGACAGCACAATGTACGGTTAGATCGTGAGATTACTCAACATGAGGTGTAGCTCTATATGGACTCTTGACAATTTATTCATTTTATAACTACTCTACTCCTTTTTTTTCACATTTTATAGATGGGTCGTAACATGCATCTAAAGTGCGCCAAACCTAGCCGCATCAAGAATATTCACAGTCCGATGTGAACATACACATGGCCCAAACTTGTCGCCACAGTCACCATATTTGCTGCAATGCCTACCTTTGTACAACACTTAAAAGAAAAAAATTAAAAAACCCTTCAGCCATGTTAAACCTTGTTAAAAAATTTACTCGAGCTCAAATTGAGGTACCTCTCGAACCCCCGGAGCGAGGGTGGACTCTAAAATTGTGACATTGTGCACAAGGTGCACGTTAGCAAGAGTAAAACTTGTCACAACCAACAATATGAGCCACGTGGCACACTATTAGAGAGGGCACTGATTTTATGGATGTTTGGCCAGTCCCTCAGCGGACCTGCAAACCAAAAATTAGCCTCATTCTTGATTTATAACTTTTGGGTCTTTGCACCCAAATAACGCTCAATAATGCTCAAAATTCTTACGGTTAAAATCAACCCATGAAAATAACTTCAATCCAATGCTTAGAAATCATTAATCATTCCATAAAATTTGCTGACCGGCAGTAGTCAGAAAAGTTGCTTACTGCCCACAATATGAGCCATGTGGCATATTTTTAGAGATTTCTGATCGTCTAGATGTTTGGCCCAAACCCTAGATGGACATACAAACCAAAAAATAACTTGATTAGTGATTTCTAAGCATTGGATTGAAGTCATTTTCATGGGTTAATTTTAACAGTGGAATTTAAGCATTATTGACCATTATTTGGGGTACCAAGATCCAACTGTTGGAAATCACCAATCAGCCTTATTTTGGCCAAATAATGAGTAGAACTTTGCTGACCGGCAGTGGTCAGCAAAGTTACTTACCACCCACAATATGAGCCACTGCCAGTCAGCAAAGTTACTTACCACCCACAATATGAGCCACGTGGCATATTTTTAGAGCTTTACGACTGTATGGATGTTTGGCCCAACCTTAGATGGACATACAGCGCAAAAATTAGGCTGATTATTAATTTCTAAGAATTGGATTTGAAGTCATTTTCATAGGTTGACTTTAACCATAGAATTTAAGCATTATTGACCATTATTTGGGGGTACAAAGATCCAACAGATTGAAATCACTAATCAGGCTGACTTTTGGCCAAACATCCATACGGTCAGAGTCCTCTAAGAGTGTGCCATGTGGCTTATATTGTGGACAGTCACGTGGTACGCTCTTTCGGGCCCACTGGTCCTCTGAATGTTTGGCCCACACCTTGGTGGACTCACACACCAGAAATCAGTGTGATTGGTGACTCTAACCAGTGGAGTTTAGCACTTTTTCATCATGGTCTTGGAAGTTGGAACCAACCCATAGGCCTTTCCATGAAGCCCATGATAAAAACTGCTAGAAATCACAATCACACTATTTTTAGTGTCTAGGTACACCATGGTGTGGGCATGAAAGAGTGTACTACGTGGCAATTTGAGGGGCGTCTTGAATAATCATGCGATTATGGAGCTATCACTAGTAAAGTGGTCAGGTAGCTACCTGACCTGACCACCTACACTATAATCCACGTGGCAATTTATTAGGGAACACTGACCGTATAGATGTTTGGCCAATCCCTAGGTGGATCTATAAACCCAAAATCAACTTGATCAGTGATTTCTAAGCGTTAGTTGAAGTCATTTTCATGGGTTGATTTTAACCGTATGAAATTGAGCATTACTTACATTATTTGGGGTACAAGATCGAAAGGTTTGAAATCACTAATGAGGCTGCTTTTGGTTTGTAGGAGTACTTAAGGATTGGCCAAACATCCATACGGTCAACGTCCTCTAAGAGTGTACCACGTGGCACATATTATTAGTAGTCAGGGCTTCCTGACCGTCGGTGGTCAGGCAAGTTTTACTTGAGCTATCAACCATGTTGCAGTTCGCTTTTAAATATGCAACGATAGTGTCCTCTTCAGGAGGACATTGGATCCAGACTGTTGGATGTTCTTCCACGTTTTTATAGCGTGAATTTCGAGGACCATCAATGATCTCAAGTCTCGGAGAAAACCTCCGCTCACACCAGTGTGTGAACAAAGCCGATATGAGCCACGTGGCACACTCTTAGAATGGCCAATCCCTCGGTTGACTTGTAAACCAAAAATCAAAATCAGCCTGATTAGTGATTTCTAAGCGTTGGATTGGAGTAATTTTCTTGGGTTAATTTTAACCTTGGTAATTTTCAGCATTATTGACCATTATTTGGGGTACTAGATCCAAAGGTCTAACATCACTAATCAGGATGATTTTTGGTTTGTTTATCCACCGAGGGTCTGGTCAAACATCCATACGGTCAGCGTCCTATAAGAGTGTGCCACATGGCTCGTATTGTGGGCTGTGATCGGCTTCGCTCACACACCGGTGTGAGCGAAGGTTTACTCCAAGTCTCAACCTAGGGACAACGGCCACTAGGGATTATGGTAAAACTGCCTATCACTACCCTAGTGCCAGTCTAACTATTCAAATCCAGAAATCCAAACGGTCAGAACTATGCTGACATAAGCAACCAAAAAGCTGTTATATCATAGATTGCAGGATCCACGAAATCCATCACTAAGAGACCATCTAGTTTGGTAGCTCACAAATCACCAAATCGAACCTTCTTTGCCACCATCATGCTCCAGGCGCAGCTTAGTAAGAACCCGTGTGAAACCTAGACTTTTTACAAACTCCGTCTAAAAAAGTCCAACAAGTCCAAAGAGGAAGGTGAGAGGTAACTGTGCTCACGTGACTAAAATCACAGATTCACCAAATACTTCAAAAAGTCAAAATCTCGCGAGAATATAAACAAGAAACATAACTGATCGTCCGATTCGATCCGATCCGACCCTTAAGCCTATAGACTATAAACACATACATCAACCGCGTCGCACCAAAACAAAGCAAAGCAAAGAAGACACCAAACCGAACTAAACTGAAACGCTAAAACATCAAAAGAAAAAAGCGGAAGAACCCAAATCGAAACCATCCGTAACGCTCGGAACTGAATCGGAAACCGGCGGCATTTGCCCAAAAAGTGGGCTGTGAACGAACTCGCCCGAATCGAAACCATAACACGACCCCATCCCCACCGAGTCGAACCCAGTTTTCGATTGCTCCGATAACCCAATAAAACCCGTCGTATCGGGCCAAACTCCCTGACCCAGGTCATAACCTGAAACAGGTACGTTGGAACCGAAACAACAACCCGAAACGTCCGAAATGTCAGGGGGCAAGGGAGGGAGCTCTGTTCCATCGTAGAATTGGTGGGACCCACCATCGACCATAACGGGTTGTTGTTGAGGTTGAGAGTAAGTCGTAGGAATATTCCATGAGTCTCCGGTCGTATATCCTCCGGTAAAATGACATACATTACCGGAATCCTGACTAAAGAAGAGTTGAGTGGTGGGGTCGTTTTGCTGTTGAGGGACAAAAAGGGCGGAGAGGTCGTGTTGCGCCTCGTCGGGGGAGATAATGGAAGTGATAGACGAACCAGGTGGCATATCGGAGTAGACGAAGTTGGTGCGGGCGCGAGAACCACGCATGGAGCGGGCAGCTCTATCGTACGCGAGGGCGGCCTCTTCGGCGGTGTCGAAAGTACCGAGCCAATGCCTCTCTTTGGTTGATGGGTCTCTTATTTCAGCTGCGTATCTCCCCCATGGCCTTCTTCGAACACCCAGAAACCGTCCTGTTGTTTCTTGTTGTTGCTGCTTTTTCTTGCTCTTCTGAGGAGCTGAAGAAGACGAAGATGGGTTCGTTTTTGAGTTGTTAAAATCCATGAACGATAAAAGAGATAGAGTGGAAAAAAAACGATTTGAAAGAAAGAGAGAAAGAGTCTTTTTCTCTTCCCTCCCGACTCAAGTGGAAATATGGAATGGTTTTTTGGCTGCTGCATGTCAGCCGTTTAAATAAGAAGAACTTGTCTAATATACCCATGTTTTTTTACTCAATTTGCCCTTGTAGGTCACCAATTGCCATTCCTATCCTTTTAAATTAAAAAATTAAAAATATATATAAAAACATGATTAAGTTATTAGCACTTTCCAGTTTGCTTCAATCAAGCTGATCATGAGTGAGTGATCCCACCATTTGATGGGTCACATGACAGAGATCTACTATGCTTAAAAAACTGACCTGATTAATGACAATATCCATATGTAGCCACGTGGCACTCTTAGAGGACTCTGACCGTATGGATGTTTGACCAATCGCTAGGTGGACCTAAAACCAAAAAAATCAGCCTGTTTACTAATTTCTAGAAGTTGGATTGGACTTATTTTCATGGGTGATCTCAACTGTGGGAATTTGAGCAGTATTTAAGGTACAAAGATCCAACGCCTAGAAATCACTAATCAGGATGATTTTTGGTTTGTCGGTCCACCTAGGGATTGGCCAAACATCCATACTGTCAGAGTCCTCTAAGAGTGTGCCACGTGGATCATACTGTGTCCTGTAACGGCAGCCTGTTATTTTAGGGCTGTCACTGGAGCCCGACCAATTATTAAATGAGTGAAATTGCACTACTCATCCAGAAGAATGCGATAAATCGGATCGTAATGATCACCCAATTGAACGGCCGATCTCATCTCTAGGATGAAATTTATAAATATCAATTTTTATAATTTTTAAAATTATGTACCAGTGTCACTTGAGTCAAACTTGCATGACGGCTGATTGTCGTATAAGCCCTGACCACCCACAATATGAGCCACGTGGCATATATTTAGAGGACGCTAATTACCGTATCGAATTTGGCCAATCCTTAGATGGACCTACAAACAAATTAAAAATCAACCTGATTAGTGATTTCCCACGGCTAAAATCAACCCATGAAAATGAATCCAATCCAACACTTAGAAATCACTAATCAGGTTAATTTTGGTTTGTAGGTTAACCTAGGGATACGATCGGTGTCCTCTAACAATGTGACACGTGGCTCATATATTGTGACCCGCGGTCACTGACAGCTGGTCATGCAAGTTTTACTCGTGCGACTTTGATCCTTTCACATAGTATGAAGGGCAATTTAGTCATTATGAAGAAAAATTCGAACACGTAAGAGTGATTCAGTATCAAGGAATGATCGAGTTTCTAATGATGAGGGGACGATGCCGTTCACATAAGAAAATGGAATCGAAGGGGCATAATTAGCGATCTTAATGTGCATGATTAGCATCTTCTCTTCGATCAATATATTGTTTCCATATTTCTCCTTTTTCAAATAATTAAATCCAAATAATATCCCCCCCTTTTTTTTAATTTAAGGCCGGGGAGAGAAAGATAGTAGTTGAAGGGGAAGGGGGGCTGCATGCAGCATTGTAGCATTGTAGCATTGCAGCTACCATGCCACCCTTTTATAAACTATTAAAGGTGGTCTTCAATCAAAGTCTTATTATCCAAATAAAAAGTTTGTAAAAGACTCACCTGCACCAGTTGATTGTTTTGAGGGACGATCATTGGTGCAATGATCATTACATATGGTGGTCGATACGGCCACCAGGTTTACAAATGTGGGGGAACTTGATACCTTTCTGGGATAGGTGGGACCTATCACCCTCATGCAATTATATCTCGCCATCAGTTAACAATCAAATGGTGCAACAACTAAGTTTTAGAACTTCTTTTTTGTACAAATTTTTACAACCCCATACCACAAAATGTTTAAAACACTGGCTTGAGTGTTTTAATGATTGTAGCTCGCGGCCGGATTTTTGAAGCGGCAATCATGCGTCCAATGATCGTTCGTCACATATACATGTGATTAAGTGGCTTTGGTTAAAAAAAAACCTATTTAAAAAGAAATCGTGGGCATATGCGGCGCGCGATCATTGGTGCATTATCGTCGCTTCTGAGCTGAGCAGTTGGAGGACAACCAGCGGTTGCCCAACAGGGAAGAGGATGAAGTGGGGTAGGTCAGGTTTTCAAAATAAAATTAGGGCATTTTTGTCAAAAAGGTGGATGTGGGGTGCTTTGACAATTTGTGGGGTGCAAATAAAATTTACCATTTATTTTTTTGATAGGCATTTTTTTTGGGTTCTTTCTAATTCATTTACCCACCTGCCAAATCCTATTAATGGAGTTTATTATCACAAAAAATTAACTCACTTGCATGTCAGTTATAAACCCTAAGTATAAATTTTTATTTTCCCACCTGCTAAATCCTATTAATGGGGTTTTTTATCACAAAAAAAAAAAAAAAAAAAAAACCAAATTATCTCACTTGCATGTCAGTTATGAACCCTAAATATAAATTTTCATTAATACTCTCCATGATGATAATAAAGAGCCATTTGTGTAATATTTATTCTCCATTAATATTAATTATAATCCTTACATTTGGTCTAATTAACCACCATTATTTTCTAATTTCCTTCAATTAAATAATTGAAATGTAAACAAAATAATCACAATTATTATTTTTATTTTTTTTTTAAATTTGTCTTATGTGACTAGTAAGATCTTTGGCCCTTTCTTTCCTACTTTTATCCTCATTGACTGAATCCCCACTCACCCCATGATCAATAATGAAATTTAATTTGTGATTAGATTCTCTTTTCAATCATGATGATGAGCATATACATTCCCCCTCTCAGTGTCAGAGTATCTATCTACACCCTTATCCATTTCTCTATGGTCCAAAATCTAATGTGTATTAGGTATTGATATGATCTGAATATTCCAAGATGATGATCTTGATGAGTGGATCACCTTACTTTTGACTCAAAATATTTTTAATAAATGGGCCTAAAAGAAATAGGATTTGGGCCTAAGGGTACTTGGTGGGTGTGAGAAAAGAAATTATTTATATAGGGGTTTGATCAATTAGGTCATGTTACCTAATCCTATTTATATGGGCCTTGAAAGGAGTATATAGGGGAATATCATTGCTCACCCATGTGCTTCCAATTTGAGCCAAAAATCAATGATAAGTTCCACAACCCCTATCAACTTTTCAAATGCAAAGCTTCCTTTAATTTATCTTTTTAATCTCATGGAAATGTAGTCTTTCCTTCTTCTTTTTTATTTTTTGCAAGGTTTGAAGCACTACCCCTTCTCCACATTAAGATGAAGAACATAGGACTCCAAATGAGGAAAAGGGTTGTTGGGTTGCATGTGAGAGGGACACATAAGCATGCTTTTTTTTTTTTAAGAAAACAATCACTAGGTACTATACCTACTTACCAAGAGAAAATGTACGTGGGTCGTTCAAGTAGCCCTTGACCAAATGGGCCCATGACATGGTCCATTAATCCATATTTATATAATTAAATTTTTTAATGATGGCTTCTAGGTCATCTCACACTAAAAGGGCCTGTAAACTCTAGCTAAATCTATGAGAAATAGGGTCATCTAGGAGTTCTTACATTAATGGTGTTGGCATTTTTAACCCAAAGAATAGTAAGAAGCGTTTAGAAGCTTTATACATAACTTAAGTAAGATGTTACACCCTTAAAAGTAAGATATCAATAGGTTTTTGTTCCCTATCCTTTTGTAGGTAAGTTGTGGTTGACACATGAAATACTTTTTTTTTTTGTAAGCAGTTCAATTAACCAAAGAAGACGGAAAACAAAAAAAAACCGTGTCCCGACAGCATTCCGGTCCTTTTCCATGGCTTCAGACGGCAAGGAAGGGGGATCAGTAACCCAGAGGACTGGGAGAGAAAAGAGTTTAGCCCGTTGGACAATAGTATGAGCAACAAAATTAGACACATGAAATACTGTCGCAAGCCTTATATCCTAACTACAAAATAAGACCAAAAAATCAAAATGCACAAGGTGGGTCTAGTCCGAAATGAAGGACGCGTCACTTGGTCGTTAACCACTATCAGTTGCATGGTTCGACCCGACCATGCTTAATCACGATGACAGGATTGTGCATGAAATACGCATCTTCGACGACTGAGTCAAGAGTCTCCTACTTGGAGTTTAGGTTCAATTATCACTTGTCATTGTTATCCTCGATTATCTCTAATCACTTCCAATTTTCTATATTGTAGAAAAAAACAAAAAAATCCCAGTTTTGAGGCAACATTTCATATTTTTCATCTCAAACATGGACTCATGTTTGGAATTGGAACTTTGGTGAACCCAAGGTTACAAAACGTCAAATATTTGGTAAGACTTTGAAGAGAAAACTGATATTTTTAGTAGAAAGGGCGCCCAAGTTAATGCAAAGGATAAGTGAAAACTCCATTGGGATTTGAATTGAAGAGTTTTTATCTTCAATGGCTGTCAATTTGGGTTTGTACAAATGCCCCCTAGTCAATGATTCGCAAAAGGGTCACAATATGTCCCCATATATTAATAAGGAAAATTTTAATATTGTCCCTAAGACGACACTGTAGCACGTACGTCGTCCACATGTTCAAACCATTGGATGTTCTTTGAAATTTGTGTGGTGGTATTCGAGATTCATTAATGTAGTGAGAATGTCGCGTAGTGTGACCTTCGGACACCGCTGCTATAGTATCGTCCTAGGGATGATGCTAACACCTCAATTAACAATACATACGAGAGAGAGAGAGAGAGAGTAATGTAATTGGGTTATTCAAGCATGTCGTTGTCGGTAAATTATTCTTAGAGACTCCTGTAATAGGGTTTTCGAAGTATGTCGTTGTCGCTAAATTATTATTTGAGGCAGGAAGTGATTTAGTGATATTTAATTAGCTCAATTAATTTATTTGTTAGCTCATAAATATTGAAAGTAGTCACAAATCCTCACAGGATCAGTCATGATCTCCATCGAGCGACCATGGTTCCAATCTAAATCGTTAAGACTACAAATATGATCGAAGAATCATCTGAGTAGGTATAAATAAACAGCTAGCTAGTAAACTCAATTAACGTAATCATAGGTTCACGATCACGGAAACTAGGCACGGATCAATAGCTACGTACACTTCAACATGAACATCTACTTCTAGCGACTAGAACATGCAACCGATTAGTCATGCACGCTGTGTAGATTCGTCATGAAATTGTAATTTTCTTTCCCTATGAACCAATATTGGTCAAATCTCAAAAAAAAAAAAAAAGAAAAAAAAGAGAGAGAATGTAATTGAAGGAAATGGGTCCCATAAGAAAAATAAATAAAAGGAAGAGACATTGAGAAGGTATCTTTGGGAAGAACAAGAAAGGTTCCTAAGAAGATGACCCTACTAGGTTCACTTGCGTGCGTGGTTTCAAACTTCGAACTCTCTTTTTTCCATGTGCAAGCAATATGGCTATAAACCCTTTTCTATTTAGCACTTCATATACAACCAAAAAAAAAAGGTGATCGCCCATTCAATCTAATCCCCCCACTAATAAACTATTGGGGGTGAAAAGCCAAGTAAACAATCTGATGACCCTTTGGGATCCCTACGCCTAACTCAGGGTTTTTGGAAGGTGGGTCCCATGAAAGTGTTGAAATTGGGGCTTTCTCTGCCGTCCAATTTTCATTAAAAGATGGGAAATGAAAGGAACTCTTCCAACTGAAGTTCAAGTTTTTTTTTCGTTTAATATCATCCCTCTATTGGTGTACATTTGACTGGGATTTCGTATCTATTGACTCAGAGAGAGAGAGAGAGAGAGAGAGAGAGAGAGAGAGAGAGAGAGAATTTGGGGAGTAAACCTTTGATGACACCTGCAGTCAGCGACGCGGTTGACTGCAGCCAATATGAGCCATATGGCGCATTCTTAAGAGGACACTGATCGTATGGATGTTTGGCCAATTACTAAGTGGACCTACAACCAAAAATAAACCTAATCAGTGATATCTAAGCGTTGGTTGAAGTTATTTTCATGGGTTGATTTTAAGTGTAGGAATTTGAGCATTATTTAGATGTGAAAAGATCCAAAGGTTTCAAATCACTAATCAGGTTGATTTTTTGTTTGTAGGTCTACCTAGTGATCCATACGGTCAGTGTCCTCTTAAGAATGTACCACGTGGCTCATATGGAGCAAAAAGCACTCCGGGCACGTGTTTAGAACTTTGTACGTGGTAGTCAGTGGCTTTGCTGACAGCCCGTTGTCGTCGAAGGTTTACTCCAAATTAACTTGGGAGGAGAGGCCCCACAATAGTACCGTCTCTCATAGAAGATTGAGTAAAATTATAAATAAATGGAAAGGTCCTTTAAACCATGTAATCATGTTCAAGATTCTCTCAAATCTACCCTAAATCATGACCGTTAAATAGGATTGTACGAATAATAATCTATAGACTTTATATATAGTGTTGCAACTGTGCCATGTGGCACCCGTGTAACCTTCGAATAGGTCTGTCGGACTATGATCTTGGCTAAACTTTTACTGTGGTTCCAAGTTTCCAACTTCCAAGTGACAATGTGAAAGGCAGTTACCGAATATTCTTCCCTTCGAACTTCGAAGATAAGGAGGAAAGCAACCGTAGCATTGTTTTCTAGATTAATGTTTTGAGGCAGGGAAATGTATTTTTGAAGATTTTGTTTTTAAATAGGACTCTTTATTGGTAGGAAGTTTAAACACTTAGGAATTTTTGACATACCCCCATCTATGACCGTCGTTAACCTAAATTAACTGACTTTTTTTCTTGTATAAGATGAAAATGCCGATTTCTTGAATATTAGAACAAGAACATGTGGGTTTGGACCAAAATCCTGACCTTAAATCAAATGTTAGTCAGCAAACCACCGCTCTGACGAGTAATTTTAAATTCTAACTCGTCTTTAATGTATTTTTAGTAACATTGGGTTCTTAAATTGGTCATTAAAGTAGTTGTTAGTTGGCCATGAGACTTCAGTAGGTTTGTCAGCCATCACTGACGACCAATTTATCAGAATTTTGTGGCCTGCCAACCACCACTCCAACAACCATTTTTAATTCTTAGATCTAATCTTTTATATTTATTAGGAACATTGAACGTTTATATTGCTAGCCAGAGTGGTGGTCGATTGGGCACAAGGTCCTTGTAGTTTGGTCATTGGTGATAGGCGACTAACCTACAGGAGTCTTGTGGCCGACCGAACACTGCGGTCATTTGATTTGGGGTTAGAGTTTCGGCCAAAATTCACATATTCTTATGATCCAAGCTTGAAGAAAGGGGTATTTTCATTATTTCAAAAAAAAAAAGGTTATATTCAATTTGGGTCAACGAGAATGGACTAGGCATCGTGGGGCTAAGTCAGCTTTTTCTAATTGTGAGGGGTATGTCAAATTTTAAAGATAACATGGGGGTATGTCAAAAATTCCCTGAACACTTGCCCCTATATGGTTGCCCAAAGAAAAACTTCCAAGCAATGATTTTTCCATAAATGCCCATCAAAGTTTTCTAGATCAACACATTTTTTTACATCTAAATCATTTTTTTCTAGAAAACTTTCCTCTGATCACGATAGAGAAAACCATCTTGAATCAACTTTGGAAACACACATATACCCTATCCCTAGGGGCTGAAGTTCTTTTGTCCAAACCATTATACCTTCTTTTTTGACTTTCGCACAAATATGCACTTAATTATCTTTCCTTATTAAGCAAAAGAGAAGAATAAATAAAACTAGAAGAGCGGGATTTTTGATATTTAAAGGAGATGATTGAGCTTAAACTAAGGGGGGGAAAAAACAAAAACTGACTAAGAAAGTTCACTCAAGTGGGGGATGGAAAACCCATGAATCTTCAATTCCCAAGTACATAGAAGATGATGTGAAAAGATGTGTTAAAAAGGAGAGTCAAAGGAGACTTCTCCCTCGTTACAAGGAACTAAAGGTGAAGTGACAATGGTGGAGTTCCACCACCACCACCACCACCACACATGGTCTCTTGTATGAACTTTTCCAACAAAGACCTGCATTTCAAGGGGCAGTCGTACCTTTTCAACGGGGTTGAGGCTTTTGAGGGAGCGTGTAAGCTTCAATGTTTTGTTGCGTCTGAAGTTCCTACCCGGATTTTGAGGTTTTGCTGGTTTGCTTTTTCTCTAATGGGGTCTTATTGCTGATACCTACTGCCTCTCCCCTTTTCTGTTTCCATGTTTCGATCCATTTCTATCTGTAACCTATGCATTCACCAAAAGTTTTCGTGTCCCCTCATCTTTTTAAATAAAACCAGCATTTTAAGGTCTCGATAACTTGTCTTGATAACGGTCGGGCTCCAGTTACCGCCGTAAAATGACAAGCTCCGGTTACAGTACATAATATGAGCCCCGTGGCACACTCTTAGAGGACTCTGACCGTATGGATGTTTGGCCAATCCCTAGCTGGACCTACAAACCAAAAATCAGCCTGATTAGTGATTTCTAGACGTTGGATCTTTGTACCTCAAATACTATTCAAATTCCCACAGTTGAGATCAACCCATGAAAATAATTCCAATCCAACGCGTATAAATCATCATGGGCTTCAAAATGGCATACATGCATATCCTTAATAGTACATGTTCATGTATGAACCATCGCACAATCTAATTGATCATATTAGTTAATAATTTCTACTTTTGTGGGGGATTGAGCCAATAGTGCAATTTGATTCTGCTTTCTACTGTGGGCCCATCCTAGGAGCTCAATCTCAGTTTATGCATATTTCGCAAGCTATTACTCATTTGACTATTCAAGTGTCCAATCATGGTCTATATCAATGTTAGGCCTGTTTGGCTTATGATCGGATGTCCATATGAGCCACGTCCCAAAATTCTTAGTGACAAGACGAATCCTATTTTCCTAAACTAATTTCTTCACCCACACTCATCTAAATTAAGTTGCTGAATTTAAAAATTGTAATCTAGAAGCAAAAGTTTATTTGGTGAAACACTGACTTATAAGTCAAAAAGTCAAAAAGTGAAAAAGCTTGTTTGGCATGAATTAAGTCAAAAGGTCATTTTTCTTATAATTTTATATACATATTCTAATAAATCATTAATAAATATCATAAACTAATATTACAAATGCTGGGTTTTTTTTCAAAAATTTTAAATTATAAATGGTCAGTAATAAATGACACATCAGGTGCATCGTTTTATGGGTATTTATTTTTTTTTAAAAAAAAAAAGAAAAAGTGATGGTCTATTGACCTGCTCCTCAACAAATTAATTGTTCCTGCTTTATCTCCCTTCATACACGATGTTTTCTATCTACACTTCATAATGTTAAGTTTAGTAGATAGAACCAAAACACAAATTCTTTGGAAAGAAATAATGAGAGAGAGATGATATCACTTGACGGTAGAAGAGATGGAGAGAAGAAAGAGAATGAGAAAACCCTAAATCGTCAAAGACGGAGAGGACTGTGATATAAATTTTTTTTTCTTTTTATTTGAGCCAAGGGTAAAATTGACATTTGGAAAGATTCAGTTAAAATTAGAAGCGTCGTTTCGCAAATTTTTTTTTTTTTTTTGTGGAGGCAAGAAGTAAAAAAAATTTACTTCCACAAAAAACAAGTTTTTGACTTTTGAGAAACAATTCCAAAATGGATATCCACACAAACTTTTCAACTTTTTTGCTTTTGTAAGCAAAATAAGTAACTTATTTTTGTATTGCCAAACAGGCTCTAGTATGGTATCAGAACTTTACCTATTTTCACTGTAACCGGGTGCCGTTGCAGTGCATCATTTTTGACAAAATCGTTTCTGCACCAAAGAAAGGTTTCTGCGTTACCTAATCGACCCTGATTATCCGACAATATGTTCTCCGTTATGAAGAAAAACCAAAAGACTATGAATTTCAGATTGTGATAAATACTTGAGGGTGCTCTAATATTTGGATGGGCTGTCCACTTTCGGTCCAGCTTGAGCTCTGTCCAAGGCAATCCCCGACCACCAAGCACTGCCCAGCCCACTATGGGACCTAAACATTCAGGATCAAGCCCAGCCCAATATCAATATACAGGCCCAGTGTAAGCTTACTCAGGTTCCACATGTGTAGGAAAGCTACAGGTTCTCCTACAGGGATATTAGAGTAAAATTTCTGTCACAAGATGTGACCGAAGCCGGTTACAACCCACAATACGAGACACGTGGCACACTAATAGAGGGGGGGTGCTGGCCGTATCGATGTTTAGCCAATCCCTCGGTTGAACTGCAAACAAAAAATCAGCCTGATTTTTCTAAGCGTTGGATTGAAGTTATTTTCATGGGTTGATTTTAACCGTAGGAATTTGAGCATTATTGAGCGTTATTTGGGTGCAAAGATCCAAAAGTTGTAAACCACTAATCAGGATGATTTTTGGTTTGCAGGTCCACCGAGGGACTGGCTAAACATCCATACCGTCAGTGTCCTCTAATAGTGTGCCACATGGCTCGTATTGTGGGTTGTGACTGGCTTCAGGCGCAACATCTTGTGATAGAAATTTTACTCGGGATATTATAGCCATGGAGGACATGGTTATCAATCTGGAATCCGGACATCCAAATATTTGGGACAACCTATGATTGACCAGACCAAAACTCACCGTATCAACAATCATATCAATACTTCAAATTTTCTTTCGGTGTAGCCTAAAATTTGAAAGTAATTAGTAATACCCCCCTTGTACTTTCAAACTATAGAAATACCCCCCTTGACCTAGTTTAACTATCATTTGACTAACATTAAAATGTGACATGCATCATGAGCATGTTAATGCACCTATGAAAGGATCATAATATTGCAATTACAATGCTAATGGCGTGTGACTCAAGTCAACCACTGTTAAACTAGGTCAAGGGGGGTAATCCTAATGTTTGAAAGCATAAGGGGGTATTACAAATTACTTTCGAATTTCAAGGGGATGTTACTAAAATACCCTTTATATTATCCATGGGATAAAAAAAAAAGTATTACCTGAACATGTAGGTGGTCTATGAAGCCAAACTGAAATGATTATTGGCCACTTTGTTACCTGAACGAGGACTTCATGGCTTGAGAGCCTGAGCTTCAGCTGTTTCGGCTGAGGTTGACATCATGTGGTTGAGCGTGTCGTGACAAAATGTGTCTTATGGTTCAGAGCTATTAGGCCCGCCCCTGCCGTCCTTGTTGACTATATAAAAAATGCATCCCCATTTAGTTTTTCCCATCCCATCTGTCGTTTACTCCTCTTCCTATTTTTGGTTTTGCTTTCAGTTTGTCACAGGTTTGGCATCTTGGAACGAGTCGTGTAACAAGCTGAACCTCACGATTTTGGCGTATTTTTGTTACTCACCGCTGCCATCTGGCCCATTGACTGCATGGATGTTTAACCCACCCCTTGGTAGACATTCATACCAAAAATCAGCTTGTTTGATGATTTTTAGCCATTTAATTAGTACTAAAAAAATGGTTGAATCCAACGGCTAGAATCACGCCTTAAAAGAGTACTAAAATTTAATGGCTAGAGATTACCAATCATAGTGCATTTTTGTGTAAACATCCATGCGGTCAGTGGGCCGAGATGGCAGCGGTAACAAAAAGGAAAAGGATGTAACAAGGTATACCTGACTGATTTTCACGTGAGGAAGCACGTTCTTTGTTACTCACTTCTTACATCTGGGCCCAGACCGCATGGATGTTCATCCCACCCGTTCCTGGATATACACACCAAAAATCACCTTGGTAGGTAATCTCTAGCCATTAGATTTAAGTGCTTTTTAAGGCGTGATTTTAAACGTATGATTCAACCATTTTTTTTAGTACTAAAATCAACTGCCAATCCTACTGATAAACGACGGTAATAAACTGTTATCATAGTCTAACAGATTCGATCAGTTGGACGTACTCATAGCCTGATTTTGATCTCACAATGATCACTCTCCAATATACTGATTATGATCCTGTGTATGCTACACATTCGATCAGATCTTTCAAAAAAGGGATGCAGGAAAAAAATGGATCGCTCTTCTTTCCCTATCCAAATTAGATAAAAAAAAGTTACATAAAAACTCCAACTGCACAGGAAGCAAAAGAGTTGACCAAAACCTACAACTAGATGCCAACAGCGCATAACCGGAGACAGTAAGAAACAAGCAACAAGGCTCACCAATTAGCTACTGGTCCAAGGGGATTTGCCACATGGTTCATCCTCTCAACACAATGCATTTTACTGAGCTGTTGGGTGCCAGATTGCGGCTTCACAAAGCAGCTCGTTTTCAAGGTCGAATGCTCCGCTACAACCTCTGGAACTGGCATGGCAGTAGCCACCACCGACTCTTCCTTCGTCTGGTATTTCCCAACTACTGACAAACGAAACTGTTCAAGAGCTCTATGCATCCAATCATACCGGCAGAGTCCGAATGCCTCTGTTACAGTTAGCTACAAAAAGAAACAGCCAGAACAAGAAAGTCAAGCTTAAAAGAGTTTTTAGTGTTTGACAATTACATGGGGATAATACCCATAGCATCATACAAATAGTACGAGGGTTTCTCTAAGAAAGATGTCGTGCGCAGCATTCTCCTGGATCCAAGCAACCTAATTAGGGTATGTCCTACAGTGGGCAATTGGATGATCCAGACCCTCTACATATGTGCCATTTGTACTATGGAGTCCTGCCACTATTAAGTATGATGCTTTGGTAGTATATTTCAGGATATTTTTGGCATACTGACCCATCTCCTCCCGTGGTTATGCTCCTCCGGCCAGGTGTCGAGCTCCTCAGTCACCTCCAATGCAAACATGTAACCTCTGCACCATCCTTCCAGGCTGCAGCTATTTTGTCTGCTCTTGCTTCTAAACTCCCATATTCCCAGACGATTTTTCTATACAAAAGAAAAAAAACCACTTAGATGATTCATGACTCGAGGGCGAGAAAAAAAAATATTGAGTTAATTTTCTCAAAAACAAACCAGGCTGGCTTAGATGATTGAAGGGCACAAAACATACTTTTTCTAAATTTTCTGGAATGTAGGACCATATTACAAGAGCAAGTGACTTGCCAATGTCATTATATTCACATCAGTGAAGAAAATTCCATAAATATGTTTACATATACATACCTGGTGATTGGCTAAACAAATAACCCAACCCAAAAGCTAAACCTATCATGATAAAATGTTCATGTACTAACAGCCAAAAGTTATAGCACAACCATGGCAACAACCACAGAGAATTGGGAACACAATGTGTCATATAAACATCCAGTGTAATCGAAGAATGGGAGTGTCTACAAACAGATTGACCAGTCTATGAAAAGAATTCGCGATTATGTAAAGGCTTCATGCATACACATGACAAATTGAACAAATTTAGTATGTGGAGCACTTTTCCATGTGGAGCACATAAGAAGCGCCTGCTCGAGCACACTTTCAGGCCCATTGATCAATGAATGATAGGCCCACCACTTGATGGATCTACGAGCAAATAATCATCCAGATTGGTGATCTCTAGCTGTTGCATTTGAACTTTTTCATGCGGTGATTTCTAGCCATTGGATTTGGACATTTTTTTTGGAAACTCGGATTGAATGGCTAAAGATCACCAAGCAGGCTGATTACTGGTGTGTAGATCCATCAAGTGGTGGATCAATCATCCATGGGTTAGTGGAGCCAAAAGAGTGTGCCAGCTGGTGCATTTTTATGCAGTCCACATGGAAAAATGCTCTACAGACTAAAATTTTCCACAAAGTATACTTTCTCACACTGTATTCTCAATCAAGCACGGTTGTATTTCGATTTCTGTCGGTTAACACTAAATGCCTAGAGTGAAGAAGAAGACGAGGCATCAATGGAAAGAGCACATCAAGGCAACCATCGTGGCAAATGCAATACCCAACTCTGGTTGTACTTTGAGGGACTGCTACAAGATGTAGTCAAGTGAAGGACTTGCCCAAGCTACATAAACTCCTCACTAGCAAAGTGCAGGGAAACAATAAGAGGGAATGGCAGAACCAGACAGTATTGTTGTAATATCCAAGACACACACTAGCGGCAGGCTGCACTTTGGGTTGTGGCACACAACCAAGGAGATTGATACATGAACCAAATGCAGCATTACAACCCTACAATGGCTAATCTTTGCCCCATATTTTTGTCTTTAGGGTTGGATACAATCATGAAACTGTAGCAATATTAGGTCCATCTGAATTTAGATCACGTGAATGTAAAGCAATTGGTAAACAAAATGGCTAGAACTTGTTGTCTCCAATGCTTGATGAGAATTACTGGGTGATCAAGCACATAGAAGTACAAAAGATGCTGCTAATGCAAATGCACATTGCACCGCAACTAGTTCAGACCAGTTAGATAATAGACCGTTCTTAAGCATCGAATGGATGCTTTGCATTCTTTCCAAGAAAAAGCTTCTACATCACTTACTAATTAGAGACAACTATTCTGGTCCATTACAATGGGACATTAAATTTGAGCTCCTTTAGGGAAAGATATAATTAAATTGTTCTTAATCAGGACACAACCCTAAATTCTCGATTCAGGTAAAATGAGAAGTATAAAACATCTGGTTTGTCATTCCTATCCACAATATTAATACAGAATGGTTTCGTAAACATTGAATGACAAGATAAGGAATTCTTTTTCATTGGTGAGAAAACTACTGCAGAAAATAAAAAATCAAGTAACCTCAAACAAGCAAAAAATAGCCAAGTAACTTAATTCCTTCTAGTGTGTTTAACCGATGTTTTGAAAACCAGACAGTTGAACAGATCTGGACTGTCGACTGGGCATTTTAGCACATCAGGTGAACGAACCCCCAACCAGAAAAACTCATTCTATATGAGCAAAACTGTTCGACCCAGGCGATTGAACCGGGTCGACAGGTCTGTGCGGTTTCTATTTTACACCCATTTCGCTCCCTAAACATCAATTTTAACAACAAAGAAATATGGTTAGGGCTCATTTTCATCAAGGGGTTTCAAGGTAAAAAAAACTGACACGTCCCTCTTTCAAAAGTTTACTTTTCATAATTTTCCTGTTTTTAGGTTATGTTTACAAGCTTGAATGGGGTTGTGGTTTTGGTCTTCTGGTCACATCTGGTTAGTGTTTGAATATATCAACTGGTTTTGAATTACCATTATAACATTGATGATCTAGGATTCTCAGAAACTATTAATTTAGTTTGTACAACAGTTTGAATTGATACCCTCAATTTAATATCAGAAGCCTTGTGATGTATTTAAATAAGAATTCTATGACTCCTGGTTTTATTGATTATTTTTCTCAATTTTTTCTCATTTATATGATTTTCTTGTTTTAATTAATATTATTTATGACATCAGCTGAAGCCACTGGTCAACAGGTCAACCCAGCGATTGAACAGGAAATGGGCCAAGTCTGCTGGGTCGATGAATTGTTCCAACCAAAAACATGCAGAAAATGAGAGGAAGGCGACTATATCAAGCAGGGAGATGAACATACATCAAGTTCTCCTTTTACACCTGCTTCCTCCATGGCTTCACGACATGCAGCTTGGTAAACAGTCTCATCATTCTCCCATCCACCCTGACAACCAAACAATGAGCATAACATTGGATTCAACACACCCACCGGCAAAGCAGTTGAATTTGTGCTAGCAAGGTTTAAATACTTCTCAAAAAATTAACATAGAGGAAGCAGGCAGATACATACCTTTGGGAACACGAGATCAACACGATTCGGTGAGGAAATCATGAGGACTTCTAACCTATTCTCCAAATCAACAGTGTGATCCCCAACAGATTTTTTGAGCCTGTAAGGAATACAGCTGTTTGTGGTGCACAAATAAATGGGTAAGGAAGAATATATTATAGAGGCGAAAGAAAATTCACATATTCATATAAGATGACCCCATGTATTTAAATGTCAACACAAAGACAGAATGTGATCCTCGCAACATACAATTCATTGGTACACAAGAAACAAGGTTTTATCAACATGACCGGATGGAAAATAAGATGGTCATCAGAACAAACGTGTGTAGAAACTTTATTGATCATGCATTTTGCTTTGACCCCAAAACAGTTATAGTGAACTCCATGACAGTCTCCATGGGCTCAGATATTAATGCAGAGTTTAAAGGTGCTTCTTATTTTGATTTTTCTTCAGATCATGACTCTTGTCAATGGAAATATACCGAAGGGGATGAATTTGTAAGTTCTTGGTGTTGGCTCGCCACAGGGAGCTCCCTTTTTCCTTCACCCACCTCTATTCTTGTAATGTTCGGGGATTCTGAGACATAACGTACTCAAAACAACAAACTTCCGCAGGAACTCTATTTACTGAGGTTTTGGTATGACACCAAACAATTACAGTAAGCTCCCTGACGACTATCTCCGTTATATTCAAAAGGGAAGAATTGTAACTTCCAGTTGAATCTAAGGTTTTTGTGTAACAAAAACAAAGAAGACAGATGAAAAAATAAATAAAGAGGGAAGAACGCCGTGTGTTGACCACACCAGAAAGGATTTAAATAAATGTATTATGATTTCAAATAAGTGTATTTTAAATAAAAGATTCTCTCTCAAACCAGTCCCTTTTTTTTTGTTTTAAATAAATGTATTATGATTTCATTGACCAAGACAAGTCACTTCTTCAGTTTAATTACCTGTTTGGTTCTAACATTGCCAAGGAGTTAAATGTCACTTTTTTAGCCAAGATGTAAGAATTTAGATTTCTCAAAACAGCATTTTGCGTCATTATAATAACCATCTGAATTGCCTCATAAGTTTACTCCACGACCTCATCAATTGTATTAAAATAAAAAAAATATTTCCATTACAAAATTCTAAATTTACGTTATCCATGGCTTCTACTAATTTCACAACCCAGCAGAATTGAGGGTAAGAAGGACCTCTCCCACATGATCCAAGAAGAAATTTGAACTCACGCCAATCCTTCTTCATCCTTCTGCATCTTCGGGTGAGAATTATTCTCTGATACAGACTCATCTCCATTTCTCTCCATTAACGATAAAACCCAAGAAAATGAACTTTCAGAGACAAATCTCACCCGATTTTGTTGAAAATAGCAAAAAATAGTACAATCAATGTTCTTAGGAAAGATTTACAGAGAAAGAGAGAGAGAGAGAGAGAGAGAGAGAGACGGGAAAAAATTTAGATGCAGAGGACTCTCGATAAAGTTTATGCAGAGTAATCTCGTGGCCCTACCTAGCACATATCTTTGGGCCAACTGACCACGGAATTCAAAGGCTAGAATCGTCCGCATCAAGGGTCCTCTGCATCAAAAAAATTTCCAAGAGAGAGAGAGGTGTGATGGTGAGCTGCAGTGGTGGCGGTTCTAGGGGTGAGGAAGAACAATAAAAAGAACCCAGAGAAGCAGCCCGATCCCAAATTCCCACAAAGGGTAGGTGTTCCAACTCATGGTCGAACACCCAGGAATTTGGATCACCAAACGCATGAAAACAACCCGGGAATTGTAAATTCCCACATTTTCATGTACCAAAGGTCCCTTACGTACAACATGGTGAGAAAGATGCCTTTATCATCTCTCCGCTTTTGGCTCAGAATCAGCTTTCCAATCCTAACATACAATACATTAAGCATGTACAGTACCTGAAATCTACCATAACTTTTCAACAAATCCCATCCCAACATCAATTTTAATTTCACATATTATAGTTGAAATCTAAAGCAGAAGAACAACATAACAATCGAAGAAGTCAAAAGCGAAAGCGAAAATGGTTTAAAAGGAACAAGAGAAAGAAGAAAAGAGGGAGAAAGCAAGAGGAGGACCAAAAGCAAGATTTTGGAAAACGACTAACCCAGCGACGAGTCGAAATTCGTTCTCATATCGTTGCCTGTGTCGCCCCGTTCGAGCTAGCAAAGAAGACATGATAATCTGCAAACAAATCCTTGAAAAACACAAAAGAAATGAAGAATCAGTAAACCAAACCGTAAAGAAGAAGAAGAAGAAAAGAACTCCCGAAATGTCGAGAAATCCTCACCTAGGGCAACAAAAACAGCAAAATACGAACAACTAGAACAAGAAGAACATCAAATTACCCTTATTTGGAGACACAAAAGAAGCTGCTTTCATAACCACGAACCCTAGGAGGCTCTGAAACTGCATTCAATGCGAGAAAACGATGGAAACACTAACACTAGATCTTCGAAAGAGTCTCTGTAAGGTAGGACTCTGAGAATCAGAGGAGATAAAGAAGGTGTTAATATCGAGGTTTCCAGGTCCGATCACCTCGAGCGGATCGATTCTCATGCTCTCTCTCTCTCTCTCTCTCTCTCTCACGCGCGCCGAATTTTAAATGCAGGGTTAACAACGTTAACAAAAAATCCAAATTCTTAACGTCTATAACGCTTGCAGAGCTTCGAAGAAAATGTAAGAAAGACGAACGAACCCGATAAAATTATCGTGTAAAAATCCTTCACAGAAAGAAGAGCTATTTGTCTTCCAGAAGAGAGGGAAGAGAGGGAGGGATTTCCGCTAGAACCATATCAACAAGCCGGTAACATTTCCTATAAATAGGATTCAAACGGACAAATCTAGTATGCAATTTTACATAGTTAAACGTATGCAAACATTGCATCCACCATTGAATGCTCCTTGAAAAACGTGTTTTTAATTTATAAAATACGTTTTTTTTAAAACGTTTAAATAACACATTTTTCAAGGGACATCCAACAGTATTGACAATGTTTACATAATTTTAAGTATGCTAACAGCTGCATACTAGATTTGTCCGATCCAAACAATGTCGGACCGATATTTCCTAATTTATTTTATTTTTTTTTAATTTATTGGAGATTTTTTAATTGGACCGACATCTATTTTGTTTTACTCTGTAATCTTTTTAAGGGCTGTGATGTAACATGGCAGGTATAGAGATTTTTGTTACGCACAACTGCCATCTGAGCCCACTGACCGTGATGATCTATTAAGGGCTGTGAATCCAACGGATATGAACATGCGTTAAAAAGTACTAAATAGGTTACCAATCAGGGTGATTTTTGGTGTGTATATCTACCAATGGGTGGACTAAAACATCCAACGGTTAGTGGGCCCACAGGGCAGAGGTGAGTAACAAAAATCACTCTACCCTACAATTTCCATATCTTTATCAAACGTCAACGTACCACCGTTACAGTTAAGAAATTATAAATAAAAGAGTTTCCGAAATAAGATACTCAGCAATTATTGCAGTTTTCGAGGTGTGTGCTTGCTGGTTTCAAAATTGTTCCGAGTTGACCTATACCGGGCCAAATTTCTTAAGGAATGCCAATAAAATGTGATTACATTACCAAACACTACAGATTAGGGTTGGCAATAGATCGGATCAAACCCGAGATCCGATTCGATCCGATCCGAAAAAATCGGGTCAGAAACTTTATTTCCTGTTATCGGTACCGGATCACAGATTGTCGATCCGATCTCTTATCAGATCGGTACCGGATCGACCTTGTTCCGATACGATATCTATATTATATATAAAATATATTATATAAATATATATATATTTAATTGTTTAAACGTATTTAAATATATACCTAATGGGATTACGCTGCTATACATGTATACATAATATGGGATCGGATCGGTTCCGGAACTAAATTTTATTGATCCGATCGGGTCCGGATCAATTAGATTTCTTATCGGATCGGTACCAAATCAGTACCAATCTGATTCGAACCCGATCCATTGCTAGCCCTACTACAGATCAGCAATAACGTACTTTCATTTGCAGCTCTTGCTGCGCACTTGGAAGTAATTACCAAACAGGTCCTTAGAAAGTGATCATTTGTGACGGGGCATGAATGAAATGGATTCGATCCGGATCTAACTGACATGTGAAATATTAGGGCTAGCAACGGAACGGATCGACCCAGAGAACCAATCTGATCTGGTCTGAAAAGTCTGGGTCTGAAACTTTTATATTTCGTTATTAGATCGGTACTGGATCACAGATTGTTGATCCAATGTCTTATCGGATCGATACTGGTTCACAGATTGTCGATCCGATGCCTTATCAGATCAGAACAATCAATATTGGACCAATCTTGTTCCAATCCGATACTGACTCGATATCTATACAATATATATATATATATATATTATACAGATATTTATTTAATTGCCTAAAGATATATAAATTTATATCATTTAAATATACGCCTAAAAGTATTATATGTATTTGTATCTATATAACAAAACATGATGGTTGTCTCCCCTTCTTATCTGGCTTCAAAAAGGATGGCCGAGATCTTATCACACCACATGAACGGTGGATCTCAGCCACCCACACCCAATTTTGACAAAACGCTTTGTCGATGAGTGCCGTGGGCACGAGTCACCTACTATTTACCTACATATAAGGAATGGAATGGGTTGGATTTATATATAGCCCAAGGGTCAGGCTCAGGAGCCCCACTTTTTATGCCTCAAGAGGGATGGTACTGTTAAAACGGATTGAAACGCCCAGGGGCAAAAATGAAAAAAATAGATTTTAATGGATAAAAGTGGTGCTAAAATTCAAACTTTTAAATTTAAATTTTGAAAATTAAAAATTAAATTTTTTTTAAAAATAGAATTCAACAGAAATTTAATGGTTTTCTTATACCCCTCTTATCTTATATGGCTTCAATAACGAGTGGCTGAGATCCACTCTGCTTCATATCGATGGCTGAGATTAACTCACACCCGATTTTGACAAATACTTTGTCGGAAAGTGTCGCGGGCATGGGCCACCCACGCATATATCAAGACAACTCAGTTGTATTCTCTTATCTTATCCATCCATCTAATGTGGACGGTTAGATAAAGAGTGGTTGAGATCAAATTCATCGATCTAATGAGAACGGTTAGATTTCAGCCACTCAATCCACCTCATTTGACCTCAATTTATTCAAAATTTAAATTTCAACACCGTTATTTATTTTTTTTATTTCTGTTATTTTTTCATTTCTCCCTCTGTACGTTACAATCCGTTATAACAGCCGTTATAATGGAAAAAACAGTATGTGAAAAATGGTAACGTCCCAGTCCGTTATACCGTTTGAGTGCCGAAGGTACCCAAATTTTCCAAACGTGTTTGTGGGAGAGTGACATGGGCATGGGCCATTTACTATTCTATATAACAAAACACATTGGTTGTCTCCCTACTTATACCTCCTCTTATAAGCATCAACAAAAAAGGGCCGAGGTCTAATCCTCCCCCAAATGGACAGTGGATCTCCACCACTCACCTGATTTTGGCAAATTCTTTGTCGAGGAGTGCCGATGGCATGGGGCACCCACTAGTTATATACATATCGGATCGGATTGGATCGCATTGGATATGCAACTGATCTAATCATATCAAATCGAACTTGGAACTGAATTTCATTGATCCGATTAGATTCGGATCGGGTCCAGATCAATTGGATTTCTTATCGGATCATACGAGATCAATAGCAATCCAACGTGAACCCGATCCATTGCCAGCCCTAGAATCCGTATTACAAATGACAAGTTTTAGTAACTATCCAATTCGCCCTGAATCCAATGAGAGGTCCAAATTCGACCCAAATTCAAATCAGATTAATTAATACGGATCTGTATTCGACCCGACATCTATTCGTATCATGTCTCAACGATCCAAACTCGCAAAATATATGTTGGAATCAGGTCGGATCTCGGGTCAATACTATGATAGAAATTTCATTTCATGCTGTAATCTTCGTTGTGAGAATATTATGATAGAAATTACCAAGAATCATGATGATCCAATTGCATTGATTTTGACCAAGGATACCCTCACGTGGGACAAACATGGTGTTGTCACCATCTGTCTGCCATCTGGAGATCATGATATCATCACGCTGGTACACAAATGGGATTTTCCAAAAGGAAAAAGATGTAACAATGTATGCCTGAAACTTTTTCAAATGTGGAAAACACGATTTTTGGCACTAACCACTGTCATCTGGGCCCAGTTACCGCATGGATGTTTATCCCAGCCCTTGGTGGAGATACACACCAAAAATCACCCTGATTGGTAATCTATAACCATTAGATTTTAGCACTTTTTAAGGCATTCCTATTGCCCTTAAATGCGACCTTATTTTTAGTACTAAAACCAACGGCTTATAATCATCAAACAAACTGATTTTGGGTTTGAATATCTATTAAGGGGTGGGCTAAACTAAACATCCATCCAGCGGTGACTACCAAAAATGCCGCTTCCGCATGGGGGGGCTGCCTGCCTGCCTGCCTGCCCGGGGAGACAATGTAAGCCACGTGACACAGTCTTCTTAGAGACCACTGACCATATGGAGGTTTGGCCCATCCCTAGGTAGACACATACATACCAAAAAATCAGCCTGATTAGTGTAGCAGTTGGATATGAATACCAGATGAGAATTCCTGGCGTACGAAGAATCTGGAGCAGCGAGTGTTTTCTCCGTGTTGCAGAGGGGTACGTACCTAAAGAAAAGAAAAAAGAAAAAGCTCTACCCCCTATCAAATCACAATTAAAAAGTATTAACTTTTGGTTTTTTTAAAGTGTGCCTGTCCTGTAAAAGTGAACTCCGTTGTAAAAATGTTTGAAACCGAGTCCTACATTGCGTATAGTCTAATAATACAAGCCGCAAAACCCACCCTAAAAGTCTTCCTTTGGGAAAATATGGAAATAAGCCGCTTTTCTTGACACAAATGGGATAAATTTCGATACGTGCATTTAATTACGAGTTCTCTGTCACATGACGTATTTAATGCTGTTTCTTTGCTTTCAGTCTTATCTTTTTGTGGTACATACTTGTACACTTATTCTATCTATTCTATTATGGGTCGGTCTACGGTACCCCCACGCCACGGTTTTAAAAACGGCCGTTTAAACGGTAATTCCCCAAGCACGTTTCCGTTAAAACTGTTTAAACGCATTTTATCGATTTTAACTAAACGGCCGTTTTTTTGTTTTAACGGCCGTTAAAATCGTTTAAACAGCCGTTTAATTTTGAAAAAATTTATGAAAAAAACGACCAATAAAACTGTTTAATTCCGTTAAAATCCATTTAATTTTCGTTAAAATCAGTTTAAATCCGTTAAATTCCATTTTTTTTTTTTAATTTTCAAATTTCAAAATTTGAATTTCAGCGCCACTTTTTCTGTTTTCTTCCGTTAAAACCGTTAAAATCCGTTTAATTCCATTTTTTTTTCCATTTTTGCCCCTGACCATTTCAATCCGTTTTAACAACAATTTAAACGATAACGCCCCCAGTCCGTTTAACCGTTAAAATGGCCCCCTTTAAACCTTTCCCCACGCCTTTCAGCTGGGCACCCACAATAGACCAAAATGCCCTTCTTTGTTTGGGCCTCAACCTCTCTCTCTCTCTCTCTGGGCTTTTTAGCCCAAACAAAACAAAGGTATTTTGGTCCCTTGTAGGTACCCAGCCGAAAGGCGTGGTCGCCCGTCGAGTGACCCTTTTATTCTTCTTACATTAAAAATGGTTGAAATCTCATAATTGCCCTTACATCATCGTACTCAATTGCAGCTCATTCGATATTAAAAAGAACAAAAACTATCACTCTTCTTAATATGAACCCCAAAGTTTTTGTACATTTTTTAATGGGTGGCGTTATTTGCACAAACCTTTTTTTGAGTGACACCTACCTCTTGGTGTGTGCAAATAAATTAAAAAAAAAAAAAAATCCAACATTGAGAGAGAAGAAGAAGAGGAGGAGGCGGACCCTCTTCTTCTTCTTCTCTTGACGGCCTCCTCTTCCTCCTCTTCTCCGAGCGGCTTCTTCTTCCTCCTCCTCCTCCTCGTCTTCTTCTTCTCCAAGCAGCCTCCTCTTCTTCTCTGAGAGGGAGAGAGAGAGAGAGAGAGAGAGAGAGAGAGAGAGAGAGAGAGAGGAAGAAGAAGAGGGAGGGAGACATCTCTTTCTCCCCCTCTTCTTTAAAAAAAAAAAAATTCCGCCCGTATCGGTAACACAGGGGGACATGGCTTTGGCATTTACCATATCAGCAGCTGGCTACCAATATGGCCAAAGCCATTTCCACCCTATGTTACCGATACGGGGCAAATTTTTTTATTTTTTTTTAAAGAGAGAGAGATAGGGAGAGGGAGGGAGAGATACACACACACACACACACAGAGGAAGAAGAATAAGAAGAGGAGGCTGCCCGAAGAAGAAGAAGAAGAGGAAGAGTGTAATACCTTGAACTTTCGTTCTAAGGCATTATTGTAAATCCACCAAACCTAAATCTTTTTCAGACTTCTATTATTGTTTTTATGGTTTAATACATGCTTAAGTATGTTTATTTAATTTTGTTTTATTCTGACAACTTTAAAAATATGTTATTTTTAAAACTCGCTCTTTATGGTTAAATTCTTGCTAAAAATAATGAACCATAATTTGCAGAGAACTTTTTCTTTTCTCAGCTAACATTCTAGAACTTTTATAAAAAAATTATTTTGTATGCCCGAGACACTAAAAATATTCCTATTTTATCTTTAGCAACTTACCTGTTAAATTTAAAATTTTTCTTGAGACATTAAAACTATAGCGGGAGATTTCGAGAGATTTTGACAAAAATAGTATTTTCATAATTTTTGAACTTTTCTATAATTCTTATATTTTTAAAAATAATATTTAATTATATTTTATTTATTTAATAGGCGTATGGGACCTGCGAATCACTTTCGGGTCATTCCGATGTCATTTGACACTTTCCTAGAGTTTTGAACGTTTTTATAATTTATGTGCGTTACATGTGTCAATACCTTGTTGTATAAACTTTTAAATTATATAATATAGTTTAATTGAACTAATTTATAATTATTTGTGTTACGATTGTTGGGTGGGCCCATTTGGCCAATTTAGAGGAGTTTTGAGCTTAATAATATTCTTAAATAAAGCCTATTGATATATATAAGGATTAGACCCATTTTTAACCCATTAGTAGTGTAAAATATAAGTTTTTGAGGGTTGAAAAAGTCATCTCTTTGAAAGTTACGAATTCCACTAAAATAGAAACCCTAATCTTTTCCTAAACCTATTTATAAAAACCTAAAGCTTTAAAAGCTTTCACAAACCCAAACTCAATTGAAGAATAAAGAAAGCTCCATTAAACCTTCATCCTGGCATCGATCGCACTCGAATAAGAAGGGAGAATTGACGGGGACTCCGATTAGAAGAACATACTCCGAGTAGAAGACGATCCGACGACTTTCAAATTTGAAGAAACTTTTGATTTTTATTAAAGTTCAAAAAACCTTGAGGTAAGTGTGTTTGATCCATCCTATACTTATTTTTCTTTAAGATTTTGTTTCTCTTTCATTAGATAATGGTTGATACTCATTATAAATTAATTTTAATAATATTTACTTTATTCTTATTGGGTTGATCTTTATTTCGTACCACTATGATGGGTTTAAAGAATACACCTATAACGGATGACTATGTTTATTATCATTTTCGTTGTAGTTTTATAATTTAAATATTTTATAATTATTTTTTCTAAATACCTCTATGAATCTATTTTTCAAAATTGTTTAGTTTGTATTTTTTCGATTTATATTTATCTAATTATAATTTTTCTAAGTTGTTGGATTTTACAAAATAACACAGAAATTCAGATTCTGTCCGGCCCACTTCATTAAGGGTTTCGACACATATTTTGAATCTGAATATTTTTTCTATTTATTTTCTAAATACCTCTTTAAATCTAGTTTCTATAACATTTGAGTTTGTATTTTTCTGATTTGTATTGATTAAGTTATGATTTTTCAAATGTGTTGGACTTTTCTGTAAAACCCAGAATTTCATATTCTACACTGTCACTTCACTTGAGATTTCGATCTATATTTTGAATCAAAATATTTTTATAAATACCTCTATGAATCTAGTTTCTAAATTAGTTGAGTTTATATTTTTTGATATTTATTTATTTAGCTATAATTTATGTAATGTGCTGGACTTTTCTGTAAGACCCAGAATTTAAGATTCTGTGCGGTCCAGTTGATTAAAGATTTACACATATAATTTAAAACTAAATATTTTTTTATTTATTTTTTCTATAAATCTATATGAATCTATTTTCAAATCTATTGATTTTGTATTTTTAGCATATATATTTATTTAGTTATAATTTTTCTAAGCTGCTGACCTTTTTTGCATAACCCAGAATTTTAGATTCTGTGCATTCTACTTCTTTAATAATTTCGACTTTGATTTTGAAAATAAATATTTTTAAATTTATTTTTTCATAGAAACCTCAGTGAATATATTCTTCAAATCAATTGAGTTTGTATTTTTATAATTTATATTTATTTAGTTATGATTTTTTACAAGAAAATATGTTCTTTTTTTTGTATGAATCACCTATTTCTTGGATTTTTGACTATTAATGGCCTTAGGAACCCTTAGTGGTTCGGTAATGCCTTATTAAGTATCAGGGGGTTGTGCCCTTATTGTTTGACTTATACTTGTATGCATGGAAATTCCACCCATGTGTCTTGGATCTCTCATAGGATTCGGCCAAGTGTTTTGGATCCATCTTTAGGGTTCGACCTTGTGTCATGGATCTCTCATAGGTTCGACCATGGTATGTTGAATTCTCTTGCGATTTCTACTTATATTGTTCATCCGTGTTGATCGTGACTTTCGGTGATTGTTACATGTTATTCATGTTTAATCCTAATTCATTCCATGTTATTACTTTTGATGATCATCTGTTCAATTTATATTCTTATTTAAATGTTAAATACATGTTTGTTTATGCCATGTAATCGTAGTACCATCTTATTGTCATATCATGATCATCACATCATTTCATATAAGAGGTGCATAAGGGAACGGGGTTGAAGTATATTATATACGTTTAAATTAGTTTTATCGATTAATAAGGGTTCGGTACCCTAAGGTGAAAGGCCCCAGACGTTATTATATACTGCAACCGTGGCGTGCGGGAAGGAGATGGAGACGCTATGTGGTTATGGGTATTAGTTGCATTTGCATCCCGTACTCACTTGCATTCACATTCATATTCATATCATCCTTATTATATGATTGAGATGCATATCTTGGTTAAAAACTTGTATAGTATGACATCATACCATGCACACTGTTGTATTATTGGGCCTCGGCTCACGGTTGTACACCGATACCATTTTCAGATCTTAAGGAGCTGGGTACGTAGATGATTTTGAGACGAAAGACTCCGGCGTACTCGAAGAGATCGACAAGGATTTGAGAGTCGATCCCACACTTTAGAAAGCTGTATTTTGATTGTTTTAAAACATTACTTATTTATTTTCAGGGGCATGTAGTCCTTTGATTGAGAGCATGTTCTCACATTAATCTTGCCACGCTTAGTTGATTGATTGAATTGTTTGAATTATGAATTATTTTAATTATTTATTTTCTACATCTAGACCTTTTTTTTTTTGGTTACTTAGTAGATTTTCGAATGAACCTTAGTAGTCTAATTGACTAAATTGGACCACTAGGAGACATTCATGGATCACCTCTGGGTTCGAGTACAGGTCGATCCACAGATTTTTGAGTCATATCTAAGTATCCGAATTCGGGTCATGACAAAGAAGAGGTTGCCCGGAGAAGAAGAGGAAGAGGTTGCCACCCACCACCTAGGTAAGAAAGAGAAGGGAGGGAGGAAGTGGTGGTGGTGGTGAAGAAGAAGAGGACGATAGTGGCAAGTTCCTCTTCGTTGGTTTTTTTTTTTTTTCACACAACTTTGGATATGTGCAGATAAGAGGTGGGTGTCACTCAAAAAAGGTGTACAAATAACGCCACCCTTTTTAATTTATAAAGTTCTATTAGTCGATCAACATTTTCAGATTACAACTCGGCCTGTAAAGCATTTATTGTATCCCTAGGTGTCCATCGTCAAAGTTTATGATGGACTCACATTGTAGGCCACATGGTACACTATTGGAGTCTACTGGCCGTATGGATGTTTGCCGCATTCTTAGATGGACTTAAGTAACAGAAATCAACTTGATTAGTGATTCCTAACATTTGGATCATAATGCTGAAAATCCACGGTTTAAAATAAACCTTAAAAAGGACTCTAATCCAACGAAGATATATAAATAACTCATCAGAATGAATTTTGGTATGTAAGTCCAACTTGGGATAGGCAAAACATCTAAAGGTCAGTGGTCTCTAGTATTGTGCCACATGGCTCGAAAATAGTAATGATCACATGGTTCAAGAGCCATGGATGTTATCATGTTACATAGTGCTATCGTTTTGTTGCTGACCAAATAATAATCAAAATCGCCAGTTAAAAACAAGCAAAGAAAAAGACTCTAATCCAATGATAGAAATAACTAATCAGGATGAATTTTCATATGTAGGTCCACCTAGGTATGGGTGAAACATCTATACAATCTCTAAGTGCATGCCATGTATAAGGTGCTGCCACGTGTAAAGTGTGCGATGGCGGTCCCCTAGTTTTAAAATTAAGAGTTATCAACGCCCTTTTATAATTATTACAAAAGTGTCCTTACCCGGGTTCTTCGTCAGTGTCCAACAACTGAGGACATTTTTTTATTGGGTCGAGCTCAGTTACCGCCCTAAATTGACAGGCTCCAGTTACAGGACACAATATGAGCCACGTGGTACACTATTAGAGGAGTCTGACCGTGTGGATGTTTGGCCAATCCTTAGGTACATCTAGAAACCAAAAATCAGCCTGATTAATGATTTATGGGCGTTGGATCTTTGTACCTCAAATACTACTCAAATTCCCACAGTTAAGATTAACCCACGAAAACAAGTCCAATCCAACGCCTATAAATCACCGATGAGGCTGATTTTTTTTCGTAGATCCACTTGGGGATTGGCCAAACATCCATACAGTCATAGTCCTCCAAGAGTGTGCCACGTAGCTCATATTGTGACCTGCAACCGGAGCCGGTCATTTTAGGGCGGTAACTGGAGCCTAAGCCTTTTTATTTACCTTTTGTGCTTTTATAGATCGATCACACAAGACAACAGACAAAATATAGTACATAAAAATCGAGCCACAAAATGGCACACATAGGACCAATGTGGGGTCCAGCTCAATGGTGTCCCTATCAATCTTTATACTCTCTTGTCCAGTTCACATGTTGTGCAACTTGCAGGTGTTGGGACCCCACATAGCATGGGGCCCACCCACCCACATTTAATGACTTCTATGGTCTATCAAAATGACTAAAAAAAAGGTGCCGACTTGCTAAGTCGGTAAAGTTTGGGGTGTTGACCTAGTTAGTGAATTCTTGATTTATTGGCGAACCCTACGAATTATTCAAAAAATCCAACCAAACAACATTTTATTCGAGGGTCTGGAAAAATTTCTGCTTTTTTTTTTTAAAAATTTATTCAATAAGTCTTCAAGATTAAGTTCTGAACATGAAAAATCATTTTATAAGATAGAATTGTCGATATTTTGCTTTTTTTGTTTTATTTTATTTTTGCCAATTATTTTAACGCATTTTTAAATGACGAATCGAATTGTACTCAAAACATTTTTTTGTACCGTATTTTTACAGAATTACGAATTGCTTCGACTTACCTGGTATAATTTTGTTCATATTATTGATATCAGGTAGGAGTCACTCGTGACTCCTTATCGTTGGTGTAAAGTCTTTGGCACTTATGTGTTGACACGTATCCCCAACTACTCCCACTTTAAGCTGGGTTTAAAAAATTCAATGACGCTTTAAGCTAGGTATAAAAACATTGGTTAAAAGTGGGGTTATTAGGATATCTATATAACAAAACAGCACGGTTGTCTGCCCCTCTTATCCGGCTTCATAAAGGATGGCCGAGATCTTCTCACACCAAATGGACGGTGGATCTCAGCCAGTCACCCCCCATCTTGACAAATGCTTTGTCGATAAGTGCCACGGGCATGGGTGACCTACTATTTACCCACATATAAGGAATGAAATGGGTTGGATTTAAAGATAGTCCAAGGGTTTGGCTCAACAGCCCCACTTTTTATGCCTCGAGATGGGTATTACCGTTAAAAGGATTGAAACGGCCAGGGGCAAAAATAGATTTTAACTATAAAAAGTGGTGCTGAAATTTAAATTTTGAAATTTAAAAATTAAAAATAAATTTTTTTTTAAATTTAACGAAATTTAATGGTTACAGTAGATAGAGAGAGAGAGAGAGAGAGAGATCGGTAACAGTAGATAGAGAGAAGAAAAAGGAGATGGGGTGGGGTGGGTGCCCAAACTGAAGCAGGGTATTTTGGTACATTGTGGGTGCCCAGTCGAAAGACGTGGACGCCCGTAGAACGACCTTTTGTCTAAAGGGAAGTAATTAATACCATACATGTGAATCTTGATTATATGATACTAACCATCCGATTAGTTAATTCTTTTGGGGAATCATGATCTATATTACAAAAAGGCCATTTATTGGAGGGTTTAAATAATCCAATCATACAAGATTTTAACCAGGATTGAGGCAAATGGTACACTAGATACCCCTGTACTATTAAGGTATTTGCCCAAGTGGGCCCTTAGTTTTCCTTTTCTGCCCCTCATTCATGGTTCAAAGTCTTGCCAGATCCCATTTTGGATCAGGCGATCTAGATCAGGATCGGAGACCATTGATCCAATCCAAAAATGAATCATCTCGCCCTGAGATCAATGTTTCCCTGGGAAGTCTCACTTCGTCTGAGGCGAGATGCGCCGATCCTGTTACGGATCTGAATTGGGATCGGAGCACACCGATCCAGCCTCCCATCCTGTGATTTCGAAACATGCCTCATTCAATAAAATTCCATAGGCAAATCTGACTATTCCGATTTCATATATTTATTTTTAACAATACTTGAGTTGCCACAATTTTCAGATTCAACCCCTCTAAACTGATTTTCCCAAGTTGACTTGGGCAGAACAAACCCTACAATCATGCACGTGCAATGCACGTGCCTTCTACTACTATAATATAATATAATACATATAATATGATGTATCACCCAATCATAATCCTCGGTAACTGAATTCCACTATAATGGAAGTCCCTTTTTATCTTTTAATTAAAAGATAAAAGGACATGACACATGTTCCCCATATGCGTGCCGACATACAAGGCCCATCCACTACCACATGCTTTGATCTTTCAAACACCATAAAAATTCTTTTTTTTTTTTTTTAATGTAATTTAAATTTAAATAGGTATTAAAAAATTCGGCTATAGGTTGATAAAATTAACGTCAGTTCAACCGATACATGAACCCAACTGATTAATGAAATCTGTGAAAGTTGAATTAGATGGAATTATGGATGTGGTCCCACAATTAAAAAACGGCTGTTGTAACGGTGATGCGCCTTGACCCTATATATTTTTTCCTGCTAAAACAATATATCCATTATAATTTATTTTATTTTGAGAAAAGAAATTACTATTATTGGAGTTTTTTTCTAATAAATATTAAAATATTAAAAGATCGGGCTCCATTTATCAGTCACGTGGCACACTCTTAGAGGACTCTGACCGTATGGATGTTTGGTCAATCCCTAAGTGGACCTATAAACCAAAAATCAGCTTGATTAGTGATTTCTAGGCGTTGGATCTTTGTATCTCAAATACTGATCAAATTCCCACAGTTGAAATCAACCCATGAAGATATGTCCAATCCAACACCTAGAAATCCCTAATAAGGCCGATTTTTGGTTTAGAGGTCCACTTAGTGATTTGTCAAACATTCATACGGTCAGAGTCCTCTGCGAGTGTGCCACGTGGCTGATATTGTGTCTTGTCATTTTCGGGCGCTAACGGGAGCCCGACCCATATGAAAAGGTTGCTAGGCAACAACTGCAAATGGTAAAATTGTTGTCGCTGGCCTCATCCGGCCGTATATTCGTCCGGTCATCCACGATTCGTAAAATAATAATTTTTTGACTGATGTGACTCCATATAATGACCCTTATACGGGTCCTTTAAGGCACAGATTCCCATGACTGGCCTTTAATAACAGGCTAAAAGGCCTGGTCGGGATTCGGAGAATAAGGTAATCTCCGTTCACACCATGCTGTGAGCAAAGCCGATCACAGCCCACAATGCGAGCCACGTAGCACACTCTTAATGTATGCTGACTGTACGGATGTTTGGCCAATGACTAAGTGGGCTACAAACCAAAAAAAAACCTGATCAGTTATTTCTAAGCGTTGCGTTGAAGTTATTTCATGAGCTGATTTTAGCCGTAGGAATTTGAGCATTACTTTTGTAAATCACTATTCAGGCTGATTTTTGGTTTTCAGGTCAACCGAGGAACTGGCCAAACATCCATACGGTCAGAGCCCTCTAAGAGTGTGCCATGTGGATCTCAGGTGTACATTGTTACCTCGTTTTCCTTCGGGAATCCAATGGTGGTTTGCTTTGACAAAAAGTGACTGCCAGCTGAGCACTCTCAGAACCGTTGGATTCTCGGAATCCGCGTCCAACAAGGCCTGTCCCGAGAGTCTATCATAAAAGGCCGGTCATGCACCCGACCGGTCTTTTAAAGTTGGGTTTGAGAACAAAAGTTAAAAAACAATGAATTTTTTTTATTTTTTATTCTATCTACGTCAGCTTAAAATCAAGTGAAAAAAAAATGGAAAATTTAAAGGGGAACTTGACAAACGTCCGTTTAAAGGGCGTCTGAACCTGACAAACACCCTTTAAAGGAACGTTTTCCATCTGCTGTGTAAAACTTTTGTTACAATACAATACAGAGCCATGTTGCACACTCTTAGTGGACGCTGACCATATGGACGTTTGGCCAATAACAAGGTGGGCCTACACACTAAGCGTTGGATTGAAGTTATTTTCATAGGATGATTTTATTTGTAGGAATTTGAGTATTATTGAACGATATTTGATTGCAAAGATCCAAAGGTTGTAAATCACTAATCAGGCTGATTTTTGGTTTGTAGGTCCACCGAAGGACTAGCCAAACATCCATACAGTCAGCGTCCACTAAAAATGTGCCACGTGGCTCATATTGTATTGTGAAAGAAGTTTTACTCGTCAATGGGCAAGCGCCTTTTTAAAGGGTGTTTGTGAGGTTCATACGCCATTTAAAAGGGTATTAGTTAGTATCGATATTTGTCGGGGAGCTAGTTACTTTTTTTGTAAATTTTTAAAAATTCTTTTTATTTTTGCAAATAATTTAAACTTTTTTTGTTTAAAAAATCTTCCAAAAAATAAAAATGACGGACTAGAGTATGGCCATGTGGCACACTCTTAAAGATCGATGACCATACGAATGTTTGGCCCAACCCTAGGTAGATTTACAAAAGAAAAAAAATTAGCGAGATTGGTGATTTTTAGACTTTGCATTTAATCATTTTCATGAGTTGATTCTTAACCTTGAATACAAGCATTATTTGGGGTGCAAAGATCCAAAGGCCTGAAATCACTAATCAGACTAATATCTAGTATCTTGGTCCACCTAGGGATGGGACAAACATCCATATGTCCGTAGTCTGTAAAAATCTGCCAGATGGCTCATTCTATGGTCCATCAAAGTTCTACTCAAGAAATAACTACGTTCGACAGAATCACCCAAGGTTGGGTATAACATGCATACAGTCAGTGATAAGAATAAGGAATTTTTAATAAGACAGCGACATTGAATGACCAGTAAAGGTGACATGTGCTTTGACACCAAAAAGACCAAAAACCCCTCTTAAGTGAATAAATAAATAAAAATAAAAGAGGCAAAACTAAAGGCATTTTTGAGAACATAAAAATAGCGTTGATAACACTATAAGGATAACACTATAAGGACTTCGTCATTAATAAGTAGAATGGATAAGCATATATCATAGAAATTTTGTAACGTCTTTCTTCAACTAAACATATTAGACTTTTCAAACATCGAAATTAGATTCATGTTAATTTGACATGATTTTTACACCGAGTATATCTGGAAAAATCTATGATACTCACTTCTGTATTAAAATTTTGATGCAGAAGTCCCCCAATTTGCCACGTAATAGATTCTTTTGGACCCACTACCTCCATGAATGTTTGGCCCACATCTTGGTAAACAAAAATCAGTGTGATTAGTGATTCCTAGCCATTGGATTTTAGCACTTTTTCATCATGGACTTTGAACCAACTCATTGGCCTGTTCATAAACCCTGCGATGAAAAAAGCCCACAAATCAAATTGCTAGAAATCACCGATCATGCTGATTTTTTGGTGTGTGGGCTAGACATTCAAGTGGCAAGTGGGTCCCCACGAGTCTATTACGTTGCAATTTGAGGGACTTCTACATCAAAATTTTGATAAAGAAGGCTGCATCAAAAATCTGCAATGCAGTGCAAACAAAGACACTACATAGTCTCTTTGGTACGTCGAGGACCACTAAAGTCTAGAATCTAAACATTTACCTCTTTCAAATGAGTAAAACTTCTATCACACGAAATTGTAAGTCACACAAAACACAGCCAATGAGTTCTCGGCACGTACACAAGTGCTTTTGCAACGTACCATGTGCTTTGCTTTTTAGGTGTACGTGCCGAGAACTCATCGGCTGTGTTTTGTGTGATTGCAATCCCACTGTGACAGAAGTTTTACTCCTTTCAAATGTGTCTATGGCGAAAAGAAGGGATGTGTCCTTTTCAGTTTTGCTTTCTACACTGTCATACGGATTCTGAGTCCCGAATTTCCAAGCAGGTAGCAAGGTCGGGCCCGTATGCCCACGTGGTGACAGACAAACACCTGTCAGCATCGTAAAAGACAAGAAACACGAGACACAGACTGACGTGGCATAAATGTAGATAGACATGCCACGAATGTTTTTTGGCCACGAAGAAAAACGGCTCCACCTAACTAGGTCGAGGACAGGAATCTGCCACGCAGATGGCAGGATTTAAAATCCTAGTGTCGTGCGAGGAAAACTTGCCTGACCACCGATGACAAGGGAAGCCATGACCATCAATAATATGAGCCACGTGGTACTCCCAGAGGACGCTGACCGTATGGATGTTTGGGCAATTCCTAAGTGGACCTACAAACCAAAAATCAGCCTCATTAGTGATTTCGATTCATTTGGATCTTTGTACCCCAAATAATAGTAAATAATTCTAAAATTCCTACGGTTAAAATCAACCCATGAAAATGACTTCTACTTGCTGTTAGAAATCACTCATCAGGTTGATTTTGGGTTTATATCTCTACATAGGGATTGGCCAAACATCTTTATGAATAGTGTCGTCTAATAAATTGCCACGTGGTTATATATTGTGGGTGGTCAGGTCAGGTAAGGTTTAGTCGTCTCGTACATCTGATCTGATCCTTCTGGGTCGTGACCGGGTCAATACGGGCGATTCGAATGATTCGTGTGCCCGAGTCAACAAAAGGGACAAACTTTGTTAAAAAGTAGAGGAGGAGGACGTAGCTGGGTTTCTGGGGAGATTTCAAGAAAATATGTGGCTGGTTTGACAATGTGGAGCTTTAATGGAGGATAAATGAGGTTGTCAGTTCAATCGGAATCAGAAGTCCAAAATCCAAATGATCTTCATATCTCTCATTTTCCCCTCTTTAAACCAATTTTCGACTGGTTTGTATTGCCGAGTTAACTCGGGTAATACGAACGAGTTACATACAAATCACCCGAGTTGATTTGGGATCAGAACAATCCGTTGCAAAACACATCGGTAATACTTGGAACCAGAAGAGATGGTTGTACTCTAAAATAGTAAACTAGGAGAGTGTTTGGTTGCAGCTATAAGTCTATTCTGATAAACATTCAGTACTATAAGTGATAATTTTTGCCTGGTAGTAATTGAACAGCTGATCATGACCTCTGCTTAATTATTCAAAAGATGATTAGAGTAACGTTAGCTTCTAACGTTAGATGCAGAGCCACCTAGCTTCGGGCTTCACAGTACCCGCTTCTCGTCAAAAATGAACTCCTCAAACCCTTTTCACTCAAATCTGAAAATTTTAACTAATTAAGTTGTTGATTTAGATGGTTTTGCCTCGTCATTATGATCGCCACGAATGATCTACCGAGCATCATTATTCTGTCGTTGATCGTAATCCGTCCATCCACTTGCCTGTCCACTAAACTCCAAATTAAAATGATAATCAACGACTGCCTGATTTATTAAAATAAAGGGAATTTTTGACATACCCCCCATGTTATCTTTAAAATTTGACATACTCCCTACAATTTGAAAAAGCTGACATACCCCCTTATGCCTCGGTCCACTGTCATTTGACAAAAATGCCCTTATCTTCAACCCTTTTTTTTTTGTCTTATCTTCAACCTTGCAACAAGGATCTAGGCCAAAACCCAAACCCCAAATCAAACAACTAGGGTGGATGGCCGGCTGGCCAAGAGATTTGAATGGGTTGGTGACCCATCAAAGGCGACCAATCCACCGGAGTCTCGTTGTTGGCCGACCACCACTCCTACAACAATTTTAAAACACAATGTTAAATATAAAAAAAATTTAATGGTAGGAGTGGCGTTTCTTAGTTTATAGAGAGAATTCATTAACAAAAATGAAAAATAAGATTAATATCGCAGTTTAGATTTTAAGATTTTGAGGCATGAATTTTAGAAAGATGGGGTTTTCTCAATTTTCAAAATTTTCTACAATAAAATCATGAAAAAAAAAATCTCATTCCAACATGAGTTTTATCCTTTCTATGGGGGTTTTTCTTCTCAATCTTTGCTTGTTCATCGAAAAACTCAAAAAAGTTCAAGTTTTCAAACATAGTTTATTTATATTTTTAATCTCATCCTCCTTTCATGTTTGATTTGGGGTTAGGGTTTTGGATTTTTGGCCCAAACCCTTGTTCCAAGGTTGAGGACAATGACATTTTTGTCCTTTAATATAAAATTTGGTAGTCAACGTGAGTCAACATTGGTCAAATGACCAAGGACTTGGTCATAAGGGGGTATATCAGTTTTTTCAAATTGTAGGGGGGTTATGTCAAAAATTCCCTAAAATAAACTAAGAGAGCAAAGATGGGTTTCCTTTATAGCTTAACCCTACTAATCTATATAGCAAAACAGAGAAGTTGTCTCTCCTCTTATACCCCCATCTTATAGGTTTCAACAAAGAAGGGTCGAGATCTTATCCCCCAACTGGATGGTGGATCTCAGCCACTCACACCCAATTTTGGCAAATGCTCTGTCGGGTAGTGCCGAGGGCACGGGCTACCCACTAGTATGATTACATATAATCATATAAACACTAACTTTCCACAATGTGAACATCTTTAATCGATAAGTTTCTCTAACTTTACCTGCTTTTTTGTCTTTGGATACCCTGAGCTTAGCAAATCTTGTCCTCATCAGCTTTAGAGCGTTTACTTCAGTCAACACTTCTTGGAAGCTTTCGAGTGTTGTTTTTTTCTTTTCCCAATTTGTGTTCGAGACAACACAAAGGGATTGTTTCTCCAACAACCGGCCCTCACTATCTTATCTGTGGTTCTGTTTGGAGGGTCATGTTTCCACGTCGTCGCCACATAGAACATGGCAAAATGACGACATGTGGCAGGGTTTATGATCGTTCATCTTTAGTCAGTTAGTTAATTAGTATTTTCAAATAGGCCACACTTGAACAGGTTCTTTCCTAACCAGATAATAAAAGTGGAAGGAATCTAATGATAGTCTTGGGGAATATGATGGCCATGGCGATGGCCTTTTTGAGAATCATGGGGCTTCCAACATGACAAGCATTAAACAACAAGACTTAAAACTGGAATTTACCAATATATCAGAACATGAGGAAGAGGTCAACTATACCACTATATGAGGCCAGAACCACAGATTTGAGATGAACATGTTCACACTCTTAGGAGGTGTTTGGTTGCGAGCTTCAAGTTGTTCCGTGTCAATTAAAATAGAAAAAGTATATGGAGGCTGAAAGTTCGATCTTAGTCTTGATTTTGGTTACATTGATAATTATTTGTCCTGCATTATCCATCGCTTGTTAACGGGCACAAAGAATCTTAATTTTTGAAAGCTTGTGTCGATGATTTTGGAAACTTGTTACCAAACAACACCTAATGCTCTGACTATTGGATCACTGAATGGAGTTGAACGCAAAAATAAAACCTTAGTAGAATTACAGAGGATCCCTCCAATTTATTGGGGGAATCTCTTAGCTGTTTATCATGTTCTTAATCGAGTTCCTCACCCAAAAATTAAAAAAATTCTCTTGAAATTGTGAAAAAATAGAAAACTAAATTTAAGTTATTTTAGGACTTGGGGTTGTCTAGCCCATGTTAGACTACCGGCCATTTTTATAATGTTGCAGGAAAATTCTATTAGGCTAAATTTTTTGTAACTGTTGTGGGTGGTTGCTCCACATTCCACCCATGTTTTTTGGGCCCAATTACTTCTCTTCTTCTATTTATTTTTGGCTTCAATTCTCAGAGTTTGTGGAAACTCTAGAAGAAGCCTACAATCTGTTGTCGTTTTTGCTTATTATCTCTCTTTCTAGACTTGGGCAAAAGTGTTTTTAGTGGGTCGAGTTTTCAGGCTTTGCGCAGAAGCAAGAGACTACGAATTGAAGATTGGGCGGTTTTATCCCGAGGGCGCCACCTCTGTATATTGCACCTAAATTTTCTTCCTATAGAAGCGTGAAACGCCTTAAAGAGGGCGACATGGGTGATGTCTCAACATTGTCTTCTCCTCCTTGGCTTTTGTAGATTCTGTGATAAACCTCTACATTAATTTTGGAGCGCGATTCAAGGTACCCCTACAGAATCTTCTCCAACAGGTTCGCACAGCAAAGTGTATCACGGATCCAATTATTCCATAAAGTGATCCACAAGGTACAACAATTCTTGGGACCCACTTGATCAGCGGAAGAGAACCAATGGAAGCTCCCTAAAAGCAAGGGAATTGATAGAGATTGGTCCTAAACCTAAAACCATTCCTTTCTCTTTTTGTTTTTTTAGGTGAAGTGTACCTCCTTGAAAACGATGGAGATATTATTTAGAGTCCAGACCATTGAGACCTCAAAACCTCAACATACGCATCAATCAAATTTCAAACCAAAAATGATAACCGCGTGGAACCACAGTGTAGTGTAGGCCTCGGAACCACTGTAATAACATGCTCCTGAAAACGTATCAGACTGATTTGGCAATCTATGGGTTGGATTTATCATACGGGATAAGAGCCAGCTTGATTTGGGCTCAGAGGCTGGCCTTTCATTTATAAACTGGGGACGATTTCGTGGAGCTACAATCCAAAGAACTTGCCAAACGTTGGCCGAGTTTTTTTTTGACACGGCAGCTGATGCAGGGCCAACATGTCAGCATCTCAATATCTTACGATTATAAAAATAAATTTAAAAAATTAATGGCTGCCAATCATAGGTGTAAGGCATGACATGGATAAGAACACAAAATGTGGCCAATCCAAGCGGTCTTATCTCATCTACTATATAGACTCAGGATAGACTACGTGTCAATAAAACACTGGTATTAATGATTATTTTACAGCATTATCCATTCCACATCAATTATTTCATGAAAAATTAAGGAAATAAGTAGCCTTCACTTCTTCAACCAGGCTTTGATGGCCCATCTCAGACATGGGAGGGAACTTGGCACCCCTTGCCCATAACATGTCAGGGATAGTTCAGGCCCATGGCACACGTAGACCAAATTCTAAGTCTTTTTTTTTTTTTTTGTAGTCATCATCGTGAAGAAGCCAGTCTAAGCCTGGAGCCGGTCATTCCGGGTGAAGGGGTTTTCTACTCCTGGCACAACCGCTCGAAGGAGGAAACCGGCCTGCGTGGGTTTGATCCCACGACCTCCCAAAAGAGATGGATACACACCATCCATCTGAGCTGCCATGCTGGGTGCAACCAAATTCAAACTCAAGCCCATACCTTTTATAGCAAAAATGATTGGGTGGGCCATATCATTTCAGGGCACCCCAGACTTTATGCACAAAAACAGTGATAAGATGATGAGACCGTCGACATCCAATTTAAACCAAGAATAGTGATAGGTATTCATAAAGCTAGATGTCAGACGACGGTGACGATCATAGGCTGAATCAGAGTAAGAAGCAATGGCTGGACCACCGGACCTTTTGCTTTGCAAAATGGAAAGAGTTATATAACTCTCAAGAGAAAACCAAAGTTTGACCATGACAATTAAAAGTGATCTAAAGGAATAGGATCCTACATTGGCCGGGTGTGAAGCAACCCTAGTAAAATGTAACACTTCTCTGTAAACACCTCTAACTAATCCAACGGATTGAAATGATCTGTAAGGCAGCAATAACCAGACCGACCTTGTACACAGTAGGAGATCACTTTCCAGAAAGCTACTGAGGTAACAAGTCTTGACCAACCAAAACAGAGAGGAAAAATCGAAGGGTCATGATGTAACAATGCATACCAGACAGCATTTTGGCGTGAGGAAGCACGCTTTTTGTTACTGCTGCCATCTGGGCTCACTGAATGCATGGCACACCCCTTGGTAGACATTCATACAACAAATCAGCTTGTTTGATAATTTTTAGCCATTGGATTTAGTACTGAAAAATAGTTTGAATCCAAGTACTAAACTCTTACACGAGATTACCAATCAGGGTTTTTTGGTTTGAACAAAGGGATGGGCTGAACATCCATTAGGTCCATGGGCCGAGACGGCAGCGGTGGCGGTGAGGACCAAAAATCATGCTTCCTCACGCCAAAAAGCGTCTGGTATATTTTGTTACATCTTTTTCCAAAATCAAAAGGAAAGGAGAAAAAAGGAACACCGAAAGAGTGATTTACTTTGAATACAAGATGTTCTAAACTAATTCCGTTGAAAAACAAATCCCATCCAGCAATACAAGAGCTCTAAACATTACATAATTAGCAAATACACGTTAATTCAGACCCTCTCATTGGATGCTGCCCACACTAATCCAAAATACGGTTTATCCGATCTGCAAGTGAACTAACTGACGATCATTTCTCCCACTGTAATCACTGTTGTCATAGTCATCATCATCATCATAAGCCTTATCCTGGCTTTATGAGTTCTATTCCTCCATTCAATTCTGTCTAAAGTCATCTTTTCCATTAAGGCAATTTTCTTATAATCTCCTCTCAAAATCCACATCCGTGTTGGCTTTCCCTCACCCTTTCACCCACTGTCATTTAATCAAAATGAAAACGCTCCCCATGAACAGAGCTCATCCAATTTGGGGGTAAGACGCAATACAAGAATTAGTTCTCTTTAACGAATGAAAGAAAAGGGTAACGGATGCTCCTAATGACATCAACGTCAAAGCAGAAACCTCCATCTGTCCAAGTCTGCTAACTAACAAAGAGCGTGATTGATTCTTTGTTTTGACTGTCAAATATATAGTCATAGAAGATAAATACTACAAGAGAACAAGCTTATAACTTTAGGAAGTTATATCCAGTTGCGTGAATTACCTAATTACCAGCATTGCACAGACCATCTCTCAAACTGGCCAGAAGAAGAGAAACAAGCACATCTGAAGGTGAGAATATGCTACAATGGGAAACTTGATGTCTTTATTCTACAAAAGAACATGTAGAATAAAGTTTCTCTTTCACACACACACACATCCTTCCATGTGAGTGAAATGAAATGTTAAGGTGTTGGTGACAAATATATTAAGAGTTTGTGTCCATGAATCTAATACACTCCAAACTAGAAGGGTTGGAGAAAACGAGATTTGACAGTATTCGGTATCTAACACCTTCCAATGGATCATTAGACATTGAACTCCCACCACTTAAGTCACATCACCTTCTTCTCTTACCCATCACACAGAGGTAATGTTACAAGTATTGAAAATTCATGAATCTAAAAATCCCCTAGGCACCAGTTAGTTGTACCCACCCATTATTGTATCAAATATTTTAATTTTAAAAATCTCACACCCATGTTTAACTACTTAATTACTTCCCATACCATTAATTATACTTTCAATACAGCCCTTACATAATCACTAAATTACTTATCATGCCATTTATCCATATTTTAAAAACAATCCTTTTTAACCACTTAATTACTTAACATGCCATTATTTATGATCAAGTATCATTATTTCTATATTTCGAAAACAGTTCCTTAATAACAGCTCAATTACTTTCTATGGCATTACTTTTATATTTTTAAAATAACCCTTAATAACTACATATAAATATTTCAAAATTTTGATTTTCTAATTGTCCCTTGAGGTGCCACAATTTACAGATTCATGCCTTCAAACTAATCTTCCAAACTACCCTTTGGGTTGAAACTTTCTTATTTTGCCACTTCTTCCGAAAAGGCCCTTACGATCACTCATGTGCAATGCACATACAACCCCATTTACCATATAGAGAGACACAATTGTTTCCACTCAAAACAATGACAAACACCACTTTCTACGGTGGCACTCCCATTAGATCACAATTCATCGACAGACCCCAATTTATGGGTAGATATGTTACGCACTGAATCCAAGCAACCTGACCCAACCGAACGCATGTGGATTGCCCTGTTTACCCAAGTCCCAAGGTGATAAAAATAAAAATAATTAAAATGCTCCGAAATAATTTTCAAAAATTAGCATAATTCATCATAAATAAAAACAAAAATATTTTGCAAAAACACTTTTATTAGAACATTAATCTCCAGTTCTTTTGAATTGCTTATTTACAATTTAAAGAAACAGTACTAAAAATGACCAAAAACTTAATAAAAAATATTTTATTGCTCTAAAATTTTCTAAAAATCATTAAAAACAACTTTTTGTAAAAGCACTTTAATTAGAACACTTACTTGATACGATTTTCGGATTTAACTTTTATGATATCATTTGATGGTCAAAAGTCAAACTTTGTTAGAAAGTCAATTGTTCGCACAACAAATTTTCATGATATTTTATTGATTGATTTCTAGCGGTCACCGTTAAGTACAATCAAATAATGGGATTTTGTCCCAACGAAAAGGAACAATCAATTTTTGGCCAAATTGCCTCTGTAAAAGTTGTTCATAATGATTTTTAGAAAATAAACATTGAATGAAATAATTTTAACAAAGTTTGACTATTGATCACCGATTGTCTTTTCTCTTATATTGCAAACTAAATTCCAAAACCTTATCAAATAAGCATTTTAAGTAAAGTGCTTTTACAAAAGTTGTTTCTAATGATATATAGAAAATGCTAGAGCAATAAAATATTATTTTCATTAAAATTAAGATTTTGGTCATTTTTAGTATTGTATCCTTAAATTACGAAAAATTAATTCAAAAGAACTGGAAAATGAACGTCTTAATAAAAGTGTCTTTACAAAAAAAAAATCTGATTTATGATGAGTTATGGTGATTTTTGAAAATTATTTTGGAGCATCTTAAATTTTTATTTTTATCACACTGGATCTTGGGATAACAGGTCAATCCATAGGCATTCGGGTTGGGTCAAGTTAGGGTGCCTAGATTTGGAGCGTGACAAGATCAGTGTAAGCATAAAATGAAAAATGAAGGCCTCAAGCACCATGCTCTATAGCAATTTTCATTGTGCAGCCCGAACAAACACAAGTCTAGAGAACTCTCTCCAATCATTGATCTAACTCCAAAAACTAACTCGTGAGGACCAACTCAAGATGGGTACTGATTGAGGCAACATGGCCAAACTGTAAAGTTTCTAAGCAAATAGATCAGAATTGACCAAGCCATTTGCATTTAGTTCAAGTCTTGACTGGATAGTGACTATAATAGACCAGACACATCTTGACAAAAATATCAAGACCTACATGAACCCAACCTAGGGCCTTCTCGAACACATCATAAGCAAGTGTGTGCACATCTACGACGAGAAAGAGAAACCCAAAAAGTGGCTACACTCCATTATTCATCTATTGATCCTATTCAAGTTCCTACAATAGTAAAAAAAAACGAGGTGCAACTCACAACTTAAACTACGAGTAATAGCTACCCCTCCTCTACAAGAGAAATTTGGGACAAATTGATTGTGCATCCATTTGGACTCAACAATTTTTATGCTCAGAGCTAACACAATGATTGGAAACACAATCAAACAGCATGAAGTTCAGCCTACACTACATCTAGCAATATTAAACTGTCAAGGGTATGGATTAGTGTTAGACCTAGGCAAACTGGATAATGCTTTGCTACTAACAGCAAGGACTGATATCAATCATTCAAAAGGAATATAGAACCACTGAAAATGTGATGTGAAGAAACTGAAACTGATGCAATTATATTTTGATGTGTGACAAACCACTCACTGTGTCCTTAATCATCGGCAGTGCACAATGCATCAAACTGTGGTGATATCTTAAAGAGAAAACTCGCACATAAATACACATGTTTAACACTCCTACACGTACTAAACGAGTGACATAGCAAAACAGATCAAAAAGGCACGAGTAAAGAGCAAGGAAGTCCAAGCAGAGAGAACTGTTGGCGACCTACATTCAGGAATATCTTTCACAAATATAGAGAAAATAATACAACTCTCTCATAACCCCACAAAAGATTGCAATGCCAACCAAAGAATTTTCAAGCCATGAAATCCAATCATCTTCAATCAATCCTAATTGGGCTAACTAACTACTAGGTGAACTTCCCAATTATCTAACCCTTCCACAGAATCAAAATTGCCTTGCACATCCACAAAAATAGGACAAGTTGTAAATATCACACCTAGTACCCATATCAGATCATAGGCTTGATTTTCTAAAGAGTATTCATGCGCCCTTCACAGAAACAGAGTGACAGGTCAACCTCAGGCAAAGAGAAGTATCAGCATTCCAAACAAATCAAAGGAAAGTAGAATGGGAAGTAAAACCCTAATATCAAATCTCATAACAATTTAAAGCTAGAAAGGCAAACCAAGATAGTGGAAGTTTTGACTAAAAATATGTTAAAAAGTGCTTTCAAACAAAATCCAACTCCAACACATTATAGTGAAACTAGATACAAAACCTAACAGTAGTGAAATAAGTCATAAATGTTATGCCAACAAAATTATAAATCAGAACCAAAACCAAAAGCGCCTCATTTCCATCCCGAAACTAACCCATATCAACTCTACTCGCATAATTTAAGGGCCGAGCGGAGCAGAGTAGAGCAGAACATCCTCAATCCCCCTTTCTCCTGAATGAGCATCCCTCGGTCAGTCTAGCGCGCCCACCCGTCGGCTGACACAAGACCGTCTGACAGTTGCCACAGACCACAACGGTTTGCGAGTGGCTAAAAACAGTAGTACTGCAGTTCGAGATAACAAACAAATTTAAAACCCCATTTCCCCCCATTTAACGAACAAATTAAGAGAAACCATCAAACAAGAGGATAACTCGAAGAACATAAATTACAGAACTTACATGTTGAAGCAGCCCTGGCACTTCACGTCCTTTAAGAGAGAAACAAAAGCATCGGTGATTAAATCTAATCTCACAATTACCAAAAATAAATCAGATGATCACAATTTCTTACCATGAAGAAGGAGTTCGGCGACTGCACGAGACGCTTGAGCTTGTGCCTCTTCTTCTCAAGCTCAGCCGGAGGATTTAGCAAATCAATATCGTTCGGAAGCACCTAATCTCGCACAAATCAACCATGAGAATGCTAGAAAAAAATCTCAGAAACTGAAATACAAACCTTAGAAACTAAATCTGAAAAGCTAGAAGAAGAAAAGAATGTCGAGAACTGAAAGAACCAAAAAACGAAATACACAACCGTAACATAGAACATAAATATGTCATCGATGAACACTCAAAAACATGTAGATTGCAGAACACGGCTCAGATCTAAAGAACGAGATGCAGAAAATCGTTACAGAGAAGACCGAACTCACCATCTCGGCAGAAAACCTAGCAGAACCGCGAAACCCTAGAAAACCCTCGCGAGAACTGGAGATGCCGCAAAGAGAGTGATGCAATTTGACCGTAAAATTCATGGTGTTTATAAACGAGGAATGGAGCAAAGTACACCGTTAGATCCATGAGTCTTACATCTTAATCGCTCGTCTATTATTTCTCAAAATAAAAAGCTGTCGCTTAGGCTTTTGTTACTACCACGGCCAGCATCTGTCACAACGCACAATACGAGCCACGTGGCACAATCTTAGTGGACGCTGACCGTATGGATGGTTGGCCAGTCCCTCGGTGGACCTCTAAACCAAAAAAACCAGCCTGATTAGTGATTTCTAAGTGTTTCGTTAGAAGTTATTTTCATGGGTTGATTTTAACGGTAGGAATTTGAGCATTATTGAGCGTTATTTGGGTGCAAAGATCCAAAGGTTGTAAATCACTAATCGGGTTGATTTTTTGTTTGTAGGTCCACTGAGAGACTGGCCAAACATCCATACGGTCAGCGTCCAGGTTGGAGTTGAAACTAACATTGAGGATTTGAGGAAGTTATGTTACTGAGATTGAAAAGAAAAAATAATAGAAATATGTTGTTAATCTGATTGATATTTCCGTTAATCAACACACATATATATAGTCCTTGTTCAGACGTTATAAAGTAAATGTCGAACCGCTACAAAATAAATATCGATAGTGTAATTGACGCCACATAAGCGACGGTCAGCCATCGATTACAATCATCACATTTACAACAAAATATGATTTGAGGCCTTTTAGTTGACGTAGGGTTTTTTTTTTTTTTTGTATTATTGAGATTTAAGAAAAAATGGCTAATATTTTTAATTAATTTTAATTTATATTAATATTTTGAATAAATAGGCCTCAATTAAAATTTTCACCTTATGCCTCAACTGGTGTTGAGACCATGATTTTAAAAACGGCCGTTTAAACGGTAACGCCCCAAGCCTGTTTCCGTTAAAACCGTTTAAATACGTTTTATCAGTTTTGAATAAAACGGCCATTTTTTGTTTTAACGGCCATTAAAATCGTTTAAACAGCCGTTTGATTCTGAAAAATTTTGTAAAAAAAACGGCCGTTAATTCCGTTAAAATCCGTTTAATTTCCTTTAAAATCCGTTAAATTCAGTTTTTTTTTTAATTTTCAAAATTTGAATTTCAGCGCCATTTTTTCCCTTTTTTCTGTTAAAATCCATTAAAACCGTTAAATTCCTGTTTTTCCCATTTTTGCCCCTGGACGTTTCAATCCGTTTTAACGGCCGTTTAAACAGTTTAAACGGTAACGCCCCCAGTCCGTTTAACCGTTAAAACGGCCTCCTTTAAACCTTGGCTGAGACGGCCCTGCCCATTCGCATTAGCTTCATCTATTTTACATAAGGACATGCATTTGGGTCCAAGCCTAAGCCCAACTTGATTTCTTCAGTAAAACCAATGTTGTATCTGTGTTTCGTGTTACCAAATTACATAGGGACATGCATAGGGCTTACATTTGGGTCCAAGCCCGCAGGTCCATGCGGTCAACAGGCCCAAAAAATGTGCTACATAGGGCCAAGCATTTGTTTGGTTCGGTCTGCGCAAGCATTTGTTTCACGAAAGATCTTTATAATGTGCATAGACCATGTTGTTTGAGAAGATCACAAGCATCTGATATGAGGCCGTGGATAGTCCAACTTGGTCATATTGTTCGCGAGAGAGAGGGTGGCAACCACCTGCGAGCCAGATTGAACAACGATTTTAAAAAGGATCGGGATCAAGGGACTCGCCCTTTTGCAATCATTTTTTTCACTCGTACTCTTAACCATGGATTTCGAGAATCGAACAGTGGTTGTTGGATTCTCAGAATCCACGTCCGAGAACTCGCGCGAGAAGTTGAAAAAGGTGAACATAATTGGTGTTGTCAGAGATTTTAAGAAGAGGCTCAAGTCAATGAAGTGCAATCCTATGCCTCATGTATTGTGTTGGATGGACCACTACCTAGAATTTGGCAACTCTGACCATCAGATAAGGAGCTAAAATTTAGATGGCTAACAAGAAGTTGATTGGAACAAGTGGGATAAGAAGGTTAGGATCCAATCTACACTTTGCACAGGTGGTCATCCTTTTGGACCGTCCAAATGTTGGGCCAACGGCCCATTTCAATACCTGATCTAAGCAATGTTTACAGTGAAATACGAAGGTTAGGGTCCAATCTAAATGTCTTAATTGGACAGCCAGGATCGACCAGACACTATATCTCGGTCATGGAAGAGGAAGGCTCTCGTCACCCAACATTTGGACAGTCTGTGGTATGGACAGTAGGGAAATTTTGCTAACTTACTGTAAGGATGTAATGTAGTTTTGTTTGGAACAAGAGAGTTTTCTACCAGGAATTATCTGGGCAAAAAATAATATTAATGGACTGCTGATTTTGAAAAGGTGCATCAAGTTTATAAAGACAGGAGTTTAGAGAGAGACCTACAGAAGCAAGAACTGAGTTAATCAAAAGGGGACATTATTTCCTTTAACACACCAAAGTCAAACAACAGAGTGAGATCTTTATTCTCCAAGAAGTGTCTTACAGGGCACAACTTACCTGTTGGTGGGTTTCTTCTGGATCAGGAATTGAAGATCTCACTGATAACCTCTGAAGAAAGAAGTAATGTCTGAAGATTATGCTGTACAAAAAAGGGAGAAAAAGCAAGAAAATAACAGGAAAGGTTCCAATCTTTGGACAATGTGCGAAAATAACATTTCAAAAAGAGGATATATTCAGGTAGGCCCAGCACTTTTCTCATGTCGAGCTACTGAATAAATACAAAAATTGGAATCTAAGTGAATCCTGTTTTCTTTCTGTATCATACAATTATAGTATGGTAATGCATACAAAGATTGAAAGAAAATGCCACCAATGGTCATGGACAAACCAATTTTGTCCTTGCAAGAGATCTTCTAAAGCTAGTAATTCCATCAGCTGCAAAAGGAAACAAGAAGATGGCAATGAAAGAAGAGGTGTGAGCTAGGAAACCCTAAAAATTAAAACCCAATCCTTTCATTTCCAATGCAACAAATAGTGAAAGAGAAACCAAGCAATGCGAGCTGGCAACATTAAAGCTGAAGACCAAATTTTGTTCTCTAATATGAAAAGCAAAGACAAACAAACTAAGCAGAGTGAGCTCAGTAACTCCAAACAATAACCACTAATTTTATCATCTCTATGCAGAAAATAAAGATGCAAAAACCAACCAACCAACACGAGATAGCAAATAACAGGACACAAAAATCCAGGTCTTCTATTCTAAATCAAAACAATAAGGAATAACGATGTCAAACAATGAAAAATAAAAATTCTACTATTACTGTGCAGAATATAAAAATTGTGAAACTAACAAATGTGAGATACAAAACTCTAAAACTGAATCCCATTCTATCTGGCAAGATAACTGAATAAATTAAAATTCCAAATGTGATGTCCTAAAACCACTGAATGAAAGATATTGCAGATTAACATTGTTTAAATCTGAAACACCACAAAGGGCCCCACTAGAGTTGCGATAACTAGCAGACACAACTCAACACCCAATACTGGCTAGGAGCATTCATTTCCAAGGGTTAGCAATAGTATGGTTTCATCTCAGCGCATATTACCCTGATAACAGTAAGCAGGCTCCCTAGATATTCATAACTTGTGAAATGAGAACATACAAAATATTTTTATCGAGTTATCTAAACTATATCAACTCTTTGAGCCTTAGGCTTGGATTACTGGCTTGTGTCAGGTTGGCAGCAAGCAAAACTTCTGCCAAAACTCTCTAAAATGGAAAGAGGAAAGCTCAGAAATATGGCTCTAGATAGAATTGAATGGAGAAATAGGATTCGTGTTGAACCCAATAGTTGGGATAGGGCATAGATAACGACAGAGATATCTAAACCATATCTATACATAGAGAAGCTGATGGCCAACAAACTCAGTACATATAGACAACCAAAAAATAATAATCCTGGCATTGTACACTATCCCCAAATCTCTCAATGTAATCCTTTACTGTAGTATATATCAATATTACAGAAACGAGCAGAAACGTAGCACCACACTACAATCCAACCAAACCTGGCACATTCGTCATCATTGAAGTCGAGATGACCCAGAAGGAAAAAATCTTGAATTCATAGTTCAACCCTCCTAATATAATGATGCCATACTTAGCTTTTGAATGTATTCATATTCGAGTACACAAGGATCCCGATATTCAATTACAAGCCTGAATTACGAGTTCAACAAGATACCTTCTTATGTTGTGCTCTCTACTTCACAAAATAAAAATAAAAAGAAGGAAATAAGTAAGATAAGAAAGGAAAAGAAAAGTTTCCTTGATATTTCTCTAAAATGGTCATTTTAAGCAGGTCCTATCAAAAAGGCTGGGACTTATGTGAGAAAAACGACTACAGCAAAGAAAACTGCTTCATCTTCCAAGCAGATGATCTTGGACTCATTTCAGCACTAAGTGCAGATTAGTTCTGGTTGTTTATGCTAGATGTCGATATCAAAAAAAATTTGGTGTGAGAACTGTCTGTTAAGAGTTTTTTTCCTGATAGGTATAATTTATTAGGTCATAGCCAAGAACTAGACACATACCACTATCATGTAGCTTACAGAGACTTAAGAATCATGTAGCTTACAGAGACTTAAGAGGTTGCTTACAGAAGAAACTAAGTTTGGGAGAGAGATAAGACAAATAGCTGGTCTTCACAGTTCTATGAACATGTACCGATCAAAAAAAATAAAAAAGTTCTATGAACATGTATGACTGTTGAAGCTAAACAAGGAGGGAATTGCAATTGACTAACAAATAGAGCTAGTCACAGCCTCTTATTTATGCATTCCTATCACAAATGAAAATTTCAACGCTATTTGTCTCCCATGTAATTATTACAACTTATGGCCCCTCCAATTATTTCTTTTAAATAAAATTCTAGATTATTAACCTATTATACTTGCTAACTAACGGAGAAGTCTTAAATCTTCCTTAGCAATCAATACAACTTTCTCCTCTTACCTATCGTAGGCATGGGGCCTGAGACCAATGGAATCATGTATCCATTCTTGGGGACTGCAAAGAATGTTCATCAGGCGATTGCAGACTTAACCATCTCTTCTAACTTTCTAAGCTGTCCATAGATCTTTAGATCTATGCCAGAGGGAGTGTAGTCCAATTCGACAAAAGTCATATGTGCGAAGCATAGCAACCCGAATAAGTAATCATCAACTTAGAGAGTAAATCCCTGTGGAAATTGTTATTTGTTTTCATGAAATAATATTTATCTCCTAATAAAATACTCATATATCAATTAACCAGTCATCACGACTAAACGACAAGACAACATTTGTGATAAATATCAAGAATGCATATAACTAGTATACATGTCCAGGGAGCTTCCTTTGTGCCATTGCCACTTGGCATTTCTTCAGCTGCTTTCCAATATAAATGTAACAACCCAAATCTCTTACAGCCTTGACCATGCATAGAAATGTAACAGCAGCTGAAACTGATCCTCGTAATTAGGTCGTAAGTAGGTATAGGCACATGGATCACCTACTAGACCAACAATATCTGAGATTTAAGGATTGTCCTAGATATATGTAGGTAACTAATGAAGTCTATAGGCACGTGTCTAATGAACTACACAATTGTGGCATCTAACAGATATTTGTGAAGTTCTCTCCAATAAGTTCTTTAAGACACATACTTGATAAATGAGTCGCACTAACTCTTTTGCCTTTGATGAATGATGATTCCTTGATCATGTGATATTGTAGAATATCCTCAAGCACTTGCATGACCAGGGTAAGAATGCATCAAGATCGTAATCCAAAAACATGGTGATCAATCATTCACATATGATGATCTCATCTAAAGATCTCTATAGAATAGACGTTTGGTAAATGTTGTGGTGGTGGATGAATTTGTCAGTGGTGCCTAAAGCCATTAAACATGGTATAGAGCTGCCGTATTAACAAAAAAAAGGTATGGAGCTGCCATCGACATGGATCAAGGGGTCAGGATATGAGCTGATCGGCCACCACCAATCTCGACTGACCCTGATCCCGACCTTAAAAAAAGGGTTTCTTTAAGAAGAAAAAACAAAGGTGTAGCTCTCTCTCTCTCTCTCTCTCGATCAAGTTGGATTACCCGATCAAGCTCGGGATGAACCATGGCCATCAATGTACTACTTATTCAGTTATTCGTATACATATAAATGCATATAAAGCAATCATTCTATTTCTGCAGCTATAGTACGCAAAGAACACACACATGTTAAGAAGAAAAAACAAAGGTGTCTCTCTCGATCTCTCGAGTTGGATTACCCGATCAAGCTCGGGATGAACCATGGCCATCAATGTACTACTTATTCAGTTATTCGTATACATATAAATGCATATAAAGCAATCATTCTATTTCTGCAGCTATAGTACACAAAGAACACACACATGTTAAGGTAAACAAAGTCCCTTTCAGGAAAATCTCAAAAGCAGACACAATTGGCTCGAGGACCTACAGAATAAAACACTACAAGTCTCTCTCTCTCTCTTCTTTTTCAAATAATGGAATGGTTTTCTTTTTAAAGGACAGAGGCCAGCCAAGCCATATTTGAATTCCTGCACCTCTTTCTCATTTTTAATGTGCACACTCTTTTCCGCTTGAGCTGAGATGAAGAAAGATGTTGCCACATCAGAATCTCAACCATTAGATATACAGAAGGGGCGGCTGGGATGGCGTATCAAATTAGGTGTCTACAAGGACCAGAAATTCATGCATAAATAACCTGAATATAGAGATGCCATAAATAGCTAATGCTGCAAGCAAAACAAATATGCCTGAATGATCTACTGCAACTTTGATGAAGTTTATCTTAGTGGTGTTCCAGTGCAAAAGATAAATGAACAAGGAAAAAGAATTATACCTATCACCCGCCAGTCAGATGCCATGGTTTGAGATAATTCTTGTAGTTTCTCATTGTTATTCGTTGTAACATGCCTGCAAAAATTTTTGACTACACAACCATGCGTCTCATATCCTGGCGGGAAAGTAGCATATATCATATAACTGAAACAACCATATCAACTACTCGATTAGTAATCTTATTCTTGTTATCATCATCAACATCACCACCATTTTCAACTCCATAGTCAGCCCTGGTAACCATCAGGCAAAGGTACACCATAATTTATTCAAGATCTAGACTCTTTTTCATGGTCTCATAAATTAGGTAAGTAATGCTTGCAGATGGCACAACTTTGAGCATATTAGGAAAGATTCCTTTGTAGAATCCTCTATAACCTTCACGTTGGAGAGTTCTCCAAAATACATCTGACATTCCCTTATAAGCCTCTTCTGTATTAGGAGGTTGAGCTTGCAGTCTGAAAACCAAAAACGTAATTAGCCTCAAGGGTGCTAGTAAGGAGAATGAGAAGAACTAGTTGAAAGGGCATCCAAGAAACAAATAGGGAGAGACAAATAGATACATTCACAACTTACCTTGTTCTAATAACCTGTAACGGGTAAACACACGTTGCTCCAAGAGCTCCTGAAATTGTGCCACAGCCCAGTTGCACAAGAGGACCCGGTTCTACAGAAAATACCAAAATTTTCAGGTGCGACTACAAACAACTACCTGGATGAGAACATGCTATAAAGCAGCAGCAAAAAGAGAAAGGAAGGAAAATCAAAACATAAGCAAAATGGAGATATGGAATATCATACCACCGTCATGAAGGATATATGTTCTTGACATATCTTTCAAGGTCTCATATGCAGCAAGGTCAATGCCTGCATAAGGGATAATCCCAAGAAGAGATGGAATGAGGCCTCTATAGAAGGCTCTAGGTCCCTCCTGAACCCATATATCCTTTGAAAGCATTCCTAGAGTAGGAACTTTTCCACCTTCACAAGTATAAGTCTGTAATCGGGTTTTCACAAGATCCATTGGGTAAATAGCGGTCTGTGCCACTGCACCCGCCAAACCACCGGCAACAAGGCGCCCGGAAGTACCAATATCACCTTTATCTTCCCCTCTAGCATCGACAATGAAATTCTTCAGCAGTTCATAAGTGTAAAACTTGATCGCGCTTTCAGGTGCTACCTTCAGGACATTTAATCCATTCCCTCGAAAAAATCCCCAGAAGCCATCATTCTTCCATATCTTCTTTACTGCAGGCATAATACGAGCATGTGTTGTTTGGACTTGCAAAACCACCTTCAGACGATCAAGAGGAGCAGTTGCAGTACGTGATGCAGCTCCTGCTACTCCTCCGGCAATCAGATATTTGCTTGCATGGACATGCTTACTGATGCCCTCTGGGATAACAGCCTGTTCCCCGATATCTACAAGGCATACCCTTTCCAAGTACTGATAAATGTTCTCAATGGTTGCCTCGTGGGGATAGAGTAAAAGAAAATCTCTCCATTCTTCAAAGGTAATAATTCCATTATTATCCTTATCCACACGCTCTACAAAACGAGCAAGTTCCTCATCATCAATTTCAATCCCTGCAAAAGAGAAACTGCCATGGCTTATAAGATGAAAACAACTGATTAGAAAGTGAATCATTGACTAATAATGCTTCCGTTATGAGCATGGAACACAAAACAAGCTGAAAAACCAGACAAAATGCAATCCGAATAAAGTTCAAACAAGATATGAAGCAGACGGCTCCAATTTGATGCATTAGAAGAACAAAGCAACATTTCAACAGAATGTAAACCTATGAAATAATGTCCCCTGTGTGCTCAACCCATGCCAAATACAATAGTGGAAATTATGGTGTTGTTATTTTTGTTTCCAATTTTTGTTGTGCGTGTGCGCTGGACTCGTGCGGTCCATGTGTGTGCCGAGGATCCTTTGATATACATTGACTCGTGCGTCAGGGATCCTTTGATATACATTGTTAAGCCTCCTCTAACAGCTTAAGCTTTTAGAGTAAAGTGGTAGTCAACACCAAAAAAACCATGTCTCCTTAGAACTCAAGGATACAGAAGTACAAGCCTATAGAACAGATCCTGTTCAAGTAAGGTCGTAAAATTTTTGGTGTTGCCACTGGGTAAGCCTATTTTTAATTGGCAACTCACAAGGTTAAAAGAACTATTATAGCATATACAAAAACCTTCTACTGACCTAAAATACTTTTAAGGATATAAACTTTGTGAAAACCTCTTGCCTACAGAAAATTCGTGAATTGCTACATCACCATTATTGATTTGCATTCACGAGTCCATGACCACATCTCAAATAAACAGGCACTAAAGCCATTAGTCTACTGTCCTTACAATAATGGAAACCTGTGTTTCGACACTGGTACAACTCCCACTTTGAAGTGTTCATGTAACAAACCTTCGTTTTTTTGGTCTTTTGTTTTCAGTAGGAATACTATGTTATCATGTAAGCCGTATAGCCGTATTATACGGTATATGGTAGATGTGTTAGTTATTGCTTGTAAGGGCATATTTGTCCACTTTCAGTATTTTTAGACTCGTATAAATAATAAACTACAAAGACATGTATTATACATGCTCTTTACCCTAATTGTTCTCTTCTCTCTCCTCTTTTTCTCTCTCTCTCTCTCTTGTTCTAACCCTAGAAACCCTAGATTCAACTTGGTATCAGAGCCGAATCGATTGAAATTTGTGTTCTTTGATCCGGGAAAGAAGATCAGCAACTTCAGAACCAGGAGAGCAAGATTCAGGTGCTGACGTCACGATGACGTCATCAGGCCGTATGGATGACATCAGCAGTCTTACGGTCATATGACCCTGAAACTTCAGATCCTAGTAGATCTCGATTTTACAAGATTTATGGTATTTATCTTAATTTTTCTGATGTTGTCTTGATGCTCAAATCTTGAATCCCGTTGGTGTAAAACGAACTCATTTTTCATTTTTTCTTGATTCCTCTCAAATCTGTCATTTTTGTTTCTGTTTCTTGCTTATATTTGGGACGTTTTGTGATTACCTACCCATAGAATCAAGTCTTGCTTGAATCCATCAAGTATTGAAGCTTGTGGGAGGATTTCAAGCTCTAAAATTACCGCCGGTAGCCTATTTTAGGCAATATTTTCGCCCAAACAGCAACTTCTCTCATGTTTTGTCCTTCTAACAGCAACTTTCTAATTTCCTATGCTACTTTATCACTTCCTAATGATATATTGATGATGGCGACTCTATTTGGTGCTAATTTTGGGGTATTTTGATCACCGGTTTGCTTAATTGGGCTTCTAGAGCTAAATTTTCAGGGTATTTGTGTAATAAATATTCTTTCATGCCCCCCATGGGTTATGATAACCCGGGTTTACAGATCACTACGGTTCGATTAGATGGTCGGAATTATTTGGAGTGGTCTCAGTCAGTTCGTATGTATATCGGGGGCAGAGGCAAGATGGGTTATATCAATGGGAGTGTTGCAATACCCGCTACTACTGATCCTTCTTATGCTCGATGGGAGTCGGACAACTACACTGTGATGTCATGGATTCTCAATTCCATGCAGCCACAAGTGAGTCGGGGCTTCATGTTCTTGCGTACAGCTTAGGAAATCTGGGACACTCTCTCAGACTTACTCCCAGCAGTAGAATTTGGCAAGGGCCTTCCAGCTTCGCCATGATATCTCTCATCTCCAGCAGGGAAATCGTTTTCTGGCTGACTATTTTGCATTGCTTCGGAGTATGTGGGAGGAGCTTGACCACTACCATCCCTTCCAGCCTGTGTGTGGTTGTACTGAGACCGTCACCAAGTACAAGAAGTTGTTGGAGGAGACGAGGATCTTTGAGTTCCTTGCAGGGCTTAACTCTGAGTATGAGTTAGCCCGTGTCCAGCTTCTGAGCAAAGATACTCTTCCTTCGCTCAGCCAGGTGTATGCATACATTTAGAGTGAGGAGAGTCGACATCGGATTATGACCTCATCCTCTCCTCCGATTCCAGAGAGATCTGCTATTGCCTCTACTTCTGCACCACAACGCTTCCCACGGCCTCAGCCATTCACTTATGCACCTCCTGCTCTTTCTGGTAGGACTTTCAGTGGCAACAGGCCCAAGTGTGATCACTGTGGAAAAATGGGACATGTGAAAGCTCGATGTTGGGAACTACATGGTCGCCCACCTCGTTCTGCTCCAGGCACCAGTGGCACCCGACCTCCTCTGCCATCGTCAGCTCACAGTGTGACTTTAGACCCATCTTCTATTGGACCTCCTGCTTCTCCAGTTTCCTCTACGATGGTGACTCTGCCACGGGATGAACTGGACAAAATTAAACGGTTCATGGCCCAGATAGAAGGACCTTCTGCTACTCCTTCCTCCTCTTTTACTGCTACAGGTACTATCAGTACTGCGCATCATGTGGCCTCCACTCCCACCTGGGTTATTGACTTAGGTGCCTCGGACCACATGACTGGTATATCATCCTTATTCTCCTCTTATTCTGTTAGTTCTGGACGTGATAAGGTCCGGATTGCTGATGGCACCCTCTCCTCTGTTTCGGGAAAGGGGGTTATCAATGTGTCTTCTAATATTTCTTTGGCTTATGTTCTTCATGTTCCTCAATTCACTTCTAACCTTTTATCTGTTAGCTCCCTCACAAAGCATTTGAATTGTAGTGTGACATTTCTTCCCTCTTCTTGTGTTTTCAGGACTTGGACACGAGGAGGACGATTGGCACTGGACGTGAAGTAGCTGGGCTTTATATTCTGGATGGACCACCTCCCGAGTCCCAGGCTTTACAGTCTTCTAGTAGTAGTTTAGAGTCCATCATGAGCTAGCATTGTCGCCTAGGCCATGTTTCTTTTGCTTATTTGAAACTACTATTTCCTGCTTTATTTGGTTCAGTTTCTTTATCTGTTTTGAGATGTGAGACATGTGAACTTGCGAAACATTGTCGCACCTCTTTTCCTTCTAGAAGTAACATTTCTGCTTTCCCTTTTGATATTGTGCACTCTGATGTGTGGGGTCCTTCCCCTGTTACTTCTAACTGTGGTTATCGATATTTTGTTAGCTTTGTTGATGATTATACGAGGTGTACATGGATCTATCTTATGAAGACTAAGGATGAGGTTTATTCTATATTCCAAAGTTTTCATAAGATGATTCATACACAGTATGGGTCTCCCATCAAAGTACTTCGTTCGGATCAAGGTGGAGAATACATGTATGGTGGCTTGCAACAATACCTTTCTGATCATGGTATTGTCCACCAGAACTCCTGCAGCTATACGCCCCAGCAAAATGGTGTGGCTGAACGCAAGAACCGCCATCTTTTGGAGGTATCTCGCTCTCTTCTTCTTTTTCACTATGTGCCAAAATCATATTGGGCTCTCACTGCTGCATCTCTCATTAATCGTATGCCATCTAGATCATTGAAGTTTAATACTTCCATTCATTTGTTGCACCCTACTGGTTCTTCATTTATTGTACCTCCACGCATATTTGGTTGTGTTTGCTTTGTTCATGTGTTGGGCCCCCATAGAACCAAATTGGATCCCAAAGCTCTTAAGTGTATTTTCTTGGGATACTCTTCTACTCACAAAGGATACAAATGTTTTCATCCTTTGTCTGGTAGAAAGTTTGTATCCCTAGATGTCACTTTTTGGGAGAACACCCCTTTCTTCTCTCGGTCCTCTCCTCAGGGGGAGAAGTCTACAGGTAATGAGAGTCCCTCTATACCTCTTCCTTGTCCTCTTCCGTGTCCTACACCTCCTATCTCTCTTGTAGACAATACTATTCAACACGACTGTAGTGTTAGGACTCAGGGGGAGTTAAAGGTCTATAGCAGAAAGGAAAGGCCATAGTTGCTCCATGTCGAGAGGCACAAGTTGGACCTTCCTCGGATCCAAGTATTGTTCCCATTCCTGATCCTATTACTGAGGTTTCCTCTCTTGATATTCCTATTGCTCTCAGGAAGGGTGTCAGGAGTTGTACTCAACACCCACTAAATAATTTTGTGTCATATGATGCACTGTCTCCCTCTTACAGATCGTATGTCACCTCTATCCACTATTCCATTACCTTCCTCTGTAGCAGAAGGTTTGAGACACCCTTAGTGGAAGGCAGCAATGGTTGAAGAGATGAGAGCACTAGAGAAAAACAATACATCAGAATTGGTTGAGTTGCCTAAAGGGAAGAAGCCTGTAGGAAGCCGATGGGTTTATACAGTCAAGTACGAAGCAGATGGGTCAGTTGAAAGATACAAAGAAAGGTTGGTAGCTAAAGGGTATTCACAGACCTATGGCATAGACTATGTGGAAACCTTTGCCCCTGTAGCAAAGTTGAATTCCATAAGGGTCCTCATATCCCTTGCAGCAAATCAGTCTTAGTCCTTATATCAACTTGATGTGAAGAATGCCTTCCTTCATGGGGATTTGAAGGAGGAGGTATACATGACTCCACCTCCTGGGTTCGTGTCATCAGGAAGAGAAGATAAAGTGTGCAGGCTGAAGAAGTCCTTGTATGGACTCAAACAGTCTCCTCGAGCATGGTTCGAGAGATTCACTAAAGCAGTGAAGACATTGGGTTTCTCTCAAAGTCAGGCAAACCACACTCTCTTTGTAAAGCATTGTGGGAAGAACACAACAGTCCTCATCGTTTATGTCGATGACATAATTGTTACTGGAAATGATGAGGTTGAGATCTCCAAGTTAAAGAAATACTTAGTTGGGGAATTTGAGATCAAAGATCTGGGGTCCCTAAAGTACTTTCTAGGGATAGAAGTAGCAAGATTTGGAAAAGGAATCTTCATATCTCAAAGGAAGTATGTTCTTGACCCTACTTGGAGAAACAGGAAAGTTGAGAGTCAGACCAGTTGACACACTTATTGAACAGAATCATAGGTTAGGGGAATCGACTGGTGAGCTATTGGAGGATGTTGCTAGCTTTCAAGGGCTAGTTGGGAGATTGATCTATCTCTCCTTGACTAGACCAGACATTGCCTATGCTGTCAATGTTATCAGTCAGTACATGCATTCGCCAAGGGATATTCATCTGGAAGCAGCGTATGGGATTCTGAGATATCTCAAATCCTCTCCTGGTAAGGAGCTCCTCTTCAAGAAGAATGGTCATATGGGGGTTGAGTCCTACACAGATGCTGATTGGGCAGGTGCTAAGGACGACAGAAGATCTACTTCCGGCTACTGTACCTTTGTGGGAGGTAATCTTGTGACTTGGCGAAGCAAGAAACAACATGTGGTTGCACGGTCAAGCGCGGAAGCGGAGTTTAGAGCCATGGCACATGGACTATGTGAGACACTATGGCTGAAAGTTCTGTTATGTGAGTTGGGGTTTCCTGTTACTAGCCCAATGAGCTATATTGTGATAACAAGGCAACAATAAGCATTGCTCATAACCCAGTACAATATGACAGACTAAGCACATAGAGGTGGATAGACACTTCATAAGGGAGAAGATCCTCTCAGGAGAAGTTTGTACCCCATTTGTGAAAACCAGTGAACAAGTTGCAGATGTCCTCACCAAAGGAGTTCCTGGCTACCAACTATCTTTTTGTCTAAGCAAGATGGGCATGATAAATATTTATGCATCATCTTGAGGGGGAGTGTTATCATGTAAGTTGTATAGCCGTATTATACGGTATATGGTAGATGTGTTAGTTATTGCTTGTAAAGGCATACTTGTCCACTTTCAGTATTTTTAGACTCGTATAAATAATAAACTACAGAGACATGTATTATACATGCTCTTTACCCTAATTGCTCTCTTCTCTCTCCTCTTTTTCTCTCTCTCTCTCTCTCTCTCTCTTGTTCTAACCCTAGAAACCCTAGATTCAACTTACTGCTCCTTCAAGATAGCTTTCAGAATGATGTCCCTAACTACTTGAAACAAGTGAATATCCTTCAAATCCATATACCAATAAGGACTAGAGTGCTAGAGTAAAATACCATTATCTATTTGATCCAAAACCTGCCTCGTCTATGGGCTTGTGAGCCTCAAAGCCACACACCAAATGCACCTACCTAGATCGGCAACTGACATTTACCTACTTCCACGCTATCCAAATTCAGTGTCCAGGTGTTTATTTCTACTTCTAATTTCTGGCCAAGAACTTCTCATAACCAATATTTGTAATCATGGACCAATATAGCAGTCATGTTAGACGCATCTTGTTGGCAAAGTAACCCCACAATTGCTCCTGGCAGAAGATTATGCCACGGCACCAATGTCAGGTCTCAAGCAAGTCACAATTTAGAGAGTTCCCTGAGTAAATAAACCCTAATTTAGGTGTTGCAAACAATTGTACTTGGGGATAAATGGCTATAAAAGATTTCTGATAAGTCGGCGTTCTTGATGAATCATTATCTACCCGATTTCTTCTTGTTTCCACAGAATTAAGGTAAAAAAAAGTCTTGTTTATGGCAATGGCAGAGAAAAAGATCCTTTTTTACGAGACTACAAGAGGAAATCAAAAGTTCCTTCTTAGGGCATAATAGTTTCCCATTGGCAATAATGGGACAAAATTACTGGATATGAGAAGCATTAATAGTTCATGAGCATAGATGCTTTTGTTTTTTTAATCATAACTTGAAGTAATCACAAGTGACTAAGCAACTACTCCAATAATTCTGCATGTGACAATAACATGACAATTATAGTGTTTATGCCATTTCGATCATTGGGACTATCTTTTATCACTAAGCAATTTATAAATGGTTATTGTGCTTCGGTCACGGAGCTGTGTGGAAGAGTGAAATTGTAAAAGAAGTTTATCCAGATAGGCCAGATTAACTCGATAAAGTTGCCTTACCAGTTATATAAATATATAAGATGGCTATCCATAGCATATTAGCACTATTGAGTCAACACAAGTGTACCAGTCATTAAAAGAGAGAATGAATACGATCCAGTAGTCACAGAAAGTATGGTATACCTGCCCTAACAAGTGCATCCCAAAGCTCTTCCGGTAAAATGCAGCCGTTATGTTCAACATCGATTGCTTGGAAAATGCGATAAAGCTCAAGCTCCTTATCATCCATGTACCGCCGAAATTCTTGATAATCAACCCGACCATCTCTATTTGCATCACAGACCTTTAAGAGATCCTTTGCGTACTTATACTCAGCCAGTATCTGGAGGGCAGATAGGCCTGCTTCGATCTGTGAGTAGTCCAAATATCCAACATTTGCAACGTCGAAGAAATTAAAGAGACTACGGATCCTCAGCTCTCTTTCTTCCTTAGTTTCGCGCAATGCCAGAAGGACATGCTCAATAGTCACGGGCCCTGGTTTCTTAACAGGATTGCAACAACCAGAACGCCGTTGATTATCGGCTGTTGGCTTTGTCTCCATTTTTGGGAAGCCAACGTGCTCAACAGCTTGTCCTGCCCCAGACATTCTTCAACAATTCTCCAAAAAAAATCCCTATATTCATGAAGTTCTCAGCCTTCAACAATGGAATTGAAGCTTGAGATCCAAATCAAGTGGAATAAAGCACAACAAAACCCCTTCTAACCTAAACTCCAGAATATTAGGGGAACGAACGTGAATATCGAAGCCGCTTTAGATAAAAAAAAAAAAAAAAAACTTAATCAAATCCAAAAATTCAACCGATCTTCATCCTCTAATCTAACCCAAAATTCGATCTGATTCCCTCAAACAATCAGAAGTTCGATGAAACGCACAAAGAACGGAATCAGAAGGATCAACTATCTTCAAGCGACTAAAAAAAATCGATTTTTACAGGCGATCAAATCTGAATTCAGTTTTTAAATAAATAAAAAAAAATCCTTTTTGACCTAGTTTCCTCGGAGGATCGATCGAGGTCCCTTTTGGTCAAAAAAAGAAGAATTCAACTCAAAGGAACCAATTTGGGGTTCTTGAATTTTGACCTAATTTCCGCAGAAAAAAAGAAACGAGAAACGCACCGACAACGCAAGACAGAACGACGCCCAGAAAACTTTTCTCTAGAAACTTCGAGAATGTCAATGCAGAATTGACAACAATCGCCGTATTCTGACGTCAATTGCCGTGGAGACAAGAAAGAGATAGCTCGAGATTCTATTAGAAGCCCCACGTTCCTATCGGAGAATTTCGTTTTCACGTCATTTTTCCGGCGAGTTTGGCCAGAAATAGGCCAGAGAAATGAGGATCGCCGGCGATGTCAGATTGGGAGAATTCAGAAGGTGCCCATCGAGACTAGAGACTGTAAGGTTTGTAATCAATCGATGTTCTGGCGATGGGAAGAGAGAGAGAGGGAGAGAGAGCAGGAAATAGATATTATAATTTACGGATTTCTTGTTCTTTTTTTTTTTTCGGTTCCCAATTTCGCATATTCTTTAGATATCTGGTCAGCGTGCGTTGGGCACAACCAGTTAAAGTTCTCCATTTTCCTTATTCTTTTATTTTTCAATGGTTTTAAAAAAGGGTCAGGATCCAGTGAGCACCATTTTTTGACATCCATTTTGGTGTACCCACTAGAATATGAATCAATGGCTGATTTTTGGTGAGGATGATCTCTATGGTGAGGAGATCATCCTCACAAAAATTCAAATAATTCTGATATTGATTGACTGGTTTAGAAGTTGAAGAATTATGAACCGTCGATTTTTTCCTTGTAACTTGAAAACCACATTTGACGGGGTTAGAAATATCAGAATGGGCTGATTTTTTGTTGGGGTGATCTCCTCACCATAGAGATCATTCTCATAAAATATCAGCCATTGATTCATCTTCTATGTGGGTACACCAAAATGGATGTCAAAAAATGGTGGTCACTAGAACCCGACACTTTAAAATAACGACTCCTGCTTACCAAAATAAAATAACGAGTCGGATTCGCAAATTATCCGAGTCAGAGTCGGATCGAATCGTTTTGGATGATCTAGACACTCAGTTATTTTAATTTTAATCTCTCAGCCGTATATTCCCGACCCACCAGTTCCAACTGAGAGATCTCCTGCTTCGAAAATAAGCTCAGATCAGGATTTTTTCCTATGCTGCGTGCCATCAACGGATACCCAAATCTTTGTTCAACAAGTTTCCCAGAAATTAACCGTCGTACGTTGTTTCAAAATTAACTGTAATGAGTTGTTCAGCAAGTGTTCTAGGACACGTGTCACTGAAACATGGATAGTGGCCTTTTCAACGTTACATCCACACCCCACGTCCTGCACTGAAACTTGCCTCATCTAGTGGCAAACATGTATTGCCCTTGGGGACTGCATGCCAGTTGTAAGAAACCAGCACGTTCACACCAAGATTTTAAAAGGGACCGTTATGACGGAATACTTGGTGGCTGCCGTTACCGTTATTTAACGGGTCAAATGACTCAACATTTTATTCTTTTTTTAATTATTTTTAAACTTGTTTTTCAGCTAAACATAAACAAGTGACTGTTATAATGACCGTTATGACAGTTAGATGCATTATAATGTTTTGGATATTTTAGTAACACCTCCCTGAGATTTTAAACTAATTAGTAAGACCCACTTATAGTTTCAAACTTTAGGATTACCTCCCTTGACCTAGTTTAATAGTGGTTGACATAAGTTAAAACGGACTTGAATCACGCGCCACTAGCACTGTACTTGCAATATTATGGTCCTTTTATAGGTGCATTAACAGGGGGCATGATGCATGTCACATTTTAACGTTAGTCCAATGATGGTTAAACTAGGTCAAGGGGGGTAATCTTAAAGTTTGAAAGTCTAAGGGGGATATCACTAATTACTTTCAAATTTTCGGAGGGTTTTACTAAAATACCCTAATGTTTTTAGTGTTAATTAACATACCTACAATATAAGCATTTCTATCTATCTATCTATTCTATATTATTATATAAAGCCAAAACCTGGGTTGGCCAGGCTTCTGACACTCACCTAAGGAGCAAAACTTTGATGAGGGTGTTGATGAGGGATGACAGTATGATCCACGTGATGCACTTTTAGAGACCACTGACCAAATGTATGTTTGGCCCATCCCTAGGTAGACCTATGTACCAAAAATCATTCTCATCAGTGATTTCTAACGTTTGGATCTGAGTACCCCAAAAATGCTCAAAATCCATGGTTAAAAATAAACCATGGAAAATACTCTAATCCAACGTATAGAAGTTACTAATCAGATTGAATTTTGGTATTTAAGTCTAGCTAATGATAAACGGTCAGTGATCTCTAAGAGTATACCACGTGGCTCATACATGGAGCCCCTACAATCACTCACCGCACCCTTGTTTTTACAAAGAGCATGTTCTAGAAAAACATTGTGCAAGACCATTAGGCACCATATTTTTGTTGGTAAGACCATTGTACTATCTGGAGTGCATATTCTTGCACGAATCACCAAAGCTGCAGCACCCTTATCATGATTGGAGGGCGTGCACTGTGCAGTGCTATCTAAATCAGTCTCCACATTTTTTAAGTTGAAGAGCCAGTGTCGTCGTCGTCGTCATCATAATCATCTACGCCCTATCTCAAATGTTTGGGTCAGGAACACGAATCAAATCGCTCTGTGATCTTAAAAATAAAATGAAGAAGCAAATCGCTCTGTGATCTTAAAAATAAAATGAAGAAGTTTACTGACAACAACGCCCCCCCCCCCCCCCCCCCCCCCCGACAGCAAAAATAAGAGGTTCTTGCATGGTTTAAAAAACGGCCAGATTCAGACCTCCCCCGTTACGTTATGTACCTTTTAACACTCAGAAAATATGGCCGTTATTTCCATTATTTTCCGTTATAAATTTTATTGAAAATTTAAATTTTAGTGCCATTTTTTTATGTTATTTCCCATTTTTGCCCCAGCGCACTGACAAAACGGTAACGCCCTCAGTCTATTATACCGTTATAACGGCCCCTTTTAAACCTTGGTTTATTGGTGGAATAAAGTTTGATTCCAAGAAGGCTAATAGGCTGTAGGCATGAAGAATGGTTGGTCAAGAGAGTGGCGTTTTCAACCAAAAGTGTTTTGATCTTGGTATTCCGAAGAGAATATTTGGAGTCCAAAGTCGTTGAAGACTCAGTGATGTATATCAGTGATTGGTATCAGATCCCATATAATAGATGGGCTCCACCTTGTGAAAAAACAATTTGATTGGATGATCCTAACCACCCAATGAATTTACTTTACCAAGAACCAATCAAAAGAATACAATTGGTAAGATGGTCAGTGTCCGCTCTATCACATCATTTCGACAGCATTCGTCAAATTGATCTGTTACATTCTTCGGACTGAAAAAAAAAATGACGACAAGTAGTCTCCTTAGGTGGGACCCATCAAATGGCAGGGCATGTGCTATACCACTTAAGAGACCACAGTTTCTGAGTATGTTTTCAATTTGAGCCAACTGCTTTTTCTTTTTCTTTTCTTGAAATCAGCCCATATATTAAAGGGTCGGGCTCAAGGGACCCCCATTTTTCTGACCCCTCTTGGTGTTCATGTGCTCGGTCGTGGATTCTAAGAATCCAACGGTGGTTTTTAGCACTGAGCTGGCATCACTTTTTTCACTTTTGGGGGCACTGACAACCACAGTTGGATTCGCGAAATCCATGGCCGAGAGCGCAAACACCAAGAGGTGTCGTAAAAAGGGGGTCCTCGGAGCCTGAGCCTATTAGAACAAGCAGCAAGAACACCAAGGGTGGCGGGGGAGGTGTAGGGGGTAAGAGACCACAGTTTCTGATTATATTTTCAATATGGGCCAACTGCTTTTTCTTTTCAAGCAGCAAGAACATCCAAAGGGGATGGTTAGAATTCCACACAAAAGAAGATAAAAAGAAGTCCTGGAGGCAAAATTATTTGCTACAACATTAACATCTCTCGGAACATAAACAAACGAGAGAGACGAGAAACGGGCAGAAAGATCTAGGATGTCGGCGGCAAATTTTAACTGCTTTTTCTTCTTATCTTGCATCATATAATCATGAATCATCCAAACAGGCCCTAAATAATTATGGGGTACCAGAATTTGCAAGCATTAATACTATACATCTAGATACATAAGAAGCAAGTTTACAACATATATGCTAATCCAAAACCACAAAAAAGGGGGATTTTACAACATAGATATACATTACCATGGTTAAATTTCTAATTTCCTGATGATTCAGTTATTAGGGTGGCATTTAAACAGTGCAGTCTTTCATACATTACTATAGAGATTCATTTCCCAGGTTTTGCAACAGCAGCAGTCTGTTGTCTTCACTCAATCTTAGATTTCCAATTGGGGGATGTAGAGCATCATCAACCCCAGAATCTAAAACTTTGAACAATGGTGATTCTGATGCTTTTTCACCCGATTCAGAAGATGAGATTGCCTCAAGTTTGCGACCATTTCCATCTTTTGGGTCCTCATCTGTTATTTTAGCATCTTCCTGGCCTTCCAATGTCAACTGAGGAGCACTAAAGTGTTTGCTATCGTCTGGATGACCATTACTCGTGGAATTTCCTGGAGAATCCAGCTGTTGGAAGAAATTACAAGCTCCCTGTCCCTGGAAAAGAATTCAGTCACAGTTTCCTCCAATCAGCAACTAAGAAAAAATAAAAGAAATAGGAATATAAACTTTTCTTTTAGAAGCAAAACAAATGTGAAGTAAAACTACCTGGCATTAGTCTCAGTAAATGCTGTCATGGGATCATGGAAAATGGTTTTGATCTACGTTATGCCATTGTTTAATTTGAGTATATTGTAATGGAAAATGTGTGTAATACATGCAGCCCTAGCATCATTTTCTCGACCAAGGCCTTGATGCTTCAATGGTCCAAGCTCTTCGAAAAATGTTGGGGAATGTACTTCGAAGATTTTGTTTTTAGATGAGAGACTTTATTATATATATATATGGACTGGGAGAGAATGACTCATGCTATTCTTACTAATAGAATGACTAATGGACATGGGGCCCACATGCAAATGAGTTAATGGCTAATTTTTGGTGATGATATTCTCCTCAACATGGATATCAACCACACAAAAAATCAGCTCATTCCAACAATTGCAGGTAAAAAAAACTTCAGAGAGAGGGTCATAATCACATAGAATTGCTATATTGGAACTATCTCCTCTTCAAAATCAATCCAACTCAAGAAATGCAGAACACAAATATCTGTGTACTGGTGAAAATAAAACCTTCGTGATCTGCATTTGATGATGTATATCTGATGCAGAGATTTCAATTGATGGGACAGCTCTTGAAACAGCCATAGCCAACCACAAATACCAGCTCTTTATCATTAACCATGTTCTATGGTAAAGATCCTCTAATTGAAAATATTGAGTACAAACCGCAAACATGTTTTAAAGGAAATATAGATTCTCAGATTTTCAACTAGTTGTGACATCAAAACCACAATAGAAAAAGTATTAAGAGTTACAAAGGTTACAGGGAGTACCTTTTTCACGGGGCAGGCAAAGAACTTCTGACCCTTAGTTTCCCCCTCTTTCTGTACTGTAATAGGACTACATTTTCCAGCACCACAAGGGCATATAGGGTTTGAAGACTCTGGAACATCATATCCTTGATCAGAACTTGCATCGTCACACCGCGAGAAAAAATTGCATCTCATGCCCTAAACAAATTCAAAGAAAAAAGAAATCCATCAAATTAGCATATAAGAAGCCCAAACTAAATGCTAAATATGATAATTCATGTAGAAAGTTAAAGACAGAAGAAAACATACTCAAAAGATGAGAATACATCAAAGGAAAATTACCTTGATCACTACTTGTCAAAAAAAAAAAAAAAAATACCTTGATCCCCATGATTAAGACTATAACTACTTAGTCTCATTACTGAAACAAAAACAATTAGCCTACAACTTTTAAGAAGGCAATAGTAATTGCTTACACCTCCCTAGTAGGGTGTTACTTTATTATTTTTTCCACTTATGCCCTTCCAAGGTGGGTAATCGAATCTCATCTTAGGCATTCTAAAATCATTCACCAAGGGTAATTAATACCATACATCCAGAGGAAACTAAACTCTAAGAATCTAAACAATTGTAACATTACCACATTTAGGATCGAATAGGTCAAACATATGTATGTGTACATAACAAATTGAGAGGAAATTATGATACGGTAAATTACAATGGACAAACAACAATAAGGTAAACAAAGCATAAACACATCTGACAAAACACTTTGATTAATATGACTGCTAAGTTCTTATCAAAAAAAATATGACTGCCAAGTTCCAATGAAACTGTTGTTGGAATGTGTTGTTTGGCTGTGTAGCCAGCACTCCGCCTCTGTCAGGCCAGTAGACCCTTTGATATCAATTGTTAAGCATCCCCCCCCTCACAACAGCTTAAGCTTTTAGAGTAAAGTGGTTGACAACATGGTATCAGAGCAGGAGGTCCCAGTAGGTCGCGGGTTCGAGTCTCGGCAAAGTGCCGAGAAGGTGTGTTGTTTAGCTATGTGGTCAGCACTCCACATCTAATAAACCCGTGGACCCTTTGATATACATTGTTACGCTACACCTCTTTCTAGAAGCTTAAGCTTTTAGAGTAAAGTGGTATTTAACATGGTATCAGAGCCTTGAGGCCTAGGAGGTCATGGGTTCAAGTCTCCAACGGAGTGTATTCCCGCTAAGGGGGCGTGTTAGTGGAGGGTGTATTCCTACGCACGTATTGTGTTGGCCCGACGACCCATTGGTATACATAGTTGTTTCGCCTTTCCCTAACAGGTCGATCTGTTGGGTAAAGAGGGCGAAACAACATTCCCCAAAGGGTGCGATGCCTGGGAGTTCCCGTGTTCAAACCTTCCAACAAGGTCGATCTTTTGGGGTAAATGGTTGTTTAACATGGTATTAGAGTATGATGTTCCAGTAGGTCGCGGGTTCGAGTCTCGGCAAAGTGCTGAGGGGGCGTGTTGTTGGAATGTGTTGTTTGATTGTGTAGCCAGCACTCCGCCTGTCAAACCCGTAGACCCTTTGATATAAATTGTTAAGCCCCCCTCTAACAGCTTAAGCTTTTAGAGTAAAGTGGTTGTCAACAGAAACATTTTCCACTACATACAATATCCTCCCACTGAGGGTTCATTTATACTGTTGTCTTGCAAGTGACAAGGTTCTGGCCAACACCAATACGCTGATTAAAATATAATGGCCTTTTCTCAATATCCCGATATTCAATCTACTTTTGTTTTGCACAGCCAGGAGGTTGGTGGGTTCATGGGTGTATTTGTTATGTCCATATTCACCGTTCTTCGAGGGACAAGTTAGATCCGCGAGCCTTGAAGTGCATCTTCCTGGGGTAACCCTCTAATAAAAAAGGGTACAAATGTTATCACCCAGCTATCCGTCGTCGCTTCATCTCTATGGATGTCACCTTCGCTGAGTCCATCCCTTTCTTTGGTGAGCAGACCTCTCTTCAGGGGAACATGATGTTGTGGAAGAGAGTGTCCCAAGCCCTATGCCTGTCCGTATTCCTATGTCAACTTCTATTCCTATGTCAGGACCTCAAACTAGTAACAAGGACACTTCCACTACTGTAGCTAATGTGTGTGTATATGTCAGAACCAAGAAGAAATGACAAGCCATTGTCCATGCGCTTACATCTGCGAGTCTCCCCTCGAATCTATTTCCAAGTATTGCTTCTGTCCCTGCCTCAGTTCCTATTTCTGTTCTTGAGCCACATGCATCTCCTACTTCCGATGATCATATGAGCATTGATATTGACCTCCCTGTTGCACTTCGGAAAAGTGTACGTACTTGTACGGAACATCATATCTCATATTATGTCTCTTACCAATCTCTGTCTTTGTCGTATCAGAATTTTGTCACTATTGCCTCCTCTGTTTCTTTGTCTTCCAGTGTTGCAGATGCACTTAGTCACCCAAAGTGGAAAGAAACTATGATGGATGAAATGTAGGCTCTTGAGGAGAACAAAACATATGAACTTGTTCAACTACCTAGAGGAAATAAACCTGTGGGGTGCAAATGGGTCTTTACAGTGAAGCATAAAGCCGACGGGTCAGTCAAACGGTACAAGGCACGACTCGTAGCCAATGGATTCACTCAGACGTCTGGGATCGACTATCATGAGACTTTTGCACCTGTGGCCAAGATGAACTCAGTCACAGTTCTTCTATCCTTAGCTACCAACCTGTCCTGGCCGTTGCATCAGCTAAATGTGAAGAACGCCTTTCTGCATGGAGATTTGACAGAGGATATGTACATGAAACTACCACCTAGGTTGAAACTTACTGGAAGTAACGACAAGGTGTGCAAGTTAAGGAAAGCCCTGTATGGGCTAAAGCAGTCTCCAAGGGCATGGTTTGAGCGGTTCAGCAGTGCGATCAGACGAGTGGGCTACAAGCAGAGTCAGGCCAATTACATGTTTGTGAAGCACCAACAGACTAGTACCACGGCACTGATCGTCTAAGTTGATGACATTGCCATCACTGGGAATGATTCCAATGAGATAAAGCAGCTGAAGAGCTTCTTGTCATCGAAGTTTGAGACAAAGGATTTGGGGCAACTGAAATACTTCATGGGGATTGAAGTTGCTCGGCCTCAAAAAGGCATCTTCATATCTCAACGGAAGTATGTATTGGACCTTCTGGATGAGACTGGATATTTGGGAGCTCGACCAGCAAAGACTCCAATAGATCAGAACCATCGGCTGAATTTTGAGGAGGGCGACACTCTTGAGGATGTCGTTATGTTTCAGTGATTGGTTGGCAGGCTGATCTACTCAGCACACACCCGTCCGGATATTGCTTACGCTGTGAGTGTTATCAGTTAGTTTATGCATGCACCATGGTCATCACATCTTGAGGCAGCTCACAGAGTTCTTCGGTACCTCAAGGGCTCCCCAGGTCGTGGAATACTATTTGGGCGACGTGGACACTTTAGAGTGGAAGCGTATACGGACGCAGATTAGGCAAGTTCAGTTACTGATCGTCAGGATACTGTACCCTTGTCGTTGGAAACCTTGACTCTTGGCGAAGCAAGAAGCAGTCTGTTGTAGCTCGATTCAGTGCAAAGGCAGAATTTCGCTCTGTCGCACATGGTGTGTGTGAACTCCTTTGGTTGATGACCATGCTTGAGGAACTGGGACTCCAGATGACAGAGTCGATGAGCCTCTACTGTAACAACAAAGCCGCCATCAGCATCGCTCACAACCCAGTCCAGCATGATAAGGCCAAGCATATTGAAGTTGATCGTCACTTCATCAAAAAGAAACTTCAACAAGGATTGATTTGTACTTCGTATGTGAGAACACAAGAACATGTTGCTGACATACTCACAAAGGGGGTTAACAAGTCTATTCTTCGTACCTTGACTGGCAAGCTGGGCATGATGGATATCTTCGCACCAGCTTGAAGGAGGGGTGTTGGAGTTTATGTAATACACCCATGTGAGTGTCTCAAGTAGGTTGTGTTCCACTTCTTTTTGGGTTACCATTATTCACGTGAATAGTGCCACATGGATAGTGCTACTCTTTTGTAGGGGTTCTTCCCATCATATATATATATATATATAGTGAGAGAGAATGAATTGTTTAATTCATTTTCTCCTCTTCCCACAACTTCTCTACAACCTTATTTACAATAGAGAGCAGTAGTGAAGAGAGGTGGAATGATGTTCCTCTTCCTGCTATATTCCTATCCCCACCTTCTCTTGAGTTATCGCAGCCTACTACTGTGAGTGATAGTGGTCCTACAGTTCAGGGGGAGCTTAAAGTCTATAGCAAGAGAGGAAAAGCTACAGCTGATCCGATTCCAGTTGTACCATCCTTAGATCTAAGTAATATCTCTCATTCCGTACATGTTCCTTCTTCTATTGATACTTGTGCTTATAACCATCTTCCTATTGCTTTGAGAAAGGAAACAATGAGTTGTACCATTCGACATCCTTTGAGCAACTTTGTTTCGTATGAGGCTTTGTCTCCTTCATACAAAGCTTTTATTAACATCCATTTCTACTATTCATATTCCTTCTTCAGTAGTAGAAGGGTTGGGGCATTCTAGATGCAAAGCTGCTATAGTAGAAGAGATGAGTGCCTTAGATAAGAATCGCACATGAGAGCTCATCGATATGCCAAGAGGCAAAAGACATGTTGGATGTAGATGGGTCTTCACTGTGAAATACAAGGCAGAATGGTCAGTTGAGAAGTACAAGGCTAGGGTACACTCAGTAATATGGGATCGATTATGTAAAGACTTTGCACTAGTGGCAAAAATGAACTCTATACGGGTGTTGTTGTCCTTAGTAGGCCAGCAAACCATGCTTGGCAGTTGCACCAGCTAGATGTGAAGAATGCATTCCTGTATGGTGACTTACATGAAGAAGTGTATATAGATCCTCCACCCGGTTTCATCCCACCAAGGAAAGGTAAAAAGTTGTGTAGACTGAGAAAGGCTCTTTATGGCCTTAAACAGTCCCCTCGTGCCTGCTTTGAGAGATTCACTTTGGCAATAAAAAAGCTAGGCTACACTCATAGCCAGGCTGACCATACTCTGTTTGTCAAATATCAAGAGAGAAGCACTACAACCCTTATTGTCTACATGGATGACATCATTCTTACAGGGAATGATGCAGCAGAGGTGGCTAAGCTAAAGGGTCACCTAGTAGAGGAATTCGAGACCAAAGATCTAGGACCTCTCAAGTATTTTCTGGGTATAGAGGTTGCAAGATCCAGCCAATGGATCTTCATCTCTTAGAGAAAGTATGTTCTAGATTTGCTTAGAAATTTTGAGAAGCTGGGAATGAAGCCAGTAGAGACTCCAATAAAGTAGACTCCAACAAGTTGGGCGATGATGGGGGTGTACTCCTTCAGGATGTAGGGAGTTTTCAGAGACTAGTTGAGAGATTGATCTATCTCTCCCTAACTAGACCAGACATTGCCTATGATGTGAGTGTTATAAGTCAGTACATGCACTCACCCAGGGACATTCTCCTAGACACAGCTCACGGGATCTTGAGGTATCTCAAGACGGCCCCAAGTAGAGGCCTACTCTTTAAGAAGAATGGTCACGTGAGGATAGAGTCCTATACTGATGCAGATTAAGCAGGGGCCAAAGATGACAGGAGATCTACCTCCGACTATTGTACCTTTGTTGGGGGCAATTTGGTTACCTGGTGAAGCAAGAAATAGCTTGTGGTTGCTAGATCCAGTGCAGAAGCTGAATTCAGAGCAATAGCACACGGTCTGTGTGAGATGCTGTGGTTGAAAATCCTAGTAACCGAACTAGGATTCACTATCTCAGGCTCACTCAGCTTGTATTGTGAGAACAAAGCTACTATAAGCATTGCTCACAATCATGCTCAACATGATCGGGCCAAGCATATTGAAGTAGATTGCCACTTCATCAGAGAGAATATTGTTTCCGGGGAGGTGTGCACTCCCTTCGTGTAGACAGATGAGCAAGTTGCAGATGTTTTCACCAAAGGAGTCTCTTGTTTGCAACTTCACCGGTGTCTTAGCAAGTTGGGCATGCGAGATATCTATGCACCACTTGAGGGGGAGTGTTATCATATACGTATTTTATATGTAAAGGGTAGCTTTTGTAAATACCTCATTGTGAGGGGCATTTAGTCCTTGTAATGTCCTTCATATAAATAATAGTTTTGGGAGTCATGTAAGCTACACATGACACCTCTTTTCTCTCATCTCTTCTTCTTGGATCCTTGATACCCTAACCTTGAGAAACTATTTCAACTATGGGGACATTGTTGACACCCCCACCAACACCAATCACTCGAAGTGTTTTCCCTTGGAGAAAAAAAGGTACAAATTTGACGCAAAATGGCATGGCGATTCTACGCGTGTTCTATTTAACTAGCAAGTTTTGAACCTTAGATCTTTAGGTTGTTGCTTTTCAATTTTTGTCTTTTTTCTTGTGTACTCTAACAACTTTATAAAATTTTAAATGAAAATTTAAAGGCAAAATCTTTAAAGCCTTTTCCAATTAGTGTGCACATTTGTGTTGAAATTTTAGTCCCACGTTGCTTGGGAGAGTAGAGCTCCTTCAATAAATAAGGATGACAATTGGAGCTAAAGGGTGGAACCCTTGGGTCTCCCACTTTTGTGCCCACTTTTGTGTCCCATGGGCCCAACTCTACAACACCAAAATCACACACGCACACGTGCCACACCGAGCCAGACTGGGTCGTAAGTCGTGGGTTGTGGGTCTTTGATATCATAAATCTTTTTAGGCAAAATACTTTAGATTTATATTAAAAGAGATTTTGAAAGTTATCATTTGTTGTACTTGACCATTGAGTTTTTTTCTAAAAAGTTATTATACGTTTGAAATCGTCTACCAACTGTTGCTATACCTTTTCTAAAAGACACCATACATGTTTCCATACATTTACTTCAATCTCTAAATCTCCCTGTTCATGTCCTTCTAGAATATAGACACAGAAACAGGACATTATGCATTCATATTTCTCTCTTCTACTCGTTATTATACGAAATTCTATTTTATATACTTACGAGGGTGCAACCATTAAGAGTTCACTAGAATCAAATATTTGGAGTGCTGCCTATCATTGATTGGGATGTTGAATCCTAAGGATAGAGATCTAGAGACCTGTTAGCAACATCATAAGAGTGCTGGGAGCGAATCTGCCTTGGGATAATGTGTTAAATGCTTGCCTCGGCCTTCCAAACTCTTTGTTATTATATTTGGTTGCATGTTTTGCTATTATATTTGACTGAAGAATCTACCAGTAAGCCTTTGTTCTGTTTTACTATTTCTCTTTAGTGTTTGCTTTTAATTGCTTCAGAAATGCAGATTGCTATTTCTAACAATCTAAGGTAGATTTGCATTCTATGTGTTTTTGTATTAATTGAGGTGAATCCTAATACTGTTGAGAAACCCGAGAAGTTCGACGATCAGAACTACAAAAGGTGGCAGCAGAAGATGTTGTTCTACCTGACTTGATTAAATATTGCTTGTCTTAACTGAAGACCCAATTGTTCTAGAGGGTGATAATAAACCTGCAAGAACTGGAATAAAGGATGCTTGGAAAAAGACGGACTATCTACGTAAAAAAAACATTGTTGAACAACTTGAAAAATTCGTTATATGATGTTTATGCTTCCATTAAAAGTGCTAGAGAAAATGATTGATAAGAAATACATAACCGAAAATGCAAGAACCATTGTTGTGGGGCGATTTTTGGACTTACAAATGGATAATAATAAATCAGTTATGTCACAATTACAAGACTCACAAGTGATTAATCATGAAATTCGTGCTAAAAACATGAGAAATGGCAATGGTTTCCAGGTGGCATCCATAATTGAGAAGTTACCTCCTTCGTGGAAAGACTTCAGAAATCAATTAAAAAATAAAAGAAAAGACATGACAATTGAGGACTTGATTGTTCGAATGTGGATAGAAGAAAACAATCGGAACAAAGAAAAACAAGTGGTGGCCTCGACAATAGTGTCTTAGGAAAATGTTATTGAAGAAAACAAGAGAACAAACCCAAATTCCACAAGAAAAACAAGAACAAAAACAAGAAAGATCAATTTAAGAAGCCTAAAGGAGACGTTAATAAGGTAAAGGGAGGATGCCATGTATGTGGCAAACAAAGTCATAAGGTTAAAGACTGTTGGTCCAAGAAGAATAGTGACAATCAAAGGAACAACAAGGGCCCAACACAAGCCAATGTGACTAAATAAGAGAACTTGTCAGCAATGGTGGGTGGACATAGGGGCCATCAGACACATTTGTTCGGACAAGTGTCTTCCCTCCTACAAACCAGTAGGAAAAAGAAAACAGTTTTTCATCGGAAATTCATCTGCAACAACAATAGCAAGTAAAGGAGAGGTGATATTAAAATTCACCTCCGGTAAGGTCTTGTTGTTGTATGAAGTGTTGCATGTTCTTGATATTTGCAAGAATTTGATCTCCCGTTCCCTTCCCTCTGACCAAGAATCAACCCCGGAATCTAATCCTTCGGACAATGGCGATTCTGATGCTTTTTCAGTTGATTCTAAAGATACGATTACCTCAAGTTTGTGACCATTTCCATCTTTTGTGTCATCCGTTATTTTCTCATCTTCTTGGCCTTCCAATGTCAATTGAGGAGAGCTAACGGGTTTGCTATCTAGATGATCATTACTCATGGTATTTCCTGGAGAATCCATCCATTGGAAGAAAGCACAAGCACCCTGTCCCTGGAAAAGAATTCAGTCACAGTTTCCTCCAATCAGCAACTAAGAAAAAATAAAAGAAATAGGATTATAAACTTTTCTTTTAGAAGTAAAACAAATTTAAAGTAAAATTACCTGGCATTGCTCTCAGTAAATGTTGTGATGGGATCATGGAAATTGTGGTTTTGATCTACGTTATGCCATTGATCTCTCTCTCTCTCTCTCTCTCTCTCTCTCTCTCTATATATATATATATATATATATATATATATATATTTACAAATCGGCAAATCGAACCAATTAAGTAACTCTATTGTCAAAACAACCAACCAAATTCAATTGAGTACATGCAAAACTCAAGGACTCGATTGAGTACTCCATAAAAATAATCTCAACTAAGTACCAAAAACCGTTAACCAAAGTCCTAGGAAAATCAAATTAAGTACTTAAACTAGGACAAGAATGAAAGATTATAGACCAAGCCATTGATTCTTAAAAAGTACCTGCAATCAATTTCCAGTGATTTTTTTCTTTTTGATAAGTATAAATTTATTAAAGGCAAAAGGCGAACTCAAAGGAGGACAAGGTGGCCTCTTCGGATCAAAACAATCAAAGGAAATCCATAAAAGACAAAACTATAAATCAAATATTCCCATCTAAATACGAAATCCTCGAAAAATAAAACTTCGCACTCTGAAAAAAAAACCCTAAACCACTGGAAAATCAAGGACTTAATAGATAATACAATGCCCTTCCTCCTCCTTATCTTCAAACATTCTCGAGTTTCTTTCCTTGCAAAGACACTAAACAATAACAAACAAAATAACTTCCAATGAAGTTCATGGGTAACACTAATGAACTTGGTTGTTTGTTGAAGGCACATAGATGCTCAGTTAGTAGAAGATACAGTAACAGATCTAGGACACCTACGTTTCTGTAACATGCACTTTCAAGTAAAAGGTAAGTTTAATTTTTCCTTCCGTTATATGTGTATTTTTTTAACAAAGGCTCAGCGATTAAACTCCCTCAGTTATCAATTTATGAAGTGATAAGTCGTTCCTCTCCAATCTTATAATTCTTATCATACAAATATAAGTAGGCAAGGGATGCGTAGAGTGCTTTCTTCATCCTCTTTGGCGTGTCTTGTGTTATGCCTAGGACGGTTAGAGAGGTGTTTTTGTGGGTGGCCAATTTGCCTTCTCTATCCTTGTGGAAGGTGGTAATGGAGTATTCTTCCCTTTGCGGTTGTGTGGAGTATTTGGAAAGAGCGCAATGGAAGAGTGTTTGACAATAAGGACAATAGTAGTATCCTAGCATCATTTTCTCGACTAACGCCTTGATGCTTCAATGGTCTTCGAAAAATGTTGGGGAATGTACTTTGAAGATTTTGTTTTTAGATGGGAGTCTTTATTATATATATATATAAATGAAACAATGCATGAACTGATGAATGCCTTTTTCTTGTTTTATATTTACTAGTTGGTATACGAAAAAACAACAAATGGAGATAGTGCAAAACCAAGAAACACTTCAACCACTCAGAAAGTGAATCCCATCAAGAAAATAGTACCAATTCTTCACACGAAGAGCCAGTAATATCAGGTAAAAATACTTTAAGTCAGAGAGAGGGTAATCACATAGAATTGCTATATTGGAACTATCTCCTCTTCAAAATCAATCCAACTCAAGAAATGCAGAACACAAATATCTCTGTAGTGATGAAAATAAAACCTCCATGATCTGCGTTTGATGATGTATATCTAATGCAGAGATTTCAATTGATGGGAGAGCTCTTGAAACGGCCATAGCCAACCACAAATACCATCTCTTTATCATTAACCATGTTCTATGGTAAAGATCCTCTAATTGAAATATTGAGTACAAACTGCAAACATGTTTTAAAGGAACAATAGATTCTAAGATTTTCAACTAGCTGTGACATCAAAACCACAATAGAAAAACTATTAAGAGTTACAAATGTTACAGGGAGTACCTTTTTCACGGGGCAGGCAAAGAACTTCCGACCCTTAGTTTTCCCCTCTTTTTTTACTGTTATAGGACTGCATTTTCCAGCACCACAAGGGCATATAGGGTATGCAGACTCTGGAACATCATATCCTTGATCAAAACTTGCGTCGTCACACCACATGAAAAAATTGCATCTCATGCCCTAAACAAATTCAAAGAAAAAAAAATCAATCAAATTAGCATATGAGAAGCCCAAACTAAATGCTAAATATGATAATTCATGTAGAAAGTTAAATACGGAAGAAAACATACTCAATAGATGAGAAACATTAAAGGAAAATTACATTGATCACTACTTATCAAAAAATATTTACCTTGATCCCCCTGATTAAGAAAATAACTACTTAGTCTCATTACTAAAACAAAAACAATTAGCCTACAACTTTTAAGAAGGCAATAGTAATTGCTTACACATCCCTAGTAGGGTGTTACTTTATTATTTTTCCACTTATGCCCTTCCAAGGAGAAATTCTTATTATCCTATTCACACACACACACACCCCTCTAGGACATATTGTGGTAATTAAAAGGGAATTTCACTAATGAAAATTGGGATTTAATTCATATAGCCGAAAAGAGTAAAATAGTAAAGAACTCAAGTAATTGATCGAAAAGATTGTGTAATTTATTGTCTCGGTTTACATTACAAAGTTGGTCAATTCAAGACATCGAGTTCACTAATAAGTCCAAAAAACACCTTCATCCATGTATGACATTTCCAATACCCTTAATTTTATTTTAAATTTTCATTCATGTAGGGATTGTTATTTATAGAGTTTGTTTTATTGTAAAACTTGTTTTATTTATCTAGCAAGTTTTGAACCTTAGACCTTTAGGTTGTTAGTTTTCAATTTTTATCTTTTTCCCTTGTATACTCTAAACCAATGTTATTAAACTCGGACCGGCCGGTCGAACCAGTGACCCAGTGGACCAGTTACAAAACTAGGTTGGGCTGATCTTGAACCAACAATCTGCAAAAAAAAATCGTTCAAATTCTTGTCACCCGCTTGACTAGGCTGATTGAACCAGCGACCTGGCTAACCCAGACGGATTTTAATGGTTCACCCAACTCTTATAAGAAAAAAATTCGACTTACCTAAATAGAATCCAAAACATTTTTGACCATTACCCTTTTAATTTTTTTTGGAGGCTAATTTACCAAAGAGGAATTAAAATTAGAAAAAAATCTCGAGGGCGAGATCAAGCTATGGAGTCATTTAATCAACGGCCCAAATCATGTGAATTTTTCGTTTTTTTTTTTCCTCTCTTTTTGGTGTTTTTTTATTTCCTTTTTTTCTTTCAAGTCAAGGGTTGAATCGCTCCCATGACTAGATCAAGGACCGGTCCGGGTATGAAAACATTACTCTAAACAACTTCATAAAATTGTGAATGAAAATTTATAGGGAAAATCTCTAAGGCTTTTTTCAATTGGTGTGTGCATTTGTGTTGAAATTTTTAATCCCACGTTGCTTGGGAGAGTAGAGCTCCTCCAGTATATAAGGATGAGAGTTGGAACTAAAGAGTTGAGCCCTTGGATCTCCCACTTTTGTGCACCATGAGCACAACTCTACAACACCAATATCACACGCGCGCATGCCACGCTGGGCTGGGTGGCGGGTCATAGGTTGTGAGTCTTTGATGTCATAGACTTATATTTTTAGGCAAAACATTTTTTATTTATATTAAAGGAGATTTTGAAAGTTATAATTGGTTTTACTTGACCATTGGGTTTTTTCTGAAATGTTATTGTACATTTGGAATCATCTACCAACCATTGCTATACCTTTTCTAAAAGACACCATATTCATTTCCATATGTTTACTTCAGTCTATGAATCTCCCTCTTTGACATAAAACAAACAGAAACAGAACACTGCATTCATATTTCTCTCTTCTACTCTCTATTATACAAAATTCTATCTTACGTACTTACGAGGGTGTTGCCATTAAGAGTTTGCTAGAATCAACAATTTGGAATTTTGGAGTGCTGCCTATCAATGATTGGGCTGTTGAATCGTAGGCACAGACGTTCAGAGACCTGTAAGCAACATCATCAGAGTGTACTGGGTGAATCTGCCTTAGGACAACGTGTTAAACACGTGCCTCACCCTTCCAAACTGATAAGTGCATTATCCTGTTTATTTCACGGATTGGTCACTAGCTTTGCAATTATATTTGACTAAAGAATCTAAAAGTAAGCCTTTGTTCTGTTTTACTGTTTCTCGTCAGTGTTTTTCTTTTAATTGCTTCAGAAACACAAATTGTTATTTCTAATAGAATGCACCGTTCAAAAGTAAAGAATCACTCTCTACAGGTAGGTATTTCACATTTTCACCTAAAACGAAAATCCATTCAATTTCTCTATGTTCTAAAATCTCTAATTACATCCATATTCATAAAAGAAAGCAAACTAATCATCCGAATCGTACTCAAACTCTAAGAAAAAACGTAAATCTCCTATCTTAAATCTAAGAAGCATTCAATCCTACTACAATTTTATTTCAATCCGAAAAACAATTAAAAAAAATTAATTGAGATAGTTCAGTTGGGTCCACAGAGGTGCTGGACGATAGTGGGCTTGGGAGGACTCTCAGATCTGCTGGTTCTATCCTGCTGCATCAAATGATCCATAAACAGCAACAAACACCAAGAAAACTTACTCACCGTTTTGCCCGGGCACTTATAAAAATTCCTCCCAGGATTTTTCTCCGTTTTGGACGTCAGAACGAGGCAAGGTCCGCCTCCACAAGGGCAGTACTTAGCGGGTATAGCCTGGCCGTCCACAGCAGTGGGTCTGGCGCTGATGGGCCCTGATTTCTTCTTGGATTTATCAGGGCAATCTTTCGCCCAGTGCCCTTGTTTTTGGCAGGAAAAACAAATATCCGTCTGTCTTCTCTGGGACCCGGGGATGTTTTTGGGACCACTGGACGGTTCCTGAACAGGGTTTGGCTCCAAATGGGGAGTGCTCGATCCCACGCTCTCGGACCCCATCTTACACTGTAAGCAAATAAATAAATGTGAAAATTATGAAAGAAAATAAATGAACCATGCAAAGATTATGCAAATAATTACCTGTAATACTAAGTGAGATAGCTAGACTGAAAGTCTAAAACCAGAGGAAAGGGAAGGGAAGCGAAGAGAGTAGAGAGTGGAGAGTGGAGAGTGAAGAGAAGTGACCTTCCTCCGCTTTCCCTATCAACGATTCTTCGCCCAGAAGCAACGTTCTGAACTGAAGTACTTGCCCACCAAAATATTCATAACAAAATACCCCTAGAAGAGTGGAAAATATCGAGTATACCCTTCTCTTGTATAATGGAGATCCAAATCTCCCATCCCTATGTGAACCTATAGTCCAAATATCAGCGCGATTAGTGAGTTCAAACCTTCGGATCTGAGTACCCCAAATAATGCTCAAAATCTACTTTTAAAAATCAACCCATGAAAATAACTCCAATGAAATCCTGAAAAATCATTAATCATGTTGATCTTTTTTTACATTTAGGTCCACTTAGAGATGGGCCAAACGTCGATACGGTCAGTGATCTCTACAAGTGTGCCTCGTGTAAGGTGTTACCATGTGTAAGGTGTTTCCCTAGTTCCAAACAAGGGAAGACACCAAAATACTGTCTACTCTACCGTCTTCAAGGAGTAAAAGTTGGCTGACATGTAAATGTTTGGCCAATCCCTAGGTGGACCAACAAATCATAAATGAGCCTGATTGGTGGTTTCAAACCTTTCCATCTTGTACCTCAAATAATCTATCTATCAAAATGATTAAAATGTCAAAAATGAACTTATTTTGCAGAAAATACCCTATTCACCTTTTTGAATTTTTTACTTTCTAAAGGTGTTTTGGTAATTAAAATTTATTTTAAAAAAGCCTATTTTTTCTTCTTTCATTCTCTTTTGTCTTTTAACACTTTTTAAAGGTGTTTCCGTGATAATACACTTTAACCTTTAAACGTCATTGAACTTTCACGTGAAATCTTCTCGGAGAAAATATTTAATGCATAACATAAATTGTCAATGTTGACGATGGACCACATTGTGAGCCACACGGCACATTATTATAGGCCACTTACCATACATATGTTTCGCCCATCTATAATATATATACGTAACAAAAATCAGCCTGATTAGTGATTCCTAACATTTTGATCATAATGCTTGAAATCTACGGTTACAAATAAGCCATGAAAAGGTCTCTAATCCAATGATAGAAATTGCTAATACAAAATAATTTTGGTATGTAGGTCCACCTAGGTATTGGCCTAACATCTATACGGTTCGTTATCTCTTAGAGTGTGCCACATGGCTCTTAATATGGTCTATCATCAACATGGATGTATTGAAAAAAAAAGTTCAAGTTACTTGTACATGGTCACGGTTAAAATAGTAATGATCACGTGATTCAAGAGCCATAGATGTTATCATGATGCATAGTGGTGTCGTTTTCTCATTGGCTAAATAATACTCAAAATCCACAGTTAAAAATCCACTTAGGATGGGCAAAACATCTGTACTGTCAACAATCTCTAAGGGTCTGTTTGGTACGCATGCAATGATTTGTGCATGCAATGGTTTGCGCACCAAACTATTTTCTTGTGTTTGGTTGGCACTAACTTTGCATATGCAAATTTCAAAATTTCCGTACTGTTCATATTTAATACCATTTGGTTCGCGCGTATGCTCACTTAAGAAAACACAAAATATGTGGGCCCCACATATTAAGTACGGATAAAAACAACGAATTTTTCATACTTAATACATGGGCCCCACATAGTTGAACATGAATTTCAAATTTTCAAAAACGAAAAATGAAAAAAATAGAAAAATAATGGGCAATAACAGAAATAATGGTTTTTTTCACAAATTTTTTCAAAAAATAATGGTCATTATTTTTCGGCATATTTTTTCAGCGTTTTAACAGTATAAAATGTAACGAGGGAGGTCCGAATCCGTTATGGTAAAAATAACGGCTGTTGTAATGGATTCGGACCTCCCCCGTTACGTTATGTATTGTTAAAATGGTCAAAAAATAAAATATCATTATTTTCTGTTGTAATGAATATAACAACCATTATTTTTTGAAAAAAAATTTGTGAAAAAGGCCATTATTTTTTTTCCATTTTTCTTGTTTTTTAAAATTTAAATTTCAATGCCACTTTTTCCATTAATTATGTTTTTTTTATTTTTTGAAAGATAAGGCTTGATTTGGAAAAATATTATATTTTAATTTGTACCTTTTGCATATTGTTTGCATAAGGAGGTTGTGTAAACGATTGCTCAAGGGGTAAAATGGGTTTTTAATTGCTAAAGAGGGTGAACATTCATTTGCTCGTGTGTATGTGCAAATCGCCGAATGCACGCTTACCAAACATGCGTGGGAGACAATTGCACACGTAAACCTATTTGTACACCCAATTTGCAAGCGTATTAAACGCACCCTAAGAGTGTGCTATGTGTGAGTTACACGGGGCGGTCCCCTAGTACGTGCAAATCGCCGAATGCACGCTTACCAAACATGCGTGGGAGACAATTGCACACGTAAACCTATTTGTACACCCAATTTGCAAGCGTATTAAACGCACCCTAAGAGTGTGCTATGTGTGAGTTACACGGGGCGGTCCCCTAGTACTACTATAAAGCGTAAACCTAGGTTGGGTGACAGGCTCACATGTGCAAACCACTTGCATGAAAAACAAAAGGGAAAAAAAAAAGTAAAAAGTAAAACTCTATCTCCCAAAAAAGCCCTATTATGTTACTTTAATATTTAAAGCTTCTTTAGTTTTTTGAGGACATTTTACTTTATATTCAACTTTTTACAGATAATTTAGTCTTTAAACAACTTTTCTTTTTCTTCCCTTGACGCAACGTGTCCTCTCTCCATCTGTCATCTCACTAACTCCTTCCATAGAAAAAAATTATGTTATGGAAGTCCATCATCAATGTTGATGACGGACCATAGTGGCACTTTATTACATGTCATTGATCGTCTGGATGTTGTACCATCCCTAGGTAGATGTACATAATAAAAATCAAAATGATTAGTGATTTCTAACCTTTGGATCTAATTACACCAAATAATGCTTGAAATCTACACTTGAAAATAAACCATGAAAAATACTTTAATCCAATGGATAGAAATTACTAATCTAGATGAATTTTGGTATGTAGGTCTATCTAGGGATGAGTCCAACATCATTATGGTCAGTAGTCTCTGAGAGTCTGCTATGTGGCTCATAATATGGTACATCAACGCGTATGTTTGCACATAAAAAAAAAAGTTAATTAAATACATACCCATTATTTTAAGAGTAATTATCACATAGTCCAAGGGTCATGAACATTATTATGGTGCATGGTGCTGTCGTTTTGTCATTGGCCAAATAATGCTCAAATTCTAAGTTAAAAACAAACCAGTGAATTCATATTTGAATTAATTGGATTCGTGTATATTTCAAATGACTTTAATTTTTTGAGTGAAATTTATATGTAAAAGTAAGTTAGCTTTAAGGTCATTTTAAAACTTATTTAGAAGTTTTGAAAGCCTTTTAACTTATTTATGAGTTAACAGGTTCACATAACTTAAGGCCTTTGGAGGTTTATATAAAGTCACAAAAGTGCTAAAACGAAAAATGCACTTTTGTGGTTGACATTTGTAGAGTTTTAGTAGTTCTATCAAAGCTCTTTTTTCTTGAAAACACCATAATTTAAATTTTTTTATTTTTTTTTAGAAAACAAAGTTTGTTTTCTTCAAAAATATATTTTAAATAGGGATTTGCTAAGACAACCATGAGCTGTAAATTGGGACTTACGTGCCCCCACTGTAATTTTCCCTTAAAAATGTACTTTACAGTACCTCTATACGGAAAACACATTGCCTTGGTTGAGTAGAACGACTTTGATTATGAACCACAGTATGAGCCACGTTGAACGCTCTTAGAGATCAACGATCATACGGATGTTTGGCCCAACCTTAGGTGGATCTATAGACCCAAGTTAGTTTTATTAGTGATTTCTGAGTGTTGGATTGGAATCATTTTCACAGGTTGATTTTTTAATTGTAGAATTTGAGCATTATTCAGGGTACAAAGATCCAAATGTTAGAAATCACTAATCAAGCTGATTTTTGGAATGTAGGTCCACCTAGGATGGGTTATGGCACATGGCTCGTATTGTGGTCCGTCATCAATATTCACGTTTTGGTTAGAGAAGTAATGAACCGCTTGAAAATTCATCTATTCTATTTATGAATGGGTGAATGCCTTAGTGCGTTACTGACGTTGATTTTTTATATCTCTGTTAATGCCATTATTTTTGCTTCTTTTCTTTGCTTTAATTTTTCACTTAGTAGGGGCTCGTTCGCCTTTTGGTGTCAGAGCACGTGTTATCCCTACCAAAAATAAAATAAAAAACTTCCTCTTCCCAAAATATCTTTTTTTTGTTTTATTTGTCCCTGTTTAAATTATTCGGTTGGCAAGGGTGTTTTTGGACTTTTAGTGTCAAAACATATACGTCACCTGCAGCTCATTAAAGGAAAATTTTAGTCACACCCTACAAATTGTGTTTCAATTTGCTTAATTCACAAAAATGCCTTCCACAAGTTAGACTCGATTGAGACTGCCCTGTGCAACTTCATGCAAGCGTTTAGTGACCCACATGGCACACTCTTAGAGGACTTTGACCATATTGATGATTGGCCAATCCCTATGTGGATCTACAAACCAAAAATCAACTTGATTAGTGATTTCAAGGAGTTGGATTTGAGTTATTTTCATGAGTTGATTTTAACCGTGGAAATTTGAGCATTATTGGCCATTTTTGAGGTACGAAAATCAAAAGGTTCGAAATCACTAATCAAGCTGATTTTTAGTTCGTAGGCAACCCAAGGATTAAAAAAAATCCATATGGTTAGAGTCCTCTAAGAGTGTGCCACGTGGCTTATAGTGCCTGCACAATTCAAGGGGTGTGACTAAAATTTTCCCTCATTAAATGCTCATCTCCTACTAAAAATATAATAAATTATTAATCCTTAAATTCCCAACTATTGCTTCTTTCATTTATTTTTATTTTTATTTTACTTTTTAGGCCGGGGTTGTTTTGTTAGTACATAATTTTAACATTTCAACTCAGATGTGTAGCATTTATTGAAATGCAATGTAGTGCCTAAAGCACTCTCACTAGAAAATATTGGTTGGCGGTGATCCACCATACGAGTCATGTGGGACACATGACAAAAATAGACTTGATTAGTGATTTTTAACCTTTGAATACGAGCAGTCCAGTCACGTGGGACACATGACAAGAATAGATCTGATTAGTGATTTCTAACCTTGAATACGAGCAACCCAAATAATGCTAAAAATCCACAATTAAAAATAAGCCATGAAAAAAACTAATCCAATGGATATAAATTACTAATCAAGATGAATTTTGGTACAACTAGGGATGGGCAAAACATCTATATGGCCAGTAGTCTCTAAGAGTACGACATGGCTCATAATATGGCTCATCATCTATGGTGTCAAGACTCAATGTTTGCAAACAAAAATAAATGAAAATAATTAAATGTCCCACGTACATGTCCCATTATGAAAGAGTAACGATCACATGATCCAAGGTCCATAAGCTTACATGGTAGCATCGTTTTTTTCATTGGCCAAATAATGCTTAAAATCCACGGTTAAAATAAAAAAAAGAATAGAACAAAAGTATTTTGGGAATATGAAAAAGGGTTGCTCTATGGGCACCCACGTCTTTCAGCTGGGCACCCACAATGGGCAAAAATGCCCCTCTAGTGTGGGCACCCACCCCATCTCTTTGTCTTTTCTCTCTATTGTAACTCTCTCAATCTCTCCCTCTTCAACACCATGGGGGCTAAGGCCTAGAGAGAGAGATAGGTGGGTGCCCAAATTAGAGGGGGCATTTTTGTCTCACATGCCCGTAGAGTGACCCTATAAAAAATCGGAGATGGATAGAAAATTACTAATCATGATGAATTTCATGCGTAGGTCCACATGGGGATGGACCAAACATCTATGCAGGGGTCTCTACAAGAGGCTTCCGCCATTCCGCGTGTAAGGTGCAAGTGCTTCGCACGTGACGCCCCCAGTTTTATAACCAACACCACCAAAACCCCGCAATATTGAAACAAACCCTAAATCCTTACTAGGGTCACCTGTTGTATGACATTTAAATGTCCAACCCGCTGAAAAGTGAAATGGGAGTACTTGCTACCTAGGGAATCTCTCCCCGTTTCTGGAAAACAATCGACTGCAAAGAAAGGAAGGTGACCCGGTTGGCAAGGTTTCCAGGTTTCTTGGGTCCACGCGGCGCAACATTATTGTATTAGGCGCTTCTGTGTCCAACTATCCAATTCGTTTTAATCTCAACTCTCTCGTCTTTCACAAAATCAACATCTTCTTCCCATCCTCTTCACTGTCCCCTCCCTGTTTCTATCTCTGTCAAGCCAATCACGAAGTTGGAAAGATTGCTCGTCCACACTTATTTGCTCAGATTTCCAGAGACTCGAAGTGGTGTTTATCTCGATCTACAGGTTCAAATTCGTTCTTCGTCAAGTGATCTCTCTTTCCTTTTAGGGTTTCGCCAGCAGAGATTCCATTCTTTATTTCGATTCCAGTTGAGTTTTATTTATATGTTTTTAATGGCATTAAAGATCTGTAATTTTTCAATGGTGGAGGCATGGAGTCCTTGCTTGCTTTCTTATAGACTTACTCGTAGAGGGTTTGATGGATGTAACACACGGTTGCTTGCTTGAAGAGCTCTACTAGTATGGGGTTTGATTCGTGTGAAGGGTTTTTTGGTTTGAAACATGAGTTAGCAGGCTATTGAGTTTGTCTCCCATGGTTTCTTTTGGTTTGAATAAAAAATTGTGTTCTTTGTTCTTTATGGAATTAATTTTTGAGCACCATTTATAGTCTTACGAGTATTATTTATTTATATTTAAGCTCCCTGCCATTTATTTCTTAGTGGGTATCTTAGTTTTTTAGCAGAATTGAAGCTGATTGGTTTTTAGTTTTTGAATGGCTTCTGAACATGCGCAAATGTATTCAACTGCTGGCTTCTGTGCTTATAGAATTCTCATGTTGGCTGATTCAATTTTTTTTGTTATCACATTGTATGCTCAATTGCAATCTTGAGTTGGACCCAAGAAGTAGCATTCTTTAATCAACACCTCTGTTTATGCTGAATTAACTGTTGCTGTAGATTGTGACTTATGTATGAATTGTCTGTGCATGTGTGCAGAATTTTGGTCCCAAATTTTAAAGCAAAACCAATCTCTGCGTTTTAGTCGATCCTCTTTTTATATATACTAGTGGGTGGCCCGTGCCCCCGGCACTCCCCAACAAAGCATTTGTCAAAATCGGGTGTGAGCGGCTGAGATCCACCGTCCGGTTGGGGGATAAGATCTCGGCCATTCTTTATGAAGCCTATAAGAGGGGTAGACAACTTCCTTGTTTTGTTATATACTAGTGGGTGCCACGTGCCATCGGCACTCCTCGACAAAGAATTTGCCAAAATCAGGTGAGTGGCGGAGATCCACCGTCCATTTGGGGGAGGATTAGACCTCGGCCCTTCTTTGTTGATGCTTATAAGAGGAGGTATAAGTAGGGAGACAACCAATGTGTTTTGTTATATAGAATAGTAAATGGCCCATGCCCACGGCACTCTCCGACAAAAGCGTTTGCAAAAATTGGGTATAACGGACTGGGGCGTTATCGTTTTTTCCATTATAAAGGCTGTTATAATGGGTTGTAACGCACATAAGGAGAAATGGGAAAATAACAGAAATAACAAAAAATAACGGTTGTGAGGGAAAAGTATCTGATTTATCCCACACAACCTTCGAGGTCAGACGATTCATATCTTGATGATGATCCGACAACCCTGATGCTTCAGGATAAAATTTCTCTCTCCGCTGCAAAGGATAGGATGATCTCCAGACGAGATGTGGTCGTACTTGTTGACAACACTCTGACGCTCAAGTCAGTATAGGATGTGCTAACAGGGTTTAGGAAAAATAGTAAGATGTTTCAGAGTATAGGCTATTTGGATCTGGAGAGTAAGATCCCCTTCCCAATTCTGAGGGTTATGTATTTATATCCCCAGAACTGGTGTGACTCACATTCTACGTGTACACTTCTCGTTAGTCAGTTATGATCTGAAGAGATGCTGTTATGAAACTGTATTTTCTTGTTAGATCCTAACTTCCCTTATTCGGTTATATCTGAATCAACTGAGGTTGCATTCCTCGTGGGAGATATTCGAATAAGAGAACGTCGGAGCTGCGCAATAGTCAAACTAACTGTCATGTGGCCTGACACTTAATGGATAGATAAGCAATTAACTGTATTATAGTTTAGAATACTTATCTCGTTTGTAGAATCCTGTATACTTCTCGGGATTGATAGAAATCCATTATCGTCAAGTAAGTTGTTGATCTTGTCGGGATGAGATAAGTGTTACTCCCGTCGAATAGGCCGTTTGATCTTGCCAGGATGAGATAAATGTCACTCCCGTCAAGTAGGCCGTCTGACCTTGTAGGGATATGTTGAACGTCATTCTCATTAAGGATAATAACTAAACTTGTTGGGATGAATTGAATGTTGATCCCATCATATATGTCGTTGAACTTGTCGGGATGAATGGAATATCAATCCCGTCAAGAATGTTGAGATGTGTTGAATGTCAATCCCGTTGAGTGTGTCGTTTGAACTTGTCAGGATGAGATAATTGCCACTCACATCAAGTGGCCCGTTTGATCTTGTCGGGATGAGATTCCCGTCAAGTGGGCCGGTTTGACCTAGAGAAATATTCGAATGTCATTCCTACCAGGTAAGTTCGTAAAGCTTGTCGGGATGAATTAGATGACCTTCCCGTCAGGTAGACCGATCATTAATGTGTTGGGCAGGATTGAATGCTTCTCCGACACATTAATGGCTGAAGCTTCAATGTGTACCGTTACCGATCCTTCTCCGAGATATTCTCTTCCGATCACTCGCTCTGACACGTGGTGTTTCCATTAATGGAAGGTATGTGACAGGAGTGGACTGGTCATGACCTCCGACGAATTCTTCGGCGCATTTATTCACGCATGCTGGACGATACCACATGTCGACCTTTCATATCCTGCACGTGTCATGCTAGTGACACGTGTCATCATACTATTTGTCAGAAAATACGGTACCCACAACGGTGTTGAAATTTAAATTTTGAATAAATTGAGGTCAAATGAGGTGGATTGAGTGGCTGAAATCTAACCGTCCACATTAGATCGAAGGGTTTGATCTCAACTACTCTTTATCTAACCGTCAACATTAGATGGATGGATAAGATAACAGAATATAACTGAGTTGTCTTGATATATGCGTGGGTGGCCCGTGCCCGCGGCACTTTCCGACAAAGTGTTTGTCAAAATCGGGTGGGAGTTAATCTCAGCCATCGATATGAAGCATAGTGGATCTCAGCCACTCATTATCGAAGCCATATAAGATAAGAGGGGTATAAGAAAACCATTAAATTTCCGTTAAATTTTAAATTTTGAATTTCAGCACCACTTTTTTCTGTTTAAATCATTAAAATCCGTTAAAATCTATTTTTTCTATTTTTGCCCCTGGTCGTTTCAATCCGTTTTAACAGTAACACCCCTCTTGAAGCATAAAAAGTAGGGCTCCTGAGCCTGACCCTTGGGCTATATGTAAATCCTACCCATTTCATTCATTATATGTAGGTAAATAGTAGGTGATCCGTGCCCACGGCACTCATCGACAAAGCGTTTGTCAAAATTGGGTGAGTGGCTGAGATCCACCGTCCATTTGGCGTGATAAGATCTCGGCCATCTTTTATGAAGCCGGATAAGAGGGGGAGACAAGCGTCCTGTTTTGTTATATAATATATATAAATTTTTAACCATATTTTTGAATTTCAAAATTGATTTATACTCACATTTTTCCTGTACCTTATTTTTGCCATATCCCAAATATGCTATAACAAGACTTCAACCCGTTGTCAAGCTGTCTTTCCATCTTTTTTATGGCTTTAACTAATTTATCAATTGCTCAGTAGTAATTTAATGTAGTATTTATATGGGCTTTCAGATCGTTGACCTCGTGTTATCTGAAGATAGATTGTCTAAAAGTGAAGACAACAGAGAGAAAGGTCTTCCTTCTGATCTTTAATGGCAGTCTCCTCCTTTAGCCGTTTTACATCTCTGAGATTTTCTGCAAAAGACCGTCTCTTCTCATTCTCTCATGTAGACAACAGCAGAGACAACAAGAAGAAGAAGAGTTGTTGTATAGTCCATGCTTCTGCTCAGAAATCGGATAAAGAACTTCGTCTCGAATCAAAGGTATAACAACAAAAGACCCTAGTCTCTACTATATTTACTGTATGTAGGTTTTTGATGTTTAATTATTGCTCAGAAATTAAGACTTCATTTTCACTTTCAGAAACAGAACTGTTATTTTGACTGTTCTTTTGTTGAGAAATTTTCTTGGTGTACTCTGAACTCTTAGTTGAGTCTGAGCTGAGGTACTTAGGCAGAATATTCCATCATTATTTCCCTCTTTGTTCTTTGGGTTTCTAATCAAGTAAACTCTAATAGTGCCGGTATTATTATGCCTACAATACCATGGGACCGTATTGTATGGGCGATGCACATTCTGCCTAGATTGATAAGCATGTGAACCAAATGATGATATGTTCTCTTTGAATAGTAAACTGTAACAAAGGGATTGGATGAGTCGGTGTGAACTTTGCTGAGCCACCTTTTACTTTACTGAATCAAAGGAGAATTTATATGTTACTTGGCTGAGTTGCTTGGACAATCAACTCCCGGTGCGTGGTACAGAGATGAGTCAGCCTAGTGATACCCGACTTGGCTGAAATTTGGATTCCCTGCTCTTTGCCCAATCTGTTGGCAATTAAGTTGATGAGTGACAACATCTTTGCCAAAAATGGCCAAGCTCTGCCTTGATCTGAAACCCCTCAATCTATATCTTATCCCTCGTAAGGATCTTATCTTCATTGACAACATGAATAGTTCTTTCTTTTCAAAATTGCATTGGGTGTGACCAGACATAGTCCAGGTGTCTACCGTAGACATGTCTATCAAATGGTAGGGACCGCTACATTGTCTGGCAAAGGAAGATAGAGAAGGAAAGCTGATGGATGGAACTCCCATCCCTCTGTTGGATGTCTCTTGACGGTGTCCATCGTTGCTCGATAATATGCATTTCATGATTACATGGGCTACATCTGGACTCCACATCTCTATGATTTCAACTCATGTTTTCAGTTACTTGAAGGAAACAAATGCATGGACTTCAATCTTTAACCCACAGGAACCATGGCTTGCATTTTGGTTGGTCTGTACCCTGTACCCTGTACCCTTTGTATGTTGGGGAAGTACATTTGTTAGTGAAAGTGCAGCAGTTTTGTCTTACACAAGGCCCACTTATGGATCAAATGGATGGTTATTAGGCTATCTCTTATATTGGTGATAGCTGGTAGTCATAAATTTTGGACTGTCGTGTGATTCTTAAGCATCCAACCCGTTTGGTTTTCTTTCAGCTTTCAAGCTGGTAAATGATCTCCTCTTAGCCACCCAAGTTTTTGATCAATTTTTCTAAGTGGACCGTAAGATGGAGCACAGATATGACATTGGGCTATGTAAGTGGACCCACCACTTGATGATATGGGTGAATACCCAGCCAGGCTCATGAACACTATAAAATCAATGAAGTCTAGCCCCATCTCTTTTGGCTTTTTGGTTTATTATTTTCCCTTTGTAGGAGTTGAAATTTTTGTGAATATGGATTTGAGGGACTTTTTCATTTTTTTATGGGAGTAATTTTTAGGTTGAGACATTGTTAGACAGCGTGAAATGGGATGGCAAAGGTTTGGCAGTGGCGATCGCACAAAATGTGGACACTGGAGCGATCCTGATGCAAGGCTTTGCAAATAGAGAAGCACTTGCTACCACCATTTCGTCTCGGAAAGCAACGTTCTACAGCCGGTCTCGGTCCTCATTGTGGACGAAGGGGGAGACATCCATGAACTTCATTAATGTCCATGACATCTTTCTCGATTGTGATCGTGATTCTGTATGCTTCTCTAAAACTAGTTTTTGGAAACTTAGCCTGTTTGGATTTTAACTGGGATTGGCTCGGAATATTATTTCTCAGATAATATATCTTGGGAAGCCTGATGGGCCGACTTGCCACACAGGGTCGGAGACCTGCTATTATTCATCAGTCGATGATTTCCTAAAAGATCCAAAGGTTTGCAATCTTAGACCTTTTATGCCATGATTTCTTCTTGTTAATCATTTTATGGGAAGTGTTGATCTCAATTCGTGGGGTGTAATTTATTTGCTCTCCCCTAATTGGAGCATTTATGGCAGGAAGAAGAAAGTAGGTTAGCATTGACAAGCTTATACTCATTAGAGTCTACGATCTCCCAACGTAAAGCTGAAATAGGAGCTAGTGAAAATGGGAAGCCTTCATGGACGAAGCGGCTATTGCTTGATAACAAGTTACTGTGCTCCAAAATCCGGTACCATAATTGGTTACATGCTGTAACAGTTAATGTTAGACGTGTTTGTTTTTGAAATTATAGCATGAACGACGGAGTGATTATTATCCATTAGTTTTAACAGTATTCTGAGGTTAATTGTCCTCTTAAAAGAATGTGTTTTATACTGGTATTCAGATGATGCCCTTTTCCTGTGTAAGGAAAACACCAAGAATACTTAATTTTAGTATGTAAACCAGTCCAAACCTCCATTTGATGTACCTTGCAATGCATATGGTGCTTATACAGAGGGATTGGGATCAATGGGTCCGACCCCAGAGATTTCCTGGAGGAAAATTGATCCAGTTGGGTGACTGAAGCATCTTCTCTGTTGCCTTCTTTTGTATACTGAGAAGGAATGGTCTAGTATTCTTCAAATGAACATTTCTAACATTTTTTTTTCATTAGCAAGACATAAATACCCTATCAGCAACTACACAAGCTTTTTGATTTGTCTTGTTCTCTTGAGGGTTTTTCCTCTCCTCTTTCATTTTGCCTTGGCAGGTCTTCTCAGCGGCTCAGCCTCCAAGTGCTTTAGTAATATATCATCTTTACCTTTTCAAAAAAAAAGAAAACTTCAAACTTGTGATGATTATGTGCATTTTGAAAATTTTTTGTACAGGGAAGAGGCAGAAGAGTTATGCCGGACATTGGAGGAAAATGAGGATAAATTGCATGCGGCCTCGGAGATGGCGGATGTGCTCTATCATGCCATGGTGCTACTGGCAGTTAAAGATGTGAAAGTAGAGGAGGTTCTCCAAGTCCTCAGGCAGAGATTCTCTCAATCAGGTATCGAAGAAAAGAACAGACGTAAATCACATAGTCAAGGCTGAGTAGCAGCATCGTTGAGAGCTTCTGGTTACTCTGTTTCTGGCTGTACCGCTGCAGTTCAGTTAATGCAAATGAGAGGGGATCCTTGAAACATTTCAAACTGTTTTGAGGATGGTGGATCCCATGATTCTGCCCATTTGTATCAGTTTTCCATGGGAATACGAAGTTCGTTTTACATTAAATACTGTCAACCAACAATAAACGGCAACAATTATGGTCGTTGATGAATGTTAACTGATCTCTTAGTTTTACAGGTTGATATTCATTCATGTTCTTCACCACATACATTTTGCAGTTCAAATTTTTGAGAAATGTATGAATCAACATTGCTGATGAATTACTTCTTTATATCTTCTCCTGCAGGTTTAATATGAAAGAGGTCTCGAGAAAAATGCTACCCTACGGATAACCAGACTAAATTTCGTGCACTTGATGCCATTGATCGTTGGATTCAAGAGATACACTCTTGAATCCAACGGTTAGTGTTCTCAACTGCACAAAACTTTACTCGGTTATCCGTGGGGTAACACCCTCTTGGTCCCTTTCGTAGGGAAAATGACAATGCAGCAAAATAAAATTTGTGCCCCGTCAGCCGTGGGGTAGCACGCCTTTTGAAAGTAATTTGTAATACCCCCTTATACTTTCAAACATTAGGATTACCCCCCCTTGACCTAGTTTAACAGTCGCATGTCACATTTTAATGTTAGTCAAATGATGGTTAAACCTAGTCAAGGGAGGTAATCCTTATCTTTGAAAGTATAAGGGGGTATTACAAATTACTTTCAAATTTCAGGGGGGTGTAAAATATATATATATATTTTGTATTTGGAGGGGCATAGCCATGAGACCTCTTGCCTCAACATTTCTTTTTAGGGATCGGGGGACAACCATTTTTGACAACCATTTGGTGTATCCTGAATCAATGGCTGATTTTTGGTGAGGATGATCTCTATGGTGATGAGATCATCCTCACCAAAAATCATCCATTGATTCATCTTCTATGTGGGTACATCAAAATGGTCTCATCATCATAGAGATCATCCTCACCGAAAATCATCCATTGATTCATCTTCTATGTGGGTACACCAAAATGGTTGTCCCCCGATCCTGACCCTTCTTTTTATTGGGAGCATTAGCTGTCACTGAACAATGCCCACAAAAAAGAAAGTTCACATAAAATGACAATGCACCAAAATAAACACAAATCGAGTTCAAACAAAATTATGGTATGCTATACCATATGTAACGCTAGAAGAAGGGTTCGAACCTTCGACCTTGTGGTTAACAGCCACACGCTCTAACCAACTGAGCTACTCCAGCTGTTTATTATTACGTGTAAATGATAAATATATCAATGTTATCGATGATAGACATTAAAAATGGTCTAGCACTATTTTGTTATGGAATAGTTATACTAACGGTAGACATGAATCTACTCAGTTTTATTTTCATTGTCATTGTTTAGTAAAGATTTCCATGTTGACTCGTCCAAATCAAGTCAACCGATCCTGACTCGACTCAGACGTGCATGAAACGGGTCTGGAGTAGGAGCCCAATTGGGTTGATCCTTAGAGTCCCAAAGGTTAGAACCCAAGTTTGTGTGGTGCATGCGAATCCCTAGGGCCTATAGCCATAATAGGAACAAATGATACTACTGTACATTCATAGTTCGTATCCCTGCAAGCGGTATTAAGGGGCGACGTGTTGATTGGGCTCAGGTACCAGTCTAATTGGGGTTCGAAATGGACCCAAAACCCAGACAGATGGACCGGGGCTTTGAGGCTCTCGGGTTCGATTGTGAATATAGAATTTGTATAACAAAGTACCCAAAATCCGACTTGATTAGTGATCAAGTCCAAAATTAGAGGCCCAGGCCCCGGTTCTTGCTCAGCCTTTCAAGCTAGACTAACAAAATAAACAAACTTGAATGCAAAGAAGTGTTTGATACAGTGCATCATTGTCTCTGTCCTATTGGAAACATGCCTCAAGTTGCAGGATTTAAAACTCTGTCAAGAATCCCAAGACAAAACCTTTTCGATTATGCTATACAGGGCTCATCGAGCAACAATCACCAGTAATCCCTACAAGAACATGATCCCTTGCTGATATGGTGGAACCGGTTTCGGTCTCTGATGATGATTTCTCTGTCGAACACCTCTGAAACAAACTTCATGAAACAATGACAATCACGACAGATTCGAAGATTCTTCATGATCCTCATCCTCCCACCATTATCACTTAGGAGCGAGAATGCAACTGCCAGCTTCTCACTGTGGTAATTAAGATTTTGCTCTTTCTCCTCTTCTTCAATGTCGAACAACACATTAGATGTATCGGGAGCATAACCCGCGAGCTTCAACCGCTCTATGATTGAACCCAAGAGTTCTCTAATCTCCTCACATTGGGGATGCGAGTTGTCTCCCGCGACAAACTCATGAATCACCCTGTCAACCTCAATCAAACTACGACCAGGTTTCTTGCCAATTCTTCTCTCTTTCATTGACCTTCTTATCCCCGCCTTCTCGACCCATCGGTCGACTCCACCATATAAATTCGATAGGAGCACATAATCACCATCGTGACAAGGATCGAGCACAGAAATCCTCTCCTTCACTCGCCTTGCCAGTTCGAGATTACTATAATTCACACAAGCTCCCAGCAGAGTCCTCCAAACAATTGAATTCGGCTTGATCGGCATTCTCTCTATAAACTCATAGGCTTCATTCAGCAAGCCAGCACGGCCAAGAAGGTCGACCATACACCCATAATGTTCGAGCCTCGGCTCCAAACCATATTCATTCCCGATGCTTTCAAAAACCTGCCACCCATCCTCTAAAAGACCTCCATGACTACAAGCTACTAAAACTCCGACAAAAGTAATATGATCCGGCTGCAACCCGGATTTCTTCATTTCATAAAACATCCTCAATGCTTCTCTACTCCGCCCATGTACCGCAAGCCCATCAATCAACGCCGTCCATGTAAAAACATTTCTTCTAGGAATTTCATCAAACACCCTTATTGCCTCCTCAATGGACCCACATCTTGAATACATGTCAATCAAAGCGGTACCCATAGAAACGGTAAGATCTAACCCATTTCGGTAGATAAAGAAATGGACCCATCTACCCAATTCCAATGCTCCTAAGCTCGTAACTGCGGAAATCACACTGACCATTGTAACGACGTCGGGTCTTATACTCGTAGTGAGCTGCATTTCCCGAAACACAGCTAAAGCTTCTTCACCGAACCCATTGTTCGCAAAACAAGCGATCATCGAAGACCACGAAACCAAATCTCTTTCGGTCATTTCGTCGAACATCTTCAATGCGGGGTCGACGAACCTACAAGACCCGTACACATGAATCAAAGCGTTCTGCACAAAGATATCGGAATCCAAACCGAGCTTTACAATGAGAGATTGAAGCTCTTGGCCTATTTGAAGGCGAGCGCAGGCCTTGAGAACGAACGGGAATGTGAAATGGTCGGGTGCGACGCCTCCCCGGCGCATTTTAGAGAAGAGGGAGAGAGCTTCAGAAGGACAAGTGTTGGAGTAAGCTCTGATAATGGAGTTCCATGCGAAGGTGTCGGGAGACGGAATGTGGTCGAAGACGGAGCGTGCGTACGATAAGCTTTCTGGTACGAACGCGGCGCATGATAGAAGGATTTCCCGGAGGGAGAGAGGGTCCTTCTGATATCCAGTTTTGACGAAGCGTGCGTGGAGCTTGTAGACATGATTCATGGGTCTTCATTGCCGCTGCTGATTGTTGATTTGAGGATTTTGCCTTCTGAGATAAAAGCCCTAAAGTATTGGGCTGGGCCGGCCCGCCGCACCAACGTCACAGTGCGTGGTGACCGAAGCCGGTCACAGCCCACAATACGAGCCACGTGGTACATTATTAGAGGGAGATGGCCGTATGGATGTTTGTCCAGTCCCTCGGTGGACGTGCAAACCAAAAATCAGCAAGATTAGTGATTTGCAACCTTTTGATCTTTGCACCCAGATAACACACAATAATGCTCAAATTTACGGTTAAAATCAAGCCATGAAAATACTTCAATCCAACGCTTAGAAATCACTAATCAGGTTTGTTTTTTTGGGTTTGTAGGTCCACCTAGTGATTGGCCAAACCTCCATACGTTTTACTCCGATACAATGTCAGTGGGGTCTCCTTGAATTTTTGAGCTATGTTTGGATGCAAGGATAAGTGTCTCTTGTACCAGGTAAGGGGATAACACCTTATACATAAAATGTGGTTAACCCAGGAAACTAAAAAACAACACGTAAAGGCGCGTCTGGAAACAGGCGCAAGTCTATTCTAGACTAAAATACTCGGTAACCCACTTGCGAACCTGATTTCATTGTCCACGATCCACAATTAAATTGGGTTACATTGTCCAACCCGCCCCAACCTGCTCCAGTTGCAGCACTAGGTATCAGACTATTTTGGTGGGGAATGGGGATAGATAGTGTAATTGGTTTTGGGTTTTGACCCGAGATCGGGTGTTCGACATAAATCAGAATTAAAAAAAAAATGTGCCGCTCCCAAACACGCCCAAGTGTTCGACATAAATCAGTATATAAAAAGTAATTTGTTGAGAGTGGGATTTGAACCCACGCCCTTTCGGACCAGAACCTTAATCTGGCGCCTTAGACCAACTCGGCCATCTCAACTATTGGTAATGTAACTTGTCTTTAATATTAAATATTAAAACAAAGAAACTATAATTCCCAGACAACAAACCTAGAACAGATACACGAAATAGGTTAGGATTTAGGAATACATTTAGTTCAAATTTCGATCTGAGCAGACGATGACATTTGAACTAGGTAAGAAATCTCCTAACATTAATGGAATGGTGGCCGGTGGGTGACTACTTTTAAGATTGGTTGGTTGGGACTTGGGAGTTGTTTGGTGGGTGTAATAATTATTTTTCTAAATATGAATGTTACAACTTATTAAGGGAGGTCATCACCCACCTCTTTCTTTTGGTAGTTAAGCCTGTTTTTAAAGAGATCAGTAACTCGGTGAAGGAGGGTTTTGAACCCAGGTCTATGGTATCATCACTCACAAACTTTACCAACTGAGCAAGCTGGCACCTTCAGGTTATCACCTACCTCCAATTAACTTGTTTTCCAAGATTGCTTGGACAAGGATTGATGAAATCTTTTCCTTCCTGTTATTGGTCCTCAAGTATACCCCGATAATCTAGACTTTGTAAAACAGTGAATAGAGGATGACACCAAGGTATAAAAGGGGCCGTTACCGTTTTTTCCGTTATAACGGATTGTAATGCACAGGGGCAAAAAATGGAAAAAAGAAAAAATAACGGAAAAATAATGGTGCTAAAATTCAAAATTTCAATAAAATTTATAACGGAACATAACAGACGTTTTTTTTAACATTTTTATAATGAAAAAATAAAGGAAAATAACGATAATTTTTAACTTAATTTTAGAAAATAACGGCGTTATTTTCTTTATAACGGAAAATATAATGAAAAGGACAGCCATTATTTTCTGAGCGTTAAAACGGCCTAGTGTTAAACGGTTTGTAGAATAACGGGGGATGTCCAAATCCGTTATAACGCTGTTATTTTCATTATAACGGCCGTTTTAATTTTAAACCATGGGTGACATTGCAAAACTTATATTTTTCAGATACTAATTAAAAGGGGGACATTTAAGCATTTTTTTTTAAATTTTAAGCAAGGTTTAAAACAACCCATAATAATGCTCCCTTAACGTTATGTAACGGGTCACATCTGAAGCAAAAAAATGGCCAGAATATTATTATTTTTAAAAAAATACCTTAATAACGGTAAAAAAAAATGACATTTTTCAAAATAACAGCCAATACAACGCTAAGCCCATTTTTGGGGCTTAATATAAAAAACAACGGGGATGGGGTGTTACCATTATAACGGCCATTTTTAAACCATGTTTAGTACTATGCTCTACAGCTCTAGTTATAGACTAGACCATACTTATGGCCTATAAAAACAGGCAAAACCTGCATTTTCTCTAATTAATGAGAGGATGCGCATGTTAGTTGGGACTTGGGCTTCATGCTTTTATTGTGTCAAAGAAAGCCGTGTCATCTGTATACATGCTTCCGGAATGTGAGAACAGATGTAAACGTGTAAGCGAAGAGTCTTTTATCTCCCTATATATACACACCCCACCCTAGCTACTACTTCAAATCACCCCAACACGTAGAAATCAATAACATCTATCTCTCTTTTTCTCTTCAAAGATGGCTGGTGTGTCCGAACGTGTCAACTTGATTGCCCTTGTTGTAGCGGTGCTGTTGCTAACATGTTCGGTTGAGCATGTTAAGAGCCAGGCGAACATGGGGCAATGCCTTATGACTTGCGGGGAGGGTGAGTTGACGTGCACGACAGGGTGCATCGGGAAAGGAATGCAGGCGGGAGATTGCCTCATGAGATGCAATCAAGATAACCTAAATTGCATGGCGAAGTGCACTGGCATTCCAAATTTCCAATAGGGTCCATGAATGAACTCTTAAACTAGGGTTCGAACCCCACTACTTGCTATATTGGTGCATTATATATGGTGCACTTAATTTAAATAAATGGGGGAAATTAAGCTTGGGTTATAGATGATTTATGTTATGTATGGTGCACTTTATTTAAATAAACGTTAACATTTCTGAATCCGAGACTGCTTGGGTTATGGTCTCTCTTTCCTTCCAACTATCGAAAAAAAAAAAAAAATCCTCGAAAAAAATGCTATATCCAACGGCTAGAAATCACGAATCAAGCTGATTTTTGGTGTGTATATGCAGTACTATATCCATTAATGGCTAGAGAACGTCTATGCGGTCAGTGGTCCCAGAAAAATGCCTTAGGCCCTGATCGACTAGAGCAAAATTCCCACTTTAGAGCAAGAAAGTTTCCTTGTTTAATACACTAGTTAGTGGTTGGCCTGTACCCACGGCAGTCCCTGACAAAGCATTTGCCAAAGATCAGGGTGGCTGAGATCCACTGTCCAGTGGTAAGATCTCGGCCTTTCTTTGTTGAAGCCTCTAAGAAGGGGTATCAGTGGGGAGACAGTCACTCTTACTTGTTATATAGATACTAGTGGGTGGCCTGTGCCACTGTCTAGTGGGGGATAAGATCTCGGCCTTTCTTTGTTGAAGCCTCTAAGAAGAATCCAAGTATCCAACAGTTAATCTTTGTGTATGAGCAGACATCCCTACTGTTGTTATGATCACGAGCTAATAGGGTTGTCAAGGGATTGGGTTGCAGTCGGATCAATTCTGATACCGACCCAATCCGATAAGAAAATATACAGACCCAATCCGATAAGAAAATATGTCGATCCGGATCCGATCTGATAAGAGATCAGATCACATAATTGTGATCGGGAATAGCCCCCCCCCCCCCCCCCCCCCCCCCCCATGTCAGTTTCCGACCCAATTATTAAGTTGCTCTAAGTTAGGTCAGAAACTTATGCAAGTTTAGGTGGAGAGCACTATGGAAGCGTAATCACCATTAAAATGATAATTCCCTAATTTGGCCAAATATTTCTAAGATAATATTAAATATTGGGTCAGGCTTGGGGGACACCCATTTTAGTGTATAAACATAGAAGATGAATCAATGGCTGATTTTTGGTGTGGATGATATCTATGGTGAGGAGATCATCCTCACAAAAATTCAAATCTTTCTGATATTCATAGACTGGTTTAGAAGCTGAAGAATTATGGACCGTCGATTTTTACGGTCTAACTTGAAAACCACATTTGATGGGGTTAGAAATTTCAGAATGGGCATGAATTTTTGTTGGGGTGATCATCCCCACCAAAAATTTGCCATTGATTCATCTTCTATGTGGGTATGCCAAAATGGGTGTCAAAACTGGGGTCCCCCGAGCCCGAGCCCAAGCCCGACCCTTAAATATTAATGCTAGCTAAAATTACCCATCTTCTAAATGAAAATAGATAATGTAAAAGGGTGGGGCCAACCTTCCTATTTATCAGCTGGTATTTTCTTAGAATAATAAAATCTTAATGAACTTAACCCCAAGGTTTAAAAAGGGCAGTTATAATAGTATAAAGGACGGGGGGGTTACGTTTTTTCCGTTATAATGGATTGTAACGCACAATTGAAAAAATGGAAAATAACAAATGTTATTTTAACACTTTTTTTCCGAGAAAACAGTTAGAAATTTCTTATTTTACTATAGTTTTCAAAATAACCTTGATAACAGTAAAGTATATATATTTTTTAAAATAACAGCTGTTGGAACGCTAACGGCTGTTGTAACACACACACGCACTTTTTTTTTCTCGATTTTTCGCATTATTTTCGAAATAACATAATGGGGTTGGCCTTACTAGTATACTTTCAATTTTTAATTTTTTGTTTATAAATAAAACTGCTTTCGAGAGCTGTTACACGAGGACTTCCCAGAAGATCACCCATACTAATACTATTCTCCCCCAAGCATGCTTACACCAAATTGCTCATTTTCATTAATGTCATTCACCAAGTCTACATGTCCTCAAAACCAAAGAGTCAAAGCACGTATCCTCACATCGAGAAGAATCAATCAAGTTTACCTACGACCAAACGAGTGATCATGCTCATTCACCATGCTTGCAGTCCTTCATGAACCAGAAGCGTTTAAGGGGTTAGTTATTGACTAAAGAATTCGTATACCAAGACCGTTGAACCTCTCTCAATTATAAATCAGGTACAAGAATTCAAACTCGTAACCCGCCAGGTAAGAACGGGATTTGAACCCAGATCTGTGGGTACGTACAACCCACAAAAGACCTGATCAACTGAGCTGTTGAACTTTTCGTGTCAAATTTGCTCACCAGCACCTCATGCATCCACATCAAATTAATTCAACGGGCAGTGGTGGGTCAGCAAAGCAATACTAATCAACTAGATAGTAACTGGTGCACTGCATGGAGACGGGGTTTGGTAGGTAAGGCAATGTGTGGGGGGCTGCAGTAAACCCCCTCCAAGGATAATTATAGTGTCCAACTTTGTGGGGCTCACCCACGTGAGCCCCTAGGGCTGCTTCTAGGTGATGATGATCTCTCACCTTTAAATCTGGCCAGTGAATTTTCTGACCCCACCAAAAATGTCATTTTGAAGCGTTCATTTTGAAGCGTTCATTTTCTGATCGAAGAGCAAATTTGGTGGGCTCAGAACCCTTTGAACGGTCTGATTCTTTTTTAGGATGATATCAACGATGAAAAGATCATCCTCACCCAAAATCAGCCTTAGGGGCTCTCCCATGTGGGCCCTACAGCGTTCGTTTGAGTCAAACCACGAACAACCCCAAGACAAGAGAGTTGGGTGTTATTTTTCTACTTATAGAAATGTTCTATTCTTTTTTTTTTCTTCTCCTAAATATGGAAACTTTGTTATTGGTTTGTGACCATAAAACTTGAAAAGATGACTTTTAATTGATGGTTACATCGTGTCTCATTAACCACCTCGTATCATCAACAACGAGTAAGACTTGCCTGACCACCCACAATATAAGCCACGTGGCAATTTATTAGAGGACACTGACCGTATAGATGTTTGACCAATCCATAAGGGTTAATGTGTGGGGCTGCCCGGCTGCCCAAAACCCCCTTCAATGATAATTATAGTGACCAACGTTGTGGGGCCCACATGGTGAGCCCCTAGGACTGTTTTTGGGTGAGGATGATCTCCTCACCTTTAAATCTGGCCAGTGAATTTTCTGACCTCGCAAAAAATGTCATTCTGAATTGTTCATTTTCTGAAGAACAATTAATTTGGTAGGGTCAGAAGCTTTAGAACGGTCTGTTTTTTTGTTTTTGAAGGATGGTATCAATGATGAGGAGATCATCCTCACCCAAAATAAGCCTTAGGGGCTCTCCCATATGGGCCCCACAGTGCTCGTTTGAATCAAACCACGGGTGACCTTATAACAACCCCGAAGACAAGAGAGTCGGATGTTATTTTCCAACAATAGAAATGTTCTATTCTTTTTTTCTTTCTAAAATATGGAACTATTTGTTATTGGTTTGTGACCGGAAAACTTGAGAAGATGACTTTTATTGATGGTTACATCGTGTCTCGTTGACGACCTCGTATCCTCAACAACCACTAGACTTGGTAGTTAGTACTTGATGGAGAAATCGAGTAAAACTTGTGTCACAAGATGTTATGATGGAACCGGTCACAGCACTCAATACGAGCCACGTGGCATACTATTAGAGGACGATGACCGTATGGATGTTTGGCCAGTTCCTCTGTGGACCGGTACACAAAAAATCAGCTTGATTAGTGATTTCTAATCGATTCGATTGAAGTTATTTTTATTGGTTGATTTTAACGGTAGGAGTTTGAGCATTATTGAGTGTTATTCGGGTGCAAAAATCCAAAGGTTGTAAATCACTAATCAGGATGATTTTTAGTTTGTAGGTCCACCGAGGGACTGGCCAAACATCCATACGGTCAGCGCCCTCTGGCTCTTATTAAGTGCTGCGACTGGCTTCTGTCGCAACATCTTGTGACACAAGTTTTACTCGGAGAAATCTGATTGGGTAGATTTTGAGAAAAGTCGTTGGTACTTACTTTGGCCACCTACCGAGTGTGTCAATTTGTACCCGCTTAACCGAAAATACCGGTTCCGGTTCCGGTTCCGGTTCCACATTTTTTGGAGCGAACTAAAAATGAATTGGAACTTACACCGAAAATAACGGTTTCAATTCTGGATAGTTTGATATTGAAAAGAAACTGATAGTACGAACCTTTTAGATCTTTGTACCTCAAATACTGCTCAAATTCCTACAGTTGAGATCAACCCATGAAAATAAGTCAAATCCAATGCCTAGAAATCACTAATCAGGCTGATTTTTGGTTTGTAGGTTCACCTAGGGAATGGCCAATCATCCATATGGTCAGAGTCCTCTAAGAGTATTCCATGTGGCTCATATTGTGTCCTGTATCGGGAGCCGGTCAAAAAATTCCGGTCCCTAGAGCCCGACCACTATTATATACCCGGAACCGGAAGTGAAACCAACCGCTGCCAAACAATTGGTTCTGGTTCCGGATCCATCATTTTGAGAACGAACTGATAAGAACCGACAATATTGATTTTGATTTTGGATACTTTTGACTTGAACCGGAACCTACCGGTTGACACCCCACCTACAAACTTGGGTTGATTAAATTAATTTAAAAACTTTTTGTCTTTTTGTGGACAAGTGGTCAGTGGGCCGGGCCACGAACAATCAATGGTCAGTGGGCCTAGAAAAAGGGTGAGACGTGGCATTTTGGGCGGGGGATGTATCAAACTTCTGAAATCCGCCTGACTGTATCAAAGATTCTCAATATCCTACAATCCAACGTGGATGGTGCTTTGACCATAAGATTGGTAATTGATTAGGAATCCTTGGTGTTATAATGGTTGAAAGGGCATTTTGGTCTCTTCAATTTTTTTTCTTCTTTTGTTTGTTTATCTACTTGCGCATTGTCACGTGCCTCTCTCCCTGAGATTTGGGAGGTTGCATTGTAGTTCAAAATTTTGTTTCGTTTCGGCCGAGATGTCTCATTTCGATAGTGTATCGAGATGTCCCAAAAACTTAATTTAAATACTAAAATTGACTTTAAAACCTGTTTTTTACACTAGTGGGTGACCTGTACCCACGACACTCCCAAAATAAAGCATTTGCTAAAATCGGGTGTGAGTGGCTGAGATCCACCGTCCATTCGGGGGGATAAGATCTCGGCCCTTATTTGTTGAAACAGATAAGAGGGGGGAATAAGTGGGGACTGGGAGACAACTTCCCTGTTTTGTTATATAGATATAAATGTTAAAAAAAGTTTGTAGCCTATTAAAAAGGGTTGGGATCTGCGGACCTGAAATTTTTCACTTAAATTTTGTTGAAAATCTTGAGAATCCAACGGTAATTGATAGTGCCAAGCTAGCATTCACTTTTGCCAAGCAAAGTCACTGTACCCATAGCTTCGTGAAAATTTAAGTGAAAAAATTCAGGTCTGCAGAATCTGTTACAATTAAAAATAGTTTAACCTGATTGAAAAATATACTGTTTTTTCCATTGTCTCGTTCTGCTTCATTTCATCTCGGTTGATATATCTTGCTTCGTCAGCTCACCGAGACAACGAGACAAAACGATATTTTAAACCTTGGTCACAAGGTATCCCATGTGTTGCAACTTGCCCAAATTAACTCTAGATGGTATCATATTCGATGTGGCTAGTGTACACTTATTTCCAATACTAGTAAATGACCCGTGCCCACGGCACTCTCCGACAAAAATTGGGTGCCTTTGGCACTCAAACAGTATAACAGATTGGGGCATTACCTTGTAACGCACAGAGGAAAAAATAGAAAAATAACATAAATAACAAAAAATAACTGTGTTAAAATTAAAATTTTGAATTTCAAATTTTTAATAAATTGAGATCAAATGAGTGGGAGTGAATGAATAAATGAGGGGGATTGAGTGGCTGAAATCTTACCGTCCACATTAGATGGATGGATTTGATCTCAACCACTCTTTATCTTATGAAGCAGGATAAGATAAGAGAATACAACTGAATTATTTTGTTATATGTGTGGGTGGCTCAAGCCCGTGACACTCTCCGACAAAGTGTTTGTCAAAATCGGGTGGGAGTTAATCTCAGCCATTGTTATGAAGCATAGTGGATCTCAGCCACTCATTATTGAAGCCATATAAGATAAGATAGGATATAAGACAACCATTGTCATTTGTTATATAGTTAGTGGGTGGCCCGAGGCCACCGCACTCTCCAACAAAGCGTTTGTTAAAATCGGGTATGAGTGGCTGAGATCCACCGTCTATTTGGGGGATAAGATCTCAGCCCTTCTTTGTTGAAACAGATAAGAGGGGGTATAAGTGGGGAGACAACTTCCCTATTTTGTTATATAGATGGTAAATCTATTGTCTTGTGTACTATAAGTATAGACGGAGAGTTTATCATGACATGTGTTGCAATTGTAGGGACAAAGACCTATTATTTAGTGGGTCCTACATAACGAGAGTTTGAAGTCTCGGCCGATCCCGTTCTGGACCGGCGATCCAAATCAGGATTGGAAGCCACCAATCTGAACAATACTGGGGTAGACGTCTGGCCGATCTGAACCATATTGGGTGATCCGGATCAGGATCGGCTCCCTCCGACCCGAGATCGATCCCAAGATTTTGAACCATGGGTCGTAAACATCTAATGGAAGGTGCTCCACATAAAAAAAAAAAAAAATGCTCCAGGAGTAAAGTTTCTCCCATGAATACCATACACTACCTAAAAGGGTAGAGAGCCACGTGGCACATTCTTATATGACACTGACCGTATGGAAATTTGTCCAATCTCTTGTTGGACCTAAAATCCAAAAATCAGCCTGGTTATTGATTTTAAACCTTTGGATCTTTGTACCTCAAAAATGGTCAATATTGCTCAAATTCCACAGTTAAAAATCAAACCCATGAAAACGACTCCAATCCAATCGCGCAGACTAATCAAGCTAATATTTGGTCTGAATGTCCAACCCATACGGTCAGAAGTCTCCAAAATCATGCCACGTGACTCATATTGTGAGCGGTCAGCAACTTTGCAGACGCTAGTCAGCAAAATTCTACTCACCCAAAAGCAAGACTAGTCTACCAGACCGTCTAACGCACCTTCTTCTTACACGGGAGTTGGGGCAACGACGAGGACTGACCGTTAGAACTAATACAACAAAGAAAGGAAAATCCTGACAGAGAAACTTCCACGTGGCATTATATCTACCGCTGGTTCGCGGGCGTACTTTAAACCCACGTGGTCACCCATCTACCCGTTCGTCCAACCTACCCTCTAATATAAAACCAGCAGACTGGCAACGTAGTACGTACCTTCATCAGCACTCAGCACGAGTTTCTCGGGAACTCGAAGCGGAGTCTAAGTAAAGCAAAGAAGTTTAATTTTGCCTTCGTTTTTCCCAGTTCCGAGTCATCTCGTATATTCGAAGTTCGAACGATTCAAACAACGAACCATGGTGTCAGTCGAGGAAATCCGTAAGGCTCAGCGCGCTCAGGGTCCAGCCACGGTGCTGGCAATTGGGACAGCCACCCCAGCCAACTGCGTCTACCAGGCTGACTACCCAGATTACTACTTCCGAGTCACCAAGAGCGAACACTTGACCGAGTTAAAGGAGAAGTTCAAGAGGATGTGTAAGTAAACTAAGTTTAATATAAGCCCGTATTAAAGTAGCCGGTTTTAATCTTAAGCTCTACATGGTTGCATGTCCTCAATAAGTTAATTTTCTAGAAATGATTTTTGCATAAAAAGGGCTCGGTTTGGTTGGCAGGAAAAAATGTTTTCTAGAAATGATTTTGCAGGTAAACGTAGTAAAACTTTTTCTGTATTTAACACTTTCTAATATGGTACGAATCATTTTTTTCTGTACAACTTGTTGTCGATTACCATACGGAGCCTAAATGTCATCACTTTTTTTTTTTTTTTTTTCTGTATCAATACTTTGTGACGTACAAATCTTTTTCCTGTAAAACTCTTTGTTGATCACCATACGCCCGAGCCGGCTTCATTTTATTGTTCCTTAATTTGAATCCACATTAATGTATTTTCCGGGAAAATGACACATTTAAATTATTTTTAACTTTAATTTATATTTGCCTACTTTTCGTAAAATGGAAAATAAGAGATTTTTTTTGATGAATTTAGAAACTGTGGGAACAGCATATAGTCATCCTACTCTCACTACAAGAAATTTGACTTCTAGCAGCGGAAATTTTTACAGCTAAATGTCTAAAAATCGTCGCTAAATCTTTTAGTGGCGATGAAAAACTAGGCTGCCGAGGACATTTTGATTGCTAATTTGGAATTTTTTTTTTCCTTAGTATTTTTTTTCTTTCTTGCTTCAGAGAAAAAGAAATTACTTGGGTCATGTTTGATTGCCAATTTTTCCATGGGAAAATCATATTTTTTTTTCATTGTTTGATAGCCATTTTAAATCGAAGAAAACTAGATTTTCCCATCCAAGCCCAGAATTTATTTCCATTCCACACAGGTGAGAAATGTTTTCACACAAAAATGCACTACATCTTTATTTTTCTCACGTAATTGAAAATTGCATATTTTCTCGGGTGCGATCAAACAACCAATGAGGCATTTTCATAGATGTATTTTGTTGTTACAGGCGATATTAATACATTTTATGTTGTTACAGGCGATAAATCAATGATTAATAAACGTTACATGCACCTGAATGAAGAGATCCTGAAAGAAAATCCGAACATCTGTGCATACATGGCGTCCTCTCTCGATGCACGCCAAGACATGGTGGTCGTTGAAGTGCCCAAGCTCGGGAAGGAAGCCGCAACGAAGGCGATTAAGGAGTGGGGCCAGCCCAAATCAAAGATCACCCACCTTGTATTCTGTACTACTTCGGGTGTAGATATGCCCGGTGCGGACTACCAACTTACCAAGCTCCTTGGTCTGCGACCGTCTGTCAAGCGCTTGATGATGTATCAACAAGGTTGCTTCGCAGGTGGGACTGTCCTCCGTCTCGCCAAAGACTTGGCAGAAAACAATGCTGGTGCACGTGTACTCGTTGTATGCTCTGAAATTACTGCCGTCACTTTCCGTGGGCCCTCTGATACCCACTTGGATTCTCTCGTGGGACAAGCACTTTTTGGTGATGGAGCAGCAGCTGTGATCATCGGTGCTGATCCCGACACATCAATCGAACGTCCACTTTTCGAACTCGTTTCTGCGGCTCAAACAATTCTTCCTGACTCAGATGGAGCCATTGACGGGCACTTACGTGAAGTTGGTCTCACGTTTCATTTGTTGAAGGATGTTCCCGGGTTGATTTCTAAGAACATCGAGAAGAGTTTGGTTGAGGCGTTCACTCCAATTGGTATTACTGACTGGAACTCGTTGTTCTGGATCGCTCACCCAGGTGGCCCAGCGATTCTCGACCAGGTTGAGTTGAAACTCGGTCTAAAGGAGGAGAAACTCAGAGCGACTCGGCACGTGTTGAGCGAGTATGGGAACATGTCAAGTGCATGCGTGTTGTTTATTCTGGATGAGGTGAGGAAGAAGTCTCTAGAGGAAGGAAAAGCCACCACTGGCGAAGGGTTGGAGTGGGGTGTGTTGTTCGGGTTTGGACCCGGTTTGACGGTGGAAACTGTTGTGTTGCACAGTGTCCCTCCAGTTGCAACTCACTGAGTCGTAATTTATGACGCAAGAATAAGGGTTGAAGAATATAGTATTTTGTTTTAAAGGACAAAAGGAAAGGGGGGGAAGAAATAGTTTGATTGCTATTTATTATTTTAGTGTGATGTGTCCGCTTTGTACTTCGACAGTGATGTTTCTGCAATAAATGTTTTTGCATTCTTCCATAAAATCTTAAGGGCGTGTTTGATTGCACAAATTTTTTTTTCTCCAGAAAATACAACCGAGAAATGCCTTAAATGGCTGATTAATTGCAAGTGAGAACACATATTAGGCTCACACAATTTTGGTGTACCCACGTGGAAGATAAATCAATGGCTGAATTTTGGCGAGGATGATCTCCTCACCATATAGATCACCCCTACAAAAATCATGCCATAGGTTTCAAGTTAACGGTAAAAAAATAGACAGTCCGTAATTCTTCAACTTGTAAATCATGTTATGAATATCAGAATGATTTGAATTTTTGTCAGGGTGATCTCCTCGTCATAGAGAACATCCTCAACAAAAATCATCCCATACCAAAACTTCTAATTTATATATTGACCCCCCACGATTTTTGTATGTGAACTTGTGTGTGAAAATAGGTGTTCGCTGAGCCTGACCCTTTTGAGCACGACCCTTTTAATCATGTGAGACAATAAATGCGTATTTTCAGGGAGAAATGAATTCTCGCCTATCTGAATGGGAAATGAATTCCGGGCTTAATAGGGAAAATTATCAAAATTTAAATGGCTTGGTAGGAAAAATTACACAGATTTAAAATGGGCATCAAACAAGGGACAGTTGTGTTTTTTCAAGCAAAATGCAATTTTCACACTTGGCAATCAAACACGTCTTAAGTATCTATGATCAAAATCAAATGAAGCTTACCAAATGTTCTGGGCCTGGACGGGTTTAATATATACTTATCCAAGAAAGTACGGAATATTGTCGGCCAACATTTTGTTCAACCACTTCAAAACTTCTTAAATGTTGTCGGCGAAGATTTTGTTCAACCAGTCCAAAACTTCTTAAATGTTGTCAGTACAAAACTTCCTAAAATCCAGAAACAATTTCGTGTTGCATTGTGATTTCTAAGGTGATTGTTAATAGCAAGGTTTAAAGGAAGTCATTTTAACGGTTAAACGGACAAGGGGCCTTACCGTTTAAACTGTTTAAAACGGCTAGGGACAAAAATGGAAAAAAAAATGAAAAAACGGAATTAAACGGGGTTTAACGGAAAAAATGGCACTGAAATTTAAAAAAAAATAGAATTTAACGGAATTAAATGGATTTAACGGCTGTTTTTTTACAAATTTTTGTAAAATTTAACAGTTGTTTAAATGGTTTTAACGGCTGTTAAAACAAAAAAAATGGCTGTTAAATTCAAAAATGTTAAAACATGTTTAAATGGGCTTGGGGCGTTACCGTTTAAAGGGCCGTTTTTAATACCATGGTTAATAGATTGAAATGTGGGTTGCCATTGTTGACTGAGCATACGCAATCTCGACTTTTGTGATAAGGAGAAGAATCAATGATAACATCTTAATTGCTGAAAGAACACAAAAACCTAATACCTAGAATTTTCTGCATTAGGTAGCCATTGAATTTCGCGAGCTGGTTGTTCTATGCTAATTAATAAAAAACATGAATTTTTTTGTAAAGTTGAATGTTTACAAGAATTCCCGGGTAGTTAGAGATGAGAATGTCTGGACGGAGGAGAAGGGAGGGAGAAGAAGGGTGATGGTTTCTAGATTTTCTCTTGTTAGTACTCATAATTGAAAAAGATTGGTTGATTAAAGAGAACCTCCCTCCAAGGTTTAAAGGAGGCCGTTTTAACGGTTAAACGGACTGGGGGCGTTACCTTTTAAACCGTTTAAACGGATTGAAACGGTCAGGGGCAAAAATGGGAAAAAATGGAATTAAATGGATTTTAACGGTTTTAATGAATTTAAAGGAAAAAGTGGCGCTGAAATTCAAATTTTGAAATTTGAAAATTAAAAAAAAAAAAAACAGAATTTAACAGAAATTAAATGGATTTTAATGGAATTAAACGGTTTTAACGACCGTTTTTTTCACAAAAATTAAACGGTTGTTTAAACGATTTTAACGGCCGTTAAAACAAAAAAATGGCCATTTTTTTCAAAACCAATAAAATGGGTTTAAATGGAAACGGGCATGGGGCGTTACCGTTTAAACGGCCGTTTTTAAAACCATGCCTCCCTCTACCCATTGTGTCACTAGATGATGGGGTTGAGGTGAAGCCTAATCATGGAGGGTGAGGAGAGCCTGACTCATTTTTATTATTATTAAGGATGCGTTATGTTTACTGTACATTTGACGCACGCGTTTCCATCAATGTCACACGCATTTGGATAAACAATGATGAAAAATTATAACATAAATTGCACATGTTTGAGTTTGATGAACAATTCTCTAAAATTAAAAGTTGTTCACTTGTGTGGCTCTAAAGTGTATTAAGTTAATCACACGTGCTAGGGAGGCCCCATATACCCATATGACCTCCCATGTATCATATCAATCAAATATTAGGTAGATTTCATATATCACGTGGGCCCCACATGTCACGTAATCTACCATCAGGTGGACCTTATATAGAAACTGGACCCCCACATGTTAAGTGTTAGTAAAACACACAAAACGAACTATAACTCATTAAAAAAATAAAATAGAATTAAAAAAAATAACAAAATTATAATTTTTTTAACAAAAGGGATATAATTAACACTAATTTAACTCAAAAAGAAAATTCTATCTTTAAAAATATTTTAGTAAAAAAAAAAAAGATAAAGAATTAAACAATAACTTAAAAAAATATTCATAACTGAAATGTTTTCTTAGTTATTAGTTTAAAACTTTTTTGGGAGTTCTTGCATTGGTGTGAGATACTCCGCATTGGAAGTTAAAATTGAAGTTTTCTACTATTTAACATTTCTCTTGGAGCAGGGTAAAGAAAAAAAGATAAATAAAGAATCACTAAGAGCTTGTTTGGTAACCCACCGTGGTGGGAAAATAAAATATTTGCGCTCGTTAATATTCGCCCGGGCTCGTTTGGCAGCCACTTGCCCCTGGTGAATATTTAGCCAGGCCTGCAAATTTGCCTGCTCTGGCGGGAAAACATTTGATCACCCCTCTGCCCTGTGTAAATATTTTCTCGCGGAAAAATCACTATTTTCCGTAATAATGAGTTTTTTAATATATAAAAAAAGGTAAAAATGAGTTTTTTTTATCCTTTGACATAATATGTGGTTCCCACACTCGTCTAACCCATTTTTGACTTACTTTGATATGTGGAACCCACTCAAATTGAAGGAAAATGAAGTAAGCTAGCTCATACACGTACCAAACGTTGTTAAATATTGATATGAACAAATATTTAGACAAGATATATAATATCAACCGGGCTAAATATTCGCTATTGGAACTCTTTTTCTCACCTACCAAAAAGTCATCGCCTGATATAAATTACTTATATTTTTTCTGCAAATTGTGGCTTTTGGGAGTCCTTCCATAGATTTTTGGATGCAAGAACAGTAAAACTTTTTTCATTAGTCATTTTGGAGAAAATTATGAAGGATTTAATTAGATTATCGATGTCTATGCACATTAAATTGTTTAGATAATAAATTGATCGAGTTTTTGAAGAGAGGTAATTAGGCGAGTTTTTTTGAGAAAGCGACTTGGGTTGTTGGGAGAATAAATTATTAAAAGTTAATTAAGATTTAGTTGATTTGCGTTAAAATTTTAAATTTAATTGATTAAAAAAGTGAGATATTATTCAAGAAAGAGGAGAAATGTTTTGGTTAGAATCATGGTTTTAAAAACGGCTGTTTAAACGGTAACGCCCCAAGCCTGTTTCCGTTAAAACCATTTAAACACGTTTTATCGGTTTTGAAAAAAATAGCCTTTTTTTTTTTGTTTTAACAGCCGTTAGAATCGTTTAAACAGCCATTTAATTCCGAAAAATTTGTGAAAAAAACGGCCTTTAAATCCGTTTAATTCCGTTAAAATCCATTTAATTTCTGGTAAAATCCGTTAAATTCCGTTTTTTTTTTTTTTTTAATTTTCAAATTTCAAAATTTGAATTTCAGCACCATTTTTTTCTGTTAAATTCCATTTTTTCTCATTTTTTTTTCCATTTTTTGCCCCTGGCCGTTTCAATTGCTTTAACGGCGGTTTAAATGGTGACGCCCCCAGTCCGTTTAACCGTTAAAACGGCCTCCTTTAAACCTTGGTTAGAATAACAAGTTATTAATTGGAAGAAGAGAGAAGGGACGTTTTGGTTGGACTCAAAGAGGAGATTGTGAGGACAAGATGCCTAACTCAAATAGAAAATCCTGACTTTAAAAATAATTAGTTTAAAATGTCCAATTTGTACACTCTTTAGAAATTATAGGAGTCGATGTGGAATACTCAGAAGTGGGAAGAGGACACTAATTTGTTTTCCTGTGTTTGGTTGAAAATTTGACAAAGCCTCATCATTCTGGCTGTTCTAAGAAAATCTAGCAATCAACGTGTTTCATGAGATTATTTTTCTCTGGCATCTTGTCAAACAATTTACGAGCATTTTCTCATTCTTCGGATTTTGTATAAGCACCCACCATTGTATTCCAAGAGTCCACATCTCTGTTATGCATTCCACCAAACAACTTCTGTGCAGACTTTAGATTAGTAAAACTTAAGAGCCCATAAACCGTATCTGAAGTAGAACTTAAGAACCTATAAACCATAATATTCCAAGAGGTTCAATTGGGTTCGGCAATTTCTTGGAAAACCCATATCGCAAATTCATTTTGGCGACACTTGAACTACGTACATATCCAGAAGTGAATTCGACGCAAAGACATCATCAGAAACCATTGTTCTTCACCAGACAGGCATGGATCTGCTATCCAATCTAGGTACTAGAAATGGCAGTGCATGCTTTGAGGAAGAGAGTCGCGGCCTCCTCTGCAACGGCCACTGGGAAACCCTAACCCAATCACTCGTCTACAACGCCTATTGAAACCCTAACCCTATTGCAATCCCTCATCTGCAGATTCTAGTGAGAGTGAGAGAGAGGTTGAGAGAGATAAACATGAAAGAGAAGGAATTCCACCACCCTTTGTCGTCTCTTGTAGCCACCACCGCCAGTAACACCCAATTGAATCTTTGACAGTTTCTAGAGCTTCGAAAGTCAGCTCATATGAGATTGTGAAAGAGAGAGGCTGTCGATCGTGCGAGAGATGGCCCTCCGTGGCTGAGCGGAAGTTGTTTTCCCTTGTGGCAAAGAAATGATGTTTTTATAGGGCCCACTTTTCAACTTCTAAACCAAACACCCGAAAAGACACTTTTTTGCGCGTTTTTATTTTCTTTTCCCTGGAAAATGCCGAACCAAACGCAGCCTTAGATCATCTGAAAAAAAAAATCAGACCATTCTAAAGTTTATGACCCACCAAACTTGCTATGCAGAAAATGAACAACTCATAATAAAGATCACATTTTGTGGGGTCTGAAAACTCAGACCGGCCTGATATTTTTACCCTCACCCAAAATCAGCCACAGGGGCTCACCCCATGTGGGCCCCATAGAGTTGTTTCAGTTAAACGCGGTTGGACACTATTTAACCTATTTGGACGCTCAGTTTTTGCGCTATGGTTTAAGTGTTCTAATCGGAGTAAAACTTCGCTGACCGTCCACAATATGTGCCACATGGCACATTTTTATAGGACACTGACCGTATGGATGTTTGGCCAATCCATAGGTGGACCTACAAGCCAAAAATCAACTTGATTAGTGATTTCTAACCTTTGGATCTTTGTACCCCAAATAATGATCAATATGCTCAAATTCAACGGTCCAAAGGTTAGAAGTCACTAATCAGGTTGATTTTCAGTTTGTAGGTCCACCTAGGGATTGGCCAAACATCCATACGGTCAGTGTCCTCTAAGGTATGCCACGTGGCTCGTATTGTGGTGGTCAGCGAAGTTTTACTCCGCGGGAATCGACGCCACGGATTTCTCTAAACCGGAAAACGTAGTTGCAGTCTTGCAGAGTAGCGATGGGGAAAAAGGAACGAGCGAAGGAGCGAAGGGAGAAGAGGCTCCAAGACATTTCAGAGCAGAGAAAAATCCCCTACACCGACCATGAGAGGTAATTAACTAAAAACCCTAGCCCTAACCTTTACTTTCAATTGTTGGTCCCAAAACCCTATTTGAAATCGAGGGTTTAAAATTTTACAAAGGAATTCTCGGAAATGTTCAGTTTCAAGTCTATCCATCTGAAAATCTCTGTAATAATTAAGTTTTTCACGATTGAGAACTTTGTTGATTTAGGTGGTGGGGCTCAGAAACAGTTGCCGTGGTCACTGGAGCTAATCGAGGAATCGGATATGAGATTGCACGACAACTTGCTGTGCATGGGCTGAATGTTATTCTCACGTCAAAAGACATCAACAATGGCCATGAAGCAGCAAAAGCCTTACGAGAACAAGGTTTAGATATGGGTGTTCATCAATTGGATGTTCTGGACCCTGTATCTGTCAAAGAATTTACTGAATGGATACATCAGACTTATGGTCTCATAGATATTCTGGTGAGATGCTTAATTATTTCCCCCTACCTTCATGTTAATCAGTAATAATCATTCCGTTTAAGATCGATTCGATTTCCATTTTTATTGATTTGCATTTCTCCAATTCCACATTGTGTTTAACATTCATGTCCAACATGTCAGTTTTCAAATTTTATGCATGAAGAAGTTTATTGAAGAGGCTAAGAATTCACTTGAATTCTCAACAAATGGAGTTTCTTCACATGTTCTCTTAGGAACTTCATGCATAGACTAACAGGAATTTGTTATCAAATTTTTTTAGTAATTTATTTTAGTACTTACTTGATGTTGAATTATTTTAATGAAGCATCTCTTCTCATTTGGCGAGTTTTAGGATTTTTTTACAAGTAATCTTCTAATATATAGCCATTTTTTGGCAACTATTTATATTCATCATCATTAGACTATGCCTTTATCCCAACTATTTGGAGTTGGCACCATGAATCCTATTTTCCTATTTAACTCTTTCTAGAGTCATGTCTTCTGTTATGGTATGTGTGCTCATATCTTTTCTTGCTAGCTCAATCCATGTCATTTCGGCCTTCCTCTCTCTCTTTTAGAGCCTTCAACCTGCACCAAAGCGCTTATTCTAAAAAAATGCTATCATTGGTCTTCGTATTTTTGTTAGTAACAATTTTATTTTAAAGGCAAGGAGATACTAAAATGAGATAAAGGAAGGAAGAAATGAACAATAATAGAAGAGGGCTCAAACCAAATGTAAGATTACAACACAATACAAATCATCTCTACAAATATCACCCTTCGCTAAATGATCCGCCAACTTGTTAGCCAGTCTTGGCACACAAGAATGCACTTGGTCCTTATTTTAAGACCCTTAATTTTAAAATTATCCCTCATTGTTCTCATTTTGCATTTCCTCCCTTTCTTATTTCATCAACCAACACTACATCATCGACAAATAACATATACCAAGGGACCTGCTATTGAATATGGGCAGTTAGTTCTTTTCTAACTAGTGTAAAGAGAAATGGACTCGGGTCCGATTATTAGTGCAAACCTACTGTAACTGGAAACTCAATATTTACCACAAAAGAAAAAACAAATTTCTTTCACTGCTTCCTTACAACCAGATAGCTTATTATGTGCTTACAACTATGGTGCAGGTAAACAATGCAGGTGTTAATTTCAATCTTGGGTCAGATAATTCTGTTGAATTTGCTGAGAAGGTTATTGCAACAAACTATTTTGGCACCAAAAGGATGATTGAAGCTATGATTCCCCTGATGAGACCCTCTGCTTCCGGTGCTCGTATTGTGAATGTGAGCTCTCGACTTGGTAGACTGAATGGCAGGCGAAATGTAAGCAGGCAGTTTTCTGTTGTTTCTTCTCCTTTTTTTTTTTTTTTCTCTCTTGAAATCTTGTAATTTTATATAACACAAGTTTTTATAGCATGAGATTCTCTTTTTTGACTGATTGCCGTGGTTATACTTCTACTTCCACTAAATTGACACCTTTTCCCCTTTCTCCAAAATTTTCCTCCTGGGTACCTATATTTTTGTCCAAATACTTAATTTTTCATGGATAAAGTGATTTTTAAAAGCCGGAAACTAGACTGGTGCTGCATGGGGGCCTGAATTTGAGTTGAAGATGAAATTGTTTGACCACTGAAGCTATTTTTCAAAGTTAGAAAGATTATATGGTAGTCCATCATTCAAATTTTTCGAGTATTTGATTGATGGAACTCATCTGACTGAAAATGGGTCAAGTAATTGAGGTTACTGAGTACTCAATTGAAATTTCGAGTATTTGATCAAGTTTTCTTCAGTAATCAATCAAGTTCTACATGCGAAGCTGTCCTCATAAAACTTTGTCTTAATTGCATCGACTCTATTAGTTTTTAACATTCTCGATTGATTTCTTAAACTTCGATCTTCATATGTATATGTTTAACTTTTGATGAGTAATATCCTGATTACGCCTAGTGATTAAAACATTTTTATTTTTCCCCTTCATTTGAAAATGCACTGAGGTTTCATCTTACTCTCCTGGTGTGTTTTATCCAAACACTTCAAAGCTTCTATAAGCATGCTTTGCTCCATATCAATACAACCGATATGCTTTAAATGACAGAGACTAGGAGATATAGCCTTGAGACAACAACTTGCTGATGAGGACACTCTCTCTGAAGAACTGATAGATAGGACCGTGACTAATTTTCTTGAACAAGTGAAGCAAGGCATTTGGGAATCAGCTGGGTGGCCTCAAATGTTCACCGACTACTCCGTATCCAAACTTGCAGTAAATGCTTACACACGGCTGATGGCAAAGGCACTTGCCGACCAGCCAGACGGTCACAAGATCTATATCAACTGCTACTGCCCAGGCTGGGTGAAGACTGCTATGACTGGTTGGGCAGGGAACATGCCAACTGAGGAAGGTGCTGACACGGGAGTATGGCTTGCCCTTCTTCCTGGCCAGACAGTGACAGGAAATTTTTTTGCTGAGAGGCGAGAGATAAACTTCTAAAGGAGTGTAGCTGCAGATAAATACATGTCCAGGGTACCAGATACCAGTCCGCCCTTCAATGGGATCTTTTTAAGGTTAAAAAGGAAATGAAAAAAGAAATTGAACGTGAAGAAAGCCGTCTAACTATTTGGCTGAGATACAGAGCTCGATAAATGTAATTGAATCAAGACTGTCTATTGTTGGGAGGAGAGGTAAAAATCCCAGTTTGGAGATAATTATAGTCTCATCCACTTGATGCGGTGTAGGTTCGACTCATCAAAAGTTTTAGTAAAGAGTTTGATAAATGCAGTCTTTTGAATGAAGAATTGAATCAAGGAACTGTTTATTGCTGGGGAGGAGAGGTAAAAGTCCCAGTTTGGAGATAATTATAGACTTATCCGTTTGCTGCGGTGCAGGTTCGACTCATCATAGTGCATCATAACAGCAGTTTACCTTCAAGAAAGAAGATCCCTGAAAAGATTTCAGTATTGCCCTGCAAGATTTATTTTGGGGAATTAGTTGTTTTATATCGTTCTAGAGGCTCTTGCGCCAGCAATTACTAAGAACGATGCGTCACCAAGCAGGTCTGAAATTGAAATCTGATGAGCTTGAACAAAATGGAAGCTCAATTACATTCCCACGCCTCTCTCAAGATACACAGGGCTGAAGTGTAAGCAGTACCGATTACTTCTGGATCGATCAGCAAAAGTTCTAAATCGGAAATTGTTAATGGGTTCACCACTTCATGTTTAGGGTAATGTTGTTTCAGTTCGTGTGATTGCTTATATGTTCCCTCCATTATATTTAAGGATGTTTTTTTTTTCCATTGGTGCTAAGAGAAATGAGGGGGCGAATGCTGTAAGTCTCCCTCTTGTATGTTATCCTGCCAGGAAACTTTAGGTACATTCACATCATATCTGTATATGGGTTGGATATGGATCTTATACAAATCTCAGTTTGGGTTCGGATTGTGGGATATGGATGGGTTTTAGTCAGATTTGGATACAGATCCAGATAAGGTTGTTCGAAATCGGATTTGAATCTGGATCTAATTAGATCTGACCTGGGTTTGACCCATTTCAAGACTACCTTTAGTTATATCATTTTATAAAAAAAATTATCTTAACAATATCCAACATTTTTTTGAATATAAGTAGGGGCATTTTGATCCCTACAGAACTGTTTTCTACCTATACTATAATGGTGGTCACCCTTTAAGTCGTGGGCCAATCCCATATGCCATCACTGTTGCCTTTTTCTCCCTTAAATGACTTTGATATAAAAAAGAAAAAGGCAAAACTGCCCCACGATAGGGGTGTTAACGGGTCGGGTCGGTTCAGGTACCAGAAGTCTCGAAATGGTTTTCTGGGCCTTTGAGAGCACCCAACTATTCCCACGGGACACGTATGCCATCCCTTACACATGTACCAGGTCTACTGGGAAATATGAACTGATTACCAATCGGGCTGGGGTTTTGGGCCCACTAGAACCCATTGATTTTCTTAAAAATTTTTGACAGCAATGTGAGCTTGAAAGGGACAGACAGAGATGAGAGACTGAGAGTTTGAAAATAAAAAAGGCTTAAAGTCCGTTTTATAGACAAACAACTCCCACTCCTTCCCTCTCCATGGGCAAATCTAGTCTGCAACTATTTACAGACTTAAAAGTATGCAAACATTGTATCCATCATTGAATGCTCCTTGAAAAACGTGTTTTTAATTTATAAAATATTTTATTTTTGAAAACATTAAATAACACATTTTTCAAGGGACATCCAACAGTACTGACAATGTTTGCATAGTTGCAGACTAGATTTGTCCCCTCAATGGTCATATGGTATGACCTTTCCCTTTTCTGGCTGAGTCCGGCTCGAATCTTTCCATTTTTTTCCAGGCTGGGCTTGAGTTTGAGCCGGATAAGATTATGGGCCAAGCTCAAGGATAGCCCAGGCCCGGGATTCAGAATTTCAGGCTTGACTTAGGTAGCCCGAAGCTTGAGCTTGGAATGGGCTTTACCCAAAAAATTGGACCGGGCTCAAGCCGGGTTTCGAGCCTTGGCCCAAATGTCCACCCCCCCTGCACATAAGAACCCTGACACCTTTCTTTCAGTCAGGCGCATTGCAGGTGCTCGGTGCTCGTCGCTACTTTGAAATTAACCGAAAAACCTAAGCATGAGGTCGTTTTTTGCTCACGGACGTCCGTATGAACCACATGGTCCACTGACCATATGGATATTTGGCACATCTCCTGGTTGACCTGATAGAAAAATCAGCCTCATCGGTGATTTCTACTTTTTCATTGGTTGATTTTTAAGCGTGGGATTCCAGCATTATTTGTTGTACGACGATCCAACGATTAGAAGAAAATCACAATAAGGCTCCTTTTTTGTCTGTAGGTTCCCCTAGGGATGGGCCAAACATCAATACGGTCAGTGCTCTCTAAAAATGTGCCACGTGTTTAATATTGACGTTCCGTCCATGCTCAAAGACGTCCATGAGCAAAAATGGACTACCATTGTAGCGTCCCGTTACATCATCGAAAATTTTGTTTTCATATCCACCGTGGATGCCCGACTAGTGGAAATCCAAGCCGTGGGATTGAGGTATGTGAGAGTCTGGTCTCTTTGTATCAGATCTCAAGACTCAGATGACGTTGATACGGATCGTTCTGGTTTGGACCAGGATCGGCCCATCTTGCCCGAGACAAAGTGAGACTCCTTTGTAAAAAAACAGTGATCTCGGGCGAGAAAGAGCCTGGTTTGGATCAGATTGGTGGGCTCCGATCACGATCCAGACCGGGATCGGCCGAGACTTTGAACCGTGCTTAGAGAACACGTACCGTATGGATGTTTAGTTCATCCCTCGGTGGACCTACAGACCAAAAATTAGCTCCATTGAATATTACCGTCCGCTGGATTTGAGTCCTTTTCAGAGTTGGCTGTTAGACGTGGGATTCGGAATTATTTGGGGTACTCAGACCCACGGATAGAAATCACCAATCAGGATGATTTGTGCTCTGTAGGTCGATCCATGTAGGATGGGCCAAACATCCATACAATCAGTGGTCTCTAAGAGTGTACCGCGTGGCTCATAGGACATCACCATGAGCCTCTCTGATCAAAGATGCCCATGAGCAAAAATGGACACCCATTCGACCCATCGCATTCTTTTGGATGAACGGACAAATACAAAAAATTTGGGCGTGAAGTGGGATCATTGGCTAAACCCAAAAGCTGACCCATATCAAACGGTTTTGGATCGCTGAGATGCGTTCCGAATGGAAAATGCATTGGATACGAATCCATATAAATTAATCCAACTGAGTTTGGGTCGAATTTGATCGAGATGTTAGATATTTGGATCGGGTCAGATCTTGGATTTGGGACCTTGGATCTTTACTGAAATTTAAGTTGGATCCTAATATGGATCATGCTATTAAAGGTTGGATCGGAATCTCGATCTTCCTAGATCCGATCCATTAATACTTAAAACATAAAAAACGGTCTAAGAAAAGAATAGAAATTGGAATGTTACAATCATCCAATCAGGTTGGATTAGGTTATGGCTGATATCACAAGTGGGACCCATCAAATAATTACTCTTTCCTTACACGTGTATAAGGATGGTAGATCATCCTCTCAGTCTGTCTGACGTGGACATTAGATTTACTTATTGGAGTTAATAATACTGGGAAAAAAGGATTTGTTTGTGGGCTTCCAAATGGGCCTCCACTAATGACCTTGACCTGGGCATAACTCTTAAACTCAAAGGCGGGCTTGACACTACAGACCATCATGGAGAATGACACAGACCAACTCAGGCCCAAAACCTATCCCATGAACTAGGATTTGGGGCACATTTGGTCAACGAATTACAGCCAGGGACCAAGCCCCACGGATAACGACCCAGATGTAGAAACGTCAAGGTCACGGGTCCAGGCCCAGCTCAGCCAGCAAAAAAAAAATATAAAAATTGGTATGGAAATAGGGGATTTCTTTAAACAAACCCCACTACCACCTGGACCACATATTTTCTATTGAAACAGCTAGCCACCATTTTTCTGTAACATCTTAATCTCCATGTGCATCATCTTCCATTCAAGCTCATGTGCTTCTTCTGGGAGAAAGATTTGGATTAGGATTGGAAGATAACATGCACAGTTCCTTATTCTATTGCCGTAACGCGAATTCGGATCTGGGCCCTAGGTGATCATGCCCTAAATTATTTATAGGAATGGGCCATTCTTGTACCCATGTGCTCCTTTTTCTTGGATTTCTTTCCTAGACCATGGATTAGGGCTATATCTTTGATTAGATCTACTCTTTACTCATGTGGCATGTTCCCTTCAGATCCTATTGGCTTAACTACAACTTGATTTTTTTTTATTCGACGGTCTCGGATCTGGCGATCGATGTCTTCTGCTTAAGATATTGATGCAAATGATGTCAACCACTCGTTAAATGTAACACCGAAGAGTTATGTTGTAATGTTGTAACGTAGCATCGACTTGACGCCGGGTTTCTTGCCTAACGCCGTATAATATGGTTTTGGTGCCCATCTTAAAACAATTGATTATTTTTATTTGTAGAAAACACGGATTTGGACCGACTAGAGCCAAGTGTCACCTAGTGAGTTTTTGGGATTAAATTAGTATGCTAATTAGTCGACGGACAATCCGTATTTGTCATGTTTTGATTCGTGATTAACCGATCCCTAAGTATGTGTTACCAATTTTCCTAGCATGCTAATCTAGAGGTTAACATAAAAGATAGAACCCATGTGGTTAATTAGATTTGAATTTTCAAATTACCCAACGGTTACTAAGTCAATAGAGAAGGGGCAAATCGGAAGTTTGATATACAAGGGACCTTAAAAAGGGTTTTGGCTTTTCCAAGTTTTTTTTATTGTATTTTGGAGTCGCATGAGGGATATCTTTGATTGGATGGTTTAGGGTTTGGCAAATTGAGGTTCCGGGTCGGGCCAATTATTGATTGGGTCTGAAAGAATGAAAGGAGCTATTGGTACGTTTGTGAATTTACTATGGGTAAGTGGGTCCAAGAGGATAGACCCTGATCCGAGTAACCGGGTATGGGCTTTCGGGGTAAGTGGGTAATCCGGACTCATTGATGCCCCTAATGAGGGTTTAAGGAGTGGTTTCTGGAGTTAGAAGTCTTGTGGCTTTTTCTTCTCATCAGGGGACTTCCCAAGAGTCTACCTAGGGCCTCAAGCCCTTCAATTATTGGAGTTTGTGGGTTTTTATTTGACACATGGCATGATCATATGGAGTCTCTAATTGGGTATTTCTTTATAGGGTTTTGGGATTATTAAGTTTTTAAAGGACAAATAGGGTCTTTAATATGTTTTAGGTATGAAATGAGTTTCTCAAGAGTCTATCTAGGGTTCTGGGACTATTTGCTATCCTCAAGACCAAATGACTTTCTATAGGGTTTTGGGATTGTTAACTTTGATTGAGGCCCATTTGGGTCTTTAATATGTTTGTCCTAGTGCTTGTGGGCTTTTTTAATTTGTAGAGTCGTGTTCATGGTTCGGAATCTCAGGATCGGAGGCCGGATCGGTGGGCTCCGATCCCGATCTGGATCACCTGATCTAGATCGGGATCGGCGCATCTCGCCCAAGACGAAGTGAGAGTTCACAGGGAAATATTGATCTTGGGGGCGAGACGATCCATTTCTGTATTGGATCGGTGGGCTCCGTTCCCGATCAGGATCGCTGGATCCAGAACAGGGTCGGCCGAGACTTCGAGCCATGGATCTCTTGATTCCAATGGTCAATGGCCTCAAACCGCACATAAATTAGTAGTAGTAGAATGTGACCTTCCATGAGCTTTTAGATTCCGATTATATGAAATAATTTAAATTTTCCTACAAATGCACTATTACATGCTGATTGATCTGGACTGTCCATTTGATGGGCCCATATAGAAGATCTCCTAGTCTAGAATTTAACCCAATCTAATGATCCCAAGCATTCGATAAATGCATTTTTTCAGACTGTTCTGTATTCTTTTAGACCAGGCATCATCCAAAAGAACACGAGCTTTCTACTGGTTCAGATCATCCGATCAGGCTGATTTTTCGGACTAGAAGATGGATTAGGGTAGGGTCCATATGACTGAATGGTTCGTGGGCTCCATACATTGGTCTGGCCTGAATCTTTAATCACACGCTAATCAATCCAAACCATTCACATATTGGGAGCCTTTAGATAGACTACAAACCTTTTTCGACACTGTTTGGCCTGATCCTAGCCGACGGGCACCCTTGTGGTGCTCGAACCAGACGGTCCAGACCATCTAAATGTTAGGCCACCTCGTGAACTGCCCATGAACTAAACATCACATTGTTCGAACAATCCTAACCATCTGAATGAATCCACAAGCTGACTAAACATTTGGATGGTCGATCCAAATTGACTACTGTACGAGCTCTATGTTAAAAAATCCGCAAATAAGCAGAGTATGTTGTGAATTATCTTTCTATGTATCAACGAATCAAGGTGGTGATGGACGCGCTTAATACTGTCTCATTAAAACGGTGCCTAGAAAAATCCCGTGGAATAAAAACTTAGGCGAATGTCAGCCATCGGTTACAACCGTTACGTTTACAACAAAGTACAAATTTTGGACTGTTAGTATAGGATCTGTTTGTCCATATTAAAATTACAGAATACCAACCTTCATCGTTTAAAATTTTGTTTCATTTCGATAGACATTAAGTTCATTCCGATTGGATATTTCTTCTCCGAGGTAGTGCGTTATATAAGTGGACAAAGTCGCCTTTTGAAGCTAAGTAATGTAGAACAAGTAGCGGATTCTTTCATTGAGCTTTTGAACTATCAAAAGTTCAAACAGTACTAAATCAATGGAAATGGAACACAATGAGTATTAATGAAATTGTCAACAGTGTTAGAATCGCACAAGGTTGGACATTCTTGAAAGAAAACAATGAGATTCCTAATACTTTTATTTTTAGAGAACCTCGGGGAGGGAGGATTTATTGCATGGGACGTAAGTACCCCTCAAGATGCTAACACAAATGAAGAACAGATCCATGCTGGCAGAGGATACAAGGAGGATCAAGCATAAGTTCTAATGTAGGGAGTACCAATCTTAATCAGATGGATAAAACCAGGGAGCCGGGTAAGAACATAGTTTTTGAATTCCTGAAAGGATCTGGCGTGAAAGCTCTAGATCTAAAGGGCCATATAATCTGCAGCGGCATTTAGATTCTCAATACTCATTGCTTTGTTGTGACGTATACTGTTTTTCGGCTAAATTCCATTGTCTAGTAGATCAAAATAACAATTTTGCTATTTTAATAATTTTTTTGTGTTACTAATAACTTTAATTATAAAAGTCAGAATTACTCACCGTCGATCTTGACAAGCTACTAGCTAGGCTCTAGTATTATCAGTTTCATTCTTAGTTCGATTTTTGTTATTTTACTGATTTGCTTATTTTTGTGTTTTACATTAAATAGATTGTAAGCCGAAAAGCAAAGATAATTTTTATCAATAATATTTTGTAATTTCGCTCTTTTAAGAGTTCTTCTCTATTTGGTGGATCCCAAACCTCGAGATATTGTCATTGGTCATATCTTTTTATTGTTCCACGCTGCATCACCAAGTCGTGATGGGAGCTTCTCTTCTTTCTTTTTTTCTTTTTTCGCTACGTAAGTGGGTCAATGGGGACAAATCTAGTCTGCATAAGTTTACAGAAACATGCAAACATTGTCAGCACTTTTGCTTGTAAACGTGTTATTCAATGTTTTTTTTAAAAAATATTTTATAAATTAAAAACACGTTTTTCAAGGAGCATTCAAGGGTGGATACAATGTTTGCATACTTTTAAGTCTGCAAACGTATGCAGACAAGATTTCTCCGTTCAGTGGTTAGTGGGTGTGATTTGGAACTCAAGTAGTGGTATCAACATTCACAAACCTTACCAGCTTAGCAAGCTGGTACTTTGTGACGGGAGCTTTTGCATGAAAAGACGACGGAGGTGCCTTCCATGGCTGCCATGTAATCCAGGAAAAACTAAAAATAGGAGCAGTTTTCATCGTAAGTTGGGTCCGCATGACAATACATGCACAGCTCCAGATCATATTTATGTCTTATATGTACATGCCGTTTTGGATGATCGGTATATGTGGCATGCATGCAGAGGGATACCAACCCCCATTCAATTAGTTCATCCTAAGAGATTTCCAACGTGAATTACCATATCGATGGTTGAAACAATTTTCTGACTGTAGCAAGAATGGATGAGAAAATTTTTGCTCCTAAGCACTTCATTAGCAAAATTTCTCCTAAGCGGCACTCCTCTGGACACGTATCCCAACAACCCAATTTTCAAAAGATCTTTAATTTCTACTTTTTTAGTGTTGGAGATACATGTCGGAGTGGAGACTTGCTAGTTTGTAAATTCTCAAATTATTCGCAAATAATTCACAAACCGTAAGAATTATTTAAAAAACGAACCAAACAATGTCCTATTCAAAGATCTCGATTTCGACATTGAAGTCCGACTCCCTTTGACTGAAGATCGGGGTGTGACAAATGAGGCATGGTCCACAAAGGTCTGCCGGATCGTTGTAGTTGTTCATCACTCTAAAGTCTTCGGCGTCCCATTCCAAAGCGACAGGTACTCGAGCAGTGGGTTGAGCCATTGTTTGGAAAAATTCGCGCATTTTTTAACATTTATCGAATTATTCTCGAGTAATCCATGAATTTCTCCGAATTATTTCCGGATTATTTAGTTTTGAACATGAAAATTCATTTTATAAGATAAAAAAAGGTCAATATTTTGCTTTTTTATTTATTTATAAAATTATTTTGCCGAATTTTTTAATCGTATTTTTTAGGGTGGCGTTAATTGCACTCCGTATCGCTACCGATGTAGCCAAAGCCATGTCCACCTTGCATTACCGATATGGAGCGAATTTTTTTTTTTTTTTTTTACGGAGACGGGGAGAAAAAGATCTCTCCCTCCCTCATCTTCCTTCTCCTTCTTCTCTCTCTCTCTCTTAGTGTGTCTCTTTCCCTTCCTCCCTCCATCTCCCTTTCCTTATCTCTCTCTCCATAAAAATAAAAATAAAAAGAAATTCGCTCCGTATCGGTAGCGGACTACCGATATGGCCAAAGCCATGTCCACCCTGCGTTATCGATACAGAGCGATTTTTATTTTTTATGGAGAGGGGGAGAAAGAGATCTCTCCCTCCCTCATCTTCCTTCCCCTCCTCTTCTTCTTCTTCTTCTTCTTCTTCTTCTCTCTCTCTCTCTCTCTCTCTCTCTCTCTCTCTCTCTCTCTCTCACTCTCAGAGAAGAAGAGGAGGCCAGTTGGAGAAGAAGAAGAGGAGGAAGAGGAAGAAGAAGCCGCTCGGAGTAGAAGAAGGAGAGGCCGCCGGGAGAAGAGGAGGAAGGGGAGGCCACTGGGAGAAGAGGAGGAGGACTAGTCCTCTCGGTGGTGGAGTTTTTTTGTTTTTGTTTTTATTTTTAATTTTTTTAATTTTTTAATTTTTATTTGTGTAACTTATTTGCACACACCAAGGGGTGGGTAGGGGTGGGTGTTACTACAAAAAAGGTGTGTGCAATTAACGTCACCCATTTTTTAATGACAAATTTGAATTGTTCTCAACATTTCCAGAACCGTATTTTTGCCGTATTCCAAGTTGCTAAATATGGTGGAGAGCAACTTCGCTCCCAAGCGCTTAGGAGCAAGTTTTTCTTGGAATGGAATAGATCATCAAACATTAAATAACTCGCGAGCTACCTTATTAATGTGGAAGATGGATGGATGAGAGAGAGAGAGAAGCTTCCTTGGGTATTTGGCTCTCTCTCTCTCTCTTCTCCCTTGTTTTCCTCCTTTTCTCCTGCCCTTTCCAAGGGTGCTCTGTGCCTCTGTCCTCCAATAAGACAGCTTCCTTGTTTGTTTTTTAACCATAAAATCTGCAACAACAAATCCAGCAAATCCCGCTTTCTGTGGTGTAAGAACTAAAAAATAAATTTCTTTGCAGTTCCTTTTTTTTTTAATAACAAGAGGTTAACATACTATATAATCTAATAGGGAGGAACTTACTACTATCTTTGACTTTGACTTTGACTTTCCTAGTAACTGTCTTCACTATAACTTATCTGGCTTATGTTGCACTGTCCTTATCTCAAGAGAGAAAGAGAAACCATGACAATCCATATATCTAACTTGGCTGTTTATAGCGTTAATTTGTCGCTAATTTAACGATAAATAGTGGCTAAACGATGCGTTTGACTTGTTGAAGTTTAGTGTTGTGGGGTGTGGGGGTGTGGGTTTATGAGGTGTTGCTTAATAATTTGCTAAAAATAGTACTATTCTTGTCCTCAGATCCTTTAATTGGAAATGACATTGTTTGTAGGATCTGCTGGGTCAATGCTAGCCTTGAACTTCATAACCCCAAACTGGTTCTATCGGGATTTTCCGGTTTGAATTCTGGGAGAAATCGGGTTTCGTCGTAAGGTTTTCTGTCATTATTTTGATGATTCAACAGTAGGGTCCTTAGAGAGGAAACATAATTCTGGACAACCCATCTTTTATATTTTTCTAATTTTTTTTCTAAAAGGTTGACATTAATTCAAGGATAGGATCATCTCTAACAGAGCTTATTTGTTGAATTTAGTGAGGGTGATTGGTGGGAAACACACCAATCAAAAAAATAAAATAAAAATTAAAGTGATAGGTGGGAAACATGTCACTACTGTGTGAAACCATTTACATCATGTATAAGGCAAATTAGGCTGTGTAATGGACATCAAAAGTCTTTGTTTCGAATCTTAAATTAATGATTAATTCAGCACAAAGTTTCAGTCTAAGATTGTATTATAGACCCATGATCTTGATTGGATGCTGTTTTCGTCTCGGGTAGGTAAGACGAGATCAATCCCGTGAGCTTGAATGATTCGGCCCCATTGTTTAATTTAAAAAAAATGATTACACAGTAGAAAGTTTGAAGATTTTTTCTGGGATTAGCAAGTTTGAAGATCTTTCCTAGTCTTGGACTAGTCTTGATTTGAAAGTTTATTTAAGGAGAAAACAGAAGTAGTTAGCTTGAAAATTTTCATTTTCTCAAGTCACTTGTGGGTCTTAGTAGTGGTGGAAACTTCCAAAATCCCCACAGACAGCCTGTTGTCACCTTGGAATCCATATGAGTCAAGCACAAAACCCTTTGTTTTGGAGCTCTTTTTAGCTAGAAATAAAATCTACAACTTTATGAGGTCATGGGATGTGTTATCTACTGTATTCTCATACGTCTTCTCCATGTGTAGTGCTACCCAAAATCTCTGCTAAAACTAGTAAACAATGACTAATTCTAGCAGAGCAAAAAGTATGAAGGCCCCCCCTCGAAATGACGTTTCCTGTTACAATCTCCCGGCATGCATACCGCACGAGCTGTAAACGGAGTTGCTCCATGATTGCCAATTTGATCACATTGTCCTATTCTCTTATGGGTTCATGTAAATTTTTATTTATTTTTCCTACATTTTCTTCTCATTAGATACTCCGAGTGGCGTTAGCAATTAACGATGAATATAGATTTGCTGCCTAAGCTTATCTTAATCTTAGCTAATTTAGGAGTTTTTATAGTAACCTACTGATTGGGTGTCAAATTCTACAAGCTACCAGACAAGGCCACGTGTGTAGGACCTCCATAGCTTCTACTTCCCCTACATTTCCTCCTCTCTTTTTTAGTATTATTTTTTATTTACAATTCCCCTCCAAAACCAGTTATTTAATCATTCCCTCTCTCATCAGCAGCTACCTAGAAACAGAAACCCAATTCAAAGTGTGTGTGAGAGAGAGAGACTGCCATTCCTATGGATTATCTCAAGCACTCCTTCTTTCTGTGCATCCTTTTTTTTCTGCTTTAACTGATGAGGCTGCCATTGCTATGGATTATTGGTCTTAAGTGATCAAAGAATCTCAACTGTTGATTCATTTTGTGTTAGAGAGCAGTTGATGAGATTTTCTAGAGCTACAAACATCTCCTATCTCAAGCTTACATTTTAACATTGCCCGCCGTACTTTCTCAAAGATGTTGCTAAGCTGTGATTTTAATGATGGGGAAGGTAGTTTGAAGCTTTTGGAGGACTTGACCACCAATGCGAACCGAATTCAACAACAGATACTAGAGGAGATACTAACACAAAATGCAGACACTGAGTATCTGCAGGGCTTTCTCAGTGGCCGCTCCGATAAGGAGATGTTCAAGAAGAAAGTCCCGATCGTGAATTATGAAGATATTAAGCTTTATATAGAACGAATTGCCAATGGGGAGCCATCTAGGATCATATCAGCTCTACCCATCTCGGAGCTCCTCACGAGGTATACGAACGACTTTAATAAATTTTTAGATTTCATTATGTTTCCTGAATTTTCATCTCAAAATTTTATATCCTTCGTGCAGCTCCGGAACATCAGGAGGGCAACCAAAGATGATGCCATCGACTGCCGAAGATTTGGACAGAAAGACCTTCTTATACAATCTTCTGGTGCCTGTGATGAACCAGTGAGAAGCTTCTTTCTTCTTTCTTCAAATTTTAAACCTGTTTTAAGATGGATCGTGGATGCAACTTCGTAACATGAAAAGCTCAATTACTAAAGTGTCTGCAATCTTCATTCTTTACTGTTTTATTACTTTAATTTCAGGTACATAGATGGTTTGGACCAAGGAAAAGGGATGTACCTCCTGTTTGTCAAACCAGAAATCAGCACTTCCTCTGGTTTGAAAGCAAGGCCAGTACTAACTAGCTACTACAAGAGTAATAACTTTCGAAACCGGCCTTTCAACAGGTATAATGTCTATACAAGCCCAGACGATACCATCTTGTGTTCAGATAGCAAACAAAGCATGTACTGCCAATTACTATGCGGTTTGATCCAGCGAGATGAGGTTCTTCGAGTTGGCGCAGTTTTTGCGTCTGCTTTCTTGCGAGCGATCAAGTTCTTGGAGGATTACTGGCAAGAACTATGTTCTAACATAAGGACAGGCCAAGTTAGTGATTGGATCACTGACCCCAGTTGCCGAAACATCGTACTAGGCATCCTTAGACAACCCAATTTGGAGTTGGCTGATTTGATTGAGTCTGAGTGTAATGGGAAGTCATGGGAAGGGATAATTAAGAGGTTGTGGCCTAGAACAAAGTACGTCGATGTTATTGTTACAGGGTCCATGGCTCAATACATCCCGACCCTCGATTTCTACAGTGGTGGCCTTCCACTGGTATCAACGATGTATGCTTCATCGGAGTGCTACTTTGGTATTAATCTCAAGCCCCTAAGCAAACCATCTGACGTCTCCTACACCCTTCTTCCGAACATGGCCTACTTCGAATTCCTCCCTGTGGAGAAAAACCATGAAGAAGCAACCAAAGGTATCCAATGCAATGGAGTTTCTGATCTGAATTGCTTAAAAAAGGAAGAAGGAGAGGTAGAAGGAGAAGAAGCTGTTGATCTTGTAGAAGTGAAGGTTGGTCACTACTATGAACTTGTCGTCACTACTTTTACAGGTGAGCTTTTCTCTTCAGATCTGACCCACATGCCTCATTTATTATTTCCTCATCTTTTTGTTCTTACAGGCAGCATCTAACACCCTGACCACACATCTTGGATAAAACAGGATATTACCATTTAAAGTGCAATTAATCTGAATTCAATCCACGATCAGATTTTAATCCTTGGGTCCTTGTATTATCTATTCTGACTTATAGAAATCTATCAGACTATTCTCTTTCTTGTTAATTTTCTTTCCTCTCTTTCTTATAGAACTGATTAATTTCTTCAAGTTATCGGAAATTTACTCACAGATATATATTCTTCAAGTAAGCCTGTTTTTTACCAAGACCAGTAACTCAAAGGTGCAAACCAGTTTTGAACCCAAGACCTATCACTGAACAGTGCAGGCCCTTACGAACTTAGCTACCCCCAAGTCACTGAAATTATGCCTGAGGATCAGTAACGGAATCTGACCCACAGAATTATCTAACTATTTGAGTCACTAGTAATAATATTTATCACCCTTGATACCCAATTGACCGAAATTACGATATTGAAATCTGACCCTCAATCTGACTTTCTTAACGAGGGGTCCATCTTTGGAGTTGTTTTTGTTGGCTTGGATGTTTATATTATTAGACCCAATTCACTGGAATTACATCATATGATCGGTAGTTGAAATTCGACCCACAATTCTCTTATTTATGTTTCTTGTGGGCACCCACAATTATTTTCCTAATCTGACCCACAAATATATCTTGCTCCTTTGTAAGAACCCACAAAGTTTTATTGATCAGCTGGGTCTAAGGGTCACTTCATTTTAATCATCTTCCTTGAAGCATCAAAAAAATTATTCAAAAAAAAATTGATCCGCCCTCTGTTTTTTTCTCTGTTCAGGTTTATACCGATATAGAGTTGGTGATATTCTCATGGTGACTGGATTCCACAACAATGCCCCACAATTTCGTTTTGTACACCGTCGGAATGTCGTTTTAAGCATCGACACAGACAAGACCAATGAGGAGGACCTCTTAAAGGCTGTAACACAAGCAAAGCTCCTTCTTGAGCCACTAGGCTGCCTTCTCACTGAGTATACTAGCTACGCCGACACTTCCTCGATCCCTGGTCACTATGTGCTGTTCTGGGAACTAAAAATGAGAGGGAATGGTGATCTTCTAGAGCTTGATTCTACCATAATGGAACAATGTTGCACTACAGTGGAAGAATCACTGGATTCTGTGTATAGGAGATGTAGAAGCAAAGATAAGTCGATTGGGCCATTGGAGATAAGAGTGGTGAAACATGGGACGTTTGATGCTCTCATGGATTTTTGTGTTTCTCAAGGTTCTTCTGTAAATCAATACAAGACGCCAAGGTGCATCAAATCAGATGAAGCTATCAAGATTTTGGAGACATGGGTGGTGGGGAGGTTCTTTAGTAGGAAGGCTCCTTCTTGGGAACCTTATAGAATGGTAGCTAATTGATATGGCCACGGCAGTAGTAATTTCATGGTCTTCGCCGGATTCAAGCATGTGGGTTATGTTGCAGCTGTGATTTTTCCACCATGTCTGTCAGGAATCCGTTAAAATTTGAATTGTAAAAGCTCTCTCTCTCTCTCTCTTCTTCTTCTTCTTCTTCTTCTTCCTCTCTTTTTTTTTTTTCCTTTTTTCCCTTCTGTACGTTGGATTCGAATGAACGCAAGAGGATTCTAATCCGTCTATACTGGGAATCTGTTGGAATGATGTAAATGCCCTGCTTGTTAAAAGTTTTAGAACATTATCCATTTATGCGTTAATAGTAAGGGCCTGTTTGGATCGCAATCTCTTTAAAAATATTTTATTTAAAAAAAAATGACTTTTCTTAAAATACATTTTTTCTTATAAAGGCTATTTGGATCATAACTAATGCAAAATGTCTTTATCTTCTCTTGGTGGTCCCCACCACAATAATTGATGAGAGCGATAGATGGGGAGTAGTAGTAGCCAGTAGGGTTTCTTTGTTTATTGCATTTATTGAGCTAGCAATTTTTTTAAAAATCTTTTTTGACTTGAAAAATGACTTTTATGTATTTTTTATAAAAATACTTTTTGACTAAATTATTTTAATGGAATAAATACCTTTTAAAAATAGTTATCCAAACAATATTTTATTTTCAAAAAAAATCTTTTGTGAAAAAAGACTTTTCAAGTCCAAAAATGGTGATCCAAACAAGCCTAAAAAACATTTTATTTTCTTGAAAGTTTTTAAAAACTCATAACTTCTCATCCATAAGTTAGTTTGCAATAAAAATGGTACCGTTAGAAAGTCTCACCATGATTTTCTCAACATGATCTTTCCAATGATATTCATTTCAAATTTTTCGTTGTTTAAAGTTGGGGTACTCTACTAAAGTAGCACGTGCATCACGCTTGGTCCTCCACTAGTTTAAATAAGTTGAGGGTAATTATGTCATTTAAAATGAAGGTAGCTATTGTGGAAGTTGGAGTGTGAAATGGCAATTGTTCCTTACAAGTGGAATACACAATAAGAGAGGCAAATGCGAGAGAAAACCTATTTTAGAAGACTTTTGTTGTGAACTTGATGATATTTCCATTGATCAATACACGTATATAGCCCTTGATCGCGAAGTTACAAAGTAAATGCCGAATCGTTACAAAGTAAATGTCGATAGTGTAACCGACGCCACATAAGCGGCGGTCAGCCATCGGTTACAACTGTTACGTTTACAACACTCCTCCTTGGATTTCCGCTGCTTTATGGAAACTACCTCGTTAAAATCATGTGGGATAAAACCTGATCGAAGAAAAATAGTACAGTGTATCAGTGAATCAATGTGGTGGTGATGGACGTGCTTAATACTGCCTCATTAGAACCTTGCCTAGAAAAACCCCATGGGAAAAAATCTTAGGCGAAGGAGAAAGAGTACAGTACGGAAATGTCCTTTTAGAATATGATCATCATCTTTCATTAATGCCCATCCTGATTTGAGCATGTCAACTGGAAAAGTCTTAGAGCTGATGCATACGATGCCGAAAATCAAATTTCTTGAATGTTGACATTGGTAGTGTCTTCATGAATAGATCTGCAAGATTATTACTAAAACGTATCTGTTGGATGTCAATGTTGCAGCTCTACTAGAACGTATGAGTGTAAAAGAATTTTGGTGAAATATACTTGGTTATTTCACCCTTGATATACTTACTTTTCATCTGCATGATACAAGCATTATTCATATTGAAGTGCTTCTGGACTTTTTCGGTGTTTGTGGATGAATCAATAAGGATCCCACTTTAGAGATGTTTGATCTATACGCTCACTACACTCTGTAGATTCACGTCTACACAATCGTTGGTTGAAGATGAGCTTCGTGCTGATAACGTGTTGTAAATTTGATGATATTTCCATTGATCAACATACGTATATAGCCCTTGAACGAGACATTACAAAGTAAATGCCGAATCGTTACAAAGTAAATGTCAATAGTGTAACCGACGCCACATAAGCAGCGGTCAACCATCAGTTACAACCGTTACGTTTACAACAAGTTCTTTATTATTGTATACCTGGAGGGTTGCTTTTACAATAGTAAAGATAAGTATGGCACAATGCCTGAACACGCCAATCGGTAGAATACAACAATTGATCTAGACTATCGCACAATTATTAGAGCACCTCTTGGATGGTCATAGCCCAAAAGTCGCACCAACATGGGGGGCGTTTGGGTACACAAAAAGTAATTTCTTGACTTAATTTGTGAAATTAAAAACAATTTGTAGAGCCTAAGGGTTGCTTTTACAATAGTAAAGATAAGTGCGGCATATTGCTTGAACACATCAATCGACAGAATACAACTGATCTAGACCATCGCACCATTAGAGCACCACTTGGATGCTCATAACCCAAAAGTCGCACCAACTTGGGGGCATCAGGGTACACAAAAATTAACTTCCTGACTTAATTTGTGAAATTAAAAACAATTTGTATACCTTGAGAATTGTTTCTATAATTGTAATGATAAGTGCGGCACAATGCTTGAACACACCAATCGGCAGAATACAACAATTGATCTAGACCATCGCACCATTAGAGCACCTCTTGGATGGTCATAATCCAAAAGTCGCACCAAATTGGGGGGCGTTTGGGTATACAAAATGTATCTTCTTGAGTTAATTTGTGAAATTAAAAACAATTTGTAGAGCCTGAGGGTTGCTTTTACAATAGTAAAGATAAGTGCGGTGAAATGCCTGAACACACCAATCAGCAGAATGCAACTACTGATCTAGACCGTCATACTGTTAGAGCACCTCTTGGTTGATCATAACCAAAAAGTTGCACCAACTTGAAGTGCATGTAGGTACACAAAAGAGTAACTTCTTGACTTAATTAAGTCAAGAAGTTGGAATAATAGCTTCAATTGTGTTTATTTTTTTAATTTTTAGTAGTTAATAATTGGCTACAAACATAAGCTAATTTTATTTTTTTTGGCTTTTATGGCTTCTCAAGAAGTTACTTCTTATTTTGCTTCAGTTTAAGCATATGTTGAATTGAAAACTTAAGTGAAACTTTCGTAATACCATATTTATCCTTATGATCCTTCAAGACAAATTCTAAGTAACTACTTCTCATTCTGAGGGCCTCAATCATCTAAACCATAATATTAGTAGCTTCTCTTGCGCGGACAATCAATGTACTTACTCCCAAGAAACAGTCTTCCATGTCATGGTCCATGAAGGCTAAAAGTTAGGGATATGTCATGTTCTTCACCTACATAATCTTCCACATGTTCATCATTGTTTGGTTAATTTTTGAATTATGTAGTGTAATTGTAGGCCACCATTAGCCATGACTTCATCCCAAGGTTTACACGTAACGTTGCAACGCCCGTTCTTAAATGACACTAAAATGGTCAAAAAAAAAATTTGAAAAAAATATAAATAACGGTTAAATAATATATGATACGCATTATATATTTATAACAGCTCTTACAATGTTCAAGCCATTATCAATTTTTTTTAATGTTTTGTTTTTAAATCTACTAACCGACAGGGTCGGAATGTTAATAAATGTTTTCTTTGTACCTTTCTTGATCCAAGAAAAGTGCCAGCAGTTAACCTTGAAGTCAATTAGGTCTGAAAATGGCTGGAAACTAACTAACTAATCGAGCTAGTCGCTCGTGCGGAATGAATCTAATCACAATTAGTTTTAAAGACCTAAACCCTAATAATCATGTTTGGATATGGTGGATAATATGGTAGCAATATTTTAGACCCGAAAAAGTGAACCATGTAAAATTGTGTGTTCTCTAAAATCGCACACATCAAATCAAAAAGCAGGCTTATCAGGAAACAAAAATCGGAGACCACGTGTACAGCATCGACATCGCTAATAAAAGCGAAAACAATTGATTAGACAATACGTATCGGTGCAGTGTGATCAAACGGTCAGGATCAGTCAAATTCTAAATCAATATCAGGTGACAGAGAAACATTTGTACATACATCAGAGATGAATATGAGGTTGGATGGGAAGCCAAAGGCTAGCATATAGACACGACTATGGGCAGTTAGGCACAAGTCCATCAACCATGAGCATAAAAAAGAGACAATGAGAGCAACGCAGGAGACAATAGGAACTATTGTTTAGAGTTTGCCTGGTCACAAATTGCATGCATTGTTGTACAACCCTTTCCTCTCTGTCTCTATGCATTTATAAGAAACATGTGGCCTTAACCAACTCCCACCTTCTCTACCCCATCTAGGGTTGGACCCTCTCCCCATCCACCCTTCCCCCCTTTACACTCCAACATGGCTCCACAACCTTTTCTTTTCTTTAATTTTGTTTCAATTACTTCTTTTTATCTTAAAATTTAGTACATTATACAATACAATCTCAACATTTAACTACCTAGCTAATTAATGACCTTGTGTATACCCAACTCCTAGATTGCTCGAAGGACCGCTTCTGTGCTTGAAAGAACAAATAATATAGAGATTTATGTGGTTCCCTCAAGATTGATGTACATCCATGGACTCACATTGATTCTACTGTGTTAAACAACCATTTGCCCCAAAAGATCGACTTGTTGGGTAAAGGCGAAACAATTATGTATACTAATGGGTCGTCGGGCCAACACAACATGTGTGCGGGAACACATCATCCGCTAACACGCCTCCTCAGCGGGAATACACTCTATTGGAAACTTGAATCTACGACCTCCCAGGCCGTAAGGCTCTAATGCCATGTTGAATAACCATTTACCTCAACTATGCTCTGGTGCAAAAGAAAAACTCATAATACAATCATAATTGTCTCACAAAATTGAGGTTTATATATAACCCCAAGACGAAATTAGGGTTTCCGTAACCCGTGGTGTTGTAGCTTGAACTATAGTACTTGAGCACCATCTGGCTCCAGAAAACATAACAAATAAACCATAATTTCCGTTCAATTGTGGCCCTACTTGGAGATCTAACACCATCTCTATAACAACTTATGGATTGATTATCTCCTAATAAGAAAAGTTTGATTTAAGATCTATATATTTTTTTATTTTTCTAATTTTTGCAAACATGTAAAAATAGAATGGAAATTAGGGTTTATTTGTTATCCATGTCTGAAGAGAAGGGGGTGTATCCCCTAAAATGTGAGTGTAGTTGGCCTGTTTGGCCGTAAGTTACGGACAATAGAGACCACGCACACGTGTGTTGGACTTATGTTGGGGACGTTTCTGGGAAAAAGACAATGTATATCGTTGTCTTGACTCAAATTTTGGAGGGTAGTGCGTCCTCTAAGTGGTTCAAGGACCCACCCTAAAAGAATAAGGACATGAGTGATGGAAAGTTTTTCTTGAGACATCGACGTGTCCTAGGGCTATAAAAGTAAGGACCCTGTGTGTGGGGCTCCATGCTTAATTGAGCAGGACAACAGTAGTGAAGAAGATAAGTGTAAAAGTACAAGAACTCCATGTTAAAAATGGGTAGTCATGAGTTAATGTATATGGATACCCGAAAACCTGATAGACCCAGATCCGATTAGTTGGTTTTTAGCCCGTATTTTTGGACCCAAATAACAATTAGATCCAGTTTGTATACCTTGATATGCCAAAGAGTATCACATCCGCACCTCTCTACTTTAGTATAGACTAGTGGGTGGCCCGTGCCCAAGGCAATTTTCGACAAAGTATTTGTCAAAATCACGTGTGAGTGGCTGAGATCCACCGTCAGTTGGAGGATAAGATCTCGGCCCTTCTTTATTGAAGTTTATAAGAGGGGATATAAGTGAGGAATCAACCACTGTCACTTGTTATATAGATATATAAATTACCCAAAATAAAATACCCAATTACCTAACAGGCCATCGGTTTTGGCTTGTTCTAGGTCCATCCCTAGTTAGTAAATTCACGTATTATTCATATTTAATAGCTGAATTTTTTATTTTTATTTTCTTTTAAGAAAGGTTTAATATGACGGTATAAAGCAAAAAAATCATAGATTTTAATAGGGTATTTTAGCAACAACCCCTGAAATTTAAATTTAATTAGTAATAACCCCTTATACTTTCAAACTTTAGAAACACCCACCTTGACCCAGTTTAACCATCATTCGACTAACATTTAAACGTGACATGCATCATGTTCTTGTTAATGTACCAATGGAAGGACGATAATATTGCAAGTACAATGCTATAACGGCGTGTGATTCAAGTACGTTTTAACTTAAAATAACCACTATTAAACTAGGTCAAGGGGGGTAATCCTAAAGTTTGAAAAAGTATAAGGGGGTACTACTATATACTTTCAATTGTCAGTGGGGGTATTGCTAAAAATACCCATTTTAATATTAAACGAATAAAACACGTATTATTTGCATTTAATGCACGAATTTTGTATTTTTAAAATAAAAACATATTAAACGGCTCGTATAAAATGAAAAAAATTGGCAAAATTCAGGATTTTTAAGGCTAAACGAATATAACACTTCCATAATGATCAAATTTTTATATCCTAAAACTGAATTAAACTTGAACTTTTCGAGTTTCGAATCTTTGCCGGGTCAGTCTTTCAAACTGATTACAAATGAAGCCAAACATAGAAAACTTTCAGAAATCCACACCCAGATTTAGTAATCAGGGTCGGGCCAGTTGTGCTCCATTTTTACTCCGGTGCCCCGTCCCCAACACAAAAGTACTTCATCTTAGTATTATCCCATCAATGCCAGAAAAATTCTAAAAAGGATTTAAGGAAAAATCCAACCATTTCTTACACCTTCAATTGACTAATAACCAACTTCTGGCTCTTTGTTCAGAGTCTGTCTAGAGCTACACTCATTTCTTATAGCCAATTGTTACACCTGGTGTTAGGGCCTACATAGAGATAATGTTGGACAATCCAACCGCACAGTGAGTTTTCATCTTGTAGTTTTCCTACTCACAAAAATAATAGGACATTTTGACATTTCTAACCTCATAAAAATTGACTTTAATTTGAAAAATCCAGAACTGGGCCCACTAACTGCATGGATGTTTAGCCCACCCCCTGGTTGATATACATACTAAAAATCAGCTTGATTGATAATTTCTAGCTGTTGGCTTAAGTACCCAAAAAACATGCTTGAATCCAACGGCTAGGATCAATCCTTAAAAAGTGCTAAAATCTATGTCTAGAGAAAACCAATCAGACTTATTTTTTATATGTATATCCACCAAGAGGTGGGCTAAACATTCATGCAGCTAGTGGGCCCAAAAATATCTAGGTAGACCCACGAGAGCCCTGTGCATCGATTGCATACAAAGTCCTCTCTATCTAAAATTTTTCCATATTTTTTTTTCTTTTTCTCCATTACTAATAATATCTGGTCGGGGTCTGCCTAACGTACAACATCTTACCCACCAAAAAAGAAAAAAAATGTTCCAACTATGAGAACCACAAATTTAGAATCCTGTGTGAGAGTTGTGAATGGCCTTGTTGATCTGACGTGTTTTAGGGGCCTACCATTGTTCAAAGTCTCAGCCGATCACAGTCTGGATCGGGCGATCCAGACCGGGATCAGAGCTCACCGATCCAGCCTCTGATCCCGAGACTTTCATCCTTGGGGACAACCCGCTCTGGCCATGGGATAGTCATAAATACGGGATTTTGGGTCGGGCTTCACATTGTAGGCCCATTAGTACAATTAGCTAGATTTGGTCATCGTACGATGGTCTGGTCCCCTATGGCTCTACCAGTTAAGCTAAGAAGGCTCGCTAGATCAACTGATGACATCAACTATGGTTGTCAAAGGATCGTGCTGGGCCTGCTAGCCCAAGAAGGTGTTGCTTTTGCTGCAGCTTTAGGCCCATCGACAAAAGCCTGGGCCCTTATATAGAAGGAACCGTGCTAACCTAAAAGGATTAAATATTTTTGTCCTAGACAAAAGAAGGTTTAAGATTTTCATTGGAGAAGGTTTTAGATAAATGTAATTTACTTTCATGTGAAGGATTTTAAACAGGCTTGGGCACCCATATATGTGGCCTTGTGCAAAATCCGGATCACTGGCAAGCTAGGGCTTGGGCTTTCAGAAAGTGTGTCATGGGGCAGGTTTAAAACAGTTACTAAATTAATTGTTGGATTCGTTTCCGGCTTGATTCTGAGTTCCCGATTCACGGTTCGTAATATTGGATTCGATTTATACCCATGCATCTTAGGGCACCCGACTAGTCCCACAGGGCACGTATGTCACCCCTTCCACACGTACCAGGTGATAAATCCCAAGGGGTGGCCCCAAGGGGGGATTTGAAGTCAGGACCTCCGATTACTAAGGCGTGGTCTTGGCCAACTGTGCCCAACCTTTGGGGTTAAAAAGGTTTTGAGGGGTGCAATACGAGGACTTCCCAGGATGTCACACATCGCTTATTTCGCAACACTGATCCACAAATGAGTGTACTGGATCAGGATCAATTCACTGTCAGTCATGAACTTCATTCATGTAATACATGAATCTAATCCGTTCAATTTGTGAATCATTCGCAATGATTAGATGTGCGATGCAAACATAGGTACGGTGAATAACATTAATTAGGTTTGCTTTAGACATGAACTTTTCCTGATTTTAGCTAATTACAAACAGGCACTAAGGGGATTTGTACCCATTGTTGTACCTTAATATGATACTATCGAGAGTATTGCATAGGACTGTCAATTGCTGGGTTTTAAGGTGGGCCATTACAAGCCCATGCTCTACAGCCTAAGCCTAAGCCCAAGCCTGTCATGATTTGGACTAATAGGCCCAAGTCCGGTCTAAAACACTAAAATCCAGCTTTCAACCCAAGTCTGGCCCGTTAATGATTTGAGTGAGCCCAAGTCCATGCCCACGAAGTCCTTTACATAATTGCAGATTTATGGTAAAAGTTTTCTTGGGCTGAAACTTGCTATGTGGGGAAATGCTGAGATGGCAAAACTCCTATGCCCGCTACCACAGCTTTAGCTCCAGAAAACTCTTCCCTGTAAATTTATAGTTAGGGTTGTCTGGGAAGTGAGAAATTCGGGCGAGGGAAACTTTTTTCGTGCGCAAATGCAATTTGACACTCATTTGTGTCTGCAAATGTTTTTTCGAGCCCATGAATTTTTCCCGCCAATGCAAGAAAACATTTTATATAAAAATAAATTTATTTACGTTTTATAACTTAATATGTGGGGCCCACACTCATCTAAGCCATACCCGAGTCGTTTGAAGTGCGGACCCACACAAGGTGGAAATTAAAACACGAAACCAAACAAGTAACAAATATTGTCACGCGTAAATTTTGAAGTACGATGATATTTATACGCCACAATATTTTCTAGTGGATATTTTTTCCGACATACCGAACAAACCCTAAGGGGATGTTTGATTGCCAAGTGGGAAAATTGCATTTTCCTTTAGAAAACACAACTGTCCTTTGTTAGATAGCCATTTTAAATCTGTATAATTTTCCCTACCAAGCCATTTAAGTCCGAATAATTTTCCCTTCTAAGCCTGAAATTTATTTTCCATCAGAAAGGTGAGAATTCATTTCCACCTGAAAATATTTATTTTCTCACATGATTGAAATATGTGTTCTCCCTTCTAATCAATCAGCCATTTAAGGCATTTCCCTGATGTATTTTCTCAAAAAAATTTTCTGTGCAATCAATCAAACCCTATTATTTTTCCAGAATTTTTCCTAGATTCTCACTTCCATTTTCTCCATCCACTGTGAAATGACTAAACCACCCCTTGATGTCCTTCATGTAAATAGCACTTTCATTCAATACATGAGATAGAAAAAAACCAATAAATGCCATGAATTCTAACATTTTGCCTTTTTTGTGAATTTAGTGTAGACATGGGTTGTCCCAAGGAAAGGTACATGAATATTCTTGTAAAGTGAGTAGGGCAGCTTATCGGACCTTTAGACCAGTCACATCCGCATCATATCTTCTTTTTGGTAGGCCATCTGCATCATTTCTGAGGGCCCCTTTCTCCACACAATAAGCCCAAGTCTGGTCAATTTACTTAATGGGCCTTAAAAGACTGCCGACTTGCAGCCAACCAGGTCTGATCCAAACCATGTTGGCCCATCCTGCCCCATTGATTCCCTTACCATCACTATTGCCTTCACAAGTACCCATATCCGACAAATGCTAAATCTGAAAGTATCTCGGGTCAGGATGTGCCGTGTAGGCTAGGGTGTCAAAGGGTCGGGTTCGGTCGTGTATCCAGATCTGGCCTATATAAATTGATTCCGGACCCACTCAAATCAATTAGGGTGCGTTAGGAACGCGTACAAATCGGGTGTGCAAATAGGTTTGCGTGTGCAATCATTTCCTAGGTATGTTTGAAACGCGTGTATTTGGCGATTTGCACATGTACACGGGCAAATGAATGCTCACCCTCTTTAGCAAATACAAACCAATCTCACCCATGACCAATCGTTTACACAGCCTCCTTATACAAAGGGTTGCTAAAGGTATAAAAGCCAAAATTTTCTCAAATTCCGTTCCCAAATCATGCTACATGTACACATCAGTGGGCCCAAAAACCAGGTGAGAGAAAGACCCAGCCCACTAACCACATGGATGTTTAGCCCACCCCTTACTGGATATACCAACCTGATTGGTTATCCCTAGCCATCGATTTGAGTGCTTTTTAGGATTGATTCTAGCCACCGGATTCAAGCATGTGTTTTTGGGTAGTAAATCCAATGGCTAGAAATCATCAATCAAGCTGATTTTTAGTGTGTTTATCCACCTATAGGTGGGCTGAAAATCCAAAAAATGATATTTGTAGCGCTGCGAGAGTCCTCTGCATGGAGGAGTCCTTTGCATCTACATTTTTCGTGTAGCTTTTGATTATCATGAATAGTTGTTAAATAACTTGAAAAATTAGACTGATCGGTGATTTCTGACCGTTGGATTTATTTGAGTATTTCATGGACATATTTTATAAATAGTGGGATTTGAAGGGGTAATCAGATCAACAGATAGAAATCACCAATCAAGCTGAGTTTTGGTGTCCACCTAGGGATGGACCAAACATCCATACAGAGTCTAAGAGTGTTCCACGTGGCTCATACAAATCTCCGTGAACAAAAATGAGCTGCCTTAAAATACTCTTGAGCGCTTCTTGTCATCCTGTTGTGCTCGATTGCAACGTTCAATTATTTGCCTGCGAATGTTCGCAACATTCAAGGCCGCCCATCTATACATAGGGAGTGGGTCCACATTAATATTTGAAAGAGTTATGTGGGCCCACCTCGTCATGTATATATAAATTATATATGGGCGATCTGTTTTGCGAAATCACTTTTTGGTCATGCCTTGCGAGCGAAAATTTTCTGCTGGGCTTGTGGCTATAGACCATGCAAGAACGGTTGACCCCTTGTATCTCTCAAGTTCAAGAAAATCTCACTAATTTAGATGATTTTGACCGTTTGATTCACAGATTTACATCAGGCAACCAAATCTCATTGTTAGGAATATCCGACATGTAATGATATTTGGTGGGTCCAGATCGATTACATGCATACCCATTATAATTATATTAATATAATGATCCCATTTGGCCATCACATCATTTTTTATTTTATTTTATTTTTATTTAAATTTGCCATGGTAAATCATCGTCTTCGTCAAAAGCGTTATCCTAATTGCATGGAGTCTTGCTGCACAAATTGTCTTCCTACATTTAATTATGTCTAAAGCCATATCTTCCGTTGAGTAAGAGAGTCCTTAAAATCTATTCCAGATTCCTTAATTCACGTTCTTTTTCTTTTATTTTCTTCTCGCCTTTTTATAACATTCAACGCGAACACTGCTTTTCACAGGTATTGTCGTTGGTTTTCGTTGTACATGACACAACCATCTCGATCAAAACATATAATAATTATTTAATGACTTGCCGAGTCGACTCCCAAGTCATTGAGGTGACTCAGCCCAATAGACTCCCGAAGTTTTAGAACATTGAACATTGCTTCAAGTAGGAAATCCGTCTCAGTACACATGTACTCTACAGCAAGGTTTAAGGAGGCCATTTTAACAGCATAACGGAGTGGGGGGGCGTTACGGTTAAAACGGAAAAAAATGGATTTTAACGGAATTTAACGAAAAACATGGAAAAAAAAGGCAAATTGAAAAACAGAAAAATAACGGATTTAACGGTCGTTTTTTTTTTCTACAAAATTTCCAGAATTTAACGGCTGTTAAAACAAAAAAAATGGCCCCGATAAATTCAAAGCTTAAAAATGGGTTTTAACGAAACAGGCTTGGGGGCGTTACCATTTAAACGGCCGTTTTTAAAACCATGCTCTAAAGGACTACCAGCTCTCCTTATCTGAGTGTTGGAGTACCTTCTTGCAGGTACACCTCCGGCTGTCGGAGATTCTTTTCCAAGAACTTGTGCCGACAACTGAAGAACTAAGTGTGCGGTCACGATCATTGAAGCTGTATGCGAACCCACAAACACCTTAAACAAAAGAACTTTCTTTCACAAATGCAACACATGGGGTTATGGGCCCATGACCACTAAGACAAAAGCCCAAATAAAAAGGAAATTAAGAAAAATCAAGAATAACAAAAGGAAACGTTGCATGGGCCCACCAGGTTGCACCACCAACTACCCACGTACTAACCTCTATGTCATCACCAATAAATGAGGAATATAATCAACGATAACCTCATAAATATTTAATTGGTTAGCATGGCATAATCAGCTCCTCCAGCCAAAATTTGAAAAAACATAAAGCAGCTTGAGGAATCGTTTAAAGACGTCACAGTCCCTAGGTAATTTGTATATTTCTGGAAAAGGGCAAAAAAAACACAGGGGCACTTTAGTCTTTCAACCTAAGCTAAGTAGTCCAGATGGGCCAGCTAACTTTTAAAGGCCTAGCTCAAGTTGGGCCTCGCGGGCCTTCTTTTTATCTTTATATGTATATTATAACATGGGTTGGACCTCGGGCTCAAAAGGGAAGGCCATATTAACAAGCTAACGTGTCTCGTATACCCTAAAAAAAGGGAATTTTTGACATGCCACACTCGTCGTGGATTTTAGCTGAAACCCTAATTCAAAACCAATGAGACTCTAGTAGATTGGCTGCCCATCACAATAACCAACTTAGCCAACTTACTGGAGTCTCGCAGACGGCCTGACCATTACTCTGGCGAGAAATTTAAAATTCAATGAAAGAAAAAAATATTTAAAACAATCTATTTTGACTATTTTCTCCCTTTTGAAACCTTTCTTATGTCTTCTAAATCTCATTTTTTTGTATTTGTAATTTTCTATAGATCTCCTTAAAATCTTTCATTTAGCTCAATTTTTTATTCAATTACACATTATGTTCATAAAATAAATAACACACGAATTTGAATTAAAATTACTCGCCAGAGTAGTAGTTGGCCGGTCACGAGACTCTGGCAAAAATTCCCCAAAAATCTAAGTGTACAAACTTAGCTATCTACATAACAAAACAGGGAAGTTGTCTCTCCTCTTATCCGGCTTCATAAAGGATGGCCAAGATCTTAACCCCCCAATGGACAGTGGATCTCCACCACTCACCCGATTTTGGCAAATGTCTGGACTGGCTACCTTGATATAGGAAACTTTTTCTGCTTTCATAACTCTTTATACTTGGGCTTGGGCTTATTTGTTGAAGCCTATTGTAGGAGTTGTCATAATGGGTCAAATAAGCCCATTATGACAAATGGGTAATATAAGCCCATTTAAATAAGCCCAATCCATTAACAACACAAGTAAGAAATGACTTAAATACCCACTAGCCTTGAAATGACTACAAGGGGTATTTTAGGTCAAAAAAATTCTGGTGAAACCTCGTCGGTCGTCACCAACTTGATGAGTTGTTAAACCCTCTATATTAAAGCATAAGAATCCAAAGCTTCGCTATCATATTCAAATAAACAAACTCAAAAAAATAAAAAATAAAAAATAAAAACGAGAAATAGAAATGTAGCCGTTATATTTATTTTTAAGCAAATGCTTTTCTGAAGCTACAATCCAGAATTTTTCACTGTTATACAGTTTTTCTTGCGGTCAATCCAACCGTCCATCTGAAGTCCTTCTTTATTAGCCATGTGGATAGTTTTACAATGTACCATGCTGGGAAACTATTTTACATTAGCAAGTAAGATAAACGTGCTTCTTTTGGCAGGTGGCAGATTTCTATTGGGCTGTGGGTTCATGATGTTTAAATATACATGCCAAAAATCAGATTGATTGATAATTTCTAGCCATTGGATTAAGTGTCCAAAAAATATGTAAAAATTATGTTTGGATTGAATGGCTAGAATCAATCCTAGCAAAGTGCTAAAATCTATGACTAGAGAAAACGAATCAGACTCATTAGTGGGCCCAAAAAAAGAGCAATGTGGGGCCACCAGAGTCATCTGCAACTAAACACGTCAGCTCCAAAATGTACAAGGAGAAGTTTTCCTTTTTTTATGAAAGCTTCTTCTCCTTCCATTGAAGGAATCGTTGCCACATGTATAAGAAGACAAAATTAAATTCTATAAATTTAATCTCTTATATTATTTAATTTATCTTATTGTACAGGTGGCGACCTATGAGACCCACCTTTTGTTTCATAGAAGAAGCTTTCGTCCAAAAAAATTTCCAAAAGAAAGTTCGACCACTCCTGAGAAGAATTGTCCACTGTAGCTCCAGAAAACCCGGCCCATTGTTTTACTTTATTTTGGAAAAAGATGCAACACGGTACACCTGAAACTTTTTGGTTGTTACTCAGCGCTGTAATCTGGGTCCACTGACCGCGTGGATGTTTATCTCACTGCTTTGTGGACATACATACCAACAATCACCCTGATTGGTAATCTATAGCCATTAGATTTTAGTACTTTTTAAACTGTGATTATAGCTGTTGGATTCAGTCATTATTTTTTGTACTAAAACCAACGGCTAAAAATCATCAAACAAGTTTTGGTATGAATGTCTACAAATGGGTGGGCTAAACATCCATACGGTTAATGGGGCCATATGGCAGTGGTGAGTAGAAAACTCGTGCTTCAGCACGCCAAAAAGTTTCAGGTATACCTTGTTACATCACGACCCTTATTTTTATGAGCCTCTCAGTAGGAACAACGTCAACATAGCTGGCTGGTAGGGATGAGAACCCCACAGCTCTGAATGGAAGTATAGAACATGCTCTCTCTCTCTGTCTTCTCTCTCTTTCTCTCTCTCTTCTCTCTTTCTCTCTCCTTAATTATTTTTATTTTATTTATTTATTATTATTATTATTTTACAAATTTCACACTCTCTGGTATTATTTTCTATACTACCGTTAGTCTGTTACAGCCCAAGATGCCCTGGACAAGAAAGAGATGAAAATGAAAATAAAACCCCCCAAATCCCCCAACTTGCAGCACCAGACAACCCATTAAACTGCTTTACAGCCCGCATAAACCAAACCTACCTCTCTCTCTCTCTCTCTCTCTCTCTCTCTCTCTGTAAGGCCAACCTTGTATTTTATTATTTTCATTTTTTTGGTCTTCTTTATCTTCAATTTCAGTTTTTTCTTTCATGGGTATTCTTCGAAATATGAAAATAAGTAGAGGGTCGTTTTTGTTTTGGTTTGTTTTCGGTTGATTGGTGGTATTGATATGAAGTGTTGGTTTGGTAGGGTGTTGAACTCCGATTGTGTGTGTGTCGGCACGAGGTCACTATCTGTCCGCATTTTCTGTATCCAACGATGATACAGAGGAGGGACTTCAATTTCATTTAATTATACAAATTACAAAGTACAGTGGAGACGCTTCTGTTGTAAAGGAGGGTTAATTACAGAAGTACCCCAGAAGCAATAGGAGGATCGATTCGAAGCTGGAAATTCAGGGTTGTTTCTCCAATTGGAAATTCGTGAATTGATTGTATCAGAAGTGGGTGTGGTTTTTTTGGATTCCTAGACCAGCTTTTTAATCTGGGTATTTCTCAGTTTCTTGATTAAGGGGAGGTTTGTTTGGATCTGCCCAAGTGAATTCGAGATGGGAATGTGGATGAATTTGGAGATTCCATGTGGAAAATTTGATTGAATTGTGATGGGCGAATGAAGCGGAAAAGGTTTCAGGTATGGACTTAATACAATGAACTTGAAGAATTGAGATGATATACATTTTTTTTGTTCTTCTCTTTCAATTACTGTCAATCTTCTTATATTTAAAGGACGAACTTGGAATATTATCATACGTAGATTCGGAACCACCCCCAAATGCATCTGCTGTGGATCTAAAGAATTGTTATCTAGAACTTTTGAGTGATGGAACTTAGTCTTTTAGAGACATTTTCTTATCTAATTTCAGTCTTACATTCCCAGGTAGCTTGTAGCCATACAATAAAAGACTGTTAGATTGAACTGTTTTCAGGGTAGAGTTTTTATTTGCCTATATTTGCGAAATGTGTCAGAAATTCTGTCCCTTATACATGTTTCCTTTGATCTTGAATTAAGGCCGGTCGTCGACATTGAACTGTTTTTTTTAATAATTGGTCGTCAATATTGAACTTATAATGCATGTTTGATTCTCTCTCTGGCATGCCATCGAATTTGGAATCTTGTTTCTACCTAATGAGCCCTAGATCAATTTGTTATCTTCTCATCTTTTACAAATTCAGTAACAATAAGAATAAATAAAAGAAATTGAAGTTTTGGGTGAAATTTTCTTATTTCAATCTACTGCTTTGTGTTTGGAAATCTGAGACCTAAAGCATTTTCTAATTCCTCACCACCACCACCACCAACGCACTTCGTTTTGCCAATCTATTCTTGTTATATCATCTTCTTTTGGAAATCTAATGGCTTTGATTGCTGGTTGCTTCTTATATCAATTTTTCTCTTGGTACAGTTGTGTGTCCCTACCTTCTTTTGCTTATATTGGATTATATTCTTTATATCTCAGGTTCAATGTGTAGGAGTATATACCTTGAGACTACTGTTCCACATCGCTGAACTGGGTCCCAAACCAAATGTCAAGGACTCTTGCAGTATTACTTGGAGGTGCTGCAGGAGCCATGACATTGGTGGGGATAGTAATTATATTTCTATGGTTCTGCCAATCTCGTAATTGGAGAATTTCGAGAACTTCTGAGACAGGTTCCTCAGATCCATCTGTTCAAGGTAATGTAAATATGTTTTTTAAGACAATATGGAATTTGAGCATGCTCAGTGTCTGTTGGAAAGAAAGAAAATATATATTTTTTTATAAGTGGAAAATACATTGTTGATCTTTGTGACTGTTCTGGTAACTTGCAGTAGGAAGAAACATTGGGGTTGAGTTGTCTTTAACAAGGGGTAGATCTCATCCACCTGATTCACGGGAAGCCAGGTGTTTTCTGATGGAAGAATTGGTTCAAGCGACAAAGAATTTTAATGATATAAATTTAATCGGGGAAGGAAAATTTGGGGAGGTGTATAAGGGTTTGCTTAATGATGGGTTGATCGTGGCCATTAAAAAGCGGCCTGGTGCTCCTAATCAGGAATTTATCGAAGAGGTAATAAACAATTTTTCTTCTAACAACTAAAAGTTAGTTATATGAGAACCTTGGACAAAATTAATATTGCAGACGAGCAGATTGAAGTGGGGTTTCTTGATTAGGCCGTTTCCAAGTGGAAAAAATATACCTCTTTTGTAATTTAAGATTTCCCTGAAAGTATTTATGTTTTTCTTCTTAAGTGTTGAATCTTCTATGAAGTTTGATGAACTTTATACCCACTGGTTCCTTTTTACTTCTTTCACATTGGCTTGGCAAATTTGCCAGGGGTGGCCTGGTTGCATTAAAATACTAAGTTAAGATTCAAATTCTTACAAGTTGTTTCTCTCTGAAATTTGTGATTCCCCTTCCATCTGCTTTTCTTACTTTTGAAGTTCCCATGTGTATTACTTTCGTTCTTTCTTTCTTTTCCCATACAAAAGACACTAAGTGAAGTAGCTTTGTAATGTAGCCTGATGATGATAACATATGTCTTTATGCGTTTGAAGGCAATACTATTGAAAAGTTCTCGGTATTTGCCTAGTAATCATTTTGTGACACACCCCTGTCACAAATACCTTCTTTTCCTTTCCATTTCATATCTTTCCATTCTGTTCTTTTTTTTTCATTATTCTATGACTTGAATGACTGAGACTGGATTCCATATCAGGTACGCTATCTCTCATCTATTCATCATCGAAATCTTGTGAGTCTTTTGGGTTACTGCCAGGAAAACAATCAACAAATGCTTATCTACGAGTATATCCCAAATGGAAGTGTTTCCAGTCACTTATATGGTAATTCTTTTCCCACTTATAATCATTTTCTTTTAATGTATACTATTTGAAGTTATAAACACATAGTACTGAAGTATATCGGTTGCATTGTAATGCTTTAGTACTGTGGGATTGTGTTTCTACAAAATAACAAATACATTTTCATTCTATGTATTTTTGTTGATACACAATCCTAGCTTTCATGTGATTGTGTGAAATCATGATCTACACATGGTATCCAAGCAAACCCTACTTCTATGATATTTTACTCCATTACATAGTGATAGAAGTTTCTTGGTTTTCTCTTTTGTAGGTGCAGGTCAGATTTCTCATGAGAAGCTAGAATTCAAGCATAGGCTTCCTATAGCTCTCGGGGCAGCTAAAGGTGATCCTCTGCAAAATCAGTGAGCATTGGTGGCTTTCCTGGTATTAGTTTTTTTTTCCTTATATAAAAATATCCGAAGATCTGTAATGGGTCCTGCAGAATTCCTTTGTACACTTCCCGTAAGACTGAATTATTTTAAAATCTCCTCTATGGATTCCAAAGGCCAAAGATCTTAAAGTAATTCTGCCTGATTAAGCAATCCTGTTCATTTTCTATGCAGGTTTGGCTCACCTTCATGCCCTAAGTCCTACTTTGGTACATAAGAATTTCAAAACAGCCAATGTCCTCGTAGATGAAAATTTCATACCTAAGGTTGCGGATGCGGGGCTCCGCAACTTACTTGGTAGAGTTGATGTTGCAGGTCCATCCTCTCATTTGGTGGCTGACGATATATTCCTTGCTCCAGAGTATTAATCTTCTCCCTAGAACTCTTTTACTATTAGATTATATTTGGATACTTAGTCTAAACAGACATATCATGCTATGCTGTGGGATTATAAATATAACACTGTAATGCAAAATATCATATGATTTAATCAAGTCAAACTCAGATTGAGGTTGGACTGATATCCCCTATTAAGGAACTTGACTTGAGCCATCATCCTGCCAAGTCGGACTTGGTGACTGGGGCTCAATTGACAAGGGTTTAACCATGTTTGGGATAAACCTCAGCAAGTCTCTGATAATAGATCGTTAGTATCTATACTTCCAGTCTACTGTAGTACTAGATCACATTCCATCATCATCTATTTGTATCTGATGTTTATCTATATGTCATTTACTTATGCAGGGTGAGAGAGTTCAGGAGATTCTCAGAAAGAAGTGACGTATATAGTTTTGGAGTATTCCTGCTGGAGTTGGTAAGCGGGCGGGAAGCTATGCAATCGCAGTCTTCAGAATCTGCTCAAAGCTTGGTCGAATGGGTATTTAACATTCTTCATACTGTGTTTATACATTGATCAGATGATCCTAACCATCAAACATATATACTTCTTATAGACCATTCATCATATTCGTGTCTAACCATCCAAAAGAATGCAATAGATTTGATGTTTATGATCATTTGTCAGGTTGATTTTTCGTAGGAGATCTTCTTGCTGGGACCCACTGAATGGTGGGGCCTGATTCTTGCATAGGTGCCGCATGTACATCCCAGTTGGAACATCCTGACATAAGTATTCATCATAAACACACAGAGATATGTAGATGTTCCTTTTTATATCTCATAGACAGATGGCATCTTCTAGAAATCCTAACAATTCTAAATGTGTAATGTCATTGCTATCAAATCCCAACATGCATAAAACACCTTTGAGAAATCAGTTTGGCTGTAGATTTGGCTAACGGTGAATTGTTTGTGTGGCTTCTATTGTGAAGGTGCAAAATTATCATGACTTGAGCAACATTTCTACCATCATTGATCATCGGTTGGGCAACAGTTTCACAACCGAAGGCATGAAAGAATTCATACAGCTGACAGTTAGGTGTGTTGACCCCTCTAGTGAGAGGCGACCTACCATGAATTATGTGGTATCAGAACTCGATCGGATACTCGAGAAAGAAATGAGCTTGACGACTATAATGGGAGAAGGCACCACGATTGTGACCCTCGGAAGCCAGCTATTTAGAGCTTCAGGTTGAGAGAGTATCCTATTTGCCTCCAATTGTTTGTGTGTTCTTTGTGAATTATTTTTTGAACTGTAGAACAGAAGAGATCCAGCTGTTTGTTAAGTGTATAATAGAACAGCTGCATTTTTTGCCATAAATGTATGAGAAATCATGTTAAACAACATTATTTTTTCCTAAGAACATATTCAAGATTGGGGTTGGTGTGGTTTTGAATATAAAAAGGATGTTTTGATATCCACCAGTGTGGATTGCAGCTTAGGTTTAAACTCCATGATGTGTTCCATCAAAATGACGTTTAAACTGTAGAGTACTCAATCAAATCCTGACTTCTTAATGGTAGACAGTTTTAGATAGAATTGAATGGAGGAACAGGCTTGGTTCGGTCGGCCCCAAATAGTTGGGATAAGGCTTGTCATAATGACAATGACTTTAAGAGAACCTACCTAGAACTTGATGTTTTTATAAGGCTCGTGATGTTTTGAAAATCATTGGTGTTTTTTTAAGTGCTCAATCAAGTTTCTAAATTCAGAAATTTTTGCCCTATACATTCCGGTGTGGATGCATCACTCCGCATAATGAAACGAATAACATGGATGTCACCTCTCTTTCTGCATATTTTCATGAGCTTCATCTCAAGATCTGTCTTTTCTTGTGCATTTTCCAGGCCCTGCAAAAGATAATTACCTTTTCTTGAGATTAAAAAAAAAAGATAGTTTCGACAGCATTTTCAAATGGAAGGAGATCGGGATGTCCCAGTCATGTTTTCATTTTGGTAGGTGAAAGATATCTAACCAGGGCAAATGCATTCAATGTCATAGTCTATCAAATTGTTTGAGCGAGGACAAAAATGCAATTCTGTTGCAACGCGTTACTCTCAGATGGGTTAACTGTAAGTATAAATGAACGTCAAATTATTTTTATCTCATTTTTGGCACTCCTCCTTTTTCGGTTATCCGGTTTTTATGTGATGGATAAGTTTTTATACTGAAATTAGTGAAAAACATGTTTTATAAATGAGTCCACCTATGACAGCGCGTCTTTTGGAGACAGATGCTTACTCCGCACCCCCATAATCTCTGCAATCCAAACAGTGGATAACTCTAATCATGGATTTAGACTCTGACATGCTACGACAGGAATTTGGTGTCTGGTCACTACAGTTTCTAAACATCCCTACGAAAAAGATAATCGAGTGGACCTCGCGTCGCTTAGAGTCCTTAACTCTTTGCCTCATCGCGATGTCGCACCATCCTGACATGTATATGGAAGTTGTTGTGATTACTCATATGAGACTTATGTTTGGAAGATGATTTACCCAAATCCTTAATTCCTAATTCCTGGCACCGATCATGAACCGTTTTGTTTATTTGACTCTTTTATCTGCCAAGCGTCGCAGTTCAGTACAATTTTGTTTGGTCTCTTTAGTATTCTGTTTCACTCTGTTCCAACCAGCTGGTCTTGGGGAACTCCTATAACGTTATGGACTTGGCTTGAGCCTAAATTAAACCCTAGTCAGAAATGGGTTGGTCCTGAACCCAATTTCATATAAAAATAAGCCTGAACTCGGCACATAATCAAGGCTGGTCTGCTGTGAAGTCTTGAGGATCTAGGGCCTGAAGATTTTTGGCCTTCTGTGAACTAGACCAGTCATAGGTTTACCTAGCCTAGCCCCATTGCAACCATATTGGAACCTGTAATTACGTTCCACTAATCTCAGCCTTGTTAAATTCATAATAGCCATTCTTGGAAGAACTTAAGGCTGCGTTTGGTAAGCTTAAAAACTGCAATAAGTCAGTTTTTAGTGATTTTTAAGCACTTATCGAAAAAACTATGCATTCAGTAAAACTTAAAAAACACTTTTTAAAAGTCCAATAAGTGTCCAAATCACCATAAGCAGAACAGCTTCTGTTAATTGCTTTTGTGGGAAGCCATCCTTTAAAAAAAAACTTTACAAGTTTATCCTTAAATTGTTTTGTAATATTAAAAATACCCTTTATAATACTAAAACTTAAATTTATTTTGCTTGTCACAAACAAAAAAAAAAAAACCAAACGCCATAGAAGGGATTTTTTTAAGAAAATAAGCACTTTTCTTGTATGGTTACCAAACTGTAAAAACAGCTTAACTCAAGCACTTTACATATAAGTGCTATTGGCTTAGCACTAATTTATGTTTGCATAGACAACACTGATGCCATGATATGGTGTTATGCACTGTACATTGCATATGTTGACTAGGATGATTGTTGTGATCATGAAAGGTATTGTCATGGGATTTTGTTTTCTACCTCACGTCATCCACGGGATCTTGGGAGAGCAAGATATGAGATACTCCAGCAAATCACAGATCGTGGCTTGATTTACTACCATAACCATCCGATCTACATTGGGGAGATTCTCCCAATGCAGTCACGCAAGGGACATCTAGAGACAGTACATACAGAACAAATTTGAACTTAAATTTTACAAAACAGAACAGCTGAACCTAACATACATAATTAAACATAGTTGTCCCTGCCTGCTCAATACCATATATTGCAATCAACTTAGGAAGGAATCATGTGGGCGACGCGAACCACCACAGATTAGGGCCGTCAATGGATGGGATGAACCCAAAAATCCTGGCTTTGTCCTCTGTCCCTGCGGGTCCATATATGTTGATCTGATTTCTTATCGGATTGGTATCAGATCGGGCATATACCAATCCGATATATATATTGCTCTCTATATAATTTTACCCTTTTATATGCTTTTTTATATCATTACTGTACAATACTTCAATTTTAAGTGGATAAAAATATATAATTTAAATTAAAAAAAAATTATTGGATCAGATCAGATCCGAAACTCTATTCTTTTTATCAAATTGGTTCGAGATCATGATTATGTGATCCAATATTCTCTTATCGGATTAGATTCGGGTCGACATATTTTCTTATCGAATCGAGTCTGGATCAGCGCTGATCCGACTCGAACCCAATCCATTGACAGCCCTACCACGGATACAGCTATCAAAGCTAAAGAAGCTGATGTTCTTGCATTCCGGACGGTTTGATTTGTGCAACACCTTGAAGCTCTCTTTTGTGACCGGCGCTCCCGTTACAGGGCACAATATGAGCCTCGTGGCACACTCTTAGACGACTCTGACCATATGGATGTTCGGCCAATCCCTAGGTGGACCTACAAACCAAAAAATCAGCTTGATTAGTGATTTTAAACCTTTGGATCTTTGTAGTTTGTACCTCAAATACGGCTCAAACTCTCACAGTTGAGATCAACCCTTTGAATTTTTTTTATTTTTTTATGTTTTTCATCCTGTCTTAGGGAATGAAAGAAAGTTTAGGGTAAGATTGGAGATGCTCAAGTCATATCTTTTGGTAAGTCCACCCACATAGGACAAATTTAGTATGCAACCATTTACATACTTTTAAGTATGCAAACATTGTCAGGACTGTTGGATGTCCCTTGAAAAATGTGTTATTTCAATGTTTTCAAAAAAATATATTTTATAAATTAAAAACACGTTTTTCAATGAGCATTCAATGATGGATACAATGTTTGCATACTTTTAAGTATGCAAATGGTAACTGAGGAAACAAGTTTCCATCCCTTCAAGAAACGGTTTCGGAATTTCCTGTGAAACGGCAGTTTAAATGGGAAACGAGTTTCCCGCGAACTATCATTTTTTTCAGACACCATCCTCTTTTTCCTTCCCATTTACCTGATTCATTGCAGAGTACAGGCTAGTAGGCAGTCTCGGAGTCCTTAGTTGCGAGTCTCCTGAATTCTGACCGACCCGGCAAAGATGATGCCGCCGGAGCTCCAAACGCGTCCCCACCGTCCCTTCATGTCATCCTCCGTGAGCGCTCCAACCTTCTCCACCTTCAATGGCGGATACTCACCAGAACGAAACCCTAACCCTAACTTCAGCTCCAGATCTTCGAAGAACCCTCGCTTCTCTCCTTCCTCGTTCCTCCACAACTATAGAATTGCAGTTGCTCTTGTTCCCTGCGCTGCTTTTCTCCTTGACCTTGGAGGCACACCCGTCGTCGCAACACTAACCCTAGGTCTCATGGTCGCTTACATTCTCGATTCTCTCCACTTCAAGTCTGGTTCGTTCTTCGGCGTCTGGTTCTCCCTCGTCGCTTCACAGATCGCGTTTTTCTTCAATTCGAATCTGATCTCGTCGTTTAATTCGGTGCCAATCGCTCTCCTCCTTGCGTTTCTCTGCGCCGAGACGAATTTCTTGATCGGTGTTTGGGCGTCTCTTCAATTTAAATGGATCCAGATCGAGAATCCATCGATCGTACTCGCTCTCGAGCGGCTTTTGTTCGCTTGTGTACCGATCGCTGCTTCGGCTTTGTTTACTTGGGCAATGGTCTCAGCAGTCGGTATGAGCAACGCTGCTTACTATCTCATGGTTTTCTCTTGCGTTTTCTACTGGCTGTTTTCGATACCGCGTGTCTCGTCGTTCAAATCGAAGCAGGAAGTAGGTTACTGTGGTGGAGAGGTTCCGGATGAAACCCTAATTCTCGGCCCGCTCGAGAGCTGTATACATACTTTGAATCTCCTCTTCTTTCCTCTTTTGTTTCACATTGCCTCTCACCACATTGTTATATTTTCTTCGACCGCATCTGTTTGTGATCTGTTTCTTCTCTTCTTTATTCCGTTCTTGTTCCAACTATATGCCTCGACGAGGGGAGCACTGTGGTGGGTTACGAAGAACACGCACCAAATGCAGAGTATCCGTGTGGTCAACGGTGTTGTTGCATTGGTTGTTGTTGTCATTTGCTTGGAGATCAGGATTGTTTTTCATTCGTTCGGACGGTACATACAGGTGCCACCGCCACTGAATTATCTTCTTGTAACCATTACGATGCTCGGAGGGGCATCTGCAGTGGGTGCTTATGCTGTTGGTATGATTGGTGATGTGTTCAGCTCAGTAGCGTTCACAGCATTGTCGGTTCTAGTCAGTGCAGCTGGTGCAATTGTTATTGGCTTCCCCATAATGGTATGCAGTTTGATTGTTTATTGATTGCTTTCGTTCAAAATTTAACTAGCTGTTTGATTTGAAGAACTGTAACAATTTTAGATGTAGAGGATTGATTTAACTAGCTTCCATATATTGGTACGGTTTGCATGCTATTTTCTGTAACTTCATTTTTTTGTGTGTGGAAGATCGATTGCTTTGGTCAAATAAATGCTTTACTGCTCTAATCTCTCATGTTCAATAACTTGACATGTTCAATTTGTTTGTCTAGTTGGTTGGACCTCAGCCATCAAGAAATGTTATTTTTTTTTGATAAGTATAACTTCATTGAAAGCCAAGCAAACGGAAAATTACAAAGATTGTCCAATAGGTCGATATGATCTACTAAAGCAACAACAACAAGCTAAAAATACAAAAGCAAAACAAAAGGAAGGCACGAGAAACTAACCAGCATCTTGAACAAAGGAGATCCCACCGACACAAAATCTTCGAAGAAAAGGCCACGACACTCTAAGAAGGATTTGAACCAACAAAACGTCAATCCTTTAATATTATGGATGATAATTTCTAACCCTTAGTCATTTCCTTCGAAAACCCGACGATTTATTTCTTTCCAAATGCCCCAACAAACTGTAAAAGGAAGCATACGCCATAACACCCGCCCCCTAGTTGAAAATTTCATCGTGTGCCAACTGGAAAACAATTTCAAAACATAATAAGGAAGAATCCATGCCATCCCAAAGTCCACTAGAAACGTCGTCTAGATGGCTCTTGCCATATTGCAATGCATGAGAAGATGGTAGACCGACTCCCCACTGTGCTTGCACATGGTACAATAATCTACTATAATAACCTTCCGAGCTATCAAATGGTCCACAATCAAAATCTTATCCAAGGATGTCCATATGAAAAAAGCAACCTTGGTAGGGAGCTTGGATGCCCCAACAAAACGAGAAACGATTGGGATTCGTGTCTGGAATAGGCCTAGTAAGATCTCCATAGAATGACCAAATTGAAAACCATTTATCTTTCGAACTAGCCCAAATGCGCCTATCCGCCACCACGAGAGACTGAATACTATCTTGCAATTGAACCAACAACCAAGACACATCCTCGATCTCCTAGTCGTTTAGCCTCATTCTAAAGCCAATACTCCACACCAAATCATCCCCTTCCCGACTTGAGTAGCTATAAATAGAACAAAACTTCTTGTCAGAAAGAGAGTAAAGACCCAGATAATCCACCATAAGTGAATCGTCCCCAGACCACCTGTCTTCCCAAAACCTCACCCTGTCACCTATCCCCACCTTGAATCTCACGCCCCTGGAAAACTTCTCCAAAATCTTCATGATTCCCCTCCATATGCTGCACCTGCAGACCGAATGCACCGTCGTACCTTCCCAACTGAGTTCTGAAACACTGTATTTTCCCGCCACCTCTATTCTCCAAAAACTAGTTGTCTCCTCCCCAAACCTCCACAACCATTTTCCCAAAAAAGCCTCATTCATAATGTCTCCCTGATCCCTAGACTTCTTTGGGCTTTTGAGGTGCACATAGACCTCCAATCTACCAAATGGAACTCAATAGAATCAACCCTCTCATTCCATAAGAAGTCCCTCATAGTCTTCTCCAAAACATTAGCAACACTCTTTGGAATAGAAAAATGCGGAAGATAATAAATAGGCAAACTAGAGAGACAATGTTTAATCAAAACTAATTTGCCCCCTTTCGAAATGTATCTAGTCTTCCAAGAAGCCAACCTCTCCTAAAACCTTCAATCACAGGACCCCAAATACTCTTCGATCTGTAGCTTGCCCCCAAGGGAAGCCCCAAATACTGCGTGGGTAAACTACCCAAACTACACCCCAAAATACTAGCCAGATCAGAAACGCTCTCCACTTTCCCCACGCTAAACACCTCGCCCTTCTCCAAACTAACCCTCATCCTAAAACCTCCTCGAAGCAGCAGACCTCTCAAAAAGGCCACTTGAGGCAGATTTGCCCCAAGGAACACCAGTGTGTTATCCGCAAATTGAAGATGGGAGATCATGAACCCTATGTACCCACTTCAAAGTTTGCAACCTCCCCTGTATCTACAGTTAGAGAAGCCATTTTACCTAATGCCTCCACCACCACAATAACAACGAATCCCCTTGCCTAAAACCTCTCGAACTTCTGAAATACCCGGCAGGAGAACCGTTAACTAAGATAGAAAAGGATGCCAAAGAAAGCACTTCCCCACCCACCTTCTCCACTTCATCCCAAATCCCATTCTCCTCAACATATAATCCAAAAAGCTCCAACTTACATGGTTATAAGCCTTTTCCATATCAATTTTGCAAACTAACCCTGGAATCCCTACCTTAAGTTTGAAATCTATACTCTCATTAGCCAAAAGGACCCCATCCAAAATCTCTCCCCTTCACAAAAGCTCATTGGGTTGGCAAGATCACCTGTGCCAAAACTCTGCAAACTCTTGTCACTAGCGTCTTTGCCAAGATCTTGTACATGCTTCCCACCAAATTGATGGGTCTAAGACCCAAAATGTTCTCAACATCTTGGCTCCTGTGAATTAGCACCACGGAAGTGCTATTGGACGTAATCTAGATGGCCATCCTCATGAAACTCCACCACAACCTTTGTGAAATCAGCCACAATCATATCCAACAATGAATAAGTTCTTTATCATTAAGAAAAACTTGTAACCAAAGTTCCTAAATTGTCGAGATTACACTAGTCACATCAATTAGTCTTAGTTTTAAACTTGCTCGCTTCTGGATGATAATCACATTTGAGAATTATGTGCGTGGACAATTTAAGTTGTTGGGTGGGCCTTCAGGCATAGAGGTAGACCATAGGTGCCATGTCGCAGAGTGAATTTTCATGTTTAATTAGCAAAGCAGACACCCTTTTTTTTACTCGGTTGAGTGGTTGAAGACATTGAGACCAAGGTTTTAAAACTCAGTATTGGAGTTGGATCGTCTAGGACCGAGATCGAGTTGTTGAGACAATGTGAAGAAATAAATAAATAAACAATTAATTAATTAAATAAATGTATAAAATAAATAACTTTGTACTTACTCATAAATACGCTAAAATCTAAAATCCTTGAACTTCGTATTGCACATATCTTGAGGTAGCGCGTGTCTCAAGGCAATGGGCCTTACAAAAAACTTACTTTTCGAAGGACCTGAATGTTTTTAGGAATTCTTAGGAATTTTCTTGAATTCCTTCTAGTTGAAGGGTGTTTTTGCAATTATTCTCACCTCAGTGGTTAGATTGTAAATACTCAAACTTATGTATTTTACATAAGGCATGAGTTTGTATTTATAGAGGTTCAAAACTCAAAATTTTTCATCTTTTTCCAATGTGGGATTAAAATTTTGAACATTTTTTTCAAATATTTTGATATGTATCCGAAGCATTTTGACTTAAAATATTGTCTATATTTAATCACAATAACTTTTGACCTACAAGTCCAATTTGAATAAACTTGATATCGATATAAAACTATTGTTGAGACCTTTAAAATGACATACATATTAAGTTCAAAGTATTATAAAAACTCTACTATTGTACTTATAAAAATATGGTCATTATAGTTATGGTCTTAGACACAGCCAAGCAAATCTAGGACTCCGTCAATGAAATGTACTCATAGGATGAGAATGTGTCTCGTATTTATCAGCTTTTTGAGACTATGTTCTCAACTAAGCAAGGGGACAAGTCCCTCAGTGAGTACTACAACACCCTCCGTGGTATGTGGGAGGAGTTACACATCTATCAACCGCTTACTATTGACTTGGAGACACAAACACCAATGCGAAAACTTTTAGGTTGCCCTCTTTCTGTCTAGTGTCAATACATCATACGACCTATTAAGGGTCAATTACTGGTTAGTGAGTCTCTTCCTAGCTTTAATAATGATGTTATTGGCACCTCTACTCAGGCTTCATTCGGTTCTAAATAAAGGTTTATACATTTCCTCTACTTCATTTAGGGTTCGTGATGGTCGTGGTTCTTACAGGGCTTCCCCATTTGAGGATCACACATTCATTGTGGCCGAACCAACCATGGATCTGATTTTTGTTGGAAGAAATGGGGCAAACCAGCTTGGGCCAATCGGGCCTTCGAAGCTCTTGCACAATCGTCTACTGATCATACTATTGCTATTGGGAACGTGAATCTAGCCCCTATGATTGTTTCTCATGAAGAATATACACATCTCCTTCAAGAGCTTGAGATTGAATTATGATACTTTATTACATGAGTTGGGTCCCTTTATATAAGTAGGGGCCAAGATAGACTTTACTTATCTAACGTGGGACTAAAAGTCCCTAACATTAATACTGACCATATACTACCTCTATGATAAATAAACTCTAATAGCATAACCAAGTAACTTAAGTGTGGGTCCAAGGGCCCCATATATATATCAGGCATCCCAAACCCTAGGGTTTCCTTAAGATACCCGCTTCCTCACTCCAACACCCACTCCTACTTCGTGCAACTTAGGTGAGCATCTTCCTCACTGGTTCTTCTCTTTATTATTCTTTTTGTATAGTAGGGCCTCTTTCCCGTTTCATTAATATAAATGCGTACACGTATTACCGATTAAATCCTTTTACCGATAAAAAAAAAGGGACAAGACCAATCTTCTCCCAACTTTTTTTCCTGTCAAAAAACAAATAGCTTTGGGGAGTATCTTTCTGCAAAATAGGCACCAAAAAGACACCAGTTGTGTATCTTTTATCCCTTGTCCCTTCCCCTGTTCTCGTTGCATGGATGGTGTGTTTATCTGGTAGACCTTTGTGTATATAAAAACTGTTTTTCTTTAAGGTTAAACCTGTCTGGATTGGCATTTTTTCCTCCAGAAATAAAAAAGCTTTCAAAAGTATCTTTTTCTAGCCCAAGAACGATGATTCAAACAGGCACCAATATTAAACAATCGGGGGATGCAAATAAGGTTGAAAACTCATTGTCGTTCAATATTGATTCTGATGTTCTTCTAATCCCAAAATCCTTCCAAAGATGATGAATAACACTGATCTTGGTTTTGTTTTTATAACTTAACAAAGTCAAGTTAAGCTGAGCACCGCAACAATTCATTGCGAGAATCGGGCTTTTCTGTTTCTCTGCCATTTGATGTCTATTCCCCTCCTTGTCTTTTCAATTTTGTGTTGTGGCTTGACAAGAGTTTTGGGGGGTTTGTTTGAGCAGATGATGGAAGACATAATAATTTACTGATTATTCTCTATGAAGGGTCAAATATCGAGCTTTTTAAAACTGACGCTCAAACTTTGTTTTTGTTGCTGTTGTTCTGGATCTTGGGTTTCTTTTAAATTAGTGGTATGAGTGTGCCTGTGTTCCAGCTCAAGCTGGTCCAATCCGTGACCAGCTCAGTGAGGCCAATGATTAATTCTGCTGGTATTTTTTATTTTATGTTACTTTTATCTTGTTACCCAGAACTAAAATAGTCAACCAATCTTAACAATATATGGATGAACTGAAGTTTGTCAAGACAGGATATCTCCAATGGCAAAAGAGACGTAAGAAAACACGAGAAAGAGAGAGAAAGAGTGCTGGTTTGGTAGGATAGATCAGCTGAGGAGGACAAGAGGGCATTTTCGGAATGAAATTAGGTCACGTTAATGAGTGTGAGAAAAGGGACTGCATGTCCCTCTTTCAAAGAGAAAGACTATCCTTGATTGGCCCTATTCTTGGCCCTGTAATTTTTCTTGTTTGCGTGGGCCTCTGTTCCCTACAGGTTGTCTCATGTCAAGGCAGGCTACGGCCTGATTGCCACACACAAGGGATAGAATCCACAACCTCCCACATGTGGAGGATACACACCAACATCTGAGCTAATCAGCTAGGTGTGTCAGGCCCTATACTATTGAGGCCGTATTCAATATCACGGCCTCAAGGTAAGTTTTCCTAAAATTTCCCATGCAAACCCTATACTTAAGGTGTTTGTGACATTTCAATATCAGTTATGGAATTTGAAAGGCTATCGGATTTGTTCATGGGAACAAAGGAGGTGGCGAAATTGCGCCTAACATATTTGAGAGATTATCTATATAACATTATATGTTGTGAGAGGCGTTACTGTATTATATGCCTTTGTTCAAACTTTTGACTTATGGAATGGCGATGAGGGTAATTCAGTGATTTTTTTTTTTGTGGAACAAGTGTATTAAAAGCTAGTGAGTAGCCAGAAAGAATATGGGGAATTTGGTATTAAGAGTCCATATAAAACAAATCGTGTGCTATTTGCGAAGTGGATTTTGAAGAATATGTTTTTGGTTTTCTTAGTTTGCGTAGGAGAGTCGTCATCGGTATGGTAGTTGAATGGGTGTTAGGACTGCAAAGAAATCTTAGGGGCTTTGCTTTGAGGACATGGAGGTGAGTTTCTACAGTTTATGAAGAGTTTGAAATGGAGTAATGTTTAGAACAGAAAGTCAAATCGAAATAAACTTTTGGGTACATTGATCAAGTGATTTGGGGCTAGGTAGAGCTTTCTTGGAGTTGTAAAGGATAAGCTACTTTGAAGGGATGAATGTTTGGACAGTAAAAAATCAGAGAATAGAATAGGATGGGACATAGGGCGATGTGCACAGCAAATAACTCACGATAGAAGATAAAAGTCAGTGACTTTGAGCCTTGGTAGATACTACTGGTCATCCAGACCAATGGAATAAAAACACAAGAGACAGTTCTCAAAACCAAAATCACTAAATTCAAATAATCAATAGCCAATTACATTTGTCTACCTTTGTTGATAGACTAATTAACTTAACTCTTCCAAGCATATTATTTTTCTAGTACGAATAAAATTACGTTGGAAACTTCTAGGTAGAGATTCGGGGTGTTGCTCCTGCCGGATTCTTGATTTAACGGTTCAGAGTCTGGATCTTGCTCCCAAAATGTTGGAACCTTCTCCACCGACGTTGTTTACCACTCCCTCTTGTTACAAGGTTTACTTGTTACAAGGTTTTGTGGTGGGAAGAGAAGGGTTTTGTGTTGAGAAACAAAGATGGTAACAGAATTTTGGTAATTATTGCAACTATGGGGCAACAGTGGTAATAGTGGCAAAACCTAAAATGTTGTTAAAATTATAGATTTTTGCAACAGCTAGAAACTTTAATTACAGAAAAAAAAAATGTTGAAAAACCTCAAAAATTGCTGCTCGTGAGTAATGATCAATGATGATTGTTGGGTGGTGGCTGGTTGTTGTGGGAGTGGTAAGCGACAATACTGGTGATATTTGATGGGTCAAGCCAGGGTGAGTGGAAATGCATTCAAGCTAGAAAATGGGTGGAACATGTGGGAAAAGAAATAAGAGAAAACATTTGAAATTAAGAATTAAAAAAAACTACAAAAAATTGTAGAATAACTTAGACCCTAGTCTTAAAAAATAAAAGGAACTTGACAAATTGTTAAAAGCAAGAACACACGTCCAGTGTCCACGCACTCCAGAGACACTTTAGATCCTTAGATATTTTATTAAAATTGGCGCTCCCACACTCTCGCTCATGTTCTGGGCCCTTAGCCTAAAACTAATGCTAATAACAATAGATAATAAATAACATACTTTTCTAAACTTATTACAATTACTAAAACTCCACCAATCATCTAGAACCTGATGCACCTTCCCCAATATAGTAAAACATCATTTATTCATCATCTATGCCATATCCTGAATAAACCAAAATGTCATTTACTAAAATTAATAAATTTAAAATTTAGTAAAAAAAGTAAAAGCAGAATTTTAGTATTAGCAAAATGAGAATATCACTATAAATTGTGAAAATGTGTGCTACTAATATATTTAACTTATTGTTGTCTTATTTTTTCAAGTATTGTCCTTAATCTTCTTTTTTCTTCTTCTCAAGCCAAACTGCACCCATGTCCATGTGTTTTGGCCTTTGGGAGCCTGAATGTGGAAGCTGGAAGGTTTTTGTTGAAGTTAAGGCATGGGGTACCCATGGTCAATGGATAGAACCTTGGTGGGTCTCAATGGGTGCATCTCCTATTGTTCTAGAGTATGAGGAGAACTGGTTTTCTCAAGAATAATACAAGTTTATTCTTTGAGTGAATACTACCCTTGTTCAATATACAGAACCTTGGTGCATATCAATGGAACATCTCCCCGTGTTCTTAAGGTTTCAGGAGAAGTGGTTATTTCAAGAGTAGTAAAATATGTATTCTTCAGTGAATCTCATAATTATTACATAGTTTGCTTTTTTGGAATAGGATAAACACCTAACCTACCGAGACTGCTGATTGTCATTATGCTCCCTTTGAGGTAGTACAAACAAGGGGATTTTCAGTATCTATTACAAAAGCTCGACATTTAGCTCAAAATAAACTATCACCTTTCCTGGCACCATGAAAAGTTTATATTTAGCTCAAGTAATTTCCATCTCACAATAATGTTGACTTGCTAGATAAATCATCATGTCTATTGAGACGGAAACCTTGAGATCTCGACAGAGAATGAGGATTGGAGAAATCTCTGTAGACAGGGAAGAGAAGTATAGATTGTGTTTATGAGAAGTTTTTAACTAGCTAATTTGGCCTATGAAGAGAGAAAAGAACTAATGTCACATAAGAAAACAAGCCATAAGTCCCTAAAACTCAACTTGACTGGAAAATGAAAGGAATGGGAGAGCAAGATGGCATGGATTCTCTAGGTATTGAAGGCTCAAGAAAGAGGGTGGCATGGGATATTGTTTGTGAAAAACTAAAAGTTTTGGAAGGATTTTTTTTGTAAAGAGAATCAGCAGGTTAATAAACAACTCTTCTGTTTGTGAACATAAAACATTTTGAGAGATAATTTGGAATAAGAACTTTTTAACTCTTCTGGAAGGAACAATGATTAAAGATGCAAGAGACTGGCAGATCAAAAAGATAAAAAATAGAAGAGACTTTTGAATTTGGAATAACTCTTTTTACCGTTCAAATTTAAAGAAGCTTGAGACTTGGGTTACCTCTTTGATTTTTCTGCTGTTTTGAAGGATAGAATAAAGAATGTATTGCAGGAAAATATTTAAGAACTCTTGCTGATGGTGTAGCATTTTCATGATTTTCACAAGAAAAATGGGAAATTTCGACATAAGCAGCTTCCTGGCTTCGGTATACCGGATTTGTTCACAAGTTGTATGCTCACAGTTCACATGGAAACACCACCTGCAAAAAGAAAGAAAGAAGGAAAGGAAGGGAGGGAAAGAAGAAAGAAAAAGACTTGATTTATGAAAAAGAAGAATTCCACAAATTAAAGATCAAGCTAGAGGTAATGCGCGTTGGAATAAAATATTATTCAAATATTTGTCTAGAAGAGTGTTGAATGGTTGAAACTTCACTATGACTATGCATGTTTCTGTTTACTGTTTATGAATTCACTGTGTGAAAATATTATGCTTCTAGGTTGTGCTCATGGTTTTTTCTTGGAGATACGCATGCTTCAAGAAATTTTGTGCCACTCATTATATTGAGGCTCCTCTTCTCATATTTTTGGTGGTGAACTTTTCTCCTGTTTCAATATTATCAGGGATACTGTAGCTTAGTTTGGTAATGTTTTCTTTGATTTAGTTAGTATTATTGAATTAAATGTTGCATCTATGTTCGGGATTATTGCAGTACCAATTGTGTTTGTCATTATTTTGCAGTTCCTTCCACTTCCTGTAATCTCTGGCTTTTATCTGGCTCGATTTTTTACAAAGAAGAGCTTGCCATCATACTTTGCCTTTGTTGTTCTTGCAAGCTTGATGGTTGCTTGGTTTGTTCTGCATAACTTCTGGGATCTCAATATTTGGTTGGCTGGAATGTCTCTGAAATCCTTCTGTAAGCTGATAATTGCAAATGTAGTGCTTGCTATGTCCGTTCCCGGTTTTGCTCTTCTTCCACCCAAACTTCATTTCCTCACAGAAGTTGGTCTTATCAGCCACGCATTGCTCCTGTGCTACATAGAAAATCGTTTTTTTAATTATTCCAGCATATACTATTTTGGATTGGATGATGATGTGATGTATCCGAGCTACATGGTTATCACTACAACTTTTGTGGGCTTGGCTTTGGCAAGGAGACTGGTAGTAGATTGTCGTATTGGACCAAAGACGTACTGGATCTTGACTTGTCTGTATTCTTCAAAGCTGGCTATGCTGTTTGTTACATCAAAGTCTGTTCTATGGGTATCAGCTGTTCTTTTATTGGCCGTATCTCCTCCATTGCTGCTTTACAAGTATTGACTGGACCTAGTCATTTTGTTATGTTTTGGTTTTTCATTCTTTCTAATTCATACGAGTTGTTCACTTCCTTTCTTGTTTGAAAATTTTCAGGGATAAGTCCAAAGCAGCCTCAAAAATGAAAGCTTGGCAAGGTTATGCGCATGCTGGTGTGGTTGCTGTATCTACCTGGCTCTGCCGTGAAACAATTTTTGAGGTTCTGCAATGGTGGAAAGGAAGACCTCCATCTGACGGCTTACTTTTGGGATTCTGTATTGTTTTGACGGGATTGGCTTGCATACCTATAGTTGCTCTCCACTTTTCTCATGTCCAGGTACTACGATTTACCATATTTTCTGATTTTTCTTTATATTTTCTCTTTTTCTAACTTCTCGTGACAAATCATTTTTTTTTTTTTGATAAGTAAAAATTATTCACCACATCAACCCTTCTCAATTCATAATTCTAACCTCCCAATGGAATTATTTTAGCATGGAAATGAGCAAATTTTCTATTATTGCAAGATCCTAATTTGAACACAAGGTGCTTTGATGGAAGAGTGCAGAAAAACTATCTAATCAAGTGGAATAATGATTTTATGTCCTCTTCTGTTTGAAATATTCTTTGTGGTGATTATTATTATTATTTTTTTAATATTATTTCTATTATTACTTTAGTAAATGCTGAGATGCTCTGAAAAAGTTATAATACTGTGAAGTGCAGCTTCCAGAAGAGTGAACTTTTAGTGATGCTGTTGATAACTGGACCTATACATCTTGCTTGCTTATTCATCATTTTATGCACTTATGTTTCAGTGTAATCTATTTAAAGGCAGTTTCACTTGTCCTCATGCAGTCTTCGAAGAGATTCCTAGTTCTGGTAGTGGCAATGGGCCTGCTATTTATCCTCTTGCAGCCACCAATTCCACTGTCATGGGCTTTCCGTTCAGACTTGATCAGAACAGCTCATCAGTCTTCTGATGACATCTCCATCTATGGATTTGTGGCATCAAAGCCTACATGGCCATCATGGCTACTCATTGCAGCAATCCTCCTCACACTGGCAGTAGTCACCTCCATCATCCCTATCAAGTACACGGTCGAGTTGAGAGCATTTTATGCGGTTGGGGTTGGGATTGCACTGGGCATCTACATCTCTGCTGAATACTTCCTCCAGGCCACAATCCTGCATACCCTCATTGTTGCAACCATGGTCTGTGCCTCTGTCTTTGTGGTCTTTGCCCATTTCCCATCCTCCTCGAGCACAAGGCTCCTGCCATGGGTGTTTGCTCTGCTTGTGGCTCTCTTCCCTGTCACATACCTACTGGAGGGCCAGGTGAGAGCTAAAAACATTCTTGCGGAAGGTGGAGATGGAGGATCAGGAGAAGAAGACAACAGACTGACCACACTATTGGCAGTCGAGGGGGCAAGGACATCTCTGCTGGGGCTATACGCTGCACTGTTTATGCTTATAGCACTGGAGATGAAGTTTGAGTTGACCTCATTGATGCGTGAGAAGGCTCTTGATAGGGGCGTCACACACAATCAATCGGGCCGGAGCAGCTCGGGCAGTTTCCCTCCAAAACAGAGGCTCATGCAACAATGGAGGGTCTCAACCGTGCCAACCTTCACTATTAAGAGGTTGGCTGCCGAGGGTGCTTGGATGCCCTCAGTTGGTAATGTTGCTACCGTGATGTGCTTTGCTATTTGCCTGATCCTGAATGTCAATCTCACTGGTGGATCAAACCATGCGATATTCTTCCTGGCACCAATCTTGCTTCTTCTCAACCTGGACTCAGACTTTGTTGCTGGATTCGGGGACAGGCAAAGATATTTCCCAGTGACCATGGTCATCACTGCCTATTTAGTCTTGACCGCACTATACAGGATATGGGAAGAGGTCTGGCACGGGAACACTGGGTGGGGCATGGAGATCGGAGGGCCAGACTGGTTATTTGCAGTCAAGAACACTGCACTTCTCATCCTCACATTCCCCAGCCACATCCTCTTCAACCGGTTTGTGTGGAGCTACACAAAACAGACAGATTCGACACCGTTGCTTACAATGCCTCTTAATCTACCGTCTATCATAATAACAGATGTGATTAAAATTAGGATACTTGGGCTATTAGGAATTATTTATTCCTTTGCCCAGTATCTAATCTCTAGACAACTCCATATTACCGGAATGAAGTTTATTTAAAGAACACAATACTTTGTAAAATTTGTTAGGGCAATTTTCAAGTGAGATGAAGTAAAAAAGTTTTGTCATGGTTTCCTGATTTTGTCTTTCCTTTTATTAGTAGGTCCTCGCTTGCTTACTTGCACACTTTTCAGTTTGTACATATGGTAACCACCAATTGTCATGAAGCAATTTCAACCCTATATCGTGCAATTTGGTGTCAGCACAGCTTTGGCAGCTAGATGGCCAGTTGCCTGATTTGCTTCCCTATAGATTTTGACCACATCAACTTCTCAGGTGTTGGAGGAGCTGCTTACAGTCATGCATGAGATCGGTGACGCAGGAGGTGGTCTGAGGATAAGGGGTGAAAAATGACTTTCTGAATCAGTTCCCATGATCAGTCTATGCTTGGTGGAGCCCAATCCATACTGCAGTTGCTTCTGCCACATTGTTCTCTGTTGGTGAGGCAGCAGGGTGGTCTGAGGATGAGGCTTGAAAAATGACCTCTGAATCTGTTTCCACAATCAGTCTACGGTACCCAGCAGTGAATGCTTGCTGGAGCCCAATCCATACTGCAGTTGCTTCTGCCACATTGTTGTCGTAAACACAATTGGAGATTGGAAGGTAGGTAGAAGTTGCCCCGTGTAGGAGCTAAACCGACCTCCAACACTGCTGCACCTGGATTTATTTGAAGTGGGCAAGTGTGGGGGAGAATGGGATGGGTAGAGATGTTGGACTTGGACGAAAGCACACGCATGATAGTAGCTTTGCTTGTAGGCTTGTAGCAAAGAAGAGCCAGGGTGGGGACGCCGATTATTGCTGTCTAGCCAGAAAGTCCATAGGATACATATCCATAAGGTATGGCCAATCCACCAGGCTGAGGATGAGAGCTAGGATAACGGGTTAGCTGCTGGATCCATTGGACAACATGAGGAGAAGCCTTGGGAAGGGAAAAATTTGTCTCTTGCTGCAGGGGCCCGGCCAAATCTCCAGCCTTAGAACCATTTCCTGTATAGACTACTACGATAGAATATTGTCCAAAATCAGACTTACATAGCGTAACCTTCATAAATAGATATTAAAGAATGAGCTTAACAGCCCGTTGAGGAGTTACAAACATGGGTTGTTGAAAGTATTTTTTGGATTACTCCCCCTCCTCCACTATAAAGCTGCCTACTGATTGAATGGTCTGAAAGCTGCTGTTAACCGGGGACAATGCCACAGATATACAGCCAGGGCTGGGCACATTGAGGGATTATGGGCCTCATTGTCCAATATATTTTTCCATCTATCCCTTAGTATTAAATATCTGGCATAGAGAAATTCCTGGGAGGGAGGGCACCCAGCCCATTGCATCTTTGCATGGACACAAATTCATAAAAGAAATTAAGAAAGAACCAAGTAAGAAAAACCATTATATCTATAGAAATTTTCTATTTTTCTTTTAAGTTCTGAATTCCAAGTTCTCTCAATACACCAACCTCACATGCGTTCCTCCTCCCTCCCCACAAAGAAGCAAAATTCAATCACATTCAAAGTAACCTTTGGCAGAGATCTGTACCCCTTTGCGAGAGAACCTTTCAGCAGCAGAACTGACAACAATGGATGAGGCAACGACTTGAATGGTTGTATGAACTGTATGAGTATATGGGGTGATGGGAGTCAGGAAGTGGCTCCTGGGAGATAGATGCGGTGAATGTTGCCAATTGAGAGTTCCTTCCGGCAGGTGGGGCACCTGTTCTGGGCTCGAATGGCATCCGTAATGCAGGACTTGCAGAACAAATGCCCACACACAGTGGATGTCTCCTCCTTCATTGTATCCATGCAGATTGTGCATCTCAGTTTTACACCCTCACCCTCCACCTGGATCGCATGTTGCATGCTGCTTGAAGCTAGTCCATACTTTGCCTGCCATGTCACCGTTTCACCAGTGTAAGCATTGGACGAGAGAACAAAATGGTTGCGAGGTTCATATTTCACCAGAAAATATAGCTTGAGGTGGGGGTACACCCCATCATATGTGCTCAACAATCAGGTAATCCAATCAAATAGAAACCCTTTGGATAGGGCATATCAAACATGGTTTCAAGTTTCGGTCGAAACTGAAACGTTTCGCCCAAAAACGTATCGGTTTTGGTAGTGGGCGAAACTACTTTGGTGTCGGTTGGTTTCATAACCAAAACTGATAAAAATCAATTTTTTATTCATAAAATGTCACTTGGTTTCGGTCAGTTTTGGACCGAAACCACTGAAACTACCGAAACGTTTCGGTTTCAGCCATGGACGAAACCGAAACAAAACCAGTCACTTTGAACCATGATATCAAACCCCACCATATGCACTCAACAATCAGGGTCATCCAATCAATAGAAACCTTATGGATAGGGCATATCAAATGAACCATCCATTAATGAAGTCCCATTCCTAACTACCCCATAAATGATTTCTTTCTCTCTTTCTTCTTTTTATCGTTATTTTTTGAAAATTATTCTCTTTTTATTTTATTATTACTGCACAATTAAAAACCAACTTCAATGGTTCTTTTTTTTGGGTGAAAACTTCAAAGGTAAAAGATATCCAATAGTAACAACAGAATTTACTGATTTTTTCTTTTCCTTTTTTTTATTATTTATTTTTCTTGAAACAGAATATTAGAATTGGAATCTCACCCTGGAAATTATAAACGCCAATGGCAGATAAACGCAGTGAACTCTAAACTTCAGAGAATTTCTCCACATTTAATACAAGGTGATTAATTCTCTCAGAGCAAAACATGCTTTCTGAAGGACGAAAACTTGCACCAGGAATAGTTGATGGAAAGAATGACATACACCGTGCCTCTGTCAGACTCATGGTGTACATGCAAAGCAGTAGGGACGCTTCTTTTGGTGGGCCCAAACACGGGATCAATATAAAAATAAAACAAAATCAGATGCTCAATGCAATCTACAGACTGTGTGCACCGTTTGCCATATTTCTTTCAATGGATCATCCACTCTGGTTAGTTTTTGGCCAATGGAAACTCCTACGTTGAACCCATTGAAAGGGGGTGTGGGGTAAATTTCTGGCAGACCAACGGAAGACAGTTTCTATAGTCCTCTGTTACTAATGCAAGATTACTTCATTAAAATCCCCTTGAAGACCTTATTAAATATTTAAAATATATTTTATTCATCAGTAATATCTAGCTTGGTAAAACAATTAAGAAAAGGGGAAAGAGAAAGAAAAACAACTTTGCATACCTTGACACATTTCCAAGTATGCAAGGGATCTCCACTTCCATTGGGATTGCGACCAACAGCTCCATTATGCGCTGCCAAGGCACTAAATACATCAGCAAAATGCAAGTGGAAAAAGTAAATGAAAATATAAACAGGTGCTATCTTTCTCTTGTTCAAAATCACCAAATGTAAATTACATTACAGAGAAAACCAACAGCAGAGGATAAAATAATCACTGGAAATTTGCCTTAGGCAACTACAAAAATTCCATATAGATCCATAAAGTAATTTTATTTAAAAACTCATAGAATAGAGTCTCACACAAAAAATAGTGATTGATCAATTTGATAACAAAAAAAAAAAAAAACAAAGAACAGTTACAGCATGGGGCTTGTACCATGCATCTAAGGCTTTAGTATTGTAAATTTGGAAGCAGTCGGGACAAATAAATAAGAATAAGAAAAGTTTTGACTATAGTAACCTATAACTTTTTTTTTGTGTAATCTATAGTAACCTATTAACTACAGCATCTTTCATTTTACACGGAAGTGCTCCTCTGTTGGTGGACGGCAATCAACCATGACTGTACTGCTTCTTTTAAAAATTAGATGCAGCATAATCGGATCTATCATGCTTGAGGACTTTTTCTATAACATGATTATCTGTGCAAATTGCCAAAAGGATTCACTAGTTCATGCACGAAAAACAAAACTATCACTATGTGTTACCTCCCTATGTAATTCATCTTCCAATGGAAGGCAAGGATGCAGGTGCTGTTTGTCTGCATTGAGCTATAAAGGTGAAATGAACGGGAACTGTTCAACTAGAGATGGCAGCATTAAAAATTTCCACATCCAAATGACATCAAAGATCAGATTGAAGATAGCAGATTGTCAAATCTTGAGCTATAAAGGTAAAATGAATTGGAACTGTTCAACCAGAGAAGGAAGGTGTGGATGCAAAAAACCGGGCATGCCGTCAATCGCCTCAGGTTCATGCATCACAACTAAAACACAAATTATGTGCAGAAAATTGAAATGAGAGAGAAGGAAAGAAAAATAGAGAAGATGCAAAAATTGGACATGGTTTGTCGCCAAGGTTTGTTACTATGTCCACAGGTTAGGAGAGCCGATCCACTAGGATGTGTTCTAGTACAAGGTCCCCCGACCCCCCTACAGGCTAAGGGGGGTCCTTAAATAAAGATTACATCTCGAAAATCCTACCACACATAGAGTTCTACAAAACTAGAAAGTTCCCAGGTAGAAGATTAGGACTAAGATTCTTGTCAAACCTAGTGTCTTGTAGACTCCAAGGTAGTGTTACGATGGAAAACGACTATACTGTACTTGTCTCATCTGAAGGCCAGGTCTACCTAACGACGCATGTCATGATGGACCTGTGTGTGGTCCCGATGGACTGCAATTTTTTGTACACAGAAGCATTGGAGGTTTGCAGGTTCAAATGGCATCAGAAGATCAGATTGAAGATAGCAGATTATAAAATCTTTGCTACAGTACCAACAATAAGCTCCTATGAAGTCCGAGTAATTAGAAACTTCAAGCACTAAGTACAAATACAAGTGACAACCGGGCAGAAATCTAAGGCAAAATAAGTAGATGGCACAGGTTATAATGCCAACCAATCTGTTAGTGATATTCAGGGATTGTTCATGTTAAAACTTGAGAAGTGATCGCAATGACACAGAAGCAAAACACTTATTGGAAAGCCTTAGAATAATTAACACCTACCTACTTGGACCTGATATTGTGGAATGCAACAGTAATGTGAGTCAAGTGGGAGCAAGGAAAGGAGTTGAAACCTTAAAGATTCACATTTCATTCTCTTGTCTAAGGAAATGGGAGGAGATTGTTGATTCTTTAGCGAGTGATGAGATACATAACCTGTGCCTGGCAAATCTTCTCTTCTTTTTGTTATATAGAAAAAAAGAACTCATAAATGGATTCTTTCACCAAATCCAGATCACCAACATTATTATAAAATGTATGCCTCGCTTTCATAATAAGGTGTGAATTAAATCCCAGTTTAACCGCCAAAAATCAAGGAACTATGCTATTAAGATGCGTAAATGAATTCTTTCCATACAACAATGTGGCAATTTTTCTCCATCCAGTCAGCCAACTAACAATCAGTGTATCATGCATTGGTTCAGAATCAGGGAATTAAATTTCAATTTCAACCTAGGTTTCGGCCTAGGTCGAAACTGAAATTTTGCCTTCAGTGAAATCTTGGAAAAATTTAGATGATGAAATTAATATCCTTAATTAATAGAAGCAAAATCTTATCTCTTTCTCTCTCTATAATCTCCCATAAGAAAATCTTAGTTTATGGCTTGATAAAATTTTCATATTTTTCACTAATGGACTCTGTATCCAACAAAAAGTACTTCAACACAGGTGTTGATGTTGAACACAGAAACAAGAAGACAGACGCAACAACATGGAACAGGACACCCCAACACATACATACATTGAGATATATACCCATCAGTTAGTTATTATGTAACTATTGGTTATATAGCAGTATTACTGAGTTCGTGACATGTTTTGTCGGAAAAAAAAATGCTGATGTTGTCACATACATCACTAGTCCTATATAATTCAAGAAAACTTAACAAACAAGTAATTTTCATTCTGAAACTGAAAGTGTGCCAAATCACCTCTGGATCCAAGCCGAAGTTCTAAATCTTCTTCAGTTATAACAGGTGCAACAGGTACCCATGAACTCGAAATGGGAAACAACCCCATTGCCTGCACATGATACATTGACATTACCAAAAGCAAACATCTATTGAGCACTTAGAATAAGAGAATTCAATTCACTATACCCCTGATGAAGACCTCTGACTCGGAGAATACATTAGCACATCATCGTCATCGTCATCTTCAATGGTGATTAGAGTGGGGAAACCCCTCCCATAGTTTCTGGCCAACATATCTCCTTTAGGCGGATAAGAAGGCCCTAATCTTAGCTCAAGATCTTGATTGATTTCCCTCCTGTTTGAACTGGATCTTTGCATCACCAGATTGTCCTTGACGAAAAAACCCGTGTTTCAGAGCAGGTTCAAACTCACTGGAAAAAATGATCAAAACACAGTCAGTTTGATTACAGCAACATTAATTTATGACAGAAATCAAGAAACATAAGACCAATATGTAGCTTAGAAATTCATCTATGTCATCATCTACACCCCAAATGTTTGGGGTCAGCAACACGAATCCTATTTCGCAATTAGAAACTATGTTTAAAGCTTTAAAATTTTATTTGTAAAGAACAAAACAAAATTTTAACATTTTTTTTTTCTATTTTCCATGCATAGAAGCTGAAGTATTTCAAACAAAATTATATAAAAAGGAAATCAAACAACTACGAAGAATACAAGTGGTTTAGAAGTAAATACAGAAGTCCAGACTGAGAAATGCACTAAATAGAATTGGATTAAGCTAAAAAAAGTAAACAACAGATGAAAATTAAAACAATTTGCAACGATCTGACACAACAAGAATCATGCAAATGCGATCTGCCAAATAAGAAAAGAAGAGAAAAAACCTGAAAATCAGAAAGTTTGTAACGATCAGAAACCCTAATTCAAAAAAACCTAACTTCAATCACCGATAAGAAACACAGCTCAACACAATAAAACAGTAAGAAAAGAGAACCTTAGTTCAAAACCCCAAATTAACAAATACAGAAAGAGAAATACATATCAAAAAGCATTCGATCAACATTCAAAGAAAAACAAGACTCAAACCTCAAATGTCTGTAACGATTAGAAACCCTAACCCCGTGCATACACATGAAGAGATTAAAACAAAAAAAAAAAAAAAAAAAAAAACACAACTTTGCGGTGAAATTAAACCTTACCAGGCTTAAAATCGAAGAATCCTTCGAAGAAAAAGATCAGTTACCAATCTTTTCTAGAATTTCTGAAACAAAAAATCGAACAAGCAATCGAGAGAGAGGAGGGACCTGAAAATAATAATAAAAAAAAAAACCCAACCTAAAGCACAGAGTAGAACAGTGTCATCATAAATAAATAAAGAAAAATGGGAGTAAAAAATGAGAGAAAAATAATTTAAAAAAAAAAAAAAGAGAGAGAGGGGCGAAGGGGTTGATTTAAGAAGACGGCGAGCGGGAATTGGCCATTACATAATGTACACAAATATAAATAATAAATAATTTAATATTGCTTATCGAATAAAATAATGAATATAATAATTGTTTATTGGGAGACGTTAATTGACAACGCTTCGTCCCAGTGACAGTTTTCTGTCTTTGTAGACTTCCGGGTGCGTACAGCGCACTGGGTGGTTCTTGGATAAGAGAAGGTAGTGCGTTTCTGACACGTGGTGACTAACGAGATACGGTGCGCATGCCGCACCAGGGTCTATTAAGGGAAACCGGGAGGTGGGCGGCATGCGGTGTGCGGTGTATCCTTTATTACATTAAAACTTCCGTTCCGACAGATGCTTCTGTCGCAATGCAAACCACCACACACACCCAGACCACGTGGCATATTTTTAGTGGACCATGACCGTATGGATGTTTGACCAGTCCCTCACTGAACCTCTAAACCAAAAATCAGCCTGATTAGTTATTTCTAAACGATTCGATTGACGTTATTTGCATGGGTTGATTTTAACGGTGCAAATTCGAGCATTAATAAGAGTTATTTGGGTGCAAAGATCCAAAGGTTGTAAATCACTAATCTAGCTTATTTTTGGTTTATAGGTCCACCGAGGGGCTGGACAAACATCCATATGGACGGCATCTACTAACAGTGTGCCACGTGGTCTGTGTTTTGCATTGTGACAGAAGCATCTGTAGAACGCCGTGATAGAAGTTCTACTCCATTTATTTGGTGCTCTGGTATATTTGTAAGGAAAAAGAAGTACAAAGGTGCGATAATTAGTGTCCAACGGCGTTTGACTCAAACGAACGCTGTGGGGCCACATGGGTGACCCTATGGCTGATTTCTCCTCACCATTGAGATTATCCTCCAAAAAAATGTTAGTCTAACTTTTCTGACCCCACCAAAATGTGTTCTTCATTCTGAGTCGTTCACTTTCTGAAGAGCAAATTTGGTGGGGTCAGAAACTTCAGAATGGTCTGATTTTTTTTTTAGATCCAATATTGCGCTTATATGCCACATATTGCATGAGAACACAAACAAATTGACCCCCACATATTTCGAACTATTTCCCATGCAGCAACATGCGTTGCATAAAGATCGTGGGGATATTAAAGGGCTGGATAGAGTTAGGGAAGATAGTTCATACTTAGTACTGAACCTTTATTTTCAACACAAGTGTCTGATCACCATTCCGTTATGTTCCGTTAAACTCTGCTCCAGATAAGCTTTCCAGAGATGTATTATATGTCCGGGACGACTATAATGACAATCCAATAATAAATGCTTTCATGTTTCTAGCAAGGATTGGCATAAACCAAAGTTCTAGTCAAAGAAATTTCTCCTAGATGCCAATAATGAATGTACTTTTGTTATGGGTAAAATGCACTCAACCTCAAAAATTAGGACCACGTTGAAAATTACGACCATATTTTACTCGTACCAACTTTTAATTTATTGAGTCTGGATCCTTTACACCAACTCCGCGTCTCTTTGTTCACCACGTACTCGCTTTAAGTTCAGTTTTCAAACTTTATTGTTTGTAATTTGTAAAACATCTGTTCTACTTATTAATGGACAAAGGCTTTTTTTTTTTATTTTTTTGTAAGTAATAATAACGTTGATTTTTTATATTCCCATAAATGCCATTGTTTTTGTTTCTTTTCTTTTTATTTAAATTATTCACTCAGCAGACTTCAATCTTTTGGTGTCAAAGCACACGTCACCCTTGGACAAAAATAAAATAAAAAACTTTATCTTTCGAAAATGTGCATGTTTTGTTTCATTTGTACTTTTTAAATTATTCACTTGGCAGAGGTGTTTTGATTTTTAGTGTCAAAAGGCATGCACTACCTGAAGCTTACTAAATGCTCTATATATTTCAAACTACTTCCCATGCAGCAATATGCGTTGCATAAAGATCGTCGAGATATTAAAGTGTTAGATAGAGCTAGGAAATATAGCTCATACTTAGCACTGCACATTTATTTTCAGCACAGATGTCCGATCGCCATTCCGTCTGTTCCGTTAAACTCTGTTTTGAATAAGCTTTCTAGAAATGTATACTGTGTTTGGGGGTGGGGACGGGGACGGACGATGACTATAGTGACATTTCAATAATAAATGCTTTCATGTTTCTAGCCAGGATTGACATAAACCATAGTTCTAGTCAATGGAAATTCTCCTGGATGCTAGTAATGAGTGTACATTTGTTATGGGTAAAATGCGGTCAGCTTCAAAAAGTAGGACCACATTTTACCCATAACAACTATTTTATTTGTTTAGTTTGGCTCCTTTACGCCAACTCCACATCTCTTTGTTCACCACCTACTCAATTTTAGGTCTCTGAAATTTTTTTGACATAAATTTTCACTGAAGCTCTCGAGCGTGGATTTCAAGAATCCAAAGATGGTTTTGCTTTGGCAAAAGTGAATGGCAGCTCAGCATTGTTAATGCCATTGGATTCTCGGGATACACCAACAAGATTATCAGTGAAAATTTGTCCAAAAATTTACTTATGCAGACCCCGACCTTAAAAAGGGCTGTCTCTACCATAAGGCCAATAAGGCAGTCACCTAAGGCCCCAGGTGAGAGAAGTTCCCCAGGTCATTTACCACATTGATGTTTAGCCATAGATTTTAGTATTTCTTAGGATTGATTCTAGCCGTTGGATTCAAGCTCGCTTTTTAGATAGTAAATCTAATGGTTAAAAATCAACAATCAAGCTGATTTTTAGTGTGTTTATCCACCAATAGGTGGGCCGAACATCCACGTAATCATTAAGCCCCAAAAAATGATCTATGTAGTAGGGTCACGAGAGTCCTCTACATGGACTGGGACTACATGAGTCTTCCGCATTTTATTTTTTTCGAAGTTTTTTATTATGATGAATATTTGTTAAATAAGATATTTTCAACTATAATGGGAGTTAATTTTTAATTAATTCCATATATATTAATTAAATATAAAAATGTCTTATATAGAATTCTCCCCCTAGGCCTCAACTTGTATCGGGATGGCCCGCCTGAATATAAGTAGAGATGTCCCTTCGCTTCACTCGCCACAAAGCAAGCTGTAAGACTCGCTTTTCGCCTCCCGTAGGTGGTGAAGTTTGATCAATCCATGGATCGAATCAGAAAATGTGCTATCCCATTGCCAATAAGTTTTCGAAGATGGACCTGGATGAATTGACCATGACCTAATAGAATATTTTTCCAAATTGGAGAAATATTGGATCTTCTGGGCATTGAGAAAGGATGAATTTTTGAAGTTTTTTGATTTAACGTCATTAGGATGGGAAAGAAGGCGCCACACTATTTTTGAAAGAAAAGCAAGATTCATAGAATCAGTCTCAGACCACCCTTAAAAGAAGAGGGGCGGAAATTTAGAAGCTACGATCTTGCGCCAATGATATGGCCCGCCAGGTACACCTAAGCTTAGGGCAAGTTAATTTCCGCCGCTTCAAAAGTTTTCTCTGAGAGACCTCATGGAGGAGTAAAACTTCCATCACAATGGGATTGCAAATCACACAAAACACAGCCAATGAGTTCTCGGCACGTACGCCTAAAAAGCAAAAGCACATGGGTATGTTGCAAAAGCACTTGTGTACGTGCAGAGAACTCATTGGCTGTGTTTCGTGTGATTTACAATTTCGTGTGATGGAAGTTTTACTCCTCAAGGAGAGGTTTCAAGTTGCTCAACATCCATGCCGTCAGTAGGTCCAGATGGCAGCGGTGAATTGACTAACAAAAACGGAGTGGATCGAAAAAGGCCACGGTGCCTATCACGCAGCCACGTAGCGCACTGATTCGATCCAAATGTTTGCAGGGCAGAGCCAGGTGAGTAAAACTTCGCTGGCCATTGACGGTCAGCAAAGCCCACTGACCACCGTAAATATGAGCCACATGACACCTATTAGAGGACGATGACCGTATGGATGTTGGGCAATTCCTAGGTGGACCTCCAAACCAAAAATCAGCCTGATTAGTGATTTAAAACCTTTGGATCCTTGTGCCCCAAATAATAATAATACCAAAATTCCCACAGTTAAAATCAACCACTGGAAATGACTCCAAGCCAACGCTTAGAAATCACTAATCACCTTGATTTTTGGTTTGTAGGTCCACTTAGGGATAGGCCAAACATCTTTACAGTCAGTATCCTCTAAAAAGTGTCACGTGCTCATATTGTGGGCAGTCAGCATATTCGCTGACTGTCTACGGTCAGCGAAGTTTTACTCGACCAAAAGGAGATATATTGATAACTACCCGCTTGATTCGCCTGCGACCTTCCTAAGGTCTTACCGCTACCAAAAGAGGTTGCAGAACAGTTACCACCACAAAATCGTTGAGGGACTGCTGCCGACACGTGCCCCTGCCCCTGCCCCATTTTGACATAGCACGCCGCCGGTCGTTCTTCCTCGCTCTTACCACCATCGCGGCATCGCCTCTCATCTTGCGGGTAAAACCCTTCGCCCTCTCATCTCTCTCTCTATTTTTCAGTTGGCTTCAGAGAAACACTGCTGCAATTACTCTATCGCCGGAAAAATAGTGTCTCGATGTTTCCCGACTATCTGATCGGTTCCGGTGATCTGGTTGAATAATCTCCAACTTAATTCGAATTTCGATCGCCGAAATCGGGCTTTTTCGTTGGAAAATCTTTAATTCATAGGTGTAAGGACGAAAATAGAGGTGTTTGGGTTTTATCATTGAACGAAAAGTTTAGGAAATGACGATTTTCTTTGAGAGACGTCGTTATAAGAGAATTTGAGGTCAAGAGGTCGTTGAAACGGTGAAACTAGGGTTTGCAATAGTGATCGTCATGAAACCTGAGTCTGACTATTGAGGTTCCTGCTCTATGATGGATAGTTGTTTTAATTTTGTGAGAGAAATATCTGAAACTAGTTTGATCTTTAATGAATGATTTTTGTTCTATGGTGATTTACTTGAAATTTTTATTCGTTCATAAATTATTTGCTAAATACACAGTAACTGGTGGATCGTTTATGAAAAATCCGTTGTTTTGGTTTAATCTTAATTGCTCTTTTTCGTCGAACTTTGTTCCTTCACACCAAAAATCAACCTTATTGATGATTTCTTGCTGTTGGATTTGAACTTTTTTCATCATGGGCTTATGAACTATGGATGAGTTCCAATCCCATGAAGCCTTTGAACAATGGCTATTACTAATGTAAACTAGAGATAAGTAATAGTAATTCCTTCTTATTTTCACCTAAACGGTTACGTCTCAATATATAGGGCACTCGTCTTGCCTAATCAAAATAGAACTACTAAAGTAAGAGTCCAACAAATAAGGGAAAGTAAACAAAATAGGAAACTAGCTAATGAAGGAACCGTACGTTGGAGAATCCTAATAGGATCTTACCACCTAATATGGAGGATCGCAACAATACCCCCTCCCCCCTTTTTATACGACTTGTCTTCAAGTCGGAAAGTCCGGAAAGTGCCGTATGAAATCCAGAAAATTTTCCCAAGTTGCATCGTCTTAGGCAAGGCCTTCCCGTTGAACCAGCACCTTCGTAACAACGCGGTTGTTATGCTTAAACATGCCGCGATCAATAATTTTGAGAGGTGTCCAAGTGGGTGTACCCAGATCCGTGTTTGGCGGAAGTGTAGGTAGCGAAGTGATTCGATCGCCAAGTCTCTTCTTAATAGTGAAACATGGAACACTGGATGGATCTTGGACTAAGGAGGGAGAGCAAGTTGTAAGCTACTTGGCCGACCCCCGTCAAAATCTGGAATGGGCCATAGAAGTGTGGTGATACTTTATGAGGACCGAGATCACCCAATGATCGTTGACGATAGGGTTGTAAATGGAGAAAAACCCAATCACAGACTGCAAATCCACGCTCAGTTCGGTGAATATCGTCATATACGCGCATACGATTTTGAGTGGAATGGAGGTTGTCCTTTAAGGTGCAGAGCATAACATCCCTGTTGCTTAACACAGAATCCACGGCATGGACACTAGTGGAGCCAGGCAAATACGTGTCAATGCGAGGGGGAAGCTAGCCATATACAATTTGGAATAACGTCATTTTTGTTGCGCTGTGGAACGAAGTATTGTACCAGAACTTTGCCCAAGGGATGGATTGCACCCATTGATTAGGGCATTGACCGGCAAATCAACGTTAAGTATTGTTCGATGGACTGATTGACAACTTCCGTTTGCCCATCAGTCTGTGGATGGTAAGTCGTGCTGCGATAGAGGGTTGTGCCTTGTTGCTCAAAGAATGCCTCCTAGAATTGGCTAATGAAAACATGATCTCTATCACTCACAAGGGAGTTGGGCATGTCGTGCAATTTTGTGACATCACGAATTAAATTATCCGTTATAGTTGAGGCTGTGTTAGGGTGTTCCAGGGCTGAAAAGTGTGCTGCTTTGCTGAAACGTTCCACCACGACCATGATAGTCATTTTCCGTTCCGAAGGGGGAAGACCCTCGATGAAATCCATGGAGATCGACCCAGACATCTGCAAGAATGGGTAATGGTTGTAGTAGACCTGGAGAGGCAATTGTTTCATGCTTGATTCTTTGGCACACATCGCACTCCACTACAAATTTTTGAATGGATTTTTTCATACCCTTCAAGTAGAAATTTGTGGATGCACACTTTTAGGTCGGAAGGAAGCCAAAGTGGCCGCCAATGGAAGTCATGGAATTCAAAAACAGGGACTGAGAGTTTGTAGCGAAGGGCTTCACTGTGCAAGGAGTAGTGCGGTCTTGCCGTTGGGTTTTGACACAGCTGATCTCAGATGTTGCATAAATCAGTGTTGTGCGCATAATCAGCCACGATGTCGGCCAGAGCAGAAAAGATCGGTTGGGAGAACATGTGGATGTGGGGCGTCTCGTGCAACCTAGAGAGAGCATCAGCAGCGACATTGTCTTTGCTAGGGCGGTAGACAATTTCGTAATCAAATTCAATGAGCTTTGTAAGCTATTTGGGTTGTTCAACAGTTGTTAAGCGTTGTTCCATGAAATACTTGAGGGTACAGTGATCAGTGATGATCTTGAAGTGACGCCCTAACAAATATGGCCACCATTTGGAGACTGCAAAAAAGAACTGCGAGCATTTCCTTGTCATAAATTGGCAAGGTGAGATTTTGACCTGAAAGAGCTTTATTGTGATAGGCTAATGAGTGGCCGAATTGTATAAGGACGACACTGATTCCTGTACCAGAAGCGTCGCACTTAATGACGAAATCGTGGGAAAAGTCCAACAGTGCAAGGATCAGTGTTGAAGTCATGGCTTGCTTTAACATGCCAAAGGCAGTCTCGGCTTCAGAGGATCACTGGCAGGCATCCTTATGAAGCATATTTGTGAGTGGTCGTGCAATAGTACCGTAGTGTTTGACAAGCTTGCGGTAGTTGCCAGTCAATCCGAGGAAACCACGTAGGGCCTTGAGAGATTCAGGTTTCGACAATTGAAGCATGCCGTCAATTTTAGATGGATCAACTTGAACACGCATTAGAGATGAGATGACCGAGATATTCCACCTAGGGCTGGGCAAACAAGCACTTACTCTGCTTAACAAATCGTTGGTTAGATCGGAGAAGCCGAAAGATAGAAGTAAGATGAGATAAATAATTAGACACGTTAGCACTGTAAATGAGGATGTCATAAAAAAACTAGCACAAAACGATGCAAAAATGGCCGAATGATGTCATTCATCAGACTCTGGAATGTGGCCGGTGCGTTGGAGAGGCCAAAGGGTATAACGAGAAACTCATAGAGCCCTTCGTGTGTGCAAAATGTTGTTTTGGTGATATTCGGTTCGGCGGCCCGGATCTGGTGATAACCTAATCGTAAGTCCAACTTAAAAAAACAGGATCGCCGTGTAGCTCATCTAAGAGTTCATCGATGATCGGAATGGGGTATCGGTCGCGAACCGTGATATTGCTGTGGGCACGGTAGTTGATGCACATTCGCTAGGAGCCATCATCTTCTTAACGAGTAAAACATGAGAGGATAAGGGGCTAGTGCTAGGCCGGATAATACCTGAATCACACATCTCTCGAATGAGCTTTTCAATCTCATTTTTTTGAAAATGAGGATAACGGTAGGGTGTGACATTAGTGGGAGCGCTGCCGGGCATTAGGGGGATGTGATGATCATGAGATCAGGAAGGGGGAAGCCCTTCTGGTGTTTGGAAGAGGTCAACAAACTCTTGAAGGAGTTGAGCAATGGTCGGGTACGTCTTATCTTACCGGTTGGTGGAGCATTAAGACAAATAAGCCTTGACGTTGTTGGGAGAATAGCAATCCGCAGTATCATTGACTGTGGCAAAAAAAGATGAAAGGCCAGTAAGGCGAATAAAGTCACCGCCGTGCTGGAACTTCATAGTCAAATCCTTGAAATTGCAGTTAATTATGCCAAGTGTTTTGAGCCATTCAACGCCCAAAATGATGTCGTACCCACAAACTGGAAGTACATAAAAATTACCGGTGAAGATGAACCCTTGAATGGAGAAGGAAATATATCAGGACAACGGCTGGGGCTGAACATTGCTACCGTTTGTAATAGTCACTTTGAGAGGGGTCGATCGGCCAATGAAGAACCCACCATGTTTGAAGATTTTGGGGCTGATAAAATTGTGTGTGGCCCTTGAGTCAACCAAAATCGTAATAGAATGATTTTTAATGTGACCAGAGAGACGCATGGTGTCTGGACTTTGAGTGTCGGTAATGGCGTGGAGTGATATTTCCATTGGCGGGGGCTTAGCGTTAGAAACATCCAGGTTTGTAGTATTGTAATCGCCGGATTCCAGGAATAATAGCTGAGGCCTTTGGCATTGATGCCTGGGCTTAAACTATTCATCACAGTTAAGCATAGGCCTTTTTCGCGGCGTTCTTGTTGTTCTGTCGTACTTAAGTGACAAATACTGGAAGGAACAGTACTAGGCTTGGCCGTTATAGAGTTGCTGGCCAGATGAGATGGAATTGGCGGTAAAGAGCGCGAAGAGGGACCTCGAAATGTTTGCTTGATGTTGACTGAGGATAGTAAGGTAGACACAACTATCTCTTGTTGCTTGGTGATGGCGTAGGCACTGGAGAGGGAGGTGGGATTGAGGAGCGTAAACCTCAAACGGTTGTCCTCTTTTAACTCGGAAATAAAACAACGAATCAAAAAACTTACTGGTATGATTTGGGAGCGATTGGGCAAGCGTTCAAACTTGGTCTGGTGGTCACGAACAATAGTAGATTGTCAGAGTTTTGGCAGTGAGCCTTCAGGGTCCTCATCCTCTGGTGTGCCAAAATGGATACAGAAGGCACGCGTGAACTTGTACCAGGAAGGTCGGCCACTTGTCTTGCGTAGCCATTGAAACCAAGGGATTGTGTCGCCCTTTAAGTGAACTGAAGCGACATCAACCAACTGGTCATCAGGGATGACATTGAGTTGTTGGAATTGTTGAGCATCAAAAACCCATCCCCCAAGGTCAGTTCTGTCGAAGGTAGGGAAATCAATATGGATAGGTCGACCTTGGAATCCTTGGAATGGCATAGGAAAAAAAATTTGGCAAGTTTCTGGTGGAGTTCGAAACCCGGGGGGTCGTTCTGGTGGTAGAGGAAGCGTAGCAGGTGGTTGTGCAGAAAGCCTTGCAATCGCAACGTGGATTTTGAGAATTGCTTCAGTCAGTTCTGACACCTGAGAATTGAGTGAGGCATTGTTGGCAGCTATTGATTCAAGTGTGGGGTCGATGAGGTCGGCCTCCTTGAGAGGGACATCGGCAATGGTAGGGGGCAACCATAGGTGTGACCGTGCGAGGAAGAATGAATTTGACACCAAATGTTAGAGTCTAAGCTACTCTATTGTTAACAATGGCTATTACTAATGGAAACTAGAGATAAGTAATAATAATTCCTTCTCATTTTCAATTAAAGGGTTACATCTCAATATATAGGGCACGAGTCTAATAAGGGAAAGTAAACAAAATAGGAGACTAGTTAATGAAGGAATCATAGGTAGGAGAATCCTAATAGGATCGTACCACCTAATATGGTGGATCACAATAGAAATATCTGAAACTAGTTTGATCTTTAATGAATGATTTTTGTTTAATGGTGATTTACTTGAAATCTTTATTCGTTCACAACTTATTTGGTAAATAGACAGTAACCGATCGATCATTTATGAAAAAATCCGTTGTTTTGGTTTAATCTTAGGGTGTGTTTGATTTACAGTGGGAAAATTGCATTTTCCTTGGGAAAAACAACTGCCTTTGTTAGATAGCCATTTTAAATCTATATGATTTTCCCTACCAAGCCATTTAAATCTGGACAATTTTCCCTACTAAGCCCGGAATTCATTTCCCATCCAGATAGGTGAGAATTCATTTCCACCTGAAAATAGGCCTTTATTTTCTCACATGATTGAAATATGTGTTCTCAGTTGCAATCCATCAGCCATTTAAGGCATTTCTCAGATGTGTTTTCTCGGGAAAATTTTCTGTGCAATCAAACACGCCCTTAATTGTTCTTTTTCATCAAACTTTGTTCCTTCACACCAAAAATCAACCTTATTGATGATTTCTTGCTGTTGGATTTGAATTTTTTTTCATCATAGGCTTATGAACTATGGATGAGTTCCAATCCCACGAAGCTTGTGACAAAATAAAGCTCAATTCCAATGGCTAGAAATCATCAATCAGGTTGATGTTGGTGATTTGTTGGCCCACCAAGGGGTGCCAAACATGTGATTACAAAAAAAAAAAAAAAAAAAAAGGGGGTGCCAAACATGTCATTGGTTAGTGGGCTAGAAGTATGCACCACGTGGCATTTTGGAGGGTCCTATCAAACTTTATGAGACCGGTTCTATTCAAGCCGGACTCGTTGTTACCTGTACCGAGGTTTAAAAATCGGCCGTTATAACGAAAATAACGGCCGTTATAACGGATTCAGACCTACCCCGTTACATTACGCACCTTTAAAACGCCCAGAAAATAACGGCCATTATTTTCCGTTATAACGAAAATAACGACCGTTATTTTCTGGAAAAATGTGAAAAGGCCGTTTTTTTTTTTTTTTTTTTCTCCCGTTTTTTTCCGTTATTTTCTGTTTTTGAAATTTTCAAATTCAAATTTCAAAATTTGAATTTCAGCGCCCGTTTTTTTCCGTTATTTCCGTTATTTTCCCATTTTTTTCCATTTTTGCCCTTGAGCTTTTTTTTGTTATAATGGCCGTTATAATGGGAGAAACGGTAACGCCCCTAGACCGTTATACCGTTATAACGGTCCCTTTTAAACCTTGACCTGTACATGCCATTATATGTACGACCTTTTCTTTCTCATCCTTACTTTTTATTTCTTATTCTTCTTCTTGTGCTTTTTAGTACGTAGCATTGGACTGTATTCTAAGCAAAGACGTTTGTTCCATAACATGGCGACTCTGCGAAGAGCTTTGATCAGTCTCCGCCAAACCCTAAAATCCATTAATCATACCTCCGTCGCAATCGCTCCGCTTCGATCAGAAACCCTTTACAGGTGCAGAGTACTCATATTTCTTTTTAAGGAATCTACAATCCATGTTATCTTCTTTGATTGGATAATTTGGTTTTTGTTCTTTTTCAGATCTCATTTGGGTTCGGTTTCTCGTTTTTCTTATGATTCACACTCGTTCGATATCGATCTTTCAAATGAGGAAAGCAAAAGGCGCATTTTTAACAGGTCATTCTATTTTTTGAAACCTAGGGTTTGAGTTTTCTGTTGAAATTGGTTTTTTAAGCCATAAATTCTTCTTTTGGAGTGTGTAGGTTGTTGTATCGGAGCAAGCAACGCGGGCTTCTTGAATTGGATTTGGTTTTAGGTAATTGGGTGGAGGAGAATATCTTCTCAATGGATGAGTCCCGAATTAAAGCGCTTGTAGATGTTCTCGACATGGTAAGCCTGATACCTTTAGATGGTTTTGTGTGTTTAATGGATTTCATTGATGAAGCATTAGTTAATTCGACTTCGAGTCTACTCAAAACTTGTGCCCTCATCTAGTCAGGGTTGTGTTTGTGGTTCTTAAATCTTGATTTGGCATTGAGATTGATAAGCTACTCAAGGAAGAATATAAACCATGGTTATATATTATAGGGTAGAGAAACGGTGTCTATAGAAAATGGAGGATGAAGATTTATGCTTGGATGATTATTAGCACTTTTTTAGGATGTGTGGTGCACATGTAGGTGGCCAAGACCTACCATTGAATGATCTAACTAAGGAGATTTGTGTATCTGCCTGATTGGTGATCTTTTCTTTAGACCATTCATTTTTTTTGTCCGGAAAGAATGCAATAGATCGTATGTTGTGATCATCCAAACACTACTTTTGACATGGAAGATTTTCTAGATGGGACCCAACATATGGTGGGTCCGAACTCTTGCATGTAGTGATGCCTACGGATGGTCTTCATGGTGTAGGTTTACCCATATACACTGTAGAAAATACTGTATGATTCCATGCTATGCGGTTTTTTTTTTATGGGTATGCTATACTGTTAGTAGCAGAGCAATTGTGGTTTCTTGGAAAAATGAAGTGGATTGTTGGGAAAATTAAGGTGACATTAAGGCTCTGTTTGGTTCACCACAAAACAATCACCTGGAAAAGCAATTCAAGGAAAAATAATTTCCAATAAAACATTTTTTTAGAAATGGCTTTTCCTTCGTTTGGTTTAGCATAGGAAACTTAAACACGCAAAAAATAAAAAAATGAAAATATCTCATCTTTGTTACAACGATAGTGGTTATGGTGCCAATCATTAAAGCCCCGACACATCTCTCCTTCGTCTCTCAATGCACAAGTTGTCCAATCTTCTGTTCCCTTCTTCCCCCTCTTTATTCTCGTAAACTCCTCTTTGCGCTCTCTGCAACCTTCATGTCTTCCATTATTGCTCCTGCCATCATGATGTTGGTGAAGATCGTTGACTCACAAGGAAATGTAACATGCCTGTGAACCCCATTAACTAACTACTGCTTATTAAAAAAGACCAAAATACCCAAAAAAACTCTTCATCTGTTATACCTCTTTAAATATTTTACAAGAAGAAAAATGTGAGTTTTTTGGGGGTATTTTGATATTATCGGTCAGTGGTTAGTTGATGGGATTAACAAGCATTTGATGGAAGGAATTATGGGTATTTATTACTCAATTTTTTTTTAACTTTACTTAAAAAAGTATTTCTTGAACCATGTTTTGTTTTTTAAAATAATTTAAATAATAAAAGGGCAAAATGGGAATTATAAGTAGGATTTAAGGGAAGGACTTGCGGTTCTGAGCATGTATTTGTTGTAAGGCAATTCTTAGTTACCATAAATTTCAGCCTCCAATCCTTGGTGGTTATTTCTTGAAAAAGTTGTCCTTTTTAGCAATTCTCCGTATTTTTTTTTCAATAACATGGAGGAGAAATACAACCAGTCTAAAGCTCAAAATTATAATTTTCTCAGGAGGTGCTAGACCTTCAATGGGACATTCAAGTTTTTCAAGAGGATTCATTGTGGTCATCCTTGAACTTCTTAAGTTCGATGCTCTTACATTGGGACTTAATTTTCAAGTTACATGGTCACCAGTGTGAATCACCACTTTTCTTGCATTCCAAGTCAGGGAAGTTAATTGTTAAAACGGTTTCAGACACCTCTATGCTGTGTTTGCATGTTGCCAGAATTGTCTTCTTGCTTCAGGAGGCTCACCCAAAGTGGATCATGGTGTCAAAGCACTTCACAGGATGGGAAGTGATTTGTGGATGGTTACTGTACTATGCTGCATGGTCGTCCCATTGAGATGAGATGTATGGGTGGTTTGGTGAAAACATGCCGATGGACCCATTCCTGATTGTATGGGTGGCTTCACTCAGTGCTTGCAGGGTCCATGCTGATATTGTAGAGCTTGGGGCATATGCTTGCAGGGCCGCTATTAGAGGTTGGAGTTTGAGAATGATGGATAGTGTACAGTTGCTTTTCTGTATATACGCCTGTACTGGGCACGGAAGAGATGTGGCTAGTTTCTTAGCCTTTTCTTAGTTCCATCTAAGAAACCTGAAGGTGCCATGTTTCTGTGAAGCAAATAACATTTTGGTTGCTAACTTCTGGATTTTACTTAATGTACCGAAGGTTAGAACTGAAGGGTTGTGCAAAACGTTTTGCGCCTTGTTTTTTGGTGTCCCTTGTGATCGATAAACAGTCTGTTCAATACATTGATACATATTAACCCCATTAATTAGAAGCATGTATGAGAGTCTTGTATTACTCAGGTATTGGTATGATGTTCACACTGTCACAGGTACTGATAATTGGACATGCCAACTCGAAAAAGAGGGTGCCTAGTTGCTAATCTCCGTAGGCTAACAGGGCTGTGCCTTAATATTTCTTTTCTTTAAACGCTAGTATTCTATAGTCGATGTTGCTTTTCCCAGATTGTCATTCAACTTAGGTTATCTGGACAATTCTTTATTAATTTTTGCTGTAAAGAAATATACTCTTATTTTGAGTTGTTTCCTTTTTTGTGCTGTTGGCAAAATAAATTTTGCTTCATCCATCTTCTCTGATTCTCATTTCTATTCTAATTCTTCAGGAAAACCCAGACCTGTGGAAGTGGCTCACTGGCCAGGAGCAACCGCCTGAGGCAGTGAATATCAATCCGGTTTGAATATTCTAGAAGACTAAATACCATCAAAGGTTTTTGTTATTATCTACTTGCTCAGCTTTCGTAAATAACTTTTTATGCCATTTTTCTGTTTGTATAGATATTTGCTGCTGTTCGCGACAAGGTTATGAGCAACCTCAACAGCCATGCTTCCCCCGAGACACGGGCAACACCTGGACAACCATGGGTAAGAGGATGGGATGATTTTAAGAAGGGACGCGACAGCCCCATATCCGGGAACCAGTAAAACTGGGATCAACAATCACCTCTAAATTAAGAGATTTAAGGAAGGTATTGTTTTATATTTAGTAAAGAATAAAGAGTGTTCCAAAGGTATATACGTCTCTCCTAGAAAATTTAAACTGGAGCAGATTAAAGTAAGATGTGGGTTCTGCTAAATAATAAGAGAGATGTAACACAAAAATGTAAGATGTTGGCTTGTTTATAATGCAATCCTTTGTTTTGAATTTAATATATTGGTTCAAGAGTTGCTTGGAGGTCCGGACTGTTGACATCCAAGTGAGACAATGCATGCTCAAGTAAAACGAGTTGATGTATTGGCAAATCACCATACCTAGGGAACCACAAGAACTCTTTAAAATAAAGTCGCGCTACCACATGGTAGATTGGGGGCGGAAAATGTGTGGCCGAGCTGTGGACCTTCGGATTTCAGAAGATCCGACATCCATGTGGCAGGTAATTGCCCATCTTCTTCTATCCTCCCTCCTTTTTCCATTAAAGCACTCTGTTATAGATTGATTTTATGGGTTATATATGCTTAGTTCTAGCATGTATTTCGGGGGAATGTACAGCCCTATTTCATATCGATTTAATGGTGCTACAAACTCATTGATTTATGTTCGTTTTGGGGTGGTTTTCAGCCCTATTTCAGAACAGTTTTGATGGGGGTGGGGACAGCTTTCGGCCAGATTTCAGAATGGTTTTGATGGGTTATATGTGATAATATACAGCTCGTTTTTAGGGCAGTTTTCAGTACTTTTCAGACCAATTATGTGGGCTAATTCTAAATGATTTCAATTCTTTTTTAGGGCAGCTATCTTACAGATCGTTTTTTTCTGGGTCCTAGGTCACCTATTTCAGTTCATTTTATGAGGTCGTTTAAACTTCTATTGGGTTCAGTTTTTGAAACCAATTTTTTCAAGGAGGGAAGAAGAGCAAAAACACCATTTTAAATAGAAACTTGCCTGCCACGTGGTGTTTAGTTCTTATGAAATCCAATTGTCCGCAACTCAACCGCACATTTCCGCTCACGGTCTACCTGGAGGTGGCACGACTCTTTTAAATATGGATTATTTGGTGGAGTTAATGCTCCATATGATGAACTGATTGAAAAACCCACAAGCTTGCAAGATTTTTCAGAACAGGGAAATTAAGGGGTGACCCAAATGAGCTGCTTGAAGGCTTGAGCACTGAAATTAAGGGGTGACCCTCACAGACTCTCAAGCTATGGGCCGGCCCCCTAGGGCCTCGAGGATTAGAACGATCAATGTTTAATAAATTTGGTTGGGGCAGAGGAGGTAGAGGTAATGGAAAGAGGGAAGGGCAGTAGTTGAGGTGCGTTCCAGTTCATACAATCTATTATGCTTACACCGGTGCCTATTCCTGTCACTTGGCCAGCGGGTAAATTTTCATACGTCCGATTCCGATTGAAGAGGTGAAGGTATGAATCTCTTTGACCGGACTTGAATGGACATGCGATTCGGTGCTGCAACTCCCGACTCGGTTAATGGGGTGGTAAGGGGGTGGTAAGGGACTTTTTTCTTGTTACGGAAAACAGGCATTGCACTCTGTTACACTATAATATTGTGATGGAGGCCCATCATCCTCGGTGGACCCTATACTGTCATAATAATCTGGCCTTTCAATTTGAAAGCCACCTCCTTGATGGGGCTTTGTCAAAAAATGAGATGCGAGGATCTTAACCATTGAGATGTGAGGATCTACAGCTAATCTTGGGCAGTTTCATTGACATTGAATTTGTATCCAACAAGATCAGCGTGTCGGAAACTCTCTTGATAGAGTTTGCCCCAAGACTGAACCACACTTACATCAGCAACGCAAACCAGCATTTTGCAACGGCTAGCTACTCATCAAAGGGTGACACAATGCCGTTATCAGCACGCGTAGTTTGGGGATAATGCTACCATGAAAGAAGCTCCTCTATCCGATAATATGATCTATAGTTGCATCAATGTCTCTCCTACTCTAGGTGCCGTGATAACCTTTACCAAGTCCAAGCGATTGTCAACCACCAGATCCGCTGGTCTGCTCGTCCATTCGTTGGGTGATCCCTTGCTCTCACGTTTAGGGTGGTGATCAAAATATAATTATCTTGGAGAAAAAAACAAAGAACTCCATATACCAGATTGTTAAAATCCTGGAATCAAGCTGTTCTTTTTAATTACCTTGCAGTTCTCATGAACGTGGCCTCCATTACTTACTACTACAGAACTGCTTTTCCGGCCCATCACAGACCAAGTAGACACTGGCTTCCCCTGGAAGAAACCTAATTGTGGGGATTAACATTTCACAAGAAGAAATATGGTTGAAAAAGGGATAACTTCTCTTCAGTGGAACCACTGAAGATGGTACTGATAAAGACGTGCACTGCATGTTTCCTGCGGTAGGAAGAGCAAAATTCTGTAGGTAGTGCTTCTCATGATGTCTCACAAGACCACTCCAACCAATTTCCATCTTAAGATAAATATCACAAAACCACCCCAACTTTTGTGCAATCTCATAAAGGGCCACCCTTTGCACTTTTAATATCCACAAGGTCCTCGATCGTCTCTATAGATATCATGTTGGACAATCCAACGGCACTGTGAGTTTCCCATACTGTGGTGACCATCCTCACAAAAAATCAGTTCATTTCGACATTTCTAATCTCATGAAAAATTGAGTTGAATTTGAAAAATCCCATAACTTTAGGTTAATTTTTTCTATGGTTAGCAATGTCGACATGGACTGATTTTTGGTGGTGATGATGATCATAATGGCAATGAAGACTCGTGTATGGTTGGATTGTCCAACATGCATGTTCTCCATGTGGGCTCCACCACTGGGTGTAAGAATTAGATGGAAGAAATGGGTGTTGTTCTAGATGAACTCTAAATCACACAGATTTATGACCTATTTCGCTGTGTACAATTTAGGATATTTTAGTAACCCCCCTGAAATTTGAAGGTAATTAGTTATACCCCATTTTATTTTCAAATTTTAAGATTACCCCATTGACCTAGTTTAACAGTTGTTGACTCAAGTTAAAACGGACTTGAATCACAGAACGTTAGCATTGTACTAGTAATATTATGGTCCTTTCATAGGTGCATTATCAGGCACATGATGCATGCCATGTTTTAACGGTAATCAAATGATGGTTAAACCATAGTCACAAAGTTGGGGTTTGACAATTAATCGACGAGGGGTCAAGTCGGTAAAATTCGGATAAAATCGAGAAAAATCAACAAAATTATAAAAAATATATCATGACATATTTCAAGTTAGATATATTATTTTTAACAAGGGTTGGGCTCCAGTTACCGCCCTAAAATGACCCTTCTCCCTTTACATGTCACAATATGAGCCACGTGGCACATACTTAGACGGCTCTGACTATATGGATGTTTGACCAATCTCTAGGTGGACCTATAAACCAAAAATCAGTTCTAGGCGTTGGATCTTTGTACGCCTAATACTACTCAAATTCCCACAGTTGAGATCAACCCATGAAAATAAGTCCAATCCAAAGCCTATAAATCACTAATCAGGCTGATATTTGGTTGTAGGTCCACTTAGGGGTTGACCAAACATCCATACAGTCGAGTACTCTAAGAGTGTGCCACGTGACTCATATTGGGACCTGTAACGGGAGCCTGACATTTTAGGGCGGTAACCGGAGCCTGAGCCTTTTCACAAAACATATTTATATGATAAAAATAAATATATAATTCCATAATAATAAGACATAATAACACATAAGCATGATACATCATTCATAATCAAAATCCCAAATCGAAATCAAAAGGAGAAAAAATATTAAAAAAATAGGTATCAGCCGATTAATTGATAAAATCGTCGATTAATCGCCAAGTTTTTCATTAATCAGAGATTTTGTTGATTAATCGACGAATAATTCATGAATTCGAAAAATCGGAGATTTTTGTGACTATGTGTTAAACTAGGTCAAGGGGGTATTACTAATTATTTTCAAATTTCAAGAGGGTGTTACTAAAAAAACCCAAAATTTATAGAGGACTTATATGAAAATTTCCCTCAAGTCTTTCTTATAGGCAACCTAACAAATTGGAATCTTTCGAAAGATGATGTCAAGGTTCAAGACTTGTAGTGTAGTAAGTTAGACTCTTTACACACTCCTAAACAAATAAATAATGAGGAGGGAAGAAAATTAGGGTTCTAAGCATGACTCATTGAAAGAAAATTAAGGTAATCCATGATTTGGAGAAAGGCATCAAGGCATGTGTACAGATTTAAAACGACCCCAGACCCCACATTGAGAGGATAATGTTTTTTGAATTGAGACCCCATGTGGGGATCATGCTACCTTGATCTGGAAACTTAAATTTTTTTTTATAATAATCTCTTAATGCTCATCAAATTCCGATGATATTTAACGTGTCCGAGATGATTCAATAAATTCCGATGAATATCTAACATGACAAAGACGATTCTTCATCTAAATATAGCCGAATGATCGTAGTTTTTAGCATGGTTTAAAATAACACCGTTTTAATGGCTGTTAAAAATGATAACGCCCCAAGCCCGTTATGTTAAGAACCATTTGACGCTTAGACATTAACAGCCGTTATTTTCTGAAAAAAAATTGTTAAAAAACAGCTGTTATTTCTGTTATTTTCCGTTAAAATCTGTTATTTTCGATTTTTTATGCAATTTTTTATTTTTTCGTTTTTTGAATCAAAATTTGAATTTCAGAGCTATTTTTTCAGTTTTTCCTGTTATTTCCGTCTTTCCATTTTGTCCTCTTTTTTTATTTTTTATTTTTATTTTTGCCCGTGTCCTTTACAATTTGTTTTAACGGTAACACCCCAGTCCGTTATACCGTTAAAATGGCCTCTTTTAAACCTGGGTTTTTAGATTAAATTGGAGTTGTTCTCATTCCTTGTATCAAGGTTTGAAATGACCTGTTACGACTGTCAGAAAATTAATATTTTAATATATTTTTTAAAACTAAAAAAAGTTATTTTCAAAGTAATGGTCGTTATAACGGATACCCCATTTTTTTCGGTTTTGTCCATTATAACGGAAAAAAGATGTATTGAGGTCAGGGCGTACCGTTATAACGGCCGTTTTCTTGTATAACAGATCCAATATGGCCCCATATGTTTAAAGAACCCTTACCTTTTGAGTTTATTAATTGAGTTGGGTGAGATTTGGATTGGACCCATGACCTCATTGGTTCCAAAATAGTCTCTGACTAGGCCTTCCCTTCTCTACTAACAAAGAGAAGAGGACAAGGTGGGCCTTTCTCTGTTTGATACAAAAATATATAAAAAGAAAATAATAATGTATGGAGGTAGCTATCAAGTTGGCGAGAAGACCGATATTTTTTGCAAGGGGAATCTTCATTTTTTTCCCTCTTTGTTGATTAGAAAAGAGAGGGTGACATACAAGGACGCCTTACAAACATTCAGCTCGATTCGTGGCTCTTGGTCTCTTTTGTCTAAGGATATGCTCTCGTGAGGCTTTGGTTCTTGTAATTTAGGGCTCCAAACCCCAAACAAACGAATCCCTTGTAATCTCATACATACATACATACATGCATGCATGCATTCATACAAGCATCCATATATGTGTTATATCTGTCAACATGGTCAAGGATGACCTATCCAAGATAGGAAAAAAAAAAAAAACACCCTGAGAAAACCATGGTCGTGGCCATAGCAATTCGGGGTGCGGAAAAATGCATTATGGAAAGTGTTCTGAGTACAATTCGTATTTGTCATTAAAAAATGTGTTAAAAAATTCGGCAAAATTAAAATAGAAGCAAAAAATCAAATATTGACAATTTTTTTCCTATAAAATGAATTTTAATGTTCAAAACTAAATAATGAGGGGATAATTGGGAAAAGTTCGTGAATTATTCGAGAATAATTCGAGCATGTTCAAAAAATGCGTGAATTTTTCTATAAGTTTGAATTGGATGTCGTTTGGTTCATTTTTTTGGATAATTCGTACGGTTCGTGTATAATTTGCGAATAATTCACTGACCCAACGAAACGGCCCTGCTCAAGCTGTACCACATCAGCAAGAAAGCAAAAATTAACCGCGCCCTTATATGTAACCGATTAACCTGGGCTGCAGTTGTGTTGACAGTTGCAAAAGCTTTTTCTTTTTCGCTAACATGGCACAATTTGAGGGCCGTTTTGTTTGGTCTGTACGGCCCTGGCGCATAGAAGCCACGCCCCCTATACACATATATACGTCTACCTTTTTTTTTTTATGTATAATAACCACGCACGTGTTGATAAGGTAGGTATAACGAAAACAGGAATACACACCCACATGGTCAGTGGTAGTTGTGTACCCTCTTCTTGTGGGAGGCCATGGGTTGAATCCCATGCAGTGGTGGTGCCAGAATTCTCCTTTACCCTTGTCTCGCGTTATCCAAATCCTAGTTGATGTTGACTCGTTATGGTTGCTTATTATAAATAAAATAAAATGAATGCTCCCATTAGAGGGCTTAATCAGATATAAGTTACCAATGTCTACTTATTTAAGTTTGGCAAGGAACTGTACCTTTTTAGTGATAGGTCTTGAGTTCAAAATCCATATGTTGTAATCATCCAAGTCTTGTGAATAAACTCAAACTTTTACATGGTATCAGAGTGGGTCATCCAATGACTTATGCTCCACTAATTTTCTTCACTTAGCTCACCGTTCTTCTAGAGGGTGGTATCATTGTCGCTCGTGTTATTTGACCACATATACTTCACTACTGGCCCATCGCAAATTTTCAACCACTATTACCTTTTGCGGCATACGTTTGTCAATTGCTTTTTGATATTCAACCATTAGTCATAGATAATAAAACCTCCAGGCCATCATAAAAAAAATCTCCAATGACGATTTTAGTCGCACACTCTGTCATTGAAAGTTGGAAGAGATCATTACTAACTTGATCTAGTGGGCCATCGACTCCGACAAACTCCAAGATGAGCAGGATGCCACAGTGATGGACTTTATAGACAAGTGATGACCACCATCAAGCACACGAACGAACGTTTCAACCATTCATCATATGAAGATCAATGGCTCATATTTCTTGTAACCAATCGCATGTTTCTTCTTCAAAGAGACATACGATTGCGGGAGGGTATAGAGTATGCACTTTTCTTTACCAAAGTTATTAGTATCAATTAAGATTAAATTGATCTGATTAGAATTAGATTTGATTTAATTAATTAGGATTTCTTTCCTTTGTTAGACTCTTTTAAGGCCTTATATAAGAGGTTTAAGTAGGTCAATGTAATCATCCAAGTTTTATCAATAAACTCAAACTTCTACATATGCTCCTTTTAATTATTGATCTTGTAATGAACTTCAACCCCAAGATAATGGCATGTATATATTCTCATTGTGTTTTTTTTTAATGAGCATGGATATATATTCTCGCTGATTAGGAGATTGAGATGGATGCGAGAGAAAAAAACGGAGAAAAATAAATTAGAATTGAACATATCTGATATGTGAAAAACTAGAAAATTAAGATATATTGAAAATGAACTTATGTGAAGAAATCTAAAAGTAGTTATCAGAAGAGATAAAATAAGAGAAAATCGATTGAGATGGTTTAAGCATGTACAACGAAGACTAATGATAGCATTTGTGAGAATGAGCACTTTGGTGTAGTTGAAGACTTTAAAATAGAGAGAGCGAGGCGCCACGGATACAAATGATTTCGTATGCAGAAGATATAGGAAAAATCTAGTATGCAAATGTGGCCAGAAGGCGCCATGTAACAACCAAACCTCAACCTATCTCCTTAACTAGAGTTAACTAGGGGTTTAGTTGTTACATGTCGCTTTTTGGCTATATTTGCATACTAGATTCACTCGAAGATACAGCTCGAAATAAAGTCAAATGGAGAAATAAAATTCATGTTGCCGACTCTAAATGTTTGGGATAATGCGTAGATGATGATGAAAAATATATATTCTCTCTCGTCAGAAGAAAAAATGTATTCTCACTGTTTTATATCCAATATTATAAGAATTCTTATTATTTTATGGCTCAGGCTCCAGTTACCGCCCTAAAATGAACGTATGGATGTTTGTCCAATCCCTAAGTGGATCTACAAACCAAAAATCAGCCTGATTAGTTATTTATAGGCATTGGATTGGACTTATTTTCATGTGTTAATCTCAACTGTGAGACTTTGAGAAGTATTTGAGGTACAAAGATCCAATGCCTAGAAATCACTAATCAGGCTGATTTTTGGTTTGTAGGTCCACCTAGGGATTGGACAAACATCCAAATGGTCAGAGTCCTCTAAGAGTATGCCACATGGCATATATTGTGTCCTGTAACCGAGCTTGTCATTTTAGGGCGGTAACCGAAGCCCGATCCTTATTTTATATAGAATTCATGGTTGTTACAACCATTTTTGAATTTTTCTTTTGATTGATTAGACCACTAAACTTAGCCTCGTATCTATGGCTTATTTTGACAAGGATGGATGTATATACACATGACCATCTGCATATTTATGGGATGATATGCATGCACATGCATTATGTATGCATCTGATTGCTATTAAAGTTAATCATCACTTGAATTTTAGACCATGGTTTAAAATAAAGCCATTTTTAAACGACCATTAAAACGGTAAGGCCCAAAGCCCATTACATTATGAACAATTTTCTGAAAAAAATTGTGAAAAAAATGGCTGTTATTTTTCTATTTTTCCCGTTTTTTCGTTTTTGAAAATTTGAAATTTCACATTTAAGTGCCATTTTTTAACGACCATTAAAACGGTAACGCCCAAAGCCCATTACATTATGAACAATTTTTACATTATTTTCTGAAAAAAATGGCCGTTATTTTTCTATTTTTCCCGTTTTTTCGTTTTTGAAAATTTGAAATTTGAAAATTTGAAATTTCACATTTCAGTGCCATTTTTTCCACTATTTCCCCATTTTTCCATTTTTGCCCGTATGTTACAATTCATTTTAACGGAAAAAATGGTAATACCCCCAGTCCGTTATACCGTTATAACGGCCTCTTTTAAAACTTGCTTTAGACAACTACTAATTAAAGTTTATATATATGTATGTATGCATGTGAAGTTTACATCAGATATGAGTAGTTAGAGATAGAGAGAACAAGTGGGGTAGGGACCCCTTATTTTATTTGGTGTAAAAGATCATGATGGGGTGTATGGGGGGGATGTTGTTGGGGTCCATGACTTGGACTTTTGAATGGTCATGGACAAGTATAAGGGAGAAGGCCTTTGAGTGAGTTCTTTATGCTTTTTTTTCCGAGTCTGATTGGATAGAGAGAGGAGGACAACTCTGTCGTAGTTTTATGTGGGTCATGTGAAGCTTCCAAACAAGAAATCCATGGGTCTTTCCGACAAGAAGCCCACTTGCGCTAAAAAGAATCCCTTCCCTAGGTCCCATCCCTTACACATGAATACATAAATGTTGCTCATTTTTATTCTAGATGCGTTCAAGCGAATTCAAAATCCTTAGATGCGTGCCAAGTGTATGGTAGAAGTAGGGAGATGGAACATCAAATTACTGGGCCCCATGAAGGATATACCTTATTTTACTAAAATCAATCTGATAAGATGATTGTGGGATGGTTGGGAACTTGGAAATTGGAACCAAACAATTGTTTTGTTCTAGAAATCCTCATGGGCCCACTGATGGGACGGCTCTGATAAGCCCATATTACTATGCTATTGCTAAATGCTAATTACCAAAAAATGACGAATCTGTTAAATATGAAATAATGACGTCATGGAAAGGTAATATGCCGTCATGTTTCTGTATCCAAAGGGAGAGGTTTCTAGACGGCCACCCAGATTTCTTCTCTGAGCGCCTCGCTTTGCTTTTCTTACCACTTCTGGTTGACAAAGTAGGTATGCTTATGCTCTGGTTCCACCTCTGCTCAATGACACCTCATACTTTTTGGCGTGACGAAGCATGATTTTTGTTATTCACCGCTGCCATTTGGGCCCACTAACTGCATGGATGTTCTTCCTTCCATCCATTTGTGGATATACACACCAAAAATCACCCTGATTGATAATCTCTAGCCATTAGATTTTAGTACTTCTTAGGCATGGTCCAATTTATTTTAGTACTAAAACTAACGGCTCAAAATCAAGCTGATTTTTGGTATACATGTCTACCAAGGGGTGGCTAAAAATACATGCATTCCGATGGCAAAGGTGAATAACAAAAATGGTGCTTCCTCGAGCCCAAAAGCGTCAGGCATACATTGTTACATCACGACGCTACATTTTTTTTTGTTGCAGATGGGTCATGGGCCTCATGGCATGATAAGAAGGGGTGCCCTTGTAGAATTCTATTCTGGACAGCCACTCTAAAAATCTCAGCGCCCAAATTTGAATACCTTAACCGCTTAGGCTGAAAAGGCGTTAACGTTAAAATGTTTAATTGTTTATGACTTTATTCCCGATATTTCCATGTTCCCACCAGCATGTGACAAACAACGTACGAGCTCCGGTCCTTACGCCGGCTTTTGTCTTCTAGCTCCGCTTATCTCCGTCGCCGGCATCTGACACCCTCCGCGATACCGGCTACTTAACTACCTGTGTCAGATTCTAACTCTACGATTAACACTACAGTAAAATATTCATGAGACACACACAGAGAAACAAAACAAATCAAATCCGACCGTTTTCGCTCGATTCGAGCGTTACCTTTCGAGTTCGTGATTGGAAAATCACTCGGAGGAAACCCTAATCCGCCATTTGCCCCGGCGAAATCCTCGCTGGAACTGAAACCTTTTGCTGTTGAAAGTTTGAAACCACGTCGCTGAGGTCGCATTTTCCGGACAAAATCTCGTCGGCGGTGAACATTTCCAAGCTGGAATCTCACACCTCTGCAACTTTTTCCATTGAAAATGGGGGTCTTGTGCTTTCTGGTCTTGTGTTCAATGGTTTGCGCTTCTCAAGCGGTTAGTTCTGTTTCTAACGACGCAATGTCCCTTCTCACCTTCAAGAACTCTGTTTCTCTCGATCTGTCCAACCTTCTTTCCGACTGGAATCCGGCGAAAAACCACTGCCTTTGGTCCGGAGTCACATGCGATAGAGTTTCCGGCAGAGTAACGTCTTTGAACATCGCCGGAAGTATGACTTCTCGGTCGCCGGAATCAGGCTACAATATTACCGGGAAAGATTCTCTGCTCTCCGGAACCCTTCCACCTGCGGTCGGAAACCTCACCGAGCTTCGTATTCTGTCTATACCTTACAATGCCTTCTACGGCGAGATTCCAGTGGAGGTCGGAAGACTTCGGTCTCTGGAGATTCTCAAGCTTCAAGGAAATAACTTCTCAGGCCGGATTCCCGACCAGATAAGCAATCTCTCGTCTCTTCGAGTGCTTAATTTATCTTATAATTTATTTTCCGGTCCGATTCCAGAGAAACTGATCGGTTTTGCTAGAATCAGAGCTATTGATTTATCGTATAATAAGCTTAGTGGTGTGATTAGGGTTGATTCTTCCAGTAGATGTGAGTCTCTTATTCATTTGAAGCTTTCTGGTAACTTTTTGGTGGATAAGATTCCGCCACAGATCGGAAACTGCTCAAATCTGAGATCTCTTTTGCTTGATGGGAACATTCTCGAAGGTCGGATTCCGGTAGAAATTGGCCGGATTTCTGAACTTCGGATTCTTGATGTTTCTAGAAACAGTCTCACTCATAGGATCCCGAAAGAGCTGGCGAATTGCAGGAAGCTGTCTGTTCTTGTGTTGACGAAATTGGTTGCTTTCGAGTCTGCCGATGATAACTTGGCAGAAAGTGCTAGGGAAGAATTCAATGCTTTTGTGGGAGAAATTCCTTCCGAGATATTGTTGATTCCCAACCTTGAGGTTTTCTGGTCACCTCGAGCGAATCTTCGTGGTCAATTGCCGAATAATTGGAACGATTCGTGTAAACTGCAAGTACTCAATCTGGGGCAGAATTATATAACCGGTCTGATACCAGAAAGTATGGGATTGTGTAAAAATCTTTCTTTTCTAGATTTGAGTTCAAATGGTTTGCAGGGATCCCTCCCTTCACAGCTACAAGTTCCATGTATGGTTTACTTTAACATCAGTCGCAATTCGTTTTCTGGTTCTCTACCGAAATTCGCAAAGAGTAGTTGCATTAACAGTATGATCTCATATAGTCAAGACAGTAGTTTCTTTGAGAAGGAAAATATAGAGAACACCTACTTTGCAGATCCTCTTTGGGGTTCTCGGATGAATAAGCCATTGTTGGATGAAGGTTTCATAGTTATCCATGATTTTAGTTGGAATAGCTTTATTGGTTCACTACCAGTGTTCTCTTTTGGGGATGGTTTCTTACCGACCGATCGTAAACCCTCATACAGGCTGTTACTGAACAATAATCAATTTAATGGGTCTTTACCAGGTGAGCTTTTCTCAACCTGTATAGATCTACACAGCTTTGCAGTTAATTTGAGTGTCAATCAGATATCAGGTGGGATTTCTCAGGGCTTGCTTCTTGACTGCTTGCAGCTAACGGGTTTCGAAGCAGCTTACAATCAGATTGGTGGGTCAATTCCTTCTGGTATTGGTGATGCACAAATGCTTCAATGTCTTGACTTAAGAAGAAACAGGCTGATGGGTTCCCTGCCCGACCAGTTGGGCAAATTGAAGGATCTGAAATGGCTTCTTCTGGGTGGGAATCGTTTAACAGGAGATATCCCTACTCAGCTTGGTCAATTGGCTTCTCTTACAGTTTTGGATCTATCTGGAAATGCTCTAACGGGATCTATCCCTGCAAGTTTGGCAAATTCCACTAACCTTGAAGCGTTGTTTCTTGATCACAACAAGCTTTTGGGGGAGATCCCTTCATCATTCTCGACTCTTGCCAGTCTAATTAAACTGGATGTTTCTTTCAACAACCTTACTGGTTATATACCCTATCTTCAACACTTGAACAACTGTGAAGGCTTCAAAGGAAATAACTTCCTGCAGCCATGCCCTGATCCAAACTCAGTAACCCCAACTGGGCTTCCAGTCCCACTTGAAGTGCATAAATGGCGTAGTCGAAAAAGTCAACTAAAGAAATTTGTGATTGCAATGGTGGCTTCTGCATCTTTCATACTCCTTATTCTCCTACTGATGATTCTATTCCTAGTTTTTGGAAGGAGAAAGCTTGGTAGACTCGCCAGCCTAAGAAGGAAAGTAGTTGTGACATTTACAGATGTTCCAACTGAGCTGACTTACGATAATGTGGTTAGAGCAACAGGGAATTTCAGCATTCGGAACCTGATTGGCACGGGTGGTTTCGGGGCAACTTACAAGGCAGAGTTGGTCCCAGGTTTCCTAGTAGCTGTGAAGAGGCTTTCTATAGGCAGATTTCAAGGCATTCAACAGTTTGATGCAGAGATCAGAACTTTAGGAAGGATTCGACATAAGAACCTTGTAACTCTTATTGGGTATCATATGGGAGAAGCTGATATGTTCTTGATCTATAATTATCTCTCAGGTGGAAATCTTGAAACCTTCATCCATGACAGATCAGGTGAAAATGTAAGGTGGCCGGTGATTCACAGGATAGCTTTAGACATAGCACAGGCACTAGCTTATCTTCACTATTCTTGCGTTCCACGGATAGTTCATCGGGACATCAAGCCTAGCAACATCTTGCTCGATGAGGAGCTTAACGCATACCTTTCAGATTTCGGATTGGCAAGGCTTCTAGAAGTTTCTGAGACTCATGCCACTACAGATGTGGCCGGCACATTCGGATATGTGGCACCTGAGTACGCTACCACATGCAGGGTGTCCGACAAGGCAGACGTTTATAGCTTTGGTGTTGTGCTCTTGGAATTGATGTCAGGGAAGAGGTCTCTTGACCCATCGTTCTCTGAATACGGGAATGGGTTCAATATAGTAGCATGGGGGAAGATGTTGATCAAGGAGGGGCGTTCGTCTGAGCTTTTCTCTCCAGAGCTGTGGGAAGCAGGGCCCAAGGAGAATTTGTTGGGGATGTTAAGGCTTGCATCAGCCTGCACGGTGGAGTCACTTGCTGTTCGGCCGTTGATGAAGCAGGTTTTAGAGAAATTGAAACAGTTGGGCAATTCCTGAAAACTGATAGTTGGTCTGGAGTGCTTGGACACTATTGAGAACGCCATAGCGTCCATTCTCTTTGAGGAATTCGTGACATTGAGGTCAGTTCATTCATCCATTGGTACACCATTAAATTACTCCTTCCCACATCTTCTGATGCTGGGATTTCAAATTTGTTTCTCAGCATCAGCCTCCATTTTTGATGAAGGGAAAAGGAGACTAATCTAGATATTGAAAAACAGGGTATTTTTATTTATTCCAATTATGATTAGCTCTAAAACTCCTTCAAATTTATTGCTTTTTTTTTTCTGATAATAAAAAGAAAATTCTGTTAAAAAAAAAGATAGAAGTTACAGAATATCGTTCCAAACATTCAAAAAAAGGTCTATCTACATCTTCCTTAGACAAGGAATCAATCAGTCCTATTGCAATTTATGCTGTGTTCTAGAACTCTGTACCATGGGCACTTAGCAAAACGATTTGCTGTTTTCAAATACCTTACGAGCTTCCACTTTGTTTTCTTCAAACAACCAAACAAATATCTATCAATGTGTGGAACATATTCTTTTTCACCGTTCCATGACTACTATTTTTGTCTACAGGCACCAATGAGATGGGATTCTGAATGCTTGGCAAACATTGCACATATTGAACAATCCTCCCTCTACACAGCCGAGGTTAATTTCTATTTTCTTCCCTCTGTTTCATATCTTCCTTCTGCTCTTACTAGCTACAACTTTTCCCTATGCCTCAGATATGATATCCATTGAGCCCTCTCAACAAAGGTCTTCACATGTTTTCTGCAGAACCAAATTAACACAGGATGTGGTGTAGGAATTGCTGTATCCAGACCAACAGCTTGTTGGGTACTCTATGCGTGTTGCCAAGTTTGATATGATATCACCATGGTTACAAAAGATCCCGTATTCCATAGTTGCTTGATTTGCAGTGTAGCCCACATGAATTAACCGTTCTCATTTGACAATGTAACATTCAGTAGTTTGGAAATATATCTGAATCCATTCCTCATTGATAATGTGAAATTGATAGCCTTTTACAGATGGACTGTTTTGCTCTTAAATGTCATGTCGTTTCTCTAATCCTGATCCATTTTTCAACAGAGGATTAGGATTCATGTTGCCTGACCCCAAAATGGTTGGGAATAAGGCTCTGACAACAGTCCATGCCGTACAATAGCTCTCTGTGGTGCTTCTGTACGACGTTTTAGCAAAAATTGGTCTCACAACATCCAGGAATCAGGAGCCACGTACCCGTCCACCACCTATGTCTACTACCTATACATGGGGTGGTGGGCTGCAAGACCAGTTTTTGCTTATGGTGCAAGAGCAAAATTTTTATCATGATGGAATCAGGAATCATTCCCGTACACTAGCTCTCTGTGGTGCTTCTGTACAACGTTTTAGCAAAAATTGGTCTCACAACATCCGGGAATCAGAAGCCACGTACCAGTCCACCACCTCTGTCCACTACCTATACATGGGGTGGTGGGCTGCAAGACCAGTTTTTGCTCATGGTGCAAGAGCAAAAAATTTATCATCATGGAATCATTCCGGGGATATGACTAGATTGAATCATCTCCCACACAAGCTTGGTCAGGTGGTAGATGTGTTGTGGGTTCAGTTCCACTAGGGCAGTTTTCTACCACAGCGGTCAAGCCATGAGTGATTTCCAACGTGCAACACTGGTCAATCTCAGAAAAATGGAGGTATGTTTGGCTCAATAGTTTCAAAATGGGTAGTTACCATCATCCCTATTGGCTGTCGTTGCTAGGTCCAGACCGCTAATGGTCCTCAGGATTCACATTGCACTAATTTTTGTAGTCCATCAAATGGCCTGCACCTGGGGGCGACGACGCTATCATTTTCCTTTTGAAAATTTGAAACATCCCAAAAGAGAATAAAAGCCAACCCATACCGACCAACCGTCTTTTTCTCACTTTTATTCCAACCAAATCCAACTCCATATCACTGCTCCCCCCCATCTTCTCTCCCTCGTCCATCGCCCATCAAATTCTATGGAACCAACTCCAACTCCATGGCCCCACCAATTTCACTCCTTACGCTCTTGAATGGAACAATCGGACCTCTTTCTTCTATGCCTTGGACACTGACAAGGAGTGCAGCTCGGGCCGCTAGGCCCAGCTAGAAGTCGGGATCCTGATCCAACTGGCTTGAAGGCTCAAACTACCTTGGCCAGGAGTACATCGACGGGTTCTCTGCAAGGTGTGGGAGAAGGTGGACTTCATTTTGTACCACGAGGATGTTGTCACTGCGAGGCCTGCCCCATTGGGTCTTCTACTCGGGTAAATTCAGACTCGTTTTTTTCCAATGTCAATCAGCCTTCAATCCTGTACTATCACGAAGACAATGCAAAATTGTTTCTTTTTTTCAAAAGTCATATAGGTAGTAGGTCTTATTATAATTTCATGGTTTCTGCAGGAAGGGCTGCTCATTTGGGAGCAGTGCTCGAGGATGCGAAATGGCAAGCCCCTGTATACTGTTTTGAAAAGAGGGAGGAGGAATAGAACTCAAAACTAGAATCTATAGTTTCTGGTGAATCTCAAGAAAATTTGATGAAGGGAGCTTTTAGAGTTCAATGAGGCCTTAAATGTAATGGAGTTAATAAGACTTCTACCTTTCCTTCAGTTTCTCCTTATCTTCTTTATGAGAAATAAATTGAGGTTATTTGTAATAAACTGGCTTTACTTCTTTGTTATTTCAATAGGTTTCTTTGTAAACTTGTTTTCTTTTGATTAACTCCACATTAACAAGCTGATCCGATTGATCACGAGCTTTTAGCAAACTGATCAATAATGATTTTTCAGAAGAATATACCTTTAGTAAATCATGCCATATCATTTCTTACAAAAATAAATTGAAACAAGGTCTTTGAATCAATTTTGCCCTCATGTAGCATTCCAAAATAAACATACATGCTGAGAACCACATAAAAGTTATAGACATGCAAACTAGCCCAAACTACTGGAGTGACCATTCTTCTATTTGAGATGGCTAATCTCAAGGAGCCGGATGACACAATTATTGCCTGTGGATTCAAGAGGTTAGTTATAATTCTAAATACTTGAATACGAACAGAGGAGACAAAAAAAATACCTTTGGAAGATGGCATCAAGAAGTATCAGCCTGTTTTGCCTTCAACACCATTTCTTCAGTGGTGGTGCCGATGATTTCATTAGCACGCTTCAAACCTACGCAGTAATATCTTCCGAGATTATCCTGGATTCACAGATTAATCCTTTCTGGTCAGAATAGAGACCAAGCCTGAAATGATCTTCAAACAGATTGGTTTGGGGGCCTCATCAGATTCTAGTCTGATAAATTTTTTTGCTGAGTTACCGTACTTTGAGATTGACTTTTTTTACTGGGGATTACTTTCTCCTATAGTAATATTTAATAACTTTTTGCATCACTAAATTCAACTAATCAATTAATGCATACATATGTACACAATCACACGCATAGAGATGGAGAGACAAGAACCAATGAGGAAGGATGAGAAAGAAGCCATACCTAGGGTTCAGTGGGTCCCATCCACGAGAATGTAACAATGTCAACTAGTCAGATGATGGTATTCACCTACTCTCTGAACTTTTTTTTTTCATGTCTTTCCAAGACTTCTGAGAGAATGTAGCTGATCCGACAATTAGGATCATCCAGTTGATTCAATTTTTTTTCCTAGGAGATATCGTAAAAGGGACCCATGGGATGATGGTTCCAAACTCTGTGGATAATCTTTTACTCATTTGTCTGTGTCAAATATTTCTATGGCATTTTCAGGTCACTACTTAAGTTAATGGAGAACCGATTTAAAACTCACCCGAGAAACAAGGCCTAGTTTCTTCAACTTTTGCACTGCATCATCTACGTCAAAATTACATTTCTCACCAAACTCTTCTTGAATTAGTTTTTCACATTGACAGTCAAGATCCTACATGTCATATTATTGTAAGAAGCTAAAAGTTAGTACACCTCCATGAATCAATATTGAATTTTCTACAGAAATAGGGAAATAGTGTGTTTCATACTTGTCTCGTAGCTTTACCCTGTTCCATCAAAATAAAGTATGAAATGATCACCTCTTTGACCTGCACATTCAAATTATGGGATATAATTATTATTTGGCAAAAATTATTGTTCACACCAAGGAAAGAACTCGTGATTCAGAATTAACTACCCTGGTTTTAGAACTTGACCATTGCAAGTCATCTCTGTGATCCGCAAGTCAAGAATTTCATTTAAAAAAATGGTGGGTAAGCTGGAAGAGACCCACTACCACATTATTGTGGTGCTGTGCGTCAACCAATTGAGCTAAGGACTCGAGTCCTTATTTAAAATTTTAGAAATAGATAAAAATGTGTTCCCAAAAAATTGTGCATAAGCCTACATTGTACGCACTTTTACATTATTATCAACCAAAATTGCAGTCATCTAACACATGATCCTACATCAAGTCTGAGTAAACTCCAGAGTTTTTAAATCTTGGGACTCTTGTACAAGTTAAAAACAATACCCCGTTTCCCATAGAGAATATGCTGGTTAGAAACAAAATTTTGTTCTAGCTTGGTACCTACTTCTTGTTGAATCACATCATCACACAAGTGAAGAAGAGTGCCCCGCCCACTATCCAACTGTTTATCATACATGGATTGTGTGATTAAGTTCTGATATGTTGCCATGTTTTGCTGAAACCTACAGCAGTGGATGGAACTCTAACAATGTTAGCACTCATTAGCCAAACACAGGAAATTGAGAACTAAAAAGAACAAAGCCATGAGAAAATCTAAGACTTAACGAAATCCTACCAATTGCATAACACACGAGGCACACATGGTGGGGGGCAACCATGGGTCTAACAACGTGTCCTACATCAAAAGTTGTCCTGGTCTGATGCTAGATTGCTAGTAGCCATCAAGCCCATAGCAAAGAGGTCGGAAGTATGGAAAATTCGACGGAAAGGTCTACAAATTGGATTGTACATTGTGGCAAATGAGATCTCCGAGGTGGGGTTTATCAGATGGTGGGTCCCCCCTTCCCCCCAACATGTGTGCCACGATTATTGATTAATGAAACTAGCTATAGACTAATAGAGTATCCCCAAATACATCCAAGTGACAAAAAAAAAAAGCTATACGTGAAGTAGATCTTGGCACAATAGCCAATCAGTCCAGAGAGAATGGCAATGATGACCCAAATATCAGCTTTAGGTCTTTCGAGTGAACTAAAGAGAGTAACCTGGAAACAAAGTGATAGCAAATGAGCAAAATTAATGGAGCAAAAAACAAATAACAGTAAACCTATTGAACTTTGAGGATATCAAAAACTTACCAGCCCAATGACAGCAGAAACAAGGAACTGGACCCAATCCATTGGGGTCAAACTTGGATTTTTCTTCTCTGGCTATTAAAAAATTCCCAACATCAGGTGCTAGATTATACATAAATAGTAAGAAATAGATTGAATGCAGAAAAGTTTACATCCAAAAGAACAAAAAAGAATAGCTAAAAGACCCACCAGAACTATTTCCATATCAGCCATGGGAATGTTTTTAAAATGCTTCACATATATTCCTCGTTCTTCATTGGGTTTCGTACTTGCTCGCCTGTAGAATGGCCATTCTTGTCAGACATCAATGAAAAGTTACATTCACTTTCTGACATATACATGGTGCACAAACCAGGTATCAGAACCCAGCATTTAACAGTATCAGATAAAAATATGGCAACCATGGCCATTCAATCTACAATTCTTTGAAAACAAATGTGATATATTGGATAGTTACGATGGTCTGATTGCTGATTTTAGACTTAGAAGATCTCCTTGGTGGGACCCATTGAATGGTGAATCCCAGCTCTACATAGAAGAGGTAGGGAAGTGTTAGGATCCTAAAAGTTAAAGACTTAAGCTTTCCACACCTCTATCACCTAGGTGGGGCTTTTGGCGTATTGGTTTGGGTCCTAACACTTCGTATCAGAGCCAATCCCAAGTCACGGAAGGGTGACCTGGGGAAAGGGCTACCTGGGGGCTTGCTCAAAAAGAGAAGATAGGGGTACCAAAAAAAAACGCCGGGGGCCTGCTCACAAAAAGTGAGAAAATAGGGGTACCGGAGTGAAAGCCACCTCACAGTGGGCCACCATGGACGTTGGCTTGGAAGCGTGGTGGAGCTTTCCACACCTCCATCACCTAGGTGCTTTTGGTGTATTGGTTTGGGTCTTAACAGGAAGACAGAGCTCCAGTTTTCTCAAGAATGCCCCAGGTTTCCACCAGTGGAAAATGCCCATTCTTTATATGGGAAACTCGAAAACACCTAGATTGTGCAATTTTTTAATACCTATTGTCTTCAATCAACATCATATATGTTCATATACAGAATGGATTGGCAGAAGAATTCTCTTTTCAAATTCAAATATCAAATGCACAGTTGAAGACAATAATCAGAGAAAGTACTAGGTACCTGTATACGACAATCATCCTGTCAAAGGTTGGTTCTCGAATTGTGATTTTGTTACACAGATTATGCATGCTGGAAGGACAGAAAATAAGAATGTCATAAAAATCATATTTTTCTCAGAACTTACCTAATGGTTTTCATGGATAAAATTGTTGGGCATACAATGTGCATTGGACAATAAGATTCAGACTTTTGGATGGCTAATATGCAACAAAGTGTATGGACCATTCCTCCAAAAAGCATTTTTATGTACAATTATAATTATGTTTCTACATATATATTTGTGAATTTATGTGTGCGACTATGCATGTCTATAGAAGTTGGATTCTTCACTAAAGCTTTGTACCATACACGACACAATTATTGATCCAGACCATCTAAAGGATGGCCCCACCTTTTAGATCAGCATATCCAAAACTAAGTCAGTTGAATGTTCCTAACCATTCAAAAATCTGACCTGTTTCTGATCTTTGAAGGGAAAAATGAAAAAAAAGAAAAGAAAAAGGATGTTTTAGCCCAGCTGATCCACAAGCTGGGTGCTATCATTTAGCCCTTTAGATTGACAAGCCTGAGCCCCACATACTTGGTACAAAGTTCAAGCGAGCAAATCATTCACACACACACGTGCGCACATAAATATATATAGTGCCATCACTTGGCCTGTTGCATTGACAACCCTGAGCCCCGCACACATGGTACAAAGCTCAAGTGATGAAATCATCACAGATAACATATACATGTACATACATAGTATGCTTGTATGGGTTGGGATAGGTTGACATGCTCTTATGATAAACTAAATGACACATGATCGTGGGGCCCACATGGAGATGAGTTGGGGGCTGATTTTTGGTGAGGACATCCTTCCCAAAATCAGACCATTTTGACATTTCTAGCCTTCTGAAATTGAATTACAAGTTATTTCATTCTGGACCGTCCGTTAACTTGAACTCCATGTTTGATAGGGTTAGAAGTTTCAGAAAGGGCTGATTGTTTCACAGGGTGATCTCTATGAGCATTCTCACAAAAAATCAGCCATTGACTCATCTCCATGATACTCATATAGAACTTCAGCATCTATTTCAATTTCACAGAAAAACTTTTCTTTCTACTTCTACTGTCCTATATGTATTGTATCTGACAATACGCATAGGATTTTGGGATATCCAACTGATCTTAATCCTTCATATCACAAAGAATATGTAAAAATACACTGTGAACTGTTCAGATCCCAATCATTGAGACACCAATGAAAACCTGAGTTCCATATTTTCAATTCGAATTCGTTCAACGTAGACGTCTTCTTGCTCAACTTCAGCGTTTAAATTATCAGTTTTCTTTGGATCTTCTTGGCGTCGTAAACTCTGCTTTCTGCACAGGAAACGTTGCAGTCTGCAAGCACCAGAATCCACACAAAAGGAATAAAGTTTGAACCCAACAAAGCACAAAATTATATCAGAGAGAAGGGATAAGATCTCTAATTTGATAACATCAATTTACAATTTGGTACGATAACTTTACCAAACTAAGATCTCTAACTGATAAATTTACAGTTTGGTTGGGAAAAAGCCCATAAATAAGTGCTTTGGGGTTAAGCCTCTAACTCTATAGATTTTGCTTTGTGTCACAACTGTGAATCCCAAGTTCGGTCCCAGATTTTTTTTCTTCTTTTGGATGGGTAATTGTATTTGCATTAAGGTGACTAAAGGCCCCAAAAAGAGAAGTGTACAAGAGAGGAATAGGAGAAGAAATATCCTATTCCGAAAAGGGAGGAGCAACCCAAAAGGATAAAAATTCACAAAAAAAAATATTCCAAGAAGAACAAAAGGATATGTATTAGATCCCTTTGAACTATTTCAAATAGAGTTCCCAACCCTACTAATTACTTGACCCACGGATTCGGATTTGTCATCGAAAATCCTGCAGTTCCTCTTCTTCCATAAACTCCAACAAATGGCATATGGAAGGAGTCCCCAAAAAATTCGGTCCCAGCTTACCAACCAGAAAGGGAAAAGGACCAGAGTAGATTTTAAACAGTAGATAGATAATTGTGTTATGCTATTTTGCAGTAAAATAGGGATAAGATGACATTTCAAGGGTTTAACAATATTTTTCTTTAAGTTTTATTAGTGATGAATTTCCAACAAAAGTAACTATTCCAACAATACCCTAAGACAGTCACTATTTCTACGTTATGAACAAGTACTCACTTACCCAGTTACTCTGAGAAACCATGCCCATAAACGTGCAATGATCATATCCACTTTCTCAATGAAAAAGTAATCGGTTGTGCTATCAATTCCAATGCCCCGACGGAAGATTATGTACTTCACATGCACAACATGCATCCAGATCAGTCTAAAGTGTTGAATAAAATGAATATTACACACGCGCACACACACACACACACACACACACACACACACACGCAGATATATATACCTCTTCAGTTAGACAAAAAGTAGAAGGCAGACCACAGACTAATATAGAAAACGGGGTTCAAATGGCAGAGTCATCAACATTTGGAAATTTTGTTACATTGAATTGCACAAGACTAAAGTTTTAACATGCTTCAAGTGTTTTAAACCTATAATCGTAAAAATGAAAAGGCTTCATTTCTAGATATTTCTCCTTTCCCCATTTCATATATGTTCAATGATCATTAGTTAAAAGGATAGTCCAATATCAACACATGAAACCACAAAGGCTGCATGGATTGACTGTAACATACCAATGAATGCAGAAATGAGCAAGGTCACTTTGAAGTAATCAAAGATGTTGGGTCAATTTAGAGTTTGACAACTTAGGAATCTAGTGGACAGCATTTTCAGCCGCATCAGTGAAAAGGATGTGCAACAACCTAAAATCGCAAGGCATTAGAAAATTTTCCCAGAATAACAGTGTTATAACAAAATTATCCTTACCTTCTCCACAAATTACAAGGACAGTGAATTATTTCTCTTATCAGGTAAAATGGCGATTTTTAGGGTGTTAAAATGAGCACAAGCCTTAGTTTAAAGGTTATATAAGGTCACAAAGAAGTGGTTCGTCTAAAATGAATAGTACCAAGGAAACAAAATGGAAGGTACATCAATCTACGCTAGGCAGGATAGAAAATGAAGACTGTATGTGTATAAATGTGTCCGTGAGTGTGATCATTTACATGTTGTAAAGAATCTTTGGTTCAAGCTTTGACAATCATGTGGCCATGTTGCAGGGCAAATATAAGAGGCCCAGATACCATGGGTTCAAAAAAAAAATTTGTGGCAGGGCAAATAAATGTCTTCGCCGCCAAGAGCGGCATTGGCCAAACCTCATTCTCTAACCTTCTTGTATGTTATATTTTGCCCATCTGCAAAGTACCTACTTCGATGCCAAACAGGTTGAGACTTGAGAGGGCGTCGTCCCATGGAATGGAATCAAAGAGAATATTTATTAAAGAAGGAAAAAAAGAGGAAATTTAAGGTGTTGTTCACTAATACCCGTCCAGCTTGTTTGTCACGCATAAAATACAATGAAGCACACTCTTCGTACTCACTAACACCATGAATGTTGGGGCCATGCCTCGGTGAACCGGCACCCCAAAAATTATCCTGATGAACAATCCCTAGCCATCGGTTTTGGTTCTTTTGAGCACTTCTTCATCATGGGGTTGGAACCCAATGTTTTTTACCAATGGGCCTGTTCATGATGAAAAATACTCAAACCCAATGGCTAGGAATCACCTATCATGCTGATTTTTGGTGCAAGTCCTCCAAGGAGTTGGCCAAATATCCATGGGGTCAGTGGGCTGAAGAATGTACCACATGGCAATTATTGGCGTGACCAACACATGGGACCGGTATTAGTGACCAATACCTCAAGTTTCCTTCAAAAAAATCTCATGTATAGGAAAGATCGCTTGTCAAACAATATAGTAGGCAGTCTCGGGATCCGAGAAGGTACAATAGCACTTTCCTAGGGAAATAATAGTGGAGATTCTTCATACGACTATTATAATTCAAATAATTTTTTTATTTGTTGTGTAGAAGAGAAGTGGGTTGGCGGTTCAGAAGGCTTGAGGGGAGGTCGATTCAACTTTTATAGACTCTATTTGATTCAGGCTTACAGTTTTTATTTTTTTGGGTTCGCTTTTTGATAGAAGTTTTTCCCTTTTCTTTCCTCAATGATAACTATGAGATGAGGATTTGTGGGAAATTGGGACTATTGTTGCAGAATCAGTCAAGAGGGCTCTTCTGCAGCCACGTTTTGAAGGAGTTGCCATGATGGTGTCTCATGGCTTTATTTTAATTTCCTTAGAATATGTCAAGAGTACATTGCCTCTAGTCCACGCGCTCTAGGGTCCTCTTCTGACTAGTTTGACCAAGTTCACTTTTATAGTAGCTTGAGAAATCTGGACAAGGTAGGTTAGGGTGGTATCTTTCACTTTGGTTGGGTATGCTCCTAAAAAATGCCTACCTGTAAAAAGAATTTTCTTGAGGCTGAAGCGGAGCTCTTTACCAAAGACTTCAGCACCTGCATCGCTCTATGGATACAGGCTCTAACCCAAAATTGGAAGGAACCAAAATAGGAAGGTGGTAGACATTCTTAAACAGATCTTTGACATCCTTGAAGAAGCTAATTCTGAAACAAATGAGTTGACCAATCAATGTGTTGACCGACCCTACTTGTTAGATGAGTCATTTAGGCAATTTATATACCCTGAATTAACACCATTTACACATTTTCGTTTAATGAAATCAACCAATTTTAACTTACAAATTAGAATCATAAACCCAATATAGCAAGCATAAGAACTTACGCAAATCTAGTGAAAACAACTTTTATTTATTCAAAGAAATTTTATACATTTATCCAAGATTAGACAATCAGCAAAATAAGATGCTAAATAGGAAGACTGAAGACCTGTTGGGTAGACCATAATACACGTGGCATAAATACAGGGGCAGACCTACTGCGGAGATATCCCACACCAAAACCATCCCAAATAGGATGGTCATGCCAGTTCAAATTTTGGCATAGGAGACGTCTGCGCGTCCCCCACCCTCACCCTCCAACAATACCACACAAACACCACAGCGGATGTCACACATATTTGTATGGCATTTGAATGACATCCTTGCAGGAGTCTTGAGGAGCACCTTAGCATACCTCTATTATAAAAGCAATCGACAAACACACACATGCACACACAAACACCAACCAACTACAAAGAAGAAAAAAATGATAAAAATTTATGATACAAACTTCTGAAGTTAGATTTAAAGTAATACCTTATCGGAAAAATCTGGGAGGTTTTCCTGAGGATGCTCCACAAAATACCTTTTCAAAAGCTTGTTATCAAGCTACATCCCACCAAACAAAAGATTGGGATTAGTTTATTTGGGGAAAACATGATGTCAAAGATGGAAATTCCACGCAGTAATATGGATATATTGCTTATGGTTTTAACCTTGGATTCATCTACTGTGATAGGAAGATTAAGGAGATATTGCCCAGAATGTGCAATGTCAATCTCCTCGTCAGTCGTTATTTTGAAATTGCTCTTATTCATCACCTGCATTATAAAAAAAAAAGGGATAAAAAATCAAGAAACTTTTATTTTGTTAAGTAGATCAAACCAGAAACCCATAGAAGAAAACATAAGCAGGTGATTCTACAGAACCGCATGGGGCACAAAACATTAAGTTGGTGCCATTAGCAGCCAAAAGCCAATGAAAGGACATAATAAACCACCTTAGCACAGTGCAGTTAAGGTGCACCAAGGCGCAAGGCGCACCTATAGTGCCTCGGGTGGTCCAAGGCGAGGCAACCTTAGGCACACACCTTATGCTCAAGGCGCAAGGCACATGAGGTGCATGCCTTACTAAGTTTCAATTTTTTTTTAAATTTGGCTGTTATACAGGTTTTAGACTTTAATACTATCATTTCCTGTTCTTTTATTTTTTAATAGATGTTAGAATGTTCTGATCAGCTATTATGTGTACTGCGGTTTATGAATCATGGGTAAATGGGTTTCATAGATTCTTAGTAATAGTGTGCTGTCACTATGGGTTACTGATCAGTTTATTAGTAGTGTTGATTTATGAGTTATGAATAATGGGTTTCAAAAATCATTAGTACTGTTGTGTTGGAATTTTGGATTACTAGTAAACTATTATTGTTTTAGACATTAGTACTACAATCATTTCAGTTTTATGTCACTTCTTATTCTTTTGCAACGCTGATTGACTTATTGGTATGTAGTTAGTCATTCACTGATTTTCAGCCAATGGTGAATAGTAATTATTGCCTTTTGCCTTATTGGTTTGTAGTTTTAGGCATTGTTAATTTGTTAAATGCAGGTACTGATTATGTCTTAGACGATAACGATGCTAGCTAGGACTGCCATTGGGCTATGATATACATGTTTTAAATCATGTAATTTAGTATCATGATTTGCAATGCTAGTTATTAGTTATTTGTGTTATATATTTAGGGTTTCATATAGAAGGAGAGAGAAGAATTTGAGAAGAGAGGAGTTGACGTCTTAAGCATAATGGCCTAGACGTGTTCCCCTATTTATATATTGAACCGCTTAAAACATAAAAGAACATGTAATGACAATAATACTCCCCATACGTCCCAAAAATAAAACCCACTAAGAAACATAACATAATATCTAACATTCTCCCTCAAGCTGGAAAGTAAACATTGTGCATCTTCAACTTGGAACAAATAAGATCCAGATAAGCTTTGAATAAGGCTTTTGTAAACATATTTGCTAACTGATCTTCTATCTTCATATATGGAATCGAAATGTCACCACACATCACTTTGTCTCGAACGAAGTGATAATCTATCTCAATGTGCTTTGTCCATTCATAAAACATTGGATTTGAGGCTATATGAATAGCCACTTGGTTATCATAGTACAACTTCATAGGAATCTCTACTCCAACACCCAGTTCTTGAAGAAGATGTTGTAACCAGGTCAACTCACAACTCTTATGAGCCATAGCTCTATACTCAGCTTCCGCACTAGATCTACCAAACACAGATAGTTTCTTACTCCTCTTTGACACTAGATTTCCACCAAGGAAAGTACAATAACTTGTGGTAGAGCTTCTATCAGACGGTGACCAACCCAATCAACATCTTATAATTAACCACTCTGAGATGACCATGGGATCTACACAACAAACCACGACCAGGAGCATTTTTAAGTATTTGACTACATGGACAACTGCATCCCAATGTGGAACACAAGGTGATTGCATAAACTGACTAATCACACTCACAGCAAAGGAGATGTCAGCTCTGGTAATAGTCAAATAGTTCAACTTGCCAACCAGTCTCCAATATCAATGTGGATCATCAAACAACTCACCCTAATCACATACAAGCTTCGTATTAGGGTCCATTGGTGTATCGATTGGTTTTGACCCCAATAAACCTGTCTCCTCAAGAATATCAAGAACATATTTCCGTTGATACACACTGATCCCATGGCTCGATCTGGCAACCTCAATGCCTAGAAAATACCGAAGCTTTCCTAGGTCTTTAGTATGAAATTGTCTTTGTAGAAACTACTTTAAGCACTAAATACCTTTAGTGTCATCTCTTGTAACCACTATGTCATCGACGTACACAATCAATACAATGGTTTTATCACTTGTTTTCTTCACAAAGACAGAATGATAGAATTGACACTATGTCAACCCAGGCTGAATGACAACCTCATTGAATTTGCCAAACCATGAAAGGGGTGATTGCTTCAGTCCATGAACTACCTTGCAAGAATGCATTCTTTACATCAAGCTGAAACAACAGCCAATGCAAAGAAGTAGCTAAGGAGACAATCACACGCATTGAGGCAAGCTTGGCAACCGGTGAGAAGGTCTCACTATAATCAACACCATACGATTGAGTGTACCACTTGGCAAGAAGGCGGGCCCTCAACCCTTCAACAAAGCCTTCCAGGAGGAACTTCACAGTGTAAGTGTACACCCAATGACAACCAACAATGTACTTCCCCAGAGGTAAAGTAACCCAATCTCATGTACCAGTACCATACTACCATTAGAATGTAAAGCATCCATCTCAGTAACCATAGCCGCACGCTACCCAGGAGAAGAAAGAGCTTCTTGGAGATTGTTAGGAACAAAAGCAAATGACACAAAAGCAATGAAAAAACGATAGGCAGGAGACAAAGAATCAAATAACACAAATCGAGAAATAGGATGGTTAGTGCATGAATGTGTACCTTTCCATAATGCAATGGGAAGGTCAAAAGAAGACGTAAGCAAGATAGGATCCATCGACAAAGAATTAGAAGGTAGAAGACAAGAGTCCGATGCAGGCACTGGAAGATGGCAACGACGTACATAGGTGCAAAGTGGCATTGTTGTCGGAGCTGGAATATTAGAATCCTATAAACCAGAAGAAGGAATAATCTCAACAGGACGAGGAAGAGGATGAGACTCAAAGTCAATTGTAGAATCCAAAGCAAAAAATAACAACACATGCTCAAAGAAAGTAACGGCATGACACAAAAAGAACAGACGAGAGACAGGGTCAAACCATCATAACCCTTATGAGTACGAGAATATCTGAGAAAAATGCACTTAATAGCACGTGGATCTAGTTTATCACTACCCGGGCCAAGGCGTTGAACAAAGCAGACACAACCAAAAACACATGGAAGAAGAGGAAATGGAGGACTACCTGGAAATAGGACAGAGAATGGAGATTGATCACCAAGAACGGACATGGGCATGCGGTTGATGAGAGAGCATGATGTAAGAACTGCATTGCTCCAAAAAGATTTAGGAACATTCATTTCAAACAAGAGAACACGAACCACCTCAAGTAAATGGCTGTTCTTTCGTTCAGCTACCCCATTTTATTGAGGTGCATGTGAATAGGATGTCTAATGAATACTACCATGAGATTCTAAAAATGAACGAAAAGATGAGGAGACTTTCTTTAGCATTATCAGAACGAAAAATTTGAATTTGCACACCAAATTGAGTTTGAATTTCCGCATGAAATAATTTGAAAATAGAGAATAACTCAGAACGATCTTTTATTAAATATAACCATGTCATTCTTGAAAAATCATCTACAAAAGTAACGAAATATCGAAACCCATTACGAGATGGAACTCAGATGGGTCCCCACACATCTGAATGAACTAAAGTAAAAAGGTCTAACAACTCTAGAAGGAAAGAAACTTTATCATGCTTCCTTGACTAACAAGACTCATACTCTAAACTAGACACCTCACTCAACCATGGAACCATGATCTTCAAGGAATGCGACGACGGATGACCAAGTCGACAATGCCACTAATGTTGTGTAAGGGAAGTCTGAAACACAGTAGTCTCCCCCTCACCATCAAAATAGTAGAGGCCACCAGACTCACACCCTCCACCAATTCTCTTCTTCGTCTTGAGATCCTAAAAACCACAATACGAAGGATAAAAGGTCACTGAACAATCTAACAATCTAGTAAGTTTACTAACAGACATAAGACTTAATGAAAATTTAGGAACGTATAAGACAAGATAAAGATAAAGACTAATTAATAGAGGCATGACCTATACAGGACAACTTTGAAGTTGTGTCATCAGTTATGGTAACACATTGAGAAGAAGTAGTATATTGGATGGAGGAAAGCACATTTGTAGTCCCGGTCATGTGATCCGAGGCTCCAGAATCAGTGACCCAAGGAGAGGAAGAGCCAAAAACTTGGGAAGCAAGACATGCAATACCCTAGTAGGCAAGAGTAGCGGTAGTGGAGGATGAAGGACCAGACTGTTGTGGTTGGGTGAGTTTGGCTTCATCACGAGAAATAGTCACAACCTTTGAGCTAGTCGTTGACGACTGAACAGGTGCACCAGATGTATAACCAGGAGTAGTGCTCCCACTGTCACTATACGAAACATGGTTCACCCAGTTGGTTGGTTTACTGTGTCAATCCCAGCAATAGTCCACTATATGGCCATCCATATCACAGTGTGTACAATAACGAAATGCACCACAACCTCGCCCACGACCACCATTGGAGTTGAGATCTCCTCTACCACGACCATCGGAAACCACCAATGTTGATCTGTCAATAGATCCACCACCAACCTCTGACACTAAGGCACGCTGAAGTCGAGCAAAGACTTCAGTCATACTAGGGAGTTCCCGACTCCCCAAGAGTTGAGCACGAATTGGCTCATATTCCGGTTGAAGGACGGAGAGAAAATAGGCAACATCAAAGTCCTCAGGTTGTCTACATTGCTTCTCGAGATTTGAAGTGAGAGGCTAGTAGACATTTAGTTCATTCCGGATATTTTGAAGAGAGGAATAATATTCTGCAAGAGGCTTCTCAACTTGCTACAAGGAAAAATACTCTTCAACCAACTGATAAGTCCAGGTGATGTAATTCTCACCAGAATACATCCTCCCAACATGCTCTCGAATCTCCTTTACACTATTTAAAAACATTAGATTGATGCTGATTTTAGGATCCATGCTATTCCACAACCAGGTCATGATCTAGGCATTCTCCTATACCCACTCCAAATAATTACTGGCATTAGATTTAGGCTGATTGTCACGCAAATATTTCAGTTTTCCTTTGGCCGTAAGAAACACTTCAACAGACTTGGCCCAAGGAACATAATTACTTTCATTGAGTTTGATGGAAGTCATCTGGACATTGAAACAACTCCTTTAACGATTTTCCACCAGAGAAAATTCCACGGGGGACCTACATCACACTCAAGGGAGGTCCTGGGTGGGTGCGGCTTGTTCTGGGCAAGTGTGGTCTCACTTAGGAGTTGTTCTCCACTTCTCCCTCAATCTAAGACCTGCGATTTGCACAAAGAAGGCTCTGGGCAGATACAGAAGGGTCCAGGGAAGAATCTCTCACCTCCTAAATCAACAGAATGTACGGAAAACTAACGGAGAACACTCGAAGAACAAATCTCTCACCTTTTTACACCCTACGATTTACTCTAGGAGCACTTCTCTCAGCTTCGATCTTCACTAGGGATAAAACTTGCACACATTACGTAGAATACACCACACGGAGACTACATTCTTCATTACTCTTGCATAATGGTCTCTTTACATCACGAACACCACAGGTTTTCACACGCCAACCCTAAAAAAAAATCTAGGGTTTCACAGGCAAACCCAAAATTTTATTATTCTACCACAAATAAAGAAGAGAAAAAGGAAAAAAGAACGGAGAAAAATAAGGAACCCTAAATCAGTATAGAACCAGGCTTTAATACCATGTTAGATATTTAGGGTTTCATATAGAAGAAGGAGATAGGAGAATTGGAGAAGAGAGGAGTTGACGTCTTAAGCATAATGGCCTAGACGTGTTCCCCTATTTATATATTGAACCACTTAAAACATACAAGAACATGTAATGAAAATAATACCCTCATACGTCCCATACATAATATATCTAACAATTTGCTTACTTGATTATTAATTAGTGGTTGGTACTTATGTTTTTTTATACTTATTATTATTTTTAATATCTTGTGCCTCGCTCCAGTCGGGCATTTACCTTGCACCTTGCATGGTTGCACCTCAGGCACTAAGGGACCTCGCGCCTTAAGTGTGCCTTGCGCCCTTAACTACCTTGCCTTAACATGAATTTTTAGGTGGCAGTACACTAAATATTTTGCACCTCCTGTATTACCCTAATATAAAGTTCAATGTATAAACGAGTCAATTTATGTTTAACCACAAAAGTGTCAATGGAGTACCACCACATTTTACTAGGCTAGTAGGAAGGGATAGAATACTTGATAGTAAATAGAGTCTCCAACACATCAAAATTGATGGCATCTATAGTTTGGGACAAAAACTACAGTTCTGGAATATTAAATGATATTACTTGAAAACTGCAATTTACACAAATTCAAATGGAAGGCTAAAATGATGGGAATTTTTCCTTCATCAAAGAGAATCTCGAAATGGAAAGAAATGAAGCACATGAATTTACACGTCCTCGCCAGACTCGCATCTCAAACTCAGAGTGGGGAGACGCCATAAAAAGTAAAAGCCCCACCTCTATCGAAATATCTTTTTTGTTAGGTACCCTAAAGCTCAGATGCTACATCTCCTTTCAAACCCCAAATTTTTTTTTGGTATCGTATCCTGAGTTTCATACTTTCTTCTACCTTAAAGTTTCCAATGTCGTCCTATTACAAGAGGGACTAGGTAAGTTCGATTATGGAACTAGGTTAATAATACTATTTACATGAGGATAAAAATGCTGGAAGTGTAAAATTTTGAGAAAGTAAGCCTACTGTTCGTGTTCTGTCAATAAAATCTTTGAGAATTTCTAATATCACCAGGACCTATGTAACAAGATGCTCCATTTTCAAAATGATCCTGTCAAACACAAACCTTACATCAAACACAGCAACGTCTATTAAGAAAAAACTTAATTTAGCTCTCTTCATATCTACTGGAGCTGTTCATTTACTAATTACATAGGTTTGATTCTACTTATCCACATTGATACTTCTATATTTTATGAATGAATAACTTATAAAAAAAATTATGAATGAATAATAACTTTCAAAATAATATAACTCTCAATATCATCCCTGAATACAAACAGGACACGATCAAGTTTTAAAACAGAGTTGAGGATTCATGGAAAAACTTCACCACCTAGTTAAAGGCTCTATAAATGCATTCTAACAACCAACTGGAATCAGAGCCTGGACAGCTGAAAAAGAGTCATATTTTTTTTCGCCCCATGAACATTCTATTTGATCCCCAACAATGTTGATCAATTGGAGTTTTAAAAGACAATTTGGAATTTAATTGTCCCTACAGTACTATAAACTAGAGAAGATTGGATTGTTTTTTAATAATATGTGCGGAAAAAAATCTGATGTCGGACAAGTGCAATGTGGAAGGGCTGATACCAAAAATTGATGCTGGACAAACATGATAGACCTGCAGATTGGGGAAAATGTGCATTGGAGCTAGTCTGCAGACGGGACGTGCAGATTGGTGCTGGTCTGCAAGTTAGCTTGCAGATTGGTGGCAATTTGTAACACCCAAATACGGAGAACCCAAATACGTCTCTCACTAAGGGGAGAGAGTCCTTAGAAGTCTGGAGATTGAAAAAGAAGACAATTATATTTTTCATTGGTTCTCATTCTATTACAAGATAAATATTAAAGCACTCAAATTTCCTAACTGATTGAAAAAATTCTAATTTGAAGCAAATCTCCTAATGGATGTAAATCTCCTAATTAAAGCAGGTAAATCTCCTAACCGAATGAAACAATTCTAAATTGAGGCAAATCTCCTAATGGAAGTAAATCTCTTAGTTTAAGCAAGTCTCATACATTGACAGCCATGCCAATCCTAATTCTTCATAACGGACATAACAATCCACCCCCTTACGGAGGAACCTTGTCCTCAAGGTTAAAGCTAGGAAATCGATTTTGGAGATCATACCACACATCCCACGTGACATCTTCTGGAGCTACATTGGAACACTGAATCAAAACCTTGGTGAGGGCTTGATTTCGTCCTTTCATGAACTGACGATCAAGAATAGCAATAGGCATTTCTTTGATCACTTCATCGTCGGCTGTTTCTGGTAGATTTGTAATTGGAGAGCTTTGAGAACCCAGCTTTTTCTTCAGGCAGAGACATGGAATACAGGATGGATTCGCTATTGAACCAGTAATTCTAGTTTGTAAGCAACTTTCCTTATACGTTGAATTACCCGGAATGGATCAAAATAGAGTAATACCTTTCATTTTGAGAGAATGTAAGGTATTTAATTTTGGGCTGGCTATTCTGTCGATTTAAACATGGTTTTAATTGAAAATTTTGATCTTGTTATTTCATTTCTCATATTGGGCAATTTCTAAAGGAGATCCATACAACAATCTCATATGGGAGTGCAACCTTATTGAGATTTAGTGCTAGGGATAGGCTAGCTATTCTCTTCTCTTTTTTTTTGTTATTTCCATCACAATGTGACTCCACCCAGTGTGGCTTGATGCAAAAAAAGGGAGCACATGCGGATTCAGAGGCATGAGTGGTTAAACTACACAAGTATTTAGTAGACCTCCTTAACCTTCTTCTTAATCTAGAGAGTTCTTAGCTAGGTAACTTGGGCATCGATACAAAGTATCAAAACCACAGATCCTACAAACCCCATATTCCAATATTCCATGTTCGTACAGCTGATCCTATATAGTAAGTGATGCAAAAATGGGAGCACATGTGGATTCAGAGGCATGAGTGGTTGCAACTACACAAGTATTTAGTAGACCTTAAGCTTCCTCTTAATCTAGAGAGTTCTTAGCTTGGTAACTTGGGCATCAATACAAAGTATCAACGCACAGATCCTACAAACCCTGTATTCCAATCTGTCCAGGTTCGTACAGCTGATGCTATATTGTAAGTGATACAGTTAAAAACAATTCGGTTCGTATAAGTATCTAACTCAGGTAAAAGGTATTTAGATATGATAATAGGCATTACTATTACAAAAACAGTACATAATAATAGCTGAAAACAGGATATGTGATAACTTAAGATTCGTTCAAATAAGAGTGTCAATGTTTTTCAACATGTACGGTGACACGGGTGTCCGACAAGGAAATATTTCCAGAAATTAGACAGTCCTTGCTATGTGGGTTCTTAGTACAAAGTATACTAAATATAAAGACAAGATGCAATGGCCAACTGACCTCAAATAAGTACGACAGGAAATTCTGTTCAAGAACATCATTCTCTTCTGGAGATAGGTTCTGCTGCTCCAATTTTTGAGTCCCGTGGATGGGGTTGAATAGGGAGTACAATTGCTACAAGCACAATATATGTTCAGTTCATATACAACCACTCAGCAAGAAAAAAAATTCGATATGGACGCGTTACGAATCAGAGTTGCAAGTACAGAAAAATGTAAGATTCAATTCCCATAAACAAGGAGGACATGGCTGTACCATTAGATCCTCGAATTGTAAAAGATACCAAGCACGAATTGTGTACTCAACTCTCTTGCAGAGCTTCAGAAATTCAGCCCGGTCGGTACCATGCTCTGTAAGACAACCAAAAACTTGGCATTATCCAGTTGAGACTGAAATTGGAAACATAAATCTCAAACTGAGACAGTAAAACCTTCAATTTTGAACCAGATGAACTTTCCTATAGACTTGTTGGCATTAAATAACAGTGTGCTCAACATCCACATGATCGACAAGAAAAATGCATAATGTAACAAACTCAGATTCTATATAATGCATAATACTAAATTGAACATGATCCAAATCCCACACCAATTAAAATGTAGACTAACAATATCAAACAGAACCCACGATTTTAAAACAGAGAATCGCAACAATCTGATTTAAACTTAAGAACCACCAAACACAAACTGACTCAAGATACACATTTCGAATTTAAGAAAATCAAACAGGACCACAAATGCAAACAACTCAACCAAAAAAAAAAAAAAAAATGGAAAACAGCAGGAACCCATTTCAAATTGGATAAAATCAAACACAATACACAAATAAAAATCAAGTCAATAAACAGAAAATACAACAACCCATCTCAAATTTATAAAAATACTGAACACCCACATAGCAAAGGCACTAAAAGAAGAAGAAGACGAAGAAGAAAACACAGACAATGAAATGGCGCTCTGTACCTATAAGGTTAGCCAAACTCATAATAAGATTTGGCTTCAAAATTGGAATAACGGATTCCCGCTCCAAGCGAATGACATCTTTGTTCTTTTTATCCATCTCTGCAACAACCAACAACAGCAACAACGAGCCTTCTCTCCCCCCCTTAGAGCCTTCAGAGAGAGAGATGGAGATATTAAAAGCGTGTTAAAAGCTGAAATTCGAGAGGCCAAATGAAGGGTTTTCTTTAGAATCCATGGATTTCATGCTTAGCAAACAAGGAATGCCAACGACACAGTGTAACTTCATCCCCACACACAAGCTCTCTCTCTCTCTCTCGATTTAATGAGAGACGGTTATTTGCATGGAGAGTTATTATTCCTCCTCTTTTGCTTTTGAGCTGTTTTTCCTTTCTGTCGTGTTTGTTTCTTCTTTCGCCTTCTATAACGCCCGCTCACTTCGGAGGGAATTCTCCATCAGATTAAAAACAAATATTTTTAAATAAAGTTTATAAGAAGGGTTCCCTTATAAGAATTAAGATAAACATTGGGGGTGTTTGGCTGTAGCTGGTTCTATGCTGCGGTGTTTCAGTAACTTTTAACATCGGACAACGGACTTACGTTACCGTTATATCTGTTATAACGGGTCACATCAGCCACATATCTGTATATTACTGTTTTCAAAATAACTTCGTTACCGTTATAACGGCCACTATTTCCTCAATAATTTTCGTTCTCCTTTTTTGTTGAGTATATGTTAGAATCCAAGGGAACGTACTGAGAGATTTAGTTGAGCGTGCAGGTTCAGCTACCAAGAATGTTTTTTAGTCTAGTGATTATGATCTTGACATACAAGGACATCCATCACGCATGGTTCGAAGTCTCGAGCGATCCGGATCGGGATTGGTGACCATCGAGACGATCTGAAATGGGGCTGTCTTGCTCGATGTGCATTGTTCAGGTAAAACTTGCCTGACCACGGATGGTCTGGTAGCTACTTGACCATCGGTGCAGTGCTCGGCACCTGGATTCCGTACGGGCGAAATACTGCAGAGTGCTCGGCACGTACGCCGAAGTCTTTTTGCTTTTGCATTAAAAAACTAAAAAAAAATCACCTGGTACGTGTTTGGTCAGGCAGTTTTTGTCAGCCCATACGAAATCCACTGGGCCAGCATTGCACCGATGGTCAGGTAGCTACCAGACCATCAGTGGTCAGGCAAGTTTTACTCGCATTGTTCATGAAGAACATTCACGTCACCTCGAGCGAGACGATGGGAGATTTTCAACCATACCCCGATCAAACCATCTGATGAACTGCCCGCTATCATCAAAGTTTTACTCTTTGTTTTTACAAGACCTGAGATCATATTCGATCTAAGTTAGCAGTCTTTGTTTTGATGTTACTGAGCCCTGCATGTGAGCCATGGAATTCTACTGGAGATGTGGTTGATAATCTATCATCTTTACAACAGTACCATCTGGGACCATATATGAAGACCACCATGAAGCTCTTCCAAAAGTGGGGCTGTTAAAGGGCCCGGCCGGGCCAGGGTAGGGCCTAGCCCTTAGAGGGTTGCTAGGCCTGAACCGGCTAGGCCCTAGCCCTACTCTCAAGGGCCAGAGCCGGATCAGGGTAAGGTCAGGTCTGGAAGAAGATTATTAAAATATAAAATTTAAAAAGTGGATGCTTGATTAATTCATATGGCTTGGTAACATATTTCTCAGTTTAATCTATGTAGAATTTTCAATGAATTATAAGATTACAAAAAATAAAATAAAAAAATAAATAAGAACAATCTTAAATTTTAAACATTTTTTAAAATTTTCAAAATAGGAACAATTTTGAACCGTTTGTAATTTTGGAATGGCTCAATTGTTTGGAAATTACCTAAAACTGTATCTTTTTAGGATAATTGTAGTGTCCAACACCAATAACATTGTGACACTTGTACTTAAAGGAAACCAAGAGACCATGCTAACTAGTTTTTACCCTTTCTTAGGGACCACTAACCCTATGGATATTTGGCCCATCCTTAGGTGGACCCACATATCAAAATTCAGCTGGATTAGTGATTTCTATCCTTTGGATCTGAGTACCCCAAATAATGCTTGAATCCCACAGTGAAAACTAAACCCATGAAAAAAATTACAATCCAATGGTTATAAATTACTAATCAGGCTGATTTTTGGTCTGTAGGTCCATCTAGGGATGGGCCAAATGTCCATACAGTCAATGGTCTCTAATAGTATGCCACGTGGCTCATCTGTGGTCCGGCATCAAAGATCTACTCGACATGATATAATATACACGATGGAGACTAATCAGTTTCCAACTTTCTTGAAGATGCTTATCAAAAAATTAATAAAAATAAGTTTGTGAGATTAGATCCCGCTAAGGAGATATCCAAGGCCCACACTGAAACCCAATATGATGACCCTAAATTTAGATGGTTACAGTTCTCTGATCACATTGATTTTTCAGTCCACGAGATCTCCTTTGTAGGACCCATCAAAGGGTGGGGCCTCAACCTCTAGATGAGTTCCATATGTATAGATTACATACATGTACACTTCCCATCTTTCTGCCTAACTCTTGAGGTAGGTCCACTGGAACAGGAGAGGCGGTTCTTTTTATTGCTTTTGGAGTCGAATCCCAAAATAATGTGTGGGATCCATTAGTTGGTATCATGATACGGTAGACACTTTGACCTAGCACCTTTTTAAGGAATGATGGGTCCGAGCCTTCTGCATGAGAAACTTCGGTCACAGAGCGTGGTGACCTATTAGAGGGTACTGACCGTATGGATGTTTGGCCTATCACAGGTGGACCTACAAACCAAAAATAAACCCTGATCAGTGATTTCTAAGCGTTTGATGGAAGTTATTTTCATGAGTTGATTTTAACCGTAGGAATTTGAGCATTATTGAGCGTTATTTGGGTGCAAAGATCCAAAGGTTGTAAATCACTAATCAGGCTGATTTTTGGTTTGCAGGTTCACCGAGGGACTGGCCACACATCCATACGGTCAGCGCCCTCTTAACAGTGTCCCATGTGTCTCGTATTGTGCGTGGTGACTGGCACTGTGACCGAAGTATTACTCTCTGCATGTAATCCGAGTCCACACACTAAAGAGGAAAAAGATTGTAATGAGTGGGTTTGCTTGTACAACACCATGCAAGGTCACATCTACTACCTCTTCAATGGCCATATGATCCAGTGGGTCCCCCACCTTGTCTGCCACTATAATTAGCAAAGTGCAAATCATCAAAAACAAGAAAGAAATTCTATGACAGGGTTAATAAAATAGCTTTATTGTGTAAAAGCAGTTGCTTCTATTGGTTTGTTTTGTAGCCTCTAAAGATGCTGAAAATTTTTCCTCCCTCGACAAGAGCAGAGAAAGATCACAATAAAATAAACTTATATATTGCTTACCTACCAAAAGAAGAGACTCCTTGATTCTTCCATCCTTCCCACAGCCTTTCCCTCCCTTCCTCCGTCCCTCTCTAAATATATACATCGAGTTGAGTTGTGTTGGCTGTTCTATATATATATATATGTACAAAACTTTGCCTTCTCATGCTGCTGCTTTGTTGTTTCATATTTCAAAACAAACTCTATTCCCTCCCAAAACTGATCGGTTCAACTGCCACCGTGATGCCTGCATGCCCTTACGTATTCTTATCAACTAATCTCGCCTTCAACTTAATACACCCGTAAACTCACTTGTGTGGGTAAACAAGAACTTCCTCAAAAGATTTTTGAAAAATTCCTCTATTGATTCCAGGACCTCAAAAATGGTTTCCCAATCGAATCATGTAGATCGGAATTCTGGTGTGGCACATTCATCCACGATATATTGTTGTTTGCTTTCAGTGTAGCAGCTTCACACCCGCTCAAGTAGTTGAGTTGATGAGCTGTGTGTGGGAAGACATCACTGTTTCCGGGAATGCCCCCACCCACAAAGTTCCTTGCTGGAACATACTGCTCAGCAGGTCTCATTGAATCATACGGAGACTGTAATTTGTTACACTGAGATAGAACACTGTACAGACCCTCATCTGCACTGCTTGCTTTTCCCAAGCACAGGCCTGGGGTGCCAGAAGAAACATCCATGCCAGACCAATCACCACGAGCCCGATGCTCACCAGAAAACCAGTTCTGACCCAACAAACCCCCACCATTTAAGAGAGACTGGAAAGGAGCTGATACACGGACAGGGTCAACAACCCAGTCCTGCACGTCATCTGGCAAGAAGAGTTCTTGACTTGGATTAGGGTATCTCCCACCACTGGAATACATGTTCTTTTGGATAACTTGGTGCATGTAAAAATCTCTGCCTTTCATTTGCTGCCTCTGCTCCACCAGCTGCTGCTGTTGCTCATGGAAATGCCCGGGATGATGACCAGTTTCCAGTGACCCATTGCTTGTCGCCAGGAACTGTAATCCTGGTTGTTTGTTCACGTGTGCGTAAGATGGTAACATCCCCTGACCCTTGAGAATAGGTTGAAGTAGCTCACTGCGGTCATGGTTTGTGTAAGAACCAAAGAAAGAACTACCGTTGTCAATGTGCAAAGCTGACCCCATATCATTGGACGGCCTCTGTATCAAAGCCTCCCCATCATCTTGTTGGAGTAGATCAGTCTCCAGATCAACCAAGCGGGCTGGTCGCTCTTCAATAGGCCGTGGTTGCTTCAGTGACAACTCACTGGCAGATGTGTATCCATAGCTTACAGACGTAGAATGATAGTAAGAATCCGGCATGCCAACTGCCGGCCAGACAACTTTAGCAGAAGAAACGTGACCTTGTTCAATAGCATCCTCTGATGGATTCATATTTCCTAAGAACTCTGAGAGAATTGGGGCAGAGCATTCTGATTTTAAGATACCTCGGCTGCCCTCCGGTTCCATATCCATGGGGTCGAGCTCACAGTGACTATTAAGAGAAGGAATTCGCTGAATAAGCTGACTGTGTGCAGAATGAGGAACAGACTCCTTAGTAGAAGGGGTGGTAACTTCCTGTTCAACAGCATCCTCTGCGGAATTCATATTTCCTAATGCCTCTGACAGAATTGGAGCAGCACCCTCTGGTTTTAAGATGTCTTGGTTGCCCTCCTCTGATTCCATATCCATGGGGTCGCATTCATGGTTTCCATTAAGTGAAGGAATTCGCTGAAGAGGCTGACAGTGTGAGACTTGAGGAACAGACTCTTCATCATCTTCAAAGTTCTGGATATCCACCGTGTCTTGGTATGTTTCTCCATTCTCTCTTTGTTCTTGAAGTGAGCTATCAGGGTTCACTTTCTCCTCATCCTGACCACCCAATCAGAAGCTGACAAATTAGTACAATATGGCCAAGGATAATTCCTACAACTGTAGCTGAGATTATACAAGAAATGGGGTCCATAAGGATCAAGGGGCACTTAGTTTTATGCAAGAAATTTTCATGTGAAGAGGCAACTAACAAACCTCATCCACAATAGATTTCTTCCGCTCTGCCATTTCTTGCTCCAAAGACCTCCTCCATTGCTGTCTCTGCAATTGACTTTTTTTCCAGTTTGCATAAGCTACCGGGAGATCTCCTTTTGCCAATTGCAACCTATATACACACAGGGTCAGAATTTAAATTAAATAAATAAAAAATCCAGAGTGCGTCAAGTTGAATTAACTTATTACTTGACAAAACACTAACCAGTGCACATGCAACTTCTTGCATTCTTCTTCCTCAAATACTTCGTATGGTTGTACGTGAAAACCTTTTATGTCACCCAATACTCGGTTGAGAGATTTGGATTGAATGCCATCACCAGACTGCTTTATCCTCTTTACAAGTTGATGTTGCTTCCTGCTTAACTGAAATGAATTGAAGGCAAGAGGATCAGTTGAAGAATATAAGGACATAAGAAATACACATGCTTCCTCGTCAAAATAAATTTTGGAATACAAAACCTTATATATTAGATTCGTCAATTAAATTACTTACACGTTATGGAGGTAAACAAGTTGAAGGCTAGAGGAGTTTCAAAACTGTACTTAAAATAATACTTCAGTAGGGCACTCAATACATCTCAAGGTTTAAAATGTTGGGTTCAGTACAATGATACGCTGATAGTTCAACATGCCTAGTGAACCCATATCGACATGATATGATACCGATATTGGTAAGGTTACTGCATGGATACTTCTACACTCTTTTTCTCCTTTCTTATTGTACTATTGGTTATTTCCTTAACTCTAAACAAAATATATAAATAGCAAATTGTAACAAATCTTACTGTAGAAAGCTTTGAAAAAAATAAAAGTTTAATTACATTTTCCATCATATCCATATCCCGTACTAGTGTCTTGATCCATACCCATGTCTGGGCATCTTAATTCCAGTGTCCTCAGCCACTATTGTGATGGATAAAACTAGGGCAAGTCCTGTTACTGGAGACTCTGTAACCACTTGACTGAGCCTACTCAATCGAGTCTTTCAGCCCTATCCAACTGTCCCTCGTGATATGATCCTTTCCAGAATATTTAAAAAAAGAATTCTTTGACCTATCATCAAATCTTCCAGGATTTCTTGTGAATAAAGGAAATTTTCAACTATTGATAACTCATTCAGTTCCAGCTATTCTACTATTCCCATGAGAGAACAAAGAACAAATATAGCAAAGAAACTAAACAATAGTTCTTTTCAGGATTTATACAATTTATGATTATACTAAACAACTTTCAACCTTGATATAAGACATATATTTTGCACCATCACCAGAGCGCATGTAAAGCTTGTTTTCTTCTTTTCTGGAACTTGCTGCCACCTTGGGCCTTTGTGAAGCAACCAATGAGTTTCCACTCCTATCCTTCATTAATCCTTTCCTAAACACCAAAGAACATTAATTTAGATACTTTCAACACTATAATGTAACAACTAAATATAAATACAACGACTGCCACCATGCCCCAATTTTGCCTACAAGCAGGTAATACAACTGTGAGATCATTAAAAAAACTCTCACTTTTGCTTCATAAAGGTAAAATTACCTAAGCACTCTCACAAATACCAAAAACATTACGCGAGAATGTGGATCGCAAGACAAACAATGATCTAATAAACTGAAAATATTCATACAAACAAAAATAGAATATTTAGAAAGGATTTCTGCATGCATAACCGCTTGCCCAATCTTCCTGTGTCAGACACGTAGCACGTATGCAAAGGGATTGGGAGAAAGAACACACCATTTGAAGGGTGCCACCTAGGCCATAATGTTTCAAGGGTGATGGGATGAACAGGAATCATTACCAGTCAATTTTGAAAGACAAACCATGTGGAATTTATAAACAGAAACTGAGTTAATGTGATATGCGGCATGATAGCTTAACTAAGGGTTTGTGCACTGTACACAAAGCAAAAGAGTGTGCTTCCTCCTGATCACAGTAGATTATATGACTTGCAGTTCAACAGTTCTATTTTTTGTAAGCTTTGACTAAAAATCTAAAGCTAATGATGTAAATAGAGAAAGACAAAAGAACCATGGAGAATGAAGTTGATAAATATGATATTATGTGATGACAGTTAAGAAGACAACAACATGAATTCACCAAATGATGAAGATGTCTGAAAAACATTATAAGTGAAGAATTTCACACCAAGAAAACCTCTTGCATTAAATTCCTCTAAAAGGTGAGGGTTTTTTTCGTGATCAGTAAAAAAAAAAATGATGAAACAAATGGTTTACTCCAAAATAATCATCAGTCAATTTCTTTAAAGAGTAGGCCTTTTAAACAGCCTGCCCGATAACAATCTCCAATGCCTGGCCCAGTGGTACTACAGAAAATATCACTTAACGCAGGATTTTTTAACAGAAAATTTTGGGGGGGAAATTCCTCCAGAGTTTCTGAAAAGAAAAAAATTACTAAAAAAAGACACAGAATAAGAGATACCAAACCAAACTTCCAGTAACAAATCTTATAAGGATTTTGTCATAAAGCACTGGAGATACCCAACAACACACACAATAGAAGATCAAATACCTTTCTTGCAGATCCCCACTCTGCATTATCAAGGTGTTCTGTTTATTACCACTGCACACTTTTTCAGCTGCAACCCAAAAGCAAGACTCTGCAGTGGCTGCGAGATTCTCCTCTGGATCGCATGATCTAGATTCATTTCCATTTGAGCAAAGACTGTTCTCCACAAGCTTTCTTGAAGAACTGGTTATAAGGAAACTTTATTAAAATGAACTCCAAGAGTGTTGCACAAAGGAGAGCATATCGAATTTTCCACCACAGATTTGTAAAGCGATTCAAAATCAAACAACTATAGAATTAGTGTAACATGCCAAGTTTCATCAAGGTTGAGCGTTTGATTTGATGTTGTTGCATTCCAATGTGTTGATTCTAAAATTGCTGAATGCTGACACATATTTACGAAATTATGACATATTTAGAAAATATAGCAATATAATTCCTTTACAATAAACTGTGTCAAAGTTTGAGTGTAGTGTGTGCGCCTGCGCGCGTGCATCAGAACATCTTTCAGAATCCTAGAAAGAATACCAAATTTTCCCCATTGCTCCCACGCCTCAAGAATCCAAAATCAGTTCCCATATATGCGTACATGAAAAAAAATTCTACGAACAAAGTACACCACCAAGGAATGGAAATACTACACGGGACACTCCAATGCCATAAAACATACTTGGAAAGTTTAATTTGGTAAATACAGTTGAGCCAACTATCTATGTTTCATATTAAAGTACTTGACACTGTCAACTCAATCCACAAAAAACAATTATAAAATCCAGTTGATGTGTTGAGAAATCAGTTTGATTCCTTCAAGCATTTTTTGTTTCTCAATGTGCTAAGCATGGGTGCAACAATCTTCAAATGCGACTTTCTGATGTATATGTTAAGGATATGTCCTACTTACTACTATGATACAGCTGTAACCTCAGATTTTGTTTTCTTTAGAACCTCAAATTAACTCATGAGAAATTATAACAAATCCTGACCACTGTTATATGTTAAGAAGTTCCTCTGTTGAATTCAATACATTCTATATAAAGCACACAAGGCAAAGAATAGCAACCTCCACATCTTCTGGACAATATCCTTTTCTGGATCCTTGCAGCTTGCCCATCTTTCCTTCCACTGAAGCAAATTCTCCACAATACTGCCAGAAAAAGCACAACCATATTACGACCATACAAACTAGTGAAAATACATAAGTCGAAATAATAGCAACACAAATTGCAAAATGACATCACTTAACATTTACATACTCATTATGATACTTCCGTAAATCCGAGTGGTAAGCTTTCTTATTGTCCCTGAAACACTGTTCCTGACGAAGAACAGCATCTGGGTGAAGATTACCAGAACAAAGTGAAGCACCCCTGCAAGAACATGCCCAACATAAACAAATCAACTCAAAATATGGTGCTGAGTTACAAAGCATCAAAAGAACACATTTTTTCAGATACATTACAATAATCTCTTTTAGTAAGGACATGAGAATTCAGTTATGCAGAACTTTGCAAACGTTCACAATATAAATTATTAATTTAGTCGGAAAAATATAACAATATGAGAAATAATGGGGTAGCATCCTCAATTTGAAGATGAGGCCACAGGTGGTGGCATGGAGCAAATAGTTTGGTCAGTAAAATGGAATATTGAATGGAAGTATCAGTTTTTCCAAGTGAAGACAGTGGGGAAATAAGAAAAAAGCACTGGCAACAACAGAGTAGAAAAATGCACAAACCCAAGAGAATTAAAAAGCTACCGTGGAGGGATGATATATTGAGTGGAAAGAGAAAGTTGTTGCAAACTTTACTTACCCACCCATTCTGTTGATAGTCATTTTGTTTTCACTTGTTCATTGTTTATATTCTTCCTCCAAATACTCCACCTTATCTTACTGCTACATCCTCTCTACACTGTAACCATTACCATCTCCCCACCATTGGTTTGTTAAATTAAAGTCTCATGAACATTTTTGGCCAAATTAAGTCATGGAGGTAGTATTACAATGAAGTGAATCAGAGAGGATCTGTCGGGCCAGTAGTTAATGAAAGCTTTTGAAAAGGCTGAAACACAAGATAAAGGCAATGAAGATGTCCCAAAAATGGCAACAAAAAAACAAGAATGGCAATCTATATAATTGTAATTGAATACATAACCAAAGATGAGATAGAGAAAAAAATGTCATTGAAAAGTGGAAAGTGGAAACACGATCAATAGTCAAGCGCGATGTGGAGAGCCGTTTGATTTAGGGTTTGGGTTTTGGCCCAAATCCTTGTTCCAAGGTTGAAGACAAGGGCATTTTTGCCCTTTATTCGAAAAGTTGACAGTCAACTCGGGTTAACATTGGTCAAATGACAGTTGATTGAGTAATAGGGGGGCATGTCAGCTTTTAAAATTGTGTGTGTGTGTGTGTGTGGGGGGGGGGGGGGTGTGGGGGGGTATGTCAACACCAAGTTCTAGATGTAAATTCTATTTGACACAAAATAGTTTAAGAATCTAGGCCAAAACAAGTAGTAGATGTACTCTACTAAATATACAATGACGTAGAGCACATTGGCAATATCGGTGATATACTGATGGCGAAAATGCAAAGTTAGATTAATGGCAAACTTTTGAAAATAGAGGTGTCCAAACTTACCATTTGAGGAAAGGATTTCCGAAGTGAAGGTTTTCCCCCGTAAGCAACAATTTCACCACTTGCTCTACATCAGTTCCTTTGGGAAGAAACTGAGTGAGAAGATTTCTCTCCATTTCCGACAGATGTTTCTCCCAAACCTGAAAATAAATTCCGCAGGAAACGCATAAATATGAACGTATACAAGAATAAGGCTTATGATCCAGCCTCCAAGGAAATAATATGAACATAAACAAGAAGCTTAAGAATAAATACAGGCACGAAAATCAAGTAAATAAATAAATAAATAAGCACATGCATGAAACTATACTTACCTCATACGATAGTACCCCAGTCATATCCTCCAACCCAAAAATTTCCTGAGGAATTGCAAAAACATCTGCTAAGCCTGCATGGGGATGAGGGACAGAATCAACAAAAGGAGCCAAGTTTCTCCTGGTTATCCCTATCTGTTCCCTCTTGGCCACTGCCCTATTTTGGTTGTCATCCCACTCAAGAGAAATGTGTGCTCTCACGTTCAACAGATTTTGTGATGATTCCACATTCTTTTTCTTCTTTGCTTTATACTGCTCCTGTAAATTGCAACTTACAACGCTGGAAGCATTCAATCGCTTTTTCTGTTGACCAGCTGCCATTTTTGTAGGATATATTAAAAGAAACCCCACTAGAGTGTTATGTATTAGACGCCTTCTTGATCTCTACTGAAGAATGTCTTTCCCTTGGAACTGCATACTGGAGACCTTCATCAACAAAGCATATTATCAGTTCACTTGGATCATAATTCACTTTAACAGTTGTTTGTGCCTTTTGACTCGTATGCAATTCGAGTGACACAATCAAGCCAAGACATTCTAATTTCTGAATCACAGTCAGAAAGAAAAATGATCCAGAGCCCAAGTGCATCTGCCAGCGTTAAAAGCTCCATAATTCCAAATATTAGTGGGCAAAACCCACATTGATTTATTTACTCATCATTCATCATAAAGAACAACACATATGCCATTAATCAGATTGATTTGATACAAATAGCAAAAGAAATTCAACATCGTAAATGTTGAGGCATTCAACAGTAGTATCCCAATGAAAAAATCAAATCAATGTGCATGGGAACTTCAATAGTTTTTGCTTCCATATCAGTTTATCCAGTAAACAAAAGAAAAAAAAATAATGATCAGAAATGTCCTAAAGACGCCAATCGACCTCATGTATTTTTTCAATCACTAAAATTTATTGATGAGAACGTATAGAGGAAATTAAAGAGTGGAATCCCCATTATACAGCAAGGTAAAAAAGCCACATGCTTTGCTAAGGAATTGGCAATGTCATGAGCACTTCTTAAGACATGGTTGGAATAAATGTTCCCACGATTCTTAATCTCCCCGACTTGGTTGAGAAACTTATCCAAGGACGATCCACCATGTTATACACCTATTTGATGACAATAGAGAAACCACCTTCCCCTGTACAATGAGTGGGCACGAGATATTTAACTTTTAACACTTCCAAAAGAGCTCGCTAAGATTGTCCTGGACAAATCTCCTGCCACTTTTACACGAAAAATGAAAAATGAGAAACACAATTCCCTAGTAAGAATCACAATTCCAAAATTATCCAGCGAATGTTTTACATAGACAAGGTTGATTGATGTTAAGGGTCCCCTTTACATGATTTCAGTAAGTAGATATGGTCTTTGGAAAAAAATTGGAGTCTCGCGGAGCAGACCAGAGATTTGGCATTAAATCAATTACATCCTCTTCAAAGGAGGATATCAGGATGCTCAACCATGTAAAAGACTGCTAATTTCTATTTATCATGAAGAGAAAAAGAGTTTCTTCACTTAATATGATGTTAAATTTGTACAATAGGGAACCTGGTATCAATAAATTTCTATGAAGAACTACGGCACTCTCTAACACAAGAAGGCAGATCTCCTAGCCAAGGAAGGACTTCACTAGGGTGCTATGTATAGCATGCAGTTACGCCTTTGCAATTTTTTTCTTCTGTTTTAGGCATTCTGCTTTTGTTTTCTTCCTCTTTCCTTCATCTTGAATTTCTTTCTCCCTCTTTTTATATATTTTTTTATCATTACCAATGATAATAATAATAATAATAATAATAAGCACTATGGTACTCCAAAATTCAAATCCACTTTGGTGAATATGCCCACAGCATTCTTACCCTCAGATTTTAAACTTGGTTTGGTAACACTCAACATGAAGCTAATGCGCTAATTCATCACTTAACATTTTGTCCAACCAAATCAATGAAAGACATATGGTTTTACTTATCAAAAAAAAAAAAAGACATATGGTTTAATGTGTGTATATTGTTAATTAGGTGTTTAACAAGGGTATTCTTTGTAAATAAGAAAATAATGGCATTTTTGTAACATAAGTAGATTAAAAGCCTTTCAACACCTACCAAAATGAATGTTGGGTGATCAAGAAAAGACATGTTCATAGAATGAGTGTAATAGAGATGAGGATTTTGCGATGTGAGTGGAAAAACTATGACAAACAGTATAAAACAAGCACATTCAAGGAAATCTAGGAATAACCCCAATAAGAAATAAAATAAGAGAAAGTCAGTTGAGATGGTTTGTACCAAGGTTTAAAGGAGGCTGTTTTAACAGTTTAACGGACTGGAGGCGTTACCGTTAAAACGGATTGAAACGGCTAGGGGCAAAAATGGGAAAAAATGGAATTTAACAGAAAAACGGAAAAGTGGTGCTGAAATTCAAATTTTGAAATTTGAAAATTAAAAAAAAAAAAAACGGAATTTAACGGAAATTAAATGGATTTTAACGGATTTAATGGACATTTTTTTTCACAAAAATTTTCAGAATTTAAAGACTGTTAAAATGATTTTAACGGCCGTTAAAACCAAACCGTTAAATTAAAAGCGTCAAAACGTGTTTAAACATTTTTAACATAAATGGGCTTGGGGCGTTACCATTTAAACGGTTGTTTTTAAAACCATGGTTTGTACAACAAAGACCAACAATGGCACTAGTGAGACAAGGCCTTTAGTGCTAGTTGAATGCCATAAAAGAGAGAGAGGATGGCCAAAAGTGACAAGGATTGAGGTAGTAAGAAAAGATTTGGAAACATATGAGTTGATAAAAGACAGTATTTTAAATAGAGTTGAATAGTGATATAGGATTCATGTTGCCAATTCCCAAATAATTGGGATAAGGTGTAGATGATGATGAAAAAAAGCAGTTTAACATAGGCGTGTAAAAAAAGCCCGACGGCCCTAAGTCCAGACCAGCCCAAAGCTAGACTTGGGCCAGGCCTAGCCTTTAAAAGCCTTATAAGCCTTTTTTAAGTATTTATTTTTTATACGCCACCCATGAATTTTTGAGACACCCCTCAATAGACGAAGAGGTCCAAGACACCAAAAATTAGCCTGATTGGTATTTAGGGCCATTGAATTTGAACATTTTTCATGAGGTGTACTCAAACCCAATGGCTAGAAATCAGCAATAAAGCTTATTTTTGGTGCATAGGTCTACTAAGGGTTGAGACAACCATTTATGGGGTTAGTGGGCCTAAAATAGGGTGCCACGTGGCACTTTTGGGGAGTACGAAAGGTAGGGGTTGTTTCGAAAATTTTAACTAAGAGCAGTTTTCTCATTAAAGTAGTTTAAGTTTATAGAGATATAAAGGTTCTAATGTCTAAAATATCTTAGGTAAAAGAAATGTAGGGATATTTTTGGAAAAAATTGGCAAAAAGCATGGGTAAACTTATAACAGGTTGTTATAATCGAAGCCTAGCTCAAAGCCTAAAGCCTGGCCAAAGCCCGAACTGAAGATGAGAAATGGCGGAACTCTTTTCACAAACTTTGAATCGAGAATCCTCCCTCACTGCTTTGGAAACCATCCAACTCATTCCCTCCGCAACAATGATGAAAAGATACGTCGATAAGGGATCCCCTTGGCAGAGACCTCTAGAGCTCCTGGAAAAACTTGTTGGGGACCCGTTCACTAAGATCGAGAAACGAACAGTCGATATACAAGTATGGATCCATCTTCTCCACTTTTCGCCAAAAACCCATCCGTCCAAACATGTAGTCAAGAAAAGACCAACTAACGTGGTCATAAGCCTTCTCCAAATAAACTTTGCAAACAATGCCCGGAGTGCCCCCACGCTGTCTGGAGTCGATAACTTCATTAGCAATAAGAACTCCATCCAAGATCTGACGATCGCTTACAAAAGCTCCTTGGAAAGGAGATATGATGCTCCCCAACACCCCTCTCAATCTAGCAGCCAAAACTTTAGCAATTAATTTATAAATGCTCCCTAACAAACTAATGGGCCGAAATTCTGTAAGGGATACAGCTCCATCCTTCTCGGGAATGAGGGAAATGAAAGTAGTATTAACCCTCCAATCAAGCCATGAGTCACAATAGAATTCATCCACGACCCGCATGAAGTCCTTGCCCACAATAAGCCAGCAAGATGAAAAGAACGCCAAAGGGAACCCATCTAGCCCAAGTGGTTTGTCGCCCCCCAAGGATTTTATGACTTCCAGCACTTCCGCTTTGACTGGCTTCGATATGATTGAAATCAATACTATCTAATTTGGGTCTATCTACCATTGTCTCGGAGTAGAGGTGGGAATAATATGTAACAATTGCTTCCCTGATCCTATCCTCTTCTTCAATTGTCACTCCATCCACCATGATGCAGGATATGATATTGGCTCTTCTTCTAGCATTAGCGATCTTGTGGAAAAATTTGGTATTTCTATCACCTTCTTTGAGCCATTTCACTCTATATTTCTGTCTCCAACTTATCTCTTCCTGGCAAGCTAAGGACAAGTAATCTCTCTTCAAGTCAATTCTTCTACTAAACTCTTCTCTAGAAAGAGCCTCCTCTTCCTTAATATTGAGCCTACCGATCTCCTGAAGCAGGTCCCCCATTTTCTTCTTGATTCTCCCGACAACCTCTACATTCTACACCTTCAGGAACTTTTTAAGAGCATTCAACTTTTTTCCAGAAAATGAACCCCGCCTTACCTGTGAATGCAAAAGAGTTCCATCTAGACTCGACCTCCTTCATGAAAGAAGGCTCCTATAGCCACATCAACTCAAAATGAAAAGGAGATGGTCTACGGTTTATACCCCCACAATCAAGAATCACCTGGCAATGACCGGACACCGGATTAAAGCTAGCCATTTGGATACGTCCAGATAATGAGCCTCCCAACTACTGGATATCAGGAATCTACATAATATCGGGTTCTCCTGGTGGTTGGACCATGTGAATTTCACTCCTGCTAGAAGGAGATCCATCAGATCAATTCTAGCAACAAACTAGAAGAGATCCTATTACCTTTTCCCCCCTTCTTTTCATTCAAAAATCTGATGACATTGAAGTCCTAGGGTAGCAATAGCGCAAGAAAAGACCCATATTATCTATGACCAAGGCTACTACCTCTATTTAGATACCAAAGGCGCCACCTATTTTGGACTAAGGCTACCGCTGATAAGATAAGGGTGAACGACTATAATATGTAGCTCAGTTTTTACTACAAAGCTCTAATAGCCAGACTCAAAAGTTGGCAAACGCTCATGCTCAGACTATGACTATGGTACTAACTGCCTCCTTAGCCTTGGTAGGCTCGGCTGCTTCGCTGCCTCCCCCAATACACCAAGGATGATTCCACAAATCATGCACCCCGTTCAGCTACTCCCAGAACTGACTACAAACTGATCCATCATTAGGGCCATAAACCCTGAAAATACCCATTCGAAGTCGTCCTCGGAGCTTCTGCAAAGAATAGACACTGAAAAGGAACCTAATACTTTTCCCCGGGCTCATTACATATACCAAAATCGTTCCTTGCTACACGGCCGGCCTAGAAGAGGTGAGCCTAGTCCTATAGCATATGCTAAGTTGGGGCGAGCTAGCAACACCAGTAGTAGCGTATCCGCAGGCGAAGGGGCAGCACCGTGAAACCATCCATATAGCGGCATCTAGGCACCTAGAGTGGATGGGCAGCACTAGCACCAGAAACTAACTCGCTTTCTGTCTTGATTACCAAGCGTTTTCTAACTTAGCCTTTATTAGATTAGTCACTAAGCATAGTGTCTTCCACCTTCAGAACCTCAGGATCCCAGGCAACCAGCACCCCCCAGCAGATCCCGTGGCCGGAATGGCTTTCCAACCAAAACCCATCTTCCCGCGGATCTCAAAAATAATAAAAATAAGGGGAAAGTAGACTCACAACCAATATCTCTATTTTTCCTCTCCTATTTCTTCTTCTTAGTCCTCTCTCTCCAATCTGTACACTTCAACTCCCCCTTCTGACATGAAAGACAAAGCAATTCAGGATAGGCAGGCTTAGATGTGCATTATCCAATGACAATTGTAAGGTCACTCTTGCCCCTGCTGAAGTTGCAACCCTCTGAAGATGAGTCAAGTATCTAAATGAGGCATTCCCCTCTATTGTTTCGATGTAGAACATTTCAATAGAGAGTTATCGCGGAAGTTGCAATAACATAAATAGACATTTAACTATATAAATTTTGTGTCTGTCCTTTCTCAGCAACCTAATTTCTTTATTTTTATATTTATCTTTGTGATTCGAACTCAAGAAATTCACGATTTCAAGGAGGGTATTGAATTAATTCTTAGAAATTTGAGACAATCACTAATTCACACTGAATACTGAAAATTTTCCACTCATACGACATTTCCCTAATAACTGAACATATACCATCCATACGAACCACAACCATCTCACCTGATAGCAACGAGGTTTCTATCAAAGCAAAAGCCGCAGGCACAATTTTCCCATAATCACCGGAAAAAAAATTTGAGGTCAGACCCTATAATTTGCTCGACTTAGGCAATAAAACAAACCAAATAAATCTCCAATTTCAAACCAAACAAATCAAACTCATGCCTAACAATCTAAACTTACTTAAAATTAAAACAGGCTCTACCACTACACAAATTTAAAAAACCCAATCGATCCAAAACTACTCAAATATACTCCTAAACGATTTTCCATTCCACATTCGTCAAGCAAAAATTTAAACAGATACATAAATTAACCCCAGAATCCATACCAGAAACATCAAATCCCATCCACGCGTAAATCTTAACATCTAACAAAACCGATAAAACATCCAATCCAAAACTAAAATTCTATAAACATAAAATCTAAAATACATACACGAGAGTTCCTGAGATTCAAAGAACTAAAAACCCTAGAAATCAAAGCAAAATAGAAGTCAATGAGAGCAAGAATAGTACCTGCATCATCCTCAATGCTGCTCGGAGAAGAAAAGATGAATCGAAGAGTTCGGATACAGAGAAGTTGCAGGAGAGAGAATAAAGGAACCTTGCGAAGGAAGAAATAATGGGAGCGAATAGGGCTTTTTTTTTTGGGAAGAAACCGGATTTCAATCCTGAGAGACAGAGATTGTTTCGTTTTATCCGCTTCGTTCGGCAAGGGAAGAGAGAGAAATTGAGTTGGAGAGAGAATCAGACGAGTGTGGTTTCTCGTAACCGTTAATGCAATTTGCGCCCTTATCTCCGTCCCGCGATTAGGTGCGGCTCGGCTCCAGCCCTTGGCTCAGCCAAGTGTCTCATACGGACTGGTCCATGATTCGAGTATTATAGGCGTAAAATAACCGTCTATAACAGAAAAATACGACACCGCACTGATTAGAGCGGATATGGGCCACCATTTGATGGACTCCGCCTAGGACTAGGAGATCATTTTTTTGACTCTTTGGGACCGCTGCTAGATCAATCTTAACCGTTAAATATATTTGCTTATTCCAAGTTTAAAGGGGACCGTTATAACGGTATAACGGACTGGGGGCGTTACCGTTTTTTCCGTTATAATGAAAAAACGCTCAGGGGCAAAAATGGGAAAAAATGGAATATAATGGAAATAAACAGAAAAAATGGCACTCAAATTTTGAATTTCAAAATTTCAAAAATCGAAAATAACGGAAAAAATGAAAATAACGGCCATATTTTTTCACAAAAATTTCCAGAAAATAACTGTCCTTATTTTCGTTATAACAGACAAATAACAGCTGTTATTTTTTGGGCGCGCTAACGGTCCATAACGTAATGGGGTAGGTCCGAATCCGTTATAACGGCCATTTTTAAACCTTGGTTTATTCATCTGATCGTGTTGACTTTCTTTTCTTTTTTTTTGGAAATTGATCGTGCCAGTCCTTCAAAAAATGTAGCTCCCATGACCATGAGGAAGGCAGTAGATGACACCATGGTTTAAAAATATGGTGTTTAAACAGTTTCAACAGCCGCAGTTGTTAAATTCCGAAAAATTTTGTAAAAATAAATGCAGTTAAATCCATTAAATTTCATTTCTCTATTTTTGCTCCTGACCGTTTCAATCCGTTTTAACGGTAACGCCCCCAGTCCGTAACCTTGGATGACACGATTACTTTAAATTTTTGGTTTTTTTGAAGAAATTACTTTAAACGTTGACCACTGGTCCTGGACGCTCTTATAGATGGTAATTTCCACCTATATGCTACTGCATTCCCAATTAACTCCAGAATTTTAGTATTGTAGACTGGAGTGACCGTCTACGAGCACGGCAACATGAAGCGGGGCCACATCAACGAACGATAATTTGTCATGTAAACGATGTTTGGACTTTTCATTGGCCGCCATTGTACAATTAGGGCCTGTTTGGTACGTGAGAAAAAGAGTTCCGACGGCGAATATTTAGCCAGGCGAATATTATCTTGGCTAAATATTTGCTCATGGCAATATTTAACAATGTTTGGTACGCGTATGAGCTAGCTCACTTCAGCTTACTTTATTTTCTTTCAATTTGAGTGGGTCCCACATATCAAAGTAAGTCAAAAATAGGTTGGGTCAGTGCGGGAACCACATATTATGTCAAAGAATAAAAAAAAATTCATTTTTATCTTTTTTATATATTAAAAAATTAATTTTTATTGAAAATAGCGATTTTCCGGCGAGAAAATAAAATTTTCTCACCAAAGCATAATCGGCGTGAAAATATTTTCACAGGTGGGGGGGGATCAAATGTTTTCCCGCCGCGGAGGGCAAATATGTGGGCCCGGCTAAATATTCGCCGAGGGCGAGTGGCTACCAAACGCAGCCGGGTGAATATTTGCGCGGCTAAATATTTTATTTGCCCGCCGCGGTGCGTTACAAACAGGCCCTTAGGGGAGTAAAACTTGTGTCACAAGATGTTGTGATGGAAGCCGGTCACAGCAATTAATACGAGCCACCACGTGGCACTCGATCAAAGCAAACTTGTGACACAAGTTTTGCTCTAGGCTCCAATTACGGCGAGTCCTGCAAAATAGTTTCCATTTCACATCAAGTGAGTCCCACCCATATAGATAGGTTGCGTTTTGGAAATTATATGCTGAAATTCGAAATTTCAAAGAAAATAGCGAAGACAATCTAAAGGTGATATTTCTTTATGGAACAGGCTCGAGGACCCCCTTTTTCTGACCCACTTCAGGAGTTGGACTCGACGCCGTGAATTTCGAAAATCCAACGGTGGGTGGGAACCTCAAGATTATCTATGTAGACACTTTATACTGAATTATCTTCTAACATTTTATATGACATATACGTAAATTGTATACCTTCAAGAGAACTATGGGAGATGTTAGATTACAAATATGCAACGCCATCAGATTACAAATATGCAACGAAGATGGCGGTTCTAAGAAGTTTATAGCAAGGTTTAAAGGGGACAGTTATAACGGACTGTGGGCGTTACTGTTACGTTCAGTGGCAAAAATAGAAAAAAAAATGGGAAAATAACAGAATGTAACGGGAAAAACGGAAAAAATGGCGCTGAAATTCAAAAAAGGAAAATAACGAAAGTAACGGCCGTTTTTTTTCCACAAATTTTCTAGAAAATAACGACTGCTATTTTTGTTATAATGGCCATTTTTTTGGGCGTTTTAACGGTCCATAATGTAACGGGGTAGGTCCGAACCGTTTTAACAGCCATTTTTTAAACCTTGGTTTATAGTAGGAAGATTCCTAGAATATAAGATGGAAGACAATAAATCTGTAATGACCGGAGTCTAAGAAATTTAACCGATTATTCATGAACTTCGTCTGGCTGAGAGTTATAAACTCTGAAGGATTTCAAGTCGCATCAATCATAGAGAAGCTGCTTCCCTCATTGAAGGAATTCAAGAACAACCTTAAACATTAGCAGAAGGGGATGACATTAGAAGACCTGATAGTCCATCTACGTATAAAAGAGGACAACCGTAATAATAAACTCAAGGAAAAATCTACCAAAATAAAATCTAAGACTAACCTTGTTGAAGGAAAGTGTGGGAAAACCCAGAAAAATAAGTATAACCATAAAAAGAATACTCATGATAACAAAGAATCTAATCCAGAGTTCAAGAAGCCCAAGGAAAAATGTTTTATCTCCCGTAAATCAGGGAACTTGGCTTAATTTTGTCGAGACAAAAAGACATAAGACAGAGAAAAATAGATACATGCCCAAGTCAATGTTGTTGAAGATGAAAATTTCTCTATTACGATCTTGGAAGACAAATTTAATAGGGTAAACACTAGTGCTACTAAGCATGGTTTTGAAAACGGCTGTTTAAATGGTAATGCCCCAAGCCCGTTTCCGTAAAAACCGTTTAAACACATTTTGATGCTTAGAATTAAACGACCATTTTTTTTTGTTTTAACGGCCGTTAAATTCTGGTTTTTTTTTTTGAAAAAAAAAAACGGCCATTAAATCCGTTAAATTTCCGTTTAATTCTATTTTTTCTTTTAAATTTTCAAATTTTAAATTTCAAAATTTGAATTTCAGCACCGTTTTCCCATTTTTTTCATTAAATTGTTAAAATCAGTTTTTTTTTTTTTTTCATTTTTTCCCATGACCGTTTCAATCCGTTTAAACGATTTAAACAGTAACACCCCCAGTCCATTAAACCGTTAAAACAGACCCCTTCAAACCTTGCTACTAAGCATACCTGTGGTGACAAAAATACTTTTTTCTTTCTATTGCCTGTCGGGAATGGAAAATGTATGTACATAAATAACACATCAGCTTCTAAGGTAGTAGGCAAGGGCAATGTATCTCTCAAATTCACATTCAAAATTGTTCTTCGCTTGAAAGATCGATGCACTTCACATTAGAAAAAATTTAACGTCGAGAGCACTTTTGAGTAAGAAGGGCTTCAAACTTGTATTTGAATCAAACAAATTTGCCTTGACCATAGTTAGCAATTCAGCATACAGCAAAGATTCGAAACAGGGAAAGTTCGAGCTTAATTCGGTATCGGGATAAAAAAATTCGGTCATTGTTGAAATGTTATAATCATTTAGTCTTAGAAAGACTGAATTTTACCAATTTTTTCATTTTATAAGGCCACTTAATACATTTTTATTTTAAAAAAAAATACACAATTCATGTATTAAACACGAATAATACGTGTTTTATTCGTATAGTCTTAAAATTCACGATTTTTCCTGATTTTTTAACGTCGAGAGCACTTTTAAGTAAGAAGAGCTTCATATGGTATTTGAGTCAAACAAATTTGCCTTGACTAAGAGTGTGACATTTTTAAAAATGGCTATTTAGACGAGGGATTGTTTAAATACTGTGAATAATCGTCAATGAGAAGTTATAATTTATTTATTTCCTCATCTAGTAACATATTCTTTAAGATCACAAAGATTACTATGAATTAAATGCAACTTAAATAATCCCTCATCCAGATAGCCCTTCCTTGAAAATAATAATATGACACGGTTTTCAAGGTGAATTGGATGGTACAGATAATGTTTGCACTTTAATAACTGCACATGAACTAATTTTATTCCGGTCATTGCTTTGGGATAGTTGACTTAAGAAGGGGTTGGGGAGGAGTAAAACTTCGGTCACAACCCACAATACGAGCCACATGACACACTATTAGAGGGCGCTGGCCATATGGATGTTTGGCCAGTCCCTAGGTGGACCTGCAAACCAAAAATCAGCCTGATTGAAAAAATTTATCTGCTTTTATAAATAGTTTGAAATTATTTTTTGTTTAAAAAATTTTCTGTATTTTAAATTATAGAATTTTTTTTTTTTTTTTTGAAAAACAGTCTTCTGAAGGTTGTGAAAGGAACTTGATGGATGTCCTTGAGTACATATGCTTATAGACGTCTGGATCGACTATGTTATGTGGCACTCTTAGGGGGCGTTTGGGAACGAGAAGTAAAAGCACTTCTATTTGTAGTATAAGTTATAAGTTGATCTTTTACCTCCAAAAAAGTCATAGAAATTCAAATGTGGGGAGGGATTCTAATTTTTGAGAAGTTAATTCTCTTAGAAGTCAAAAGCTAAAAATTTTAGCTTCATTTTTAAGTTAATTTTTAATTTTTCAAAAGTTAAAATATAAAACACATCCAAACTAACTTTTTAACATTTTGACTTATAAAAGTCAATAAGTTACTTATTTTTGTGTTGCCTGACGCCCCCTTAGGGACCACGGACCACATGGAGATTTTGGCCCTTCCTTAGGTGGACCTATAAACCAAAGATCAGCCTGATTGGTGATTTCTAACCTTTGGATTGATTACAAAAAAAACCATTGGATTTGTGTTTTTTCTTCATAAGTTGAATTTAACTGTGGGATTCAAGTGTTATTTGGGGGTAACCAGATCTAATGGTTATAATTCACCGATCAAGATGTCCCAACATCCATTCTTGTCAAGTTCACAGGCTTTAGTGATCGAGACGGGTCACTAAAACAAGTGACCAAAAGTGGAGTCTATTTTTTTCTGCTCGTCCACGTAGAAAAGCAAGTAATCTACTGACCAATGGTTATGATGTTGATTTTTAGTCTATTAAAAAATCAAATGTATGACAAATTGATGGTGGGTCCCAATTCCTTTGGGGTACTTATCATGAATGCGACACGAATACGGAGGACGTTACCGTGTTTCACAATCGGAATGGTCACCCTCACCATGGTGATTCACATGTTGTGATCCGGAGTACGGTGCTACTGTAGGATGTGCTATACCTTAACAAAGCGAAAATGTTAAAATATTGGCTCGGCTACGGCTCCTAGCCATAAGCCTGTTTTACCCTATCCTCGTTACCGTCAATCAAATTCTGCACGTGAAGGTAATGTTTGGGGATCAGGTTTCGCGGGCTTCTAAGTTCCAGGTTCGGCTCAGGGGACCCCCTTTTTCTGACCCCTCTATGAGTCGTGTTCTCGAACGTGGATTCCGAGAATCCAACAGTGGTTCACTTTTGCCAGCGCTCAACCACCGTTGGATTCACGTATTCAACAGCCGAGAACACGACTCCTGAGACGAGTCAGAAATGGGGTACTCGGAGCCTGATCCTTTTTTTAATTCGTTTATGGCATACAGCAACTTGTCTCTTAATATATTATAATAGATTGAAGATTATTCGCTTACATCATAGACCAGCGGATAAGGTACGTTAGCCTCTATTGTCGTCTGTTTGCAGTGTTGTAAGACCTGGACCGGATCGGGTCGGGTCGGGTCGGTCGAATTGACAAATTGGTCGCCGAAAAAGTCTGGGTCAACATCAATCTGGAAATTTTAAAAAAAATTTATTTTTATTTTTTGCAAAAAACCGAAAAATTTGAAGTGGAGCTAGTTGATCTTGAATAACATAAGAGCGGATTATCTCTGAAGAAGAATAATCCTTTCTCTCAACTTGTAGGGGTTCCTACAAAACACACACCGACGTTCAAGTCAGGGTTTGAGTGAAGTGTTTGCTGGGAGTTGTAAAGATTCAAGTCGTTCTCATTGGCATGAGTCCTACATTTTTTTTTATAAGTGATTTCCTTGACCATGTGGATTGGTGTCCAACTCATTGGTTTCTATCTTAGAATCCTTGGCCGAGATTGATACCAGTTAGCTAGTCTCCCATTTCCTAGTAGGTAACAGTCTTTCTAAAGATTGTTTTGTTGCCTAATTGGCAACAGGTCTTTAGATTAAGAACAATCTTCAATCTCGGGGAGTTGCATGCAATCTTCTGGTTTAGCTTCTTGATCTGGAGATTAGAATCTTGAGCAGCATTGATACCAATCAGCTAGTATTATGTTTCCCCGTTGGTAACAAACTTTTTAGAGATTGTTTCATTGCTTAATTGGCCCTGTATGTTCTTACCCATAAACGTCTATAAAAGTTTTTTAGATCAACATATTTTAACATACAAATCCGTTTTTTTAGAAAACTTTACCTCTAGTCACCAAACAATGCCCTAATTGTGTGTGTAACTAATTGCGTTGGTTAAATAGTTCATACTGTTTAGTTGGTCCAGTTGAGATCATCCCCACCAAAATTTACTATTTGAACATTTTGTCTTATGAAAAAATAGATTAGAAGTTGAAAAAATCTCAACTGTCCATTTCACCATTAATTTCAAGTCCAAATTTGATAGGATTCGAAATAATTTAAAAATGTGATCCATCGTCACGAATAATCAACCCTTGAATCATCCCCACGTGGGTCCCAGATAGGCATGTCAAATCACTTGTCAAACTAGACATGTCAAACCTCATTTTGGGCCCGAGGGAGACATTTTTTTTCGCGTTCCACTGAGAGGATAAAACTTTGATGACCGGGCCCTGTCATCGAAGGAGAAGACTACGTGGGTGGTGAGGCCGAGGTGGTCAGTCCGTACAAATCCACGTGCCATCATCTGCTGCCCTGTCTTCTCCTTCGATGACACGGCCCTGTCATCGAAGTTTTACTCCCACTTAGAAAACTATTTTGCAGAAAACAACAAAATTCATCACCCGATTTTAACCACGTAATTTCAACATTCAAGACTAACCTATGGCCTATCCATTTGTGGAATAATTGTAGATCCCGATTCCACTTGGGTCTTAACAATTGGGAATTAGAAATATAGATTCCAACCAACAAATTTATGATAAAGAAGCACTTCTTAGTGCCAAAAGTTGGAGAAGCGCTTCTGCAGAAGCGTTCCCAAACACTACCTAAAAGTCTTAGTTGTTATATTTTGACAAAGATGCTTAAGAGTAACAATTTGATCAAGAAGATCTCCCTTTTGGGGTGGAATAGCTCTCCTCTTGCAGTGGATATTCTAGCTTTAGTTAATAGATTTTCGGACATTCTCTTTCGATTTTGCTATCGGGATTGTAATAGTATAGCTGACAGCCTAGCTGTTAAAGCTAAATTTTGGTCTTCTAACTCTGTTTGGTCTTCTCGTCCTCCTTGGCTGATCCCTTTTTGTATCAAGGAGGGTGAAGTTTTATCTTAATATATACTCTGATCTGGTTCACAAAAAAAAAAAAGAAAGTGTAGACAAATAAACAACATATTCTAAAGTCAGATACGGTTGCTCGTAAAAACAAATAATAATTCATCCCCACTATAAGTCCGATTGAGAGTTTTGGACGGATTTTTTTTTGACGAGTCGACGAGCCCTCTAAAAATGCTATGTTACACACTTTCTCGGGCCAACTGACCCCTTGGATGTTTGGCCCACCCGTTGGTAGTCTTACACACCAAAAATCAGCTTGATTGATGATTTTTAACCGTTGGATTTTGTACCCAAAAAATGTTTGAATCTGTTTCTAATTTCTCCTGTCTAACCAAAAAAGTAAGGCCATGACATCATTATTTCATATTACGTTATTCTTTTTTTGGTAGGTCACAAAGGGTAGAGAAAAAATTCGCCGTCCCGAATCTGAAGTCCCCCTCTTCGAATTTTGACAACTACCCCTTGTTAACTCTTCCTTAACCAACTAATCAAGGGCTTAACGTGGGTTGGGTTAAGTCCTTGGATTAGGATTAGGGGGTTAAAAGTGTTGGTACGTGTCGACATTTTGGGAGGGGGACTTCAAACTTGCAGTCCCCAGGGGACTGAATTTTTCCCACAAGGGAGTATAAGATTATTGAGCCCAAGTTTGCAGTCTCCGGGAACGTCAAAGTTTGACGTCCCCTTCCCAAAATGCCATATGAGAGAAATTGATTCAAAAGAGGCTGGAAGTCATCACGAGAGAAATTGATTCAAAAGAGTAAATGTATTACCATCATCCATGGCTCTCCCTTTGTAGCATAAGCAGGGGATATTTCTCAATGTTTATTGATCTGTCTCAGTTTAAGATAAAAATGAATTCAAACCCAAAAAAGAAGAAAAGGGAAAAAAAGAGGGAAGAAAAGGTAGAAGATAAACCTTAAACTAAATGGATGGGGATTACAATTTAAGAGCGGCAATCGCTTCAGGCTTAAAATCAACTCTTAGACCCAATACCCTCCTCACCTCAGCCGGTGTCAGTCTCCAGGTCATGGGCCCGGAGTTCTCACCCCAGAAATCCAGTATCTCGGAGACCTTCTCCAAGTTAAGGATGGTCGCCATTTGGGTCAGACGAGCAAACTTGTCTCTGACAGTCCTCTGGGTCATGCTGGAGAAATGACTCACCAGTGCCCGCACATCCCTGTCTAGCTGCAGACCACCAAGCTGACTGAACCTCTTCTGCATCATGATGACTTCCAGTCTCTTCACAATGAAGTCAATGACCAGGTGGACGAATGAGTCGTAGTTGTTGGTTGTCATCACTGGCTGCAGCCACGATGCATTGATCTCAACAGCATGGAGGAGCTTCTGGACCCACGGGTCATTGACCTCATTCTCTGCATACTCGACCTCAGACAGCTCATAGCTGATGGTTGCCACACTGTCCAACACTGGACGGATGCGGGGTGTCACAGTTGACACCAGTTGCTCCATTCCAATGTTCAAGGCTTGCTTGAAACTGTTGCTCATCTCACCCAATTCGGATAAACACGATTTCACCTTCTCTCTATCTGCTGGGGCAGGGAATACCTGATAACAAAGATTGCAATCTGATTACCAACAAAGCCTAGGATGATTTCTTAAAATAGGAAAAACTCAAAAGCATGTGCAGTGAAACACTAAGGAATCTAGAAACCAGTACAAGTGTTTGGTGATCTGATCAACTATTGAAGTCAAGCACTCTGTAGTCAAGGCATGGCACACCTAAAGTGCCTTAGAAGGTCAAGGTGAGGCGCATTTAGTAAGGCGCGGGCCTTATGCTCAAGGCGCACGCCTCAAACCAGGTTCCAGGCGCATCATGAGCGCGCCTCACTAAAATACATGTTTTTTTGTAAAATGTTTGTTCTTTGGCCTATTATATTAAACATCGGTATGATAGGAGAAATACAATTGAACCTATCTCATTGAAAGACATTGATGAAAGCAATGAATGACTACTTGGGGAGATGGAAACAGAAGGTGGAGTAGCAGAAGATGAATTGGTGCTTGAGGATGATAGCTAGACATGGAGTGTTGTTCCGAGAGCTGCTGGAGTTGGTGAATCAACATCAAATACTAGATCACAATTAAGGTCAAGAGTAAGAGCAAAGGCTTTAATAAGGGAGACGGAAGAGGAAGAGGTCAATTCGGAGAAGATAGAAGAAGAAGAATATATTGAGGAGGCTAACACATCTGATTGATGATGGGATGAAGCTAATGATTATATTTTAAATGATAGCGATGTTAACTAGAACTAATTGTGGGCTACTTGAAATTTTGTACATTTGCTATCTTTTATGTTTTATGGCTTTTTGATTACTTGTTTTGTATTTAAAAAATGACAATGTTAACTAGAACTGCTTTTGGGTTACTTGAGATTTTTGACATTTGCTATCTTTTATGTTTTATGGCCTAATGATTTCTTATTTTGTTATTTTATGATGTTATTTTTCTTTATTTTTTTATATTTCTTATAATTTTTAATATTGCGCATCGCTTCAATCAGGCGCATGCCTCGCCTTGCGCCTTTAACTACCTTGGTCAAGCATATCTGATACCTGTTTGTCTGATGTATAAGAGTCGTAAGAAGAACAAAAACAGACAAACATGTGGAAGAATATAAGGTATAACCAAGAATAGGAGCATCGTAGATGAAAACATGAAACCAAACAAGATGCACCATTGATACGGTATTCTTTTTTCTTTCCAATAGGCGAGTGGGTCAGTGTTTAGTAGTTAGTGGCTGGGTCTCAAACCCAGGTCATGGTATCAACACTCACAGGTCACAGCCTTGAATGTAGGATGGGAAACAACTCCGCCAGCAGGTCAGGAGCTTTTATTTTCTCCACTAGACATGGTAACAACAACGCTTGTCACTCTTCTATTAGCTTCAGAAGATGTTAAATTTTGGACAGAAATTGCCCAGCCTGGAGGGAAGGATGGAAATGGTCATGTCAGCAGATAGGAGCCTCTAGAGTAAAACTTCGCTGACAGCCCACAGTCAGCGAAGCCAATGACAGCCCACAATATGAGCCATGTGGCACACTCTTAGAGGATGCTGACCGTATGGATGTTTGGCCAATCCCTAGGTGGACCTACAAACCAAAAATCAGCATGATTAGTACTTTCAAACCTTTGGATCCTAGTACCCCAAATAATGGTCAATAATGCTCAAAATTCCCACCGTTAAAATCAACCCATGAAAATGAATCCAATCCAATGCTTAGAAATCACTAATCAGATTGATCTTTGGTTCTAGGTCCACCTAAGGATTGGTCAAACATCCATACGGTCAGTGTCCTCTGAGAATGTGCCACGTGGCTCATATTGTGGGCTGTCATCGGCTTCACTGACTGCGGGCTATCAGCGAAGTTTTACACAGAGCCTCTATATTCCTTTGTGACGTGGTTTTTTGGCAACGGCCACTCACTCCTACTAACTTCAGAAGAAAATAGTATATTATGGACAGGTTTTTGACTCTCCCTTTGTTGTTTTCTAGTATTTATCTCTTGGTTCTAGCCCGAGTCTGGTCATGACCAACCATGTTCCGGCACCATGGTGTCTGGATGGGAAAGTCAATCATGGTTGTAAGCTTATGGTTTGGAAACATAAGCTATATTTGTGCCTTCAGCATTCCACTCGAAATATTTTTCAACTCTTCACCATCTTCAAGATGTGCCAGAGCCTTAGTGATGACCTGAAATAGTCTAATACATGCCCAATGAAATCATGAAAATGTACAGGAAAAGTTTTAGATCACTAATTCTAGCTAGAGAATTGAATTTTTTGTCAGTGTCACTCATCCACTACTATCGAGCCTCAGCTGAGGTATAAAACATGGTCTATAATGCATAAAAATCTCCAAGGACCATCCACCTTCCTCATATCTCATGGGATGACATTACAGATACCTCCTTCGACTACCATCCCCAAGAAAAAGGTTTAAAAATCTGCAGACTTAAAAAGTAAAAAATTTAAAAATAATAAATAAAGCAAGCAACTCCACTTCATTTGTATCTATCACGCCCACTAGATAAAAAAAAAACCTCCAATGTTGAGCTTAGGTCATTCCTAAAGCCTCCATCAATTCTATTTGTACCATTCTTAGAGAGAGAATCAGCAAGATTATTAGCTTCAGATTGATTATAACAGGTTATCAAACTCTTAATTAACAGCCTAGGGGGGGCAACTAAAAGGTTTAAAAATCTGCAGACTTAAAAAGTAAAAATTTTAAAAAAAATAAATAAAGCAAGCAACTCCACTTCATTTGTATCTATCACGCCCACTAGATAAAAAAAAACCCTCCAATGTTGAGCTTAGGTCATTCCTAAAGCCTCCATCAATTCTATTTGTACCATTCTTAGAGAGAGAATAGGCAAGATTATTAGCTTCAGATTGACAGCCTAGGGGGTCAACTAAAAGAAAACTAGAATGTTGAAAGCTCAAAACAGAATTGAGTATATGTTGTAAGCAGGGGGAAATTTCATCCTCGATAAATTGAGGAATTTCCTAGGAAGTGTTGGGAATAGAACCAAACAATGATATCCTTAAATGTTCTATTGGGCTTTTTTCTTTTGATAGCTAAGCCTATTTTTTTAAAGAGATCAGTAACTCAGTGAAGGTGGGTTTTGAACCCAGGTCTATGGTATCATCACCCACAAACTTTACCAACTGGGCAAGCTGGTTCCTTCATTCTATTGGGCTTCTGCTTCTGTGAGAAAGGAGTTTACAAAGATAGATGTTTGCTGGCATAAGCTTCTCCAGCTAAACATTAATGATGACTGTAGAAGGTAAGCTGCGTCATGCTGGAGGTTTAATCCAGATTCCATTCGCTAATTGATATGCACAGAGACAACAAACCAACAATGCATCTGAACATTTTTTAGTACGGAGGGCGTCTCTCATGCCAAGATACTAGGCCTAACCAAGCTTAGCTGACACTTGAGAGCATTCCATTCTTGTCATTGAAATGATAAAGTCAGAAACTTCATGCCTGTGGGAACTTCACCACGATTGCTTAGGCAATTGCCAAGAACATAAATGGTTTGAATTTGAAAAATGACCTAACTAATGAGTAGCAACTTACCCAGCTGAGGATGCAATGGGCCGAGCTAGAATGCTATTCAGGAATATGAAAGACCCATCATTTGTTTTACTTGTATTACGTTGGGTTGGCAACCAGACATTGAGCCATTGTTAATGAGTTTTCTTTTTATAAAGAAAAAAAATCTCGCTTCCTTTTATGTGGAAAGCAGTATTAAGAATAAGGCAAAGCGTGTTCACTTCAAATTTACTGGAACTCATATGCAAGTTTCCATGAAAGTCAATGTCAAGAGCATAGGGATATAGGATACTTGTTATCTCTGTCGTTGAAAATGAATCAATGAGGTAAAGCTGATTGTCACTCACCTCCACGCATTGCTCCTCAATCTCGTATCGTAGTTTCAGGACATACTCGCTACTGACGTCCATATTGTTTAGAGCTGTGGCAATCTCTGTTCCAGTCTTTTGCACACCAACCCCACCTAGGAACAGCTTCGCGCCAAGGTTCGGCTCTCTCATTTTCTGTTGCAATGCCTCCTGATATTCATTGCTCAACAAATTCATTGCACCACTCACAACTGCAAGCACTGAGTTGCCATTCGAAGTTGATATAGCCCTTCTGCAGCAACTCTGCAAAACATAGAACACGTCATCCACCATTGAAGTCGTGAGACTGTCTGGCACATGCTCATCGATCTTTATAGCTTTCCTCACATTCTCCACCATAAAGAATTCCTCCAGAATCACATAAAACCCAGTAATATCTTGAACCACTCTACTAAAGCTTCCACTTCTAAAAGCTTTTGTGGCTCGCGGGCCCAACTCTGGATCCACAGAACTCAATCCCCTGATCTTAGACACCATGTATTCTGTGTAGTCCTCACCCAATTGAGTCAGTGACAAGATCTCTTCCAAATATAACTCGATCTCCCTTGGATCGGGCCCTTCCACTGCTCCGACTGAAAGCAGGTTCTTGCTGTAAGAATTGATCTCCGACGCTAATCTAGCTAATTTCCTGTAATCCATGTACTTCTTTAATACAAGGGAGCCTCGGGAGTCACACTCTTCTTGAAGCTCGCAGATCGCGTAGACAATGCCGTCCTCCCCACAAAGGGTCCGCAAAATCTCGTCATTTTCTTCGACAGCCAACACAATGTCTTTGAACAAATTTGTTAAGCAACCAATGAAATTAACCTGACTTTTTCCTCCTTGATTCTGCTCCATAAGTTCCACCAAATGCTCAAACTCTAACCTAGATCTCAAAGCTATTACTTTCTTCAAATAAGCGACATACACCTGCAATCCTTCTTCTTCAAGTCCAAGCAGCGGGAGGAGCCTGATGAACCGTAGGATTGTTGGATGATCCCGTTGATCAACTGCAGCCGATAGTCTCTTCCGAGCAATCCCCTCAAGCTGCTTCTTTGACGCAAGAAGCTGATCTCTCTGATCTGATCCCGAATCCTTGTACTTCGCATCGATTTGCAGAAACGTCTGAACATACTTCGCTGCCGACTCATAGTCTTCTGTTTCGAGAGCTTTCTTCACTCCTTCGATACAATTCCCCCTCTCGACGATCGCGTCAATACGTGATAGCGTAGATTGAACACGAGATTGAGCGAGATCGAGCTCTCTTACCTTTCCACTTACCTGGTCGGCGAGATCACAGGTGGATCTGACGTTGGAGAGCATATGATCTGAATCGGCCTTGACGATCTCAAGAACTTCAGCGGATTTCTGCAAATTGTGGAGTTGTTTCTCCAGATCGGTCCTTTGAGAGAGTAGGTTTTCGAGTTCAAGATCGAGGCCTCGTTGGTACGCGATGCATTCGTGGAGAAGACGAGTCATGGCACCTACATCGGTGAGCTTGCGGACCTGTTCTAGGGCTTCGGAGCTCCCAAAATTTATAGAGGAGACGCCATTTTCTTGATCTTCTTCGGTGATGGTAACCATTGCGTTCGTTGTCAACGCCATTCCTTCTCTAAAACCTGAAACAGATTCACAGTAATCACAACATCCCACTGAAACTGTGATAAGAAGATGAACAGAGAGGGAGGGACAGAAAATAAATAAATAAGTAGATAATTCGAGATTTAAATGGAGATTTAAGCACATTTCTGGATATATGCAGCATATTACAGTTTAACTTCAACCATGTTGGAACTTGGAGGCTACGAAACTGGTTTCCACATGCCTAATGCCAGCATTTTTATATCATTTCTGTGCTAGCGCATGGTTTCAATGGTGGAAATGAATTGTAATTTGTGTGATGCACTAACCTGCTTGCCCTTTCAAAGCCAGAGTAGACGATTCTCCTCTTTGCAAAGAGGGGCAGGTCGGCAGCCCTACATATCAAATCCACAGCTCTAAAGTTCGTTTCTTGTAAAAATTCCTCATAGAAACAGAAAAAATCAAAAGGAATACTATCTTATCGACGATTGAAAATAACAGTTGTTGAAACTAATCACGAATTCTATATAAGATCTCGATAAAGAATATCATTAAAAAGCTCAAACTAGGTCTGATTCTTACCTGCTTCGGCTCCAAATCGGAGATCCTCAAGTTCGACGAAGGATCTAGGTAGCTTTCCTCTTCATCAAAAGATTAAACTTTTCTAGAAATCACGGATTAAACTGATTTTTGATATGTTCTTCACCACGGATTAAACTGATTTTTGATATGTAGATCCATCAGGTAAGGTTAGTGGTCCCTAAAGCGTACTCCGGTTAGGGAAGCGGTGGAGTACTCTTTAGGGCCCACTAACTTTATGAATGTTTAGTACACCTCTTGATGGATCACACGTCAAAAATGTTTTAATTGCTGATTTCTAGCCATTGAATTTAGTATTATAAGAACGCAATCTTGGCCGTTGGATTTGAGCAATATAACTGTTAGAAGTCATCGATAAATCTGATTTTTGGCATGTAGGCACACCGAGAGGTAGACCACACCAAACATCCATAAGGTTCAAGGGGGAGACTTCTAATTTCGGGGAGGGGTATTGTAAAATGGGTCCGGCTCAAGGGACCCCCATTTCTGACCCCTTTTTTGACCCCCAGCTTGGCGTACCCACGTAGAAGATGAATCAATTGCTGATTTTTGTTGGGGATGATAACCTCACCATATAGATCAACCCAACAAAAAATCAGCCCATTCTGAAATTTCTAACCCCATCAAATGTGGTTTTAAAGTTACACTGTAAAAATCGATGGTCCATAATGCTTCAGCTTCTAAACCAGTCTATGAATATCCGAATGATTTGAATTTTTGTGAGGATGATCTCCTCACCATAGAGATCATCCTCACCAAAAATCAGCCATAGATTCATCTTCTACATGGGTACGCCAAGATGGGGGTCAAAAAAGGGGGTCAGATATGGGGGTCCCTTGAGCCCGACCATTGTAAAATTCAAATTTGGGCTTCACGGGCCGGGCCAGCATCGCCCCCAAGATTCTCTTCACGGACCGAGCTTGGGCCAGGCTATGGGCTCAAAGCCTAAGCCCAGGGCCGGGCCGCTGGCCAAATTGCCACCCCTACATGTGCCCCACGGCTCTGCCACTGTTGTGACCAACGACCTAACGCCCCACCATCTGATGATGAAGATGATTTATATTAAGAAATTTTTAAAAAGATAACACAATTAAATCAAATTTTAATAAAATACCTTTTTTTTTAAATACAAAAATGCTCTTTCAAAGGGCGTTTGCTAGGCCAGATTTTCAACAATGTATAAAAATGCCCGTTTGGCAGACCCACTTTTAAAGGGTGCCTGTGAGCTGTAGACGCCCTTTCAAAAGGCGTCAGCTCAATGGTTTTTTTTTTTTAAATTCCATAAAACGACTACAGTTTAAAATAAATCATGAAAAATACTCTAATCCAACGGATATAGATTACTAGTAAAGATAAATTTTGATATGTGGGTCTACCAAGGGATGAGCCAAACATTCATACCGTGAGTGGTCTCTAAGAATTGCCATGTACTTCATTTTTAGAGGACACTGACCAGATGGATGTTTGAACCATGGTTTAAAATAACACCGTTTAAATGGTTTTAACGGCCGTTAAAATGATAACGCCCCAAGCCCGTTAGTTTAAGAACCGTTTTGACGCTTAGAAAATAACGGCCATTATTTTCTGAAAAATTTTGTGGAAAAAAAATGACCGTTATTTCTGTTATTTTCATTTTTGAAAATTTAAAATTTTGAATTTTGAATTTCAACACCATGTTTTCCGTTAAATTATATTTTTCCATTTTTGCGATGTCCGTTACAATTTGTTTTAACGGTAGAGCCCCAGTCCGTTATACTGTTAAAATGGCCTCTTTTAAACCTTGGTTTGAACAATCCTTAGGTGGACCAACAAACCAAAAATCAACCATATGGGTGATTTCTAAGCCTTGAATTTGTGTCATTTTCATGGGTTGATTTTAACTATGGGAATTTGAGCATTATTCACCATTATTTTGGTACAAGGATCTAAAGGTTTGAAATCACTAATCATGCTAATTTTATGTTTGTACGTGAATCAAGGTACAATTTTGACCAATAAAAGTTGATGATGAGCCATGTTATGAGCCACGTGTCATACTCTTAGAGACCATATGGATGTTTGACCCTTCCTAGTTAGACCTATGGACCAAAATTCATCTTAATTAGTAATTTCTATTCATTGGATTAGAGTATTTTTCATGGTTTATTTTTTACTGTAGAAAATGATGCACCGAGTACGTTGTTTTCTAGAATTTAAATAACAAAACCTGTTGAGCCGATGCCTTTTGAAATGACGTCTACAGCTCGCGGATGCCCTTTCAAAGGGCGTTAGTCAAGGGCATTTCTAAAGAGGTTGGCCCTGCTTGGTTCGCTGTGGTAGAATGTAATTGCATTTGGTTACTTGATACGAATACTTCAGCGTGACTGGTTGGGAAGGCTGCAAATCGATGCATTGCATTCAACTACCCTTAAATGCAAGTCCTCTATTAAAATCGGTTGCAAGTAAATGCACCACATAGAGTGATGCATCCACTTTCAAACTACAGAACTCTTAAGCTCATGTCTATTTTGTTAGATTTCATCTCTCTCTCTCTCTCTCTCTCTCTCTCTCTCTCTCTCTCTCTCTCTCTCTCTCTCTCTCTCTCTCTCTCTCTCTCTCTCTGGATAATTGATAAGATCAATCACATAGACACAACAAATTTACGTGGTTCGGTAGTATAGGAGGCGTACCCTTAAGTATGATGCATACTTAAAGAAAAGCCTCAATCTATTGTAAAAAATAGTAATCTCATTCGGTCTGGGAGTTAGGCTTGTTAATGGATAGTCGAAAATTCGAATTCGATTCAAATCCATATTCGAAAAATCGGATATTATCCGAAAATTTCGGATATCGAATTCGGATTCGGATATATTTTAACATTCGAATAATTTTCGGATACGGATTCGGATATTGATGTATTTGATTCGATAATATTCAATCCGATATATTAATTAATAATTATATTTAATATTTATAAATTATATTTATTATATATAATAGTTATCATATTAAATAATATTTATTACATAAAAATATAATATTTATAATTATTTTATTATTATGTAAATACAATAATGTATTATATATATATCCAATAAAAGGATCGGATATTATTGGATATTTGAAAAGTTAATCGGATACGAATTCGAATATCAATTTAAAATATTCGTCTGATGTCGAATTGGATTCGGATATCGAATATTTTTTTCGGATTCGGATTCAGATATGTTTATATTCGATCCAAATAGTATCCGTTGACAGCCTTACTGGGAGTACATGCCCTTCAAAAGTGAATCCCATCGCTTAGTATTGCTACAGGTATACAATTGCACAAGCAGATTCGGAGAAAATGAGTTGGCAAAACGCATACGCTGTTTCGGGGCTCACTTTAAACAAACCCTAACAGTTCAAAGAAGAGGTCTGGAGTAAAAACCTAAAGGGTTAGGATCAGGGGACACAAATTTGAACACAATTTCAAACCAAAAAAATTAGAGGGGGGCCAATATATAAATTAGAAGTTTTGGAATGAGATGATTTTTGGCAAGGATGATCTCTAAGGTGGGGACATCACCTTCACAAAAATTCAAATCATTTTGATATATGTAGCCTAGTTTACAAGTTGAAGAATTATAGACGGTTTATTTTTTTACCATTAACTTGAAGTCCAGATTTGATGGGGTTGGAAATTTCAGAATGGGCTGATTTTTTGTAGGGGTGATCTATATGGTGAGGATGATTTCAGAATATGCTGATTTTTTGAAAAACCAGTCCAGATCATCTTCACCAAAAATCAGCCATTGATTTATCTTCCATGTGGGTACCCCAAAATTGGTGTGAAATTTTGTGTTCAAATTTATATCCCCGGATCCTGACCCAAACCAAATGGGATATCCCATTTCCCTGAGATAATTCAAATAGTAGAACAAATCATTTTTCCTTGGGACTTCTTACTTGCTTGCTTTCTTCTCGTTGCCTAGTCTTGTTGAATCAACAAGAGAGAGTGTGCCGTACAGCAAGATGGCATATGTGACTCAGTTTCGATATTGTGACAAGGAGTCGCAGACCACTTGGCAAGTCATCCTTTTTCGTCGACAAATAAATAGTGGTTGAAGGTCAATCCTACTTCAATGGGATGAAGGATCAAAAGCATGGATCTCTCAAAGATGCTGCCTCGCTGATGTTTGTAGAATAAATGTTTATTTTTTCTCAAGCAAAAGAACATAATGATAGGTTTGAGAGTGAAACATGGAGCATGCATAGTATATCAGCTAAGATGGAAATCATGGTTTTAAAAACGGCCGTTTAAACGGTTTCCGTTAAAAGCGTTTAAACACGTTTTAACGTTTTTTAATTTAATGGCCATTTTTTTTGTTTTAACGGCCATTAAAATCGTTTAAACTGCCGTTAAATCCGTTAAAATCCATTTAATGTCCGTTACATTCTATTGTTTTAAATTTTCAAATTTCTAAATTTGAATTTCAGCACCAATTTTTCCGTTAAAATCTATTTTTTTTCATTTTTGCCCCTGGCCGTTTCAATCCGTTTTAACGGCCCTTTAACCGGTAACGCCCCCAGTCCGTTTAACAGTTAAAACGGCCTCCTTTAAACCATGGTTTTAAAAATGGCCGTTTAAACGGTTTAAACGGCCATTTAAACGGTAACGCCCCAAGCCCGTTTCCGTTTAAACCCATTTTATTGGTTTTCAAAAAAACGGCCTTTTTTAGTTTTAATGGCCGTTAAAATCGTTTAAACGGCCTTTAAAATCGTTTAAACAGCTGTTTAATTTCAAAAAAAATTGTGAAAAAAACCGCCGTTAAAACTGTTTAATTCCGTTAAAATCCGTTTAAATCCGTTAAATTCTATTTTTTTTTTAATTTTCAAATTTCAAAATTTGAATTTCAGCGCCACTTTTTCCGTTTTTTTTCCGTTAAAACCTTTAAAATCCATTTAATTCCATTTTTTACCATTTTTTTTCCATTATTGCCCCTGAGCGTTTCAATCCGTTTTAACGGTTTAAATGGTAACGCCCCCAGTCCGTTTAACCGTTAAAACGGCCTCCTTTAAACCTTGATGGAAATGACCGGAGTAGAAAACCCCTTCACCGGCAATGACCGGGTCCAGGCTTAGCCTGGCATCTTCCGTGGGGCCCCTCATCCCCAATCGGGCCCCTCATCCCCAATCCCCACGATGATGAGTACAAAAAATAAAAATAAAAATAAAAAAATAAAAAAGCTGTCTTATCCCAAATGTTCGGGTCGGCAACACGAATCCCATTTCGCTATTCGACTCTATTTAAGAAATTAGATAAAATCAATAACAAAATTACAATTTGTGCACTTCACCTCGTGTTGAATCACCCGCCATGCCCACATGTTAATACTTGTTTGTAAGATTTCGGAGTAAATTTCCATCCATCACCAATCCTCACCAAATAGGTAGGTGATCCTCTGAACCATCCATGGATCATCTCCACCCTTCATCTCCTCTTCTTGAGAGGGCAGTAGTTTAGATCTACACAAAGGGCATGTCACCTGACTTTCATCCATCCACTTATCCAAGCACTCTCTATGGAAAACATGAGAACAATTTGATAGCTCTCTGATCTCATGGTTTCTCTCTAAGCAACTCAAGCACACGGCGCAAACCGCCTCAGAGTCATCGCTCATCCCCGATCTTTCGATAAAATCAGCAAATTCTACCACTGGAAGCGCCTTCTTAATTGTCTCCAACATAAGAGGACTCACAATTGTCGATGGGACTGGAAGCGATGCCAAAGACGGAACATTCCTCGATATCGCAGAATCGGCGTGACGTCCCCAAGAATACGCTTGATCCGGCGGATTGAGTAGACCCAGATGAAAGAGTGCCACCATGACCATGAACTTAACTTGGGCTAGGAGGTTTAGTAGGACTGTTACAAGTTTTGCCACTTTAATGCCAACACAAGGGAAACCCATGAGCTAGGAGGAAGGGTTTAAGGCTTTAAGCGATAAGGAAGAGAAGAGAAAACCTGTTGAATGGTTTAGAAGGGAAGAGAGGTTCATTTATTGGCGTTTGGAAGATTTGAGTGGTTGGTTGGGTGAAGGGGACATGTTGGTGATAAAAAAAAATACGGAAAACAGAAAACAAACTTTAATCTATTTATAAAACCAAAAATAAATTTACGACAATCCCATAAAAAGTAACTAAACGCCCTTTCTCCCTCACAGATAAAAAAGGTGAAAAGGACTGACTGTTTCTCGGGACAAAAGCTGAAAAGGCTGGCAAACGCGCCTTTGCTGATAGAGTAAAACTTTTGTCCCGATATGAGCCACATGGCACACTCTTATTGGACGATGACCGTATGGATGTTTGACAGATCACTTGGTGGACCTACACACCAAAAAAGAAACATGATTAGTGGTTCATAAGCATTGGATTGAAGTTATTTTCATGGGTTGATTTTAATCGTAAGAATTTGAGCATTACTTGAGTGCTAAGATCCAAAGGTTGTAAATTACTAATCAGGCTGATTTTTGGACTGCAGGTCCATCAAAGAACTGATCAAACATCCATACGGTCAGCGTCCACTAAGAGTATGCCATGTGGCTCGTATTGGGACAAAAGTTTTACTCTATGGGAAACGCCCTTTAAAAGGGCATTTGTCAGCCTTTTCAACTTTTTCCTACTTTTGTCGGGAGAAACCGTCAATCTTTTCATCTTTTATTTCTGTCAGGGAGAAACATCCTTTCAAAGGGCGTTTAGTTACTTTTTTGGGAATTGTCAGAATTTTATTTTTGTTTTTGTAAATAGATTAAAGTTTTTCTTCTTTTTAGAAATTTTCCGAAAAAAATAAAATGCTGTTATATATAATAAATAACAGACCCCACCAAAAAATAAATAAATAAATATATTTGCCAAGGTCATTACTCTATATAATTTAGACAGGACAGGTGATAATTTAAACGGAAAATTTCATAAAAGAAAATAAATTTAAATGTATTTGTAAAAACAAAAATCAATTTCTGACATTTGCAAAAAAAGTAACTAAACGTCCTTTTTTAAAGGGCGTTTCTGTCTGACAAAAAGTAAAGCTGACAGACACTCTTTAAAAGGGCGTTTTCCCATGGAGCATAAAACTTCTGTCACAATACGAGCCACATGTCACACTCTTAGTGGACGCTGACCGTATGGATGTTTGGCTAGTCCCTAGGTGGACCTACAAACCGAAAATCAGCCTGATTGGTGATTTACAACCTTTGGATCTTTGCACTCAAATAATGCTCGAATTCCTACGGTTAAAATCAACCGATGAAAATAACTTCAATCCAACGCTTATATATCACTGATGACGTTTATTTTTGGTGTGTAGGTCCACCTAGTGAGTGGTCAAACATCCATACGGTCAGCGCCCACTAAGAGGGTGCCACGTGGCTCGTATTGTAACACAAGTTTTATGCCTCTATAGTCAAACGTCGACGCCCTTTAAAAGGACGTTAGTCAACCTTTTTTTAGGAGGCACAGTTGTCAGGCAGAATTGTCAGCTCTTTAATTTTGTCAGACAGAAACGCCCTTTCAAAGGGTGTTTAGTTACTTTTTTTGCAAAAGTCAAAAGTCAAAAATTTATTTTTGTTTTTGCAAATACATTTAAATTCATTTTCTTTTATGAAATTTTTCCGTAATTTAAATTGGATATTCAAGTATGGTTTAAAATAATGTCGTTTTAATGGTCGTTAAAACCGTAATGCCCCAAACTTGTTACGTTAAGAACAGTTTTGACGAATAGAAAATAACGGCCATTTTTTTCGTTTTAACAGCCGTAAAATGAAAATAACGACTGTTCTTTACTCAAAAAATGTGAAAAAGGCAGTTATTTCTGTTAAATTCCATTATTTATCAATTTTTGAAAATTTTGAATTTTGAATTTCAGCACCATTTTGTCCCGTTATTTCTGTTAAATTCCATTAAAATTCGTAAAATTCTATTTTTATTTTTGCCCCTATTCGTTACAATTCGTTTTAACTGTAACACCCCCAGTCCGTTATAACGAATTGTAATGCTCAGGGGCAAAAAAAGGAAAATAACAGAAATAACGGCCAATAGCAGAAAAAATGGCACTGATACTCAAATTTTGAAATTTCAAAATTTCAAAAGTGAAAACTAGTGGGAAAAACATAATATTAAGGGAAATAACGAAAAAATAACGGAAAATTTCTGAAAAGAAAATAAAATTTAAATAATTTACAAAAAAGAATACAACTTTTCTCAAATCCCAAAAAAGAAAACGAAATGCCCTTTCAAAGGGCGTTTCGTCAGGCTGTCAGTCGAATCAGTCGCCGACTGACTAACGAATGACTGATGGCTGACACGCCTGACAGACGCCCTTTTAAATGGCGTTTATTCCTAAGAAATGGTTTTTTAAAAAACGTTTTTATGGAAAAAATGCCATTTCAAAGGGCGTCTGCCAGGTGACGACTTAAATTCCTCTTAAGTCACTTTCATCTATTCTCCCGCCTCTCCTCTCTCTCTGTGCTTTCTCCGGCGAACTCTCCCCTCTCTCTCTCCAGCGGTCTCCTTGCGGCCTCCTTTCTCTGATCGAAGCGGCCTCTTCCGATTAAAACTCATGTATGTTTTTTTTTTTTTTTTTTGTGGGGCTTGGGGAATCCCCATTTTGGCCTACACAGTAAAAATCGACGACCCATAATTTCTCAACTTCTAAACCAGTCTACGAATATCGGAATGATTTGAATTTTTGTGAGGATGATCTCCTCACCGTAGAGATCATCCTTACCAAAAATCAGCCATTGATTCATCTTCTGGGTATGCCAAAATGGGCATAAAAATTGGGGTTCCCTGTGTTTTTTGGGCTCAGGCTCCGATGTTACAGAACACAATATTAGCCACGTGGCACATTCTTAGAGGACTCTGACCATATGGATGTTTGGCCAATCTCTAAGTGGACCTACAAATCAAAACTCAGCCTGATTAGTGATTTGTAGGCGTTGGATTAGACTTATTTTCATGGGTTGATCTCAACTGTGAGAATTTGGGAGGTTTTAGTACCTGAGATCTTTTCATTTGCCGAAGCGGCATTTTTGGTAGTCACCACTGTCATCTGGGCTCACAGACCGCATGGATGTTTAGCCCACTCCTTAATAGACATTCATACAAAAAATCAGCTTGTTTAATGATTTTTAGCCATTGATTTTAGTTCTCAAAAAATGGTTGCATTCAACGGCTATAAGAACGCCTTAAGAAGGGCGTTGATTTTAGTTCTAAAAAAAACACCCTTTTCACTGACGCACGCCCTTTAAAATAACGTTTGTCAGTTGTCAGACGTCACTCAGAACCTGACAGACGTTTTTTAAAAAAGCGTTTATTTCTGAAAAACGCCCTTTAAAAGGGCGTTTTTTTGATAAAGATGTGACAAGTAATGGTTTTCTTTTTTAGGATTTGAGAAAAGTTGTATTCTTTTTTGTAAATTATTTAAATTTTATTTTCTTTTCAGAAATTTTCCGAAAAAATAATGGCCTTTTTTTTCACAATTTTTTTCCGAAAATAACGGTAGTTATTTTCGTTATAACGGAAAATAACTACCGTGATATCAAAATAACGGCTGTTATTTTTGGGGCACTTTAACGGTACGTAACATAACGTGGGAGGTCCCGTTATTTTTGTGATAACATCCATATTTTAAACAATGGGTCAAATAGCCGTAAATTTTTTAATTTTTAAAATTTTCAAATATATATATTAAATAGCGTTAACTACCAAATAGCACAATTTTGTCATAGCATTACCGTCATAACAGCCGGAGTTATCTGTTTTTCGAACCATGATATTGATCAAGAGTTCAGCTTGTTAACTGTTGAAGGAATCATGGTTTACAAAACGGCTGTTATAACGGATTTGGACCTTACATTATGTAACGTTTTAACACTCAGAAAATAATGGCTATTATTTTCGTTATAATGGCCGTTATTTTTCCATTAAAACGAAAATAACTACCGTTATTTTCTGATTTTAAAAAAAAAATAGTCTGTTATTTCTGTATTTTTCTTTATAAATTTTATTGAAAATTTGAAATTCAAAATTTGGTTCGATGGCCCAGTGAGCTCTTATACTATAGTCTATTTATAAGTCTTGTATTATTTTTTAATAAATTTTAGTAAATATAACAAGTGACAGTGGTTGTCTCCCCACTTATACCCTCTCTTATAGGCTTAAATAAAAGAAGGGTTGGGATCTTATCCTCCAACTGGACCCACTCACACTTGATTTTGGCAAATGCCTTGTCCGGGGCGCGGCACGGGCCACCCACATTGATGGTTGTAGAATTGGGTCAGGTAGGCTTAGGCCCGACCAGGGTCCCTAAAGTGCCGGATGGGCTTGGGCCATCATATCCAACTTTGGACCAAGGATTCAAAAGCCGTTGACGACGGCCAGGCCTGGGCCCTGCTACTAGGGTTGCGGCCTACTTTGGGCCTTAGCCCATCCCAATCCAGCCCGTTTGTAACCCTGAAAGAAATGTGTGTAGCGCTACCGAGAGCTTTTCACCTGTTCCAGTCGGTATTTGACGAAAAGACCACTATATCAAAACTGTCCTTACCTGTCTTTCCAAAAGTTAAATGTAACGTGACAAAGGGCATTTTTGTCAAATGATGACGGGAAGGGTTTTAAAAAGCTCGGTGAACAATCATTTCCCTAATTAATAATAATCATCAAAATAATTTAAGTGGCTGGTCCAAAGAGAAAAGGGAAATGCCAACAAAGCGACAGTCCACCAAATTCCTTCTCTTCTTCGTGTCTTGTCTCATTTCTGTCAAAATGCCCCAAAACCAGAAACTTATGCACCCGGCGTACGGTAGAGGAATCTCCCCAAGAATTCGCCTTAACAGGTACCTCTCTAAAGTTCTGGTTGTTTTCCTGTAGATTTTCGATTGGTTACATTGCGGAAGAGACACTTGATTTTTTGTTTTCGGTTTCGATCTTCAAGCTTCCTGAAATGTTAAAAAGAAAACCCTAAAAAATTGTTTCTTTTGGGGTTTTGGAGGTAGATTTGATGAATTCGGTGCTTTTAATCACAGTTGAAATGGTGATTTGCAGGTTGTAAGCAAGGGTTTGATCTGTTTTCTTTTTATGATCGGTTTTGTAACTTTTGTCTAAACCTAAGACTTTAAATAGGCTTGAAAGATTGTTAATTTCTCTCACTCTATTCTGATTGCAGTGGACTTCAGTAGATTTCTTGTTTTCTTTACGTTGGATGTTGTTCAGGATCGAAGCTAGGTTTTAGCCTTTTAGGATTGGGATGGTGAGTTTGAGATGTAACAAGTTTTAATTTTGATGAATTTTGGGCTTGTAGAGCTATTCATTAAGCTCAGAGTAGACGACTTCAATGTTAGAACAGCTCAGGGGTTTATGTTCGAGCACCTAATGGATGGTATGTGAAAGGTTGCTGTGAGGTTTAGTTAGCATTTCTATTTGACAAATTAAAGTGAATGTTATGGATCACTTAAAAGTTTGATATCAGTACAATTTTTTTGTTACTTGTCTCAAATGTTGATCAAAGTTACCAGTTCATGTTACTCTATAAACCAGATTCTGAAATGTTGGTCTTGTTTTGCTCCAATTTATTATTCTACTGTTCTATACTAAAGAAATATTGGATATTTTTTCATTTTTCTTTCTGAATGTCATGTGCTATATGTTTTTTTTTCCTATAGAAAAATAGCTACCCGAGATTTCATAAAGAAAAACTCAATGACGCAGATGGGGTTCTTTATGAAGTGTTAAGCATAGATAGTTGAGTTTCCTAATTTTAATTTCCATTAGCGATTTTCTTATTCTGTTGTCTTCCCTTTGTAATTTAAATGAGTTCCTGACTATTCTTTCTTATTGTTTTTCTGTATGGTAATTTATTTCATTAACAGTGAACAGGTTGGATCTTAGGGGACCCATTTGAAAATTCGAATGTGAATTTGCTGTCTTGCTGATGGTGGGATCAGCTCGGTGTTTGTCAGCAATTGGTGAGTGGGAGGTCTTTGGAAGATTTTTTTATATATACATCTAGCACAATGCAATGAGTTGGTTCCTCTGCTTCTGCTACTTCAACAGGAGGAGATCCAATCTTATAGACTCTGTATGTATGTGTTGTTCCATCACAAAGTCCTGTTTATTGTTGGTCAAGTCAGGAATTTTTTGTAAATTTATTGCAAGTGTCGAGCAGGCTACAAGGTTTTGTTTTTGATCATCCAGGTTTGCATTCTCAAGCCATCTCCTTTCTAGGCATTGTTTGGGAAGCGTAACTATGGGTGCTTTTTGTTGCTGTCCATGTGGCGAGGAGTTTGAAGAATATGCTCATCCAAGTAGTTCCATATATAGGCACTGCATATGTCTAAGATACTTCCTCAATCAGCTATTCAGTGGGGTATGCTTTATAAATTAGAACGAATGCATTAACAGTGTTCCTCTTCATGTTGATTTATGCATCTCTCTGAAGGATGGGATACACACACGATTTTTTGACACATAAAATAGCACATGGTGGGGGGCAATCATCCTCACCAAAAATTAGATCGACATTTGTAGCTTTATGAAGAGTACAAATTTAAAAAAATTGTACCATCCATTTCATTGTTAACATGAACTCCACATTTGATAGAGTTAGAAGTTTCAAAAAGGTTTATTTCTTCCATTTGCATATCTAAGGTACCTCCGATGTCAAATAGAAGTGACAGCAAGATCTGTAGTGTACATGCCATTACTTGTCAAAAGACCCATAGTTGATTAACTGCCTATTATTGTATTATTTTTTATAATTATTATTATTCCCTTTCTGACATCCATGCTCCCGTTATCTTATGTATACATTTACAGATACATATAATATGGTATGCCATGGTCGAGCTTGCATCGGTCTTCCCCTTGATCAATGTTTTCACCAAATTTGTTGGTTGTATACTTGTATATGCAAATTTAATCTTCAAAAACATGTTTCAGTGTTAAAGATTTTCAAATGTAATCTTCCATGTTCCATTCAAGTTGTTGGCCTGTCTTATTATTTCGCAGTGAAATTGTCATTGTATCTAGAACTGGTACTGTTTATCATATTTTCTTTATCTGCAGTGGGTGATTTGGTTTATGAAGGGAACCAACACGCTAACTATTTCTTTGGTGTTCTATTTCCTTCCTTTATTTGAGGGTAATGTGTTCTTGTTGGTCTCTCTTCTCTGTGTAGTCCAGTGCAACGTTTCATAGACTTGAAGGACGATCCGTTGCATCACCAATCCAAGGGACTACTTCTTTGGCAACAACAGGGCTGGGCTCAACAGTACCTGACAGTTCCTTAACTGACACACACCATTTTGTCCCCAGACCAATGCCATATGATGCTGATCAAAGGTATACCCGCTTGCAGCGTGATGGATTGGTCTTGAGGCGTGAAAAGTCTGTGAGCCATTTACAAGAGGAGTCACAACCACTTAGAAGAAGCAATAGTAGCTCTGGTGTAGAACCATTGGGTGCAGGGAGGAAGTGGAATGGAGTTGATTCTGAAGAAGATTGTAAAACTGGACGATCAGAGTCCTTAGAGAAGACTTTATCCGCAAAAGTTCCATATGGACTAGCATATATGGTACCATCTTCTGAGGATGAAGATGTCTGCCCTACATGTCTGGATGGTAATTTCGCTGGTTTGTGTTACTATGAATGTTACTAATGGCTCATAAATAACGTGGCTAATTTGTGGGGACTTTGATCTTGTTGTTAGATGCTCAATTGCACGTTTCTGTGTTTGTTCACATTTGGATTATGACTGGTCCCTGTCTGTGACTATTGAAAGGCTAAAATGTGTGTATAGTATGAATATTAACATGTTTTATTTGTGATTGATATTCCTCTGTGCAGAATATACTCCTGAAAATCCTAAGATCATCACGCGATGCTCCCATCATTTTCACCTCAGTTGTATATACGAGTGGATGGAAAGAAGTGAAAGTTGTCCACTTTGCGGCAAGGTGCGTACTGGACTACTCTCTATTTGTATTATCCATGGAAATTTATGTTTTAAATATGAACTTTGGCTTTTTTATTATTGGAAAAAGTAGTAAAGACATGTTGCTTCTTGAGAAAACTAAACATTGTTTTTAGTCTTGTTCACATAGAACTCTTGAGAAATGAGAATTGAGATTTAAATATTTTTTACCAAAATGCTTTAAAATTTTGGTACTAGGTGTTCCTGACAGGCATGCTTACAATTTCCCTGTTTCTTTGTTACTATACTTGTGTGAAGTAGGTTAAAAACATTGATGATGTCCAAGGTTTTAAAACTAATGGGAGTTGGATTGTCCGGGGTCCGAGACCAAGTTGCTATTTATCGGCCAGGACAATTTGAAAAATAAGACGAAATATGCTGTAAGGGATGAGTCAGCATACTTGTATCATGTTTTGTCCCAGGGCGATCCATCTTGGCTTTGTTCGAGACTTAAAACCATGATGGTGTCTTAGATTATGTGAAAATTATTCTTTTCCAAGTGAGTAGTGTCAGTCTCTAAAAAATAAACGGATGTTAATCATGGATGATCATTTGTGTTCTATACCATTCGTAGCTTTGCACAAGAAAGCTTCCAAAAGCGAGTGTATCAGAACAACCTACTTTACAAAAATTACTAAACATTGAGCTGAAATTGAATTATTGACATGTAATTGTCATCTTTAAACTTTCATGTGTAAGGTTTATCATAAACTATATCTTACAAGTACAGATTTAAACAGGCTGGCCGATTACATGTTTCGGGCCTGAATTTGAATTGTATCAACTAAGCCTTGGGTCCAGGCCTTTTCAATATTTAGCTGAAGTCAAACCCAGGTCCGGCCCATTTATGCTCCTACTTATAAAGTCTAGAAATGTCCTATAACAATTAATTTTTAAGTCAGGTTTAGTAAGTTATGACCTAAAACTGCAGATCTTTGATTACTTTTATAGCTTAGCTGTTTGTTATCAGATTTACAAGATGATTCTGTACATTTGTTATAAATTATAAGTTCCCCGTGTATATTAAAAGGAGAAATGCACCACTCTTTTTTCTTTTTGTTTATTAGATTAGTCTAGCGACAGTATTTTAATTGACTACTATAATTTCTTTCTTGCGATGGAATGTCAGGAGATGGAGTTTTGCGAAAGCCCGTAAGATTCATTTGGTGTTCCGGTTTGAAGCAATAGTGCAGCCAGGTAAAGTTTGTAAATAAAAGTTCCTCAAGCTTGTGAAAAATAAGCTTGCAGCAGAAGAAAGCAGTGTTATTTCCATGTCCCTACATACGTAAGTAAACCCTTGTGATGCTCCAGTCTCTGAAACTTTTTGATGTTTTGAGTGGTATCTTGCCCTATATAGGAAATAACTAATAAGGATCATTCAAACTTACTGTAATCACATTTCACTATTGATTCATCTTAATGACCCATATCATGAATGCACTTTCCATTCCATTGTTGGAATTCCACTTTGACTTACGATCTCCATATCTGACACTACAAAAAAAAATGATATTATTGTCAGGTCCTCCAATAGACTACAGAAACCAAACAATTTCCCTTTTCTCTGTTCTTGATGATAGTAAAATAGGGCTACTTGTTTGAGAAGGATTATTTAATCTTACAGATTATGCTGCACTATGTGGAACCTTGATGGCCTATGATTTGATCCTTGCTTAGGAAAATCAAATATACCCTCACCATTGTGGACATTAACTAGTCTACAACGGCGTTGCTGTATGCATGGTGTAAATGCAAGGAGTGGGAACCTCCACTTGAAGGGTGCCACTTTGGGATTCCATTTGCAAATAGTAGACCCAATTGGATACTAATTTCCACCTACAATTACCTTTGACACTGACAACTTGTGAAATAGTCCAGGGTGCAGTCTAGATCGAATGGTTATGTTCATCCAACCGGTTTGATGTTTGGTTTGCTGCAACTGCTGGGTCCCACCCCCCTCATGTGTATGTTCAGCAAAACAGGTATGTAGGTATGGTATAAGGCAATGACATTGTTCCTTTTTCAAATGAGCTTCAAGTTTAGTAGGGTGATGATGCTTGTAGGGCTGCCAATGGATGGATCGACCTGATAACCTGATCTCATATTATCTGACAACAGTCTGGTTCAAGGTATTGGGCCAATGAGCGGGTCATCTGGGTCTGGGAAGCTGTTGGATGGTTTCTGACACCAATTGAATCAATTGCTGATTTTTGGTGAGGATGATCTCCTCACCATATAGATATCACCCCTACAAAAAATCAGCCCATTCTAAAATTTCTAACCCTATCAAATGAGGTTTTCAAGTTAACCGTAAAAATAGGCGGTTCATAATTATTCAACTTGTAAACCAGGCTACGAATATCAGAATGATTTGAATTTTTGTGAGGATGATCTCCTCTTATCTTTTGTGAGGATGATCTCCTATCATAAGAGTGTAGGTTGAAGGAAGTTGAAAATGGTGCAAATAAAAGTAACAAGGGACAATTTGAAGACACGTACCTTGAGATAAGATTTAGCTCTAAAGGGAAAATAAGATAGAACCAGACTCTCCGTGCGATAATACAATAAGGTGCGCAAACGGATAAAACTGCAACATCCTGGATTGGCCAGCCCCATCAAGATTTTTTGGACCAAGATGATTCTAACCATGCCACAAGCCCGTTTAAGGTGCGCAAACGGATAAAACTGCAACATCCTGGATTGGCCAGCCCCATCAAGATTTTTTGGACCAAGATGATTCTAACCATGCCACAAGCCCGTTTAAACGGTAATGCCACAAGCCCGTTTCCGTTAAAACTGTTAAAACACGTTTTGACGCTTTTAATTTAATGGCCGTTAAAATCATTTTAACAGCTGTTAAATTCTGAAAAATTGTGAAAAAAAACGGCAGTAAATTTGTTTTTTGAAAATTTCAAATTTCAAAAATTTGAATTTCAGTGCCATTTTTTTCATTTCTTTCCGTTAAATATATTTTTTTTCCATTTTTGCCCCTGGCCATTTCAATCCGTTTTAATGGTAACGCCCCCAATCCATTAAACCGTTAAAACAGCTTCCTTTAAACCTTGATTCTGACCATCAACCTTCTCTTTTGGACTGCCGCAGTGCTGTTGCAGTATGTAGAAGGAACCCGAGTTTGATGTTCCCCCTCCAAAATGTCACGTGGAGTACTCTTTAGGGCCCATTGACCTTATGGATATGTAGGTCCACGGTCCACCAAGAGGTGGGAAACATCCATAAGGTCGGTAAGCCCAAAAGTGAGCTCGGCATTCTTGACTTCAAATTTTGAAGTCCTCAAGGGACATCACTTATTTATTTATTATTATTTTTTTTGCGTAGAAGGGCTTAAATTGATGGATATAATATTTGCTGCTCCCCTGGTCTTCAAAGCTTAAAAAAACGAAGCTTCGTGTGTTAAACGCGAAAATACACGTTTTATTCATGTAATTTTAAAATTTGTGATTTTTTTTATTTTATATGGCCGTATCAAACGTTTCTTTATAAAATATTAAAATATGAAACAGGAATAATACGCGAATTTACTAACCAGGGGCACGCCCCCTCACACGGGGGGGCTTCACAAGTATGATTCAAATTTGAATCAGAATTGACGAATCAAGGTTCCAAGAATCCCATGCAACTTTTTCCACACATGGAATGATTTTCCCAAACCTACCAACTAGACCTAGTTGGTGATCTTAAAGCAGGTCATCGGGTAAAAAAGCCCATCTGTGGACATAAAAACCCATATCATATGCAGCCGGATGATCCTATCCTTGGCGGGTATCTTGCAAGATATGTTTACCATGTTCGTCGCTGGTTATATATCAGAATCACACATCCAGAGATCATACAAACGATCACAAGAAGGACCCACCAACCAACCAACCACCGACCAGGGACCACTATGATTCAAAACTGTTGTTGCCGTAGCCGAAGATATTATGCAACATAAATAATTAACATATTTTGAGTTTGTTATTTGCAACATGATAGCTTACATTTGAGAAAAATTAACCTACTCAATTCCAGCTTCCTACTCATTTTACTCCCAGTGGATTGACCGCCGTGTTTGTTCCAATTTGTTCCGCCATCTCCACCCCCTGCTCAGTCCTGTATTTGTACCTCCGTGCCGAATAAAGAAAAGCACAGAAATTAATCACACTCAAAACTGTAAGAAGCCCATACAAGTACTCGAATCTACCAGTATTTATGTTCTGGGACAACCATGATGGCTGACCTTTGTTCGGGTTTCCTGTGACAGATTTGATGATGCTGTTCAATATAGTGGCTGCAAAGCAGCCTAAACCCCCAGCTACAGCAGCATAAGCTGATCCTATACTTCTCATGGCATCGGGAGCCTCCTGGTAGAGGAATTCTAGAAGTCCCACGATGCAAAACACTTCGGCAATGCCAATCAGACAGTATTGGATCAACAACCAATACGCACTTAGGTTTGGCATGGCAGTAAGGAAAACAGATTCATACCCCTGTTTGATTGCATAGTTTCTTCTGTACCTCTCAAAAATTCCAGCCCATGCGACAGATAGGATGGATACTGCCAAACCAATGCCTACCCTCTGAAGCTGAGAGGCACCATGAGGGTGACCAGTGATGCGGCGTGACAGCGGGACAAAGGTGGAGTAATAGAGAGACAGGATTAGAAATATGCTGAGGCCAGGAAAGACGGGCATACACGTAACAGGAAGTTTCAGACGTCCCATGTGGGTGTTCAAGGTATATGCCTGCTGAACCGATAAAGTCAGAAACTCCGTTAAGATTACACTGAGCATTATAGTGCAGGTTGGTATTGGAAGAAGTTTCACTAGTATCTTGACTTCTTCTACTTGGGTTACAGTGCAAAGTCTCCAAGGACTGGGATCAGCACCATCCTCTTTCAGTTGCAGAGCTGCCTTGTCCAAACACCTATTGGCCAAAAAATTCATTAATTATAAGGATGATATCACTATAGAAACAATTAATTTAATCAGTAAGAAGCAAGGAAATGTAGCACAGCCATATGTCCTACATGTATGGGCCATACCCCCCAAAAATTGCATTGACGGAACAATCCTAAGCATTTTGGCACATATTTTAATTCATCAAAGCAAATGGTCAGCAGTTATATTGATCAGCTGATGCAATTTTCAGGTGGACCCGTACAGTAGGTGCTCCATCGAGTGGACAGTCTGCCACAATGGGCATGGTCACTGATTAGAGCAAGATGAGAGTCAAGCCTCCACAAATGCTGCAAAACATAACCAAAGACATAAAAAAGCAAAGCTTTCATACCTAAAATCATCCGTGTGAGCTATCTTCCCACTACCCTTTATGGCAGATCGTTTGCCTGGAACCTCATACAGGCCCACTAACTCACTGCTAGAGAAAGATTTGTTTCTCTTCCGAAAAGCAGCAACCAGGACTTGGGCAACCCGTGTCAGAGGGCTGCCACCTGGCAACCTGTGCCTGTATAAAGGAGTACCGACAAAGAAGACCATATTCGAAACGCCCATAGCTATGGCTAATGAACCAAAGGCGGATCCCCATCCACGTTCCATTTGAATGTAGACTACCATAGTGAAGGCCACAATAGCTCCAATGGTGACAGAAAGATAGAAGAAGTTGAAAAACCTGTCCAAGTGGGTCTTGTAATCTCTACTACTTTCATCAAACTGATCAGCCCCAAAAGAGGAAACACAGGGTCTTATGCCTGCGGCTCCAAATCCCGTGACATAGAGGACTGCATAGAGGTACAGCATCTGCCATGGTTTTGCCTGCTCGCAATTGCCCAAAAGTAGGGAAAGTTGATCACATTGATCTTGATTTGGCACGAATATACTCATTGTGGCACATAAGGTTATTCCTGTCAGACCCTGCAGAAAAGAAGATGAAAAAGCACATTCTTTGTGGTAAACTTCCTACAAATTTTAAATTATAGGGAACAAACATGCTGTATCAGTTAGAAATTACCCACAGAGAACAGATTACAAACAGTATGTAACTCAGATATCTTGTAAGTTGGGAATCACCAATTGAACAATATTAGACATTATCTGGTTCCTATTGGACGAAAAAAAGAGAGCAACGCATATCTTAATAAGGCTATGTTGGCATCTATCAATCAGTGAATCTGCATGTTAAGACCAATTCATTTGACCATCCAACATAACTTGCTCAAACTTGGTGATCAACAAGGAGCAGGGGGTCAGTAGATGCTCCTCATAACTTCAGCATTTTTCATAGAGTTAGCAAAAACAGTAGATCAATAATATATGAATCAAAGCTAGAACTGCAATATATACCCTTCCATGAAGAAATCCTATGAAGTGACAACCTAGAATTGAGACAAAATAATAATAATAAAAAAATCAGGAGTGGTACCCTTGTGAACTTTGATCATAAAGAAAGCATTAGGAACTTCCAAAGTATGGTTGAAGGCGGGCGCGCAGGCAACTATACATTTGTCGAGGCTAGGCGGTAACCTGCCTTGTGGCGCAAATGAGGTGGAAGCATCCTTACAAGTGGCATCTTAGATTGCGGGCCCAAAGGGTCCAACATGCTTCGCCACCTCACCTTTTTTCCGTGTGGTAAGTTTCATCCCATAGGGGAAACATGGTAGAGTATGGGTGTGGCATGAACAAGAGAAATATCCACATGGCCAACAAGGTTCTCTCACCGCTCCACGTGACAAGAGAAGGGGGCTTGTCCATATGTTGGCATGAGTGCCTAGGCGCCCATCCAAGTCAAATGCATGACCTCGCCTGGGCATTTCGACAACACTGCTTCCAACTTCCCTCTATGATTTTCTAACAACTTCAATAGATGAGGCATATATGTAAATGTATACAGCTCACATGGTCACATTAAAATTAAAGGGCAGTCTCAATATCTAATACCCACAAAGGCTTATATATACACAGGGTCAATCTTATATTTTCATAGGTGTTAACATGCAGTTCTTACCGCAAGATAGATTGTCGTAAAGATTGCTATTGTCCAATATCGACCAAGATATGCATCAGCAAGAAAACCGCCGAGCACAGATGAAGCTTGAGATATACCCAAGAAATTGTTCACTGCATTTGCTGAACTGGAAAATGGTCGATGCATAACATAGAACATAAACGCCACCATATTAACTGAAAGGCCGAAATAAGCCATTCTCTCTGCCATCTCGTTCCCTACACAAATAACAAGCAATATTCAAACAAAAATACCAGATTTCAGAAAAACAATTTCAACTAAAATTAATAAATTAGAAAACAGTTGGCAACATCGCAGAACCTTCTTTCCTTTTAATCCTAGATAAAACGACTACAAAAAGCACAGAAGTGCTCATCCATACCAAAAATGAAGAAGGCAGCAATCCAACCCCCTGTCTTTGACAGATCAGTAATGGGCTTCCCATGGATATTAACTGGAGTAGTTCCTCCACCTATGTAACCTCCACCGATGGCCGTTCGCCTCTCATCACTCTCCACGAAATAGATCCCGAGTTTCTTTCTCCGAAACGAGTCAGAACTTCCATTTCCATCCAACCTTGCTGGTGTCTCTGACAACTCTTCGGGTGACTTGATTTCTCTGGATTCCATACCTGACAAGCAAGAACCAAAAAAAAAAAAAAATCTAATAATTTCCTTCCTCAGATGCGTATGTAAAAGAAAAATCTCTAGCAATAAACATTTTCCTGAAGAAAATCTAGAGTTACCAATGAACCTGTACCTTCCAAAGAAACCTAATTTCTTCAAGCCCACGAAATTCCTCTACTTAAATTGATCCCATACACCCAAATGACAAGCACTTCTCACTAAATCCACATTAAACGACAAGTTTCCAGTTTTCAGTACAATTCAAAACCTAGCAACGAAATCCTAATTTCCTAACCACCATAAAAAAATCTCTACCTAAACAGTAATATCCCACATTCCTAACCACAAATCTGTTCCCAGAAACAACAAAAATCCGACGTAAGGTCTAAACTTGCACAGAAACTCTGATTTCCCAAACTGTGCAAAATTGCTCTACCTATATAGAGAACCCTAGAAATCTAATAACAAACACATCCCAAATTAACAGTGATATCCCAGATTTCTAACCATGATCTCGTCGGCTCGTCCCCAGAAACAACAAAAATCCGATGTAAAGTCTCTACTTGAACGGAAAACTTAATTTCCTACTTACAAAGAAAACTAGAAATCTAATAACAATCACATCCCAAAGCAACCAATTTCCATACCACCGTGACTAAACCCTAATCAAAGGAAGGTAAGACTGAGAGTCTTCATCGTTCAGGACGATTTGAGTTACATGGAAGTCATGAAATAGTAATAAAAACATCAATAAAGGGATCCAACCAACACGTGAAGATCCAAAAACAAAGGGGAACTAACGCAATAAATGAAAGTAGATGGAAAGATAGCAGACGCCATTAATGCGTACTTCGCAGAGAACGTTGCAGATGAAACGCCACCGTTCGATCCCTTGATCTCGAGCTGATGCCATCGCTTCGCCTGTAAATGAATAATGCACCAAAAAAGTTGATCGAAATCAATATTTAGAGATAATGAGTTGTGGGGCTTAGCATTCTTGATTTTACGATCTGGGTTTTTTTATTTATTTATTATTAGTTACTGATCTGTTGTTTGATCTCGGAGAGGTTGCAGGGAAGCTTTGAAATTGAGACCACCACACACACAGCTCTAAAAGTCTAACCAACACGTAAGATAGCACGTCAGGCTAAAAATGTTCCTTTTCTTTTACTGCGCCTTGAGCACTTTTACTTCCAGGCGAAGACAGCATTAATGGGCCGTACATCTCGAGTAAACCTTTGTGTGCGCAACCACAATGTGAGACACGTGGCACACTCTTAGAGGACTATGACCGTATGGATGTTTGGCCAGTCTCTCGTTGCACCTGCAAAACAAAACTCAGCTTGATTAGTTATTTCAGTCCTTTGGATCTGGTACCCAAAAATAATGGTCAATATTCAATAATGCTTTAACTTCTACCGTTAAAATCAACCCATGAAAATTACTCCAATCCAACGCTTAGAAATCACTAATCAAGCTAATTTTTGGTGTACAAGTCCACCAAGGGACTAGACAAACGTCCATACGGTCATCGTCCTCTAAGAGTGTGCCCCGTGGCTCATATTATGATGTGTGATCGTCTTGTGTGAGCAAAGGTTTTCTTGTGCATCTCGTACTAAACATGCCCAGGATACGAGCCACGTTTCATACTATTAGAGGACAGTGACCGTAGAGATGTTTGGCCAATCGTTAGCTGGACCTACAAACCAAAAATAAATTTGATCAGTGATTTCTAAGCGTTGGATTGAAGTTATTTTCATGGGTTGATTTTAACCGTACGAATTTGAACATTATTGAGCGTTATTTGGGTGCAAAGATCAAAAGGTTGTAAATCACTAATCAGGCTGCTTTTTGGTTTGCAGGTCCACCAAGGGACTGGCCAAACATCCATACAGTCATTACCTGGGCTGGGGGCCTTAGGCGACCTCCTTAATGGCCTTAAGGTAGAGAGGGGCCCGTATGTCATGCCATATCATGACGTTAAGGTTGTGAGTTTGTGACACGTCCAACTTATGTTGTTTTTTGTGATTATTTTAAGTGAATGGCAAATGATCCAAATGATTATTAGGATAGGTCCACCTCACGGAGATGCTATAGTAAATCTTTGATGGCCGACGTGGCAGACTCGTAGAGACCACTGACCGACCGACCGACCAAACAACAGCCTGATTGGTGATTTATAACCGTTATGACGGACGTGGTCGGTCATAAAAGATGTGTTCCAAATATCTATGGCTCCTTAAATGGAACGGATGATGTGGGTCACACCTACCTTAAATTTGTATGGGTGACCTTTAACCAAGAAGCTGAAGATTTGTTGGCTTATCAGAAAAAAGAGGCTGCTGATTAGTTTGCATTAAAGACTTGGTGGGGTTTGTCTGTGACAAGGTTCGCGAGTGGTAATGTGGCGAGGACCTTTTAAGAATATGACCAAGAACCAGCCAGGAATGAGTAAAACTTTGATGACAGGGCCCAATAGAGCCACGTGGCATACTATTAGAGGGCTCTGATTGTATGTATGTTTTTCCAATCCCTAGGTGGACCTACAAACCAGAAATCAGATTGATTAGTGATTTCAAACTTTTTGATCTTTGTACCTCAAATAGTGATCAATAATGCTCAAATTCCCACGGTTAAAATCAACCCATGAAAATAATTTCGATCAACCATCTAGAAATCACTAATCGGGCTGATTTTTGGTTTGTAGGTTCATCTAGAGATTGGCCAAATATCCATACGGTCAGAGCCCTCTAAAAGTATGCCATGTGGCTCATATTGTGCCCTGTCATCAAAGTTTTATTCGCCAGGACGGCTCCCCATCAACTTTTGGAGAAAATTTTTGAAGTGGCGGAAAGTTAGAAGCGGGGATGAAGTGCCCAATCATATTGCACAAGGTACACCTAAGTGCACAGGCAATGATGTTGCGCCAGGTTCACCTTGGTGTACCTGGTGCAATATGATTGGGCGATTCATCCCGCTTCTAACTTCCTTCCCTTTTAAAAATTTTCTCCAACTTTCGAAAGGTCTTTAAAAAAATTTATTTCTTAAACAGCCCTTTTCCTTTGGTTTGCCCCCTAATTTTTTTTCTTTTGCGATTTTGCCCCCTCTTGACAATTTTTTGCGATTTCCCCCCTTAATAAAATCCTAGCTCTACAATTGCCAAGAACTAAGATTTAGATTAGAGGGAGGAGGAATGTGGGGCTTGAGACTTTCAAATGGACACGTACCCCCCTTTCTAAAATATTTTGAAATCCCACGACCTGAGGAATTTTTGAAATTTGAAATCAAGGCCTTGCTTGGTATTTGTAGTTTGCAGAAAATTGTTTATAATCAAATGTTTGCAATGAGGCCGAGATCTTATCCTCCAACTGGACGGTGGATCTCAGCCACTGGCACCCGATTTTGGCAAATGCTTTGTCGGGGAGTACCGTGGGCACATGCCACCCGCTAGTTTACAAACAAGTTGTAATGGAATTGGGTCATACTGTAAAAATCACCCCACAAGTTGTTTTCCTTGCTATAATGATCATTGTTCCCATGTTTCCTTCTTTTTGGACCATTATAACATTTTTAATAGCATTTTAGTTTTTTTTATTATTATTGGTATTTATTTTTAATAACATTTTTAATGCACACTAATACTTCACTAAATTTATTAATAGAGGAATTAGACAAAAAAATAAAAAAAAATAGAATAATAAGGTTTATCATCCTTATCCTTGTTCATCATGCATCATCATACTATGCTTTCAACAATTAATTTGGGGCCCAACAAAGAAGGGCCCGAGATCTTATCCCCCAACTGGATGGCGGATCTCAGCCACTCACACCCGATTTTAACAAATACCTTGTCGGGGAGTGCCGTGGGCACATGCCACCCACTAGTTTTATATAAAAGCCATCTGCATCTATATTTTGTCAAGGCAACTATCAACATTAATTCCAATTTTCATCTTGCCCTATTAGTCATTAGCATACATCAAATCCTTCATTCTCGTTGGTGACATCAATGGTGGTCTTCGTTGTTTATATTAAAGCCGACTTTTCTTTTATTTATTTTATCTCCTGTTAGATTCATTTATGTATTTTTTTTTTCGAATGTGGTTGTGTTTTAATTTATCTTTCTTATTCTTTCAACCCCTTTATCTCAATATCCTCACAATTACTCGCTTTGACCAAAATCTATATAACAAAATAGGGAAGTTGTACGTCTCCCCCTCTTATAGGCTTCATAAAGAAGGGCCGAGATCTTATCCGCCAACTCGTGCTTTCCAAAAACACGAAAACAAATATGGTTTTATTGTTGTCTTGTAACCTTAATCCTTATAATTCCGTTATTTAAAGCTTGGCCTAAATTGATTTCTTAGATCATCTCCAACGCTCTGCTATCCCACCATGCTATCTAAAAATTTAGCGGGGTGGGTAAAAAATGGATGCTCCAACATTGTGCTATTTTAAATTTTAGCGTATGACAGCTTTATCGGTGTTGACTCTTTGGACCATTCAAAACTTTGGATCATGTACCACATATAATGCTCAAAATCCCACGGTTAAAATCAACTTATGATTGGCTAATCAGCAGTCCACGTGGCACATTTTTAGAGGATGCTGACTCTATGGATGTTTGGCTAACCCCTAGGTGGACCTACAAACCAAAAGTCTGCCTGATTAGTGATTTCAAACCTTTTAATCTTGAACCCAAATAATGCTCAAATTCCCACGCTAAAATCAACCCATGAAAATGACTCCAATCCAAAAATAGCACTGTCGTGCCTAATCAAGCAACGTGGCACTGTAGTAGTCTCAAAATATAGAATTGAGATGGCGTTTTGGCATTTTAACGTTGGACATGCTCTTAGCTACCATAAGGGAAAAGAAAAATGAAGAATGGTGGGGAAAAAAAGTAAACAATCACCCTATTTGGTGGTGTTATATTTTATAGGAACAGGTTCAAGGACCTAAATTTTTGGACACATTTTCACTGTGAGAATCCAAGGGTGGGAATGCCTGTTCAGCAAAGTCAACCAACGTTGGATTCTCAAGATCCACGAACAAAATTTTCGGTGAAAATTTATGTCCAAAAATTTAGGTCCGTGTATCCCGACCCCATTGTAAAGGCAGGACCCGACTATTTGATGGGCCTTTGTACTCTTGCCATGATTGAGTGTTGATCGCGACATTGGATGGATGATGGTTCTCACCCATAAGGTTGCCTTGGTCAAAATATCATTCCGACTAGACATTCAATGTGTTCTCCTCCACTTGTCCAAAATCATGTGTTTGAGCAAATGGTTATGATTTATAAATTTATAATCGTTCAATCTAGCAGAATTCTGGTGTAGGAATCACCTTGACCCAAGTGGGGAACTTAATAGGTTGGTCTGGCCTGATGGGCTTGCCTGATGCGGACCCAAGTCGGGGTTGCATTTGCAGCCCTGGAGGGTAACTTAAGGGCCCTCTAAATAATGGGCCGAATTGGGCTCAACTTTAACTAAAGTACACTCGGAACCGGCCCAAATATAATGGCCAAGGCCACTATATTTATATTGGGCCAAGCTTGGTCTTGACAAATTTTGGCCCGTAATTGGCTGAACGGGACTCATTGAGCTATCCTGGCCAAGTCTCATCCTAGGAACAACTCGTAGCAGTATGGCGTACTTAATGTAGGGAATGTTTAGCTAATTCGGACACGAATGGTCTCTATATGTTGAGTTCGATCTGTTCCTAGTCTCCCCAATGGATATTATAAGTAGGAGAAAAACTTTGACGCAGCGCACCCAATGATCGTGAGCCATATATGCACATGGAGAGAGAGGAACAACAGGGTATTTGAAGGCAAGAGCATTTCTATGGAGGATCTTGTATTGGAAATTAAAGCTTTGGTATTTTTGTGGGTCAAATTGTATGAGGAAGGGAAAGGGATATTTTTTGAGGATGTAGTATTCAAATGGACAGAGTTGGTTGGTAAGGATCGAGATTAGGGGGGATGTGCGCTTTGTTGTTGGGTGCGCTTTTTATTTCTTTGCTTTGTTTTCTTTGTACTGTTTGATTGCTTGGTAGGCTTCCTTAGCCTCTAAGGGTCTTTTAATAAAGCAGTTTATTTATCAAAAAAAAATTAGAAAATTTAGCTTGTCTCCCTTACTTTATTGATGCAATTTGCATCTTATTACCCAGTGTTTTTAAAATATTTGCCCTAGTAAAGTAGGGCAGAATGTAAGAAAATCGATTAATAGTTGTTTGCCTTATGTGGTGCATTCACTTGCAATCAATTTTAATAGAGGACTAGCATTAAGGGTAATTGAATGCAATGCATCGGTTTGCAAACTGCCCAATGAATCACCCTGAAGTATTCGGACCAAGGTAGCCAAATACATTTGCATTATGTTGCAGGGAAACAAGCAAGGCCTGAGTCTACACCAAGGCCCTGCTAGGTTCGCTGCACTGGGATACATTTTACACTCGGGTTCAACTTCGGTGAGTTGCATTGTGGTCACTTACCATAGTTTTTGGGCTGCACCTGGACATGCTTGTATTGGTAACTATACATCCAATACAAAGTGCTCATAATTTATATGTTTCAAATCCAAATAAAGGTTTTAAATAAGAAGAAGAGTAACAATTAACGGCGGACCTTGAAAACAAAAGCAACCCAGCGAGCTCTCTTTGACACTTCTAATCTTCTGCTTACAACACAACAACAACAACCATGAACAACAATTAATTTCAAGGAAAAAATAAATAAAAACACTTCAAATCTTCTTGACACACCTCATCAATATCCCTTCCTCTTGATTCAAACATCCGAGTCATCATCCGGGACAAAAGAGACATCCGGGTCAGAACCATCAGAATCACTGCACGTATGAACTTACCAGCTTCAAAATTACGTTTGAGTCCGTTAATATAAATACTCATCAAGACGTGTCCTATACTAGTACTGTGCCGTGATTTCTTTCTCTAGAGCTTTTACGTTAGGTGCTGTGGGGTACTACAATCACACAATACACTCCTTTCTTGTGCAGTGGAAAGGAAACTTTTTCTATTGAGATCCACCTAGGAATTGGCCAAACATCCATATGGTTAGTGTCCTCTAAAAATGTGCTACGTGGCTCATCTTTTGGGGATCACCAGTCAGTCAAGTTTTACTTGTCTTAGAGAGAGATTTCTCTTTTGGGATGTGCCATGATCAGGAGTCTGCCTCGACAGCAAATGGGGTGTGTGCAGCGGCGGAGCCAGTAAGGGGCCAGGGGGGGGCACGTGCATCAATTTTGAAAATGTTTAAAGCATATGTATATAGATTTTTTATTTGAACTGACTGCCCCCCCAGGTTTAGTTTATTGCCCCTTGTTAGAGGACACTGACCGTTTGGATGTTTGGGCAGTCCCTAAGTGGACCTACAGACCAAAAATCAGCCTGATTACTGGTTTTAAACAATTGGATCTTTGTAACCCAAATAATGCCCAGATTCCACGGTTAAAAATAAACCCATGAAAACAACTCCAATCCAATGCTTAGAAAGATCACTAATCAGACTATTTTTTGGTCTATATGTCCATCTAGGAGCCAAAAGTAGATATGGTCAGAAATCTCTAAGAATATGCCATGTGGCTCATATCGTAGGCTGTTATACTAATTTACTGTGCTCCCCTTCAACAAAATCCTGGCTCCGCCGCTAGGTGTGCAAATATGCGCTCTCAATCAAATATTTTCAAACCACCTACACAAAAACGTTAAAACAATGGCACCAAATCAAAAAAATTTTAGAAGCAGTGGATTTTCGAATCCGCGAAGCAGTGCCCAATCACATCACGCCACAAACTGCTTTTCAAAAGTATTTCTGGGTTGTTAAAAAGAAAATCTTGGTTTGTGGCATGATGTGATTGGGCACTGCTGCGCCGCTTCAAAAATCCACCTCTTCTAAAATTTTCTGGGAACCAAATGGTCCAAATAAAAGCTTAGAATTTTACCTATTTATATTTCTTCGGAGAAGTTGTAGGCGCGACTTGACACTTTGGTCTTCCGAATCCGACTGCAGCAACCATCTATCATCTCCCATTATCTTTCTCAATATGGGTGCACTTTGGGGACCCAAAGGGAGCTTCTCCAAGGATGGACAATCTTTCACTCCTACCTTGTCCAAGTAAGGCCAATCAAAAAGTAACCCACGTTGGTAGATTCTCGACAGCTTTGGTAGTTCTACTAGGTATAGGTTTTTTAATTGACGGAGCACCCTCTGGTCCTCATCCTTTCCTTCTTCTTCACCCTTCTCCGCCTCATCATCTACAATTATCTCCCCCATCTCTTTGCATTTTCCTACTATAAGTATTTCTAATCGAAGGAAACCTCGGACTACTCTCACTGGGAAAAGGTACTTCAGGCGCTTACTCCCCCAGATTAATAGCTTTCTAAGGTTGGGGAATATTGGAGGCGATGGCGTGCTAGACAAATTGCTCAAATTTGACTGCCATAATTTGTTGTTCGCGGATGATGCAGTAGTCTGAAGGACCTCCTCTTCTGATTTTATTATTTTCACCATGTTCTTGCAATACATAATTTGAAGAACCTCTAATTTTTGAAATCTCTGTACTACGGATTGTGGGAATATATATCTCAATTTGGGGCAATTATACACCTCTATTACTTTTAGGTTTGATAGATAGTCCAAATACATTTCTCTTACTGATCTGGAGATGGCAACATGCTCTTCCTCAAGCCCCTCTGATTCAAATACCTCCTTCAACCTTTCACATTTCACTACCTGGAGTACTTCCAGATTTTGTAGCCATAATAAGGAATAAGAGGGCAAAATACTGATTAATTTCTCATACTTGTATACATTAAGGACTCTTAAATTGTCGAGTAATCCAGCCGGAAGTGGCCCATGACAGATTGCCTTCAACTTCCTCATGTCTTCCAATTCTATTTCCTCTAAACTTCTGAATGCAGTTTCTGCAGGAAATAACTCTTCCAGCACATTAATAAGATATTCCATTTTATCGCAACTACTAACTTCAAGATACTTCAAGTTAAAAAGACCACTTGCTTCAAATTGTGCAACATTCTTGAGACCATTGAAAGAGTGTAGTCTTAGTTCGTCCGTTCTTTTCAACAAAGACTTGATCCAATTGGAATCTAGGTCTGATGTATCTATAAGCATCAAACTCCTCGGAGCTTCACCATACGGATAATAACGGTCGCCTATGCATATGCAAAACTTTGTTAATTTTTCCGAATGAATATTGGGAATGTCTTTGGACAAACATTTGACATTTTTGACAGGTAAGTATAGAGTGGTCAAGCAGGTCAAGGATGCCACCTCTGCTAAATTAGCCTTACTTTCATCTCCCATTCCTTCAATCTCCCACTCACTAAAGCTCTTTGCCATGTGCAGTTCTTCTAAACGAGACAAGCTTGATATCACGTTTGGTGGAATAGTTTTAAGAGAATAGGTATCTGACAAGTTTAACAACTTTAGATTGGTTAACTCCCCTATTTCTTTAGGCAATCTCTTTATGCCTTTGCACCCTCCTGAGACTTAGTATTTCGAGTTTCTTCAAGAGTCCAAGTAGGAATACATCTTCTAAATTTTCGAAGGTTCGCATGCTAAATCCAACAGCTATAAATGAATAATTATACTGATTGATGATCTATAAATTCATTTATCAAGAGGTGGGCCAAATATCCATAAGATTAATGGGCCCTAAAGAGTAATCCACGTGGCGTCTTGAAGGGAGGACGCTGGACATCAAACACGGGCCCACCCCAGGTTAAGATGGATTGACACAGTTATGCGCGCACCTAAGTCGTCTAATTTCCATGTCATTTGATATCATGATGATGAGGTTGTGACACATGTCCATCCTCTTTGACTTTTTAAAGTGGACGGCAAATGATTTAGATGAGTAATAGGATCAATCCACCTCTGTGCATGGCAAATGACTCAGTGCGGCCCCACTTATGCTCACAACCATAACAACAACAATTAAGGAAAAATAAATAAAAATAAAACACTTGGAACCTTATTGGCACACCTCATCAATATCCGTTCCTGTCCGAGTCATCGGCAGAGTCATCAGAATCCCTGCGCGCATATGAACTTAATTATCAGTTTCAACATTACATTTGGAGTCCGTTTTATTAGCCAAGTGTCCTCTACTAGAGGTGTGGGCCGGGTTGAATAAAAACGTACAAAATTTCTGTTTTTTTGCAAAATTTTCTTTCATTCTCGTGGTATTTAGCAAGGTTTAAAGGAGGCCATTTTAACAGTATAACGGACTGGGGGAGTTATAGTTAAAACCGTTAAAATCACTGTTAAAACGAAACGTAACGGCCAGGGGCAAATATGGAAAAAATTGAAAAATGGAATTTTACGGATTTTAATGGAAAATCGGGAAAAATGGCCCTTAAATTCAAATTTTGAAATTTTCAAAATAAAAATGTAATTTAATGGCCATTTTTTTCAACAAAATTTTCCAGATTTTTAACGGCCATTAAAACCGTTTAAACGACCATTTTTAAAACCATGGAATAACGGAAATACCATTAAATTCCAATGTTTAAAGGGGGCCGTTATAACGGTATAACGGACTGGGGGCGTTACTGTTTTTTCCATTATAACAAAAGAATCGCTCAGCGGGGAAATGAAAAATAAGGAAAATAATGGACATAACAGAAAATAACAAACATAATGGAAAATAACAGAAAAAATGGGGCTGAAATTTTTCACAAACAGAAAAAAATAAAATATAATGGAAAATAACCAGAAAATAACTGTCGTTATAATGAAAAATAACGGCCATTATTTTCTTGATGTTTTAACGGTACGTAGCATAATGGGATTGGGGGAGGTCCGAATCCGTTATAACGGCGATTTTTTAAACCATGGTCTCATCTACCAAAAAAGAGAGTAAAAAATGTAGTGATTTGAAAAAACAGTGGAGCAAACAAAGGAATCTCTTATTTTCAAAACAAGCCTTTCTATGTTAAAACAAAATGCATTCAAAATCTCCCAAGAAAAAATGTTAAAATAAATGCACCAAAAGGTCCAAATAAAAGATTAGAATTTTACCTATCTATCTTCCGGAAGAGAAGTTGTAGGCGCGCCTTGACACTTTGGTCTTCCCAATCCAATTGCCCGAACCATCTATCATTTCCACTGATATCTCTCAATCTGGGTGCACTTTGAGGACCCAAAGGGAGCTTCTTCAAGGACGGACACTTATGCAAGCGTAGGTCTTCCAAGTAAGGCCAATCAAAATGTAACCCGCCTTGGTAGAATCTCGAGAGCTTTGGTAGGTATTCTAGGTATAGTTCTTTTAATCGAGGGAGCACTGTCTTGTCCTTTTCTCCTTCGCCATTCTCCTCATCATCATTTACAATTATTTCCCCTATCTCTTTACAATCAGTCACTGCAAGAAATTCTAATTGAAGGAGACCTCGGACTAGTCTCATTGGCAAAAGAAACTTCAGGCACAAACACCCACTGACAATTAGCTGTCTAAGGTTGGGAAATATTGGAGGCGGTGGCATGATAGGCAAATTGCACAAATTTAACTGAAGGTGGTCCTCTACTTCTACCATCACTTTCTCTTCCTCCTCCTCTTCTGATGTAATTATTTTCACCATTTTCTCGCAGTTCAAAATTAGAAGCTGCTCCAACTTTTGAATTCTCTGTGCTATGGACTGTGAGAAAATATATCTCAATCTAGGGCAAGTCTCCACCGACATTACTTTTAAGTTTGGAAGATGGTCCAAACACATTTCTCTGACTCTGGAGATGGCACCATGTTCTTCCTCAAGCCCCTCTAAGTCAAATACCTCCTTCAACTCAGTACAATCAGAGGATAAAATGCTGATTAATTTTTCACAATTCTGCACATTTAGGACTCTTAATTCGTCCGTTCTTTTCAACAAAACCTTAACCCAATTTGAATTTGGGTCTGATGTATTTGAAAGCCTCATACTCCTCAGGGCTTTACCAGGCTCATAATCGTTCCCCACGCATATGCAAAACTTTGTTAAGTTTTCCCAATGATTGGAAATGTCTTTGGACAAACATTTCACATTTTTTACATGTAAGCATAGGGTGGTCAAATAAGTCAAGGATGCTACCTCTGCTAAACTAGCTTTACTTCCATCTCCCATTCCTTCAATCTCCCACTCACTAAAGCTATACCCCATGCGCAGTTCTTCTAAGTGAGACAAGCTTGATATCACGTTTGGTGGAATTGTTTGAAGATCAGTACCTGACAAGTTTAACAACTTTAGATTGGTTAACCCCCCTATTTCTTCAGGCAAACTCTCTATGCCAAAGCACCCTACAAGACTTAGTATTTCGAGTTTCTTCAAGAGTCCAAGTAGGGATATATCTGTTAAATTTACACAGAAATCTAGAAAAAGTGTCCCAAGGTTTGCAAGGCATGAGAGTGATGGTGGGAGTGACGAAATATGAGTACAGCTTAAATCCAGAGTTGCAAGAGCTTTCATGCCTCCAAAAAAATTATCAGGGATTTTCTCCAAAAAACCGTTATTTAGCAGTAATAAGGTCAAGAGTTGTGAGCATTCTGGTTGATCCGGGAGCTCACTTATTTCGTTATTCATCAGAGACATTCGCTTGCATTGACCCAACTTCTCCCTCTCCCTCTTCGGCCACTGTCTCAATCCCATACCAGCTTTTACAACAAACCCATTGCTTTCTTTAGATCCAATTGATATTGCGACGTCGCGAACAATGTCATGCATCATTACATATCCATCCTGATCACCTTTTAACAACAAAGATGAAGATATAAGTTTGTCGACAACTCTGTGCAATCTACCCCTGGCTTCCTCCAAAGTGTTGATAGCTCCAAGTAACTCTTCCCCCATCACATACCTCCACAGTTCATCCATGCTAATTTTGTGGTCTTCGGGAAATAAACAACAAAACAAGAAGCAATTTTTTGTTTCTTGACTTTCTAAATATTCGTAGCTCAATTTTATTGAGTTGAAGACCGCTGCTTCCATATCTTCAATGTCTGTGGAAATTGACCTTTTTAGTTGTTGGGCTACATCATCCCACACTAGTCTATCCTTATCTCTCAATGCTCTTCCAAGTGTGACAATTGCAATGGGCAAACCACCACATTCTTTAACAACCTTCCAAGCCACTTCACGCAAGGCAGCAGAGTTCATAACATCACCCGCATTCTTTTGAAACAGATGCCAAGACTCTTGTGCTGATAAGACTCCAACTTGAATCTCTTTTTGGGTGTTCATCGTACCACATACATCCAGCCTTCTGGTTGTAAGTACAACTTTGCAACCCTTGAGTTCATCTCCGTAGGGGATTCCCACATCAGCTAGTTCAAGTCTTCTCCACAGATCGTCCAAGATTATGAGGATCCTATTGTCTTGCTTCATTCTCTCAAACAACCGTCCTGCTCTTGTAGATTCACTTAGTTTCTCATGAAGTTTCAGGCCCAATTGCTCAGCTATTTCACCTTGAATCTTTTTTATGTCGGGGTTTTGGGACACGGTTACTATCACAACCTCCTCAAAAAGCTTATGATCAATTTTGACTCGTTTGGCTACTTGTTTCATCAAGGTGGTCTTGCCTACCCCTCCCATCCCGTACACCCCAACTATGTTGATCGTCTCAATTTTCAATGCCTCTATGACTTGCTTCATAGCCGATTCAGTAGATTCAAAAGCTTGGAAATGTCCAGTGGGCATGGATTCTATGGTCGGAGGAGGTGGAGGATTTGATACAGTGTTGAATGTTGTTTGTTCGTTCAGGAGCTGATCAATGATGCCAATCTTCTTTTTTGCTTCTTTACTGAGACCAGAGCGAGCGCAACACCACCCTTTGAAACACCCATTGACGTTTTCGGCTTCAACATTCAATTGTAGTGTTACCTGATTTCCAACGGTGTCGTCCATTTTTACCCACTCTTCTATTTCTTTTTTTATCACTACTCCTCTCATCTGAGCTGCAAGGACCAATCGCTTCGCCGCCTTTTCAACAACATCCACCTTTGCAAGCCACAACTGTACTTCTTCCATGATCAATTCTCCATTCCTTCGAGCTGCTTCAACCCTTCGTTGTACGCCATCTCTCGTGCTTCCCAAATGCACCACTTTGTTTCCAAGGTCATCAATATTTTTTTTGTAATGAACAAGATAGCCGATCTGACCAATAAGAGGATCAACTGAACACTTGACAATTTCTGTAACAGGGGCAGCCAAGAGAGCCAAGACTTCCATTGTTGTCGTTTTAGAATTTAGAGTTAAAAAAGGGAGATAATACGGTGGTGCAAGTGCAACAACTGTGACAACAACAACAACATTTTATCAAGAAGCTAGAGACGAAAATGCTAACAGGCTTTAGCTAAGTACATTTTATTTTTTTTAAGAAGCAAAGCAGAACTTTAGCTAAGAATTAGTTCCTTAACTTAAGCGTACGTACCTTTGCTTCTTTAATTCAGCAACAACCTCTCCGCCCGACCCACTGGTCCAGCTCCAGCCGATGCAGCAGTGGTAACCAGCAGCTTGCTGGTGCTCAGTATTCAGTACTCGGTACTCAGTGTCGATCCTCTTCAAGAACAATGCACAGTAGCACACCCACTCTCTTCAAAACTCTACTCTCCCAACCCCCAACTCTTCTTTTATTTTTTATAAAGGAATCTTACTCTAGACAACATCATCATGATGTCCTACCAAATAGTACCAGATAACTATTTTCCATTACTCTCTCTCTCTCTCTCTCTCTCTCTCTCTCTCTCTCTCTCTCTCTCTCTCTCTCTCTCTCTCTCTCTCTCTCTCTCTCTCTCTCTCTCTCTCTCTCTCTCTCTCTCTCTCTCTCTCTCTCTCTCTCTCTCTCTCTCTCTCTCTCTCTCTCTCTCTCTCTCTCTCTCTCTCTCTCTCTCTCTCTCTCTCTCTCTCTCTCTCTCTCTCTCTCTCTCTCTCTCTCTCTCTCTCTCTCTCTCTCTCTCTCTCTCTCTCTCTCTCTCTCTCTCTCTCTCTCTCTCTCTCTCTCTCTCTCTCTGTGTTTAAGCACTAAGTGATCGGTCTGAGAGATAAAAGGCTCATTGGAAAAATTCAATTCCCAATTTGACACAGAATTATGATACATTGTAACACAGGAGTTGTTAACGACGGCACAACATTGTGTCACATGGTAACACTCTTTAGTCCCAAGTGTTGTGTTATGTAGAGACTGATGATGCTTGAAGTACTGTACATGAAGGCATGATTCCGCAGCCCAGCATTTCTGTAATTCTCACATAGAGATACGGAAACCCTAATTTCGTCTTGGGGTTATATATACCTCAAGTTGGTTTGAGAAACGAGTATATCATTCTTGTACTGTAAGAGTGTCTTTTGCCTTAGAGCATAGTAGAATTGGTGTAGATCCATGAACGTACCTCAATCTAGAGGAGCCACATAAATCTCTGTGTTGTAGTTGTTTGCATCTTTGTTTTATTGTTTGTTTGTTGTTCTTTCTTCCCAACACCAAGGAAGGTGCCTAAGTCCAGCTAGGCTTTTCCGAACTTTCCTTTGCCTTTTTGCGCGTGAAATCCTTTTCTTCTGCTTTTTCCTAATGATATATCCCAAATCTTTAGTAGCGAAGTCGGTGCCGAAAGCGTATGTCACATGGTAAAACTCTTTAGTCCCACCGAGCTATGGATAGAGATGCATTAAAAAATTTCCAGTAATGAGGTGTGGGCCGGGACTTGTGCGCCCTGGTCCAAAAATTTCAGTAATGGGGTATGGGACTTGTGCCGGTCCACTTACTTTTCGAAATGAGGTTCCACCAAAAGCAAAAGAAGAGTCGTGCTGCTACCGAAAGACAACCGGACAAAAATATGTGGTTGAGGCCAGAATCAAGAGATCCACAGTTCACGGGACAAAAATTATTTTAACTTAGGAAAAAGATGTAACAAGGTATACCTGACGCTTTTTAGCGTGTGAGGAAGCGCCATTTTTGTTATTCACCGCTGCTATTCCCTTATGCGTATACACACAAAAATTACCATGATAGGTGGTAATCTCTGGCCATTAGATTTTTTTAGTACTTGTTAAGGTGTTATTTTAACTGTTATGATCTAACTTTTTTCTTTTGAGTACTAAAACTTACGGCCAAAAATCATCAAAGAAGTTGATTTTTGGTATGGGAGTCTAACAAGCGTCGGGCTAAACATCCATGGGGTCAGTGGGTCCAGATGGCAGGGGTGAGTAACAAAAATCAAGGTTTAAAGGGGACCGTTATAACGGACTGGGGGCATTACTTTTTTTTCCGTTATAACAAGAAAAAAAAAAACGCTCGGGCAAAAAATAAAAAATAATGGAAATAATGGAAAAACGAAAAAAAAAAAAAAGGCCTTTTTAACAATTTTTTTCAGAAAATAATGGTCGTTGTTTTCCATTATATTTTTTTTGCGTTTTAACGGTGCATAACGTAATGGGGGAGGTCCGATCGGCCATTTTTTAAACCTTGACAAAAATCACTCTTTGTTGCCTCCTCTTCAATCCAGTCTAAAATATAAAAAAATAAAAACCTTTTTCAAAAGGAGCGACAAGGCTCACTCTCCATTATTGACTTCTTGAAAGGAGCTTCCTAAAAAAGAGGAAAAGAATGTATTTCAAATGGAGTGATTATGGATACCAAATTTATGCACCCTTGTGGACGACCAGGATGATGCCACGTGGCGAGTCAGAGGTCGGCCACTTTATATGTCAAGAGAATAGGAAATGTGTACACAAGAAGAGTGTGGCAGTGAGCAGCTGACATGTCTGCAAGTAAAGAGTTTATAAAATAACAGAGGGAGACGGATCATCTACATATATGCCAATTTCCTTGCCAAAACTCTGCCAAATTATCCCTTGAACTCGAAATTGACTTGATGGTCGGAGGCTCTTATAGTGGAACCCCCCCCTCCCCCACTTTCACCTTAGGGTTCCACTTGTAATAGTTTTTGCAGGGTTCTTCTCACCTCGGACGACTCGACTCATCGACTCATCGTAGGCAACATTCTCAAACTTCTCAGATAGGCTTCTATACCTCTCAAATGATAGCCGACTAGTCCAGTTCTTTCATCTTTCGAGCCAGGTGTAAGGCTCAATCGTAACACATCCCTAGGTGGGGGTGTGCGGGATTTTTTTTTCCACAGCGATAATGTGCTCAATCACTTACCCCCCAAAAATAAAAAGTTCATCTAGAGCTACACCCATTTCTTACATCCAGTTCTTACACACGGTGGTGGGGCCCTCATGGAGATCTTGTTGGATAATCCAACCATACATTGAGTTGTCCTTGCCATCACCAAAAACAGTTCATTTCGACATTGTTAACCATGAAAAGATTGACCTAAATTAATGGTTATTTAATTGGATAGTATGGGTTTTTTCAAATTAAAGTCAAAATTTCATGAGGTTAGGAATGTGGAAATATCCTAATTTTCTCTTAAGGAAGAAGGTAACTATAGAATGAAAAATTCAATGTGTGGTTGGATTGGCCAACATGATCTTCATGTTAGCCCCACTGTCGGGTGTAAGAATTGGATGTAAGAAATGCGTGTAGCTCTAGACCATGGTTCGAAATCTTGGGATCGGAGGTTTGATCGGTGGACTTTGATCCAGAATGGGATCAGCCCATCTCACCCGAGACAAAGTGGGACTCTTTTGTGAAACAGTGATCCCAAGGCGAGATAGAACCTGGTTTCGATTGGATTGGTGTGCTCCAATCCCGATCCAGAACAGGATCGGCCGAGACTTTGAACCATGCTCTAGACAGACTCAAAAATAAATAAATAAAAAAATATATATATTTATATATTCAGATTACACACTTGAAAAACCTTTTTTTTCAAAAGGAGCGACAACGTGCCTGATCGTTTGGCCCAATTAAAATAAGGGAACTTTTGACATTCCTAACCTCATGAAATTTGACATACCCTCCCACAATTTGAAAAAAGCCGACATACCCCTCTATTCTTAGTCCAGTGTTATTTAAAAACTGTTGACCCGAGTTAACCATCAAATCTTTGATTAAAGGACAAAAATGCCTGTCTTCAACCTTGGAATAAGGGTTTGGATGAAAACCCAAACCCTAAATCAAACGGCTGTGGTGGACGCCGCCAAACGATTCTAAAGTTTTGAATTATTATCTCGTTTTAATGTTTTCTATTATTGTCGGTGAAACAATTTTGTTATAGGGACATTTTCCTGGTAACATTGACAATGTTGTCAAAGAGAGATGGAAAGCTGATTGGAAAAATTCATTTCCCAAATTTTATAGAGAATTATGATACATGTAACACACCAGTTGTTAATGGTACAACATTTTGTACCAAAATCTTGATACAAAAGTCCCTCAAATTGCCACGTGGCATATGCTTTTGTGCTTTACCGTGACCATATCTTTGAAGTTATTACATACGCTGCACATGTCTAAAACTTGATGCATAATACTCTTAAGAACAGACATGCATCTCACTCTGTGGGTCCCACATTAAACCACCTATATATCAAGTGAATCTCACGTTCTAGGTCAGCTTGGCATTTTGGCCCACGGCCTGCCCAGGCGGGCCAACCCGGCCTGTTGTGGTATTAGGGAAGGGCCCGTGTTTACCCTCTTGAGGCCTGGGCCGGCCCAGCCTGACACGTTCCGTACAGCCCAATATGACCCGATCAATACACCCTTAAAATTTTTGTAAGTTCAAAAAATAATTGCACATGGGCCCATTCAAGCCGGCACAACAAAATCGACCCACATAGGCCTCACCTGAAGTCCTACGGGACTCGGGCCGGTCCCGGTCCATGGGCCTGGAACCCAGAATTGCCAACTAGGGTATAATCCTAGTTAGTCAATTGCGTATTATACGCGTTTAATACCCGGATTTTGTGTTTTTTTGGAAGGACCTCCTCAAAGGAAGGTAAGACCGAGAGTCTTCATCGTTCTGGACGATTTGAGTTACATGAAGTCAAGAAATAGTAATAAAAACATCAATAAAGGGATCCAACCAACACGCGAAGATCCAAAAACAAAGGGGAACTAACGCAATAAATGAAAGTAGATGGAAAGATAGCAGACGCCATTAATGCGTACTTTGCAGAGAACGTTGCAGATGAAACGCCACCGTTCGATCCCTTGATCTCGAGCTGATACCATCGCTTCGCCTGTAAATGAATAATGCACCAAAAAAGTTGATCGAAATCAATATTTAGAGATAATGAGTTGTGGGGCTTAGCATTCTTGATTTCACGATCTGGGTTTTTTTTTTTATTTATTAAATACTGATCTGTTGTTTGATCTTGGAGAGGTTGCAGGGAAGCTTTGAAAATTTGAAATTGAGACAGCCACACACAGCTCTAACCAACACGTAAGATAGCACGTGTGGCTAAAAATGTTCCTTTTTTTTTACTGCGCCTTGAGCACTTTTACTTCCATGCGAAGACAGCAGAGTAATGGGCCGTACATCTCGAGTAAATCTTTGTCTGAGCAACCACAATATGGGACACGTGGCACACCCATAGAGGACTATGACCGTATGGATGTTTGGCACCTTGGCCAGTCTCTCGTTGCACCTGCAAAACAAAACTCAGCTTGATTAGTTATTTCAGTCCTTTGGATCTAGTACCCCAAATAATGGTCAATAATGCTTTAACTTCTACAGTTAAAATCATCCCATGAAAATTACTCTAATCCAACGCTTAGAAATCACTAATCAAGCTAATTTTTGGTTTACAAGTCCACCAAGGGACTAGACAAACATCCATATGGTCATCGTCCTCTAAGAGTGTGCCACGTGGCTCATATTATGATGTGTGATCGTCTTGTGTGAGCAAAGGTTTTCTCCTGCATCTCGTACTAAACATTGGCCCTCCTAAACCTTCGCTCACACCATGCTGTGAGCGAAGCCGATCACAGCCCATGATACGAGCCACGTGGCACACTCTTAGAGGACAGTGACTGTATGGATGTTTGGCCAATCGCTAATAGGACCTACAAACCAAAAATAAATTTGATCAGTGATTTCTAAGCGTTGGATTGAAGTTATTTTCATGGGTTGATTTTAACCCAACGAACTTGAATATTGTTGAGCGTTATTTGGGTGCAAAGATCCAAGGTTGTAAATCACTAATCAGGCTGCTTTTTGATTTGCAGGTCATTACCTGGGCTGGGGCCCTAAGCGACCACCCTAATGGCCTTAAGGTAGAGAGGGGCCCGTATGTCATGACATTAAGGTTGTGAGCTTGTGACACGTCCATCTTATGTTGTTCGTTGTGATTATTTTTAGTGAATGGCAAATGATTCACATGATTATTAGGATAAGTCCACCTCACGGAGATGCTATAGTAAATCTTTGATGGCCGACCTGGCAGAGTCGTAGAGACCACTGACCGACCGACCAATGACCAGCCTGATTGGTGATTTATAACCGTTATGACGGGCCGTCGGTCATAAAAGATGTGTTACTCCCAAATATCTATGGCGAACTCATTAAATGGAACGGATGATGTGGGTCACACCTACCTTAAATTTGGATGGATGACCTTGCACCAAGAAGCTGCCGATTTGTTTGCTTATCAGAAAAATAGGCTGCTGATTAGTTTGCATTAAAGAGTTGGTGAGGTTTGCAAGTGGTGATGTGGCAAGGACCTTTAAGAATATGACCAAGAACCAGCCAGGAAGGAGTAAAACTTTGATGACAGGGCCCAATAGAGCCACGTGGCATTCTATTAGAGGGCTCTGATTGTATGTATGTTTTTCCAATCCCTAGGTGGACCTACAAACCAAAGATTAGATTGATTAGTGATTTCAAACTTTTTGATCTTTGCACCTCAAATAGTGATCAATAATGCTCAAATTCCCACGGTTAAAATCAACCCATGAAAATAATTCCGATCGACTATCTAGAAATCACTAATCGGGCTGATTTTTGGTTTGTGGGTTCATCTAGGGATTGGCCAAATATCCATACGGTCAGAGCCCTCTAAAAGTATGCCACGTGGCTCATATTGCATCCTATCATCAAAGTTTTATTCGCCAGGAGTAGGTCCCATCAACTTTTGGAGAAAATTTTTGAAGCGGCGGAAAGTTAGAAGCGGGGATGAAGTACCCAATCATATTGCACAAGGTACACCTAAGTGCACAGGCAATGATGTTGCGCTAGGTTCACCTTGGTGTACCTGGTGCAATATGATTGGGCGCTTCATCCCGCTTCTAACTTCCTTCCCCTTCAAAAATTTTCTCTAACTTTTGAAAGTTCTTTAAAAAAAAATTTATTTCTTAAACAGCCCTTTTCCTTTGGTTTGCCCCCTAATTTTTTTTCTTTTGCGATTTTGCCCCCTCTTGACAAGTTTTTGCGATTTCCCCCCTTGAACGAAATCCTAGCTCTACAACTCCCAGTAACTAAGATTTAGCTTAGAGGGAGGAGGAATGTGGGGCTTGAGACTTTCATGGTTTACAATTACAATATAATAAAAACTTTTCTATTTTAAGTGGCTCTCTAATGGACACGTACCCCCCTTTCTAAAATATTTTGAAATCCCACGACCTGAGGAATTTTTGAAATTTGAAATCAAGGTCCTGCTTGGTATTTGTAGTTTGCAGAAAATTGTTTTTAATCAAATGTTTGCAATGATGAATATTTGTTGGGAAACACATTCGTATAGGTGCGGAGGCGAAGATGGTTGTGGGGAGACGAAGGGGGTGAGAGTCGTGACACACTCATAGGATTGTCAATTGGTGCACATAGGAATATTGCGAGAACCGACACGCTAAGAAAGTAGGAAATTCCCTCAATATCTTAAAGGTGATATTATCTGTCAGACTTTAAAAGCTACGGGAAAGCTGCTCGGCTCAATTACAAAAATCTATATAACAAGTGACAGTGTTTATCTCCCCACTTATACCCCCTCTTATAGGCTTCAATAAAGAAGGGCCGAGATCTTATCCTCCAACTGGACGGTGGATCTCAGCCACTCGCACCCGATTTTGGCAAATACTTTTTTGGGGAGTGCGGTGGGCACATGCCACCCACTAGTTTATAAACAAGTTGTAATGGAATTAGGTCATACCCATCATGTATGTAAAAAAGCACCCATCCCACAAGTTGTTTTCCTTGCTATAATGATCATTGTTCCCATGTTTCCTTCTTTTTGGACCATAATAACATTTTTAATAGCATTTTAGTTTTTTTTATTATTATTGGTATTTATTTTTAATAACACTTTTAATACACACTAATACTTCACCAAATTTATTAATAAAGGAATTAGACAAAAAAAAATAGTAAAATGTTTATAAAAGTACCCACCAAGACGATGGCTATTAGAATAATAAGGTTTATCATCCTTATCCTTGTTCATCATGCATCATCATACTATGCCTTCAACAATTTATTTGGGGCCCAACAAAGAAAGGCCGAGATCTTATCCCCCAACTGGACGGTGGATCTCAGCCACTCACACCTGATTTTAACAAATACTTTATCGGGGAGTGCCGTGGGCACAGGCCACCCACTAGTTTTATATAAAAGCCATCTGCATCTATATTTTGTCAAGGCAACTATCAACATTAATTCCAACTTTCATCTTGCCCTATTAGAGTCATTAGCATACATCAAATCCTTCATTCTCGTTGGTGACATCAATGGTCTTCGTTGTTTATATTAAAGCCCACTTTCCTTTTATTTATCTTATCTCCCGTTAGATTCATTTATGTATTTTTTTTTTTTTCGAATGTGCTTGTGTTTTAATTCATCTTTCTTATTCTTTCCACCCCTTTATCTCAATATCCTCATTATTACTCGCTTTGACCAAAATCTACATAACAAAATAGGGAAGTTGTCTCCCCCTCTTATAGGCTTCATAAAGAAGGGCCGAGATCTTATCCCCCAACTGAATGGTGGATCTCAGCCATCCTCACCCAATTTTGACAAACGCTTTGTCGAGGAGTGCCGTGGGCACGGGGCACCTACTAGTATACGTACACAAAAACAAATATGGTTATTGTTGTCTTGTAACCTTAATCCTTATAATTCCCTTATTTAAAGCTAGGCCTAAATTGATTTCTTAGATCATCTCCAACGCTCTGCTATCCCACCATGCTATCTAAAAATTTAGCGGGGTGGGTCAAAAATGGTTGCTCCAACATTGTGCTATCTTAAAATTTAGCGTATAACAGCTTTATGGGTATTGACTCTTTGGACCATTCAAAACTTTGGATCATGTACGCCCATATAATGCTCAAAATCCTACTATTAAAATCAACCTATGATTGGCTGATCAGCAGTCCATGTGGCACCTTTTTAGAGGATGCTGACTGTATGGATGTTAGGGCTAATCGCTAGGTGGACCTACAAACCAAAAGTCTACCTGATTAGTGATTTCAAACCTTTCGATCTTGAACCCAAATAATGCTCAAATTCCCAAGTTTAAAATCAACCCATCAAAATGACTCCAATCCAAAAATAGCACTGTTGTTGTCTCTAAATATAGAATTGAGATGGCCTTTTGGCATTTTAGCGTTGGACATGCTCTTAGCTACCATAAGGGAAAAGAAAAATGAAGAATGGTGGGAAAAAAAAGTAAACAATCACCCTATTTGGTGGTGTTATATTTTATAGGAACAGGTTTGCGGACCTAAATTTTTGGACAAATTTTCACTATGAGAATCCAAGGGTGGGAATGCCTGTTCAGCAATGTCAACCACCGTTGGATTCTCAAGATCCACGAACAAAAGTTTCAGTGACAATTTATGTCCAAAAATTTAAGTCCGTGGATCCCGACCCCATTGTAAAGGCAGGACCCGACTATTTGATGGGCCTTTGTACTCTTGCCATGTATGAGTGTTGATCGTGACATTCGATGGATGATGGTTCTCACCCATAGGGTTGCCTTGGTCAAAATATCATTCCGACTGGACATTCAATGTGTTTTCCTCCACTTGTCCAAAATCATGTGTTTGAGCAAATTCTGGTGTAGGAATCACCTTTACCCAAGTGGGGAACTTAATAGGTTGGTCTGGCCTGATGGGCTTGCCTGATGTGGACCCAAGTCGGGGTTGCATTTGCAGTCGTGGAGGGTAACTTAAGGGCCCTCTGAATAATGGGCCAAATTGGGCTCAACTTTAACTAAAGTACACTTGGAATCAGCCCAAATCTAATGGCCGAGGCCACTATATTTATATTGGGCCAAGCTTGGTCTTGACAAATTTTGGCCCTTAATTGGCTGAACGGGACTCGAGCTATCCTGGCCAAGTCTCATCCTAGGAACAACTCGTAGCAGTATGGTGTACTTAACGTAGGGAATGTTTAGCTAACTCGGACACAAATGGTCTCTATATGTTGAGTTCGATCTGTTCCTAGTCTCCCCAATGGATATTATGAGTAGGAGAAAAATTTTGAAGCAGGGCACCCAATGATCGTGTGCCACATATGCACATGGTTTGGACTTTGGTTTTAAAAAGTAGGAATTTTTGGCTCGTCTCCCTTACTTTATTGATGCAATTTGCATCTTACCCAATGTTTTTAAAATATTTGCCCTAGTAAAGTAGGGCAGAATGTAAGAAAATCGATTGAAAGTAGTTTGCCTTATGTGGTGCATTCACTTGCAATCAATTTTAACAAGGACTTGCACTAAGGTTACTTAAATGCAATGCATCGGTTTGCAAAGTGCCCAATGAATCAGACTGAAGTATTCGGACCGAGGTAAACCAAATGCATTTGCATTCTATTGCAGGGAAACAAGCAAGGACTGAGTGTACACCAATGGCCCTGCTTGGTTCGCTGCACTGGGATACATTTTACACTCGGGTCCAACTTCGGTGAGTTGCATTGTGGTCACTTACCATAGTTTTTGGGCTACACCTACACATGGTTGTATTGGTAACCATATATCCAATACAAAGTGCTCATAATTTATTTGTTTAAAATCCAAATAAAGGTTTTAAACAATGGCGGACCTTGAAAAGAAAAGCAACCCGACGAGCTCTCTTTGACACTTCTAATCTTTGCTCACAACACTACAACACCAACAACAACAACAATTTTAAGGAAAAAAAAAATAAAAACACTTCAAACCTTCTTGACACACCTCATCAATATGCCTACCTCTTGATTCAAACATCCGAGTCATCAGCAGAGCCATCCGAGTCATCAGCAGAGCCATCCGTGATATCCGAGACACCAACGACATCCGAGACATCCGAGTCAGAACCATCAGAAACACTGCACGTATGAACTTACCAGCTTCAAAATTACGTTTGAGTCCCGTTAATATAAATATTCATCAGGAAGTGTCGTACTGTGCGGTGATTTCTTTCTCTAGAGCTTTTAGGTTAGGTGCTGTGGGGTAAGACAATCACACAATAGACTCCTTTCTTGTGCAGTGGAAAGGAAACATTTTCTTTAGGTCCACCTAGGGATTGGCCAAACATCCATATGGTCAGTGTCCTCTAAAATTGTGCTACTGGCTCATCATCTGGTGGGGGTCGCCAGTCAGTCAAGTTTTACTTGTCTTAGAGACAGATTTCTCTTTTTGGGATGTGCCCTGATCAGGAGTCCGCCTCGACAGCAAATGGGGTGGGCGCAGCAGCGGAGCTAGTAAGGGGCCAGGGGGGGCACGTGCCTCAATTTTGAAAATCTTTAAAGCATATATATATGAGATTAGCTTTTTTATTTGAACTGAGTGCCCCCCAGGTATAGTTTATTGCCCCTTGTTAGAGGACACTGACCGTATGGATGTTTGGGCAGTCCCTAAGTGGACCTACAGACCAAAAATCAGCCTGATTACTGGTTTTAAACCATTGGATCTTTGTACCCCAAATAATGCCCAGATTCCACGGTTAAAAACAAACCCATGAAAACAACTCCAATCCAATTCTTAGAAATATCACTAATCAAACTAATTTTTGGTCTATATTACCATCTAGGAGTGAGCCAAAAATCCATACGGTCAGAAATCTCTAAGAATATGCCATGTGGCTCATATTGTAGGCTGTTGTACTAATTTATTGTGTCCCCCTTGAACAAAATCCTGGCTCAATAAAATACTGTCTAACCACATATACACAAAAAAAACGTTAAAACAGTGGCACCAAATGGTCCAAATAAAAGCTTAGAATTTTACCTTTCGATATTTCTTTGGAGAAGTTGTAGGCGCGACTTGACACTTTGGTCTTCCCAATCCAACTGCAGGAACCATATCTCATCTCCAATGATCTCTCTCAATCTGGGTGCACTTTGGGGACCCAAAGGGAGCTTCTTCAAGGATGGACAATCTTTCACTCCTACTATGTCCAAGTAAGGCCAATCAAAGAGTAACCCACGTTGGTAGATTCTTGACAGCTTTGGTAGGTTTGATAGGTATAGTTTTCTTAATCGAGGGAGCACCCTCTTGTCCTCATCCTTTCCTTCTTCATCTCCCTTCTCCGCCTCATCATCTACAATTATCTCCCCCATCTCTTTGCATGTGTCCACTATAATTATTTCTAATTGAAGGAAACCTCGGACTACTCTCATTGGGAAAAGGTACTTCAGGCACTTACTCCCCCAGATTCTTAACTTTCTAAGGTTGGGGAATATTGGAGGCGGTAGCGTGCCAGACGAATTGCACAAATTTGACTGCCATAATATGTTGTTCGTGGATGATGTAGTAGTATGAAGGACCTCCTCTACTTCTACCACCACCTCAACTTCCTCTTCCTCCTCTACTTCTACCACCACCTCTACTTCCTCTTCCTCCTCTTCTGATTTTATTATTTTCACCATGTTCTTGCAATTCAAAACTTGAAGAACCTCCAATTTTTGAAATCTCTGTACTACGGATTGTGGGAATACATATCTCAATTTGGGGCAATTGTGCACCCTTACTACTTTTAGGTTTGGTAGATGGTCCAAATACATTTTTCTTACTGATCTGGAGATGGCAACATGCTCTTCCTCAAGCCCCTCTGATTCAAATACATCCTTCAACCTTTTACATTTCGCTACCTTGAGTTCCTCCAGATTTTGTAGCCGTAATAACAAATAAGAGGGCAAAATACTAATTAATTTCTCACAATTCTTCACATTTATGACTCTTAATTTGTCAAGTAATCCAGCCGGAAGTGGCCCATGACAGATTTCCTTCAACTTCCTCATGTCTTTCAATTCTATTTTCTCTAAACTTCTGAATGCAGTTTCTGCAGGAAACTCTTCCACCACATTAATAAGATATTCCATTTTATCGCAACTTCTAACTTCAAGATACTTCAAGTTAAAAAGACCACTTGCTTCAAATTGTACAACATTCTTGAGACCATTGAATGAGTGTAGTCTTAGTTCTTCCGTTCTTTTCAACAAAAACTTGATCCAATTGGAATCTGGGTCTGATGTATTTATAAGCTTAATACTCCTCGAAGCTTCACCGCAATACTGATTATAACGGTCGCCTATGCCTATGAATATGCGAAACTTTGTTAAGTTTTCCCAATGAATATTGCGAATGTCTTTGGACAAACATTTGACATTGTTGACATGTAAGTATAGAGTGGTCAAGCAAGTCAAGGATGCCACCTCTGCTAAACTTGCCTTACTTTCATCTCCCATTCCTTCAATCTCCCACCTATTAAAGCAATACCACATGTTCAGTTCTTCTAAGCGAGACAAGCTTGATATCACGTTCGGTGGAATAGTTCGAAGCTGAGTTAATGACAAGTTTAACAACTTTAGATTTGCCAACTCCCCTATTTCTTTAGGCAGCCCATATATGAGATTACACTTTCTGAGACTCAGTATTTCGAGTTTCTTCAAGAGTCCAAGTAGAGATACATCTTTTAAATGTCCACAGTTCTCCAGATAAAGTGTTCCAAGGTTTGCAAGGCATGAGAGTGATGGTGGAAGTGACGAAATACGAGTATTACTTAAATCCAGAGTTGCAAGAGATTTCATCCCTTCAAAAAACCTATCAGGGATTTTTTGCAAAGACTGATTACCTGGCAGTAATAAGGTCAAGAGTTCCGGGCATTCAGGTTGATCGGGGAGCTCACTGATTTCGTTATTCATTAGAGACATTCGCTTGCATTGACCCAACTTCTTCCTCTCCCCCTTCGGCCATTGTTTCAAACCCAATCCAGCTTTTACAACAAACCCGTTGCCTTCATTAGATGCAATTGATATGGCGACATCACGAACAATGTCGTGCATCATCACATATCCATCCCGATCACTTTTTAACAACAAACATGAAGCTGTAAGTTTGTCGACCACTGTGTGCAATCTGCTCCTCGCTTCCTCCAAAGTGTCCACATCTTCAAGTAGCTCCTCCCCCATTACGTACCCCCACAAATCATCCATACTAATTTGGTAGTCTTCGGGGAATAAACAGCAAAACAAGAAGCATTTTTTAGTTTCTTCGCTTTCTAAGCAATCGTAGCTCAACTTAATTGAGTTGAAGACCCTTGGATGCATACCTTCAATTGAAGTGAAGATAGATTTTCTTAGTTGTTGAGCTACATCAACCCAAATGTTTTGGGCCTTATATCGCAATGCCCTTCCAAGCGTAACAATTGCTACGGGCAAACCCTTGCATTCTTCAACAACCTCTCTGGCCACTTTATGCAAATTAGGGGAGTCTACAACATCACCCGCTTTCATTCGAAACAAATGCCATGAATCAGCTTCGGATAATACTTCAACTGCAATCTTTGCTTGTGTTTCCATCACACTACATACATCTTCACTTCTTGTTGTAAGTACAACTTTGCAACCCTTGTGTTCATCTCCGTAGGGGATTCCCACATCAGCTAGTTCAAGTCTTCTCCACAGATCGTCCAAGATTATGAGGATCCTAGTGTCTTGCTTCATTCTCTCAAACAACCGTCCTGCTCTTGTAGGTTCACTTAGTTCCTCTTGAAGTTTCAGGCCCAATTGCTCAGCTATTTCACCTTGAATCTTTTTTATGTTGGGGTTTTGGGACGCGGTTACCATCACAATTTCATCAAAAAGCTCATCATCAATTTTGACTCGTTTGGCTACTTGTTTCATCAAGGTGGTCTTGCCTACCCCTCCCATCCCGTACACCCCGACTATGTTGATCATCTCAGTTTTCAATGCCGCTATGACTTGCTTCATAGCCGATTGAGTGGATTCAAAAGCCTGGAAATCTCCAGTGGGCATGGATGCTATGGTCGGAGGAGGTGGAGGGTCTGATACACTGTTGAATTTCCCTTCATTCAGGAGCTGATCAACGATGCCAATCTTCTTTTTTGCTTGTTTACCTAGACCATAGCGAGCGCAACGCCACCCTTTGAAACACCCATTGACGTTTTCGGCTTCAGCATTCAATTGTAGTGTTATTACCTCATTTCCAACGGTTTCCACCCTTTGTAGCCAATCTTCTATTTCTTTTTTGATCACCACTCCTCTCATCTGAGCTGCTTCTAGGACCAATCGCTTCGCCTCCTTTTCAACGGTGTCCACCCTTTTTAGCCACAGATGTACTCCTTCTTTGATCGATTCTCCATTCCTCCGAGCTGTGTCGACCGATCGTTGTACATCATTTCTCGTGCTTTCCAATTCTACCACTTTTTTTCCAAGGTCATCAATATTTTTCTTGTAATGAACAAGATAATCAATCTGACGCGCAAGAGGACGAACTGAATACTTAATAATTTCTGTAACAAGTCCAGCCAAGACTTCCATTGTTGTTGTTTTAGAATTTAGAGGCAAACAAAGGGGATAAAAGGGTGGTGCAGCAACTGTGACAACAACAACACTAAATAAACACAGAGTGCTAGCTAGAGAAGAAAATACTTAAAACAGGATTTAGCTAATAACCTTTTTTTTTTTTTTTTAATTTTGATAAGTAGACGCATTTTATTAAGAAGCAAAGCAGAACTTTAGCTTACAAAAAAAAAAGATGTAAGCGTACCTTTTCTTCTTCAACCTCTCCGCCTGACCACAACAAGCTCCAGCTTCACCCGTGCAAAGCACACACACCCACTTTCTTCAAAACCCTATCATGTTCGGTATGGATAAAGTCATAAGACCTTTAGGAGGAAAACTTGGGTGTTATGCAATTATGAAATGAAAGACATTTGAGCATTGGCTTGCTACTTGTAATTTTTTGCTTCCATGCACCTGTTTCTAGGTTACTCTTTTGAGGGGTAAGGTATTTTATGTCCCCCGGACCCCAGACTAGGTGCCCCCAGTCCGTTATATCGCCCCTTTTAAACCTTGTTTCAGACCGTATGGATTTTTGGCCCAACCGTAGATAGACTTACAGACCAAAAATTGGACTGATTAGTGATTTCTATGCATTGGATTGGAGTTGTTTTCATGGGTTGATTTTTAACAGTGGAATTTGAGTATTATTGACCATTATTTGGGGTACTAATAAAATCCATAGGTTTTAAATCAATACTCACACTGATTTTTGGATTGTAGGTCTACCTAAAGATTGCCCAACCATCCATATGGTCAACGTAGTATGCCACGTGGCTCATATTGTGGTCGGTTGGTAACTTTACTCGGTGGCATTGGTGAGCAAAGTTCTATAGGACATAGTTCCTTCCTGTCAATTCTATCATCAATATGATAATGATGGACCACAGTATCAGCCACGTGGCCGGCACACTCATATAGACTCCCTGACCGCATGGATGCTTGGCTCATCCCTAAGTGGATCTACATACCAAAAACAAGCATGATTCGGGATTTCCAATTTTGGATCTGAGTACCCCCCAAATAATGTTGCAAATTCAGGGTCGAAAATAAACCATGAAAAAGACTAATCCTACAGCTAAAAATTAGTAATTAATTAGACTTCATAAACGGAACAGATGATGCGGATCACTTGTACCTTAAATTTGGATACATCACCTTCGCCAAGAAGCTTCCGATTAACTGCTTATCAAAAAAGAGAAGCTGCTGATTAGTTCGCATTAAATAGTTGATGGGGGTGTGTGTGTGACAAGGTTTGGAAGCAAGGTTCAAAGTCTCTGGATTGGAGGTTGGATTGGCCCCATTCGCCTGAGGCAAAGTGGGATTCCTTTGTAAAATAGTGATCTCGGAGCGAGACAGAGCCTGGTTTGGATTGGATCGGTGGGCTCCGATCCCGATCCCGATCCCAATCCCAATCGCCCGATCCAGACCGGGATCCATCCGCCCATGTTTGGAAGTGGTGATGTAGTAATACAACAAAGATTTTAACTTAGAATAATAATGACATGGTCAGGGGCCCATAGACGTTGTCATGGGTGCAGTGTCATTTTGTTGGTCAAAATTGGTGCAAATCAGTTTTTAAGTTTTAGTTAGAGCCGTTGTCATGGTGACGTTGTCATAGAGAGTACTGCTTGCAGGCGTGCGCCTTAAGGGAAGAAGAAACTAGCTAGTTCGTAAGCGTACCTTTTCTTCTTTAATTCAGCGACAACCTCTCCGGCCGACCCACTGCTCCAGCTCCACCCCCATGCAAACTCTCGATCCCACTTTCAAGAACAAAGAACACACTGAGTCACACACCCACTTTCTTCAAAAGTCGATCTACTCTCCAATTTTAGCTTCCCTTTTGTTTATTAAGGAATCCAACTCTATCTTGTGATTCATGTTAGGCAAGGAAAAAGACAGAACTAAGGTTTGCCTTTAGGAGGAAACTTGGGTGTTAGTCCATCCATAATGAACTGAAAGTTTTAAAAAACCAGTTGATCTACCTCACGTTTGGATAATATGCATGATGCATTGATCTGCACCATCGGATCATCAATGGACCAACATCTAGTGGACTATTTTCCATCGTTTTATCTCACTCTATGTTTGATCACTCAAGCCATATGCTGTGATAGAAACAACTCACTATCTGGGTCCATCTAAAGATGTCTCACATCAATTCGATGGTTAGGATTCATCTTCATGCTATTTTTGGTGTGGATGTGGATATACACACCCAAAATCACCCCGATTGGTAATCTCTAACAATTAGATTTTAATACTTTTTAAGACGTGCTTATTACCGTTGGATTTAACCATTTTATTTGAGTACCAACAGCTACAAATCATCAAATAAGCTGATTTTTGGTATGAATGTCATGCTAAGCCTAAGGGGTGGGCTAAACATCCATGCGGTCAGTGGGCCCAGATGGCAGTGGTGAGTAACAAAAATCGTGCTTCCTCAGCCAAAAAAAGCTTGAGGTATACCTTCTTACATTACGAATTAGGATACCTGTAACACACGAGTCGTTAATGATACAGCATTTTGTATCAAACTATTGATACACGAGTCCTTCAAATTGCCACGTGGCATACGGGCCCACTGACCCATGAACATTTGGCCCACTTCGGTGGACCTCCGATACAAAAATTTGCTCTATGGGATACCTTCTAGCCGTTGATTCAAGCACTTTTATCATAAGCTTCATAAGCAAGCCTCCAGGTTGTTTCCAAGCCTAGGATGGAAAAGTGTTCAAATCCAACAGCTAAAAATTACCCTTCACGCTGATTTTTTTATGTCAAATGGGGCCCAAAAACAATGCCACATGGTAATTTGGGAGACTCTATACTATAGTTTTTTTTTCTAAAAACCCAGCACTCCGCTATTCGTGGGGTGATTTCTAGCCGTTCGATTCAAGCATTTTTTTTTTTGGTACTCAGATCCAATAGATATAAATCATCAATCAGGTTGATCTTTGTGTGCAGGTCCAGGAAGGGATGGATCAAACATTCAATCAAATGATCCTAAAGTGCCGATCAATTCATCTGCATTTAAAATACATTTATTTATGTGTGAACACCGAACTGAGATGCTTTCAAAAATTCAAATAATGGGGTTTTGGTCCACTGACTTCTCGGATTGCGCTTCCACGAAAAATATAAAAAACAGCTTTCATTTTTCAAAAGGTGCGACAACGTACGTCACCACTCTTAGATTCGACACAACCTACGATTGATTCCGAAAGTTGAATCAGCTTGATTTGTGGGCCATAGTCACAATATGGCCCACTGACATCTTGAAAGGAAAAAACGGTCTCACCCCCCAAAAATAAATATATATTCAGATCACACACTCAAAAAAACACCTTCTTCAAAAGGAGCAACAACGTGCCTGATCGCATGCCCCAATAAAAATAAGGGTCGGGCTCGGGGACCCCCATTTTTGACACCCATGTTTGATGTCTCCCCTTCCAAAAATGCCATTTGGAGCTTAGTTTAGGGCATAATAACCTTATGGATGTTTGGACCAAGGTTTAAAACAAGCCGTTTTAACGGTATTACGGACTGGGAGCGTTATGTTAAAACAGGAAAAAAAAATAGATAGGGGCAAAAATGGAAAATTATAGATTTTAACGGAAAAAATGCACTGAAATTCAAAATTATAAATTTCAAAAACGAAAAAAAATGGAATTTATCAGATTTAACGGCATTTTTTTTCACAAAAATTTTCAGAATTTAACAGTCAGTAAAACAAGAAAAACGGCCGTTAAATTCAAAGTGTCAAAACATGTTTAAACGGTTTTAAAGGCCGTTTTTAAAACCATGGTTTGGACCAAGGTTAAAAAGAGGCCGTTTTAACGGTATAACGGATTGAGAGCGTTACCGTTGAAACGGATTGTAACGGACGGGCAAAAATGGAAAAAAAAAAAAAAAACAGAAGAAATGTAAAAAATTGGATTTTAGGGCCTGTTTGCAACCGGACATGGATTTGGAATTGAAAATAGAATTCCAAGATTTGTGATATCTAGGAATTTGAATTCCAACAATTAAAATTTCTGGTGTTTGGCTACATTGGAATTTACTTGGAATTTCCAATGAAATCGAATTTTAGCCGTTTGGAGTTCTAACAGAATTGAATTTTCTATCTATCTACTTAAGAGAAATATCATCTCATGAACTTTATGTTATAACGATTGTTATTTTTTTGTCATCCGTCAGTTTACTATTATCAATGTTAATTTAGAGAAAAAAATTAAAAATAATTTTTTGACTAATATTAGTGCGAAAATCTCATGGCTAAAGCCTAACTAAATATATCCGTTATCAACGCTGATGATGTACCACATAATGAGCCATGTGGCACATTATTAGAGACAACAGACCGTATTGAATTTTGTCCCATTTCTAGGTGGACCTACATACTAAAAATCAGCCAGGTTAGTTATTTCTAACCTTTAGATTTGAGTAACCCAAATAATGCTAAATATCTCATAGTTAAAAATCAACCCATAAAAAGACACAAATCCAATATACGGGTACAAATCACTAATACCATATGGATATTTGTCCCATCCCTTGGTGGAGCTACATACTAAAAATAAGGTTGATTGGTTATTTATAAGCTTTGGATCTTCATAACCCAACTAATGCTAGAAATCCCACGGTTAAAAATCGACCCATAAAATACACTAATCCAACGGTTAGTTATATCCCTGGTGGACCTACAAACTAAAATTAGGCTGATTAATTATCTCTCAACTTGGATCATCGTACCCCAACTAGTGCTATATATATCCAACGGTTAAAAATCAACTCATGGAAGACATCAATCCAATGGTTAAAATCAACTCATAAAAGACATCAATCCAACGGTTAGTTACATCCCTAAGTAGACCTTATCTTACAACTTTGGATCTCCAGGGTTAAAAATCAACCCATAAAAGACATCAATCCAACAATTAAAAATTTATAATCCATTGATGATGGACCACAGTATGAGCAACGTGTCACATTATTAGAGACCTCAGACCATATGGATGTTTGTCCCATCCCTAGGTGAACTTACATGCTAAAAATAAGGTTGATTAAAAATTTCTAACTTTTGGATCTAAGTACCCTAAATAATGCTAGATATCCCACGGTTAAAAATTAACCAATAAAAAGACACCAATTCAATGGTTGCAAATAACTAATCTTACTATTTTTGCTTTATATGTCCACCTAGGGATGCGTGCGAGAGTTGGAGCTCAATTCCAGGAAAATCATGGAATTGGAAATATAATTCCTAGAATTCGGTCCTCCCAAACACTAAGATTTATGATTCCAAGAATCACAAATCCAATTCCGGCTCAATTTCGGGTTACCAAACAGACCCTTAATGGAAATAACGGAAAAAAATGACACTGAAATTGAAAATTGAAAATTTGAATTTTAAACTTTAAAAAACGTAAAAAAAATAGACTTTAACTGAAAAATAACAGAAATAACGGCGTTTTTTCCCCCAAAATTTTCCAGAAAAAAAAAATGTTTCTAAGCATCAAAACGGGTCTTAATGTAATGGGCTTGGGGCGTTAACATTTTAATGGCTGTTAAAACTATCATGGTTTGGACCAAGGTTTAAAGGAGGCTGTTTTAACGGTTTAACAGACTGGGGGCGTTATTGTTAAAACGGAATTTAATGGGAAAAATGGAAAAAGTGGCGCTGAAATTCAAATTTTAAAAATTAAAAAAAAAAACTGAATTTAGCAGATTTTAACGGAATTAAACGGATTTAATGGTTATTTTTTTCACAAAGTTTTTTAGAATTTAACTGCTGTTAAAACGTTTTTAAAGGCCGTGCGTTTAAACGATTTTAACGGTCGTTAAAACAAAAAAATGGCCGTTAAATTAAAAGTGTCAAAACGTGTTTAAACAGTTCTAACGGAAACAGGCTTGGGACATTACCGTTTAAACGGCCGTTAAAACCGTTTAAAAGGCCGTTTTTAAAACCATGGTTTGGACCACCTCTTGGTGGACCTACATGCCAAAGATCAACTTGATCGGTGATTTATGACAGTTATACTTTAGCATCCAAAAAAAAGGGCTCGAATTCGACGGTAAAAAGCCACAATATTAAAATGCTAAATCCAATAGCTATAAATCATTAATTATACTAATTTTTGATCTATAAATTATACTGAACACATGACAATTTCTGTAACAGGGGCAGCGAAGAGAGCCAAGACTTCCATTGTTGTCGTTTTAGAATTTAGAGTTAAAACAGGGAGATAATACGGTGGTGCAAGTGCAACAACTGTGACAACAACGACATTTTATCAAGAAGCTAGAGACGAAAATGCTAACAGGCTTTAGCTAAGAACATTTTATTTTTTTTAAGAAGCAAAGCAGAACTTTAGCTAAGAATTAGTTCCTTAACTTAAGCGTACGTACCTTTGCTTCTTTAATTCAGCAACAACCTCTCCCCCCGACCCACTGCTCCAGCTCCAGCCGATGCAGCAGTGGTAACTAGCAGCTTGCTGGTGCTCAGTACTCAGTACTCAGTACTCAGTGTCGATCCTCTTCAAGAACAATGCACAGTAGCACACCCACTCTCTTCAAAACTCTACTCTCCCAACCCCCAACTCTTCTTTTATTTTTTATTAAGGAATCCAACTCTATCATGTTGGGTAAAGGAAAAAGACAAAAAATGTTTGACTTCAGGTAGAAAACTTGGGTCTGGAGAATATGATGCATTGATCCGAACCCTCAGCAGATCAATGCGGGACAACATCATCATGATGTCCTACCAAATAGTACCAGATAACTATTTTCCATTATTTTCTCTCTCTCTCTCTCTGTTTAAGCACTAAGTGATCGGTCTGAGACAGATAAAAGGCTCATTGGAAAAATTCAATTCCCAATTTGACACAGAATTATGATACATTGTAGCGCAGGAGTCATTAATGACGGCACATCATTGTGTCACATAGTAACACTCTTTAGTCTCAAGTGTTGTGTTATGTAGAGACTGATAATGCTTGAAATCGCACTTGGGCCTATCTCGAGTCAAGGACTTCCCAGAAGAAGGTCCGGTAGGAGCATAGGATGGAGCTAAGATAGGAGTCTGATAAGATGAGCCTCTCTGAGGCTGCTGCGACTGCTGAGGCTGATAAGCAGGAGAGGCAGCTAGTGCTGATCGCTTTGGAAGGAGATGCTCACTCTGAAGAGAGATCCGCCTACTCTCTTCACTTTGAAGATAGGCGTACACCTCACTGAGAGAGAGAAGATCCACCCTGCTACTCAAGATCTGAACACGAGCCAGTTCATAAGAAGGGTTGAGGCTAGCAAGAAAATCAAAGATCCGACCATTCTCTATATATCGACGAAAGGGGGCAATCTCTGTGGGGTTGAGAGGCTGATAAGAGTAATAATGATCAAGCTCCTGCCACAAGGTACGAAGAGCAGTATAGTATTGAGAAAGAGACTTCTCCCCTTGCCGAAGTAGGAGATAGTCTGTCTCAGCTGAAATGCTCGTCCATCATTCTACTGCTGCGAATAGATCTTCTCAGTGATCTCCCAAATCTCTTGCGTTGTGCGCATGAATAAGAAACTCTCACTGATCTCAGGCTCCATAGAGTTGAGGAGCCATGACATGACAGTGAGATCATCTGTCTACCACTGTCGATAAGAGGGATCAGATCTGGGAGGTTCAACCGTATCTCCTGTAGTGTGGCCAAGTTTCCCACGGCCCCCAATGAACAACCGTGCAGCCTGAGCCCAGCGTAAGTAGTTCTTGCCATCTAACTTCACTGAGGTGATCTGCAAACTTAGGTTCTCATGGGCTAAGTGCTGCACTATAGGGCCTCCAACTCCACTGGAGGGAGCTTCTATGCTCACGTCTAACCCAGATGGAGAAGCCAAGGAGGTGGAGGAACCACGGGAGGTGGTGAAGGATCTGCCATGAGGAACTAGCCAAAAAAAGAACACTAACACCACATCGAAGATCAATAGATGGCCAGAAAGGGAATAAACAACCACACCAAAGGACATAAACTCATCTGATGAAGCCTCAAAGAACAAATAGACCAAGGATATCCCCTAAAGAACCCTAATACCAAAAAAGAAGGTAATCCAAAGGGAAATAATACCCATGAGTGGTGTCGGTGATTAAACAACACCAAAAAAGACCTCAAATAAGCATCATAGAAGGACTAATGGCAGCAAATAGGACCTTATGGATGATCAAAAACATCCTAGAGCCACTAGAAAGCCTTAAGGCAAGATCTGAGATCGAAAGAGGGAGGATTGAGGTCTAGCCGAAAGCCTAAATAAGCTAAAAATGGTACCGGCGGTAAGTAGTACGGGGAGAAGTCCTCCTATAGCCCTCGAATGGCGATGAAACCCTTCGAATAGGGTATGCACATGTTGGTTAGGTTGGGGGGGACTAGATCGAAGCAAAAAATCCCCCTAAAAAAGGCAGTTAGGTCCCCAAAAATCGACTGGTTCACAAACTGATTTTTTCGAAAAAACTCAAGAGAATGATCAGAAACTACCCCAAATGGATCCAAAAAATTCCAAAAAAAATGGTAGAAAAACAGGGAAAAAAAATCCTCTATCAAGTGATGAGGTTTTCAGCCAACCTCGATTTCCGTGTTCATATGGTTGATGACGTCAGCCGTACGGTCAGATGACATCGGCAAACGTCAGATTGTCCCTAGTTTGTCCCCAAGTGTGCTCCGGCAAGCCTTGGCGGCGGATGGCTCTGATACCAAGTTGAATTTGAGGAATTAGGGTTAGGGTTAGGTTTGGAGAAGAGAGAATAAAGAGTAGAGAAGAAAGAGAGAGAAATGATGTCTATTGTGATTAATTCACAATGACCCCATAAATCTTATTTATATAAAGGGTTACATAAAAAAAGACAAGTATACCCCTCATAAGAGGTATTTACAGAACTACCCCTATATAAGATAAATACGTATTTCTATGTATCTGATAACACTAGTCACTTTGGTCAGGTCTAAGTCCATGTTCTACAAGACCTGATTAATAATTGGGTCAGAACTGGATACACTGATATTATATACACTAAGGACGTGATCCATCATCCTACTGGTATCACATGTACTGACTACTGAGTGGGGTCAATCATTGCATTAATGTGGTTGCAGTTCGTCTATGGAATGGTGGAATTGTACAAAGTAGTGCTCCTAATTTATTTGTTTGAAATCCAAATAAAAGTTTTAAATAACAAGAAGAGTAACATGGTGGACCTTGACCATTATTAACCGTTAAAATGACCAGAACTTGGGCTTGGAAAGCCTGAAAAGAAAAGCAACCCAACGAGCTCTCTCTGACACTTCCAACCTTCAGCTCACAACACAACAACAAACACCAACAAGAACAACCATAACATCAACAATATTAAGGAAAAAAAAATAAAAACACTTCAAATCTTCTTGACACACCTCATCAATATCCGTTCCTCTTTACTCAGTCATCATCAGAATACCTGCACATATAAACTTACCAGCTTCAAAATAATATTTGGAGTCCATTAATATAAAATACTCATCAGCGAAGTTTTATTAGCCAAGTGCACTATACTAAAAGAATGGTGATTTCTTTCTCTAGAGCTTTTAGGTTGGGTGCTCTGGGGTGATACAATCACACAACAGACTCCTTTCCTGTGAAGATGGGGTTTTCATACGTGACAGCTGAGGTGGTGAGATCAAAGGAGTTCACTCGTTCGACCCACCCCACCCCCTCATGGCCCCTCTGCATTTGGGAAGTTTCAACTCAAAAGCCCTCTCAGTCTCATTCAGGTGATTTTAAAAAAGAGTCGTCCTTGTAAAATGTAGTGATTTTAAAAAGGGGTCAACCAGAAAAACAATCTCTTATTTTCAAAACAAACCTTTCTAGGCTAAAAAGACTTTTTCTTGCTTTAAAATGCTTATCCAAAAATAAACCCTACATCTACATTTCTTTTTCTCATAACAAAATAAAAATTTTACAAAATAAACAAAAGCTTAGAATTTTACCTATCTATCTCTCGGAAGAGAAGCTGTAGGCGCGACTTGACACTTTGGTCTTCCCAATCCAACTGCCGGAACCATCTATCATTTCCACTGATCCATCTCAATCTGGGTGCACTTTGGGGACCCAAAGGGAGCCTCTTCAAGGACGGACACTTTTGCACGCATACACATTCCAAGTAAAGCCAATCAAAAAGTAACCCACGGTGGTAGAATCTCGAGAGCTTTGGTAGCTTTTCTAGGTATAGAGAACTTAATTGAGGGAGTACCATCTTGTCTTCTTCTCCTTCTTCGCCCTTCTCTTCATCATCTAAAATTATCTCCCCTATCTCTATGCAATCTTCCACTACAAGTAGTTCTAATTGCAGGAGACCTCGGACTAGTCTCATTGGGAAAATGTACTTCAGGCGCCGACACCCACTGATTATTAGCTCTCTAAGGTTGGGGAATATTGGAGGCGGTGGCATGCTACACAAATTGCTCAAATTTAACTGCCATAATTTGGTGTTGGCGGATGACGTAGTAGTCTGAAGGACCTCCTCTACTGCTACCACAACTTCCTCCAATTCTTCTTCCTCCTCCTCCTCCTCCTCCTCCTCCTCCTCTTCTTCTGATGTTATTATTTTCACCATTTTCTCGCAGTTCAAAATTTTAAGCTCCTCCAATTTTTGAAGTCTACACGCTATGGATTGTGAGAATATATATCTCAATCTGGGGCAAGTCTGTACCGACATTACTTTTAGGTTTGATGGATGGTCCAAATACATTTCTCTTACTCTGGAGATAGAAGCATGCTCTACCTCAAGCCCCTCTGAGTCAAATACATCCCTCAACTTAAAACAACGGTTTACCATGAGTTCTTTCAGATTTTGTAGCCTTAATAGCAAATCAAAGGGTAAAATACTGATTAATTTCTTGCAATTCTCCACCTCTAGGACTCTTAATTTGTCAAGTAATCCAGTCGGAAGTGGCCCATGGCTGATTGCCTTCAACTTCGTCATGTCTACCAATTCTATTTTCTCTAAACTTCTGAATGCAGTTTCTGCAGGAAACTCTTCCACCACATTAATGAGATATTCCATTTCATCGCAACTTCTAACTTCGAGATACTTCAAGTTAAAAAATCTCCTTGTATCAAGTCGTACAACATTCTCGAGACCATTCGAATCCGGGTCTGACGTATCTGTAAGCCTTGTACTCCTCGGAGCTTCAGCATACTCATAAATGTTGCCTACGCATATACAAAACTTTGTTAACTTTTCCCAATGATTGGAAATGTCTTTGAACAAACATTTGACATTTTTTACATGTAAGTATAGAGTGGTCAAGCAAGTCAAGGATGCCACCTCCGTAAACTAGCCTTATTTCCATCTCCCATTCCTTCAATCTCCCACCCACTAAAGCTATTCCCCATGTCCAGTTCTTCTAAGCGAGACAAGCTTGATATCACGTTTGGTGGAATAGTTTGAAGATAAGTATATGACAAGTTTAACAACTTTAGATTGGTTAACCCCCCTATTTCCTCAGGCAACCTCTTTATGCCAGAAGACCCTAGGAGACTTAGTATTTCGAGTTTCTTCAAGAGTCCAAGTAGAGATACATCTGTTAAATTTTCACAGCACTCTAGATTAAGTGTTCTAAGGTTTGCAAGGCATGAAAGATATGGTGGGAGTGATGAAATACGAGTACTGCTTAAATCCAGAGTTGCAAGAGCTTTCATCCCTTCAAAAAAACTATCAGGGATTTTTTCCAAAGACCCATTATTTAGCAGTAATAAGGTCAAGAGTTGAGGGCATTCAGGTTGATTGGGGAGCTCACTGATTTCGTTATTCATTAGAGACATCCGTTTGCATTGACCCAACATCTCCCTCTCCTTCGGCCACTGTCTCAATCCCATACCAGCTTTTACAACAAATCCATTGCCTTCTTTAGATGCAATTGATATGGCAACATCACGAACAATGTCGTGCATCATTACATATCCATCCTGAGCACCTTTTAACAACAAACACGAAGCTGTAAGTTTGTCGACAATTCTGTGTAATCTGCCTCTCGCTTCCTCCAAACTGTTGACATCTCCAAGTAGCTCTTCCCCCATCACGTACCCCCACAATTCTTCTACGCTAATTTTGTGGTCTTCGGGAAATAAACAACAAAACAAGAAGCAATTTCTTGTTTCTTGACTTTCTAAATAATCGTAGCTCAACTTTATTGAGTTGAAGACTGCTGCTTCCATATCCTCAATGTCTGTGGGAATAGATCTTTTTAGTTGTTGGGCTACATCATCCCACACTTGTCTATCCTCATTATCTCTCAATGCCCTTCCAAGTGTAGCAAGTGCTAAGGGCAAACCACCACATTCTATAGCAACCTTCCAAGCCACTTCATTGAGGGCGGGAGAGTTTACAACATCACCCGCATTCTCTTGGAACAGGCGCCACGACTCTCCTTCTGACAAGACTCCAACTTGAATCTTTTCTTGGGTTTTCATTGTACCACATACATCTAGCCTTCTGGTTGTGAGTACAACTTTGCAACTCTTGGGGTCGTCTCCATAGGGGATTCCCACCTCAGCTAGTTCAAGTCTCCTCCACAGATCGTCTAATATTACGAGAATCCTATTGTCTTGCTTCATTCTCTCAAACAGCCGTACTGCTCTTGTGGATTCACTCACCTCTTGAAGTTGCAGGCCCAATTGCTCAGCTATTTCACCTTGTATCTTTTTTATGTCGGGGTTTTGGGACACGGTTACCATCGCAACCTCATCAAAAAGCTTATCAATTTTCACTCGTTTGGCTACTTGTTTCATCAAGGTGGTCTTGCCTATCCCTCCCATCCCATACAACCCGACTAAGTTGATCATCTCAATTTTCAATGCCTTTATGACTTGCTTAATAACAGATTCAGTGGTGTCAAAGCCTTGGAAATCCCCAGTAGGAATGGATTCTATGCTCGGAGGAAGTGGAGGGTATGATACGCTGTTGAATGTTGTTTGTTCATTCAGGAGCTGATCAACGATGCCAATCTTCTTTTTTGCTTCTTTACCTAGACCATAGCGAGCGCAACACCACCCTTTGAAACACCCATTGATGGTTTCGGCTTCAACATTCAATTGTAGTGTTACCTCACTTCCAATGGTGTCCACCCTTTTGAGCCACTCCTCTATTTCTTTTTTTATCATTACCACTCCTCTCATCTGAGCTGCTTGGACTAATCGCTTCGCCTCCTTTTCAAGGGTGTCCACCTTTGCCAGCCACTGTTGTACTCTTTCTATGATAAATTCTCCATTCCTCCGAGCTGCTTCGACACTTCTTTGTACGCCATCTCTTGCGCTTCCCAATTCTACCATTTTGTTTCCAAGGTCATCAATATTTTTCTTGTAATGAACAAGATAACCGATCTGATGCGCAAGAGGATCAACGGAACACTTGACAATTTCTGTAACAGGTGCAGCCAAGAGGGCCAAGACTTCCATTGTTGTTGCTTTAGAATTTAGATGTAAACGTACAGGTGCAACTACTGTGACAACAACGCCAAATAAATACCTAGTAGATGAGAAGAAAATGCTTAACAGGCTTTGGCTAAGGGCTAGTTCGTAAGCGTACCTTTTCTTCTTTCAGCAGCATCCTCACCAGACCATAGCTCCACCCGATGCAAATGGTGCAATTCTCTCTCTCTCTGCTATGCAATTGGTAAAAAGTCTTCAAACTCATGTTAGGTAGCGAAAAAGACAAAAAAAGTTTGACTTTTTGGAGAAATAGCACCCTCACGTTTGGAGAATACAATGTATCGAGAGTAAAACATCGGGCAAAGCCCACAGTACGAGCCACGTGGCACACTATTGGAGGGCGCTCCATATAGATGTTTGTCCAGTCCCTCGGTGGACCTGCAAACCAAAAATCAGCATGATTAGTGATTTCTAAGTGTTGGATTGAAGTTATTTTCATGGGTTGATTTTAGCAGTAGGAATTTGAGCGTTATTTGGGTGCAAAGATCCAAAGGTTTTAAATCTCTAATCAGGCTGATTTTTGGTTTGCAGGTCCACCAAGGGACTGGACAAACATCCATTGGTCAGCGCCCTCTAATAGTGTGCCACATGGCTCATATTGTGGGCTCGGTCACAGCCCATTTTGTGACCGAAGTTTTACTCATGTATTGATCTGCGCAGTCAGATCATTGGGCCAAAATTAAATTACTTTTTTCATTTTTGAAGATTTAAAATTAAATTTTGAATTTCAGCGCCATATTTTCCGTTTTCTTCCTATTATTTCCGGTGTTTTTTTTTTCATTTCTGCCCGTCCGTTGCAATACATTTTAACGGTACTGTCCCCAGTCCGTTATAAAACGGCCTCTTTTAAACCATGCTTTGTCCCAGTCTTTTGAGGAGGGTCTTTGTCTACTTTTCATTTCTTTTGAAAAAAATTTAGTTTTTCGAGGACCAAGTTTTCATCACTGAATGTTCACACGTCACAATGAGAATTCAATGCTAGGCATGGGCTTGGCCAAGTTCAGCTCTGCACCAACTTGATTTTAGCTGGGTCTGGCGAAACCCAGCCCTAGAGCTTGTAATGGGCTTTTGACATATGTGTTGAATCCTGATCTGATTTGACGAATTTGATTGAACAACCTCAAGTTGGAACGAGATGGACTAAAGTCTGAGTTTACCATATTTTCTGGATAGTTGAAATGAATGGACTAGATTAAAATATGGCGGATAGAATCATTTTCTTTAAAATGGTTAAGGGTCTCAATTGTGAACTTGATGCACTTTGCTACTCACCTAAGCCGTCCAATTTATGGGACACCCTCTTGGAATAATTTGACCTCAAAAATCACACGGAACAATACTTATGGATCCAAGGCCTAACCCATCCGAGGACACCCCCACCTCCCTTTTTTTATCCCACTCACTGCGCTCGGCGTGGATTTCATGAATCCAATGGTAGTTGTTAGTGCCCCCAAAAAGTGATGCCAGCTCGACACTGACAATTACCGTTGGATTCTTGAAATCCGCAGCTGAGTACACGAACATCAAGAGGGGTCAGAAAATAAGTTGTTTACCAAACACCACTTATTTATCAAAATCATTGTATCTCAGCACATTCCAACTTAAGGTCTGAGAACAAGTTTTACCAAACGCCACCTAACTCGGCTGTTGGAGGCTTCTTAACTATTTGATCAAGGCTCGGACCCCTCTCAGAAGCTGGATTTGGGCCGGTGGATTATGAAAATCCTACCGTGGTTGATAACAAGCTAGCATTCACTTAATGAAAAAAGTAAATGCAAGTTCAGCACTATCAACCACCATTGGATTCTCGGAATCCACGGCCGACTACCAAGAGGGGTCAGATAAATGGGGTCTCCTGAGCCCCATATCCTTTGATCAATCATTACTAGTCAATGAAAAAAAGTCAAATGGCAGTTTTGGCTGTTATAACGAATTGTAACGTGTAGGGAAAAAAAGGCGCTGAAATTCAAATAACAGAAAATAACGGCCATTTTTTCAGCGTTTTAACGGTTGATAACGTAACGGGGGAGGTCGAATCCGTTATATCAGCCTTTATTTTCGTTACAACGGCCGTTTTTATATACCATGGGTGTTACCACAGCTCAGGCTCGGAGGACCCCCTCTCGTTGTTCGAGCGCTCCGCCGTGGATTTCACGAATCCGACGGTGGTTGTCAGCTCCCCAAAAGTGAAAAAGGTAATGCCAGCTTGGCGCTGACAATCACCGTTGGATTCTTGAAACCCACGGCCCGAGCACACAAACACCAAGAGGGGTCAGAAAAATGGGTGTCCCCTGAGCCCGACCCAAAATTTAAAGACGAGAGAACCATAACACGATCCATGGCACACGTTAGCTACACGTATGCAAATCTACACGTATGCAAATAGATACTTCGAATTTGAACTTCTAAAGCTACAAGCGACAAGTCACAAGCATCGCTAAAATAAGCTCCCCAATTTTCTGAAAAAAGAAATTTTCCGACACCTTCTGTCTCCTCTGCTCACCAAAAATCCCACAGAAACCCTCCCTTCCATCTCATAATAGCCGTATGATTTGGTGGATAATTTTCTCAGATTACTGGTTTCTCTTTCCCCTCTACTAATGGGTTTTTTCTGAAATTCCAAAATTTGCAGAGATATAGAGAGAAGATTTTGGGTAAGTGTGATTGTTGTTACTGAGAGAGTGAGATTGAGAAGAGGGGATTTGAATGAAGATTGTTTGGAGTTGGGTTTTTCAATCTTTTCTTGTTATTCTTAGTGTGTTTTGATTTGATAAGAGCATGGGCGCGGGCTCGGATTCGAACGGGTGGAGTCGAGTCCGGGGTCATGTTCTCAAAGCACTGGTATTGATTGGAGGGGCACTTCTGGTCAAGAGACTCACCAAGTCTACCACCGGATGGGATCACGCCCGAATTGTTGCCGATGCCCTCAGCGGTGAGAAGGTAGGACCCCTAAATTGAATTGGGTCTCTGTTTCTTTCTCCTTTATAGTTCTCAATTAGGTTTTCATTTCTTCTTCCGGTTTTGTAGTTTTCGCGGGACCAAGCTTCTAGAGATCCTGATAATTACTTCAATATGAGGTATTCATCTGTCTCTCTTGTTAGTTAGTTTCTAAATGAACTGAATTGCTCAAGATTTCAATCAAATTAGTTCTGGGTTTTCGCTTTATTCGGTGTTCGCCTCACATGAATTCAGTGTAGAGATATTCCAAATGGGTTTTTTTTTCCGAGTTCTTTTAGTTGCTATAATGAGATGCCTGAGATTTGTATTGGGACGCTTGGCAGGTGGGATAGCTAATGTGGGTTTGAGGGGGTGAAAGTAATCAAATTCTATTCGAACTAATCTGGAATTTCTAATGTGTTCATGATGGTTTTTTACTTAATAAAATTGTGGTTTCATCTCTCTCCTAATAAATTGCGAAAAGAAATTTTTATAAGGAGAAGAAGAACGAATAATAGGGGTTCAAGCTCATTGCAGTTTGAATAACCTGTGGGTAGTTTTGTTTATTTGGAAGAAAATTGTGTGTTTCTATGTGCAAATTGACTTTAAATCTAGTTGTTGGTTTGTTTTTTTTGCTTCCTTAATTGTTTGTGCCTTTGGTTTTAGTACTTTTACTAACAAGGGGCTACTCCCTTCTTTTAAAAATCTCCATGGTGGACATCTGTGTTCAACACATTTAACTCAGTAGTTGAAATGGATGAAGACTGATGACTAGGAAAGAAGAAATCATAAATGAATGAAAAATATAAGAGTAGAGCAAATAAGTGATAAAATAAGGAGAGTCGATTGAGATGGTTTGGTCATGTACAAAGAAGATTGATGAAGGACAAAAAGGATTTAGACTCAACATAAGATATTGCTTCTGATAGAATTGAATGGAGAAACAGCATTTGTGCAGCTGACCTGATATATTTGGGATAAGGCTAAAGATGGTGATGATGAATTCCATTTAGGTAGTTCTTGACTAGTTGAATGTATATTTTTAGTTTTTGCACAAACTAAAACCAAATACTTTCTGAGGCTTAAATGGCATGATTATGAATATTTAAATGTGTAAATCTGATTCTCAGATACTTGTATGTTGCATCAGCATGTCCTCAACACTATTGATCCTGTGTTTTTTACTCGCTAAGGTTTTTGAACTATTACAATATCAAAGAGTTATATGTGAATTAATTTCTGAAAATTTTACAATATTTCCAAACTGATGGAAATATTTCCATGGCCAAGCTGAACGATTTAGACACTGCAATCAAATTTTAAAATCTTGATTAAATGGCTACTCTCTTCCATTAAGGTTGCTTAAGATCAGGAACTGTGTTTCGAAGTATGGGATCAACCATTGTTGTAATTTGTACATCTAGATGAGTTTTCTATGATATTTTCAGAGCCCTATTTTTTCAAAATTGGCCCTTATTCTGACTAAGCTTTTTCTTCTTTTCCCTGCAGAATGCTTACTTGCCCAGCAGCAGAGATGGTGGATAGTTCGAATATTTTATATTTTGAACAAGTTAGTGTAGTTGGCCACCTATGCATTGATACTTAGCTTCAGTGGTTGCATGCCATAATATAATTTGTAAGGGATCTCTTTTTGGTGGCAGGCATTTTGGAGAACTCCTCAGAAGCCATTCCGGCAGGTATGGGAACTTCAGATTCTATGCAACATACAATCTATCCCATTATCTGTCTACACTGCTACATGTTAGACATGCATATATGCAAAAATTCATTTCAAGTTATTAAGATGAGCTATCCCTTTCATTTTTTTTAATTAAATTTTACTTTGTTCTAATTGAAGCACCTTTAAGGACATTGGAACCATAGAAAGATTCAGTTTAGAAAGGATTACCAGGGCTTCAGTCTAGTATTGTTTAGGCACGTCTCTATGGGATTGATGTAAAAGAGCAATATTTGATGCTTTGTGCTTTGTGCTTTTAGTTTTACATTTGTTTTCCTTTCCTCCACAACCATTGGAATTCTTCCCTGTTTTTTCCTTCTTCTTTCCAGTAAAACCCCTAACAGATTTCTGGTTGCAGAGATTTTATATGGTGAAGCCCTGTCCGAAAGAGATGAAGTGTGATGTTCAGGTGGGACTCAATTCTATTTCATGAGTTACTTAAAAAGAAGCGCACACTGACCTTGCATTACCTTATCATTTGAAATATTTTTTCTACTTAGAAATTTCCAATGTTGCTTCTTTACTTGGAGCTTCCTCACTTCTGAACTGTTAAACCTGAACCTCGTCAATTAGACTTCTACGTTGTTTGATAAAAAAAAAAATTTGAGAAATCTATGACTTAGTAGGGTTGACATTGTCCTACTTTGCTCTAGACACAGACATGACAGATTTAGTAGACATTCAGTTGTTTTGGACCCTGTACATAATCTCTGGTTGGACCTACACAAGTTACATTGTTCTAGAACTTGGAGTTCCCATGGAAGTCTTCTTCCCCTCCACACCCTGAATTATCAAATCATTGATAGAGTTTATATCATCTTGTTTGGGAGCCAAAAATAATGTTAAAATTCTCTTCCTTATTTCAAATGGACAGCTGAGTTCATATGCCATTAGAGATGCAGAGGAATACCAAAACTTCTGTGATCGCCCAAAGAACCAGCGCCCGTTGCCTGAAGAAGTTATTGGGGTAAGCATAGCAGTCACCTTTCAACCCTTCTAATTAACTAAGATGCAAACAATTGGATTCTCTGACTGTTACTTTAGTGGATGATTTCTTGTCAGATGTTTTCTTTTACCACTCTGGTAGTAGTTTCATGGTCAGTTTTTACTTGTTACTTAGATGCAGGCAGGGACGGAGCCAAGAAGGGACCGGGGGGAGGGGGGGCGATACGTGCCCCCTGCCCCCTCAATTTTTGTTTTAGTTTAGTGTCCCCTCAATTTTTCTTTTAATTATATTGGTCCCCCTTAAATACCCTTATTTTAGTTTTAGTGCCCCTCAAATTTTCTTTTAATTATATTGTGCCCCCCTTAAACAAAATCCTGGCTCCATTCCTGGATGCAGGATGTTATAATTTAAGTTTCAAGAAACATTTCAATCCTTAGTTTGTTAGAGAAACTGCTTGCCTTTGAAGCTTCGATTATGATTATATTAAAGTTACCTGGACCAGCGTTCCAGTTTCTAAAATGTTTTCCGGAAATATTAGTGTTAGCTAGGAAATCCATTTTGTGGTACTGACATGCGAAACTTTTATCAATGACGACACAAGGAAACTTTATCGGTACATGTACAGGGAGTGTTGCATTAAATAAAAGAGCATAAATGTGTCTTCTAAGTGTTGGCACAGCCTCTTGGTATGGTTGTGAGAGGTATGCCCTCTATATGGGCAGTCACAGAGTCAATCTTGTCTGCTTTCATATCCCCTCTTGCACTTGCAGTCCAGCCTGAACCATGTTGCCTACTGAAAAAAAAATGAAGTTATTTGGTACAGTTTAAATCCCTTGCTAGCACATCTACTGCAAAATGTTGTCAAATACATTTTTCAAGGTTTTCTTTTTCTGCTTCTTGGTTAGGGTCTATCCCTATATCTATGTATACCATGTATGCACATATACATGCGGGTGTGCGGTTGTACAGAATAATGTTCATTTCCTCATTTTTCCTGTATTACTGATTGTCATTCAAGATAATTGAGGAACTCTTCAACACTTGACACCAGTGTCATGTGTCCCTACAACACCATGAATCGTTGGATAACTCTTCGGTAACTCACTAGAATGCTAATGCAAGTATTAGATGAACTGCAAACTGATATAGTTTAGGGTGTTGCCCATTAATTTAATGTGAACTTTCGCTAACTGCTAGCCATGTGGGATCAAAGTTGAGCTGATAAGGAACCAGGATAGTTGTGTGTGTGTGTGTGTGTGTGTGTTGTGGGGGGTGGAGAAGGGTTTGGTTGTTTTTAGTTTCCTGGTTTTATCTCTTTTCCTTTACCTCTCAAGGATAAATAAGCTCAAAATTTTGCAGAGCCTGTACAGCTCAATTGATTTTGCTTGTTATGGGGAATTGGTATCACTTTTCTTTGTAATTGATGGAGGAATCCACACATTACTGCCCAAAATGTGTTTTTTGTTGCATCTTTTATGTTAAAGCGATAGTTCTTACGCACAGTACTCTCAATGTCCTTCAGATGGGGGTTCCTATGGGGAACCTATGCTGGAGTTGCTAATGAGAATTCATGCCTGAGCTTGTCTGTAATTTTCAGAGATTTATGTCTGCTAATCTATTGTTTTAGACAAAACAATTTTAGCATGGAATTTGACAAGGGTCACGTAAAGTTTGTTTCGTGGTTTTTATCCAGAATGTTTATGTGCAGGACATTGCAGAACATTTGACAACTATTTATCTCAAGCGTTGTCAACGCGGAAAGCGCTGCTTGTATGAAGGTTCAACCCCACCCGGTGGCTTCCCTAATTCATGGGTTATTACCTCTTTCCCTCTCTTGCCATTGTTCTTTTCTGATTTCGTTTGTCTTTCTCTGAGTTCAAAGATGCTCCTCACATCAATATAAGTTGGAGAGTTGAATGTTAAATCTGTTTTGGTCTCAGATTGTGTTGATTATGATCTAACCAGATTTGTATTGTGATGATAAATTTTTTGACAGAATGGTGCATCATACTGCACTTCTGAACTCGCCGTCCTTAAGAATAATGAGATACATACTTGTGACAGGGGTTACGATGGTGACGGGAATCAAGTGAGTTTTTCAGTCATTTATGTTAAATTCTGTTTCACTTAATATAAAGAAAGAAGATAAGATGAAAATGGTTTGCTTCAAGAAAAGGTTAGAAATCAATATGTGCTCGTGTTTGTAAAACAGGTGTGGGGAGTGAAGGGAGGTCCATATGAGTTCAAATCCGCACCTGCCTCGAGTTTCAACGACATGTATTCTCCTCTAAATTCCCTCCCACCTGTTTCAATGGAAAAAAGAATAGAGGGTTCTTTTGTTCTACAGGAATGATCACTTGTTATATGAAGATTTTAACTACTTTGCTGTTGTAACCTCTCCCATACATCAGTCCTCAATTTTTGTTTAATATTTGCAGTACATATTCAAACAATAACCTGTGTATTCAATACGAGGTCGCTAGCTAGATCTCCCGAGCTAAGATTGCACCATGTGTAGGAGTGGGGGAATTGGCCACTTCCTTAGCCGGTCCAAAAGTTTGTATTTTACTTCTTATTGAAAAATGAAGACTAACCCAGCAAGCTGTGCTCTTCCCTTAACTGCAATTCTCTCATGGCCATCGCACTCACCCAGGACTCTCAACTAACCCACACAATGCCGTTCGAGGTCCATGGGATCCATGCCGCATCAGAGCGCTTCATACGCACTTTATACAGTTATTTATACCCATATTAGAACGTGGAATTATGTAGTAGAACTATGCTGACGCACCACAGTATGAGCCATGTGGCACGTTTTTATAGATTTTTGGCCGTGTGGATGTTTGGCCCATCCCTAGGTGCACCTACAGACCAAGAATGAACCTGATTAGAGATTTCTAAGCCTGATTAGTGATTTCTAAGCGTTGGATTAGAGTCATTTTCATGGGTTGATTTTTAACCGTGGAATTTGAGCATTATTGGCCATTATTTGGGGTACAAAGATATAAGGCTTAGAAATCACTAATCAGGCTGATTTTTGGTATGTAGGTCCACCTAGAGATGGGCCAAACATCCATACGGTCAGTGTCCTCTAAGAGTGTGCCACATGGCTTACATTGTGGTCCGTCAGCGACTTTGCTCAATCTACGCGGAATTATGTTGTCTAAGCCTGTTAAAAGCAACTGGACCGAGAGAAAAACAAAATCTTTCGTGACGATCATAATGACGGTAAAACGTATGAGCCACGTGGCATATAAGTGGACCTACAGACCAAAAATAAGCCTTAGTGGTGATTTTTAACCGTTTGATCTGACTACCCCAAATAAGGCTCAATCCCACTGGTTCATTTAAACGGTTAAAAATCACTAATAAGGCGTTCGATCTGACTACCCCAAATAAGGCTCAATCCCACTCTGTTCGAGTAAAACTCCACTTGTTCATTTCAACGGTTAAAAATCACTGACAAGTCTGATTTTTGGTCTGCAGTGGGCTAAACGAGTAAAACTTCTATCACAAGAAATTCACACGCCAATGAGTTCTCGGCACGTACACAAGTGCTTTTTGCAACGTACCATGTGCTTTTGCTTTTAGGTGTACGTGCCGAGAACTCATTGGCTGTGATTGTGTGATTTGCAATCCGATTGTGACAGAAATTTTACTCTGGGCCGCTAAACAACCATATTAGTCAGTGGTCTCTAATAGTGTGCCACGTGGCTCTTCCTTGGTCCGCCATCATCATCGAAGATTCACTCGACCGAGAATCTAACACGTTGTACCTCTTAAAAAATAGGGGTAATTTCGTAATATCTTGCGAATCCAGGGGCTTATACATTAGTCGTATTTCCTGAACCCGAAAGAGATTAGAGAGATAGAGAAGCGACTCTCTCTCCAACCAATCAACCAATGGCAACTATTAAGCTTCTTTCCGCTCCTCTCTCTTCAATCTCTCTTCCTTACAAACTCAAAACCAGAGACTGCGCCCACCACCAACCATGGCTGGGACCGAATCGAGCCACGAAACCCAAGAGATCAGTGGTCCGTCTCTCCCTCCAAGAACCTCTCTCCTCCTCTTCTCTTGCTCTTCTTCATCTCCACGACCACAATTCTCTCTTCTCTCTTGCAGAGAGCACGGGCTATTCCTTGGCCAGCTATTACACTTCTCTGGGTCTATTTGTCATCTCTGTTCCAGGCGTATGGTCTCTCATCAAGCGCTCTGTCAAATCCAAGGTAATATTTCTCCCAATAGATGGGTTTGTTTGGAATTCTGTGATTCTGATTGTATTGAATTATGGGAAGTTTTTGATTTTTTGATTTATTATTTTTTTTGTGGGGTTTTTTCAGATTGTGCAGAAGACTTTTATTGGGGAGGGAGAAGGGAAGAAAGCGACTAGTCAGGTCGCGGGGGAGATTCTATCTTTCTTCACTCGCAACAATTTCGTGGTTTCTGATAGAGGGGAGACTATAACGTACGCTACCGGCTACACCCTCATATCATTCTCTTTATAATTATTTATTTTCTTATAACTAATATTTTTTTGTTGCTGTTATCTCAACAATGGCGCACCGTGCACATTAGATTTTATATGTGGATCCTTCATAACCTACGCCCATTGGGACAAATGTAGTATGCAACCGTAGTATGCAAACATTGTCAGTACGGTTGGATGTCCCTTGAAAAATGTGTTATTTCAATGTTTTCAAAAAAGATAGTTTATAAATTAAAAACACGTTTTTCAATGATGGATACAATGTTGGCATACTTAAAAGTATGCAAATGGTTGCATACTAGACCGAGTATATGCTATCTAGAACAAGTATGATCCATCATCCACCTAAAGTCTAGGATCAATCATGGCCAACAAGCCAGGGTGTATGACCCACCAATTTCATGGAAGGGTCCCACCTAGATCTTATGTCAAAATATGTTGTTGATTATGTTTTTTCGTTAGTTTCTTTGAATCGACCTTGCTGATTATGTAATGGGCTTTCGTTTAATTGAGATGTCTCTTTCTTGATTCAGGTTTGAAGGCATGATGGTTCCGAACCGTGGCCAGGCTGCATTGCTCACTTTCTGCACATGCATTAGCTTGGCGAGCGTCGCTCTTGTTCTTACCATAACCGTTCCTGACGTAGGTGATCGATGGTACTGGCTCACCATCTTAAGCCCGTTAGCGTAAGTGGTATTCTGTAATTTGTGTAATCAAGTTGTTTAAGACATAAAGAATGACTAATGAATGCTTGAAAAAATGGTTGTATTTGTGAATGCAATGCAGAGGAGTATATTATTGGAAGCGAGCATCTAGAAAGGAGCAAATCAAGGTCAAGATGATCATGGCAGAAGATGGAACCCTCTCTGAGATCATCGTCCAAGGAGATGATCAACAAGTAGAGGAAATGAGGAAGGAGATTAAGCTTAGTGAGAAAGGCATGGTGTATGTAAAAGGTATCTTTGAGAGACAATGATATCGATCAATCGGATCATTAAGCTCAAACAGACTCTGCCCGTGTGTCGCAACCCGTTTTGCTCTAGATTGACATCATCTACTAATAGAGAAAGGGAAAAGAAGCCTGTCAGTACTCTTTGAAGAGAGATCTTTCAAACATCAAACTCTATTGTATTCCTTGCCAATTTTGAAATGTATTCTTATTGTATGATACGCCTTAGTGGCTCATAATTCTCTACATCTTACGGACCTAACCGTGAGAGGCGAATCCATCATTTCGTAAAATTGGTTAGCAAATCATGTGGTTTGAGTGAACTTGTGGCCATGTTAAGGACAGATCAAACATTGTGTCAGTAGTAAATCTTAGTTGTGTTGTTGCTTGTATTCCAGTTCATCCCCCATAATCTATAAAGATAATGAATCCTACAGAAATCATTTTTCGAGCTAATTCTAAGATTCACACAAGATTTTTCCCCCATAGTATTCAAGTAAAATTGCGAAAATTTCTTTATGAGATTCTGATTGAATAGCAAATCATAATATTTGAATACTGATTGGCAAGGGCCTGCCAAGAACGCCAAAATCTAATATGCTGCCTGCCATGTAACTCAAGCACACAAAATCTAATATGCTGTTGCATCTCGAAAATACACAACACTCTCTCCTCTACATATTTGGGAAGCTATAGATGAAAAGGAGCAAAGATGAATGCACCTTTTCTATTTACAAGAAAAATCCCTCCATGTTCTTGGTGATGTTGATGTTGCCTAAACACTGGTTCCTTAGGCAGCCCATATAGCATCAGCCCTGCATAGAATGGGGATATTTAAGCTTCAAAACTAATATTATGACAACTAGACAAGGCTACAATGCTCTTCCACTTAAAATATAGGTCTTCATTACAAAACAAAAAACAACCTGAATGTTTAGATAGTGATCTACCCGAGTGCATGGTGAACTTGATTGGTGATCAGTTGGGTACGATTTTGAGGAGCTCGATATCAAACAATAATGTCTTGTCTATCAGTCCTTGGTTCCTAAGAACAAAATCCAAAGCTCTTTGACCCTGTTAAACACAAAGCTTTGGTAATTTGTATCTTTGTGGTGGAATTTAACTATATACAACCGTTGTAAAAAGGTCCAGTAATAAGTACCGAAAATGTCATCGGCCTTGGGCCACTTTTATTGTAGTCATTCTCTGGATATCCCAATTCTGGGGGCACTATGATCCTGCATTGCTGTGAAGTAAACTGTGAGATGAAAATATGTGTCTGTAAGACTCTGTATAGATGCAAGCATATATTATGCTTGTATACTTATACTGATTGCCCTGTACTAATTATCTGGTCAAGGGAAACATGAGGATTAATCCAAAGTCAAAAGGAAAAAAGTGTTTGATAGGACAGTTACGATTGCCTGAAGGAAAATCAGAGCAAAACAAATGCATTAATTGGATGGTTAGATTGCCAGAAAGGAGTAATCTTCGCTGTGTGGTGCATTCAAGTTGCAGAATGACATTTGGACATAATCCGATGCGGAGACTGAATGGCACTGCTAAAGCATCCACATGTTTGTGCATGTATATGCTAGATACCTATCCATGTACGCATGTACAACATGTATGTATTTGTAAACTAGGATATGCTCTCTAGATATCCCCATCCTGAGGCACATTGATCCTGTTATAATGAGTTCTGACATGGAGTTGTAGACAGATATACAGGATAGCAATAAGCAATTAGCACCACGAGCGTAGGCAGGTGCATGGCTCCAACTAGAAATGCTAAATAGGCTGGTACAAAATATCAAGAAATCGCATGATACCAAATCAGGTGCAACATGCTAGGTAAAAACTTTGTAGAAAAATTGCATACATGCATACCAATGTATTGCATTGTAGGCGTGTAACGTATGAAAATATGGATGTCCACACAATCCATTTGTATGCATGTGTATCCATTTAATGCATGTATACATGTATTTATTTTCTACACATATGCATGCATACATTCATGTACATATCTGTGCTAATATTGAAGTACCCATTAATTTACACTCCCATATGTGGGTACATATGGATGTATACATGCACAAGCAAGTATCATTTCTGCTATGGAATAGCCGCTAAATGATCTGGGGCACCAGTACTCCAAAAGCTGTTATTTAGTAAGCAGGATACATCACCTTCTAATGCCACCCAGAGCCATGCCTGCAACAGCTTCCTCAAAAGCTGGTATGACCTGAACATTCAAGAATCAGGCAACAATTTTAAAAGCTCCATTGCCACCCTCCAGTAAAATGCTCTAACAGAACAAGTGCACCATGTGACCAATTTAGCAAAATAAATGACACTCATTTCTACATCCCAAATGGATCCAAACCTATGTATTTATATCATAGAAGTAGAACAACCAATGCCTGAGGGCCTAATAAATAGAAAAATGATAATGCCAGTATTTAACGATCCTGCTACTAGTTTCATGACTAGATAAGAAACACGACATTAAAGAATGAAGAACTTTCATGTACAAGACAAGCCTCAGAGTAAATTGAGATTAGTAGATGAAGGTTAATCCAGGGAGAAAGAAACGAATAGAAACCCAAAGAAAAATATAATTGTATCTATGTATTGACCAGACCTAACCAGTAAGGATTGCATGGATATTCTTTAAATGAAGAATAAATTGCTCACCTGTTGGGATCCAAGCTTAAATTTGAAATACTCTTTGTCATCACCCTGCATGTTAATAAAGTGGCGACACCAAGTGTTTCACTCAAAAAACAAGTATAGAAATATGAGAATACGATACAGAAAATGATTGAATGAATAGGTTTCAAAAGTTCAAATAAGAAAATATGCAAGAAAGGAGGAGGGGCTAAAGGGATATGAAACATGTAATACCTCAAACGATCCACCCTTTGTCTTGTTTCGTGCTTCAAAGATGCGGCCATAGTATCCTATGGTATAGCCATCCCAATCGACCTTACATGCATTTATAATTTAGAAGCTGCTAAGATTTCTCCAGTTCAATTGTAAATCAACTATCAACTAAATGTTAAAAGTGTCACTAAACATCAGAGAGTAGTTGCCTTACCACCACTGTCTCCCCCATCTTTGGTGTGGAGCCACTGCCTACACGCAAGTCCTGCATCCTTTTAAATTTCTAATTAAAACCATAAATTAAAATGTGGTGTATTTTTGTGCATGTGCATACGCAAGGCGGGTCCCCGCACGTGCTTTCTAATAGATGACCTTGTACTGGAGACCTGATTCTGTTTCGGTGTAGTCTGGATACCGCATTTTTGTCTTCCCATAATCCTTCCCTCGAAGTGCTGGCACTGTGGATCCAATATAGTGGCAACAGTAAGTCCATATACCTCTAATATGTTGGAAAATTCATCAGTTTTTTTTTTTTTGAAAACAACAAGAGTGCATTGATATGGTACAGAAAGTTAACATGAGTAAGAGGAGCAATGTGATAGCTCTGGAACTATACAGCAACAACTCTGGATTGTCCAATTGCTGGACCAACTCTGCTATTTGACAAAGGCCAAATACCAATTCCACTCAGATTTTTGGATTGATTTCTGCAACTTTATTCATTGGTCAAAAGTAGATATTAGTTGGACCATGCCTAATCCAAGAGATGGACCTTTGATTGTACAGTCCAGATGGAATGAGCACACATCATGTGTACGCAGGTAAAAGGCTAGTATAATACAATTCCAAATGCACCCCCAACCCCTCAACGACAATGGCCAGCATGAGGAAAAAATTCGTGGTAAAAAAACTTACTGTCAGCAAATTCAGATGCTACAGCTACTCCATCCTCTCGAGGATGCCACAAGACCCCCGCTAAAAACCCAATGGTTGAGAAAAGTACTTCCCTTCGCTCAAAAGCCTCTGTAGCACCCATTGAGCCAGTTGCATCTATAAAAATGCCACACAACAAAGTGGGAAATAAATATAATATCAGTTTTACCTTTGTAGACCCTCCTCTCCCACACTCACTGACACACACACGCATCATTATATGCAAAGAACAATTATTAAGTACGAAGTGTACAGATGTACTTCTCAACTCATTCGAGACAACTAATCTCATGCATCCATAAAATTCTATAGAGAGCATTCCATGTAGACCAACATTTCGTACTGAAAATTGAACATTCCTATGAGAAACAAAATGTAATCTTGGAAGTTTCCTTGAGAATCTAACACACCAACCCATTGATTCATGTCACAAGTTTTAGTGTCTAAACAAAATTTTTTTCTTAGAAAAGAAAAAAAGAAAATTTCTGTTCGGAATTCGAGTGAGTCGGACTCAGTTTGCTATATCTCTGAACTTTGAACTTTGAAGTATCAACTGGCAGTTTAACATATTAACTTGGGACTAAATGGTCCGAGTCCAAATTTCTTACAGCTAGAACCCTAGACATAAAAGACACTCCATTTCCTGATTTAGAGAATGCACAATAAAAAAGGATCTGAGATTCACCATTTAAGCTCGCCGAATTGCAAAATCTCTCTGGTTTTCGAAGAGATCCTCTCGTAATCCTCCATTGTCCTAGTCTTTGAGAAATTAAACCCTAAAGAATCATAGCCCAAATTCATCAAAATAGAGACACCGAGAACAGAAATTCGATTGCTTGAAGGAGTAAAGACAAACTGCAGAGAGTAGATGAAAAAAAAAGGTCCCTAAATCGATTCTCAAAGAAACGATTCATACATTGATAGAACAATATACCTTTGTAGAAGCTTTCTCGATGGAGAACGTTGAGGAGTTAAGAAGAGATCCAACGGCTGAAATCGACGCCATCAATTTCTCGGTCTGAGAGAGAGAGAAGGTAACTGAAGTTTCTAGGTGAGGCAGAGGCGTTTCGCGGGAAGATAACGGCCTAAGCTTTAGAGTTCTGAATGACCATTACACCCTCGCAAAGTTTTAGTCACTTCGTACAATTTCGCTTTGTTTACTTGGAAATCTAGTTACATCACGAATGCAATACATTCCAAAATTCGAGTAAAACTTCTGTCACAACAAATTGTAAATCACACAATCACAAGCCAATGAGTTCTCGGCACGTACACAAGTGCTTTGGCAACGTACCCATATGCTTTCTTTGAGTTGTACGTGCCGAAAACTCATTGGCTGTAATTGTATGATTTGCAACTTTGTTGTGACAGAAGTTTTACTCCCAAAATTTAGAGTGAATGGTGCATCGATCTGACTGCCGTAAAAAATAAAAGGAAAATTCTATTTGCACCCCAAAAATTCTAAAGAGTAAAACTTCCATCACAATGGGATTGCAAATCAGACAAAACACAGTCAATGAGTTCTCGGCACGTACGCCTAAAAAGCAAAAGCATATGGGTACGTTGCAAAAGCACTTTTGTACGTGCAGAGAACTCATTGGCTGTGTTTTGTGTGATTTACAACTTCGTGTGATGGAAGTTTTACTCAATTCTAAAAGCACCTCGAATCAAAAATAAAAATAAAAATAAAAAACTCAAATTAATCCATCCCTCTTCGGACAAATCTAGCATGCAACAATAGGCATACTTAAAAGTATGTAAACAGTGTATCTACCGTTGAATGTCCTTGAAAAATATGTTTTTAATTTATAAAATATTATTTTTAAAACATTGAAATAACACATTTTCCGAGGGAGATCCAACCGTAATTCGTCTCTCCCTCCCGTCTCCACTCTCTCTCTCTCTCTCCCTCTTCACCTCTCTCTCTCCCTAGCTCTCCTGCCACGCGGGACACTCTTAGAGACCAATTACCGTATGGATGTTTGGCCTATCCCTAGACGAATCTACAGACCAAAACACAACCCTAATTTGTGGTCTCTAACCGTTGATTTTAGTCTTTTATGGATTGATTTTAAACCGTCAGATTTTAACATTATAGTGGGGTACTCAGATCCAAGGCTATAGGCCTAAACATCCATACCGTCATTAGTCTCTAACAGCTTGCACGTGGTGTTTTAAGGTGCGGCCGGGACGCCCGCAACTAAGATGGCAATGAGCAAAAGAAATATCCTCAAGTCAATGGGCCTCAAGAGTGCCACGTGGCAAATTGACAGCGGACCTCGTTTTCCAGTGCTGGATGGACCGTAATGTTAGACAACATTATTAAGGATTAAGGATTGCTCCCTCTAAAAATATAAGAGGGCCCTTGTCGACATTCAATAACGAGGCACACCATTACCACATCTAATGTCCAATCATCCATGTTTAATCCATCATGACCGTTCAATCAGTGGAACGACTGATCACAGGTAGTTCACCTTTTTCAACCCATCCAAGAAAAAGAATCGTCTACCATATGTTTAGGTGAGGCCTAGCTATCAGAAAGTAGCTCCTTACCAGCCCACTCTTGCGATCTACGGGGACCAACCAAGCCCAATCATGGTCAATCAGTGGGCTACAACCTAGTTTTGTTGATCGGTGGCTGGGGTCATCCAATCAAGACAAATTTTTGAGCAAATAGTCCATCCACAATGCATCCGATCATTTTAACGATCCCGATGAATAACTTAATAATACTTCTGTATCTTATAAAATTGTATCCGGCAACATGCGATCACCAGAAGCACCAAAAAAGGAAACCCAAAGATGAATGTTTCTCACACTTGACCAAAGGCTGATATTAACCCACTTACCCGGCAAAATTAACAAACTCTTACAAAGCACTGTTATAAATATTTACAAGAAGAAAGAAAACAGACCATCTTTATTGAAGTGTCATTCTGACAGTAGATAATCCAACTAGGCTTACAGGCTGACCAATTTAAGGGAGTTCGCCTTCTCTTGCAAGGTAACAAGTAGGCTGTCAAAGCTCTTCTTGAAGGACTCTACTCCTTCGAGTTCGAGCAGAGATCCAACCTCATTCCAGTCAATCCCCAGCTTCTCAAGCGCGCTGTATATGCCTTCCGCCTCCGATACGTTCGAGTCAATCGTCCTAAAGACAGTACCATGGTCAATGAACGCTTCGAGAGCTTGGTCAGGCATGGTTGAAACCTGAAACAAAGGGAACAAACAGATGTTAAGCCACATTCATTCAACAGGTTGAGATTAATGATTCTGCATTTGTTTTCCAAAATGGGCTCCTTTTTTGAGATAGTTGATTCCAGCAAACAACAACAGCATTAATTAATCAATAAAGAAATATTGGCTATTGAGGACACGCTGACTCACCGTATCCGGTCCGATGAGAGGAGCGACGTACAAAGTGTCAGAGTAAGCTGGATTCTTGACACTGGTTGAGGCCCACAGCAGCCTTTGCTTCTTGGCACCTTTCTTCACCAGAGCTTCCCATCGTGGACCAGAAAATTTCTTCTGGTAAAGTTTGTAAGCAAGTGCTGCTTGAGCTACTGCAGCCTACAAAGTGTTCAAAGTTTCAAAACCATGAGCCGAACTCTATGCTTAATTGCTTCTATTTCCTTCTTAGGATGGGTAATCGATACATGTTTTATTTACCTTTCCGCGGAGGTCCAGAGCTTCTGGGGTTCCAATCTTCTCAAGCATCTTGTCAACAAGAGTGTCAACACGACTGACAAAAAAGGAGGCAACACTGGTAACCCTGGAGAGGTCGCTCAGTCCAGAAGCCTCGAGGCCATCCAAGTAAGCATCAATGACTGCTTCATATCTAGGAAGGGAAAATATAAGCTGCACAATATAAGAGGAGAAAAAAAGAGGGGTTATATCGCTGTTGTACAGGACTTGACATCCTTGAAGAACACTTGTTATGTGGCACTCTCTAGCTTAAAATGTCCACTACTAGTACTGCAGTATCACCAGCAGGGAAACACTAGAAACACGAATTCATGAGCGTACAGTTTATTCTACAAATCCTAAGGTGTTTGGGTCTTTCCTCTCATGTCAGGGAAAAACATGGTAGTCTGAACAAGTTGGGACCATTTGGATGATGTGGAATCTAAGGTCCTTGTTGAGTAAACCATAAATATAATCAGTGGTCTACCAAATAGACAGTCTGGATAGCACAAATGTACCGGATGAGTAATAGCCAATCGTACTATTTACTAAATGGTGTAAGACTTTCAATGACTCATACCCTTTTCGATTTAGTTGGTTATAAGACTAAGTTAAGCAAGCATGTGTTGAACGAACTTACAGTTACATTGACACTTATGCCGAGGGAAATGACCTCCTTGATAGAAGGGATGCATTCTGCTGTGGCAGGAATCTTTATGTACACGTTGCGGCAGTTAACCACTTTATGAAGCCACTTTGCAGCCTCCACAGTCTCTTCTGTATCATGAGCAAGTCTGGGAGAAACTTCAACAGACACATAGCCATCGGCGCAGTCTGTTTGATCATAGATTGGCTCGAAAAGTTTACATGCATCTTGGATGTCCTTTATCACAAGTTCCCAGTATGCACCTTCAATGTCTTTTCCGGCTTGAACAAGCTCCCTGCACAACCCAGCGGTTTGAGGTTGGCCACCAACAAAATCCATGGACATAACTTGACAGAGATTTGTACAAAAACAACTATTCAAAAAGTCAGAAACAACTTGGAGAAACTTCCTGGAATGTAGTTATCAGAGGCACAAGGTAGCACCTACACAACTGACCCCCTGCCCCCACCTGGGCAGCCTCTCAGTTACTAAGGAGCAAACATGCAATCAATAATAGTTTATGCATGGCAAGTATTTCATATTGGACATTGTAAGACATTCATGTATGATTTTATGAGCAAATTTTATATAAGGGGATGACCAGGTGATTGTGAAGAACTGGTCTGGAAAATCTTGATCCCCAGACTGTCATCGGCTGATTGGGAAGGGATGGTCTTCAGAGTCTAATAATATTATAAATTTCTGTACACTGGATCTAATGATAAATAAATAGTAAACATTGTCCAACTTTAGCAACGCGAGAGGCAAAATGCAGAATTTCTTTTCATATTTATAGGAAAATTTACCCTCCAACAAAGGCCATTAAATTTTTGTAATATTTAAGGGAATAACTTGTGTTATCCTTGCAAAGGGGTCACGAGGGGCAAAATGCACAATGTTTTTTTCATTTTAATAGAAAAATGTTAACCCTACAAAGGTCATTATATTTTTAGTAATATTTATGGGAATGACTTCATAGATAATCCTTGCGTAGGGACCCACGCATCACAACCATGAGGTTGGGATTCAATCCCAGCTTACCTACCAAACCCCATCCACCAACACAAAAGAAAATGATGAGAAATAAAATAAATTAAAAGTTCGTCTCAAATAACATAATCAAGTACATAATCAATGATCCAAAAGATTGTGGCTATGGGTCTTCACTGAGAGAAAGTAAAGTTTGCCTTTTCTAAAACTTCTTGCTAGTAGAAAAATCGATTATGCCAAAACCACTGTTAATAATCAAACACAACAATCGGTGATGAATATTGTGTAAATGGGTATGGTTGTGTTAGGTTTTAATGCAAACATCTACAGACCAGCTAGAAACCCATGCTCTCTTAGTCTTAGATATCACTTTAAAATTAATTAACAAATAAGTTAACAGGATTGACGACACAGATAGATAACTGGCAATACCTGAATTGGTCATTGTAGGCATTTGATGATGATATTGCCTTCTGGAAAATCTGCAATCAGATATACCAAGCATCCAGTCACATGAGATCCCAATCAAATAAGAAGTGCATGAATACAAAAAACTGGATGAAACCATGAATTCTTTTTCGTCTTTTTTTCCCAGTTGTGAATTAAGCAGAGGCAAGATTCAAGAAACCATACCATGTACACACATGTTTTAAGAGATGAAAAAAAAAAAAAAACATTACCGCCGGGTTGCTAGTGACACCTCTAACTCCACTCGCGATCAAAGGCAGTAAATCTGTAATGGGTCGGCAAAGATTATCGTACCAAGGACTCTGTCCTTGCTTCTCGTAGAGATCATGCAGAACTGTTCTCTTTGTTTGAGCCCCATTTCCATCAATTTGGGCACATCTAACACTGTATTAGGAAGTTATTATTGAATAAAAAGGAAAAATGCAATCAGCAGAAAATTTAACCAAAAAATATCAGTAGAAAAGAGAAAGCAACAACAAAACAGAATAAAATAAAGATTACAATCAATCTGCCCAGAATCATTCAAGTGTATGGTAAATAGATGGCTATATAAATCAATCCAGACCGTTCAATTTATAGTCCACCGATTGGATGGACCATTCTCAGAAAATCTCATTCATTGAGAAACCCTAATCAAGTGTACACTTTTTTTTCCTCAAAACACCAATCTGGTCTTTTTTCAGCCAACCAAGTTACAACTCTAAATTTGAAGGATATGATCCTTCAATTGGTATGGCTAGCACACATTCCACCCAATAGTGCAAGGTCTATTGAGCCGCATGTAATGAAGTACCACGGACCTTGATGGAGCTGCGCTCCATCATATATTTTCGTCTTATTATTGCCACTATTTTAAAATTTAAAGATAATTTTAAACTAAGCTGAAAAGAATCTCTCAATCCGAAAAAAAAATTAGCATGAAGAGCTATTAAACCAAGAAAACAATTGAAATACAAACATCAAATCAAATAATCTTCATGAATTTACAGGGCGTAAGCAACTAAGATCCACTCATTTAGACTAACAAAAACGATCTTTGGAATATCGAACAACTAAGAAAGATCACTGAGAAAAGCTTACGCGAGAAACAATAAGAAGAAAAAAAAAAAAACTTACATCAACGAGCTCCTCTCGCCATGATTTCTTCGGATCGATAAACTAGAATATGAAGATCCTCCTTTGTTAATTAAGGATCTGGTGTGGAAATCTACTACAGGTCTAGGTTCGGAGGATCGGAACCTAGATGACGAAGAAGAAACAAAGGTAGGGTTCGCGAGCTTAGCAATGGAGGCCATGAGATCGCAGAGAGAGAGAGAGAGAGAGGGAGTTTTAGACGAAAACGAGAAGAGTATTCAGGGTGTTTTAATTAACTTTTATAAGTACAAAAGGCTTATCTTATTAGTTGACCGACAAGTGGAGACATTGAACAGAGATGGAGGGGTAAAGTTGGAAGATTTGGTAGGGTAGGTATTCAGAGGCGTAGATCCGGGTCAGGTGGACGAGGATGCAAAAGGACTGTTATGCCCCTAAATAATAAGTTAATTGCCTTCTCGTGCCCCTTATCAAAAAATTGTATACGGTCGTGTACCATAGCATTAATTCACAGAAAATGACGAACCTGTAGCAACATTTTGGTACGAGTAAAACAGTTTGTTTGATCATACCACGTGGCTCTTTTGTTATTCAACGCTGCCCTCTGGGCCCACTCACCACATGGATGTTTATCCAACCATTGTTTTGAGTAGAGTACTAAAACCAACGGTTAAAAATCAGCAAACAAACTGATTTTTGGTATGAATTTCTAACAAGTGATGAGCTAATGCGGTCCGTGCGCCCAGATGGTAGCGGTGAGTAACAAAAATGTGCAACCTGACGCCAAAAAGCAACAGGTATACTTATTACATCACAACCCTAAGTAAAAAAGAATAGGTTTTACAGGGCTCGGTGGGGCTCACTGTGTCGTATAAAGATGAGTCAAAAGGTTGATTTTTGGTAAGGATGAGGTGGTCATTTAGGAATAAGGCGGGAATAAAGTAGTCCTTACGAGAGGAGAGATGAAAAACGACGTTTTAACGTGGAGTGGGTAGGTGGAACGGATATAAGAAAAACAGAGGTTGGTCTCAGTTTCTCAGCACGGGTGAAAGCGCTGCTTCTCCACCTGAACAAATCTGTGAAAAGAGTGTCTTTCAAATTGGAATTTAGTTGGATTATCCAAAAATAAGTCTGGTCGTCGGTCGTCTGTTCCAATCTTCTGATGAGGTCTGATCTATAATCTGACCCTTTAACTAACCCAAGAGGGAGGTGCATGTAATCCACGTAGATGATCTGGATTCCAATACGAATGTTTGGTTGGAGATCCAGCTGTGCGATGCATGTGATAATTAAGTGAAGATCGGGTTTTAGGTAGTTACCTAACCTAACTTATATTGTAATAGAAAATTCGCGTTTGTCTTTAATAAGTCATCCTACTGCATGAAAACAGCAGTAAAGCCTCCAATTTTCTGATTAAGTTAACGAAGTTGTTTTCGTATCATTACAGAATACAGATAGGGACCTGTCAGCAAAGTTACTGTTCGCCCACAATATGAGCCACGTGGAACATTCTTAGAGGCTTCTGACCCGTATAGATGTTTGGCAGTCCCTATGTGGACCTACGGACCAAAAGTCAGCATGATTACTGATTTCAAACCTTTGGATCGTTGTGCCCCCAAATAATGGTCAAATTCCACAGTTAAAAATCAACCCATGGAAACGACTCCAATCCAATGCTTAGAAATTACTAATCAGGTTGATTTTTGGTTTGTAGGTCCACCTAGGGCCGGATTGGCCAAACATCCATTCAGTCAGTGTCGTCTAAAAATGTGCCACGTAACTTATATTGTGGGAGTTCAGTGGCTGAGCATTCCACGTGAGGACAACATTAAGGCACGTGGGAATTTGAGTTTCTGTACGGTAATATACTTACAGAGGTGATTGAGGGGCCCCACAAGGACCATCCGAGATTGGTTGGTGATGATGTGATCTCGATCATGACAAGTGATCTCTTTTTTGTAAGTAGGAATATAGGATATTAGGACACACTTGAAGATTGAAATTTCCCTTCAATTGGTACCAACTAATGGAACTAGTGAGCCGAAAATCAACTTAATCGGATGATCTCATCATCAACATCTACACCCTGCTTGGTCGAAGGTGCCAGCTTGCTCAGTTGGTAAAGTTTGTGGGTGATGATACCATAGACCTGAGTTCAAATCCCGCCATCAAAACAGGCTTAACTACTAAAAATAAACATCTACACCTTATACCAAAAGATTGGGATCGACAACGTGAATTCTATTTCATTATCTGACTTTGTTTAGAAGTATATACTACCTCTATCCGTGTCATTTTCAACCATCCTTACTATTTTTTAAGGCCTTCAACTTGTGCCAAAACGCTCTTTTTCACTAATGCCATTGTTGGTCTTTTCTATAAATATTCAAGTCATTTCAATTGACTTTTTACTTTTCTTTTTCTTTTTAATTTTCTATTATAGTTATTCTTAGGTTTCTTCAAATATGCTCATTTATAATTATCTTTTCCCGTTTTTTCACACATCCATCAGAAACATCTTCATTTCTACTACACGCATTCATGATTTGTTGTTTCTTAATTACCATATATTTAACTTTATAAAACATAGCTAGTCTCATAGTTTTCTTGTCTAATTTTTCTTTTAGCTTGATAAGTATCCATAAGCGCATTTACACACTGACCATCCAACACTAATTTTATGGGTCATATTCCCAACAATCTCCCCATCATTGAGAATAATTGAACCTATATAATGAAATTTGTCTTTGGCGGTATTTCTATCCATCAATAATAACTAATGCCTCATCCCCAATAGTATCTTTGCTAAAGTTGCACTGCATATATTCTATTCTAGTCTTATTTATCTAAAAAATTCTTAGTTTCTAAAGTCTCCCTCCATAGCTCTAATTTTACATTTACCCCCCTCTAGTCTCACTAATCAACACTAAATTATCTGCAAATAACATACATCGAGGATTCTTTCCTGAATATGAGCAGATAATCCATCCATAACTAGTAAAGAAGCACGAACTTAAGGTCAATACTGGAGCAAACATATTGTAACTAAGAACAAGCTTATTTTCACTACTAAATGTTCTCACACTAGTTATCACTTTCACGAACTTGTCTTTAATAATGTCAATATTATCACTCGAGACTTCTTTTTTTTCTCTGTTACCCACTAAATTACTCTCAATATTATCAATTGGCCACATTCTTGCTATAGATGACCCCGGACTAGCCAAATTCTTAACAAGTTGGCCTGACATTTCACAGTATTTTGTAAGAATATCTTTAATTTTCCCCATTTCGATTAGATTTGCCTGGCCAAAGCTCAGGAGAAATTTGATGCTTCTGCATCATCTTTTCTTCCTTTGCATTCTAACAGTACATATTCTAACATTAGAATCTTTTCTGCTGGTGAAATTGAAAAACACAATAACCTACAACAAAGCAATAAAACAAATAAATTGAAAAACTAGTCCTTAACACTGGCATAGTGAATTGAATTCAGTAGGACGCTGAATCTCCCAACCACCTACAACTACAAAAAGGAATGTATAATGTATATGTTTCGACAAAATGAGGATTTACAATTTAGATGATGGCCAGCACCTTGAGCACAATGATACAACTCCGATGGGGTGGGGCCAGATGAAATGGTGAAATGCAAGAGAAGGTACCATATTCAAGAAGAAGCTTCTGCTACCAAGGTTTTAGGTCGCCCACTGGGCCTGCAGTCCAGTTCAAGATCTTCTCACCTGGCTTAAAGTAAATGCTCTTATCGTGTGGCAACTTACGAGCAAGTCCGTTTAGTATCTGATGGAATGCATCTCCTGACTGAGCAGGTTGTGGGAATAACATCGCCTGCTTCATCGAAGGGTTGGCAAGTAATCTCTGCTTCCTCAATATTACTTCTGGTGGAATCGAGGTGAGGATGGTGTCCAAGTTAGGAACATCCTTCTCGGCTACAAACACCCCAATGTCCTCCCAAGGGATGGCATCCGCAAATGGTAAAACAATGTCATCCGCTATGATAACAGGGATGCAACCAAATATCACCCCTTCAACCAATCTAGGACTCCATGGGGCCCACCCCAGAGGGCACAAACAGAAAACAGCCCTTTGCATGTCCTCGTAATAAGTTGTTGGGTGGTCTGTGGAGATGTCAAAAAGTGGATTGTCCTTGAAATTCTCCCAAACTGCTGCTCGTGCACCCCTGCACAATAAAAAAACAAAGATGATAGGGTCTTTCTTTTTATCTTTCTGTGGGTAAGTTGGGTTCAAACCAACAACCTCACAGTTGCCACATCAGGCACCTCAATTGAGATTTGAGATACAGGATCGAACCAAGATAACGAAAGGGGTCATGAACCAATGCAAATACAATTAGATAGATTCACAACAGACTTCAACCACACCCCATAAGCTCAAAGGAAATATACCTCGCATAATAACCACCTTCAGGGTCGTTTCCCACGTCATAAAACAAACCTCGGAAGTAAACAAAGATGGAACGAGGAGTTTCTGGAGGGATAAAGTGGGCTTGCATTTTCTGTGGAGGAGCATATGGAGGAATCGTAATCGAACCCTCGTTTAAACAAACATGATTCCGTTGTCCAAAAGTCTGAACCAATGTAGCACGTTGGAGCAAGTGAAGAATCCCTCGTTCAATAGCTTTCTCTTCCTACAAAAATGGGCATAAACCAGACTATAAGCTATGAGTTACAGTTTGGACGAAGCAACTATCTATCTGGTTATTTCACCTTAAAGATGGATACAGTTTCACATTCGAATAACCCTGAAAGGATGAAACTTAAACATAATGAAGAACACTTGAACTGGAACAAGGGGATGGGAAGAAGCAATCTCCTCTGCCTATGCTGGTCCAAAATTGAGCAATAGGTCCAAATAAGAGAACAGGCTAAACTTAGTCTATAACTATGTTACTCAGATAGAGCGAGGACACAGGACTGATACGGTGTGCATTTACACTTAAAATTGAAGTATCCAATATGGATATGGCAACCATTTTATAGTATCAGAGTAACATAAGTCTATAGGTCAGATACGGTCATCCAATCAGATCAATTTTTTTCACCAGAAGTGCATCTTGGTGGGACCAACCGAACGGTGGGGCCCTGCCACACAAGTATTAGAGAAGGTGAAGTTCCTTACTTGATAGTGAAAGCAGGCCCCGAAGTCGTGGGGGACAACAAAGAAGTGATCAGCCCCTTCCGTTCGATTCCAGTAAGGCCAATTTGAAGAGATCAGCTGGATTGCGCTTCTCATCATCCGTGGAGATTTGAAGGGCAATGGTAGCCCGTTGGGTGTCAGGTCACAAGTGGTGTACACAGGGGTGTAGAACCAATCAGCTTCCTCAGGATTGAGTGTTCGAACAGGACTGGACAACAGGAACCGATGCATGAAGATCTCGGCAGCAAACATGTGGGTGAGGCATCTAGGGTCCTTTTGCAGGATCTTCTTGTTGTATTTACTTGGAAGCTCATAAACGAACACTTTCAACCTTCCCACCGGATCATCTTCCAAGACATCACCAGCACTCCCTACATTGGGCAAAAACCAGAGCATAAATAATAATTGTCATGTGATATATAATATATATTATTTTTTCTTGTGAGAAATTAAAATTTTACGATCTTTTTTAGGTAGCATAGACACTTATGACAGAGAATCAAAGCATTAAGCATTGGCCAATTCATGAAAAAAGGAGCGCTTTTTTAAAATCTTAGTGCAGTCAATGACATGACCAATGTGTTTACAAACTTCCAAGTTTGGACTCAGTACCCAAATGTCAGATAATTGAGTCAACTCAGTTTCCACTTCGATCAACGAGTTTTGGAGCACTGGCTCCAACTATGGTGTACTACAGCATGCATCTAGGATTTTACAAGAAGATATTTAGAATGAAACTGAAAGCTTCAAAAATTAAATATAAAATCTTCCTCATGATCAGAAATTTTGCCTAGTGAAGACTCTCCCTGGCGGCTGATCCAATAAAAAAAATAGACTTCATATAGTAGATATCTCGTTGATAATTCTATGTGATTAACGTAATCATAATTTTTCAACCCCCGCCACATTGAAGAACAAAAATAAAAAATAAAAAAAAAACATCACAATCTGACCAATCATTGGATTCTAACCTTAAATTACCCCCTAGAAACAACTAGAAATCATCCAATAGATCCTAAATCCAGACAATGGGTTGGGTCCTCTACCCTATTCTTTTTATAAAAAAAAATTGGTGCCCTATTGGTTAAGGGTTAAGGGTTACGGATAACAATTTTGAGTTAAACAGGTTTGGTCAGAGGTTACCCACCAAAAGCAAAATTAAACCTCAATCAATCTAAGTCCAGATGACAACAAAGGGTAAAAGCGGATCAATAACTGGCTTAAATAACATTCTTTCAACTCCAAGGGGGGGTTCGTAGGTTCAAGTTTCAGACGAACAACTCTAAAGATAGTTAATACTATCATCTCAGTTATCTAGACTTGTTCAACACTAACATTAGTCAGGGTTGTGCAGAACTGTATCAAACAAGACACAAGGTAGGAATCGCCTGACTCAGTTTGCAGTGTTTAACTCACACCGATGTCAGTTGAATCAGACCAAATTACCCCAAGTCATCCCAAGCTCAATGAGTAGATCTGTCCGAGTTGAATCTGATTCAACCCAATCATACCATACTCATTACTCAGCTTCAAAAACAAAATTTTGATCTGTGATGTAACCTCAAGAAAATCCAAGAAAAATAAAAAAGCAGCACAACGAGATAGAAGTCAGTGCATTTGAAAAAAATACAGAACTAAGGACTTCAATACCAGGAATTCCCCAAATCTAACCTTCTTGAGTATAACGATTTCCTCATTCCAAATTATAAAAGATTTGAACCACTAGAAACATAATTTAGGAACTATCAATGCCAAAATTCAAAATTTACCCAAATCCGTAAACTCTTACTCAAGGCCTGAACTAAATAAAACCTAGAAAATTGGCCAATATTCATTTGAACAAGCCTTCGCTTGCCCACAAATGACAGCTGCATAAAAACAGAACTAAATCCATGGACAAAAGTCGCCAGAATTTGACCATTAGTAATATCCCAGAAACCTCGCAATTCAACAATTGAACCTCAAAATAACAACTAATATGGACCAGAACTCGGTCCAATTTGCCCAAACAAAGCATCAATCTCACTCTACAATCACTTCAGTGCAGAACTTAACCCAATCCCATAGATTCCCAAAAGGTGAACTAAACTACATTTCAGAACTACCCCAAGAATCCACAAAGCAAACATATTAAACCCTAAGTTCCATCCTTTACCCCCAACCTACATTTAACAGAAACCACAAACCCTTACAATTAAAACTGCTAAAAAATTCAACTAAACCAACAAGAAAACGAAATCGAAGAAACCCACCTGAAATTCGCTCTGTATGTTGAGTGACTTGAGTCTGATCGAAATCCTCGGCACCAATCCTCAAAACAAAAGCAGAAAGAAGAACAAGAACAGGACCCCACATCGAAATGTTCATTTCTCTCCAAAAACCCAATCTTGATCACAGAGAATAAAAAAACTCGAAAAATATGAGATGGGTATTCAAGGATTTGCTCCAAGGATGACGAGAAAGCCTTTATTTGTCGAGAAAGCCTTTATTTGTCGAGACGGGATCGGTGGGAGGTCTTACGGGAGAGTGGTTGAAAGAGATTTCTTAGATTTTGGGTTTTGAGAAAGAATAAGGAATAGAGATTTCAGGTAAGAATTGATAGAAGAGAGAATTTGCTTGAAGAAACAGAGAAGAGATTTTTAAACATTTCTTTTCAATTTTCAGGAAAGACGTAGAAATCCATGGGTTTCAGATTTCAGAAAGCTATTTGTTTCTCGAGTTTGATGAGAAGTCCATCTCACAACCCATAAAAAAACTGTTAAACCCTCAACTTCTCACCATTTTTTTTTTCTTTTCTTTTTTGTATTTATGGGAATTATATACTGGTGCACACCGTAGAGGTTTTGACAGTATGCCTATGAATTACTCCCCATTTTGATTAGGTGGGGCCACATTTTATGTACAGCGCTTGCTTATGATTATCACGTTTTTTTGCGGGTCGTGATGTTACGAGGTATGCCTGAGATCTTTCCGAATGCGGAAGTAGAATTTTTGGTAGTCGAGCTGCCATCTGGGCCCACTGACCGCATGGATGTTTAGTCCACCCCTTAGTAGACAGTCATACCAAAAATCAGCTTGTTTGATGATTTTCATCCGTTGGTTTTAGTACTAAAAAATATTGTTGCATTCAACGGCTATAAGAACGCCTTAAAAATGCTAAAAAGTGCTGAAATCTAATGGTTATAGATTACCAATCAGGGTGAATTTTGGTGTGTATATCCACCAAGGGGTGGGATAAACATCCATGCGGTCAGTATGCCACGTGGCTCATATTATGGGTTGTCATCGGCCTCAATGACAGTCCGCTGTCATCAAAGTTTTACTTGTTGTTGTTGTTAGAGATGATCCAGTGTGTTTGTATATATCAAACCCCCATGTATCACCATTATACATCAGATTGGGGTGAAAATAAACAACGGTGGAGGTATCTTCAAACAACTGAAAATCATGGCGTTTCTGGACTTACACTTGTGGACGGGCAAAATTACTTACCGCCCAACTCTAGATATACATACATACCAAAAATTAGCCTGATTAGTGATTTCTAAGCGTTGGATTGGAGTCATTTTATGGGTTGATTTTAACCCTAGAATTTGAGTATTATTGACCATCGTTTGGGGTACAAAGATCCAAAGGTTTGAAATCACTAATCAGGCTATTTTGATCTGTAGTCCACCTAGAGTAAAACTTGCCTGACCACGGACAGTCGGGGATGCCCAGACCACCCTAATATGAGCCATGTGGTTCACTCTTAGAGGACGCTGGCTGCATGGATGTTTGGCTTTGGCCAATTCCCCCAAGTTGACCGACAAACCAAAATTCGGCCCAATTAGTGATTGCAAACCTTTGGATCTTTGTACCCAAATAATGGCTAATAATGCTCAAATTTCTACGGTTAAAATCAACCCAAGAAAACAACTTCAACTAACAATTACAAGTCACTGATCAGGTTGATTTTGGGTTTATAGGTCCACTTAGGGATTGCCCAAACATATGTACGGTCAGTATCCTCTAAGAAATTGCCATGTGGCTTATATTGTGGGTGGTCAGGTAGCTTTACCAGCGGTGATCAGGTAAGATTTACTCGTCCACCTAGAGATTTGGCCAAACATCCATACGATTAACATACCATTAAGGATTTGGCTAAACATCCATACCATCGAGAGTCAGCAGCCACGTTGCACATTTTTAAAGATCACTGAAGAGTGCAAAGGGCTGTCTTTTGAAGACTTAATGTTCAAATGAGATTCTGTGATGTATAAGTGATAGTTGTGTCTTGCTCGTTTGCTTTGGTTTCCTGAGTTCGGAGGTATTTTCAACCTCTGTTCTCCTCCTTGTATGCTTATTTCCTTTTCCTCTTTCAATAATATTTTCACCTTTTCAAGAAAAAAAAAAAAAAAAAAAGTTTTTGATGCAATGGATTTTTGAAGCTGTGAAGCAGTGGTCAATCACACGGCGCCACAATCGGGTGTTCAAGTTATGGCGCCATACGATTGGCCACTGCTACAAAAATTTTCTCCTCTGACCGTATGGATGTTTAGCCAATCCCTAGGTGGACCTACAAGCCAAAAATCAACCTGATTAGTGATTTCTAAGCATTGGATTGGAGCCATTTTCATGGGTTGATTTTAACCGTCGGATTTTGAGCATTATTGACCATTATTTTGGGGTACAAAAATCCAAAAGTTTGAAATCACTAATCAGGTTGATTTTTGGTTTGTAGGTCGACTTAGTGATTGGCCAAATATCCATACGGTCAGGTCATCATCCTCTGAGAGTGTGCCACACTGCCACTTGAATTTGCTGACCGCATTGGTCAGCAAAGTTCAACTCATACTTGTGTACGTCTTGAGATATTGGTGGGTCCTAGAATCCAGGTAAATTCATAGTTCGAGTCTTTAGACTTTGAGTACCAGTCAGTGGCTCCCTGAATAAATCCTTGATGACGGACGCTCACGAACATCTGTATAGACTACGTGTCACACTCTTACCATATGGATGTTTGGCCTATTCCTAGGTCAATCTAGGGACCAAATATCAGACTGATTGGTGATTTTAATTGTTTGATTCCAGTCTCTTCTTTAGATTTTTATTTTTTTAAACCGTGGGTACCCGGGCCTCTTATAGCATACCATGGGTTGATTTTTAACCGTGGAAATCTAGCGTTATTTGGGGTACGCAGATCCAACGGTTATAAATTACAATCAGGTGGATTTTTTTTAGATTTGGGTGGCCACCTAGCCACCTAGGGATGGTCCAAAGACATCCATAGGGTCAGTGGTCTCTAAGAGTGAGGTACGTGAGAGTCGGTCAACAAAGACGTTCGTCAACAAAGATTAATCCTTGGTTCCCAAATCTAAAAAGGTTGACGTAGGATTACTGAAACCGTGTGATTTCCCTGCGTCGGTCAAAGAATACATGCTTTATACGAGGTTATTGCCATCTGTTGACCGAGTCTAACAAATATTTGTTTGCACGTGCCACAGTGACAGGATGAAACCTTTGGCTTCAGCTGAGATAAAAGCCAATCAAGTTTCTCCAACAATCCCCAACCAAACAAGGATTTTTTGTCAAAATGTCGGCTGAACTAATTCCAACAAAATTACTGTTGCAACCAAACATGGTAGTTGAACTATCAGAATGAGATCCGTCCAAGTGTATGATAAGCAAGAGCGATGTTTTGATCAAAGGGGACGTTGTAACGGTATAACGGATTGGGTTGTTACCATTTTTTCTGTTATAACGGATTGTAACGTACAGGGGCAAAAATAACGGAAAATAATAGCGCCAAAATTCACATTTTGAATTTCAAATTTTTTAATAAACTTTATAACAGAAAAATAATAGAAATAACGCCATTATTTTCTAAGCATTAAAATGGTACATAACAGTCGAGGTCCGAATCCATTTTAACGGCCATTTTTAAAACCATGGTTTTGATTGCTGGGGCAATATGTAAGAAAGAATTTCTAGCGAAATTGCTGAAATTTTGAGCACCAAGAAAGGAATGAAGTCTTGGAAGGTAGATCTGAGTCTCTGACTATTCTAGCCAGGGTTACAAATTTCGCCCGATGCCCCAAGCCCGGCCCAAAAAATGACCCAAAGCCTAAAATGCAGGCTGGCCCATCATGATCTGAAATTCAAATTATCAGGCCACGGCCTCTCCTTGAACCCGAGCTCAAGCTCATCCCAAATCCCATGCACAATTTCCAGCCATCACACACACACAAAACCATCTCCCCACCCGAAAGCCTGGTCCAACATCCCATAATACAAAGCCCCAAAGCCCAATAAAAGCTCGGCTGGGCTAGCCCATAGTTAGCAATTCAGCACACGGCAAAAATACGATACGCAAATAGTTTTGAGTATAATTTGGGGTTCTCATTCAGAATATCAGTTAAAATTTTGACAAAGAATAAAATTAAAATTATTATTATTATTATTATTAAAAATAATGTTTTTTGTCATTTTTCTACATTTAAATTTATATTTTACAAATAGTTTGAAATAATTCGTGTATAATACATGAACTTACTAACTATGGGTTGGCCCGGGCCGGCCGATGTATAGCCCTAATCTAGAAGATTGCTGGCAGCTATTATCTCATTTTCATAATGTAAGCATTAGTGAAACGGTCATTTTTTTCTACAATTTTTTTCATAGGTCAAGGAAACGGCTGTTATTTTCTGAGCGTTAAAATGGTTCATAAAGTAAAAGGGTCGGTCCGAATTCGTTATAATGGCTGTTATTTTCGTTATAACAGCCATATTTTAAACCATGGTTAAGACATTGTTAGGAACCAATTAATCTTGAAATAACGGTAAACTACAATTATTTTCTTGCATTTTTGGTAGTCCTTGCATGGAGCACAATATAGCTTCTTTTGCATTTGGGGAATCAGATCTGATAAAGATTTTATTGAGACGCATATGTTTAATTTGGCAATAAGGAGCTGAATGCTATCCATAAGAGCATCTCTAACACTCTGCTATCCCACCGTGCTATCCTAAAATTTGGCATAGTGGGTCAAAAACGTGTGCTAACCTAAGAAAAGATTCGCTGGTCTCGGGACCGTCAAACCAGTATTTTGAAACTCGTCGAGTCAACTCAAAACTTAGCCGAGTTGACTCGAAATAAACTCGAATCGAAATAGACATCGGGTTTGGTGCGTTGTTTTCTAATCGACGTATCAAATAAGTTTTTCGAACACCTTGTCAACACAAAATCAACCAAATCTTATAAATTCTACTTATAAAAATATGATATTTATATATTAATATTAATATATCTATATAATATTAATATATTACTCGAGTCGAGTTACTTCGGGTTGCGTTCGAGTTAACTCAACTCGAACTCGATAGACTTTCGAGTCGAGTCAAGTTTTCGAGTTTTCAAACACTGCTTCAAACTTTGAAGATTCAAGTCCCGTACCAAAATGTCTGACATGTACGTCCAAGCCTAAACTCAACCCACGTTAAACCCTTGGTTAATTGGTTAAGGGTGGTTAACAAAGGGTAGGTGTCAAACATTATGGGAGGGGACCTTCAAAGTTTGAAAGTCAGGGACCAACGAATATTTTGTCTGCTATCATAACCCTAAAATATAGCACAGGACATATATATGGCAGCTTTATGGATATTGGCTCTTTGGACCATTCAAACCTATGGATCTCGTACCCCCAATAATGCTCAAAATCCCATGGTTAAAATCAACCTATGATTGGCTGATCAACAGTCCACGTGACACATTTTTTGATGATGCTGACCGTATGGATGTTTGGCCAATCCCTAGGAGGACCTACAAACCAAAAGTCAGCCTGACTAGTAATTTCAATCCTTTCGATCTTGAACCCCAAATAATGCTCAAATTCCTACGTTAAAGTCAATCCATGAAAATGACTAATCCAAAAATAGCATTGAGATATAGCATAATTGCCATTGCATCATTGGAACACGTCGTGCCAAATCAAGCAACATGGCACTGTAGCTATCTCAATATATATAGAATTAAGAGGCCTTTCGGCACTCCTCGGCAAACAATTTGCCAAAATCAGGTGAGTGGCGGAGATCCACCGTCCATTTGGGGGAGGATTAAATCTCGGCCCTTCTTTGTTGATGCTTATAAAGGGAGGTATAAGTAGGGAGACAACCAGTGTGTTTTGTTATATAGAATAGTAAATAGCCCATGCCCACGGCACTCTCAGACAAAAGTGTTCGCAAAAATTGGGTGCCTTCGGCACTCAAACGGTGTGACGGGTTGGGGCGTTACCGTTTTTTCCCATTATAACGGCTGTTATAACGGATTGTAAAGCACAGAGGGAGAAATGGGAAAATAACATAAATAATAAAAAATAACGGTGTTGAAATTTAAATTTTGAATAAATTGAGGTCAAATGAGGCAGATTGAGTGACTGAAATCTAACCGTCTACATTAGATCGATTGATTTGATCTCCACCACTCTTTATCTAACCGTCCACATTAGATAGATGGATAAGATAAGAGAATACAACTGAGTTGTCTTGATATATGCATGGGTGGCCTGTGCCCGCGGCACTTTCCGACAAAGTGTGTCAAAATCGGGTGGGAGTTAATCTCAGCCATCGATATGAAGCATAGTGGATCTCAGCCACTCATTATTGAAACCATATAAGATAAGAGGGGGTATAAGAAAACCAGTCACTTGCTATATTGATAGTGGATGGTCCATGCCCTCGGCACTCCCCGTCAAAGCATTTGCCAAAATCAGGTGTGAGTGGCTGAGATCCACCATCCATTTGGGAGATAAGATCTCGGCCCTTCTTTGTTCAAACAGATAAGAGGGGTATAAGCGGGGGAGACAACTTCCCTGTTTTGTTATATAGACTAGTAAATGGCCCGTGCCCAATGGCACTCTCCGACAAAAGCGTTTGCAAAAATTAGGTGCTTTGGCACTCAAACGGTATAACGGATTGGGGCGTTACCATTTTTTCCATTATAACGGCTGTTATAACGGATTGTAACACACAGAGGGAGAAATGAGAAAATAACAGAAATAACAAAAAAATAACGGTTTTAAAATTCAAATATTGAATAAATTGAGGTCAAATGAGGTGGATTGAGTGGCTGAAATCTAACCGTCCACATTAGATCGATGGATTTGATCTCAACCACTCTTTATCTAACCGTCCACATTAGATGGATGGATAAGATAAGAGAATACAACTGAGTTGTCTTGTTATATGCGTGGGTGGCCCGTGCCCGCAGCACTCTCCTCGACAAAGTGTTTGTCAAAATCGGGTGGGAGTTAATCTCAGCCATCGATATGAAGCATATTGGATCTCAGCCACTCATTATTGAAGCCATATAAGATAAGAGGGGATATAAGAAAACCACAGTCACTTGTTATAATTGATAGTGGGTGGCCCGTGCCCTTGGCACTTTCCGTCAAAGCATTTGCCAAAGGGAAATTCTATTTGCACCCCACAAATTCCATAAGCACCCTATTTGGGTCCTTTTTGGCCAAAAATGTCCTTTGGACAACAAAAAAAACAAAAAAACCCAACACCCCTCTTCGTCCCTCCCTCTCACCCTGTAAAAAAAAAAAACCAAAACAGAAGAAGAAGAAGAAGAAGTGGATGCCGTCGCCGCCACTTCCTCCACAGGTACCTCTCTCTCTCTCTCTCTCTCTCTCTCTCTCTCTCTCTCTCTCTCTCTCTCTCTCTCTCTCTCTCTCTCTCTCTCTCTCTCTCTCTCTCTCTCTCTCTCTCTCTCTCTCTCTCTCTCTCTCTCTCTCTCTCTCTCTCTCTGTGCTTGGCTGGCCGTGGGCTACACAGTCCCCACGGCCAACCCAGCCGCGGGACACTATAGAGATAGAGAGAGAGAGAGAGAGACCTATGGTGGTGGCGACGGCGAAGGCGACGGTATCCTCTTCTTCCTCATCCCCCTTCTTTTTCTGTTTTTTTTTTTTTTTTTTTTTGCAGGTGAGAGAGGGAGAGGGAGGGACGAATGGGGTGCTTGGGTTTTTGGCAAGTAAGGGTATTTTTGGCCAAAAAGCACCAAATTTGGGTGCTTATGGAATTTGTGGGGTGCATATAGAATTAGCCTTTGCCAAAATTAGGTGTGAGTGGCTGAGATCCACCGTCCATTTGGGGGATAAGATCTCGGCCCTTCTTTGTTGAAACAGATAAGAGGGGGTATAAGTGGGGAGACAACTTCCCTGTTTTGTTATATAGATGGCTAGAAATTATCAATCATGGTGATTTTTGGCGTGTATATCCACCAATGGGTGGGATAAACATCCATGCGGTCAGTGGACTGGCCCAGATGGCAGCGATGAGTAACCAAAATAGTGATATGCTCAAAAGAGATACAAGAAAAGGAAGAAGAAATATGTAAAATGGCCACCATGTGATCTTGTCAAAAGGATCGTTTAAGACCAAGGTTTAAAAGGGGCCACTATAAAGGTATAATGGACTGGGGGCTTACGATTTTGTTCCGTTATAAAAATGAGAAAATAACAGAAATACGGTCATTTTTTCTACAAAATTTTCCACAAGTCAATTTCAAGAAAACAACCATTATTTCTGAGCGTTAAAACGGTTCATAACATAACGGGGTAGGTCCAAATACGTTGTAACAGCCGATATTTTCGTTATAACGGCCATATGTATTGCCAGGCACCAATTAATCTTGAAATAACGGTAAACTACAATTATTTTCTTGTATTTTTGATAATCGTAGCAGTCCTTGCATGGAGCACAACATTAAAGATTTTATTGAGACGCATATAAGTTTGGCAATAAGGAGTTGAATGCTATACCTAAGATAATGACCTCTCATCAAAGGTTTCAAATCTTTCGTTGTAACCATATAATGGTCCCATAACGTTACCATTATAATGGGTCACATCAATCGCGTTTTAAAAAATAGCTTTTTTTCTAATAAAATTAATGGCCATGCATTCCCATTTTTCGTAAAAAGCGTTATAACAGAAAATATCGTAACGGGTCAAGGTGTTACGTTATAACAGCCGTTATTTTCATTATAACGGGCATTTTTTAAACCATGCTTTATCTAATTAAAACCCCTTTATTTTTTTATCACCAAACATGAAAATATTTATATATATATATATATATAACATTATAATGATCGCAAATAAATTTATATGATGGGTGATAATGCCGTTATTAACTATTTTAACAGCCGATGCAAAAACCGTGACATGAATAGAATGATCTCAATTTGCTTTGCTAATTTAGCATTGAATCGATGACATAATTGTGCTATTAATCTTATAAAATAAAGGCGAATCACCTTAATTTCATTGGTGCGACACATACCCATTGTTAATTTTTATGAAGTCTTTTTAAAATCAATAAATCCATGTCGTCGCAGTTTCGACGTATGTATCGGCTCTGCAATACACATTGTTGTGTGACTTTGGACTATGTGTGTACGAAAGTGGATTCGTACGAAGGTGCATGTCTGAGGCTCGGCTCTGAGCTACCTTTCCAGCGAATTCCCCCAAGGTAGGAAGTGCGAGCGAAGCCGATCACAGTACAAGCCACGTGGCACACTCGTAGTGATACTGACCGTATGGATGTTTGGCCAATAACTAGGTGGACCTACAAACCAAAACTAAACCTGATTAGTGATATCTAAGCGTTGGATTGAAGTTATTTTCATAGGTTGATTTTAACCGTAGGAATTTGAGCGTTATTTGGGTGCAAAGATGCAAAGGTTGTAAATCACTAATCAGGCTGATTTTGGGTTTGCAGGTCCACCGAGAGACTGGCCAAACATCCATACGGTCAACGCCCTCTAATAGTGTGCCACGTGGTTCGTATTGTGGTCTGTGACCCGAAGTTTTACTCTTTTTTTTGCTCTTGATCAGTCTCCGTAAGGTATTGTGGATCGCAATAAAAACGCGATACACGGCATCCTCTTCGGGATCACTGACGGCATGGATGTTTGGCCCACACTTTGGTGGACCTATAAACTAAAATTTGGACTAATCTGTGGTTTCTAGCCTATTTGAGTACCCTAAAAGTTGCTTGAATCGCACGTCTTAAAATCAACCTTTGAAAAATGTTTTATTCAAATGGTTAAATATCACCAATCAGGCTGACATGTGGGGTGATTGGGTCTAGCAAGGGGTGGGACAAACATCTATACGGTTAAAAAATCTGAAGAGTGTGTGCTTTTTACACCACCCACAACGCCCAACGAGAGCGGCTCTCAAAAAAAAAAATAATCTAAGATCATCGACGGTCTAAAACTAGGGAAAACGATACTATGAATAATAAAAAAAAGCTATTTGGGGTAATTACGTCTTTTAGATGCAAAGCATTTAAGCTCTAGCGTACAATTTTACTACCTAACATGACATGTATTTTAACTCCCGGCAAGCCATGAGAAGGACATGTAGTACTTACCTGACCATGGGTGGTCAGGTAGCTACCAGACTACAAAAACTTGCTTGACGCGTGGCAATCTGTACGGTAGCAAGTCTCATCCGCACGAGACTTTAACTCGAGCTCTCCTCCTCTGGTTAACCTACGGCTACAAGTTAAAAAAAAAAATCAAAAAATCAAAAATCTCTTCCCTCCCCTGTTTCAAACGAGTGAGCTCTCTTCTCCTCAAGTGCGTCGTCGTTCTCCGGATAAGTTCGTCCTACTCACCATTGAGTTCTCCGGCTGTTTCAAACGAGTGAGCTCTCTTCTTCACTACAAATTTTTTTTTTTTTTTGTTTTTTCTCAAGACTTTCTCAAATGTGGAAGCATTTTTGTTACTCATCGCTGCCATCTGGGTCCACTTACCGCATGGATGTTTAGCTCACCCCTTGGAGGATATACCGATATACACACCAAAAATCACTCTGAATGGTAATATCTAACCATTAGATTTTAGTACTTCTTAAGGCGTGATTGTAGCCATTAGATTCAATAATTATTTGAGTACTAAAACCAACGGCTAAAAATCAACAAAACAAGCTAATTTTTTGTCTTAATGTCTACTAAGGGATGGGCTAAACATCCATGCTGTCAGTGGAGCCAGATGGTAGCGATGAGTAACAAAAATGCTTAGCATTTGAAAAAACGGAAAATTGCAGAAAAGAAAATAAACTTTAATTTATTTACAAAAAAGAATACAACTTTTCACAAATCCCAAAAAAGAAAACGAAACGCCCTTTCAAAGGGCGTTTCGTCTGCTGTCAGTCCAATCAGTCGTCGACTGACTAACGAATGACTGATGGCTGACACGTCTGACAAACGCCCTTTTAAAGGGCGTTTATTCTTGAGAAATTTTAAAAAAACGTCCCATAATTCCTCAACTTCTAAACCAATCTACGAATATCGGAATGATCTGAATTTTTGTGAGGATGATCTCCTCACCGTAGAGATCATCCACACCAAAAATCAGCCATTGATTCATCTTCTGGGTACGCCAAAATGGGCGTAAAATTTGGGGTATCAAAAAACGCCCTTTAAAAGGGCGTTTGTCAGTAAAAAACGCCCTTTAAAAGGGCTTTTTCTACTGACACACGCCCTTTAAAATAACGTCTGTCAGGTTGTCAGATGTCGGACCGACACTGACAGACGTTTTTCAAAAAGGCGTTTATTACTGAAAAACGCCCTTTAAAAGAGCGTTTTTTCTGAAAAACGCCCTTTTAAAGAGCGTTTTTTTTAATAAACATGTGCCACGTCATGAAACGCCCTTTTAAAGAGCGTTTCGTTTTCTTTTTTGGGATTTGCGAAAACTTGTATTCTTTTTTGTAAATGAATTAAAGTTGGTTTTCTTTTCTGCAATTTTCCGTTGAAAAAATGTGTATTTTCCATAAATAAATAAATAAATAAACATTTTGTAGAGAAGGGGAAGTCACTTACCTGTAGCTGTAGGAGGAACTCAGACAAGTAAAAACGGGACTTGTTTTCGAAATAACAATGAAGAGGAGAAGAGAAGCAGAAAACTTCTGAAGAGTGGAGATTTTCGTTTGGGCGGGAAAGAAATTTTCGTTTGGCGGTATGTTCTTAGGGCCTATTTGGTAATGCTCCGCGGCGGGCAAATAAAATATTTGGCCGAGCAAATATTCGCCCGGCTGCGTTTGGCAGCCACTTGCCCTCGGCAAATATTTAGCCGGGCCCTCATATTTGCCCTCCGCGGCGGGAAAACATTTGATCACCCCCCCCCCCCCCCCCCTTGTGAAAATATTTTCACGCCGATTATGCCTTGGTGAGAAAATTTTATTTTCTCGCCGGAAAATCACTATTTTCAATAAAAATTAATTTTTTAATATATAAAAAAGATAAAAATAAAAAAAATTTTATTCTTAGACATAATATGTGGTTCCCGCACTCGCCGAGCCTATTTTTGACTTACTTTGATATGTGGGACCCACTCAAATTGAAAGAAAATGAAGTAAGCTGAAGTGAGCTAGCTCGTACACATACCAAACATTGTTAAATATTGCTCTGAGCAAATATTTAGCCAAGATAATATTCGCCTGGCTAAATATTCGCCGTCGGAACTCTTTTTCTCACGTACCAAACAGGCCCTTAATAGTAAATGAGTTACTTTACTCTTTTCCCTTTTGCTAACCAGAGGAGGAGAGCTGGAGTTAAAGTCTCGTGCGGATGAGACTTGCTGCCGTACAGAATACCACGTGTCAAGCAATTTGTGTGTAGTCTGGTAGCTACCAGACCACCCGTGGTCAGGCAAGTTTTACTCCTATAAATGTACATGAACTTGTAGAGACCAGAGAGAGAGAGAGGGAGGAAGGAAGGGAGATTGTGTTGATCTGTTGTTCTCACTTCTCTGTTGTCACTGTTCCAACAGGACGTACAGTCTTTTTTTTTGAGTGAAACAGATTAAGGTATGGAGGCTAAAGAAGATATAATGGAAGAAAAGGATGCGCAGGATAGCATGAGAAGCAATGAGATGGAGCAGAACAAATTAGATGTCATGAGAGTCTTTGTTGAAAAACAGGATCCTACTTCAAAGGTTCTTCTTCTTCTTCTTCTTCTTCTTGGCTTACTTTGATTTAGCTGGGTTCTTTTTTCCTTTTTTATGGTGTTCTTGTTTTTATGATTTGCATCTATTCTTTGTTTCTTTGGATCCTCGTTTGGTTTATTTAGTTTTCTTGCTATTTTTTCAAATTCAAATGGGTTTTTTTTTATTTTTTGGTGGGAATTTTTTGTCTGAAATAAGTTTACTGAAAAAACAGTGTTTGCTATTCATGTCTCTGATTATAATTTTGCAAGAATTTCTTCTTTTGGTTATGGTGTGGAGAGAGAGAGAGAGGTAGGTGCGTACGTTCTTTTTCAGCACTACATCCTTAACTCTTCTCTTCATTCTTTTGATTCCTAACTTACTTTTATGGGATTCCTTCCTGCTCTGCATTTTTGCTTTTGTTTTGAGTTTTGACTTTAGATTTGGAAAATATGTTTTTTTATCTTTGTTTGTCTTCTACCTCTTCTTTTCTCTTCCCATTCCTCTTGTACGCTTGGATTTTTAGGGTCTGTTTGGCAGTCTAGAGTTCAAATGATGGCACGCATAATTATTTGGACGCAAAAATTTTATCCACCGTTAGATCATTTTCTATTTTTTCATCTAATGATGCTGTCCATGTGAGCCCGTGCGTGCAGTTCTCCTTTTTCATTTTCAGTCCAAAATATAAATTTTTCCACCAAGACAAAATAGTGGACAAATATCTTCTTGAAGGGGCGGGTGAGAATTTATTTACCCACTTCTGCAGCGCAAATTGATGGGCCCGCTGAAAACATTTAGCCTACGGTCGAAAATGTAATTTACGCTATATTTGCACGCGATCCAATCTGACCCGTAGGCCCTGCTTGGTATCCTGTCCGTAGTTTGCAGGAAAATGTTTAGACAAATATTTGATAATCAAATGTTTGCAATGACTAACATTTGTTGGGAAAATGTTTGCAGCTGTTTGTAGTCATTTTTTTGGGTGCAAACTTTAGACCACTTTTTCACCACCAAGCGCGTGCAAATGCTGCAAACATTTGCACCCAAACCAAGAAAGGCTTTAGTTTCATTATGTTACACCGCTGCATTTGCTTTCTTTTAGTTAATAAGTTTGATTGTGTGCTTGAATGGAACTGATATTTACAGGGCGGTTTTTTATATTTCCAGGATGGATGATTTTAAGATTTTGGTCCATGTCGAGAGTTCATGTGCATGAAAGTGGCGAGGAAATAAATAAAAAAAAATCTGTCCTGGAAACATCTCTTCCCTCTAGATTTTAATTTCCTTATTATAATTGTCGCTTGATTTTTTAAATATTTGATTTTCTTTGTGCTACACATGGTTTTAAAAACAGCCATTTAAACGGTTTTAACGGCCGATTAAATGTTAACGCCCCAAGCCCGTTTCCGTTTAAACACGTTTTATCGGTTTTGAAAAAAATGGCCCTTTTTTTGTTTTAACGGCCGTTAAATCCGTTTAATTCTGTTAAAATCCTTTTAATTTCTGTTAAATTTTTTTTTTTTTTTAATTTTCAAAATTTGAATTTCATCGCCATTTTTTCCGTTAAAATCTATTAAATTCCGTTTTTCCCATTTTTTTTCATTTTTGCCCCTGGGCGTTTCAATCCGTTTTAACGGCCGTTTAAACAGTAAAGCCCCCAGTCCGTTTAACCGTTAAAATGGCCTCCTTTAAACCTCGGTGCCACACAATGCTTCAAAGTCGTACCGTAAACTGGTCTTCTTTTTATCTTATTCCTGACTCGGTGTGCTTTACCATGGATCTGTTTCTGGAATTTCTGAATTTTCTTCAAAGTTGAAAACTAATTTTTTGAATTTTCTGCAGAGAGTCGAAAAGTAATTTGTTTGACTAGTGGGAACTGACAAATGTGATATAGAACATTAGATGAGAAATATTTGTTGGGTTGATTTCTTGGGTCTTTAGTATTCAGTCACATCTCTCAGAATTTGACCGTGAACTTTGTGTGGCGGGAATCGTTTACGTCGTGTTTGTGAGAGAGAAAGTCATCATTGACTCAATCTATTGGGTGACGTTCAAAGGAAATTAAATCATGACTCCATCTCTTGGCCCGCGTACAAATGGAGTGGTTGGGACTTGGGACTCGTGGTCAGGAGTCAGGACCCATTGAGATTCATGATTGAGAGAGAGATCTCTCAACCAAGGTTTAAAGGAGTCCGTTTTAACGGTTAAACGGACTGCGGGCGTCACCGTTTAAACTGATTGAAACGACCAGGCGCAAAAATGGAAAAAAAAAAAGGGATTTTAATGGTTTTAACGATTTTAACTGAAAAAAACGGAAAAAATGGTGCTGAAATTCAAATTTCTAATTTTGAAAATTAAAAAAAATAGAATTTAACAGAAATTAAATGGATTTTAACAGAATTAAACGGATTTAACGGCTGTTAAAACAAAAAAAACGGCCTTTTTTTCAAAACTGTTAAAACGTGTTTAAACGGTTTTAACGGAAAAGGGCTTGGGGCATTACTGTTTAAACGGCCGTTTTTAAAACCATGCTCTCAACAATGGTTTGAATATGGGCTTTAGGACTCTTGTGAGTTAAGTTAGCTTAGTAAGGTGAGGTTTTGCTTTAATGAATTATTTCATCTAGGAAATTTTCCTTTTGCTCTTTTATACTACTGTCACAACCTGTGCTGATCACTACCGTGGTAGGTGACCTGTTGTACGTGTTTGATCCATGGTAAAGACCTTAGATCAAAGGACGCATGTGTTGGGGATCAATAATGCTGCTCCCTGAGGGCACAGTATGGGCCCCCGGGTGCGAAGTTGATTGCCGTTAGAACCAAAGGGTCACGAGATCGAATCGCGGAATAGACTCGCGAGGGCGATGTCGATCATGGTAAAAAAGGCTAAAAGTTTGCCCCCTCTTGACAATATATCTTTTCAGGACGAATGGTAGCTTGAGGCCCAATTAAAGTCCAAACACCGAGGAGTGTCATGTATCGATTTGAGAAATTAATGATTATTAATTAAAAGAGACACGTAGAGGTTCCATGTGTCACCTGCAAAGATCTAATGTCATCGATGGGAAGTCGGGGCTTGGAGATTTTGAAACTCGATAGCACACTACAGCATGTGGAAATGTTGTATACAACTATATATTCGCAAGGAAAAGGGCTATATATGGCAGATCACAAATGGAAGTGCGGATCTTAAACCAAGAGACTCCAATGATTTCGAGAAGTGGTCTGAGAAAGGCAATAAGGTATTGATCTTGTGAACATTACTTTCGGAATGTATTATTGCATCCCAAGTTATGGAACTAGAGATTCCGAAAGAGACTCTTAATACCTTGGAGTGTATATTTTATCAAAAGAACACTGCTCGTTTGCAATATCTTGATAAACGATATTCGTTCGATGAAACAAGGAAAGTCCAAAGTCTAAAGTACATGAAGATAAAGCAAACATGTTTAGAGTTGTCTCAACTAGATCTGTTGTATTTTTTTTATGAGAATGTTCACCAGAAAACGTTTGGAGTTTCTGTTCAATCGATTGGACCAGTCTATTGGAGTAGCAGGTCCAATCGATTGGACTGACAAACCAAGAAATTTAGGAGATTTCTATTTTGGGTTCTCTTGTTTTGGGAAACCCAAGTTCGTCTTTGAGAGTTATTTAAGTGACTCATTGCTCATTGCATTGAGTGTGAGAGACTCGGAAAGATTGGGTAAGAACCAATAGAGAGTGCCTATGAGAGGTTGTACGAGAGATTGAGAGAGCAATCTTTATACTTTGTTTATTCAATAGTGAAGATCCGAAAAATGATCCTTCCACGAACAGGCAAAAAATAAAGATAAGAAAACATCAATCACACATACGCAGTAGATTTACATGGTTTAGTGATGTGCCTACGTCCACGGGGTAGGGGATCCTTCGTATGCACTCACTACGATTGAAGATGTGTGTGGAGCATCTGAATCTACATGGGTAGATCGCAGCAAATATTGGTTGTTAGATTTGGCATGTTTGCATTACATGAAGGACGATAAGAAGTTCATTCGAATTCAATAGCACGACGAGAATAGAGTGATTGTAACTAAAATTAACAATCACCAACCTCTAATGAGTGAGGGTGACGTGGTGATCTCACCAAGATATAGTAAGTGTTGTGTTAAAGGATGTGTATCATGTTCCCAGTGTTACAAAGAATCTAGTTTCGTTGTCTCAAACTATTAATTAAAGATACACATTGTTTGGCTCGAATGATGTGAAGATTGTTAATGAAGTCAAAGTGATTGAGAAGTGTTAGAGACCTTTCCAAACCCAGCAACCACATGGTCAAACTAGCTCAGATATCTGCTACTGAAGAAGATAAGGATCAAGCTAAGACCAAGTCAAACATATCTCAACCTCCCTAGTCTATCTCATATTCTTGTGTAAACAGTTGAGACCTCCCTAGTCTATCTCCTATTCTTGTGTATACAGTTGAGACCATCTCAATCACTTGTAATCACTCTTATTATAAATACAAGGCCTTAACCTGTATTAAGGTAAGGTAGCCAATATAATTAATTCTATTACATGGTATCAGAGCCAACCTTTGACTCACGTCACTTACTTACCTCTTCCTCACAATGACTACAAATGTCCCTACCTCATCCCCTTCTTTAGTCACCTTTTTTAACTTTAACCCAGTGAAACTCACTCCAGACAACTACCCTCTATGGCTCCCTCAAATTGTTCCTCACCTCAAAGGTGGGAACCTATTCGGGTATGTGGATGGCACTCTCCATCCACCCCCGTCCACCATCTCCTCCACCACAGATGGTGTGAAAACTACCTCCCCCAACCCTGCTTTTCTACACTGGTCAATGCAAGATCAGCTTATTTTGAGTGCCATAAATTCGGCTTTATCCGAAAAGATGTTGATTCACGTCACCCGCTGCCAAACCTCATGATCTGCGTGGACAACACTCGAGACCCTCTTCACCTCACAGTCTCAAGCACGCACTATGCATGTGCACTATAAGCTGGCAACTCTTAAGAAAGCCAACTCCTCCATAGCCGACTACTACCAGAAATTTCAGAGTCTCAATGATTCTCCTGCTGCCGTGGGACAACCTCTCAACTCCTTCGAAAAAGTCTCCTTTCTCCTTGCAGGCCTTGGCCCAGAATATGATCCTTTCGTGACCTCCGTCACTACTCGGGTCGAACCTCTCTCCGTTGAGGAGATTTACGGTCACTTACTCTCTCATGAGTTGCGCCTGGAACAACATCACTCTTCTCTCGATTTATCAATCGTCGGAGCAAATTTTGCCTCTCGCGGACATTCACGCGGTGGCCATCGCGGTGGACGTAGCTCTATTCTCGGCCCTCCACCCTCCGGCCGCGGATCCTTCAACAGCAACCCCCGATTTTACCGAGGCAGGGGGCGTAACTCCTCTACCTCTTTTGGCCGTGGCTCCTCGCACAACAACAACTCCTCCCGTCCGGTTTGTCAAGTCTGCAACAAAGTTGGACACATTGCCCTTGATTGTTACAATCGCTACAACGATTCTTATTCACGGGAGTCCAATCAAACAGCCCATGCTTACATCTCGGCACCATCCAATGGCCCAGATCAGAACTGGTACATGGACTCCGGGGCAACCCATCATCTCACATCTGACTTCGCCAACCTCAACCTCAATGCTGAAGAATTCCATGGCTCTGAACAGATCAAAATTGGCAATGGTAAAGGGCTGCCCATTTACCATATTGGGCATACCCGTCTTTTCTCTCCTCCTCTTCAATTTGATCTTCTTAATGTTTTGCATGTTCCTCACATTACCAAAAATCTTTTATCTGTTCACCAATTTACTAAGGATACTAACACTTTCTTTGAATTTCATCCCAACTACTTTCTTTTGAAGGATCGGCATTCGAAAAGGCTGCTGCTTCAAGGCCCGAATAGTCATGGACTCTACCAATTTCCTTCCTCTTCAAATAAGACACCTCCTTCCGCTTTAGTTGGTGAACGTGTTTCTCTTCCTCAGTGGCATTCCCGTCTTGGCCACCCCTCTTTCAAGGTGGTCCGTCAAGTGCTCTCTTCATTTAAGCTACCTGTTGCTGCAAATAAAATCAATGACCCGTGTCCTGCTTGTCTCAGTTCCAAGGCCAAGCAATTACCTTTCTTCCCCTCCCTCTCCCGTTCCACATGTCCGTTAGAGCTCATCTACACGGACGTTTGGGGCCCAGCCCCTATTAGTTCTCATTCCGGTCACAAATATTATGTTTCATTTTTAGATTCATTTAGCAGATACACTTGGTTGTATCCAATTTCATGTAAGGGTGATGTCACTGGTATTTTTAATAAATTTAAATCTTATGTTGAATGTTTCTTTAACTCCAAAATTCGAGCAGTTCAATCCGATTGGGGAGGTGAATATCGCCCTCTACACACCCTTCTCCAAACTCTAGGCATCTCTCATCGCGTGTCTTGCCCCCACACACATCAGCAAAACGGGGCAATTGAACGCAAGCATCGACACATTGTCGAAACTGGCCTTGCATTACTCTCTCACGCATGTATCCCACCCAAATTTTGGGACGATGCGTTCTCCACAGCATGCTACCTAATTAATCGCATGCCAACCCCCGTGCTGAAAAATAAATCTCCTTACGAGACATTGTTCCGCTGTGCCCCTGATTATACATTTTTACGGACTTTTGGATGCGCTTGTTGGCCAAATCTACGTCCGTACAATTCAACTAAGCTACAACCGCGATCAACCCAGTGTCTCTTCTTAGGATACAGTCCTCTCCATAAAGGATACAAATGCCTCAACGTCTCAACCAACCGCCTCTACATATCTCGGGATGTAATTTTTAATGAAAGTGTTTTTCCCTTAGCTTCCGCATCAACTCCTCATTTGGAGACCACTTCGTCTACCTTGCAGTTAAATCCTTCTGTCACTCAATTGGTAATTCCTCTCCATCATGACTCTAGACCCACAGCAGCAGCCTCATTGGATTTGGATTCTCCATCGGATATAACACCCTCTCCTACATTACCACCCCCAAGTACTTCTCCTTCTCTTAACCCGCTAACATCTTCCTCGCCCAACTCACATGCAAACATTGAGCCACCACCCACCACTGCCTCTCTTCACCCCATGATTACCCGTGCCAAAAACAAAATCACCAAATCCAAGCAGTTTAACGATGGAACCACGCGATACCCCCTGCCCCGTGCTCTACTTGCTGCATCTGAACCACCACCCGTTGAACCCACTTGCCACTCCACTGCCGTCAAGGATCCAAACTGGCGCCAAGCAATGAATGTTGAATTTGATGCCTTATTAAAAAATAAAACGTGGTCTTTAGTTCCATCTTCAGAAGCACAAAATGTTGTCGGTTGTAAGTGGGTCTTTCGGTTGAAAAGAAAAGCGGATGGGTCTATTGAACGTTACAAGGCTCGGCTAGTTGCTAAGGGGTTTCATCAACAAGCAGGCCTTGACTACGGTGAAACATACAGTCCAGTGGTTAAACCCACTACAGTGCGTCTTGTTCTATCTATTGCTCTCTCTGGTGGCTGGCCAATACACCAAATTGACATACAGAACGCATTCCTACATGGGACTCTCTTTGAGGTTGTCTACATGACCCAACCTCCTGGGTTCATTCATCCTCAATACCCTTCTCACATTTGCAAGCTTTACAAAGCATTATATGGCTTGAAACAAGCCCCACGGGCTTGGTTCTCACGCTTAAGCTCAAGGTTAATGCAACTTGGCTTCACCAGCTCACAGTCGGACACCTCCCTCTTCATTCATCGCACATCAGGCTTTCTCATGTTAGTCTTAGTTTATGTTGATGATATACTGATTACATGCTCAAGCACTTCGGCAATTCAGTCTCTCCTTAGTGCTCTCCATCACTATTTTGCTGTTAAAGATTTGGGGCCACTTAACTACTTTCTGGGGATCGAAGTCTTGTCAAATGCACATGGTCTTTTTCTCTCACAGCAGCGGTATATTCTAGACATTCTCAAACGCACCAAAATGGTAGATGCAAAGCCGATCAGTTCTCCCATGGCCTCCTCTAGCCATCTCTCGACATTTGAAGGTGACATACTCTCAGACCCTACAATTTACCGCAGTACAGTCGGAGCACTACAGTATGTATGCATCACTCGTCCCGACATCTCATTTTGTGTTAACAAACTCTCCCAGTTTATGCACAAACCCACAAATCTCCATTGGCAATCAGTTAAACGTTTGTTGCGATATCTTAAACAAACCATCCAACATGGTCTTCAATTCCGGCAATCATCTACCACTCATCTCCACGCCTTCTCCGATGCTGACTGGGCCGGTAGTCGCGACGATCGCTGCTCAACTGGAGGCTATTGCATCTTTCTCGGTAATAACTTAATTTCATGGAGTTGTCGCAAACAACAAACTGTTGCACGTTCAAGTACCGAAGCAGAGTACAAAGCCTTAGCCAACACTGCTGCAGAATTGTCATGGTTAACATCTCTATGTTCAGAAATTGGACTTCACATGCCTCGCCCTCCAACATTATGGTGTGACAACATTGGTGCCACATACCTCTCCGTCAACCCGGTGTTTCATGCACGGACCAAGCATGTTGAAATTGACTTCCACTTTGTTCGCGATATGGTTGCAAAAAATAAGTTGTCCATCAAATTCATCTCCAGCAAAGACCAGATTGCCGACATCTTCACCAAACCACTATCATCCACACGATTTGGTATTCTTCGAAGCAAGCTCAACGTCCTTCCTATACCGTTGTGCTTGAGGGGGCGTGTTAGAGACCTTTCCAAACCCAGCAACCACATGGTCAAACTAGCTCAGATATCTGCTACTGAAGAAGATAAGGATCAAGCTAAGACCAAGTCAAACATATCTCAACCTCCCTAGTCTATCTCCTATTCTTGTGTATACAGTTGAGACCATCTCAATCACTTGTAATCACTCTTATTATAAATACAAGGCCTTAACCTGTATTAAGGTAAGGTAGCCAATATAATTAATTCTATTACAAGAAGTCAGTCAACAACAATGACGGGTATGTTGACAAGGTACGACAGTTGACACAATAGTAAGTAGTAAATGCTCACTTTATCGATGATTATTCTCGTTATATTTCTTGCACGAGGAACCTAAATTGTTTTGAGTTCCAAGGAATTTTGTAATATTGTTGGAGTAAAAGTTGAACAGAAGATTGGATGTTCACGTACAATAGAAAGGATCACCGGAATTGAACTTTTTTGCATACTTGAAGAAGTATGGGATTCCAGGACAATTCTCTTGCACAAAAACTCCTCAATAAAATGGTGTTGCTGAGAGAAAGAATAGACTTGTGGTCAAGATGTGCAGAAGCATGATGCATGCAAGGAATGTACAATCTCAATATTGGGTAGAAACCATAATGATAGTTGCTCACATGATTAATAGAATTGCCAAGAGCTAAACTTGCATTTTCACCATATTACTTGCTAATTGGAAGAAGGCAAATAGTACGCCACTTTAAAGTATTTGATTGTGTTTGTTATGCGTGGATACTAAATAGATAAAGAACCAAATATGACAAGAAGGTTGTACATTGAATGTCTGTTAGCTACGATGAACAAAGGAAATGGTGGAGAAGTATTGATCCTACCACCAATAGGGTTTACATCTCAAGGAACATCGTTTTTCACTGAGTTGTTGTCGTGGTGGTTCTTAGAGAATGTAAAGCTAGCTACCAGATTATTTAGATCTTGTAGAGACGTTGCAGGTGTGGAAAGAAAAGATTGACAAGAATTCAATCAAGCTACACACGGTAACTCTGAACTTGGAGGTGCCAAGTTCACCAAAGTCGAAAGTTGTGGAGCTAGTTTAAGTGGTTCACCGTTCACCATTGGAAGAGCCACACTTAATGGTTCCAACTTCAAGAGGTTCAGGAGAATGGACTTTAAATCCTTGGAGGATCGAAACGATGTAGAGCAAGCTGGTCGAGGTACTTGAGAGCGTGACAAAGATGTCGGTACTTCAAACTCACCAACGACTGAGGATTTAAGACCGTCACCATTTGATTTGTTTGATGAGAGGAACAAGGAGTTCAACACTGATCTGAATTCAGAATGTCAGGTCGAATGAGAAGACCATTCCAATGTTCAACTTGGCATGAGATAGAGTCAATGCTGAGGGAAGTGTTGAGAGAGAGAGAGATGGTCCAGAAGTCACTCCCATCCCTTGGATCATGATCTAACAGCAGAAATGTGATGGTGGCTCCGGGCTCCATTGATCAAGCGACTGCAATGTGGAGGCATTGATCCTTTGCTCCCAAAAAAAAGGCTCTTTTTGCTAGAGTTCCTACAAACAAACAAACAAAAACATAATTAGATTATTTTCAAATGAAATGCAAGATACAGTAATAAAAATTGGGAGTTCAATATGTAACTAATTGGATGTTTTTGCTGACAGGAATTTCCTCTTTTGTATATACTTGTTCCATGTGGATTTATATTCATATCATGGCTATATGGTGTGTTCTGTTCAGGAAGTGGATGATCTGATGATTAGAAGGTTTCTACGTGTTCGTAATCTAGATATCGACAAGGCTTCTGGTCTATTTCTGAAGTACCTTAAATGGAGACGAGAATTCGTCCCTCATGGTTCCATATCTGAGTCACAGATCCCGAACGAAATTGCCCAGAAGAAGATGTTTCTGCAAGGATTTGATAAGAAAGGTCGTCCCATTTCAGTTGTCTTCGGTGGCAGACATCTCCCCACCAAAGGAAAAGGAGGTGTAGATGACTTCAAGCGTATGTTCTCACATTTGATTCTTCATCTTCCCAGGTCAATCCATAATGAAAAACTTGATTTGGGCTTGAACCCCTGGCTCAATTGGTTGACATACTGCACCACAACCTCGAGGTTATATGTTCAACCCCAGCTTACCAGGAAAAAAGCTGAGTTGATCATTGACAAAACTCTTGACCAATCATTTTTTTAGTCTGGAACACTGGATTACAAGATTCAGATATGTTCATGTAAGAAGTAGATACTGAAGTTGAAACCTTCATGCTTGTCTTTACAGGTTTTGTGGTATATGGTCTCGACAGAATATGCGTAAGGTAACTCATTCTCTGTTTAGTTCATTGAATCCTTACCATTATCTTTTCTGTTTCCCCGTGGGTTCAAATTTTTCCTACATATTAATACCACTCAGCAGATCTTGACCTGGAAACTCAAGCATAAGATGTGTCATAGATGTAGATTATGTGTAATAAATCTCGATCTTGCAGGATGCCGAGAGGACAGGAAATGTTTGTTGGCATTGGAGATCTTGAAGGATGGGGATACTCGACCTGCGACATCCGCGGATACCTAGGAGCTCTGTCTATCTTGCAGGTTTAGTTCTTCACCATAAAGCTTTTCATCCTAAGTTTTAAACCAAGGTCTAAAATCTCGATCCTACGATAGAAAGAAGTTGTACTAGGAAAAAAAGTTTCTAGAAATGATTTTTGCATGTAAGGCTCTGCATGGTGATTAACGATTTGTATGTTAGAAAGTGCTGCTATGGAAAAAGTTTTATGACATTTAGGCTATGTATGGTTGCCTTGAATAAGTTTTCTAGAAATGATTTTTGCATATAAATGTCATTAAACTTTTTCCATTAGCAGCACATTCTAACATACAAATCATTTTTCTATAAAACTTTTTGTTGATCACCATACAGAGCCTTATATGCAAAAATTATTTCTAGGAAATTTATTCAGAGTAACCATACAGAGCCTTATATTAGAATAACTTGTATAACTCGAATTGCGGCAATGGCAGGATTCCTACCCAGAGAGACTTGGCAAGTTGTTTCTAGTCCACGTGCCTTACATTTTTATGAAAGCATGGAAGATCATCTACCCATTTATCGATAGCAACACCAAGAAAAAGGTAATTTCTGAAACTCTTCTCTGCTTGTATCACATAATATCCAATTATCCATTGATGTTCACAGTTCACTGCTGCTAGTTGGAATGAATAGGCTTAACAATACCAGTTGTAGCTGGATAGGTGTATTGAGCGTAGAGAAGTTGGGAACGTAAGACAGCGAAAAGGACCATCACGAATTTTTGAAATATTGTTGATATTTTGGTTCTCGAAATGCATACTTGTATCTACCTACCCATGTTTTGAAACCAAATCATATCGCAGAATTTGTAAGAGGATTGGATAAAATTTCACCATAAAGGAACGATATTTCTACTATTTCAACAAAAAACAAGAGGAAACAAACAATATTTTTAACATCAAATTTCATTTACTATGGTAGTTTTACTTGGTATTTGGTAATGAATGTTGGAAATCTGCACTCAATTTGATGGAGGAGACAGAAACAAGAGAAAGATTTGATCTTCAAAAGGCCTGATAATCCGATGTCTTTTAGACCATATTTTTTCCCTTCCAGTCAGAACTGCAAGTACACAATGGGTGTGAAAATTTTGCCTTCAGGATACAATGAAGTCTCATTCAAATACCGTTGGATTCGGATTATGTAATGTGGGACTAAATTTTTGCAAGTAGTTTCACTTAGAGCCACAAAATAACAAAAAGCCAAACATAGGATTTATTGATATTTTCCAACAATGAAATGTGGAATTAAAGGACGTCCCTAGTTTTTGAAAGTAATATTGAAACAAAATGCCGTTTCATCAAATATATACATGCACCACATGTGCGAGCACATATTTCTTTTCTCTCGAGGTGTTAACCCGGTCTCTGTATTCCATTATGTGTGGGTTGGATGATAAGACCCACAGAATCAGGTCAAATCATGAAGTGTTTTCATGGAATTTTACTTAAAACCACATGATCCAAACTGTAAACCATAGGATTTTAACACTTCCATTACCTAGCACACCAGACACCCACTTCCTGATCAGAGTGCAAGCAAACCCACTTGCATTTCTGGGTTATGGAGTCGGAAAATAATTTTTAACCATTTTTGTTTGCGTGTTTGACGCACTTCCACGCAGATTGTCTTTGTGGAGACCAAAAATCTGACATCAACACTACTTCAAGACATCGATGAGAGTCAGCTCCCAGAGATTTATGGAGGTAAGCTGCCATTAGTGCCCATTCAAGACGCCTAATTAGCCGACTCCTCTCATGAGAAGAGATCCTCGTCCTGTCTCCACTGCTCTTAGGATTATCTTGAGAAGGTGGAACCAGAATGATCTTCTAAGGATGCTGTGTAGTTCTCTATTATACTTTTAAGTTATGTATTCGTTTACCACATATTATTTACTAAGGGTGTGTTTGATACGCATGCAAATTGGGTGTGCAAATAAATTTATGCGTGCAATCGTTTCCCACGCATATTTGGCACGCGTGCATTCAGTGATTTGCACATGCACATGGGCAAATGAATGCTCGCCCTCTTTAGCAATTAAAAACCCATTTCACCCCCTACGCAATCGTTTACACAACCTCCTTGTGCAAACGATTTGCATAGGTACAAATTAAAATCTAATATTTTCTCAAATCAAGTCATATCTTTCCGAAAAGAAAAAAAAAAAACAGAAATAATGGATAAAGTGGCCTTGAATTTTAAAATTTTCAATTTTAAAAATGGAAAAAATAAGAAAAAATAATATCCTTTTTTTCACATAGTATGTGGCAACCTTATGGGTATTGACTCTTTGGACCATTCAAACCTATGAATCTCGTACCCCAAATAATGCTCAAAATCCTACGGTTAAAATCAACCTATGATTGGCTGATCAGCAGTCCACATGGCACATTTTTAGATGATGCTGACCGTATGGATGTTTGGCCAATCCCTAGTGAACCTACAAACCAAAAGTCAGCCTGATTAGTAATTTCAAACCTTTCAATCTTGTACCCCAAATAATGCTCAAATTCGTACGTTAAAATCAATTCATGAAAATGACTAATCCAAAAATAGCATAATTGCCATTGTATTATTGGAACACGTCCTGCCAAGTCAAGCAACATGGCACTGTAGTCGTCTCAAAATATAGAATTGAGAGGCCTTTTGGCATTTTAGCGTTGGAGATGCTCTAAGATCGTGACCTCTCATGGAAGGTTTTAAATTGTTTGTTGTAACCATATAATGGCCCCACGACGTTACCATGTCATCGACCTTGATGACAGGGTGAGTAAGACTTTGATGACAGGGCATGTCATCAAGGCCGATGACAAGATGCAAGAGCAACCTCGTGGCATACTCTTAGAGGACTCTGACCGTATGGATGTTTTTCCAATCCCTATATGAACCTACAAACAAAAAATAAGCATGATTTGTGATTTCAAACCTTTGGATCTTTGTACCTCAAATAATGGTCAATATGCTCAAATTTTACACGGTTAAAATCAACCCATGAAAACAATTCCAATCCAATGCCTACAAATCACTAATCGGGCTGATTTTAGGTTTGTAGGTCCACCTAATGACTGGCCAAACATCTATACGGTCAGAGTCCTCTAAGAGTGTTCCACGTGGCTCGCATTGTGCCCTGTCATCGACCTTGATGACAGGGCCTGTCATCAAAGTTTTATTCCGTTACCATTATAATGTGTCACATCAATCATGTTTCAGTCAGATGAAATAGTTAGAATATTAATAATTTACTTTTTAATAAAACCTCAATAACAGTATAAAAAAAAGTTTTTTTTTTCAAAAATAATGGCCATTATAATGGATATCCCATTTTTTTCGTAAAAGGCGTTGTAATAGAAAATAATGTAACGGGGTTGGGGCGTTACCGTTATAACAACCACTATTTTCATTATAACGGGCGTTTTTTAAACCAGGCTCGAATCAGCATCTTTCTTGAATCCCTTTTTTTATCACCAAGCATGGAAAACAAAATATATGTAATTATTTCAAATATATATATATATATATATATATATAACATTATAATGATCGCAATATATTGATATGATGGTTCATAATGTCGTTATTAACTATTATAACAGCCGATGTAGAAACCGTTATATAAATGGAATACTCGCCAAGACTTTTTTTTCTTATATACCCTATAAATCTCAAATAATTGGAAAAAGCTTGGTCGTAGTGTCATGCCTTCATGTATAGTACTTCTAGCACTATCATCGGGCTTCACATGACGTAACAATGATGAGATAATTGTGTCATTAATCGCATAAAATAAAGGAGAATCGTCGTAAATATTATTTTAGGACGATTTGTATGGTTCCCCTGAATAAGTTTTCTAAACATGATTTTTGCATTTAAATGTCATAAAACTTTTTTCTGTATTAACGCTTCCTGATATATACAAAAGCGAAAGCTAACACCCTTTTTGTTATTTATGGTGCCGTAACTATTTATTACCGTTATTTTCTGATATTTATGGTGCTATAACTGCCTGTCACGGACTTTAGTCCCACATCAGCTGTGTACTAGGAGGTCTTGGACTATAAGTGTGGGGGGGTAGGCACCACCTAATAGGCTACTCTTTTGGGTTTGGAAGTGCCCTCGTGACAAGTGGTATCAGAGTCTACCTAGGGACATCAGAGGTGGGGACGACCGTGGGTCCCATGCGGGGTTGTGTGGGTCCCCCTGACGAGGGCGTCAGGGTCTAAGCGGGGGAGCCTGTCACGGACTTTAGTCCCACATCGGCTGTGTACTAGGAGGTCTTGGACTATAAGTGTGGGGGGGTAGGCACCACCTAATAGGCTAGTCTTTTAGGTTTGGAAGCGCCCCCGTAATATGCCGCTTCAAAATTTTACTCTTATGATGATGCATTGGCTACTTACAATATATCTAAGCCCAAACCCTAACCAACGAATCAACTCGCAATAATAATATTTATTTTTCATAAATTGACTCTTTTGTTAGTATCTACTCTCGCCAGCGTTATATAAGCCCCCCTTGTCGATATGAGTGCTTATAATTCACATATAATTTGTGTATTCTTTTTATTTTTTAGGAAAAATAATTCCTACGGTACATTGTAATTTCTTACCGTATACAAATTTATCAATGGGGAGCATGCCTACGGCACATTTCAATTTGATACCGCATAGCTGAAAAGTGGAAAAATATAGAGATTGATCAATAAAAACAAGGTTTAAAAGGGGTACTCAATGTAACGGTATAACGGACTGGGGGTGTTACTGTTTTCTCCGTTGTAACGAATTGTAACACTCAGAGGCAAAAACAGAAAATAACGGGAAAAATGCCGCTATAATTAAAAATTCAAAATATGAATTTCGAATTTTCAATAAAAAAAATGTCAGAAAATAAAGGAAATAACGGGTTTTTTTCACAAATTTTTCCTGAAAATAATGGTGGTTATTTTCTGAGCGACATAACGGGGGAGGTCCGAATCCATTATAATGGCTGTTATTTTCGTTATAACGGTTAATTTTAAAACCATTATGAAAAGTACTGATCTACATTCATTTGAAACGATGAAATCTAGATCATCCGATATTAATATGCAACAAGACGTACGGATATACTGTGTACATATGGTCAACCCATTAATAATATTAATTTTTCCTTATCCAAAAAAAATAAAATAATCAATAAATCCAAGTCGTCGCAGTTACGACATATGTATTGGCTCTGCAGTACACATTGTTGTGGGACCTTTTCCGTGTTATTTTCCTTTTAAAGAAATTTTTATTTATTTGATTACACGCAATATTTCATGTGCATCGGATGTATGCAATTTAATATGTAAAACATAGCTGGTGGCCAACCAGCTTTGATGACATACGTATCATTAAGTGAGCATATTTTTTAAAGGGACCCCCATTTCTGACCCACTTTTTTGACGCCCATCTTGGCGTACCCACATAGAAGATGAATCAATGGCTGATTTTTGTTGGGGATGATAACCTCACCATATAGATCACCCCAACAAAAAATCAGCCCATTCTGAAATTTCTAACCCCATCAAATGTGGTTTTAAAATTCCACGGTAAAAATCGACGGTCCATAATTCTTCAGCTTCTAAACCAATCTATGAATATCAAAATGATTTGAATTTTTGTGAGGATGATCTCCTCACTATATAGATCGTCCTCAACAAAAATCAGCCATTGATTCATCTTCTATGTGGGTACACCAAGATGGGGGTCAAAAAAGGGGTCCCTTGAGCCCGACCCTTTTTTAATGTTGGTTGTTGGGTCATCCATTAATTGGCTGTCGACATGAAGAGCGTGGGGCACGTGGCCCATAACCTCTTAACATTTCGCTCTGCGAAAAGAGAGAGAGAGATATTTTCCAATTCATTCTTTTTTTAGGGCGTGTTTGATTGCCAATTTTCCAGTGGGGAAATCGAATTTTTTCACATAATTAATTGGAAATTGCATATTTTCTGGGGTGCAATCAAACAACCCTATCCGATATATTTTCCCAGAAAAATTTCGTTGAAAGAAATATTCTCAGGAAAATTACTGAAATAGTCTCCATCTTCTTTTCTGAAAAATCTTACCCAAGGGTAGGAGCGGTCCTAACCCATTAATGTTTGGGCCAAGATTGAAAGTTAGTAGGTAAAGGCGGGTTTTGAACCCAGGTTGTGGCGGTATCAACACTCACCAGCCTTACCAACTTAGCAAACTGTGGGTTTAACTCATCAACGCAACATACCATTCAAGGCGAGCAAATCTTTGAATACGATGTCCATTATGAACGTTGATGGACTACATTATGAGCCACGTGGCGTACTCTTAAAGACCACTGGCCGTATGGATGTTGGGCCATCCCTAAATGTACCTATATGTATACTATTATAAAGCAACAATTGGGGTTGGCCCGCATGTGACACACTTAGAGGCCTCTCTAGTCATTAAATGTCTTCAGGTTGTCTGGCATGCCCACGTCCCTCATCAATGATAATGAGGTACAATAGTATAAGCCACATTGCATACTCTTTGAGACCACTGACCTTATGGATGTTTGTCCCGTTCCTAGGTGGACCTATATACCAAATATCAGTTTGATTAGTGATTTCCTACCTTTGAATTTGAGTACCCCAAATAATGCTTGAAATCTATGGTTAAAAATCAGCTCATGAAAACGACTCCAATCAAATCCTTAAAAATCACTAATCAGGCTGATTTTTTACATATAGGCCCACCTAGAGATGGGCCAAACATCGATACGATCAGTGATCTCTACAGATTCCACGTGTAAGGTGCATGTGCATAGTTCGCGGCGTTCACCTAGTCAGTCTAATTAGGGATGGGACACACATCCATAATGTGGTTCATCATCCACGTTGACGAAATTTAAGACTTCCCACTAAATACCAACCTGATCCGGGGTCCTATCCATCCATAGTTTATCCTTTTTTTGTCAAATTTTCGTGATTGTCAAAAAAGAGATTGTCACTTTTCTGCATTAGGGGGTACCAGTCAAACGGCAGGTGACGATAAATGGGGAAAGATTAGCTGGCCCCAGAAGCCCTCCTCCCAAAAAATGACTGACAAGTACCCCTGGTTGACCACTAACTAAGGGCTTAATGTGACCGCGGATTTGAGTACATGTCAAACATTTTGGGTGGGGGAGACTTCAAAGTTTGAAGTCCCTGTCCAGCGAATCTTTTCTCCTGTGGAAAAAAATTTCGCTGGCCCTAGGGTACCTCAAACTTTGAAGTCTCCCTCCCAAAATGTCTGACAAGTACCCCTTGTTAACCACTAACCAAGGGGTTGGGTTAAAGGATTGCCGCGGGTATGTGTCAGACATTTTGGGTGGGTAGAATCGAAGAATCCTTTCGTGCCGAACGCACCACAATATGAGCCACGCAACATATTCTTAGAGGACACTGACCGTATTGATGTTTGGCCAATCCCCAGGTGGACCTACAAATTAATTAGTGATGGGAGTTCATATTTGCACACCCTATTCCCCCCGTGGACTCCTAGTCGGGGCACACCCCAAAAAGAGAGATCTCTCTAAAACTTGGTTGACCGGTGACAGCACACAAAATGAGCCACGTGGCACATTATTAGAGGACACTAACTGTATAGATGTTTAGCCAATCTCTAGGTGGACCCTACAAACCAAAATTCAACTTGATTAGTGATTTCTAAGTGTTGAATGGAGCCATTTTCATGGGTTGATTTAACCGTCAGAATTTGAGCATTATCAACCATTTTTTGGGGTACAAGATCAAAAGGTTCGAAATCATTAATCAAGCTGATTTTTCGTTTTTAGGTCCACCTAAGGATTGGCCAAACATCCATACGGTCAGTGTCCTCTAAAAAAATATGCCACGTGGCTCATTTTGTGAGCGGTCAGTGACCATCACCAGTCAGCCAAGTTTTAGAGGGCGATCTCTCTTTTTGGGGTGTGCCCCGACTAGGGGTCCACCGGGATAGGAAATGGGGTGTGCAAATATGCACTCCCATTAGTAATTTCTAAGCATTGGACTAGAGTCATTTTCATGGGTTGATTTTCACGGTGGGAATTTTAGCATTATTGACCATTATTTGAGGTACAAAGATCCAAAGGTTTGAAATCACTCGTCAGGCTGATTTTTGGTTTGTCCGTCCACCTAGGTATTAGCCAAACATCCATATATTCAGTGTCTTGAATGTGCCACGTAGCTTATATTGTGGGCGGAGAGTAAAATTTGCCTGACCGACTATAATACGAGACATGTAGCACATTTTTAGAGGACGCTGACCGTATGGATGCTCTTCCCATCCCTAGGTGTACCTACAAACTAAAAATCAGGTTGATTAGTGACTTAAAACCTTTAATTCTTGTACCCCCCAATAATGCTCAAATTCAAACGGTTAATATCAACCCATGAAAATGACTCTAATCCAATGCTAAGAGATCACTAATCAGTTTGATTTTTGATTTGTAAGTCCACCTAGAGATTGGCCAAACATCCAAACGGTCATTGTCCTCTAAAACTGTGTTACGTGGCTCATACTGTGGGTGAAGGTCACTGACCGATGGTCAGGGAAGTCTTCGGTCTACCCCGTCGGCTACGCATGAAGGATGGGATCCGAGTACCCTTCGCTTCACGCGGACCGTTTGCGAAGGGTTGCTCGCACCATCCCCTTTGCCACACACGTACCCTTAGACTGTTTGGGAGTAAAACTTACCTAACCACCAGTGGTCTGGTAGCTACCAGACCACACACAAGTTGTTGGACGCGTCTCCACTGTACGGTGGCAAGTCGCATCGGCACGAGCCACTCCAAACTCGTCTCCTCCTCTGGTTAACTGGTAAGTTTAAAAAAAAGCAAAAGGTCAGTATCTCGCAAAACAAAAATCCCGAGTATCGCTTTGATGACAGAGTGCAATAGGAGGCACGTGGCAAACTCTTAGAGGACTCTGACCGTATGGATGTTTTTCAAATCCCTATATAGACCTATAAACAAAAAATCAGCGTGATTTGTGATTTCGAACCTTTGGATCTTTGCACCTCAAATAATGATTAATAATGCTCAAATTTCCCACGGTTAAAATCATCCCATGAAAACAATTCCAATCCAACGACTAGAAATCACTAATCGGGCTGATTTTAGGTCTGTAGGACCATCTAATGATTGGTCAAACATCTATACGGTCAGAGTCCTCTAAGAGTGTTCCACGTGGCTCGTATTGTGCCCTGTCATCGGCCTTAATGACCGGATCCTGTCATCAAAGGTTTATTCAAAAATCCCTTTTCCCTGTTGGACAAAGATGTAACAAGGTATGCCCGAAACTGTTTCAAATGCAGAAGCACGATTTTTCGGTACTCACCACTGTCATTTGGGCCCACTGACCGCATGGATGTCTATCCCATCCCTTGGTGGATATACAGACCAAAAATCACCCTGATTGGTAATCTATAACCATTAAATTTTAACACTTTTTAGCACCTTTTAAGGCAATCTTATAGCCGTTGAATGCAACCATTGTCTGAGTACTAATACCAACGGCTACAAATCATTAAACGAGCTGATTTTTGGTATGAATGTCTTAAGGGGTGGGCTAAACATCCATAAGGTCAGTGGGCCCAGATGGTAAAGGTGACTACCAAAAATACCGCTTCAGCAAATGAAAAGATCTCAGGTATACCTTATTACATCAGGACCCTTCCCCGTTATTACTGGAGGTAAGTTTTAAAAAAAAAAAGGAGAGTAGAATTTCTGGGGTCAGGGACTCAGGATCGAGGGACAACTATTTTTGACAACCATTTTGGTGGACCCACGTAGAAGATGAATCAATGGCTGATTTTTGGTGAGGAGAAGAGAGGTATAGACTGGAGAGATTTTCGTTTTGCGGGACACCGGTGATGAAGGGAAGAGATTTACAGCTTACTGAGTAAAACTTCTGCAATAAGCCGGTCACAGCGCACAATCCGAGCCACGTGGCACGCTCTAAGTGGAAGCTTACCGTATGGATGTTTGGCCAGTCCCTCGGTGGACCTGCAAACCAAAAATCCTCGTGATTAGTGATTTACAACCTTTGGATCTTTGCATCCAAATAACGCTCAATAATGCTCAAATTCCGACGGTGAAAATCAATCCAGGAAAATAATTTCTATCCTGTGCTTAGAAACTAATGATCAGGTATAGTTTTGGGTTGTAGGTCCACCTAGTGATTGGCCAAACATCCATACGGTCTGTCCACTAAGAGTATGCCACGTGGTTCGTATTGTGCGTTCCGGTCGGAACGCTAGTTTTTTTTTATTTTTATTTTTAAACTTCCCTGTTTAGCTTTTCATTTTTTTTTAAACTTACCAGTTAACCAGAGGAGGAGACGAGTTTGGAGTGGCTCGTGCCCATGCGACTTGCCACCGTACAGTGGACACGCGTCTAACAACTTGTGTGTGGTCTGGTAGCTACCAGACCACTGGTGGTCAGGTAAGTTTTACTCACTGTTTGGGGCAAGTTTGGACTTTGGACTATGTGCGTACGAAAGTGGATTCGTACAAAGGTGCGTGTCTGAGGCTCTGAGCTACCTTTCCAGCGAATTCCCCGAAGGTAGGAAGTGTGAGCGAAGCCGAGTAAAACTTGTGTCACAAGATGTTGTGACCGAACACGGTCACAGCACTCAATACTAGCCACGTGGTATATTATTAGAGGACAACGACTGTATGGATGTTTGGGCAGTCCCTCGGTGGACGAGTAAACAAAAAATCAGCTTGATTAGTGATTTCTAACTGTTTCTACTGAAGTTATTTTCATGGGTTGATTTTAACGGTAGGAATTTGAGCATTATTGAGCGTTATTTGGGTGCATAAATCCGAAGGTTTTAAATCACTAATCAGGCTGATTTTTGGTTTGTAGGTCCATCGAGGGACTGGTCAAACATCTATACGGTCAAAGATCTCTGATAATGTGCCACGTTGCTCGTATTGAGTGCTGTGACTGTTCCATCACAACATCTTGTGACACAAGTTTTACTCAGCGAAGCCGATCACAGACCACAGTACGAGGACTCGTAGTGATACTGACCGTATGGATGTTTGGCCAATAACTAGGTGGATCTACAAACCAAAAATAAACCTGATTAGTGATATCTAAGCGTTGGATTGAAGTTATTTTCATGGGTTGATTTTAACCGTAGGAATTTGAGCGTTATTTGGGTGCAAAGATGCAAAGGTTGTAAATCACTAACCAGGCTGATTTTGGGTCTGCAGATCCACCGAGAGACTGGTCAAACATCCATACGGTCAACGTCCTCTAATAGTGTGCCACGTGGCTCGTATTGTGGTCTGTGACCCGAAGTTTTACTCTTTTTTGCTGATGATCAGTCTCGGTAAGGTATTGTGGATCGCAATAAAAACGCGATACACGGCATCCTCTTCGGGATCACTGACAGCATGGATGTTTGGCCCACACTTTGGTGGACCTATAAACTAAAATTTGGACTAATTTGTGGTTTCTAGCCAATTTGACTACCCTAAAAGTTGCTTGAACGGCACATCTTAAAATCAACCTTTGAAAAATGTTTTAATCAAATGGTTAAATATCACCAATCAGGCTGATATGTGGTGATTTGGTCTAGCAAGGGGTGGGACAAACATCTATACGGTTAAAAAATCTGAAGAGTGTGTGCTTTTTACACCACCCACAACGCCCAACGAGAGCGGCTCTCAAAAAAAATAATCTAAGATCATCGACGGTCTAAAACTAGGGAAAACAATACTATTACTAATAAAGAAAGCTATTTGGGGTAATTGCGTCTTTTAGGTGCAAAGCATTTAAGCTCTAGCGAACAATTTTACTACCTAACATGACATGTATTTTAACTCCCGGCAGGCCATGAGAAGGACATGTAGTACTTACTCTCTCTCCCTCGTCCACACGCACACGTACAGTTAACGGAATTTCTAACGGAAATTTCTTTCCGTCAGTGGCATTGATGTAGTCCTCTCTTTCTCTCACTATAAATGTACATGTACATGTACTTGTAGAGACCAGAGAGAGAGAGAGAGAGGGAGAGGGAGGAAGGAAGGGAGATTGTGTTGATCTGTTGTTCTTCTGTTGTCACTGTTCCAACAGGACATACAGGTTTTTTTTTATGAGTGAAACAGATTAAGGTATGGAGGCTAAAGAAGATATAATGGAAGAAAAGGATGCGCAGGATAGCATGAGAAGCAATGAGATGGAGCAGAACAAATTAGATGTCATGAGAGTCTTTGTTGAAAAACAGGATGCTACTTCAAAGGTTCTTCTTCTTCTTCTTCTTGGCTTACTTTGATTTAGCTGGTTTTTTTTCCTTTTTTTTATGGTGTTCTTGTTTGTATGATTTGCATCTATTCTTTTGATCCTTGTTTGGTTTATTTAGTTTTCTTGGTATTTTTTCAAATTCGAATGGGTTTTTTTTTATTTTTTGGTGGGAATTTCGTCTGAAATAAGTTTACTGAAAAAACAGTGTTTGCTATTCATGTCTCTGATTATAATTTTGCAAGAATTTCTTCTTTTGGCAATGGTGTGGAGAGAGAGAGAGAGAGGGAGGTGGGTACGTTCTTTTTCAGTACTACATCCTTAACTCTTCTCTTCCTTCTTTTGATTCCTAACTTACTTTTATGGGATTCCTTCCTGCTCTGCATTTTAGCTTTTGTTTCGACTGTAGATTTGGAAAATATGTTTTTTTTTTTTTTTGTGGCGTTATTTGCGCACACCTTTTTTTGAGTGACACACACCTCTTATCCGCACATACCCGAAGTGGTGTGAAAAATAAAAAACGGAACGAAGAGGAACTCACCACCACCGTCTTCTTCTTCTTCACCACCACTACACCACCACCACTCCCTCCCTCCCTCTCGCTCTTACCTGGTGGTGGGCGGCGGCCTCCTCCTCTTCTTCTCCGAGCAGCCTCCTTTTCCTCTCTCTCTCTCTCTCTCCTTAAAAAAAAAACTCCCCCTATCAGTGACACAGGGTGGACACTACCAATATGGCCAAAGCCATGTCCACCTTGTGTTACCGATACGGTCGAATTTTTTCTTTTTTTTTAGGGAGAGGGGGAGAAAGAGATCTCTCCCTCCCTCTTCTTTCTCCTCCTCTTCTTCTTCTTCCTCTCTCTCTCCCTCTTCCTCTCGGAGAAGAAGAGGAGGCCACTTGGAGAAGAAGACGAAGTGGAGGAAGAGGGGGCCGCCGGGAGAAGAGGAGGAGGCCCACCTCCTCCTTTTCTTCTTCTCTCTCTCGGTCGTGGAGTTTTATTTTTATTTTTTTTATTACTTATTTGCACACACCAAGAGGTGGGTGTCACTCAAAATAACGCCTCTTTTCTCTTCCCATGCCTCTCGCACGCTTGGATTTTTAGGGTCTGTTTGGCAGTGGAGAGTTCAAATGATGGCTCGCATAATTATTTGGATGCAAAAATTTTATCCACCATTGGATCACTTTCTATTTTTTCATCTAATGATGCTGTCAGCGTGTGGGCCCGTGCGTACAGTTTTTCTTTTTCATTTTCAGTCCAAAAAATATAATTTTTCCACCAAGACTTGAAAAAGTGGACAAATATTTTCCTAAACTGGAGGGTGAGAATTTATTTACCCACTTCTGAACGCAAATTGATGGTCCTGCCGAAAACATTTAGCCAACGGTCGAAAATGTAATTTACGCTAGATTTACACGTGATTCAATCTGACCGTAGGCCCTGCTTGGTATCCTGTCTGTAGTTTGCAGGAAAATGTTTATAGGCAAATATTTGATAATCAAATGTTTGCAAAATGACGAACATTTGTTGGGAAAATGTTCGAATTCGCGGCTGTTTGTAGTCATTTTTTTTACTACAAGCTTTAGACCACTTTTTCCCCACCGAGCACATGCAAATGCTGCAAACATTTGCACCCAAACCAAGCAAGGCCTTAGTTTCATTATGTTACACCGCTGCATTTGCTTTCTTTTAGTGAATTAGTTTGATTATGTGCTTGAATGGAACTGATATTTACAGAGCGGTTTTTTATATTTCCAGGACGGATAATTTTTTAAGATTTTGGTCCATGTCGAGTTCGTGTGCATGAAAGTGGGGAGGAAATAAAAAAGAAAAATCTGTCCTGGAAACATCACTTCCCTTTAGATTTTAATTTCCTTATTATAAGTGTCGGTTGATTTTTTAATATTTGATTTTCTTTGTGCCACAAAATGCTTCAAAGTCGTACTGTAAACTGGTCTTCTTTTTATTATCTTCTTCCTGACTCGGTGTGCTTGACCACGGATCTGTTTCTGGAATTTCTGAATTTTCTTCAGAGTTGAAAAGTAATTTGTTTGGTTAGTGGGAACTGACAAATGTGATATAGAACATTAGATGAGAAATATTTGTTGGGTTGATTTCTTGGGTCTTTAGTATTCAGTCACATCTCGCTGTGTGGAAATCGTTTACGTCGTGTTTGTGAGAGAGAAAGTCATCGTTGACTCGATCTACTGGGTGGCGTACAAAGGAAATCACGACTCCCATCTCTTGGCCCGCGTCCAAATGGAGTGGTTGGGACTTGGGACTCATGGTCGGGAGTCGGGACCCATTGAGATTCATGATTGAGAGAGAGATCTCTCAACGATGGTTTCAATATGGGCTTAAGGACTCTTGTGAGTTAAGTTAGCTTAGTATAATTAAGATGCAACAAACCTAGTCTTGGTTTATTAGTTAGCTTGAAGAGTTGAGCTAGAATTCTAGGTGTTGGAGAACGTGTAAGGCGAGGTTTTGCTTTCATAAATTATTTCATTTAGGAAATTTTCCTTTTCTCTTTTCTACTATGTCACAACCTGTGCTGATCACTACCGTGGTAGGTGACCTGTTGTGGGTGTTTGATCCTCGGTAAAGACCTTAGATCAAAGGACGCATGTGTTGGGGATCAATAATGCTGCTCCCAAGGGTGCGGTAGGACGTGCGCTGTTAAAGTCAAAGGGTCACGAGATCGAATCGCGGAATAGGCTCACAAGTGCCATGTCGGTCGTGGTAAAAAAGGCTAAAAGTTTGCCCCCTCCTGACAATATATCCTTTAAGGAGGAATGGCAGCTTGATGCCCAGTTAAAGTCCCAACAACGTGGAGTGTCATGTATCAATTTGAGAAATTAATGATTGTTAATTAAAGGAGACACGTAGAGGTTCCATGTGTCAATTGCAAAGATCTAATGGTATCGTCAATTGCAAAGATCTAATGGTATCGATGGGAAGTCGGGGCTTGGAGATTTTGAAACTCGATAACACACTACAGCATGTAGAAATGTTGTATACAACTATATACTCGAAGGGAAAAGGGCTATGGAAGGTCACAAATGGAAGTGGGGTTCTTAAGCCAATAGATTCCAATGATTTCAAGAAGTGGTCTGAGAAAGGCAATCAGGCATTGATCTTGTGAACATTACTTTCAGAATCTATTATTACATCCCCAAGTTATGGAACTAGAGATTCTGAAAGAGACTCTTCATGCCTTGGAGTGTATATTTTCTCGAAAGAACACTGCTCGTTTGCAATATCTTGATAAACGATATTTGTTCGATGAAACAAGGAAAGTCCATAGTCTAAAGTACATCATCAAGATAAAGCAAACATGTTTAGAGTTGTCTCAACTAGATCTGTTGTATTTTTTTTTTATGAGAATGCTCACCAGAAAACGTTTGGAGTTTCTGTCCAATTGATTGGACTAGTCTATTGAAGTAGCAAGTCCAATCAATTGGACTGACGGACCAAGAAATTTACGAGATTTCTGGGAAACCCTAGTTCATTTTTGGGGGTTATTTAAGTGACCCATTGCTCATTGTATTAAGTGTAAGAGACTCAGAAATATTGGGTGAGAACCAATAGAGAGTGCCTGTGAGAGGTTGTACGAGAGATTGAGAGAGTAATCTTTGTACTTTGTTTACTCAATAGTGAAGATCCGAAAAACTATCCTTCCACGAACAAGCAAAAAATAAGAGAAAAGAAAACATCAATCACACAAACGCAGTAAATTTACATGGTTTAGTAATGTGCCTACGTCCACCGGGTGGGAGATCCTTTGTATGCACTCACTACGATTGAAGATGTGTGTAGAGCATCTGAATCTACATGGGTAGATCGCAGCAAATATTGGTTGTTAGATTTGGCATGTTTGCATTACATGAAGAGCGATAAGAAGTTCATTCGGATTCAATAGCATGATGGAAATAGAGTGATTGTAACTACAATTAACAATCACCATCCTCTAATGAGTGAGGGTGGCGCGCGTGGTGATCTCACCAAGATGTAGTAAGTGTTGTGTTAAAGGACGTGTATCATGTTCCCAGTGTTACAAAGAATCTAGTTTCGTTGTCTCAAATTATTAACCAAAGATACACATTGTTTGGCTCGAATGATGTGAAGATCGTTAATGAAGTCAAAGTGATTGAGAAGCCATTCAACAACGATGGCGTGCGTGTCATCAACAACGATGACGTGTGTTGACAAGGTACAACAGATTGACACAATAGTAAGCAGTAAATGCTCACTTTTATCGATGATTATTCTCGTTATGTGTGGATATATTTCTTGCATGAGGAACCTAAATTGTTTGAGAAATTCAAGGAATTTTGTAATCTTGTTGGAGTAAAAGTTGAACAGAAGATTGGATGTTCACGTACTAACAATAGAACAGACCACCGGAATTGACCTTTTTTGCATACTTGAAGAAGTATCGGATTCCACGACAATTCTCTTGCACAGAAACTCCTCAATAGAATGGTGTTGCTGAGAGAAAGAATAGACTTTCGGTCAAGATTTGTAGATGCATGATGCATGCAAAGTTGCGCACGTGATTAATAGATTGTCAAGAGCTGAACTTGGGCATGTTTCACCAATAGGGTTTTACATCTCAAGGAACATTGTTTTTCACTGAGTTGTCATCATCGTGGTTCTTAGAGAATGTAAAGCTAGCTACCAGATTATTTAGATCTTGTAGAGAGGTTGCAGGTGTGGAAAGAAAAGATTGACAAGAATTCAATCAAGCTACACACAGTAACTCTGAACTTGGAGGTGCCAAGTTCACCAAAGTCGAAAGTTGTGGAGCTAGTTTAAGTGGTTCGCTGTTCACCATTGGAAGAGCCACACTTCATGGTTCCAACTTCAAGAGGTTCAGGAGAATGGACTTTAAATCCTTGGAAGATCGAAACGCATGTAGAACAAGCTGGTCGAGGTACTGGAGAGCGTGACAAAGATGTCCGTACTTCAAACTCACCAACGACTGAGGATTTAAGACCGTCACTACTTGATTTGTTTGATGAGGAACAAGGAGTTCAACAAGGATCTGAATTCAGAATGTCAGGTCGAATGAGAAGACCATTCCAATGTTCAACTTGGCATGAGATAGAGTCAATGCCGAGGGAAGTGTTGAGAGAGAGAGAGATGGTCTAGAAGTCACTCCCATCCCATGGATCATGATCCGACAGCTGAAATGTGATGGTGGCTCCAGGCTCCATTGATCAAGCGACTGCAATGTGGAGGCATTGATCCTTTGCTCCCAAAAAAAAGGCTCTTTTTGCTAGAGTTCCTACAAACAAAAACATAATTAGATTATTTTCAAATGAACTGCAAGATACAGTAATAAAAATTGGGAGTTCAATATGTAACTAATTGTATGTTTTTGCTGACAGGAATTTCCTCTTTTGTTTATACTTGTTCCATGTGGATTAATATTCATATCATGGCTATAATGTGTGTTCTGTTCAGGAAGTGGATGATCTGATGATTAGAAGGTTTCTACGTGCTCGTAATCTAGATATCGACAAGGCTTCTGGTCTATTTCTGAAGTACCTTAAATGGAGACGAGAATTCGTCCCTCGTGGTTCCATATCTGAGTCAGAGATCCCGAACGAAATTGCCCAGAAGAAGATGTTTCTGCAAGGATTTGATAAGAAGGGTCGTCCCATTTCAGTTGTCTTTGGTGGCAGACATCTCCCCACCAAAGGAAAAGAAGGTGTAGATGAGTTCAAGCGTATGTTCTCACACAGACCATTAAGGAGTTTCAAAGTTCTTGATTATTCTCCTTCCAAGTTCAATCCAGAATGAAAAACTTGATTTGGGCTTGAACCCATGGCTCAATTGGTTGACATACTGCACCACAACCTCGAGTTTATATGTTCAACCCCAGCTTACCAGGAAAAAAGCTGAGTTGATCATTGACAAAACTCTTGACACAAAACTCTTGACCAATCAATTTTTTAGTCTGGAACTCTGGATTACAAGATTCAGATATGTTCATGTAAGAAGTAGATATTGAAGTTGAAACCTTCATGCTTGTCTTTACAGGTATGGTGGTATACGGTCTCGACAGAATATGCGCAAGGTAACTCATTCTCTGTTTAGTTTATTGGATCCTTACCATTATCTTTTCTGTTTCCTTGTGGGTTCAAAATTTTCCTATATGTTAATACCACTCAGCAGATCTTGACCTGGAAACTCAAGCATAAGATGTGTCATAGATGTAGATTATATGTAATAAATCTCGATCGTGCAGGATGCCGAGAGGACAGGAAAAGTTTGTTGGCATTGGAGATCTTGAAGGATGGGGATACTCGAACTGGGACATCCGTGGATACCTAGGAGCTCTGTCTATCTTGCAGGTTTAGTTCTTCACCATAAAGCTTTTCATCCTAAGTTTTAAACCAAGGTCTAAAATCTCGATCTTACGATAGAAAGAAGTTGTACTAGGAAAAAAAGTTTTCTAGAAATGATTTTTGCATATAAGGCTCGGCATGGTGATTAACAAAATGTTTTACAGAAAAATGATTTGTACATCAGAAAAACAGAAAACGTTTTATGACGTATGGTTGCCTTGAATAAGTTTTCTAGAAATGATTTTTGCAAATAAATGTCATAAAACTTTTTCCATCAGCAACACTTTCTAACATACAAATCCTTTTTCTGTAAAACTTTTTGTTGATCACCGTACAGAGCCTTATATGCAAAAATCATTTCTAGAAAACTTATTCAGATTAACCATACAGAGCCTTATATTAGAATAACTTGTATAACTCGAATTGTGGCAATGGCAGGATTCCTACCCAGAGAGACTTGGCAAGTTGTTTCTAGTCCACGTGCCTTACATTTTTATGAAAGCATGGAAGATCGTCTACCCATTTATCGATAGCAACACCAAGAAAAAGGTAATTTCTGAAACTCTTCTCTGCTTGTATCACATAATATCCAATTATCCATTGATGTTCACTGCTGCTAGTTGGAATGAATAGGCTTAACAATACCAGCTGTAGCTGGATAGGTGTATTGAGCGTAGAGAAGTCGGGAACGTAAGACACCGAAAAGGATAACCATCACGAATTTTTGAAATATTGTTGATATTTTGGTTCTCGAAATGCATACTTGTATCTACCTACCCATGTTTTGAAAATCAAATCATATCGTAGAATTTGTAAGAGGATTTGATAAAATTTCACCATAAAGGAACGATATTTCTACTATTTCAGCAAAAAACAAGAGGAAACAAACAATATTTTTAACATCAAATTTCATTTACTATGGTAGTTTTACTTGATATTTGGTAATGAATGTTGGAAATCTGCACTCAATTTGATGGAGGAGACAGAAACAAGAGAAAGATTTGATCTTCAAAAGGCCTGATAATCCGATGTCTTTTAGACCATATTTTTTCCCTTCCAGTCAGAACTGCGAGTACACAATGGGTGTGAAAATTTTGCCTTCAGGATACAATGAAGTCTCATTCAAATACCGTTTGATTCGGATTATGTAATGTGGGACTAAATTTTTGCAAGTAGTTTCACTTAGAGCCACAAAATAACAAAAAGCCAAACATAGGATTTATTGATATTTTCCAACAATGAAATGTGGAATTTAAGGACGTCCCTAGTTTTCGAAAGTAATAATTCAAACAAAAATGCCGTTTCATCAAATATATAAATGCACCACATGTGCGCGCACATATTTCTTTTCTCTCGAGGTGTTAACCTGGTCTTTTATTCCATTATGTGTGGGTTGGATGATAAGACCCACATAATCAGGTCAAATCATGAAATGTTTTCATGGAATTTTACTTAAAACCACATCCAAACTGTAAACCATTGGATTTTAACACTTCCATAACCTAGCACACCAGACACCCACTTCCTGATCAAACCCACTTGCATTTCTGGGTTATGGAGTCGGAAAATAATTTTTAACCGTTTTTGTTTGCATGTTTGACGCACTTCCATCCAGATTGTATTTGTGGAGACCAAAAATCTGACATCAACACTACTTCAAGACATTGATGAGAGTCAGCTCCCAGAGATTTATGGAGGTAAGCTGCCATTAGTGCCCATTCAAGACGCCTAATTAGCCGACTCCTCTCATGAGAAGAGTTGCTCGTCCTGTCTCCACTGCGCTTAGGATTATCTTGAGAAGTAGGAACCAGAATGATCTTCTAAGGATACTGTGTAGTTCTCTATTACACTTTCAAGTCATGTACTCGTTTACCTCGTATTATTTACTAAGATTATGGCCCAGTAATCCACAATGACGATGACGGTGTGTGTGAGAGAGAGAGAGAGAGAGAGGTTTGACAAAATTCCTACATATCACCAAAAAAGATAAATTTCCCTGATCATTTTATAGAGAATGATTTCACTGGATTCAATGTTACAGTCAAATTTTCACCATGGGACACCTAAACCCTAAATCAAATAGCAATTATAGAAGTAGGCTGGTCTAAGGCATACTTTTCGACCTTATAACAAAGACGAGAGAAGTTCCATTCACGCACGAGGCCATACCAGGAAGAAAAAAATTAGTCTGAAGCATTTTTCTCTCAGGAGCGCATAAAAATGCCCCACTTGGCACACACTTTCGGACCCACTAACTCATGAATGATTGGCCCACCACTCGATGGACTTGCATAACCTGATTGGTGATCTCTGCTGTTGGTCCAGCGTTTTATAGTAGAAGATACATTTTCTCTGGCCATTCAATCTAAGGGCCTGTTTGGTAACACACCGCGGCGGACAAATAAAATATTTAGCCACGTAAATATTCACCCGGCTGTGTTTGGCAGCCACCCGCCCTTGGCGAATATTTAGCCGGGCCCACATATTTGCCCTCCGCGGCGGGAAAACATTTGATCACCCCCCCCCCCCCCCCCCCCCCCCGTGAAAATATTTTCCCGCACTGACCCAACCTATTTTTGATCGATATGTGGGACCCACTCAAATTGAAAGAAAATGAAGTAAGCTGAAGTGAGCTAGCTTGTACACGTACCAAACATTGTTAAATATTGCTATGAGCAAATATTTAGCCAAGATAATATTCGCCTGGCTAAATATTCGCCGTCCGAACTCTTTTTCTCACGTACCAAACAGGCCCTAGTGTCCAAAAAATAGGGTAATTTTAGTAGCACCCCACAAAATGTGAGGGCATCTGAAATCCTTGGTTTTTTTATCATATTTTTTATTACGAAAATGCCCTTGTGAAAATTTTTACACACCCTCTAATCAATCATTTTTTCTGCTCACAATGGGTTCTGAATCTTGTGACCGAATCCAGTCACAACCCACAATAGGAGCCACGTGGCACACTCTTTGTGGACACTGACCGTATGGATGTTTGGCAAGTCCCACGCTCGACCTGCAAATCAAAAATCAGCCTGATTCTTGTGAGTCTTGTGACTGAATCCAGTCACAACCTACAATAGGAGTCACGTGGCACACTCTTAGTGGACATTGACAGTATGGATGTTTTGCCAGTCCCTCGGTGGACCTACAAACCAAAAATCAGCCTGATTAGTAAATTCGAAGTGAGTTGATTTTTACCGTAGGAATCTGAGCATTATTTGGGTGCAAAGATCCAAAGGTTGTAAATAACTAATCCGGCTGATTTTTGGTTTGCAGGTCCAGCGTGGGACTTGCCAAACATCCATACGGTCAGTGTCCACAAAGGGTGTGCCACGTGGCTCTTATTGTGGGTTGTGACTAGCTTCGGTCAAACCGGTTGTGATAGAAGTTTTACACGTTACCCTCTTGTGCTGAAATTGGGGAAGTGCACGCGTGGAGTTTGAAATCTAAGTGGGGTGCTCTCAGCAGGTAGGGTGCCCTCACGTTGTGAGGGGTGCGACTAAAATTACCCCAAAAAATATTCAACTACAAATCAACAGATGAAAAAGCTCAAATCCAACAGCAGAGATCACAAATCAGTCTGATTGTTTTTGCAAGTCCATCGAGTGGTGAGCCAGTCAGTGGGCCGACACTGTGCCAGGTGGTGCATTTTTTTGCAGTGTAACCAAAATCTAAAAACAAGAATGCTGGCGGCACCAGGACAGGAGTCCCAAACTGTGTCCTAGTGTAAAATCAATGTTTTTGCAGTATTAGACCCATACCAAGCACCTTGTGTAGTGAACACCAAGCACCTCGACCTATAGGGAGATGGAAAATGGTAAGTTTATCATCCATCAGTATATTCCATAAAATCAAAATAGCAGAAATTATCATCATCATCAACATCCAAGTCTTGTCCCTACTACTTGATCCTGCTCCACCATAGTAGCATACATGTGTAATTATTAAATCATCAAGAGCAGACATGTCCGCCTAGGCCAGCTGAATTATTCAGAATTCAGAGCCAGAACGCTGGCAGTAGATACAAGATCCAAATTAAACAAGCATCACTGAACATGACCAAGAAGAAAAAGGAGAAAGATCAAAAAAAGTCTTTTTGACACTTCTCTGATTTAAAATTCCGAATTTCCCACACCGCCAAGAGAAGCACCTCATTAATTCTCAGCCAATCATTAACTTGTTCTCCTCCAAGAAGTTGTAGGTCGGTACCTCCAGATTGTACGGAGCTGGGCCCTTGCGTATCCTGCCAGAAATGTCATAGTGGGATCCATGGCACGGACAGAACCACCCACCGTAGTCCCCTGCATTAGGCAAGGGAATGCAGCCTAGATGGGTGCAGACACCAACAACAACAAGCCATTCGGGGTTCTTGACCCTGGCCGAGTCCAGCTCTGGGTCACGGAGCGACGACAAGTCAACACTGTTGGCCAGCTTGATGTCCTCCTCAGTTCGGTGCCTGATGAATACTGGCTTCCCACGCCACTTGACAGTAACAGTGGATCCTGGCTCAATGCTGGAGATGTCAACCTCGAGGGAGGCCATGGCAAGAACATCCTTGCTGGCAGACATGCTCAACACGAACTTAAGGATCAAGAGACGGATCAGGGAGGCATACACAAACCTCCCACCTGTCAATACAAAGTAAGCAAAGGCCCGCTTACTGGGGTCTCCAGGGGGAAAGCGCTCATGGTTGTGCTCGTCATACACAATCTTTGGGGTTGGGTTCTTTACAGCCACCACAGTCGGGGGGAGGTCCGGCGTCATCCCACTATCATGTCTTGGGGAGAGTGAATCAGAAGCAAACCCTGGCACATTTAATCAACCATTTACCCAAAAAACCATAATATACCATGCTGCATGTCATCTGAATCACCACCAGTAATAATATTCAAATGAGAATCGATTCACCCCAACATTTCAAGAAAAAGACAGACAAAAAAGGAGCTTATAGATTTTGCATAAAAGCTTCAGTAGGACAACCATTTGTTGTGCCTACATCTCACACACATTTGAAATTTTTTAATAACCTTGCCCCTCCCTGAAGTTCCCCTTGGATTTTTCCTCTAAAAAACCCAATGAATGGGCTTAGATTTGCACACACACTCATAACTTGGGCTATTTTTAAAAAGCCACCCTTCCATACAAGGGGAATAGCAAAGGGGCACATTGTACGCGCACATGCCCTATGCAAATACACTAAACATGTACAACTCTTCGCACACAAATTCTAAACTATGCAGCTTAGAAAGAACATCAAAAGAAAATTAGAGAAATAAAAAACTAAATAGAGATGAACAGATTTGTCAAATATTAGCCCATTTAAAAACGTGATCCAACCACCATTAAATTGAACACACAAAAATTTTATAAGCGAAACAGTATCACCCCAATCCGGGATCATAATCATTTGATCTTTAGGAATTATGGCACTCCTATGAAAAAATTGGGAAAGCACAGCACAGTAACGTACAAGCAAAAAAAGGATCAGTCAAACTTACAAGCAAAAAAGAATCAGTCAAACTTACAAAATCATTTAATATCATGAATTATCATGTAGGACACGTGCAAGACATTTGGGAGCTACAATTCGATATGAGAGCTACTAAGGATGTCTTAAAGGCTGAAAATTGGGAGCATAAGCACTTATTAAGAAAATACGAGATCAAATGCATTTGATCTAACACCTTGTCGTTTGGCAATCACAATGCACACACCCATGGAATGTTGGTTGCATTGCACCCTCATACATTGGTGTCATGATTTTCTGACTGGGCTAACAATAGCATCACTTAATTTCTCTACTTTTTGTGCAATTTTGTTCAGTTATGTTTTTTATTTTAAATTTTTTTATGGGTCGGGTTCCGGTGACCAACACCTTGGTGTACCATCATAGAAGATGAATCAATGGCTGATTTTTGGTGAAGATGATCTATAAAAATTCAAATCATTCTGATATTCGTAGACTGGTTTGGAAGTTGAAGAATTATGGACTGTCGATTTTTACCTTGTAACTTGAAAACCACATTTAACGGCGTTAGAAATGTCAGAATGGGATGATTTTTTGTTGGGGTGATCTATATGGTGAGGAGATCATCCTCACCAAATATCAGCCATTGATTCATCCTCTACAAGGGTACAACAAGGTGTTGGTCACCGGAACCCGACCCTTTTTTTATAGGTTTTGAATTTTATTACTTCTATTAATTAGAAGTAATAAAATTAATTCTACAAATTCTATTAACTCAACTTATCAAAAATAAAATTAATTCATCACTCAGAAAACTTATAAAAGATTTGTAAGAGAGAGAGAGAGAGAGAGAGAGAGAGGTGTAAGTGAACCAGTTTGGTGGGGTCCTAAAATTGGGGTGTACCCACGCAATATACGATTTGTTGCAAGTGGTGTGGTCCAACCTTTCTTGAAAAAAGGTTCGAATACTGGTTGGTGGTGCTATTTGATACTCTAAAGAATATCCAACATCAAATACCGCTTCTTAATTGAAATTTTATACTATCTCATTAAGAGATATAATCATGGTTCAGCACATACCAAAACTTTTGCCCATTATGTATTGGTATTGGCAGGACCCTAGTCAAGATACCACTGTATTTCAAAAATAATGAAGTTTAGGATAAGCTTTGCTAGTTTCAGGTTAGTATCCCTAAGTTTGTTCATATCATTCGATATGTATCATGTTGTAAAGTAAATTATGGTTTTGAGATAGGAAGAGGAAGGAGAAGAATAAAGAGAAAGAAGAGGAAATCGAACTAGTGTCTTAAACTTTCACTAGTCAACCTTCACAATTATTATATATACTAATACTATAATAAAGGTAAAAGTACAAAAATACCCATGTGTTACATTAACACCCCCTCAAGTTGGAGCATATATATTATATATACCCAGCTTGGAACATAAGAAATCACTCTTCGTGCGACTCAATGCCTTGGTAAATACATCAACTAACTGATGTTCTGACTTTACATATGCAGTACAAATGTCACCATTATCCCAAAACAGAGGAATAGAGAGTAGAAGTTCTTCAGTTCTGCACGTAGAGGAAAGAGAAGAGAGAAGATGAAGAAGATGGGTTATGTGTGTTAACCCTACACACACCCCAATAAATCTTATTTATATTAATAAATGTGGGCCCTTACATAAGTGAGAAAATAAGTACATAGAGACACCAAACAATAGCTAATAACAGAGACGTCCTTCAACACTCCCCCTCAAGTTGGGACATAGATATCAATCATGCCCAACTTGTCCAAGCACTTAGTAAACGGAGCCGATGCAACACCTTTTGTGAGAATGTCTGCTAGATGATCATATGTATGAATGAAAGGAGTGCAGATAACTCCCGATGTCACTTTTTCACGAATAAAGTGACGATCCACCTCGATGTGTTTGGTCCTGTCATGTTGAACTGGGTTGTGGGCAATACTTATCGCCTCCTTGTTGTCGCAATATAATGACATGGATCCTTCTACTGGGAAACCGAGTTCTCCAAGTAACACCTTAAGCCACAATAACTCACAGACACCATGGGCCATTGATCGGAACTCAGCTTTTGCACTCGACCGTGCAACGACCTGTTGTTTTTTACTTCGCCATGTAACCAGATTTCCTCCCACAAAAGTACAATACCCTGATGTAGATCGCCTATCATCTTGGGCTCCTGCCCAATCCACATCTGTGAAACCCTCCACACGCATGTGGCCCTGATGACTGAATAGTAGGCCACGACCTGGGGAAGATTTTAAGTACCTCAAAATCCTGTAGGCAGCTTCCAAATGTGGAGTCCGAGGAGAATGCATATACTGATTAACTACACTCACTGCATATGCAATGTCAGGGCGAGTATGTGCCAGGTATATAAGTCTCCCTACCAATCGCTGGAAGCTACTCACATCCTCCAAAGGCTCTCCGAACTGACCATCGAGTTTATGATTTGCCTCAATGGGTGTGTCGACAGGCCAAGCTCCTAGCATACCAGTATCCTGCAGCAGGTCCAACACATATTTCCTCTGGGAGATGAAGATTCATTTAATAGATCTCGCAACTTCTATCCCCAGAAAGTACTTCAACTTACCCAGATCCTTGATTTCAAATTCCAATGCCAAGAACTCCTTCAACTGGGTAATTTTTGCAGCACAATTACCCGTAACAATGATATCATCGACATATACAATCAAAATCGTCACATCCTCCTTATCGCGTCTGATGAACAGAGTATGATCAGCTTGGCTCTGACTATACCACATTCGCTTGACTGCCCCACTAAAGCGTTCGAACCACGCTCTTGGAGACTGCTTCAAACCATACAAAGTTTTCTGAAGCTTGCATACTTTGTGTTTATCCCCAGAAAGTTGAAAGCCAAGAGGAGGCAACATATACACTTCTTCCTTCAAGTCCCAATGAAGAAAAGCATTCTTGACATCGAGTTGAAATAATGGCCAAGACTGGTTCGCGGCAAGAGAAAGAATAACCCTGATAGAGTTGAGCTTGGCCACAGGAGCGAATGTCTCCTTGTAGTCTATCCCATAAGTCTGAGAGTAACATTTCGCCACCAATCTTGCTTTGTACCGATCCACTGAACCATCAGGCTTGCATTTCACAGTGTAAACCCATTTGCATCCAATGGGTTTCTTGCCTCTTGGCAAGTCTACCAACTCCCAAGTGCTATTTTTTTTCAACGCATCCATCTCTTCATACATTGCTTCTTTCCACCTGGGATGCTTTAGAGCTTCTGTAACAGATGAAGGAAGAGCAACCGAGGACAACGAGGTAACAAAGGATTTGTATGACGGAGATAGATTATCACCGGCAGTAATATAGAGGGAGAGAAATCGACCCACACACTTCAATCCTCCATGGATTTGAGAGATCCACCTATGGATGTGTAGATAGGATAATAGGGGACCAAAACGAAGCAACAAGCCCCCCCAATAGTCGCCGTATGGTTCCACAAAGTACCGAGAAGAAAAAAATGATTTTTACGATTTTTTTTGAAAATCAGCAAAAACACATCGAAGAAGGCTCCAAAAAATCTTCAAAAAATCACCAAAAATCGAGATCTAGTAGAGAGGAGAGTTTCAGTCCATTATCTCTACCTTGTCCGTACGGCTGGATGACGTCAGCCGTACGGCTGGATGACGTCAGCGAGGCTGCACGCAGTGACGACACCTCTAGGGTTTCTCCAAGCCTCCCACGATCTCGTACGTAAGTCCGGATATGGATCCAATAATGATTTGCTTTGATACCAAGTAGAAGTTCTTCAGTTCTGCACGTAGAGGAAAGAGAAGAGAGAAGATGAAGAAGATGGGTTATGTGTGTTAACCCTACACACACCCCAATAAATCTTATTTATATTAATAAATGTGGGCCCTTACATAAGTGAGAAAATAAGTACATAGAGACACCAAACAATAGCTAATAACAGAGACGTCCTTCAACATAGAGAAGTATCGGAAAACAAAACTAAGAATGGAGCTTTACTATTGAGAACTGAAGAAGATATCCAGTTAATGAGAACATGTTGTGAAGACATCATCACTTCAATATATCTTTGGCACTTTCATTTGAAAAAACAAGGAATAGACAACTTCTAACACGTGCTAATGTTTTCTCTTGGCCACCCCATTTTGTTGAAGTGTACCAACACAAGATGTCTGATGTAACATACCATCAGAGCTTAAATAATCCTAAAACAGTGTAAAAGTTTATTCTTTGGCATTATCACAACGACGAAGAAGACGGATACAGATACTAAATTGAGTTTGCACTTTAATATAAAAAAAAATTAGAAATAGAGAACTCGGCTCTATCTTTCATTAAATAAATCGATATCATTCGAGAGTATTCATCCACAAAATTAACAATGTGCTTAAAACCATTCTATAAAGGTATCCTGACTGGGGCCCAAACAAAAGGATGAACTAAAAAAGGACTAAACATACAACTATAAAGCTTAAATGAAAAGAGACACGGTGATGCTTACTAAGTTGACACGACATAATCTAAATACAGTAATTGACTCAAAGTAGGAACTAAAATCTTCAAATTATTGTAGCGACGGATGACTGAGGCAACAATCTCGTTAGTCAAGAGAAAGTGAGGTCTAAAAAGCAGAATTCTAAGGACTACCATTACCATCAATATAGTAAAGACAATTGTCTTCATGCCCTCCACTGATCCTCTTCTTCATATTAGATTTTGAAACAGACGGGAGTATAAAAGGTAACATAACAATTAAGAGGATTGGTGATTTTACCCATAGACATTAAGTTTAAAGAAAATTTGGGTATGTATAAGATAGAAGATAATGAATGAAAGAACTAAGGATGTGCACTACTAATACAGGATACTTTAGATGTAGTGCCATCAGTAAGAATAACACACTGAGTGGAGTTAGATGGACCAAGGGAAGAAAACACACGTAGGGCTCCAACCATATGGTCCAATGCATCAGAATCAATAATCGATCGAGTACTAGAAGCCATGTAATATACCTAACTAAAGCAAAGTGGAAGTAGAGCTGGAGGAAGCAACAGATTGTTGGACTTTCATCAACTTGGCATATTCCTCCTAGAAAATATATTAATAGTAACAAAGGTTGTATAGTACACAGTATTAGCCTCAACACTTACAGTAGAAGCTTGATTGGCCCATACCAATTTTCATAAAGATTCCAGCACGTATCGAAGCTATCAACACAACCACAATGAGTACACTTACGAGTACCACATCATCTACTATGGCCTCCCCCCAAATCTCTACCAACTCCACAACATCTACCACATGGCTGACCACCATAACTAGTATAGGTGCCTCTCCCCAAGGCAAGGAAAATTAACCGAAGCTACAAAGGCAAAATTATCAGTTGTGGCAAAGAAGAGAGCCGTTGAAGGCGAGAGTAAACTTTTGTCAGCAAAGGTCGTAATCTTTACTACTAAGGATTGCTCACATATGCTCCAATTCAGCCTTTAGGCCAAAAAGAAATTTCATAGCTCAATACTCTCGTTGTCTTCGATGGATCTCAAGATCAATAGTAATAGGCTAATATACATTCAACTCATCAATTATTCCTCATATGCAGGCATAATATTCACCAAGACTTTTGTCACCTTGCTGTAGAGTAAGAAATTCCTAAAACAATTGATACACTAGTCTAAATTATGCCTTTGATAAATTATATCAATTATACATTCAACACGGGCTTTATCAAAGGCCCGTGTTCAGCACGAGCACTGCGAATTCTAATTTTTTAAAAATAAAACATTTGTGCATTTATTCTACCATGATTTGATCTCTATTTTTGTGAGAGAAATCAAGAGACAGTTAAGGGAAGTTATCAAAACATGGGAACAAATAGAAGAGAGAATGCAAGAAATAGAGAGGGTAAAGAAGACGTCATTAGAACTAAGTTTGGTTCAATTAGTACTATTTTAAATTTTTGAAAGAATACTAAATGGCTAGAGCGAAAGAAATATAGGATTATACGGTTTTACTTGAATTAGAAATCTTGGGATAACCTGTTAAATCTCTATCTCTAATGGCTTAGAACGAAAATTGAGAGATCTTCGGATGTTGATAAGTTATTTTATTGAGTCCATATCATGTACTCCCGAAAAAGACAGTCTATAAGAAGACCAGGATCCATCATTCTATGGGAACTGCCCAGAAGATCTCTTGGATTAAAAAAAATCAACACAATCGAGTGATCACATCCATTCAATTTTCTGCATTCTTTGGGATGGGAGGAAAAAAGTTTGGAAAAGAAGTCTAGAGCTCAAATGGTAGTGATCAATTATTTCCTTTGAATAATGACTTGCGTATCTCCTGGGCTATCAATGATACTTTCGGCATTAGAAGGCCTTGTTTCTACTATAGCAATGTAATATTTCTTATTGCTAAGCTACCATGAGACTGTCCCAGTGATTTAAGCAGGAGAAATTCCTTAATGTCGTCTCCAAACTGTAGAAAGAAAGATGAAATAAAATTAGGTGACTTCACTAACCTTTTCACTCATTAAGAACGAAAAAATGCAAATGCATAACAAAAGGGAAGAGTTCAAATTTCTCCAGTTATACCAACCAATGGAGACAAAATATACACTGTTGCAACAACTTCTCATCTGCGGCATGCATATACACACATAAAAGCCAAGGTTATCGCTTCAAGTCTGCATAAATGGCCTCCCCACACACAGTATAGGAGGTAGAAACTACCACAAAAGGAAGGAAAAAAAAGATGGAAAAACCTAGGATTTCATGGCCGGACCCTAAGTTATTGCTCCTCACCATAAAGAAGAAAAGAGAAATAGAAGAGAAAGAAAGAACAAGAAGAAAAGAGGAAACGCTAGTTAATGGATTATATGTTCCGATACCATGTAAAGTAAATTAGAGTTTCAAAATGGGAAAGAGGAGAAAAAATAGAGTGAGAGTGACACAAGACGGGAGAACCACTGCAATTTGAGAAAGGACCTTCGGCTTCGCACTGAAATAGCTTGGATTTGCACCAAAATATGATTTTGCACCAACAGAGAGATTTCCCAAAGGAGAAAATATCAAATTTCATTAATCAAGTCATGTCTTAAAATCAAAGCTTACAACCCTTATGTATAGAATCATCTAATCTAATTGAAATAAGAAACTCTTGATACAAGTCAACTAATTGGAAATAAAATCTCTCAAAATCCTAATTCTATTACAACTTATTAACCAATTTCTAAACTAGAACTCTTATCTAAAAAAAAAGTAAAATCGGACTTTACTATAAATAGTAAAAACGGAAATTTACTATAAATGGTAATTTTAGGAATTTACTATAAATAGTAAAAATGGGATCCGCATGCTAAGTTGCTAACTCTCTCTTCACTGATCCGGTGTAGCTACTGAACATCGTAATAGAAAGCTCCCGCATCAGAGGAGGAAGTCGTACTAGTATCTTGAACTTACACTAGTCGGCCCTCATAATAATTATACATATTAATGTTGTAATAAAGGAAAAGTAAAACAATACCCCCATTACATTAACAGACATGAACCAGTCCTTTTGGGTTTGTGAACACTTAAAAAGTGAGTCGAACCTCATTTTTTCCCTTCATTTCACCTCCACTCATGCTCCAATGCAACTGACGCTTGTTCAATTAAAAAAGGTTAATCAAGAATGTACCAACAGTGCTATCATTTGATAAAGTTAACATATGTTTACATGAAAATAGTGTAGAGTGGAGACTCAGAATGTGGATATATAAGACAAACTGTAGATCAGTGCAATAGCACTACAACTCACTTTTAATATGTAGTTTTTCACACGCTTTAATTTATTCATGTTACCTATTTTTTATTTTTCCTAATTTCCTTGAAGGGGTTTTTTATTAGGTTTCGGCCGAATCACATTCGTTTTACAGTTGCGACCCGATATCAATTTGAAACCCGATAGTATTATTATCGACAAAATCGATTGCAAACCCAAGTTTTTGAACCATATATATACTCCCATTCAATCCTAGAGTACAATCCTTGCATCTAATGTTGATTCAATTTGGAAGAACTAACATGCCAAGATTTTAAGATATATTCACAAACTACTGTCAACATTGACAAGTCCCATCTTGACGATGCAAGAAACCACCTCCTGAAACTTGTTGGTCCTATATTTGCTTTGAAGATCCAAGAATCAGTTGGCACTGAGCAGTGCAGTGCCTCCATGGGGGAAGACTGAAGAGAGTATGTAAATATAGATCATCACTATATTTTCTCTAGTCTGACACTCCTTGGTAAACACGAATTTTTCCCCTATTTGTGGTGCTCTTGTGCTTCATGGAGATGTACGCAATATATCCAAAATGATACTTGCCGATTGAACTCATCAATATTAATCTTTCCCAAACAAGAAGAATGTGCATGCATATCAATTAGACGGCGACAGGTTGAAGTTACCTAGAGTGCAAAAAAAAACTATGTTGAAAGTCATTGCTAAGAATTCAAAATCAACTATAACTAGGGTTTGAAACAAAGTTAAAGTTGGTTAACGTTGAAGTAGTTCGAGTTTACAATCGAATTAGAAGTCTTGTTAAAGCTATTAATTGATTAGTTAGTGGATTTTTACTTAGTAGAATGCTAGTGTGAGTTGGTACGGGTTAGTCATGAAGTATATAACTATATTTCTAGTTTCAATAGAAGGGGAAAAGAGCTAGAGTAATCTAAGGAAAAGTTTTATCATTAAAGAAGGTGTTGAGAGGTGAAGGGTCTCTGAAGCTAATTATCGGATAAAAATCTGATAAGTGACGAAGTTCTAGAATCAAGGAGGATAAATTTCATTGCATGTCAATTGATAATTTTGACCAAGCCCCTCGTACTCAACATAGACACTAAGACAAAATCTAACATTGATAGTAGGCCAATTAACATTCAATGCATAACCATCTCCGGCACACCTCATGCTTAGCAAATGCCACCTTGTAAATACTACACCAAATTACTATTTTCATCACAAAACTCTCTCCACCCCCCAACTACTAGCATGGTAAAGGCCCTCAACACCTCTAACTACATTCATCCAAGGTTTAAAAACCTCGAAAGAACTTGGAGCTTTGCCAACCTATTTTTGGCTACAACACATCTGAATTTTCAATAGGACTTGACCACCTTTAAAACGAATTAACCAACATTTGCTTTAAGCAATAACTGTACAAAGTGAAGATAATGCGCTTGAGTGACTGCTACCACAATTACCAAACTACTGCCCCTGCAGCTAATTTAAAATTTTTAAATATCCCACCCATATCCTCTACAAGGTTTTATTAAGGCGGTCTTTTTTAGGCATACGAAAGGACAAGACACGGGGCAAGATAACCAAAAAATATATAAAATAAAAATAAATAATAATAAAAACTTCTCAATCTCTGAGGGGAATCTTTTTTTGAGAATTACAAACATACGGTGTGTTTCAATTTACACCACTTTTGGACACGAAATCTTTCAACTCATTAGCTTCCCTTAAAAGGGAATATGCGATCTCTAAGAGGAATCACTAGATCAAAGTTGGTGTACTTTACGAGGATGTGAAGCATGGAGTAGAAACTATCATTTTTTTATTTTTTATAAGTAACTCATCATCATCTAAGCCTTATCCCGAATGTTCGAGGTTGGCAAAATGAATCCTATATTCCTATTTCGCCATTCGACTCTGTTAAAACTATATCTTTTGTCAACGCACAAGTCTTAATATCTTTCTTACTACTTCCATCATGTCATTTTTGGTCTTCCTCTCCCCTTTTAAGGCTTTTAACTTGCACCAAAGTGCACCTCACTGATGCCGTTGTTGGTCTTCATTGCACATGCCCAAACTATCTCAATCGACTTCCTCATATGTCATATTTTATTATGAGTTCTCTCAAATATGCTTATTTTTAATTGTCTTTCCTAGATTTTCCGCTCATCCATCTCAACATTCTCATCTCTGATCATGTTGTTTCTTAACTGCCCAACATTCAACTTCATAAAGCATAGCTAGTCTTACAGTTGTCCTGTAAAATTTCTCTTAGCTTGATAGATACTTGTCAATCACATAATACTCCAGAAGCGTGTCTCCACTTTAGCCATCAATGAGTCACATCCTCGCCGATATCTCCATCTTTATGAATATTTGGACCTAAATCACGAATTTTGTCACTTTGAGGCATTTCTTGTCCATCAATGAAGACTAATGGCTCATCCCTACAGCATCGATACTAATTAACTAAAATTGACAATTATCAGATAATCAAACTAAAAATTAAGAAATAAGTGAACAAAAATCAAAATCACTGACAATCTACCTAGTGTCAAGTTAGCACTACAAACTAGGCAACTGCTAAAGCAGTCACCTGTCAAATGATGTAAAGCTTACAAGAAGTTGGAAAAAGAAAATTTTGCAGGTTTCTGTTCCATCATAAGCCTTGGATAACAATTAAAACAAATGATACTAATCCTGGCAACTGCTATTAGGTGGTAAGGACAACACACCTTGGAGGTGGAGAATGTTATTGGCCACAAGAGAGGATTGGTCAAAGGTTGGTCACTCGGATTGTCATATTCTTGGGGGCGCAAAATGACATCCTGGATGGTGTAAATAGAAGCTATGTGTCTCTAGGGAAATGGGAACTCTATTTCCCTGGCCTTTGTAAAAGTTATTACATCTTAATACAATTTTGTTACTCATCGCAATGAAAAAAATAATAATAATAAATATATCAAGAAATCTAATCCAATACCCTTAGAAGGATGTTCTTGAAGTTGAAACTTAATATTCAAATAATAAGACAAATCAGGTAAGGGAGGCAAGTCAAATCTATTCTATAATAAGATCACCCTAGTTGATAAACTACCAGGTTGATACTTGATAATTGCAATCTTGTGATCAAAGAAATCTTGGAAAAGGAAGCTTCTGAGAGGTCTTACTCTTGGTTATAATTCACCCCATGATAACCTATAAAGATTAAGCTCAAGACTAATGAGAGAGTGACTCAAGTCTTAGAACCGTATTCTAAATACTTGGCAGATATTTTCACTCAATTTTTTTGTTTACGTCAGAACTTCTATTTCTTGGATCAGTTCTTCAGAAGAATTGATGTTAGATTGAAAAGGGAGTAAAACTAGCAAAACCAAAACAAATTACTTATCATCATAAGCCTTTTCCCGACAGCATGGGGTCGGATGCACTAATCATGTTCCTCCATTCAATCCTGTCTAAAGTCATCTCTTCCATTAAGGCAAGTTTCTCAAAATCTACTCTTAGAACCTCCCTCCATGTCCGTTTTGGCCTTCCCCTCACCATTCGAGGCCCTTCAACTTGAAAACAAATTACTTATGTAGTCCACAAATAAAGTTGTCAAATGAAGACAACTATTGCAGAGAATACCAAAGCCAAAAATGATAATCAGAGATCCTTTTCTTTCCATCCTCGATAAATAAAGATCATTAGATAAAAAGAAGAAAAATGTCTACTTATGTGGCAAGCGGATCCTGAACAACAAAAAAGCTAAGGCACATGATATGAGCCAAACTTCCCATCACCAGCACAACCCAAAGCTCACTATTTAAGTTTCTGTTTAACCAATCCAACAAGCCCCAGCAAAAACAGTGGTTATAACGAAAAAGTTGACATTTTACATCTTACGATGCCAATCTCACTATTCGTTGCATTATTATAGTTAACCAATATCCTAATTCAGATTATCAATTAACAAACAGGCGACAAATAAAATGAGGATCATTTAAGGTAACAATAAAATGATCCAAATTTAAATCCATGAAGGAGACAAACAGCTACCCAGTTTCGCAAATAAATAGCGTAATCCGTACAAATTAAATACAAGGAGGCTGAACATACTTCATTTACCGTCGAATTCATCCAGATTAACAGGAAGAACCAAAGAAACCCTAAATCCAAAAAGGCGAAACGAAGCTGAGACAGCGCATGAGAAAACTCTAACCTCTTATCGGACCGAAGAAATTTGATTTGGAGGAGAATCCAGGGTGAGAGGAGATTGATCTGCAGTCATCAGAGGTGGTATCTCCGTTGATCAGATTTCTGGACAGGATGGTCGATGCGGTCTGGCTTGGCCGCCATGAGAGAGAAGAGAGTCTCCTCCCGGCAACTCTCAACATCTTCTCCTGCTCTTTCTAGGTTTTTTTTCCTTCTCTGGTTCGTCTGAGAGAGGGAGTGAGAAATATGTCTGTCAATCCAAATTGCTCGATCGATCGAGAGAGAGAGAGAAAATATAAAAGAAAGAAAAAATAAAACGGAGAGAGAGGGAGGATTGTCGATTAAGAAGTGCTATCGTGGTACATTTGCCGTTTGATGGCCCGCTGATCGCAACGATTTCGAATTTACCCCAGAAATGATCAAAGATCGTCTCTTTTAACGGTTGGCGCTGACCAATATGTAAGGACTATGGAACTTCGGTAGGATGTCGACCTATGGAATACCATTCATTTGGTACTACGAACGGAGCCGACTTAATAGAAAAGACCTGCACCACGTACCACAAAGCTAAGCTACACCTTTGAATGCGAAGCATTTGAGATTCACCGCGCGTCTTTTGAGTTTGGGTCGGGCTCCGTTGACAGATATAAAATGACAGGGACACAATATAAGCCACGTGGTACACTGTTACAGGGCTCTGACCGTGCGGATGTTTGTCCTGTCCCACGGTGGACCTACAAACCAAAAAAATGCCTGATTAGTGATTTATAGGCTTTGGATTGGACTTATTTTCATGGGCTGATCTCAACTGTGGGAATTTGAGTAGTATTTGAGGTACAAAGATCCAACACTTACAAATCACTAAGAGTGGCGTTATTTGCACACACCTTTTTTTGAGTGACACCCACATCTTATCTGCACATACCCAAAGTTGTGAGGAAATAAAATAAAAAAATAAAAAATCGAATGAAGAGGAACTCACCACCACCGTCCTCTTCTTCTTCACCACCACCACCACTCCCTCCCTCCCTCTCTCTCTTACCTGGTGGTGGGCAGCAGGCCTCCTCCTCTTCTTCTCCAGGCAGCCTCATCTTCCTCTTCTTCGTCTTCTCCGGGCAGCTTCCTCTTCTTCTGTGTGTGTGTGTGTGTGTGTATGTGTGTCTCTCTCTCCCTTCTTCCCTCCATCTCCCTATCCCCTTCTCCATAAAATAAAATAAAAAATTTGTTCCGTATCGGTAACGCGGGGGTGGACATGGCTTTGGCTATATCGATAGCCCGCTGCTAACATGGTAAAATCTTACTTTATCTATATATCAGTGTGTTTATGTGTGTTGTTAATACCTATCTTCCGCATCAACCGCATCTCATTCTCACTATGCATGTTTAGAATATCATCCTCATTTCGCATGTTTAGATCATTGTTTATGATCATTCTGTTATTATCCTCATGCATTCTTAGTGTTATTATCTATTAACCGTGTTTAGCCGTGTTAAGGCCTCATATTTGAGATTTGCTCAGCAGCGGGCTACCGATATGGCCAAAGCCATGTCCAACCTGCATTACTGATACGAAGCGATTTTTTTTTTTACAAAGAGGGGGACAAAGAGATATCTCCCTCCCTCATCTTCCTTCTCATCTTTTCTTCTTCTCTCTCTCTCCCTCCCTCCCTCTCTGAGAAGAAGAGGAGGCCACTTGGAGAAGAAGAATAAGAGGAAGAAGAAGTCGCTCGGAGTAGAAGAAGAAGAGGAAGAAGGGGAGGGCGTCGGAGAAGATGAGGTCCTCATCCTCTTATTCTTCTCTCTCGGTGGTGAAGTTTTTTTATTTTTTATTTTTTTTGTAACTTATTTGCACACACCAAAAGGTAGGTGTCACTCAAAAAAAGGTGTGTGCAAATAACGCCACCCATCACTAATCAGGCTGATTTTTGGTTTCTAGGTCCACCATGGGATATGACAAACATCTGTATGGTCAGAGTCCTGTAATAGTGTGCCACCTGGCTTATATTGTGTCCCTGTCATTTTATATCTGTCAACGGAGCCCGACCCTTTGAGTTTTACCTCTATCCTTTGAAGGTAGAGTCCGTCTAGAGCTACACCCATTTCTTACATCCACTTCCTACACCTGAGGTTGGGGCCCACATGGAGATCATGTTGGACAATCCAACCGCACAGTGAGTTTTTCATATTATGGTTACCCTTCTCACAAAAAATAGGACATTTCGACATTCTTAACCTCATGAAAATATGACTTTAATTTAAAAAATCCAGACCATCCAATTAAACCATTATTTTTGGTCAATTTTTTATATGGTTAGTAATGTCGAAGTGAACTGATTTTTGGCAATGATGATCATCATGGCAAGGACAACTCAATGTATGGTTGGATTGTCCAACATGATCTCCGTGTGGGCCCCAACCTCGGGTGTAAGAAGCAGATGTAAGAAATGAGTGTAGCTCTAGACGGACTCTTGAAGGTATTTCCGAATCGGCCGTACACTCTCCAAAGTTCCAAACTAGTGGAGTAGCGCGTGTGCATAGTCTAGTGGCACAAGCTATGCAGGCGCTGATCAATGAAAGATTGCGGAAAAAAATTCACTGGTTCAGTGGTCCTTCAAAAATGTTTGACACATACCCTTTGTTAACCACCCTTAACCAACTAACCAAGGGTTAACTTGGGTTGGGTTTAGGCCTTGAAGTACGTGTCAGACCTTCAAAGTTTGAATGGCCCCGGACTAGCAAATGTTGTCTCAAAAGATCACAAGGGACATCTATCTTTTATCTATATTAAAGTAGAGAAGTGATGATACGTCACTCTATACACACAGAGCGCCACATGAGACTCCTAAGTGACCTCAAACTCAAACCGGTTGAGACTACATTTAAAATATTAACTGTTCCTAACATCTCTCCCCAGGTATTTAAAACAACCTATGGATGTCTTTGTGCAATTTCTAAGTGGTGCCAATCTTTAGTTCCTCATGGCTGTGATTCTATCACTCACACATGTCCCCCCTTTCTCTATTGTGAGTATGATCCCTCCTCTGTCCTTGGCTGTTGAGCGGAGTATGGTTAAGGAAGCTTTGGAAGATTGGCATAGGTTTATGAAGGATGTAAAAGTAAGTAGCCAAAATGTTTGTGTCCAGAAAGGCAATGGAGTGTTCGGTTACAAACCTTGGCAAAAGGTTCGGATTGGAGATGTGGTGACAGTGGACCTGCATACCAAAAAATCAGCACGAGTGGTGGTTTCTAGGCGTTTGATATCAAGACGTTAAGAACACTACGATGGAGTGCATATATTAGAACTTCAAACGAAGCTTGAAGTTGTGTCCTCGTATATGAGAACTTTGAAGGAAGTTGGAAGAATCTGATTGTTAGAGTTTTAGCGATAGAACTTAATACCCTTAATTGAGAGTTTTAGTGATAGAACTTAATACCCTTAATTGAGAGTTTTAGTGATAGAACTTAATACCCTTAATTGACCTTGGTCAACTTTTTGAGAAAAGTCAAATTTGATTACTCCATTAGGGTTGACTCGTTTTAACCTTTAACTACTTTTCGTTAGTAAATAATTTTTTTTTTAAAAGGAACATTTTAATTTATAAAAAAATTTAAGAATTATTTCGAAGTATTTCAAATTATTTATTTTTATCACACCCTAAAACATAGGTAAAGCACCACGTCATGCATTTATTCCCAACTATTCTCTCTCTTCCCATCCATTACCAAGAAGCCTTCTTATCTCAATTTCATCTGCCAATCGTTCCCTCTCTTTCCAATAGTCCCCACGTTCAGTCAATCGGTTTCAACCCACACGAATTATATAATAGTTACAGACTAGTTTTTCAATTGGGGCTGAGAAAGAGTGGGAGTAATAACAGATGTAGACTTGTTTGGGTCACCAATTCAATTTGGCAGACGTGATTAAAACTCACCTGTTCCTATTTACTGTAATTGTTTATTATGAAAATAATATAACTTTATACAATGTAGCCGTCCTAGCTCAGTTGGTAGAGCGCACGGCTTTTAACCGTGTGGTCGTGGGTTCGAATCCCACGGACGGCGTTTGCTTTTTTGGGAGTATTTTTTATCCTGCCGTTTTTCTCTTCCTTTTTTTAGCATTTATACAGTAAGGGCATTTTCGTTAAATTGCATGAGAAAAATTTGTCCCTTCTTAACCGTTTAATTTGAGTCTTTTTAATGATTTAAAAACTTTTGAACCGCATATTTTTATCCGGGCGTTCGGGCTGCACTAAAATGCCACGTAGCACACTCTTAGAGATGCCCAAAATAAATCGTGAATCCCACGGTTGAAATTGAATCAATTGAAAAAGACTCAAATCAAACAACCAACCAGGCTGATTTTTTTTTTACACTATACACATCTAATGATGGTCCAAACATCCGTACGGTCAATGATCTCTAATAATATGCTACGTGGCGTCTTAGGGCGCCCGGACCAAAAAAAGCCAGGTACCTCTGACGCGTGGTCGTAGTTGAAAGCTTGTGTCGACACGTGTAAAGCAAGTACTGGAGAGTGAGTAATGAGGGAAATGACGTGTACAAGACTTCCATCAGAGAGTGAGGCCAGTGGACTGTCCACATCTTGGCGCCGAGCCGCGTGCGCTGAGCGGCCCTGGTGTCGAGGCAACCTTGTGGTCAGCCCAAATTTTGCAGCCATTGTGCGTACTTGAGCGTAGAGCGTGTACCATACACACATGGCTCACGCAGATTAATCTAGACTGTTCATTTGCCCGATACGTGAGTTAAGCAGCGACTCACATTTGCGTCAAAAGGTCAATGGTGCCATAGCCCCGGTCATAAATTATTATATTGCTACACCCAGAATTAGAACCTGATGAGCCTGATATCAGCACCACACAACAAGTAGGATTCACAAAGGGGTATAGATCGGACGGTTATGATCATCTAATCATCTATTGATTTCTACGTAAAACTGATAGACAAGTATAAAAGATGATTCTCCCAAATTAAAACTAAAGCAAAGAAATAATAAAAGAGGAACTAAGAAGAAGAGGAGGGGGGCGAAAGTACAGATATCAGCCTTTCAGAGGGCTCTTCTCTTCGTAACTGACTTTGCTGCGACACCTGACTCTCACTGTACTTCCTGCCATTCACATTGCCAAGAAATATTACTAAATTCCCAAAATACCACTAACGCCATCCATCTTGTATTCCCTCCAAAACGGGCCTGGGCCTGATCCTTGGTTCGGGCTTTGGTCTGTTTGGAACCCAAAATATTGGGCCACTACAAGTCCAGTTCTTATTGTACCTATTTAGTTAACATGGTGTGTGCGCACTTTTGGGGCCTTGCTTTTTTTGATTCTTCCCTTAAAATAGGACTAGCAGTTCTCCCTGGAATAGGATTGGTCCAGACCCACAAAACATTAATGTCCAGAAGCAATTGGACTTATTTTTTTTTAAGAAAATCAATTGGGCTAGGGTATATATGGTCACAATGAGACTTTGTAATTTAAATAACAAATTTGCTGAGGCTTAGTTTGGCATTGTGATGACTTGTGTTAATTGGTTATTACTTTTTGAGCTGGACTTAGAAAATTGGTTTGGATATGATTGGGCGATTCGTCATTTATAAATGTTAAATGAGCCCGCCCCTCGAAGTATTATTGAAGGTTTACTTAAGTTTGAATTTCGACATGTGTTAAGTTAAAAACACTTTCAAAATTGCTTCTCCTTAATCTACAAAACTGGCCGTTTTATATGGCAAAAACCAATTCCAACACCCATAAGCTACTTACAGCTTATTAACCGCAATACCCAATGCAGCCAAATAGTATTTTTATTTTGAGCGTATTTTCGGTTATTTGCTATAGTGACTCACCTTGGTCACCAAAGCCTGTAACTTGACACCTAGGCATGGGCCTGGACCTTGGCTTGGGCTTTTGTTTTTAGATTTTTCCTAAATGCCAAAATAAGGGTTCTAGTTTGGTGGCAATGTTAATATATTTTAAAATTTTTTGTAACCGAAGACATTGTGGCAAAGTTATGCTGAGCATTACTTTTGGAGTAAAACTTTGATGACATTGCCTGTCATCAAAGCCGATGACAGGGTCACAATGTAAGCCACGTGGCACACTCTTACAAGACTCTGACGGTATTGATGTTTGGCCAATTCCTAGATGGGCCAGAAACCAAAAATAGTCCGATTAGTGATATCTAAGCGTTGGATTGGAATTATTTTCATGGATTGATTTTAACCGTGCGAATTTGAACATTATTGACCATTATTTGAGGTGCAAAGATCCAAAGGTTTGAAATCATTAATCAAGCTGATTTTTAGTTTGGGTGTCCATCTAGGGATTTGAAAAACTCCATACGGTCAGATTCCACTAGGGATTTTACTCGTACGCTTGGACGGTGAAGCAGAGTGTCTTTTACGTCATAATTAATAAAATAACGTTACTTATCTATCAAAATAGCATAATTTTTCTCTAAAGATGGGGACATTTTCGTACTTTATTGCTGATGGGTGGCCCCGAAATCAGAAGTCTTCACAACGGCTCTCATGAAGCACTTCTCATTTGATGCGCCCTTTTATTAGATTATCAATCACGGCCATTCAATTGATGGGCCCTTTTCGTAGATTATATCCTAGCTCAAAAATGGTTCCGATTGGTATATCTTAGCCATCTATCTAATCACATTTATTTCCACCATTCCAATATGCAATTTGGCACACTCTCCAGGCAAACCGACCCATGGATGTGTGGCCCACTCCTAAAAAGCAACCTGATTGTGATTCTCACGGTTGGATTCGAGCACTTTTTTTTAGGTGATATCTAGTCGTTAGATTCCAGTTTTTTTTTTTGTACTCAAATCTAATGGGTAGGAATCACCAATTGGGTTGACATTTGGTGTGTACGTTCATAATGGGTGGGCCAAACATTCATTGGTCAGTGAATCCCAAGAGCATGACACGTGACATTTTTAGAGTGGTGGATATAAACTTTAATGTCTTTGTAGTTCGGTTCATTGGCTGGACCGTACTGATTGATGACAAGTTACATTAATGATATGATACTGTAGATCTGCATCACTATAAGATGATAGTACCCAGGGCCAGGACTATCCTAATTTTCCTCCTCCATAAAGCGAGGTAGTTTACGTTATTTGCTTTCAAACCCAAGGGCAATTTGGTCAACCTAAAACAGTCGGGCTCAGATGGCCAGAACATTTTTCTTAAAACGCGAGCGAGAGGGAGAGTCACAGTCACACTTGTTACTCATTTGTTCTGATGGATCCCGACGCCTTCTCGGCGAGTCTATTCAAGTGGGACCCACGGGGGGCGGCTCAACCCCCAAACCGCCTGCTCGAAGCGGTGGCGCCGACGCCTCCGTCGTACGCTATCCGACCGAGGGAACTCGGAGGACTAGAAGACTTCTTTCAGGCGTACGGTATCCGATACTACACGGCTGCGAAGATAGCTGAGTTAGGGTTCACGGTGAGCACACTTCTAGACATGAAGGACCAGGAGCTCGACGAGATGATGACCAGCCTCTCTCAGATCTTCAGGTGGGACCTACTCGTCGGAGAGAGGTACGGTATCAAGGCTGCCGTCCGGGCCGAGCGGAGACACCTCGAAGAGGAAGAGGCGAGGCGGCGCCACCTCCTTGCCGCAGACACAGCCAACGCTCTCGACGCACTCTCGCAAGAAGGTTTGTTCTTACTTGCACAGTTGCACTGATACCCATCCGCACGTGCAATAGTAAAGTTTTCTCCGAAGGTTTACGTTAACGTGCGCTGGTATATAAGATATGTCCGGTCGTTTTCCCCGGACGCGCGGGGAGCCTCTTGTGAGGAAAATAAACAACTCAGGAGTTCCCATTTTGGCGTAAGTTAGTCTATACGTAATACGTTCACTAAAATACGCTCAGCGTACGTTTTCAGCGCATGAAGGAATTAGAGAGAAACCAGGGACTACCCTAGTTGCATTCTCGTAACGCTACGTGGCTCTACTCTCTGCAAAGTGCAAGCAAAACAAAGAAATTCTTGTCAATGATTGTCATACTAATAAAACCCGTGACAAGACTTCCTTGCCCGAAAAAACTACTTGACTGGATGATCTTAACCATTCGTTTGTTGACTTCTTCTTGACTGTTGTTCTTATTATTCTTTGCCGGTCAAAACAACTTTCACTTGATTGGATATCATTTGGACAGTTGGACGGTTCAGATTGTCATCAAAACAGTTAAAAATATCTGCCTTTTGGTTTTGATTTTTTGATCAGGTTTATCGGAGGAGCCGGTGCAACAAGAGAAGGAGGCGGCAGGGAGTGGTGGCGGAGGTGGTGGTGGTACGTGGGAGGTTGTAACCACACAGAAGAAGAAGCAACGGCGAAGGAAGTCGGTGACCAAGAGCGGAGATGACGACGATGATGAGGCGGCGGACGATGATAATGGTGGAGGTGGTGAGAGGCAGAGGGAACATCCGTTCATCGTGACGGAGCCCGGCGAGGTGGCTCGTGGCAAAAAGAACGGTCTCGATTACCTGTTCCATCTCTACGAACAGTGCCGTGATTTCTTGATCCAAGTTCAGAACATCGCCAAGGAGAGAGGTGAAAAGTGCCCCAACAAGGTAACAGTTTAGCTATTTTTTACACTTGTTACATAACGTGAGCCTCACATAGGTGCAAGTTAGTGCAACACAGCAATGTAAAACCAGTTGCTTCCTCGCTTGTATTGCATGTATAGGATGCATCAGGGCAGGGGGCAATACCAACATTATGGCGTATGTTAGTGCACCTAAACTATAGTACGGAACTACGGTACTTAATGTTTCTAAAATGAATGCGCTGTGATCCAGCTCAGCCAGAGGGACTGCCACGTGCCACCTCTACATGGGTGGTGCCGACTGCTGAGTAAAACTTTGATGACACTGTGCTGTCATCGAGTTGATGACAGTACGCAATACGTTCCACGTGGCACACTCTTAGAGCACTCTGACTGTATGGACGTTTGGCCTATCCGTAGGTGGACCTACAAACAAAAAATCAGCCTGATCATTATTTGAGGAATTTGAGCATTATTGACCATTATTTGATGTACAAAGATCCACTGGTTTGAAATCAGTAATCAAGCTGATTAGTCATCAAAGATTTTCTTGGTGGTGTTGGTTATGTGCGTGGATAGGGGGGAACCAAAACAAACTGCTCCTTCCGGCTGTGCACGTTGGATGCTAGAAAACCATGGCTGGACCAGTCGTTGACCAGCTCAGCCGGACCAAAGAATAATTTTTCTAATATAAATATTAGTGGAGCTATTGGAAGTTGCATTTGGGAACCACCTATATGATCGATCCAGAGGATTAGATCTTTCAGGTCTAAAAAATCCATCCGATCAGGTGATCATAACGATCGTATGTTGCATTGTGAATTGTCAAAGAAAATTTCTGTAGATCAGACGTTCGCCATGAAATCTAATTTTGTTGTATAGCACGATCAGTTGATATAATCAGATCTCTAGGTTGGTCCCACATTGTATTCGTGTGCCCTGTTTTAGTCGATAGACCGTCTGGTACTTTGCTTTTATAGGGGCGCCGGAATTGTAGCATTTCAGCCAATGAAATGATAGACAGTAGAGTCGGCATCTTCAGATGCAGGCACTGGTAAGCGAAAACGACAGCAACTGTTCGGATACGTGGGCCCAATAGAATATCTTTGTCGTTTTCTCAAAGATCCCACTGACCATGTAGAAGCAGTAATAGTTTTATACATGGTACACAATCATTACTTTTTAGGGTTTCGCTAACTTGCGCCATGAAGGTTGAGGACCTACCGCTCCCTAATGGAGGAAACCGTTGGTTACGAATCACATTTTTAGTCTTTTATGGTGTCCCGTTTAACCGAAAACCGAATGGGAACCGGTTCCACATTTATGGGAATCGATTAATAAAAGAACCGGAACCAAATTGAAAATAGGGTTCCGATTCTGGATTGTTAGATTTGGACCCAAAACCAATAAGAACCAGAACCGATATATAAATAGTGTTAAAATTTGTACCAATATACTGGAAACCGAAATCGACCGGAACCAAATAATCAGGTCCGCTTTGAAAACCATCATTTTGAGAACTGTAACCGAACCGTTGACATCCTATCCCAGACCCATCACTAGGAGAGTCCAACGATATTCTTAGGTCAAACAATCAAAACAAGTAGATAGACACAAACATGGTTCGAAATCTTGGGATCGGAGGCCAGATTGGTCCGAGCCCGAGACAAAGTGAGCCTCCTTTGGTAAACAGTGATCTTGGGACGATCCATTTTGGATTGGATCATTGGGCTTTGATCCTGATTCGGATCGCCCGACTCAGAATAGGATCAGCTTCGAATTCCATGATCACAAACCATCAAGTCCATGACCTTACACACAATTACTTGATTATGGTGTATGCATTGTACAGGTGACGAATCAAGTGTTTAGGTACGCAAAGAAGGCGGGTGCAAGCTACATAAACAAGCCGAAAATGCGACACTATGTGCACTGCTACGCGTTGCACTGTCTCGACGAGGAGGTGTCAAATGCACTGAGGAGTTCTCTGAAGGAGAGAGGAGATAACGTGGGTGCATGGAGGCAGGCATGCTACAAACCCCTCGTTGCAATGGCAGCAAGACAAGGGTGGGACATCGACGCCGTCTTCAATGCTAACCCCCGCCTCGCCATCTGGTACGTACCCACCAAGCTCCGTCAGCTCTGCCATGCAGAACGCAGCAATGCTGCACAGGCAGCTGCTTCTAGCTCTACCTCTGGTGGGGCAATCACTGGCCCTTCATTCTAATCTAGGGCCACCTTTTGATCTATCCTCACACGCTAATTAAGTATACCATGTGTTTTAGTGAAGAGAAGCCCAACGCTCTATTGTGTGTTGTACGTATGATAAATCTTAGACACTGCATTTGCTAAGTAGATGTATCAGGTGGTGGATTTTAAGTCAAATAGTTGACTGAGTTTCATAAGTGATAGTTTGGCTTACTGGGTTCTTCGTGTTCGTGATGAGGTTTGATTGATTGTTGATGAAAAAGTTGCTTTTGGGGTAGGCAATATTGACTTAGAACTTTGTATGGTTCACGTGGCATGGTTTTAGAGATTGATGACCGTATGGATGTTTGACCCGACCCTAGGTGGACTTACAGACCGAAAATTAGTTCGATTAGTGATTTCTAAGCGTTGGATTTAGTCATTTTCATGGGTTGATTTTTAACCGTGGAATTCGAGCATTATTTAGGGTACAAAGATCCAAAGGTTCGAAATCGTTGTGCTTTTTATTTTCTATTTTGGATTTTAAACAAACTACTCCTTGAAGAGAGAAAAACTACAAACAGCATTACCGGAATAGAATACGGCATGTGGAACATTTAGCCCATACCTGTGTGGACCTACAGGCAAAAAATCAGCCTGATTGGTGAGTTTTAGCTTATAATGTATCCATATGCCGCCGGTCAGAGGCACATGATGAAGAAATGTTCAAATGCAATGGCTAGGTAGAAATCACCAATCAGACTGATTTTTGGTGTACGTCCAACAAGTGCTGGGCCCAACATTTATAGGGTCAGTGGGCCCATAACCATGTTATAACCAAGGTTTAAAGGGGACTTCTACTCAGGGCTTTGCACCTCATCAAACCCCAACAACATAGATGTGATTAATCAGGTGGTTCACAAGGTGGATGAAGAGGACAATGCTATGCTCACTGCCCCTCCGACCACAAAACAGCATGATAACATCCATGGGCCTTGGACCATGTATCATACTGATTAAGGATGGTTTCATTATATTGAAAAAAAGATCTTTTGGAGCTAGAAAATTTGAACTGATTAAGCACGGTTTCATTATATGGGAAGGACCTAATAGTAGCAGTTAATAGCACCTAATCAACCCTTCCTATCTTGAAATTTAGATCCTTTATCAACACCTAACCTTGGCTCACCCATAGTTTGCAATTCGGCAAACGGCAAAGATTCGGAGCAGGAAAAGTTCGAGTTTAATTTGGTTTAAATAATCCGCACATATAAACACAAATAATACGCGAATTTACTAACTAGGGGTCTCACCTCAGGCTTGTAACCCTCACATAAGCTGCTTCCTCCTAATTGAAGGTGCCAAGTTGCTAAGTTGGTAAGGTTCGTCAAATATTAGTCTTTTTCATGGGTGATTTTTAACTATGGGATTTGATCATTATTTTTGGGGCGGGTACAAAGATCCAATGGCTAAAAATCACCAATCAGGCTGATTTTCAACTGAGATTGGAAATCACCTGGATAAAATAAAGTCAGGTCATTGATATCTAAGAACGTGTCAATGGACAATTTCTAGCACGTGTCAAATTTGAAGTATAATTGAAAAAAACAGAAATACGTGTATGTTCATTTAAAATGTTTTTTTAAAAAAAACTCACTATTCGTGTATAACATGCATATAGTATGCAGAATTACTAGAATTACCAGAGGTATGATGTTCAAGAGCTTTTTTCCACAATTTTTCCAGATTTTAACAGCTGTTAAAATGAAAAAATGGCCGTTAAAACATGTTTGGTGCACACTTGTACACTTATTAGTGATGGCTGGATGATATGCAAAGGAAAATTAAATTAAGTAGTTGTGAATCATACCTTTGGAAAAAGAGGGCTGGTCTCTGGTGACTCCCAAGAAAAAGTGGACAGATAAGCCGATCCCTCCTTTGGAAAGTTCTCATACAATTAGCGTCTGATTTCATTGGTGATCTTGTAATACATGAGATTTCTTGTCCTGCAAATCCCTCATATGTTAATTCTGCTTCTACTGATCTTCCCCTCACCTCAGTTCAAAACATATTTGCTCTTCTTGTATCTAATTTGAATGATGATCTCTCTAATCCTGCCATACCAGATACTTCTTGTCCAGCAGTTCTTCCCACTGATGTTAGTGACTCTTGTTTGAGTGTTGACAAGCTTGAACCTTCCTCCTGCACCTTTTCCTCCCAGTAACTGAACCTTCCTGCTGCCCTTCTCAACCTCTTCTCAACCGCCAATCTATATATCAAACTCAGCCTTCTCAGAACACCCTCTACTTCCATCTAAAAAATCACTCCCCTCCACTTCCAAAGCTTTACATAAACCTCCTCCTACACCTTTTGACCAAAAAATTATCTCTGGTGATCAGTCTAGTAACACTCAAATCAATCATTTCCAATGACCAAACCATGGTATGGAAGGTCAGAGGCCTAAGAATTAATATGAAATAAAAATTGTATTCGCTCTCATAAGCTAGAAATCCTGGGTCTTGTTGAAACCTGTTAAAGCCCAAAAATTCCTCTAAGATCACCACAAGTGGATTGCTAGAGATTGGTCCTTTACAAACAACTATTATCATGTGCAATTGCACATGGAGGCTGTATTTGGATTCTCTGGACCGCTCAATCCCTCTCTCTTTACTTTCTAAATCAGATCAATAAAATCACTGGTTTATTTACTAAACTCAATTCTTATGAAGATTTTACTTCACGCGTTTATGGCTCACATTGTTTCAATGTCATTTCATCTTTGGAGCCATCTTGAGCATTTCTCCTAGTTGATTACTGAGCCATGGATTATTTCTGGTGATTTCAACTCAATCCTTTTTCCAGCATGAAAAACAGGGAAGGGGTCCAATCAGCTCAAACGAAACTTCCATCTTAAAGTGTTTTGAAGTGTATGCTCTCTTTTTACCATAGATGGTGTGGATGTAATTTTACATGGTCAGACAAACAAGAAGGCCAGAATACGATTCAGCCTAAACTTGATCAAGGCACAATAAATGATGCTGGGCTGACAAAGTTCTCTTCCTAAGAAGTTAGATTACTTCATTCAGGTTTCTCAAACCACAGGCCAATGGTTATTAACATTTCAGATTGCATCCCTAGAGGGCCCAAGCCCTTCAAGTTCCTAAATGTGTGGGATTCTCATCCTGATTTCCTAGATATCGTCAGAAATGCTTGGTCTATCAGAGTTCGAGGAAACCTGTGTTCAGTTTATCTCAGAAAGCTGAAGAATATTAAGAAGGATCTCAAAGCCTGGAACAAAAATGTTTCAAAAGGGTGGAAGAAAAACTTTTATTGGCAATAAAAATCTTGCGATGGTTCAAAATAAACTCGACGCTGATCCATTAAATTTTCGCTGTGGAAAAGGGAAAAGGGCTTTATTCCATATACAGTAACCTTCTCAATGAAGAGGGAATTCATCTACAACAGAAGTCTAGATGTAACTAGCTGTCTCTTTGTGATGCAAACACCAGTTTCTTCTATAAAGCCATAGAAGACGGATGGAGCATTACTCTGATCAATCATATTTAGACTGAAACAGGTGAAATCTTTAAAGAACCAGAATCTATCAAAGCTGAAGCAATCAACTTCTTTCCTAACTGTCTCTCTAATGCAAATCAGCCATCATCTTTTCCTGATTTGAAGTAGCAAAGAAACTCAGCGGTCTCATAAAAGATATCTAAGATGAAGAAATTATATCAGTCATTTTCTCAAAGAAAGATGATAGAGCTACAGGTATTGACGGGTTCAGAGCTTTCTTCTTTAAAACCTGTGGCAATATCTTTGGTTTAGATCTCATTGCAGCCATAAAAAACTTCAGATCATTGAGACTTTTCTCAGAGAGATCAATTCAATCAAAGCTCATCCCCAAGCTCCCCACGCCCGAAAAATTTGGAGATTATAGACATGTATCTCTATGCTCTGGTATTTACAAATTTATTTCCAAAATTCTGGCTAACAAACTAAAGAGTGTGATGAACCATCTTATTGATGACACCAATCAGCGTTCATCCACGGCCGTCAGATCTCTAATAACATCCTACTGCCCATGAACTAGCCAGAGAGTTTAATCGTAAACAAGGTGCTCCTTGTATGCTGCTCAAGATCAATCTTCACAAAGCATTTGATTCCGTCAGCTGGAATTGTTTTCTTTTTATCATGCAAAATATAAATTTCTCTACCCTTTGGTAAAATTAGATCAAAGAATGCACTTGAACATCTAGCTTCTCAATTTCAATGGTATTCATGCTACTTCTTCAGGGCCTGCACCAGGGAGACCCACTTTCTTCCCTCCTCTTCACCTTAGCTATGGAGGGATTCTCCATCTTCATGAATCAGGCAACTTCCAGTAACTCCATTAAACTCATTCATAACTGTTTCCCCATGATGCATTCAGCTTCCAGAACGCTTGACTTTTTATTTCTATATTCAATTGAGAAACCGTCAAATGCACAAGAAAGCTATCTTCAATATCCGCAACAGCTCTCTTACGACTTGCCAAGATTCTAATGTTTTGGGCCTCAAAACAGTGTGTGAAATTTCACTATAGGGCTAATGATGTGAATTAAGGGTAGTTTAGTCATTATATATTTTAGAATTAAGTTATTTTAAAAAATGGGTTCAAAACTTCAAATTAGTTTCTTGGTCCTTAAGTTAGCTTTCAGGGTTTATTTTCTTATAAATAATAAGTTCTTTTCTTATAGAATTAAGTTCATTGTAAAAAGACTTCGATTACTAAATGAAATCTACCTTCAGGGTTTTTAGTTCCTTTCTGAACTCTTGGGATTGGTTAGATTAGCACAAGTTACAGAAGTGCTGCTACATTCGATCAATGGGTAATCGGAAATCCATTTGACAATGGTGAAGATGACACATCCAGCGTGGATGTCCAACCCAAGACCCCTCTAGTCCATCGGAATAATGAATGTTGACACTGAAATCGTGATCGTGAACATGATTAGGGTGAGTATCCCAAAGGAAAATGAATCCATCACTTTAATAGATTGGGAGTCACTACCAATCTTTGATGAGGAGATAATTGGAGAAAATGATAATGAATCTATCTTTAATGGACCGTATTTACGATGGCGAGATTAATGAAGAAGACGATAGTGAAACCATCAGTATTAAGCTAATATTTCCAGCATAAAAACCAAACATAGGGATTCTCAAGCAACTACCTGGTACTAGCACTCAATGATAGGTGGGGCTCCTTGCACTTCTTCACATGTGTCACATCCCTCCCTAAAAGAGACGCGTACAAGAAAACCTAAGGAAGCTCGTGGCTCTTGAAACAAGAGTACTGCTCATGGATGACCTGGTCCCCCACACCAATTGGGGGAGACCCTCCTCTTTGGCACAGTGGCCAAGGGAGTAGCTACCTTATTGCTTTTCTTGGCAACGAGAGGAGCAGAAACAACATCAAAAGATGACCTCTTCAGGCCACCCTTTCCCTTGCCCCCAAAGGAGGAGAAAATCGTCGGGGTCTTCTTCTTTTGACCCGAGTAACCAACTGAGCGGAGGGAGACTTGAGAATCTCAGCCTCTGACCCTCTTCATCCGAGAGGTTGACAACTAAGTTAAACTCTGCCAGCTCGTCCATGGGAACGTCAAAGCGAGTGGCAGAGTCAGTGCAAAAAGCAATCAAAGACGAGGGCCCCTTGGATAAAGGCAAGTCCCTCAAATATTTGCTCTCCTCAAGTGCGTCTCCTCTTTCTGCTCCACCTGAAGAATCGAGAGCAAAGTCAAGCTCACCAAGTGCTTCACGGCCAAGTCAGCGACCTCTCGGGCAACTGTTGCAACCGACCGCACTCTCCGTTTAGGAGACCTAGTCGGGCCTATAGGTAATACAAACAAAGTTATTAGCTTAGATTGAAATCTGACCATTGGAACTCAAATAAAAATAATAAAGGGACTTGACTTTTACCCTTTAAGTTGAAAGCCCGAGGCACCCTTGCAGCGTCGGAACAGGCTCATATCCTCATACTCCCAAGGATTCGAGATCAGAAGAGGACCGTCATCCCTCCAATCTGTCTCTCAATCCTGAGCACTGGGCACCATGCTGCCTGCCTTGTTTTGTGTCCCCAGGAAATAGAAGGGAATATCTACCCCCAAACATCCAGGGACACTTCTTTAGATTGTATTGCTCTCGGACTTGAGCGAAACCATAAATTTTCCCCTCTAACGTTTTCATCCAAGATGGCGTTGCGTTAACCTAGCTTAAAGGAAGCTGGTAATTAGTTAATAGCTCTTGGACTAGAGTCCCCAAACCGAATTTGAACACTTTCTGGAATCTCAAAGGCCTCTTTAAGGATGGCCAAGTCCTCATATTGATGAAACTTCTATGTTTGCATACTCAACCCCCGAAGACGAACCAAAAAACCACTACTAACAAGGTGCGAGACAAAAGTCCAAGAAGCAAAACAAACCAAAGAGAAAGAAGGGAAAGGAACGATACCTCCACCAAGTAAAGGAAAGAACTTACAGAGAGCAAAAGAGCACAGTGAAGGTGAAAATATGCATAAATCGTATAAGGAGACAAAGGAGCAACAGTGCAAATGAAATTACACAAGCCAGCCTCATTGGACGAAAGAGACCAATCATTGCGCCCTCCTTGAATTGAGAAATGACAGCCTCGTATATATATTCCTGCCTTTTCTAGCAAAACCCCGAGATGACACGTGGCACGAGAAAATCAATCGGTTTGTGTTACCACTCGGCACAATAGGAATAGGAGGCAAATGTTTGCCAAAAAAGTGACCACCCTCTAGCCATCCATGTGCATCCTCGAGATCGTTGCATTAGGGAAAAATCCGTCTCGACAGTCATCAGATCCGAGTTGCAATCCTTGGACTAGCCCCGCTCTGCCGAGAGCCTAGACCTCTTCGCCAACCTAACCGACCCGACTCTTAGCTTGGTTTGGTGGAGGGAGAACCAGCTCAGGAGGGTTGGTTCGCCTGGCCAGCCGGCATCATTCCCCAAGGTGGTCTCTACCAAACCCATGGCCTATGGGATGTCTCATACTTACCACAAACGAGGTATCCCATGCATGCGTAGGTTGGTACCTGGGATTAACTATAACTGAATGATTAGAGATGGGTTGATTGGAACATCCTACATATGGAAGAGAGTACTCACCTACCCTCGTAGACGACCATGCCCCCATCATTTTGGACAATTAGAGACACAAAGTCTAAACCAATTCTCTTCCCATATAAATAGGGGCCTCATTCATTGAGGAAGGGATCCAAAAATCAAAAACTCTAGTGGAAGCACTGTCCTCATCGTCTTTTTCACCAGGACCCCCAATTCGACTTGAGTAGCCGACTTCCCAACTCGAGCACGCTGAGCAGGTAGTCGGACATTCAAGTTGTTGGGTCAATTTAACCCCTCTGATAAGAAAATTGACTCCGCAGAAAGTTGAGCAACCTGCAATTAAAAGAGGGTGTTGCTTGACAACACATATCCATACTCTCCCAATAGATTATTATGAAGGCTACGAGGGACTTGCTTGAGTCATAATTAATTTGCATCCAATACAAAAATAGTTATAAAAAATGATTCAAAGACAAGGATTCAAGAACATAATCAAATATAAACTTATATAACAAATTCTTAAATAATGATTTAAAAACAAGATTCATCACATATAAAATATAAAACCATCCTCATACAAAACAAAGGTATGTGACGATACCCACTTGATCGATAAACAAGATTTACATTAACACTCATTTAAGATTATTAAATAAAATGTCAAAAAGACGTGTAAAAATTAATAATCAAACAAATCCCCACAAGCCTTAAATAAAACATCCCCTATAAGAAATTTAAGCAACCAACAATGAAAATAAGATGTTGCTTGACTACTATTATCCATACCCTTTTAATAGATTTTTGTAAAAGACGAGAGACTTGCTTGAATTGTAATTAATTTATATTCAATATAAAAATATTTATAAAAAGTTATTCAAAAAATACAAATTCAAGAACAAATTTAATCCCACATAAAAGATAAAACTATCAATACAAAAAATAAGGCTAAACTGTAATGGATGAGTTTTGCCATCCAAACAAGATTGAAGAATTAAAAGCGATTATAAAGACTTAATAATAGTCTAAAAATATTTTTTAAAAAATTAAACTAACAATTAGTAGAAATGATGAAAAATATAAAAACAATAACAAGAACAATGTAAAAAATAAATGATATTTAAATTAAATATTTCTCAAATGACCATTTACGCAAATCGAAAAATTTTGCAAAATATAAACTTAGGCAACCCCTCAATTATATGTTGATACCCACTTGACCGAACAAGATTTGGGTTAATACTCATTTGAAATATTTTAATATAAATACGATAAATTTAATATAAAAAAATAAATACGATATTTTAATTAAAATAAAAACAAAAAATACAAGAAAATTAATAATCAAACAAATTTCTACAAGTCTTCACAAATAAAACATCCCCATTTGAAACTTAAACAACTAACAATTGAATAAAGATGTTCATTGGCTGCCTTTTTACATAACCTCATAACAAATTAATGTGATGCCTACGAGAAACTTGCTTGAGTCGTTAATTTTATTTAATCTAAAAATATTGATAAAAAATACAAAAAATATGGAACTTAGGCAAAAAAATAATAATAATCAAACAAATCTCGATAAGCCTTCACAAATAAAAATCCTCACACAAAACTTGAGCAACCTACAATTGAGAGATGATGTTACTTGGCTACTCGTATCCATACCCTCGTAATAGAATATTGTGAAGGCTGCGATTGACTTGCTTGAGTCATAAAAATATATAAAATCAAATGATATATAATGAAATATATCTCAAATAAACCATTTACGCAAATCTAGTAATTCCACAAAATATGAACCTAAGCAACCCGACAATCATGTCGATCACCCCTTAATCAATAAGCAAGATTTGCGTTAACACATTTGAGATTATGTAAATATCAATAAATATGATATTCAAATAATATAACAAATAAAATATTGAAAAAAATACAAAATAAAAAGAGAAAAATTAATAATCAAACAAATCTCTACAAACCTTCAAAAATAAAACATCCTCATACGAAACTTAGGCAACCTACAATTGAAAGAGGATATTACTTATCTACTCGTATCCATACCCTCTTAATAGATTAATGTGAAGACTGCGATGTATTGCTTGAGTCGTAAAAATACTTAAAATGAAATGATAAATAATGAAATATATCTCAAATGAACCATTTACACAAATCTAGTAATTCCACGGAATATGAACTTAGGCAACCCCACAATCGTGTCGATACCCTCTTAATCGATGAGCAAGATTTGCGTTAACACTCATTTGTGATTATGTAAATATCAATAAATATGATATTAAAATAATATAAAAAAATAAGATATTGAATAAAAATATGAAAAAAAAAAGAAAAAAAAATTAATAATCAAACAAATCTCTACAAGCCTTCACAAATAAAACATCCTCGTACGAAAAGTTAGGCAACCTACGATTGAAGGATGTTACTTGGCTACTTGTTTCCATACCCTCTTAATAGATTAATGTGAAGGCTGTGATTGACTTGCTTGAGTCGTAAAAATATATAAAATCAAATGACATATAATGAAATATATCTCAAATGAACCATTTACGCAAATCTAGTAATTCCACAAAATATGAACTTAGGCAACCCCACAATCATATCGATCCCCCCTTAATCGATAAGCAAGATTTGCGTTAACACTCATTTGAGATTATGTAAATATCAATAACTATGATATTAAAATAATATAACAAGTAAAATACTAAAAAAATACAAAAATAAAAACAAAAAAAATTAATAATCAAACAAATCTCTACAAGCCTTCACAAATAAATCATCCTCATACGAAACTTAGGAAACCTACGATTGAAAAAGGATGTTACTTGGCTACTCGTATCCATACCCTCTTAATAGAATATGGTGAAGGCTACAATTGACTTGCTTGAGTCGTAAAAATATATAAAATCAAATGATATATAATGACATATTTCCCAAATGAACCATTTATGCAAATCTAACAATTTCACAAAATATGAACTTAGGCAACTCCGCAATCATATGTCAATACCCTCTTTAATCGATAAGCATGATTTGCGTTAACAGTCATTTGGGATTAGGTAAATATCATTAAATATGAAATTAAAATAATATAAAAAATAAAACATTGAATAAAAATACAAATATAAAAACTAAAAAAATAATATTCAAACAACTCTCTACAAGCCTTCACAAATAAAACATCCTCATACAAAACTTGGGCAACCTACCATTGAAAGAGGATGTTACTTAGCTACTCGTTCCCATACCCTCTTAATAGATTAATGTGAAGGCTGTGATTGACTTGCTTGAGTCGTAAAAATATATAAAATCAAATGATATATAATGAAATATATCTCAAATGAACCATTTACGCAAATCTAGTAATTCCACAAAATATGAACTTAAACAACCCCACAATCATATCGATCCCCCCTTAATCGATAAGCAAGATTTGCGTTAACACTCATTTGAGATTATGTAAATATCAATAAATATGATATTAAAATAATATAACAAGTAAAATACTAAAAAAATACAAAAATAAAAACAAAAAAAATTAATAATCAAACAAATCTCGACAAGCCTTCACAAATAAAACATCCCCATACAAAACTTAGGCAACTTATAATTGAAAAAGGATATTACTTAGCTACTCGTATCTATACCCTCTTAATAGATTATTGTATAGACTACGATTGACTTGCTTGAGTCGTAAAAATGTATAAAATCAAATGATATATAATGAAATATTTCTCAAATGAACCATTTACGCAAATCTAATAATTCCATTAAATATGAACTTCGGCAACCCACAATCATATGTCGATACCCTCTTAATCGATAAGCAAGATTTGCGTGAACAGTCATTTAAGATTAGGTAAATATCAAAAAATATGATATTAAAATAATATAAAAAATAAATATCGAATAAAAATACAAAAGAAAAAAAACTAATAATCAAACAAATCTCTACAAGCCTTCACAAATAAAACATCCTCATACGAAACTTAGGCAACCTACGATTAAAAAGGATGTTGCTTCGCTACTCGTATCCATACCCTCTTAATATATTATTGTGAAGGCTACGATTGACATGCTTGAGTCGTAAAAATGTATAAAATCAAATGATATATAATGAAATATTTCTCAAATGAACCATTTACGCAAATCTAACAATTCCACAAGATACGAACTTAGGCAACCCCACAATCATATGTCGATACCATCTTAATGGATAAGCAAGATTTGCGTGAACAGTCATTTGAGATTAGGTAAATATCAATAAATATGATATAAAAATAATATAAAAAAATAAGATATTGAATAAAAATACAAAAATAGAAGAAAAAAAATTAATAATCAAACAAATCTCTACAAGCCTTCACAAATAAAACATCCTCATACGAAACTTAGGCAACTCATATCCATACCCTCTTGATAGATTATTGTGAAGGCTGCATTGACTTGCTTAAGTCGTAAAAATGTATAAAATCAAATGATATATAATGAAATATATCTCAAATGAACCATTTACGCAAATCTAGTAATTCCACAAAATATAAACTTAAGCAACCCCACAGTCATGTCGATCCTCCCTTAATCGACAAGCAAGATTTGCGTTAACACTCATTTGAGATTATGTAAATATCAATAAATATGATATTAAAATAATATAATAAATAAAATACAAAAAAAAAATTAATAATCAAACAAATATCTACAAGCCTTCACAAATAAAGCATCCTCATACGAAACTTATGCAACCTACAATTGAAAGAGGATGTTACTTAGCTACTCATATCCATACCTCTTAATAGATTATTGTGAAGGCTGCGATGGACTTGCTTGAGTCGTAAAAATATTTAAAATGAAATGATAAATAATGAAATATCTCAAATGAACCATTTACGCAAATCTAGTAATTCCACAGAATATGAACTTAGGCAACCCCACAATCATGTCGATACCCTCTTAATCGATGAGCAAGATTTGCGTTAACACTCATTTGAAATTATGTAAATAATAATAAATATGATATTAAAATAATATAACAAATAAAATACTTAAAAAAAAAAAATTAATAATCAAACAAATCTCTACAAGCCTTCACAAATAGAACATCCTCATACGAAACTTAGACAACCTACAATTGAAAGAGGATGTTACTTAGCTACTCGTATCCATACCCTCGTAATAGATTATTGTGAAGGCTACGATTGATTTGATTGTCATAAAAATGTATAAAATCAAATGGTAAGTAATGAAATATTTCTCAAATGAATCATTTACGCAAATCTAGTAATTCCACAAAATATGCACTTCGGCAACCCCACAATCATGTCAATACCCTCTTAATCGATAAGCAAGATTTGCGTTAACACTCATTTGAGATTATGTAAATATAAATAAATATGATATTAAAATAATATAAAAAATAAGATATTGAATAAAAATACAAAAATAGAAAAAAATTAATAATCAAACAAATCTCTACAAGCCTTCACAAATAAAACATCCTCATACGAAACTTAGGCAACCTAAGATTGAAAGAGGATGTTACTTGGCTTCTCGTTTCCATACCGTCTTAATAGATTATTGTGAAGGCTACGATTAACTTGCTTGAGTCGTAAAAATGTATAAAATCAAATGATATATAATGAAATATTTCTCAAATGAACCATTTACACAGATCTAGTAATTCTACAAAATATGAACTTAGGCAACCACACAATAATGTCGATACCCTCTTAATTGATAAGCAAGATTTGCGTTAACAATGATTTGAAATTAGGTAAATATCAATAAATATGATATTAAAATAATATAAAAAATAAGATATTGAAACAAATACAAAAAAAAAACAAAAAAAATTAATAATCAAACAAATCTCTACAAGACTTCACGAATAAAACATCCTCATACGAAACTTAGGCAACAAAGATGTTACTTAGCTACTCGTATCCATACCCTCTTAGTAGATTATTGTAACGGCTACGATTGACTTACTTGAGTCGTAAAAATGTATAAAATCAAATGATATATAATGAAATATTTCTCAAATGAACCATTTATGCAAATCTAACAATTCTACAAAATATGAACTTCGGCAACCCCACAATCAAATGTCGATACCCTCTTAATCGATAAGCAAGATTTGCGTTAATACTCATTTGAGATTAGGTAAATATCAAAAAATGTGATATTAAAATAATATACAAAATAAGATATTGAATAAAAATACAAAAATAGAAAAAAATAATAATCAAACAAATCTCTACAAGCCTTCACAAATAAAATATCCTCATACGATACTTAGGAAACTTACGATTGAAAGAGGATGTTACTTGGCTACTCGTATCCATACCCTCTTAATAGATTATTGTGAAGGCTACGATTGACTTGCTTGAGTCGTAAAAATGTATAAAATCAAATGATATATAATGAAATATCTCCCAAATGAACCATTTATGCAAATCTAACAATTCTACAAAATATGAACTCTGGCAACCCCAGAATCATGTCAATACCCTATTTAATCGATATGCAAGATTTGCATTAACAGTCATTTGGGATTAGGTAAATATCAATAAATATGAAATTAAAATAATATAAAAAATAACATTGAATAAAAATACAAATATAAAAACTAAAAAAATAATAATCAAACAAATCTCCACAAGCTTTCACAAATAAAGCATCCTTATACGAAACTTAGGCAGCCTACAATTGAAAGAAGATATTACTTGGCTACTCGTATCCTTCCCCTCTTAATAGATTATTGTGAAGTCTACGAGTGACTTGCTTGAGTCGTAATTAATTTAAAATAAATATCAAAATATTTATAATCAAATATTCAAAAATACATATTTAAGAACATTATCAAATAAAACTTAAATAATATATTATGCGAATAATTTAAATAATGATAAAAAAACACGGATTCACGAATATATTTAATCTCAAATAAAAGATAAAACCATCGTTATAAAAAATAAGGCTAAATTGTAATTGATGATTTGTGGCACCCAAACTCTTAATCAACGCCTCGTTGAAGAATTAAAAGTGATTAAGAAGACTTAATGAGGTTTAAAAATATTTAAAGTAACAATAAGTAGAAATGATGAAAAATATAAAAACAATAACAAGAACAATGTATAAAATCAAATGACATACAAATTAAATATTTCCCAAACGAACCATTTACGCAAATCAAATAATTCCGCAAAAATATAAACTTAGGCAACCCTTCAATCATATGTTGACACCCACTTGATCAATAAGCAATATTTGCGTTAACACTCATTTCAGATTAGGTAAATATCAATAACTATAAAATTAATATAACAAAATAAATACGATATTTTAATTAAAATATAAAATAAATGACACAAGAAATGAATAATCAAACAAATTTCTACAAGCCTTCACAAATAAAACATCCTTATTAGAAACTTAGGCAACCAACAATTGAGTAAGGATGTTCATTGGCTTCTCCTATCCATGACCTCATAACAAATTATTGTGACGGCTCGAGAAACTTGCTTGAGTCGTTAATTTTTATTTAATCTAAAAATATTGATAAAAAGACTAAAAACATGGATTCAATAACATAATCAAATAAAACTTAAATTCACACCACCCCTAGTAAAACTCAACTAAGAAAACAAATTTCTCAACTTAAAATCCTAACTTGAAATAATTCGCAATCTTGTCATTTACTCTAATAATATATTTGTTCATAAAGCAATCAAAAAAAATTGTAAAAATGAACAGTCCTGAATGGCATTCAGCTTAAAATGAGACAATACTTAAACTGATCACCTCATCGCTATTTATTGCAACTCAATCGAATTGTTATATATTATTATTCATGCATCCTAATATTCAAAGCAAACATGCTACATTACATTAGAAATACAAGAATTAATTAACCAAAAGATATAAGCAGAGATTGAACACAGAAGTTTCTAAGTACTCGTGTGAACAGGAACAAGACCCTAGAATACAAATTTTCCGCGAGGCATTGGTGCTATGTGACTTTCGAATGAATACTTAAATGGCCTAAAAACTAGGAACCCAGATTCTGTATAGGATTCGATCGTGTCACTGCAAGAAAGATGGGTGTTTGCTTCGAGTCAGAGCACTGAAACTTATGATTTTTACACTATCTGCTTCCCAATAAACAATAAATGGGCCTAAGAAGTAAGATCTAAGCTATTATAACAATGGGTAAAAATCCTCAGACTAATGGGGAATAATCCACAGACCAACAATCTATTAAGCTACAGCAATCGACTCAAGAAATTCCTACTGTTACATTAAGTATAACCACATTAAGTATAATCCACAGACCAACAATCTATTAAGCTACAGCAATCGACTCAAGAAATTCCTACTGTTACATTAAGTATAACCCATTAACCCTAAAATAGTAAAATCTGTATATTGGCACCACTGGGTCTTCATCAATACAGCTAATGAAACACATTGAATCGAGCTTTAAGGGAGAGTTGGAAAAAAAAACAGTTCAATACTCAGCTGAATAAAATCAACACTGACAAGCTCATTGAATCTTTTTTTAATCAGGTAAACTTAAGAGCAAGATACAACAAGAATCAATAGCAAAAACAGAGCCAGAAGGAAATGTAAGTATAAGTGATAAAAATGCTTCCAAGGAATCATTTTAACCAAATGACAAATAGTTTAAAAGAAAACCAAGAAAATGCATGAGGTAGAGCTTGCACATACAACGAAAATCAAGAAAATGCAGAAGGTAGGGTTTTTCGCACTCACGCAAGAAATTAAAAAAATAAAAGAAAAAGAAAGAACCAAACCCCAATTTCAAGATCATCAAAACAAGTCGATCAAGAAAGAAATCTAATGTCGATGTGGGATACGTATGGGATCAGATAATCTAAACCCTAGCATACAAACATCTCTTCCATCATATCCCCAACATCTATTTCCACCTCCCAGGGTACAGAACCCTGATGGTCAGATCACATTCTAAAACCTAAACTCCCTGGGTACAAAGGAAAACGAACCCAAATCCCAATAAGATAAACAGAAAACCCCAAATAAGCAGCAAAAAGAAAATCAGGTAAAGCTTGCACACGCTCAAAGATCAAGAAAGATCAGTAAAGATGAAGATTGCAAGCATGTAAGAAAATTATTAAAAAAAAAAAAATGGGAGAGAGAACCAACACCAACATCGAGATCGTGAAAGCAAATTAATAGCGAAAGAAGAAGAACAAAGACACTATCAAAATCAAAATGTGGGATCAAACCTCAATCGCGAACGAAGATTGTCTTCCTCTCTCTCCGTATTCCGTAACGTTTCTTCTCTGCCCCCTCAGTATCTCCTCCTCCGTCTCTCTTTGTAGCCACTCTAATGAGGGCACGCGTACACGTACTCTCTTTATAATTGAATTCTAACCGTTTGACTCTCGGGGAAGGCATGTTCAAGCATACGTGCGCACCCAGTACATACTTGAATCCAACGGTAAGAATAAATCCTAAAAAACTGCTAAAATATATGGCTACAGAAAACAAATCAGACTAAAAATCCATGCGGTTAGTGGGCCCAAAAAAGGAGCCATGTAGGATCAAGAGAGCCCTCTGCTTCGACTACATCCAAAGTCGTCTTCATCTAAATTTTTTTCCGGTTATTACCTATCAACTAACTGGGCTGTTCTTTGATACAACCTTCTGTATCAAAATTTTGATGCAGAAGTCCCTCAAATTGCAACGTAATAGACTCATTCGGGCTCACTTGCCACTTGAATGTCTGCCTCACACTATGATAGACCTACACACCAAAAATCAGCATGATTGGTGATTTATAGCCGTAGGATATGAGCACCTTTTCATCGTGGGCGTTATGAACAGGCCTGTGTGTTGGTTCCAAGCCCATTATGAAAACTGCTCAAATCCAATGGCTAGGAATCACCAATCATACTGATTTTTGGTGTGTGGATCCACCAAGATGTGGGCCAAACATTCATAGAGACAGTGGGCCCAACTTGTGGGGCGGCACGTGCTGCACATACTTTACACGTGGCACACTTTTAGAGGTCATTGGCCGTAAGAATGTTTGGCCCATCCCTAGGTTTCTGTCACAATGCACAATACGAGCCATGTGGCACACTCTTAGTGGATGCTGACCGTATGGATGTTTGGCCAGTCCTTGGTGGACCTGTAAACCAAAAATCAGCCTGATTAGTGATTTCTAAGCGATCCGATTGAAGTTATCTTTGTGAATTGATTTCAAGGTAGGAATTTGAGCATTATTGAGCGTTATTTGGGTGCAAAAGACCCAAAGTTGTAAATCACTAATCAGACTGACTTTTGGTTTGCAGGTCCACCAATGGACTGCCCAAACATCCATATAGTCAGCGTCGGGCTGTTCTTTGATACCGACTTTGGTATCAAAATTTTGATGCCGAAGTCCCTCAATTTGCCACGTAGTAGACTCTTTCGGGCCCACCGACTCCATGAATATTTGGCCCACATCTTGGTGGATCCCACACACCAAAAATCAGGGTGATTGGTGATTTCTAGCCTTAGGATTTGAGCACTTTTCATCATGGGCTTTATGAACATGCTTATGAAGTGGTTCCAAGCCCATAATGAAAGAGTGCTCAAATTCAATGGCTAGAAATCGCTAATCACGCTGATTTTTGGTGTGTGGGTCCACCAAGATGTGGGCCAAATATTCATGGAGTCAGTGGACCCAAAAGAGTCTACTACGTGGCAAATTGAGGGACTTCGGCATCAAAATTTTGATACCAAAGTTGGTATCATAAATTTTTCCGTCAGCGTCCCCTAAGAGTGTGCCACATGGCTCGTATTGTGATTGTGACAGAATGATGTGGTGCCATGTGGGGTCAGAAAGGGGTGCGGGGATCTCAACTCTATAATGAAATATTATGTTACCAATGGAAGTAATAGAAAAGGAGTAGAACTTTGCTGGCAGACGGGCTACAGTCTAAGCCATGTCGCACACTCTTAGAGACCACTGACCGTATGGATGTTTGGCCCACCCGTAGGTGGACCTACATGCCAAAAATCTTCCTGATAAATGATTTCAAACCTTTTGATCTTTGTACCCCAAATAATGCTCGAATCCCAGTGAAAAATCAGCCCACGAAAACTACTCCAAGCCAATCCTTTGAAATAACCAGGCTAATTTTTGGTATGTGGTCCGCCTAGAGTTGGGCCAGACATCCATAGAATAAAACCTTTGCTGACAGCTGTAGTCAGCAATGCTGCCAATATGGGCCACGTGGCACATTTTTGAGATGACACTGACCGTATGATGTTTGGCCAATCACTAAGTGAACCTACAGACCAAAAATAGACTTAATCGTTGATTTCTAAGCATTGGATTGAAGTTATTTTCATGGGTTGATTTTAACCGTAGGAATTTGAGCATTATTTGGGTACAAAGATCCAAAGGTTTTAAACCACTAATCCGGCTGATTTTTTGTTTGTAGGCCTACCTAGTGATTGGCCAAACATCCATACGGTCTGTGTCCTCTTAAGAATGTGCCACGTAGCTCATACTGGCTGCAGTCAGCGAGTTGCTAAATGCACTGTCAGCGAAGGTTTACTGAACATCTATACGGTCGGTGATCACTAAGAATATGCCACGAGTCCCATATTGTGGCTGTCATCAACGTGGATGACGAAGGTCCGCCAGCAATAGTTCTACTCCGAGAAAAGCAATGGATATGTTAAGCAAAAAAAATAAAATAAAATAAGAGCCTCTTAGAGCGTGCACCTCTTTTTCTTTTGATTAGCAAACACGTACATCTCTACTCTCGTGGGCCCGCTGCCAATGGTGGGATCATAACCATTTGATCAATTCACAATTAACACATCTACTCAGACCTAATACAATTCGCTTGCATGGAAGCTCGGTATAAACTATTCTAAACTTCGTATTAGTATTACTTCTTACTCTTATGCCTTTGCTACAATGCTAGCTTGCAAGGTATGCGTATACCCTTATCCTTCACCACCTCTCAAACTACCATCAACCGCCTGAACAACTACCGCAAGCATGTACGTAAAAGCCTCGCCATCCTCATTGCAACATTAATTGAAAAAGCATGTATTATCACATGTTCGACGAAATGTCTCAGAGAGCACTCGTCAATTTCCAATCTCGACCATCATCATCCCTCATCAATTCCATAATTCGAGCCTCCATCGAAAAGGGTTCCCCTCAAAAAGCCCTTCTCGACTACAAAACTATTCTCCTCTCTGGCGCAAGCCAACCTGATCATCGAACGATCTCTTATGTCCTTGAAGCCTGCAAGATTTCATCGGATTTTCAAACTGCAGTAGGAACGCATACAAGAATTATAAAATCAGGGTTCGATTCATACCCGTCTCTCTTAGCTTCTCTGATAGCTATTTATGTAACCTGCAATCAACTCGATCACGCTCAGCAACTTTTTGATGGAATTCCTACGAGGGATTTCAGTCTCTTTTCAGTAAATTTACTTATTGCAGGTCATTTGAAAATCGGAGATTTCGATAGTGCAAATCGGGTATTTCGCAAAATGCTTAATAGAGATGTGGTTTCATGGAACTCAATGATCACAGGTTGTGTCAGAAATGCTCGGCCCAAGGAGGCAATAAGTTTATTCCATAAGATGCTGGGCTCAGGTTTTGAACCCGATGGATTTACTTTTGCATCTGTTCTCACTGCTTGTGGAAGAATTGGAGCTCTTAGCCAGGGAAAGTGCGCTCATGATTTGATGATCGAAAAAGAAATTGAGCTGAATTTCATATTGAGTTCAGCACTAATCGACATGTACTCAAAATGTGGAAGAATCAGAGCTGCCAAGGAAGTTTTTGACAGCGTTCGAAGGGATGATGTGTCCATATGGAATGCAATGATTACCGGGCTAGCAATTCACGGGCTTGCTTCAGATGCCATGGCAATATTCTCTCGAATGGAAGGTGAAGATGTTACACCCGATTCAATCACTTTCATTGGAATCTTAAATGCTTGTAGCCATTGTGGTCTGGTCGAACAGGGTCGCCAAATCTTTAATTTAATGAGAAGGCATTACTTGATTGAGCCACAGCTCGAGCATTACGGAGCGATGGTTGATCTGTTGGCCCGAGCTGGGCTCTTAGAAGAAGCTCACGGAATGATAACGTCAATGCCTATGGAACCGGACGTTGTTATATGGCGGGCATTGCTAAGCGCGTCTAGAATTCACGGAAAGGCTGAATTTGCCGAGGTCACGATTGAAAAAATGGTACATCTCGGCAGCGGAGATTATGTGCTGCTATCAAACATCTACTCTTCTGCGAGGCGATGGGATAGTGCCGAGAGAGTGAGGGAATTAATGAAAAGGAAGGGAGTTCGAAAGAATCGCGGATTGAGTTGGGTTGAGATGGGGGGTGTCATTCACCAATTCAAGGCGGGTGATCGATCGCACCCCGAGTCTGATGCAATATATAGGGTGTTAGAAGGATTGACTAGACGGATCAAGGTCGATGGGTTTACTCCAGCAATGGAGTTGGTATTGATGGATGTGGCTGACGAGGAAAAGGAGGGAAATTTGAATTGTCACAGTGAGAAGCTTGCAACAGCCTATGGGATCCTAAAGACAAGCCCTGGAACAGAAATTCAGATCTCGAAGAACATTCGGACTTGTCACGACTGCCATTGTTGGATGAAAATGATTTCAAGAGTATTAAACAGGGTGATAGTCATGAGGGATCGAGTTCGTTTTCATCAGTTCGAAAGTGGTTCATGTTCTTGTAGAGACTACTGGTAGTTAGTCCATGCAAGAGAGAGATACTTCTTTCGGAATGTAATTTTATTTGTTATGTAAGCTATATGAATGAAACCGAGATCACGGCTTGCAATTACAGCACAGAGACTGAGGTCACGACCATTCCAATCTCTACTGGGTTTAAATCGGTATTAAACAGTTCACTCGGTTGCAGGATTTTTCTGTCTGATGGATTAGTTTTTGCCTCAAAAGTGAGAAAACAGTGCTTTGTAGAGGCTCGAAAATGTGCTAGAATGCACCTTCGAGGAGGATGCATATACCACAAGCCGATGATACTTGCAAGCTGAACAGAAGATAGTTCTAATCCTGGATTCAGCACTATTGATGTAAACTTATGTTTGAGTGCGTGGAGGGAAATTGATAGCCAAACAAACCCCCTCCCTCTCCAACGGTAAAATTATGGGCTGGGCTGAGCTTGGGTTTTTTAAGGTTGGGCTTGGGATTGAGCTTGAGTTTGGGCTGGGTACCGTTTTGGGCTGGCTCAGGGGACCCAGGCCTGGGGTTCAGAATTTTGGGCTAAACTTTATGTAGCCAAAAACTCAGGCTTGGACTGGGTTTTACTTTACCCCAAAAAACCGGCCGGGTTCATATCTTGGTCCGGATATATGAAATGCATTACTGACCCCACAATCAAGAGATGACCCATTGAGCTCAAACAGGGCCCTGTCAACGAGGCCGATGCCAAGGCGCAATATGAGCCACGTGGCTCACTCTTAGAGGAATCCGACCGTATGGATGTTTGGCCAATCCCTAGGTGGATCTACAAACCAAAAATCAGCTTTATCAGTGATTTCAAACCTTTGGATCTCTGTACCTCAAATAACGCTCAAATTCCCACGGTTCAAATCAACCCATGAAAATAATTCCAATCCAATGACTAGAAATCACTAATCAGGCTGATTTTTGGTTTGTAGGTCCACCTATTGATAGGCCAAAATCCATACGGTCAGAGTCCTCTACGAATGTACCACGTGGCTCATAGTGCACCCTGTCATCAAAGTTTTACTGGCGCCACTAGCTTTGCTTGCATCAACGGAATGATTTGGGCTTCCTTTACAAAAGGAGTACTCTTACAAAAGTAACGAGACGCGACATTCTCATTTGTACCTCGTCTCGGCGTGTTTGCATTTGTACCTCACGTTGACGTGATTGGTTGATCATGATCCCCCAACCCATGGATGTTTTTGGGAGTAAAACCTCTATCACAGCGTTCTTACAGATGCTTCTGTCGCAATGAAAAATACAGGCCACGTGGAACACTCTTAGTGTACATTGACCGTATGGATGTCTGGCCAGTCCCTCGATGGACCTATAAACCAAAAATCAGCCACATTAGTGATTTCTAAGCGATTCGATTGAAGTTATTTTCATAAGCTGATTTTAACGGTAAAAATTCGAGCATTATTGAGGGTTATTTCGGTGCAAAGATCCAAAGGTTGTAAATCACTAATCAGGCTGATTTTTGTTTTAAAGATCCATTGAGGGACTGGCCAAACATCCATACGGTCAATGTCCACTAAGATTGTACACGTGTCCTGTGTTTTTCCGTTGTGACAGAAGCATCTGTCAGAACGCTGTGACAGAAGTTTTACTCATGTTTTTGGCACATTTCACATTTTCTCCTCGAGTAAAACCTGTCCCTGAGCACCAACGTCTTTCACTCTTTCCAGAGCAGATTTTGCTATTCCACTGCAGCAATGGTGCATTGGAAGAAGCAAAATGTGCTCTGGAAATAGTAATTCCCATTTCCCCCTCTCTCTCTCTTGCTTTTTCTAACGAATGGTTATAGTAACAGTATACCATCAGATCAGCTTTCGTTACCGGTGATGATATCAGTCACTTTATCCGTATCCAATGAATGGCGGGCCCGGCAACAACACTCCAAGATTAGGAACTTCGAAGATGTTTGGATGCAGGGTATGTCAGACCTAACCCGGAACATGTTGGCTACTACGGATTAAGGAGTTTGGGTTCCTATTCTACGTGCTTGCACGTTTTTTTTTTAATTACTTGAACTAGTAAGGTTTTGACTCAACTGGGTTAGGGCACACAAGACCTGCACCCAAACAAGCGTGATAGGTTCGACTCAACTGGGTTAGGGCACACACAAGACTTACATCCAAACATGCCTGATTACCGACATCCACAAAGTGCGGCGAGGGTGATTAGCCGCTCGTGTAAAACGCTGCGATATAATAAGGATTAACACAGGATTAAGTGGAAAGAGATGTTCTTATGTTTTGTTCGTATCAGGCAATTTATGAGTATTTTTGTCTTCTTAACACATCTTTTCATAACTAAAGTCTATAATAACAAAGAACATTGATGGGTGTGGGTCTTTAAAGTAGGGAACACAGACATGAAGCCTATAAGTGATACATTTGACATTTTAGTTTGCTTTCCAGTTTAAAATTCTAATTAATTTTCCTGCACCCCTACTTTGTGCTAACAAAAGTTTGGATTCAAAATTATAAACCTTTTTATAGCTCTCACTTTTTTTTTTTTATAACTACTTAAGTACAATACCCCCTTCAAAGAGAAATGGAAAATTTAACCAACCCTAAGTACCTGATGCCATGTGCCGGCATTTGCGCCTACATTGTTGAATCCGTTTTTGTTCAACGGCGCTGTTGAGCAATATACTCTAAGACACCTCTGCATCCGAGATGGTGATGGGTGTTTGGTAATGAAGTTTAACGTCAATAACCTTCACCAACGTCAGAAAAAACACTCATTTATCTTGAATATAAAAAAGGGTCGGGCTCAAGGGACCCCCATTTTTTACCCCTTTTTTCTGACCCCCATCTTGGCGTACCCATGTAGAAGATGAATCAATGGCTGATTTTTGGTGAGGATGATCTCTATGGTGAGGAGATCAACCTCACAAAAATTCAAATCATTCTGATATTTATAGCCTGGTTTAGAAGCTGAAGCATTATGGACCGTTGATTTTTACCGTCGAACTTTAAAACCACATTTGATGGGGTTAGGAATTTCAGAATGGGCTGATTTTTTGTTGGGGTGATCTATATGGTGAGGTTATCATCACCACCAAAAATCAGCCATTGATTCATCTTCTACGTGGGTACGCCAAGATGGGGGTAAAAAAAGGGGGTAAGAAATGGGGGTCCCTTGAGCCCGATCCATAAAAAAAAAGGGTTGGGCTCTGTTTTTATTTTGGGAATTTTTGACATACCCCCCATGTTATCTTTAAAATTTGACATACCCCCTATGACTCGGTCCACAGTCATTTGACCAGTGTTGACTACCAAATTTTTTATTAAATAGCAAAAATGCCCTTGTCCTTAACCTTTGATACAAGGTTTGAGAAAAAATCCAAACTGCACAAACGGCTATGGTAGATGGCCAGTCAAGGGATTCCAATAGGTTGGCCGCCCATCACCGGCAACCATATAACTGGAGTCTCATGGTCAGCTGGCCACCACTTCGGCAATAATTTAAAACTCAAGGTTAAAAGAAAACTAGTAGAAAATTTTAGTTTTAAATTTTTCATTAACATAAATGAAAAACAAGACAAATCAATATATATTTTAAGCTTTTGAGACATTATCTATTTTGTTTCGGGGGGGGGGGGTTGGTTCTTCTCAATATTCGTTTAATTCATCGAAAAAATCTCAAGTTTACCTACATGTGTTTTAATTTTTATTTTTAATCTCCTCTTTTCATGTTTGATTTGGGGTTTGGGTTTTGGCCTAAACCCAAACCCTGGTTCTAAAGTTAAATAGAAGGGCACTTTCGTCCTTTAGTACAAAACTAGTGTTATTGGCCTGTGCTAAAGCACGGGTAAGAAATTAAAAGGAATTTCTTTATAAACAAAGAAATTCATAAAAATCAAAAACTTTCATTATGACTAAATAAAAATTAAAAGAAAAATATAATTGGACCCCTTGCATATAAAAAATACCTACGAATTTAACACTATGCTTTAAATATATTTAGTAAAAAAATATCTAGAATAATTATGTTACCACGTCCTTTAAAACGGTAATATAATTACGTAAGACTAAAATGTATTATTAGCGACTTCATAATTAAGATCTTTAAGATAAAAAAAAAACTACAATAAGCAAGACATCCTTATTGGTTTACAATTTTACATTATAATTCTTAACTAATACGGGCATATACATCAAATTGATCTTAAAAAAAAAAGATAATATTTTTTTATCCACATTCATACGTCCATTCATTCTTAAGAGTGTTCTTCGTAGCCAAGAGCAAAAATTGTCTCAATTTCTTTTTCTTTGGCTTGCTGTGCAACTTCTCAAAGCTCCGAGTCTTCAAAAAATATATTCACCCGCACTTCTGAAATTCTGATAAGTGATCATGCTACAAAGGATCAGCCGATCACATTATTCTATCTTCATTTGTTGCCTACAAAGTTCTATCAGTCCAAGCGGGTGCTAAAGAACTCGACAATTGCTGTTAAGAATAATAGATTTGCGTTTATTCATTAGGTTATCTTCAATCTGTTATATACATATAGAATATAGATAAAAAAATAAAAATAAAATAGAAATTCAAATAAGAAATGGAGGAAACATGCCTGCAATTTTTGTGGAGAGTCGTGTAAAAGATCACTGATGTTTTCCCCGTCCATGTACAATTTTTGTCTAATTAAAAAGAAAAAGAAAAAAAATAATCTAAAAAAGAGATACAATGAGACAAAAAAATACATAGTCAATAAGTTGATTAGCCTGCATCAATGTAGATAAATTTTTTGCTCATGCGTCTTTTGTTAGGAGACGTTTCAGCCATTGGACAATGGATGGAGAGATTTTATAAGGAAAGCAGAAACATTTTATGAAGTTTTAGGTAAAAAAGCATAGATCGACGTTTTAGGAAAGCGTAGAGACGTTTTAAGAAAAGTTTTAGGAAGTTTTAAGAAAACAAAGAAACATTTTATGAATGAAAGACGTTATAAGAAACCAAATAGACATTTTAGGAAAGCGTAGAGAAGTTTTAAGGAGAGTTTTAAGAAAACAAAAAGACATTTTAAGAATGAAAGACGTTTTAAGAAACCAAATAAACGTTTTAAGAGAGGAGATAGACGTTTTGGATAGTATGTAACGATTTTGGAATAATATACAATTAATGTTACCAATTAAATTTTGATATAGTCATTAATTGTATTAATGTAGGAAAAAAGAATAGATGATAGAAAATTCGGTGTCGATGACATGGCACTCTGCACGAGGAGAGTACCACGTCAACTTGATGTGGAGGAGAGAGAAGGACGCTGCCCACTTCTCTGCTATAGTATCCTTTAGTACAAAATTTGGTAGTTAACTCGGGGCAACACTGGTCAAATGATAGTGGACCGAGTCATAGGGGGTATGTCAGCTTTTTCAAATCGTGGGGGTATGTCAAATTTTAAAGATAACATGGGGGGGTATGTCAAAAATTCCCTTTTATTTTTTGTAGTCACCATCGTGGGAGGGCCGAGGGCTCCATGGATTAGCATGTGAAACTTGTATTGACCCAGTCAAGCCGGTAAAGAGGATTTCTACTCCTGGCACATTGCTCAAGGGAGGAAATCTACCTATGTGGGTTTGACCCCACGACCTCTCGGAGGAGGATACACACCAACCATTTGAGCTGCCATGTTGGGTGTCTAGGTCGATAGATCTAAAATGATAGGGACACAATATAAGCCAGGTGGCACATTGTTGCAAGACTCTGATCGTACGGATGTTTGTCCTATCCCATGGTAGACCTACAAACCAAAAATAAGCTTGATTAGTGATTTATAAGTGTTGCATATTTGTACCTCAAATACTACTCAAATTCCCACAATTGAGATCAGCCCATGAAAATAAGTCCACCATGGGATAGGACAAACATCCATACGGTCAGAGTCCTATAACAGTGTGCCTGGCTCATATTGTGTCCATGTCATTTTGTCTGTCATTTTAGATCTGTCTACTGAGCCCAACTCTAAAAAAATTCTCCAAATCTATGAAAATACCTTGGCACTCCCCTTTTCATCGGCCCTCCAAACTTGTGTCGAGAGAATAAATGCTTTGACAGCTAGCTGACATGCCAAACACAAATCTCAGGTTGGGAAAACCAATGTGGCGTTCGCTATTCCCATCTATCTTATGACGTCCTTTCTTTTTGAAAAATAATCCATACGGTCGTAGTCCTCTAAGAGTATACCACGTGGCTCATATTGCCCCCTCTCATCTGCCTCGATGACAGCCCTTTCATCAAAGTTTTACCGATCCCTATTCCACGGAAAAATATAGACGCTGAGGAGAGAGGACGTTGAATGTAATCGATGCAGAGGTTTCTTATGGGCCCACATAGCGGTTTTTGGGCTCACTAACCACATGGGTGTCTAGCACACCCGTTGATGCATATGCATACCAAAATTCAGACTGATTGGTTATCTCTGTCCATAGATATTAGCACTTTTTTAGAATTGATTATAGTTGTTGGATTCAAGAATGTTTTTTTGGACAGTTAATCAAATGGGTAGAAATCATTAATCAAACTCACTTTTAGTGTATGTATACACCAATGGGTAGGCTCAACATCAATTCAGTCAATGGGCCTAAAAAACTAAGCTAGTAAGGCCACGATAATCCTCTTCATCGACCACATCCAAAGTCTGTCTGCATCTAAAACTTTCCCTATTCTCCACCACAATTAACACGAGGATAAAACTCGCTGAACTGACAGCCTGCAGTCAGCGACAGGTGCAATGCTTTTGTTTTTCATCGTACAGATGTTTTCGAAATGAGACGAAACTAAAGGAGTAAAAATCAACGTGTCAGTAACTTTGTGGCAAGCAGCAGCTTCGCTGACAGCCCGCAGTAGTGAAGTTTTACTCATAAAATGGAGTTCCACTAGTTCCTATTTACGGTCTCCATACTCGTCCATGCCGTCGTTGCAAGGAACGAACGAAGGACCACCAAATACCCAATCCACGAGTACCCGCAAAGTTACTTACCGCCCACTATATGAGTCACGTGGCATATTCTTAGAGACTTCTGATTTTACAGGTGTATGGCCCTAGAAATAGAGACCAAAAATTAGCTTGATTAGTGATTTCAAAGCGTTGGATTTTAGTCCTTTTCATCGGTTGATTTCAAACCGTGGAATCTGAGCATTTTTGGCCGTTATTTAGGTTCAAAGATCCAAAGGTTTGAAATCGCTAATCAGGTTCAGTTTGGTCTGGAGGTCCACCCAGGGATTGGCCAAACATCGATACGGTATTGTTGGCGGTCCGCAAAGTTCTACCCAAAATCCACGACATATCTGTTGTTTATAGTTTAATGAATCAACCTACTCAAGTTAGATTGGATGGGTAGGATCTTTTGAATTCTGATCACGTCCGGGTCATGTTGAAGAAATTAGAGATGGGACCCTGCATCCGGTCTAGCGATGGGACTTGTGCTCTCTGCTCTGTCCACAAGTGTCAGTACGAGAATGGTTAGAGCGTCCTATGGTCTATTCTGCCGCTTCCCTAGATTTTGCCTAGATCTTCTAAGCTAGACCAATTAATTACAAAGACTTTCTTTTCAATTTTGAAAAACCAAGACGACTTTTCACGACGTATGTACTTATGTCAGGCCGGCAGGACAAGAAGAAGCAAACTTACCTGTCAGTTCCAGTGTTACATTCGACCCGTATAGAGGACTCGCGTTGGGGGGTTTGACCATTTTGATGATGGGTCCCTCTCGCGCGATCTCTTGGGGTGAACTTGGCAGAAATTTAAATGGTTACGATCATCAGAATAAAACCTCGAAAGTTCATCCGGTCTAGCGTGGGACCAAGTAACAAATATACTCTTGTGTGCGTTCAACACGTGTACGATAGAGAATGTAGCAGGGGGTGTTTGGCGTTTTTTCACTTTTTGTTTTTGTTTTCTAGCAGGAAGGAAATGAGTAGTTATCTTTTGGAAAAGGTGAACGTGTCTTCAAATCTTCGTCCACTCCCGTGCCACCCCTCGTTCAGGAATAATTGGTGCCCGGCCTTCGGCCTTCCCCGTTGTGCATACATGCTACGTGGCATTAAGAAAATGTCAGTTGGGACGTTAGGATATGTAAAGGAACGACATATTGTAAGTGGGGGTATGCAATGTAGGTGTAGCACCACATGCAAGCACATTTGTCTTTCAGCAGAGATGTAACAATGTCACCGATGTTTTCGCATAAAGCTAGAATGCCGATAGGTGAAGGGTACGTGGCACCACATACACATGCGGTGGTGATTTGTATAACGACGATGTCAGTAGTATGGAAGTTGCAACAAACATTGAGAGGTGTCAAGTATTGTAATTGAGCAATGCATTGGTGCCATGTGGCATCAAAGAATTAAGGCAGCAGTACTTTCGCTATGTGGATGGTCCCAAGCAGTATAACAGGTGTTCTCATAACCCCCTATCACTTGACAATGATGGGAGGTGGAGGATTTCACTACACATACATGCATTGGTGATTCGTGGCATTGAGCATATGTATCGGTGGCATTCAACGATAAATTGAGTGGTGCCAAGTGTCATTGATGAGGTGATGCAACAAGGCCACGTCACACCAACGACAATGTCGGAGGACGGTCTTAGCAACAAGTGTTTCAATAATCTTGTACACCCGCTATACAAGGCAATGGCCCCCAAATTTTAGTTGATCATATATATACATTTGAGAATGCTGAGGCCCGAGAGGTGAAATAGTAGAGCTGTAGAGGGTGTCACTTTGGTGCCTCTTGGCGGCGAACGGTGCCAAGTGTCGTTGATTGGGTGATGCAGTAGTGCCAAGTGTCACTGATTAGGTAATGCAGCAATGCCATGTGTCACTCCGACGAATATGTCGGTCCCTAGCTTACCACGAGGATGGTCTTAGCAACAAGTGTTTCAATAATTTTAGTTGATTATATCCATTTGAGAATGCCGAGAGGTGAATAGTAGAGGGTGTGACTTTGGTGCCTCTTGGCAAATAATGTCGGTACGAAACGCCGCGGTGCCAAGTGTCAATTATTGGGTAATGGAATGATTCCATGTGGCACCAAAAGAAACAAAACACTACAATGCCAAGTGTCATGGATGAGTAATACCACGTGGCACTGAAAAGACGTCTGTACACCTCCTAAAAAAGGGAATGGCCCTTAAATTTTAGTTGATTCCATGCGTTGGAGATGTAACAAGTGTCATCGGGGAGGTTCATGCACCATATATTGAGTTTTTAATAATTTCGAGCTCCCCGAGGGAACGAATTGATAAAAATTGGGTAAAAATAGGGGGTGGTGGTGGAGACAGAGTGGAGAATGATGGAGGGCTAAAAAGTATTCTTAATCTATTAAAATCAATCTTACCATGGGCCAAGCCCATCCGAATTTCAGGGATCCTTCAAAGATATCTACTCTAATTTCGTCACCTAAAACTAGTATATGCTACCGCATCAATATCTCATCATTTCCCTAAAAAACCCTTGCCTCTAATTCCTACATGTTATTAATATTAATATTTATTTAATAAACAAAAATATTATTATTTAATAAAATAATAATAATAATATTAATATTAATAATATTAATATTGTAGTTATTTATTTATTTTTAAATTTCAAATAAATAGGGATGTTAAGTACAACTCGAAGGTTCGCATAGTAACATTTTTAGAATTATATGACAATTTATCTGATTAAACATACGGCAATGGTTTGATTACGATGATCAAATCAATGGAATTGCCAATCAGTTGTTTTTTTAGTTCTTATTAGGTGCATCCGAAGAGTCTATTTTTGATGCACAAGACATAGCAGCTTTGCATCCGAGATGTTCGGTCCCTTGACAGACTTAATTTTAATTTTTCAAAATTTTTATCTTTTCTTTTGATAACGGGGTGTTAGGGGCTATGTGTCGAATGTAGAACTACTGAACTTCGGCCTTGATATTCAATTTTGTGCAATAAAAATGAATGCGTTTTGGACCACTCGATGTCATCTTTATCGTCGCCTTTCATCTCTCGCATGTTCGATAGAACAATAATTATTTACTTAGACAATCCTTTTTTTCTCGTAGTTTCTTTTGATAGAGATGTCATACAAATAAATGAAGATTTGCGCAATTTTCACTCTAGAAGTGATTTCGTCACCAGCATTTGTTGTTACTAAGTTAACACCTTATTTGGATTATTCGCCCGTTGAACAATTATTTGCCTTTGAAAGTTCAAATTTAACAGAAGTATATCCATTCTCGTTGTGGCAATTATTACGATCGGCAGTAAAAACTTTATCCACAAATCACATTGATCGAATCGGCCTACCTCGGAAGGCTTGGAACAAGAATGTCATTTACGCGGATAACTCCAACACCTCCGCTTTGTAGAACATTCGATCGAATCCCGGATTCTATCTGACTCTGCGCCAGTTATATTAAATTGTAAAATAAATTTATATAAAAATATCGAAATAACCCGACTTACCAAAAAAAAAAAACCTAATAACCCTAACCCTATAATGAGTTGTTAGTACTTAATAGGTATCACTTAAGATAGTCATCACTAGCACACAAATCTTTATTTTACAAAATAAATTAGGTAAAATTGTAAATAGCCGAACAAAAATAAATAAGTAAATTGAGGAGAGAAAGGGTAATTTAGGTAATTTAGAAATTTACATGGCTATATAAATCTATTTATTTTCCGTAAGTAGTTGAAAAAATCCACGTCCTAATCGGCGCCCCCAAAATCCTCGCCGGAAACTTCCCTTTTCTGAAAAAGAGGGAAAAATTCAAACCCCATCTGAAATATTTTCAAAACCCCGCCTTCTTTCATATCCCCTTAAAATCTCATCCCTCGCCTTCAATCTTTCTCTTCTCTCTCATCTCTGGTTATTCTTCTTCCCCATGGCGCATAATAGCCAACTCCCCTGCGACGGAGACGGCATTTGCATGCTCTGCAAGAAAAAACCCTCAGACGAAGAGACGCTCACTTGCAAAACCTGCGTCACCCCTTGGCACGTAAACTGCCTCTCTGCCCCTCTCGAAAATCTAGCTTCCGTTCTCCAATGGGAGTGCCCTGACTGTTCTCCGATGTCCGGCGACACTCCGGCACGGTTTTCTGGACAATCGGTTGTCTCCGGCATCACTGCAACTTCAGGCGACCTGATCGCTGCGATTCGAGCGATCGAAGCAGACGAATCGTTGACGGAGCAGGAGAAGGCGAAGAAGCGGCAGGAGCTTATGAGCAGAGGGGCTCGATCGCCGGATCTCGACGAGGCGAAATCGAAAACGAAAGGAGAAAACGATGTTCTTGATCTTCTCGACGAAAGTTTGAACTGCTCGTTTTGTATGCAGTTGCCGGAGAGACCTGTTACGGTTAGTGTTTTCTTCTTAGTTTCCAGTAGCTTCCATTTCTGAGTTTGAATGGAACTTTTGTTATACTATCGAAGTAGTCTTCGGTTGCTCTGCATTACTTCGATTCTATGTCTCCAGGCTTCGATTCGTGTTCGATTGGTCTTTTTGTTACTGATATTTGTTCGGTTTTCGATTTTATTTCCTTTTAATCTAAAGGTTTCGATTTACAGAGTTATTGAGTTCTCATATCAGATTGAAGATGTTATTGAAGTTTCTTCAATGTCTTGAAGCTCTGTAAACTTATTATTTTATTTTCAGTGTATTGGCTAAGAGAGCTTTGAAACTGTTTGTTTGTTGGAAGCTCTTCGACTCACCGATCCTTCATTTCGTGTCTTATTTTCAGAGTATTCCACGAAGAGATTTCAGGGTTTGAATGATATCGGCTTTAATATTTGCAGCCCAGTATAATACATATTCACCGCTTTCTTGGATTTTCCGCCGCAGAAACGTCTAGATTTTGACTTTTTATTTCCTTCTGTCCGTGGAAGTGCTCTCTAGTTGTCTCTCTATATCTCTCGAATTAGCTTTCCCTTTTTTGCAATCTTTGAAACCGTTCGTTTCGAGTTTAATTAGATTAAATTATCATCTATTTTTTTGTTTGCTCTAATCCTTATCTACTGGAGACATTGGATGTCAAAATGCTCTGTTTATTTAATGCAATTTTTCTCATCCATTGTTTTTGAGTCTGTATTTTAATTTTCTGATTTAAACTGCCAGATCTCCGTTTCTGCTTTGACGAGATTCTGTTTTTTCGATTTATTTTATGGTTTTTGTCGTTTAATTTGTATCCCAGTGAGCTCCATTTCTCTGTTTTAATGGCGTTCGTCCTTTTTCCTCTCATTGGTTGCCAATTTGTTATTTAGCTTGTGTTAACTAGTAAGAGTAAATTACGTTTTAGTCCTGAAAAGTTTCCTGCTTGATTCACCTCTTCCTTTCTTCCAGACCAGGGCATTATGGTAATATACAAGGGCATTAATGTCCCTTAAATTAGATTACAAGTTGTTCTGCCTCGCCCATCTTTTATCTTCAATGAATCAATTTACTGTTCATTGAAGATTACATTTTATAACCATTAAAATTGAGAAAAATCCCCTTTGTACTGTTCAAATTTTCATGGATTTCCAATCATTTGCAAGGATAGTCAGTTTGAAATTCTATGGACTCGGGCTCTCAACATGCAATTTGACTCGGTTAGTAGTCACCCATACAGGAACACTTGAGCCAGTGGAAAAATTAGCTAAGTGTACTTTCAGACTAGTTGAGGAACATGGCAATTGATCTTTTTCCTGTTGCAGACACCATGTGGGCACAATTTCTGCCTCAAATGCTTCCAGAAATGGATTGGGCAGGGGAAACGCACCTGCGCAAAGTGCCGCAATGCCATCCCTTCCAAGATGGCTAGTCAACCCCGTATCAACTCGGCTCTTGTTGTCGCCATTCGTATGGCCAAGATGTCAAAATCTATTGCCACTGGGGGGCAGCTGAAAGAATACCATTGTGTACACAATGAAAACCGACCGGACAAAGCGTTCACTACAGAACGGGCAAAGAAAGCTGGAAAGGCTAATGCTTGCAGCGGGAAGATCTTTGTAACAGTTGCGCCTGACCATTTTGGACCAATCCTTGCGGAAAATGACCCGGATAGAAAGCAGGGTGTGTTGGTTGGGGAGTGTTGGGAGGATCGGATGGAATGCAGGCAATGGGGGGCCCACTTACCCCATGTCGCTGGGATTGCTGGGCAATCGGAGTACGGTGCGCAATCGGTGGCACTCTCGGGAGGCTATGAGGACGACGAGGATCATGGCGAGTGGTTCCTCTACACAGGAAGGTTTGTTTTTGTACTCACTTCTGTTCGTGTCTAACTTGGTTTGAGTCAGTTGTACTGATGAGTTGTCAAGTTAGGGTAGCTGAGTTGTCTGTTAACTTGATTAAGGCTGGATTAGTTGGTGATTAAACATCAAAAGCAGGCTATTGTGGGAACTTTTTTGCCATTTGATCGGTGGTGATTTATGATCAAATGGTGATGGGTTTTCCTCATTTTAATGTCATTCAATGTCATGGTCACCTTTATTGGAGAAAAAAAGTGACGTGACTTTGTGAATTATAATCAACGCTCGTGCTTGCTTTCTGCTGTCAGTTCCCAGTTTTTCACTTCAATAGGCCGTAATTAACGTCTCTTAATCAGCATTATAGTGGGGTCACCACTCAAGGGTTCTCACATTTGAGAACCATCTGTATCACAAGAGCTGGTGAGAAACACAATGGCCAATTACCCAGTACAGAAGTCAATGAATTTGGTGTTGTCCTATAGGGTTCATTTTTTATGGAGATCTCCTATTCAGGACTTCAGGTTATTCTTTCTGTTCCATGGGATGCTGTCATTGATGTCGTTTAAATGTTCAATCATGAATTTGGTCTTTTTTTTAATGGTTTTGAACTCTCTGTATTTTTAAGTGTTCTGTTTTTTGTTTTTGAAGAATTTGTTGTCTTTGATAGGCTGAGTCTGCAAGGTTCAGTGAACTGAGCATACATCATGTAGAAGAGTCAAAAATATTTTTTTATAGGTTAGATCAGTTCAAAGTTGAGTTTGGAAACTATTGATTTACATCATTATCCTCTTCAAGGAAAACATTGTTATTCTCTTCTTAAAATTCCAGCTACTGTTTTCTATTCTTCTCTTGCGTTTGATCTTGACTTGTTCATTTGCATGTTGGACAGTGGGGGAAGAGACCTTAGCGGGAATAAGCGGACAAACAAAGAGCAGTCCTTTGATCAAAAGTTTGAGAAATTGAACGAGGCGCTGCGGGTTAGTTGCAAGAAAGGTTATCCTGTTCGAGTTGTGAGGTAGGAGATATATTTTGAAAGCCTTTAATGCGTCAATAAATAGTGCATTGATACCCAATCTTAAAGGGCTATAATTTTCTTTCACGTCTTAAGACCTTAGGAAGACAAAACCTACTTGTGAAAGAGTTAGATTATGTGGGCTGTGGACCATATCATCCATAAAAAAACACAAGTTGTGCACTATGTTCATCATTTTTGGATTTCTTTTGAATGGTAGTGATTGAGGCTCTTTAGTACTGTCCAACAGTAGGTCATAATTTCTTCTATTTGAACACTGGATTAGTACCATCCCTAACACTGTTCTTAGTCTCTGAAAAAGACAATCGTAAATAGTCCGAAATTAGGTTTGCTGATTATATTGCTCACAATCATTTTGTCTGGGTTAATTTTTGACTTGGTAATACACCCTAGTGAATTAACAAAAAGTCGTGGTAGGATGATCAATAGACTGTACTAAGAGTTTAATTAAGTCTACTGATTACCCCTAACCGGGAATAAAGTGATAGTTAACAAAGATTTTTCTTTCAAATAGTGTGAATGACTGATGTTTACATATGCTTTTTAGTCAAAAACTCAAATGGCTCGAGTCCATAAACTAAAACGCTACGTCTCTAGAACTAAAAGTTCACCACTTGCTCTTTCTACAAAAGTGGGTCTACTTTATAAGAGTTATCCTGAAAGTTTAACACGTTCAGCAAGATGTTATTATAAAAAAAAAACTTCCTACTTGGAAGGCTATCTTATTACGGCAAACTTGTCAGTGGTTTTATCAAGATCCTACATTTATCTTTATAAAAAGTGTAGCCCTTTTGTTTTTAGTGATGATGGTTGTTTAAAAACGAACTGGGCCACTTATCAAAAGAAAAAAAAAATACTGAGCTGGGCCTTGGTGGTGCTCCATCAACTTGTGGGGAGTCAGTTGGGGTTTTTATATAGATTATGAAGAGTCTAGGTCGAACAGGTTGTATTTTCAATTAGCATATTTCAAAATAATGAGCTCAGTGAAGGTTATGCATATTCTTGCAAAGGTGTCAACACTGCGTTACATTTTGTACAATTGCCAAGTCAGTGTGGATCAGCTAAAGTTTACCAATTCAGCACGAGAGCCTAATGAATTCTCAATCCGTAGTGGCTTGTTTAATTCCTGCTTCCATGACTTCTATCATACATGTATTGTTATCAACTCACAGCTGGTCTAATATTGAGATTTAATCCTGATCCTTGGATGATTTAAAGCGCTCTTTTTGGTAATTTTGTATTTCGCAACTAATTGAATTGCTTTTTATTTGTTGTTCAGATGCCCTTTTCTCATGTTACACACAAACAAGCACATCTTCTTACCTTTATGACATGATTATTTTCGTTTCTGATGGCCAGGTCCCACAAGGAGAAGCGTTCTGCCTATGCCCCAGAAACTGGAGTACGATACGATGGAATTTACAGGATAGAGAAATGTTGGCGAAAAATTGGAATTCAGGTATTGTTGATCTTAATCCCTAGTTGCTATTTAAATGCTTTGAGACTGCCCATTTGGTATTTGGTTGTGTTCTCGTTGAATGTGTTTTCTGATGAGGTTTTGCTGTATCAGGGCTTTAAGGTCTGCAGATATCTGTTTGTTCGATGCGACAATGAACCTGCACCGTGGACAAGGTTTAGTTTTGTCATTCTTTCTGTTGGGGTTCTCTTTTTAGAACTGCTCTAACAGAATTATTCTCTGGTACCTGATTTGCAGTGATGAACATGGAGACCGACCTAGACCTTTGCCTGTCATTAAAGAGCTAAAGAAGGCAACTGATATTACAGAAAGGAAGGATAGCCCGTCTTGGGATTATGATGTGAGCTAATGTTATTCCCTTTTGTTGCACTGGAACACTAACCTAAGATCTCATTTTCCTGTTTTGTTTATTCTTCTACCGTCTGAAGATTTCTCTTTCGGACAACCCTACCTTCAGCTCAAAGAAGAGTGATTATGGTGTAAATACATATTATTTCCGATATATATATATATATAGGGTTATATTTTCAAATAGCAGGTTAAAACATTCAGGTTTCAAGTGTATTCAACGCCTCTGCTTCTTCAATTATTTCTTTTTGATATTGTTATGTTTTCATCTAGAAACTGCGGATTATTTGCTGGAAGTGGTAGCATTGTTTTATTTATTTATTTAATTTTCAATGGTACTTAGAGAAATACTGTTGTGTTTCAGGAGGAAGAAAGTAGTTGGAGATGGAAAAGGCCTCCTCCTCTCAGCAGAAAAACTTTGGACACTGGAAATCCAGAAGACAGGAAGAGATCTAGGAGAGCCATAAGGCAATCACAGAACTTGTCCTGTACGGGATAAGCTCCTGAAAGGTTTGATCTCCTCTCTATTCCAATGTTGTTGGACCCAGACCAGTCTAGCCGGTTGAACTGGCGACTGGCAAACTGGTTTTTTCAAAAACCGGGAATTCAATTTTGTTAGCTTTTTTCAAAATACTCTAATCAGTAGGTATCGAGTCTATAGACCTGGGAATTAAATTCTTTAGCTTTTCAAAAATACCCATCCCCATCCCCACCGACCCGCCCGACTGGTTGAACTGAGTATAATTTAGCAGGTGCGGATGAGGGTTTTAAAATATTGCTCCCTTCTGCATTAATAATCACCCACATACCCTACGCATTGGCTCAAATGACACTTAAATCACTCCTTGACCAAGTAGTCTTTGATTTTTAAATTCCAAGTCAGGTTGCCCCCTTCTTTCTCGCCTTGGATATTTTGATAAATCCACTCTCATAAGTAGTCTGTCTTTCGTCCAATGTACAGATACTCAATTGGCTCAATAAAATTCTGTTTGATGCAGTTACACACTTTCTTAAAACTCATCACTTGATTGAATTTTTTTGAGTAACAGGTTTTCGGGTTTTTAAACCATGCTTTCAACATATGCATATATACTACAGGTGAACTGCAATAGAACTTTATTAGATTAAATAATAAGTTCTCTTGGCGCTTGACCATGCAGAGTTCAGCTGCCTAATTTGTCGGAAAGTGATGATCCTTCCTCTCACAACCCCCTGTGCTCACAACTTTTGCAAGTCATGTTTGGAGGGTGTCTTTGCTGGGCAGACTTTTGTTAGAGAGAGGACTTGTGAGGGGAGACGGACACTCCGAGCCCAAAAGAATGTTATGAAGTGCCCGTCTTGCCCCAACGACATCTCGGACTTCCTTCAAAACCCACAGGTATGAAATTCAAATCTATATTATAAATTTTAAATGGTGTTAATTGTATTTATTTCAATAGGGGATGATTGGACTTGTATACCCAGTCTGCTGTACATGTGGGGAACATGCTGGGCAGTTGGATCTACCCTTTTTATTGGTCCCATCAAGGAGATAGGGGTCGGATTTTCTGGAGCCACACTCCAGAAATCTTCTCAGAAGTGGCATGATTTCTTTTACGTGGCAGCTGAGGTGGCGAGGCGAAAGTCCAGTGCGCTGTGCCACCTCACATTGTCCCACGTAGTGAGTTCAGCCCAAGAGTACTCTGCCACATGGAAAAAAGTCATGGTTTTTTTTTTCTATTTATTTACTTAAATCAATCTGTGACTCATAGGGTAATAGTACAATACTTGCTAGGGTATAGGCATGATGCAACCAAGGACAGGCCAAACAAGAGGATTTTCCGTTAGATGGATGGTCTGGATTGGCCTCTCTCTCTCTGTACACACACAAACCCACACATACTGTTGGATGAATAAAGAATGAAGCCAACTAATTCAGAAAAGAAGTCTGGATCATATGATAAATATGATATGATTTGGTTAATATATCAAGTGGATTTATGCATGTATTCTTCCTTTACAGGCACTTTGAATTTTTCTTATAAAAGCTTTTTTTTTTTGGATTTTTTCCAAGGGAACTTGGTTTTCTTGAATTTGGAGGATTGATTGGGACTTGATTGTGACAGGTTAATAGAGAGTTGATGGATGTGATTGAATCTCTACAACGGAAAACTGAGGAGACTCAGGAGATTGTTGAGGATTCAAGTGAAGAAAATGAGAGCACGGAGGACAAGCTCGAAGCTATGGTGGTTGCTGACACTGAAGATAGCACTGAAAGTACTGAAATTCTGGAAAATGGTGAGAAAGATGTACAAGATTCACCAACTGAGAGCGAATCTAAGCGCACATACAAGAGGAAGAAATATGAAATTGGGGATTGCTTGCCAAAGCCTGCCGGTGGTGAGGAAAGTGAAAAATCTGTAATGAAGGAGAAGAAACCTGATGGAGACACTGAAGTAAATGCTGAAGTGCCAGAAAGTGGCAAGGACTTGCAAACTCCTACAACTGAGAGCAAACCTAAGCAGACTTACAAGCGGAAGAAAGCTAACGATGGGGATTGCACAACCGGGCAGAATGGTGGGGTGAGGACCAGGAGCAAGAAATCTGAAGAGGTGGCAGATGAAGGAAATGATTCACCATCAAGCCCACTCCATGTTCGATCGGACGATGATGACTTTGAATGATGTTTATCCCATTTATTGGTCCTGATGTCAGTCCTAGTTGGTGAATATTTTTGAGAAGAACATGAAAGAAATTGGTTTTGCTAATTGGTGGGTGTGATGTCATCACTGATTAATGGATCTTTTTGAGGAGATGAATTGGGAATCTTGATTTTTGCCATTGGAGGATCTGATGTCATTGCTGCTTACTAGATCTTTTTGAGAACAGTGAAGAACTCCACTGGAGCAATCCATTGTATATGTTGAAGGTTCTTAATGAAATTTGGGCAGCTTATCAAGTATTCAAAATCTTGAAAAGCTAGTTTTGTGCGCCAAAATGTTTATACAAGTCTTGTCTTTGTTTTTTTTTGTGCCTCCTAAACAATGTAGTTGCTTATTGAATTTAAGCTTTTTATTAATATGGTGAAATTTCATCATTGTTTATTGTTTCAGTAAATTTCTATTGCAGCTGCTTTTGCTGATGGAGGATGAAATCCCTTATGTGAGTTTTGTGCGCGCAAGCTGTTTATATGGACGTGGTTCTCCACCTAAAGGCACCGGTTAGATGATCCTAACCCCGAAGTTATATCATCCAGTCATATAATCTTTCTATTTACTAATTGTTTTAATTGTATGTTTGGGTCTATGTCCCATCTCATCCAACATTGTTTCGCTGCAGTTGAATCGGGGTTGTGTTGTGTGTAGAGGTAGATGCATTTGTCCTTTTTTTCACGTACATTGAAGACTTATGCGAGGGGTTTAATTTGTTTGTAGGGATGCATTGTTGCCCATTTGTGTATGAGACATGCTTACATATGGCTGTGGTCCATCTAGATTTCTTAGCCCCAAAGTAGCACAACAAGACGATACTACCAACTGATAGGACAGACTAGAAAAGGTAAAGAACTGTCTTATAACAAATGGATCTGATTTTGGGGCTGCGGCTAATCCAAGAAATGGTCCACTAACTGGTGGGTCAGAATCTGTCTGTGCAAAGCATTAACACCTAACAGCTGATATTGCACCACAGTATGAAAGGACTCTTCTGCTTTATTTCTCATTCTAGATCCCTGCACTTTTTTTTTGGGGTAAGAATGCTGATATTATCTTCTTGAAAACAAGGCAATGAAAAACTATAGGATCATGAGTTTGAATGGCAATTATCCTTCCATGATTTAAGAAGCGCATTGAATTTGCATGTGCTCCAGCCAGTCTGTAGTTCGAGCATAATGCCTATTTCAATGGAGGAGCCACCCGGTGGATCCAACCTAAAAAAAAGAGGGCTTAATCATTTTGTTGCTCTTGTTATAGGGGAGAAAGTCTTCAAAGTTGAGCTTGTAGATGAAATGCAGCTTTAATAATGATTATTACGAATTTAACAGGGCAGCTTAAAATAATGGATTCGTCAAGTTGCTTATATAAGCGACTTGTATCTGTACTCTACCCATCTCAGCCAAAATTATAAACTTGATTTTACCTACCAAGTCAGAACAAGGTAATGGAATTTCCAGATGTGTCCTGGATAAACATGAATGGAGAAAACCCATCGTGTTTTCTAAATTCAAATTTCTTATACATGAAAATGGACCAACATTATGCCAAACATCCCACACAAATAACTACTGCAGGGTAGAGGACCATTTGACATTCATCTAGAACTCTGTATCTATAGGTTCAAAGTACCAAATGTATCCACTGCCTGGAGCAAGACAAGGTGGAGGTTCACACAGAGGAGTTACTAACCCTGTGTGAAAGGGAGCACTCATTTCCAGTTAAACGTTTCAAGAATTATTCCTCATTCCTCATTTTCCTAAGATTTGTTAAACAAACAGATAAGACTTGATTGTAAAGCAAATCACCATGATTCCAGCCAGGAATATAAACTCAAGATAAATTGATCTTTTATTCATAAATTACTAAAATAATGTAAGAAGAGAAGCTTAGAAAATCCCTGAAAGCAGTACCTGTCAAATCTGGCTTCAGTCAAAGTGTTGCATCACCCAATCTTAAATATATGCGGCTTAGCAGCTGTACTTTCTTTCTAATTAAGATTCTGACTGAACTTTTGTTGCTCAAGTTTCTCTAGCAAAGCCTTCTTTTCCTTTTCCAGAAGGGCCATTGAACATGAACACAGTTTTGTCACCAATATCATCCTTGAAAGTAAGTAAACAACAGAAGATCAGGACAAGCCATGGGCATCTGAGCTTATAAGGCAACAAAATTAGCTAAGTTCATTATTACTACACTAAAAACCAGACTCATCTACGACGAGAGTCATCCATGCATCGAATAGACTTTCATTTCTGCAAGTTCCAAATAAGGCCCATCATTATCTAGATGAAACAGATTTCTGAAGCAAGGAAATGTTAAGTCTCTCAGTTAATGGTGTGGCCCAGGTTTACTCCTATTCGTGGAAGAACTGTCAACCAACTGTAAGGTAGTACTCACCCTTCTTGGTTCAACCTAGGTAGGAGATCTTCAATGCCAAAAGTTTAACCAATTTGATGATCTTAACCATTGATTCTATAGGTGCTTTTCTGGACTGTTCAAATTGTTTTTCTGATCATCCACAGAAACGGGACATATTTTTTATACAGAAGATGTAATCAAGGAACCACTCTAAACCATGTTTTGTTATTTGTTCCCTGATTTAATTTGTAAGACGAATTAAAAGTACAAGCAAGATATTAAAAAGTTGGAAAATAGATGTAAAAGGCCGTTATATCTGCCACTTGCAGAGAATTCCAGTTAAGTTTCGGTAGGATTCAAAGAAAACAATAAAAATCAGCAAAGAAATCCACCACCAAGCAAATAAATTCAAATGACAGAGAAAAAAAAACAAAGTTGGGCAAAAGTGGAAAAAAAAAACCTACTACCAGATCGATCAAAATACTAAAGGAATTTGCAAAATGTAACATGAATCGACAGCAAGAAAAGAACAAATTCGTGATTCGGTACCTCGCGGACAACTGAGGGATTGACAGTCCATGGACTGTAAATTCCCCGATAAACCGTTCGATCCAAAGAATTCTGAGAGCTTTCACCGAGAGATTGGCATCTTATCGATCTGATTCGAAATGAAACCCTAGACGATGATGCAGATGAGGAAGAGAAAACCTAGAAGAAAGAACACAGTTATCGGGGAGATTTTAGCTCGCGAGGTTTCGGACCGGAGGAGTTACGAAGGTGGACGACAACACGACGGCCATGCCCATGGTTACGTCGGAGACGTATTTAAGAATAACAAAAGCTGAGGTCGAGACTCGAGAGCCCTTCAACTAGCCTCAAATTCCAAACCATTCTAGAGGATAATATGTCACGATTGTGGAGGAATATTGACCGTTTGTTCAATTCTAACTTAAGGGGCCCACCTTTGATGGTCCCATGATTGTTTCTTGCCAATTAGGAGAGTAAACATTCGATGACACCCAATATAAGTCACGTGGCACATTCTTAAGATGACAGTAACGGTATGGTTGTTTGGCCAATCACTAGGTGGACCTACAAACCAAAATCAGTCTGATTAGTGATTTTAAAACCTTAGAATCTTTGTACCTAAATAATGCTCAAATTCCTACGGTTAAAATCAACCCATGAAAATAACTTCAATCCAACTCTTAGAAATCACTGATCAGATTTTCTTTTTCGGTTTGTAGGTCCACCTAGTGATTGGCCAAACATCCATACGGTTAGTGTCCCCTAAAGAATGTGCCACGTGGCTAATATGTGATATGGCTGGAGTCTGAGGTGCAGTGCCATCGAAGGTTTACTCTACTTAGGACACGTCAAGGTGTTGTACCAGGTGGTTCCCGATGGGATACTGTACCACCTCGTATCATCCGATCATGTGCGAGACCCATCTATCGGTAGGATCTCACTCCAAACCAGTGGGCCATGAACAAGCAAGGTAGACCATTATTTGGGTCTACGTGATTGTATTCTAGATATCCTTTACTACTATAAAAGGCGAAAACGGGACTTCGAACCTTCTTCCCTCCTTTTGTTAGCTCTCCCTCTCTCTCTGAACCCTAATTCTTTCTCGGACAAGTACCTCCAATACTATAGGTAAGAATATGTGATACTTAGCTTTCTGTATGATTCCGAAGTTTATTTTGATTTGGCTATCCATCAAATTCTTTGTTATTTATGGGTTTGGTAAATTTATTTTTTGGTGTTGATGCGATGTTATTGTTGATGTGTTCTTTGCTTAGATGCATTTAGTGTTGATTAATTGAAGTTACTCTGATATAATTAGGGTTTATGTATGCGATGTTGCGTTCGCCTCCATTTCTTTCAGATTTTTTTGGATAATTAAGCGTATCTTACAATGCTTTGAATTAGTTTTTCAACGTTTGTGGAATTAAATCGTGTGGCACCATCACTAATGATCAACGGAAGGAAATCTGTGAACACCATGAAGCTAGTCCTCACAAGACACAGATGGAATTAAGAACTTGGGTGCAAAAGGAGTTCAACTTGCCTTTTCCATTCTCCAGACCTTCCTAAAGCACCGTTTCAGGAATTCAGGAAAAATGTGTACAAAACCATGTCTGAATCATACTTGGGGCTCAAAAGAAAGTGTGTGTTCTCGTGCCCCGAGCTTGATACTGCCCTTGCAAATTGGGTTTTGCAATGTGGGGATAAACATATTTGTGTAACAGATGACATGATTAAAGATAAAGGAAAAATGTTTGCTGAGATGGTGGAACTACCTTGAAAGAAGAGACCTGACTTCTCCAATAGCTGGTTGGTGGCTTTTTAAAAGCCCTACAGATTTCAACATTCCAAATTGTGTGGAGAAAGTGGTTCTGCTAATTGTGTAGCAATACCAACAACCTTGTTTGAGATACATAAGATCACCAACTAATACTTGTTGAATGACATATTCAGTTATGGATGAATCTGGCTTGTTTTGGCGTATTGCATCAGATCATACAATAGCATCTCGACAAATTGAAGGTCTCAACGCCATTGAATCTTGTTTCATATTGGTATTTGCAACAAATTCTGATGGTTCTGAGAGGATGGAGTTATTTTTGTTGCTTTTGCCAGAAATCGCTAATCTTTCAAGAAGAAAAGTGCCGAGAAGTTGGGCTTCAACTACTATGTCCATAATAAAAAGGCTCTGATGACTTCAGTTCTGTTCCTAGAATATGTGGTCAAAATCAATGAGAAAATGAAGGCACAAGGATAATTCTATTGTTACTTGATGATGCCCAATCTCAAACTCTTGATGACTTCAGTCATGTTGAGGTAGTGTACTTTCGTTAGAACACTACTTCAAACATACAACCTATGGTAGTAGGCATCTCAGTAACCAGAACCTTCTAATAGGGGTAACGACGCCGCACTCAAACCGCAAATTCGCGGTTTGGGTGCGGATTCGCGGTTGGTCAGTGCTCCGGCTTTGCTAAATCGTGCGTGCACCCGAATTCAGTTGACAAAATCCAATATTTTTAGAGACACGAATGGTCTCTTCGACTCTTCTTCTCCTGCTCATTTGAGTTTCATCTTTTCTTTTTCCATTCAAATGGAGAAACTGAAAACAAACAAGGACAAAGATAGTGGGTCGCCCAATAGTGATCTTAATCCAACTATTGAGCTTTCGACATCTAGCGGTCTAGGTACTTAGTTTCTACAACCCCTTAGATCTTTTGATCACATGGAGCTCCAACCGTTATCAACAATAGTGGGTCCCCTTGAGCAGAAATGTAGAAGATTTTTTCTGTATCTGGAAGTGTAAGAGCATTAGCCTGCAAGTGGGCGTTGACACAGGGACATGGCGGATCTGGGGATTTTAAGGTAGATGGAGGGGCCTTGTGATTTGCATTCCATTTAGGGTAATGGGCTCTTATTTTGTTGAGTATGGAGGATGGGACGGGATCTAGTAGTGGGGTATATATATATATAACACGCTCTAGATGCGCTCCGAATTTTGGGACCTTATTGAATTTGACGCTTTTGCGTACCCGCTCCCGCACTCGCACCCGCTCCCGCTCTATGCTCCGGTCACTTAGGTAGGCATCATCACATCATTCAAGCGCCACTATTACAAGTTCCAGCCATAGTTTAAAGTTTCGGCCGAAACCGAAACGTTTCGCCCGAAACGTTTCCGTTTCGGTTTCGGTACATGCCGATACAAGATACGGGTTTGTATCGGAAAACTCAAAGTTTCGGCTTAGTTTCGGTAGTTTCGGACCGAAACCACCGAAACTACCGAAACTGTAACTGAAACTACCGAAACTCTTTCATTTGGTTTCACCAAGTTTCGGACTGAAACCACCGAAACTTCCGAAACTACCACCGAAACTTTCGAAACTACTACCGAAACTATCGAAACTATGACCGAAACTACCGAAACTCTTTCATTATGGTTTCACCAAGTTTCGGACCGAAACCACCGAAACTGCCGAAACGTTTCGGTTTCGCCCGCGACCGAAATCGAAATGAAACCAACGACTTTGAACCATGGTTCCAACTACAAAATATGCCTTAGACAGGGATGAAGATGGAGACAGGAATATTTATAAAATTGACCAACTTATAGAAATGTGGTGATCAAAATTAGCTTGGAATGATGTGTGATTAGATACTGTAAAAATTACAAAGATTCTATCTCCCCTTGGACAAGATGGTTGGCCTTTAACCTCACACGTTAATGAAGAGGATGGTATGATAGAAAACAAAAGCCCATCTCTTCTTTTTGTTGAAGAACAAGATATTGAGAATAAGCTCATTGATTGCATGAGAGCACTCGGATTACGGGATCAAATGTCCATTGAAAGTCTTAAAAATTCCATCGTAGAGCAAGATGCACTTTAGGAATACACTGACGGGGAACTTGTGGAGGTAAAACAACTTTGATGGACAAAGATGACAATGACAATTTGGAGAAAGATCAATTGAGACCAGATCTTACGACCAAAGAGAAATTGGCTTTGCTTCGGAGTCCCTCTGAAAGGCCTAGTTGAAGTTGCAAGCTGAACAGAGAAATTTGAATAAAGAGTGCGAAAAGAAAAAAAGGGTAGTGTTAGATAATTCTGACCATGTATATTGTAGCAGTTTCACCTTTTTCTATGTAGTGAAACATGTATGTAGAATTCTCTTGCTCAAAATTGGTACTATTTTTTTCTCAAAATTTTCAATATCAATTATGTAATTTGAGAGTTCATTGGTTTTTGTAAAGTTAAAGAAGAAGAGAAGAGATGAGAGCAAATAGAGAGTCAACCTTAGCTAGTTCGGCCTCCTCATTTGAGTGTATATATCACTTAACTACATAACATAATGTAAAAATACCATAATACCCCTAAGAACAAAACACACTCTAGCACTCCATTTCAAATTAGAGCATAAGATCTTGTATGACCATCTATATAACAAGTGATAGTGGTTGTCTACCCACTTATACCCCCTCTTATAGGCTTCAATAAAGAAGGGCCGAGATCTTATCCCCCAACTGGACGGTGGATCTTAGCCACTCACACCCGATTTTGGCAAATGCTTTGTCAGGGAGTGTCGTGGGCACGAGCCACCTACTAGTCTTATTACATAATAGAGAATATGGACTCAGGTCTGATGTCTTAGTAAATAGACCACCAGGTTGATAGGCTGATTTAATATACGTAGTAGTAATCGTCTTACTTAGAACCATAACTTTGACAAGGTGATAGTCAACGTCTATATGCTTAGTTCTTCCATGAAACACTAGGTTACTAGCAATAAAGATAGTAGCCTGATTATCGCAATGCATCTGCAAAGGAGTAGGAATCTCATAACCCATCTCTTGAAGGAGAGATTTCACCCACATCATCTCACATGCAGTAGCCTTGTAATCCACCTTTGCACTAGGTCTAGCAACCATATACTGCTTTTTAATCTTCCATGTGACCAAGTTACCACCCACAAATGTGCAATACCAAAAGTGGACTTTCTATCAGAAATATTTTGAGCCTAATTTGCATAAGAAAAACCCGTAACACTCAAGTGCGTGGATGTTTGATATAACAGGTCTTTACCTGGTGCACCCTTCAAAGTACCTCAAAATAAGATGCGCAATATCCCAATGTGGTTGGAGTGGTGCATGCATAAATTGACTTGACCCAGATGGAATTGTAATATCTAGGCGTGTCATTGTGAGATAAATTAGCTTCCTAACTAGCTTCTTGTACCAACTTGGATCACGATACAACTCCCCCCATTCACCATTGAGCTTGATCCTGACCCTATATATATATAAATTTGACAACAATTTTGGCATACCCACATAGAAGATAAATCAATGGCTGATTTTTGGTGAGGATATAGATTATCCCCTACAAAAAATTAGCCCATTCTGAAATTTCTAACGCCATCAAGTGTGGTCTTCAAGTTAACGGTAAAAATAGACGGTCGATAATTCTTCAACTTCAAAACCAATCTACGAATATCGGAATGATTTGAATTTTTGGGAGGATGATCTCCTCACCATAGAGACCATCCTCGCCAAAAATATCCAATTCCAAAACTTATAATTTATATATTGACCCGGGCCAATTTTTTGTTGTAAAAAATGTTGTCAAAATTGTTGTCCCCCGATCCTGACCCTATATATATATATAATATCACTTGAGTACATAACATAATGTAAATGGACCATAATACCACAAGAACAAAACATACTATAACAGTTTTTATATAGGGTAGACATAGACAAGTTTTTTTATCGGATTTAAGAGTATATTTGTTTTTGGGAAAGGGTTTAAGAGATATTATTATATAGCATTTTTAAAGCGAGGGCCTAGATGTTGCAGCTGGTTGCATGGTTCTTAATTGTGCCCACTGTCATAATCAAGAACTTGCTAGACAGCTAGGAGAAACTAGATGGTATGGGATTTGTGGTGTGTTCCATCTAAAGAATGGACCTTGTTTGTGGATAGTTTCCCAACCTTTAGTGACCCTCCAACATCAAGCATTCTTATTAGATGCTTAAGACCAACCAAATGGAATTTTGTTTTGGGCTTGATCCATTGGTTCATCCAGATAATGGATGTTTTTGTGGATTGGGGCCCTTAACTATAATGACTCTCCAAAATGAAAAGAATGATTGGATGGTGCAGATCAACATATGGTGTGAATCATTGGGCTCTGGTGACTCCAAACGAGATGTAAAATTATTTTACTTGACACGTATGTTGCATGGATGCGGACACGTGTGTTGGAATCTGACACGGATACGAGTTGTCGGACTTTGCAAACCCCAAAAAATTGGATTCGGGGACTCGACTGAATATTTTAATTATTAATTTATTTTTATTTTATAACTACGAGTCCGTGGCGAAATATCGGGATTTTCTTGGTAGTTTTTGTAGGATTTTACCAAATCTTAGATTGTGGTAGGATTTTCTTGGTAGATGAGTCCGTGGCTGAATCCGTGTCCACACGTTTCCGACACAAACACTTTCCTTGTTTAGAAGAGTTCATTTAATATAGCTTGACACTCATTGGCCTTCCATTTTGTTCTTTTTATTATTTTCCATTAATATCTAACTCAAGAATTATGTGTGCAAGTTCAGGAGGGTTGTTGTATGGCATAGTTGTAAATTTTTATTTTAACAGAACTCTTAACATATGGCTGGAATTTGCTTATGAATGATTCTATTGAACCTTTACATGCTTTGATGGATTCATTTCAATTTACTCACATATGCATTTGACCTTTGAACTGGACTGGTGATCTCTGAATACTGGTTTTCATTGGACAAATGTTAGGAGAAATTGGAGTTTTCATTTACTCCTAACTTGCATACAGCCTTTCTCAAGCGTAACATGCTTTGTTCTGTATTCGGAGAGGACTTTATATAAGCTTATCATTGTCCTTATCAAAAAATTATATAAGCTTATCATTGTGCCAATCTCAATGTGAGGAATGGATTTGTTCTTTAAAGGAATCTACTTATATCGATGAATTCGATCTTCTTTACAGAAACATTGGCTTATCAAAGTATTTGCAATTCGCCAAGGTAATTTAGCATGGCTTATTTTTTTACGTGACTACCTTTTATTTTGCAGTAACTGTTAGTTGCACTAGTTTTATATGTTGCTTGTCATAAGATGGATCTTACATGTGTAGTTTTTTGTTGTTGTTGTCGACATCTCTTTTTGTGAAACTGTAGGTCACAGTATTCATATTTGTACCTGAAGCCAGAGATTCCATTTACGGAAGAATTGCTTCATATTGAACTATGGTATGTATACCTTTTCTTTCTTTTTTCTTTTTCTCCTGTTGTAGATTTTGTGATTTATAATATACTCCAGAAATCAGAAACTTCGATTTTCTTGAGCTTGATTAACTGATCATTTAAATTCTACCTTGAAAATTGGAATTTTAAAAGGTGAAATTATAAGGCTCTAGGGTTTTGAATTGGAAGCTCTTGGTTGCCATCTTGTGGAAAGACGTTCTCTTTTTTTCTCTACCTTTCCTTCTCTTGTGTTGCTTGAGGCAATTTACATTAGAACGAGAGGAAATTTATTTCAATTTTTGAGATTGGGCCTGTGTGGAATCTTTGGATAACCATTTATTAAAACGTTTTTATTCCATAGAAATAAAATTTGATGTCAAAAAGTCCTTTTTATAAAAAATACCCGAGAGCATAGTTTAAAAAGGCGATTGACGCTATAGACTCGAGGCGCGCCTTTTTACTGTGCAAACTTGAGGCTTGAGCCTCAGTTTGCACAATAAATGCTAAGACTATGGACCCTTTTTTTCACTTTTTTTTACTTATTTCCTTTTTTTCCTAAAATACCCTCTCTACTAGATATATACATACCATAACATCTATAAGAGTAATATGTGTATGATGAGAATTTATCTATGCTTGAGAACCATGGTAAACAAGAGCAGCTGATACACACACAAAGACAATTATGACTATAAAGAGTCCTTAAGTGAGTAAAAACAACTTAAAATTAAAATTAAGGTAAATAATCAAATAAACTGTAGCTAGCCGGCCACTATCTAGTAACAAGGATAAAATGTTAACACAACAATAACACAAAATGAGAAGAGTACTTGAGGTCTTGATAAGTAAAAGCTCGTGTAAAGGCATACATAAATTGTGAGCTTGGATAACATGCCAACCATGGTTTTAAAAACGGCCGTTTAAATGGTTTTAACGGCCGTTTAAACGGTAACTCCCAAGCCCGTTTCCGTTAAAACTGTTTAAACACGTTTTAACGGTTTTGAAAAAAACGGCTGTTTATTTGTTTTAACGGCCGTTAAAATCGTTTAAACAGCCGTTTAATTCTGGAAATTTTAGTGAAAAAAAGGCTGTTAAATCCGTTTAATTCCGTTAAAATCCGTTTAATTTCCGTTTTTTTTTAATTTTCAAATTTCAAAGTTTGAATTTCAGTGCCATTTTTTCTGTTAAAACCCGTTAAAATCTGTTCAAATCCATTTTTTTCTGTTTTCTTCCATTTTTACCCCTGACCGTTTCAATCCGTTTTAACGGCTGTTTAAACGGTTTAAACGGTAACACCCCCAGTTCGTTTAACTGTTAAAACGGCCTCCTTTAAACCTTGATGCCAACAACCTAATGGTTAAGACTTGGGGCATAAGAAACAATAATGAAACAAAACAAGATCTGGACTGTTAGGTTGTGGAATAATTGACTTCAAAAATACAACATTCACATAATGTTATTTCTAACTGAATTACAAAACAAAGTCAACTATAGGAATGAAGAATAGTCTAGGATGTAATCCAATTATGAGCATACTTATACTACAAGATTGAAAACAAATATGCAACCCGACCATGTTAGGCATTCCCGACAGCGTCACTCTTAGGTAAAATTTATAGCCTCAATTACTTTTATGTTTTATTTAAGTTATTTTTTCACATGTTATGTTGTTTCTGATTATTGTAGAATAGATTATATATTTTTTAGAATTTTTTAAGCACTTGTTTTTTTGAAAATGAGGCTTACGTCTCAGTACCGCCTCGAGGCTACGCCTCTCCTTTTTTAGGCAAAACGCCTCAGTTCCCGAACTAGCCTTTTTAAACTTTGCCCGAGAGTTGTATTTCAAGTAAAAAAAGACCTTTTGTAAACAAAAAAAAAATATGCTAGTTCAATGAACAAAGAACCCCTACTCCCACCCCTCCTCATCTATCACTCTCATCAATTGTAGTGGTTGGGCTCACCAAGAGAAGATAAAGACATTTTACATTAATGATGATCCAAACGGCCTTCTTAAGAGACATTTTCAAAAATATATTTTCAGAAAAGTCATTTTTAAAATAAAATATTTTTTGAAAAATGGCAATCCAAATGGGCCCAAAATATTTCTTGTTCATATGTTTATTTGTAGTGTTTTTTTGCATGACCTGTGTTCTTAGTAAAGTGTTTCCATGTTCTCTCTCTCTCTCTCTCTCTCTCTCTCTCTCTGCTACTGCTAAGGAGCTATTTATTAGAGCAACAGGCATTTGTAATTCCATTTATAAGATTTTGGTTTAGAAGAACATGTTATCTTCTTGGTAATTTGTTTGGGTACTGCATGTATGCAGATGTTGGTCAACCTGAGAATCATATTGCTATTTTATGTGATATAACAACGACATGACACTTGTAGGGTTATTGTTGACAAGTCCCTACATTGATCCTGATATGTATGCTGTGTCACTTCTGTTTTAATTTTTTTAATGGAAAATGATTTCTAAAAGGGGGCTGGTAGTTCCATCCCTCCTATACTATGTTAAGTTTTTGAACACAACTACTAGCTGTTTGATAGTCTTCTCCTATGTTACCTGGGTATGGGCACGGGTGTCGCATGCAGGTACGTGTCCAAATGTTAGACTTGCTCAACCCCCAAAATTTGCGGTTATTGGACATGACTAGATTGTTAATATCTTAATATTACAACATTTTTATATTTTTACTTCGATGATATGTTAATACTTTATTTTAATTATAATTGAAGTTGTACAATTCAATAGTGAATCATATGAGTAGTACGAACTAATTCTTTTTTAGGTAAAGGTTGTAACTTATTATTGTAAGTGTGGATATTCTTTCTTCTCTTTTTTCCTCTTCTCTTTCTCCTCTTGCCACACATGGGTGTGTCCGACTCATTAGGTACGTACCAAATATAGAAAAAATGAGCTGGGAAAATCAGACACACATTGGCATGGATAAATAGAAGGGTCCGGGTATCATAGGTTCTCTCATATAAGTCTAATTAACTTATTGAAAGTGTAGAGAAATGTTTTAGTTTATTTTTCATATATTTCTTTCCCTTTTTTTGTTTAAAGAACCCCCTGATTGAAATTAAAATATTATGTTAATATATGGGTATGGATTTGTATGCATTTGGCCTTCTTAAAGGTGCTGTGTTAGATGTTTGGTATCTGTGTCGGACACTGACACACTGTGTGCATGACTATAAAAACTAATCTAATTTCTGTGCTTCCTTCGCAAGTAATGATAATGTATAGGATACTTGGAACCATCTGTGTTCTATTATGCTCCATTATGTATTGTCAATTGTTTGGTATGTCATGAGCTAAGGTATGTTTTATCAATCTAGACGAAGGATATATGACTACTTGTGTACTTTGCATGGCCTGACAATACATTTGACATATCATCTTTCTCTTATGCACAATTGCCAATGAAATTTAATTAGAAGTAATTAAAGTAATGATTGCTAGAAACTCCTCCAACTCGTGGATTTATGTTCCTTTGTGACAAAGGCATCAAGAACCTATACTGACCTTTCGAATGCAAGACTATTAATGAGTAGTGATCCATGTTATCTTAGTTTAAGATGGTAATACCCATGCCTGGCACATGTTGGGTATGGGTACTTCTTGTACAGCATACCCACATTGTTCCAAAATCAAAACAAAGGTCTCTTTTGAATTTTGAATCAGCATAAAGGCTGACCTCCACAAAAGGTTAGGCCATATACTTGTACATAAATATTTGTTGGCTCTATCTTCTCGTTGTGCGAGGCACTAGTAAACTGGAACCACTTCCAGTGATAGTGTACTTGTTAGAAAAACTACTTTTCTTCACTCTGCTGGCTTGTAGCGTCATATCTTCTAATTCCGTTTACCTTACACACACTAAACATGCTTTGGGCTTGAACTAGTATTCTTTGAGTAGACTTGGTTGGGGCAGGAGCCTAGAGTTAACAGAGTTCTTATTCTTTGGTTCATCCTTTCATGTAGTAATAGTTGTTCACTGACTTATCTGTTATGCAGACTGTGTTATTTTGACTTCTCCCTTTAGGGTGTTACAGTAATTGGTTGCTTTACATGTTCCTTGCATTTGACAACACTCATCAACTGAATAATATCTTTGATAGTTAACTTGTGTAACTTGTTGGCACAGGCTGCAAAGATTCTTGCCAACTTGATCGTTATGGGCTCTGGAATATTGGCAAGGGCTCTAGTGCAAGCATATCGTCAAGCACTTACAAGTAAGACCCGTAGTTAACTTGCATCTCTCTACGTCATTGAGCTTGTACCTTTCAAGATGATTTTATATCTTGCGCACTTGGGAAGGACTAGGGTAGAATGTTTCAATTGTCATTCTATATTTTTGTTGGCCCTTTCCTTGGTTCCTGATTATGTGTTACCAATATTTAGAAGTGTATTGAACTCAACTCATAGAAACCATATATTTCCATATTTAATACATTATACTTAAGTCATCACATTATTCACTCTAGATGCCTCAAAATCTGGTGTTGCTCAAGAAACGATACAAAACAGCATCCGAAGAGCAAGCAAGACTATGGCTGAACCGGAGGCAAGGCAGATACTAGGGGTCACTGAGGAGTCGTCATGGGAGGAGATCTTGCAGGTATTTATTAGATTTGAATTCTTTTCTCCAGTTCATTTTTGCTTCAGTGAGTTGTTGAACTATATCTCTTGCTTATAAAATAGGGGTCAGGATCAGTGGACAAATATTTGACAACAATCTTGGCGTACCCACATGGAAGATGAATCAATGGGTGATTTTTGGTGAGGATGATCACCTCACCATATATAGATCATACCTTCAAAAAATCAGTCCATTGTCCCATTCTGATTTTTCTAACCCCATCAAATGTGGTTTTCAAGTTAATGGTAAAAATAGACGGTCCATAATTCTTCAACTTCTAAACCAGGCTACAAATATCGGAATGCTTTGAATTTTTGTGAGGATGATCTCCTCACCAAAAATCATCCCATTCCAAAACTTCTAACTTATATATTGGCCCGCGCCAATTTTTTGATGTCAAAATTTTTGTCCCCTGATCCTGACCCATAAAATGGTTACTTAAAAGACATTTAAGCAATTGCCTTCTATACAGAAATATGATACCTTGTTTGAGCGGAATGCCAAGATAGGGAGCTTTTACCTTCAGTCAAAGGTTCACAAGGCTAAGGAATGTTTAGAAGCAGTTCACCGAGGGAAAGATCAGGAGACAACAGGTTGACAATTCAGTAGAGGTAGCCCGACTTCATTTCCCCCGAATTCTTTATCGTCCCCATGGATCTTGTAAGGCAAATATTCATAGCTGGATGACCCACAAAATCTAATCACCCTGTCTCAAATGTTCATTATCAATGTATCTCAAAGAATAAATCTCACAGTTGCACTTAAATTATCCTTAAATGAGTGCATAGTTTGTGATTTTTTTAATATATATAGGTAGTGTTATGAGAGGTGGATTACTTGACATGACATGAAGTTTGCACAATATGCACAGTGAGGTGAATCAGGTACGTATAAAATATGGTACTAATCTTTCAGGTAGGATAACACTGTTTGATCAGTGGACCTCCGCGCGGATCTTGATCTTTGACTTTATTTCTCGTCCAAAAGTAGGTGATTCATTGGATGGTTATGAGCATCTGGTTGATGTGATATTTTGAGATGTCTGAGTTCAAGAGGGGGGCTTCGCTTTGCCAGTGCCTGATCAACGAGAGCATGTGCATCATGATGCACGAATCCTGAAACCATTTTTGGCAAAATGTGTTATATTGAGATTGCAGTTCCCAGTTGGTCCCTCTGGACTTGTTCTTTACTGGTGTTGGACAAAACCCCTTTTGCCTGGAACCTCACTTTTGGGGATGTTGCTCGTCATCGTCAACCTCAATTCTGCTGCTTGGGGTTTTATCTTTCTTCAAATGTCGCACCCGAAATGTTGGAGCCTCTCTCTACCTACATTATTGACATTTCTCTTTCTCTATACTGTTGACATAAAACTTTGATCTTCTGTTTACCTATTTGTTAAGAGTTTTGTTGTAGGATAAAAATGGTTGTATTGGGTAACAATGGTTGTAATGGAAATTGGGGATTGTTGCAACTATACTGGGCAACAATGGAAGTAATGACAACTTAAAAATGCTGTTGAAATTACAGATTTTCATAGCAACTGAAGCTTTTACTTATGAAGGATTAGTCAGTAGTCGAAAATGGCGTCACTCTTTTTGCTGCTTAGTACTAAAATTGGCTTAAGGTTGAGGCTGGGCAGCAACGCTGGTGAGAATAGTTGGATCATAGCAAGGGTGAGTAGAAATACGACCAAGGTACTGATAATAGATCACACTTCAACTTTAGAATAATTTATTTGCAAAATTTACAAGTCACTATTCAGATTCTACAAAATTAGGGATTTAACACACCCTCTAGATTCTACCAAAAATTTACTAGTCACCGTGTGTATGTTCTTTTTCTAAGGGCGTGTTTGATTGCCAAGGAAAATTTTGGAAAACACAACTGTCCATTGTTAGATAGCCATTTTAAATCTGTATAATTTTCCCTACTAAGCCATTTAAATATGGATAATTTTTCCTACTAAGCCCGGAATTCATTTCTCATTCACATAGGTGAGAATTCATTTCCACTTGAAATACGCATTTATTTTCTCACATGCTTGAAATATGCGTTTTCAGTTGCAATCGATCACTGTAGGAATTGGGTTCAAGCTTTCCCAAGCCCTTCTCATCAATGGACTCCTGACGTGATAAATTCCTACCTTTATATCTATCTCAGATTCTTGAATTTTTCGTGCTCTTGCTACGGTTCAACGATCCTCTTCGGATAATTCGTCCTGAAGTTCTTTGTAACCTTGTGAAGTTTGCTCAAGTCTGTGCAGTTTCATAATGTTCCTCACCAACAATCAAGGTTGGAGCATAGTTGACGTTTAGTGCTCCCAATCTCTCACTCCTCTTGGGTTCTTAGGCCTAAGGGTGGGGATTTAGCTCGTCGGGCCGGGCCTGAGGCGGGCCAAGAACTGACGGGTCAGGCTCCTGATCGGGCTTGGTTCGAAATAGAAGCTCAGGTCCGACCTGAGGCCCGATCCTAATGTTGGGTCGGGCAGGGTTTCTTTGCATGTTCTTGCGTGTATCTATGTTTGAGATTCGTCAAGCTTGTATGTAAACATGTATGCATGGATCTTAAATGTGCATATGCAGAAATGGCACTGCACATACATGCAAGTACATATGCATGTGATATATATACGTGCTTTTCTATGGATGTATGTATGTGTTCTACGCTTATAAAAAACTTGGAAATTGCTCATGCCCACGGCACTCCCAACAAAGCGTTTGCAAAGCTAAAATTAAAAGACTTGGCCAAAGTGGGTCGAACGGGGTCAGATCTGACCGTTTACTACAGCCACTCTTTATCTCGAGGAAGATATATTTAAGTGGCATGGGGGATAAGAGGGGAAGATCTGATCGTTCACATGATATGAATGGGAAGATCTCATCCATCATTTATACCTTTACGAAGCCTTAAAAGATAAGAGGGGGGGATAACTGATGTGTTTTGTTATATGGGTCACAGAGATATGAAAAAATTAGGAAGATGATGATAAGAAGAAAACTATGATTGCTCCATTATTTCATCATTGCATGTAATAGGTGGTTTGACAATGACAACCCCCAACAACATCCCAATGCAGTGAACCTAAATAACAAAAGAAACGTTTTTTTTTTTTTTAATAAACACGACAAAAGAGAAGTTGCTAGCATGTTTTTTTTTTTTGTCCTTGTTTGCAATGGAGCAGCAAAAGTCAAAATCAAAACTCAAATCTCGAGGTGTTTGTTTCACTAAGTTTCGAATAAACTAAGGTTTTGTTCATGAGATGCTAACTTAAATGGCCGAGGACGCATCATCATCATCATTCACTGTTAATTTTATCTTTCACTGTTCTTCAAGAGGGACGGGACTAACTTTGACAGAGATTTTTGTATCAAAAGTTTGATACAGACTTCCTTGAAAATGCTAGTGGCACACGCTTTGGGGCCCACTCATCTCATGGATGTTACTCACCCAAAAAGTCAGTCTAATTGGTGATTATAGCCGTTGTAAGTGATCATTTTTATGATGGGCTTCAACCCCATTCACAGCCCTAATAATCATCGTCATCATAAGCCTTATCCCAATAGCCGCACGAATCTTGTATAAGATTTTAAGAAAAGTTCAAAGACTAAGACGGTATAGGGTTTCATTAACATAAGTTTTCTAAAATCTTCTTTCAAAATCTCACTCCACATTCGTTTTTGACATTTTCCTTGTTATTTTTGACAATTCAACTTGTGTTTCCTCATCGCTAGTGTTATCATTGGTCTTCGTTATACATTATCAAACCATCTTAATCGACTTTCCCTCGTTTTGTTTTTTACTGGGACTACTCTATATTTTTCACGAATGCATTCATTGTAATTTTGTCATTCCTTGTTCTACCACACATTCATTTCAACATCTTTATCTCGACTACACTCATATTTTATGAACATGTTATTTTTTTGAAACTCTTAATGACAAGTTAAGAATTTTACGATACTATGATTGCTTATGTTGCATAAGTAAGACCCTTTTAAAACTCTTAACTCTTAATGCCAATTGTTTAATTTGATTAGAGACAAAATGCGCTTAAGAGTCCTCTCCAGTTTCCCCAAGTACACCTTCTTTGACAAAGATATTATATTATGATTACTTTACGATTAACTTTGCTTGGTTTGTTGTCAGTTTTAGATTATTGATTCTCTGAAAATGAATTAATTTTTGTGAAAGTTAATGAGATTTATTGGTTACTTAACTGTATTTGGTATTTCTACAACTGTGCACTCGAGTTTGCAGGTGGTATATTAAGAGAATCAAAAGCCTTTTTTTTTTTTTTTTTTTTTTAACATTCGCAACAGTTTGGAACCGTTGCAAAATAAAATTTAACAACAGTTGATAATTTAGTAGTAGTATCTAAATTTTGTTTTGCAACGGTTACGAATCTTTCTTCACAACCCAATTAAGTGAGAGAAACCGTTTCCAAGTTATTTACAATACCGCTTTTTAACCGTTGCAAATTAGTTTTTCTTTCAGGTAAAATTCCATTCAATGGTTAGAAATCACCAATTAAGCTAATTTTTTATCTGTATGTCCGCCTAGGGTTGGCCCAAACATCCAAACAATCAACGATCTCTAGGAATGTGCCACATGGCTCATGATGTGGTCCGTGTCATCAAAGTTCTACTCATCCAATGTCCAGATTACTTTTGATAGAGCCACGTGGCACTTTTAGTGGATGCTGACCTATGGATGTTTGGCTAATCCCTAAGTAGACCTACAAATCAAAATCTAACCTGATTAGTAATTTCTAAGCGGTCGATTTGAGCCATTTTCATGGGTTGATTTTAACCGTGGGAATTTGATCACTATCCAAAGGCTTGAAAACACTAATGAGGCTGATTTTTGGTTTGTATGCTCATCTAAGGAATGGCTAAGCATCCATACGGCCAGCTTCTTCTAAAAATGTGCCAAGTGGGTCATATTGTGGGCGGTCAGCCAAGTTTTACTCTTTCTTGATCCATATCCCTGTTTGCGTGTCGTGTTAAATTTGTTTTCATTGACCGTGCCATTAATACAAGCGGGCCACCGCACAAAATATGAGTCATGTGGCACACTCTTTTAGGATGCTGACCGTATGGATGTTTAGCCAATCTCTAGTTGGACCTAAAAACCAAAAATCAACCTGATTAATGATTTCTAAGCGTTGGGTTAAAATCACTTTCATGGTTTGATTTTAGCCGTGGGAATTTGAGCATTATCGACCATCATTTGGGGTACAATGATCCAAAGGTTTGAAATCAATAATCAAGCCGATTTTAGTTTGTAGATCCACCTAGGGATTGGTAAAAGTGAAACATCAATACGGCATTATATAATAGTGAGCCACGTGGCTCATATTGTGGACGGTCAGGCAAGTTTTACTCCATTGGTACACTAGTTTCTACCTCCCGTGGATGTGGTTACACAACATCCATTTTGAGATGTAGAACTGAAGCTAAAAAAGCCTAAAATGACTGTAGACGTCAAATCTGTGGGACCTTTTCCATCCAAAAGTGTGGATTTCCTATCTCGTGGGCCATGGCTTGATTTCAATGAAGAAGGTGGGCTCCGCTGTCTTATTCGCAAGTATGAAGCGATTGTCCTTGATGAGTAAACTAATTCAGGTGGAGTGCAACGCACCTCATTCTTGGTACGAAAGCGGAAAGCCTCGCCGTAAAGCTTGACGTGTAGCCGAAAGCATCCAACGAAGTCGCTTTCACTTGGACCCCCCACATCCGCAGTTATCATACTCTTCTGTCTACGCATGCATAGATCAAGCATCCACGTCATCAAGTAGGGTATCACGTAGTCTCACGCGTACCGATTGCTTACGTGGCATCCAGTTTACGGAAAAAAGTAAAGAATCTCCTATTCTCCTTTCCTTTTGTCGGCTAGTGAACACTTTTTGTCGGCTAGCGGCCCACAATCTTTCGCGGACCTACTGTATCACGCCGCGTGCTGGTTTTGATCTTTTTATAATCAGTGAATAGATGGGAATTTTTTTGTACCATTCCCTTTTCGATTTCGATCTACTCCATCAGGCCCCTACCCAATACATTTTTCTGGGCCCACTGACCGCATGGATTTTTAGTCCACTCTTTGGTGGACGTACTCACAAGAATCAGCTTGATTGATGATATTTAGACGTTGGATGAAGTACCAAAAGTAAGCTTGAATCCAACGGTTAGAATTACTCTCAATAGTGTGCGAAAATATGATGGCTACAGATAATCAATGAGGGTGAGTTTTTTAGTGTCCACCAAGGGGTGGGCTAAATATCCATCCGGTCAGTGGGCCCAAAAAAGCCCCTACGTAGGGATACCTAAGGCCTGATCGGCTGGTTCAAAACCCGCTGGGGCTACTGGATAGGTGGGTCAGTGAGATCAGATCGAACCCGCTTAGCATTTGAGTGGCCCCTGCTTCACATATATCAAGAAGCCTGATTTGATGTCTATCTTCCCAAACGGATCAACCTCATGATCTGAGCATTCATGTTTATCTCTGGATCGGAAGGTGGAGATTGATGAGTTGGTTGGCCTTGAATAAGGATGGAATGAATGTGGACTTGTGGATTTGATTGATGGGTAATCCCAATCACATGTTCCTTCTGTACTTTTCATAATGACAGTGTCGTCCTTTCATAGTGTATTTCTGATTGTATGTTGATATGAACCATGGTGGTGGACCTCTATGCGCCACACAAGTGTGTGATCGTTTTGTTGTCAATGTCATCCGTCGTCATCGTCGTCATCATCTCTCCGAACTATTTTTTGCTAGGCGTCTCTCCCAGCTATTTGGGGTTTCGCCATTTTAGGGCTACAAACAAATTTTCCTTTTGGTTAATATATGTTTTTCTTACTATTTCAACTTATTATGCTATTTTATATATATGCTAGTAAATGGCTCGTGCTCTCGGACAAAAGCGTTTGCAAAAATTGGGTGCCTTCAACACTCAAACAGTACAACAGACGGGGTGTTGCAGTTTTTTCCATTATAACGGCTGTTATAATGAATTGTAACGCATAAGGGCAAAAATATAAAAAAAATGAGAAAATAATGGCACTAAAATTCAAAATTAAAATTTTAATTTATTGAGCGTGGGGGTCAAATGATTGGGAGAGACCAAATAAATGAGGGGGATTGAGTGGTTGAAATCTAACCGTCCATCTTTAATTGTCGGTTGTGTTTTCAGCTATCCATCTATAATACTTATATTTACTGTAATTATGAATATGTTATTCTTTGGTTGCTCAAAAATCTACTCCGCCGCTAATATCCTGTTTTCCTGTAGTGACCGTTGAAAAATTACAATAACGTATGAAATCCTAACAATTAAAGAAATTGACAATTTTTAAGGAAAGCTTTAAAAATTTGTTGCTAATGAGTTGTAACTTGATTGAGGATTGTTTGGTGGTGGCTAGTTGGAGGTTGTGAGACTAGTAGGCGGCTACATCGATGATTTATGCGGGTGGGCCATAGCAAATGTGAACAACAAAAGCAACAAAGCTATGGCCATGGGTGGGACCAAATAGAAGATAAAAGTGAAAACACTAGAAATCAAAAAGTAACAAAATTACAAAAAACTATAAGATTACATGTCTTGGCTTGTCTTGGCAAGTAAAAAGATCATGCGGGATTCGGTCTATACAAAGTACCAGCAAAATTTTGTTTTTCCTTGCACGAGAAAGAGAATGGGGAAGGAGAAGACAAGTCCTTTCTTTTCTTCTTTTTATCTTCTTTTGGGATCTTAAGTAATATATTTTAGAACTAAGGTTTTGAATCTTTTGATGTTATTTTTAGTATCTATATGTTGTTATATTTCCTTTAGTGGCTGATTTACTCAGAATGAATAAGAGCACGACAAACTTGTTCACCTCACCGTGTCCCTATAGAACTTATGCCACGAGACATGCTATCATGCTGCAGGTGGATACTATTTGATGAATTGCTAATTAGCAAGACCGAATTAAGATTAATTCATAGATATAAACAAATACATGCACTTTGATGGCTCTTCCATTCCCAAAGTATTTTTAAATTTGACGGGCGTTCTTGCTCCCGATTCAAATTTGGGGTCAATTATAAGTCCTAACACTTGTTGCACTAAAGTTATTGACTATTATAGATAGGTATGACTATCTATTAAGAAACGTGGCACACTTGTATGACATAATCGAATACTCCATCGACCAACATGATTGCTCAGAATGAATAAGAAGGCAGCAAACTTGTTCATGTCACCGTGTCCCTATAGAACTTATGCCACGTGACATGCTATCATGTTGTAGGTGGATACTATTTGATGAATTGCTAAGCCGGGCCTAATTAAGATTAATTAATTTATAGATATAAACAAATACATGCACTTTGATGGCTCTTCCATTCCCAAAGCATTTTTAAATTCGACGCATGTCCTTGCTCCCGCTTCTAATTTGGGGTCAATTCAGTCCTAACACATACTAAAGTTATTGACTATTATAGATAGGTTATGACCATCTATTAAGAAAAATGATAAGACATGTGGCACACTTGTATGACATAATAAAATACTCCGTCCTAACTCATTTATGTCAAGGACCAACATGATTGCTCTGATTTTTGACTTACGTGTTCCTTCATAATGTGTTGTTAACTTTGTATTGTGGTACATTTCTTATCTGGACGTGGTCCCGTAGTTTTTCTTGAAAATATTTTCACATAAAAATTGTATGTTCTTTGATTGATTTATTTTCTACATTATTATATTGTGGGAGTAAATCAAATGAAGCAGAAATAATATATCTTGATACATTAAATTTGAGTCGATTGAGATAATATATTAAATCAATAAAATCAATCATATTTTGATTGTTTACATGCCATTTAATATCTCATGCACAGACCGAAAAATGAGTAGGTTGTATATTGGTAGTTAAATTTTAAAATACATATTCACCTTCCTCTATGTATCTTTAGATAGATCAGAATGAAACTTTCATACTTTTTAACAATTTATATTCGTAGACTTGTAAAGATCCCATGAGCTGCTCAATGGTCATATCCTTCAAGTATTTTTATTTGTCAATGGTTACAATAACATAATTAAATTTTGAATCTAATGATCACAACACCTTTTCTATCACTCTACACATAATCGATATATTTAGCCATTTTCAACAAGCTCTCAATTAACATCTAGAGAGCCCAAAAGTAAATTTATTTGTATACATCAATTGTCATAGTTTTCCTTGATTAATTTAGGAACTTGGGATTGAAAATTATTTTAAAAATCTATGAGAAAGTTTAAGATCGTTGAGATCTAATACCAAATGATAAAAATAAGGCTCAGTATGTGACTTGATATGGAGAAGAGACTAAGTTGTAAAGGAGAGAATTTGGGTGCAAAGCGTATGATAACTTCTAAATATTTTTAACTTATTCCGGTAACTACATGAGTGGTCTATTTATAGACTCAAAGGAACCTTCTATACACATTAATGATTTCAACTACAGTCCAACCACCGTCCAACTACCCAATATTACTCTAGAATACAAGAACATTCAACATACAACATTTAATACTCAATAACCACATAGAAACCTCTATACTTTTCTCTTTCTTATCAAAATATTACTACACTTTTGACTCATTTGGCTTAATATATAGGACCCACAAGGATGTTTACCAATCAGGTTTATTTTTCAACATGTCATTCATTGATCGACCGTTGATCACACAATTGTTATTCATAAAGTATATATAAACTTCATTGAAAGAAAAAAATTAATTGGTATCTTGAGGCTATTTCTACCCAAGACTTCAGACTTTAAAACAAGTTAAAACTTTAGTAATGGGTTTTGAACCAAAACCTTCAGTTTTAAAAGATGAATTCTTTTCCCTCAATTTTTGGAAAACTAATCTTATAAATTTTTGAATGAAATTTAGTTTTGAAGGATTAAGCTTAATATGAATTCTTACTCTTTATACGTTTTCACAAAATTTTAGTCCCACATTGCTTGAAAGACAAAAAATCTAAATCTCTTATATGAGAGGGTTAGAATTACTACTGGGTGGAACCCTTAGACATCTCAATTTTTTGCCCATTGCGCACAATCATACTCCACAAACGACACACACAAACAAGCCAAGCCAAATTGAGCTTATTTAGGTCAGGCTGCAAACTATGGACTGTGGAAAGCCAAACTTATCTCTTTTTAATTAAGCAAAAGACTTTTGATCATCTCCCATACTTATCATTTAAGAAACATGCATTATAAAACCTATTAAAATACGTTGTTGTTGCACATTAATTATTATTACCGTTTAACCCTCAATAAGAATTACTAATGGGCAAAACGGTTCTATCTCTTCTGGGTGTCTCACTACACACAGAATACAGAAAATAGAGAAAATCTCCACACAGCTAGTCTGCTCTATTTCTCTCTTTCTTTTAAATGTTTCTTCAACACTTTCTCTTTCAATCTTTTTTTGAGAGTAATACCATTGTGGATTTATAAGTGCTGTATCGGAGGTCTTAGAGTATACTGCCTATCTTCAAGCAGTCGTTCATCATGAATCTTGAGGGCAAACGTCCGAACAACTGTTGGCGGCGAAATTCACCTTAGGACAGCGCGTTTAATTAACGCGTGCTTCAGCCTCTTCTGCTAATCCGATAAGTCCATTCTCCATTCTGTTTACAATTTAGAAAAAAGAGTTAAAAAGTAAAGGAAGATTCATGTTTTAGTCCATTGATCATGGCCCTTATTTCTCGCATATCTTTCGTTACATGTTTCAAATTAACAAGTCGATCCTCGCCCACAAGGTTCTCATCTTTCAAGCAAGCCTTTTAATAAAGTCCCAAAGATCTGATTTTTATTGCGTACAGCACGTTTTATTCATGCACGCCCACTAGATCTTCTTAGAAGCCTCTTTATCATGATCTCTTAATACTTTATATCTTTTGATAAAGATGGTTGCATGTAACTTTAGCCAAACGTAGCACCAGCTGTCACTGTAGACTTCGTACCCTGGTAAAACGGATTCCTTGCCACTTGGTAATTCATGACGGATACCTATTTTGATTGGCCGCGGGACAGAACCAATATTTTCTACATCACGTCCACACCCTATGGCGTATAGAACTCACCCCCCTACCATGGCCATGGTCCATGGACGATGCCTCTTCAACTCTTTTAAGGGTTGTTATAGGGTCACCCATCACGTCCAACTATTAAGGGGAAAACCGGTTGCATGATCTCCTGCTTTCTTTAGATACACGTGTCATCAATTTATTGGTGTTGGGCACTTTTGTGTGCAACATCTTTGGGTCCCACTTAACGTAACTTCCTAACCCAACCCCAAAGTTTTGGACGGCAGAAAACGACACAATATCTTCTGTCTTTCTCATCGTTATCGTAGGCCTGCATGCCCACCCTCTCGACCATGGTTCGAAATCTCGGGATCGGAGGCTGGATTGGTGGGTTCCGATCCCGATCTGGATCAATCCATCCAGAACGGGATCAACCCATCTTGCCCTAGATAAAGTGGGACTCCTTTGTAAAACAGTGATATCGGGCGGGACTGAGCCTGGTTTGGATCGGATCGGTGGGCTCTGATCCCGATCCGGATCGCCTGAGACTTTGAACCACATCAAATTCTTATGTCGAAGAGATGTAATTTGATGTTTGGGGCCAAACATCAAACACGATGTTTAGGCATATTTCAGGAGTTGCCATTGGTACACTTTGGATGGGCCCATCAAATATTCCCTTTCATATCAGGTGGATCCGCCCTAATTGAATAAGCGGCTGTTCCTGAAAGTGCTGAAGATTGGGGAGTATGTATTTCATATTCTTCCACGTGCTAGATCACCTGCCTTGTAGGTCTACTCCCTCACCTGCTAGGCACGCGCTCTCTATTGGGCATACGGCACATTTTTCTGCATTTACACGTGCTAGTGCGCAGTATATCGAGTTCAGTAGTTTTGGTTACGGACGATCACCAACGTCAAAATGAGCCACGTGGAAAACTTTTAGACCACTGGCTGTATGTATGTTTTTCCTATTTCTATGTAAACCTACGGACCAAAAATTAATTCTGATTAGTGATTTCTATCCGTTCGATCTGACTGTGAGTACCCCAAATAATACTCGAATCACACGGGTGAAAATCAACCCATGAAAAAGACTAAAATCCAAAGTATAGAAGTCACCAATCACCAAGCCGATTTTTGGTCTGCAGGTCCATCTATGGATGGGCGGCCACACATCCATCCGGCCATCCGGTCAGTGGTCTCTAAGAGTGTGCCACGTATGGTGATCGTCCCTGACCAAAGATATTCGTGATCAAAACTAGACTCCAGTGTATCCTTCTTCTTCCACGTGAAATTTATGAATTGAAGCCTCTTTCTTATGGACGTTAAATAAGGTCTATATATGTCGGAGCTGTACAACTGGTCATACATGAGCGGAACCGCCAGATGTATGATAAACAGTTCAAAGTAGTAGGGGCCAGTTTGGTGGGAGCTTTTAAGTGGCCTAGTTGTTTTGTGAACGCGCGGTTTGAAAAAAACGTTGTGCAACGGTCGTTATAATGATAACGCCCCAACCCCGTTACATTATTTAGAAAATAACGCCAAAACCGAAAAAAAAAAAACAGGTTTAGCTTTATAGCGGTGGTTGGTCCGGTCGTATAGAAAATTAAGAGTCCTGTCTAGAGCTGTACCATTTCTTACATCCAATTCTTCTACCATGTGGTGGGGCCCACATAGAGAGCATGTTGGACAATCTAACCATACATTGAGTTTTCCTTCCATGATGATCATCCTCACGAAAAGATCAATCCATAAAAAAAATTGACTTGGAAGTAACAGTTTAAATGAATGGCTTGGATCTTTCAAATTAAAGTCAAATTTTCATGAGGTTAGGGATATTGAAGTATACTGATTTTTTGTGAGGATGATCCCACAGTTAGGACATCACACTGTGGTTGGATTGCCCAACATGGTCTCTACGTGAGTTCCATCAGTAGGTATAAGAATTGGATGTATGAAATGGGTGTAGCTCTAGAGGCAAGGTCTAAAGTCTCGGGATCGGCCACCACCGACCCCGATCTGGATCAGTCGGATCAGAACAATGCATGATCCCGAGACACATTTAAAAATAAGAAAAGCATAAAAAATAAAGAAAAAGTCATAAAATGGTTTGACTTGGTGAGTCGACTTGGCCAACTCGGCTGGCCGCTGGATCGGGCGATCCGGATCATCCAGCATGATCCGGTACACACATTGGATCAGTGTCTCGGAGGCCTCCGAGACCGATCCGGATCACCCGATCCAGACTGGGATCCTCCGAAACCTTGTCTAGTAGGACTGAAATATATATCTTTATATCCTGATTAATATAGTTCTATACCTTATTTTACTATTATCGAGGTTAGTTTTGGAAAAAATTAAAAAAGTTATATTTGGCCTATTTTGACTCAGATGTGACTGATTTGACCAATTATAAGTTGGTCCGATCCCTTAATATTACCGTTATGACGGCTGTTATAATATGGTCAAACATGATCAGTCAAGTCTGAATAAAAAATAAAGTAACAGGGTTGAGGTGTTACCGTTACAAAGTTTTTTTTAACCAACAGTAATTTATTTGATAGGCAATCGATTTTCACGTAAGATTAATTCTCAGTGGGACCCATCCTGAATGATATGGTTCTTTATCACATGTATGCGGTATGGACCCATGAGAGGGTCTGTAAGAGACGGGGGACTCTTAATTTGTTTTTAGAGTAGTGACGCCGAAAGCAGACAGAAAATATAATAGGTCTTCGTACATACATGCATCAATACATACATGCATCTAGGTATCGACTGTTCGTAGGCTTTTTTCTTAAGGGCTTTCTAACGTATCTGATTCTTCTTCGGAACATGTTCCGAGGACCTAAACTTTTGGACAAATTTTAACCGAAACTCTCGGGCATGGATTCCGAGAATCCAACGGTGGTTTTGCTCTAAGAGAGTGAATGCCAGCTCAGCACAACAACCACCGTTGGATTCTCGGGATCCATGGACGAAATATTCGGTGAAAATTTATGTCCGTTGATCCCGACCTTCGGATGTCCTAAGAGTGAAAAGGTGGGAATAAAAAAGAGGAGTAAATCTTCCCTGACCACCCACAATATAATCCACGTGGCAATTTCTTAGAGGACACTGACCGTATAGACGTTTGACCAATCCCGAGATATGGACCTACAAACCTTAAATCAACCTGATCAGTGATTTCTAAGCGTTAGTTGAAGTCATTTTCATGGGTTGATTTTAACCGTAGGAATATGAGCATTATTTACAATTATTTGGCTACAAAGATCCAACGGTTTGAAATCACTAATCAGGCTGATTTTTGGGTTGTAGGTCCATTTAGGGATTGGCCAAACATCCATACAGTCGCGTCATCTAAGAGTGTACCACGTGGCTCATAATATTGGTGGTCAGGGCTTCCCTGGCCGGCAGTGGTCAGGCAAGTTTTACTCAGAGAGTGGTGTTGTTGTTGACGGTTCCAAAAAGCACGCCCGTAAGCCTGTCAGAATGAAAGATATCTCTCTTATATTATTGAGGGTTTCCTTCCCCAGTCCCCACAAACCCCAGAACCCCCCTCATCCCTCTCGGCCTCTCTCTGGTTCTGAGCGAAAAAGCTGAGCTCTAGCCGACTTTCATGACCATCAGACGGAGAAAACTTTGGCTGTGATGTTCGACTGCAAAGCTGAGGTCGTCGTAATCAAGACCACATTTTGAGGTGGGGTCCACCACTTTTTGAACATTGTTTATTAGTACATGTGGTCCCACCTCAACTTGTGGTTAGAATACTGCGGCCACAACTTTTGCAGTCGCATCGCGTCAGATAAAATTTTCCCATGATACGTGAATGTTTATGTACCGGTACCTCCTATGCCACAATATCACAGACCTATCCTTCGAACAGGCCAGTCCCATTCGAGAGCTTGTTTGGTTGCACCATAATTCGAATAACCCTGGCCCAAGTTCTATTCCTTGTATGGTTCGCATGTATGTCGGTTACGTTTTATCCTCCAACACGCGCTTCAGCTGCATTTTCCTTTTCACGATTTTTGCGTGCCAAACAAGCGCAGATTAACATAATAAGCAAATTAAACGTTCACAAAAGTAATTGGTTCATTTATAATGCAAGTATCACGGAAGAGAGATGATCGGCTATAAGCTTAGGACACGTGGTGAAACTTGATTGAACTCATATCCACCATTGAATGGATCCTATTTGGGAAAACTTTTGACCAAGTTTCTTCCTTCAAAAACTAAAATAAGAACCTCTTCCAATCCCAAACGTCTCTATGTGTACAAGAAGACAAAATTAAATACAAAAGAAAACAAAAACTTATAAGCGTGGTTTAAATTTCATCTTCTTGTACACGTGGTAGCCTTTGGGTTAGCTTCCTTCATATAATCTTTCTCCAAGTCCATGTTGGAAGATTAATTTCCTTGACCAAAAAGTCAACTATATTGGACGATCACAACCATCTGATCTATAGACCATTAGACCCCCTTTTATTTATTTAGATGGTTGACCACCATCATGACCACTAAAACAAAGTAATTAAAACCCAAACGAAATTAACACAAGCTCACTGTAATATACCAACACTTAAAAAAAGATCAATTCAAGAAAGAGTTCAAAAATAAAAATCTCTCACAATAACTTAATTAAAGTAATACACCAATTAATCTTTCATATATATATAAATATATATAACTCTCGATCCCTCTCTTTCGTAACACAAACTCGAAGATCCTACTCTCTTGGCTGGTAGCTATCTGTGTCTCTTCCATGGTCAGGATGTTCAGAGCTAATAGTAGAAGAGCTTCCAAACTGAGATGAAAACCTCTGAAGTTCTTGTTGTTGAGATGTTACTGATGAAGAGTTCGATGAAGATGGTGAAACAAAGGGTTCTCGATTATATAAACCCGATGCGACGTTCTGTAAATCTTCATCTTTACTGCAAAGAAGTTGCGCATACTGATAAAGGTCTGGGTACGTGTCTTGAGAGAGAGGAGGAGGTGGAACAACCGATTCGGGAAGTCCTCCGGTGACGACGACGCTAGAGTCATGACGGCCCATGAAATAGCTCAACTCAGTCCTCCCTTGAACTCGTTCAGGAAAATTGAGTTTAGCTTTGGTTCCTTTGAACTTGAGAGCTGCTTGATCGTAGGCAATGGCTGCACCCTCAGCTGTGTCGAATGTGCCGAGCCAGACTCGAGCTGCTTTCTTTGGATCACGTATCTCGGCTGCCCACTTGCCCCAAGGTCTCTGCCTTACTCCTCTGTAGTGTCTTCTCCTTGGGTTCCCTTAATAGTTAATAGACATGTATCATTGTGTAGTCTCTTTTATTAGGTAAAGAAGAGATATCATAGGTAAAAAAAAGAGAGATATCAGAGATCAAATGACAAGACCCAAAAGCCAAAGATGAACACATACACACTACAAGTTTACAACTACGATACCTAACTCATAATACACTGATAGAGCTCTCTCAACTAGAGAGAGAGAGAGAGAGAGAGAGAGAGAGAGAGAGAGAGGTGAAATTAGGACTTAAAAATGTTTATTTTTTCTAAGTAAAAAGCCTGACATTCAAACCAAAATACATGAAACAAAGAAAAACCATTACCAGGGATTAACAGTCGTGTTCTAGATTATATTAATCTAGAGAAACAAGAAAGCATGCCACAAGCAAGACTACAAGTCCATTAAAATAAACAAAAACATTAAAATAGAAAAAGGGTTTGATTATTTCCACTGTAGGGTAAGAAGGAAATGCAACCCCATTACAATTGTGTCTAAAAAATGGATAAAACCCTATAAAAAATTTATGATTTCATCCATTTATACTTTATTTTCCAAGAAAAAGAGAGAAATGATACATCAGACTTAAGACATGATCAAGAATCCAGAATAAGAATGAACCATTTCAGCTATTTAAGCATTATTTCCAGATATAAAAAGAGAAAGAGAGTCAGAAAACACAAAAATTTAGAATAAAAAAAGAGAGAGAGGTAGAGATAGAGACAGAAGATGTTGGATGAATTTGACTAGTGAAGTTAAGTTGGTATTATCGCTTTAAAAAGAAAATGAAAACATAACCAATGGGTACCAAATATAGTATAGACAAGGCTTAGTAAGTGGGTACCTTGTTCTTGGGCAATAAGACAAAAAAGAATAGACAACCATACCCAGTAAGTAGAGATCACAAGGGAGGTCTTACAGTCTTACTACCTTGTTCTTCACATAATCAATAGAGTACGGATAAAGTTTGGAGAAAAAGATGAGTAAATATCATCAAGGGTTTGTAACAGTAAAGTATATGAAAATTGAAAAAACCTTGATCCTGTATCGCTTGTTGTGATAGATCATGTTCTCTCATGCCAGACTCCGATATGGGTAACGGGTTTCCTTGCACTCGAGACGGATTCTCATCACCGGTGCCGATGACATGGGCCAAGGCTGATACCATGGCCGTCATGTCTTGTTCGGAACGAGAGGAGGCATAGGTTGGGAAGATGTTCTCTTCCTCTTTCTCCTCCGACGCATCAGACGGAAAAGGCCTCTTACCATACCTTCGATCCACCTTTTTAATCTTTCCGACTTGCTGGGTTTGTCCCGATTATTCAGATACTCTAAATATTAGCACATGAAAGCATAAGCTGATCAGTTTCTCATTGCCAATTATAGTTGGTGGGGTTATCAGAGTATTAGATCAAGAGAAAACAGATCTGGGTCGTTGATAATGATCAAGAAGATTAAGAGGAGATGGTGATGGTAGTGGCGGTGCTGGCGCTGGTGCTGGTGTGGGGGAGGAGGAATTTGGAGTGAAGAGGGGAAAGAAAAGAGAGATAAGAAGGGAAAAATATAGGGTTGTGTCTAAAGGCCTTTTATCGGTGAATATTGGAGTCCAGTTTTATCTGCTTGAAGAAAAAAAGTTATGGGTATTTTAGTAACACCTCCCTGAAATTTGTAAGTAATTAGTAATACCCCTTTATACTTTCAAAATTTAGGGTTACCCCCTTGACCTAGTTTAATTAACAATGGTTGACTAGTTAAGTTAAAACAGACTTGAATCACGCGTCGTTGGCATTGTACTTGCAATATTATTGTCCTTCCATGGATGCATCAAGGGGCCCATAATGGTTAATGCTGCCCATTTGCAATATTAGTCAAATGATGGTAAAACTAGGCCAAGGGGAGTATTTCTAAAATTTGAAAGTATAAAGGGGTGTTATTGATTACTTTTTAATTTCAGGGGTGTTACTAAAATACCAAAAAGTTATTTTAGGGTCATTGTTTTACCTCCCTCATTAAGTAAAAAAAATTATATACACCTCCCTAGATTCTGTAAAATTGTATTTGCCTCCCCTCACTTATCGATTTTAACCAAGTCTAACAAGAATGACAAAAATACCCTGATGTGTGAGTGAAAGATAAAAAGAAAAAAGGAAAAGAAAATAGAGGGGTAATTTTGTCATTAAAAATCAATTAATTTGGTCAAAGTCAGTGGTCAAAGGAGGCAATTCTAAATATTAAAATTTTAGGTAGCTATGTCAGTATACTTAATTAAAAATAGCGGTAAGTGGAAAAACTGGTTTATTTTATTTGTTTAAATAGAGATGTTCGCATCTCTTCCTTCTTTAATTTATATATATTTTAATTTATACCTTATGCCTAAATGCCGTGTCTTTGTTCGCTTCCAACTTTGTCTTTTGGTTCACTTTGCTTTCTTACTTGTAAAACCATCTCCTTCCCTCACTCGCAGTCTTTGGTTTATATGTTAGGTGCCAACACGTATGTTTGTTCTTTACCATAAAATTAAATTGCGTTTTGGTTTTATTTTAGCGTGGCTCACGCACATACATTCATGTACACACATATCTATATATACATCCATAAGGGTTGTTATAGGGTCACATCTCGTTTGACACTTAAAACGTCCAACTGTGAATGAGAGTTCTAGGCTACCCAAGGAATCTATATATCCTTTTTTCCAAAAACAAGACATGCAAAAGAAAGGGGAAACCCGTTGTCATGCTCGACACTCGGTTTCCTTAAGTACACATGTCACATACTTATTGAAAAAAAATCGTTGGACACTACAATTATCCCACCCATAAATACCTCCACACAGAAAAACGAAAGGCATGTACACACACCGACACAAAGTAGCAACCGGGTCCATTTTTGCTTCAGATTGGTTATGCACCATCGGATAGGGGTGTCAACGGCTCGTCGGTTCTGGTTTGGGTAGTTGAGGTCCCGTAACCAGAAGATCGTTAACCCATTTTCATCTCCATTAGTGTTGTTTGGTATATGATCGAGCCGTGTTGTCTGCTTAACACTCTCCTTCTCGAGGTCCTTAACAACTATCGATCTCTTGGAACCTTTATTAATACCTAGCCGTTCCACTAATCTTCAAAGGAAAGTCACCATGAATGTCGTCATTACCTCCTTTACTGTGTTGCCGTCATTTTATGTCTTTGCCATCATCATGACTCGTCATTTGCCGGCCTTCTTCTTCTTGGGTTTTGGAAATCAAAAAGTGGGGAAACCCTCCTCTCTTGCCCGTTTTGTAATGTTTGGCTGCAACAACAAAGAAAAAAAAGGGATTTTGTTAAACAACTTATTACAATGGTATTCTCTAATAATATCGGCTCCAATTCCTATTGGGTATTGGTTGGTACGAATTCATACCTCTACCCTGGAAACCCTTGACAAAACTGCTTTAAAAAAAGTTAAATTTCAAAATTTAAAAAGTAGAGTTGCTGTATCCGACGGTGTAGAAGCGTTGCTGACCAAAAGTGGACTTGTAGCAAGCCCTTTCCTTGTGTTTGATGTATGTGAACGACCATGCAATAGTTTATATATGAGTAAATATGATCTCAATTAACTTGTATTTCAGTCGCCCAGGATCTACCATCTTATGCGTCGGAACAGGGAAAAATGTTGATCCAATCCGATGATTAGTACGTAGGCATTTATTTTAGAACATAAGAGGTGCTTAGGTGGGGATTGATCAAACGATGGGTCTTAAATTTTGGAAGAAAGAACAATAAACAATAAATATTCAAACACACGACACAAATTTATGTGGTTCCCTCAAGATTGAGGTACGTCCACGAACTCACACTGATTCCACTATGCTCTGAGGCAAAAGAAAACATAATATAATGAATAATCGTCTCTGACTCTGATCAACCGAGTATATAACCCTAAGATGAAACTAGGGTTTCCATATCTCTCTATGGGCCGCAGTGTCGTGCCTTCATGTATAGTATTCTAACACCATCAAGCTTCACATAACATAACACTAAATCACATAGGAGTGCACCATGCATGTTTGTAACACGGGTCTAGAAATATGAAACACTCACAATATAATGAATAATCATCTTTTACTTTGATCAACCGACTATATAACCCCAAGATGACTAGGGTTTCCATATCTATATGGGCTGCAGTGTCGTGCCTTCATGTAAAGTACTCAAACACCATCAAGCTCCACATAACATAACACTAAATCACATAGGGGTGCACCATGTGTGTAACACAGGTCTAGGAACATGGCTTCCACACTTCTCCCATTGTGGGCATGCTTGGTAGCACTACAAATGTTTGCACGTACGCGTGCAAACGTTTGTTTGCGGCATTTGCCTAATATTGACTGGATATCAACAATAATGAATATCATTTTTATTGCTCAGATATTGTTATTCATGATATTGATCAATTCTGTTATCTTCGAGATGCAATTCATCCCATTGAAAAGAGATTAAATATTTTTTTTTCTATTATCGCATTTCAAAGGATCCCATCTCATCTCTAATCAAGCGGAAGTGAGAATGTCAGCTTGAGTACCACAAAGATTAGGGAAATATTAGTCAAAGTCAAATTTTGACTTATTCAGATGATTGTAAAATGGACATACACCCATTTTTTTCTCGACCATTGATTCATAGACAAGGTGCATGGTGGGTCCTCAGCACCATAAATGGACATTAAATTGACACACCCACACATGTGACATGGTTACTGATCAAAGAAGGCATCACATAGGACTGGATCGAACACCCCACATGCATCCTGTCCCCCTAATGAAGCATAGGTCAAGCCCTCATTTGGTTCGTGCATTTTTTGTCTCCCTCATAGCCCATTGACACGGGCTCGAAGCTGACTTTTTCAGCTGTTTCGTCATGTGACACCCTTAATTTTTAAGTACTTATTCAATAATCTTTTCTATTTGACCATTTTAAGGTCTTAATCCCTTGCACATGCAAGTCTTACCTATATCTTTGACTATTCTATACTAAGCCTCACATTTCCCATCTTTTAATGGGTCTAATTATTAATATATGTTTTTAGTCTAATTATTTGATTAGAAATACTTAAAACCCGCTTAAACCGAACACGAATAGTCGCCCATTGTCTAGATGGATAATTTTGAACTTTCTAGTAATGATTTTATACAAATTCATATCGATTATGTCGATCCCTGCCAGGATCATGGTTCGAAGTCTCGGCCAATCCAGAGTGATCCGGATCAGGATCGGTGGCCATCGAGACGATCTGAAATGGGGTTTTCTCGCCCGTTATGCACTGTACTTCTTCAACCCTCATGTCATCTCAAGCGAGACAATCCCAATCTACACTCTGATCTAGATCGGGATTGGTACCCACCCATCCAGGCGCCTTCGATCCCGAGACTTTCATCCATGGCTAGGATACATATTTCGTAACAGAGAATTTTTTGATGTTCTTAGCGGGTGTGAACATTTCGAAAAAAATTCAAGACCTGATGGTTGCAGTGCAAAACGTCAACGAATTAAGATATGGCCTATCGATATAGACTGGTAGATAAGGGAGGACGGTAACTTTGACTTTAGAACATAGGGAGAGAGCATGTAGCTTATGTCAGTATAAGAGTGACATTGACTATGCTATGATTTTGATCATGAACACGACTAATGAGGTAACAAAGTCGAATCGTGACAGCGGACTTATTGGAAGTGGCTGTCACGGCAATATGGTTGGAACCATTGATCGTTGGATTCAAAAGATCCACGGTCCACCAGACAACAACTGCGAAAGGATAAAATAGTTATTGCCTCGTGGACCGTGGATCTCTTCAACACAACGGTCAATGGTCCCAACGGCACATATATTTATTGTCCACTTATCCGTATATTTATAGTTAGCGTGTGCTGCTAGCGTTCCTCAGGCTCAAATCATAGACAGGGCCGTCTCGATGCAAGTTGAGGCCTAAGGCGAAAACTCCATATCAGGCCTTTTAATATTTAATATATTAATATAGGATCGGGATCGGATTGGGGACAATCATTTGGTGGACCCACTTAGAAGATGAATCAATGGCTGATATTTGGTGAGGAGATCATCTCACAAAAATTCAAATCATTTCGATATTCCTAGACTGGTATAGAAGTTGAATAATTATGGACCGTTTATTTTTACTGTATAACTTGAAAACCACATTTGATGGGGTTAGAAATTTCAAAATGGGCTGATTTTTTTGGGGGGTGATCTATGTAGTGAGAAGATCATCCTCACCAAAAATCAGCCATTGTGTGGGTCCGCCAAAATGGTTGTCCACCGATCCTGACCCATTAATATATGGTATTAATTAAAAAATTTAACTCTATATGGTAGAAAATCTTATGTTACAAGGTTTACAAAAAAGAAAAAAATCTTATGTTACAACTATTCATGGTAATCAAAAGCTATTGAAAATTTTTTAGATAAACTGAACTTCCATTGAGTCCAAGTAGATGACTCTTGGGGTCCTACATAGGTCATTTTTTTCGCCTAATGACTGTGTGGATGTTCAATCCACATATTGGTGGATAAACACACTAAAAATCAGCTTGATTTATGATTTCTAGCCATTGGATTTACTACTCAAAAGCATGCTTGAATCCAATGGCTACAATCAAATCCTACAAGGTACTAAAATCTATGGCTAGAGATGACCAATCAGGTTAATTTTTGGTTTGTATGTCCAACAAGAGGAGGGCTAAACATCCATGCGGTTAGTGGACTGGGGCCTTCTCTCACATGGGGCCTAAGGCGACCACCTTACTGGCCTTATGGTTGAGCCGGCCTGATAGATAAGCTTAAAATTAATATTTGTTTTAAATATAAGCAAGGCTATCCCATTAATGTCCTATACGGTCAGTGGTTTCTAAGAGCGTGCCACGTGTATCATAATATGGTCCATCATCAACACAAATGTTTTGAAAAATAAGGTCAGGATCGGGGGACAACTATTTCATACAACATTTTTTACAACAATTTTGGTGTACCCACATGGAAGATGAATCAATAGCTGATTTTTGGTGAGGATGATCTCCTCATCATATAGATCACCCCTACAAAAAATCAGCACATTCTGAAAATTCTAACCCCATCAAATGTGGTTTTCAAGTTAACAAAAAAAATAGACGGTCCATAATTCTTCAACTTGTAAACCAATCTATGAATATTGGATTGACTTGAATTTTTGTGAAGATGATCTCCTCACTATAGAGCACATCTTCGCCAAAAATCACCCCATTCCAAGACTTCTAATTTATACATTGGCTCGCGCAAATTTTTGTTGTCAAAAGTGTTGTATGAAATAGTTGTCCCCCAATCCTGACCCATATATATATATATATATATATAAAACCAAAAAGATAGTTAATTGAGTTAATCAGAACCATGGATGTTATCATGTTGCATAGTGGTGTCGTTTTGTCATTGGCCAAATAATACTCACTCAAAATCTATGGTTAAAAACAAACCATGAAAAAAACTAATCCAACGGATGGTAATCAGGATGAATTTTTGTAAGTACCACCTAGGGATGGGCAAAACATCTATAGGGTCATCAACCTCAAAGAATATGTCATGTGTAAGGCAATGCATGTGGCAGTCCCTTATTGACAGTAATGCCCCTTATGCTGTTACCGTTTTTTATGTTAAAATATCACTGGTGTAAAATTAACGGTAACAGTCACCTACTGTTAAGTCCTTGTTTTTTAAGTCACCTACTGTTAAGTCATTGTTTTTTAAGTCACCTACTGTTAAGTCATTGTAACATGCCTCTCTCTCTCTCTCGTGAAAAGGGTATGGATACTTTGGGAGAAAAGACTCGCCGGCCCTGGCCCTGATGTCTCCCCACCTAATATGTCTGATACGTACCCGAATCCCTTAACCCAACCCGGGTTAAGCCCATGGTTAGTGGTTAACAAGTGTACTTATCAGATATTTTGGGAGGGGGACTTCAAAGTTTGAAGTAAGTCGGGGCTGTGAATTTTTTCCCGTTGGGTTGATATAACAGGCCATCACTGTCAGCTTAGGTGGCGGGAGCAAAGGAATCCACCTGTAGGACTACCTCACCTCACTCCATGTGCGAAATTGAGTCCGCCTTTACTCCGACTACCCTTGAGCAAAGTGTTTCTACGAGGTCCCCCCTTTGTATAACACGTACCTAAAAAACTGCAAAACTCAATCTTAGTTACTTCTGGGTTGGAGCAGTTCTGGTGTACGTGTCATACAAAAGGAACCCAGACGCTAGAAATATTTACCAGGTTTCAGCATAATCGCACAACACATGGCAAAAGAGAAAGGGTCCGTACACCATTTTTTTTTCCTTTTTTTGTCTATTGAAAAGGCTTTAAATATCAGGTCTGTCACTGTGAAAGGTGCAATACATGGTAGGGTTGGGCGTAACATGGCCAAGGGCGGTGACTAACTTCCTGTTAAGAGCACTTTGTCACTAATGCTTGTGACAAAAATGGTGACTAGCGCTTCTCCACTTGACAGGTATCCCAACACCACCTTGACGATACTGTTATCTAAAAAAACATTAATTTTCAAAAATTTAAAGGACCTGTTGTTAGGGGTACTTGTCAAGTGAAGAGGCCTTATTTACCACTGGTCACTACCGCCGCTAGTGACCTAAAGTGCTCTCCTTCCTCATAACATGTTGAGTGGGCCAACTTATTAGGCTTTTAATGCCGAGTCTGGCTTGTACATGATCGGGTCATATGCAAAATTTGATACGACCCTTCCCAAATACCACGTGGCACTCTCTTTCAAGGCACAACAAAAATCAGTTTGATTGACGATTTCTAGCCATTGGATTTGAGCTTTTTTTGTAATGGGCTTCATGGGTAGGAACTCATCCGTAGGCCTGTTTACGAAGCTCAACACCAAAAAATGCTCAAATCCAACAGCTAGAAATTATCAATTAGGCTGATTTTTGGTGTGTTGGTCCACCAATTGGTAGGCCAAACATGGATAAATGGGTCCGAAAGTGTGCGATGTAGTGTATTAGGAAGGGTCCTATCAAACTTCGTATAGGACCCAATCCTATAGAAGCTGGACTCCCCTCTATTTGCATCATATATATGGCCTTTTCGACTTTACATACAAGGCCTAAAGCCTAGCTGTTTAGAAAACGGGCCATAAACTGGGCCTAAGCCTACCCAGAACCTCCTATATCATAACACGAAATCTGATCTGCAACAGTAACCACATGATCAATCACATTCAACTAATCAATCAACAAACTTTTGTCCTTATTATTTGCAATCGGCTACAAGGATGCTTTTCCGCCAGATTCGTGTAACCACTTTAGAGAACAACGAATGACCAATAAATCACTACTCTAAAAAGAAGATAATCGCATAGATCGATGGTGTGATCATCAATCAGGTTGTTTTTAGCATGTATGATCTCCTAGGTGGGACCCTCCATATTTCTCACTCTTCTAAAAAGGGTGTACCATCATTTGGGTCTAGTGTCTACCATTATGTGTGTTAGAATTAACAATCTGTGTTTATAAAAATAGTTTTAAAAAAAAAACACTGAAGAGAGTAAAATGTGGTATCATCACTTTTTTTAAATATTTTTATTTTTATTTTTTTTTATTTAAAGAAGTTGCCAGCTTGCTCAGTTGGTAAAGTTTGTGGGTGATGATACCATAGACCTGGGTTCAAAACCCTCATTCACCGAGTTACTGACCTCTTTAAAAAACTGGCTTACCTATCAAAAAAAAAAAAAGACAGTAAAATGGGATAGAGGTTTACTTGTATATTCTTCAGTCAAACTGTGAAATAAACCAAATAAAGGACTTATCGATTTGGAAGGTTAATGCGCTATCCTAAAGTAGATTTTCCCCATACACTTTGAAGATATGGCTGACAGGTCTATTGATGCCTATCCCTCGGATGAGAAATTTTTTTGAAGCGGTGGGATTTTTCAAAGCAGCGATCATGTGCCCAATTATCGAGCTCCACATATACCCATGGTTACTTTTAAAAATACTTTTTAAAACCAAAGTCTAAAACAGGGTAAATGTGGAACAGCGATCATTGGGCACATGATGGCTTCTTCAAAAATCCCGCCGCTTCAAAAAAAAATTCTCCCCTAAGATGCAACAGCCTAATCAATAATGATATGTAGCACTATAAATTGTTAATTTTAACAAACTCTTAATGGTAGCACCTCATAAGTATGTAAGATAGAATTTTTATGGCAGAGAGGGGGGCGCGGTTTCTATGTGCCAATGCCGCACAGACCAAACAAAATGGCCCTGCTCAAGCTGTGCCATGCCAAAGAAAAAGCAAGAGCTTTTGCAAACTACCAACACAACCGCAACCCAGTAGTTTTTTTATTTTTATTTTTATTTTTTTTTACTTTTTGAAATTGAGGTGACGTGGAAAAGCTCCCACAGGGCCATTTTGTTTGGTCTGTGCGGCTCTGGCACATAGAAGCCGCTCACGAGGGAGAGGGAGTACAAGAGAGAAATATAAATGTGTAGTATTCAGTTTTTGTTTGTTTTCCAGAATGACAGAGAGACTTATAGACTGAAGAAAACAAATGAGAACAGGCAAGGTGTCTTTTACAAAAGGTATAACAACAATTGGTAGACGATCTCAAATGTACAATTAACTTTTAAGATTAATCCGAAGTATTTTGTCTAAAAAGATAGGTCTATGATATCAAAGACCAACAACCCATGACCTAATCCAGCGCGGCTTGCACGTGTGATTTTGGTGTTGCAGAGTTGTGTTCATGGGTACAAAAGTGGGAGGCTTAAGGGTTCCACGCTTTAGCTCAAACTCATCCTTATATATTTGAAGGAGCTCAACACTCTCAAACAAAGTGGGACTATATTTTCAACTCAAATGCACACGGATTGAAAAAAGTCTATATTTTTCATTCAAATAAAGTTGAAAGCAACAACCTAAAGGTTTAAGGTTCAAACCTTGTCAGTTAAATAAAACAAACATTATAAATAACAATGTCCCAACCCCATTCGTAACATTGAAGATTGAAGATTGAGTTGAACCAAAGATCATCTTACAACATGCACGAAGCGCATGTCTCACCTTTAAATTGAGGAGTCTGATTTCGTTCACAAACGTCCATATAAGCCATGTGGCACTCTTAAAGACCAATGACTGTTTGTATGGTTGGACTATCTCTCCGTGGACTTTCAACCGTGGGATTTGAGCATTATTTGGAGAACTCGGATCAAAAAGTTAGAAATAACCAAACAGGTCATTGTACAGACCATGCTGCCTCACCCAATCTGTGTAACTTTCCTATATACCTTTGAGCAAGACTAATAGTTCTACCCAAGTGAGTGCCACCAGTGATCTTAATGAGACTGATAAGGTCTTAAGATTGGAGTGATCATAACTACCGTAAGCTGACTGGTCACACTAGTGATTCCTTCAAACGATCGCTTCTCTCTCCTAAACCCATATAGGATAGATCTATTGAGTGATTCTACTCATAACATCATATTGGGTTTCAATATCCTGAGGTTCTTGATATATATATGTGTGTGTGTGTGGTCAGGATCGGGCGACAACAATTTTGACAACAAAAAATTAGCTCAGGCCAATGTATACATTAGAAGTTTTGGAATGGGATGATTTTTGGCAAGGATGCTCTCTATGATGATGGTGATGAGATCATCCTCACAAAAATTCAAATCATTCCAATAGAAATCAAGATGGGAATTGGCACCATGACATAATCAACGTAAAGGGCACATTTGGGATGGGAACCAATAACAACAGAAAATCAAATTTATGTACAATTTGAAGCGATGATCAGTTGTGTTGGTGAAATTCTCTGGTTCGCATGTAGGTTAAAAACTGCACAGGCAATTCTGCTAGAAGCGATTCGACAACTGAGATTTCTCCACCTGCAAATGAAAGATAGGTCACTGCCAAATGGGGATCAAATGCAAAGAGTTTATTATTCTGTAAACCTCAACCAAAGTATGAAAAACAAAACGTAAAGAGGAATGCTAGCAAGCACAACGCCTTAGGTGTGCTGCACCAATGCCAACCTTATTAAAAGATGAGAAAAAGAACGTAGTACTGACTCAGAGTTACCCTTACATTTCTCTTTTCCAAGTCGTCCTTTCCAAATTGCCAATTCCTTCCTCTCTCTCTCAGACATAGATTAAACTCTAAACCTCACGCTCGATTTCACATTCCACATCAAACCTTTGACCTACTGTTTTCTTTGATTTCTGCCATTAGAGAATAACAACTCTAAAATCTACACAAGTACAACCTCTAAAATGTGTTCTCTCAAAGCATTGATTCCAAAACCCAGGATTTCGACTAAGCTTCAAAATAGCAGAATTTCAGAGTCTAAAAAAATGTCAATCGAAGATTCAGACCAAAAATGCAAGAAAACAGCTTAAAATTGAGCTCGTACCGCAGAAAATATGTAGAAAATTTCGATTTTTGACAGTTTGGAAGGGGGAGAGAGAGAGAGAGAGAGAGGGGGGGGGGGGGGGGGGGGGGGGGGGGGAAGAGCAGGGATTGAAATTAAAAACATAATATAAATAAATAAAAGGAATTTGTAAACCTAATTCGTCAGTTACAGGTGGACTTTTTGTCCTAAAGTGGGTGGCACGGGTGACAGAAGTTAAAACTCCAAGGGGAACAAATATAGAAACAGAAAAATATGTAACTTAGTGTAGAGCTTACTCTTTACATCCCGAAGCGGAACAAACTGTATTATATCCCGCGTTGCAACTCGTCCAGTCAAGCTTTCTACTCTGTCTCCTTTATCTGCATCCAAGAGCTGCCAAACCAAAGTAAAGTTTCAGGGATGTTGAGACACAAAATCGAAGTGCACAATATTACAGGTATATGGTTCAGCATGCAGTTTTGAGACTTCTGGAAGAATATCCAACTCCGGAGAAGACAAAGTAAAGAAACGGAACCACTCAAAAACTTGATCAAACATCTCTTTGTATGAGACGAGTGTAAGGGAATGGCAGACCTCCATTTCTTTGAAGTCAGCTCCTCCGACTCCGACAATGAGAATCGATAACGGCAAGTCGGATGCCTTTACAAGAGCTTCTTTCGTTTCTTGGAGATCTGTTACTACTCCATCCTGCAAAAGAATTAGCGAACTCAACATTGACAGGTATAATCATGTCAGGCACAGACACCTTACATGCGATCCCAGAAAAGTTAATCCTCATTATCATTCTTACCGTGATTATTAACAAAACAAAGTACTTTTGTTGGTTGTTGGCAAGAGATTGGCAGGCTATTTGTGCTGCATTGTTTATCACTGGCCCAAAAAGGGTGGGCCCTGCCAATGACACATTAGGAAGGGCACTTGCATACGCCATCATAATTCCATGAATCCCTTCGACCTGGAAGAGATAGAATGATATCTGCTTACTACAGTGGAATGCAGTATACTGAAAATTAAAAATATTTGAGGTCACACCTAATGTGAACCATGCAAGCTCATCTAAGTCTAGTAAAAATGAGATGTTTCCCTCATCTTCACCTCAGAATGGTAACTGCTTCCATTCAAGTTAAAACAATGAGAGACAGGACCATCAATTGGCCGCGCTCCGAATCCCCATGCAGGAAACCGCTTATCTGAATCATAAAATTGCAACACTTCTCCAACCTCTAAGATTGCCTGCAAAATGATAAGCAGCTCCAGTTACCTAGGTTCACAAAAGATCAGGAAATCAATAAGAGATCAAAATAGCTAAGACCAGTTTCTCACTCTCTGGTATGCATTTGGCCGGCCTGAGTGATCAATATAATGTAAGGAATCTGGGAGACGGGGATTTCCATTTGAAGCTGATAAATGAGAAATTAGGATTAAGATATTGGTATCTGAGGATGTATTGGATGATGCAATTGAACCTCTATTGATGAATAAAGATTATACAGTATATATGGGCTGGGATAAAGTTACTTATGCTTTTTGACTTATAAAATGGCACACGGTCATGGGGCCCACATGCAGATGGGGCTGATTTGTGGTGAGGATGATCTCCCCACCATGGAAATCACCCTCACATAATATCAGCACTTTCTGGAACTTCTAACCCTGTAAAATGTGGATTCCAAAAGTTAACGGTAAAAATGGACGACTCAATATTTCAACCTGTAATCCACTATTAAAAAGTCTAGAAATAGACTGATTTTTTGTGAGGTTGATCCATGTTGAGAAGAATATCATCATAAAAAATCAGCCCTTAGCCCATCTGCATGTGGGCCCCACAACCATGTGTCATTTTATAAGTCATAAAAGCAGAGTCAATGATGCAAGACGAGGGGGGAACCCCGTTCTGCGAATGGGAGATATTAAAAAAATATTATAGATAGAGAGATGGGGATAGAAGGACTCCTTCGGCTTCACACCGAATTAGCTTAGCTTCACACCAAGGTAGACTGGATTCACACCAGGTTTTCCATTCACATGAGATTTCTCCAAAGCGTTTTATATTTCTTGCACCATCATGAAAAATTACATAAAGAGTGTTTAAATACTAACTTGCTTAACCTAATTTAATTTTGGACCCCCATATAAACTAATAAAATCCAATGGCCCAAATAAAATACTACAACTTAACCAACTAAGCAAAATTACAATGAGCCCCACAACTTTGGCTATTTTGCTTAGACACCCAAATGGCTAAGAAAATATGCAAACTAAGTCTAAAAAAGCAATAAAAAACTATCCAATAGAATGCTCCAACACCAGTCAACCTATCCTGAGTTTTCCTCATCGTGACGATCACCAACACCAAAAATCAATCCATTTCGAAATTATTAACTATATGAAAAGTTTAACTTAAAAGCAATGGTTAAATAGATGGTCAGAATATTTGAAATTCAAGTAAACTTTTCATGAGGTTAGAAATTTCAGAATGGACAGACTTTTAGTGAGGATGGTGTCCATGGTATGCACAACTCATTGTGCGGTTAAATTGTCTAACCTGATCTCCATGTGAGCGCCACCATCTGATGAAGACAGGCTCAGAGGCCTTAGGATTTACAGGTGAAGGAAACCCTAAAAGGCCTCCTTTCGGCTCAGCCCATTAAATCTAGGTTTTGGGCCTGTTCGTACAGCTCATTGGGAGAGTTTTCTGCGCTGGCTGTACAGTCCTAAGTGGGTCCCATTGCTTGGTCAGCAAGTTTTTAGAAGTTAAAATCTTATTAAATAAGTTTCCATTTTTGGAGTTTCTAATTGGAGTAGTAGTTGCTTGATTGGTTGTTCCTAGGATTTAAGAGTCAATTTATTTATAAGTTCTAATTTTAAAATTAAAATCTTGGGTTGTTCAAGGAAAAGAGAAGGGGATGTCCCATACCCCTATAAATACATGTATGGCCTCTTAGTTTATGCAACTGAATGAAGAATTTTATTACTGCTCCATTGCTGCAAACAGTGATGAAACGTCTCTGACTGGAAGTTCAGATCATGGTGAGACTCCATTAATCTATCTCCAAGGATGGTGTGACTCCGTCCAGCTATCCATCTGGTCTCCATATCATTTGGTAAGTTACTGATTTCATTTTCTGTTCTGTGCCCTAAATTTTAGACCTTTTACACTCTGTTGCAGCCTAGTTCGACAACCCACAATAAAACCCTAACAGAACCCTCTATTGTTGTCCCTATTTTACCATTCACACCAGCAACAACTAAGACTTTTTATCCCTTACTATAGCCAGTCTCTTTAACCCAGTATACTCTATATAATTGCACCCCTGAATTCTCAGTTCCTTCTCATCTTATATTCTGTTAACAATTGTTCTGGACTATCCTTACATCAGTTTTGGTATCAAATTAAGTTTTTCAGTCCTTGGGAAAACTTGTGTCGAACCGCCTCAACTTGAGGTGATCGATCCTTTGGAGTCAAAACTCACTCAAGATGAACATGAGGAAGAAGAGGTGATGAACGAGCTCCAAAAGGAGCATCCTGATGAAGATGGCCAAGAAATAGGTTTTAACGATGCAATAACAAGGAAATCTCCATTCTGCGCCCCTAAGAGACGTAGAGCTTCCACCAGTGCAACCCAAAATAATCCTTTGGGAATTTGGCCACCGCCACCAGTCCCTCTCTCGGATGTGCAAGGAGCGATACCTGACTCTAGCAAACATTTGATGTGGTCTGAGGCAATTATGATGATCATCAAGAGGACATGTCAAAAAGGGTACGTGTTGAAATTTCTGAATTTTATGGCAAGTTAGATGCACATGCCTTCCATGATTGGCTTATTTCTGTAAGAGATTACTTTGACTGGCATACTATGTCCAACAACCGTAAGGTTAGACTTGTTAAAATGAATTTAAAGAGTCAAGCCTGAATTTGGTTGTATAGCGAGGAAGAAAAGCTCCACTAACTCTACCCCCAATTAATACTAGGGAGGAGATGAAGTTGAGGCTTAAGGAAAAATACCTACCAACCTACCAAGGGATTACAAAGAGAACGTCTTTGAGGAACTTTTCTTACTTCGACCAGGTAACATGTATATTGATTAGTACACGACAAGGAGAATATCTATCATCTCACCATTCGAAGTGGAATCACGGAAACTGAGCGCCAAGCTCTTGCTCAATATAGAGCAAGAATTATCAACTGTTGATGAAGCATATCAGTTGGCTCTTAAAATAGAGTCACGATTAAAGTTTCATGGCCTTAAAAGATTTGTCTCACAACCTAGTGGAATGACCATGCGACGTTCCTTTTCTAGTGTTGACCGGAACGTGCAAAACAATCCAAAGGTCAATGATGTCGTGTGGAACAACAATCAAAAATTCATGCAAGCCAATGTTGACAAGAAAGGAAAAACTTCAACTCCGACTGCCACACGACGAGAAGGTAGTAATAACACTTGCTATAAATGTGGTGGTGTGGGGCACTTTGCCATCACATGTCCTTCCAAATGGCTCAATTTAATGGAGGAAAATGCTCATGAAAGCGTCAAAAGGGATAAATATGACTCGAAAGAGGAGGTAGAATAGGAGGAGTACGATGCTCTTTCTGATGAAAGCCTCATTGTTAGAAGGCACTTCGCAATTCCGAAAGGTGTAAAGAAAAATTAGCTCTGTACAAATATCTTCCGAAATTGGGTTGATTACTGATAAAGGATTTGTAATGTGATCATTGATGGTGTAAGTACCATGATTGTTGCCTCTAAATAGTAAGTTGACAAACTTCAACTGAAAGCCGAACGACATCCTCCACCATACAAGGTGGCCTAGTGTTAACGGCTGTTCCATCCTAGTAACATCTAGATGTCTCATCAACTTCACTTCGGAAAATTATTCAAATTTAAGTATGGCGTGATGTACTCCCTATGAAAGTTAACCATATTTTGCTTGGCAGACCGCAGCTTTAAGATCGTAGAGTGCATTATGATGTAGAGCAAACACCTATACCTTCATGTTCACTGGGGAAGCGTGTCAAGTTCAATCCAACGAGGATTGAGATTTGAAAAAAAAAGTTGAAAAGAAGAAGTCCCCTGAAGTATTAACTATGCGGCAATTTGTGGATGAAAGTAGAGACCTAGGCATTATTTATACTTTGATTGCAAGAGCAAAAGAAGATGAATTGCACGAAACTTTTTCAAATCAACCGAAAGAGGTGAGAGAGATTCTTGATGACTTCTCTAATTTAGTTCACGAAGAGTTTCCAAATGAGTTGGCTCTAATGCGGACAATCCAACATGCCATTGATTGAGTGCTACAAAGCTACCTTGCCAAATCTTCCTGCCTATTGTATAAATCCCATTGAACATGACGAATTATGTCAAACAGGTGAAAAAGTTATTCTCCAAAAGCTTCATATGAGAAAGATGTAATCTGCGTGTCGTTCCAATACTCCTTACGCCTAAGAAAGATGGGAGTTAACGGATGTGCGTTAATAGTAGTGCGATTAACAAGATCAAAGTGAAATTCCACTTTCTGACCTCCCGACTTGATAAAATGTAGACATTATGGTTGGTTCAACTGTCTTTTCAAAGATTGATCTACAAAGCGAGTCATCAAATCTGTATCAGACCTGGGGATGAATGAAAGATTGCATTTAAAACGAAGGATGCTTTATATGAGTGGCGGGCTATGCCCTTCAGCCTCACCATTGCCCTGAGCACTTTTATGAGGTTCATGACTCCTTGTGTCCTTTTATTAGCAAATTTGTAGTAGTATATTCTAATGATATCCTTATTAATAGTAGAACTCACCATGACCATAAAAACATCTTAGGTAAGTAATGAGGATTTTATGAATGGAAAAACTCTACATTGACTTGAAGTAGTGTACTTTTATAAGTCTGCAGGTTGTAGTTTTGGGTTTTCTTGTATCTTCGAGGGGAGTAGAAGTTGATCCAAAGAAAGTGCAAGCTATTGTCGAGTGGCCAATTCTCATCAATATTCATGAAGTCGGAAGCTTCCACGAATTGGCTACATTTTATTGGCAGTTTATTCAAAACTTCAGCTCAGATGTGGCTCCCATCACCAAATTCCTCAAATTTGGACTGGTAGAGGAGCGAATAAGGCTAGCCATGGAAAGAAGTTTCAACTAAGGATGAATGGGTAAGTGAGATTTGGGGCCTTCGGGCTTCATTGCACTAGCGAGCATAAAGAGGGTGACTAGAGAGAAGAAAGAGAGAAAGATTAGGAGGGGGATGTAGTAGGTGAATATGTCCTCCTCTTGGTATGCCCAGGGGCCTTATTATAGGCTTGGAGTTGGAAACAGAAGAAAGAGGAAGGAGAAAGTAAGAAGTAGAGAAAAGATGAAGAAAGGAAGAAGCCGAAGAAGAGAAAGAAGAGATGAGACGAGAAAGAGTTGTCTTTCGTATGAGAGCACACTCACTATATATTATCAACATAAAAGACCAAAATACCCTTTACACCACAGCACATATTGGGCATTCTATATTCTGACGTACGATGATGATGCCCGAAAGCTTTACTCAATGTATGACGAGTTCTATGCCATTGTTCAAGCCCTCCAATATTGGCAGCATTATCTAATACATCGGGAGTTCATCCTGTATTCTGACCACGAGACCCTACAATACCTTAAAATTCTCAGAAGTTGAGTGCTCGACATGACAAGCGGAGTTCATATCTTCAAGAATTCACTTTCCATCTAAAACACTGGTTGGGCGTTGAAAATAAGGCAGCTTATGCCTTAAGCCAGAACATTCATCTTTTGTCTATGTTATCCATTTCGGTCACAAGTTTTGAAACTCTCAAAACAGAATATGCACAAGATAATGACTTCGGAAAGATCTATGGGGAGGTGCTACATGGTCCAAATCATAATTTTTTGATGTATCAACGGCATGATGGTTACCTTTTTACAGTAACAAGTTATGCATTCCTAAGGGCTCCTTAAGGGAACATATTATATGGGAACTTCATTCTAGAGGACTAGCAAGACATTTGGTCGCGATAAACCTATTTCCTTGGTAGAATATTGATTCTACTAGGCAAGTCTCAAGCTAGATGTTAGATTGTTGATCAAGTTATGACGGGTATGCTAGTTGGGGAAAGGGAAACGGCTCAATATAGATCTTTATACTCCATTACCTATTCCCAATGCTCCATAGGAAGACTTGAGAATGGATTTTATAGTAGGCTTACCAAAAAGGCAGGAGGAGTTGATTCAATCTTTTGTTGTAGTGGACCAATTCTAGAAGATGGCGCATTTTATATCCCGCATAAAAATCTTTGACACCTCACAAGTAGCACAACTTTTCTTCAAAGAGGTATTCCATCTCTATGGTATACCTAAATCTACAATCTCCAAACTTGATGTGAAATTTGTCAATTACTTTTCGAAGACTTTATGAGTGAAGATGGGTACTAAGTTGAAGTTCTCTGGTGCCTACCATCCCCAAACTAATCGGCAAACTGAAGTAGTGAATCGAAGTTTTGGTAACCTCGTACGATGTCTTATGGGTGAAGGAATCTCTATTTGAAATCTAGTGCTTCCTCAAGCTGAGTTCCCCTACAATAGCTCGGCGAATCGTTCTACTGGGAGATCTTCATTTGAGATTGCATATGGACTTAAGCCAAGGCAACCAATTGATCTAATATTGTTGCCTAAAACAACTCGTACTAGTGAAGATGCCGACAACTTTACCCAACACATTAGGAATATTCTTGATGATGTTTGACGGAAAATTGTGATGAGTGATGAAGAATATAAGAACACTAAGATCTACCATCAGTTCGTACAGTTTCAAGAAGGAAACAAGGTGATGGTGCATGTCATGAAAGACCGACTTCCTCAAGGTATTTATCAGAAACTTCACTCATGGAATGCAGGGCCATATTGCACATTTAAACGCATTGGTGAGAATTCGTATGTTCTAGAACTTCCTCCTAGTATCAATGTCAACCCAATTTTCAATGTTGAAGATATGACGCCCTATCATGGACAACATGAGGATGCTAATACCGAAGAGCATGCAATTAAAATTTCAATTGTACCGAAGCCTAAAGATCAGATCAAGAAAGTTCTTGAAGATCAATTCGTTTCTACTCAACATGGAGGATTTCAAAAGTTCCTTGTGAAGTGGAAGAATTCTCTGATATCCGACGTACATGGATTACTAGTGAAGACTTCTAAAGACTCGATCTGGATTTGTATGAACAATACCAAGTCTTTAACTGTCGGGGTCAAGTAATTCAAAACCATGGGGAATTGATGAAGACAGGCCCTAGGGTTTACAATCAAAGGAAACCCTATAAAGCCCACTTTGGCTCAGCCCAATAATTCTGGGTTTTGGGCTTGTTCGTATTGCTCATTACGAGAGTTTTCTGTGCTGGGGACCCATTGCTTGGTCAGAAAGTTTCCGGAAGTTAGAATCTTATTAGATGTAGGTTTTCATTTTTGGAGTTTCTAATTGGAGGAATAATTGCTTGATTAGTTGTTACTAGGATTTAGTAGTTTCTAATTTAAATTTAGAATGTTGGGTTGTTAAAGGAGAAGAAAAGGGGACGTGACATACCCCTAGTTTATGCAAATGAAGAATTTTATTATTGCTCCATTGCTAGAAACAGAGATGAGACACCTCTGATTATTTCTCGATTGTAGTGACTTCAAACAACTAGAAGTTCAGATCATGGTGAGACTCCATTAATCTCAACTCCAAGGACTGTGTGACTCGGTCTAGCTATCCATCTGGTCTCCATATTATCTGGTAAGTTACTGATTTCATATTCTGTTCTGTGCCCTAAATTTTAGACCTTTTACAATCTGTTCCAGACTAGTTCAACAGCCCACAATAAAACCCTAACCTAAACCTCTATTGATGTCCCTATTCTACCCATTCGCACCAACAACATCAAGATTGCTCATCCCTAGTTACAACCATTAGCCAGTCTCTTTAACCATTCTACTCTACCTAATTGCACCCCTGAATTCTCAGTCCACTTTCCTCTTATATTCTGCTATCAATTGTTCTGGATTGTCCTACATTAGCATCGGATGTAGATTTATCCTAACTTCATACTAAATGACATGCAGTCTAGGGGCCCACATGCAAATGAGTTAAGGACTGATTTTCGGTGGGATGGCACTTTCTGAAACTTCTAACCCTATCCCTATCAAATATGGAGCTAAAGTTAAACGTGAAAATGGACAGTCCAGAATTTTCAAATTGCAATCCACTTTTCATAAGGCTACAAATGTTGGAATGGGCTAATTTTTTGTGAGGTCGATATCCATGTTGAGAAGAATATCATCACCACAAATCAGCCCTTAACTCATCTGCATGTGGGAACCATGACTGTGTGCCATTTTGTGTGTGTGTGAAAGAGACTAAAAACTTCTTATCAAAAAAAAATAAAAGAGACTAAAAACTTTGAAGAACAAGAAAAATTCATTGAAATTTAAAAGATAACAAATGCCATGGACCAAGCATTAATATTACATTCTGACTCGTGTGGGGAAGAGGATTGGAGGAAGCCATCCTCCCTGCATTTTTTTCCTTTTCAATTGATAAGTATCCATCCTCCTGCCTTTACCATGTATGTGACAAGTCTAGGGTAGTTTTGAACCACCATTTGGAAGGTCTCCTTTGAAGGAGATGTTCTAGGTCAATAATAATTGATCCAATCAAATGATCTTAAATCCAATCTCTAGACTTTTCTCTGGATCATAGCCATATTTCTTTTTTTTTCTGAAAAGCCAAAGGAATGCAACACATTGGCTGTTCAGAGCACCGAATTGGATCATATTTTTGCACGAGATCTCATTGGTAGGACCCATCAAATAGTGGAGCCAAAACCCCAGCTTCTGTGACACATACAGAAGGGGTAGGGATGATGGCTTCTCCCGTTCCTACCTTCCTCCTTGAAATCCAATAATTATGATGATTTGTATCTTCACAAAATTTGGTATTATCCTGTAGGATATTTTGATCCGCGTGGAGGGTGTTCAGATGTGGTAACATGATTCAATTTTAAAGATTCATACTGAATGACAAAGTAAAGCAGATAGGAGTACCTGTGAAATCAACAGCCACCATGAAGTTCAGTTCACATCCACCAGCAATGTAATCCAAGAAAGTATTCTGTACACTCTCAGAAAACTTGTCCACAAATAGCTGACTCTTTAATACCTGTGACAAAGTCAGCAAACTTAGTAATTAAAGAAAATGATCGAGGAACAATTGGGTGTGAGCATCCCCCTGATCCAAATGAATATGACCTTGTTGGAGTAACTATGTCCAACTGCAGTTGGTATGTATAAATTTTCTCCCTGCTCATTACTATGAAGCTTTTCCAAGTCTCCCAGTGATTTCTGAACCTTTCTGATTAATCCACAACAAATAAGCAAAATCAAATTCCAATAGATTGGGAGTGAAAAAAAACGGAAAATGAGGAGGCCATTTTACCCAATCAAATCGTGTTTGCCATTACTATTGAAGTTAAAGCATTCTATAACTAATAGACTGTCCTGCATATTAGCAAAAAAAAAAATATTAAATAGTGAGCGCTAAATACATATAAAAGAGGAAATCTGTGTAATTTGGTCAAAGACCCCATGTTCATAACAGGGGTACGCTCTGTACACGTAGCACATTTGCTCATCAATATGTATCTTTAAATGTTAGTCCACTCCTTGAATAGGCCAAAGCCCCAAAATTGCACCAACCAGACAGTTCTAACCATCTGATGTAGACTAAAACATGGTGGCTAATACGAAAGTAGGTAAAAACTAGGTTAACTGTTAAGAAGGTCCATATATCGGATGGATTAAGATGATCTGATTGGTGCAATTTTGGGGGATGGTCCATCCAATAAGTGGCCAGAACTTGGATGACCCATGTGTGCCAAGTGAACAACTCATGCCCTGGAAGACACAAAGGTGGTGGGTCCTCACTTAAGGGCACCACAAAAAAATTCCTAGCTACATAAGGAGGCTTGATTATGCCTTGCTTCCAACTTGTTGAATATTCAAGAATACTGGCTTCCATGTTGGGTTGAGATCGTTCTTTTTCATTTCTGTCTTGCAAACAGGAATGGGGTTGCCAATCTCCACAGTTTTTGATATTACCAGAAAGTGGTCCTGAAAGAGAAAGAAAGATCATGCACCAGTACACAACCAATATTCCTGCATCATTTGGGATTATGAAAGGGGAAAACACAAAAAGACCAGCTGATCCATACACTTTTTGAGAAGAGATCCTTGTATTCAAGATCTGAACACCGTAATACCATCTCTGTTGTAGTCTTTGAACCAACACATTCTTCAGCATGAACAGTAAGCTCTCCTAAGTTTTGAGGGTGAGAAGATTTAATAGATTCTTCTCTAAGTACAAAATTTAGTGTCAATGACCGAGTTGGTTTAGTGACTATCTGCAAAAGACACAAACAAACAAGCACATTTGTATGTAAATAAAACGGACTTTCAAGGTGAAGACACATGAGCATATATTCCAGTGACTTGTTATGAAAATGATAGTTTTGGAAATACTTATCAAAAAAAAAAAAAAGTTTAGGAAATGAAATCTGGAAACTGGATTTTCAGCTCTCCTCTTGTGTAAGAAATGAGAGAAACTGTAACAGTAAAAGAAAAGAAATGTAGTTTTGAGCGCAATAAAATATCATTCAAACTGAAAGCGTGATAGCCTCAAAGTTATCATCAAGGTTTAAAATCTGAGTCTTGTTCAACATATTGGTACTCTGATGGAGTGAGAGACATCTTGACCGACAGAAACGAGATAGACAAGACATTGATAAAAAAAAAATGATACGTCTCGATAAGCAAAGATACAAATATACATTACACTAAATGATTTTTAATGCTCAACCCTTATCAAAAAAAAATTTTAATGCTCAACTAAGCTAAAAATATGTTGTTTATCTTTATATGTTTATCAAAGACGTAAACAATAAAATAAAGTTTAAATTACTTAAATTAGGGTTTTGGTCGAGACAATACATAACCAAATGTATTACCTTACAGGAACGAAATGTCTGACAGAGCAAGATGGAACGAAACTTTGAACCATGGTTATTATATTATAAACAACAGTGTCTCTACTATGTACATTATAAATATGCAACGGTCATTGTTCCAGATCAGACAAGAGGTATCTCCTACTGGATTGGACATCATCTAAAAATCACACCGATCAGATAACTCTAACTATCAATTCAGCCTATTTTGAATGGTCAATACTGTCCTGACAGATACTTTGGATAAAAAAGTATATAGACAGATGGTCGGGATTATTTTATCACAGTAACTTTGGGCCACATACAATATAAGTGGAGGCATACCAATTCAATTGTCCAGGCTGATGAGCATGTGTGCCAAATGTACAGTAGACAAACCCATGATTATAAATTTATAAAAATATAATGACCCCAGGCTTATCACAGTGTTTCTCATAGTTCAACGATTCAAACATTTCAAACAGTGAAGCACCTCCAGACTAGAATTATGGGAAGGTCAAACCTCAGATAAGGCACAAGTAGCCTCTCCAAAAAATTGCTGTTCATCCAGTTTAAGCATCTGCATAAATTTGGAAAAGTATCCATTATTATTTTAGCCCTGCATGTGTAAATGAAAACAATCACACTGAGTAACAAAGATTCCCCAGCCCAAAAGCACCCAAGAATTTCATTTACTTATTTTCCAAGTTATATCTAGATCATACTTATGATATATCCAGATATACGGATGTAATATAAATGTATCCGAGTAGCAAGAGAAGATACCCAAACACAACTATACTATATATAAAGCATACCGACCTTCCCAACGGTTATTTGAAGCCAGAAGACTAGTTTCTAACTATAACCTCCATTGTTTTATGAAATGGCATACATGACAATGAAATTATTAGTTAGCTACTATAAATGCTTCGATATGCACGTGCTTACGTGGATGCCACATGGTAAACTTAGAATAGTTAGCACTTGGGTGACATTAGAGATATAGGATTGGAGGTTGAAAGATTAGTATGGGGGGCATAGTATTTAGGTTGGGCGATATCACTATAAAGAGCCATAAGGGCGCCCTGTCAACATCATCCATTCGGATACATGACATCAACACATAGACATCTCTCTCTCTCTCTCTGGGCCACCTTCCCCATTCACTAGACATCTATCACTTGCCATATCCCCTCACCGTTACATAACTTATCTAAAGGGTATATTAGTCTTTTGTGTCTAAAGTTCATTTACTTAGAGGAGATAAGTGTGGGGTGCTTCCTAAATTTCTCTTACAAAAGTGGATTGCATCTTTTTAGGAAACTTTTTTTTCTCCTTTGAAAATTTTCAGAAACTCGTTACTTTTGATCCATTTGTCAGTTTGTTGTATAAACGGCACCGTCAAAAAGATCTCGCTGAGATCTTTCGAATGCTATTGATTTACTAAATGTTTTTATTTAATTATATATTAATAATTTCATTAACTTAAGATTCCTATAATACCCTTAAATTTTTGTTTTTATGACTAATAATGAAGTGCAAAAGAGCTATTTTGTTATGCTCTTAATATTTTTTTTTTTATAATTGTAAAATTCATTGAAGGGCAAAAGCCAAAAGAGTACAAGAGCACGAACAGCCTAAGAGGTCGAGGTGACCTACAAAGAGCTAGAATGCCAGAAAACAACTAAAAACAAAAGTAAAAGCCAAGAACTAACCTCCTTCCTTAGAACAAACAAGATCTCAAAGAAAGACAAGATCCTCAAAGAAAAGGCCTCTACATTCAGTAAAGGCCTTGGACCACAAAAATATCAGCCCCTTAATGTTAAGAACGATATCAAGCACCTCAGTTTTCTTCCCCTCGAAAACTCTATAAATTATCTCCTTCCCGAGTCCCCAACAAATCGCAAAGGGAAGCAAACACCAAAAGACTCAAGCTCTAGAAGTAAAAAAAAAAAGGACGATTGTATGCCAGCTGGACACAAGCTCAAGGACAGAACTAGGCTCTTAATATTCCAAATTTCCAATTGCCCTCCACTAGTTAAATAGTATACAAACTATGGCTCAAGATTTTGTAGTCATAAGTGAGTTGAAATGCACCCAACTTGGTCATTCTCTTTCATTTAAAGTGGGCAGTTCTTGTTACATAGGATATGAGAGATCTGAAGTTATTTTCCATCAAATCTCTAGGTGACCTGATAAATGCCTTAGGAAACCAAGCTATCAGCCAGGTGTCAATACATTAGAATCTCTCTTTTGCATTTTAATTTCCTCTTTATAACAATTTTTTGTTCAATGATGCATGATGACAATTCAAACCTAGTAGAATTGGATATTATTATCTTAACACTTTTTGATAAATGCAAAATGGATTTATCTGTCTGGGCATAAATGTAAAATGTCAGGAGTATGGAAAAAAGAAAGTCTTAGCCCACCCAAACTGTAATCATAAATACTGATTTTGCTAGGATATCATGTTCTAATTCTCTTTTACACTGTTGATTTGCCAAAGTATAAATGTTAATAAGGAATAAGGATAACTTCAATGAAAGCAAAACACATGTAATTCAGAGGATAACCATGCTGCTCAATACTTTCTTACCGGGTAACTTTCAGGTTAGGCACATATGCTTAGTTGTATAGCAATGACTACTTAGAATATATGTCTAACTTGCTACTTCTTGGAACAATGGAAGATCAACTGCCAATGACTTAGCAACCACTCCTAGCAAGATGTCCGTCACAAACATCTCTAAAATTCTTTTAGTATCTTCCTATATTTCTGAGATTTACAGAAAATTACGAAAACTCTAATTTGCTCGCAAAAGCCTAAATATCTCAGATTTTTTTTAATCACAAAAATTCATGAAAATACCATGATTCTTTACGTGATATTGATGTTAATAACCTAATGCATAGAAGTACTTATCACTTAAACCAAACAACAAGGAAGATAAAATTTCTCAATATTTCCCTGCCAAAAATTTCTCAAGAATAAAATTGTGTCTCTGAGCAAGATATTGATAAACTCATTTTCTCCAATGTCTGAGAAATTGATAGCACGTCTGCAGACGGAATTATATATTTACTATTATAATATTATCTTACAATTGAAGCATATCGGGATTTTTTGTTTATTGGATTAATCAAGCACAGAAAGAATGGTTATGTCCACAGCAGAAAAGACAGAAACAACAAAGAAAAGAACCATACCTTAACTGGTAAATTATGAAATTGTGTGTCAACATCATAAATACGGAACCTGTGACAAGGTACATAACGGTGAGATTGAACAACACAATCAATTGTTGATGAAATCGGAAAAAGAAATTGAAAAGGCAGTACCAATCAAAGAAACGAACAGACAGATCCATTTGATGATAGCATTGCACTTACACTAAAGTCTGCACAACCTCAAAATGATAAGTAATGGTATGTTTTGCAATCCACACAGGATTTAATGAGTTTAATACTACTTCAGTGCGACCAAGCTCTTCAAGTTTTCCATCTCTTCCTTTTGCATAAATAACTGCCATTGGATCGCTCTACAGTCAAAATGAAACTTCTAAGATAACAAACTAACCTGACCGCAGCAATGTGAAGACTTCCATCATTAAACATTGGAGCACGACCACACATTAAATAATTGAAATTGCAAATGATTTGAAACATGGCGGTCCAAAGTCTACAAGTAGATGACGAAGCTACAAGCAAATGGGAGATTTTACATTGACCAAAAAACAGCAGAGCCCAGTTTTGACAACAACGGAAAAATGAGTGGTTTCATCTGCGACCTCCTGGTCGACAAACAGAACACCAACGAATTGAATTGAGTAAGAAGACCAACTTAAAAGTCCATGGTGTTCCATATTCTGCAGAACCACATGGTATAAAAGGAGGTTCTTATCTACAGTACATTTTCTACAATGAAACCTGATCATCATCGAAATCTAGAAAAGCGAGAAGTTCTTAGTAATTGCGTAATAGACTTGTTAGTATACTTGACCATCACGTGGACTGATTTGGTACATTGTGGTGAAGTAATGAGTCAGCTCATGAACGAGGCACCCATTCCACAATTAGAAGGTGTAGGAGGACATTACAGTATCTTTTAAGTCTTCTTAGAAAGGGGCTTCTATACAGGTCTTATGGACATAATGTTACAGTTCTGATATACTAGAACTGGATCCCTAAAGTAATTTCTAATCCTATCCTAGCCTTACGACAGTAGGGCTACCTTGCCTCTTGAAGAAAGATCTGAACAATCTACAACTCCTCTGAATTCCTTGGATTTATGGAAAGACCACTCTAGACAGATTATTGACCACAGATCACCTCCAATACAAGCCTACCACTTCCCAAACCATTGTATTTCTAGGAAGCAGAATAGGGCTGCAACCTGGGCAGTCCCACTCCCAACCTGAGCCTGATAGGCACTAAGGGTGTCAATGGATAGTCAAAAATTCGAATCGTTATTCGAATACTCGGATATCGGATTCGGATTTGGAAAATTTTTATGTTCGAATACTTTTCGGATACGGATTCAAATACTGATATATCCGTTTCAATAATATCCAATCCGATATATTATATAAATATAATAATTATATTTACTATGTATATATATATATAACAGAATATATTATATTTATTACATATAACTTCATTTATTATTATAATTGAATTTATTATATATATCTGATTTACTTATCAGATGAATCAGATATCCGATAAGTTAATCTGATTCGAATTCGAGTAGTGATTCAGAATATCCGTCGGATATCGAATCGAATTCGAATATCTGGTATTTTCTTCGGCTTTGGATATGCTTATATTCGATTCGAAGAATATCCATTGACAGCCCTAATAGGCACAACCAGACTTCTAGTCGGGCTTGGGTTGGCTGTTATGCAGGTTGGGTTGGGCTCGGGCTCAGATATTAGAACCCAATCAAAACTTGCGTTGGGATTGAGCTGAGGCCTTGGGTAACCTAACCCAACCCCGAGCCAACCATTATATATAATTATATAATATATATAATTTTGATCAAACACGACAAACCACAAGTATAAAGGTTTGAGGCTTCCCCGTCCGTCATGCACACAGTCCGATAGGTAAACTTTGTTTGATCTAGTTCGGTACCGAGGGCGGTTGTTGGGTTGGAATCAAGTTTAAGATATCTATATGTTTGTAGAGTGCCTTGGGTTGGTGCAGACCATCTACAAGATAAAATGCTCGAAAGAGGGACAGTTTGACAAGTTAGGTAGTCACATAGGAGCAGTTGCTTTACAGTTGTAGAACAATAGATTGATCAGTGTTATAAGGAGTTGAAATGGAGGTTGTAGGATTAGGGTTAGGTTAGAGTTAAGAGAGAAGAGAGAAGGATGTCATGTGATTTTGTCACAATGAATCCATAAATCTTATTTATATGAAAGGGAACAAACAAAAGACAAGTATACCCCTCACATCAAGGGGTATTTACATAATACCCAAATACGCTAAATACGTATAAAATACGTATCTGATAACATAAGGTATCAAAGATGTGATTAGTTGGATCATGGGTTGTAGATGATTTGTTTAGGGATGAGTTTTAAGCTGCTTCACCTCTAAGGGCAATCTTGCAATGTTACATTTGAGCTTTAGGGTATTTGCGTCAATTTAATTTCAGCTGAATCATGTGATGTTTAACCTCAAGTTAGAATGATTAGTACTAAATTACCAAATAACCAAATAGAATCAAGACATGGAATAGATACAATGTTCATTGAGTCCATAGTCTTAAACTCATAAACTGGTCTAACTGCAGTTATAATCCCAGGTTACATGTTCACTGCCACAACAAATCACATATTACGGCTTTTGTTAAATTATCGTAGAAGTAAACAATAGAACAAGTCCTTCAACCTGGGAATACAGCACAATGCCCATAGTGGGCCTATGGCTCAAATGCGGTGTTACATAGACTCAATGTGGGAGTTAATGTCTGACGCATGTCAGAGAGTCGGACTCATTGAGCCATAGAAGTCTGGACTTGCCGACACGTCTGTATAATTTATATAAACACACACGCACACACACTTGCCAAGAGCAGAAAGCAAGTTAATATGCTTCAAGTATCAGTTGTCATTGAATGTGTGGTGTTGCAATACATTGTTGATCATGCAACAATACTGAATCCTCTTGAGCTCATTGACTGCCCTGTTCATCCTAGTGGCATGTTGGGCATCACCTTGCATTACACGTTTATATGACATTTTGCGTACGAACTTAGTTGCAAGAATCTTCATTCCAGTGTGTTGCTCCTGCTGTCATTTCCTAACTTCATCTTGTTCCTATCACCAGCTACCACTGTGATTCTACCAAGACCAGCATTAACCAATTTTTTTGACATTTGTAGTTTTTGTCATTTTTAATAGATATTCTAAGTTTAAAGACTAGTATTAAAAAGGAAAGTTTCTATACCTATAAAATAAATGTGCAACTTTTTCATTTCTTTCGAGAGCATCGCTTCCCTGCTCCTGCATCCAAATCTGCCCCACTATAAAGCTCCCGATTTATGCGACTAAGCTTATAATTATATAATTTCTTGAAACCTTCCCCAGACTTTTCATTGTTTATCATTTACCAACTTTTCCAAAAGACATAATTTTACTCAAACATCAGATCACTGAGTGAGTAACTCAAAATCAAATCTTACAAATCTTATGACTTCCATCCCAACAGGACTTGACTGAAATCCAACAGGCTCAAATTCGGAATAGAGCTACAGCACTGGACAAAGTAAGTAAAATGGTTAAAATGGAAGCATGAAACCACTAATTAAACGAGAGGATTGAGAATGATAGCATGAATCAAGAATAAGTATAACACAGTTGTCTTGTATCTCAACGAATATAGCACACTAAATGAAACTAACAGCATTAGCACACAGAAAAAGCTCTGTACAAATAAACCTACACACCTTGGAGAGCACATCCCGATCTCGCAAATTTGATGCAGATAGTGATAACTGTCCCACATGTTTTTAGGGAGCCAAGTCAGTATTAAATGAGTAAAGGACATGCTAAGCACAACGACATTAGTTGCATAGAACTCAGATAATTTCAAGATACCAGTATTCTTTACATCTCACTGATTATAGTAGCCAACTAGACATTATTACATTACAACTCATGTGCATGAAGAAAATGTTAGCGGAAGGTGTGTTCACGCGCACGTGTTGTGTTAGCCCGACGACCCATTGGTATACATAGTTGTTTCGCCTTTCCCCAACAGGCCGATCTTTTGGGGTAAATGGTTGTTTAACACGGTATCAGAGCCTTAAGGCCTGGGAGGTCGCGGGTTCAAGTCACCAGCAGAGTGTATTCCCGCTGAGGGGGTGTGTTAACGGATTGTTCCTGTACACGTGTTGTGTTGGCCCGTTGGTATACATAGTTGTTTCCCCTTTCCCCAACAGGTCGATCTTTTCGGGTAAATGGTTGTTTAACAGAATACACTCAAACTCAAATCATGGAACAACTAAGCCCTTTCGGTGTTTTTAAAATTTTCTGCTCTATGATTTAAATCCCACGATTCAAATCAAATCTTAACCCACACAATTTGAATCTTAGGTCTGAATTCCTTCAGATAAATCCTATGATTTTTTTTGAAGTCTAACAATTCAGGTAAGATTCATTATTTTGATCATACAATTCTATCCTAATCTTATAATTTGAATAAAAACATGGGACACATTTTCAGGTGAAAAGAATGACTCCTATTGTTGTGCGCTTGTCTTTTCCTAGACCTTAAATATTACAAGAACGAAAATCGGTGGATGTTTTTACTATAAAAAAAAAAGTAAATTTATGACTGTTTCTTGCTATTTTTTTCAATACAAACAAAAGACCATTTTCATTCTTTTTTTTCATCTACCTCGGGTCCATGTTTTTAGTTTTTAGACTTTTTGTTAGTTTTTCTTTATATTTTAAGTTAAAAGAACCCTTAATGATTAAAAAGAAAAAATTAAGGGCCCTTGACAAGAAGCTCCCAAGTTATTTAGATAAGGGACATGAAATCGAACAAATTTTTAATACAAGCATTACACGGATGATGGAACCAGCAAGCATTCCACAACAAGCAATTCTTGTATTGCAATTACCATAAGAAATAGTTTCATGGCGGTGTTTTCACATGAAAATCACCTAGCCAGATGAGAGAGGGAAACTTATTTTATTAGATGATGAATTGATTACATTGTTTGTTTTTTCTTTTGTGAAGAGATGTTTTGTTTACGTAACTTTGAATCTAGAACAGTATATCTATAGTTATCTAGAGTTCATATCTATCTTGCCTACGTAGAACAGAAGAATTAGTCGATGCATGTGCCCTGCCCATATAAGGGAACTGCTAAAACAACAAAACGCATGAACAAGCAACTTAAGATAATCCATGCCATGTATAAAATTACTGCTAAAATGCAACAGTGCTTTAAACTTTTAAACAAAGTGAAATTTAAGGGAATCCACATGAAAACTGACACAATTAGGGTAACAATCCACATAGGATCATATAACCATGATTTTTTGTTTATTTATTATTTTCCTTTAAATCAGTTTAGACAAATGCACGAAGCTCTCAAACTCTACTCAATTTCAATACCAATTGCAAGTAAAAAGAACCTTATCAATTCACTTAGCCCTTCCCATTTAAATCATGGAACAATTAAAATCTGAATCAACCTCCAAAAAGGAACAGGTGAAGTTGATAGTTGAAACACGATCTTTTAGACATGGATACATGGGTCCTCAGAACAGGACTACACATGCACACACCTTAAATGAGAAAATGAAAAGTCAAAAAAGTTGCACCACTTTCAATTGTTTGCAAAAATGAAAAAAAAGGACTAGTAGAGACAAAATATTAAGGATTTGAGGCTGAATCCAAATTTACCATTGTACCATTTGTGACTACAACCATAAGGACCAAAAAAATTACCCCTACGAACAACTCTAATAACCCTAACCTTAATAGCAAGGATTAGAATATCAGGATGGGATCATGGGAGCATCTAACGGCCATCACAAAAATATGTGGATACTTATCTCACTATTATCCACAGGGATGGAGATAATGAGGAAGATGTTAAATGGAGATATGAGGAAGATGTTTCCCATATCCATTTTGCTAAAATCTTACAATTTCATTCAAATCTTGCAATTCACGATCTTGAATTCTAGCAAAACTTGGGATTCGAGCTAAAAACAAGTGTCACTATTTTGAGTGAAACTGTGAACCCTATCTTATTTTTTATTTATGGTTTTTTTTTTCTTCTATCAAAAAAAGGTGATAACAGTGGATAAAATCAGGACACATTGGGCGTATGCACATCTGAATTATAAAAAGAACCTATAAAATAATAGTGACGATCTATGCATTAAAGATGTTTTTTCCATGAAAAATACCTCACTAAACAATTCAAAATGGTGTGCAACAGGTGCACTCCCAAACAAGTGATATAGGAATTCAATAAACACAGTGAATGCTAGTGTGTTATGTTCTTAGGGGTATTATGGTCTTTTATATTATGTTATGTATTTAAGTAATATAAATAAAAGAGGAGGCCGAACAAGTTAAGTCCGACTCTCTCTATTTTCTCTCCTCGCTTCTCTTCTTCTTCCCTCTACTTCACCTTCTCTAACTTTACATGGTATCAAAGTAACTCTAATACGTGAACAGTACTGTAGCCCTAATCTCTCTTTCTTTTCTTATTTTTCCTTTTGTTTTTTCTTGGAAGATCAAGTTGAGGTGATTCAACCTAGGGTTTTTTCATGTCTAAGGGTGCCGCAAGCTAGGGTTTTGATATATAGGGCCTACAATAGCTAGGGTTTTGGTGTCTAGGGGTGCTGCAAGCTAGGGCTTGTGTTTTAAGGTTGTTGCAACCTATGTCAAGGCGGAGCTGGAGTAAGGTGTTGTTAATGGATTATGTTGCTGCAGACCCTGAAGTTGTAATTTGTTGTTGTGTTTTTTATGTCGAAGTCCCTAGAGTGATGGTTTATTACTAATTTTTTATTAATAAAGCCTCTAAAGTGGTGATTTGATGCTTTTGCAAGGTTGGTGTGACATTCGTGTTGGTTAAATTCATCTTCATCGTAATTGGTTGAGTTGTTTGGATTTGATGGCCACTAATAGTGATGTTAAAATCCTTATTTAGGGTATGTCAAATGGGGTTGGAGCCTAGATTACCGTTGTTGAACTAAATGGTACAAATTATCTGTCATGGTCGCAATCGATTAAATTTTTGTGTGCGAAGAAAAAACTAAAGTATATTACTGATCATCCTCCATTTGAAGGTGACATTTGGTATGGTGATTGGTTGAGTGAAAATTCTCTAGTGATGACCTGGCTATGGAATAGTATGGAGTAGTTCATCTGCACGATTGTGATGTTCCTAGACACTATTAAATAGGTTTGGGATGCAATAAAGGAAATGTATTCACATGACTGGAATGTGTCTAGAATTTATCAATTATTCGAGACAATGTACAGTATGAAACAAGGTGACAAAACTCTTAATAAGTACTATAGCAATTTCTGAGGCATGTGAGAAGAGTTGCAGATGTATCAACCTCTTACTACTAATATAGAAGTACAGAAACGTCAAAAGGAGTTTCAGGTTGTCTTGTTTCTCTCAGATCTAAATTCTGAGTTTCATTCAATCAAGAGACAAAATTGGCCAACGAATCCCTCCCTAATCTCAACAATGTGTATGCTAGATTGCAGAGAGCATCTCTAAGAGCACCAACTTTGAGAACTGGTAGTTCCAAAGAAAACTTCAGTTCCTCTATCTTCTGGTGGTCGTGGAAGTAGTTTTGGCTGTCATCGTAATTTTTCCAGTGGTCATGGTAATTATTCCGGTGATTGTAGAAATTTTTCTAGTGGTCTTGGTAACTTCTCTGGTGGTCATGGTAATCTTTCTAATGGTTGTGATGATGACAGAGGTGAGCAACAAAATGTGTACATACTATGGTGCTATTAGCCATATTGTTGATTGGTTCTAGATAAATAAGGCAAACCAACATGGGCAAATAAGGCATCTAAGGAGGTGCAACAAACTACTACAAAGAGTGTCATAGGCTTCATCTGCAATTAGTTCTGGTATAAAGAATTTTGGCTATGGTTATGTTTCTTGTGAAGAGAATAATCTTCTCCATTTGGTCTGCCACAACATGTCTTTGGTTGCGTGTCGTTTGTTCATATGTTAGCTGGTCATGATAAATTGTTTCCTCGTGCTATTAAGTGTGTGATTTTGTGTTACTCTCAAACTAAAAAAGGTATCATTGTTACTATCTATCATCTTGTCATTATTATGTTAGTGTTGATGTTATATTCTTTGAGGGTACATCATTCTTTTCTTTTGATGGTCAATCTATGGATAGTGATTTATTTGCAGGTACTCAGGAGGAGGACTCTATTTCTCCTCCAATTCCTTTACCTGTTGCTACTAATGTGCCTCCTGCACCAACACATCCCTTACAAGTTTATCAAAGGTGGGCCAAATCTACACCAATCATTGTTGCAGTACCTGCTCCTAATCATCTACTTCGCCTGAAGATAGTTTGTCAATTTACCCATTACTTTGTGTAAAGGTATTCGTTCTTGTACTCACCATCCAATTACTAATTTTGTGTCATTTCATCATGTGTCTCCATTATTTCGTGATTTTGCTTTGTACCCTTCTGTTGTTTTTATTCCCAAGTCCTATCGGGCATTGTCTTCTTCTAGATGGAAACTAGGTATGAATGAGGAAATGGATGCTCTTCTCTAGAACAACAAGTGGGAACTGACTACTCGTTCTCCCAAGAAACAGGCAGTTGGATTAGATGGGTGTATGCCACCGAGTATCATCCTAATAGCATGATTGAGCCTTTGAAAACACGGTTAGTTGCTACATGGTATACTCCAACCTTTGGCGTAACTACTTTAAAACGTTTTTCTTATTGCTTGCCTAAACTATGTTGGGGTTCTTTTGTCTATGGATGTATCTATGCCTTGGCCCTTTTATCAGGCGGACATTAAAAATGCCTTCTTACATGGGGATTTGCAAGAAGAGGTGTATATGGAACAACTCCGTCTGACAAGGTGTGCAGGTTGAAGAAGGCTATTTATGTGCTAAAGTAGTCTCCATGGGCTTGGTTTGATAATTTCAATACAGTTGTGTTACGTTATGGCTTCAAGCGGGCTTATTTTGATCACTCAGTGTTTGTTCATTATATAGTTTCTAGAGTTATTATTTTGGTAGTGTATGTGGATGATATTATTGTCATAGGGAGTGACAGTAGTGGGATTGTTGACCTGAAATCTCACTTGAGCTAGCATTTTCAAACCAAGGATCTAGTCTCTATTCGATATTTTCTTGGCATGGAGGTGATGAGATCCAAGGAGGGTGTTAGTCTCTCACAGAGGAAGTATGTCACAGACCTGTTAGAGGATACAGGAATGTTGGGATCTAAGCCAGTTGATACTCTTATGGATTCTACTCTTAAGCTCGATAGTGAACAGGGGGAGTTGTATATTGATCCAATCGGTACAAGAGGTTGGTTCTCACAGTGACTTGTCCAAATATTATGTTTGCAGTTAAGAGTTGTGAGTCAATTATGCATGCTCTATGCCAACCACATTGGGATGTTGTGTATCGTATTTTGAGGTACTTGAACGGTTGACCAAATAAAGGCATGTTATATCGGCCATCCATGCACTTGAGTGTTACGAGTTTTTTTTATGCAAATTGTGCTGGAAATATTCTAATAGAAGATTCACTTCTGGGTACTATACATTTGTGGGTGGTAACTTGATTACATGGAGTAAAAAAACAGAATGTGATTCCTAGATCCAATGCAAAAGCGGAGTGCAAGACTACGGCTCATACTGCATGTCAGATGGTTTAGGTAAAATCTCTTCTTCAAGTGATGGGTTTTGAAATTCCTACTCCAATGCAGATGCATTGCGATAATCAAGCCTAGTAACTCAGTGTTTCTTGAGAGAACTAAACATATAGATGTTGACTGCCACTTTGTCAAGGACATGGTTGAGTAAGACAATTGTTACTTCATATATTAAATCAGTCAATAAACTTTGTGATGTGTTTATTAAGGCATTAGGCCAAAGTTTGTTTTCTCTTTACGTAACAAGCTAGGAATGCATGATCTTTATGCTCCAGCTTGAGGGGGGTGTTAGTGTGTTTTGTTCTTAGGGGTATTATGGTCTTTTTATATTGTGTTATTTTAAGTGATATATATGCACAGATGAGGTGGCCGAACAAGTTAAGTTCGACTCTCTAATTATTCTCTCCTCTCTTCTCCTCTTCTTCTCTCTACTTCTACATCTTCTCTAACTTTACAGTGAATAATAAATAAGAAATGGTTCATGTGTAAGGAAAGAAAAAAATGAAAGATATTAGCATAGCAATGGTTTATCCACTTAATTTAGAAGATATTGGAATCAATGATGGATAACTTTTTTCTTAAATAGAAGATTTTTTGCATATGAAATAACCCTAACTTTGATGTGTTAATAGTTTGTGGTGAAATAAACAAAAATGTCCTATAAGATGGATTATGGAAGATTTGGGAATATTTTAAAAAATTTAGATTTTTTCATATTTTCTCACTTTTGAAAGACAATCTTTTCAACCCCTTCAATTTACAATTCGATTCAAATCCACCCCCTTACAATTTTACGATTCAATTAGACTTTGACAACATTGTCCCATAGAATAAGAGTTGAGAAGCTGAAGTGGAGATGTGCCTTCGGAGTGCAATGTGAACAATGGCCCAATGCATGCTGATCAAGTATAATGGGAAAATTTTATAAGATGGCAATAAGGTAGGCGACTATGGAGCAAAATGTTGAACAACATGAAATAACATGTAAATCGAATGAGCATAGTCGAGATGAGGATGTTCAAATGGATGAGTGATAAAAGCAAAAAAGATAGAGGTAGAAGTGACCACATCTGACTAAACCTAGAAGTATGTCCAATAGGTTATGAAATAAAAGTGTCATCTACGAAGGTTTGGTCATGTGCAATGAAGCCATTGATGGCACTAGTTTGAAGGGCTTCGCTAGTGCAGGTCGTAGACTCTAAAGGAAAAGAGGCCAAAAAGGATGTGAATCAAGGTAAAGAGAAAGGATTTATACGTATATGCATTAATGGAGCATATGGTTATGCATAGAGTGGAATGGCAAAATAAGATTTGTGTAGCTAAATCCAAATCGTTGGGACAAAGCTCGGATGATAATGATGGCAATGATGACATCAGGCACTAGAAAGAGAACGTGTTTGGTTTGTTTATAACGTTAATAAACAGAAAAAAAAGGAAAACCAGGTTTATAGCACAAATGTGGCATATGCACGCACATAATTATACATAAATGAACATGTTGATTGGGAGGGAGAATAGGGATATGCTTGTAAATACTTATTATTTTATATCAACTGTTCAAAAATCCAATTGTTTTGTCTAAATAGTATAATAAATGTTGCATCAGAACTCAGAAGATATTCTAATCCGTCAAAATTCAAGTGATTCTCAAGCAAAAGAACCAGTTCCATCCGTATGTGTCCTACAGATGGGTGGTGCTTTGACACTACTCGTCAAGACTCCTTCAATTAAAAATAACCACAAATGACACGAGCATCAGCAAATAATGCAAAGATTATGACACAAATTCCATTTCTGTCAAAAATTTCTTGGATATACTTCTTTTACGTACATTTTAAATGTGTTAAAATAAATTTATCAAAAAAAATGTGTTAAAATAATCACAACAAAGATCAATTTCTTATTTTGGTTACTTTAAAGTTAACATAATTGCATAATATTTCTATCTTTTTTTTCGGTAAATCGTACCATTTCTATCTTCATGATATGAATAGTAATTGAAGACAAAAAAAAAAAAATGGTTTTGTGCTTGATGATGGTCTCAAAGTGTTCTAGCATTTTATAGTGGCTGATTTATAATTTTTTCTACTATTGTCCTCCCATTATTACCAATTCGCACATTCCGCATTCTCCACATGAAACGGAGAACTGCACAAGATAAAACCGTATCACCGCGGATATAATTCGAACTCTCCATTTCTCTAAAATACTGAATATCAAACAATATTCTACTCGACTAGGAGAGTCTTAAAATGCCACTCTCAAATCTAAAAGAATTTCTCTCTATTACAACTTCTTGAGCTAAATTAGATAAGTTTCTCAATTTTAATTCCTAACGATCTCACTCATTTAAATTCCGACAGTAAAGACAAAACCTCATCGAATCTCTCGTCAACATAATCAAATTAAGTACGAAAACCTGACTCAAAAATGAAGATCGAAGTCTCAGATAATTCTCATTTATAACAAATCGAGTAAGGAAAGCAAACTAGAGCTTTCGGAGACATCGGAAGCTCGATTCAAACAATGACGGAAGACAAACTAACCTCGATCTGAGTGAAGAGACCGTGACAGCCACGAGACTTGAGGAAGAGGTCGACGGCGCCGTTGGCGGCGGCAGAGCCGATATACGGATTACCGTGAGAAGCGGTGTTGCCACCGACGGCTAACCGCCCGCCGGCAGCGTCGGAGAAGCAATTCCCCATTTTCGCTGCAGAGACGGAGAGAGAAACCAGAGAGGATGAAGAGAGAGGCAGTGATTATTTTTATAGGTGAAGGAAATATCTCAGAAGTTGCGCCTAAGGACTTCGTAGAAGAAAGTGAAGAAAAGAGAGAGTAAAACGAGGGAAGGCGCGTTGAATTGAAATAAAGGTAAAAAGAAAGAAAAAAATTAATTATTTTTTCCTTTTTTGTCTGTCTTTTCTCTCTCTAGCTTTGTTGAGAATCCAAACGGTGTTCCAGCGATTCACGGCATTTTAAATCTATAAAATTAGGTTTTGCCCCTCCTATCAAGGTAGAAAATCGCGTCCACAAAATTAATTGAGAATTTGGGACGAAATTACCTTTGAAATGGGCAGGGTTTTTTTTATGAGCTTGAATTGGGCAGGTTAATTGATAACCTTTCACGTCCGAATTGTCAAAAATGCCCTCTCCATCACACCAGGTGAGTCCCCCCTTGAAGTTGGTGAGTCGTCCCCCTATGAAGTTTCATAGAATATTTTTCTCTTCTTGATAAGTATAGAGTTGAACAATCTTTATGCTGGTTTTTATTTTTTTTAACATCTTTATACCAAGTAAAATCGAAGATGCTTTTTTGGAGCAGAATGTTGAACAATTGAATGACTATCCGGTGGATGAACCCGAGAAAGAAGAAACCTAGCGTGGGTGCCATTGGGAAGGGCAACCAAGCTCGTAAGGGTAAAGGCAACTCGAGAGAGTGGAAGTTCGAGTCCGGAAAGGAGTCATCCTCATCGAAGAGTCCGGGCACCTGCCAAGCAATGCCTTGTGCATTCCCCATTAGCAACATTTTGAAGAGCGAAATTGGGACATCTAAGCCTGGAACCACTAGTAAAGCCCTTATCCTATTTCCACCTCGCAGCGGTAACAACTGTCTTTTTTTAAGTCATTTCCTAAGACGGCTCCTCTTGTTCTACAATAATCCAAGCTACAGCTCCAAGAGTCTACTCAGAATTGCCCCTCACCTTCCGGCACATTCCCAAAAGATGGCGAATACTTGGTCGGTGACCATATCACTTGGGATCAGGCACAAGATCAATTGGTGGAGTTTCAATTCTACTAGTTTTAATTCTCCCCAAGTAGGATTTGAACTTACGACGGGCCACTATAAGGGCTAAATGGGGTGTGCTCAGCACGCAGTCTCCGCTTCTCGACATCTAGAGCGATTGGCATTCTCTGCATTATGCCCATCTGACGTATCAAGCTATAACACCTTGAACATTTTTCAGTGTATTTAAAAAAAAATATTAATCATTTATTTATTTATATTGAGTATTAATGATTACTCGTATGTTTGTTGAATTATAATTATTGAGGTGGGCCTTTAAGACAAATTTATAGACTTTTTAAGCTTACAAATGACCTTAATTAAAGCCTAGTTAATACCTATGGGGTCTTAGGCCTATTTTTGACTTATAATTAACTTAAAATAAGGCTTTTAATAGGCTGATAAATTTATCCTTTTAAAGTAACAAAAATTACTATTAACTAATTGTTAAGAATGTTAGTCCCACATCGGATATGTAAGAAAGTTGAGAGTTTTAAAAAGCTATAAATAAAAGTAAAGGCATAAGGTTTTCGAAATTCTAAAAATCGTTGAGAACCTCTTTAAGAGGAGAAAATATTTTTTTTCAAGAAAGAAAAAATTAACCGATTCTCTAAGTTCATGTGAGATAGAGTTTTTTCATCTTGATTTATTTTCAATAATTAAGAATCGTGGATCTTCAGCATTGATCACGAAATTAAATCAACTCTCCATTAAAGTAAGTATACTCTTCTATGATTTTTTGATTAATTAATTTAAGTTATACTATCTGTATATATGTTGCACTCGAATCTTTTTTATTTTTATAAACTTGGCATTTTGGCATGATTATCTTAATTTTACTATTCTTACTGTATTGAGTTACATACATTTTTTAAGTGTGGGATTAATCCCATGGTTGAAATTTTTTAAGCAAGAATGGCTTGGAGTCTTTAGGTACAAAGTCCTAAACTCCTGCAGAAGAGTTCTTGGTTGAACTGCTCCGGGTGTGAGAAGGAGAATGAGACCCATGGTAGGTTATCGATTGCATGTACATATTAATTTTGGATCATAATTTATTTTAAAATAATTATTATTCTTGTTCCATACATATACTCTGTGTATGAACTTTTGATTGATAGAACTGTCATAGATATGATATAGTGATTAAATCTTATTGGGCTTTCATAAGCTCACTGTTCAACCGATAATATTTTTCAGATTATTTAAAAATGAAAATAAACGATAGATTAAAAGATGACGTACCAAAGAATATCGAGACTTTCATTGAAGACGCATAGTTTTATTTATTTATTTTAGTTTTATGATTGTAATAAATTGAATCTTGACTTTATTGGTCTATTTTGAACCCGAATTGATTGATTTAGTACTTTTATTTTATTATTTGCGCTTCAATAAAATATATAATCTGACTCACATATAGTGTTTCTGCCATAAATCAAATTATGTTCTTTTTTAACAAAACTCGATATGACTAAATTGAGAGTGAAAATTTGTTAAAATAAAATAGTAAATGATATTTTTAGGCAAAATGCATTCACAAAATATATTTAAAATAATTTTTTTAATAATAGAGCATTAATAAAATAATTTTTTATTAAAATTATATTTTTGAAAATTTTTACGCATATCCACTAAAATTCTGAAAAGTTAATTCAAAAAGTATATCAAACAGAAGTTTTAGCCAAAACGTCTTTACAAAAGATCTTTATTTTAATCTATCATGAATTATATAATTATTTTTATAAATTATTTCAGAGCATTTTATTTTTATTTTTATTTTATCACACCATGAATCTTGGGCAAATGGGTCATTTTTTCAGACATTCAGGTCAGATCCGGGTGCCCGAATCCAAGGTGTGACATGCGGTCCCCCGGATGCCCAAGTATAGCCTCTGATCACAAGCCAATAGAACTGAACTGCTTAGAACGTTCAATGTCTTTGTGAGTAGAAAAATAGTTTCCTCGCATATTTTGAGGTGATTCTATTCCGGGCCCTTCTAGCTTGCACTGAGTGGTGACAAAAAGTTGTAGTTGAGTCTCCAAGGTTCAGCCAATTGATGGGACATTTTTGTCTCAGCCTATTGTTCAATCACTTATATTCTGTCACCCTCCTATTTTCATTATAAATTAGCTATTCCTCTCCTCTAAGTTTACCATGGCTCTTTTCGCACATCCCATTTGCATGCTCATTCGATCATTTCTTGTTGTTTGGTCCTTTGACCCTTTCTCTTCCAGTGATGGAACCGGCCAACATTACTATCACCTTCCCCCCGGTGATAGGCCTAGCCTTGTTTCGTGATCTCCCATTCAAGTAGTATGCGGCCTCCAGAGGCCAAACATTGTGCACAATCTATAACTTTATTTTATTTTTTCCCAAAAAACAAAAGAACCTCCTAAAAGAAAATCTTATGTGCCATGGGTTGCTGGCCCAGCTCAATGATATGAAATGAAACTAAACCATGATTGATCCTACTATCCCACGGACAGGGATAGATTTCATCCATATCACTGGCCTCACATGGACGGAGATCCTTATACTTATCATATCACGGCTTCCTAAGATGCTAACATAGGGGCTACTACTGCTACGGGGGCCAGAATGAATATAGGAAGAGAAAGGAGGTTGAATCACTAAATGAGCCCTAATTCAAACAATCTCAGTTGGAATCCCTAACGAGAAAACTTGACGACAAAAGAGATTTGTTGGAATGGGATTTATTACTAGGAGGCTCCTACCTTAATAAATGCCTTCTTTTTTATCCAGTCCAAAGAGGGTCATAGCTTATTCAACTTGCAGTCAATTAGGATATATGATATTTGCTTGCAACATGTTTAATAATTTGGTTAGCGTCTTTCACTTAATGAACCATGCACCAAGCTTTACCAGCCGATAACAGCCATGACAAAAAAAACTTTTATGGAATAAGGGCGAGAAGGAAGAGAATAAGGCTTAGTAGCATCGGGCGCTTCTGGCTCACACGACTGATCAACCCCAACAAAAGGAAGGTCCCTTGCAAATGGGTCGTCCCCGAAGTCAATGGATGGCGGAGATATAACCCACTGGATTCCAGGCCAAAGTCATTGCAAATTTGACCACCCCATAGTTCAACGCTTACCAACATGGGGGAACTAGATAGGGAGGTATGTGCCTTTGGTGGCAAGGAATTGGATTAGAAAGAGTAATGAAACTAAAAAAAGTAAGAGTTAATATTTTAGTTGGTACTTTGGTCCCTCTTCCTCAATACTAAGGACCCATTTTTCTCTTTCCAAAGGAGGGGCATTTCCCGACAATGCTCCCAAAGGGAGCAGACAACTCCTAATAGAGAGAGAAGGCCTTCTCAGGCGACGGGCCAATGGGCCCTCTTCCTTAAATAAGTTAGTAAATGGTTGAGATAAGCTTCACTCATTAGTTGATAGCTTCGATCCAATGAGTGAAGGTTGAGGGAGAATGATATGTATCCGAGATATAAGGGCAAAAGAGGCCAAGTTGAAGGTAGCCAACTGTCAAACATTGTGGGTACCCAAACTGAAGTGGTTATTTTGGTCTATTGTGGGAGCTTGGCTGAAAGACGTGGGTGCCCGTAGACAGACCCTTTTGGAAAGCTTGTTATATACAACAAAGTTTTCTAAAAACCAAATATTCAGAAAAGCTTGGTGTATATATGTACTAATATCTAATGTATTACACTTTTTTTTATGTCCATGAGGGGCAGCACGGGAGTGATTGTAGGGGTGTCTTTGGAAGAAGTGGTACACTATTAGAGACTATTATCCATATGGATGTTTGGCCCATCCCTAGATGAACCCACATACAAAAAAATAACCTGATTCGTGATTTCTAAGCATATTGATTGGAGTCATTTTCTTGGATTGATTTTTAACCGTGGAATTTGAGCATTATTTTGGGTTCAAAGATCCAAAGGTTCAAAATTACTAATCTGGTTGGTTTTTGGAATGGCATGGGAAAATATAAGTGGTTATCAAAGGGTTGTATCGAAAATAAGAATGACCGAGACTGGTCCAACACTAACCACAAGATGTCTTGCAAGAACTCAAAAGGCTACTACCAATGATCTTTACGGCATAGAAAAAATTCGATGTCTCCAGGGACGTACCCTTTGTTGACCACCCTTAACCAACTACCCAAGGGTTTAACATGGGTTGAATCGGAGGTCGGGGCTACATGAAGATTATGTTATAGCCCAAACTTCAATCATCAACATAAGTGGTAGTGAAACATTGAAGCAAGGCATTTCGTTCCCAACTTTTTTCTATAAAAAAAAAAAAAAATGTTATGGCGTAAGCTTCAATCATCAACAGAAGTGGTACCCATATTTACACTTACATCAATGATGGTTACCAAATTTCATGTGTAAAGTAACGTATCTACCTGTCGATATGATATTATCGATGCTTCTTACTAAAAAACAATGTGTGAAATGTTGACTTCAGAGACAAGCTATACAAGGTATTGCATGTCAAGTCCCGGATACAAAAACACAGAGCCAATAAAAAGATGAGGTGTGCTGTCATTACGAGAGAGTTCGTACACACACATACAAAAGAAAAAGTGAGACATGCATCATGTAGACAATGAAGAGGAACGCTAGCAAACAACCCCTTATAGGAGTTGGATGCGACCTCATAAAAGACAAAAAAATATTTACATATTTTAATTAAAACTGCAGTTTTTTTAGGCTGTTTTTCGGCTGTTGCGAGTTTGCATCTGTACAGCTCTACTAAGGGGTTGCCCGCTAGCACTTGGGCCCCATCTTCTTATTAATTTTTAGTTTTCTTATGAAAGGAGGAGTAAAACTTGTGTCACAAGATGTTGTGACGGAAGCCAGTCACAACATTCAATACGAGACACGTGGCATATTATTAGAGGAAGATGACCGTATGGATGTTTGGCCAGTCCCTCGGTGGACCGGTACACAAAAAATCAGCTTGATTACTGATTTCTAACCGATTCGGTTGAAATTATTTTCATGGATTGATTTTAACGGTAGGAATCTGAGCATTATTGAGCGTTATTTGGGTGCAAAAATCCAAAGGTTCTAAATCACTAATCAGGCTGATTTTTGGTTTATAGGTCCACCGAGGAACTGGCCAAACATCCATACGGCCAGTGCCCTCTGATCATGTGCCATGTGGCTCAGGTTGAGTGCTGTGACCGGCTTCCGTCACAACATCTTGTGACACAAGTTTTACTCTGAAAGGAGCGGTGAAATCAATAATTTGATGTTTGGACGATGTTGACCTTTTTCATTCGGGGTCGGGATCGGGATCGGGGGAACAATTTTTGACAACCATTTTGGCGGACCCACGTAGAAGATGAATCGATGGCTAAATTTTTTGTGAGGATGATCTCCTCACCATATAGATCACCCCAACGAAAAATCAGCCCATTCTGAAATTTCAAACCCCATCAAATGTGGTTTTCAAGTTATACGGTAAAAATAGACAGTCCATAATTCTTCAACTTCTAAACTAGTCTATGATTTGAATTTTGAATTTTTGTGAGGATGATCTCCTCACCATAGAGATCATCCTCACCAAAAATCAGCCATTGATTCATCTTCTATGTGGGTGCTCCAAATGGTTGTCCCCCGATCCCGACCCTTTCATTTGTAGCCATTATACAATAAGGGCTAGTCCCCAATAAATCTTTGATGACGTACCTACGTCATCAATGTTGTTGACGGACCAGACACATGGCAAAGTCTCAGAAACAACTGGCCGTATGGATTTTGGTCCATCCCCACTTGGAAGTGGAACTACATACCGATAATCAGCCCGATTAGTCTTCTCTAGCCTTCTGACCCACATAATGCTGATTTTTAGTCTGTAGGTCCGCCTAGGGATGGGCCAACATCTATTTCGTACCATGGCCTATAGAGTATGCCACATGGCTCATACAGTCCGTCATCCAAGATTTACTCCGCTAGGCCCATCAAATATCCCCTTTCCCACGAGTCCCACCCTAAATACATAGGCAGCAGTTTCTTACAAAAGGGAACTAATTTTCGACATTCCCACCTGAGACCTAATTCGCAATTTCCGGTTTCCCATTAACTCGCGGTAACTATATAACAAAACAGGGAAGTTGTCTCCCCTCTTATAGGCTTCATAAAGAAGGGCCGAGATCTTATTCCCCAACTGGACGGTGGATCTCAGCACTCACACCCAATTTTGACAAACTTTGACAAACGCTATGTTGAGGAGTGCCGTGGGCACTGGCCACGTACTAGTTTTAAACACATCTTGAACGGCTATATTATTCAAAGATTTGATAAAATGCAACATAAAAAATATTATAATTATAATTACTTTTTAATTATTTTTTTATTCTGTACGTAATTTCCGAATGACAAACCCGACCTTTTCCCGTACAGTTTCTGGATGCAACATTGCACAAATGTCAGTTTGGCAAGCAGCTCATACTCATAGTTGGTACTAGGTAGTAATTCCTGTGATCATTTGGAACCAACAATTCCCAAGTCCTGATTTTATAATTGTGACTATTAAGGGTAAATCGTGTTGAGGCCGTGTGGAATAGGCAAATCACGAGTAGGGGAACCCCCCCCAGCTTCCTCAGCTATAATGTCGATTTCATCTGGTCTCTCTTCAATGGCATTCTACAGCCATAAATGAGGCATTGAGAGCAAAGTTTTTAAAGTAGGCCTTGGATCCAGGCTCCCTTTGAAACTGTCAACAAAATACTTCTGGAATACACAAGAGGTTTCACCAAAGCAGGGAAAAGATCAAAGACAGATATAGTATAAGCACGGATCCTACTAAGAGAAAGCAGTGCAACCATACCAACACAATTCAGTCCCTCTCCTCCCAAAATGTCACTCAACGATAGGCTGGCGTGGTTCCAGCGAACGAGTAGCGAGAAGATACAGGTACATTTGCCCCAGCACTGGTTCTTCCTAATGCCGACCTCTGAATAGGATCAGCATACACCCGGTTTGGATCCTCATAAGCCACAGTCGTCCGGAAAGAAGCTGCTTGGTATGACGGCAATTCCAACTGTGCATGTGATGGTGGTGCACTAGCATACAATGAGGGCAAAGAGTGCGGTGGTGCAGGAGCATAATGTGGTGCAGGAGCATAAGATGGTGCAGGGGCACTAGATGGTGCATGTGCCGGGTGGTGGTTATAGTAATCATCTACACGATCCAAGTGCGGAGCAATTTCCCTTTCCCTCTCCAAGTGTGACCGATGAAGCTCACTCTCCCTGCCAAGGAGTCGATCCCTCAGAACCATCTCTGGTACAGTCCTGTACCTGTCATAGCAACAGAAAAGAGCAATTAATGGGTTTCAACTGCAAAATATAGGCAATTAAAACAAAGTATTAACAGCCAAATAACTTGCTAGCATGCTCTGACTAGTTCCAGAACTGGGGATCCATGCTGTTGGAACCCACATGCTATATTTGCAAGCTACCAGATGCTATATTCACAAAAAGCTACCTGCTATAAGGATCGTGAGCAGGATGGACTGGGTTTTCAGGCAAGTATGCCCGATGCACTTCTGCAGAATAATATGGATCACTGTGGGGCGGCACACCAACTGGCTGAACATAACGAGCCTCTAGAGCTGGAGGACCACGACCATAGTGCACTGCAGCAGCAAATGGATCCTCTGGAGGAGGCAGCCTTGCTGGAGGTCGAAACTGATCACCTATAACCAGGTGTGGCTTCGCCTGTGGTGGAGCCAATGGAGGGGCTGCAGGTACTGGAGGTGGCGCAGCAATTGGACGAAACAATGCAATCAGTTTCTTGACCTGCATTTACATAGCATAACACTATGAAATCAGAAAACTTTTAAAAATAATAATAACAGAAAGGATGCCAAATTCATTATGAATCAACCTGAACTCCATGAGAACCTAAGAAATTGCATCTTACCTGTCGATTACTAAGCTCTGGTTTAAATTTCGAACCACCCTCATAGTTCTCTATGATGGCATGTTTGAAAGAGCTCTCAGGTAAAGGTAAGCAATCCGTGAAAATCTTGAATCTCACCTACAAAAAAAAATGTTGTGTGAAAAACCATCCAACCACAATGAATAATTTGAGTCTAGATAAGAAATATAGTTAAGCACAGTGTGTGAGAAAAATACAAAGGTTACTTCCCTAAAAGTTGATTTGGCTTGATTCTCCGGGGGTGACATTTTCCAAAGAGTACCATAAATTGCGTTTCAAGTCCTATGTTACCCAGATACCGAAAGGACACTGGGCTGATAGGGTGTGGATACAGCATTACACTTCAAATTGGAGTGGCCAACAGGGATACAGCACCCATTTTGAAGTATCCAGGTAACACAAATTATGGACTTGTGCAAAGCATCTAAAAAATTAAGACGACCAAAACAGCAAAAGAAATAGATCTACATTATATGACAAAATGTCGATAATTACGACGTCAACTAAAGACATCCATGGAAAACCGAGGCACATGAGCTAGTTAAAAGGATGGCAACAACAGAGGGAAAATGACCTGAGCAGGAAATCGCCCCCCAAAAGCAGCGGGCTCCAAGCTACGCTCTCCACTGGACGTAGCCTTGTATACACCATAGAGAAGCTTCAGGTCAAAGTCATACAGAAAGAGCTTTGAACCCGGCTTTATTTTCTCTACAACATCCAATTTTCCCGCAGGAAGCCCAAAAACACGGTACTGATAGCATTCTGGTTTTGTTTTTCCACTACACATGAAAATGAATCCAGACAATGATTCCCTGTCACCCTTATCTTTCTTGTTTCCCCGTGCAGCAGCCCTATTGCCGTAAGTAGTGGCAGTAGGAGCAGGAACAGGAGCAGGATTAACCGTCAGAGCCTTGTTCTTTCCTGCAGATCTCTTCTCTATCTTCTTGTTGGCAAGCAGGTGGTTTACAGATTGCCCATTGCTTTGGGACTTCTTGCCTCTACCTCCTCTCTTGTTTTTAGTCCTTGCCATGGTCAAGACTGTAATAATAAAAAAATGGAGAATATGGGACTTGGGCAAAAAAGGATTATGAATGAATATATGGTGTAAAACAACTTGCAAGGGCAATTTTCCATGCCATTACACATGCAAAAAGCAATATCAAACATTATCACAAAAATCTCAGTTGCAAACACTATGTCAAATTCCAAGAATAATTGAGGGTAAATTAGAAAAAATAAATGTGGTAAATATATTGAGCAGCACTTGCAAAATCCAACCAGCATTTTAATATATCATCGGAAAAAACCAGGTATTTCCAACCAGAACTCTCTCTCTCTCTCTCTCTCTCTCTCTCTCTCTCTCTACACACTGAAAGTACCTTCATAAATTTTGAGCAAAGCAGCCCAGACTTGTATAAATCGGTAATAATATAAAACTCAAAAGATAAAATCCCTCTCTCTCTCTACATACTGAACGTACCTTCATAAATTTTAAGCAAAGCAGCCCAGACTTGTATAAATCGGTAATAATATAAAACTCAAAAGATAAAATCCCTCTCTCTCTCCATACTGAAAGTACCTTCATAAATTTTGAGCAAAGCAGCCCAGACTTGTATTAATCGGTAAAGCTATAAAACTCAAAAGATTAAAAAAAAAAAAGATGTATCAAGTGCAAGGGAAAAAAATGGTTAAAAGTTGCATACAATTGCTTATCTCTCTCTCTCTCTCTCGTTTTTCATTTCAGTTCTTTCTTCTCATTTTCATAATTTTTTTTGCTCAAATTTCAATTATGTATTACCAATGATTCATTAATAATGTTTCCTAGAAGTCAAATCAAAAAATTTAAATCTTTGGTCTGAGTCCTTATTTGATTCTTACAGGTTTGAATCCCTTTTTCGGACCTTACAATTCGAATAAAAACAAGGGTCATATTTTCATGTTAAAAACAAAGTTTTATTTTCGTGCTTTTGGTTTTTAATAGACCATAAACACTACAAGAAAGAAAATTAGTGAATGATTTTACTAATTAAATAAATGGAGAACATGTTTCTTGCTATTTGTTTCTACATTGACAAAAGATGACTTCCAACATATATCCACCGTCTACTATGAACCACTTTCAGTTTTTTTTTTAATCTTTAGGATCTGTTTGGTTACCAGACATGGATTTGGAATTGAAAACAAAATTACAGAACTTGTAATTTCTAGAAATTTAGATTCCAAGAACTGATAATTCTTTTGTTTGGTTGTGGCATGGAATTTGATTAGAATTCCCAATACATTCTAAATTAGCTGTTTGGATATCTAACAAAATTGGAGTTTCCTACCTAACTAATCTTTATAATAGTTGATTTTATATAAAAGATATCTCATCATGCATGCAAATAGTTTGTTGAACACTCGCAACATAGTGAATATACAAAAGGTTGTCTCACCTATGATGCCCGGATACGGATACGAACACAGATACAGAAAGCGGGGATATGACTCGACATTTTCCAAAATTATGGACAGAGTATCCTATTTTGTAGTTCAAAATTTTTATTTTTTTTCTAATTTTTTCCACTTTTTATGATGGATACGTGGGGATACAAGTTGGTGGAGTGTCTGGTGTCGTGTCGACACGGATTCGATGGCCATGACAGGTATTTGGGTATCATAGCGTCTCACTGCTTACAACACATCGTAAATAAGTTCATGTATTATGCGTGAAATTTCATTAATTTTTATAAAACTGTTATACGGCCGAACTTTCCAAAGATTCATTAAAACTTGTGTATTTTACGGGGAACCATACTATTCCCATGTTATATACGTATTATTGTGAATTATTAAAACTATTTGTTATAATACAAAAAGTACAAAATCTTTATTTTCCTGTTGGAGAAGGTTGATCTGTCTTTCATAAGGTTTCAAATTTCGGTTTCAAATGCCATTTCAATGAGGGCCGAAACTGAAGATTGGAATTTTTTATGAGAGAGAAATTTGTTTAATATGATCACAATAGAAGAGTATGATTTGGGATTTTCTTTTTGTACAAAGATGTTTTGTTTGTATAAATTCAATTACGAAGTGTCCCTACCCTATCGAGATTGCTAGGTAAATTGTTTCTTTACTATTTGTCAAAGTTTGTATAATAATGTGGTTAAATGATGGATTATGAAATGGACGACTTAGGTTTATTTTAATTAATGTATTTTTGGGAAACAATTTTATATTTTACTTTTGATAATTGTAGAATATTATTTCATATTTTTTTATACCCTGTAATGCATAAAACTTCATGAATCTTGTAATCGAATGATTTGAATCACGGTTCGAATTGAATACCTCCCCTCCCTCCCCCTTTTTACCACTTTCCAATACAATTTGACTTTGGCAAAATTGTATTGAACAAATTAATTCACGCTTGACGATCCAACAAAGTGTAACAGATAATACAAATCATTTTCTACATGTGCCCATACATGCTAGCAGTTTTTCAAGTCCTTGAATATGATATTCTATCCAGGGATTAAAAATTATTTTTGAGGCTGTAGCCTCACTTTTACACGTTAAAATCCAAAATCATAACCCCTCATTCTTCACCATAACAGTTCAGACTTCAAAAACATGTACATCAAGCAACTAGGAATAGTATGATTACAAAAGGGAATTTACAGTAAAGGTCTTAAATACCAAAAAAAAGGGGCTGACAGTGGTGTAACTTGGTCATTGTTCACCGTTATAAGTTATGATGGCCATCCAACGGTGGGTTCTTACTTTTGTCAATATTTTATTACTAAATATGATGTACTATATACTTCATTTTAAATGTACAATAGTTATATAATATTGAAAATGTAATAACAGTGATAAAACAACGGGATAATGGCAATTGTAACATGAATATCGGTTGACATTATATCAGGGGTGTTATTTACATATAAAATTTACCAGGGTATGATCCATTATGAGACCATTTTGCATATCTGAAACTACTTAGAGATATGAATATGAGAAAAAAAGAACAAATAATATTTTTTTCCTAAGTCATTTCTGTTGTGAGTTTGTTATAATCTATTAACCCCAAATACCATTTCAAAGACCAATTAGAGACCCTAATAGATCATCAAGTCTATTCAAATCCTAAATAGCATATGGACTGATGAACACTGAAGAACACAAAACAAAATAGGCAGAAACTGTAGATGTAACACAAACTACTCACTAAATTTCAGATGATTCTACCTTGGGGTCAAATATCAAAGGTGTCTCAAGTCAACTGGGAGCCAACATTACGCATGGTTATGGGGTATATTCAATGGGCCCCAAACACACAAATTTCTTACTTCTACCCCTATTTCTACAAACCCTAGTACTCACAAAAAAACAGAAACCACAAAACCTAATACAAAACAATTTAGACAGCAGACCTCTTTTGAAATAAATCTATAAAGCAAGCAACCAAACTGGGTGAAACCATAAATTCAATTCCTGAGAACCCTAACGAGTGCTGTTAGCATCAGAGTACAATTCTAGTTCGAGATCCTTAATATTCAAAAACATGCGTACACAATCAACAAAAGAAAACCAAAACCAAAATCTAACAAACCAGAGAAACTATAAGACGAAAGAAAGAAAAAAAGAAGAAGGAATGAATCGCTCTGAAACCCTAAAAAGCAATCCACGAAACCCTAACCCTATAATCGAACATGAACAGAAACGCAGAAGAAAGAAGATTAAAAATAACACTGAGAAACTACCGAAAACGCTGAGCTCCGACGCTTTTACGCTCTTCCGGCGAGGGGCGTAGAGAGTGAAGATGAAAAATGCGGAACTCAAATGTAGGATTTAATAGCCGGGAGTCGAGGAAACAAACGGCTTGGATGAAACGATCTCACTAGCACGCGAGGATGTCACCCACGTGAACGTCTCAATTTACCAACGGTCTGGCCAACGTATCGCCGATTTGAAAAGGGGTACTCGTACATCCTTATGGTGAACCAAACAGTGCCTAACTATCAAGTCCTCGGCGATGAATTCGGGAACAATCGACAAGGTAAAACCGTAAAGAATCACGGTATACAGCGACGGTGATTTTGCAACAAAAAAAAAAGCATGATTGGTGATTTCTAACCGTTGGATTTGAGTACTTTCTCATCATGGCTTGAAACCAACACTTACGCGAGGGACATGATGAAAAAGTACTCAAATCCAATGGCTAGAATCAGCAATCACACTAATTTTTGGTGTTTAGGTCCACTATGAGTGAAACATTTATGGGTCAATAAGAGAGTGCCACATGGCAATTTGAGTGACTTCTGTATCATAGAATCGTTTCTCGGTTTGGAGTGCATCCCTAAAATACCACGTGGCACTCTTTCGGGCTAACTGGTTGATTAGTTCACCTGGTGGTGGATCGAAGCACCACAAGTCAGCTTGATTGGGGCTTGTATCCGTGTTTTGAAGCATTTTAGTGGGTGATTTCTACACTATTGGATTTTAGCTTTTTTTTTAATGCTTAAATCTAACGGCTAGGAATCATTTAAGAGCAAGGTTACAGTATCGCTGTACATGGAGAAGTTGCCCAAATGACAGGTCTTACACGGTGCCTAGGGAGTGACACCATTGATTCTAAACCCTCGAAATCATTTCAGAGATCTTGGGGCAATGCATTGTAAAAAAATTGATCCGGTACAGGATTGAATCGATGCAGTCATCCGATCGGGTCAATAAACAGCTTTGACCTCCTAGCTAGGACCCCTAAATAGTGGTCCATACCCTTGCATGTGCATGTGTTCAGTGTGCCACGCCCAGGCAGGGCCACGAGGGGGGACGTTTGGCAACACAAAAATAAGCAACTTATTGACTTTTATAAGCCAAAAAGTTAAAAAGTTAGTTTGGATGTGTTTTATATTTTAACTTTTGAAAAGTTAAAAATTAACTTAAAACTGAAGCTAAAAATTTTAGCTTTTGACTTCTAAGAGAAATAACTTCTCAAAAATTAGAATCCCTCCGGACATTTGAATTTCTCTGACTTTTTTGGAGGTAAAAATTCAACTTGTAACTTCTACTACAAGTAGAAGTGCTTTTACTTCTCGTTCCCAAACGCCCCCAACCACGGGCCAGTCATTGCCAAGGCAGGCTAATCCCACCCGACAAATCTAGTCTGCAACTGTTTGCAGACTTAAAAAGTATGCAAACATTGTATCCACCATTGAATGCTCCTTGAAAAAAGTGTTTTTTTATTCATAAAATATATTTTTTAAAATATTGAAATAACACATTTTTCAAGGGACATCCAACAGTACTGACAATGTTTACATACTTCTAAGTCTGCAAACAGTTGCAGACTAGATTTGTCCAATCCTGTAAGGCTACAGGGGAACATCTACACGGGCAGTTCTTAAGTGTAATTAAGGAACACCTTCTATTTCATCCTGACCAAGAAAGCACCCTCTTAGACCACCACAAACAAGGTGGACCAGTCATTGCCAAGGCAGGCTGTCCGATGCAGTCTTGCATAACAGTGCTGTTGAGCAAAAATGAGCTCATTCACAACCATGTCATCCTTCGAAGATATCCCAACCCCTCACCAACCTGTATGCCCAATCAATTAATATAGCTCAACAGAGCTGTTGAGCAAAAATGAACTCTTCAAAAGCATGTCATCCTTCAAAACATGAATGCCCAATCTCTCACTGTAAACCCACCACTAGCAATATAGTGACAATCCAAATAAACAAAACAATAAATGAAAAACTGCAAATTATAAGTAAAAGAAACAACCATATTCGATTGGGTTGCCCGGGATTCTTTTACCTGGAATCTCCCATGATAAGTTGGCTATGTTTCCCTGTTTTATTCTCTGATGTTAACTGAACACTTCTCTGAATTTAGGGTGGGAGTTCTGGATGGCATTCTTTCCTGATCTGAATGGTCTTGCACTACAAATTATTAGGATTTCGAGCAGCTACAATGAAAGGATATGGACAATGTTATGTTTTCCTTACCCCTCAAATCCCTCGGGATTTACAGGTATTTCTCTGAGGAGTTTCTTTACACACAATAGAGTTAAGAAATGGATGGGAGTAAATCCCGAGGGATTTGAGGGGTATGTCACCATTGTAGATAACATCAAAAATTGTATATAGCTAGTGTTATATTTAGATGGGTCATGGGGCCATAGGAATGTAGGTGAGGACAAGGGGCGATTGCAATGATGGGATTGGCTTCCATTAGTTACTCTGGTAATATAATTGAATCATTTAGTCATCTTCACTAAAATGTTTGAATTCAGAACCCCATATCATAGTATAATTTGTGAGTTTTTTCACATTATTCATAGAAAATAGAAATGCCAGATCTAAATATAACAAAAATTATTCTCTGAAACAGTGGTGCACATAAGGAGAATGGGCAGCTGAAGTCTAGCAATTTAGATAGTGTACGACTAGTACCCGGAATTCTCCTCTCTCCACCTGCTGTTGCTGCTGTTTCCTGTGCATAATTAGTAGTACCCCCTTATGCTTTCAAACTTTAGGAATACCCCTTTGACCTAGTCTAACTGCCATGGAAATGTTCAGTTTCGTACATGGATGCTTGAGTATTCAGGAAATACTAAAATAATCATTTTGCAGTGTCAAAGCTTGAGACAGGTAAATTGTACACACGGCGAGACTAGTATCAGCTTCATTGCTGTCACGATATAGCTTGTGATTCTGAGTGAGTAGTAGTATATCTGATACATGGAGGAATACTCTTTCATCAGCATACGTTTTTCATCCCTATTTCCTTAATTTAGATATGTAATGTAGACTACTCTCACATTAGCATATATGCGCATTTGGACCATATCACTTAAAAGAAATGTTGAACTCTATGTGTTTCTCAACTTTCCAGTAGTTTTAATTACAAACGAACAAGTATCATATGGTTTTCATGAATGTAAAATCTTACACTAGGGCTTAGTGGATGGATTAGGAGATGTCGTGGTGGTTTTATAACTTCCGTTATTCTACTCATTTAATGTTTTTCACTTGGTTTTACACTTCTACTTCATTAATGTTATCCATCGTCTGACATATTGGCTATTAGAATTCCAAGCACATTTATACTAGCAGTATAAATGAGTCATCCTTGATTAAATGAGTTAAACCCCCCTTACTATGCGGAGTGGAAAATCATGACCAGAGTTGGACTGATGGATCGACCAGATAATCCAGATGGTGAGTTGATAAAGTATAAGGTACTAAACAGATTTTTTTCTTAAGATTATTTATTCCATATTTTAATCAGACACTCTAAATATATATATATATATATGGTGTGGCCAATCTTTCCCCGTTGTTCTGTTCCCACCACGAGTCTAATCAGCAGGAATTTGAATTTTCAGCTAAAGCTGCGAGACAACCCCTTTTCAGGATCATCTCGATGGTCACCGATCCCAATCCCGATCCCGATCCCGATCCCGATCCCGATCGCATGATCAATATCAGACGGTGCTCCATGGACTAGATTTTCAAACATTTAATAAACTATTTTTAAATAATTTATTACCTTAGGGTTCATCAGCAGAAGATGGTATATCCAGGTAAGATCTTTGGTAATTAATAATTTATTACCTTAGGGTTTATCGTACAGAAGATGGTATATCCAGGTAAGATCTTTGGTAATTAATGGATCGGCCAGTCTTTCCCCGTTGTTCTGTTCCCACCACGAGAAAGACATAGCTAGGCCAAAGGTTGGACCAACCTGTTATGAGCCCAAGCTCAGACCATTAATGGATGTAGATTTTCCCCAATGCCCATGGGAAGAATGTAACATATCTTCCGGTGAGGAGACCCTGGGGACCCAATATATAACATCTTCACATAAACAAAGTATGTGTTCTATTGAAGATAACATCAAAAATTTATCATATTTACTAGCTGTATTAATACAAACCACGCCATTGTAGTTCTTTTACATTGCCTTGCCTGTCAATATAGCACTACTTTATAAGTGTCGGATACTTTTTGTGTCCAACGATCAACAATTATCCTTAAGATAATCATACTTGTCCGAGATACAAACTCTGTCCATAATCATACAAGATTTGTCAGATCCGAGAAGCACACTATAACCAAATCTGTTTTGAAAATATTTACAAAATAATATCACAATCAAAAATATGCCTTCAAGTCTCAACTTTTAGGGTTTTTCAGATTAGCATTATATGGGCAAAAGTGGCGACCCAATTTCTGAATTTTTGATAATTTTTTTTCAAGGGACATCCAACAGTACTGACAATGTTTACATACTTCTAAGTCTGCAAATAGTTGCAGACTAGATTTGTCCAATCCCATAAGGCTACAGGGGAACATCTACAAGGGCAGTTCTTAAGTGTAATTAAGGAACACCTTCTATTTCATCCTGACCAAGAAAGCACCCTTGCTTAAAATAGAGTAAAACTTGCTTGACCACCTGTGGTGTGGTATCCTACCAGACCACACACAAACTGCTTGCCGCGTGAATTTTGTACGGTAGCAAGTCACATCGGCACTAGCCACAAACTCATCCTCTCCTCTTCTGGTTAACCTACTCAGGTTTGGTGAGAATAAATTTGCACTACAACAAAATTGACCTTTTATGGCGTTCAAAAAATGCCATAAAATACATTTGATGGCGTTCATCCATACAAAACGCTGTAAAAGGCTATGCCATGCTTTTCTAAGTAAAACAATGGCATTTATTTAACGCCATAAAGTAATGGCGTTCATTGAACGCCATTAAGTTATAGCTTTTATAAACGCCATAACTGTAAATTTGAATGCCATTGTTTAAGATGGTAACCGGATCAAAGTATGGTCTATTGTGTTCCAACATGGCCTTTACTGAGCGCTATCATTGTAGTTTTATAAACTCATGGCATTTACTGAACGCCATTATTATTCTTTTTAGCTTTTTAAATAATGCTCTCATAATCTCTCTATCAATGTAATAAATTTACCTGTGAAGATTCACCCACAATCTAAAACACCCCATTCACATTCCATACAATAAAAAAAAAAATTATAATATTTGAAGACACAATATTAAAATTTAAAATTCACATTTTGATTTAAGTGTTAAATATAACAAGTAATTCCCCCTACTGTCCGTTTTTCCATTAAAAATACATAAGAGGACCCAATGGCCCATTTCCCAACCCCACCCAAAAAAAATAAATTAGATGTCAACCTCGGCTCTTTTTTGAGTAAGAACTTTGTTAACTCGACCTACTCCCGTAAATTTGATGAGCTTGAATCATAGTCAACTCCTATTCTTGCGTCCACGCCTCCTTGCTTGTGACAGAATTAAGATGATTATGCCACCTGAAAGTCAATATTAGTTAACGTAAATGAGAGTGTAGCATACATTTATCACCAAACGTATAATAAAACAAAAAATGAACAATGATGTATCATAACAAATATACAATCCCATAGTGCATCTTCAAAGTTAAAAAGAGAATCGGATATATCATACAAACAAGGGAACCATATCACACATAACACAATTGTGGGGCCCAAATAAAAATGAATCAAGGGCTAATTTTTGGTGAGGACAATTCACTTCCATCATTCTAACATTTCAGACCTTATGAAAAGTAGATTCCAAATAATGTTTGATCCACACGGTTACAAATAAACGCATGATAAACATATTGGCACACAGAGGGTGTTTAAATAAATCATTTGGGGTGAGATATTTTGGTATTTTTCATCACAACAATTAAGATAAAACTAAACAAGAATGATTAGTCATGTGTGATGCCGTTACTTTGTCCTACTACAAGTGCATGAGTTTTGTTGCTTATAAAATGTCATAATTTTTTTACCGAGCAATTATGTTTATAGAAATACCAATTTAATCTAATCTCCACTAATCAAACTAATATGGATCAAAATAGAATCATCATGAGTTTCAGATATAAATCTTACTTGATTAAGTGTCCAATGCAAATTGATGGTGGTAGATTGCTCACAGTGAACACTGACAATGTCTGCTCCAGCCTTGATAAAGTCCAGTACTCACTGCTCAGGTTCTGCAATCATCTATAAGGAGTGGTCCTACAAATGGTTAAGTACAGTTTCTAAGTTTTGTAATTTGACATTAAACCTAAGCATTTAAACAAAAAAAAAAATAGAGGTTTAAGCTTATGAGTAGTCTGGGGATTAATTTTCTATCCTTTTTGGAGCATATGAACATGGATTTTGTCACTGTCTTTGCAAAACAAAGTCGCTACACATGAACTCTGTTTAATATTTTGTCAATAACTTCTTGGTCCAATTTTTTATTTGAACAATCTTGAGATCATCAAAAAGCTCATTCAAAGTTCCAACAAATGGTTAAAGACTATGTATTGAGATTAGCAAAGAACCACTTATCAGAAAAATTAGCAAAGAACCAAGTTTAGTAAACAATATAAGGCAACGACACCAAATAAGTTACTTTCTAAACAGTTCGTAGTCTTCAAAATAAGCTACATTGATTTAGTAAACAGAAGGGAGAAATCAATCTCCAAATTCCACAATCAAAGATAACATGCCAAGTGTACCAGCTCGCAAACTGCTCCGAGCTTGCACTTTTTTGTTACTCACTGCTGCCATCTAGTACACCAACCACATGGATGTTTAGCCCATCCCTTGGTAGACATTCATACCAAAAATCAGCTTGTCTAACGATTTTTAGCCATTGATCTTAGTATTCAGAAACATGGTTGAATTCAACGGCTAGAATCACACCTTAAAATTACTAAAATCTAATGGCTAGAGATTACCAATCATGGTGATTTTTGGTGTGTATATCCACAACGGGGTGGGCTAAACATCCACGCGGTCAATAGGCCCAGGTGGCAGTGGTGAGTAACAAAAATGGTGCTAGCTTACTCTTTTGGTTTAAGCTACATCTTGTTACATCGCCACCCATTAGCATTTTCCCCCCTTTTTTCTTGTCAGGAACAAGTCACACACCAAACGTACAACCGCCATCAACTTAACTTTCACTCACAGGAAATTTTGCTGTCTTGATAAAAGTCAGATGCTTGTGTGGTTCCAACAAACACATTAAGGGCATCTTGATACACTAAGAAACAAAGGTCAACACTTAAAAGAGGTTATATCTCAACTAACGATATTTGTCACCATTTAATTAAGTCAATCCTGGTCATCAACAATCATACTTTTTCTCCTATCATGTGATAAATAGCATTACAATTTCAAATGTCTTTCAGAAAAACCCAACTGAAACTCCAGTACATTAAGAATAGCATTTAAAAGTACTCACTTGTTAATGTCACCAGTAACAGTAACCTAGAATTCTGTAGGTGCCTTCAATTCCACCAGCATCACAGGTTCCAATATTACGAGCTTTGTTGCTGCATAACACTGTTTGATAAAGTCAGTGGCAAAGTAAAAATTCATGAAAGTGATGAAAATCCAGTGGTTTCCAATGGAAAAGTAGTCTCAACAAGCTTCAAAATGTAACCATCACTAATAGTGCAACACATTTTATAAAAGAAATTCACCCAATATTTTAAGAGACAAGAAGCAATATGATTAGGACCTGTACAGTTTGGGAGGTGGTTTATCAAACTTGGCTCTCTCATGCTGGAGAGCAAAGTTTTCTGTGAGTACACTGATCCTAATTCTTGGGAGGACGTACCAAATGTCTTCTCTCATGCCTCAACAGCTTTGAAAGAGAACTGTATCCAAATTAATTGTTGTTGGGATCCCCTTTGCAAACCGTCCTTGGCCAGCCAAGAGAAAATATAACACGACTGTTAGAGATGCTGGTGTGATGACATGCAAAGGAATCCATAGCTCCTACACAAAGTAACAAATAAGCAGCAACATAAACCAATCTAACTACAGAACAGGCAGCACTAATAGTGCATTCCAATAGCACACATCAAGCTCAAAACATCACATGGCACATACCCTAAATATGGTTCTGTCAGTTAATAAAGCAAATAATTTAGAATCATGTGAGAAATTTAAAAAATAAATAAAGCTACGAGGAGATATATGATGTAGCAAATTGCATCACGCACAATATAACTTCTACACAATGCCATACATATGGTCACCAACTTACCAATCTGGATTGTTGAACTCTAAACAGCATAGATAGTTGAACTCTAAACATCATGTCCATAAAAATACCTGAAAATAAAGATCAGATATTTTCAGCGTTGTCCATTATACCTGTTCCAAAGATTAAAAGAAGCTTTTATTAAGCAGAGTCAATGAAGATTGATTCTAAATTTCTAGAAGAAAACTAAAGTAAGAATCATGTAGATTGGGAAGATGGTCTACTAACAAATATATACAGGATGTATATGCATGAGGTGGGCGTAGAACCCACCATTTGATGACCAAATCAAATGTCCATAACCATCTCTTTTAGACTTTTTCTTGACCGTTCCCATTTTCTTCCTTGATCAAGTTATTTTTGGCCTTGGAGATAAGTGGAATCCATTTGTGTGTGTGTGCCCTTCATGTTATCCCTCACCCTTGGCTCACCTACGAATCAATCTGGACCATTTAATTGTATGGAAACATTTTGGGTGGATGATTGCCCAAAGTCATACAAAACAGCGTCCTACAATTACTCATTGTCCAATGTATTGGGTATTGACTATAATTTCCAAAGAGCAACTACAGAACAGAGTTATCGGAAAGCCCACAATTGTCACCAACATCGTAATGATGCCCTATTGTGATTAAGACAACATACTTTTGGGACCAATAATCCAACATTTCATGGATATCAAACTGACTCCCTAACATCACTAGCCTATGATCTGCCCCCTAGTACAGATTCTAGATTTCACATCCTTAAAAAAAGAACAAATAAAACCACTTCTTTTCAAGACACTACAAAAATTGGACCGGTGACCTCCCCCACACAATCTTTCCTCCATAACCCTTTGAAAATGATACCTGCAAGTTTGCAAATAAACAAAATTTAGTGTCATTGATTTTGAAGTAAAGAAATTAGCAAAACTTCAACTTTGCACATGACAATCACACCACCTCATTGATACCAGGAGAAGGAAATGTTCAATTAGGTGGAAGGATTGTGGCATCTACAAGCTTTTTGTGTGTACAACATAGGGGTGGAATGACAACACCCCACTTGTAGGAAGAAAAGTGTTTTTAAAACTATGCAACTCTTTAACAATGGACTGAGCAAAATGATTCGCTGCACCTGCAAATATGATTAGGACTTGTACAGCCAGCCTATTTGCCAACTAGTCTAATGCTAGGAAATCAGTATGCTAGGAGAGGTTCAGGCATTTGACATCCAACTTAAACACAAAATTCTCAAATTAGTGGAAGGAACATTCCCTAAATTAGACACCAATTCTGTGAGGTAGCAAGTCCATCATATCCATTCTTCAAAATAAATTGGCTTGTACAAATAGTCCAATGAGTTATTCAAAGAAAGCTATACATACGCATCGAACATTTTTAGTAACACGCAGCTTTAACAACATCACAGTAGAAGAACATATCTCATACATTTTTCAAAATACATTGTATTGTACAAATAGTCCAATGAGTTCATTAAAATTCAAAGATTAAAGTTAAGGGGTTCTGCAAATTCTAAAAGTAGGATGCTTGTGTGAAGAACTATTCTGTAGATACACATTTGTAGCAATGTTTCTGCCATAAACTCCATCAATTGGGTCGGCAAGTGAAAAGGAAAATCAGCTTGGAACTAGATACCCAAGAAAAACCTAGTCCTCATGAGACGGTTCTTGTCATACATGGAGCAACCTTCAAGAAATCTATGCTCTTGAGACCCTCCCAAATGTTTCAATAGTTTGGCATGCCCTTAGCAAGGCTCGTTCATAACTCACAATGTACACAATGCAATCAGGCTCAATTAATATGGAGCTTTGGAATATCTATCGCACATTTTTTATAATTAATGAGGAACCTAGCCAATGAGATTCAAAATTACCAAGTATTCTTGACAAAAGACCAAAAGATGGATCAAAACTGATTCGTATTATCTTTCATTTCTCATCAGCGATTTAATTAATTTACAATATCATAGTGAAAAAAACAAGGGAATGTTGCAACTAAACACAATTCAGGGAACATCACAAATAATGAATTAATATGATGAGTCAACAAGAAACACTTACTTGCTGCATACTTGTTTGATCAAGCCTAATATGAGCATATGCACTACCTATTGCTAATGAGGTAATATCATTGCATGTAGAAAGGCCACATTTACCCCAACTTAAATGTCAATACAGAAGTAGTAAGCTGAGAACGAATTGCATTAGAGTAATAAGATTAATGACTTCCAACAACATGTTATCAACTAACCTGCATAAAGCTTGCATTCCCTACTATGGACTACATGTGTGCCACCACGTCTTTGAACTATGGACTTTGGACATCTTGAAGGCTTGACCTAGGTAATCTAAACAACTAGTCCACTAAAGGTAATCACCATTATCTCATTGTTTCCCTAGAATTTTTTTTTATGAGGAATGCTAGCAAGCAAGAGATTGTTCTATTGGGCACAGTGTGAGACCAAAAAACGACTTCCTCTCGTTCGAATGCTTGCTGGCTATTCTACAAAATGACTATCATTGGCCATGAAGACAAAGTACATGGGTAGCTTAAAAATCTAATATGGCTTTTTGCATCTTCATGTTTCAACGAATTCCACCCCTGCCTTGGAAGCAAGTGCCTCTGCCACTTCTTAGTGCACACACTAGGATGAAAAGCTTGCTGACCCAATACATTACACCAAACACTAGGATGAAAGGCTTCTTTCCAAATAATACAATCAATCTTACATATGGTTAACAGATATTGAAATATGGAATCAATGTTCTATCTACTTAACTCAAATGAAAAAATGTCTTCGAAATTGATTCAGGCTACGACACTAAGAGTATTCAGCTAGAAATAGGCATAATGTTCTGGGGTTCCCAGATCAAACTTAAACTAAGAATTTCGGCAATGCAAAGTATCGATATTGCCCACGTGTGTAATGCATAGATAACAGATAATTTCTTTAAAATGTATGTATTAGAGAATTGGTGATAGGGTGACCTTTTTTTTTTCCCATGCTCTAAGATGTGCAAATGAGGTAGCAGATTCTCTTCCTAAAAATGGTGTAAATAAATATTTTCTGTGCATATGGAAATTTGCCCAAATTTGTAAATTCATTTTCATCAATACAATATAATTATAAAGCTACTTATGAAAAAGTAAGTAATGTTAGTACATGGCCCTAAGCAAGCCTACTTGTTCAACAAAGCTAACTAGTTCAACCACAAAATAATACTGGTTTTTGAAGTGGGGGCCGGCAGGAGCAAGACCAAGCTTCCAAAGTGGGAACAACAATTTGGATTGAAGCTTCCTGCAACTAAGAATCATGCATAATATTGCCTATAATTTTATCCAACCACATATTATGATTGCAAAACCAATTCTAAAACATTCAAAGAAGGATAAACAAGTCCAGACCTGAAATACAAACAAGCGTATGACATAATAATCAAAAACGATGATGATATACCTTCACATATGAAATAGATAGTATGATGCAATGATATCCATGTTAGGCATCGGGCAAATAAATACACGTTATTTCAAGCCTAAGAACCAAGAAGTTATAAAAAAGAGTAACCTTTTATAAATAAAAGTATATAAGAGTACTTTTTCACACATCTTGGAAAGAAGCCTTATGTCGGAAATGTACTTTTTCTTAAGTTCTTGTTAGTTACTGCATTTTTTATTTACTACATCTCAAACCAGTCTCCATAATATTATCACCATCTTCTTTTTAAGATTCTTATTTTGCTTTCTCACCATCTTCTTTTTTTGTTTTGATTGATGGTTCCCTAGCCTCATGCCCTATGCAAGTAGCATTTTTTGTGGAGAACATGGATTTGGAAGTGAATTTCTTCATCATCGTTTCTTACATGTCGTTTCTTACAATAAATGGAACAAGAAGTAACTCATTTCTAAAAAGCGTGACAAATCAATAATTTCCTTACTTTGTGTAATTCATTTAGATTTCTCCTTGATATCACAATTCGCCTTTCTTCTTCAACCACTTTATCGAACGTTTGAAGTAGTTCCTTTTCCTGCAAAAAGCATGGACCAGTATATAAAGTAAAAATCATGCAGAAACATATCTTACACTTGCATACAAAAAATTATGATAGGAGAACGAATTTCTGTATTGTGGATTATTAATTATCTCCAATAAAACGCAGATCTTGATCGTTCTTGAAAATTTTTTGGTTTCTTCTGTTCTGTCTCAAAAATAATAAAAGGAGAAAAACTTTCACAGGTGCTTTCAATTGGTCCAATCAAGAACAACAGAATGCCTTTGGTTCACAGGGATTGAATGCACTCACCATCTCTTGGAAAGTTCTCTGTTATGTATTGGTCTTTACCAAAATCTTTTTCATTTAAGGATTCCTATTATTGGAATTTTACAGTGTTAAAAACAGCCCACAACCAGAAAAGGGAAAAAGAACCCAAATACGAGAATAAATAAAATGAAGTCCTGGTGTTTACATTCCACTAAGAACGCAAGAAAGTATTTTACTGTATTTAAAACAATGAGGAGCAACAAAAGGCAATGTACATTCGCTGTCAACTTCCACTGAAGAATGAAAAGACATGCTAACGTTGCAAACTTGACTAAATATCACCTGGCAACATTCTGTTCATTACCTAAATTCGAGTCGCACCAAAAAAATACCACTTCAACCAACTGAGTGTCAGGAGCATGGTACACATAACTAGTAAAAAGAACAAATAGAAGATTCTAAAATGGCAATGAAATAGTAAGTTCCATCCATCCAACTCAATGTTAGATGGGATGGGATAGGGAAGTCAGACCAGAGCCGCATGTACAGCAGCTCATTCCATCACTAAAGTTTATACTTCCTATCAACAATGGCTACAAGCATAGTGCCATTGTGAGGTACTGAATCTTTATTTGGACCTTTAGTTGATATATGTTAAGAACATGCACTAATTAAGTAAAAGTGAAACAATGATGATGTTAGGAAGATATAAGAGATGATAAGTGCACAATAAGAATAAGAAATCGGCTGCAAATAACAATAAGAAATGCTGATGATAAAATAAGAGATGAACCATGTTAATGGATTGTTAGGCAAAATATCCATTAATCTATAAATTAGGACCTTATTTTTTGCTAGGGCCGGGCAGATTTTTGAAAGTCAAATGCAGTTTAATAAAAAATGAACTGATTTCGGTGCTTTGGAAGAAAAATGTGAAACTTGTTTCTTTTTTCATGACTCTCTTTATTTCCAGATAAAAAAAAAAAAACGGCTCCTCCTGGCCAATACAGAGAATCTACAGAATTCACGTGTAGGTATTAAATAGGCTATACCTTACCAAATAATTTCAAGGTTTGAATGTGGAAATCACACTTTAAGCTTATAATAGGATATCTTTTCTTCGTGCCCTTCAGGGGTATGAAGAAATGAAAATAAACATGGTCCAAATATCTGAAATCAAGAGAAATTCATAAAAAACATAAGAGAACGAGACAAAGGTTTGTGTGGATCAAGGTAACCTCAAGCTAATTAAATGCTATAAGAATTGCTGAGAATTAATTAGAAGAAATTCATGTATAAAGAGGACTTTTTATACATTACAGATTCTTTCTACTTTTGGAACTAGTAATTACATCTCAGTAATTCATTTACATCTTATTTATGTAGTAGCTTACTCAAATATAGGACACTTCTAGATGCTTATCACTCTGATGGATATGTCAAACTGCTGGAAAAACATCAATAGTGTAGACAATCACTGATGTAGACAGTGATCTATAACAAACCATTATTCAAAAAAATGTAAAAATATATTTTTTGATATGCAATAGTTTTTAATATGAATTAGTCTTTTGGTCTGGCCGAGTCAAGTATTGGTCTAGTTGTGGTCTTCTCAAATGTAATGTTTATAAAAGAAGCAATTTTTTCTAGTTTCCTCTTTCTGTCTCTTTCTCAACAACTGTGCTAGTTACAGCTATAGTTTTCCATCACCGGTTATCAATTTCTCTTATTACTCCGCATAGGACTGAACCTCAGTGGGAAAAGTTCCTTTTCATGATCCAAAAAGTTCCCTTTTCACAAGCTACTATGATCCAAAAAGTTCCAATGGAATGAAATAAAGGCAACTATCTTTTCACTAGGAGGAATGCCTCACTTAACAAAGTACTGTTGCAATAACTTCTCCAATCAAATCATTTCCCCCTAGATTGGAGTCTAACATCATCAAAAAAAATTATGTGCTAGAATAAGTTTGTTACTTTTTACGGCCAAAGCATTTTACCATTTCTCTTGTTCTGAAAATTATTTTGGCATTTATTATGTACACTTGCAAGGTTTTGTTGGTTTGTTCTGTTTTAGTTCTTTTTTCACTTTTCTATTTCTTGCGATTCCAAGTTCCTTTGTTAAGTGACCTGTACTTGCACTACCAATGGCTAATGTGATTTCTGCACCAGCTACGGGTCGGTAATGAGTGAAGGACCAATTATTATTTTTTTCTTTTCTCTCGTTGATAATTTAGATATCTCTTTTGGCCAGGTTTGCTTTTAAATGGAGAGCAGTATAGTACAATGAATTGTTTTCAATTTCAAACCATCACAATTCTCTTGTAAGAATTGTTTTCCTTGGTGGATGCTTAATTTTGGAGCTGAGTTGATAGTCAACAACACTGTTGTGGACCTTAGGTCTACTCTTAAAACTCACTAAATTGTTGATTTTGCTGTTGCTATTTTAATAAACTGTCATATCTTTGTTTGTATACTATTTCCTTATTTCTTTCATACCTTGGTTTGTAGTTGCTAGTGGCATCTAATATTATAGTTTTCGGGCTGCACACCAAGCAAGTGATGTAGGAAGCCTAACCTATTGTTGTATGCTACAATTAATTCGAGTGAACAAAACACATATATAGTCCACATACACGGGGTATGTTTCAGGTGAAGAAAGCATGAGAAACTGCATAAAAATTCATCTCTGTTTTCTATAGAAATACATAAACTTTAAGTGGAGCAGAAGAGAGAAAAGGATACAAATTTTCAGCACATACATAACCCAAAAGAGACTCCCTAAAGAAAAAGGAAGAAACAAACAAAAGAAAATGCTTCATCCTTCTAGGCCCCACTATTAAGTTGAGTAGAAAATGCATTTTCATCAATCATCATCATCTACACCCTGTCCCAACTATCTATGGTCAGCAACATGAATCATATTTCTCCATTTGACTCTATTAACAGAAATATCTTCTGGGAGCTTGGGATAGCCCGATGAGGCATGCAAGTTCAGCCTTCTTTTGGGATTGCATGTTAGCACATGGGCATTGTAAGGCCCAATACATAAATGGGCAGGAACTGTTATTTTGGCCCAAGTATTTAGCCTTTGGCCAAGCTTTTGGCCATGCTAATTCAGCAGGATTGGACTAGAGCATGGCCTTGTGACCACTTGTCATAAATAAAGATAACAATGATGGCCTTGTTGCTAAAGTGTAGTTTTTAAACCATCAATTCGAAAGAGATGACCTAAACTGACTAAAATGATGGCAACTAATGAAGAATGTGCAAAAAATCACAATAATCTGATGCCAATCAGTAATAAATGTAGTGATACAATGCTAGACATAGCCAAGTCACAAGCTGATTTCATAATCTAGTAGGACTGTGTTCTAACAACTTCCATGCAAATGACCAACTTCTTAAGCTTTTTCTTGACATTTAAAGCAAACATTATCTAAGGACAAAATGTGGATAACATTTAGAACTACCCGTTAAAGAAATAGTTTAAGCAAAAAGATACCAGTAGGACTTATGATGTCGTTCCCCTTTCTTTTAATTCAAAGTCAACACTTAACTTAGCAAAAAAAAAAAACCTATCACTTCAAGTTTCGTGCACTAGAATTTGAAAAGTTAAATACACTATAATCTTAAAAAGAGGAACACAAAAACCTAGTGCTTTGTAAGTTAATTGACATGAATTCTTATAATATAGTACATCTAGCAAGAAACCATAAAGAGCATCAAACACAACATATCTCTTTGATGTTTCTTTTACGTTAAAATTCATAAATAAACAAAAGAAGGATCAGGCTGAAATTAAGTTACAAAAATCCCGAATATAAACACAGATCCTAATCAGCAAGGAGCTCAATCCTCTAAAGCTTCCTTGGAAAATTTTGCCTGGGAGAACACCTAAGCATGCATACAAACTAAGGTAATGATTTACCTGCAAGAAGCACAAACCACGTTTAAAATTATCCAGCCAAATACATTATCATGCACAATTTTCATAGACGTGCTATCAGGCACAATTCATGTAACTATATGTTCTGCATTTAAAAATCAAGTATATCATATGCAAGTGGAGTAGTGGTACAAAATCTTAGTTGGGCACCGAAGTGTCACATAAGCAGCTTTGTGCATGACCATGCATGGCATTGAATTAAAAGCATACAAAATAAATTAGGTGCATGAACTGTCCCAACAATCCACAAGAAGAAAATTCTAAACGAACAAAGAGCAAATAGGCGAGCTACCTTAAAGAGTTGACAAGAAACGGTATCTAGCAATCTGAAGAGGGACTTAAGTATGAGCAATTCATAATTAGAGGTGGCCCATATAACCAAAACAGCGGCAATGAGGAACAATCCAGCCCTAAATCTCGAACCCATTACCAACAAAAAAATAGAAGAAAAAGAGATTCAAAACAAAATGCAACTTTAACTACCTGACGGAAGAGCAATTTTAACAAAAACCAATGCAAGTCTCTGCAATGAATCCAATTAAAAAGAATTTAGAATAAACCAAAAAACTAAAAAACCCTAAACGTAATTGAAACCGCAAAATCGTCCCACTAATTGGTTAGATTCAAGAAAATGGACCCATAAAACGCAAAAAACGGTGTTGGATCTCCCAAGACAAAACCCTAAAGCTTAAAACCCCCAAATGAAACCCTAAAGATTTAAAAAAACCCAAACGAAACCCTTAAGCTTAAAACCCCCAAACAAAACCCTAAACTTAAATCCCCCAAGAAAAAACCCTAAAGCTTAAACCAAAAAGAGAGAGAAAGAGAGAGTTACCTTAGCAAGGAGTTGAAGCAACGACGACGAGGAGTTGCAGCGCGCATAAGCAAGAGAGATCAAGAGCGAGATAGAGAAGAAATCAAGAGAGCTGATCTATAACAGCAACGACTTACATCGCAGTCACGGCCAAGAGATATCGAGAGAGAAAAGGAGAAGAGAGTGAGAGAGAGAGAGAGAGTTGATGAGTTGTGGGAAATAGATATCGATTGGTCGGGTTTGTTATATTATAACTTATTGGCGTTCAAAAAATGAACGCCGTGAAGTGTTCCTTATAACCCCCGTCCCAAGTGTTTTAACTAGTGGTATAGTTTAAAATTAGCTATTGACGACGTTTAGAAAGTGAATGCCATAATAAATCTAAAATTTACGGCGTTTTTATTTAAATACCATCAATTTAATGCCATTATAGGTGTTATTTGTTGTAGTGTTGGGAGATTCCAGGTAAAAGAATCCCGGGCAACCCAATCGAAATTGGTTGTTTCTTTTACTTATAATTTGCAGTTTTTCATTTATTGTTTTGTTTATTTGGATTGTCACTATATTGCTAGTGGTGGGTTTACAGTGAGAGATTGGGCATTCATGTTTTGAAGGATGACATGCTTTTGAAGAGTTCATTTTTGCTCAACAGCTCTGTTGAGCTATATTAATTGATTGGGCATTCAGGTTGGTGAGGGGTTGGGATATCTTCGAAGGATGACATGGTTGTGAATGAGCTCATTTTTGCTCAACAGCACTGTTATGCAAGACTGCATCGGACAGCCTGCCTTGGCAATGACTGGTCCACCTTGTTTGTGGTGGTCTACGAGGGTGCTTTCTTGGTCAGGATGAAATAGAAGGTGTTCCTTAATTACACTTAAGAACTGCCCGTGTAGATGTTCCCCTGTAGCCTTACGGGATTGGACAAATCTAGTCTGCAACTGTTTGCAGACTTAGAAGTATGTAAACATTGTCAGTACTGTTGGATGTCCCTTGAAAAATGTGTTATTTCAATATTTTAAAAAATATATTTTATGAATAAAAAAACACGTTTTTCAAGGAGCATGCAATGGTGGATACAATGTTTGCATACTTTTTAAGTCTGCAAACAGTTGCAGACTAGATTTGTCGGGTGGGATTAGCCTGCCTTGGCAATGACTGGCCCGTGGTTGGGGGCGTTTGGGAACGAGAAGTAAAAGCACTTCTACTTGTAGTAGAAGTTACAAGTTGAATTTTTACCTCCAAAAAAGTCAGAGAAATTCAAATGTCCGGAGGGATTCTAATTTTTGAGAAGTTATTTCTCTTAGAAGTCAAAAGCTAAAATTTTTAGCTTCAGTTTTAAGTTAATTTTTAACTTTTCAAAAGTTAAAATATAAAACACATTTATAAAAGTCAATAAGTTGCTTATTTTTGTGTTGCCAAACGTCCCCCTCGTGGCCCTGCCTGGGCGTGGCACACTGAACACATGCACATGCAAGGGTATGGACCACTATTTAGGGGTCCTAGCTAGGAGGTCAAAGCTGTTTATTGACCCGATCGGATGACTGCATCGATTCAATCCTGTACCGGATCAATTTTTTTACAATGCATTGCCCCAAGATCTCTGAAATGATTTCGAGGGTTTAGAATCAATGGTGTCACTCCCTAGGCACCGTGTAAGACCTGTCATTTGGGCAACTTCTCCATGTACAGCGATACTGTAACCTTGCTCTTAAATGATTCCTAGCCGTTAGATTTAAGCATTAAAAAAAAAGCTAAAATCCAATGGTGTAGAAATCACCCACTAAAATGCTTCAAAACACGGATACAAGCCCCAATCAAGCTGACTTGTGGTGCTTCGATCCACCAGCAGGTGAACTAATCAACCAGTTAGCCCGAAAGAGTGCCACGTGGCATTTTAGGGATGCACTCCAAACCGAGAAACGATTCTATGATACAGAAGTCACTCAAATTGCCATGTGGCACTCTCTTATTGACCCATAAATGTTTCACTCATAGTGGACCTAAACACCAAAAATTAGTGTGATTGCTGATTCTAGCCATTGGATTTGAGTACTTTTTCATCATGTCCCTCGCGTAAGTGTTGGTTTCAAGCCATGATGAGAAAGTACTCAAATCCAACGGTTAGAAATCACCAATCATGCTTTTTTTTTTGTTGCAAAATCACCGTCGCTGTATACCCTGATTCTTTACGGTTTTACCTTGTCGATTGTTCCCGAATTCATCGCCGAGGACTTGATAGTTAGGCACTGTTTGGTTCACCATAAGGATGTACAACGAGTACCCCTTTTCAAATCGGCGATACGTTGGCCAGAGCCAGACCGTTGGTAAATTGAGACGTTCACGTGGGTGACATCCTCGCGTGCTAGTGAGATCGTTTCATCCAAGCCGTTTGTTTCCTCGACTCCCGGCTATTAAATCCTACATTTCGCTCTTATGGAGTTCCGCAATTTTCATCTTCGCTGCTCATCGGAAGAGCGTAAAAGCGTCGGAGCTCAGCGTTTTCTGTAGTTTCTCAGTGTTATTTTTAATCTTCTTTCTTCTGCGTTTCTGTTCATGTTCGATTATAGGGTTAGGGTTTTGTGGATTGCTTTTTAGGGTTTCAGAGCGATTCATTCCTTCTTTTTTTCTTTCTTTCGTCTCATAGTTTCTCTGGTTTGTTAGATTTTGGTTTTGGTTTTCATTTGTTGATTGTGTACGCATGTTTTTGAATATTAAGGATCTCGAACTAGAATTGTACTCTGATGATAACAACACTCCTTAATATTCAAAAACATGCGTACACAATCAACAAAAGAAAACCAAAACCAAAATCTAACAAACCAGAGAAACTATAAGACGAAATAAAGAAAAAAAGAAGAAGGAATGAATCGCTCTGAAACCCTAAAAAGCAATCCACGAAACCCTAACCCTATAATCGAACATGAACAGAAACGCAGAAGAAAGAAGATTAAAAATAACACTGAGAAACTACCGAAAACGCTGAGCTCCGACGCTTTTACGCTCTTCCGGCGAGGGGCGTAGAGAGTGAAGATGAAAAATGCGGAACTCAAATGTAGGATTTAATAGCCGGGAGTCGAGGAAACAAACGGCTTGGATGAAACGATCTCACTAGCACGCGAGGATGTCACCCACGTGAACGTCTCAATTTACCAACGGTCTGGCTCTGGCCAACGTATCGCCGATTTGAAAAGGGGTACTCGTTGTACATCCTTATGGTGAACCAAACAGTGCCTAACTATCAAGTCCTCGGCGATGAATTCGGGAACAATCGACAAGGTAAAACCGTAAAGAATCAGGGTATACAGCGACGGTGATTTTGCAACAAAAAAAAAAGCATGATTGGTGATTTCTAACCGTTGGATTTGAGTACTTTCTCATCATGGCTTGAAACCAACACTTACGCGAGGGACATGATGAAAAAGTACTCAAATCCAATGGCTAGAATCAGCAATCACACTAATTTTTGGTGTTTAGGTCCACTATGAGTGAAACATTTATGGGTCAATAAGAGAGTGCCACATGGCAATTTGAGTGACTTCTGTATCATAGAATCGTTTCTCGGTTTGGAGTGCATCCCTAAAATGCCACGTGGCACTCTTTCGGGCTAACTGGTTGATTAGTTCACCTGCTGGTGGACCGAAGCACCACAAGTCAGCTTGATTGGGGCTTGTATCCGTGTTTTGAAGCATTTTAGTGGGTGATTTCTACACCATTGGATTTTAGCATTTTTTTTAATGCTTAAATCTAACGGCTAGGAATCATTTAAGAGCAAGGTTACAGTATCGCTGTACATGGAGAAGTTGCCCAAATGACAGGTCTTACACGGTGCCTAGGGAGTGACACCGTTGATTCTAAACCCTCGAAATCATTTCAGAGATCTTGGGGCAATGCATTGTAAAAAAATTGATCCGGTACAGGATTGAATCGATTCAGTCATCCGATCGGGTCAATAAACAGCTTTGACCTCCTAGTTAGGACCCCTAAATAGTGGTCCATACCCTTGCATGTGCATGTGTTCAGTGTGCCACGCCCAGGCAGGGCCACGAGGGGGACGTTTGGCAACACAAAAATAAGCAACTTATTGACTTTTATAAGTTAAAAAGTTAGTTTGGATGTGTTTTATATTTTAACTTTTGAAAAGTTAAAAATTAACTTAAAACTGAAGCTAAAAATTTTAGCTTTTGACTTCTAAGAGAAATAACTTCTCAAAAATTAGAATCCCTCCGGACATTTGAATTTCTCTGACTTTTTTGGAGGTAAAAATTCAACTTGTAACTTCTACTACAAGTAGAAGTGCTTTTACTTCTCGTTCCCAAACGCCCCCAACCACGGGCCAGTCATTGCCAAGGCAGGCTAATCCCACCCGACAAATCTAGTCTGCAACTGTTTGCAGACTTAAAAAGTATGCAAACATTGTATCCACCATTGAATGCTCCTTGAAAAAAGTGTTTTTTTATTCATAAAATATATTTTTTAAAATATTGAAATAACACATTTTTCAAGGGACATCCAACAGTACTGACAATGTTTACATACTTCTAAGTCTGCAAACAGTTGCAGACTAGATTTGTCCAATCCCGTAAGGCTACAGGGGAACATCTACACGGGCAGTTCTTAAGTGTAATTAAGGAACACCTTCTATTTCATCCTGACCAAGAAAGCACCCTCTTAGACCACCACAAACAAGGTGGACCAGTCATTGCCAAGGCAGGCTGTCCGATGCAGTCTTGCATAACAGTGCTGTTGAGCAAAAATGAGCTCATTCACAACCATGTCATCCTTCGAAGATATCCCAACCCCTCACCAACCTGTATGCCCAATCAATTAATATAGCTCAACAGAGCTGTTGAGCAAAAATGAACTCTTCAAAAGCATGTCATCCTTCAAAACATGAATGCCCAATCTCTCACTGTAAACCCACCACTAGCAATATAGTGACAATCCAAATAAACAAAACAATAAATGAAAAACTGCAAATTATAAGTAAAAGAAACAACCAATTTCGATTGGGTTGCTTGGGATTCTTTTACCTGGAATCTCCCATGATAAGTTGGCTATGTTTCCCTGTTTTATTCTCTGATGTTAACTGAACACTTCTCTGAATTTAGGGTGGGAGTTCTGGATGGCATTCTTTCCTGATCTGAATGGTCTTGCACTACAAATTATTAGGATTTCGAGCAGCTACAATGAAAGGATATGGACAATGTTATGTTTTCCTTACCAGATTCCAATGGTCTCGGGTTGTATTGGTGGCGGTTGTCATGTACAGGGAAGTTTGGGATGTCACATGAGATGCGTTTCAGATTTTGCTTCATTTCATTTTCAACAGGAATGTCACTCAAGTTTGGGTGCATAATTGTTTAAAATAGTTTGGGAGCATAATTCCTCTTCATTTCATTTTCAACAATAGCGAACATGACAGAATAAAATTATAAAAAACAATACAAACATAAAATGTTAATGCCTAATACAGCAGTCCAAGAATAAGTTGAAGTGGAACCCAAACAAAAGTTGCATTGCCAAATTTAAACTTTCCTGGAAAAGAGAGCACAATATAGTATCATTCAAGCTGTCCAAGAACTTGATGCTGCTTAAATCCACCCCAGAAAACGTTCTTGGATCAAACACATATAAATGGTCTGTAACAGGTATTGTACTGTCTGAACCATATGACCTACCAAAAAGCACAAAATGATCCCTCCAGCTACATCCAATTATTTAAACCAAACATCAACCACATCCACCAATTTTCCCACACAATTTGATCAAAACTGTGGTTCAACTCCATCAGATATGAACAAAATAATTTTTTATTTCACTCGAAGCCCACTCCCTCAATTCAAACAGCAAAATAGGGTCCACGAGCCAACAGACTATCATTACAACCATCCATCTCCTCTAAACAAAGGCTACTTTATGCTTTAAAGTAAATGCCCAAAAGCTCAAAGGATACTTTATACATTGAAGTAAATGCCCAGAAGCTCAGGCATAACTTCCCTTAGGCTCAACATATATCAAGGGCACAATCCTAATCAACAAAAGCACATGATTAACCTCCTCCACTAATCACCATAACAACATGAGGCAACCAAGCAAATAATCATTGCAGCAAAATCAACCAAAAAGTAGCCAGCCAATAGGGATACCCAAAATCCACAACATGGTTCTAGCTTATATACAAAGCCTATTTCATCCAAATAAGATAACTCAGCAACATTAGGCCAGTAGAGCTTTACACCAAAATCAAATACCAGGAATCCACCCAAGTCAAACTCAATGGTTGCACTGACACCATGCTGTGACTTTATTGAGAAGTATGCATCAGTAGTAATAATATAAATGCCCAACCTTCTATATAATTAAATGCTTGGGCTATGGCATTCTGGTTCAAAACGGCAAGTATCAAATTTTAAGACCAGACAGATGTCAACATCGGAGGAACCAGTAGGCAACAATGTAGGGATGTCTTCTGGATCTGATTTATTTGGTACTGACTAGCTAAGACTGCTGCCTTTTACAAAGTGTGTAGATGGTGGATAAGGCTAAACATATAGAAATACTGCACTTTATTGCCAACGTGTATAAAAAAAGAAAAGACAATAACATACAATATTACAACAAAACCAACTACATTTCAAATGCCTCACATATAATGAGAACCAAAAGGGTATGCATAGAATGTGATCCCAGCAAATCATAGGAGTCGGTGTTCGCCATTGAGTATCCTGAAGAGAGGAGAGGAGAGGAGGCTGGGGGAGGGGGGATATAAAAAAGTGATGATGTAATGGGGTGGCAATCCCAAGATATTATCTTAGGTATACCTTTTTGGAGCATAAGCTTACGTCCTGTCAAAAAGGTTGAGTTCGTGGGTCCAGGTCTCAACATGCCGCCACCTTTGTCGACGTGATGAGGGTAATGGGGAAGGATATCTCTCTCTCTTTCATCAACGTGATGAGGGTAATGGGGAAGGATCTCTCTCTCTCTCTCTCTGCCAAACATCCGACCCTCCTTAGAGACCCTCAGGGATAAGCAATGTATAATAACTTGTGTAGTAGTGGTCGATGAAAATGGTGCACCATTCAATGTGCAATGGTCGCAATGTCGTAGTCGGACGGCATGGTTGTGACATCGTAGTTTGCACAACATGGTTCTGGTAGCAAGACAAAGAAGCCCATAACGTGAAGGGAGCCAAGGGCAGACTGACATTGGGGTCGACCACAAGTGTGGATGTTGATAAAAAAAACTCTCGGTGATGCTTCTCACCTTTTAAAGAAATGCTTGAGAATGGATGACCAGTTTTGGTGTCTTGCCGACACTATCGTTTGGCCTTACTATCATAGACAAATCACAAATGGGGGGATCGATGATGAAGTCAATATGTGGCTTTGAAGTTATCTATTTCAACGTCCTCGAAGCAACAAAGTGCGGCATCACTTCTTTCCTCTCATGGTAAAAATTGAGTTGTGGTGTGTGATTCCCGCTCGCAGCGATTTTCATCGGGTTGTTATATGGACAATTGGATAAGATTATTGACGATCATCACTGGTCTATGGGTTGCATGATTGTAGGCTCCTATGTTAATACGAGTTTTCTCCAACTTTGGGCATGGAAGCATTTTTTGCCTTATGCTCTAACAACGAAAGCGTTTCATTGATGGAGATGGCATCGAAATGGTCATGTTGAGGAAAGGAAGGTTGAGAGCAAAGCCCCTAGGTCATGGCGGTGGTGTGGAGTTCTTGTACCTCATTGCCTCTCATTGTCGAGTATCAGATTTCATGGAAAAGATAGAAAAAGTGTCATAGTGTCCCTATGCTCTTATCCCTTTTCGGACCTTTCATCACCCCTCGCCCTTTCCTCTCAACAGCAGGAGGTACTGACTTTAATCGATTGAAGTGGAGCATGGAGACAACATCATTCTTGAGCACGTGTCCCCACTTTCTTCCAAAAGGAGTCGAGAGGGTTGTCGTATTATTGTATTTTATAATCCGGACCGTATTGTGCGACGATTTAGTAAAATTCTAGGGTTAGGGTTTAATGGAGATGAAGAAATAGGAGATATAAGAAGAGGAAAAAGAGAGAGCATGTGTATTCTACATGGACAAATATGCCCTTGCAAGTTAACAAGGTATTACAATACTACCCTGATAACACTCCCCCCTCAAGATGATGCATATATATCTATCATGCCCAACTTAGTGAGACACTTGTATAGCTGATTAGTATGAACTCCCTTAGTGAGCACATTCGCTAACTGTTCTTTAATCTTCACAGAAGTACAAACTTCCCCAATAACAATCTTCTCTCGTATGAAGTGTCGATCTAATTCAATCTACTTAGTTCAATCATGTTGAACTGGATTATGAGTAATACTTATTGATGCATTGTTATCACAACACAAGCTCATTGGGCCAGTCACAGGGAATCCTAGTTCAGCAATCCGAATCTTCAACCACAACATTTCGTACAAGCCATGAGCCATAGCTCGAAACTAAACCTCTACACTGGATCGGGGAACCACATGTTGCTTCTTGCTTATCCATGTCCAAAATTACCCCCAACCAATGTGTAATACCCTCATGTGGATCTTCTGTCATCATTGGCACTTGCCCAATCTGCATTAGTGTATGACTGCACACTCATGTGACCATTCTTCTTGAAGATAAGTCCCTTACTATGGATGGATTCTAACGTGTTCCTGCTAGCAATGTGCACTTCATCTCTTCATCAGATTAACTTCCCGCTCTCCTAGATTTTTAGGAGTCCATGTACATTAGCAAATTCTCCAAATATCAAATTGATCAAAACAGGAGTTCAAGACTTTCCGATGTGAACAAAATCACTTTTTTCCACTCCCAATTCAAACATCAAACAGAAAAATAGGATCCACTATTCAAAGGTACTATCTTTACAAGCAATCATCAGTTGAAGCAGAGCGTCTCTCACCTTCGTCAGGGAGACAAGTCTCTATCTGACTACTTTGCGACACTTCGGAGCATGTGGGAGGAGTTAGACTACTATTATTCCTACCAGCCTCCTACCCCAGATGAATCCAGTACCAGAAGCATGTTGAGGAGGGTATGATATTTGAGTTCCTATCTGAACTCAATTCTTCATATGAGTTGGCTAGGATTCAGATCCTTAGCAGTCGGACGCCTTTGCCTACTCTCAACGAGGTTTACTCATATGTCCAGAGTGAAGAGAGTCGCAAACTCTCTCTCCAAGATGAGTCATGTTCACGAGCGATGAGCGCTTGTCACCTCCTCACCTACTCCTGCCTTCGCATCTGCTTCACAGCCTCAGCAGCTTCAGGGGAGTCGACCCCCTCAGTTCTCCACTCCCTCAGCTGGTTGATCTTCCTCCTCCAAGGAGAGGCCCAAGTGTGACTTGTGTGGTCACCTTGGACATGTGAGAACGACTTGCTGGAAGTTGCATGGTCGTCCCCAGTCTTCTGCTCTTCGCTCCAGTCAGTCCGGATCATTTAGGGCACATTCTGCTAGTATGGACACTTCAACACATTCTCAGGGCCGGTTTTGAAATTCCCTTTTAATTACCACATAAAGTACTAGAGGGGGGTGAATAGGACAATTTTTAATTTCTCTGCGAATTTTATATGGATTAAAAATTAATGATCATATAAGGCGGAAAATGATCAAACAACCAAATTAATAAACATCCACAAAACAATATATGGGTAAATTTGAGACAAGGTATGCAAACATTCACAATCACATGAGACAGATTTATAGTGGTTCGGCGACTCCGTACCTATGTCCACTGTCAATACTCAATACGAGTAATATTATATTATCTCAATCATGCATTACAACATACCCAATTGAAATAAATAATCAATTAACTAAGATAACACTTGGTCTCAATCTAACGAGAATCACTTCTCGCTCATCTAGAGAGTCAACCTAGGCCAGTAGTCTATTTAGAGAAACTCTTTTCTCATGGATCTACAATCCTCAACTCAGTTAAATGAGTCATCACTCATCCACCAATCACAAATATTCAATGTTCATAAATTTCGAACTCTATCGAAAAGGGTTTGATCATAGAGACACCTTTAGATAAATACGATCGAATTGAGAATCCTTGGAGAAGAATTCGCCTAAGAGACACTCTGCCAAGGGTAATCCTCTTCTTGAAAGAAGATACTTGCATAAAACAATAGTTAATAGTCTCTTCAACACTTACAGCCTTCACAAGGAATACACAGATTTGCTCAGGTGAAGCTCTCACAAATTCCAAATCTCTGGACTCAATGAATGATAATCAAAGGATGGGAATTTAGAAATCTATTGATTGGGTTAATTCCTATGAGGGGAGAAGGATTTAATTTATAAGCAAGCCTCCACTCAATAGAAACGAACCGAAAATAGCCGTTAGAATGGCCAAAGTGCACCTAAACTCGCAAAAAAGATCGAGTCAAAACGAGATCTGGAAAGGGTGGGGTCGACCGCACATTTTGACCGGTCGACCGGACTTCGGTCGGCCGCACAATGTGTCTGGTCGCCCGCTCAGGTCAGAACAAGAAAAACTTGTACATAAGGGTCCGGTCGACCGCACCTTTTGACCGGTCGACCTGTCAGAGTCAAAAGATTCTGGTCAGCTGCTCAAATTGGTCGGTCGGCCGGTCCTCGCAGACCTTCTCTGAAAAATACCAAATAATATATTATAACTATCCTATGTTAATAGGATAGCTTCCAAACGATATCAGAAGAAGGGGGAGTCATCTAGGGTTAATTTTGATCCACTGGCAAACGCGCGGTGTACCCTTAGATGTACGCAAATATCCGCAACACGAGATTCTTGATAGTTGAACGTTTGTAAAGTGAGAACGTACTTTCGATCATTTGCTTTAAATCTTCATGTTGAGCTTTGACTCTGTCTTTAGTTGGGCTTGAACACTTGGGATGTTCTTCATCTTTGAGTTGATGAAGTCCACTTGATCTTCAATGCTTCAGTCTTCAGCAAACTTCTAACTTAGCAATATAATTATACAGAAGAGCTAAAGGCTCCTAGGATTGACAACCGAGACTTTTCAAGTTCCTCCAGAGTTCTTCCCAAGCCTCTACGGGTCTTTTGGCTGCCTCCGAGCTTGCAGGGCTTCGACGACTGCTCTCACAGCTGGATGGTCCTTCTACCACATCCTCATTTGCTCAGTCAGGTATCATCAAATCTGCCCATCATGTGTCCATTCTCCTTCCCAGTCCTACACGGAGAGTATATGTATGGGGGACTCCAACAATACTTTTTAGACCATGGGATTTGTCACCAAAATTCTTGCAGTTACACCCCTCAACAAAATGTAGCTGAAAGAAAGATGCGACATCTGACTGAGATAACTCGATCTCTTCTGATCGACTCCAAAGTCCCCAAATCCTATTGGTCGGATGTTGTTCTGACTGCTGCTTATTTGACTAACAGATTGCCCTCCAGTGTTCTCAACTTCAAGTCCCCTCTACAGGTTCTTACTCCCAATGCTTCATTATTCACGATCCCTCCTCGTATCTTTGGGTGTGTATGCTATGTACACATCCTCGGTCCCCATCGTACCAAACTTGATCCCAAAATGCTTAAATGTGTATTTATGGGTTACTCTTATTCCCATAAAGGACAAGGAAGAAGTTTGTTTCCATGGATGTCACCTTTAAAGAGGATCTGCCTTTTTTACTCTGCCTCTCTTCAGGGGGGAGATTAGTAGTGAAGAGAGGTGTGATGGTCCTCTTTCTGCTATATTACTCTCCCTTCCCTCTCTTGAGCTTGAGAGGCCTCAGAATACTCCACCTGCTAATGTGATTGATAGTGCTCAGAAGGAGCTCCGAGTCTATCACAAAAGGGAGAAAGCCATAGCTGATCCAGTACCAGTGGTTCCATCCTCAAATCAAGGTAATCCTTCTGCTCCTTCTATACTTGTCATTTCTTCTTCTATTGATGTTTCTGATCTTCCCATTGCTTTACGAAAAGGAGTCAGGAGTTGCACTCAACATCCTTTGAGCCACTTTGTCTCCTATGATGCCTTGTCTCCCTCTATAAAGCCTTTATTACATCTCTTTCCACTATTCCTATCCCTTCTTCCTTGGTAGAAGGGTTGGCTCAACCAAGATGGAAAGTAGCTATGATAGAGGAAATGAGAACTCTAGACAAGAATGGGACATGGGAGCTTGTCGAATTGACAAGAGGCAAAAAACCTATGGGTTGCAGATGAATGTTCATGGTCAAATACAAGGCAGACGGGTCAGTTGAGAAGTCCAAAACCAAACCTGGCTACGACTTCCCACTTCAAATAAAGTCTAGGAACAAAAAAGAACCTTCGAAACTTTAGATATTCCTTTCCATGCACCCAAATCATAAGAAATTTCAACTTTGTGGCTTTCAAATTATATATTTTTCTTACTAAACTTGTGACGGATGATATTGAGCCAAAAGTTCTCTCCTCCTGTTACCTCTTAAAGCCATTTCCCTAGAAAAGCCTTATTCACAAATTTTAATATGTGAATACCAAGAACCCAAATTTTCGATTCAGTTCGCTCTTGAGTGAGATTTTGAAAAGCAACATGTAATAAATTGAATATCTAGAAAGAAGACTATGTCAATCTCACACCAACACCAATGGCAAACCCAAGATAGGTAATGGGGAAACATCACAATATACATCTCAATCTTCTAACACAATCCATGAACCCATTCCCTTCCTCCCCAATACCAGTAACTAGGCTTTTTTTCTCAAATTCACTTGTAACCCCAACATTGTCGCAAAGCATCGAAAGACAATCCAAAGGTTATGAACCATGAGCCTTGTGACTTGTCTTAAGCGTACACAGTAAGAATGAACTGAAGCATTTTAAACTTTAAAAAAAACTACTGAAAATCCTTTTATCATAATTGAGAAGGATGCTAGACCAACACACACCTTAATCCATTTCCTCTACCTCTCACCAAAGTCCATCCTTATCGAAACATTAATAGAAAGCCAAAATCCAACATGATCGGAAGCCTTTTAGATATGTATCTTGCACACCCTACCCTTTTCTCTCCTTCTCCAAGAACCTATGCACTCACTCTGTAGAAGTATGCCACCTAGAATTTGTCTTCCTTTCATAAAGTAAAACCCTTAACTTCTTCTACACCTTCAATCCTTGGGATAAACCCAAATAAGAGAATGAAGGTTGCATTATAAATTTAAAACATCTATCTCAAGCGGCCTTTCATGGAATTCTTTCAAACTTTCACAAGATCGTACTTAATGATACTCCAACACTCCCTATAGAAATCCCAAATGGAGCCTTTTGGACCTCAATCTTTCTTCATTTAAAGATTTGATGGCCGATGGGGCTTCCTTAAATTCCTCTCTAAGCACTTGGCTTGCTCATCAATAATGGAGGAAAAGATCAACCCATCAGGGGGGGTTGTAGCAAATATTTGCCATCTTACAAAATTCTAAAATTTCCATTCATTTATGCTCTTCCTCGATGATCAAATGGTCATCCACTTTGGCCTTCTTATTGTGTTGAACGTTCTTTGGACACTGGCACATAAATGTAAGAATTTGGCGTTACACCTCGTTTAAGGCAATTCATTACTAATTTTTTGCTTCATGGAGATCTCTTCTTTATAGAGCAGCTAGCAATAAATTCTTCTTGTTTCCTCTCTTTTAATCTCCCAGTTTGTCAAGGTTTGGAACTTCCTAAAGAACTTAACTTTTTATTCGAATATATCTTGCCAAAGATTCAATATTCCATTCCTTAAGCTTGTCTATGAGAATCTTTAACTTCAATCAGAAGCAGAATCCAACCACCCTTCGCAAGAAAGACTTCCACAATTCATACACTATTTTTAAAGCTCATTCCTACAACTAGATGTTCAAAACGTAAGTCTCATAATCCAATAATGACTTCACAATTATAGGAGCGTAATCAAATGTGGTCCAATGTATGGGAGCAGAGTAGAAAATATTCAGTTCTGTAGAGAGGAGAGAGAGGAGAGAAGATGGAGAAGATGGGTTATGTGTGTTAACCGTACACACACCCCAATAAATCTTATTTATATTAATAAGTGTACGGGCCCTTACATAAGTGAGAAAATAAAAACATAAAGACACTAAACAATATATAATAACAGAGAGGTCCTTCAACACTCCCCCTCAAGTTGGGACATAGATATCAATCATGCCCAACTTGCTCAAGCACTTAGTAAATGGAGTTGATGCAACACCTTTCGTGAGATTGTCTGCTAGCTGATCAGATGTATGAACGAAGGGTGTGCAGATCACTCCCGATGTCACCTTTTCACGAATAAAGTGACGGTCCACTTCGATGTGTTTGGTCCTGTCATGTTGAACTGGGTTGTGGGTAATACTTATCGCCGCCTTGTTGTCACAATATAATGACATGGACCCTTCTACGGGGAAACCGAGTTCTCCGAGCAACATTTTAAGCCACAGTAACTCACATACCCCATGGGCCATTGATCAGAACTCAGCTTCGGCACTCGAACGTGCAATAACCTGTTGTTTTTTACTTCGCCATGTAACCAAATTTCCTCCCACAAAAGTACAATATCCTGATGTAGAGCGCCTATCATCTTGGGCTCCCGCCCAATCAGCATCAGTGAAACCCTCCACACGCATGTGACCCTGATGACTAAATAGTAAACCACGACCTAGGGAAGATTTTAAGTACCGCAAAATCCTGTATGCGGCTTCCAAATGTGTAGTACGAGGGGAATGCATGTACTAGCTAACTACACTCGAGTATGAGCTAGGTATACAAGTCTCCCCACCAATCGCTGGAAGCTAGTCACATCCTCCAAAGACTCCCCTGACTGACCATCGAGTCTATGATTTGCCTCAATGGGTGTGTCGATAGGGCGAGCCCCTAGCATACCAGTATCTTGCAGCAGGTCCAACACATATTTCCTTTGGGAGATGAAGATTCCTTTATTGGATCTCGCAACTTTTATCCCTAGAAAGTACTTCAATGTACCCAGATCCTTCTCAAATTCCAATGCCAAGAACACCTTCAACCGGGTAATTTCTGCAATACAATTACCCGTAACAATGATATCGTCGACATATACAATCAAAACCGTCATGGCCTCCTTGTCACGTCTAATGAACAAAGTATGATCAGCTTGACTCTGACTGTACCCCATTCGTTTGACTACCCCACTAAAGCGCTCGAACCACACTCTCGGTGACTGCTTCAAGCCATACAAAGTTTTCTGAAGCTTGCATACTTTCTGTTCATCTCCAGAAAGTTGAAAGCCAGGAGGGGGTAGCATATACACTTCTTCCTTCAAATCCCCATGAAGGAAAGTATTCTTAACATCGAGCTAAAATAGTGGCTAAGACTGATTTGCAGCAAGGGAAAGGATAACCCTGATGGAATTGAGCTTAGCTACAGGAGCAAATGTCTCCTTGTAGTCCGCATAAGTCTGAGAGTAGCATTTCGCCACCAATCTTGCCTTGTACCGATCCACTAAACCATCAGGCTCGCATTTCACTGTATAAACCCATTTGCATCCAATTGGTTTCTTGCCTCTTAGCAACTCTACCAACTCCCAAGTGCTGTTTTTTTTCAATGCATCCATCTCTTCATACATTGCTTCTTTACACCTAGGATGCTTCAGAGCTTCTGTAACAGATGAAGGAAGAGCAATAGAGGACAGCGAGGTAACAAAGGATTTGTATGACGGAGATAGATTATCATACGAAACAAAATTAGCAATCGGATGTTGGGTATAAGATCTCTTCCCCTTCCTAAGAGCAATAGGAAGCTTAGAGCCACTATCACAAGAAGAGGAAGGAACAGAGCTAGAAGTGGGGATACCTGGATCCTCTGAGGATGACTGTTGGCCCTGGAGTTCAGTGGTAACCTGTTTCCCTGTCAGACGACGCCTTGAGTACACTTGCAGCTCCCCCTACTTGCCAGTATCCCTATCAATAGTGTCAATCATGGTCGTATTAGGACCACCGTCAAGAGCATCCATAGCCAATGGCAGAGAAACAGGATCAGATAAGACGTGCCTTTCCTCACTACTAAGATGCTCCCCCTGAGGAAAGGCGGGAGTATCACCGGGAAAATAAGAGGCCGACTCCAAAAAAGTGACATCCGCGGTGATGAATCGCTTACGAGAGGGGGGGAGGAAACATTTATAGCCTTTATGGGTCAAGGAGTAACCCAAAAAAACACACTTCAAGGCTTTCGGATCCAACTTGGTGCGATGCGGACCGAGGATGTGAACATAGCACACACAACCGAAGATTTTAGGGGGAACCAGAAAAGGAGGACTCTCATGACACAAGTGGTACAGAGTACGAAACTGGAAAGATCGAGACGACATACGATTGATTGAGCGGCAAGGAGAACTGCATCAGACCAATATGTTTTAGGAACATGGTGCCATAGCAGAATGGCACGAGCCACTTCCAACAAGTGTATTTTTTCGCTCAGCAACTCCATTTTGTGGTGGAGTAAAGGCACAGGAATTTTGTTGTTCAATGCCATGTTCGGCTAAGTACGACTGTAGACCCCCATACATGTACTCCCCGCCTTGATCAGATCGAAGAATTTTAATGCATGTCCCAAACTGAGTGAGAACCAATTTGAAGAGAGAGTAAACTTCATCTTTGGACTTCATAACAAATATCCATGTGCGGCGAAAAAAAGCATCCACAAAAGAAACAAAATATCGATAGACAAAGAAAGAAGTAACGGGGGATGGAAACATCAGTATGAACAATGTCAAAAATAAATAAACTTTTATTACCACGAGAGGGAAAAGTTGTTCGACAATGCTTGGACAATGCACAAACCTCACAATAAAGATCCGAATTGGACACCGACTTAAACAACTCAGAAAATAACATGCGTAAATAAGGAAATGAAACATGACCAAAACGAGCATGCCAAGACATAATATGCTCTTTAATGATACTATTGCTAAGACTACTAGACTGAAGGGCTGCAGAGGCTGTAGGAGTCGCATCCAAGAGATAGAGACCACCCACTTCACGTCCAGTGCCAATCGTCCTCCTCGTGGCCAAGTCCTGAAACACACAGTGAGAAGGAAAAAAGGTTGCACAACAGTTGAGGTTCTTCATAAGAGAACTGACAGATAACAAGTTAGTAGCAAATTTGGGAACATGAAGAACCGAAGATAAAGATAGACCAGAAGAGAGGGTGACACGACCTTTCCCAGAAACAGAGGAAAGGGTGCCATCAGCAATGCAGACTTTATCCGCACCAGAACACACGGAATATGAGGAAAAGAGGATGACATACCGGTCATATGCTCTGAAGCCCCCGAATCAATGATCCAGGGTGTACTAGAAGTAGAAGCGAAAGCAAAGAAAAGGTTGGCAGAGCTGATGATACCTGACTGTGCGAACGTAAAAGTGGCAGCCAGCCCATCCAGTTGGGCCATAAAGCATCGCAAGTTCTCTATCTCATCTCTAGAGAAGGGTGTTGTGGAGGCAGAAGGCTGAGATGCAGCAGTATAGGTGGGCGGAGACCCCGGTGTAGAATCCAGAGTCGCACTGTGAGTAATAGTGGGAGTCCCGAGCAGCTGTGGTGGTCGGCCATGAATATGGTAGCACCTATCCTTGTTGTGGCCTTTACGACCACACCCTTCACAAACATGTAAGCTCCAACATCGATCCCTGGTGTGGCCTTTCTTGCCACAATGAGCACAAGTAGGTGGAGGACCCCCTTTGGTGCCACCGTTGGCGACCGGGGTTTTAGACTTAGGAGGCTTGCAAGCAGGCGGGAAGGCAGCCAAGGCAGACTTTTCATGACCAGGAGAAGAAGACATGACATCTCTGCGGTTGTCATCACTTTGAACATATGCATATACCTGATTAAGGGATGGCAAGACGTCTTTACTGAGTAACTGAACACGGGCTAACTCAAAATCGGCATTCAAGCCGACAAGGAGCATATGTATGGTTCTGTTCAACCAACTTCCGATACTGTAAACCATCTTCCGTGCACTTAGGGGTAAAGACCTGATAATAATCAAGTTCTTTCCACATACCACAGAGCCTAGCAAAATAATCAGCCAAGGGCAAATCCCCTTGACGAAGAGTGGCAATGCTCTGGCGCAACTAATACACCTGAGCGACATTCTGCTGTTGTGAATAAATTTGAGCTGCTGCATCCCAGATCTCCTTGGCCGTGGAAAAAACCACGAATCCTTTGCTAATGTGGGACTCCATAGAATTGAGTAGCCATGACATCACAGCTAGATTACCTGTCTCCCATTGTTCAAATGTGGGATCGGTCTCGGCGGGTGCTTTTAATCGTCCAGTAATGTACCCTTGTTTCCCACGACCACCAATAAACATTTTTGAAGCTCTAGACCACTCCAAGTAATTTTTTCCGGCCAGCTTGGTAGTGGTGATCTGCAAACTAGGGTTTTCAAACGGCATCGGTGCTAAGACGGTAGTCGCGGTAGGGCCAGAGGACACCTCGGATGCCCCAGACTCATTCTCAGTCGACATTACTGCTCCAAATAACCAAATACCAGCAACACAAACAGCAACAAGGCACAAAGAAACATAAAATAATGCCTTAGAAACGGATCTAAAGGAACGACAAGGAAAGAACAAGTCCCTTGATGTAACCAACGCTTGCTAAACAACCACGGAGCAAGGGAAAGACTATGGAGCACCCAAATCGCTGCCAAATACAATTAAAAAATATGGAGGAGACATATCTTGATCATTCATGAAGGGAGGTAGTGCATTGGTAGGACTTTTGCCCCCAAAGAGGTTGTCGGCAGTAAAAGTGGGGAGAGAAGTCGACCCACAAACTTTCAATCCTCCATGGATCCAAGAGATTCACCCATGAATCAAAAGATATGATAATAGGGGGCTAAAACGAAGCAACAAGCTCCCCCAATAGTGGCCGTATGGTTCTACAAGTCGCTGAGAAGGAAAAAACGAGTTTCGCGATTTTCTCTGAAAATCAAGAAAAACACACCGATCAAGGCTCCAAAAAATTCTGAAAAGATACCCAAAAATCGAGATCTATTAGGGAGATGGTTTTCAGACCACCATGTCTACCCTGTCCATACGGCTGATGACGTCAATCGGGCTATTCACAGTGAAGACACCTTTAGGGTTCCTCTTTGCCTCCCACGATCTCGTACGTAAGTCCGGATATGGATTCGATGACGATTAGCTCTGATACCAAGTAGAAAATATTAAGTTCTGTAGAGAGAAGAGAGAAGATGGAGAAGATGGGTTATGTGTGTTAACCCTACACACACCCCAATAAATCTTATTTATATTAATAAGTGTACGGGCCCTTACATAAGTGAGAAAATAAAAACATAAAGACACTAAACAATATATAATAACAGAGAGGTCCTTCAACAAGCAATTTGCAATTATAGGTGTGTAATCAGATGTGGTCCAATCTATGGGAGCTACAACAACGCTTCCCAATCCGCTGTAATAAAAAAGAACTGTCCATTTCCTCATTGTCGGAGACACCTGATTACTAGACCATGTGATTGCTGCCCCATTGAGAAGAAGATCCATTAAGGCACGTGAATGGACAAAATCAGCTACAGCCCTCGTTCAAGTTAGTGTGCTCCTACCTTTTTTATCATAAGAAACAAATAAAATCCCCCCTCATAAACCAATTAATGGAATCACATCCCAATCCACCCACCTATTCCTCCATAGTAATGACCTAATTAATTGTTTCTAACTTGGTTTCCAACAATAGGACTATTTCTGCCTTATAATCCCGATCATATTCTATATTAGCACCCTTTTTTGAAGCTACACTTGCCTCACACTTACCAAGACAGAATCGACATCTAAAAAAATGTTTATTTTTTACCCCCTTCCCTCTTACCTCTCTTACCATACCCTTCCCTCATCCTTTGTACCGACACAAATTTTTAATCTCTATTTACATGGACCATAAACAGCTTCCCCACCTCTTCCAACTCTCCTCTACACGTCATTCCAAGGCTTTTGGTCATTCTCACCATCTTCACATACCCTTCCATGTATCTTCCCTTATCACAATATCTATACTTACACTGAAATTTAATTCTCTTTACGAGGAACATAAAAATATCTCCTCTATATGTCATTCCAAGGCTTTTGTTCATTCTCACCATCCGAAAAATAGAAATGGTTGTTTTTGGTAAGATACCGCCTCTCCCTATCAAGATCTAGATCTTGTGGTCATGCTATGAGTACTCAACCCATCATATGTATTCCCATCGAACACGATTTCTACTACCTGTTGGTCAACCTATTCCCCTACAATGTCCTTCAGTGCACTATCACACTACTTCGTTCTTCCCATATACAAACTTTTATTTGTTGTTTGGCATCTTCCTTTAATTCGATACCTCTAATGCCATAAGCTTAATGTATAGGACTGCCCCAGCTAATAGTCCTCTGCTACCATGTATGTTGGATCACCATCAACTTCTATAGAAGGAATAATTGCTTTGTTTATATTTGTGTTCTCGTCAAGGTCCAAAGCTCTGATATTAAGGTTTTCCCAATGAGCAAGGGGAGTTTGTCAACACAACCCTGACTCCTAAAATGTGATGTCCTTGTAGTCTTGGTTCTAAAGTTGTATCTACTTGCCAATGCACCCCAATGTTAAATTATTTTCTTCATACATGTCAACAAAGTCAAGTCCGCTCTTCGTTTTACTCCCTCTAATTTGTTATATATTTATCCGCAAAATGAACTGATTCCCCACTCCCCAAGTTCTCTTAGGTCTATATAGACCATTCAGGTTCTACACCTTGAAACTCCTCTTAACCATTTTGTCTTTAGACATCTCGGGGTATACTGGCACCATATGAAAATTGCCATTGTTGTTGCAGATAGGGCGCCCCCTCTCCGACATAACCTATACATGACAAGGATAGGTGTAGCCATTCTCGTCTCATGGACCCACAACCAATTAGCCTCCTTGTGGCTCTCTTTGGCCGAGCTACCTCGAAAGATCTTCCATCCTCTCCAACCTTATTAGGTCCATGGACTATCGAAAGAGGTCCATATATGCCTTTCGGTTGGGACAAAAATTACAAGCCAAATTATGCTTACCTACTCCACAAAAGAGGATTTTTCAGAAACCACGAGTTTTACACCTTTGGAGAAGAAGAATTAAGTAGAGATATGTCTCCCAACTAAAAATCCCATCCCACCACACCTTTCCCAAAAGAGACCACTCCTTTCACCAAACCTCACCACCATTATATACTTATGGTCTTGCAACTAAAATGCTCAAAGGCCATGCCGCAAATGGAGATCTCTTTGCTCGAAGCCATGCCGCAACACATAATTATGGTCACATCACAATTCAAAGTATACGACTTTGAGAAAAAGGAATGAGGCAAATCCAATTCATCTGACTATTATTAGGGAACCATCGCCTGCAATATCCACACCGTCTACTTACCATTGGGATCCTATTTACCCTTCCCTTCAAAGGAGAGTAACCATCTTACTGTGAAACCCCCTGCAAATCATCTCATCGCAAGACCCATGGCTTGATAATTTTCACCACATTATACAAAAATCGATGCTCTTACCATTTTTCTTTCGCTTTCAAAAAGATACGCCCATCCATCAACTTCTTTCCCCATTTGAACTATTCTCTACACAACACCATGTAGTCGCCTTTACTCTGAATTTTAAAAGCCCATATGTGCCCACAATATTTGAGACATGTTCTCCCTCCATTAGAGCAAGAAATCTTACTGCGTCTTGCAATCTCCCCAATTCTAGACTAATCATGTCGAAGCCCAACATGAAAATCTTCCATGTCATTGTCTTCAGCCCAATTAGGAGGGAAGAAACTTTCTTCTGTATCAACACCCCTCACCTGACAATGTCCCGCACAATCGTGATATTCGGACAAGGGACATCCATATATTTAGGTCCAATCTCCCACCAAACTAGTAAAGAGTACATTTGCCATATCTAAATCTTAATTTGCTCAAGTTATTGCTATTTTTAACTTGGATTATGCCATATCCAAGTCGTGCATAGCCACATTCTTAGGGTCCACCCCACAAAACCTACATACAAATCTTCAATCGCTAGGGATATGGAGAAATATCGAGTGTGAAAGGGGAATCAAAGACAAATCATCAAACCGTCAATCTTTGGCGCGTTTTTGGGAGTTCAAGCCAGATGGTACCACCAATCGAGATACAAAAAGCAATTCGCATAAATTCTCTTCCCTGACTTCAAGATCTTTAACGCTTCCGCTTATGATGATAAAAAAAAGGATAAGTACTCAATTTGGCCCACTAACTTCTATCGAAATGCAATTACATCTACTCGTCCAATATCTTATACTTGGTCAAAAACTCCGTCAAAGCTACCTAACAGGAATCTCTTGGGGAACAACTTTCTAGCCTCCAATCCATTGACATTATCTTAACCCGTCAATCTACAACTCAGCTAATGATTCAACATTGTCCGAAATTAAGTCAAATACCTAGGGTTCCATCATTTTTGGAGGACCCATCTCTTGCTACAAGATTCAAGCCAAAATTAGTCACCAACTACTCAAAACTAATCATCTTCTACAGACAAAATGATAGGATCTCCTAGGTTTCAACCACCACTACATTTATAAAATAACAAACACCAAGGAACCTCCCCTTAAAATGAGGGGTTCTTTTTTTTTATCGAGAAAAAATTCCCTACAGAACTCCAAAAAAATGAGAAGAAAGAAGAAATAAACTTGCAACAATAACAGCCAAGACTAAAGGATCTTCTCCTCCATACAGCACAGCACACAATTCTTCACAAAATCTTTGTAATTGAGACCTTGAAATTCCTTCAAGACCAAGGCCCATGCCATTAACATATTCCCCACATAATGACATATCATACTCTTGGCGGCTTTGGTCTTCAAAAATATAATTGTTCTATTGTAAATGTGTAGTTTGTGTCCGGCCTCTCTTGGGGGCAGATTGGTCTTTTTGTCCTTTTATGTTGTTCTATAATCCTTAAGGGTATTTTGGTATTCCCTCTCATATATCCGCTAACCTCAGATGTACACAAATCAACTTGGTATCAGCGCAGGGGAGATCCAAAGCGCAGCGCTGGGAGTCTTAAGCAAGATGGATTGCTGACCTCTTTTTCCATTCGATTGACGTCTGCAATCATTCAGCCTCACATCCTCTCATGGGTTAGATACTTGTGTTTCTGATAGAGGCTAGAGCTCATTCTTAGTGATTCTTTGAGCCACGTGTCAAGGTATTTTGGTGAAGTTTTCATAGTTCTGTGACTGTCCTTCTGAACATCCAGAAACTCTGAGAATATCTAAATCTGGTATTTCTGGAGTTGCGACTTGTTGAGATTTTTGTTGCTGCTAAATGGACAGTGGTTGGGTCGTTTTACCTATAGAAGCACATCAGAAGTGGCTTGGATCATTCCCATAGTCAGTGCTTCACGAGGGTTTCCTTCCTCCTATTTCACCGTCTTTTGGTAAGGACAGCACGTATGAGTTCCTTTCCTTCGATTCTCTATATTTCTCTATTCCTATTTTGCTCTTTGGGAAGTTCTGCACTTGAGTTATAATGCTCACATTGGAGGGTGAGTGCTTACTCTGCATCCCTTTGTTTTATGTGTGGTTGGTGTGTACCCACCACGTGTTTGTTAAAAGATGTCTGAAGTTGAACAAGGTTCTAGTAGCACTGATTCTCAAACTATGGAGACATCGACTTATCCTCCACCTGATATCATGCCACCACAAATTACTACGATCAAACTTGATGGTTCAAATTATCTAGATTGGGCCCAATCTGCGAAGCTCTTCTCACTAGCAAGGGAAGACTTCGCTACTTGGACGGAACCATCAATCAACCTCCCTCTACTTTGTTTCCAACATGACCAGGAGTGGGAGAAGTAGTCATGGACGAAGATGAGGAAGACTTCGTTCCCTGAATAATGATGAGAAGGACAAGGAATTTGGTGGGGAAGCTAGGTCGGATCCTTGAGAATGCACCTCCGGACGTCCGGTTAGAGGCTCCGGACGAAACAGTGGTGGCGAAGCAGATGGAGCATAATTTTAAGCCCGGTTCCCGGCGCAAGAACCTCAGTCGGAGTTTCCATGGAGGAAGAAGTTACGTCGTGCGAGAGGGTTGGAAGTGACTCAGCCTCAAAGGGCAGACTTGGACCCGAAAGGAAGGGAGAGGTTCAGCGGATAGCCACATGGCAATCACACGTGGACACTGGACGCTGGTCAAGCAGTGGGGGTAGAGAAGCCGCTAAGCCAGCCGATAGCCAAACACAACCAGACCCTACGGGTAATAGACCTTGCTCCTTCAGGTACGTCGTACCCTGTTCAAGAGCACGTGCCGCTTTACAGGTGGCAAGCCTCTTATGGAAGGCGTAAAGGCGATATCAGTAGAGGAGGTCTTGTCCATCAGTGAAGAGCTCCATATGCCCGACATGTAGCGGAACTTTCCAGCAGGAGAGGCCCTGGACTTGTGGAGAATGGCCCACAGCACACTAGCATCTATGCTCATGCCTCACATCATAGACGAGCCCATTTTCAAAATTCAAACAAGGTACGTCCTTCACACCAGAGGTCTGCGTTGACAAGGAGACACGTACACCTGAATCCCCGCCCTTATCTGAAAGGGATTTTAATCCTAAAAATAGAGACATTAGGAGTTCTGGGGGCGGAAAGGACACGTACGCCTTCTCAGAAAAAGGCAAAGGCACTCGTGAACAGGACTCCGAATCTACCAACTCCTCTGACGATACACCCGTACCTAAGGTTCATAATCCTTTTCTCTATCTGGGAGAGAGCTCGTATCATCCATTTGTTGTCGATCCTGCCACAGCCTACGTCAGTAGAATAGGATAACCAGCCCAAAGCCTTCTTGCCGAATCTGGCCGACTTTGAGGATGAAGAGTTAATTAACTCCGAGGACGATGGGCCTTGGTCGGTTGGGGTGGACGATCAAGAAGAGGCTTACACTGGCAACACAGTCAAGACCCATCCCTCTGTCAGTACAGATATTTCAAAAGCCACTACGGGTCTGCGAAACCCTTCGAAATCCATGTGGATAAAACTTACAGTAGGCAGGTTAACGGCAATAGGAAGGTGTCTGGGCCGATATAGGAACGAGAATAGATGCTAATTTGCATCAGGAGGTAGTTGTTGAGGTTGGAGTTACAGAGCAGAGCGGTGAAGACGGTATTCCCACTTCCACAGCATATCTTCAGTTGGCTATATGAGGCGATGCGTATTCAGAAGCCGAGTTGACGCCGACAGAGACATCTGGCTGGGTGCTTAGCAAGTTGATGGAGTTTGGGAATTTTCTGGAGCTATCCTATAAAGGGTGTGAACACGAAGTCAAGTTGTTGTTCGAAGCAATTGAATCTGATCAGCTACAACAAGTGGTTTCTTCAGGAGCTAACAATAACGAGTTACCTCTTGCCATTGTTAGTGACTTTCTCGAGGGGTCGGATTTGGTCCCATTGGATCCTTTTGAACCAAATTTCGATCCCTACCTAGAGCAAGGCTTTCTGGAGCTCGATCAAGAACCTTCTCCTTTACAGGATACGGCTGAGAGACTTAGCCGGGGCCCAGGGGGAGTAGAGGCCGCATATCCTGCGAGAGCCCGGCTATTCGGAAAGGAAAACTATCCAGAGAACTTATGAGGTTCTCCGATTCGAGTAAGTCACTGGTGGTTGAAGGGGGGAAGAGGCAGTCGGAGGAAGGGGAAGGGGGTGGAATCTAGTCTCTATGAACCTCAACATAGTTTCTTGGAACGTGAGGGGGCTGGGGGGCTTGAAAGGAGGGGGTTGTGTAGGAGATTGATCAAGCAATCGAAGATTGACGTGGCTGTCTTTCAAGAAACCAAACTAGAAAGCATTAGAGAGATCGGGAAGTGGATCTTATTTGGGGTCATAGTAATTGCGGAAGGTTAGCCCTTCCAGCGAGAGGTAAGGCTGGGGGTATTTTGGTTATTTGGAGCAAGCATTCAGACTATTTAGTTTCCGTGGTCGATTCCTTTATAGGAAATTTCTCTGTTTCAGTGGTGTGCAAGTCTCAGTGCACCCAGCAAGTGTGGACTATTACGGGGGTCTACGGCCCGTCTATTTATAGGCTCAGAGAAGCCTTTTGGTACAAACTGAACACTGTCAAACAGAAGTGGTCTTTGGTCTAGGCTAGATAGACCAAACAAGCTAAGCCCACCATGTCTAGGCTGGATAGATTTCTGGTTTGCAACAAATGGGCTAGTCTTTGATCTGACGTTCACCAACGAGTTCCTTCTAGACTTGCCTCAGATCATAATCTAGTGTTACTCAGTTGTGGGACCATTCAGAGAAGACCGAGCCCTTTTAGATTTGAGAATATGTGGCTACAAGAGCAATCCTTCATGCACTTTCATCACTCTGATCCCGAGGAAGGAAGGGGTTGTATCTCTTAGGGATTTTCGTGCAGAATGAAAGAGGCTTTGGGTTCGGTCATTTCACCCGCTCAAAGAGCATTTGTGAAAGGAAAGCAATTGGTGGAAGGTGTCCTCGTAGCCAACGAGTGTATTGACACGAGGCTAAGGGTTGGGAGAGGAGGCATCCTGATCAAAATTGACGTGGAGAAAGTGTATGATCACATCAACTGGGCCTTCCTGGATCATCTGATGGATAAAAAGGGCTTTTGATGCAGATGGACGGCATGGATCAGAGCTTGCATATCTTCGGCTTCCTTCTCTATCCTGGTCAACGAATCCCCAGTCGATTATTTCCAAAGCTCGAGAGGTCTTAGACAAGGAGACCCGATGTCCCCTTATTCGTGATGGTTGTGGAAGCTCTAGGGAGGATGATGAAGGGGGCGGCAAACGGGGGTTCTGTGGAAGGTTTCTGTGTAAGCCCAGGAGGCCCCACCACGATTACTCATTTACAGTTCGCCGATGATACGCTTATTTTCTCCGAAGCCTCTCACAGACAACTTAGATATCTCCGTTGTGTTCTCCGATGCTTCGAGGCAGTTTCCGGACTTCGGGTGAATCTTCAGAAAAGCAAGATGTTTGGAGTGGGCGACGTCCCTAATCTATCCAACTTGGCTAGGAGTTTGGGGTGTGGTATAGGTAGTTTGCCTTCTACGTAACTCGGATTATTGTTGGGAGCTAACTATAGGGACAGATCGGTTTGGGACCCAGTGGTGGAGAGGTTTGGTAGTAGGTTAGCCGAGTGGAAGCATAGACTTTTATCTAAAGGAGGCAAAGTCACTCTTCTGAAGAATACTCTTTCTAGCATACCTATTCACTTCATGTCCCTGTTCGCCATCCCGAGTTCAGTGGCTCACAAGTTGGAAAAAATAATGCAGAATTTTGTGGGCAGGGAAAGAGGGAGAGCACAAGCTCCATTTGGTTAAGTGGGACTCAATTTGTAAGTCAAGAAAGGAGGGTGGCCTTGGTATTAGGCACCTCCGGGACATGAACACAGCTCTCCTAGCCAAATGGTTATGGAGGTTTGGAGAAGAAGCAGACAGCAAATAGAGGAAGGTGATCGAGAGTAAATATGGCATTATGGATCATGGCTGGTACAGTTTCCCAGTTCACTCTTCTTATAGCGTCAGTCTTTGGAGAGGGATTGCTAACAACCGTGCTTCATTCGATCAAGGCATTTGGCTATCAGTCGGTAAAGGAGAGAGAATCCGGTTCTGGGAAGATAAGTGGTGTGGTAATGCCCCTCTAAAAGAGGATTTCCGCTTATTGTATTCTATTTCAGATATCCAAGGGGATCTCATTCAAGATTGCATCATCTATTGCAGGGATTCTTGTTCCTGGAACTTCGGTTTTAGGAGAAACATCAACGATTGGGAGATGAATAGCCTAGCCGCTTTCCTAACCCGGGTAGGAGCCAACCCTTGTTTGACGGAGGATCCTGATAAGAGAGTTTGGAAGTGGGATCCCAACGGTTCCTTCTCGGTAAGGTCGATGTATAAGGGGAGCCTTGGGGCGAGACAGGAGAATTGCCCCACCAACTTAGTTTGGAAGCCTTCCATTCCTTCCAGAGTGAAGTTTTTCGTGTGGACGGCTTTGAAGAACAAAAATCTCACTCTGGGTCACTTGATTACTAGAGGCATGCAGAAGCCGAACAGATGCATGATGTGCAAGTCGCATGCTGAATCGATCGATCACTTGCTTCTTCATTGTACAGTCTCTTTCGACCTTTGGCACACTTCTTTTTTTGATCGGTAAAAGAGGTAAAATAATTAAAACGGGGCTGAGAGGGCCCCCAAAACTGTACAGAAGCAGCCAGGAAAGAGCAAGGCGCTAAACAAAGCAGGCACAGGCGCCCAAACAAAGGGAGAAGCGACAAGCTAGAGAATCAGACGACTCCACCGACACACAAAATCTTCAAATCTAAAGGTTTGAAGCTCGGGAATGACTCAGAAGTAAACAATAGCTCTTATCTTCAGGATAATCTTCTCCACGTCTACCATCTTGTCTTCGAAAATACGAAGATTTCTCTCTTTCCACACCTCCCAACAAATGGCAATGGGGATAAGCTTCCATAGGATGCAACCACTATCAAAAAAGGCTAACAAGTGCCATCTCTTTCGACCTTTGGCAGACTTTCTGAAGTCTTTTTGGTATACCCTTCGTATGCCCCCAGCAGGTGTACGGCTTGTTTCAAGGGGTCGCTCGGGATGCTCTCTCCAGGAGAAGTCGTCTCTTATGGCAGTATTCCCCCTTTGCTATTACGTGGGCTATATGGAGAGAGAGAAACCGCAGAATTTTTGAAGGGAAAGAGGTTGGGCTGCCGAAGATGGTGTTGCACGTGAAAGCTCTTTTTTTCCTCTGCTCCTCTGCCTCCCCCCATTTAGAGGGTGTTTTTTTGAAACTTTGGTTCTTCCTTTGTTTCTTTCTCAGGGAATTCTCCTCCCCTTCTTAATGAAATATACATACTTATCAAAAAAAAATCATTGGCAAACCCAATTCAACAATATAGCGGGGCTTTCTCTCCACAACCCCATTTTCCTCTAGAGTTTAGGAGACAATAATTGTCTATGAATCCCATGCTCAACAAGGAATTGTAGTAGCTCTTTCTTAGCAAATTATCCCCGTTCATCACATAGAAGAACTTTCATCTTGGCATCATACTGATTTTCAACCATCTTCTTGAATTGAATAACACATAAAAATCAGATGTGCTTTAAAGGAAATAGCCAAGTTTAGCGAGAGATTTCATCAACAAAAGTAGTAAAGTATCTAAAATGCTGCACAGACTGAATAGGTGTGGGACCCCACACATCACAATGGATTTTAGACAATAAAGGGAATCTATATGTATTAATAATAAAGGGAAGTCTGCTACTTTGAGCTTCTTGACAACTAGTGCATATAGCACTCTGATTCCAATTGTCTACGACAATATACTTATTCTTACTGAGAAAAGACAACTTTTTCCTGTGGGTGCCCACGTCGCTGATGCCATACGTCTTCATATGTCTTCCTTTGATGGATGAAAATGGAGCATGTCCTAAGGATTAGAGGCTCCCATCTCTAGCTCCTTGTGCCAGGATTCTCCACGACTTCTAATCCTTAATAACAAAGCCACGTGATTCAAATTCAAAAACACTAACAATTTTCATTTGTCAATGTCCAATAAAGGCAGATTCTTTGTAATTTGGGAACGAGCAGAGCACATTAGTCAAGTCCAACGTCCCAGAGTGAAGGGTATGGAGGCATCGCATGTGTGAAATATTAAGAAATGTACCATTCCAATAGTTATATTGTCTTCACCATTGTAAGAACGTAAGGTGGTGAAAATACATGGGTTGTTGGTCATATAAGAATTTGCTCCGGTGTGCAGAATCCACTCAAGGTCTTGCAAATCAATGCAAGACCCTATGATTGACATTGCAACCAAGGCCTGTGGAATTTCTTCGCTTTTAGTCTAAGGATTTCATGCACCTTGATTCTATCGGAGACTATTTGGTAATGGGGGTGCCCTGTTGTTGATCACATCAAGGCCCTTGACCGGCTTGAGTAAAGCCACATCCTTGAGTTAAATCCTGTGTTGCCATTTCCATTCTTCAGATTCTGATTCCATCCTCTATTATTACTATTTATAATTTTGATTTTGCCGTTAACCCACATAAGCCTGTGAGTCCTTGGAGGAAGATCGACTCTGCATTTTGCGTTCACGTGCGTCTAGGGATACAACAAATTGAGTGCGATTAGGGAGAGGGGGCTCAGTAGGTATAGCATTAGTAAGTATGTCATAGCGAGGGTAGAGCCCAGTCTGAATTTTGAATTTCTACAGACAATCAGAGAGATTCATATTACCTTTCTCAATGTAATGAAGTTGTCAGATAAGATCAACCTCTCGCTCCTTGGAGGCTCCAGCAAACAATTCCTCCAGTCATTGTCAAACGTCTCTGGTAGTATCCAAGCCTACAACAAGGCTATGAACTTCAGCAATAAACATACCTACTATGAGGTTCTTCAACAGGCAATCTTCACACTTCCAACTAGAGAAAGCAAGATTCGCATGTTCCTTGTCTTCTTGATTGACAATCAATTGCTTACGCATATCTCCACAAGCATCAATATGATCAAGAAGGTTCACACTTTCGATGAGATGATACAACTGATCTTTTGACAGTAGATAGTTCTTGGATGTCACCATGGACATAATTTGTGCCATAATAGTCACAGTACAGGAGGGGGTCGAGGACGATGCCACACGAATGATTTTCAAATAGGGCTTGATAATCTTCAATGTGGCAGAGGATTACAAGATAGCGACCACTTCAACTAAGTCATGGGGGCTCTGATACCATAAAGAATTAGAACTTTCTTATGATATTCTCCTCTTCCTCAACGTGAGGAGAGAGTGAGATAAAGATCTCATATATATCGAACAATTAGGGTTACAAAAGTTGCTAAAACTACGCAAGGTACATAAGGAAACCGTGTTACACGATTAGCAATTTCCATAGATAAAAACTCTAGAAAGATTTGGAGAGATTGTGGACGTTGACTATAAAAACCGTGTCGAGCTGAATCTAATCTGTCAAGATCAGTCCAAGATATTGTAAGAGCCAAGTCCAATCTGCATGTTCCGTAGCCGTATGATCCTCCTCATTAAGAACCTTGCCACACTGCCAACCTAAACCCTCACCGTGCTAACCGAGCCCTTGGGACACAAAGACTGTCGCCACAAGAGCGTTCTAGAAGAGTGTCCTTGAAGGTTGAATACCATCAAATGGTGAAGTTGGAGGATATTAGTTGGAAGCAAAAAATCCAGGGTGAGGTGGTTGAAAGAAGGGGACAACAACACCAGATATTTCCATAAGGTGGCCAATGCTAACAAAAGAAGGAACCATCTTGCTAGGCTCATAGTTCGGGGTGAAATCTTTGAAGAGGTGGAAAGTATCAGGGACGGTGCAATGGGTTTCTATTCTGACCTCTACTCCGAAAAAGCGTCTTTTAGACCTAGTTTGGACGACCTCGAGTTCGATCAGATTAGCAGTTCCGAAAGGGAGAGATTGGAAAGGCCCTTCGACGAGGAAGAAGTATTGCATGCTCTCTCTGAGTTAGCCAATGATAAGGCTCCCAGTCCCGACGGCTTCACTTTGGCTTTCTTCAAACAATGCTAGGAGATTATAGGAGCCGCTTTTATAAGTCGTGGTGGAATTTCACACGGACGGTTCCTTGGACTTCACATCTAACAACTCTTTCATAGCTTTGATTATGAAGTTCCAAGGGGCCGTTGACATTTCTAATTTCAAGCCCATTAGTTTGGTGGGCAACGTGTACAAAATTATAGCTAAGATGCTTGCCTCTAAAATCAGAGAAGTTTTGCCAAGGGGCTTTCGTGAAGGGTCGGCAATTCCTGAACGGCATTTTGATAGTCAACGAATGTATCGATTCCAGATCTAAACCTGGGGTCCCAGGTCTAGTGTGTAAAATCGACATGGAGAAGGCTTGTGATCACGTGGACTGGAGATTCCTGGATTACATGCTTGGCAGGTTGGGCTTTCGTCTCAAATGGAGGTCCTGGATTTGGAAATGCATTACTTCAGCCTCCTTATCTATCCTTGTCAACGGATCTCCTGCAGGTTACTTCAGAAGCTCTAGAGGGTTACACCAAGGAGACCCCCTATCGCCTTATTCATTGTGGTGGTGGAGGCGTTGGGGAGAATGATCTCTAGCGCAATTGGATTAGGAGAGTTGGAAGGCTTCGCGACCACCCCTGGTTCGAGGGTTATTTCCCATCTCTAGTTCGCGGACAATATCGCGTTCCTTGGTCCTACCATCTCGCAATTGAGATTCCTTAAGAGGGCTTTTGTGTTGCTTTGAAGCAGTTTCAGGGCTTAAGGTCAATCTCTCCAAAAGCAAGATTTTCGGTGTGGGTGCAGTGGAAAACATTTGATCGAAGGCGCTCTGGGAACCTGTTATTGCCTGTTTTGAGAAAAGGTTGGCTGCATGGAAATCTAGATAACTATCTAAAGGGGGCAAATTGGTGCTTATTAAAAGCACGCTCTCCAGCTTACTAATCTATTACATGACTCTCTTCTCCATCCGGAGTAGGGTGGCTTAGTCTTTGGAAAAGACTATGAGAGACTTCCTGTGGGGAAGTAAGGAGGGGGAGCGGAAGATGCACTTGGTTTGTTGGAATCATGTTTGTAAACCCAAGATTAAAGGGGGTTTGGGCATCATGAATCTCAAAGCAATGAACCAAGCTCTTTTGAGTAAATAGGTTTGGAGTTCGGAGAGGAGATATCTAGCCCTTTGCGGGAGGTTATAGCCGGGAAGTATGGGATTTCTTCTTGGTTAGACGAGTAGAGCAGCTAGTACTCCTTACGAGTGCAGCGTTTGGAGGGGCATTTCCAAGACGAATTATGATTTCGATAGGGGGTGCGGTACATGGTGGGTTCTGGTGACGGGATCAGATTTTGGGAGGACTTATGGTGTGGAGAGGCACCCATGTGTGTTGATTTTCCTGAGCTTTACTCTCTCGCATAAGGAGTGGCCCATTCTTGCTTGCACCCAATCTGGAGGAGAGATTATAGGTCGGGATTTTGGCTTTAAAAGAAACCTCAATGACTGGGAAATTGAGCCCCTATCCAGACTTATCCTTCGGCTACATGACGACCATATCTTCCCTCAAACAAGACAAACGTATTTGGAAGTGGTCTAAAAGCGATTCTTTATCTGTTCGCTCTCACTAAGAGGCCTTACTTTCTTCAAAGGGCCTAACTTCCCCGCTTCTATGATTGGGTGTTCATATGTCCCCTCCAAGGTGGTTTTTTAACTTGGGAGGCTTCTCTAGATAAGATTTTGACGGTGGATCACCTTCGATCTAGGAGTATTATCATCACTGACTATTGCTGAATGTGTCGCCATAGTAGGGAAATAGTCAATCATCTTCTACTTCATTGTGAAGTGGCAAAGGAGGTTTGGTCTTCTTTCCTTGGAGAATTTGGGTTGTGTTGGGTGATGCCAGGCTCTCTTTTAACCCTTATCCTGAGCTGGCGATCCAAGGCGTTTTCCTCCAGATGCAGCATTCTTTGGAAGATGTTGCCCCTTGCCATCAATTGGGGTCAGTGGAAGGAAAGAAACAAAAGGCTCTTTGAAGGCTCAAGCGAAGATACGGCTTCCATCATCCTTACCATTAAGGGTTTACTTTTTGTGGTCCAAGGCTTTCTAGGAATGTAGGGGTCTCTACTTCGAGGACTTTGTTTTTCGTATGGACACCCTTTGTTCTAGAAATTGATGCTTTTGTTTTTGTTTCAGCCCTCCTCAATCTAACAAGTCATCTCGACCTCTTTTTGTCGAGGTGTTTGTAATCTTTTTCCCTCTTTTCAATAAACTTGTACTTATCAAAAATATATATATATATATATATACAGCATCCGAAAAAAAATACCTACAATCATTCCAGGGCAATTAAGACATGCCTTGGCTGACCTACCCACCAACGTCCGACCTAACAAGATGGAAGTCAAGCGATCAATTTAGATGAAACCAATATGCAAGATCAGAAGCAAAGTATCTGGAATCGATAACAATAGACATCAAAGCGTTTATGGAATCCAAAGATCGCAAAACATAATATACATCCAATCCAACGCCACCAAAGCATCACCTTACATTGATAAGAAGCTCAAATGTATATTGCCGTTCAACACCTCCTGCAGTATGATACTCTGCCCAAATTGACTTGAGCATCAGAATGTACCAATGACAGGTGCCACCGCCCGTCGGAGCTCAACGCAGCTTACTCGATATGAAGCGTGCGGCGCAGATTTGTCAGAAGGATATTCACCCCTCAATATATTAAGGAAACAACAATTGCAATGATATTAAATTACTAAAACAACAAATATGTTACACAACCACAAAACAAATTTGATATTACAGCATTTATCTGAGGCATGCCCCTCGAGACAAGGTCGCAGTAGTTGGTTGCACCTTACACCTAAGGCATGTGCCTCACGCTCACTTGATAACATTAAAGTATTGCAAGATAACACTACAAAATCAATAGATGGGAATGCCCCGCCACTCTTTCAATTACGAAGAATTAGAAAATTGAGTATATTATTGATTCTCCATAATCGTTATTACAATGCTTTGAACAAAATCTTAGACCATGTGGTATCAAGCCACTAACAATGCAAATTCGACTTCAAAGAAGGTGCACTCCATTGTTTGACCCAACAGAACATCTCAGAGCCCGATGAGGAAAACCGCCTTGACAAAATCAAGAATCGTCTATCAAATACATCCACGCAACATGCCCCAACAAAGGGCATGAAAAGGATTCTTAAATTATGCCATACAACAATGATACAGCAACACTACTTCCGCCAAAAAATATCTTCAATTGCAACTTGTGGAAATGACCTTGAAGGAACCCAAGAACCGTCCATTAAAATGCATCCACTGCGGAAGCCCCGAATGAGGGATATGATAAAGATTCTTCAACTGCGTCAAACAAGGGAGATAGAGCATCATTGCTTCCACCGAGAAGATTCTTCCATTATAATAGAAGGAGATGCAACAAAGCTGCTTCGACGGATTCCAATCTTCACATATCATAGGACTCTGGAAACACCATTATTAGCATTCTTGTCAGCTCAAAAATTGAAAATATCAAATGCAAGGAGTTTGATGTATAGAATAAAGTAGATCCACAAATTTTTATTCCAGGAAGCTTGGAAGTTGAATATGAAGGTGCCAAGCAAATGTCAGCCTTCAATGAAAAATAAATCCCATTCAACTTTTCAAGTTTTAGAATAGAATGAATCTAGAGAGTTTTTGTCATTCCACTAGGCCCGTTTGACCAACACCGTGATATATTGTTTTTGTTGCCTGTGGTTTTAAATCAATAGATACGCATTCGCATCGAATCTGTATCGAGGGAATATAAAGATGATCCTTCCAAAAAGAGTATTGAACTGGATCAAACCATAACAACCCATTGACATACCTATTGACTATGTACCAATGCACACTGCGCAATAAGCGCATCTCTCAATACTCTTTTGGTCGCAACATAAATGCTCGAGTCATTCCAATGTTTATAAAGTTGTATGAGTTGTGATCCTAGTTGCCAAGTTCGGATACGGCAAAAATTCGAGACGGGAAAAGTTCGAATATTATTCGGTTACGAACTAAAAATTCGGTCAAAAATTCGAGGAACGGCAAAAGTTCGCAAATGCATTCATTCATGTTTTATTCGGTTATGATCAAAAAATTCAATGTTAAAAATCCGTGAACAAAATATAAAGGTGTGTAAGATGATTGTATATGGACATGATCTTACATACCCATCAATGCAAGATATAAGTATAAAAAGTTTGGCCAAATGTTTGTTAAAAAAAACATGCATACATCTGAGGGTTAAGATCATCAAATTGTCACGAATTTGGTAACTTAATGGTCATAACTCAGTTGAAAGGTGGGCCATAGGACGAACGGTCTAGATTGATGCATTGGTGGTGACGTGTTCAAAGTGTGGTGTATGGGTTAACTGAGTTGGTGTATGCAACTTCAACTTATAATAAACACTCAAAATTTGGAAGCCACACCTCACCTAAAACAAACACCAAAGTCTACAATAGATCTCACAATAATTTAAAATTTTGGTCCTAGTTTATGTATGACAAAGTACACCTACAATTTGCATGTTAGCTATTCACCATGGGCCCACACCTCACAATCCATGGTATTCAATTTCTGCCCATTAATTCGATCATCCAAATGGTGGGCCATCATTCAAAATTGGCTCTACCTCAAATTTGTGCTGATCAAAATGCTCCTAAATGATTTAAGGGACATTGACTATTGAGATTGATAGACATGGCCACAAATTATGAGTAGCACCGAGTTTTAGTGTATGATATTCCATGGCATCGATCATTTGATAAGTTAAAAGAAAAGAACGATCATCATATAACCAAAAAAAGGAGGTAGATGAAATTTTTTTAATTTGGTGGCATACTAGATTACAAAGTTTCTTTATCAGATGAGACCACACTTCTCCTTGAGCAACACATTATTATTATATTTTTTGTACCCGTTGAGCAACACGTATTGATTCGAAGATACAATGACAAACACAACATACGATATTGCAGAAGAAATCTCGTTCCAGAGCTTCGAAGATGACTGTAAGTTACTCGGGAGTCTCCTCAATGACGTTCTTCAGCGAGGTTGGCAACCAATTCATAGAGAAAGTCGAAAAAAGTGAATCCTCACTCAGGAGAGTGAAGGAAAGGCTCATGCCTCAGGTATGGTGCAGACTCCGACAGCCTGCGTCAGGGTACTGCTGTCGGAGATAATTGGGGGGGGGAGGGGGAGGAGAGTGAAGGCAAGGAGTGGGGGATCGTGAAATGGGGAGTGGGGTTGAAGATTGAAGAATGGGGTAGGGTTGGGGAGTGGGGATGAAGATTAGGGCTTTTGCCCCTTTTGGTGTTGGTTTTTGTTCTATTGTAGCCGAATATTTGGGCCGAATTAAACACATGCGTCTAAAACGCATTTTAATCGCTGGATCTCATTTATTCGCAAATGATTCCGAACTATTGAAAGATCCATCCGTTTGATTCGTTTGTGCTTGTAAAATCAATTATTCACAAATAATTCGCGAACTTGGCCAATTGTCATTAGTCAAGCCCAAGTTTATAATGAAATTATGGTTGTCAACAAGCGAAGTCAACCAACCTAAGTCAAGATTGAGTACAAAATTTTAATGTGTTGGGACCCACCATTGATCTTCATACCAATTAACTATTGGCCCAAGCCCATGCCTATATATTGAAAGCAAACGAACTAGGCACCACTCAGGAACAACTCGCACCCAGTTCTAAACATCTATCCGGATATACAGTTGAACCAGATTATTTTAAACCAACCTCAACCATGGTCCTTGCACAGCTTAAGTTTCGCAAGAAATGGAATAGATTCCATGAAAACTCTCACCTAGATGTCTACTTTTAATAAACCAAGACTTGTTTAAAAATATACAATATTTTTCATTTAAATTTGCATTTGAATATATATTTTTTTAATTTTGCACCCCGAAAATGCCTCAAAAAATAATAACCTTGCCCATGTCCATCTCAACCTACCCAAATCACGAGTCAAACTTCAAAACCTAATTAAATCCAAAGAAGAATCCCAAGAAGCAGAACAGCTTACTAGGAAAAGTATGTCATAGATTAAATGAATCTCTCTGTATACATGTAAGGTGATACACCTTTTTACGCATAGAAAATGGTCATTAAGCATTCGTTATAACATTATAACAGACCATTGAAAACCTTGTACCTATCAACTGCTTACAACCTTTCACACTACAATAACATCTCAAAAATGCTTACCAAAAAGTTAATAGCGAACATTGGCACTAAAGCCACCTATGGGAGGCAAACAATTTTCACTCCCTAAACTCAAGTCCCTACCACACAAATAATTTCATGTTCCACAAAACTTGTGCAACGAGATTTTAGCTTACCAAATTCTAAGCTTATCCATGAGGTAAGTTTGTTCACACTCATAATCAACCAAGTCCGTATTAAACTCAAAGGGTGCGAAGGGTCGATGGGATTGATCACCATAAAAGGAATACATGGGAGCAAGTATGAACAATTCCAAGCCTTCTTTTTTTGCCAAAAGATATAACATCCTCAAGTACCTCCCTGTACAAATGGTGATAAACCATATAAGGCGAATATCATGGATCACTTTATAACGTTATTGGTACACAAGAAAAGTGTAGCATTAAAGAAAAGATTGTTTTACAACTTCAAAAGCCACTTCCACAACCATAGAGAATCCATGAAGCCCCAAGCATCAAAGAGTATTCACCACTTGAACATAATATAATCAATTTCCAATATGCCTTTCAAAAAATATTGGCCATTTTCCGCATGCAAGATCCTTACTATTCTATGTACCCGAAGGCGTGCCAACCCGACAAAAAATTATCTTACTCCACTTCGCTCACTTAAAAAAATCTTCCTTGCCCAAGAAAAAATGCATAACATAATTGTGTAGAGCTGAAGCACATCTCTTCATCTTCCAAATGACTTTAAGAAACTATGTTCTAATCACATCAAACCTTCCATTACCAACAAAGTTTGTTTCTTTAACGCCTCAACCTCCTTTGTCCCTAAATCCTAAAACCACAAGGCTACTTATCCACCATGTACCATCACATGTCTTCAACTGTCTTAATCGTATTGCCCTTCCTTTCCGCACGACCCCTTTAGTAAATGTTTAATGACAAACTTCAGAATAACTGCATGAGAACCGGGATCAGTAAGTAATTTGAGAAAGTAACATTCGCTTCATATCAAAAAGGTTCATAAAGAAACTCCTCTCCTCACCATTAATCTGCAACAAAAGATTGCATGTTACATGTTCCTTGCCTTGATACACGCACAAATTTGCTCAAGGGAAACAACCCGTGTGTGACAACAATGTGTCCAAAATTATAACCATCCCGAATTAAGATCGCCAGCTAGAGCCGAATCTCATTCCTCGTTGAATGAGGATGAGGACAAGAACAGGTGAACCATATCCCCCTATCATCTGTCGGGCCTCTACATACATCCAAAATGACCTTAGTGGTACCCTCTGGTGGATAAGGTATTGACAATGCATAAATCCATTTTCGCATTTGATATGATTGCTCACAATCCACCAACACAAATCAGAACCATTGGAACTTTTTGATACCCATCTATAACATCAAATTTACCACAACATTCAATATTTTTCATCTAATACGGAATAGAAAGGAAGTGAAGGTACACTCTGTCCCCTATCCGCTCACTCCCAAGTCCTACGAACAAGGATCTCCAAAAATTTCCATCCCATGATCTTCCATAATCAAAATGATGAAATTCCATCAAAAATCACCCATGAAATCAACAACTCATTTTCCATCCCAAATTCACAACCACTATTTCTTGCACCTACAATCTGTACATAATCCAGCAAACCATACCAATATGACCCCTCATGTACAGTGTTTTGTTCCCAATAACTATTAAATGGCTAATTTCAATAAATGCACGTTAGCTATTGTCACAAAACACAACTGTCCACTAAGATGAACTACCATAACGATTTAGGAAAAACTATCTGTTGCATCTTAAAAACCTGTCCTTGCAACCAAAAAACAAGTCTTAGATCAATAGCACCGCATTAGATACCATCTCAGTTTGCATAGCACAATTTTTTGCCATCTCTAAAATCATCGGACATTAAACAATATCAAAACAAATTGATGATAAGAATCATTGCAGGATGCATACAAGTGTCAAATTAACAATCATGATTTTTGTACGATATCATACTACTTCAGTGAGCTACCAGTGAAAATATTGGTATTTGGATTTCCTTCTCGTAATTATCTAAACCCACTACTTCAGCCATATTTCACTGTCTACTTGGGAAAAAGGAGAATGAGGGATTAAAAAAGCTACTGTGAGGACTGAATTATAATACGAATATCAACCCGGGAAATAATACACATATTCAAGAAGCACTTACATTTAATGGGAGCATCAAGATTGTCTGCACGTGGATCAAAATCTTCGTTGTTTCCTTCCTTTTTTCACATGTTACCCTCCATCTAGCAATGAGAACAAACAATTCACAAGAGCGGAAACACATAATGAGCGAAATCCAAAACCATTTGAAGCAAATAAGAAAAAGCAACAAATATATTCATCGTGGTGTGTGCGCGTTTTTGTTGGTGATGGTGGTGGGGAGGCGGTGGGCTATCACATGAGATCTGGTTACCAAAACTTGAATCAACAATCAGGCAACTCATTCAAACACGGACAGATTAAGAGAAAGAAAAACCCTAAAATCAACAGAGCCCACCAAATAAGAACCGAAATATTGCTTAATGCGACCAGACTGTACCTGGAGAAAATGGCAACTCATTCAACCCCAGTCGACGCCCTGAAAGATTCTCATCAAACCGGAGTCTGGAAACGTAACCAGAGACAATCAACCATGAGATCCAGTAACAAATATGGTAAGGGGTAGAAAATCCTAACCCTAATATGCCCCTAAAATAGTATAATCAAACAAAGAGATGATGACACTGACAGAAAACCCCACCCTTTACAGAAATCAGCTCCGGCCATTTTTGTCCAGACCTTGAACAATTGGACGGGAGAAGAAAAGGCGCGACCGTAGCTAGAGATCGCCATGGCTCCAATGAGAAAAGTAGATGAGAATTGAACCTGGAGGAGGAGTCTGATTTGTACCTCGGGAAGGACTTACATAGACGCGTAAAAATAAAGCTGGGGTAGATGAACGGTTTGGATTGTTTAGCCAGCTGTCACGAGTACCACGTGGAGATAATCTATTGACAACCAAAATAGATAGGAACTACGAAAGATCGGTGCTATTCTGTGTTATCATCATCCCTAGTGGATATCGCCCCGTCGCCGTCCGTACGTCAAGGCCGCTGATGGTCCTAAGTTGCACGCAAAACGTGTCTCAAAAAACATCCCACGGCCTGCACCCAGGGTATGACGATGTTCTGGCATCCTCAAACTCGGACCTGCTCTGCCCATTGACCGCATGGATGTTTAGCCCACCTCTTGGTGGATGTGCATGCCCAAAATCACTCTGATATTCAATCTCTAGCCATTAGATTTTAGTACTTTTTTAAAGCATGATTCTAGCTGTTGGATTCAAAAAAGATTGGGTACTAAATCCAATAGCTAAAACTCATCAAACAAGCCGATTTCGGGTATGAGTGTCTACGAAAGGAAGGGCTAAACATCCATGTGGTCAGTGGGCCCATCTGCCCCACTTTGACGAGTAAACCTTCGATGACGCCCGTTGAGAGTGAGCAATGCTGCTGATTGCAGCCAATATGAGCCACTTAACACATTCTTAAGAGGACACTGACCGTATGGATGCTTGACCAATCACCAGGCGGACGTACAAACCAGAAATCAGCTTGATTCGTGATTTAAAACCTTTGGATTTCTTACCCAAATAATGCTCAAATTTCTATGGTTAAAATTAACCCATGAAAATAACTTCAATCCAACACTTAGAAATCAGTAATCAAGTTTATTTTTGGCTTGTAGGTTCACCTAGTGATTGGTCAAACATCCATACGGTTAGTATCCTCTTAAGAATGTACCGCGTGGCTCATATTGACTGTAGTCGAAGGCGTCGACTGCATGTTGTTAACTTCGATTTGATGGTCACTTGCCCCCCTGAACAAAATCCTGGCTCCGCCACTGCCCAGGACAATGCTATCATTCTCCTTGTCCATTTGGCGCGTTCTTCGTCACGTTAACACTTCAATCCCATTGCGAAAAAGAACTCGGTTTTGCTCTTGGCATCTTTGCTCTCGAACAATCACCACCGTCGATGAGAACCACGTGGTGTACACTTAGAGACCACTGATTGTATGTGTTTAGCCCTCCTTGGATGAACTTAGGGGCTAAATCAACCTGATTGGTGAGTTTTAACAGTGGCATTTTAGTATTTTTCATGGGTTGATTTTCATCCTTGGTAGTCAAGCATAATTAGTCTAACAGCTATAAATCACCAAGCTGATTTTCGTTCCCCCATGTGTACCCCCCCCCCCCCCCCCCACCCCCACCACATACACACACAGCGGTGGCCACCCTTAAGTCTTCGGCCCAACTTACCTGGTGCGTGTGGATGAGGGGGTGCCCGAGGGATTTAATCAGTTGCTCTACCAAAAAAACTGCACTTTCCATCATTTTTTTTTATTTTTCGTAAATCCTCTCCGTCAAATTAATAGAGCACCTATTGTGTGGTCACGTCTATACAATTTCCATGTGCCGATGAAAGGAAGATAACGACGAACATTAAGGTTTGATGTTTCATCCCAAAAATGCTAAGTTGCACACACTTTCCGACCTACTAGTGCTAAGACCGGTCTATCAATTTTGGAGAACTTCGAACTATAAATACCCCTCTTCCACTGTAAATAACCCCTCCCCTACCATCTGATTTATCAACTCACTCAACCTTTTCTTGAATTCTTTATCTCCAAGATAATTATTTTTTGTTCAATTTATCATTTGCTTGTTTGGTTGCTTGCTGCCTTGATGGTTCTCATACTGTCCTTTGTGAGAGATCGACTTCAATGGTTCGCGTTTTTCGATTCCGGACCGACTTAAATAATTGGCTTGTGCTGTAGTTCTACGTAGCACATCTAGTCCAAGCTTCGGCAATATCGAAGCCACATTCCTATGTTTAAAGGTAAATTTGTTTATTTGGAGCCTTCTTTTTATAAACGCTCACGTAATAATCTTGTCCATCTATATTGTTGCCATTGTCAAGTCAAAAGTGATATTGAGTGAGTCAAAGTTTGGTCGAGACCTTGCTCCATTACATATCGATTGAAATCGAGACCGAGTTCTTTATCCTATTCAATATTATAGGTGTTTTTAAATATTGAATTAAAAATGTGCTAGGCTTAGTAGATTCAGTAGGAAAGTGGACATAGATGTTCATTCACCATTAAATTGCTATAAATACGTGTGTTGTACATTGTTATCTCTTTACTTTAGTTATGTGTCTCATTCTGCCCACATTTGCATACTATAAAGTATTCTTATTTGCATGCTAGTTTTTCCATGGAAAAATATGTAACAAGAGGTATATTGATTTTTGTTACTCACTTATGCTTCTAAGGTCACTAACCGTTGCCCACCCATTGCTGGATATTTGAACCAAATCACAGTGTGATTGGTAATCTCCAAACATTAGATTTTAGTACTTCTTAAGGCATGATTCTAGCTGCTAGATTCAACAATTTTTTAGCACTAAACCCAACATCTAAAAATTATCAAATAAGCTGATTGTTGGTACGACTATCTACCAAGGGGTGGGCTAAACACCAATGTGGTCAGTGGGTCCATAATTGGTAGTGGCAAGTAACAAAAATTGCTATATCTGATGCTGAGCATAACTTGGTTGACCAGTGCCGGTAAGTAAAGTTGCTAACCATCGACAATATGAGCCAAGTGGAATATTCAGAGAGTTTTGACCATATGGATGTTTGGCCCAACCCTATATGGATATAGAGATAAAAGAACTAGTCTGGTTAGTGATTTATAAATGTTGGACTGGATCGTTTCATGGGTTGATTTTTAACCGAGAAAATTGAGCATTATTGACCATTATTATTGGGAGTGCATATTTGCACACCCCATTTCCTACCCCGGTGGACTCCTAGTTAGGGCACACCCTAAAGAGAGAGATCTCACTCTAAAACTTGGCTGACCGGTGACGATCACTGACCGCTCACAAAATTAGCCATGTGGCATATTTTTAGAGGACACTAACTGTATGGATGTTTGACCAATCCCTTGGTGGACCTAAAAATGAAAAATCAGCTTGATTATTGATTTCAAACCTTTCGATCTTGTACCCCAAATAATAGTTGACAATGCTCAAATTCCCACGGTTAAATCAACCCAGGAAAATGTCTCCATTCAACACTTGGAAATCACTAATCAAGTTGAATTTTGGTTTGTAGGGCCACCTAGAGATTGGCCAAACATCTATACGGCCAGTGTCCTCTAATAATGTGCCACGTGGCTCATTTTGTGGGCTGTTAGTGTGGTCACCAGCCAGCCAAGTTTTGGAGAGATCTCTTTTTGGGGTGTACCCCGTTTAGGAGTCCATTGGAATAGGAAATGGGGTGTGCAAATATGAGCTCCCTTATTATTTGGGGTTTAAAGACCCAAAGGTTTGAATTCGCTAATCAGGATGATTTTTGGTTTGTAGGTCCACTTAGGGATTGGCCAAACATCCATGCGACCTGTACATCACGACGAGTAAAACTTTGCCTACTGCCAATGATTAGTGAAGCCGTTGACCGCCCATATTATCAGCTACGTGGCGCGCTCTCAGGATGTTTGGCCAATCTATAGGTGGACTACAAACAAAAAATCAGCCTGATTAGTGATTTCAAACCCTTGGACCGTTGTACCTCAATTAATGGTCACTAATGCTCAAATTCCCACTATAAAATCAACCCATGAAAATGACTCCAATCCAACGCTTAGAAATCACTAATCAGATTGATTTTTGGTTTGTAGGTCCACCCAGGGTTGGCTAAACATCCATACGGTCAGTGTCCTCTAAAAATGTGCCACGTGGCTCAACTGTGGGTTGGCAGCGGCTCCACGGTCAGCCAACTTATACTCCCAAGACAAATTTCTTTCCAATTTCCATTTGGAAAAAGATGTAACAAGGTATGCCTGAAACTGTTCATTTGCGGAAGCGGCATTTTTGGTAGTCACGGCTGCCATCTGGGCCCACTGACCGCTTGGATGTTTATCCCACCCCTTGGTGGATATACATACCAAAAATCACCTTGATTGGTATCTATAACCATTAGATTTTAACACTTTTTAGCACCATGTAAGGCGTTCTTATAGCCGTTGAATACAACCATTTTATGAGTACTAAAACCAACAGCTAAAAATCATTAAACAAGCTGATTTTTGGTATGAATTTCCATTAAAGGGTGGGCTAAACATCCATCCGGTCAGTGGGCCCAGATGGCAGTGGTGACTACCAAAAATGCCGCTTCCGCAAATGAAAAGATCTCAGGTATACCTTGTTACATCACGACCCTTTCCATTTTCTGTTAGAGATGCCGCAAAGAAGAATTCGTTACAACAGGTGGTTGTGGATATCATGCCAAATCTGTTGGATTATAGATCCTCGAGATTTACGTCACAGGGAACACAGTGATGAATTGACGCATCTGTAGCTATTACAAATGAACAGATTTGACCTAAGGTTCACGAATCCTAGCTGTAGACCTATATCTACACTAACATTCTCTCTTCAAATTTTACTTCAGACCATCCGTTCCCCACTGCAACTGTAAACCCTAACAAGACCTCGACGACGAAGACGAGTAAAGCAGCAGCAGCAACAGCAACAACGATGATGGCGATGATTCGGATCTGGAAATAAGTAAGTTTTCTAGTTCGAATTGATTCTGTTGGAAGCATGGTTCCTGGTTTGAAATCCATGGTTCGATGAGTTTCCTTTGGGTATAACTTCCTCAGATCTTTGCATTTCGATTTCCCAATACTCTTTTCCGCGGCTGTGCCAGATCTTGCGAAGAAAGATGGAGGACAAAAACCCTAGTTTTCTGAAAGGAAACTAAACTTGAACATGATTTTATGATCTTTTAATGGAAGCGTTAACTTACATTTAATTAAACCATAAAAAATTACTTGAAGCCAGAGTTTTCAGGTCCTCATCGATGGCGTAGAAATAGCAATTGCGTTGTTTCGTGTCGGTGTTTCTTCTAGTCATCTGTTTAGGGTTTATTGATATTTAGCAGTGTTTTTATTCTTTTGTTTGTATGGCACGAACTCTTCTGCTAGTATTTGAATATATAAATAAGAATCATTCATCAACAGGTTATTAGTATTTGAATATATAAATAAGAATCATTCATCAACAGGTTATCACCCGCATTCCTTTCCCAGGCCCAAAAAGACTGAGCAAGCGAGTGAGATTCTTTCCTCCGTCTAGAAGACAATGCTGCCCGAGGGGAAACTTGTAGCGGATGAGGAAACGGAGCTTGTAACCTCCAATCCAGTATTCAAAATGGATGATTGGTCAAGCTTCAGGGACGATGATATCATGCAACAGCACACTGCAATCCAAGCCGAGGAAGCTGTGAAAATGCCATATGTAGGCGATAAGGTAAGAACGACTGATGTCACTTTCAAAACCCTGACTTATTTGTCTCTCTGTTACTGTTTTGTGCCTATTTTCTGTTTCTTTAACCATAGATTTCTGTTTTTTCTATCTGTTAGAACATGATATCTAGCAAGGAATGATGCTATCAAGGTCATAATTAATTGAAATTAAGTTAATTCTAGATTCTCATTTCTTCATTCAGGAATTCTATTCCCGCTTTTCTTTATTTTTTATTGAGTTTCTCTCGATCTTTTATTTACTTGTTTCTCGATTTCAATTTTTTCAACAAAATATTGATTTTCCCTTCATGGAGAGGCTGCATCTCAATAACGTTTCTATATTGTTCATTTTCCCTAGCACTTTAAATCTTCTGATAAACTTCTGATGTTGTTGGTTGCTATATGCAGTTTTCTTTTTTCTTTGGTTTAGTAGTCTCCGGAAAGGAAAAAAAAAGTTAAATACTCGTGCATGCAATGATCTGTCACGTGCATTCGCCCACAACTCGTCTGATCAGTTTCTCATGCTTTGCACTAATTGCATTTTAAAATGCACTTGCTCTAATTCAACTAAGAATGATATCTTGTTGCTATATTGTTCATTTTACCTGGCTCGTTGTTGGCAACTTTTATTTAAGTACTTCAGTTTTAGCCGGTACAATGGGAAGCAAAGATTTCTCATGGTGCTCATTTTTATTTATTGTGTGAATAATGCTCAGAAAAGCTTTGTGACACGCACTTGGGGGATAAATAATCACATCATCATCATCATCCGAAGCCTTTTCCCAATGGTATGGGGTCGGCTGCACGAATCCTGTTCCTCCATTCAATCTTGTCTAAAGCCATCTCTTAGTTAAGGCAAGTTTCTTAAAATTTCCTCTTAGAACCTTATTCAACGTCCGTTTTGGCCTTCCCCTCATTCTTTTAGTCCATTTGGCTTGCACATTCCTCCTCACTGGTGTTGTCATTGGTCTTTGTTGTACATGACCAAACCATCTCAATCGACTTTGCCTCATTTTGTCATTTATTGGGCTACTCCTATATTTTCACGAATGCGTTCATTTCTAATTTTATCTTTCCTTGTCTTACGGTCTTACCACACGTTTGGAGTGAAATAATAACACTGCTTTAAAATCATTTTGAGCCAAACAAAAAAATAGCTGTTACATTGACTAAGTTAATCGCCCATTTTAGTAACAAGTGACAAAATTGCAATCTAGATGAAACAGAGATCGGGTTATTGGTAACATTAAGAGGGCAACAGCCCCACGATGCCATCCCCATAAATATTTGTACACATTGTCCTTGATATTTTGCTATTGTATTGAAAGGGAATATGAATGCTTTGAACCACGAAACAGTGTGGATAAGCCAGCAACTTGATTAATGAATGCTTCTGTCATAGATCACAATTCCGTAGTGATTTAAAAAGAGAAGGGTAAAAGAGCAATAATCATTACCATATAAAGACTGCGTTTGGAATAAGCATTTTCAACTCTAAAAAAATGGTTATATTATCAATAAGCTTGCGAAATAGGTCTTTACCTTTTAGTCATATGAGTTACATTGCAGGATGATGGTTTATAAGATGCCAATGAGGCGGGTTTGCTCAGGGAGAGAAATGTTTGGCTAATGTATCTGTCTTTCTGTTGCTGTTTTCAAGGCCATAATCATTGGGAATTCAATAAGTTTAGATTCTCATTCTTCATTGGGGAACTCTACTTCTGCTCTGCTCTGCTTTTTTTTTTTTTTCCTCTTGAATTTCAGTTAGTTGTTTGTTTATTTATTCTATTTTTTCAACTAGATCTTGGATATACCTCCATGGAGAGGTTGCATCTGAATATTGTTGCTATGTTGTTCATTTGCTTACTTGGCACCATAGTTCATATGGTAACCCTTTTGGTATAATTGCTCATTATCTGTTTTCTTCTGTTTATTGATTTATTGGATCCAAGATGTGCTTTCACCTGTAGCCAATGCCGCTCGATACAAGTTGCGGCCTAAGGCAAAAACTCTATACGAGGCCTTCTTTATATTTAATATATTAATTAAAAAATATAACTATACAATAAAAATCTTTATTTAAAACCTATTCTTGTAATAATTTTGTGTTATAATTCCTACTGAACAATCATGATTATCATTGTTATCAAGTTGACATATTGTTAATTTTTGATATTTTGAGAAGTGCGGATCCAGAAGCCCAATTTCAAATAGAATTCCATTTTTTTTATGATCCCCAAATCCCACTTTTAAGCAGCACTGCCAATGAAATGGGTTGCCCAACTTGATGACATAACGAGTTTCATTGTTGCTTATTGGTCACTAACGAAATAAAGATCGTCAAACTATTGGACGTGAGAGCAACGCGATCAACAATGGGATACAACATCGATATTAGAGATACCCCACGATGCCATACCTGTAAATATGTCTCCATGTTATTGTGATATGTCAATATGGTATACAAGGGGAATATGAGAGGCTTTAGACAGGATTGAGGCTATGAAAGGAGATTTTAAGAAACTAGCCTTAAAAGAAGAGATGGCGTTAGACATGATTGAATGGAGGAACATGATTCGTGCAGCCAACCCCATACTGTTGGGAAAAGGCTTATGATGACAATGACAATGATGGTGATGATTTAAGGAGAGTGTGAATGGGCTGAACCATGGGATATGGATAATCTAGCAGCTTGATCAACACACTCTTCTTTCATCAGATACATAGTTCTAATGCAAGTAGTGCAGTCAAGAGTTGGTAATGGTAAGGAACATAAGAACAATCAACATAACCAAGTAAAGGTTACTTTTAGCAGATATTTTTAACTTACACGCATGGCTACAATATAACTGAGTCTGCGAAACAGATTTCCAGTTAGAATGAATTGCGTTGGAGGATGAGAGTTTATAAAACAACCATAGGATTTGCTTTGCTTTATGGAGTTGAATGGTGGGTAATAAAGAACACTACGTACATAGATTTTGTGTAGTCGAGATGAAGATGTTGAGATGGATAAGTGTAAAGACTAGTAAAGATAGAATTTGAAAAAGAGCATCTGAGGGAACTGAAGAGTAGCTTATAGGGGATAAAATAAGGAGAGTCGACTTTGATGGTTTGGTTGTGCATACTAAAGGCCATTGACTGCTGGTGATAAGGACCACACTTTTGATGGTAGAAGGCACAAAAAAGAGAATGGGAAGGATGAAAAGAACATGTTTTGAAGTAGAGTATGCATCAACGGGGGATATGGTCTTGATCAGAATGAGATGGTCAAACATGATTCGCATAGCCAATCTGAATTAGTTGGGATAAGGATTAATGATGAACACAAAATTTTTACTGAATTGTAATAGGTCACAAAGATGACAAATCAAAGGGCAGTAATAGGTGGACAGCTGCACCGAAACTACTGGAACGCTCCATGGGAAGCAGCAAGTCCACAGTAGAGATTAGGGAATTTGGAACTTGGTTGAAGATAGGAAAGTGCATATTGAATGAGTTGTTTCACATTAGAGAGGTGTTTTGGTTCTGCTTCCTTGTGAAAACGAACCAAAAAATTTCACTGGTTCATGGCTAAGCTCAAAGAGAAAATTACGAAAATAGTAGGTTGCTTGGTAGATGAAGACTACGAGCGTGCTGGCTATCACCACAATTCATATTCATCCAGAAAGAGAGTACAATGTGGCATTAAACTGAACAGGACTTCTAGCTCAGAATAATTTTAACATGGAGATTACAATTTGGAAACGTGGCCTTAATTCACATTCTTTTGATGAATTTAAAAGCATGCAGCAGCCTCTTTTTGATGGAGAGGAAGTAGCCTCCTTGTTGCCTGAAATGAGATAAGATGTAATGTTGGAATCATTCTTGGGATTGCTGTTAGTATGGTCAGCTTGTTCAAGAGCCTGTTTATGAACCTGTATTTAGCTAGCTTGCTTATATCAATTTTCAATAGGCTGTTAATTATAGATTATACCTGTACAATGTCAAATTATCAAGCTATTGGAAATACTACTAATTATGTTCTGAATGTAGATGTAAGAAAGTAAGAGTAAGCAACATTTTGGTACTGCAGGAACCTCTCTCTGCGTTAGCGGCTGAGTATCAATCAGGCAATCATGTCTTGCAAGAAAAGATAAAGGTTGGTTAGGCCAATAAGCTATTTTTGATGTTCTTATTGCTATTCTTTAACCAGTTCTCGTAGGACTACACTTTGTATTGACCGTATAATTTTGTGGTCTCATATGCAGGTCCTAGGTGAAAACTATGCTGCCATCAGACGAACACGGGGAGATGGAAACTGTTTCTTTCGATGCTTTATGTTTTCTTACCTGGTATTATCCTAATACATAAGTCTTGATAACTCTTCTGCTCTTTGTTGTTTGGGCATCTACCCTCCAGCTTGTTATTGGAGGGAAATTAATATGGTGCTGTGATTTTTACTACTAAAAAATGTGAGGTTACGGAATTAGGAGCATATTCTGGAGTCACAAGACACAAAAGAAGTTGATCGTATTACAGCAAATGTTGAAGAATGCAAGAAGACACTCCAGAGCCTGGGATATGCAGACTTTACCTTTGAGGATTTTTTTGCGGTAAATATTACACTTTTTTTTATTCTTGTTTTCTTTGTGATGCATCCATTTTCATGTGCTGGTGAAAATCTCTTCCTTCATCGATGCACAATAAGGTCTAGAAATGAACCTTGAGCTACCGATTGAGAGACAAATCTTGATACTTTGTGCATGTAAAAGGCTCTGACTAATCAAAAGTTTGGGCAGCCCTCTATGAAGGCTAACTTGTTATCCAATGATCCAATAATCCAATCACAAATGCTTTTGGTTATTGTTCCTTCTTACGCTCTTAACCTGACAATGGTTGCTGATAAAAAGGCCAAAAACATTTGATTAAAGAAATAAAGATGGTACCTTCTCTGTGTTCCTTCAATGTCTGGGAGTTTGTTGCAGAGCCTTTTTCTGTCATAATTTACCTTATGGGGTGTTTGATGCATAAGTTTGGACAGGATTCAAGTAGCAAATACGTGCTATCGACACTCATATTTTTACCAGTTGTGTTTAGATTTCCTTTTCTGTTGATTTTCTACTATTATCTTTATGGATGATATCGAATAAATGAAGTATGGCATCTTCTTTTAGCGTGGTGAAGATTTCCCTTCTTGCAGAAAGACCTCCTTTGTCATTCAATCCCTCAAGAGTCAAGTCGATTTGGATTATCTTTGACTCTGGGTTTATGTTGATTGGTGATTTCTCTTCAGATATTAATATTGTCTTGTATAGTTCTTTTCCGAGGACACCATTTGATGCATAAATATATTTCAGGTGGATAAGATTTAGTTTGTCCATGTCAAAAAGGTAGGTTTAATCCAAGAAATCGGTTGGCGTCATTAACTTTGGCATGAATATGCATGGTTAATTTCTTTTTGGGTTGCATTTCAATAGATGGATGCTTGTTTTTCTTTCTTATATTAAAACCAGTTCTTTTGTGATTTACAGTTATAAATCATTAGTATTCTATTATCGTACAATTTTTTGGTTGATAAGGATGGCTATTTAAATGGGGGAAACCCCCTGAGAAAGGGGACTATAGGGAGTTTAATGAGAGAGGAACTCATTAGACAAAGAAACAGTACAATCCAATCCTGAATTTAAACAGAAACTACATTGGCCAATTCATTACCGCATCCTAGGTATAGAAAAAATCTATAGGCTTAACCCTCTGAACTTCCTTAAGGTTTTCTAGGGGACTCATTTGCTTTACTCAATATTTGTGTTCCTTCTTGTAGATGAGGGGTTTTGAAAACTGAAACGTTGGAGAAAATATGAAATGCTTTCTTTACTAATTATTTAAATGTCCCTATTTTTTCCTGGAAGATATCTTAATTCTTAACTACTGCTCATTCTCTTAATTTGGCAAAATGCTATTATGGAGGATGAAGAGCTGAACTTCTATACCTTCATTTCAAAGTTTTAATTCTACAATGTCAGTTTCTCCTCCCCTCCCCCCTCTTCTAGTGGGTAAGCTGGGATCCTACAGCCTCAGTGTTGTAGTAGAATGCCAACCAATTGACTATGGGTTTGAGCCTCTTTAGCAATGTTTTGTTTGTAAATGGGCTTTAGTTTAATGTTTTGTTAAAATGTCTGTTGGAAAACAGTTTTTATTTTATTTTTAAATTGGACAAAAAGTTCCATGAAACCTTTGATGTGTAAATCTTGGGCGAGTTAAGGGTGCCCCATACCGGGGCAAATTATCCTACTATGCCTCCTTTTTCTGAGAATCACAAATGATCTTATTATTATTATTATTATTTTGATAATGAGAAAAACCTTCATTTTGAAAGAAAGGACAAACTACTCTTTGAGCATGCCTTCCTTCACCAAGTTTCTATTTACGTTAGATAAACAAGCCCCTTACACCATCTAGCTCACTGATCCTTATGATGGTAAGTGCATGCCCCAACAAGTTAGTCTCCGTGTCTCTCACCCTTTAAAGGAAATGACCAAATTTTCGCAATCTTTTCTGTTCTTTGCTTCTTCTTTTTTGAGAAAATGCTGACATACCATCTGATACGCCAAATAAAATGGTTTAAAAATGTAATATTTATTTCTGAATTTCCCGTTTCTTAGTATTTTCTTTACTTTTTAATAGTTTTTATGCTAATGCTTTACACATCTAATTCATGTATGCACCATTTCAGTTATTTCTTGAGCAGCTGGAAAGTGTTCTGAAAGGAAAAGAAACCTCCATAAGGTGATACATCTGGGTCCTCCTTAGCATCATTAATTGAGTATGGAGGAATTTGCTGTTCAAGTGGAATGAATATAATCTTTCCTTGTTTCAGTCATGATGAGCTTGTGCAGAGGAGCCGAGATCAGTCGGTTTCTGACTATGGTGAGAGAAATTAAACGTATGGAGGTGTTGATGTGTGTTATGTTTTAACATTTCCTCCTAACGAATTTTGTTGGTTAGTTGTAATGTTCTTCAGATTTGTCACCTCTGGAGAAATACGAAGGCGTTCTGAGTTTTTTGCACCGTTTATTCTGGGGTTATCAAACACAACAGTTGAACAGGTTTGTCTGATTTCAATTTTCATCTTAAATGGTCAATGAGTCTGTAAACAGGCTAGCTTAGTAAGCCAAGCAATTGCTCATTGTTTTTGTTCCCTTGTATCTCTTTCGTTCCTTTTTTATGTTGAGAATTCAAGGTGCATTATCATTTTTTTCCCTTTGGAAGCAAAATGAGATAATTAGAAATATCTGTAGTTATATTACCTTTGACATCCTGGCACACCTGACATATATCCAAGCCAGCTGAAATAGAGAATGAAAGTGGAATGCCATTGTTGAAGGGAATGAACTGTCTAATGTCCCTAAACTCTGAGATTAGGAGTTCGATCACTTCTCATTTTGGGAGGTTTTTTGACTTCTGGTTGGTCAAACTCATTCTTTCTCTTATTTTGTACTATTGAGTATTGGCTTTTGTCCTGCAAAGAAACACACACATGCAGACAGACAGAGAAACACAAACTCATACTATTTACCTCTCTCTCTCTCTCTCTCTCATATTTATGACTCTCATAATGCTTCATGAGCAAGGATTTTTAAGTCTTAGTTTGTCAAAGCTTGTTGTGACTTGGTTGAACCACAATGTGTCAGCCGAGTCGTTCTTAGTCTAGTTCAAACTGTTCTGGTCAGTCTGAATGTGATGGTTTTGTAATTCACAACATCTTGGTAGACATCTACTAGAATCTGGCACACAGATGTACATGTGCATGGTTTTGATAAGTTCGCTATTGGAACAGTTTTGCAAGGCTTCAGTGGAACCCATGGGGGAGGAGAGCGACCATGTGCACATCACTGCTTTGTCGGATGCATTGGGTGTGCCAATCCGTGTGATGTACCTTGACCGCAGTTCCTGTGATGCTGGCGGTGTCAGTGTGAATCATCATGATTTCATTCCTGCTGTCAATGATTCCGAGAATGCTACCAACAGCTGTTCTGGTGTCATGAAACCCTTCATCACTTTGCTTTACCGGCCGGGTCACTACGACATTCTCTACCCCAAGTGACTTACTATCGTCACCCTATCAGGTAAGCTGTAGTAGTTGGCAGGTGCTATGTTGTGAATCATCTGTGGTCCATCTTAGACAAATGGTGCATATTGGGCTTATAAAAGGGGTGGATGCACCATTCATGGGTCCCAGCTGTATTTCTTAGTCAAGATTTACCTGATTGGATGGTCATAACCATCAGATTCATTGGACTTATTTTTCTGGATCTTAGGCATGCATGTGTGCATGTGGCCTGAGAACAGGAAGGTCCGGATCGACAACCAAACTGCCCCGTGCACGGCTTTGGATATAGATCTGACTACCAACAAGAATAATTAGTTTTGGATGATTATGATTATCTGATCAGGTATTTCCTGTAGTAGAATTCTCAATTTCGAAGGTGTAGCCTGTCGGATAGTGGGCCATCCTAGATGTGTGACTTGTGTATGGCCATAACATTTTAAAATTACAGCAAGGATCTGGAAGATTCAGACTCGTTGTTTCCTCCATTTATTTATATAAAGTCCTTTGCATCTATTTTTTTTTTTTTATCGCAGGCTGCTGGCCGTGCTACAGCAAGCAAATGGGTTCATCTGTCAGAAGGAAAAAGTCTTCAGCTCTGTTGCCCCTGCCTTGACTTGTGGTTCCAATTGTTGATAAGCTTCTGAGCCATGCAAATTAGACACGTATAGAACTAAAGATTTGGACTATTCAGCTTTCAATACAAGATGACACGCATTATCCATGAGCAGGTCTTCTTTTTTATCATTTAAATGAATGCATCACACTTAAAAAGGGCAACAGGCCTGCAACAATAGACCAAACAAACTATATCCATGTTGGTGTGCTTGTGAATGGTGTTTGAGAAGTCCATCGCTCTATATTAACTGGAACCCGAGTTTTGTCAAAGATTGGATAAGACTCACTATTCACAAGCACAACTGGTCTTTATTGAGCATCTGATGATTTTAATTATGCTGTCTAACACATTCCTTTGGACGGTCAGAAAGCTCTGATAAACTGCTCAGGAAAACTCTTATGCGTAGATGGTTATGAGCATTTTGCGGGGTTTACATTTGGCTAGGAAATCTGAGGGGAGCCATTGTTTAAAACTCATTCCTTTGGACGGTCAGAAAACTTTGATAAACTGCTTAGATGGGTATCAGCATTTGACTGGGTTGTAAAAAAACGGAAAATTCTACAATCATCGGGTAACATGAAAAAATGCAACTTCATGGGTCCATGATGTGGTACAGTGATGATAGTCCATTGCTGACGATCTGATTGATGGACTTTTCTCAGTTGTTGTTTAGACTTTTGTCCAAACGTTAAGTGAAAGGTTGACCTTGGATGATAGGAATGGGTCCGAGTTTGATATCCCCTGTTTGAAGTCCCCCTCTCAAATGCCAGGTGGAGTATGCATTAGGGCCCACTAACCTTTCTACTTTAAAGGCAAACCTTGCCTCCAATAAATGCCTCAGGTTGTTCAGCACGCCCACATCAATGATAATCACGGACCATAGTATAAGCCACATGGTGCACGCTTAGAGACCCCTAATCGTATGGATGTTTGCCTCATCCCTATGTGGACAAATATAGCAAATATCAGCATGATTAGCGATTTCAAACCTCTGGATCTGAGGACCCCAAATAATGCTAGAAATCTACAGTTAAAAATCAACTCATGAAAACGACTTCAAACATCGATATGGTCAGTGTGATCTGAGTTGTGTGCCACGTGTAAGGTGCTGCCACTTGTAAGGGTGGCGATCCCCTAGTACTCTTTATAGTATTAAATGGTCTGGATCGTGCAACAGCAAAAAATTCTGGCATATCAAGCATTTTTCCCTCCATTAATACAAACGCAGAACTTGATCTCTCTGCATTCTGCAATCCTCCGTGCCAAGAAAGGTATGGATTAGTTTTCACTGTCAAGGCTACACAATCATATAAAGACATCAAGCAACGAGATCAACTTCATCGCGATCGGGAGCGACCACATCTAATCTCATCATACTCCTGTACTCATCTGGAACAGGTGCACCCGCTTGAATACAGAGCTCCACGACGGCGGGTGCCTTGCCATAATACCTCTTAAGGTCATTTGCCAAAGCGGGCCCATGCGGGTCCCTCACATGCCACACATAGTTGGGCCCAACTAAATCATCGATTGTTGCTTCCTGCCATGCATGCAAACCGTTACGGGACTGGTGCTTCGAGGCTCTGCAGATCCTCACCTTATGTCCCTTGGGCCCCACTTGAACTTCAGGACAATAACCACAAGTCTGCACACTATACTTCTCCATGATCTTCTTAGCTCCCAATCTCATCTCAAACCAAGACTCCAGTGTCTCCACACTCAATTCTTTTATGCACTTCTCTTCCTCACTGTTTGACTGGAATCCTTCCAGAGATCGAGGATCTCTATCAATGTCTGCTTCTTCCGTCTCCGACTCGAAATCTACAATCCTTCCTTCGATCCAGTAGACGGGTTTTGTTCTTCTCCTTGTGGGATAATCTTCAAGGTCCAGTCCTGCTTGTATACAGAGCTCTACAATTGCTGGGAGTCTCTCAACTCTAGATCGTTCATCATGTCCTATCCTCGGTTTTCCGACTCGGTCGTGGAGGTGGAAGCACTCCGGGAAATGTACAACGTCTTCGATCCCTCCTCTTCTCCACATATGAGAGGCGGTCCGGAAACCGCTCTTAGGGCCGGTGCACGTCCGTATTTCGTGACCCACATGACCAATGTGAACTTCAGAACAGAACCTGAGAGACATGTTCAAGGAGTAGGTTAGTTACGAGACGAATAATGCTAGAGATCGTGACTACCGAACATAAAACAGAGTTGCATCCCCATGGACCAAACCACAAAAAAATAGGGTATTTTAGTAACAACTCCTGAAATTTGAAAGTACTTTTTAAGTACCCCCTTATACTTTCAAACATTAGGATGACCCCCCTTGACCGAGTTTAACACTGGCTGACTTGAGCTAAAACGGACTTGAATCACACGCCATTACACTTGTAATTGCAATATTATGGTCCTTTCATAGGTGCATTAACAGGTGTATGATGCATGTCACGTTTCAATGTTAGTCAAATGATGGTTGAGGTAGGTCAAGGGGGGTAATTCTAAGTTTGAAAGTATAAGGGTATTACAAATTACTCTCAAATTTCAGGGGGGTATTACTAAATTTTCCAAAAATTATTTTGAATCGTCAAAATAAACTTGACAATTCAAAAGGTAAGACCGTTAGAGTATAATGGTCAATAATGCTCAAATTTCCACGGTTAAATTAACCCATGAAAATAATTCAAATCCAACGCCTAGAAATCACTAATCGGGCTGATTTTTGATTTGTAGATCCACCTAGGTATTGGCCAATCATCCATACGGTCAGAGTCCTCTAAGAGTGTGCAAGGTGGGTCCCTGAACGCTTGCTTGAAGTGGCAAGGGGTGATATCGAACTTGTGGAAGGCATTTTCATAAATTAAGCAAATTGAAGCACAATTCGTGGGTGCTTTCAACGGGTCAAGGTGCCCTCACAATTCGTGGGGGTGCGACTAAAATTTCCCTTATGTAATGTCAAAGGAAATAGAAGAGTAGGGGCAGAAAAAACATGAAACGAACCGTCGAGCATCCATACCTGCATCGTTTGACGGGAACGACGACATTGACGAGCTTCAAGAGGCCGTGGAGGAGTGATTCCCTGGCTCGGTAGACTTGTTGAGCCACTTCGACGAGTTCTGGAATCAATAGACCATTCTCCGGAGGTTCTTCAAGGATCTTACAAGGCTCGCCCTTTCTTGCTGCTCTCTCCTCCTTTGCTCTTCGAATCAGAATCTTCATGGGGGTCGTATAGGGTTTCCTCTCCGATTTCGTCTTACGAGGCTTCGGTATGTCTGCGTACAGCGGATCATCTCCATCTCCGTCTAGGGCTAGGGTTGTTCCGGAGGCAAAAGAGGAGCTAGGGTTTAATCGGAAGTACAGTCTCTTGAGATGTGAACTTTCCCAAATTACCTTTCTCTGCATCCGATACAAAACCCAAACGCTTCTCTATAATCTATAGTACCCCCAGGGCAGCTGTTGTAAAGTTTCACCTTCATGAAATGGGCAAAGCGTTACTCCGTTGGGCTTTGTTGGTTAGAAGTCGGAGCAAATACAAAAGGTTAAATGACGACTGTGCCCTCCTTGTTAACATGCATTTGTTGATTAAAGCATTTTTTTGGGTAGTAAATCCAATGGCTAGAAATCATCAATCAAGCTGTTTTTTAGTGTGTTTATCCACCAATAGGTGTGCGCTGAACATCCAATCATTGGGCCCAAAAAATTATCTATGTGGGGCCACGAGAGTCCTCTGCATCAAGAATAGTTTTATATAAAGTTTTCCTATTACGCATACAAGGGTTGTTGCTTACATGAGAAATATTTTGCTCGAGTAGAACTTGTGTCACAAGATGTTGTGACGGAAGCCGGTCACAGCATTCAATACGAGCCACGTGGTATACTATTAGAGGATGATGACCGTATGGATGTTTGGACAGTCCCTCAGTGGACCGGTACACAAAAAATCAGATTGATTTGTGATTTTTAACCGATTCAATTGAAGATACTTTCATGGGTTGATTTTAACGGTAGGATTTGAGCATTATTGAGCGTTATTTGAGTGCAAAAAATCCAAAGGTTGTAAATCACTAATCAGGATGATTTTTGGTTTGTAGGTCCACCTAGAGACTGGCCAAACATCCATATGGTCAGCGCCCTCTGATCGTGTGCCACGTGGCTCTTATTGAGTGCTGTGACCTGCTTCTGTCACAACATCTCGGGACACAAGTTTTACTCCTTTACGCTCACTAACCTTATGGGTATGTGGCAAACAGCACTCGGGTACATGCCGAGAACTCTTTGGTAGTCAGCGGCTTCGCTGACAGCCAGCTGTCATCAAAGTTTTACCCTAGGACTCACAACTTAGGTTAGTTAAGTTTCCACGTCGACCTTTCCAATCCACCCTTACGGTTGTCTAAAGCTTTGTTAGAAGACCTGATCGTTTCCTCATCTCAGGTCGCTTGATGTATATATATTCTTATTTGAGTAAAGATACAAACCATACCAATAAAACAAAAAAAAAAAAAGAACGACAAAGAACTAAAAATTAGGTGGGTACTCTTGAGCATGTGTTGTGGAATTCCGAATAAACCTTCGATGACACCTGCAGTGCACCCAATATAAGCCACGTGGCACATTCTTAAGAGGACACCGACCATATGGACGTTTGGCCAATCACTAGGTGGACCTACAAACCAAAAATCAGCCTGATTAGTGATTTCAAACCTTTGGATCTTTGTACCCAAGTAATGCACAATAATGCTGAAATTCCTACTGTTAAAATGAACCCATGAAAATAACTTCGATCCAATGCTTAGAAATCACTGATCACGTTGTTTTTTGGTTTGTAAGTCCACCTAGTGATTGGCCAAACATCCATTCGGTTAGCGTCCTCTTAAGAATGTGCCAAGTGGCTCATATTGGCTGCAGTCGGGGGCAAGGTTTACTCGTGGAATCCCTGGGACGATGCCTCACCAACTGAGCCTCCATTCTGTAGTCTGTACCACCCATTGGATTGGTCAGGGGCCAGAAAGATTAGTTAGTAGGATGAAACTGAACATCTGATCAGCTGCATTATTTCAGACGGTCAATAACATCTTCGGCAACCAAAAGGAAGCTTAGATTATCAACGACCGTTGCATTATAGTTTTCAAATAAATAGGTGAATGAGAAGATGGCACAGTTGATGTTGCATGGCAAGCAGAAGCGCCTGTGGTAGAAATCTAGCTAGATTAGAAGAAATTGGTAGATCGTTCAAGTCTTGATTGCAGAGGGCCCATGATAAAGATTGCACAACATACAAGAAGAGGAATATAAACAGGAGAGATCAACCAAAAGAGAGACAAAGCCACACCTTCAATTACCGGCGGACCCAGCGTCTCTTTCATCAGTAGTACACACTACACAACAAACAGCACAACAAAAATTTTCTCAACCAGAGCTCTCTCTCTCTCTCTCAGCCACCAACCCTGCCCAATTGAAAAACAGAACCCAACATGGGCTCCAAACAAACAAAACAGTAACAAAGGAAAAAAAATTTGTAGGGAAAGAAAAGCAGAGAAGCCTCCTCGAACCACTGCAACATCGCCTTCCCTCAGTCAGAAACTCCTGTACATTTCTTTATTCTCACGATCATCCAAAATCTCGAAGCTCTTCCCTATTGTGCCTTTCTCTAACCTCATTTTTGGTCTCAATATTACAAATTTAAAATCCCACAAAAAATGTGAAGTCTCTCACTCAGGCTCTGGTAGTGCATTCCGGTATCCAAAATTGAAAAAAAAGGCTTCTCAAAAGCACCCAAAAGAATCCGTCTGCCTGCCACCGATATTTAGTTACTAGAATTGGGGTGGATATGATTTGTATTACTCAGTTTCAGTTCTAAGGTTAGTGCCCCTCAAAAGAGCTGCTTGGTCACTCTGAGTCCTTTGTAGAACCCGACAAAGAGTCCATCCCATTGGAAGAATCCTCCCCATTTCCAGAGGTTGATGGGCTTTCGTTGTCCTCGTTGCTGTTGGTCCGTGGTTTGCCAGTCCTAGATCGGATATTGACCCCCATCGGGAAGGGCTCCTGCAGAGAGAAACGGGAAGCTTTTGTGATTTTTGGTGGCCAAAAGGTATTTCAGTCAATTAAAAACTAGATGCAATAAAATATTCATAAAATCTGTCAAGCACACATTTAGAATCATAAGAAAATCCTTGAAAGAAAAGCTATAAAAACCTTTTTTGTTTTTTTTGTAATTAAGCTCTTTCATTAAGAAACAAACGGAGCAAACAACTAAGAGACACCCCTGGAGGAATCTTTCCCTCAACATGAGAGTCAACCATTCGGGAAAAGAGGTTTCCCAAATTTGGGGTGAGACGAGAGTTTTAGCCTTAGAGGCAGCTATAAATAAACCTTGAAATGTCAATTAATAGTAGGCCTAATGTGATGTGATGGTTCATACCTGATCGCCAGCATTTGGACCGTCAGAATGGAAGAGAATAGGGCGGCATCTTTTGTCCTCATTCATCAAGCTAGAATTCTGGAAATGGGCAATGAGAGCAGCTTTCCCCTGTATGCGAGCATACGCAAGTGATGCCACCTTTTCGCTGTTGAACTTCTCCCATTTCTTACCATTGAATGCCTACACAATATAAGTTTTTCTCTTCCTCTCAGCTTAGGGTTAGAATGGAAGAAATCTGTAGCAGAAATATCAGATAATTTTATATTACGAACCTGAAAGAATGGAACGATCTGAAGAGGATCAATCATGTTAATGAATGCATAACCCACATTGCATTTGTTCTGTAAAGAAATGTACCAAGGTAGAATCAGTAGAACTAACATATGGAAACTCTGAAGAGACTATTAATATGGTAAATAAAGCTTTTGCAGTATAATTCACTAGCCTTGAAGTCAATTGGCAAATAAATGAAATCATAAGTTCCTCGATGGTGTTCATCAATCGCAGCCAAAAGCATCTTTGAAGTGTACCTACAGTTATCACCAAATCAATTCAAAGAGCCAAGTAAAGAAGAAAGCCAATGCTTTCTACAGTGGGACGACTGCAACGGAAACGAACAATTAGACAGCATTTGATAAAACAGGACAGCATGAAGGAATTTCATCCTGCCTCCCCCATCAGTCAAGAGGGATATCAAAGGTGCTAGTACTAGACTTGGTGGATTTGGATGATCCAATCCGGGAAGTCTCCTCAACATCAGCCTGATTTGGATGATCCAAACCATCCATGAGTGGACGCTTGGCTTACAGAATTAAGATATGGCCAACCAACTGAATGGTTGCCATTCATGAAATTTCATGTCAAGTGCCAAATTATTAAAAATTGCATCATGCATTAACCAAGTTCAAAATATTAGAAAAGATGATGTTGAGCGGAGGTGAGAAGAAATTTTTAATAAAAAGACAAACAAACTGGATGCATCCACATACTTGTTAGGAATGTTTTTTATCATAAGTGTTGTTCGGGTATCTTCCCCACGCATTATGCGGTCAATATCTAGTTCATACTGTTTCTTGTTGTCAGCCTGATTGGAACTGGCTTCATTCCTACGGCTTCTAACCCGCTCATTAGGAGATTCAAACAAGTTCGGCACAGGGATCATTGGGTTTCTGCCCGGGAACATATGGCACCTTTGCTGAGGAGAGTGCAGCCTGACACTTGTAGAAGGAATTGATGGGTCCATACAGTTTCCACCACCACGAGGAAAGATGTTATGGGAAGCAAGTTCTAAAGGATGCAGTGCACTGCCAGAAAGTCCCATACTACCAAGAGAACCTGGGTGGAAATCAGATGCCTGAGGAGATTCCCCTGCATAGGCATGTCGCCTGTCCCAGAGAGAGGGATTAATGGCTGGTGCTGATCCCACATGGTGGTGGTGTATAGGTAAAACTGTGTTCATCATATGAGATGGCGCCCTGGGAAGTCCATGCAGTGGCGGGGGATGAGCATGAACACTGTTGACAAATGATGGAGAATTTGGCCACACCATTGTGCTTGGAGGATGAGGGTGATATGAATTTGAGTTACTCCACGCATGACGTTGTCCATGAAGAGGGCAGCTCCCATTACCAGAAGAACCAAAAACTGCAAAATAGAGGATCTGTTAATTATAATGCAAAAAGAAGAAAAACCAAACAACATTAGGTAAAATTTCAACAAAATTCGATCCAGCTAAACACTAGGTGGGTCAAATCTGAAACTGGTAAATGAAAAGGGGGCACTGTAGCCAAAAAAGGAAAAGAGAGACAGTTCAACCAGTTAAATGGGAATATCAAGTACTCGGTCAGACCCAAAGCATGGGTTAGACAGGGTTGGGTGCTTCCGTGTATTCCTTGGGTAGACCGTAAGAACAAATACTGCAGAACACATGAAGCAAGTGCAAAGAAACGGAGTAGGACCCACTTGGGAGATCTCATAGGAAAAACTCCATTTATCTACTTCAAGCTATCTGCATTTTTTGGTTCTTGACTCCCTCAAAGAATGAGATAAATTAGATGGTTAGGCTAATCTGCTTGGGTAGCTTTTGGGCAAGGATATCCCCTAGATGCGACTAACTGAATGATGGGTCCCACCCTTCTGCACATGCATCAAGTCTACTACTGTGTCTTTTTTTTCCTTGATCGACTAGGTCCACTATGCTTCAAGTGTCTCCCTGCACGTGCATCAAGTGTACCAACTATCAGGTGGTAGACCTTCCTCATAATCTACCCAATGTGATCTTACATTTTCTCTTCTACTAGGTTTTTCCATTGTTCTCTCTCATTTTCTCATTTGGCTAGTAGCAGCAAACGACCAGTTCTGCACTAAAACGGTAAGGAAATAATATGATATGAAGAAGATAATTCTAATAACAGAAAAGAAATAAGACTACGTCCAATGATCCATCGCACTTACTGCCGTCATTAAGTTCAATTGCGTGCCCATTCGAGCCCAACCTGTGGATGTGCCTGTTATCGATTCCTTCTGATGGTCTCGGACTGATGTTTGCTGCCATGGTGCCAGGAGAGTTGTAAGGAACACCATTGGCTAAACCTTCATGATACTCTGGAAGCGAGTGAGGATGAAAAGTTGGCATGCATTGGAAACCGAACTTCATTTGGCCCAGTGAGTGATTGGGCTCACCTAGGCCAGATTGATTGCCAACTGACGCAACCCTCATCAGAGAGGGTAAGCTATGAGGAACACTAGAGGAGATCCCATGATGGAATCCATTGTCGATGAATGACTGATATGTGCTCTGATTTCAGAGTGCAGACCCTGGACAGCTCCATTCTCCATGCAACTAGACCCGATCGCCCCACCATTTGAAACTAGTCCTGAAAAAAACTGCTGAGTGAGACAGCGTAAACATTTCCTTAGTGTAGCATAAACTAGTTCTTTATAAGCAAGTGTTATTATCAGGCAAAAAACATACCAAAGCATCCTGATGGTGAGTTATTAGGAGGGCTTCCCTGTTGTCGACACACACTGGATTCCTCCTGGTCCAGCTCGGGAGAGAACTGTTGCATCAAACTGCAGAAAAGAGTAGTTCAGTTAAAACTTAATGTTGACAGACAAATACAAAACATGATATTAAGAAATGCACCTACAAATTTCTACAAAAATACACGTGGATGATAACAGCCAAAGAAAGGAATCCAGGAAACACTCTCACTTCACATGAGGCGTCACCAGTGAATTGAAATTAAAATGGAGGCAGAAGTAGAAATGAGGCAGACCAAGTATTTCAGATCCAAATCCGTTGTTTGTGTGACAAGCTAAGGTCCTTGTATTCTCCCACCCAAAAGTGGAAGGTTTGATTGATATTAAAATGGAGGTAGAAGTAGAAAAGTGGGAGAGCCAGTGTTTAAAAAAAGAGGTTTCCATCTCCCCTCAAAACTTGGGTATCCATTTAATGAGGGGTAAAGGATAAAAAGGGAAGGAAAGAAAGTGAGTGTGCTTGGACAATACCACCGTCTTGCACCCCCGGGGCGGCTTGGTTCGAGCTTAATCTGCTTCCCTGCAATATCACTCCTGTTCAATGCACGAAGAGCAGATTCTGCAGCTCTAACATCGTAAAACTCTATGAATTTGTGATGACGCTTGTGTGGAGTTTCACGGATCTGAGACCAGGAACAAAAATTAGCTAAATTGATAATATTTCAAAAATACTTTCAAAAGTTAGTGAAACACAGAAAATTGATGAACCAGCTCACCTCCTTAATTTCTCCATACACACCAAAAATATGGCGCAGCTCATCATTTGAAACAGAAGAATCAAGATTGAAGACCACGAGGGTGCCCTGGTTAATATCTTTCTCTGAAGGGTTATCCTAACAATGAAAGAGCGACAATTCAAGATATCGACTGACAAAATATTATATGTGAGATTCATCAATATACATGTGTGTGTGTGTGTGTGTGTGACATGCAGAATGCACAAAGATATTAATAATGATATTTAATTGATAAAAAATAATAATAGTGAAAATGACGACAGCAAAGCAACAACAAAATATTATGCATGCCCCAAACGGCAGAACCAGCATAGGTGTACCTTTGGAATTGAGAAGTGTATGTCAAGCTTCCTACGTCTCAACGGCTTGTTTTGAAGTGCTTTCATGGCATTGCGTGCTGCCCTTATATCATAATAAGAAATCATAACAAAACCACGGTGCTTGCAGGCCGTATAAAGAGTGCGGATATCTCCATATTGCTGAGCCCACAGCACACAATTGTCAGCATGATTAAAAAGACTCTTTAACACTCTATAAGATAAAATGATCAAGAAAGTGGCATGGACAGACTCCGATAACTAAAATATGAAAATAGATAAACAAAGAATAAGTACCTCAAAAATAACCCTTAGCTCCGAATCTTCAACACTGCTATTGATATTTCTCACAAAAAGTGTTCTAGAAGGGTGTTCACCATAAGGGTGTTCCCCAGCAATTGAGCCATTCAATCCCCCCTGCAGACCATTACAAATTCCCCCAGCAAAATCTGAATTTCTTTGGCCCCCATCATCTCCTTCTAGTTCCATCCCTCCGCCACTGCTAAACAGATCAAAATCTTCTATATCATCTCCATTATTGGGTTGAGCAATATACTCGAACTCATTGATCACTCCAGATAGCAAGTCATCATCATCAGGAAGGAGGTTCCCAATGGTCTGGGCCTCAATTTCTTCAAGTGATTCAAAAGGTTCCTCTTCCTCATAGTGCGAGGTAACAGCATCGACAGACTGGCCGAACAGAACATTATTTGATGATAATCTCACTGCACCACAAATAATCCAAATTAAGGGAAGATACTAGAACAATAGATTGATTAGCAAGGCGGGGGTTAAGTATTAACAGTTCAAGTATCCAGGCTGGCGCCCCGCACTAATACATAAATAAGGTTAAGCATTGCATGAAAAAGAGAGCTTACTCTTTTTATTAAATATTTCTGACAAGGAACTCGAGAAGAGACCATTCTCATATTGGGCTCCATTCATATCAACCTTGTTGCCCTCCACAAAATGGGATGCTGGCTGCACAGATATATTTGACCTTGTTCCTAGATCGTGGTCTGCAGATCTCCTCCAAGAAGTCGTGGACAGGTTGGTTGTTCTCTCTGCTCCCACCGCATGCCGCTCTAGGCTAAACTTGGCTTTATGGTCTCTCATTAGATAAGGCTGAGGAAGTTCCAAGCACTCCATTGATTGTGTTCCCACTGGTAGAAGTTTCTCCAGTGGTGATGAAACAACTGACTTGCTTCCTGGTGTTCGTGCCATTGCATCCATTCCTACTCCAGAAGAAAGGCAACATTGAAGCAGCAATAAAATAAGAATTTCATCTTTCAAAGTATAGCTTAAAACAGGCATAGACCAAAGAGGATATGGGATGGAAATCAAGAACAATTTTATTGACTCAGTTATGCCAAAGAAATAACAGATATTACGATAAAAATGTAATGTAGAGGAAATAAAAGAGGAATATATAAAATTTAGAAACCAAGAAAGGTAACAGTCACCACTAAGCAACAAGATCTACCAGCTTAAAAAAATGTTAGCTTCGTCATATGATGCATAAAAGTGAAACCAAATTTGCAATATAAATTGCATCTCTTTTCCCAATCTGGTCTCACTTAAATATATAATTCACACTGATGATCCAAGTTTGCAAGAAATTTTCATAGAGAAGTTGAAGTTAATAAATTTTACCAAACTCCAACGGAAACCAAGTTTCTCAGGTAATAACTTTGCACTCATAAGGCTAAAAATGAGCACAAATGCACCTTTTGTACAAGGATATGCCATCTGCACTCCCTAGAATCTCTCCGAGCCAAACAAGAGAATGGCTGTCAACATTGGCTCGAGTTAACTCGTGCAGAGATATTGATCATATAAGCAAACATGCCCCATAAAAGACTAATTTCACCCCTCTTAACCCCAATATCAAACCACTCACATTCGAAAATGGGCTATTCCCAGACAATGAAAGAAGGATTCTAAACAGGTTCTTTAAAATAAGAAACTCCTATGCTTTGCACAAAAGAAATGTTCCAAGACAGGCTTCCCGAGCTATAAATTCAGAAGGGGGGCTGATTTCACTCAGCGATTAGAACTCAATTTGCGTCCAACTTTAACCTCCTTAATCCAAATTATGGATGTTGTGTGCTAGGTTCCTGAACTATCTTTAACAATTTGGAAAAGTGAGAAACTCCAAACTCTTAGGTGCCAGCAATCATAGCAATCTGTACATCACAGCCAACCAATCATCTAAATTAATACGTGGTTTTTCCGATGTACTATAACAGTTCATTCGCGTGTCATGCCTATTTATGGTATGGTATTATCTCATGTATACCCTGCCATTGCTTTATTGAACAGGTGTAAGGCATCCTCATTCATCTTGTTATAATACTTATTTTGGGTGTCAGAATTTTTTCTGCCCCTGAAATATTGATGGGATCTCCATCCAAAAGGTCCAACCACTTGGTGGGTTCCGAGAGTCCAGGAGATCCGAGCGATCGGATCTCTTTCCCAATAGTCTGCTATGTGAGTCCTTTCTAAAATTATTAAACCAGAACTTACAAGTTATGTGTAGGAAAAACAGGATTGGTTTCCACAGACAAACATGCTACACGGGACTGGTAAAAAATCATACAGGATTATTTCAACAGCCTGTATGATGCAAATGGCATCCTTGTGAAAACAACCAATTAATGTGGAAACTGTATTTCTAGTTTAAACAAGACTATTTATGAAATAAAGTATATTGAAACAAGATTAATGTGCGAATAAATCACTTGCTAAAATTTCGTTGGCTTTCGATTATATCAAAATCTCATACAAAGTCATGCTTTTCATGGATTTAAACAATGGAAACCTCAACCCATAAATTTAAAGATATTTACCATGGTGATCAGGCATGGATTCGGGCTTCCAAAATCCAACTTGCCTCTGCCAAACAAAACAACAGAGAAAATGTGGATTATTAAAGTAAACCCAAAATGGAAAACAAAAAAATTAATAAAAGAATAACAGACATCACAAATTCTCTGAAGCAGGATTTTCAACGCGGCATTGTCAAATAGTATGAATTACTTCCAACTTTAAAGAATAGATCAATCTAAAAACTAGTAAATTCTGAATGGGTTTAATTATGTGTCTGGAGGATCCATACCTCGGGAGGAAAACAGATTTCTTCGTAGAAGTAGGATGATGGAGACAAACTCCTTTGATCCATTATTTTAGATGGCATCCTGCAACTCAGAAACCATAAACCCTAAGAGAGATAAAATTCAGTGTTCCTCGTCTCTCTCACTAGCCCCATACAGCGTGCATGCTCTTCGACAGTCTATTCAATTTCCCCTCTGCATAACAATAGGATCAGATAATTCAAAAGGATTAGAGACATTCCAAGTAATTAACTGAGAAAAGATCAAATAAATAAAACAGAGAAGAAGAGAGGGAGTATACAAAGTATTGCCGCAATTCCAACATAAAGAAATCTTACTATTCTAGAGCACAAAATACATACTCAACCAGAAAAAAAAGGCATTTTTCTTAGTCCATCTAAAAGATCACGAAGTAGAAAAAATCGAGAGGAGAAAGATACAAATCAATAAGAATAATAAGACTAACCGAGCAGCTGCGATCAGGAAATTTCTTTCCTCCAAAAACCAGAATCCTTACTATAAAATCCCCAAATTCAAACTCAGGATCGCTACAAACCTAATTCCCGAAATAGTTCACGAGGATCAACTGAAATACCTAACAGATCGTGAATCAATGAGAAACCACCCCAAAAATATTTTTTTGCCTAACAGATATCGTGAATCAGTCAGAAAAAGATGAAAAAAGAAATTCCTTTTCCTATCCAGAATAGACGAGATCAGCGAGAAGTGGCACTAAAAAAAACCTCCAATTCAAACAATAGATCCCATCACAAACTCAAAACCTATCAAAGGAACCACCTTTCATCCCTAAATACAACTGATCAGACGATTAGATAATGAGAAAAACTTAAAACTTAAAACACCAAAAACAACAAGAATTAAAAAAAAAAATCTCACTATAATCAACATCGCCACCTTCGACTTCTTATCTCTCCCTCTCGTTCTCTTCTGTGCAATTTTTTTCTATTTCAGGAGGGACGATTTAAACAAGACGAATTGGGGGAGAGAAATCGAATAGATTACGGCATAAGGCAAGGGGATTGAAGAAGGGATCTCGGTATCTGTGCCGTGTAAGAACCTCCAACACTTTGATACCCTTCTATTCCCTGCATTGCAAGTTAACACCACCACAGAGAAAGAATATAATATTTTATTCAAAACGAGAAAGAGTTCTCTCGCTCGCTCGCATCGTTGCTGGAGTTTTTGAGCTTTGTGTCGGGATCAATGGAGTTTCTGGCGAGGGAACAGAGATTTTCCCGGCGAGATTCGAACCCTCGCTCACTCGCCGAGAGAGAGCGAGAGAAATTGGAGGGTTGGTTGGCTTTGAAAAGACAAAAAAAATTATAAGCGGGTTTGTGTGGACAAACGGCAAGGTAGAACGAACCAGAGTACCAGACCGCTCTTACAAACAGCCTCCGACACGCGCGGGGTGGGTATGGGGAGTAGACAGAGAAAGAAGCGGGGACGAGGCGTTAACTTGTATTTTTTTATTGTTTAAGCAGCACCGTTAACAAGTTAACGACGTTATGTTCTCATGCGGGATGAGGTCACTCTCACTGTACGGACAGCCAAGCGAAATGCAAGCCGATCACTTGGTCGAGCCAAATGAGTTTAATATTACTATAATGCCCTTAATATTTGATGAGAAAAACGATTTATTGAGGGTATTCTTAGTCAACTTGAGTGGTCATTTATAGACACGAGGTCCACAGCCAAGTTTTAGTAACTTCAGGTCCGTTGGATTGTATTTGAGCAAGGACGCTTACAGATATCCGTATGAAAATCGTGACAATCTTAGAGACCACTGATCATATGGATGGACATCCCTAAGCTAAGTGGACCTACAGACCAAAAATATCCTGATGGTGATGATTATAACCATTGTAGTCACGCTTTTCATATGTTTGATTCTTAACCGTGGGATTCATGCATTGTTTGGGGTAATTAGATCCATACGTTAGAAATAACCAACAAGTCCGATTTTTGGTCTATATCTGTCCAATTAAGGATTGGATAAACATCTATACGGTCAGTAGCCTCTAATATTGTGCCACATAACATAGGACATCCATGAGAGTCTCCACCAACAAAAAGAGAGATAAAAAAATTCTCTAAAATAGACTAATCCTTCTTAAGGCTCAGAACATTGATGTCGGACCACAGTATGAGCCACGTGGTAGATTCTTAGAGACCACTGACCGTATAGATATTTGGACTATCCCTAGGTGAACCTAAATACCACAATATAAGCCTGATTAGTGATTTCACACCTTCAGATCTTTGTACCCCACTTAGGGTTGGGGCCAAAAATCATACGGTCAAAGATCTCTAAGACTATGCCACGTGTCTCGTATTAGGCTCCATCATGATGAACATTCGTCATCAAAGTTAGTAATGATGACAGCGGACTGTCATCGATACCCATGACAGCCCACAATATGGGCCACATGGCATACTCTTCGAGGACGCTTACGGGATGGATGTTTGGCCAATAGGTGCACCTACAAACAAAATATCAACATGATTAGTGATTCTAACTGTAGAATTTGAGCTTTATTGATCAATATTTGGGTACAAAGATCCAAAGGTACGAAGTCGCTAATCAGGCTGATTTTTGTTCTGTAGGTCCAGCTAAGGATAGGCAAAACATCCATGCGTTCAGAGTCCTCTAAGAGTACGCCACGTGATTCATATTGTGGGATTGTCATCGATACGCTGTTATCAAAGTTTTACTCTTGAATAATTATGGTCCACAACAGCGTTTGACTCAAAACGCTGGGGAAAAAATGCTGTGCGGCCCACATGGGTGAGGTCCTAAGGCTGATTTTTGGTGAGGACACCATCAATGAAGTTCGCCAAACTCCCATACCACGTAGCTCATAAGGACATCAATGAACATTTTTGCTCAGAGACGTCATTGAGCAAAAATGAACTCGTCCATCACCATGGAGTTCGCCCCCCCCTCAACGTGTTCCGATATTTCTACCTGATAGAAATCCGTTGTGTGGCAAAAAGAGGCAAGATTGCTATGCTAATTTCTCATTCTTAAAAAATCTAAAAATTCAACAGCTGCTATTAGTAGGATAAAAGTAGAATTACAAGGTGGGTCATACGCATGACGTGGACAATGGCACCGTTCAATCTAGAGGATTATGCGCCAATGACCGTGCACTACGTATGCCTGGGGTTACTTTTTAAAAAGTTTTTCTTTTTAAACTAAATCCAAGGTATATGTGGCGTGAGATCATTGAGCACATGATCGCGGCTTAAATAATCCCCCACTTCAAAAAAAAATTCTCAGGATCTTCTATCGAACGGGCAATCTAGATTAGCCATGTCAGCCTCTCTCTCTACAGAAAATCCGCATTGCATACTAGAGTTCTGGAGTAGAGGGATGTTTTGGTAATTTAACCTCAATGCTTCTCTTCTACAACATTTCCATACGCTCAACCAAACAAGGGAAAAATATGTTCTAGTAAAATGAAAATATTTTTCTTCCTGTGAACCGACAGCTGAAATTCTTACACACAAGAGCCACATTAGAGCATCTCAAACGGAGGTCTCCAATTTGGAGCACAAAAATATTAATTTTTAATATAAAGTGCTTTTACAGTACTTCGGTAACCGTGTCTACTCCAACCGCAGTCTCTTGTTTTATCTCTAAATCACTGTTCCTCTCAAAAGCAATAAGGATACAAATGAAAATAGAATTTAATATAACATTTGAAAAAGGTCAAAACTGTCATTAATCAACATCAACAGTAATAGAGACCCCCATCCGGGGTCTCTAGATTTAGAGACTCAAAAAGGGGTCTCTAGAATAGAGACCCCTTTTGGAGTACGGTTGGAGGGTTGTTTTTATCCGACGACTCTCTATTTTACAGAAATAGAGCACGGTTGGAGATGCTCTTATTGATTTAATACAGAGATGATCAAGCATTGTGAAGATTACAGAAGTTGAGCGTCCATGGAATTGTAACTCATGGAAGCCTTTTGGGCGAGTGAGCCCCGGGAAGATCCTGAGGTTGGGCCCATGGAGCAAAGGCATTGATCATTCAACCAACCTACTTGCGGCGAAAAATATTTTCTAGTAAAATGAATTTTTGAAAATATTTTTGGGAAAGAGTTTTCTTATAAAAACATTTTATTGGGAACCAACAACTCCGAAATCCTTATACACAAGAGCCACATTATTGATTTAGTACAGAGATGATCAAGCATTGTGAAGATTATAGAAGTTGAGCACACGGAGTTGTAACTCATGGAAGCCGTCGGGCGAGTGGGCCCTAGGAAGATCCTGAGGTTGGGCACGGGAAGATTGAAATTGTAAAATCTAAAAGAGGATCATTATAATCGAGATTCCGAACACATGAATTCCAAAAACCACCAAACAATTTTCAAAGAGCATCCAATGGTTTTAACAAATTAATTTCAAAGAGCATCCAATTTTCAGAAAGTACTTGAATAATTTTTGAGGGAAGTGGGTTGGGGCCGCCGGGAATGCACATCAATCAGATGGAGAACGGTGATGAGCCGATATGTCACTCGGCTCAGGAGTAGACCGATTTTGATTTCGATGACAATGCTCATGAAAATATCGCCGCAGTGACAAACAACACACCGTGCCAATGTGCTCCCGACATCGGCCTGCGGACTCACCATTCGTCTCGTCTCCACGTACCATATATATAGTGTTGTTGCATGTAGACACTAGCCTAGGAATTTTCATTGAAAACAAGTTCCCACTAAGAGCAAGTTTTATGGATGCAAGTCATTAGACACGCCCTACAATGTGCCCACTATGCTCACAGCGCAAGTTAGTGGCGCGGAATTGGAATGATGGCATCGTACATCAAGGAGAAAGAATTTATGAAAATAATATGATAAAACCATGGGATGATACCATACACCTGATGTAATTACCTTCGTATATACGGTCATCATTCGCAAATCCAAAGGCCTACAGTGAGATAGCATTGTATTAAAGTATCACAGAGGTTGCGACATCAATTTCTTAAAGGAAAAAGATGTAACGACGTATGCCTGAAACTTTTTGAAAAGCTGAAGTACAAGTTTTGTTACTTACCTCTGTCATTTGGGCCCACTGACCGCATGGATGTTTATCCCACCCTTTGGTGGATATACACACCAAATTTCACCCTGATTGGTAATCCATAACCATTAGATATTAGTACTTTTTAACACTTTTTAAGGCGTTCTTATAGCCGTTGAATGCAATCATTTTTGAAGTACTAAAACCAACGGCTAAAAATTATCAAACAAGCTGATTTTTTGTACGAATGTCTACTAAGGGGTGGGCTAAACATCCATGCGGTCAGTAAGCCCAGATTGCAGTGATGACTACCAAAAATGCCGCTTCCGCAGTTGAAAAGATCTCAGGTATACCTTGTTACATCATGACCCATTAAAATATTTTCTTAAAACAGTATGCTGTCAAGGGTGTTACGTGTCAGTTGACCAGGCGCCGTGGTTCAACCTTGAAACAACTCTGTTCAGCAAAAATGAATACTCTTAGTTGGTAGGTAAGGAGGACTGTGAGATCATAAAATTGCAACGATGCAATCACATCACGACAATACATGCGTCTCATCTAATCATAGTGGTCCTGCTAACATTGATTGATCAGGACTATCCAATCGTGATACACCACCACACTCATAATGGCAATGTGGATTTATCTCTTTCGAGTAAAACTTGATGACAGCGGCCATTGACAGTCCACAATATGAGCTACGTGGCACAATCTTAGAGGACTCTGATTACATGGATATTATGCCAATACCTAGGTGGACCTACAAACCAAAAATCAGCTTGATTAGTGATTTCAAACCTTCATATCTTCGTACCCAAAGAATGGTCAATCCAGTTAATAATTCCAATCCAACACCAACAAATCAGTAATTGTGTTGATTTTTTATTTATAGGTCCACCTAGGGATTGGAAAAACATCCATACGGTCAGAGTCCTCTAAGGGTGTACCACGTGGCGCATATTGCCTGCTGTCATCGCCCTGGGTTACAGTACACTGTCACCAAAGTTTTACTCCTTTCGAGTCTTTCGGTGTGTGTACGTAGATTTCTCTAAAACATTGCTCTTTAATCGTACTTGCAAGAAAACAATGGAAGAGGAGTAAACCTTCGCTCACACTATGCAGTGAGCGAAGCCGATCACATCACACAATAGAGCCACGTGGCATACTCTTATCGGGCGCTGACAGTATGGATGTTTGGCCAATCACCAGGTAGACCTACAAACCTGATCAGTGATTTCTAAGCATTTGATTGAAGTTTTTTTCATGGGTTAATTTTAAGAATTTGAGCATTATTGAGCGTTATTTGGATGCAAAGATCCAAAGGTTGTAAATCACTAATCAGGTTGATGTTTGATTTGCAGGTCCACGGAGAGAGACTGGAAAAACATCCATACGGTCATAGTCCACTAAGAATGTGCCATGTGGCTCTTATTGTGTGCTGTGATCGGCTTCGCGCACTGCATAGTGTGAGCGAAGGTTTACTCATGGAAGAGAGGAGTAAAACTTGTTAGTGGATCTCAAGAATTCAACGGTGGTTGGCAGTGATGAGTTGGCATTCACTTATTCGAAGCAAAACTACTGTTTAGATTCTTGGAATCCCCGCGCGAGGAATTGGGTGAAAATTGAAGTCGAAAAAATTTGACTCCTCTTGAACCTGTTCCACGTTGGCAATATAAATAATTTGGAAAATTTCTAAAACGAAAAAAAACTTTAATCTATGTACAAAAACAAAAATAAAATTCTGAGATTTACAAAAAAAGTAACTAAACAACCTTTGAAATGGCATTTCTCCTTGACAAAAATAAAAGGTTAAGAATGACTTTTCTCCATGACCAAAAATAAAAAAAGTTAAAAGGTTGACAAACGCTTTTAAAATGACTTTTCTCCCTGACAAAAAATAAAAAAAAGCTAAAAGGTTGACAAACGCCCTTTAAAAGGGCATTTGCCCATAGAGGAGTAAAACTTCTGTCCTAATACAAGCCACATGGCACACTCTTAGTGGACGATGACCATATGGATGTTTGGTCAGTTCCTCTATGGACCTGTAATCTAAAAATTAGCTTAATTAGTAATTTACAACCTTTGGATCTTTGCACTCAAATAATACTAAAATTCTTACGATTAAAATCAACCCATGAAAATAACTTCAATCCAACACTTATAAACCACTAATCATGTTTTGTTTTTGGTGTGTAGGTCTACCTAGTGATTGGCCAAACATCCATATGGTCATCGTCCAATAATAGTGTACCACGTGGTACAAAAGTTTTACTCTCTATGGGCATATGCCCTTTTAAAAGGGCGTCTGTCAGATCCAGATGCCCTTTAAAAGGGCGTTTCTCAGCCTTTTCAGTTTTTTTCCTTCTTGGTGGAGCGGGGCATTTATTATGGTCAGGGAGAAACGCCATTTCAAAGGGCGTTTAGTTACCTTTTTTTTTTGTAAATGTAAGAATTTTATTTTTGTTTTCGTAAATAGATTAAAGTCTTTTTTAGTTTAAGAAATTTTCCGTTCATCACTATTATAACTATTAAATACAGTAAATTTACCAAGTTATTTTTAATGGAATTGATAAGAGTGAAAGGACTGCTCTGTTGAAATGATAAGTGACCGACGGCATGGCCCACAGAAACACTAAAAACTCAATTATATTGAGCCACGTAGCTGGGGAATTTACTGTACGAGGAAACTTGAATCAAGTCTTTAAAATTTAATATCTAAAATTTATTCTTTTCTAAAGAATAGAACCTGGTTGACCGGCGTCGGTCAGCAAATTTATAGACCGACTACAATATGAGCCACGTGGCATACTCTTAAAGGATGCTGACTGTATAGATGTTTGGCCAATCACTAGGTGGACCTACAAACCAAAAATCAGCCAGATTAGTGATTTCAAACCATTAGATCTTTGTACCTAAATAATAGGTAATAGTGCTCAAATTGTACGGTAAAAATCAACCCATGAAAACGAGTTTAGAAATCACTCAAATTATATGGTCTGTATCTCCATCTACGGTTGGGTCACCACACACCTTAACGTAAGAAATCTCTGAGAACACCGGTTGGTCATATTGATGTTGGGCTCGTTTTGCCGGCTTAAAACTGTTGGGGTGGCGATGTCACAGTTAATAGCTCACGTTTTGGCGTCAGCTAGCACCTTTTTGTTACTCACCGCTACGATGTTGGTCCACTGACCGCATGGATGTTTAGCTCAAGGTTTAAAGGAGGCTGTTTTAACGGTTAAACGAACTGGGGGCGTTTCCGTTTAAACCGTTTAAATGGATTGAAACAGTCAGGGGCAAAAATAGAAAAAAATAGAATTAAACGGAAAAAAACAGAAAAAGTGGCGCTGAAATTCAAATTTTGAAATTTAAAAATTAAAAAAAAGAAACAGAATTTAATGGATTTAAACAGATTTTAACGGAAATTAAACAGATTTTAACGGTTTTAACAGCCATTTTTTTCATAAAATTTTTCAAAATTAAACGGCTGTTTAAACGATTTTAACGGCCGTTTTTTTCAAAACCAATAAAACGGGTTTAAACGGAAACGGGCTTGGGGCGTTACCGTTTAAACCGTTTAAACGGCCGTTTTTAAAACCATGGTTTAGCCCACCCCTTGATGGATATACATACCAAAAATCAGCTAGTTTAATGATCTCTAGTCCTTAAATTTTAGTACTTTTAAGGCGCGATAACAGCTGTTGGATCCAACCATTTCTTTGAGTACTAAACTCCATGGCTAAAAATCAACAAACAAGCTGATTTTTTATATGAATATCTACCAAGGGGTGGGCTAAACATCCATGTGGTCAGTGGGACAAGATCGAAGTGGTGAGTAACAAAAATGGTGCTAGCTGACGCCACCCCAATAGCTTTAAGCCAGCGAAACGAGCAGGAGCGGAGCCGAGCCACAAGTGGTTCCCTATGTACGTTAGGTTCAAATTTGAAATGCCTGCTGGGCCTTGATAATAAAAAACGATTTAATCGCTGTACCATAGCTGTCCACGTGGCGAACTGTTACAACTTTCAGGAACTGCTTCAGAACATCTACCAGAGAGTAGCTAGTAGCTACACATTACGTGGACAGGGCAAGCTTCTTTTTCTTCTTCTCCTTTGACGGAACTCCTACGTTTTTAACTTCTCTGGACAAAAATACCTTTATTACTTCAAAAGACATAAATGTGATTGGCTATTTAAGAAAGGGTCGGGATCCAATTACCGCCTAAAATGACAGGCTCCGGACAAAATATGAGTCACGTGGCGCACTCTTAGAGGACTATGACCGTATGGATGTTTGGCCAATCCCTATGTGGACCTAAATACAAAAAATCAGCATGTTTAGTGATTTATAGGCGTTGGCTCTTTGTACCTCAAATTCACACAGTTGAGGTCAACCCATGAAAATAAGTCCAATCCAACGCCTATAAATCACTAATCAGGCTGATTTTTGGTTTGTAGGTCCACTTTGCGATTGGCCAAACATCCATACGGTCAGAGTCCTCTAAGAGTGTGCCACGTGGATCATATTTGTCTTGTAACCGAAGCCTGTCATTTTAGGGCGGTAACTGGAGGCTGAGCCTTCAAAAAAAGGTTGGTCTCAGGGGCACCTATTTTTACACCAATTTTGGTGTACCCACATGGAAGATGAATCGATGGCTGATTTTTGGTGGGCTCTATGGTGAGGAGATCATCCTCACAAAAATTCAAATCATTCTGATATTCATAGACTGGTTTAGAAGCTGAAGAATTATGGACCATCGATTTTTCTGTATAACTTGAAACCACATTTGATGGGGTTAGAATTTCAGAATGGGCTGATTTTTTGTTGGGGTGATCTATAGCTCCAAACCACCATTAGCCCTCGGGATTTACGGAATTTAGAGGCAAAGTTTGCTTTCTTTGGAGATCAATAAGTAGAACTTTGCTGACTGCCGCTTGTCAGCAAAGTTGCTGGCTCACACAATATGAGCCACATGGCACTCTTATAAAGGACGCTGACAGTATGGGTGTTTTGCCAATCCCTAGGTGGACCTACAAACCGAAGAAGAAAAAAAAGCTTGATTACTGATTTCAAACCTTTGAATCTTTGTACTCAAATAATGGTCAATGATGGTCAAAGTCAACGGTTAGAAATCAACCCATGGAAACGGCTCCAATCCATTGCTTGGAAATCGCTATAAGTGTGTCCATCTAGGGTTGGGCCAAACGTCCCTATTGTCAGAATGGTGGATGGACAACTTTGCTGACCAGCGCAAGTCAGCAAAGTTTTACTCTGAAGTCTGAAACACTAAAGTGCCGCGGGAAAAACAGTTGAAACTTGTAATGATCACATCCGATAGACAAAAAAAGCCTGTCTATTGTACTCAGACCTGAAAAAACGTGTAAGAGTGGAAGATACCATTGATGGGTCCCACGAGGAGAATCTTAGTCAAAAAACTGGCCTCAATATTTGAAAGTTCATTTTATCAAATGGCAACGGGGATCCAATAGGTTGGTTACGACGATATTTTCTACGTTCCAGGGCAGCAATGTTTCTTTATTACCCTTCTCAATCAACCTGATTGGTAGTTTATAGCCGTTAGATTTATATTAATTTCAGAGTGGTCCAACGTCTAAAAATCACCAACATCACTGATTTTTGGTCTTAGGTCGATAAGGTCATTGGTCTCTAAGAGTGCCACGTAGCGTTTTTAAATGCAGTACACGCCCGGATCAAAAGCGCCAGTTGCAAAAAAAATTCCCCATTTTGCTTCTGTCCCAACGGATTTTGCTTTATCCACAACAGCAATATAACAGAGCAGCTCTGGAAGAAAGAAGAAATTTCGCAGAAATAGCTTTCAACAGATTTTCTTTTTTTGGGACAATTTGTGGAGGCAAGGCATTTTTAGGAAATAAAATGCGGCTAGGTAATTATCCCAAGCCAATCAGGCAAGTCACGGAAAGTCTAAATTGACCTCAGTAGTTCTCAATTTTAACAAGAAAGTCCTTTATTTTGTCGTGCATGCAACGAATTTATTTTGCTAGCTTTTCTAGAAGACTAGAACTTGCGTGATGTAAACGCGAAAGGCGTATTTTACCTTATCTTTACCCAAATTGTCTAGGCCGAGCTGGCGTACAGCACTAACAAAGGTAATATTTAAAAAAAAAAACGGATCCCCTTAGGCTTCGGCCTTATCCAATTAACCAAATACTTAACTTATATCGCTAAAGATCACTTAAGATAATAATAGTATGGGTCGGGCTCAAGGGACCCCCATTTCCGACCCCCTTTTTTGACCCCCATCTTGGCGTACCCACGTAGAAGATGAATCGATGGCTGATTTTTGGTGAGGATGATCTCTATGGTGAGGAGATCATCCTCACAAAAATTCAAATTATTCTGATATTCCTAGACTGGTTTAGATGCTGAAGCATTATGGACCATCGATTTTTACCGTGTAACTTTAAAATCACATTTGATGGGGTCAGAAATTTTAGAATGAGCTGATTTTTTGTTGGGGTGATCTATATGGTGAGGTTATCATCCCCACCAAAAATCAGCCATTGATTCATCTTCCACGTGGGTACGCCAAGATGGGGGTCAAAAAAGGAGGTCAGAAATGGGGGTCCCTTGAGCTCAACCCTAATAGTATATGCCGGTTCAAAATAAAGGATCGATATTACTGTCAGCTGTCTCGAACTACCACGTGGAGCCTTCACAACGACCTAGATCGAAAGGGACAGGGAGGGATGGGACCCACACGCTGTGCATACCATCTCCATGTGACTGATGTACACGACAAAATAAAGAGTGTCGACAGCGAGATAAGAAGGTTTTGGGCCCTTCAGCTGAATATCGGCTCCGAAGGATGCGAAGAATAAGACATGAAGAGAGAATGCCGGGGACGTTGCAACGTTTTTTGAGATGTATAGATGATAACGTGGCTTTTGATAGCTTCTAGGCCGTCTGATCTACCGTTGTTTAGCAAAAGAAAGCAAGAGAAGTGCCCCTGTTTAGGGAGCTACACGTGTCATTAATTTAATAATAGTAACCGATAAGGGCCCTTCATTGGGTAAATGTTATTATTAAGGTTTAAGTAGCTTACACGGAAACGAGTTACATTCTAACCAATGTGTTCCCTTGTCAACGTTTTATGCTTCTTTGATATGAAAGAACAAACCATAGTTAGCAATTTGGCCGGATTTGAACCCGGTTCAATCCCCTGCAGATTTGCGATGTGACCCGGCAAACGGAGGCTTGAGTATAATTGGGGTTTGTCGTTTGAAATTTATTTAAAATCCGATAAAAAATAAAAGGGTCGGGTTCTGGTGACCAACATTTTTGACCAACACCTTGGTTTACCCACAAAGAAGATGAATCAATGGCTGATTTTTGGTGAGATGATCACCTCACCATATAGATAACCCCAACAAAAAATCAGCTCATTCTGAAATTTCTAACCCTGTTAAATGTGGTTTTCAAATTACATAGTAAAAATCGACGGTCCATAATTCTTCAACTTCTAAACCAGTCTATGAATATCAGAATGAGTTGAATTTTTGTGAGGATGATCTCCTCACTATATAGATCATCTTCACAAAAAATTAGCCATTGATTCATCTTCTATGAGGGTACACCAAGGTGTTGGTCAAAAATGTTGGTCACCAGAACCCAACCCAACCTAAATAAAATACTAGTAGTGAAACATAAGTAAAATTTTCAATAATATGAAAATAATTCGTTTATAATATACGTATTATATGTGAATATTATGCTTCGGCATAAAATCGGTGCACCTTACCAATTCTTTGAGAAGTTCGGCCGTATAACACGTTTTTTTTTTAAATAAAGACTCGAAAAATCACACGCACCCTTACTAGGGAACAAACTACAAGCATGGAAGAGTTAACAACCTACATGGGCTAGACCTGGATGTTTCTATGTAACGTGACATGCCGGAAGAAGCCAAAGCTCTTGCCATCAGGAAGGGAGCAGTTCTTGGCTTTAAGTTGAATATACAACATGTAGTGTTCGAGTATCTCTTAGTAATAGGTTGGCCAAACAATGGCAATATGCTCCCGGCTCGCGAGAAAATTTTTGAAGCGGCGATCATGCACCCCATATACCCATGGTTAATTACTTTTAAAAAAAATAAAACAAATCCTAAACTCCAGGTATACTTGGCGCGCGAACATGGGGTGCATGATCACCACTTAAAAATATCCCACCTTTTCAAAAAAATGATTTCCCAGCTCATAGACAAAAGCTACTCACAAACCAGCTAGCTCATGAACTATAAGTGCTTGCTCTTGGACTTTCATTCTGCACTGATTAAGTAATTAGGATAATTCAAGCAGTACAAATTTCAGTGGTGGCTAATTCAAGGAGTGGTCTGCCATATATGAAGGGTCTAAAATCTAGATTAATGGTCCCGTGTGTCCAATTATGGCGGACCCAGGATTTTGTTCCAGGGTGGGCAAGGCGGTAAGCGACCGTCAAAGTGGGGCAGATGGGCCCACTGACCGCATGGATGGTTTAATTTAGTCTTTCCTTTGGTAGACATTCATACCAAAATCAGCTCGTTTGATATTTTTAGCCGTGACATCTCCTTCTGCTTGCCCCTGCCCCACTTTGACAGTTGCTTGCTGCCATGCCCACCCTTGAACAGAATCATGGCTCCACCACTACAATTCAAAGGTTTAGAAGAAAAAAAACGTACATTTTTTTTTAAATGAACACATTATTCTCGAATAATTCACGAACTTTTCTGAATTATTCCCGCATTATTTGGTTTTGAACTTGAAAATTTATTTTATAAGAAAGACGAAAATTGTAAATATTTTAATTATTATTTTATTTTATTTTTGCCAAATTTTTAAATGACAAACCCAAATTATACTCACACATTTCTCGTACCATATTTTTGCCGCACTCCAAATTGCTAACTATGGTCACACCTTCCACGATCGATAGGCGTGCGTACATCTAACCAGAAAGCTATAAGTCCAACCCATCAAAATCCATGGTCCCTGTCCTCATTTCACTAAATGACATGCTAAGAGAGAATCCATGGCCCCCTACACTTTCAAACTTTAGAGAATCCCACCCTAAACCTAGCTTAGTAGTGGTTGATCCAAGTTAAAACGGCCTGGAATCGCGCATCATTAGCATTGTATTTGCAATTTTTTGTCATTTTAACGCAAGTCAAATGATGGTTAAACCAAGTCGTTGGGTAAGGCTCAGGCTCCAGTACTTACGGCCAAAAATAACAAGGTCCTGTTACAGGACACAAAATGAGCCACGTGGAACACTCTTAGAGGACTCTGACCGTACGGATGTTTGTCCAATCTCTAAGAGAAAGTACAAACCAAAACTCATCCTGATTAGTGATTTATATATAGGCATTGGATTGGACTTATTTTCATGGGTTGATCTCAACTGTGGGAATTTGAGCAGTATTTGAGGTACAAAGATCCAACGTCTATAAATCACTAATCAGGCTGATTTTTGGTTTGTAGATCCACATAGGGATTGGCCAAACATCCATACGGTCAGAGTCCTCTAAGAGTAGGCCACGTGGTTCATACTGTGTCCTGTAACCAGAGCCTGTCATTTTAAAGTGGTAACTGGAGCCCGACCCATTCTCTAAAGTTTGAAAGTATATGAGGTATTACAAAAATACCCTTTGAAATAAATGGAGCTCTGCTGCTCTGGAAGTAACATGCAGCTCCCTCTAACCAAAAGCCTTTGGCGGTTCCGATCTTCCGCGCAAATTCAAAAACAACTCGAGATAATAAAAAAACAACACGAGATAACGTATGCAAATTCTCATGTTACGTTATAGGGTGCACAATACGCACCCAATATGAATTACGACTTTGTGTTTGCGTACAACCAGTGCGTAGGCGCCACATGGGTTCGCTTAAACTACGCCAATAGAGGGAATTGTCAGGACTGTAAGGAACATAACTGACACCGCTAATGAAACGGCTAGAAAAGGATTTAAAAGTTCAAAAAAGGACGAATGAGTATATAGGAACATGTGAGTGCAATCATATACATGATGCTCCTAGTCACTCTATAACCATAATAAAGATCCCTCCCTATAGTTCAATTCACGTGTGTTATCTACGCACCCCTCCCCTCAGCCCAAATCCCTAAGCTTCGTTATTAAAATTCAAAACCTAGGTTAATATTTTAACTACCGGCCATTGTTATCTACTCACCTACCCTACTACCTTAACTTCCCCAATCACCAAACTGATCGTGGGAATCAATTGGTCATCGCAAAGCGCATACTAATTGTTTTGCATGGAGGTCAATGCTTGTTTATATTTATAATTTTATTTATTAAACACTATATCACGAAAACACGCACACGATGCAGATGGGGACTACGATGTCCACGGAAAGGGGTCACCTACGTAAAGCAATGGAGACACCGGGGTTCAGAGAAAAATTCTTATCGGGGCGTCTAGGCCACAACTGAAAACAGTACATGGAACACTTTTAGAGATCAATGACCATACGGATGTTTGAACCATCCCTAAGGCTGGATCGGTGCATCTCGCCCCAAGACAAAGTGAGACTTCCGCGGAAACAGCGATCGCTTAGGGGTGAGACGATCCAGAATGGGTGCGGCCAAGACTTCAAACAATGTCCACATGAGACCCATGTGTTCAATCTCTCTCTCTCTCTCTCTCATCCTTCATTGTTCATTCCAAGTTTAAAGGAGGCCGTTTTAACGGTTAAACAGACTGGGGGCTCTCACTCTCTCACTCTCTCACTCTTCATTGTTCATTCCAAGTTTAAAGGAGGCCGTTTTAATGGTTAAACAGACTGGGGGCGTTACTGTTTAAACCGTTAAAACAGATTGAAAGGGCCAGGGGCAAAAATGGAAAAAATAAAAAAAAATAGATTTTAACGATTTTAACGGAAAAAATGGCACTTAAATTCAAATTTTAAAAATTAAAAAAAAATACGAAATTTAATGGATTTTAATAGAAATTAAACCGATTTTAACGGATTTAACGGCCATGTTTTTCACAAAATTTTTCAAAATTAAACTGCTGTTTAAACGATTTTAACGGCCGTTAAAACAAAAACAAAAAAAAACGGCCGTTTTATTCAAAGACGATAAAACGTGTTTAAACCTGTTTTAACGGAAACGGAATTGGGGCGTTACCGTTTAAATGGCCGTTAAAATCGTCTAAACTGCCGTTTTTAAAACCATGGTTCATTATATGAATGCTATTCCAAAAGCTCTGATTGACAAAAGTACGACAATTGGGGTTCCTTCTCTTCTTGTGATTATAGCAATCTAGACTAGAGTTTCTTATGAACTCCTTGGCACTTGTATAATTTCGTGGGTTCTTTTAGAGAACATGATTGAAATAAAAAATAAAGCCACCCACTTGCCAATTTCAAAAGAAAGTCTTGTTCATATAAAAATATTTATGCCCCAAAATTAAAACAAGAAAATAAATTTTAATTATATTTTATTTTAACAGGGCATTAAGAACTTAATACGTCGAAAATACACTTAGGCTGTGTTTGTTTGCACGAAAATTTTTCTGAGAAAATACATCTGTGATATGCCTTAAATGGCTGATTGATTGCAACTGAGAACACATATTTCAATCATGTGAGAAAATAAAGGTGTATTTTCAGGTGGAAATGAATTCTCACCTATCTGGATGGGAAATGAATTCCGGACTTAGTAGGAAAAATTATTCAAATTTAAATGGCTTGTTAGGAAAAATTATACAGATTTATATTGTCTACCTAACAATGGACAGTTGTGTTTTCCTAAGGAAAATACAATTTTCCGACTTGGTAATCAAACACGGCCTTATGAAAAACCTTAAATTTACCTAGAAAAAGATTGAAATTTGCGAAGTTATAACCAAGGTTTTTAATGATTACATCAATCATGTCTTAGTAAACAGCACGTGGACCAGGACCAGGACGGATGAGACCTTTCAACTGAGGTGGTTTGGCAATCAAGACGACCACTCAAACGAGGTCAGAAAATTCTTATGTTAATATTTAAAAAAAAAAACTGTAAAAATGAGTTTTTTTTCAAGATAACTGCCGTTATAACTGAAATTGTTATAACGGCCTCTTTTAAACCATGGTTATAACCAAGGTTTAAAAGAGGCCATTTTAACGGTATAACGGACTGGAGGCGTAACCGTTAAAATGGCCATTAAAATGAATTGTATAGGATGGGCAAAAATGAAAAAAATGAAATTTAACGGAAAAAATAGACCAAAAAAATGGCGCTGAAATTCAAATTTTCAAAAACGAAAAATTATGGAAGTTAACAAAAAAATAACGGAAACAACAGCCTTTTCCACAAATTTTTTAGAAAATAACGGCCGTTATTTTTATTTTAAAGGCCAAAATGGTTCTTACCGTAACAGGCTTGGGGCGTTACCCTTTTAACGGCCGTTAAAACCGTTAAAATGGAGTTTATTTTAAACCATGGCTATAACATCTCGGTTGTTCCCACCCTAACAAGATTCAAAATTATTAAATTTGTCCTAAAGATCTTCAACAAGAGCATGTGAACCCAATTAGAATGACAAATAATAGAAGTAGCAAATTATTTAGATCTATCATGCAGTTCGTTTTTTGTGACTTAATTTATGCCAAATGACATGATTAATTTTCTTGTGTTCTCAACCCTACTTCGAAGGATTCTAGGAGCAAATTAAATATTTCACTGCATGCATGACCACTAATCACCCTTTTTTTTTGTAGTTACCATCGTGGGAGGGCCCCACGGATGAAGTCAGGTGAAACCTGGACTCGGTCAAGCCGGTAAAGGGGATTTCTACTCCTAGCACACTGCTCAAAGGAGGAAACTTGCCTGACCCCACAACCTCCCGAAATAGGTGGATACACACCAACCATTTGAGCTGCCATGTTGGGTGTATGACCTCTAATCACCCTAGGTTTAGGTTTTGAGAACTTAGATATTCATGGAGAGATAGAGGGAAAACAGTAAAAAATTATTGCAACATGAGATTGTCACCTTTGATATTATAGTTAGGGCATGTTTCATTGCCAATTTTCCCGTGCGAAAATCACATTTTTCGGGAAAACATAAATTTCCCTTATTTGATAGCCATTTTTCTCGAGCAGACGAGATTTTACCATTCAAACTTGAAATTCATTTCTGTACGTGAGAGTATCTCCAACGCTGTGTTATACCTCTGTGCTATCCTAAAATTTAGCACGGTGGGTAAAAAACAGGTGCTCCAACATTGTACTATCTCAATGGTAAATTATAGCATATGGCAGCTTTTTAGGTTTTGACTCTTTGAACCATTTAAACCTTTAGATCTTGTACCCCAAATAATGCTCAAAATCCTAGGGCTAAAATCAACATGTGATTGGCTGATAAGCAGTCCACGTGGCACTTTTTTAGAGGATGGTGACTATATGGATGTTTGGCCAATCCCTAGGTGGACCTACAAACCAAAAGTCAGCCTGATTAGTGATTTCATATAGCATTGTACCATTGGAACATGCAGTGCCAAATCAAGCAACATGGCAGTGTAGCTGTCTCAAAATATAGAATTGAGAGGGTCTTTTGGCATTTTAGCATTGGAGATGCTCTAAGTTAGAATTTATTTCCATGAAAATCCACTCTTATTTTCTCACGTAATTGAAAATTGCATATTTTCTCAGGTGCGATTCAAACACACTTAGATTGTTAGAAAAAGTATGGAGAGAAGGAGGTCTAGACCGTTAATTTTCTTTGAAATTCGTGTTGTGGTCTTCGGGTTTTATCTGGTGGGAATCTTGGTGACAACTCTGCAGTCTGCACGTTAGGATAACGTAGAGCCACAGGAAACGACCATAAACACAATAGCCAGAGATCAGGACCACAATTCTATAGATCATAATTATTCGATTCTATTTCCTCCTTTGTAAGGATTGGTCGATGATGTGATTGGAACTCAAAATGGCCATATGATCTTGACCACCCAATTACATCTTAGGGCAAATATTACATTGAGGGAAATGATTTTTCCAGTGAGATTTTGTTTCTTCCAGTAAAATATTTTCAAATGTTGACGAAAATACCTTTTTAATAAAGAGTCCGGCTCCAGTTACCGCCCTAAAATGACAGACTCCGCTTACAGGACACAATATGAGCCACGTGGCACATTATTAGAGGACTCTGACCGTATGGATGTTTGGCCAATCCTTAGGTAGACCTGCAGACCATGGTTTTAAAAACGGCCGTTTAAACGGTAACGCCCCAAGCCCGTTTCCATTAAAACCATTTAAACACGTTTTATCAGTTTTGAAAAAAATGGCCGTTTTTTTGTTTTAACGGCTGTTAAAATCGTTTAAACGGCCGTTTAATTCTGAAAATTGTGTGAAAAAAATGGCTGTTAAATCTGTTTAATTTCCGTTAAAAGCCGTTAAATTCTGGATTTTTTTTAATTTTCAAATTTCAAAATTTGAATTTCAGCTCCATTTTTTCCGTTTTTTTCCGTTAAAATCTGTTAAAATCGCTTAAACCGTTAAAATCCGTTTAATTCTATTTTTTTCCATTTTTGCCCCTGGCCATTTCAATCCGTTTAAACGGTTTAAACAGTAACGCCCCCAGTCCATTTAACCGTCAAAACGGCCACCCTTAAACCTTGTTGCAGACCAAAAATCAGCCTTATTAGTGATTTCTAGGCGTTGATCGTTGGATCTTTGTATCTCAAATACTACTCCCACAGTTGAGATCAACCCATGAAAATCAGTCCAATCCAACGCCTATAAATCACTAATCAGGCTGATTTTAAACCCATCAAATACTCTTTTTGTTGGTTTTAGAGCTGACGAGCAATTTTGACAATTCATACTTTTTTGAACATGTGCACGGATCTTTATTTTTTAAGCTAACTTTGACCTAAAATAAATAAATATCAAAGATAGCCACGCACTCTTCTTCGAGACCACTGACCATATGGATCTTTGTTTTGGCCCAAGGTTTTAAATGGTCCGTTATAATGGTATAATGGTCCCTAACGATACCACTATGTTCGTTATAACGGCCTTTATAACCGGGTCACATCAATAACTTTCAAAATAAAAAGTCAGTATTAATATTCTAATTTCATTATTTTATTTATTTAAAAATACTCGATAACCATAAAAAATTTGATTATTTTCAATATAACGGCGTTATTTCCGTATAGTATTATTTTTAAAATCACGCAATGGGGTCAAGGCATTACCTTTATAACGGCCGTTTTTTAACCATAATTTGGCCCCATCCCTAGGTTCTCTGATTCATGATTTCCAACCGTTGGATTTGGGTCTTCTTGATTTTTTGACATGGGATTTTAGCATTATTTGGGGTATTCAGATCCAATGGCTATAAATCACCAAGCAGGGCTGATTTTTTATCTGTAGGCCGTTAATTTAATAGTGCTGAGCGGTTTATTGAGGGGGTCCACCACTTTTCCAAAAGAGGGTGGCTGTAATACAGCGGCGCAATATTAATTAAACATCTGCCTCTCTAATTCCTTTTTGATCAAGATAATCGACTTTTTATAAAGTACATTGCTCAGGAGAGAGAGAGAGAGAGAGACACTCAGAGAGAGAGAGAGAGAGGGTGGGCAAAGTGGGTAGTTACGAAAAGGGAATAGCAATCATATTGCAAGGCATGTGCGAGTGGATCGTGGAGCTCCTCCAAGTGGACCCCACAATGCGAACAAGACAAAAGAGATGTCCATTTTTTCCTATTGAAACTGGCAAAAGTCCCGTGCTAATTATAATGGAGTAAAACTTTGATGACAGAGCAATATGAACCACGTGTCACACTCTTAGATGACACTGACCGTATGGATGTTTGGCCAATCCCTATGTGGACCTGCAAACAAAAAATCAGCCTGATTAGTGATTGCAAACCTTTAGATCTTTGTACCTCAAATTATGGTCAATAATGCTCAAATTCCAACGGTTAAAATCAACTCCAATTCAATGCCTAGAAATTACTAATCAGACCTATTTTTTGTTTTTAGATCCACCTAGGGATTGTCCAAACATCTATATGGTCATAGTCCTCCAAGAGTGTGCCACGTAGCTCATACTGCCATCTGTCATCGGCCTCGAAATGCACGGAGAGAGAGGAGAGAGAAGCGGTCCACAAGTGGAAAAGCTTGGGAGCTAAGCCTATAAAATCCAAACAAGAAGAAAGTTAAGAAACCAACGTGATCCTCTCTCTCCAAGTAAACCTTCGCTCACACCTGTGTGTGAGCAAAGCGGATCACACACCACAATATGAGCCACGTGGAACCCTTTTAGAGGACGATGACCGTATGGATGTTTGGCCAGTACCTTGTTAGACGTGAAAAGTAAAAAAATCAAACTGATTAGCTATGTCATAGCTTTGGATCTAGTACCCCAAATAATGGTGAATAATGCTCTAAATTCTACCGTGAAAAGCAACCGATGCAAATGACTCAATTCCAACGCTTAGAAATCACTAATCAAGCTAATTTTTGGTTTACAAGTCCACCGAGGGACTAGACAAACATCCATATGGTCATCGTCCTCTAAGAGTGTACCACGTGGCTTATATTGTTGTGTGTGATCGGCTTTGCTCACAAACAAGTGTGAGCGAAGGTTTTCTCTCTTTCTCTTGTTTCTCTCACTTTATGAATTCTTTACCTTTACGTAGTCAGTGTGACTTAAAGAAAGTCCTTTTTGCATTCAACGGAGTGGATAACCAAAATCGGAATTGAAATAACTTCCCGCCTTCTCGTAGGAGTTAGTCACCTAAAATTATACTCTTATATACGACCTAATTACTCTCTCTCCCTCTCTCTTCCTTCTTTGGTAGGCACCCCTCGTTGTCTGGTTAACCTAACAGCCCAGGAAATCAAACCCACTTAGAGAAGGTTAGAATGGCAAAAGTGCCCTTTTGGTCAGGGAAACTAGTACGCAAATGGCCGCATACTTTATTAAAGTATTCAAATACGGTCAGAAAGCAACATGTAACAACTAAAACCACCCCTGGTTAACCCCGGTTAAAGACAGAGGTTGCCGAAACATTGGTTAATTTAACATGGGGTTTGGTTGTTACGTGGCCACATTTACATACTAGTTTTTCCCTTCTTAAGATAGTCATGCATGGCAACCTAGTTGATCTATATGCAAAAAAAAGGATTGTGGTCCACCACAATTATATGATCATGAGATTATGACCATCTGATCTATAGAATTCCTTTTCGAACTCTTCAAACTTATGCTAATTTACAACCATCCACTTTACCACACTGTTTTCAACTTTTTTATTTTCTTCAATTGCTAGAACCATAGTTCGATGTCTCGGCCAATCCCGTTTTGGGTCCGGCCATCCGGATCGGGATCATAACCCACCGATCCGTTCCAAAATTGAGTCATGTTAGCGGATGGTGTCTTCCCGTGCACGTGTTGTGTTGGCCTGACGACCTGTTGGTATACATAGATGTTTCGTCTTTCCTCAATAGGTCGATCTTTTGGGGGCAAATGGTTGTTTAACATAGTCTCAGAGGCTTAAGGCTTGGGAAGTCGTGGGTTCAAGTCTCCAGCGGAGTGTATTTCCCACTAAGGGTATGTTAGCGGATGGTGTTTTCCCGTGCATATGTTTTGTTGGCCTGACGAACTGTTGGTATACGTAGATGTCTCACCCCGAGATTACTGTTTCCCAAAGATATCTCACTTTGCCTCGGGCGGGATGCGCCGATTCCATTCTGGATTGGACCAATCTGGATCGGGATCAGAGCCTACCGATCCAGCCTCCAATCCCGAGATTTTGAACAATGGCTAGAACAAACCCATTTAATTTTTCAAGAATATTTTTGGCTGTCAAAAAAATGGCAAATGTTGGAAGAAACGAGAAGATTATCGATTGAATGCTATACTCCTGATAGGTTGAATTCTCACGTGGGAGGGTCCAGCCCCTGATTTTCAGATTGTATTTACAGTAAACCTTATTGGAGTGTGGGGTGTTCGTTGGGAAGATCGTAATTTGAGAGATCAAAATTGGCACAAACCTTCTCTCTGTCACTCTGCACGTAGGGGTGTTGATGGACTAGACATACTTAGGTCCGGCCCACAAACTATTTGCATAGGCCCAAGCCCTAGCATAGCCCATGATTGACCTAATAGGCTCTACCAAGCCCACTCCATTAAAATATCTACAGTCACAGGCCCATCATGAGCGAGGCCCACTAATTAATTACTACATATGGGTTTTGTTAATTTCTATCTCTAATTATTGACATCAATTTTTTCTAACTCTAATTATAGACACTTGCTAAAAATAGTAAATTACCATTGTCAATTTATAAGGTACAAGTGGGTTTCAGAATGTAAGAGACTAGTGGGTGGCCCGTGTCCACGACACTCCCCAACAAAGCGTTTGCCAAAATAGGGTGTGAGTGGCTGAGATCCACCATGCAGTTTGGGGATAAGTTCTCGGCCCTTCTTTATTGAAGCCTATACGAGGGGTATAAGTGGGGAGACAGCCACTGTGTTTTGTTATATAGATTAAGAGGTTTCACAAATCAAATTAGATACGATAAAAAAAATCTAATTATAGGCAAAGTCAGGCTGACTATATAAGAAAAGACCATCGGGCCTAGTATGCTTAACATGTCAGGCTCCCGAGCCCACCTTGATTAGTTATCAGGGTCTAAAATAAGTCCACGGCCTATTAACACAACTTGCATGGTACATTAATTGAAACATGAATGTGCATCTTGTTGAGCAAGAAAAAAAAAAGGTGCTTCTTTGTTAAAATCAACGAAGTGAGATGATCAGGCCTGCCGCCTGCCCCAGCCTGATATGGAAGACCGTAGGCCCAAGCCCATCTGAGGCCTAAGATGGACTTAAAAATCTGGCACAGACCCAGTCAAAAACACATTCAGAACTGAACATGGACCGAACCAAATTAAATTTTCACTCAGTATTCAGGGACAGGGCCAGTTAAGGAGCCAATATTTGCTGCCCATGCTAAGCCCGTGGTAGGCCCAGTCCTGAAAACGTGAAGAAATGCATGGCAAACTAACATGAGCATCCTCTCCTAGTAGAGCAGCTTGTCTTGAGGTTGAGGGATAGCTTAGGCGGATTGTTATGGGCCTATGCATAGTTCAAGCCCATGACGGATAAAAACTCAAATCCAACGACTAGAAATCATCAATAGGGCTAATTTTTAGTGTGTGGGTCAACCAAGGGTTGGGCCAAGGGTTGGCCTCGAAAGAGTGTACCACGTGGCATTTTGGGGAGGGATCCTATCAAAATTTGTATAGGACCGAGTCCCGGGACAACGCTTGTCTCTGCTACTTGCATGGCACATCAATGTGAAACGTTGAGGTGTCTCTTGTTGTACAAATTCGAGGGTGTGACGTTTCATAATGAGGTTTATAGATGAATAAAACTTTGATGACAGCCCTGTCATCAAGGCCGATGACATGGCACAATATGAGCCACGTGGAACACTCTTAGAGGACTCTGACTGTGTGGATGTTTGGCCAATCATTAGGTGGAGCTACAAACTGAAAATCAGCCCGATTAGTGATTTCTAGGCGTTGGATTGGAATTATTTTCATGGGTTGATTTTAACCGTGGTAAATTTGAGCATTATTGACCATTATTTGAGGTACAAAGATCCAAAGGTTTGAAATCACAAATCAAGCTGATTTTTTGTTTATAGGTCCATATAAGAATTGGAAAAACATCCATACGGTCAGAATCCAGAGTATGTCACGTGGCTCCTATTGCACCCGTCATCGGCCTCGATGACAGTCTTACTCGTTTATAGATAAAAGTCTTACTCGTTTATAGATGGATAATGATCATCCATAAGCAGAGCAATGTCGTACACGTGGCACTCATGGAGGGGTCAGGACACGGCCTCTTCTCTGTAAATAAAAAATAAAAAAATCGAATGACCACCCCACTAACTTGTAGAGTTTCTCGAGACCGTTTGCTAGACTTTTATCGACCACCCCGAACAGTATCGAACACGTCCAATGTTTGAGATCATCTAATCAAGTCAGTTTTTGCTTGGAGCGATTCGTGTACGAGAACTGTTGAACGGTAAATCAAGGTTTAAAGGAAACCGTTTTAACGGCATAACGGACTGGTGGCGTTACTGTTATGATGGCCAGGGGCAAAAATAGAATTTAACGGATTTTAATAGAATTTAACGAAAAAACTGAAAAAAAAAGGCGTTGAAATTCAAATTTCAAAATTTAAAGTTTGAAATTGAAAATTTCAAAAACGAAGAAAACGGAATTTAACGGAAAAAATAACGGATTTAACGGTAGTTTATTTTTAACAAAATTTTCTAGAATTTAAAGGCTGTTAAAACGATTTTAACGGCCATTAAATTCAAAGCTACAAAACGGATTTTAACGAAATGGGCATGGGGCGTTACCTTTTAAACGGCTGTTTTTAAACCATGTGGTAAATTACCTGTAGAACAGGGCCAGGTATGGCTTGCGTCATGGACTCATTGTCAGCCCTGGCCCAGCTGATATGGAATACATTAGGCCCAGGATAGCCAGCCAGGCTTAAGATGGATTTAACACACTGGCCCAGGTCCACTTCAAAAGACATTCAGAACTGGACTTGGGCCGGGCCAAATTAAATTTTCATTCAGATTCAAGGCCGGTGCCAGTTAACTGACCAAGATTTGCTGCGCATGCTAAGCCTGCGGTAGGCCCGGCCCATTGCCATACATAATATTTGATAAAACATGAAGGGCCAAACTAACATGAGAATCCTCGCTTACGTAGTACTTGCTGTAACTACTAACAAGAGCAGCCTGTCTAAGGGAAATGTCTAGCTTAGCCGTTGGAGACATTCATACCCAAAAAAAAATCAGCTTGTTTGATGATTTTTAGCCGTTGGGTTTAGTACCAAAAAAATGGTTGAATCTAACGGCTATAATAACTCCTTAAGAGTATTAAAATCTAATGGCTAGAGATTACCAATCAGGATGATTTGGGTGTATATATTCACCGAGGGTGGGCTAAAGATCCATGCAGTCAGTAGGCCCAGAGGGCAACGATGCGTAACAAAAATACTATACCCGACGCTTTTGGTGTGAGGTCTACCTTGTTACATCTTTTCAGAAAAAAATATATACTTGACGCCGAATATCAGGTAGGTCCATTTTTGTTACTCTCACTGCCCTCTGGGACCAACTGACCGCATGGATGTTTATCCCACCCTTGGTGGATATACACCCCAAAACTCACCATGATTGGTAATCTCTAGCCATTGGAATTTAGCACTTTTTAAGGTGTGATTCTAGATGCCAAATTCCACTATTTTTTGTGTACTAAATCCAACGGCTAGAAGTCATCAAACAAGCTGGTTTTTTGTCTAAATATCTCCAAAGAGGTGGACTAAACATCCATGCGATCAGTGGGTCCGGAGGCAAAGGTGAGTAATAAAAATGGCTAACCCTGTTTTACCATTGTTATAAGGGTTCTTCTCATCATCTCTTCATCATTGTCTCAGTGTTACTAGTTCAGTCAAGTTGAGTTCAGTACTCAAACTAGAAACAAATATCGACTTTATGAAAATGGTATTGGTTCAAATAAGTTGAGTAGTTGCATGTCATGAAATTATTTTGTTCGTTTCACCATTTTACGTGGATCCTTCTTCGTTGAGATGCATTTTTCTATCATATCTTTATTATTGCCTAATGGTGTTAGTGGTTCAACTAAGTTGAGCTCAATACTCAAACTGGAAACAGAGCCATATATCGTGAAAATGGTAGTAGTTCAACTAGTTTTGATGGAAATAGTGGTTTACCCAATTTGGTAAGAATGGTACTGATTCAACCAATTTCGTGAAAATGGCACTTGTTCAACTAGTTTTGTGAACATGGTACTGGTTTATACAGATGTTCGTGAACAAAATTGGACTAAAAAACTCAAAGATAATGTTGTAGCATTAGAAATATGCGATTAGAGAAGGTTGACAATGATGAACACCTCGGAGCCTTCTTTTTATTGACAAACCAAACCAAAAAGTTATTGAAGAAACCTTATTCACCTTCGTCGGTGGAGAAATACACAGCTTGCGTATAGCTGTAATGAGGGAAACTAAGAGGGTTGCTTCTTCTTTCCTTCAATAGAGAAAATGGTGAGCTACAATGGCGATAACACAAGCTACATATAAAATGGAGGAGAAATGGAGGGAAACATGAGGAAGATGGAGGAAAAAATGAAGAAGAGAGAAGATGAGGCTGACGTACGGTAATGTGTGTCAGACTCATCTCCAATCAAACTGACGTTGCTCGTAGGACTGAGGATATTATAGGTATTAAAAAAAAAATGGATGGTAACCACAAAATAGCCTTGATGGGTCAACGTTTGACGTAATGTGTCCCAAGTTTTGTAGAGGGGACTTATTGGTCAGTATTTATGTAAAAACGAAATTAAAAGTAATTTTCCCTTCTTTTTTGGGAGATTTGCTTCTTTTTTTCCCATTGACAATTCAATGGGGCCAAGACATTAAGTGCTACCTACATCGTTTTATCCTCGAATGGGTGGTTCTAATTTTTTTTATCAACATTCGATGACCTCGCATTGGAACTTTAATAGTACTCATTCCTTGTAAACCACAACTCACGCTATGCTGCAATAATTATAGAGAAAACATGTGTTCTCGATTAAAAAAAAAACATGAAAAATATGTAGATAGTTTGTTTAGAAACCCATATTTATATCACTGTTTAGAAAACTAGTCAGTGCAGTGGGTGGAGAACTCATCACCCGGGTTCTGTCTCGTCAATAGGGCAAGAAGCCACTTGAGGATCTCCCCTAAATTCACGCTCGACCAATGAAGCAAGAGATGAGAACCATACCACTACCACTATAGAACACAAAAAGAGAGTGTGTATACTATCCTCCGACACTAGCCTGCACCTGGGAGTCGGGATAGATCAGTGGGATATTCTGGAGTGGAGATTGGTTCTGGTGGACAAGATCCCGTAAAAAATTTCCAAATGAAAAGTTGGCATCTCGCTGGGGCACGGATGTTCCAGATGGCGGTCCATGTTGTCTGGCAGAAGTAAAATGTGCTATGGAAATAGTAACGACTAATGATCACATAGTCCGCGGGTCCATGGACGTTGTCACGAGTGTCATTTTCACATGTCAAGTGTACTAGACTTACTTTGATTATTAATTAATTAAAACTTAAAACTGATTTAGATGTAACTCGAGGTACGATTGTAGCCAATGACAATACTATGCACCGTGACAACGTCCATGGACCCCGGCCATCTGATCATTACACAATATTTCCCTCCCCTAGAGCTGCAACTTGGGCAGGTTGGGGGTCAACCATAGCCCAACCCGACCTTCAAGGATATGAACCTAAGCCCAACCCAACCCAAGGTCGGGCCTAGATTTTCCAACCCAATCGGGTTGTTTGAGATGATCAATTTCTTAATTTTTTTTATTGGCTGGAAAGGTTGTTAAATTTTTTCATATTAAAATTGCTCACTGGTCAATACAAAGACCGTTATGTTAGCCATTAAATAACAGCTTCATATCCACATCTTGTAAATAATGCTGCAATTATAAAATATAATTTATATTCAACAATTTTTACAGATTTATTCATACAAGAATTATAAGTTCAAAATTCTCCAAATAATCTTGTTCATACAAATGCCAAACAATTTGCCTTCGGCTCCAAGTAGTAACACAATTATAGACGATAACACAAGTTTACAGCAGAACGAGACCTACACATTGCGAAACTTACTGCTTCACGTGGCGTTTGATAAATTAAGTTGTCAGGTCTAAAAGCTTATAGTGCTTAAGGCTTGATGGCTTAATGATTTATGTCTGAATTGGATTGTTTGGTAAAGGTCTTAAATCTTAAAATTAAGTCAAGGGCATTGTGGTTATTTTGAATTGTTTATTAGAACACTTTGGTAAGTTTTTAAAAGAGAAAGCTTTAAGAAAAATGCATTATCGACATTAAAAGAGAATCTTAGAATCTATTGAAAAGATATTTTAACTTACCACAATAAGAGAGAGTAACTTTTTTTATTTTTCACTTAATTTCAGTTGTTTTGATGATAAGTGCCGAAATTAAGTTGTTACCAAACAACACTTAATCACTAAGATCACTTTAATTTTTTAGTTTTAAGTCCGAGAAAAGTTTTACCAAAAGCCACCTAAAAGTACATTATCACAACATAACAATGAGCTTTTCAATTGCTCACCTTCTCATACAGAATCAAAGCCAAGCCATTGGTGATGTGATGCACCTTTTATTTTTTATTTTTACTGTAGGCTGCCTCTATGGATTTGTCTCAAGCATGTTTTTGATAGTGTGTATGTGTGTATGGTGTGTATGTCGGGCTTGAGTTGGGTTGAAGCCTCAACCCTAGCCCAACCCTATTTGATTGGGTTGTCAATATCGGCCTGAACCCAACCCAAGTGATGAAGGGGCCAACCCAACCCAACCCAACCCAAAGTTTGGCTGAGCCCTACCTCCCTCTCTCCGCCCACCAAATGCTAAAAAATAGGCGATGTGGAGGCTCCACATCGCTCACCAAGACAAAAGCAACCGAAATTCTGTGGCATTTCTGTTATTCAGGTCTCAAACCAATGGTATTTACAAAGAGCTTTCTCTATAAATAACACCCACGCTGCCGCTGCCTTAAATTGCTTTTCCCGCCTGATTCAACGATCGCATAGCGAAGGAAAAACGTTCGGCGTTCCACTGCGCAGCATTGCTTCACTAGTTCCATTCTCTGTCCTGTAACGCGCGAAAAACCCTAGATTCGAGACCTTAGTTCTGTCATTTGTTCTTCTCCAATGGTTAAAGACAGTCAAAATTCAATGTTTACTGGAATTTCTCAGAGCGACGAGGAAATGGAAGGCGAATCGGCTGTTGATACAGCGACGAAGTGCGTGGTCAAGCGTCTTCAGAATATTGTCTCGGAGGAAGCTTCTGCGGGGAGGAGGGTTAGCCCGAGGCTGCAGAGCCGATCAGGAAGAGAAAGACCTTATTACGATAGTCGTCCAAAGGCCTCATTTGATCTCGAGGAAGACGAAGTCAGCTGGAAGAAGACTAATGTTTACCATAGAAGGAAAGGAAATATGATAAATGTGGGTGAAAAAGAGGTTAATTCTCCGGTGGTTTCATTGTCCGATGAGGCGATGGATTCTAGTGTTGAGTGTGGTGATTTGGTGAATCTAGATTTAAAAGATGTCAAAGAGAAAGGGATAGGTAGTTGCAGCAGTTCAGCTGATGTAGTAGGAAAGAGCTTCTATGCTAGAGTGAAGGAGACGATAAGGGCTTTTAATAAACATTATCTTCACTTCGTTCAGGTGAGTTCACTGGAAGAACCAATCTACTTTTTACAGCTGAGTTTTCACAGTTATGTTGTCATTTAAGTGTTAATTTAGAAAAATCGAACGGATAATAATAACAATAGTTTATTTTTCACATTAGCAATCTTGTATGTTCTGGTTTCTAGGGTTTGTTTCTATTATTGTATCTGATTTATATTTGTTTCGCACCTCAGTTTATAATATAGCCACCAATGGTGCTGCTGTTTTTAATACGGCTATTGCTACCAATAAGTCCACAACATCAATAACAAGTAAATAAAACGATATAAAAAAGCAATAATATTATTGCCATTATTAGAAGCTTATGTAATAATGATGGCATTGATTCTTAAGTCAATACGGTCTTCTATATGCCGGTTAGAAATTGTAGAGAAGTCTTGGTCAGTCGTTAAGGTTGTCTTTTGAATCGGTTTGACATGGCAATAAGTAAGTTGAATATGTTCCGTCCTATTTTAAAACCTGATAAACAGTAGTAAAGTAGTAGAAGTTTGGGATTGAATGAAATAATGTCAGTTGGTGAGTGAGACCCCATCAGTATCATTCCTACAAAGTGGTATTGGAGTCATGTTGTACATCCTCTCCTGTGGCTTTAACTAAATATTGAGATCCTTACTACAGGTAAGTGAGAAACTAGTTGGTGCTCTAGGAGCATTAGAAGCTTGGGTACATGATCTTCTGGGACAAATACAGGACTGCCGTACTCGGTTGGTCAGTTTGCTTTAGGAGCAGTTTGGGTACTGCTGGAGTTTGTGTGAGAGAAAAGCTAATCACAAAGAAGAAGGATGCGTATCTCCAAGGATGTCTGGATTTAGCCAAGAGAACTTGGCTTTGGCAAACTACAAGTATTGGATGGCTCTTGTTAATGATATCTTTAAGTATTCAATCTATGGAAAGCTAAAAAGGTGCTTGTAGTTTTTCAAAGGAAGGTTTGTTGAAGGAAAGTTTGCTAGAAGGTATGGGTGCATGATGCATGTTGAAGATTTGTATTGTTCGTTTGGAAGGACATGTATACTAGAGAAGTAACTAATGTGAAAATACTAGAGGTGAAACAATTGGGTTTCTAGTTACAATGGGTTTGCACCATGGTCAGCCCCAAGTTTGTATCTTTTTTGTAATAGTTATGGATGGATTAACTGTTCGTATTAAGGATAGGTCCCTTAGTGTATGTTATTTGCAGTTGATGTAGTGTTGGTTGCTGAGATTGGAGAAAAATGAATGCAAAACAAATACTATGGATGGATGGCTTTATAAACTAAGGGTTTTTAAGGTAAGTAGGACCAAGAAATAATACATGCAGTGAAATTAGTAAGGATAGTCATAGGGCTGAGATGCTAGTTAAAGTTAATGGGCAAGAAATACCCCAAAGCAATCACTTCAATTATTTAGGTTCAATTATCTATACTAATATATAAAGTGAAGCGACTTTCCCAACCGTTACTTGAAGCCGGAGTTTATTCCCATATATACCCCCACTTCTTAAAAGAAATAACATCGAAGGTCCTTAGACCTATTAAATCAAATAAATATATCAAGGGTATTATAGTCTTTTCAAAGATCGTGTATTTGTTTTAGTGACCTTAGTGGAAATTGTTTTCTCACGTCCAATAAAAAATGCCCTCATGTATAAAAGAAACTTCCCACTATTTGTTTTAGAGACATTAGTGGAAGTGGTTTCTCACCTCCAATAACAAATGCCCATGTATATAAAGAGAAACTACCTACAAGAGTTCTTATTTTCAAAGTAACTACCCACAACAGTTGTCTACTTTCCCACATTTCTCTCTCCCTAAATCTAGAAAACGAGAAAGAAAAAACCAAGAAGAGGCAAAAATAAAAAAAAAGAAAGGAGAAGAAATAGACTTTGTAATAGTTTATTAAAAAGGTAAATAGAGGTGGAAGAAACCAAGAACAACATGGCACTTACTTGACTTGATTGTTGGATTGCACCATCAGAAGGTAAGCAACTTAAACATTAAATATAATAGTCTATTTATCACTCTGTATTCTCTCTTTTTCGTCGGCATAAACGAACATGCTATTTAACATATATAATCTATTTAGTCATCATGGGTAGTTAAGGGCGCAAGGTGCATTTAAGGCGCTAGGACCCCTGGAGCCTGAGGCGCAAGGCAAAGCGCATACCTGACTGAAGCGAGGCGCAATATTAAAAAGTATAATAAAAAATATAAAAAATTAAGAAAAACATCATAAAATAACAAAACAAGTAATCATTAGGCCACATAAATATAATATAAAGAACTTATCAGTTTTTATATTTTTTTCAAAAATTTATCAGAATGCGTCATTTATTACTTAAATTTTATTTTTTAAGAAATATCAACATATATGATGGATACGTGCGGGATATGTGCCGGTATTGTGTCCCATATATGCATCCGTGTCGACACTGGTATGATGGGGGGTAAAGGTATTCGAGTATCATAGGTTCTAGTTAACATTGTCATTATCTAAATACAAAACAAGTAATCAAAAAGCCATAAAATTTGCCCATCCCTAGTTGGACCTACATACCAAAATTCATCCTGATTAGTAATTTATGTTCGTTGTATTAGTCTTTTTCATGGATTATTTTCAACTGCGGATTTCTAGCATTATTGGGGTACTCAAATTCAAAGGTTAGGAATCACTAATCAGACCCATTTTTGTCTTGTAAGCCCATCTAGGGATAGGCCAAACATCCATATGGTCAATAGCCTCTAATAGTATGCCACGTGGCTCATACTGTTGGTCCGTCATCAACTTTTATGATGTACACCATCATCAAATTTTTTCTTTCACAAGTTGAAATGTTGAATGACCAAAACACCCTTATAAAGTAAAAAAAATTTAAAAAATAAAAGAAACAATGTTTGTAAATTTAAGGGATTTGGGGGCCATATTAGGAATAAGGATTTTTTTAATTTTTAACTATTTAAAAAAAAATTAGTTATTTTAATGAGGCGCGCGCCTTGCGCCTGGGCTAAGGCGCCTCGCCTTGACCATTTTAAGGCGCCTTGCGCCTCAGGCGCGCGCCTTGACTACAAAATAAAGTTATATTTGATACACATTTTTGTTTTATTTACTTATTATTTTTTTGATCTTCATTATTTCATTTTTTTCCTAATTATTATATATAGTTTCTTAATGACATCATGCGTATGAGAATTGTGATTTATGGTGCATGAGTATTATGTTTCTACCTAACATTTTTATGTAACAATGTAAAGAGCTTTAATTAAGCATGTACCGGGCTAAAATACGTGCATTGCGCGTGCCTCTCCGATAGTCCATAAAAATGGAGAGATTATCGATGACGGGACCTATAGAATTAGTGCTGGGTGGCTAAAGTGGAAATGTGCTTTAAAGTATTATGATTGACATGTACTTATCAAACTAGAGGGGAAAATTTACAAGACAACAATATGACCATCTATGTTTTATGGAGTTGAATGTTGGGGAATTAAGAAACATGTTCATGAGCGTGTAACAGAGACAAGGATGTTGAGATGGATTAGTCGAAAGACTAGGAAAGAAAAGTTCAGATATGAGCACAGTCAAGGAAATTTAGGAACAACCCCAATAGGAAAACAATGGCACCAGTGAGAAGGAGCACTTTGGTGCAAGTTGAAAGCTCTAAAAGTGCAAGGAAGGTAAAAAATGATTGGGATTGAGTGTAAAACACACTCATAAGCCATAAAATTATAATAAACAACCATATAAAGTGTGAACTGAATGTTTATAGCATTTTGTTAAATTCTAAAGTAGGTATCTAAACATAACAGTAAAAGACTTTTTACGACTTAAATTACACATGAAAATGATTATAATCACTAAATCACATTGCATTATATATATTATATTCACAACACATCACAAATGAGGTCACAATCACATAGTGTGTGCCATCTGGCAGTTTCCCAAACTTTGTATAAGGCTTGTCCCCGTATAAGCTTAGCTCACGTATATAGTTTTTTGATAAGCTAGCTCATGTATATGGTTGGTATGTAGGTTAATGGTTGAATAGTTGCTATATTGGGCAAATCGTAGGGTTGAACCTTTTTTTTAAGGTCAATTATATCAATTGGCAAGGTTCGCAACAAGTTAGTAGCATCTATAAGGTCCAAAGTCCACACCGTTGGATGGTCATCAAGGTTTGTGTGATGTGAATCTCAAGAACCATCTAACAATGTGAATCTATAAACTGCCACCAATAATAGTGCTCATTTATAAATATCCCAATTCCCAACCACAAATAGATTAATAAGGGGCATTTATGTAGTGGTAAGATCTTGCTGATCAAAAATATATAGACTAGGTCCTTAGAAGAAACGAAGAAAAAAGAAAGAAAGATATATACTAGGTGCAAAAGTTTAAAAAGGCTAGTACGGGAACCAAGGCGTTTTGTCTCAAAAAAGCGAGGCGTAGCCTCGAGACGGTACCGAGGCGTAAGCCTCAATTTGTTTTTTAAAATTGCTTAAAAAAATACTAAAAAATATATAATTAATTCTACAAAAATCAGAAATAATGTTTCATGTGAAAAAATAACTTAAATAAACATAAAAGTAATTGAGAACTTTTACTCTAGGAGCGACGCTGTTGGGAATGCTTGAAAAAAAACAAGACCTTCTTAGAAACCCTCTCACCATCTTCAATCATATTACAAAAAAACAACAAAAACAAACAATTAAAGAAGGAAAAATAATAAAATTTTACATGTATTTATGAAAAATAAGGCAAAAAACCAAAATATGGTCACATACCTAAAATTTTTTCCAATGCTTTAATTTCTTGCTTGAGTGTGAGGTTCCTCACAAGAAAACCGTAGGAAGTGACGGATTGTGATTCCAATAAGATTTGAGCTCTCTAGGAGGATTTCTCTAAAATGGAAAAAACTAGGGTTCAAAGAGTATATTTAGGTTTCACCCAAAAAAACGAAAGTTTTGGATAACCCAATATGGACCTTGTAGGTCGTTTTTAGCATAGAAGAGTAGTAGATGGGGTATTTTTGTAAAAAAAAATAGAAATAAGAAAAAGAAAAAAATAAAGCCCCACGATTTAAGGATGTACTGCCCAAACTGAGGTGTTTGGTACCTCAAGGCTCTTTTTACTGCCTCGCCTCGAGGCCCACTCGTACGCTTCTTCCGCCTTTTTAAACCACGACTAGGTGTATATGGTAGTACCGTAAAAACATTGATGTCCACCCTTTATAAATGCCATGTGGCACACTCTTTCAGGCCCACTGACCTCATGAATGTTAGCTCACCCCTTTGTACGCATAAAAAATCATCCTAAATGATGATTTCTAGCATTGGATTTGACTACCCAAAAAAATTGCTCAGATCTAGTTCCTTTTTTTCCCTTTTGTCAAATTTTTTGACGAAATAATTGAAATTATGCGAAATATCTCTTGCGATTTTAAAATTTCAAACAAAAAACACTATTTGTCAAAATGAATAGTGATATTGTGTGATATTTTGCAAAATTGACACATTAGTTGATTTCCATTTTGATTTATTGGGAAACGGAAATATTCTAGGAAATTTAATACCTTGCATTAAGGTAGTAAGAAAAGATCTGATGCGGCAACATTGTGCATAGTCTCATTTTTACTATTTATAGTAAATTCTCGTTTTTACTATTTATAGTAAATTCATATTTTTATTATTTATAATAAATTCTTGTTTTTACTATTTTAGTGAATTCTGATTTTACCATTAAAGTTAGGTTTTGTTTCGAATTTGGATTTTTGAAATTGATGAAGGTAGTAGAATTGTAGTGAATTTCTTATTTTAGTTTGATTAGGATAGGAAAGTTAAATTAGAGACTTAATAAATATAGATGTAATTCTTGATTTTAGATTATGAATGTAGAATTAGAATTGCGAAATCAAGAATCTTCTATCCGATCGCAGAACGGTCTCTCGTTTTGCATCAAATTTGGTATCAGGGCCAAAAAATCCTACCATCTTCTCTCTTCTCCTTTCTTTTATGCTCTCTTGATCTCCCATTTTATTTTTTATTTGTTCACGGGTACCATAAGAAGATGAAGAAGAATTGTGGCCCAACAACCGGATGAAAAAAGCGTCAACAAGATCGCAAGCTTGAGAAAAAAATGCTTCTACAGTATGATGATCCAAATTAAAAAAAGAAGACATGCAATTCCAAAATTATTTGGAAGAGTATGAAGCATTTCGTTTTCTTTTTGGGAGTGGTTTCCAACAGAATTTGCATGGTGTGGATGCTGTGTAAGGAAGTGCTGAATCTTCTGTTGAAGATCAACAACTACTCCAAGTATTTCGAAGATGACGATTGATGGAAGACCATGTGATACTGCTCCTTTAGAAAGGAGTTTAGTGTTGAAGCCAAGGGAAGAGTCCTAACTATCTAAAGGCCCAGATCAATTCTTCTGCTTTTGAATCCGAAGTCGAATTCTTTTCAACCAAGAGGGTTTGATGCGGGAGCATTGTGCATAGTGGTAACTTTTTTGTTTACTATAAATAGTGCATTCTCATTTTTTACTATTTATAGTAAATTCTCATTTTTACTATTTTGGTAAATTCTGATTTTATCAATAAAGTTAGATTTTGTTTCCAATTAGGATTTTTGAGATTGATTAAGGTAGTAGAATTGTAGTAGGAGTTTCTTATTTTAGTTTGATTAGGATTAGGAAAGTTAAATTAGAGAATTTATAAATAGTGATGTAATCCTTGATTTTAGATTATGAATGAAGACTTAGAAAAATCTCCTTTGAGAAATCTCTCGTGGTGCTGAATCCACTCTTCCTTGGTGCAAAGCCAAGAATATCCTATCCGATTGCAGAACGGTTTCCCGTCCTGCATCAAGATCTGAAGACATATGTCCAGATAAAAGATATGACTCTAAATAGAGTTGAATGGCGAAGTAGGATTCATGTTGCCGACCCAAACTTTTGGTATAAGGTGCAGATGACGATGGCTCTATTGTGGAAGAAACTGAGGTCCTTTTTTTTATAACTTTGGGGTTCATCATCGACACCCATAGAGTATTGGGTGGATGATTTTGTGGAGGGTGTCTCAAGAAGAGAAAATGCTTGATATGAATATTGATGTTTGTGATGTGGAAAGTGTGTATCTTCTCGATGCTTCAACTGTCATGGAGGTTCAGGATGCTAAAGATTTGAGCACCTCAGGTTTGGAGTCTTCATAGGCTAATAGGAATTTTCTTTTTGTATTTGTGCTTTATCTTGCTCCATTAATGGGGATTTGCTGACATCGACCACATGGAATCAGATTGTCAAGTCATAGAGGTGGAGAATTCGGTCATATCTGCTTCAAGTGATCTTGATGATCACCAACTTATCAAAAAATAAAATAAAATTCTTGATGATCACCATGATAGTCGAGAAGTGTCCTTTGAGGGATAGAGCAAGAGTCGGAAATCAACAAAAAATGGTATTGTGAAACCAATAAAATTTGATGAATTATTTCTAAAACCACAAACATTAGAGAGTTTCAATTCAATCAAGATGAGGTCGATAAGATTAGTGATATCCAATTTGAGGATGATGATTTTGATTGATAGCATCTATGGTGTGCCAGATGCATGTTTAGAGTCAATAACAGTCGTTTGGAATAACCCATATCAGAGTTCATCCAAAGATAGGAGTTTAGTATGCTAAGGCATTTGATGTTGCTATGATATTAGCTCCAAGAGGAGTTATCTTGAGCGGTTTATATCTAATGTTGTTGTATTGATAGCATGGAGGGGCGATTTACTCTAGCTCGGTTCTCAGTTTCTAGTGGACTTGCCACAAAAAGTTCTATTTCAGGGATAGAGATGGTGTTTGATTGCATTGGAGGCTATGGGGAATCCTATGATGCATGTATATAGTTTGATCAAGTTGCCGATATGTTCTCTTAGTGCTATGAACACATGAAAACATGTTTTTGATAATACAAGTGATGAGTGGGTGAGCATTGTCATCTTTAGCTCAGGTGATAATACAGGTGATGAAGCATGGATATTGGGCGTGGATGCTTGTGATGTGAGACAATGTTGTGTTGATGGCAAAGTCACCACACACAGTACTAATAGGCTTTAACAGCTGATATGGTACTTATAGTTGGTGCTATTGCTTCATATGATTGAGCAAATCGCCGACATTTTCACCAAGAGATTGCCAACCTTGAAGTTCCACAAGTTTCGGTCTAAATTGGAGTATATGCTAGAGTTATATTTGGTGTGGGGGAATGGAGATTGGATGTAAGGTCATGTTGTCTTCTGTATGATGGTTATAAAGTTGTTGAAAAAATCCTAGAATGTCGGTTGTCTTTTGAGTCAGTTGACATGGCGTAAATATGTTGTCTTATTTTAAAACTCATTTCTGTAAATGGTGACAATGGGTTCTGTATTTGAATGTAGTAATAGTATGGAAGCTGTAAAAGTTTGAAATACAAATTTGTGAGACTCTGTCAGTTCGTTACCTCTACAATGATGATGATGGTAATGACAGTGGTGATAAAATAAGCAATAGCAATAGCCAATAACCCAATAATACCATACATTGATTAATAATCAACTAAATCAAGTTAATCAGGTAATAATATCATTTCCATTCTCTTTTACATGCAGTTATATGCCAAACTAATGTTAGTAGCATTCTTTGTTCATTTAATCCTTTTATTTTCGCAGCAACAAGGACTCACTCCTATTAAGTATATGCTGAACGCGTTATTTTACTCATGTGACCACCATACTTCTGATCTCATCTAGTTTCCTGAATTTGAGTTAATAAAACACATTTACATGATTGTTTCTACCATTGTGCATAGGAAGAGGAACAGAGGTGCAAGAAAATAGAAGTCAATGTTCCAAAAATCCCCAAAGGTTCAAAATCTAAGGTGAGCATCTACAACATGCTTTCTTGTTGGTGGAGCTTATATCAAGTTATGTAGTTTTTCTCTCTTTTGCTAAAGGAAGTTTTAATTTGTATCTCTCTCTGTTCTGTTGTTTGCCTTTTCATATTTTGTAATATGGTCTTGTTAAGCTTTATCTTTTGTTATGTGTTTTTATGATGGCTTTGTTTCGTCTCACCATTCATACTGTTATTGTTAAGCTTTGTTCCTTATTATGTGTTTTTCGATGGATCTGTTTCATCTCACCAGTTAGACCATGTTGCTTATTCTTCTTCAGATTTCTCTATATCTTTCATGGATCTATAATTTTCTGCATGTTTGTGCATCACTTAAGTAGTGTTCTTACTCCTTATGCTACCGAGTCAACTTTACAAATACACTTCATGCACCACTGAGGCGCTGAGATGAATAAATGCACATGCGGATCTATTTTAACCAATTGATGCTGCATTATAAACCATATATTATGCATAGGTGTGTGTGTATTGGTTATTTTTTTTATTGAATATATTAGGAACCTTCTTGGTTGCTCCGTATCCTATTATGCCATTATCTGCATTTTAAATCATTGGCTTTTGTTCTTTCATTCGAGGACTGATCAAAATATGATATGCAAGTTCCACTATCTTCTAAAACGCAAGCTCAGAGATTTGAGTCTTAAAAGCTAATTGGGATACACAATCCATTGACAAACCTGTTATACCCTGATCTAATTAATGCTAAAAAATACGTATTCTTGTACTCTTCTTGTTATTTAAAATTGGTGAATTATAAGGCGAGCCTGAGGTGCACTGTGCACGCAAGGCCCCTGGGAATGGAGTGCACACCCAGATGTATGACGTTAATTCCCACGAATCTGTGCTCCTGACAGCTCTTCAATAATTTACCAGATTGCTCAAAAAATATCTAATTTTTTTGAACCTATTAAAAGTTTCCTGTAAACAATGTAGAAATTGTTTCATTCATTTATCCTGTTCTGAAAACGCCGATGGAGTCTTCCAAGAATGCCCATGTTGTATCCTTATTTTGGATAACTTCACCTAAAAAGATAGGGTAATTTTGCCCTGAAATAGATTAGTCATATATTCATGCATTCAATATTCACACACATATCCTGGTAAAACATCCGAAGCACCAAGGAATCTTACATTTCTGAGTGCTGCCTATTAGAAAGTTTTTGGAACTATAGATTTGGCAGTGAAATTCGAACTATGTTAAAAATTCTCTTGCTGCATTTTTAATCTATTTATACATGCTCGAAAATTTCTGGTGCAGAAAAGCAGGTTGATCATAGTATTTTTTTTCCTGAATAGGTTAAGTTTGTTTAAAAAAAATAAAAGAGAATACAAGTTGATCTCACCAGTCCTCACTCCTATTTCACTTTGGTCAATTTGTATAAGCAAGGGCGCGAAATAGTTAGTGTTTTTCTTAATCTCTATGCCTTTTGCCCTTTATGTTAATGCTAGAAAACTGTGCAGAAAGGGAATGCATCTGCAGAGGATGCCAAGCGGTCTGCCAAACGACCTGATCTGAAGGCAATATCCAAGGCAAGTCTCCACCTGTTGTCTTACATTTCTGCATCATTCTATTGATGCTTCTCTCTTAAATCATCTGCAGGTTGACCTCACCTTTTAATGTTAAATGTTCATACATATCAATTTATCATATTTTCAAATTGCATTTAATTCTGCTTGATATCCAAAGTTTGTGGTTTATTAGTTTAGAATCGTCTGTTTTGTCATTACTTTTTGTGCTTTGCATGCATTTGGAGGTCCGATAGCTAATGCAGGAAGTGATATTTTCAGGGGCATTTTTTATATTGCCAAACACCTTTTAAATTAATACAATGAAAATTCCCTCTTTTGTTTGTTTTGAGGTTGTAGTTAGTGGGCTGGAATGTCATAAATGCCTCTGTTTATTAAAAAATGCAGCTGGCAATAAAAAAGATGCGCTTATACACACTTTTCGTCTTGACTTTTCATTGTCTTGAAAATTGAAATGCTGGTGTGGTCTACTATCCCTATACATTTCGTGGAATTAGTTAATCTGACACATCTGTCCACTATATGTTGATTTTTACACAAGTACTTTCTATTTATAGAAACTTGTATTTTTTTTTGAAATAAAATTTAGAACACCATTGCTAACTTGTATCTGGAAGAGAACAGTAATGATATTGAGATTAGCAGGATCCTGGTGAAACCTCCACATGCAATATGGCACAGATCCCTTGACACTCACTTAATTATACTCCAAAGAATGTGTCCATGTGATGTGTGCTTTATGTGTTTGCTGCCCTTGATGACGTTAATGGAGCTGAAGTTGGCATATGGTTCTGGTGAAGGCGCTCCAGTGCAATTGAAGAATAGGTTTACTGATGCTACAAGCAAGGTTTAATGTATCGTACCATCTCCTCCTCTTAGGTGAGATGTCTTGGTTTCTAGGGTGGTTAGTACGATAAACTGGGAGTTTGTCTTGGCTTTGTACCGCTGTACATTTCAAATTTTCATCTTCTTTGTACCCTAGACCAAGATTTATGTGCATGTGCATTTCTGTGGGGGTGTGTGGGCGTGGACAGCTCGGTGTGATGTAAAATGAAAATAGGTAGGAAGGATTTTTGGGAGGCAAAAAGGATTAGGAAAGAGCTAGAATGGATTCAATGTGAAATGCCTTTTTTCTTATTGTGCACGCACATGTTCGTGTGTGACGGGATCTTGATCTCGATCTAGGTAGGGATTTGTTTGGATCAGCATTGGATCTGAACTGCATCTTGATTTTCTTAGGACATGAATAGGGTTGCTTTATGCAGGATGGGGTTGGGTTCCTCTTTCCTCTTTAGTAGTGCAGGTCCTGTATGAACTTCAGTCTAACACATGGCTTTAATTCCATGGTTTCAAGTTCTTGAAGCAGGTTCCCTTCTCCAGCTTGGATGCCATGTGAAATCCAGTAGAAAACTAGGGTTTATGAGAAAAAGAAGGGAAGAAGCAAAAGAGAAAAGGGGAAGAAAAGAGATGAGTGGAAGTGGAGTTTGTGTGTTTTACATGACTTCGAATGGTTATTTATATTAAACAATCCTCGGGGTGACAATAATACCCTTGAGAACGAGAGAAAATAATAATCTGCCCTTATGACAAATCCAACATTCCAACCTTTAGTATTTCTATCCATGATTTTGAATATATATCAAGTGAATATTGGGTTTTTTAGAAGTATGTCTTCAGATACAATGACGATTTTACTATATTAATGAGATATTAAGAAATAATATACTCATCAATTTGTGCTTTTCAGTGCTTGTGTGTTTGGACTGAGAAAATAACCATGTATCCTGAATGAACTTATTGCAAACATCACGAAGCAGTGGTGTTAATAACATCTTTTTTTTTTTCTTTTCTTTTCTTTGTTCAGATAACTATGGAATTTTATCTATTTCTATAAGAGCATATGCATGGTTGGCTGTGGCATCTTTCTAATGAGGATTTCTAGTTTTGGCATTGCAATATGCTGATGCCTTCTAACTTCCTTCCTTTTCATTTCTTTGTCAGATGATTGAGACTAAGGCTATTTTGTACCCCAGTAAAAGATTTGGTCAGCTTCCAGGTTGGTTGCTCCTACTTGCTGTTTTGGTGTTTGTATGTTATATGTGTGTACATGTATTTCATACATAGATCTATACTGTTACTGGTTTTAGTTGACCAGAAAATTGTATGGTTTGTACTATTTTAGTAACTTTAACTTGTTTGGAGGTTCAAATGGACTTCAATTATAAAAAGTGATACGTTAAATTTACAAGTTGAAGAAATCGATCAAAGAGGATACTAACTCTTACTTATGATCACAGGCATTGATGTTGGGCATCAATTCTTTTCAAGGGCTGAAATGGTTGCTACAGGTTTTCATAGTCACTGGTTGAATGGAATTGATTACATGGGAGCCGCCTACAAGAAACTGGTAATGCGTCTCTTGATTTTCTTATTTACATTTTAAGAGGGGTGGTTATAGTGTTGATGGAAGGATAATGTATCAAAGTAATCATTCTCATTTAGGATCTTATGTTATTTGACTCTTGTTTATATGCCTTTTTCTTCATAGGTTTTTTGGGATAGGGAACTGTAAAGTAAATTAGGGTTTTGAGATGGGAAGAGGTAAGAGAAGAATAAAAAGAGAGGAGGAAGTTGAACTCATGTCTTGAACTTACACTAGTCGACCCTCACACTTATTATATATACTATTGCTGTAATGAAGGTAGAAGTACAGAAATACCTTTTTTTACGTTAACACTCTCCCTCAAGCTGGAGCATATATATATATATATATATATATATATATATATATATATCCTATATACCCAACTTAGAACATAAAAATCACTCATCGTGTGACTCAATTTCTTGGTAAATACATCAGCCAACTAATGTTCTGACTTCACATACAAAGTACAAAGGTCACCATTTTCAACCCTCTCTGATGAAGTGGCAATTGACTTCAATGTGCTTGGTACTGTCATAAAAAGCATGATTAAAAACAATTTGGATAGCCACTTGATTATCACAAAACAGAGGAATAGGGAGATCAATTGCAAATCCTATCTCTTGGTGAAGATTCCTCAACCATGTCAACTAATGTGAGCTAACTCGATACTCAGCTTCTGCGCTAGATCGAGCCACCACACTTTGTTTCTTATTCTGCCACGACACAAGGTTCTCACCAAGGAATGTGCAATATCCTGTAGTAAATCTTCTATCAGACGACTAGCCAGCCCAATCAGCATCTGCATGGCCCTCAACATGTACATGATCATGTGTCTATTATAATAAACCACGACCAGGAGCTCCCTTGAGATATCACAGAACTCGAATCACAACCTCTCAATTTGGGATCTGAGGCTCTTGCATAGATTGACTTACCACACGAACATCGAAAAAAATATCCGGTCTAATGATGGTGAGGTAATAAAGCTTGCCGTCCAGTCTCTCATACTTTCTAGGATTATCAAACAATTCTCCCTAATCAACAATAAGCTTCACATTAGGATCCATTGGAGTGTTATTGGTTTAGTTTTTAGTAAATCAGTCTCCCCAAGTAAATCCGGAACATACTTTAGTTGAGACAAATAAATTCTAGACTTTGATCTTGCAACTTCAATACCTAGAAAATACTTTAGTTTTCAAGGTCCCTAATGTGAAAGTGTACATGAAGAAACTGTTTCAAATTCTTTATACCCTTGACGCCACTACCTGTAATCGTGACGTCAACATAGACGACCAAAATGATCTTCCTTACCTCAGAATACAGAGTGGTCTCGTTGGCATCTTAAACCAAACTGAAGTACAACATCACTGAACTTGCCAAACCAAGCCCGAGGCGATTGTTTTAACCCATATATAGCCTTCTGTAATTTACACGCCTTGGAAGCCTCCCCCTGTCACGCTCCAAATCCGGGATCCATGACCCAACCCACGACTCGTGGGACCTAAACCATTATCCATGGGTCGTCCGACACGCAATCCATGGATCGACGACCCAGAAACCCAAGATAAGGGCATGAAGGTTAAAAAGAAAATATGGGTCGAACCACATATGAAGTCCAAATGGGTTAAACCCAATGTCAAACATAAATCAAGTTGCCAAGGTCAATCTAGGCCAAGTCTAGTCCATCTAAGGTCAAAGGAAGTCAACCAAAAGCTTCAACAAGTGAAAACCCAAAAATCACGAATTTTTACATGTTGAAATAACAATGTTCAAACTCGGGAAGATCATATCTCAATCACTGCAACTCGTAACAGGGTGATCTAAGAGGCCATTGGATCTACAATGAGATGAATTCTAAGGAAAAAATACCTCTGGAATAGAACCTCAACTCTGTCACGAAGTTACATAGTTCTTTTCTCTATTGACACTAGTTTGAAAACAAAACAAAACCGAATAAAAAATAGCAGAAAACTAATTTTTACCATTTTGTATGAACGGAATTTTCATGCATGGCCAAACGGGTTTTTGAATGAAATAATTTAGAAAATATATAACGGTTGGGTTTTTGTGATAAAGACGAGAGATACAAAAGGTTTTTAAATTCATTTTGTTGTGCAAAAAACAAAATCCAGTTCTGGCTATCTGCGGTAATAAAATCATAACAAAAAAACTAGAAATAATCTGATGAGGACATCACGTCCTTACCTAGAGTATACCAGTGGAGGAGGAAAACTGGGCCCATACCCATGTCTTTGTATTTTGATGACTATGTGGGCCCCCGTTTTAGTTCTCCTTGATTTATGGGAGCGGAAGACCCCACGTGCATGTGCATCATGAAGACTCCACATTGGAAAGATGCATGTGGGCTGCGTATGGAGCTTGTGGAGAGTTTTTATTAGTTTTCTAGGCTTATTTTGATATTTTTTAGAGTTTTAGGTGTCTTTGCAATTAGCCCATAGTTAGGGGGCTCATTGTAATTTTGGTTAGTTACTTTAAGTTGCTGTATTTTTTTTTATAGCCATTAGATTAAATGAATGGCCAAGGTTAGATTAGGGAGTTTTGAGTTATTATATAAACTCTTTTAGTTGTAATATTTGATTGATGATGAATTATATTGACTTTTGTTATTGAGAAATCTCTTGTGGATTGTTCTCTTCTTCCTTGGTGCGAATCCAAGCTACTCGGTGCGAATCCGAAATGTATTCTCTTTATCTTTATCTCTTCTCTCTTATTCTTTTCTCTTTCTCCATCTTTATTTTCTTTTTTCTTTTCTTTGGATCAAATTTGACCTAGAAAACCCAACCGTACATCTTTTATCCTGAAACCCTAACCATTAATCATAACTATGAATAGTGTCACATGAATAGTACAGCGTGAATAGTGCCACGTGAATAGTAACATGAATAGTAACCTTCCTCCACAATTCTCCCTATGGCACTCTAAACCCTCCCAAAACCCTCACCACAACCCCCAAATACTCCTAGATCCCTGCAGTAACCATAGAAACCCCTAATCTCTTCTCAAACCCTAATTTTCCATGGTTTTCATTTTTCTTCCGAAACCCGGCTAAAATTTGATACTTGTCAAAAAGCCTTGAAACTTGCCAGAAACCTTCCCGAACTTCAAATAACTTATAATATCTTAGAAAAGGAAATTAAAGTGAACCTACAAGTGTTGGTTGAACCCTAGCTAGTGGAAGTCCTTACTTCCATTCGGGCCGCTCAATCAATAATTGAGGGTTTTTCACTGCTTGGTTGTGAGATCTAGCATTTGAAATAATCAATTAATTATTTGCTAGCATATCTACATATTTGTGGTAATTGTTAGAGTAGTTTTATATTTTCTTATTACTTGTGGTAATTTATTTCTGATCTTTGCACCTCATATAGGCTAGTTCTCATCATCCTGCATCATGAGGTCTTCAGATTTGGAAACTAGACTTGAAGATCTTCGACTCGTGTTTACCCGAAAGTCTGAATATGAGTCCTAATAGGTTCTGTTTTGACCAGAAAACTTGCAAAAACCAATCCAAAGATGGCCTTAAACAGATGGGTTAGGAGTCTTAGTAAAATTTGAAACTCCACATTAAAAAGGTCCCAAGGGTTACAAAATTGTCGGCTTTGAATCGAGTCGTTTCAATCACTGACCTCAAAGTTATGACTAAAACACTACTCATACGCAGAAAAATCTGAACCTAAATTAAATAATAAAAGAGCTCAAATCATACACATGTATTAAATAAACTCAATTAATCAAAATAAATTATCAAACTATTGTTCAATACATCCAATAGCCAAAATTAAACCCTAGTACATCATCTAGGAATTTAAATGACATAAAGCAATAAATGACCTATACTTGATTCTAATAAATTCTTGAGGAATTTAAAACCAAATAAACTCTGGCTTCATCAAGTTAAGCCCTCAGCTTGTCCAGTGTATTTGCACAAGGTATGGGTGAATCGGGAAGTTCAGTAGGCTCACTCCATCACCCATACTACCATGGGTGTGAGCGGCTAACCACGATACATCGCCGATATGCAAGCATATAATAATAATGCAAATTATGCAATGAACCAAAGAAAAAACCATGGTCACCTGGGGGTCCAAAACCAGTGAATCAAATATGGAAACCCTGTTCGAGACCATGCATTTACCAATAAACACAATAGGACTTGTATTTACTCGCAGTTAGCCGAGCTCTCATGCCACCATAAGGATCCAAGGGGATTTGGGGCTTTTCACCGTAGGGAATCACAATTCCCTAGGTTATAGTGCATGTTGACAAGCTTCTTGAGCCTCTTCATGAAGATGTGGTTTCAAGGCTTCGTGTGGATCAAAACGAATGTGCTGTAGTTTTTATTTGCACTAACTTGATGGTGTGGATTGTGACAATATCTGAACAACGATCTTCTTAAGATTTGGGGCATCAGTCTCGTATAGATATTATCATTCAATTGCGATTAAAAATACATACTTTGTCGAGTTGTCTAATGCCAACTTCTCTAAATTCATTTCTAACTTCTCTCTTACGTGCTTCAAGGATGTCAACAAGTCTTGCTTCTCATTGAGATCAAGAGTATAATATTAAGTTGGATTTAGATAGTAGGCTACAATGAGTAAAATAGCACATTCAATTAGTACGACAAAGAGAGATGGCTTTTGATTGATAAATGCAAGAAATGCACAAAGTAGATATTACCTGTTGCCTGGATGTATCTCGGTAATTGCTCCTCCCCCTTTATTCCGTAGTCTTATAGTTCGACTTCTATGATTTAGATGCAACATCCTTGATATTTTCTTTTGTACGGTGCATCCCCTCGAATACATAGCTCATTGTAGGCTTCTTAATGAAGGGGCATTTTCACACCGGGCTCGAGTAGGGCAGCCTGCGTAAATGGGGCATACTCAGGGTGGGATGGCCCGTGTGAAATGGGACCCACGAAGGAGGGTTCGACCGAGAGCCTGGATTTAGGGCTATGAGATAAAGGAATTTAATCTCACGCCCCCATCAGTTGCGACTTTTGGGAGTATTGGTTAGATGTCTTGCATCAAAGTGGTATCAGAGCGGGAGGTCTCGTGTTCGAGACTCCTCACTGGGGGTGATTAATGCAGGGGCATTTTCACACCGGGCTCGAGTGGGGCAGCCTGCATAAATGGGGTACACTCGGGGTGGGATGGCCCGTGTGAAATGGGACCCACGAAGGAGGGTTTGACTGAGAGCCTGGATTTGGGCTATGAGATAAAGGAGTTTAATCTCACGCCCCCATCAGTCATGGCTTTTGGGAGTACTGGTTAGATGTCCTGCGTCACTTCTTGTTGCCATCCACCACCCTAAGAACTTGAAAGATGGACTTAATTATCTCTTCGATCTGATGCAACCAGTCTAAAAATGATTTGTTGTATACAATGCCCTCTACCTCTTTTGCAGGAGTGCTGCTGTGCCTATAGTTTGTGCACTCATATGACATAAACATCATTTTTTCCAAGCAACTATCTCTAAGGGTAAAAACTGTTCGAGAAGCAACTTTGTCCTTTTCTGTCACACATTTGAACTCTTCCAATAGTGGGCTACTAAAACTTTTTGTATCAATGGTATAAAAATGTTCAAACTTGGGAAAGACAACTTACTATGTACAAATTATCTGTATGCACACTGCTCTTAGCAAGAGTCTCTGCGAACTCGTTTGCATCCCTAAGAGTAATAATAGTCAAACCTTGAGCTAGCTTTCTATAAGATTGATAATGGTTACAATCTATGGCTCCATGGGAAGTGCATGAATCTGTTAATGGGCTCCTAGGGAAGTCATGCTCTTGTTCAATGGGAAGTATATCTGTCTAAACGTGAGTATTAATTCTGCTATTATATTAATGACTTAGTTTTTAGAACTTATTTGAATGAATTTCCAATAATTTCCATGTCATGTATGTTTTGCAACTCCATGGAACTAGGATATTCTGGTTTATATAAGTGAAGATTTTGAAAGATATTTGCAACTTTATAAGTTTTTTGGAACGTTACAGGAGGAATACAAGGTCTATGTTTTCCCACTTGCAGTATCAATTGTGTTATCAGGCCAGTATGAAGATGATTTGGATAACTCAGAAGATGTTGTGTATACCGGTCAAGGTGGACATAATTTATGTGGTGATAAGCGTCAAATTAATGATCAAGTGATGCTTCGTGGTAATTTGGCACTTAAGGTGCGTGTTTTGGAAATTTTGTTATTTTCTTTTAGCTGATTTTCCTATGTGCTGTTCTTATTTATATAGATCTTTTTTTGGATTAAAAATGTGCACAAAACTATAGATTGTTGAATTTTTTCTATTGATCATGTAATGGAATCATTTGTCCTTCCAACTAAGATTCCCAAATACCTACATGAATACGGACACTGGTACGGATATCCCATCCAATATGTTTTTTCATTTTTTTCCCAAGCCAAGTATCATTGTTTATATTAGCATCATGCCACGTATAATGAAATCTCTAAATTTTCAGTTTTTTGCAAGAAAATTTGATATAATGTTACTTATATCTTCCTATTGACGTAAGGAATGAGGATGCAATACATGGTACCAATATAAATATCATGTTGTGTCGATATGGGCACGGCATGCTTGTTGGTATCCAGGTATCATAGCCTCCCAAAATCTAGTCTGTCACCCCCTCCTAGTTTATATTGAACTCTTTTACAGGAGTCTTTAAAGCTTTTCATATCCCCCTCCAAACTCCTACAACATCTGAATTGGATACAACTCTACTATTCTAAATTTGCGATTGATGACATGTATCCATAAGCCATCCTTTTCCATCCCAAAGCGCCATAATCACTTGTCCAAGGGAGTTCTTTTCATCATTTGAAGGCGATGAATCCTAACCTACCATATTTTTGGGCCCACATACACACCTTCAATTCACCGAGTGAAAATGCTTCTTGCTACTCTGATAGTCTGATGCATGGGAAGATTTTTACTGCTACACAAGTGAAGAATGGTATGGCAAAGTAAGAGATAGAACTCCAATCATCATCGGAGTCGAGATTTTCTTAAAGGGAAATCTGGGAAAACCTTCTGCAAGGTGTTAATCCGAGCAACCCAGAATTTCTAAAAGGAACTAAATAGCTTAAAAGCATATATCTATTCAATAATTTAAAAGTTTGTTTTGGAGGAGTAGCTCGAGATCTCGACCATGGAATAATTTTCGTCGTGAAGAATTTTTTTTTCACATCAATATAAAAACTTTCAATATTGGATTAAAAAAAAGGAATATGATATGGTTTTTGAGCAAACCATATTATAGTGTTTCCACTGTTGCCTAATAATTTCTCGGGGCCTTTGGTGGTTGAATGTGATTTGGTAAACGCAGAGGGGAGATGTGATAGCCCTTGAAAACTCACCAATACTATATATCATCATAGAGAGTTGGCTTGTGGTTGAACTATTATTTTTTCTCATTTTCTTAGTGATGAAAATGATATTGTGGATTTCCTACTAAAAGTGGTGGAATTAAAATCTTTTCTATATAAAGAACTCTATTCCTTATTATTTGTAAAGTTCTTTTTTTCTTTACTATAAAACAATAGTAAGTAAATAAAAAGAGATCATTTCATTGGAGACCCTAATAATCTCGCACAGTAAACTAGTGTTGTGAAGTCCTACTCAAAAATTGTTGATAATTAGTTTTGGGTTTGATTTGTGCTATTATATCTGTGGATGATAACTTTCGTGCTTAACAAAGTTTTTTTTAAACATCTTGCTTTTTGAATTGGTTTGATGAAAGGAATTTCATGGTTAGTCTGGAAATTTAATCAAAACAAATTGAAGATAAAATTGGAAGAACAAGACAGGATATAACAACATTGAATTTTCTATAGAATAGTGGGAAAGGACTTGGGGTTGACCAGTAAATCTGGAGTTCAATAGTTGTACAAGGATATTGGAGAAGGCTATTCATTTGGGCCTTCCCCTTATGTAGGTGAACATTATACTATCATGTTGATGACTGAGATTGAGGTATGATGTTCTTTGTGTGTTGCTTTTATGTACTGATTACTTTAAGTACGATGTGTAACTATAATGCCATTGCAGCATGCAATGATTGCCAATTGTCACCAAGTCAGTAATTGCCTTTTAGTAAAAAAGTTATGGTGAACCAATAAATCTGAATTCAAATTGATCTCTGTATGTTATGCTTGATATTCAAAACATTTTGTCCAACTCATGATCCTTGCCGAAGGCATTGCCATCTTGAGACTTGAATCCATTGTTTTAATTTAGGAGAATTGTGGGAATGATATTGCATGCATCCATAACATTAGATATAACTTGGGCCAACACTGGCCATGCAAACGTGCATGCTTCAGGTATGAGCACAATGTTCTTAAGGAAAATAAATGTGCTGACATGGATACATGCAAGCATTTATGGCCTATATAGCACTGTACAACAATATAACCGTTGTTGCATAATAATAATGGAGGGAGGGAGGGAGTGTGGGTAACTTACTAAATTATAATATTGGCCTTTGTATTAGAAGCCCATTGCTTGAATTACATATCATTATCAATTTCTGTCACTTTTATATATTATTCCTCCTGTATGCTTGCAGAATAATATAGAGCAATGTGTGCCTGTGAGAGTAACTCGTGGACATGAATCTGCAAATAGTTACTGCGGCAGGGTTTACACATATGATGGCTTGTACAAGGTGGGTATCTGTTGGTTGTTTTTTTTTTCCCTGTTTCATTGTAACTTGGGGTATTTTTGGTATTTAATTGTCTTTCACCTCACTAATATAAATATGTGGGAAATTGTTCTCCATATAATACTCAATTTCCACGTCTCCATTCTTCTCTCATCTTTCTCTTCTTCTCTCCTAATCTTTTCTACTCTATTTTCCACTTTACCGATTTAATTTGAACCCTAGGATTGTGAAGTTTAGAACATGATATCAGAGAAGGTACCTAAGGTGCTGTGTTTTGAATCTTATGGCTGCCACAAGTGGTAGAACCACATGGTTGGGTCCTAAGCCTAGGGCAAATCACAAAGTTTATTTTTGGTGTTGGGTTTATTTCCCATTCGAGTAGTGCATGGAATATTGTTCATCGCACTGTTCGCGGAGTGCTGTTCATTGCACTGTTCATAGTATTGTTCATTGTTACTGTTCACGGGTGTTGTTCACGTTTATTGTTCAATGTGCTGTTCACTGTTAGGGTTCACAGGGCATGTTCCAACTATATATCTGCTTGGCCTGAAAAATTATGTTATATTGTTATTCATGATAATTTCAAGGAAGAAATTAGTACTAAACTTTTTTAGGATATCTGTTGGATGGTAATGCAAGTCTTTAAGAGGTTACTTTGCTGCCTAAGGGAGTTTCTTTTTATATTTGATAAGAAGCACCTCCAATTGTTCCATCCTTCAATGATGTTTAGAGTGAACCATGTTCTGACATTTGTAGCAGTTTAATTTTGTGATTTTATACTCATATTTGCTTCTCCTGGTATGAACCCTCTATATTCTTAACTTATTGATGCTCATAAAGCATTTTATCTTTATTTGAGAGTCCTTTGGATCTTGAAATAACGATTTTTGTGCTCACGTACACTGCTGACTTTTCACTTTTTAAACAGTCAAGAAATTTTTCCATATTAAAAAAAGGTTCAACTGTAAGTTTCTGAATGGATGATTGTCTAACAATTGGTATCCATATCATGCTCAGAGATTTATCTCTGCTTCAATCATTCTGAAAGAGATATTGTGCTTGTTATGTATATTATATGCCATTTTCTCATACGGAAATGCTTGTGATCTTCTGAAGTCTTGTGTCTTAGGCATCTTTTTTACTGTAGTTTTATTCATTTTGCAATGTTTCATGCTATTAATTTTTCTTAGATTTCCTTTTTTTATGATCAATTATCCATAAACTTCACTTCCCTAAACAATTTGGTAACAATCTATGATTTGTGTTGCAATTTTGCATTCCTATATATGCAGGTCGTTGAATATTGGGCTGACAAAGGTGCTTCTGGATTTACCGTTTTTAAGTTTCGGCTAAGACGGCTTGAAGGGCAGCCAACATTGACCACTAATCAGGTCTCGTTTGTCTTAACAGAACTAAATACGTTCTAGGTTTTCAGATATTTTGCTGTCTTAATTTTTGCGTAGTGTAGGACCTGATGTCCCTCATCTCCGACAATTTTGCATAGCCAGAGTTTAGATACAACATAGACAATATGGGAAGATGAGGGTATTTTTGTCATTTCCAGAAGATGGTGGCTAGGATCTATTGGGGCAATTCAATGTTAGGATTGCCCCAGGAAAATATGTCTTTCTATCTAAACCCCTTGTTTGAAGGAGAAGATGGTTTTTGTCAAATTTCATTTGAAGTGTTGAAGAGCTTGGGCTCCTCTTTTTAGGTTGTCCTATCAACTTAATGCTCCTTGAGCTCTAAGCTCCGGCCACACACTGCACCCTCGGCCTCATTCAATCTTGTTTGAAGGGCTACCACCATTCATTTTCCGCATTATGCCGAGTCTTGCACCATAATCGCCATCAATCTATCATAATATTTGTCACATTCGTCTCCATTTCTATATATTTTTGTGCTTCGGTTTCGAGGATTTATCGGAATAATTGGAGCCCATTTTTTGGTTTCCACCAATTTGGTAATAGAGCAAGTATGTTCTTTGTGCTTGAGTCTAAGTTATATCTTCTCGGTCGTTGGTTTTGGCCGACATCTTTGTTGTCATTAACATACATGACCGTTCTCAGCTAGGTTGGCCATTACCCCTTTGCTGCAATTTCGTTCATTGAATCATCGCCACCTTTGCCTTTATTCGTGATTATTCTTAGTCGTTGGAAAGCATTGTCAAAATGTTGGGAACAAGTGTGTATTCGGCTAATTTGGAGTAGTACTAGGATTTTTCCCCATAAAAGGTTGATACAAAGTGCTCTTACAAACATGACCACTGTTGATCAGATTTGACCCTTAGGGTTGGTTGAACCCCCAACACCCCCCTCCCTCCTTCCTCCCTCCCCCCACCCCCACCCCCATGAACATGTCAAGAGATTGGAGATTAATGGACTTCTTTTTTATAAAAACCGAGCCCGTTTGTAAGATGATGGATTTTGGGCTAAAGCAAATTTGAGGCTGAACCTAGCCCAAAACTAAACCACAAGTCCTGCTCACAACCCAACACAAGCTTGCTCGCAGTAGTGTGCCGAGTCGGCCCATGGAGCCAAGTAAACTTTGTCTGATACGCTGAATCAATTTAGCCAAGACATGGTTTCCTAATGGCAACTGAGGTGGCGGGACCGAAGATGTCCATATGTTGGACCACCTCGCCTCTTCCCCATGTGACAACTTTCGTCTCTTCTGTCCTCCACCATTTTTTCTATTTAAGAAAGTACACAAATTCAAGGCTGGTCATTTATTGGGGAAAGTGCGAGACATGGTAGGGTATAGGTGTGACGTGGACGAGGGCATTGTACATGTCACAGATTGAGATGATCATATGTTAGGTGGACGGTCTGCATTTGCAACATCAACATTCCATGTGGCTAGAAAACCCCATCTTAATCAAGTACGAGGTCAGCGGCCACAGACTAGGAGTGAAAAACCTTTTCCCATAGAGGAAAAAAGTAAAAAAAAATCACCTTCTTGTGTTCTATTGTGCTTCCTTGATCTTTAAGTATATGCAATTAGGATCTCTAGGTTTTTAGAAGAAGACAAGAATTGTGAGAAATTGGATTTTATTTACTAGATTCAGAGAGAAATCGGGTGCATGTCATGAACCTTGTAGTTCAGTATCCTTAATAGCTCTTTGTGTCACCTTTTGCCTTCTTTTTTTTTCCCGATTATTTGGATTCACGTAGATGGAGAGGCGTAGATGATGATGAGTGGATCCACATACTTTTGTGAGATTTGACCTAGTTGGAAAATGGTGTTGATGAATGAGAATAGCCATCCTCTAAAGAATCTTGGGCTAGCCATAATCAGACAAAATTGAATGGGATGAACTGTTGGTGTTGTGACTAGGTATCAAACTTCATCCTCGTAAAATATTTGGGTTACATTGATGCGTTGGTAGCTAGACTTGCTTCGAACAATACCAGTTTCATGTCAAAAATGAAAGACCAGTTAATTATGTTGTTTCCCTTTTTCTTTTTTGATAAGTAATCATGTATTGGCTCTTGAATTATGTCTTTTTTTAATTATTGTATTGAAAAAAGGGGAGAACCTCATTGTACATACTATGGAATAGATAGTAGCATGTGAGAAGAACCCTAACAAACTAAGAAAAAAGCAAGAAGAACCGAAAAGGAGAGAACACTACTTCAGATTAGAAACAATTCTATCCCATCAAAATTCTATCCCATCAAAATACAAAGTCTCTAAAATGGAAGCCCCCCAAATCTCTAAAAATAGCTGACCAATGAAAAAGATATGTTATAATTGACAAAATTATTGCTTTTATGTCATTTTTTATCCTCCCAAGATATGCTGATTTCGTTCTTTCCTAATGGCCCAACATACTGCAAAAGGAAGCAGTGTCCTCAAGATATGACTAGGAGAAGAAAGGAAGTAGAATACTATCCGTGTAAAAGATCGGGCGCACATCTCGGCACCATCTAACAAATGCCAAACAACTGGAAGAAGGTACGCCACACCTCACGAGAGAAACAACAATTGATAAGCATGTGATCTACAAACTCGTCACTCGACTTGCACTAGTGTACATGGAGCACATATTAAAGATGAACTTCTGCCTACTAATCAAGTGGTCCACTGTAAGAATCTTATCAAACACTATTGTCCAAATGGAAAAACCACTAAGGATCAAAAGATCCCCACACAAGCTTACTGGGGAAAGGAAAAGACATCGAGTTAGAGATTGCTGAGTAGAAAGATTGAATAGAGAAAATTCATTTCGTACCCCACTTCCAAAATCTTGCATCATCATTGGAAAAGGAGATCCGCTCTCTCTCTAAATGACTAAGCGGGATGGCAAGGTTATCCATTTCCCAATCATTGATGTTCCTTTTAAATCCAAGGTTCCATAATATATCATCTCCAACCTGTTACACGGTCTCTGATAAAAATCCCTTGAAGATCCAACAAATTAATATGTTCATGGATGGACTAATGAACTCTTATTGACCTTAACTTGATTAATTTTAATAACCTCTACTATTTAATATTTTTCTATTTTATTACCATTATAGTTTATTAATTAGTAACTTGTGTAATTTAATAAGATTGGCCCAATTCAAAGATAACGTATGCTTATGTTGTGATAATGTTTGATGACCTTATTATTATTGGTGTTTCTAGTTTGGTAGAGAATAGAGTTGCCTTCGCTGACACCTTTAGTCCTATCCTACTTAAGTTGTCATTTGCAAGTCTCATTTCATTCCTCATTGATTTTGTTGGCCTTTGCAATCATTTGTGCGTTAAGCCAGTAAGCCATCTTGATTTCGTTGGTGTTATTCTATTTTTTTTATTTTTCCTCATTCAGGTTCAGTTTATTCGAGCACGTGCACCTAAATCTCTTTCAGAACTACGTGGGTATGAAATGAGCTTACTACCATGGAAACATGAACTCCACTCTCACTTGATGTAATTGCAAATATGAACTAATCTAATTCTTTTATTGATGAAGGTTGGTATGCAACGATATAAGTGGAGGTCAAGAAGGGATTCCAATTCCAGCTACCAATTTGGTTGATGATCCCCCTGTTGGACCTATGGGCAAGTTCAACTATTTGCTTAAATACTTTATTGATAGTTATTTGTTTTCAGTTTGTTGGAGCATATCCTTGGAAGAAAGTTTGTTGATGTTTGTGGGCCCTTACTATATCTTTAGCTCCCAGTAGACTAGTTTCATTTTTTCCTTATCCTATGTTTTAGGCTTTTAGCTCTTACTTTGTGTTTATGGCCTTCACGGAATAGTTTTTTATTCTAGGATTTAATGCATTGCACTAGAGTTACATCCTAATGATATATCAGACACTTTCATGTGCCAACATGCATTGACACTAACATGTGGATTGACATGCACTTCGACACCTGTTGGCATGGATTGAGTTCGTGTTATATTGACCGTTAGCATTTTTATTTGTTTGGGGTTGACTTAGACATTGGCAATGATTGAACATAGGCAACAAGAATCACATCATAACATGCACATAAATTAATTAATGTGAATTAAATATTTCATATTTATACCTTTTAGTATGCTTTCAACTACTAAATTTGGTTAGTGTTTTCCGTTTTTCTAGGTTCTTGTTTTTTACCACAGAGCAATTGTTCTTTTTGTTCTTCTTTTCTAGATAGTATATATTCTTTCTGGGGTTTTTTTTCTTTATTTTTTCTTAAAGTAGAATTCTTTTCTTTCTTTCTTGCTCTTTTGCATAAATAGAAGGTACAAGTGTTGGAATCCAACACATGTATAGTTGTACGGAATGTCAGATTTAGTGAACCTCGAAAAATGAATCATTTATTTGACATTATATTTAAAGAGTTATGATAAATCTACTCGTAGTTCTTACACTGGATTCCTACACCTGGTAGTGGGGCCTGCAGAGTCATGTTTGACAATCCAACCATACATTGAGTTGTCCTCACCATGATGATCATCATTACAAAAATCAACTGATTTCGACACTACAAATAATATGAAAAGTTGATCTAAAGTAACATTTTAATTGGATGGTGCGGACTTTTCAAATTCTAGTCAACTTGTCATAAGGTTAGGAATGTCAAGGTTAATTGGTTTTTTGTGAGGATGGTCTCCACAGTATGGAGTATGGACAATTGAATGTGTGGTTGTATTATCCAACATGATTTCCATGTGGGGCCCACCACTGGGTGTAGATTTATCCTAACATATATTTAAAATAGTGTAATTATACGTGTTAGTTTGGTCTACCTTTTGCACAAGCACTTCCACTAAAGCTTTGTTTCCCTTGCAAAATTTCGCCTAAGGAGTGGGAGTCTTGTTTTTTGTTCTCAAGTTCTTGCTCTTTTTGTACATGCATTTTGTCATGTTCTTCTTCTTGCTATTTTTACATATACATCTTTTTGTTGTTTTGTTCTTGTTAGTGTTATTTATTTCTTTTTTCTGCTTTGGTTTCTTAACTTTTACTTACATGCATACATACATACATTTAGGCAGGTAATATAGACACCTATTTTGACATGCTTATGTGGCACCCACATGGAGATATTAAGGATTAATCTTTGGTTAGGCTGATCTCCACACTGATTTTTGGTGAGAATGATCTCCTCATGAAATAGATCGTCCTCATCCATATATTGAGATCATCCTCACAAAAATCAGCTCATTCTGAAATTTCTACCCCACTTAAAATTAATGGTGAAGTAGATGGTCCAAAATTTTCAACTTGTAATCCATTTTTCATAGCCCTAGAAATGTTAGAATGGCTGATTTTTTGTGAGCATGATCTCTATGGTCAGGAGATCATCCTCACCAAAAACAGCCCTTGGCGCATCTCCATGCGGGCCCCACATAGACGTGTCAAAATTATCCTAACCAAATATAGGTTGTCTCATTCAAGATTTTTAGAGGCAATCTGCGCCTATAATCATGGGTTACATGCTATATGTCTCTCCCTCATCACCTTCTTTCCCTTCCAAAAATAAGTATTTTCTTCTCATGAGTGAAATGCATATAATTAGTACCAAGTTATGATTGCTTGGTACTTGATAACCAATGACTACTTCTGATATCATTTAATGAAATTTGAAAAATATAGATTATTCATATTGCAAATCTATCCAAGTTGCGAAAAGTGTGAAGCTCCCCATGAATGCCACTGGGTGCAATTGCAGAGGAACTTGTATTGATCCCAGGACTTGTGCTTGTGCAAGACTTAATGGCTCTGACTTTCCATATGTGCATAAAGATGGTGGCAGGTGAGGATTGAATTATTGCTATAATTCTAACTGCATCAAAATGAGATATTGGAAAGTAGTGTGATAACTGCTTAGGTTGCTCCCCTGTCACTAATGTGCATGGTTTTAAGTCTCGGTCGAGATTGAGTTTACTGGCCCGAGAACTTGATCTCACCCAAGACTGAGTCATGATCCTTATGTGAATTGGATCACATATAGATCATGATCTTCTTCTTCCTCTTCTTGTCTTGGTCGAGATAGTATCCAGACCAAGTTGACTCACCCAAGTCAATTCAGTCTAGGACACAATCTAGGTTCCGAGACCGAGACCTAAAATAATGCTAATTTGTGCAACGTCAAAAGGGCAATAGGCCTGGGCTGATCCATGGTCAGCTTAGGCTCATGACGTTCTTTAAAGGTTTGACGTAGGCTAGTATATTAGATGCTTGAAAGAGTGATTGGCTTGGGCCTGAGTTGGGTCCAATTCAAATTCCTCTTAAATATTTGGGTCCGGGCCTGGCCTAATATAAGACATGATTTTTGATTGAGGGCCCGACATGGCCGGTGTGCGAAAAGTTGCTGCCAGTGCTTAATGCATAACAGTCCCAGCCTATTGTTAGTCCTTTTAGAATGGATTAGAATAGGTTCTTGTGTGATATTATGTATTCTTTTTCTCTTTACATTCAATTGTGATTAACGGTATTCCTAATGTTTTTATTTTTCTCGATATATGACTGTAAATTTTATTCATATATGAACGAAAGTAAATGCAAGATTAGCGGAGAGAATTCTCTATACACTAAGGCATCTAAATACAAAACTATATGGCAAGGGAACTGACAACTTCATTTGCTTTATTGTATGACAAAATGTCAAAGTCCAACCCCCAACCAATCCCCAATATGATCGATATGAATTGCAAGTCTCTACAGATTAACTTCATTTTCTTTCACTCAATAATTGCATTCTTGGATTAACCTTCAACCAAAAGAGACCCCAGGAATTGGTTCTTTTATTTCGGCTTCATTTGGTAATGCTTATGAGAGGGAGACTATGCCTATATGTAGGGCTGTAAATGGGTTGACTTTGGTTCGGTTCCTAAGGTACCCAGCAGCGAATTCAATATTGTCGGTTTTTATAGGTTCCGGTCCTCAAAATGATGGATCCAGAAGTGAAACCAATTGTTCGATTCTTGTTGGTTTCGGTTCTGGGTATATTTGTACAAATTTGATAACATTACAATTTAACAGTATATTTATATATCGGTTTTGGTTCCTATCGGTTTCGGTTCTAAATCTAACTACCCAGAACCGGAACTGTTATTTATGGTTCAATTCCAGTTCTTTTTTAGTTAGTTCCCAAAGTTGTGGCACTGGAACTGGTGTTTTCGGTTCCGGTTCCTATTTGGTTTCGGCCAAACGGGTAAAATTGACACCCCTACCTATATGGTGACATCCCTATGGAAATCTAGCCACAAGCTGAGGGAAATTTCGGTTTAGTAGTCTTGCTACAGGTGCGTGGGTCTAAACAATTTGATCTAGACCTAGAAAATTAGTTCCGCCTAAGGGGTGATAAGGTTCAATGTAAGGGTTGGTTAACTTTCTGGAATTTAAGACAATTTTAGGGTTTTGGATAGATTGTGAAGAAATTGGGAGATCTAAGTAGGATGGTGGGTTCAACTAGATTAAAATAATATGAAATCAGGTTGTTGCATTACAACATGAGTTCTAGAAAATTGCTGAGGCATTTTAATGAAGAGAGATGTTTGGCTTCACTCCACTATGTGAAATAAACATTTATAATTCAATAAAACTACACTCAAGAGTCAAGACATCCTCAAAAGTCCCTTTTATGGATTCTTAACACTAATCCTAATAGTAACCCCACTTCCCCCCTACAAGTAAACCCTCACTAATTTATTTCAGTTCCAAAACTAGACATCCTTTTCAACAAAATTGGAAAGTAAGACACTTAAGACTTCCTAAATTACTGATGCAAGATGATGATAATTAGCCTAAATGATGAACTGAGATCAGCGAAAAATTAGTACGGATAATAAAAAGTATAAAATAAATCTAACAATCTACGACAAATATTTAAAATCGCTAGCAAATAATTAAATTAATTATTCTAAGGGCTATGAATCACAATCAAGCAGTGAAAAACCTCAATTATCAAGTGAGGGGTCCAATGGAAGTAAGGACTTCCACTAGCCTAGGGTTCAACCAACACTTGTAGGCTTACTTAATTCGATACCCAAGACATAATAATTAAATTGAGGTTCATAAGGCAAGTATTAGCTTTTTTGGCTAAAAAAGGAGAACATGTGATTTTAGGGTTTTGGAAGGGGGTAATATTTTCTGGCTATGCCGCAGGGCTTATTGGGCACTATGAAGTGTATGCCATGCTTACGGGGTGATGGGAGGTGATATGGTTTTTTTTTGGGGGGCTGCCACCGGGAGAACTCCCAAGTACAGGGTCATGCAACACCAGATGAGCCTAGAAGTGGTTCCGCAGGGCACATAAAGGTTAGGGGGATGTGGGGTGTCCCGAGACCAAAACCCAAAAATTAAGGTTAGGGATAGGTAGGGACGTTTAGGGTTTCTAGGTCAAAAAAGTGCCCACAAAGAGAAAATGATGGAGATGGTGAGAAGAGAACCAGATAGAAGAGATGAAGTTAACTTTGGCTTCGCACCAAATTATCTTGGCTTCATACTAAGGAAGAGTGGCTTCACACCAGGTTTTCCAATCACAGGAGAATTCTCAAAAGTCATGTTGTTCATTCATAATAAGAAAATTACACCAAAAGAGTTTAAATAATAACTCGCATTAACCTAATCTAATCTCAACTATCCAAATAAATTAATAAGATCTAATGACCTAAAAAAAGTACAACCACTTAAACTAATTAAGGAAAATTATAATGAGCCCCATAACTGTACTTAGACTCTCAAAAGACTAAAAAATATAAAAACTAAATCTACAATGCATAAAAACTATCAAATAACTCTCTAATGCAGCCCACATGCATCTTTCCAATGTGGAGTCTTCAAGATGCCCTATGCATGTGGGGTCTTCCGCTCCCACGATCATGGAGAACTCAAACTGGGGTCCACATAGTAATCAAAGTACAGACAAGAGAATGGGCCTAGGTCTCCTCCTCCTTTGGTACACTCTAGGGGACGTCCTGATGTCCTCATCAATTATAGAATAACTTGACTCTCCTAAAATAATTCTAACAACTCATAAAGGGAACTCTTTGAAAATAGTGCCCTCCTTTCGAAATATGAGCCATGATCCCATGCACCGTGGGCATTTATCCTACGCTTTTCATTTGGTTGAATTGCAACTCATCAACCAATTTCTCTTTGAATTTGGCTAATCCAAGGGACAATTCTCTTGCAAGATGCTCTGGCATCCCTGAAGTCCTGAACAAACCTTTAGACCTGATTAGGTGGAACAATACTCATACAATTTGTTTTTTCATGGATCAACATATTTATATTTGATAAGAGTATGGTTCAAAATATATTCTGATGGGGTAGTATCAAATTTTGGGTTGGTGATGTGGAAAACAGTGTATCGCCTATATTTTCTGCGTTGCATATATGCAGCCACTGGTATCTGGCTGCATTCGTCTTGCTCAATATGCACACAACTGTTGTTCCATGTCAATTACTATGTTCATTGTTGCTTCAATTTTCTGATGTGATGCTTGTTTGAGGCTTTGAGCTATATTCATTTTTATTTATTTTTTCATGGAAGTGCTCTTATCTCGAGTTTCTTATTCAGATTAGTCGAAGCCAAGGCTGTTGTGTTTGAATGTGGGCCAAACTGTGGTTGCGGACCTGGTTGTGTCAACCGGACATCTCAGCGTGGATTGAAGTACCGACTTGAGGTTGCATAACTATAGCCAATTTGCTCCAATGTTAATTGCCTGATATGATATCATCCCTACTGGTATATAGTGCAGCTTTAATAAGCTTTTGGCGTCTCTGATCAGGTCTTCCGAACGCCAAATAAAGGATGGGCTGTAAGGTCCTGGGATTTTATTCCTTCTGGGGCACCTGTATGTGAATACACAGGAATACTTATGAGGACCAATGATTTGGATAATGTTTCTGAGAATAACTTCATTTTTGAGATTGATTGCTTGCAAACAATGAAGGGGCTTGATGGAAGAGAGGTACGATTATTGAAACTCAGAGTTTATTTCAGCATGAAGTTTTTTAAGTTTTTCCATTTATGTGGTTCAACTTGTTTTACTGTGTGGATTCTTTGAACTGCTTAAATTTTGTGGCATTCAATTTTTTATGACACTCTGCCCTATAAGTGTTTATATTTCTGTTAAACAGTGCATTGCTAAACCTTTGTTCTTTGTTGGTTGGGAGCCCCCATCAATCTTCGTAGCCATAATATTTGATATATTTAATTTTCTTATCTGGGAAAAAAATTGGTTTGTGAAATTTCATACTATTTGCTTTGTTGTTATAGTGTGGGAATCGTAAGAATGGTGCATTTAACTTTTCTTTGGATCAACAATAATTGATCATTCTTATCGTGTTCTACTCATCAACTTGAAGGTTGTTGTATAAACTTGTTCAAAACATGAAAATTACTATCTAGGCTTATATTTGTTAAGCTATGGCTTTATTGTATTCTGCGAAAATTATAACTAAAATTAACAAAGTTTTGCCCTAGGATGCAACTGTGCAATTACTTCTTTCTGATTGTCCTGAGAAAGTAATGCACACCAAAAGACTTGGCAAAATTCCAATACCAACGGTATTTATGTCTTTTAAAGGCAGGGGTACTTTTGTCTATTCTAACTAGTTTTTTTATTTTTTTTAATTTTTTTATTTTTTTTATGTTTTGCCTTTATAAAGGGTTCATTTATGATTGTAAGCAGTTTTGAAGTAGAAACAAAGAGATAAAATGTCTTTACCCCATGCCATCTTTTCTTCTCTCTTCTCCCCTCTCTCCCGCATTAATCTCTTCTCTTCATCTATTCATCTTCTTTCTTTCACCCCATCCCTTTTTTCACTCTCATTTTTTATGTTTCTTTCTATCTCCCTTTTCGTCTCATTCTCACCCCTTTTCTCCCGACCTCTTTTCTTCTCTCTTTCGCTGTCTCACTCACCCTCTCTTCTTCTTGCCTTAAAAGGTTGAAGCCTAAATGGAACAAACAATATTCATTCATGCATCGAGTTTGGGTCTTTTTACTCGACATCTAGATTGAATCCTTTCTTGAGATCCAGTTCTTTGATCGACATCCAATCTTGGATCTCGATTGCTTTGACCCAACTGTTTTTTGGTTGGTCAATTGTTTTTGTTGATTGACCCTAGGGTTTTTGACCATTGAGTCTACTTGCATTAGAGAGCTTAATATGTCAATCTAATCCTGAGTCTACTATATGCACAAGGTCCCAAGGTGATCGTTATAAATTCAAATTATATCGACATATGGTTGTAATGGTTGGTATATGTTAGGATCAAACTACAAGATAGAGGAAGAAAGATCTCGACGTTTTGAATTGGACATCTATCACCAAATGTGCTTGAATTTAATTCCAATAATAATCCTTATTATAGGACGTTACATCTAATTTATTCTTGCTCAAGGATCTTCTAGACTACAGATCAATCCTAGAGATTGTTATCCTGAGCAACTTTTTTTTGATAAATAAACCTAACTAACGAGGACTCTCCCTTTATTCTCTTTAACTTCAAGGAAAAAGGATAATTGCTAATATCTTCTAATGATGACATGTACCAAGGGCAAATGCCACATCTATAGAAGTGTCATGTTGGATTGCACGTGGTCATACACATGGGGAATGATCTATGCAATCCAACATTGTCGCCCTCTCCACTAGCGGCTGTCTCTCAAGCCGCAAAATCAAGAAAACGGCTGCAAATATCCTCAGTCTTCCCAAGTCGCGTCCTCCACAGGTCCCTCCCATTGGACCAAAATGCTGGTGCAAGCTTGATTGTTGCATTTTACGATGCCACGATTCAGTACTTCTGCCAGTACCCAATTAATGCACGTTGAATTTCTACACCATATTACTTTTTCACAAAACGGCAGATGGATAACATAAACTGGGTTGAATATTCATGGGGTCAGATTGAATAAGCAAGCAGAGTAGCAGAAGTATGGGTTTGACGTCTTAACATTAAAGCTATTAAAGGGTTAACATCTTACAGTTAAACTTGATGGGAAAATCGTACACAAAGATTGTGACCTGCAACAAAGGAACATTAATATTATAAAACGGTTAGTTGGGTATTGTGTGTGTGCTTTTTGCAAGAAACGACAGATGGGTAACATAAACTGGGTTGAATATTTATGGTGTCAGAATATGCATAAGCAAGTAGAGTAGCAGAAGTATAGGTTTAACATATTAAAATTAAAGGGAAAATTGTACACAAAGATTGTGACCTGCGCGACAAAGATACATTAATTATAAATCTGTTTGTTGGTATTCTATCTGATGCATTTACACATTGTAATACTAATGTAGCTTAAATGGATGAAAGTACATGGAAAAACGGATTTTAGCGAAGAACAATTTCAAAATATGCCACCTGAGGAACATATAATCTTGATTTCAACCCATACAAGTTCTGGCTCAAATATCCTTAATGAAGTGCTCATTTTCACCTTAAAACTGACAAAAGCAAGGAAAAGTAAAAAAATGGGGATCACAACACTTCTCATTTGTTTTTAATGTTTCAGTTATAAACAGTGAAATTCGCCGAAATATTACAGTTAAGCTTCACTTTGCTAGGTCATAAATCAACAAAGTTTGAAAAATTCGCCAAACTTCGGCTCCTTGGAATACTGTGATGGTAGGGGTTCTTCGAAGGTACACCTGTTACAAATGTGGAACCCTACTAGAACTGGCCTTTTGCTAGGTAATATTCATATTTGTGATCTGGAGTGCTTTGTATGGCTTAATTCTTGCTATATTCTCAATATATTCCACAGCAATTTCATAATCTGGGATTACGCATCTAGGGACCTTTAGTATATCAAAGCCTTCCTACTGATGGAATTTCTATGTTTCATCTCATAGAGGCGTTTGGGAGATGTATATATACCTACAAGTTCTCATCTGGATAAAATTGATGACAAGAAATCAGAAAGTGTGCCTGAGTTCTGTATAGATGCAGGCTCAGTTGGTAATATTGCCAGATTCATCAATCATAGCTGCGAGCCTAATCTCTTCGTCCAGTGTGTTTTGAACTCCCACCATGATATCAAACTTGCTCGAGTAATGCTGTTTGCTGCCGACAACATTCCTTCTCTGCAGGTGATGCACTGTCCAATTTTTCTCTCCATTTTTATGTTTTAAACTTGGTTTCTCCTTAACTGGTTGAGTTTCGTGTTCATAAGATTGAATGTGATTTTGACGAGAAGTTGAAATGCTTAATTGGTATCTTTGGAAGTCTCCTGCATATGGGATTTACTGTTATATGATATATAGTGGTTGTAAATGATGAAGAAATCTGCTATTTTGAGAAACCTTAATAATTTCACATATATTAGTAAAAATTTAAATATAAAATGACTTTTTTTAAGTGCTATCATCCATTTATTTCAGCAATTATTATTTTAGAAATCATGTGGAATATATTTTCAATCAATATGAAGTAATAAATGATTATGAAAGTTCTAAAATGAATTGTATTAGGAACAACTGCAATGCTTTAGTCGGAACAACAGAGAGTAGCATCATATTCCAAGAAGAAATTTGTTGTTTGGATTTGTATTAGAAACAGATGATATTTTTCATTGCAGGAAACCTATTAACAGGACAGACATGTGTGTCATGTGTCTGTGTCGGACACTGACACGACTCCCCCAAACCCAATATGTTGACTCATCTGTACAATTTATTCCATATTTTGATATTCAAATACTGTAGTTCAGGTCAAGTGCACAATAAGAAAGAATATATTTTCATATGCTATTATGTACTGAAATTGTATAAACAATATGTAATAAAAGCTGAAAATAAATTAAGGTTTGTCTGAAAAAGTGTGACGGCATGTGTTCGACGACATGCGAGTGCAATACAGTTTCCATCGCAGAGAAAATGGGGTGTCCTTGTTGCATAGAAGAAAATTGTGGCTGGTTGGATATATTAATTATTAAATTTAGCATTTTGCATAGAGCATAATGCGAAGTAGGGCTGTCGGGGTTCAAAGCAGATCAGGGTTGATTCGATAAGAAAATATGCCGACGTGGATCTGATCTGATAAGAGATCGGATCACAAATCGTGATTTGGAACCAATTAGTCCAATCCAATAGAAAGAATGGAGTTCCGGACCTGATCCGATCCGATCTACTAAATCAAAAAGGAAATTTTTAATTTAAATTATATATTTTATCCACTCAAAATTGAAGTATCTACAATAATGACATCAAAATACATATAAAGAGTAAATTATCATTATAGTTAAATATAACACGTATTTTATCAATATTATACACACACACACACACACTTTTATATAATCGGATCAATACTGGATCGGTACATGCCCAATCTGGTACTGATCTGATAAGAAATTGGATCAGCATTCATAGACCCGGTACCAATCCGATAAGAATATAGGTGGTTCCAGACCTGAAATTATCAGATCGAATTTTCAGGTTGATCCGATCCATTGACAGCCTAATGCGAAGTTCCAGCTTCTGGTAGTGAAATTACCAATTTGAGCTGATTGACTGGTCCATGTCGGGACAGGATGAAAGAAGCTGTCCGCTCTATATTTACCGTACCCCCAGCACACATCTAGGGGATTGGGCTACTATCGAGTTACATACTCCTATAATAGGGATGTAGAAAAAATATATTTGAGACGATTAATGTGTAACCAGCGTATTTTTGGACAATTATGTATATCTTCCGACATACTTTTGTTGACTCCAAAGGAATACAATAATCGGATCGTTTATGATCATCTGATGGGGTCAATCACTGGCATAGAAAAAATATTGTAGGTGGTGATTTAGTGTTGGATCATGTGTGCCACGTATACAGCATAGGCATGGAGTGCTGCTTCTTCCTTATTGTCTCGACACAAGTACTCATTTCTTGTGTTTTCAAAATATCATAGCTTTGCTTGGACAAGTTAACATAATTTTGGAGTAATAAGTTGTCATTATTTTTTTAACACAGGAGCTTACGTACGACTATGGCTACGCTCTTGATAGTGTCATTGGTGCAGATGGCAACATTAAAAAGTTGTCATGCTATTGTGGTGCGGCAGACTGTCGGAAGCGTTTATACTAGGTGATGAGTTTTCGCCAAGGTTTTAATTTCAATTTCAATGTATATTTTGGTCAGCTTGGAAACGGAAATATTTTGTGGATATATTTCTATCAATGTGGAAATATTGTAAAATTTTTGTAAACTGTGGAAACATTATGGAAATCATGTAATAAGAAAGCACCTATATGATATCTCATCATAATACAATAAACCACCATTGGGAGTATGAAAAGCAAGATCAATAGTTTTAGGTAAACATTGACGCAAGTATCTAAGACTCAAGACTGATTTTTCTTTCCTAATTTTTAAAATTAAAATAGCATTTTAATGGAGAAATATTTTTTTTAATAATGAAAATTAGATTATGCATGTAATAACATTTAATGGAGAAATACTTTTATACATAACATTTAAATCATTTTTTAAAATATTTTGTGGAAATCGAAATATTAGTAATGTTTCATTTTTGTGACCATGGAAAGGGGAGTATTTTACCGTTTCAGTATATTTTGTGAAAATATTGAAATTTACTGTCAAGGTTTCCACTTCTTTTATGTCATGCTTATGATTCTTTCTCACCTTGTGGTGTGAGGCTCCATGATGAGATAGCTGTGTTTGTTGACTGTTAAGTTCTTCTCAAGTTGTCTTCCTTGTTCCTTTTCTGGTGTCGAGTTTTCTTTCTATATATATAGAGTTGCAGGAGAATTGAAAGCTTTATACCAATTCTATATTTTAAAACCTTGACAAAATTTTGAAACCTATTACTGAGAGATATTTGGTAATTGAAATATGTGATTATTGTTAAAGGAAGATTTCCATTTATTTCCTTCTTTTCTGTTCTTTGTTCTTACATTCGTTTCTCAGTCATTTAGATGCCATGTTTTTGGGGGATTGTTCAGTTCTTGTCATTTAGGGAAACTTGACCAATAAAGTGTATATATCTGCATTCTGCTTTTGCCACAAACTAATACTTGACTGTCTATTACATCATCCTCTCACAGAACGTTAAACGACATACTATTCTTTGCCTTATTCTAGAGAGCTAATTCTACAATTTGCTTTCATGTAGCATCTCTCTTTTGGTAAGGAACCAAGACCTTACACTGGGAAATCTATCTTGTTTTTATAGTAAATGTGCCATTTATAACACAAAGGATAAACACATTCTTATCAAGAGGCATAGCAAGACATAAACCTTGTTCTAGGTCTATTGTATCACTAGATTTCTGCCATTAAATGTACAATATCAAAGCTGAAACACAAAACCCCATTAGAGACATATAGAAGACCCCTTAATGAGACAAATTGAGATTCTGCACAAAACTTCCGGATGAGGAATCCCATCTGAACCCTTTTTTGTTTGTTTACAAGTATTTAGCTTTTTATTGGATGGCCCTAGATTGTCTAATCAATTTTGTTTTGGATTTATGATCTATTTATGGGTCACTACACAGGTCTTGTGTTGCATAATAAAACTTTACCCCTTTAAATCTTCCTATCCCATACCCCTGTTCCGTTAAAAGTGGTAGAACATGTTTGTTTCTAGATGGGAAAGTCCTCAGTAGACATATTAGTCTTTGTCTGCCACTCTAGGTCTTAAAAGTAGATTGAACTGTGGTTAAGAAAAAGAAAACTCGGTGATATCCCTGAATCTTTTGAAAGGCAACCCTTAAAGGGTAAGTAGTTGTCTACATTTTGCCATTTTTTTGTCCACTACTTGCACTTGTCTTCTTGGCCATATTTAGGTAATGTAAAGGTCTTTAAAGATTACATTTTTGATACGTTTTCTTTCCAAAAACACCCTCAACCATCCTACAACCCTCCCACTCTCTTAAAATCATCCTCTCTCTCTCATTCTGTAAGGCAGTGGGGGTGCCCTTGAGGCGCTTCTGTGCAAGGGGTGTTCAAATCCCCCCTCCCCTCCCCTCCCCATAATGATGTTTCAGCAATCTTAATGGTGGACTTTGACGAGGTTTCTTATGTGAAAACAAATTTTCTGAAAACACCCCCACCCCAAATTTTGCTCCCTGTTTCCTTCTCCCTTATTTCACTCTCCCCTATATATATATAGATAGAGAGAGAGAGAGAGAGAGAGAGAGAGAGAGAGACCCCACCCTCTCTCACGTCTCTGCAAATTTTTTTTTAGAAAAAAGTCTGTTCGCCCGATCCAACCAAACAAATACAGTGTTCTGTTGGTGCAGGTTGAACAGTGGAATTTTTTTTAGGAGAGAGAGAGAGAGGAGAGGAAGTGGGTGTGGGGTGCTGAGAGAGGCTGGGGTGTTTTCACAAAATTTGGGGTGCAAATGGAATTTCCCTACTTATTCTTTGGCACCAAAAAAGTAGACAAAAAAATGTCAAAGTTGCATAAAGACCCGATTGCTGGGAAAATAATGTTTAGCGGAGGAAACGTGAGGTATTGGTCATCAATACCTGTATTACCACGTTGTATACTTATTTGGGCCCATGCATATTTAGCCTAACCTGATGGTGATGTTTAGCTATTGGATTTGAGATTTTTATTTTCATTAAGGCTTCGTGAACAGTCCTAGGGAGAAAAGACATTTGGTACCAACACATGAAAAAATTCTCATATCCATCGGCTAAGAATTAGCTATCAGGCTTGTTTTTCGCATATAGGTTCACCAAGATGTGGCACACGGGCATCTTAATCCCCTCCCTGATTCTTCCCTTGAATGTGCTCTTTTGTTTAGTTTGCATTTCACAACAGTGGATGAATCCGTCAAGGCTTCAACAGATATAAATAATTTATTCGCAAATGCTTTGTTCCTTAAAACCGCTCAAAACGCAAGTGGTTTTAGTCTTTTTCAAGTGGATTGAAGGGGGGGTCTTTCAAACTACTTTTTCAATTGGTGCTTGATTTAATATACTATATCTTTTCCTTAAATTATTGTATATGAGCCCACGTGATCAAATTCGTGAAAAGAAATTTTGTTGTTGGTGGGTCCCCGTGATGATCAAGTGAAGTGTTTTTGAATAGCCCTTCTAAAATTTAAATATATGAAGTTAACATAACGTAATGGTCTCCATATTATATAGAGGGAAAAGTGAAGCTTCATGCGGTGAGGCCTAATCTGAAACTAACTGTGTATTATTTGCACAGTGAAGCTCGGTATGCTGACCATATCAACCCACAATCGTTGATCATACCAAGTGAAAGTGGGTGGGGCCGACTGCATTTTTTTTTCAATGCACAAAGAAAGTTAGGTTTGAACTGACTCTATTCAGAACATTGCTGGATAGAATGAAGGCTTTTGGTATATAAAACTTTGTTCCCAAGAATGTTCAGTCCTCCCATGGAGGTGGGGACTCCTGATGCCTATAACTTCGTCGGCCACATCTTGGATGGATCAAAGCCCATGGATCCTCATTGACTTGATTTTGGATTTTGGTCCCCAAAAATAGGGTTTAAAGTCAACAAAATGCTTCATTTGATTGGACCGTTGGATCCTTTCCTTGGTTTAAAGGAGTAGATTGCTTGATCTGGAGCAATGGGATGTGGATGGCGATTAATTTGAGAATTAGATAGACCATATTTAGGTGTGATATGCATGCAAAAGATCGAAGAGAAAATAGAAGACAGATTCTAAACCCCATCAACGTCGTAGGGCCTACACCGAATATCATATACAATCCAATTGACCTTTCAATCCATACCGTTCAACCAGCCAGTAGACAAACCACAGTAATTGAACCCATCTAACCGCATAATATTATTTGCTCTCGGCGTCCCAGTTAGTTCCATGAAAATTTAGTCTGTGGGGCACATAAAAATGTACCACGTAGCACACTCTTTTGGGCCCACTGACCCATAGATAATAGGCCCACCACTTGATGGACCTACACGAAAAAACAGCCATTCATTGTCAGTGTGCCACAGTGCAGTGTTCTGTGCGCCCCACAGGCATAGACCAAAAACGGCCCCTCGGACTATACTTTCTCCAAGTTCCGTCTAGTCTGTTTGACTTTCCAGTCACCAAGGACGAGGTGGCCCACAGACTGAATGGTCTCGATTGATAAGTTGAAGGGCTTTCTGTGCAGGTGTGGAGAGTGGGCCCCATTATATATTTCCTGGAACAATAACTCCAACAAGTCGTTAGTTAATAAAAAACAAAGGTTGAGATGATTGTGACCCTCGGATCTATATACTTTTTAATCGACTATTTGTCGCATTTTTTCAATTGTCCAAAAAGAAAGATGCGTATAGGACTAATAGTGATCAATGGGTTGAATGTTGACCTAGTAGATCTCCTACATGTGACCCATCATACGTGTCTGCATCTGCACCATTTGATAGGCTTTTTTCTTGTTTGCTCTCCATAAGTAGGATGTTGAGATAAAAAGATCATCTGGTCAATCCAACATTTGGGTTATGGCTCATATCAATTAGACGGTCCTGATCTAATGGCAAAATGCATTTATTGTGCTAAAAAACCAAACAATAATGCCTGATGTCAATCACGTTTGGTGAGTAAAACTTGTGTCACAAGATGTTGTGACGGAAGCTCACAGCACTCAATACGAGCCACGTGGCACACGATCAGAGGTTGCTGACCGTATGGATGTTTGGTCAGTCCCTCAGTGGACCTACAAACCAAAAATCAGCCTGATTAGTAATTTAAAACCTTTGGATTTTGCACCCAAATAACGCACAATAATGATCAAATTCCTACCGTTTAAATCAACCCATGAAAATAACTTCAATAGAATCGGTTAGAAATCACTAATCACGCTAATTTTTTGTGTACCGTTCCATCGAGGGACTGTCCAAACATCCATACGGTCAGCGCACTCTGATCGTGTACCACGTGGCTCGTATTGAGTGCTGTGACCGGCTTCCGTCACAACATCTTGTGACACAAGTCTTACTCACGTTGGGTTTACCACGTATTTCCCACTCCCTATTTTGTCTCTTACCACCTAAACCCTTTGAACACCCACGTCTTCTATTGAGATTAAGAGCCCACATTACATTCTAAATTTGCTTTAAATAATCTGTCACGGACCTTAAGAATTAAAAAAAAAAAAAAATTGCATATTAGTCCAAGGTCGGGCTCCAGTAACCGCTCTAAAATTTCAGGCTCCGGTTACAGGACACAATATATGCCACGTGGAACACTCTTAGAGGACTCTGACTTTATGGATGTTTGTCCAATCTCTCGGTGGACCTACAAACCAAAAATCAGCCTGCTCAAATTCCCATAGTTGAGATTGACCCATGAAAATAAGTCCAATCCAACGCCTATAAATCACTAATCAAGCTGATTTTTGGTTTGTAGTTCCAATTAGGGACTGGACAAACATCCATATGGTCAGAGTCTTCTAAGAGTGTGCCACGTGGTATATAGTGTCCTGTAACCGGATCCAGTCATTTTAGGGCGGTAACGCTGGTAACTGGAGCCTGAGCCATTAGTCCAACCCAACCACCCCTTTCACAACCATTTTATCTCCGTCAACTAACTAATAAGAGAGCGGCAGGAGAAGAAGAACAGTAGTTTACGTTATTATTAATGTTGAAAAACCCTAATTAGGAAAAAAAGATTATTGAACATGAACACTGAGAGGTGGCCAGTCTATGACATAGTTAGCAATTCAGTATACGGGAAAAGTTCGAGTTTAATTCGGTTTCGGGATAGAAATTTCAGTCAAAAATTCGGTCATTGTTGAGATGTTATATTCATTTAGCCTGAATTTTACCAATTTGTCATTTTATGCGGCCATTTAATATGTTTTTTATTTAAAAAAAACTCAAAATCCGTGTATTAAATGCGAATAATACGTGTTTTATTTGTATAGACCTAAAATTCATAATTTTTTCTGATTTTATACGGATGTATTAAACGTTTCTTTAAAAAAAAAAAAGTCGGGTTTTAAACATGTATAATATGTGAATTTACTAACTAGGGTCTATGATGGATTATTTGTCCCTTCTACTTTCTGAAAAAGAAATGGCAGAAATTAATTTCATGGGGGAATAGCGTAATCTTTTTTTTTTTGATAAGTCAAATGTATATTAAGAAGGAAGGAGATCGAGAAGATCTCAAAGAGTAACAAAAGATGCTTACAAAATCAACATAATAGATGCTCCATCCTAAAAACCATATCGCTGAAAAACGTTCCTCTCATCTCTAATGAGATACTACTCCAGCTGTAAATTAGTGCCTTAATGTTTATGATGACCTCTTGAAGCGAACTTTCTTGGCCTTGGAACGTTCTCCTATTCCTTTCTAACCACACCCCCCATGAAATTAATTTCATGGGGGAATAGCGTAATCTTAGGGCATGTTTGATTGCCAAATTTCTGGTGGGAAAATTGTTTGATGGGTGGGGCTCCAGGGACCGGCCTTTTGTGACCAGCTCCAGTTACAGGACACAATATATGCCACGTGGCACTCTTAGAGGACTGACTGTATGGATGTTTGGACCTACAAACCAAAAATCAGCTTGATTAGTGATTTCAAGCCGTTGGATCTTTGTACCTCAAATTCCCATAGTTGATCAACCCATGAAAATAAGTCCACTCCAACGCTTACAAATCACTAATCCAACGCCTACAAATCACCAAGAAAATGAGATTTTTCCATCTAAGCCTGAAATTCATTTCCGTTCCAGGGAGGTGAGAATTTGTTTCCACGCAAAAATACATATTTTCTCCGGTGCAATCAAACAAACTTTTAAGGCATTTTCCTACATGTATTTTCGTACACGAAAAGTTTCCAAAGGAAAAGACGATTTTCTCAAGAAAATTTTCTGTGAAATCAAACACGCCCTTTACTCTAAATTATTAGATTACCAAATTCAAGTCATCAACACTAATCCCTAAATTGAATATTTGGAGTCAAAACAGCTCTAAATTCTCTGCCAATTTAGAAGATTGAATCCTCTGATCCCCAAAATCTCTCAAAATCCTGAAAGATCATAATCTCCCATCAAATCAGGAACTCAACAAAGAAATTGTGTTAGACCCACAGGGCCAGAGCTATCATTCCAAACAAAACATCTGCTTGGATTCTTGACCAACCTGGATGGATTTGGGATTTCATAGAGATTAAAACACTAAATTAATGGGGTTGTGGGGAACATCAATGACCATTCACTGTCTTAGGTAGTGCATGCCATTATAAGAAGACAGTAGCCATGGTGTCCACAGGCAATAAGTACAAAAAAAAAGGGTCCACGTTTTCCACTTAATTAGAATTTGTAATTAATCACACTCTTATCTCTATGTCAATCTAAGCTAATCACTATTTTTAAAATGATTTTCGCTTTAATACCGCATCTTATCTTTGAAAAGATTACAACTTTCCGTATCGGATTCAAGGTCTTATTGTGGATCTCTTGAATCTGACGGTTCACGGCTCAATCGCACGGCTCTTTTTTCGTAGTTAACCCTACCTAATATGCTATATTTTTTTTATGTGTACGTTAACACAGAAGCACCCGGGATTATTATTATATTAAAAAAAGAGGGCCCCATAAACCCATATTAGCAAAGGTGATTTGATAAAATTGTCGTTAACATGATTGAGCACCATCTTGTTTTCTAGGGCCTGGCTAGCCCTTGAAGGAGGGAGACAATGACACCAAAACCCGAATAAAAGGTTCGACCAATAAGGAATGGACAAAGAAGAGAAAAAAATAAATAAATAAAGTTTGAGAGACCCCTTATAAAGGGCACCAGATGCCACATGTCACTTATAACCCCTCGTCACGCGCGGCGTCCCCTCGGTCCCCACTCTATCACAATTAGATTGTGACCCCTACTAACCCCCCCTAATGAACAACCCCAATGGCTCTCATCACCTCCCCTCATGCTTCATGTGCCTCTTAACCTCCCTAAAAAATAAAAATAAATAAAAATAAAAACCCTTATATTCATTGATTGAAGGATTAAGGAAAATCTGTGATTAGGAGAGAGAGAGAGAGAGAGAGAGGTGTAAGGGGTGGTGAAAACTTACTTGTAGGGATGGTGGTGGTGCCTTATCAATCCAAAGAAAGAAAGTGATGTCGTTTTTTAACCTTTTGTAGTGAAATTGGATACAAAAGGTTGGACTATAAGACCCAATTAATCGTAAAAAAAAACACCATTAGAGATAGGACTAAAACTCACCCAAAACCACCACCCCACAAACAACACTCCCATCTTTTTTTTTTCTTTTTTTTCCCTCTCCTTCCTTACGGGGTAGATGACCCTCTCCTCTAAACGGAACTCCGTCTAAAACGCCGTTACTTCATTCGGCAGTTACGTCACGTGCTACCCAAATTTCCTCTTTGTTTATGGCGCTCGAGCGGTTAAGTCTCACACCAACACCCGTGGACGGACACCCAAACGCCGTCTCTAACGGTGGGCAAACGTCCGATGACGGAAACAGAGCACCGAGACTCCCTCGTTGGACGAGACAAGAGATACTAGTACTCATACAAGGGAAGAAGGTTGCAGAGAACCGGGTTCGGAGGGGACGAACCGCCGGTTCGGCTTTTGGGTCGAACCCGCTCGAACCCAAATGGGCTTCGGTGTCGTCGTACTGTAAACGGCACGGCGTGAACCGGGGACCTGTTCAATGCCGGAAACGATGGAGCAACCTCGCCGGAGATTTCAAGAAAATCAAAGAATGGGAATTACAGATAAGCGAAGAGGCCGAGTCGTTCTGGGTCATGAGGAACGACTTGAGAAGAGAGAGGAAGTTGCCCGGTTTCTTCGATAGAGAGGTTTATGATATCTTAGACGGAGGGACAGTAACAGCGCCGGAGACGGTGACGGCGGATGAGAAGAGCAATGAAGGGGGGGTAGTGTCGGTGGCGGAGGAGGAGGAGATAGTATTCGATAGCGGTCGAACTGCTGCGGCGGATGATGGCTTGTTTTCGGATTTTGAGCAGTCGGGACAGGAGGCGGATGGGAGCCCGGAGAAGGAGGCAATGGCAACGGAGAGTCCCACGACGACGGTTCCAGTTCCGTTGCCAATTTTGGGTAATTGGATTTTAAGCTTTTTCGAAAATTCTTCTTTTAATTGTTTCTCTTTGAACGTCTTTGAATTGGATTGGATTTCAATTTGGTTTGCAGAATTGGCTTTTTTTTTTTTTTTTTTGCTTTCAATAATCTGAGAATTGGATTTGAATTCTTGGTTTTTAAGGAGTTCTGCAGCATTCTTAGATGGGGTCTCTGTTCAATTTCTGAGGTTTATAGATTTTGGGTGTTTGTTGTTTTTTGGTGGTGTTTTGGGATTGTTGGGTGAGTAAATGCTTTGTTTTAGGGCTGCTTTTTTTTTTTCTTTCACTTCATGTGTTTATGGAGACTGTTGATTTGCTTTTGTAGCTGTAAGTTAGTGTTCTATGAACTTTCTTGGTGATCTTTTTTATGAATTCCTTGAGTTGTTGTGTTGCTTTTGGATGAACTTCTTTGCAAAGGGTGTAGATCTAGCTGAATTATAGTAGTTGATTCTTTATTTCTTTGGTGGTCTAGAGCCTGTATGTTTGTTTCAAGAAATAAACAAATGATACTGAGTTTTTCAAGTCCAAGATGAGTCGTCACTGTGCGATATTGTAAACAGAGGATTGTCTGGGGTCGAATATGGAGATTTTCTTGCTAGTTTGTCTACTCTTGCCTACAGTTGCGCTTTTGAGATTATTGATTGAATATTTGAGTATTTTATCAGTGATATGTAAATGTTTTTATTTTAGCTTGTGTTGTTAATTCTAAGTTTTTGATGAGGAATTTGCAGAATGCAAATATTTTTATAGTTAATTCTTAGTTTTTTATGAAGAATTTGCAGAATGCAAATATTTTTGTACTCATTCAATTTCTTGTGAACTGAGGATTGATGATTATTAAGCTAATTGGTTATTTGAACTAATTACTGTTCCAGTCACGATCGTTCATTCTTTGTTTCTTCTGTTGGATTCAAATCTAAGCTACTGGAAGCTTGCCCTGTCAACATTGCTCATCTCCACTATTGGATCATAGATTAGGTTGTTTCTTGTACCACAAAGATCTGCTCCATATGCTGGAGCACCCTTGTGGGTTTGTTCTCAAATTTACCGAGTTCTCGTGCTCTTTTTAGGTTAATGGAACCTTAAATGATGGCCAGAGGATTTAAGATTAGGACTTAGAATGAAGCAGATTCCTAAGTTTTACCCAAGGCATAATGTGAAACTCGGCCATAATGAGTCAATGTGAAACTCGGTCAAGACTAGAGACAAGTTTCTCCTGCAAATCAGATGAAGCTTGAGTAGACAAAATACTTAAAAACCTCACTAAAAGTGCAAAAGATGTTGTAACCTGAAATACTTTGGGAGGGCATGCTTGAAACTTTGTGACAATTCAAAAACTTGGGAACTTGATTGGTTTGACTTGCAACTCGACTGAATAATGTTAGACTAGTTGGAAACCTGAGGCAAATTTTGCATTTTTCACCTTGTTTATACTCTTTTTCCAATCTGCACATGCCAAGTGGCTACCCTCCCGTGTATAAATGGCATAGCTGGTGTCTTTGAGCACACACTATTCGAGCTGCTCATGCCAGCCGTCCGTAGGAAACGATTGAACAAATCTTCTATTTAGGTTGAAACTCGTCCAGCATCTAAATTGAGTTTGAGACCAAGCCATATTGTCTACTTAGTCTTTTGAGTAGAAATCAACATGATATAGAGAAATAAATAAAGCGTATACAGATGCAGTCGAACTATATAAATATATTTTTTGATAAGTTCGTGAGTTTGAAGAAGCACACTATGTAAATATTTAAGCAATACTTATTCAAAAACAAAAAAGGAGTGGAAGAAGATGTCCTTGACCCATTTGCTTATGCCATACAATGGGCGGCAGACATACAAACAAGGCATTCAGGATTCACCATCAAGGGGATTTCACAAAGATGATCTCGTAAAACAGTCCAATTGGCTGATCCAAGTTGACTTGACTTTGGCCTAGTCTGTAAACCTTGCTTTCTAGAAATGGTTTCTGTTACAACGAAACAAATGGATTGTTTTCTGTAAAATAAGAGCTTGGCTGCCTGCATCTTGATTTATGCTTTTATGGGGTTAAGGTGCTTCTGTTCTGCATCACCTTGAATAAATAGGATTGACCATTAAAAGGACGTGTTCAGATGGAACTATTTCCATCAAGGGGAAGGGCTTAAAACATTTCAAGAAACTTTATCTTGCTTTGATTGGTTTTAGTTCTGCAGGTATGGTGAACGAAAAGCCTCCAGCTTCAAATCCTGAGATTGGATCTACATGCCTGGAGGAACGGAAGAGGAGGCGGTTATCATCAGATGAAGGTGGGGATACCAGTCCCCAGGACCAGTTGATCAAAGTCCTAGAGAGGAACAGTAGAATGCTGACAGCCCAACTTGAAGCTCAGAATATCAATTGCCAATTGGATAGGGACCAACAGAAGGACCATGTCGACAGCTTAGTCACTGTTCTTAGCAAGCTCGCAGATGCTCTCGGAAGAATTGCTGATAAGTTATAGCGAAAGGACCATTGGAAACTGGTGTACAGGTAGATAACAAAGATATGCCGAACTCCATAGATTATAGTGGCTAGGGAGGGATTTGGCTGATTAAATTCAATAATCTGGTTTTTGATCTTGGCCCAGCATTTGGGTTGGCTTCTATATCCGGGATCAATGTAAAGTTTCTCTTTACTTTCCTGCTTGTTTTCTCGTTTTCTCGTTTTCCTTCTTTTTTGCCTTTTTGGCCTTACTGCCACTACAGGGTTCATACACAGATAATGCCATAGGAAGTTGAAGAGGGTTTAACGACATGAGCGTTGCCTTTTTATCTATATTGGAAGATCTTATGGAGTCTTGAATTGTGATTTTATATTTGATTGATTATAAAAAGTTATTAACTTATTTGGCATTCATATTGTTTTTTGCTCTTCCTATTGATAGGCTACTGATCTCTTTTTAACTTCTTGTTTTAAAAGTTAAATTCTTCAAGTGATACCATAAACATGGGCTTTTAGTAGATAAATAGCTGAATTAATGGATGTGTTGGGTTAATTTGATCAAATCTCCCACTCTCTCAACTGCTGCAAGGTGTAATTTCTGAATCTAGCTTGAGCACAGTTCAAGCTTCTCAGGCTATGTTCTAAACATTTTTACCTTGTAGAATTTTCAGCCTTTTTGAGGGCCAAGGAGATGGACCCAAACACCAATTTTGTGACTACTTGGCACATTTTCCTCCATAAGAATGGGATAAAGCAGAAGGCTGAAAACAATGGGTCATATAGGGTTTTTGCCTAGAAGGTCTAAGGTGGGACCGTTTGGCTGACGGATCCAAATCTTCTTCCACCAATGCGATGTTTGTAGAACTGTCATTTTCTCATATACATGCATTATTTCCAAACTGCCCCACTAAATTGGACTCTTAACCTATTTGATTTATCTTCATACCATTTCTTTCAAAGTTTCCTGATTGTGATCTTGAATTGAAACCAATAATTGTACAGTTCCCCTCGTATTGCAGCACTTAAGCTCTGTATGGTTGCCCTGAATAAGTTTTCTAGAAAATGATTTTTACATATAAGGCTCTGTATGCTGATCAGCAAAAAGTTTTACAGAAAAATGATTTGTTTGTTAGGGCGTGTTTGATTGCCAAGTGGGCCAAGTGGGAAAATTGCATTTTCCTTGGGAAAACACCACTGTCCATTGTTAGATAGCCATTTTAAATCTGTATAATTTTCCCTACCAAACCATTTAAATCTAGATAATTTTTCGTACTAAGCCTGGAATTCATTTTCCATCCAGATAGGTGAGAATTCATTTCTACCTGAAAATACGCCTTTATTTTCTCACATAATTGAAATATGTGTTCTCAGCTGCAATCAATCAGCCATTTAGGGCATTTCCCAGATGTATTTTCTTGGGAAAATTTTCTGTGCAATCAAACATGCCCTTAAAAAGTGTAGAATTTTTTTTATGTCATTTAAGCTTTGTATGGTTGCCCTTAATAAGTTTTGTAGAAAATGATTTTGCTGATCAGCAAAAAGTTTTACAGAAAAATGATTTGTTTGTTAGAAAGTGTAGAAAAAAAAATTTGTCATTTAAGCTATGTATGGTTACCCTGAATAAGTTTTCTAGAAATGTCATAAAACTTTTTCTGTATCAACTTTCTGACATACAAATCATTTTTCTGTAAAACTTTTTGCTGATCACAATACAGAGCCTAATATGCAAAAATCATTTCTAGAAAACTTATTCCAGGCAACCATACAGAGCCTAAATGTCATAAAACTTTTTCTGTATCAATACCTTCTGACATGCAAATCTTCCCTGTAAAACTTTTTGTTGGTCACCATACAAAGCTAGTGGATAATTGGTGGCCAATTATCCACTAGCTTGGAGATCTCTAATTGCTAATGGTGTCTGACAAAGTGAAGGCTTGAAGGCCATATCACGCAACCTTTGCAGCTCACATTGTCTTGTATCTCAGCGAACGAATGCGAAAGGAAACATGGGATAACCGTCCAGTGTGAAATTAACATCCTATATGCAGAGTTTTTAGCCATGTAGCATACATGCAAGAGATCAGAATCTACCATCCAATGGGTTGCACATCAGAGATCTCTTAGGTCAAAAATCAATGTGCTCGAATGATCCAACCATTTGATTTATTTCGCGGAAAGCAAAATCTAGTAAAAACATTTCAGAGAAAGTCTTTATGTATTTGATGGTTTGTAATCATCTTGTTGGATCACTTTTCACCTTGGGAAATCTTCTGGGTAGGGTCTGTCAAATTGTGAGTCCATGTGTACTGATGCTTTACTTATAAACAGCCATTTCACATCTATAAACCTCAGATGCTAGATCATCCTTTTAGATCTAAAATAAGAGTAAAAATTCAAGGAGACACAATTACAAGAACCTGTACAAAATCATACATAACATAAAAGATTGAACTCAAAAAATTTATAATTCAAGTTGCTAAAATTTCTACCAAAAGAAGAAGAACAGGGGAAAAATCAACTCAACTTCTCTTTGTCTAGGCAGGAACAGCCTCGACCAGCTTTGCGAAGTAGAACTGAGTTGTGACAAGGCCTCTCTTCCTTATCCTCCACCCTACCTTCTGTAATGCCCTCTCTACATCTGCCTCTGCATGGAGGTAAGCCCTTGTTGCCTTCGACGGCCCTGGGAACAGCTCTCCCACCCTCTTCAACAGACTATAGTAGAATGTCTTGGGGGCGAAGCTCAGTAGCAACCGCTTCTCCGCCAATGATGCCAAGTGTGCAATCATCCCATCTGCTTTATTCTGTGGGTAATGTATCAACACATCTAAACAAACCACTGTGTCGTACTTCCCGTCCAAGCTCTCTAAATCACTCACCTCAAACTTTGGCATCACGGGCACCGGCGAGCCATCACTGTTGTCTCTCAGAAGCTCTTCTCTTGCCTGCAAAGTTTTAATAGCATATTATAATGGATGATGCACATTAGCACTACATAGATGACGCAGTTACAACAGTGGTGTCTGATCATCGAAAATGGTGATTGACGCGGATATTGCTCCAACCTGACAGAGCACCTCTTCCGTAGGTCAAAATCCAAGAAAACCTCCTTTCTTTCTCTTTTTTGAATTAAGATAGATAGATTTTATTAAGAAACAATAGCAAACAAATGTTAAGGAAGAGAGCTTCAAGATTCAATTGAAATCATAACCATCTGTTTCATCAGCTTTGCCTCTACCAACTGTCCAAATCCTAGTTGTTAAGTTCGCAAACGGTCGGCAAAGTTCGAGCATAATTCAGGTTTGTCATTCAAAAATTTGACAAAAAAAAGGACTGTAAATTCTCTTTAAAAAGTTGAATAATTCGGGAACATATTCGGAGTAATTCGTGAATAATTCGACCAATACAAAAATTCGTGAATGTTTCCAAACAAATGAGAAGTTGGGCTGAATTATATGTTTCAGCGTAAACTTTAGGGTTCAAAAAACAATTAATCAGATGGTTTAGAATCTTCAGATCATAAAGTTGATGCAAGTCTTGGATTATGGCCCAATTAAGTGGTGCTCTATCAATTGGACAGTCTCCATCGATAGGTGCACTGTCAATGTTCTTATGCTAGATTGTGAACTGTTGCATCATACCACGTCAGAAAATTTTAAAAAAAATGAAAAAGATTATAAAAAAAAGTCTAGTTAACCACTCTTAACGGACTTTATGTTGCTTAAAACTGTTATTTTTATAAAACTAAACCATTATTTACCTGTTTCTCCGCCTCGGCGACCATTGCAGCGGAGATATCGCTGGCTGAGACGATTGCGCCTTGCTTGGCGAGCGGAATCGATAGGCATCCAGTGCCGCAACCGGCGTCGCAAACTGTGACTCCTTGGAGAGAGCCCTCTTCGGTGAGCATCTTCATAACGTTCTCGACTGTCTTGGAATGGCCAACCCTGATATCGAGCTGAACTTTGTTCACGTCGTCGGTCTCTCCGTAGATTTTCTTCCATCTCTGGAACCCATTATTGTTGAAATACTCCTTCACAACCTCCTTATCACCGCCGCCGACCTCCTCGGCTTGGAGCTGGCGCCGCTTCTCAGGGTCGGCAAGGGAGAGAACGGCGGCCAAAGCAGCAACCGAGCCACCACCCAGAACCGCGAGGGTTGTGCTGTCGAAGGGGGCGACGACTGCCGAAACATCGGCAGCGGTGGAGAGTGGTGGAAGAGCTTTTAGGGTTAGGGTTTTGGTTCGCCTTCTGTTGAATGTAGGAGGGGAACGATTAGGGCTAGTGTTTGGGTGTGGATTGTTGTGAAGACAGACCGGAGAAGATAATGCGGTTGAGAACGCCATTTTCTCAGGCGACGAAAGGATCGTCGAAGCTCCACTGCAGTTGGTTTTCGATAACGCAATCTAGTATAGGATGTTTCAGTGCTCTTGTGGGCCCCACATGTTGGCATCTTATCTTGGATCTTACCTAGAACGCCTGGATGTTTGGTTACAGAGTTACACTATCCTGGTCCGAGATTAGAGTATATTAATTGTTTGGCTTGCAAAGGAACAAGGGATTAGTACAAAAAATAGCACGCTTCTTCCATGTGAAAAACATGATCCTCAAAAACCTTTTCCCTTTTTCCACGGATCACATTGGCATATGTAAGGCACGTGTAGGGAGTGGGCCCACTATTTCTGGGTGGGTCCCACTTAGAGAGAGAATTTTATGCTGGAAAATAATCCAAATGCAACTGTAAACATAATAACAAGAGATAATTACATGAAACCTATTTAGGTGAAGCATTCATGTTGAATGCTACTAAGGAAGCATAAATCCCATCTTTAATCCCAATTAAAGCTTCATGCTTTCCTCTCTCTTTGACAACTCCATCTTTAACCACTCCAATTAAATCAGCCCCTCTAATTGTTGATAGCCGATGCGCGACAACGATCGTGGTTCGGCCCACCATGATTCGGTCTAGTGCCCCCTGAACGACTGACTCTGACTCAGCGTCAAGCGTGCTAGTTGGTTCGTCCAATAGTAAAATCTTCGCTTCCTTTACAATTGCTCGCGCGATTGCAATTCGCTGCTTCTGCCCACCTGACAGTTGAATCCCTCCCTCACCTACTAATGTGTCATAACCCTGCAATATTGAAAGTTAGTAAAATTAAACAAATGAGGAGAAAAAAACATACTTGAGCTTAAGTGTACCAACCTGTTGCAACCCACTTATGAACTTGTCGGCAATGGATAACTCAGCTGCGACTAATATATCAGTGTCGGTCACCTCGCTTTCCTTTCCATAGGCAATGTTGGCTCGGATTGTGTCGTTGAACAGCATGGGTTCTTGGCCTACCAGACCCATCTGCTGCCTTAACCACCTGAGCTGGAACTTTTGAATTTCGATTCCATCCGGTGTAATTCTACCAGAATCAGCGTCGTAAAATCTCTGCAGTAATGACAGTGCAGTAGACTTTCCACATCCACTTTCTCCAACCAAGGCAACAGTCTGTCAGATAAAACGGAGATAATTGCATTTACAAGTAATACTGAGTAGTCCAAATTGCTCATTTCAACTGTATGTGAGACTTGCATTGTAAGATAAAGAGAACAGACCAAGAAAATAGTAAAAAGTTCATTGTTCAGTTATTGCAAAAATAAATAAAAATGAATTCTTTCTAGTTCCTGTAGAGTTTTGAGATGTAATTCAGTCGTGCGCATTTATCGATGTAATAAGTTAAACCATGCAGTTGGTCTGTTTGTTTTCCTCGAAGTTGTCACTTAGGCTCTGCATGGTGACCAACTAAAAGTTTTGCAGAAAAAGGATATGTATGTCAGGAAGTGTTGATACAGAAAAAGTTTTACGACGTTTATATGCAAAAATCATTTCTAGAAAACTTATTCAGGGCAACCATACAGAGCCTTTGTGTAATTCGGTGACCAACAAAAAGTTTTACAGGAAAAAGGATATGTATGCCAGGAAGTGTTGATGCAGAAAAAGTTTTATGACATTTGTATGCAAAATCATTTCTAGAAAACTTATTCAGATCAACCATACAGAGCCTTAGTGTAATTCAGCGAAAATAGTTTAAAACTGAGATCACTATTGGTATTTTTGAAGTTGTTTATACTTTCAGAGCTTCACGATTGGGCTCGTAGTTCAATTGGATGGTGCATGAAGCCTGGGTTAAGTGTTTAAACTCAAGTCTGTTGGTCTTGTAATTAAATTTAGATTTGGAATGGCTAGCAGCTGAGTTGACTCATAAGACAAATCAAAGAAATTTTGTAATCGAGTTAAAGAGGCTTACCATGCCAGCTTGAACAGACAAGCAAAAGTCGTGGAAAATTTGAACATCTGGCCTCGAAGGGTCTTAAAGCTGACATGCTGAAATTCAATTTCTCCTGTCACGCGTTCTAATGTTCTTCCTGAATCACAGGATGGATCAATTTTGGACTTGCAGTTGATAATAGCAAGTAAAGAAATGATAGCATCCTTGAATTTGGTGATATCAGATGCATAGAATGACCGAGAAACTCCAATGAATGCCACTATGAGGGCATATTGAACCTGCAAAGCAGACATTAGGCAATTAACGCACAATGATCAAACCTGGAACCAACTTATTCTTGTCGAAAGTACACCCCCCACCCCCAAAAATAATAATAAGAATAATAGTAAATAAATAAAAATATCGCAATCAATTCATATTGAAATTAATTCAGAAACTTATACACTAGTAAACAAAAATTTCCTTTTGCGAAACTCAGATCTCGGTCAGTTTTGTGGATTTGTATAACCAATGGAGACAAAGCTGATTTTCTAGGTGCTATTGAAGATTGAAAAACTGGTCCATCTACAAAGATTTTCATCCTTAGGTAGCTGAAACATTATCTAATCGTTCGTGAACCGTCAACAAGTAACAAAATTTCTTTAGAAAGTTGAAAATATTCATTGACAAGATGGTAGAGATTCAAGGATTACATACACAGAAAACTGAGAACAATGATGCCTTCCCTTCATCGACAAGTCGGGCTCCAGCATAGAAAGTGGCTGCATAGATGCATAACTCAAAGAATTTGGAAATCCCAGAAACAACCCCATAAACCAAACCCTGCCTCATCCTTCACATTTCCTTTCGAACAGTTGCATCACCTTCTCTTCAGCACAGAAAGAAGCGATAGTTCTTATACTTCCAATTGCACCTTTAGCAACTTGACTTGCGTCCTCATACATCTTCTGCAGCCATGTTCAAATTTCCATCTCCATCACAAACTGAACAGCTTCATATGATAAGATGTAGGTGACAAGAACTAATTGATTTTTGAAATACTGCTTATGGTTTTAATAGAGTTCAAAAAATCAGCAGTTCAGTCATTGATCGAAAATCCCAAGTGTAATTACTAGAAGATAAAAACAAATTTTCTCAAGTAGAACGATATTCAAGAAAAAAATCTTGGTAAATTGCCACATTTTATGAAGTTCAACTCTATGATTTATTCTACGCATTCTTATTTTATGAGAAACATAATTAAGTATTCATTTCCATATGTAATGATTTATTATGACTTCTAAAAAGAATACCTGTGCCTCTGCATTGAATCCTCCAACAAATTTCACTTCTGCCCGTGCACTAATGCCTATCAGAGGTATCAAAGCTAGGGTCATCAAAGCCAGTTGCCAACTTGCTGCAAAAGCAATTACCAGACCAGTTGTTATTGTCACAGTGTTCTGGACAACCAATGAAAGTGATATATTGACAACATTTAGGATGGTTGCTGAGTTTGTAGACAGCCTCGCACCGATTGCTCCACTTGAGTTATTGGCATTGTCAAACCAACTGATCTCCATGTGCACCACCTTTTCGAAAGACAAAGATCGAATCCTCTTTACCAACTGACAACCCGCCATAGTCAAGAAATATGTTTCTCCCATGGACGCCGCAAATGATACTAGCGCGAGGATGACATACATTAATGACCAAAACCTTGCACCATTCTGTAGCTTGCTTGGTGTCTCGTAGAATATTTGAGCTGTACTAGAAATGAAAATCCCAGAAATGGGTTGTATAAGGCCATTGATGAGTGCAGCTAAGACACCAAGTAGCAGTACCGATAGCTCCATCTTGTTGAGAAACACAAGGTGGTGGAGACCGACTTCATGTGTCTGCTGCAATGCTGTCAACTTGTAGATTTCTAGTGCTTCAGTTTCTTGGACATTCTCAAATGAGACTGAGTGATGGATGTAGCTCCCATCAGAACCAGAAGGATTTTGTTCCCAACTAGAATCTGACGTAATCTCCTTCTGGTTGTGATCACTACTATGTTGTTCGAACTCTTGGTTCACTTCTTGAAAGCGGATAAGTTGACAGTATGCTCCATTTAGATTTTTGAGTTCCGAGTGTGAACCTGATCAAATGACAAAGTCAGCCAGTTATTGTTAAGACAAATGATATTTAAATTTCTACAAATATCTACTCTGTTTTTTATATAAAATGACATTGACTTCGTTCGGAACTTTTGTTCTTCTTTAATCAACAAACCTGCTTGATCCCATGAAAAATCAATACGGACTGCACTTGACTAGTACGGCACTTCAACTACCAAGCAATGATTCATCTGCAAGACTCCTAGTCTTACCTTTTTCAACAATAGATCCATGATGAACTACAGCGATCATATCAGCATCTCTCACTGTAATCAAGCGATGAGCAACAACAACGGTGGTACGGTTGATCATGATTTTGTTTAGTGCCTCCTGCATGATCCATTCAGACTCCAAATCGAGTGCACTTGTGGCTTCATCCAGAAGAAGAATTCGAGGGTTCTTAAGAATTGCTCTAGCTATGGCGATTATCTGTTTCTGTCCCCCTGATAGCTGAATTCCACGTTCACCAACCATTGTATCAAGTCCCTGAATATACACAATTGAAAGGCTCCTTTTAAAATCATATACTCAATATAGACAAGCGACAATGCGAAACTCAGTTACAATGTTTAACAATAAGAAAATAGTAACTCATTCATTCTTCAATGTAAGATTTCCATAAGAGAAAATTTAAAATATCGAAATGATACTACTATCAAACACTTTCGCCGATAACTTGACAAAATTGTTATGGTTTAAGATGGATTGACTACAGTTTTATGGAAAATAGGTGTGGCAAAGGCCAAAAGGTTGTGGATTGAGGTATTGAAAGAGGATTTTAAGAAACTTGCTTAATGAAAGACATGGTTTTAGATAGAATTGAATGGAAGAACAAAATTGTGCAGCCAACCCCATATAGTTGGGCTTAAAAGGCTTATGATGGTGCTGATGATAAGTAATGTGATTTTTTTTTAAAGGATGAGAAAGAATAACCTGAGGCATTTTGTCTACAAATTTGGCAGCAGTGGCAAGCTCCAATGCAGCTCTGATTTCTTCTATTGTCGCACCATCCTTGCCGTAAGCTATGTTATCCTTGATGCTTGAAGCTAAAAGCATGGTTCTTGTGTGACTAGCCCGATTTTCTCCCTGATCCATTTCAATGGAAACTCCTTGATATTAATACCATCCATGAAAATTCCACCAGATAGTGGGTCATAAAACCTTTCAATTAGACTGATCACAGTTGATTTCCCACTTCCACTCTCCCCTACCAAAGCAGTAGTCTTGCCACTGGGTATTGTAAGGGAGAATCCATTGAATATTTGCTCATTCGGCCTGGATGGGTAGCTAAAAGAAACATTTCTTAATTCGATATCTCCGCGAATTTCATCTAATGTCCGTCCACTGCTGTCATAAGCATCTATTTTTGGCTCCCTATTGATTGTCTGGAACATCTTGAATGCTGCAGCCTGTCCTCCTGCAAATGCATTTATGCATGGAGATACCTGGGTTATAGACCTGATTCATTGCATTATACAGAGACTTAGTCCACAGTGTACAAAGACCAAGTAACTAGGAATAAATAAAGACCAGTACAGTATATACAAGATATATACATCAAATGCTATTAATCAAATGTTTCAATGCTAATGAGGCAGAAAATTACTTACGCTGAAGCGTTCAATATGATAGAAGTTACAGTCATCACGTCGCCGCCCGAGTATTGTTTCTTTAGTATCAACCTCGAACCATACCATATACCCAATGCGTCGCTGCAGTGAATGAGAAACATAAAGAAAGCAACTACTATGCCTGCAACCAACCCATCTTTAACACTGGACTCATAAGCGGTCTGTAGAGATTTGTTGTGTTTACATATAGCTCGCTTCTCTCCAGTATATGATGCGATCTGAATAAGAACCACTGTTTTATTTCCAAAGTGATAACAAACAAAACTAAGATACCCATATTCTAAAACTGTATTCATAAATATATATGTACCGTTCTAATCGAACCAATTGTTTGTTCTACGACATCCTCTGCTTCTGAGTAAGCTTTGAGATGACTGATTGCAATCTTAGTCATAAATTTACCCACTAAAAAGGCAGAGATCACAAGAAGAGGAACAACTGATATCATAACAAGGGTAAGGAGCCATGCTTGAGTAAGTGCCATTGTGATGCCTATTATGAATGTCGCTACAATCTGGATGAGCTGACCCACCTGTAAATTGAAATGTAAAACTTGTAAAAGACAGTCAAGAACAATGCTACTCAAGAATCACCTGAAAAGCCTACTGTAGCTTTGACGACGAGGATATCGGTTATAAAACTATAATTAATAAGAGCAACAAATTCTTAACAAGACAGGAATAGCAAACAATTTGCAGAAAACCAACTTAAAAAGTATAATTGTGGATTATATTTTCCAACAAATCACATTATCTTATCAGTTTCCGATTGGCGCGAATTAAAAAATAAAAATACAAGAAGTCATGATCTTTAGTTCCCACACATTGTAAAAGTGACAGCAGGTGAAACGACTATAGAAAGAACATGTAAATGAATCTCACACTTCTGCCCATGGCGTTATGAATAAGAACAGTATCACCTGACATCCTCCCGGCAACTTCTCCTGTCTTTATTTCCTTATCAAAGAATTCAATGTCCTGTCTCAATATGTTTTTTAAGTATAAATTTCTTATTCTTGCAACCTGTCTTTCCCCTGCAACTCTCCAGCAAGTCTCCTCTGCAAAGAACAAAAACAGTTTTCTAACTCACCAAACACCTATTTTATGATATTGCGTCGGGTTAGAGGACTGCATTCAAGTGAAAAAAATGAACGTAAGCGTACTCACGGAAGAATTTTGTGATGCCTGTCCAAACAGCCAATCCAATATATTTCAAAGAAACCTGGATCATGAGCAGATTAAATTGTAACCAAGTTACCATGAGTTCATTTTTATTTTCATGATTCATAGGCAGCTCAAGAAAGAAGAAAAGAAAATGATAAGAGTCTAATGTTAAAAATGTACCAGCAAGCCAAGGTGAGATGTAGGGGAAAATGTACTTGTTTAAATTTATAGTTCATAAAAGAATGTGAAAATTTTCTAGAAATTTTTTATAGAGCAACACTTTTCACGTACGAATCATTTTCTAGAAAAAAATTACGCGCTCAACATACAGGCCTTAGTGTAAATAACTCAACTTCAAATCAGAAATCCGGAATCAACATACTGATTGGCTGTTCCACTCGGCCGAGACGGCCAAATGTTTTGAAAACTGTTGATACAGAAGAAGTTTTATGAGGTTTACATGCAAAATCATTTCTAGAAAACTTATTCAGGGCAACCATACGGAGCCTTAGTTAGGAAAAAGATTTATGATTTTGCATGTCCTGATACGGTGGACTTGAGGTCAATCATTCTTAATGAACCCTACCCCACCAACTCATATAAGATGGACTTGACTTGAGGTTCATCATCATCATCAATGGTACCAATCCTTGAATGGGACAGAATCCAAAGACCCGATATGGAGGACGTCCTCCTCAGGATGACAGCATCAAATCAAAACCGTTTTTTTATAAATAAATTATGTAGAACATGGGCCACTGACCGCATGGATGTTTAGAGTTTAGACCAGCCCTTGGTGGAATATACACTCCAAAAATCACCCTGATTGTTAATCTCTAGCCATTAGATTTTAGTACTTTTGAAATCGTGATTCTAGCCGTTGGATTCAACTATTTTTTGAGTACTAAATCCAATGGCTAAAAATCATTAAACAAACTGATTTTTTGTATGACTGTCTTCCAAGTTCCAAGAGGATCGGATAAACATCCATGCGGTCAGTGGGCCCAGAGGGCAGTGATGAATAATAAAAAATCGCTCTACCTGACGCCTGGCGTCAGGTCTACCTTGTTACATCACGACCCTTCCATATTTCGTCTCCCCTTGTAGGTTCAGTTCTTCGGAACCGAGTTGAGGCATACAATCCAACTCAGTGGGTTTTCCAACTTGACTTCATTGATAAAAGGGAGGACTGGAGGAGGAGGAAACAAGAGGCGGGTTTAAACTCACCGAGTTTTTAAATCTTGGATGGTGTCCCACTCGGCCGAGTTCCGAGTCGGAAGAATCCAAAAGTTTTTCATTAAAAAAAAAAACAAATAGATTCAGAGAAAATACCTTCCAAACTTGAGTAAGTACGTCCTCAGTAGAGGCAAATTAAGACCACTTGCAATTTGCAATAGCTGCAATGGTGCCTCTAATCACCAAGATCACGTCAGTGGAGTCTGCGAAGGAGAACAACTTGTAAAATGGAACACTCTTCTTCTCCTTCTCTTCTCTTCTCATATTATTTTCTTCACCTGATTCATCTCTGCGCCTGATCAGTGCTTCCTTCAATCCATTCCCTTCCTCCATGTTTACCCACCCACTTCACTTACCTCTCTTACGTTTGATACAAGAGGGTGTGTCTACAGACGCAGAAAAAAAAATCACAAAAATAAAAAGAGAAATTGCTAAGAAAAAAAAGAGTTCTTAGAAATAAGTCTATCCCACAAATGACATGTGGAGCTCACTTCTGAGCCTACTGACCTTAACGATGTTTGGTACACCTCTTGGTGGACCTACGTACGTACCAAATATCAGCTTGATCCATGATTTCTAGCAGTTAAATTTTAGGATCCAAAAAAAATGGCTCAAATCCAATGGCCAAAATTAATTTATTAAAGAGTGATGATCACATGAGCCGGTAGTACCTATTTTTTGGCAACTTCTGATTAATAGCCAACTCACCTCGGGCTACGCATTAGCTTTCTAATTAATTTAAAATACTATTTTATTTTCCAAATAGATCATTAACTTACCCAAAAACACCTTTCATCTTCTAAACAAGGACTTCTTAACAAGGACTTCTTCTTTCCTATTCTCTCTCCCCCCATCTTCTCTACTGCACTCAGTCCGATGGGTGATCTTTGACGATTCATTAGATATTTTCTTTAAAATATAAGGAATTCAGACGCAAAGGTGAGGCAGCAAAGTGTACGACCTCTAAAAATGGTGGTAAACCAACATTATCAGTGCCCTTCTACAAACATCTCTAGAGGTTGTAAGACCATTTGCTTCCCCCATATATTTCATAAACATAAACTATGAAATTTAGTGATCGGATTGCAGCAACAAAGAAAAATCTAGTCTCGTTTTTAGCATAAAATATCCAATGGTGAGTCCATTAACAGCGTGAAGAATGGATGAGAGGTTAGAGACGAAAGAAGAAGACAGTGGGAGAGAGGAGGGAAGAAAGAAGTTGTTAATTTAGAAGACGAAAGGTTGTTTTTGGTAAGTTAATGATCTATTTTGAAAAATAAAATATTCTAATTTTAAATAGTATTTTAACATTAATTAGAAAACTAATGCGCAGCCCGAGGTGAGTTGGCAACTGATCAGAAGTTGCCAACAATAGCGTCCATCGACCCCGACCCGTGTGACTCACTCATTATTAAAATGCTAAATCGAACAGGTATTAATCACTAATTATACTTATTTTTTATGTGTAGATCCATCAAGAGGTGGATCAAATATTCATACGGCCAGTGGGCCCTAAAACAATATTTCCTATAATTAATCTCCTTAATTAAAATATACCAAAAAAAAAAAAACTCCCTTGATAAAATCTCCTTACATAAAATAACATCTTTTACATGTAAGGAACAAAATGTAATTTATTTCTAAAAACAAATGCAATGATCTTAAAGGACTCAGATCGTATGGATGTTTGGCCAATCACTAGGTGGACCTACAAACCAAAAATCCTTGGATTGGAATTATTTTCATGTGTTGATTTTAACGGTGGAAATTTTAGAATTATTGACCATTATTTGAGATACAAAGATCCAAAGGTTTGAAATCACTAATCAAGCTGATTAATTGGTTTGTATGTCCACCTAGGGATTGAAAAAACATCCATACGGTCACAGTCCTCTAAGAGTGCTACGTGGATCATAATGGGAAAAATTTTAGATGCACAGGGCTTTGGATGCAGTCGATGCAGAGGGGTCTCCTGACCCTACATGGCTCATTTTTTGGGGCCTACTAACCGCATGGATGTGTACCCCACCCCTTGGTGGATATGTATACGAAAAATTAGTCACATTGATTTTATCTAGCCATAGATTTTAGCACTTTTGTAGGATTGACTCTAACCGTTGGATTCAAGCATGTTTTTTGCAAATCTTTTGGACACTTAATCCAACGGCTACAAAATATCAACCAAGCTGATTTTAGTATGCATATCCACCAAGGGGTGGGGTGCATATCCATGCCGTTAGTGGGCCCCAAAAAATGAGCCATGTAGGGCCACAAGACCCCTCTGCATTGACTTCATCCAAAGTCCTCTGCATGTAAAATTTTTCCATCATAATGACAGCGCACTGTCATCAAAATTTTACTCAAGTTTCATGTCCCCCGGGGCAGCAAATATTTTCTCGAATCGGAGGGTCACCGTGGCCAGAGAAAAAATTTGCTGAAAATTTTGGCGTTGTGGGTCACGTAAAAAGTGCCACACAGGAGAAATTTTTTCCTTTACCCCTCGTGCGTGAATAGGATAGGTTTCATGGGCCAACTATACAAGCTTCGTTATCTGCTCATACAAGATTTTGTGTGTGCTAACTTGGTTGGAGCCCGTTCTAACTGTTGGGCCAGCCCTTGGATTATCCACCAACAAAAGTTTGTGATGTTTAGATAAAATCTAACCATGTGATTAAGAGCCTTAATGAAAGAAAATTTACACACAGCTGTACTAAATCAATGGGCACAAATTAGAAAATCTAGGTACAATATGAAAGATTGAAGGGGTGAATCTGTAAATTGTAGCAACTCAAGGCACAAAATCAAAATTTCTTATACCTGGTTAATAAGGGTTGTTTTGAAAATATAGAAGTAATGGCATAGGCCCACTAACCACATGGATGTTTACCCCACCCTTTGGCGGATATACATACCAAAAATCAGCTTGGTTGATAATTTCTAGCCATTGGATTAAGTGCCCACAAAATATGCAAAAAACATGCTTGAATCCAACGGCTACAAGAAATCCTAAAAAAGTGCTAAAATCTATGTCTAGATAAAATCAATGAGACTGATTTTTGTATATATATCCACCAAGAGTTGGGGTGATTAGTGGGCCCCAAACATGAGCCATGTAGGGCTACGAGACCCCTCTGCATTGACTGCATCTAAAATTTTTCCGTTAAAAATGGTTATTTTGAAAATATGAATAAAATGACATGGTAAGTAATTTAGTCATTATGAATGAGTTGCCTGTAAAGTTTTGTGAATGGGTTGTATTCAATCCCCATGACAACGCAAACACCATCAGAGTACGTCAAGAAACTGAGTCATCCAACTTATTTTTTGTCCGATAATGGCGACCAAGTTTCCGAGAGCTGCCACATTTATCTGCTGAGGTTGTTTCTGGCTCATCTTCCTCCACTGCACAGGTTTCATTTTCTTTGGCTTCCCCAGCTGCGATGCTAAGGGGGAAGCCTGCCCTGTGCAGAGACTCCTTGCAAGCATCCTTCTGATTTCGCTTACTTTCAGAGCTACTGTTCATTTCTGTAGCATCACCTGACTTCCTTTTAGGAGTAAAGGTTACTGATTTCAGAAGATCAGCAGAAGTGCCCTCCGGCTGTGACTCTACAGTGTTCGACCTCTTCATCACGTTAAGGAAGTCCATATAAGCTTGTCTGTTGGATTCTTCGTCAACTTCACTCACCGAATTGAAACTATATCGTATATACTTGGAAGGATTCCGTATATAATCTGGAACTCCAGGAGCATCTTGGGGCAGTGGAGAACTGTCTTCTGCAACTGAATAGGAGATCATTATGGAATCTTGGGCTTCTTCTAGCTCTTCCTTACAATCACATTTACATCCAGGGTCGAACCTGACACGTTTTTGTGGCTTCGTATCAGTTTGATTTTCCTTCCTTTTCAATATAGATTTCGGGTTGCCACCATTTTTAGTTTTTTTAACTTGAGGACCTACAACTGCTGGCCTAATGTTATCAGAAGTCAGAGAAGAATCAAAACTTCCAGCTGCTTCTTTATCTTCTTTGAGCCTAATTCTTGCAGCCAAGTGATTGGCACGTGGGTCCCGAGTGAAATCATTGAACGAATTGGGAAGTACATTGTCAGAATCTAAATATATCTCGTAATCGGCAGCGTCCTTCATATACAACCTGTCACCAGCATTTTCCCTGTCAAGAGCCACTTTGTCATGTTCATCTTCCTCTTCCTGCAGACAAGTGTGTCAAGTTTAATATAGGAAAGACCTTACTCTCCAGTGAATAGTGATATTACTAAAAGAAACCCCAGAAAGTAAATAAGCTGTAACTGCAGAACAGAACATACATAATATATAGTAAAGATCACAAAAGTCTATGCTCAGTTAAAAATAAAATCTAGATACCTCTAAAATTCACACGAATGGATATCAGAAAGATACATAATGTGATCTACAAAACAAAAAGGAAATAGGAAAATCAGGGATTGGGCTTTTCTCACCAAGTACTGAATCCACCAGCGACAATTTTTGCTCCTTTATGGGAAAATTTTGGTTTGATCTCTGATATTCTATATTGCAAACCCACTATTATATTTTTATTTTTTTCCCTTCACCAGAATTGTAACCTAAGAGTTCTTCAATGAACCTCAAACTTGCCTGAAAATTACTCCTGTTAAGGAGGGCGTATTTTCATTCCCGATCTCATAGATCAACTATGTTATTCGCTGGAAAGAAAAGCCATGCTCACTCTAAATGAGAGAACATAGGAGATGAATACTTGATAAAATACTGTAAAGGGAATTTGAAAATTTATATGAGGAAAGGACGGCTGGGACTTTGAATACTTGGTTCGGTGTGGTGTTGTTCTGGCAGTTTTAAATGCTTGATCAAATATTGTGAAGGGATGAATACTTGATAAAATGTTGTGAAGGGAATCTGAAAATTTATGAGGAAATAAAGGAATGAGAGAACGTAGGAGATGAATACTTGATAAAATATTGTGAAGGGAATTCGAAAACTTATGAGGAAAGGAGGGCTGTCACTTAAATACTTGGTTCAGTGTGGCATTGTTTTGGCAACTTTAAAATGAACCGAGATACAAGTTTTATATTCCAATTTGTTAACAATTTGTAACATCGACACACTTAGCTCAATGTTTTAAGTCTTGTAGTGGACAGAATGTTATGAGAACATGATTGACTTGTGTCTATGTTTAAACATTAGCATGGTTAGGTCTAACACTAGTTAAAAGGGTGCTAGGGAAATGCATTGGGCAGAGCAAGAGCCTGTTCCAGAGACAGGAGGGCAGTCCTTTGACTTGCCTATGTCCTTCCAGCAATGATCGCAATGACCATGAAACCCTTGCCCTTCCTCGTCTCCCCCAAACATTGACCCGCATATTTGGCAAGTTCAGTAATTCAAATGGTTATCAAAAACTTACACAACCATAATGGTGAACAGTGGAGGGATTGCGACAAAATCTGTTACTTGGCACCAAAGCATGTGCTTCTTTCGTTCACTTTAGCAATATCTCACTCTCAATCAGTAAGATAGTGACTTATTTTCAGCCTTTCAGGTTTCAAACTGTGATCAGGGAATATCACTTAATCCAATCACATTCCTTAACTAGTAGCCGATTTTGGATTTGGGTAATTTTTCATGCAGTTTATTTCACTTTTCATTTTACTCCTAATGTAGTTCTATACACTTTATTGATTAATTTGATATCTCGAACCCAGAAAATTCTGAGGAAGTTTCATCGATTCGTAATATCACAACAGTTATGGTTTCACGGTTTTCATTGAAGAGTTCAAGAAATATATAATCGTTTGTAAGAATTTTAATAAAAGAAAAGAAAGAATTAATGAAAATAAATAGATTGTTCCAATGGTTTAGTATCTTCCACTCGATCAAACGAAATTTATTGACATCCTTGCAATCAATAACATGAAAGTTATCTTTTATACGGAATGAATTCAACCAACACACAGTTCTAATTCTTCTGGTACAGCATGATAGGGCTTGAAAACAAAATTTCTTGCTTCAATTGTTTAGTTTCTTCCGTTTTACGACCTTACAATCGAGAACATTAAAATAAATAAATTATAGAATGAAAATTACGTCGATTAACACAAACGAAGTAAAAAGGTGATCTTTTGGGAGAAGAAACCCTACCTCATTATCCAGAGTACAATCCAAGCCGATTGAAGATATGATTTCCCACTCCTCTTTCTCGTGTTCGTTGCGATCTAAGAATTGACTCAAAGAGCCACGGGATTGTTCATCTTGCTCTTTGTTGTGATCGTAGAGATCTTCGAGGTCGCCTTCGAGATTTTTGTGGAGATTTCTCGATATTTTCTCAGAAAATTTTCGTTCTTTGGAGAAGAATCCATCGAAGGACGAAGAACATGGGATTTCTTCTCTGTCAGGGCTGTCTCTCTCTCGATTCCATTCTCTCCTCTCGACCTCGTCATCGCTCAGGCTCCACAGAGAACGCAGAGATGAAGATGAAGAGGAAGCGAGGGAACCGAAAATCTTATCGACCCGAACTCTGAAACTATCTTCCATGGCTGACGAGATAAGCTGGTACGAATGTTCTCTGCGGTCTAGTGGGCAGGCAAAGCATAACTGGTCAAGGTTTGGGGACGAGTTTCCTACCAGCCATTCTATGATACAGAAGAGCCGTTCTATGATACAAAGTACTGTGTCGAAATTTTTTTCACAGAAGCCCCTCAAAATGCCACGTGGCTCAATATTTTAGGTCCACTGACCATGAATGGTTGATCCACACCTTAGTGGATGAAGTACCAAAACTCAGCGCGATTGGTGATTCTAGCCGTTGGATTCGTGCACTTTTTATCATGGGCTTTATGAACAGTCCTATGGATCGGTACAGAGCCCATAATAAAAAGTGAGCAAATCCAACGGTTAGAAATCACCAATCACACTGATTTTTCAGTAACCGTTTATTCCAAGTGTGGACCAACTATTCATGAGGTCAGTAGGCCTGAAAGAGTGCACCGCGTGGAACTTTGTGGGACTTGCATATCAAAATTTTGATACAGAATTCTGTATCATTAGATTTTTCTGATAACTCTGTATCAAAATGCCACGTGGCAATTCTTTCAGGCCCACTGACCTATGAATGTTTGGCCCACACCTTGGTGAACCTGCGCAATAAAGATGAGCTTGATTGGTGATTCTGGCCATTCGAACACTTTTTCGTGAGCTTCGAGAACAGGCCCATGGATGGGTTCCAAGCCCATGACGAATGAGTGCTCAAAAACATGGCTAAAAATCACCAAGAAAGCTGATATTCAGTGTGCTGTATCCTATTTTGAGTTTTTTAGTATAAGCTTTTAGAATACTGGTTTTTTTTTCGGTCGGGATCGGCGGACATAAATTTTTGGACAAATTTTCTCCGAAAATCTCAACCGTGGATCAAGATCCAATGGTAGATAACATTGCTGAGCTGGCATTCACTTTTGCTAAAGAAAATTGTGGGGGGTAAAAACTGTTGACACGTGGACGTATGCAATTGTGCCACGCGGCACATTCTTCGACTAACACGTTGCGTGCCGTAAACTTGGAATTGGAAAAACTTCACTGGGAACCTCGGGAACCTCGGGTACCTCGGACACGTCGGATCCAATAACAATATAAACCTCGAGTACCTCGGATCCTATGATATAACCTCGGGTACCTCGGACACCTCGGGTCCTATGAAATGTAACCTCGGCTCCTCGGGTGATACTTAATGGTTTTGCCAAAAATCTTAGGCACCTTATTCGGGATCCTCAAAAGTCTCGGATATGATATTCGGTAACTTCGGCAACCTCGGAATAACCTTTATACTTGAAGAATATTATTGAAAGACACATGCTAAATTCTTATTGGTTCATATAAAATATCTACATAAATATCTAGCTTTGAATACTATAAATAGCAGCATTTGCTACAGTAAAAGGGGACGCGATCTTGGAGATTAAAACTTGATCATAAATTTTACTCAGAATACTGACTTAAGCATCGGAGGCTCATTTGGTGGAATTCCACCATATTGAGTTATTTGCAGGATCCAGCGGCGCGGCCTCGAAGCCTTACTTCGGACACCTCGGATACCTCGGAATCTGATCTCGGACACCTCGGATACCTCGGAACCTGACTTCGAATACCTCGGAATCTGATCTCGGATACCTCGGAGCCTGACCTCGGATCTGTCTCGGGGCCTCAGATCCAACAGCACGGAAAGGATATCAATCCCGTGGAAAAAGCGCATATTTTGAGGGTGTGTGGATTTATTCCCTACAAAAATCACGGTTGGATTCTCAGAATCTACGCTCGAGGGTGAAAATTTATATCCAAAAATTTAGGAAGTAAATATTTTTTTTAGGCTCGGGCACCGTTGACAGATCTAAAATGACAGGTAAAATGATAGGGACACAATATAAGCCACGTGGCACACTTTTACAGGACTCTAACCGTATGGATGTTTGCCCTATCCCATGGTGGACCTACAAACCAAAAATCAGCCTGATTAGTGATTTATAGGCTTTCGATTGGATTCATTTTCATGGGCTGTACATCACCGATTATCATGTTTCAAATCTTTCGTACCGGAAATAAATAAATAAAAATAATTGTGCACTTTGCTCGTGTACTCCAATCACACAAGCACATGCCTGCCAACCCGATCCAAACCTCCTTTCAATACATGAAGAGTGAAACTTGTGTCACAAGATGTTGTGACGGAAGCCGGTCACAGCACTCAACCTAAGCCATGTGGCACACTATCAGAGGGCGCTGACCGTATGGATGTTTGGCCAGTCTCTCGATGGACTTATAAACCAAAAATCAGCCTGATTAGTGATTTACAACCTTTGGAATTTTGCACCCAAATAATGCTCAATAATGCTCAGATTCCTACCGTTAAAATCAACCCATGAAAATAACTTCAACCGAATCGGTTAGAAATCACTAATCAAGCTGATTTTTTGTGTACCGATCCACCGAGGGACTGACCAAACATCCATACGGTCATCTTCCTCTAATAATATGCCACGTGTCTCGTATTGAATGCTGTGACCGACTTCCGTCGCAACATCTTGTGACACAAGTTTTACTACATGAATACTGATGACAAGACATCTGTCGTGCTTTAGTATTATACCACCTCCATGAGCCTCAAACACAAAGATAACGAAGTCACAAAAAGGTTTATCATCGTCATCCTCATTATCTATGCCTTATCTCATTTGTGTGGGGCTGGCAGCAGGAATTTTATTTTGCAGCATGATTTTGTTTAGACATTAATGTCATCTACCTTTTTAATTTTAACCACTCCTTACTGAGAGTAAAACTTGCCTGACCACCCATGGTCTGGTAGCTACCTGACGATGGATGCAATTCTCGGCCGTACGCCGAGGTCTTTTTAACTTTTGTATTAAGAAAATCAAAAAATAAATCTTGAAAACTTACGTGGGTACGTGTTTGGTGAGGATGTGTTTGTCAGTCCATACGAAATCCACGTGTCGAGAACTGCACCTGTCGTCAGGTAGCTACCAGGCCATGGGTGGTCGAGCAAGTTTTACTCCCTTACTAATGTCCTTATTGATCTGTGTTGTACATGTTCAAAATATTTCAATTGACTCTATCTTGTTTTATCTCTTGTTGGGGATCTTCTTAAGTTTTCTTCAATGTGCTTATTTCTGATTTTGTCTTTTAAAAGTTTTTTGCTAATCCATATCAAAATCCTCATATTTGTCACATTTATTCTATGAACATGTTGATTTTTTATTTTTAATCATGAACATGTTGTTTCTTAATTGTTGGTAATGTTCAGCTCTATAAGCATAACTAATCTTATCGTAGTTATTAACTTTGGATTTTATTTGTGTATTATAAGTGAATTTTTTTATTATTGAAAAACATATTATACTGCCAAGCTTTTTCTCAAGATCCACTTATTTTATGAGGAGCCATATTATTCTTGAGTTGTTGAAACCAAGGTTTAAAGGAGGCCGTTTTAACGGTTAAACGGACTGGGGAGTTACCGTTTAAACGGCAATTAAAACGGATTGAAACGGCCAGGGGCAAAAATGGGAAAAATGGAATTTAACGGAAAAATGGTGCTGAAATTCAAATTTTGAGATTTAAAAAAAAAAAAAAAGGAATTAAATGGATTTAACGACTGCTTTTCTCACAATTTTTTTTTATAGATTTTAACGGTTGTTTAAACGATTTTAACGGCCGTTAAAACAAAAAAACTGCCGTTAAATTTAAAAACGTTAAAATGTGTTTAAACGATTTTAACGGAAACGAGCTCGGGGGCATTACCGTTTAAACGGCCATTTTTAGAACCGTGGTTGAAACCATCTATACTACTATTTAAAGATAGAAAGGCCTTCTTGCGTTGTAAATGCATAAAATCTAAAAAACGCCTATATTATTTTTTTTTGAATTTTTTTAAACATTTTTATTCTTTTAGATGTACTTTAGATTTTACGTAACTTTTCTTTTTCTTAAAAGGTCTTTAGCAGTTGTGTCAACCGTAACTCGTTCAATGCTACTTTCTTATTAAAAAATCTTTATTAATCCTTAATATGACCTTGAAATTTGCAAACATTGCTTCTTTTAATTTTTTTACTTTATAGGGTGCTTTGGTCATACAACATTTTAGTGTTTCAACCAACTATAAAAGCATTTATTGAACATTGATGATCCCTAAAAAAAATTGATTATATTGTTCATCATCAAAGTTGATGACGGGCCCACAGTATGAGCCATGTGGCACACTATTAGAGGCTTCTGGCAGTATAGATGTTTGGCCCACCCTAGATGGACTAATATAATAAAAATTGGCTCAATTAGTGATTTCTAACCTTTGGAATTATTTTCAAGGGTTGATTTTAACGGTGGAAATTTGAGCATTATTGACCATTATTTTGGGTACTAGGATACAAAGATTTGAAATCACTAATTAAGCTGATTTTTGGTTGATAGGCCCATCTAGGTTTGACCAGACATCCATACGGTCGTCGTCTTCTAAAAGTGTGCCGCGTGGCTCATATCGTGGTCAGTCATCATGGGTGGTGAGTGAAATTTTACTCTCCATTTAGGGACCAAATGTTATATATATTTCAAGGAGGAAGTTCGAGTGAAAAAGTGAATATTTGCAGCCATTTTTTTGCCCCCACAAACATTTGTAGCTCAAACCATAAAAAAATATACTCACAGTAAATATTTAGCCGGGTGAATAATGGTGGGATGCAAAAACAAAATACATGCTGCAAACACGTTTGCAAACAATTATTTCGGCGTCGACACAGAATATTTGGTAGGTTAATAAATCAACGGATGATTGCTCATTTGGAGATAAGAATTCGCGGTTTTCGATGCGTGGAAAATTGCTTGATTATAAAAGTGGCGATAATCCAAAGCGTAAGCTAGCGCCATTTTTGTTACTCACCGCTGCCATCTGGGACCCACTGGCCGTATGGATGTTTAGCCCACCCATTGGTAGACATTCATACAAAAAAAGTTGGCTTGTTTGATAATTTTTAGCAGTTGGTTTAAGAACTCAAAATATGGTCGAATTCAACGGCTAGAACCATGTCTTAGAAAGTACTAAAATTTTAATGGCTAGAAATTACCAATCATGATGATTTTTGGTGTGTATATCCAACAAGGAGTGGGCTAAACATCCATGAGGTCGGTGGGTCCAGATGGCAGCGGTGAGCAACTGAAATTGTGCTAGATTACGCTTTTGGATTAAGCTACAGCTTGTTACATCTCTCACCCTATAGAAACTACGCAGCAGGCGCATTTTAGACTCGAGCGATTATTTAAATAACTATTGTGCGGGAGAATCAAGGATGAGATCACCAGGAAATAGGAATTGTTTGTTTATATTTTGAACAGCTCACTATCATGGAGCCAGACACAGAAAAACCGCTCGCCGCTCCTGGAAGCTCAAGAAACATTTTGTTTTGTCTGAAACGTGAAAACTACTTCTCTGAAATCTCTTCAACCCGTCAAACCCTAGGTCATGAAAGCGACATTCGGTTTCTCTTTACCTGGAATTCTTTGATTTAATGCAAACAACGAGTAGAAAACAAAATGACAAACGAAATTATGCTTTATTTATCGATTATTCCGCTTTGATCTCATCCATTCGAAATTTCGAACTGGTTGGACTTCTTTAAGTTAACGGAGCTTCGAAGCTCGACCTGCAACATCCATGGCGATCAGGTTATTTTTTCTGGTCTTTTTCGCGGGCTTTTTTTGTGCGGAATCCAAGTATATCGCTTACAATACTTCGCAGAGTATCGTTCCCGGGAAAATTAACGTTCATTTGGTTCCTCACACTCATGATGATGTTGGATGGTTGAAGACAGTTGATCAGTACTATGTCGGTTCGAACAATTCGATCCAGGGAGCTTGTGTTCAAAACGTATTGGATTCTATAGTTCCGGCATTGTTGGCTGATAAGAATCGGAAATTCATTTACGTGGAGCAGGTAAGATAAATAGCCTTTTGAATCCCATTTTATATTTGGCGGGAAAAAGGCATCCAAAACGCAACAGTCGTTTTGTTTGATTGATGCAGGCGTTTTTCCAGCGTTGGTGGAGAGACCAGAGCGAGACTGTCCAAAATATAGTAAAACAGCTCGTCAGCTCGGGTCAACTAGAGCTAATGTAGCATCTCATTTGAATCTACTCTGTTTCAGTGAATTTATTTGGATTAATTTGTTAGCAGTCTACAATATCGATGGGGTTGATATTGATTTTATGATTTGCTTTTGTAGCTGTAGAAAACTGATATGTTCTTATTGGGGTTGTGTGCTTTTTTTTGGTTTTTTGCAGAAATGGGGGTATGTGCATGCATGATGAGGCAGCACCGCATTACATCGACATGATTGATCAGACAACTCTTGGGCACCGATTCATCAAACAGGAGTTTGGTCAGACTCCAAGAATTGGTTGGCAAATTGACCCCTTTGGACATTCTGCAGTGCAAGCTTACTTGTTGGGGGCAGAGGTGTGCCTTCTCTGTATTTGTAGTTCCTGAATGGGTCTCTCTATAGAAGATACGGAGAAACTAAAATTTTATTAAAACTGAATAATGACTTTAAACAAATATAATCGAAGGTCGATCGAGTGACAGACTATCTAAGTATTTCATCAGTATCAACATCATCTACGCCTGCCTAGCAAAAAAAAAAAAACCATCGTCTAAGCATTATCCTAACTATTTGGGGTCTTCAATATGGATCCTATTTTGCCATTCAACTCTAAATATAATCAAAGGTAGATACACCGACAGACTCTATCTACATATTTCATCAATATCAACATCATCTACGCCTGCCTAGCAAAAAAAAAAATCATCGTCTAAGCATTATACTAACTATTTGGGGTCTGCAATATGAATCCTATTTCGCCATTCAACTCATAGAGCTATATCTTCTGTCAAGGCATCTGTCTTCAAATCTGTCTATATATTTCTTTATAATAATGTAAGCACAAACTCTTTTGTTGGTATAGCTTGGATTCGACGCTCTTTTCTTCGGTCGGATTGATTACCAAGACAGAGCAAAGCGGAAAGACGAGAAGAGTCTTGAGATTGTATGGCGGGGCTCTAAGACCCTTGGTTCGTCTGCACAGGTGAGCATCTTACATTGGTTTATATTTGTCTGCTATTACGTAATTTGACTCAAGAAATGGATATGGATGCCATATGATCATTGGTGTCCTTATGTCACATTTAGTCATTTAGTTTATGTTTTTCTGCCCAGTTTTACTTATAATGAAAGATACTTTTTTACTGAGACCTTGTTTTCTCTTTCAATTTTTGCAGATTTTTGCCGGTGCATTCCCTGCGAATTATGAACCTCCCAGTAATTTCTACTTTGAAATTGATGACGAGTCTCCTATTATTCAGGTAATCTTATGAAAAGATTGCAAAATGGCTCTTGAACATTTATTTGTTCGCAAACTCATTTTTATTTTCCTCTTATCGATTGAAGGATGACATCAATTTGTTTGATTACATTGTTCAAGAGCGAGTTGACGAATTTGTAGCTGCCGCGATATCACAGGTAAGCCGGTATTGTTGTTTTCACTCCACATGTACATTTGACTTCTTACAGTTGGAATGTTAGCTGTAGAATAACCTTTCCTTTTGCTATTGTGAAAAGAAAAAAGAACGAAAGTTGTTAGAGAAACATATATTACTTCATTGTGTACCAGGACAATTGACCTACTAGACAATGAAATGCATATGCATGACTCTATAACAAAACAACCTATTAATTGAATTATTTTTAGAATAGGTATATGTAGTGTGCTGGATGTGTAAGGGTATTATTGTCCTTTTGACAGTTTTAAATAAGATATATAATATATTGTGCGGAGTTGACTAGGACATGAAGCCAGTTCGATTTCTCCTCTTCTATCAACTCCTTTTTCTTTTTTCTCAGAGCTCTAACCTAACTTACATGGTATCAGAGCAGGGTTTTGATACCTTGAAGGAACCTTGATCCTCGTCTTTTCCAAGTTCTTCTTCTCTTTCTTATCTTTTTCTTTCTTGGGAATCAAGTTTGGTGTTGATGGTGCTACTGTGAACAATACCCATAAACATATTATTAACAATACCTGCGAACAGTATTGCAAACAACCGTCATGAATAATACTGTGAACAATACATGCGAATGTACTTCCTTTTTTAAAAGCTAGGGTTCACTCTACATGTTGTCATAGGGCTAGGGTTTTGCTCAAACAGAGTGTTGCAAGCTAGGATTGGATAAAAAAGGTTGTCGCAGTGTATATAGGCTTCTGCAAGCCCATGAAGGTGTTTTTGGTGTTGTCTGTAGTCTTTGCAATAATGTTTGGTGCCAAGAGTCTCTAAAGTGGTTTTGGTATTATCCGATGTGAGTTGGTGTTGTTTGTAGCCCCTAAAGTGGAATTAAAGTGGTGTTTGCTACTGTGGGTGTTACTAGGTGTTTGTTTTAATAGTAGTGATGTGTGGTTCAGCCAGGCAATTTGGCTTGACGGGCCGGGCCATAGCTATAGTGCCGAGCCAGGCCCAGCCCAAGACTCGTGGGCCATGGTTGGGTCTGGCCAAAGCTTAGGTTTGGCCCGGTCAATTATAAAAAAATGAAAACAATGAAAAATGTTGGGCCAAGTTGGTTTTGGGCTAGGCCGGGCTTTAAAGGGGTGGACCCGGGCCCGGTCCAGGTTAGGCCGTGGGCCTACATGTGGTGCTGCTGTGGGTGTTGCCAGCTGTTTGTTTTAACGGTTGTGTGAAAGTAATTTTTTTACGGAACATTGTGATGGAGAACAAGACTAATATGATGATGATGGGTGACTTCTTTAATATCCAAATGATTTCCATTAAGCCTAATAGAAGTAATTATGTCCCTTGGGTTAAATTTGTGAAGGTTTTTCTTACGGCCAAAGGACAAGCAAAGTATGACTGAAAAATATGCTTACCACTTGAAAAAGGCGACTTATGGGCTGAAGCAGTACTCACGAGCCTAGTTTGGTCGCTTTATTGAAGTTGTTATTTAGCTTGGATTGCGTCAATGCCAATCAAAACACTTTGTTTACACAAAAGAGTGAAAAAGGAACCATTGTGTTGGTGGTATTTGTAGATGATATAGTGATGACAAGGGATGAAAATGAAGGAATTCAAGATTTAAAACAATTCTTACAGTAACATTTTCATACTGAAGACCCAGGAAAGCTTCGGTACTACCTAGGGATTGAAGTTGCGAGATCAAGCTATGGGATCAGTTTATCTTAGAGGAAATATGTGTTGGACCTTTTTGATGAAGTAGGTTTATCGAGATCAAGATTAGTCGATACTCCTATGGACCCTAATACAAGCTTGTGGTCGATCAGAGGGACTTGTTTGATAATCTGGGTAGATATCAGAGGTTAGTTGGTAAATTGAATTATCTCATGCATATTTCCTTTGCCATTAGCATGTTTAGCTAGTTTATGCAATCACCACGAGTTCCACATTAGGATGCAGTTCTTTAGGTAGTGAGATACTTTAAGGGAGCTCTTGGCCATGGATTGTTGTACTGGTCTAATTTTCATCTGTGTAGTTGGTTATACATATGCTGATTGGGCTGGTTCTCTTTCTGATAGAAGGTCTACTACAAGGTTATTGCACTTTCCTAGTCAACAATTTAGTGATTAGAAAAGTAAAAAAGTAATCTATGGCTGCTCGTTCGAGTGCTGAAGTTGATTATAAAGCAATGACTCGTACCACTTGCGAGTTAACATGGTTGAAACACCTTCTTTAGGAGTTATGCGTTGATGTGGATTCTCCGAAGAAGTTGCAGTGTGATAATCAAGTAGCTATCCATATAGCTTCTAACCTAGTATTTCATGAATGAACGAAGCATATTGAGAAGTCGACTAGGACATGAAGCCAGTTCAACTTCTCCTCTTCTCTCAAATCTTCTTTCTTTCTTCTCAAAGCTCTAACCTAACTTATAATTATAAGTGGAGGAGTCGCATGGCTATGCAACTAATACTTGTGAGATATTAAATCTTGACCTTGAACTGTAACTTAGGTTGGGGCCACCACCTTAGCTAGTCTTATCGAAGTTAAGGTGGCGTTTGGCAAAACTTAATTCAAACCTTAACTCTGAAACTAGGACATTCAGACTGTTTGGTAACCACTCGAAATTCAGACCTGAAATTTAATGATTTTTTTAAGTCATTTTCCTTAAACTTAATGCAGTAAGACATTTTGGCTAAATGCGGTAAGTGGTGGAATCTTTAAAAAGAGTTTCTCAAAAATACCCAATATGCTGTAGTATTAAAGCTTTCTCTATAAAAACTTACAAAATTGTCCTAATAAACATTTTAAAATACCCAATATGTCCTTATCTTAATTTTCAGACATACAAATTAAAATTAAGCACTTAAGTTTTCAACACTTTAATTAATCACTTTTAAGCATTCGATGCTGAAATTAAGTTTTACCAAACACCCCCTAAGTGTTTTGGTGAATTACTTTATGCTATGAAATACAAATACATGAGCTCTGTAACAAAGTTACCTATTAATATTAGTTATAAAAGGAGGAGTTGCACGGCTATGCAACTAGTACTTATGATTTTTGAAAACTACATTGTCTTGACCTTGAATTGTAACTTAGGTAGGGCCACCACCCTAGCCGATCCTATCAACATTAAGTGTTTTGGTGAATATATAATAATAAGTTGAGGTCGGATGATGAATTTGACAGTCTTTAGTTTTAAAACATTGTAAGTCCTCTATCTTTTTATGACATTTCCGACACTCTAACCTATGATTAAAATAATCAAGTTGACACAAGACAACAAATATTTATTATTTTTTTCATTTCGAGGTTTTGTATGTCTGAGTCAGTTGAGCTTACCAGCTAATCTCTTTTCTTTTACAGGCTAACATAACTCGCACAAATCATATAATGTGGACCATGGGGACAGATTTTATGTATCAATATGCACACACATGGTTCCGGCAGATGGACAAGTTCATTCATTATGTCAATAAGGTAAGTGCTCCTTTGAAATCTTCTAGAAAACACTTGGATTAAGGCAATATATGCATAAATTCTTTTTCATCTGGAGTGTATTTAGATTACTGCTGCTATTTTATTTATTTTTCTATTTTTCCTGGCCTAATATTGTTAAGGATGATAAGTTCTTTTACCCTATAACTGTTTACATTTCACCATATAAATGAGAAGTATTGCGGTTTGTCTGCTTCTTCATCCGTATGTGAGGCGGGAACAATGAAACAACTCACCCTGCTTCAATCAAATGGGTACTGATAAAGACTATAGTGGGTAGAATATGGTAATAATTTTAGATTTTTCTAAACAGTTAAGTGCACTGGGAAAGAATTTGTGTCGTTGAAATACAAATAGACGAACACCATTTTGGCAGAGATCACAGAGAAACAGTTAAATGTCAACATGATCGTGGTTAAAAATGAGTTGCGTGAACCCAATACCATAACAATTGGGATAGACTTAATTAATCAAGATAATGTAAGAGCTTGTTAGCCAAGTTCCATTATCTCTACTTTTCGTGAATGACATTTAGCAAGGTAGTCTAAAATATTGGAATTGGGTATGTACTTCTGTATATGCAATGCTAGCTGGTATTGTATTAGATGCACAATTTAGTAGTATTGTTGTAACGCAAAATGTGGTCTAGTATGATAAGACTTTTGACCCAGTTCACTGAACTTTGGAGCAGTCATGCCTTGTTTGTCTTAGCCACACAAGCTCACTTTCACCTTAGGGTGGAGGAAAACTATTGTTAAGTGTAGAAGTAGTTCACCAAGATATTCATTTTCACATTTGGCTGTGTTGTTTCATTTGTTCTGTCGTTGCACTTTTGTTGGGAAGGCAATTTGATCCATGTGTCCCTTCACGATTTCACCCTATTCCTTTCTCATTTTATTATTACAAAACCTAGTAGTTCTTCATTATTATTGAAATCACTTGATTTGCAATGCTTATAGGATGGGCGTGTCAATGCCCTTTATTCAACCCCATCCATTTACACTGATGCAAAATATGCAACAAATGTATCTTGGCCGATCAAGACTGATGACTTCTTCCCGTGAGTTGAATATTTTGAAAATTGGAATCAATTAGTCACTTATTTATTTCTCATTTTCACCTAACCTTAAGAATTGAAACATGCATATATCAGATATGCAGATCGTGCAAATGCATATTGGACTGGATTCTTTACAAGCAGGCCGGCCGTCAAACGCTATGTCAGAGTGATGAGTGGTTACTATATGGTAGGATTTTCTGCCTCTTCTAGTTTTTTTTTGATAATGTGAAATGCATTGATAAAACCAAAGAGCTACAAAAGAGGAGGGAGGGAGGTCGAGATAACCTCCTCCAAAACAAATAGCAAGGGAGAAAGAAAAAGAACAAAAACTGAGAGCTAAGAATCCCTGAACATAATAGAGTCCCATCTAAAGACTAGGTCATCAAAGACCAAGCCTCCTCTTCTAGTTCATATAAAGAATTACATTGTCACGGTCTTCTTGCAGTTTTGAAATTTTTATTGCTTATGAGTTCTGATGTATAATCAGGCAGCAAGGCAATTGGAATTTTTTAAAGGGAGAAGTAATTCAAGGCCCAACACAGACAGTTTGGCCGATGCTTTGGCAATTGCTCAACATCATGATGCAGTTAGTGGAACAGAAAAGCAGCATGTGGCTAATGATTACGCAAAACGACTGTCAATCGGTTATGCGGAGGTTATGATTTATTTGTACCATCTCAATATTCTTCTAGTATTGTTTTCACATTGCCCTTCGAGAACAAAATGGTCACTGCTACTTTACTGTATATGTACAGGCTGAGGAGTTGGTTGCATCTTCACTCTCCTGCTTGGTAGAGTCAACAACAAATGCGGGTTGTGGGAAACCAGTGATTAAATTTGAACAGGCAAAAATAATGAACCTTTAATCTAGTGAGCTGTTTGTATTTCTTAGTTTAAACATCACGTTTGGTTCAGTCTACTGTATAAGAATCCAATCATATATAGAAGTGAAGAATGAAACTCTGACATGAAATCATACATAAATTATGCATATACTCATCTGTATCTTATACCCACTACATAAGCTCATATACAGAAGATGGAATTTTCCTTCTTTTAGTTTAACGACGAATGGCATAATTTCTAATGCATTTGAACTCTTATAAAATAAACCAGTTTATTGCTCCATCTGATAATTATATTCCAAATTTGAATTTTCTTTCATTCATTTCTTTGACTACATGATTTTCAAGAACAATGAAAAATGGCTTCTGAATGTAGAAGTTTGTTGATTTTATGCAAAAATTGGGGCCAAATATCTCTTTAAGTTTTAATTGAAAGCACAGCTGGATTGTGACATTCAACTTTTCTTTTTCAGTGTCCACTTTTGAATATAAGTTACTGTCCTCCATCAGAAGTTGATTTGTCTACTGGGAAAAGCTTGGTAAGGTTAATATTTATCTCATGTTATTTTGCATTAAATAGAAGATTGTGAACTGCTCCTGTTCTGAATTATATCATATCCTATCTATTCCTATATAGGTTATTGTTGTCTACAATCCTCTTGGGTGGAAGAGGGAGGATGTAGTTCGAGTTCCTGTAAGTACTACTATTCTTCTCTGAGCAATCATCTTTACTGCAGTGGATGGTTAATCTCGACTAGTTATTATATTATGTTTTTAGTTGCTATTCGTTTTAATGTTTCAAGTGGGCACACAGTCCCAGATGTATCTCTTGTAGAGAAGGTAATGTGCTGATTTTAATTTAATTTTTCTTTATTTGATTTCCGTTGTAGCCTCATTTTGAATATGTGCTAATCTGCAGTTCCATAGACTGATCAGAATGCATACTAATGTAGTTATCCTTTTCTATGGGTCTGAAAAATGAAATTGAAGGCCTGAAAATGTTTATGTGCTAGTAACTGCTAAGTTTAACCACATAACAGAAAACAAACCACTTGCATAAAAACTTTTAAATCAAGAAAATAAAATATGAATAACTGAAGTAAAAAAAGTAGCACACCCTTTTCAAAACAACCCTTTCGAGGAAATACCACATCAGAAAACAAACTAGAACATACTTGCATGGAGACATTTAATCCAAGGACATAAACATGAAAACTTGATGTAGAATTGGAAACTTACTTTCTTCAGAACAAAAAAAAAAAAATACATGGCATGGATGGTTCTCTTTATGAAGTGACAACTATCCCTGCAAGCAAAGGTATCCAAGGGGGGTGTATTCTCTGTTAATAAGAGTCATGTGAATCTTCATGAGCATTTCCGAACACTTGAGACACATTCATTAGCGTGTGGGTCCATAACACAAACTAGAAAGGAATTAACCACATTCACTTGATTCTTACCCAATTTGACCCCTCTTCTTCTTTGCAAAGATTCTTTCTCAAAACTGTTAGTGGTGAAGGGAACAATTTGGTGGGCTACTATTCGAAGGGAGAGCTTGGATATTTGGCCTTGTGGATCATATTCAGCATCTTTGTAGGGCCTTTGGATGTCCATAGTGAAGTTCCCTTGATATTGATAAGAGAAGAGCTAGGGGGGGTGGGGGGTGAATAGGTCTATTAAAAATTATCTCAAGTTGATTACTGATATGCTTGGATGAAACAGATTTAACTTAAACAAATGCCAAACAAGAATCAACTTAAGCAACAAGTGAGATAGAGACAAACAATCCACAACACAAAGAAGTATAGTGGTTCGGTGTCGCAACACCTATATCCACTCTCCAAAAGCTCCAACAAGCTATCACCTTTTTAATTCAATCACATAAGAAACCTTATACTGACTGAATAAGGTAAAGGACCCGGTCTCGATCGCAATCGATAGGACAGAGTAAGGTCTCAACCAAACTCTAGCTCAGTCAAGTCTAATTTTGACTCAAGCAGAGAAAACAAAGTATAGAGACGGAGTATTCCAATGCGGAGAACGTTTCTAAAAAGAAAGCTCTCAACAAACAAAGTTACCTCCCAATCGAGATCGGAGAGGAACGAAGCTTAGATGTTGTTGAAGCACAAAGCCAAGCAGCCACCCGCCAAGCAGCTTTGGACCACCACCCACCAGAAGATCCCTTAAAACTAAATAGGGCAAGTCACCAAATCAGATCTCCACAAAGGCTAAGAGAAGCACCAAAGAAGGCAAGGAGAACTACAACAAAATGCTCTTGGAGATGAAGAACTCAAGAGAAGGCTCAAAGGTGAATTGGTGAAGATTATGGGTAGGGAGAGGGTATTTATAGTGAATGAGTGAGGAATGGGATAAGCTCGCGATTCGAGGAAATCCCTGACCGGTTGATCGACCTGGTAGACCGGTCGACTCCTTTGCCAAGAGGGTCTAGTTAGGGTTCCAGCAAATTGGGGTTCCAAATAATAGGCTGGGGGACTCCAAATGAGTCTTAGTGGGATTCCAAAAGTTTGCACAAGTCCACAATCTCAAGTCCCCGCTGCGCATCAAGGATCGTCCCAAAGCCGTTCACAAAAATGCTGATTCCCGTGCTCCAAGTCTACATCAATCATCAAAATAGAGATTACATAAATACCCAAGGTTGTTCTGGAATTGACAACACAAGGATTATACTTATCACATAGAAGCTCTGACAGTCTAATTGACTCTAGCTAACTCCAGTGTACATAATATCTTGACTGTACATAGGAAACTCTCTTCATATTCATAAGATCTTGGATTTTTGGGTTCATTGGATCAAATTCAGCATCTTTGTAGGGCCTTCAGAATTTATTCTATCCATACCAATAGAATCTCTGATGATACATAGGGAACTCTTCTCCCTACATACTTTTGTTCTTCTTTATATAATCTTGTCGTTAATAAAAAAAGAAGGGAAAAAAATATGCCTGATAGTGTTTCATCTCCGTATTTCCATTTTTGTTTGTATCTCTATTTTTTTAATTTTAATAATACAACGTTAGGAGTTTCATCTTGGTATCAGATATGTCTTTTGTTCCACCATTTTCTTATGGTTTTTCTTTAATACTCCTCATTTCCAATGACCATATGCAGACTCTAATTTATCTTAAATAAAATTTGAAACAAAAAGAGATCAACCTGTAGTATATTAGTTTATGAATTTTGTTTTTTAACAAGCCTACTGATAAAATAAGATATCAAATTCGGTGGAAGTTTTGTTATTTGATAGAAGCTCGCCAGTTTACAAGGCAATTTATAATTATGATTGATACTTAACAAAATCTGCATTATACTGAATAAAAATCCTTCAAAGTTTGAAAAGTTAAGCGTTTACTTGTAAAGGTACCAAACTCAATATTTAAGATTCATTTAGGATGGATATTAGACATTTTTTATGGCATGCATTATCATTATGCTGATAGGTTTTGGAGCTGATAAAACCTTTATGGGGAACACTTAGATATTCATGATTACCTCTTTTATAATGAAATGATCTTGTTGAGATATTTTCGTTATTAATTTTGCATGTTTCTATTTACATGGTCAAACTTGCTACAGGTTATCAAGGAATCAGTTATTGTTCGGGATTCCAATGGAAGAGAAATTGAATCACAACTCTTACCTCTAGCCAATGCCTCTGTGGGCATAAGAAACTACAATGTTAAGGCATACTTGGGTAAATCCCCTCGTGATACACCCAAGTATTGGCTTGCATTTTTGGCATCTGTACCACCTCTTGGTTTTAGCACCTACATTGTCTCCAGTACAAAACGAGCAGGTTCACCCATCTGGTTTCCATGTCTAATGCTAATGTTTCTGCAAAGTGGAGGAAATAGAGAAACCCTTTTTTGTAGTTACTGACCTCGAACTATATGCTTTGTTGTTTGTTACAACTGCAGGTGCTGGTTCAACCGTATCAACCATACAAACGTACAAGGAAGTGAAAATGGTACCATAGAAGTTGGGCAAGGAAATTTAAAGCTTATTTATGCTGTAGATGAAGGAAAACTTACTCACTATATTAATAACAAAAGTTTGGTATGTTATGTTATTGATGCTTTATTTGCATGTTTTATTGTGTTTATTCCTTCTCTCCTTAAATTTTCATCCATTTTTCATTTCTCTAGTCATGATAAGGACAGATTATTGTTATTATCCTTGATCTTGTTGTTGTCGTGGTTGTATTGAATGTGGTTTGCTTTTCTTTATTTTTTCGTTCAATGTATATTTCTAGTGTTTTCTATGCAATCTAACATCTTTTATGTATATTATTGAAGGTCAAAGCATTTGTAGAGCAATCATACAGTTTTTATTCTGGAAATGATGGAAGTGATCAGGATCCTCAGGTGGTCAGGCTTTTCTTAGACAAAAATTTCTCTACATTTCTCTTGGTTGTATTTTGAGTTGCTGGCATTAAATTCTTTTATTTAATATTGGTCACATTGCTATTGAAGGCCTCTGGAGCATATATCTTTCGTCCAAATGGTACATTTCCCATAAAACCCGAAGGACAGGTACATAATGTCTTCTGAAAAAACTGAAATAGTTAACCTATCCATACAACATATAATCATCGTTAATGATTATTGGTTACAAACTGCTACTAAAAGTTCAAGGAAGTGGTTGGGTCATCCCCACTTTTGATAAATGGGGCACTTCTCCTAGGAAAGTCAAAGTTTCCCTTATTGCATGAACAAGAACAATTGTCAATATTGAATTCATAAGGGCACATTTGTCTTTTCCTTTGTAGGAGCATCTCTTTTATCAAAAGTAAGGGGTGCATCGCTCACTCCTCAAAGTTTATTGCTTGTCTATGTAGTGCCTAAAGTCTAAAAAAATTGTTTTATTGTCTCAGGCTCCTTTAACTGTTATGCGGGGACTGATATTGGATGAAGTACATCAACAGATCAATCCATGGATATATCAGGTGCTTTACATGGTCACAAGAACTTTGCATCCTTTTGTGCCTATTTTTGTCATGGCACCTTCTTTTTTTCCGCCAAGAAGCATAATTATCATGTTAATTAAGTTAAGAAAAATAAGAATACATCAAGGGGAGTATCAATGATAGAAAATCAACTCCTGAACCAAACTTAAGTCAAAATGTTGGGAATAGGTTCAAATTCATTAAATAAGATGTAATAATTAAATTTCAACTCAAAAGGTTTCCATTCAATCCCGAGTGGTACATATATTTGGGTTTTCAAAACGAAAGGGGGTTTGAAAACTAGAGATAAGAGGGTTTTCATATATTTGGGTTTTCAAAACCCAAGGTGGCTGGAGATGGCGACTCACGATGGTAGTGTCGGCGGCAACAACGAACACACAAACGGTTGGAGGCAGTGTCGACGACGGTAGTGGATGGAGCAACAACAACGATGCAGGCAACATTGGCGATAGTGGCGAATTGGCGGTGGTAGTAGCAGCAACTCTCTACAGTGATGGCAGTGGTTGTTGGAGGTTCGAGCATTGGCTTCCCAAAAAGAGATGAAGGCTGTGATCTGAGTGTGCGTTTGCATCTTTTTTGTTTATTGTTCTTTCTTCCAACTAGAGGAATGTTGGGATCTAAGTCAGTTAATCCTCCTATGGATTCTATTCTTAAGCTCTGTGATGAATAGGGGGAGTTGTACTGTGATCCACATCAGTATCGGAGGCTAGTTGAGAAGCTGATTTATCTCACAGTGACTAGTCTAAATATTATGTTTGTAGTTGGAGTTGAGTCAGTTTATGCATGCTCCGCGCCAACCACGTTGCGATGATGTGAATCGTATCTTGAAGTACTTGAAGAGTGCACTGGTAACGGGCTGTTATATTGACCATCCATGCACTTGAGTGTTATGGGTTTTTTTGATGCAAATTGGGCTGGAAATCATTATGATCAAAGGTCCACTTCTGGGTATTGTACATTTGTGGGTGGTAACTCGGTCAAATGGAAAAGTAAAAAAGCATAGTGTGGTTGCTAGATATAGTGCAGAAGTGGAGTATACAACCATGGCTCATACTGCATGTGAGATAATGTGGGTGAAATCTCTTCCTCGAGAGATGGGGTTTGGGATTCCTACTCCTATGCAGATGCATTGCGATAATCAGGTTGCTATCTTTATTGCTAGTAACCCAGCATTTCATGAGAGAACTAAACATATAGAAGTTGACAACCACTTTGTTAGTGACATGGTTCTAAGTACGACGATTGCTACTATGTATATTAAATCAGTAGATCAACTTAGTGATATGTTCACTAAGGCATTAGGCCGGAGTCCTTTTTCTCTATTATTTAACAAGATGGGCATGCTTGATCTTTATGCCCTGGCTTGAGGGGGGAGCGTTAGAGTGTGTTTTGTTCTTAAGGGTATTGTGGTTATTTTACATAATGGTATGTACTTAAGTTATATATATATATATACAGATGGGGAGGCTGAACTAGCTAAGTTCGACTCTCTATTTTCTCTCCTCTCTTCTCTTCTTCCTCTCTCTAATTCTCCATCTTCTTTAACTTTATAGTTAAAAAAGTCCAAATGTTTGATAAAGTAGGTCCAATGGAGTGTTATAGTATAACCCCCAATTAACTTGTCTGACCTAACCCGAGCCTGGGCGGAGATGGCCAAGAGCCCACTCCAAAAAGTAGGAAGTCCCGAGTTCGATTCCCCCTTGGGCCACCCCCTGTGGATTTACCCTGGTTTTACTTGGTGCATGCGAAAGGGGTACACATGTGCCCCAGGGGACTAGTCGGGTGCTCTAAGAGGTTAGGATACCCTCGGAAGTCGGGAAAAAAAATTGTCTGACCCAAATTTTTTCTTTTCAAAATCATGACTATCTTCTAAAGTACAATGTTTTTTGTGGTTATCCCAGAGGGTTCAAAATCGATTAAGAAATATGTTCTCAGCCACGATATATGATTGCTATGGTTTGGTGGCAAAGTAGATGATTTATCTGCACGATGGTTTTGACAATTATTGGAGCTTCAAGGGGAACTTGTAAATACAGATTGCATATTCTTTCTATGTGGAATAAGTTTGTTTGAGTTAAGAAGCCATTTGTTTTCTACTTTTCCTTTTATTGAGATCATGATGCTAGGCCCTGGGATTCATTTCATATATATAGAAGCTTTCATGCAGACCTTTCAACAAGAGAATTAGCATAGAAACATGTCGTGTAAGATTGTTGCACGGGACTTATGAATTGTGACATAAAAAATGAAATTGAGTGCGAAGATTTGACTGATATCCTATTAGACTCTTTCTCTGGGCCATGAATGCCAGTTCTCATAGATGAAGACTTCAAAAATATAGTACTTTGGAACTGGTGGATGAGGTTAGACAAGTAAAATGGATTGATGGTCATATTCTCACTGTCTAGTGTCTAGTTTGTTATTTTTCTAGATAGTAAACGTATAAAGTGTAGATGTTTGGTTTTATATAACCTAGATTCATGGTTGTTTTTTTCAGTAACACATTACTACAAACATGTGCAGATCACCAGAGTATACAAGGGAAAGGAGCATGCTGAAGTCGAGTTCACGGTAAGCTTACCTTCTTGTACAATCATTCATACATTAACAAATATTCTTCTCAGTGACGATCTACTATAGTTTCAAAGTGTGCTAGTTTTTTCATGTTGGAGCTCTATTTATTGACATTGTTCTCAATTTAGGTTGGGCCTATACCCGTTGATGATGGAATAGGGAAAGAAATCACAACACAAATTACGACTACCATGAAGACCAATAAAACATTCTATACAGATTCTAATGGACGGGATTTTATTAGAAGGGTATGTTACATAGATTTCATTCTTCAGAATCTGTACTAAATTTGTATCTGATGATTTCAGTTATGGCATTGATATTCAAAGTAATGGCGAGGTGAGAATCTTGAACAGTTAATTTTCAATGTTTTCATGTTGCTAGCGACATTTCTGATGTAATTCTCTTCAACAGAGTGACATATTTATGGCAAACAGTTGACCTTCTAGTTTAAGTTTTTTTTAAGTGCTCAGAATAGATAGGAATATTGGAAAAGTTCGGTACTTGAAAGCTTACTTTTGTGGTTGTATTTATTTTATTTAGTATATGTTTACGCATGCTTCAATTTAAACATTTTATTGATTTGCAGATTCGAGATTATAGAACCGACTGGGACCTGCAAGTGAATCAACCTGTTGCTGGAAATTATTACCCAGTAAGTTTCCGTTATAAGTGAAACTATTGCACTATGTTTTCCTTTATAAATGACTTTCTACAATTAGGCGGTTGAGCTTGTACCTTTTGCAATGGAAATGCATATCTGGTGGATGTCTACTCCCTATACTCTTTAACCTGGTGAATATTTAAGTTGTGCTTGGGAACTTATATAGATACACACACCAGAGATGTGTAATCTGTGGTGGGTAAGCTGGGATCTTTCCTCTGACCTCATGGTTGCAGTACAGTATGTCAAATGTGGCACGGGCTCCAGCTCAAAAGAGGATGCAGTGAATTGAAACCGAGGCCTTTTAGAAAATCACCAAGTTACAACCTACCAAGCAGCTTCATGAACTCTAAATGCACATATATTACCCGTTTTTGGCCTTGTTTTTTCGTCTTTTTAAACAGATGATGTTTTCGAAAAGAAAAAAAAAGAACTTTTAATTTAGCCGTCTGCTACAGACAGCCTTCCAATTTCGGAGAAAAAAAGATAATTTTTGACGAAAATAAAGGTTTCAGGGTTTGGCTTCAAATATTGGACGTTTCTTGTTGCTGGGTCCCCTTCGCCACTTCTTCCTTCTAACACATCCACAGTTCCACAGGGTTCTTATTCGCTAGTGTTGTCATTTGAAAATATTCGAGGTTCAATGTGCAGTTCTCTTTAGGCTATGCATAACGAAGTTTCTTATTTCAGATCAATCTTGGAATATATATGGAAGATAACAGGACGGAGCTCTCAGTTTTGGTAGACCGATCTGTGGGCGGATCCAGCATAGTGGATGGACAAATAGAGCTGATGCTCCATAGGTTTGTTGTACCCTTTCGTGTGCCTGATTTTTTTATGAATTGCTATTTATCTGCTAATGCAGAAAATTCATGATAGTTAAAACTTTCATAGTACACTAACTGTACTTTTTTCTTCTGGTGGGTTACACTAGCTATAGTTTCTTAGACTAACCTAGTTGTCATTCAATCATACAGGAGGTTGCTTTATGATGATTCTAGAGGTGTTGGAGAACCACTGAATGAAATGGTCTGTGTCCTTGACGAATGCACGGGACTAACAGTAAGTACATCTTACTCAGCTCTTGTTCACATACTCGTCATCTCGTGTATGTCCATTAGTCAGTAGCCATCTCTTTTGTCAAAGTTAGATGTGAAATTTTTGCATGAAACCAGGCTTGACTTAGTTGTGTTCAAAATTATCTAGTTCTTTATGAACCCTTTCATACTAACAACATTGGTTGTCTTGTTTCTTCTGGATATGTAGCACATGTTACTTAAGCATATTCTTGTTTCTTCTTGTGTTTGCCACATTTAACTTGAAGTCTAGTAGACTCTGGTGTTTTGCTCTACACCCATTGAGATCTTGTGATTGTGGACTATAAAGTGCTTTCCTTTTGGTCAACCTATCACTCTTAACATGGACTTATTGATTACTTAGGGCGTGTTTGATTGCACAGAAAATTTTCTTTTCCTATGAAAATTTTCCTGGGAAAATACATATGATAGGGCTGTTTTATTGCACCTGAGAAAATATGCAATTTCCAATTATGTGAGAAAATAAGGGGGGATTTTCGTGGAAACCAATTTTCACCTATGGAACGGAAATAAATTCCAGGCTTGGATGGGAAAATCTCGTTTTCTTGAGAAAATTCTCCCATTTTAAAATGGCTATTAAACAAGGGAAAATTGGCAACCACACACACCCTTAGCTTATTGCAACTGACACGTCACAATTGAACCAATGAAAAAATCAGGCACCTGGGGAAACCCAAGAATTAAAGCTGGTCTTAGGGAGAAACCCCAGGAGTTTGTATGTGTGTGCTCCAAAATAAAATCAAAGATTTGGAAACCTCAACTTACTGATCCAACATCAAGACAATATAAATAATGAATATATGGTTCAACAGTTCCTTAAACATCCATCTCTCTTGCAGCCCACAGTGAAGTTTTAGGTCAGTCAAACTTGATTGAGAGAAGTAATATACCTCCCAACTGATGTATGTCTATTTGGGCCCAAAGGTCTGCACTCTCATACCAGAGTTAATAATCCCACGGAACAATAATTTTTTATTTAAATAGCTTGAGATATTTAAAAGAATAACGGTGATAGTTCTCTGGTGAACTTTGATATCCATGAAATGTACAACTTGTCCACTACACTCTCCGAAAGGTGCGACTCTGAATAATCTTTTTTCTTTATTAAAAGCTTTCCATTGATAACTCTATTTCCGTGTGGACTTTAATTTGCTTTTATGTCTTAAGGACAGTTCAGTGATTCTGTTATGCATTTTAACTCCATTTTCCTCGACTCCGGGACAACCACATTAGTGCCTGTTAATTACACATAAGAGGCAGTAAGAAAGGCAATTCAGTCATTTCCTTTAACTGTAATTTCATTATGCTTACTGGTATTTTGGTCATCATGCCATGACAAGCGCACGCCCTCTCATCTTTTAACCTCAAACTTTGTTAATGAGAATTACTTTTACCTAAACAGTCTCTCAATGTATAAAGGCTTTGCAGTGGCCACCTCTTATTGGCTTCAATACATTTTTCCAGATCCAAGGAAACTTCTATCTCAGAATTGATCCTCTAGGAGAGGGTGCTAAGTGGCGTCGTTCATTTGGTCAAGAGATATATTCACCATTTCTTTTAGCCTTCACAGAACAGGTGAAAGAAAAAACTTTGAAGTTTACTTGTTTTCAGTGTTGTGGGTTTGTGACCCTTAGATGATTGGCTTCCATTTTCCAGGACGGAGATAACTGGACAAGTTCTCATGTACCTACCTTTTCAGCGATGGATCCCTCCTACAGTTTACCTGATAACATTGCAATGATAACCCTCCAGGTAAGGGGATTGTCCTTCAGTAGGGGGCCCTAATTTATAGTGTCTTTTTTGCCTTGGTTTGTTAGAAAGAAAGAAAAACCTTTCAAGAGACTTGAACCACTGTGACTGATTGCATTCTGTCCTGAAGCAATGCTCTTTACACTTGATTGGAAAATGTGATTTCAAACATCTCTCAAATTTTTTGCTCCCCATGACATCCCAAAGGAGCAATAGATGGAGTTCTAGGAAAATTGCTTGGTAATTTTTCTTCCTTTTCTTTCTAATTAAACTTTTGTCTTCCTTTCCTAAATTCTGCAGGAGCTTGAAGATGGAAAAGTTCTCCTTCGGTTGGCTCACCTATATGAGGTATTAATTTCTCTCCTTTACTCGGTTATGCATTGGAAAACTGTAGTATTCTCTTTAAGTGGATGCTGGCTGAAATTGTTTTTATAATCCTTTAATTAAGGTTCTCTCTGGATACAGAACATTTTCAGTATCTTCGTATTTTACTTATGTAGACATTGGCTGTTACATTATGGTTTTTGCGTAACAGTTACAATGAAGTCACTCAGATCCAATAAATTTGTCTAAATTACTCCTTCCACTATGGGAGAAAAAGGATAAATAACCCAGATGGAGTTCTAGATTCCACTTTGTGTGGGTTTTGGTGCCAAGATCATCAGATCTGCTAATTTTCCATTCAGACCTTATTGGTTTCCGATGTGTCTCTTTCTGGGAGAATACGGTATTGTGGTGAATTTCCAGTCTAGAACCCAAATTTTTAGCCATTTTTCTACTTTTCCAGATTTACTTTTAAGTGTAAGAATCTGCCAATAAATTGGAGCTGAGAGTAGCAGCTATGCATTATTTCAACCGATATTAAAGATAGAGAAAACCGATGATAGTGATTGCTGTCTTAGCAACTCTTAACAACAGAAGATTGAAGACCAGTTTTGATTAGGCAAATGAGTGTATCCATCCCTGACAGATCTTGGATGCAATGGTATTGGAACCACTAAACAGTTCATTAGTCATATTTTCCAAACACTTCAGATCTCTTCTTCAAGACTTTTTCTAAACTCTGTTCGTTGTTGTGTCAATTGAAATATGCAAGGTGGGAGAGGACAAGGACCTTTCGGTAATGGCAAGCGTGGAACTGAAAAAGCTGTTCACAAACAAGAAGGTAAAAGCAAGGAGTTTTCTGACTGACACTAAAATGGCCTGTTTATCGTCTACCATTTGATCATGCTTATTGTTTCGTTATAAAATTCTTTTCAGATCAGCAAAGTAACAGAAACGAGCCTATCTGCTAATCAAGAACGAGTGGAAATGGAGAAAAAGAGGCTGGTATGGAAAGTAGAAGGTGCTCCTAAGGAAGAATCCAAGGTGGTGAGGGGAGGGCCCGTTGATCCTGCGAAGCTGGTGGTGGAGTTGGGCCCCATGGAAATCCGCACCTTCGTTATTGATTTGGATCACACCTCCTTCCAAATGGCTCATCCATAGAAGTAAAAAGCTCCATGGCTTCCTTACAAATTAGGATGGCATTGTTTTTCCTGTGGCTCTAAAGGCCTTCTAAAAGATGTGTCTAGAACCTTCTTATCCCCGATCATCATAAGCCTTGTGCCAATGATACGGGGTCGGCTGCATGAATCCTGTTCTTTCATTCAATTGTATTTAAAGCCATGTCTTCCATTAAGGAAAATGTCGTCAAATCTGTTCTCAAATCTTCTTATCCCAGTAAATCTTTCTTTGTTCGATAGAACTCCATATGCTGGAAAAACAGCGGCAGGTGATCTGGTGGGAGTGCAATTCACTTAATTAAGAAGTTGCGATTCTTTGAATACTTCTAATTATTTGCTGAATTACTAACTGTGCTTTGATCCCCCGCAACCAATGAACAAAGAGCAGAACCGAAACTGTGAAAGTGGTACTTTAACTAAATACCTCCGCAACCAAACAACCTCTTGGCCTTGTAGTGGGTGCATGTTTTCCAGAACTGTGAAGCGGAACTTGTTTCGGTTAGTGCTTTCAGTTACTAACTGTGCTTTGTTCGATAAATTTTTTTCCTGAAAACCCCAGTTCCGGTTCCACGTTTTTGGGAACCAACCAAACAAGAAGTGGAATTGGAACTGAACCGATAATAACAGTTCCGGTTCTAGTAGTTTGATATTGGAACCAGAACCGATATATAAATGCAACCATAGGGCTTTCCCTTGGCTTTCCGGATCTTCTTCTTCGGGTAGTGTTAAAATTGTCATATTATCTAGATTGGAACTGATGTACCTGAAACCGATCGGAATATAACAATAGGTTCTGGTTCTGGTTCTGGTTCTGGGTCCATCATTTTGAGAACCAGACCCAATATAAACCAATAAGAACCAACTATATTGGTTCTATTTTTGATACCTTAGGAACTGAACCAGAACTGCCCCATTGACACCCCTACCCATCAGAAGAGTTACCTTTGGTTGGTTTGCAAGGAAAATGGGGAGCAGATATCTAGAAGTAGGCGCAAAGAAGCCAAGGGAAGTTGAGTACGCCTTCGCTCACACCATGCTGTGAGCGAAGCAGATCACAGCCCACAATACGAGCTACGTGGCACACTCTTAGTGGATGCTGACCGTATCGATGTTTGGCCAATCACTAGGTGGACCCACAAACCAAAAATATACCTGATCAGTGACTTATAAGCGTTGGATTGAAGCTATTTTCATGGGTTGATTTTAACAGTAGTAATTTGAGCATTATTAAGCGTTATTTGGGTGAAAAGATTCAAAGGTTGTAAATCACTAATCATGCTGATTTTTGGTTTGCAAATCCACCGAGGGACGGCCAAACATCCATACGGTCAGCGCCATCTAAGAGTGTGCGACGTGGCTCTTATTGTGGGCTGTGATCAAGCGAAGGTTTACTTGGGGAAGTCATCATTTTAGTTATCCATCTAATGAACTCTCCATCCACTATCACCAAATCATCACACCCATTCCAATACTTCCTAATAAAGAAAACATAATTGTAAATCATCATCATGGACCACATTCACAAAGTGGCCCACCAACTCAATACAAGCCATTGAGTACGCGAAGCACTTATAATCACATTGGACAGATTGCACCCTTCAACTTTGTGATTGGAAGTCAAGATCGTACAGTCAAGCAATGACCCATCATTGAGCGGTTCATGTATGATATGGGGTTAGGGCTTATTGTGAACGATGGACACAAGGTATTGACGATCATTGAGCTAACTCTATTTTTTTGGGAAAATTACTTTTAAGTTCATATTTACAAAAGTACCACCATTTAGTCCCCTCTACAAAACTATTGACACTTTGGTTTAATTATCTGTCCATTAAGGCCTTTTCTTTTGAAATGCCCATACTACCCTCCAGCTAATATCAATTTGAATTGATAGTATCATTTGATTTGAAGTTTGATTTACGACACAGTACCGTACGTCAGTTTTGTCCAGCTCCTTCCCTCCATTTTCTTGCACTTGAGCTTTTTTCCCTCAATTTCTTTTTTCCACATCTTTTTTCCTCTATTTTCTTGCTTCACAACTCTTTTCCTCAATTTTCTTCATTTAGAACTATTTGCAACTCATTTATACTCCATTCAAAGTGAAAAAAAATGAAGGTGGTGCAAGTTTAAAGATTTCCTTTCAGTCATCTATTTTATAGCATCCCGGTTATCCTCTACGGTTCTTTGTAACTTGTCTATGTGCCATTGAAGGTGAATAAAGAAGGCGACGCTGGTTTCAAGGGCTAGTTAAGAAATAAGAAGGTGAAGATGGAACAAGGAAAAAGCTGAAGAAGATGGTTACTACTTTAATTTTTGTTAAGCAATAATCTTCAAGGAATAAGCTGAAGAATATGGTTATCACTTTCATTTTCATCAAGCAAGAATCGTCTCTTAAGTTTTAGTAATGATATTCACGAAACTGGTTGAACCAGAACCATGTTCCCCAAACCGGTTGAATCAGTACCATTTTCACAAAACTAGTTGAACTAGTACCATTTTCATGATGTATGTATCTGTTTATAGTTTGAGTATTGAGCTCAACTTACTTGAAACACTAACACAGTTAGACTATAATGAAAAGATGATGAGAAAATGCATCTCAATGAAGAAGAACCCATGTAACAATGTTGGAAACCGAACAAATTTTTTTTTTCCTAAATCGGTGGAATCAGTACCATTTTCATAAAACCTGTATTCATTTTCAATTTGAATATTGACAATAACTTAGTTGAATCACTAACAAAATTAGATGATAATTAAGAGAAGATGGGAAAATGCACATCGAAGATGAACTCCTGTAACAATAGTAAATCAGACAAAATTCTGTCAAATGAATCGTTTAACTTGATCGAACTAGTACCATTTTCACAATTTTGTTTTCAATTTGAATACTAAACCTTAAAATCTACAAGCAAAGCTTCATCTCCCTCACTGTTTCTATTTTATAAGACATGTTTAAAACTCCGTTTCATTCTCAATACCTTGTCTATTTCTCTAACAATTTTGTTAAATCGGTATTTTATTTTAAGTTTGAGTATTGAGCTCAAACTAGTTAAACCAACACCATTTTAGTTTCAGTGAATTATTTGAACCAATAACATTGGTGAAACGGATGTCAAAAGTTTTTCAAATGAATTAATTATTCAAGCGTCGTAAACGAGGAATTGTACTAGTGTCAGTCAAGGATAAGGATAAGGGCATTGTTGTCTTTTTATTCTGATTTAAAATATATTTAATAGTAAAAGTAATCAAAGAAGACTTATTGGTCCACCAAGCCACGAAGCACAACTAAGTTGGGCGAAATTTGTTTATACGGCCAGATACGACCAACGTGCTCGTAACTACGACTTTTATGGTAATTCTTCATATTTTTTTAATTCAGTACAACTCTAATGACAGCGTCTTGTCATTGAGGCTAATGACAAGGCGCATAATGAACTATGAACCACGTTTTGCACACTCCTAGAAGACTATGACCGTATGGATGTTTGGCCAATCCCTAAGTGGACCTACAAACTAAAAATCAGCCTGATTAGTGATCTAAAACCTTTGGATCTTTGTACCTCAAATAATGGTCAATAATGCACAAATTTCCTCGGTTAAAATCAACCCATGCAAATAACTCCAATCCAACGCCTATAAATCACTAATCAGTCTGATTTTTGGTTTATTAGTCAACCTAGAGATTGGCCAAACATCCATACGGTCAAAGTCCTCTAAGAGTGTTCCACGTGGCTCATACTTCGCACTGTCGCTGTCATCAATGTTTTTCTCTTTTAAATTACTGTTAAGTGGGCGAATAATGGATAAGATCATAGAAGATCGCTTGTTTATGAGTAAACCTTTGCTCACTGCGTGATGTGAGCGAAGCCGATCACAGCACAGTACGAGCCACGTGGTACACTCTTAGTGGACGATTACCGTATGGATGTTTGGAAAATCACTGGGTGGACCTACAAACCAAAAATAAACCTGATCAGTGACTTATAAGCATTGGATTGAAGTTATTTTCATGGGTTGATTTTAACGGTAGTAATTTGAGCATTATTGAGCGTTAGTTGGGAGCAAAGATCCAAAGGTTTTAAATCACTAATCAAGCTGAGTTTTGGTTTACAGGTCCATCGAGGGATTGGCCAAACATCCATACGGTCATCGTCCTCTAATAATGTGCCACGTGGCTCGTACTCTGTGCTGTGATCGGCTTCGCTCACATCATGCAGTGAGCAAAGGTTTACTCGGTTGTTTATATTCAGAAGAGCCACTTTCACAGAGTCAAGACTCAAGAGTGTCAGACAGAGACCCGTTTCCGTTTGTGGAAGTTCTCAACTAACTGAGACATTTTTTCTTCAGTTCTCTGATACAATTCCGACACCTGTAAAACCCTAAAAGACAAACTAGTTCTGGTTCATCGATTTTTCCGCATTTATCGCATCTGTACGAACTTCGAACTGGTTCGACTTCTTTGAGTTATTCGAGCTTGGGAACTCAATTTGCAACATCCATGGCGATTGGAGTGTTCTTTGTGGTTTTTTTCGCGGGCTTTTTCTGTGCGGAATCTAAGTATATTGCATACAACACTTCGCAGGGGATCGTTCCTGGAAAACTTAATGTTCATTTGGTTCCTCACACACACGACGATGTTGGATGGTTGAAGACGGTTGATCAGTACTACGTCGGTGCGAACAATTCGATTCGGGTACCTTTGATTTTTCTCAATTTTCCTTTTTTTGATCACTTTTACTTTTTGATTATCTGGTTTGAATTGAAGCGGAGTTCACGCGATATGAATTATAAAATGCTTAATTGTTTATATGTTTTATAGGGAGCTTGTGTTCAGAACGTATTGGATTCTGTAGTTTCCGCACTATTGGATGATAAGAATCGAAAATTCATCTACGTAGAGCAGGTAAGAATCAGTTAGGGTTTTATTTCGGCTGGTTTTTAATGAAATAAAGGCTAATAGTGGTTTTTTGCCTTCGATATATGCAGGCATTTTTCCAGCGATGGTGGAGACAACAGAGCGAGGCAGTCCAGAGTATAGTTAAGCAGTTCGTCGACTCGGGTCAATTAGAGTTCATGTAAAAATCATATAATTTTTTTTTTTACTTTTGTATTTATTTATGTGTTTCTCTCAATGTCCACTAGTTAATCATTTTACTGAATGTTAAAAAAACTTATTAATTTGTTTCTTCTAGTAGTCTAGAAGCTGGCATTTTTTATTTTCAATTTTCTTAGTAGAGTGGTTTTGCAGAAACGGGGGAATGTGCATGCACGATGAGGCAACACCACATTACATCGACATGATAGATCAGACAACTCTTGGGCACCGATTTATCAAACAAGAGTTTGGTCAGATTCCGAGAATTGGTTGGCAGATTGATCCTTTTGGCCATTCTGCAGTGCAAGCTTACTTGCTTGGTGCAGAGGTATTCTTTTCCATATTTGTTATGGTTGGAAAAGAACAAAGAAGATATGTGATATAAATAAAGATCTTTCTATGCACTTATACATATGTTGTGTAAGCTAGGGAAGTTTTGTTGGTATCTGAGTTCTGTTGGATAGTGTAGTAAAGATGAAACAATAATTTAACCACAGCACCGAACACAGTTGAAAGAAATACGAGCAAGAAAAATATTCCCAAGTCTGTCCATGACAAAGAAAGCAGAAGTTAGAATAGACTTATCTGTTTGTACTTTGTAGGAGACTGAGGCACACGTTAGATGTGCTGTCCTTAAGGTAGAAATTGCCCTTGTGTTGTGATAGTATATGTCCCGAGTGCTAACAGCTCGCCAGTATTTACCCCCGGGGTTCAACAGTCTCTCGGTTGGGGTAGCAGGCACTCTCAAACCTCAGACTCAAGCGAACAGTGATTTTTCCTTCTAGGAAAAGAATGCAAAAACAAGAAATTGTGGGAAGAAATAGAGAGTATTGTCCTAATTATGAGGTGGAAGATTAGTTACTATTCTGTGTCGTGTAGAGAAGGGAGTGCACCCTTCTTATAGATCCACAAACCAGCCACTATAGTCCTAATAATGAGGGCGGAATGGTCAAATAAAGGTACAAAAATGATAAACACCATTAAATGTTTTAAACAATATGAGTAAAATCAGAAAATTAGTAAAAGGTTCAGGGTACATCTTGCAAGTGTTGCATGCACAAGCACATCACCCCACCCCACACCTGCCCGATCCAACCTGACCCGCACGCACGTGCTGGCAAATAAATGGGTGCTTTGACTACAGTAAAATGAAATACAAAATCCAATAATGCAATGAAACAGAAATTCAAGCAATAAGGACAGAAATATAGCCAAATCCTTCATGTAGTAGACAGGAACTGAAGCAAAAATATCAGAAACAGAAATAAAGTAGAAGCAGATGTATTTATTGGTTATTGGGTGACTGAGACATATGTTCAGCGCGCGGCCCTTAAGGTAGAATTTCCTCATGCTTGATGAGTCTCCTTTGGGGCCGACAAGGTTTTGGCATCTATCGCAAGGAGGCAGCACTCCAAGACCACAGTTCTTAACAAACTCGACAGTTGTGTAACCAGCAAGAAAAGCAAAAAATAATATAGAGCAATATTCTCTAATTTAATTTTTTGTAGGCATGCTACTTATTGGAATTTTTTGATGTTTTTGTTTTAGTACTAAGATACTCTTATATTGACAGTAGGACACCTTTCACAAGTTATATGTCCATACATACTGTTGTAATCTTGGATCGTAACCAGAATAAGAGATTAGGGTTAGAGTGGAAGAGAGGAGAGGAGAAGAGAATTGGGGGAAGAGGAGAAATCGTGTAGAGCTTAGAATAGCCTACACGATTTCACCCAATATATATATTAAGTGAAGTTTTACAATATTACAAGGGCCCCCTGTAGAATATAAGATATTACAAGTAGGTCCCTGACAACACTCCCCCTCAAGCTGGTGCGAAGATATCTATCATGCCCAACTTGGATAACAGGTGCTCTAAGATCCCTTTAGTAACACCTTTAGTTAACACATCTGCAACTTGATCAGCAGTATGGACATACGGTGTGCAAATAAGTCCCTGACCAAGTTTCTCTTTGATGAAGTGACGGTCTACCTCAATGTGCTTTGTCCTGTCGTGTTGAACTGGATTATGAGCAATGCTGATGGCTGCTTTATTGTCACAATACAGTTGCATAGACCCTTTGACAGGATATCCGAGCTCACTGAGCATAGTCTTCAACCATAGAAGCTCACATACACCATGAGCCATAGAACGGTACTCTGCTTCGGCACTAGAGCGGGCGACAACTGGTTGCTTCTTGCTGCGCCAAGACACCAGATTACCTCCCACATACGTGCAATACCCTGATGTGGAACGTCTGTCAGTGACTGAACCTGCCCAGTCAGCGTCTGTATAAGCTTCAACTCGCAGGTGTCCATTCTTACTAAACAGGAGACCCTTCCCTGGAGCCCCCTTAAGATAGCGTAACACTCGGTGTACTGCCTCAAGATGTGGAGAGCGAGGGGCATGCATGAACTGACTGATGACACTGACTGCGTATGCAATATCTGGTCGTGTCAGCGAAAGGTAGATGAGACGCCCAACAAGTCTCTGGAACTGGCCTGCATCAGCAATGAGATCCCCATCAACAGGATTCAGCCGATGTTGCTGCTCTATAGGCGTATCGGCTGGTTTAGCTCCCAAGTTTCCTGACTCTCGAAGGAGATCAAGTACATACTTTCTCTGTGAAATAAACACACCCTGCTTTGACCTAGCAACCTCAATGCCCAGAAAGTATCTCAAGGTTCCCAGATCCTTGATTTCGAACTCTGTGCCGAGGTATTTTTTCAATCTACAAACCTCATTTGGGTCATCTCCTGTGACCACGATATCATCTACATATACAATAAGAGCAGTAAGACGACCTTGACTTCTCTTAATGAAGAGAGTGTGGTCCGCCTGACTCTGCGAGTAGCCAATCTTCTTGACTGCGGAACTGAACCTCTCGAACCAAGCCCTTGGTGACTGTTTAAGCCCATACAAGGCTTTCTTCAGTCTGCACACAAGTTCCTTACTCCCAGTCGGACTGAACCCCGGAGGACCTGTCATGTAGACCTCTTCCTCTAGATCACCATGGAGGAAGGCATTCTTGACATCCAACTGGTGGAGGGGCCAAGAAAAGTTTGCCGCGAGAGATAACAAAACTCGAACTGAGTTCATCTTGGCCACTGGAGCAAACGTCTCCTGATAGTCAATCCCATAAGTCTGTGTGTACCCTTTTGCAACGAGACGGGCCTTGTACCTGTCGATGCTCCCATCTGCTTTGTATTTCACTGTATATACCCACTTGCACCCCACGGGTTTCTTTCCTCTAGGCAATGGAACTAAATCCCAAGTACCATTCTTTTCTAGAGCTGTCATCTCCTCTAGCATGGCTGCTTTCCACTGAGGCTGGCTAAGGGCATCTGAGACACCAGATGGCAGAGCGACACTGGATAGGGAAGTAGCAAATGCCCTGTAGGATGGTGAGAGCTGTTGATAGGAAACAAAGTGAGAGATAGGGTGCTTGGTAACACAGTTCCGAACACCCTTTCGATGAGCAATAGGTACATCAATGTCTATGGGAAGGATAGTAGGAGCAACAGACATATCATCATGAGGATCACTGAGGACACGATTACCTGGATCGAGTTGGATTTCCTGGCAGTGAGCTTGGATGGTGGACTGTTTCTCTTTTTGACGTCGTCTGGCATATGTCTTCAGCTGCTGATCCTGTGGCACAGTGTCAGTAGGAGATAAGGACAAGGGTACAGGAGACTCATCAGGCAAATCAAGGGGTACTGGTTGAGGAATCTCCCCCTGTGGAGGTATCGGACTCTCGTCAATATTCCCAAGCTCCCCCTGAAGAGAAGTCCGATCAACTGAGAAGAAGGGAAGACTCTCAAAAAAGGTAACATCTAGAGAAACAAACCGACGACGGGTAGAAGGATGGAAACACCGATATCCCTTTTGAGTTGACGAATAGCCAAGGAACACACATCGAACGGCTTTCGGATCTAACTTGTCCTTCCTGTGATGGGCGTGAACATAGCAAACACAACCAAAGACCTTAGGTGGAATGGAGAACACAGGACAGGAAGGAAACATGAGTGAAAGGGGAGACTTTGACCCCAAGACACGAGAGGGCATCCGATTTATCAAGTAGGATGCCGTCAACACAGCGTCAGCCCAATAACCCTTGGGTACCCGAGTACCAAGAAGAAGTGCCCTAGCAACCTCCAGGACATGGCGATGCTTTCGCTCAGCAGTCCCATTTTGTTGAGGTGTATCAGCACATGAAGTCTGATGAAGAATTCCATGCTCTTCAAAGTAGGAGGCAAGGCCACCGTACATGTATTCCCCCCCATTGTCAGTGCGTAGGACTTTTAGGGTGGTGCCCAATTGATTGCACACCATTTTATGGAAGGTCTGAAAGATAGTATGCACCTCATTTTTTGATTTCATAAGGTAGATCCAAGTGTAACGACTGTAGTCATCCACAAAAACCACAAAGTAGCGAAAACCAAAGATAGAAGTGGTGGGATTGGGTCCCCAAACATCAGAGTGCACAAGCTGTAAAGGAAACGCACTTTTTTTATTACTGGTCGGAAAAGACACCCGACATTGTTTTGCAAGTACACAAGTTTCACAGTTGAACTCAAAAAATGGAATAGACGCAAACTGAGGTAACAGACTCTTCATGACTGAAAGCGGTAAATGACCTAGCCTGTTATGCCATCGCATTAACAGGTCTTTATTAACGCTAGAACTACTGACATTGGCACTAGACTGATGTGCAACAGAATATGAAGTCGGCTGGCTATCGAGCAGGTACAATCCACCATCCTCACGACCACTGCCAATCATCCGCCTCGTCTCCAAGTCCTGAAAAACACAGTGAGTAGGAAAAAAGGTAACACTGCAGTTTAGGCTCTTAGTAAGATGGCTAACAGAAAGCAGGTTAGTGGTGAATTTAGGAACATGAAGCACAGAGGACAAAGACAAAGTAGGTGTGGCAGAGATAGTGCCCTTCCCTGAGATAGAGGAGAAGGTGCCATCGGCCACGCGGACCTTGTCCTTACCTGAGCAGATATTATAGGTGGAGAAAAGGGATGGCATACCAGTCATATGATCGGAGGCACCAGAATCAATGATCCAGGAAGGACCAATGGGTGCCGTAGACACATGGTGGGCTGAATGGGATGTACCTGTCTGAGCAAATGATGATGTAGGTAGGGAAGGGCCATCAAGCTGAGTAAGTAATTGTCGAAGCCTGTCAATGTCCATGCTAGAGAAGGTGTTGGACTGCCCAGAGGAAGGGGTCACATCAGAGGAATCTTGACTGGAGGCATGAGCAGCTGAGGTTCCATGTTTGCTACCAGAGGACTTCTTTGAGGAGCCTTGCTTCCCCCCAGAGAACTGTGCGGGACGACCATGAAGACTCCAGCAGGTCTCCCGAGTGTGGCGACGCTTGCCACAGTGATCACATCTGAGTCGATCACGATCATCAAGATCCCCATCCTTCTTGGATGTGGGTTTGCTCAATTTCTGAGTGGCCAAGGCAGACTTCTCAGATAAAGGAACATCAGCATCTGTCTTAGAGCTCATGGCTCTCCTCCTGCTGTCCTCGCTCTGGATGTAGGAGTAGACCTGTGCAATGGTCGACGGCGGTGGATCTCTGCCCAAGATGTTGGCTCGAACCTGTTCATAGCTCTGGTTCAAGCCGCCAAGAAACTCAAATATGCGTCCGCGCACAATCATCTTCCGGAACTCCGTAGCATCCTTGGTACATGCAGGGGTGTAGGTCTGGTAGTGATCTACCTCTTCCCACTTGCTGCGTAACGCAGCATAGTATGATCCCAAAGGAAGATCGCCTTGCTTCAAATGTGCTATCTCCTGCTGAAGTTCATACATCCTAGCAAAATTCCCATCTTGGGAGTAGGTCTGAGATGCAGTGTCCCATATATCCTTGGCAGTCGGGAGAAAGAGGAAGCCTGTGCTGATCGATGGATGCATGGAGTGAAGCAGCCATGACATGACCATCGAGTTTTCCGCTTCCCACTTCTCAAACGCAGCATCAGAGGAATCAGGTGCAGTGACGCGTCCAGTGATATAGCCGGCTTTGCCTCGTCCGGTGATGTACATCTTGGCAGATTGAGACCATGCGAGGTAGTTGGTCCCGTCGAGTTTCACCGTAGTGATCTGTAGGCCCGGGCTGTGATCACCATGACTTCCCAGACTGGGTGGGGCAACAATGATCTCTGACTTAGCGGAAGATGACTCCTCAGATGTACTCATGGTAGTAGAGAAGACTTTTCTGATAAAAAATCACCCGAACTGCTGCTGCGGAGGTGCAAATCACCTTCTTTTTATTTTTAAAGCCTCCTGCGAGCAACGCGAGCAGGATTCAGGCCTTTTTTGGAACAACTCCTTTATAGATTTTCTATTGGAGAAAAAACCACCGGCGGGAAACTTGTGAATGGTTCCAAGGACCTAAAAAAGGTTCCTGGATAGGTGCGGTAGCACTAGGAAGAGGTTCTGGACTCCTCTAAGACTTGCGGCTGGGTCCAGAGGGTCTTCTCTGACCTTTTGGAAGGGGCGGCTAGGCTTGGTGGCTCTTCTCCAGGCTTCTGGAGTGGGCGGCTAGGCCTGGGAGAACTTCTCCAACCTTTTGGAGTGGGCGGCTAGGGTTTCAGACTCTTCTAAAGCCTGCGGCTATCCATGGGAGATGATCTCCTTCTTTGAAAAGCCCTTCGCATCGAATTTCGCAATCCCTAGGGTTCTTCAGACCTCTAGGATTGAGCCATGGTTACATAACCATGCTCTGATACCATGTTGTAATCTTGGATCGTAACCAGAATAAGAGATTAGGGTTAGAGTGGAAGAGAGGAGAGGAGAAGAGAATTGGGGGAAGAGGAGAAATCGTGTAGAGCTTAGAATAGCCTACACGATTTCACCCAATATATATATTAAGTGAAGTTTTACAATATTACAAGGGCCCCCTGTAGAATATAAGATATTACAAGTAGGTCCCTGACAACACATACATGTGCCCTTTTTAACACACGTCCCTTAAAAGCACCTTTTAGTTTGAAAAGTTGTAACATTTGGACGCTTTGTGCCTGAGATTTGTCTTTTTATTATTAATTCAAACTCTTTAATGTTTGACTAACAACTACAACCAACAGTTATGACACTTTTTACAATTTCCAACTGTTTAAGTTCTTAAAAATTTGGTGCATCAGAGTACCGAATTTGGTACTCCTGATCCCACTTGCAAATAGTAATTTATTTAAAATATTCTTAACAGCACGTGTGCGCGTTTGTCTGAGAGATTGTTCCGTAGACTCCTCTAAAGGGTCTCAACCTTAGAGCATCAAACTCCATTTATGTAAACTTGGAAGTTCTGTACAAAGACAAAAGACAAAAGAACTTAAGTGAGGAAGAGTGAATTTTCTTCCAAAATTTTCATTCAAACTTATAAAGTTTCGAACTTAGGAAACATGTGAAATAATGTATGAAACTTTATACAATACAACAAGTTTCATATTCTCAAGTGCATGCATCAATTTGCCGTTGGGTTTCTTATGGATAATTTTTTTTTTGCAGTTGGGTTTCGACTCTCTTTTCTTTGCTCGGATTGATTACCAAGACAGAGCAAGGCGGAAAGACGAGAAAACTCTTGAGGTTGTATGGCGAGGATCAAAGTCCCTCGGTTCTTCTTCACAGGTGAGAATGTTTGTCTGGCCTTTACATAATGCGAGTGAATGTATCAATTCCAGATCTGATTACAATATCATTACATTCGTTCTATCATTTAGTTTTTGTTTTCCGTCCACTATAGTTTTATATCAAACTTCTTCTTCTTCTTTTCTTTTGTGTTTTTCTTTGACTGTTATTCTTTTATTATATATTTTCGCAGATTTTCACCAGTGTATTCCCCAGGCATTATGACCCTCCTGATGGTTTCACATTCGAATTTAACGATGCATCTCCTCCTGTTCAGGTAAATCTTATATTAAAATCTCCAAAATGCTTTTGAGTATTTGCTCAGGAATTTATTTTTTTGTTTCTGTTCTGTGTTGAAGGATGACATTTCTTTGTTTGACTACAATGTTGAAGAGAGAGTCAATGACTTTGTAGCTGCAGCTGTAGCACAGGTAAGTAGGGAATGGTTGTTTTCTCACTCTGTGGTTGACTTTCAATTGCTATGATCTTAGAGCTCACTATTTTCTGTAAGATGGCCTTTAGTTTTCCCACCATGAACAAGTACACTAAAGTAAGAGTATTAGAAACTGAGGGGTCATCATGTGGCAGTTCGACAAGCTCTTAAACCTTCTTCCTCTTTGATTTGAATCATCACTAAACATGTCCGCATATTGCTTCTGTTTTTATGAATAATCTAGAAGTGGGGGATGGAAAATCTGATGGCACAGGGGTCCCTACTTTCATATCTGCTCAGCCCACTGTCCATGCGAGTCCCTATGGGTCCAAGCCGGGCTGTATATTAAAACAAAATACTCAATTAAATGCATTTTTCTAAGGTTTTGTAAGTTTATATCAGTTGCAGCCTTGCAGTTTACTAGCAGATTGATTTCTTTTCAGGCTAATGTAACCCGCACAAATCATATAATGTGGACCATGGGAACAGATTTTCGGTATCAATATGCAAATACATGGTTCAGGCAAATGGACAAGCTCATTCACTATGTCAACAAGGTATTTATACTTCAGATACCTTCCAGAAAACACGTGGAGTTAGTCAACAGATGCATAAGTTGAGGTTCATCCATGGTTCAAAATTTTGTTTCGTCTCGTTCCGGTAGTGTACCGAAACGATACATAGGTAAATGTATAATCTCGTGTCAAAAGCCTAATTTAAGTACTAAATTTGGTTTAAAAGCCTATTTTTATGGTATGCGTGTCTTTTATAACACCTATAAATGCGAAAAAACAATTTTTTAGTTTAATTAAGCATTAAAAAATAATTTAATCCTATTGAGACATTTACTGTTTTTCCATTGTCTCATTTCGTAGCATTTATATGTGTTATAAAAGACACAAAGAACCTAAAAATAAGCATTTAAACCAAATTTAGTACTTAAATTAGGCTTTTGACATGAGATGATGCATTCCCTTATGTATCGTCTTGGTACACTATAGGAATGAGATGTATCGGCCAAGACAAAATGAGATTTTGAATCATGTGTATAGGCTGCAAAAAGTCATGCTTTTAGCTGATAAACTAGCTTACATTGACATGTTAAATGGAATCCGTGTGTTCTTTCTGCTTCTTCATATTCACGCAATGAGGGAATAACTTCCTTTGCTTTGATTCAATCTGTGCTAATAAACTAATGAATGCAGTGAGTGGAATATAGAAATTATGTTTGAATCTGCTAAACAGGGCCTGGGATGCACCCATGGTTCAAAATCTCATTCCATTTCATTTTCCTCTCGGCCGAGATATATTAAACCTTGGACGCATCTAGAAAGAAGCTCTATTGTCTCATTCCAAAACATACCTAAACACCCCCCCAAGGGAATGTGTTGAGTGCTAATACAGTCATGGTTAAACCATTAAAGGGGTGTGCTTGGTGCCAACAACATATCAGTGGTGCCTCACTAACCTAATCCAATCAAGAAATTCTTACTAGTTCTTTCACAGAATTGCTTTAGCTATTTTTTTGACATCTAGTAGGATGAATGTAGGCTAAAATGTTGGCTATGTCTGTCCGTACGCCGTATACATGATACAATCTGGTGCCATGTTAGCTGATACAGTCAATAAATGATTTACTAGTAATGTTGATGCAAGTTTGATAACACAATTTGTGGTCTAGTTTGCTGCATCATTCTTGGTATTTTCTAGGTTTTCTTTTTTATTTATGATATATGATTTAATATTGGGATCTGGTATCCATTAATTATGCAGAAGTCATGCATATGATTGTCTTAGCTACACAGTTCCCTTTCTCTCCAGGTTTGATGGGGGTTATTTCTAGTCTTTCCAGATGTAGTCCACTGAGTATCCACCTTCACTTTTTGACTTTCTCATTGCTTGCCTAGAAAAATAAATTCAAGCTGTTTTCATTCTTGAGCTTTTAGTGTAATCTAGTTTCATTTAATTATGTGTCCATTCTTAAGGTTCCTTTTCTTGCTCTTATTTCATTGTTCCAGAACTCTAGTAGTTATCTGCTGATACTAAAATCCTTTTTTGTTTGGAATGGTGTCAGGATGGGCGTGTCAACGCTCTGTATTCAACTCCGTCCATTTACACTGATGCAAAATATGCAACAAATGAATTTTGGCCCGTCAAGAATGATGACTTCTTCCCGTGAGTTGAATGTTTTGAAAAATGTAGTTTCAATCATATGTTCACTTATTTCTTTTTCTTATTTATCCTGTGCTTAAGAATTATAGCATGCGTTTTTCAGATATGCAGATCGAGCAAATACATATTGGACAGGATACTTCACAAGTAGGCCAGCCTTCAAAGGCTATGTCAGAATGATGAGTAGTTACCTTTTGGTCAGATTGTGTTCCTCTTTTAGTTTACATCAAGAGCTAAGTCTCATGTTCTTTTGGTCGTTTTAAATCTGTATTGCTTATTAGCTTCTAATGTATGATCAGGCGGCAAGGCAATTGGAATTTTTTACAGGGAGGCATAATTCGGGGCCCAACACAGATGCATTGGCCGATGCTCTGGCAATTGCTCAACATCACGATGCAGTTACTGGTACACAAAGGCAGCATGTGGCTGATGATTATGCAAAACGGCTGTCAATGGGTTATGTTGAGGTAAAGCTTTATTTAACTGTTTCTCTGATATTGTTTATGTTTTATTCCTTGGCCAAAAAAAAGAGTGAAAGAAAGGCTCGAAATGGTCATCTTTGCAAGTTTGTTTCACTATTCCGTTGCAGGCGGAGGAGTTAGTTGCATCTTCACTTGCACGTATGGCAGAATCAACATCAAATACTGGACGTGGAAACCCAGTGACAAAGTTTGAACAGGCAAAAAATTATGAGCCTTTGCACTAGTGAGCCGTTTGTAATTCATAACATCTTGCGCTTTCATATTTCTTTCTGGTTACAGTATAAGAATCTGATCATACTTGATGGAAATGTAGAATGAAACTCTAACATGAAATAATACTTGAATTTCAGCACAATGATCACAAATTTTGCTTTTGCAGCAGATTTTTTTAAGCTGAACCTGCTTTTAAAAAATGTGCTTCCTTTTCCTCAATACCTCAGTAGAGTGTTTGTTGTTGCTAGTCAGCTGCTTAATCTTTGAGTTGTGGAGTCTATACATGAATTCATATGTAAGTTATACACATGTGTGTGTGTGTGTTTTCTTCACATCTATGATAAATAAAACAAATTGTAATGCACTTGTACAGAGGTATAAAATCTTGGTCTGAGAGTATGTCTCAGTGACTTGAAAAACCGAGATGGTATGATACAGACCAACAAAATGGTGAGAAGCCAATACAAAGTGATAAAAAAGCTGAGACAAACCCCTAATGTATTATGCTGATCACCCCCAAAAACCATGACGTCTTGGCTGAGGCATTCTGTGACGGTATCATACGCTGAACCATGATTTGAACTCTTTTTTTTTTTTACAAGTAACCATGATTTCAACTCTTGAACAACAAAGTATGTTATGGCTCCATGTGATGTTCATATTCAAAGCTTAATTTTCTGTCTCTTTCCTTCAATTTATAAAGGGGGATAAAAAAAGAGTTTTGAAACTTCTATTATTTTTGCTACCTTGAGACATAGAGACCAACGAAAAATAGATTTGAGTTACTGTCATGCAATATGCAATATTAACCCAAACAATGTATTCTCATTCAAATTTGGATTGAAAACTGAAGGTTGTTCATGTCATGGAAAATTTAGGCCGGAACAGCGTATAGACAAATGAATTATTGAAGTTTGTTCATGTTATGCAAAATGTAGACGTGAACAACATATTCTCCTTTTCAATTTTGAATTGCAAGCACAACTGAATCCTAATACGTGAATTTTATCTTTCAGTGTCCTCTCCTGAATATAAGTTACTGTCCCCCATCAGCAGTTGATTTGTCTCATGCAAAAAGTTTGGTAAGGTTAATATCCCATCTCATGTTTTTCTTTTTTTTGTTATTTATTTATTTTTCAGGGGTGTTGGGGTGGGGTGCTTTAAGTGAAAGACTATGGATTGCTCTTTCATTTTGAAATATTTCATCTTACTGTTTCCTCTCCTGTAGATTGTTGTTGTCTACAATCCTCTAGGGTGGAAGAGAGATGATGTAATTCGAATTCCTGTAAGTACTTTATTCTGCTCCATGCCAACAGATTTCGTGCTGTATCTCTTATAGAGAAGTATGCTGCAGGGTTGAATTAAATTTATACTATATGCGATCTTTACTGAATTTAGCCTCATCTAGATTGTAGATACTTTTAATGTTCAAATTTGCAGCTTCACGCCCACTGGTCAGAGTGCATAATAATGGTCTTATGCTTTTCTGCCAGTCAGATAATTGACATGGAAAGGAAAACATGAAAGTGTATATGTGCTAAAGTTTAACGATGAGAGGAGAAAATCCAAATACAACATTGGCTTTATCCTTACTCAATTTGATCCCTCTATCAGTGCTTTAGCCTCTGTCTATAATTTTCTTTTGGACTATGGTTCTGAGCTGTGTCAGAGTCTATCTTTTTTTTTGACTGTTGTTTTGATGCCTGTTAAAGAATAATGTTAATGCTCTTCATCGCTAAAATCCAAAATCGTACTAGTAGTGCTTGTGTTTTTTATAAACCTTCTCATCCTGGTTACAAAAAAGCAGATGCTACTTTGAGACAAATCAGATGTTATGCTTTAGTATATTAACACATGCAACTTTGCTTGACAAACCCATTGAGAAATAGGTTATCCAATGTGGAGAAAGTTTTGTTGTTTGACAAAGCTTGTAAGTCTATAAAGCAGTTTATTGTTTCGATTAATAATCGAAAGTGTACATGTAATCCTTCAAAGTTGGGAAAATTAAGCTTTTGCTTGTATAGGAACCAAACTTAATATTTAATCTGCATCTAGGACAACTTTTAGACATTTTTTACGGTATTGATGATTACCCTTTTGATGGGTTTTGGAGCTGATAGAATCTTTGTTGGGAACACACAGATATTCTTGAATACATCTTTTCTGGTGAAAATGATTGAAATAATTTAGCTATTGATTTTGCATGTTTCTACTTAAATCGTCAAACTTGCTACAGGTTATCAGTAAATCAGTTACTGTTCAGGATTCCAGTGGAAGAGAAATTGAATCACAACTTCTACCTATAGCCAATGCCTCTCTGGGCGTGAGAAACTACTATGTTAAGGCATACTTGGGTAAATCCCCAAGTGATACATCTAAGTATTGGCTCGCATTTTCAGCATCTGCACCACCTCTTGGTTTCAGCACTTACATTGTCTCAAGTGCAAAACGGGCAGGTTAACATATATAGTTTCCATGTTTAATGCTAATGTTCATACAAAGTGAAACAGAAGGAGAAACCATTTTTGCAAGTTACTGACATGGAACTGTGTGTTCTATCGTTTCTCTGTTACTATTGTAGGTGCTAGTTCAACCATATCGACAGCGCACACATCACAGGGAAGTGAAAATACCATTGAAGTTGGGCAAGGAAATTTAAAGCTTATTTATGATGTAGATGAAGGCAAACTTACTCACTATATTAATAGCAGAAGTCCGGTATGTTATGGAGTGATGCTTTGTTTGCACAAGTTTACTATTTTATTTGATTCATGCATTTCTTCCTTTTCTTCATAATTTTTTTAATCCCAGTTTCATTGCTCCAAGACTCCAATCATGACAAGAATAGAGATTATTATATTTCAACGTGTGTGTGTGTGTGTGTTTTCTGGAGCTTTTTGTACATGTAATGATTTTTCTGTTTATTATTGAAGATCAAAGCTTTTGTAGAACAATCGTACAGTTTTTATGCTGCAAATAATGGAAGTGATAAGGATCCTCAGGTATTCAGCCTTTCTTAGGCAAAAGTTTCTCTTAATAGTTTTCTACATCGTTTGGTTGTGTTTTGCATTAAATTTTTACTTAAGATTGGTTACCATGTAAAGTTTTTGCTACTTGTTGAAGGCTTCTGGAGCATATATCTTCCGTCCAAATGGTACATTCCCCATTAAATCTGAAGGACAGGTACATCAGGCCTTCTGAAATAATTTACCTATACAAACAACATACAGTTATTGTTGATGATGATCAAGGAAGAACTGTTACTAAAATTTCATTATGGGTGTAAGACTTACTGCCTGAAAGTCAAAAGAAATTTTGTTCTTTTGCTCCAGGTTCATTTGACTGTTCTGCGGGGACCAGTATTGGATGAAGTACATCAACAGATCAACACATGGATATCTCAGGTGCTTTACCTGGTCACAAGAATATTGCAGTTTTGTGTATTGGTTTTCACCTGTCACCATTTTTCTTCTGTTTCAGCCAAACATAATTATCATATTAAGAAATTTAAGAATACATCAAGGATTAATGATGTTAGAGAATCAGTTCCTGAAGCAAACTTAACCCAAAGAATAGGGTCAAAATTCATTAAATAAGAGCTAGATTGCATACGTAAATTTCATCTCCAGAGGTTGCTATTCAATCTGAGTGGCACAAGCTTTGAACAAGGCCACCATAAAAAAAATGAAGAACCTGTTGGAGTTGTAAAGGGAAAGGAAGAGCAGACAAGGCGATAGCCAATTCCTTGAAATTGCCAGAGCTGATTTGGTGAGGTTGATGCTTAGTTTAGAAATCACAGCCGAGTTGTAGGCCTGCAATTACCATCTTTGAGCAATTGACTTGAAACTGAAGGGGTTTTCATATTTAACAAATTTCCCTAAAAGTTGGGAGAAATAATTGGTCCAGATATTTCTGGTGTGATGAACAATGCATCGATTTTAGTAAACAATTTTGCAAAATCTGAGAATTCTATCGACCATGACTCTTATAACTAATGTAATGTTTAGCAAGCTGATGTTTAAGAATGCCAACTGTACAACCCTCAGTTAAAACAACGACATCTGTTTGATATATCAGGTCCAATAGAGTGTTACAAGTAGAACCCTTGGTTAACTTGCCCAACCTTTACGTTTCTCTTCAGATTCATCGTTATCGCTATCCATTTGTGTACCTTTTTTTTGTGTGTGTTTGGCCAACTTAGAAAGATCAAAATCATTAAGAAAAATGTTCTCATCCGTGAGATATGGTTCCTATTGTTGGGTGGTGAAGCAGATTATTCAGCTGCATTAGACATGAGTTATGACAGTTCCTGAAGCTTAATGGGCACCTTGGAGAGTCACGTCTCAAAATATGTCTGCATGGTTAAGTTTATTCGAGTTAAGAAGCTTTTTTCCTTTATTTTTATATCATGGTATGAGGCCATAGGACTCATTTCCACTGCCATATTTTTAAAAGCTTTCATGCGGTACTTTCAACCATGGTTCAAAAAATGGCTGTTATAACGGTAACACTCTGACCCCGTTACGTTATTTCCGATTTAATGCTATCCTGTTATAACGACTGTTATTTTAAAATAATGGCTGGTATAACAAAAATATCATCCAATTTTTTTTTTATAACATTTAAAAATAAAACGTCGGTTATTTTCCTTTTTTCCCATTGTTTTCGTTATTTTAAAATTCATTTTTTGTTTGAATTTTGAATTTCAAATTTAAAATCCGTTATAAACCAGTTATAACAAATATAACGACCGTTATTTGTGAATGTAATAAAAAATATTATTTTTATTCCTTTATTTTCTGTTATTTTTTCCATTATTGTTCATTAAAATATCGGGGCTTATAACGGGCATTATAGTGGAAATAACTGTAACGCCCCATGTCCATAATACCGTTGTAACGGTCCATTTATAAACCTTGCTTTCGTCAACCGAGTTGTCATATGAATATGTCATGTGTAAGATGTTTTCATGAGACAAATGCAGACAACTGCAATGTGAGGTAAAAAGAGAAACTAAATGCAAAGTTTTGTTTAACCATCTATTGTGTAGGTGGTTGGTTTGACGTTCTACTAGATTTCATGGTTGTTGTTTTCAGTAATGTAATACTACAAGCATGTGCAGATCACCAGAGTGTACAAAGGAAAGGAGCATGCTGAAGTCGAGTTCACTGTAAGCTTTCCCTCTTGTACATTTATCTTATATGAACAATTATTCTTCACAGTGGTATTATTATAGTTATTCGCTGGTAACTTCAAGTTGGCGTTCTATACATTGATGATATCCTCAACTTTAGGTTGGGCCTATACCTATTGATGATGGAATTGGGAAGGAGATCATAACTCAAATTACAACTACTATGAAGACAAATAAAACATTCTATTCGGATTCTAATGGGCGTGACTTCATTAAAAGGGTATGCAGCATTCTTCATGCACGTCATTTTGTACTGAATTCGTGTCCAGTGAATCCAGTTGTAGCATTTATGTCCAATATGATGATGAAGTGATAATCTTGAATAGTTATTTCAATTTTTTCATTTTTCTAGTGACATTTCAGATGTATGTTTTTTTCAGTTTCAATGGCAAATAAATGACCATCTAGTTATAGTTCTTTTAAGTGCCCAGAATAGATAACAATAGAGACAAAGTTTGATATTTGAAAGGTTACTCCTGAGTATGTATTTATGTTATTGACTTTTGACTTTGTTTTCACATACTTCAATTTAAACGGTTGATTTAATTTGCAGATTCGAGATTATAGAACAGATTGGGACCTGCAAGTGAGCGAACCTGTTGCTGGAAATTATTACCCAGTATGTTTTCCTTTATAAATGAAACTGAACTGTATGTTTTTTTTAATAAATGACTTTACTTCGTTTTCCTCATTAGGTTTTGAGCTAATACCTTTTACAGTGAAATCTTACACCTTTGATGAATGTGCACTCCCTATATTCTTAACCTGGTGGATGTTAGAGTTGTGCTTATTAACCGTGACAGTAACAGGTGAATATGTTAACATGAACTATGAGGAAGTGACTTCATATATTTGAAAATGCATTTAGTCTACAAAACTTTTGAGATGATGAGATTTCGAAACGGATAATATTTTGGAAATAAAATTTTCTCCTAATTCAAAAAGATAAGAAAAGGGAACTCCTCTAATTCAATTGTCTGCTACATAGACTTTAAATGTAGAATAAAAGTTGTTTAAAGAGTGTTAGAGTTTTTGTTTTCTTTATTGATTTATGTTTAGTGTGTAGGCCCACAATTCACTTTAAGTCTTATTTATGTAAGTGGGTCTAACACGCACTTAAGTGCACAATATATAAATACAAACAGAGGAGGCCAAACCACCTAAGTTCATTCCTCTCTCTTTTCTCCAATAGTTCATCTCTTACATCTTCACATGGTATCAGAGCGTCTCTAATCCTTAGTAAACCCTATTACCCTCTTCTTCTTTCTTCATCTTTTATTCCCTCCTTTCTCTTCTCTTGAGTGACAAGTTATCTCTAAGGTTGTGAGAAAAAACCCCTACAATAGTTCTTTGTTGGTTTGTTTACACCTAGATGTGAATCAAAGTTATTATTTAGTTTTCATTTCCAGGTTTATGGTGTTGTTGTATTGCCCATCGAAGAAGTTAGTTATTGGGTTTTCTGATGTTGATTTGGCTGGTAACCATACTAATTGTAGGTCCACATCTAGTTATTGTACCTTTGTTGGTGGTACCTTGGTGACTTGGCGTAGCAAAAAAGCATAATGTTGTAGTTTGTTTGAGTGCGGAGGCCGAATATAGAGCCATGGCTCATACTGCATGTAAGATGTTTTGGGTTTAGTCTCTTCTTCAGGAGATGGGTGTCGATGTCTTTACTCCTATGCCTAAGTATTGTGACAATCAGCGACAACCTTTATTGCTAGTAATCCTGTGTTTCATGAGCGGACGAAGCATATTGAGGTTGACTGCCATTTTGTTTTTTATGATATAGCATTAAGCAAGCGTATCGTTACCCCCTACATCAGGTCTGAGAATCGGTTGAGTGACATCTTTACTAAATCATTATCTAGGAGTGTTTTTTCATCTCTACGTACCAAGTTGGCCAGGTACGATTTGTATGCTCCATTCTGAGGGGGAGATTGTTTTTATTTATTTATTTATGTCTTTATTATGTTTAGTGTGCGGGCCCACAATTCACTTTCATATTTATGTAAGTTGGCCTAACACTCACTTGAGTGCACAATATATAAATACAAACAGAGGAGGCTAATCCACCATAGTTTGTTCCTCTCTCTCTCCTCTCTTTCTTCTCTCCAATCTCTCATCTCTTACATCTTCACAAAAAGAAAAATATATATATCAATGTTTGCTTGAACTCATACTTTTCTTTTTGTCATTGCCTCTTGCCACTAAGATTCTAACAAAGCCACTTTCCTGCATGGTTTTACTTCTATTTGCTTGTATAATCATCAGAAAATGATTTGAAAGTTCAGCGTGTAATTTGATAGTCTATTTTGGCTATACGTAACAAATTTTTTTCTCAGATTAATCTTGGAATGTACATGGAGGATAACACGACAGAATTATCAATTTTGGTGGATCGATCTGTGGGCGGATCCAGCATAGTGGATGGACAAATAGAGCTGATGCTTCATAGGTTTATTTTCCCCATTCTAATGCTGAATTTTGTTCATGAATTACTATATTACTTGGAAATACAGAGAATTCAAGATAATTGGCTTTCTTTGTATACTTCCTAAGATTTCTGAGTTTGACATAGTTTTCCTTGTATCATATAGGAGGTTTCTACATGATGATTCAAAAGGTGTTGGGGAGGTACTAAGCGAAGTGGTCTGCATCCCTGACAATTGCACAGGACTAACAGTAAGCACTTCTTACCCATCTCTTATTCTCAAGTTCATGTCTGGTCATTGTCATCTACTCATCTCCTTGTTTTATTAAGGTAGAATTGTTGCATGAAACCTAGTCTTGACTTAGTTGAATTCTTTGAATTTATCTAGTTCTTTATGAATCAGTAGCGTTGTAACATTAACAACTAACATGAATAGTTATCTTGGTTTTATGAATAATCCATAGGTGGCTTTAAACACCATTGATATGTTATTTTAGCAACTCTTGGTTGCCACTTTGTGGAAGAGAAGGCTCTCAATGTATGAAAGCTTTCAACAACCTTATTAGCTTACTTGTCTTTTCTGCAGATCCAAGGAAAATTTTATCTCAGAATTGATCCTGTAGGAGAGGGTGCTAAGTGGCGTCGTTCAGTCGGCCAAGAGATATATTCTCCATTCCTCTTAGCCTTCGCAGAACAGGTGAATGAAAGGCCTTGAAGTTGACTTTTTCTAGGGTTGAGGGGTCTGTGAAGCTTGGGTGATTGGTTCCGTATTTTGCAGGATGGAGATAACTCGATGAGTTCACATTTTCCAACTTTTTCAAGGATGGATCCCTCCTACAGCTTTCCTGATAATGTTGCAATGATCACCCTCCAGGTATGCATCTCGGCCTTGTGGATGGAACTCTTCTTGCATTGCTCATAGTTGACATGAAAATATGTAGAGGATTTTTGATGTGGATAATTACATTAAATTCGTATTTATCTTTGACTACTGAGGAGAACTAAGGAACCCGCGTGTGGATGATAAAGATCGACTACCAACGGTATGGTTGTACACATGCATGCATGTAAAAGGTAGGACCTGTCATCCGATGGGTCTCATCTGGGAGATCTCCTACACTGAAAAATTGACTTGATTAGATGATCATATCCATCTGACATATGCTTTTTTTCAGGATTGCCGTTTTTTCCCTTCTGACAGCTCAAAAAATTGCAACCAATTGGATGGTTTACAATCCTCTGATTAAGTTGATTTGTTGCCTAGGATGTTCTAGGTGAGAGTGAGACCATAGTTTGCAATTCGTATATGGCGAAAATACGCTACGGGAAAATTTGAGTATAATGTATAATTCAGATTTGTCATTCAAAATTTTGTTTGAAAAGTCGGCAAAGAATAACATAAAAATAAAATGTAATTAAAAAATGGATACTTTTGCAATTACCCCCCCCGCAAATTGATAATATATAGTAATACCCCCTACACTTATAAACTTTAGGAATGGCTCCCTTGGCCTAGTTTAACAGTGGTTGACTCAAGTTAAACGGATTTGAATCACGCACCGTTACCATTGTATTTGTAATATTTTGGTCCTTTCATAAGTGCATTAACACTTGCATTATGAATATCACGTTTTAACGCGAGTCTAATGACGGTTAAACAACATCAAGAGGGTATTTCTGAAGTTTGATAGCATAAGGGGTATTACTAATCTTTCAATTTTCAGGGGGTGTTACAAAAATACATAAGAAACTAAAAATAATGATTTTTCTACATTTTTTGTGATTTAAAAATTAAATTGCTCAATAATTCGTGTATAAAACAGTAAGACCCTCTATAAAACACGTGATTTTTACCAAAGTTTTGAAAAGTTCACCCATATATATTTCAAAAAATTTGCATATTATACACGAATATTGTGTGAACTTACTATGGGTGAGACCTGTCGAATGGTGGATTCCACCCTTTGCATGTGTGCCATGCACACGCCTATGCCATTGGTAGTCCATCAATACGTTCTTTTCAATGGGCACCTTAGAGATCTTCATGATATTTACTATTAGAATTACCTAAAATGATAAGCAGATCCAGACAAATCATTTATTTTGCGAAAACATCCAGTTCAAATCCAACTAACAAAACTACACATTTGACTTCTATTTATGTAACCATGGCATGGACATGTGTGTCTGTGTTCAACACATACATGAGGTGTCTGACACGGTGCCTTTGAGAAGCTCAACACGCAGACACATTTGTAAACATGTGTTGTAGTGTAATTTTTCAATATATTTAAATAAAAAGTTCTTCTTAATAAAAATAAGGAAAGAAATATGTGAAAAGTAAAATAGAATATTTCTATTCGCCACAAAGCTATCCAATAACATAATAAATATAAGTAGATTTATCAAGGGGAAGACTATCAAACAACTATAGCTATGTTTAACAGCTAACAAAAGTACTATACGGAAGATGGAACACACTAACCCTCTTTTAGATATCATTTATTTAATGAAAAAATTAAAATAAACTTTTATTCGTACGTGTCAGGATGTGTATGGACATGCGTGTCCATTAGTCAACATGTCTGACACAGCAAAAAACCCTGAAAGTGTGATGTCCTTGTTACATAGCTTCCATGAATTTTTTATTCCCTTGTTTCTCATAACTGGTATTTGGTTGTAGCTCACTTTTTGACATTACTAATCAACTTTTCATTATTACATTTTTACTGTAAATCATCTTTTTTTCTTTCTGATTTCAAATTATGGCGACTACAATTTGATTTCCTTCATATTCTTTCTGTAGTAAGGAAACTCTGGCTCTGTATGGTTTGCAAGAAAAGGGGTTCTAGAAAAATAATTCTGATAGAAAAATCTGATTTTCTGTCTATTTTCCATTGTTTGAGTGCAGTCCAGAAAATCCAACCCTGGCAGAAAATAATATATTTGTTATTTAGGTTGTTTTATCATTTAAAATTTTTAAGCACACATTGAGACTATTGGATCCATTACTTGTCCAAATCAAAATAAAAATTAAACGCCATTATCGCCCAAAAATTACTCTCGTTAACAATATATCCTTTAAATCCTAAACTCCCTGCTATGGCAAGAAATAGGTCTGATCCAGGTTAGATCCATTTAGATCCGTATCCGACTTGGAAAGTGTCAATTAGATTCAACTTGGATCCACATCACATGATCCAAACCCAACCCACAATCCACATAGCTTTGAATCAAGCCTAATTTGTAGACAATACATTTGTCGAACTAAAAAAAATCAATTCTATATCATATAATGAGGATCCGATTAGATCCAAATTATCCAATGCACCATCACTCAATGCACTAAGCATGAAACTGGAATCTTCATGTTTGATCGACAACTATTAATCAAAAGCTTCTCAAGTCTTCGATCTCCAGACATCCTAAAGGAGAACTTAGTTGGAGTAGGAAATTTCTTGGTATATTGTTCCTTTTTCTGATTATTTCTTGTTTGATTTCTTCAGGAGCTTGAAGATGGAAAAGTTCTCCTTCGGTTGGCACACCTATACGAGGTCTTAATTTTCTCTTTCTCAACTAGTTGTTAGAAACTGTAATATCCTCTTTGGTTGGATATCGACTTAAAATGTTTGCATTACCCCTCAATTTGTTCAAAGATTTACTGTAAAAATAAAGTTCTTTTTTATTTATCTTCACCACCTCCATATCTTACTCCATAATTTAAAATATATTCTTTTTGTTACACATTGATGTGTGACATAAAGAATGTATTTTAAGTTAGGATTTGCCTTGCCACTTGTAACGTTGGGACTTAAACAAGTAAGAGTTTAGAGTTAGTAGACATAGTAAAAAGAAGGAGAGTTAACATAGCCTTTTTACAAGAGACAAAGTGGAAAGGTGCCGAAGCTAAGAAAATAGATGGATACAAACTTTGGTACACAAGGAAAAATAAAAAGAGAAGCGGGGTAGGAATAATTGTAGATAAAGATATGAAAGATAGAATTGTAGGATTAAAGAAAATAGGCGATAGGTTTTCGTCGCTAAAAATAATGATATGTGAAGAGATTATTAACATAATTAGTGCTTATGCACCTCAAATTGAATTAAGAGAAGGTTTTGGGAAGACATGGATAGATTGAAGCAAGGAATTCTTGATGGAGAGAGGATATTTATAGTAGGGGATTTAAATGGGCATCCAAGGAAGAAAAGTAGAGAATATAAATGGGTGCACGAAGGATGAGGGTTGGAGAAAGAAATGAAATAGGAAATCCAATCCTTAAATTTGTGCTGGCATATGATCTTGCTATAGCAAACACATACTTTAAGAAGAGAAATGCGCATTTATTTACGTTTAAAAGGAACAAATAGGAGCCAAATAGACTTTTTTCTACTTAGGAGAAATGAACTATCAATGTATAAAGATTGTAAGGTTATTCCAGGAGAGCCTGACTACACAACATAGGCTAGTAGTTTTAGATGTTTGCATCAAGAAATAGAAGAGAGAGAATGAAAATAAAAGATGCCCAAGAATAAGGTGGTGGAATTTAAAAGGGGAAAAATTGGTGCCTTTCATAGATAAATTGGTAAAGGAAAAAATGTGGAACGCAGAAGCAGAGACTAAGGTGATGTCGAATGTAATGGCTATATGTATTATAAGATAACAAAAAAGAGGTCCTGGGGGGATGTAAAGGAAAAAAAATCCATACATACAAGGAAACTCGGTGGTGAAACGATGAGGCTCAAAAGGCCATTAGAGAAAAGAGGATTTATTCCAAGATCAGGCAATTGGCTAGAAACAATAGGAACTTAAAAAGATATAAAAAATGCTAAAAAGAAGCAAAGAAAGTGGTGAGGCCAAACATAAAGCATATGATAGTCTATATAATAAATTAGGAACAAGAGAAAGTGAGAAAGGTGTCTACAAGCTTGCATGAACAAGAAAGAGATATGCTAGAGATATAAATCATGTTGGATGCATTAAGGACGACGATTAGAGAGTTAGTGAGATGAAGAAATCAAGGAAAGGTGGAAGACTTATTTCCTTAAATTATTAAATGAGGATAACATAATGGACATAGGACTAGATGGAAATACTAGGGAGAATATAGAACATACATATTTTCGAGAATTAGGGTATCAGAGGTGAAAGCAGCTTTAGCTAAGATGAAGACAGATAGGGCCTTAGGACCAAATGGTATTGAGGTGTGGAAATGCGTAGGAGGAATTGGATTGTCCTGACTTATTAAGTTATTTAGCGATATTTGGAGGATGAGAAAAATAACATATGAATAGAGAAGTATTGTAGCGCTTGTATGCAAGAATGAATGAGATATACATAACTGCACAAACTATCGTGGCATCAAACCTATGAGCCACAATATGAACTATGGGAAAATGTAATGGAGCAAAGATTAATGCTAAAGACAAAGATATCTGAAAATCAATTTGGATTTATGCCAAGAAAGTAGGCCATCGAGATAATCTTCTTACTTAAACAAATGATGGAATAGTTCAGAGAAAAAATGAAGAATATCCACATGGTCTTTTTGACTTAGAAAAAGCATATGATAGTCCCTAGAGAATTAATATGGTGGGTATTGTTAAATAAGCGAGCCCCAAATGGATATATTGACATCATTAAAGATATGTATAATGGAGCAATAACTAGTGTTAGAACAATTGGTGGTGAGACATGTGAGTTTCCAATCATAGTGTTATTACACCCAAGAATGAGCCCTAAGTCTATACTTATTTGCTTTAGTTATAGATGAAGTAATTCCTCATAACTAAGATGAGGTCCCCTAGTGTATGTTATTTGCAGATAACATGGTGTCAGTTGACGAGACTTGGAATAATGTAAATGCAAAACTATAACTCCGGAGGTATGCTTTGGAATCTAAAGGTTTTTTAAAATAAGTAACATGTTTATAAAATAAGTAACTCTGGGCAGTTGCAATGAAGAACATGTTTATAAAATGAATACCCGAGATGAGGATGTTGAGATGAATGTGTGGTAAGACAAAATTAGAAATGAATGCATTTGTGAAAATATAGGAGTAGCCCCGAAAGTGACAAAATGAGGGAAACTCAGCTGAGATGGTTTGGTTATGTACAAAGAAGACCAATGACATTAACAACACCAGTGAGGGGGAATATGAAGTCGAAGGGCGGGCGAGGGGAATGCCAAAACGGATGTAGAGTGAGGTTCTGAGAGGAGATTTTAAGAAACTTGCCTTAACAGAAGTGATGGATTTAGACAAGATGAAATAGAGGAACATGATTCGTGCAGCCGACCCTATACCGTTGGGAAAGGCATATGATGATGATTGGTTGATGCATCATGGTTTTGGAGCTACTGGTTAAATAAAGTTCTCTAATTTCAATAAAGTCATCTGAATAATTCTTTCCTCTCTGGAGAAAAAAAGGTGTGGGTGATAAATTTGTTGATTGAGATGAAAGGACCTCTCCATGGCGGTTTCTATGGATTTTAGTGCCAGAAATTCCAAGAGCCTGATGTAATGTGGTTTTCTTCTCCAGATTCCTCGGCTTTTTGAATGGGTTTCCCTTTTCTTTTCTTTTTTTCCCCCCGGTAAAATCATACTTTTTCACATGATTAGTGTTGTTATGTTTTTGATGTTTGGCATGATTTCTCCAACTCTAACCAAAAATTCCAGTTCAAATCTTAATATTTTTCCACGAGTCATTTTTCTTCTCATTGTTAAGAGTTTTTCTTTCCAGATTTACTTTTAAAAATATGAAATCACGGTGAGTTGAATATAGCAGCAAGATATTACTTTACTGATATTTAAGCTAAAGAAAAACTGTGATACTGGTTGCTCGAAGTGACGAATTGCCTTAAGTGTCCCTAACACTCTCAGATCAAAGACCCAGTACTGTTTGATGAACTGCACTTATAACAAATCAAGTGTTGGTTGTACAGAGAAGTGTTGCTCATCCACCTCTCAAGAATCTTTGGTTTGAGAAGCTGGAGTTATTAAGATAAATCATTGGTTTTTGTTTCCAATACTCCATGTTTCCACTTTCATGTCTGATAAATCTATTCTCTGTTGTGTCCACTGAAATGTGCAAGACCGGAGAGGACAAGGACCTTTCAGTAGTTGCAAGCGTGGAACTGAAAAAGCTGTTTGCAGACAAGAAGGTAAAAGCAATGGGTGCATGGCACTGAATTGGTTTTTTCAGCAAACTACTATTTTATCATGCTTATATTGTTGACCATTTTATTCTCTTCAGATCAGCAAAGTAACAGAGATGAGCTTATCTGCTAACCAAGAGAGAGCAGAGATGGAGAAGAAAAGACTGGCTTGGAAAGTAGAGGGCTCTCCCAAGAATGAACACAAGGTGATGAGGGGAGGGCCTGTTGATGCTGCAAAGTTGGTGGTGGAGTTAGGCCCCATGGAAATCCGCACCTTCATTATTGATTTCGATTACATTTTCTTACCCCAAATGGTTGATCCCTGAAAGGTAAAAAGCCTCGAGGATCTCTTTCTAAGTTCGCGGGGCATTGTTTTTCTCGTCTCTAAATGCCTGTTCTAAAACAACTTGCCTATATTATGCTAGTTCACTCATGGTTGAACTGTCAAGAGAAGCAATGTGATATGTCACACATCAGCCTTTCAAGGTGCTAATCAAAGGTTTTGTTGTCTGTTAAATACAATAGCACTTGCATTTAAACCGAAATGAAAAAAGGTGTACCTTCCTTATAGTTTTGTAGATTAAGCAGAAATGCATGTGAAACTATCTCTACCGTTTAATAGATGGGTTATTTCTTGAATGGGGTCGGGCTCAGGGGACCCCCTTTTTCTGACCCCTCTCAGGAGTCGTGTTTTCGGCCATGGATTCAGATAAGCCTTCTTACGTCAAGACCATTTATCAGATTTGAACGGATCGGGCCCTACAATTAGTTTGTTGCCACAGTCCGACTCTTCCACTTGATTGGCTTCCTAGCTCACCAATATGACTCAGTCGATGGTGGAACCCAACAAGTTGCTGTTGTACGATGCAGAATTCTGTATCAAAAATTTGATATAAAAGTCCCTCAAAAGTGCCATGTGGCACATCTTGTCGGATCTCAATACCAAAATTCAGCCTGATCGATTATTTCTAGATGTTCGATTTGAGCACTTTTTCATTATGGGCTTATGAACAGAACTGGGGGTTGGTTCGAAGCTGGTGACGAAAAAGTGCTAAAATCCAATGGCTAGAAATCACCAATCATGCTATTTTGGCTATGTAAGGTGTAGGCTAAACATTCACAAGGTTAATAGGCTCGGAAGAGTATGCCAATTGTCATTTGACAACTTCTGTATCAAAAATTTTAATAAAAAATCTGTATCACGATTTTTTCTGCAATTGATGAGACACGGTGGATTATTTATGTTTAGTGCTGGGAATTGAGACTATGAAGCAAACGGTCAATTGCCGCAGACGCATAACTGTTTTTTCCGCTTAACCGTGGATAGTACGAGTGCACGACTGCACGAGTTTAAAGTTGTAGAGATTGTCATCACTCTTCGCTGACAGGGTGCAATATGGGCCACGTGGCATACTCTTAGAGAACTCTGACCGTATGGATTTTTGGCCAATCCCTAGGTGAACCTACAAACCAAAAATCAGCTTGAGTAGTGATTTCAAACCTTTGGATTTTTGTACCCCAAATAATGGTCAATAATGCTCATATTCCCACTGTTAAAATCAACCCATGGAAATAATTCCAATCCAGCGCCTAGAAATCACTAATCGGGCTGATTTTTGGTTTGTTCCACCTAGGGATTGGCCAAACATCCATACGGTCATAGTCTTCTAAGATTGTGCCACCTTGTCATCAAAGTTTTTCTCGCTGAATAGTGCAGCGCCTCTACAGTCTACACACGTACCCTGATACGAGTAAAACTTCTGTCACGAGATGTTGCAACTGTAGCCGGTCACAACCCACAATACGAGACACGTGGCACACTGTTAGAGGACGCTGAACGTATGGATGTTTAGCCAGTCTCTCGGTGGATCTGCAAACCAAAAATCATCCTGAGTAGTGATTTCTAAGCATTGGATTGAAGTTATTTTCATGGGTTAATTTTAACCGTAGGAATTTGAGCATTATTGAGCGTTATTTGGGTCAAATATCCAAAGGTTTTAAATCACTAATGAGGCTGATTTTTGGTTTGCAGGTCTACCGAGGGACTGGCCAAACATCCATACGGTCATCGCTCTCTAATAGTGTGCCACGTGGCTCGTATTGTGTGTTGTGACCGGCTTCGGTCACAACACTTGTGACAGAAGTTTTACTCGAGACGAGACCATGCCATGTACTTTAATTTATTGGAATTTCAACTTTTTTTATTGAAAACAGGATTGTCAAGGGTACGTGTCAAGTGACTTCTTCCCGTCTGACGACTCTGACCTTGTTGTTGACTTGAAACTCAACATCCAGCAAGATACCCTTCGTATTTCCATAAAGAATCGTGGGTATTTACGTCATTCAATCTGAATTATTTTCTTTTCTATCCCTCCTAAAAAATGGAATATTCCCTTAAAAATGCCGTAAAGGATCTCTTCGCATAAAACGAGTTTTCTTATTTTTCATTACCAGCTGTGGCTGAAACGAAACACCCCCATTTCTTCGCATACTTTCATGTCCATCTCGCCCACAGACGCCCAAAGATCCATATCGTCTTCGTCTCGAGCTCTCTCTCAAAATTCTAGCTTCGATTATGGACGCTGTCAAGCTTCAGAACTCGTCGATTCTCCGACCTCCGACTCCACCGACAGTCAGACCCTTGGATGGGTGCAGATCTCCCGTTCTGAATCTGTCGCCGATCTCTCAGTTGGGGTTTCTGGTGAGATTTTTGAGTTTCTAGGTTTTCCCCTTTCGTTTCGTGGAGTTAGGGTTTCTGTGCTACTGGAATTCTCGATTGTTTGTTTCGGGGAGGAAACCCTAGAATTTTTATTTTAATTCGAGAGAAAGTTTTGGTGTTGTTCGTATTTCTCACTGAATTGGAAATTTTGAGAAGTCGCGTAATTTCGGAATGATTTTTGAGTTTTTTTATTTCATTGTTCGTTTTGGGGATTAAGGTTTTCTGGCTATACTTGAATTCTAGTTTTTTTTATTTGTTTCTTCGATTTCAGTGATGAAACCAAGAATTTTGACTTTAAACATGAATTCTTTATTTTTTTATTGTTGTTTCTTCATGGATTGATTAATGTATAAAATTTCAAAGGTTAAGGTTACGAGGTAATGGTATTTCGTAGGACTAGTATCTTTTCTGGTAGAAATAATGGAAATTTAGGTTGTATTTTCATATAATTGGTAAGAAATAGATGCGTAAGGTGAAAACATGATGAAAAAACATGGACTGTCGATTAAAAAATGCAGGAAAAGCATACAGAGAATATCCGTGTACTTTAAAACTTGAGAGGGGTTGGAAACCCCGATAAGAGAAGTAGATGAGGATTCTTGCTGTTTGTTTTTTAGTTCACGCTGAAGTTGTCATTTGATTATTGATATCTGTTTTCCACAATTGCTCCTTGGTGCTTAAAATGGAACAATTTTAAGACGCATTATGCAATTATGTTTTGCAGGTTCAATCGCTGCAGCTGCAGCAGATTCTGGTGGATCTTCCAAGAAGGTTAATTTCTGTACTCTATATTTTCACTCCCGTCTGTTTTTGAAATGCTTTTACTTCACAATTGCCTCTGCATCTAAAAACATGTACCATGACAACCCTGTTTCAAAAAAGTTCAAATTTTAAAAATTGAAGACGGGTTAATAAGGGTACATGTCAGATGTAGAGGCACTTAGCTTAAAAATGGGCTCCTACAAATTGGCCCTATTCCCAGTGGGTTAGTACTAAAATTTATATTCTTGTAAAGAAAATTCTCTTTTGCCTCATGATCTTGAATTCAGCGTTGTTTTGTTTCCTTCAGGTGACTGAGGTAAAAACGCCAGATGGTAGGAAAAGCTCACGTCGCCAAAGCCACGGCACTTCTTCTCAGTTTCACTCGGCTGGTCGAGGAGGGATATCTTCCCAGTTCAGACGTGATAATGTTGGATCTGCTCAACCCAATGGGGAACTGTCTGGAGCTGTCAGTTCTCCACACAATCAATCAACTACGGGGTCCGTTGGTTTCCATGGCAGTGCTACACATTCAGCAGCAAGGAGAAACCAGGCGATGAATGGTAATCACTTATTGAATTTTCAATATGATCCTATTTCTCGTCCTAAATCAAGGGCTCCTCCTCCAAGAAGGCAGCAGAAGATAAAGCCGTACAATAAAGATCTATTTCTTCAGGCAAACTACAAATTTGTTGTGCTAGATTCTGGAAACTATGCATTTGAGTCAATGGATCCAGATAAAATGTTACAGTGGGAGAATGTTATCTGTGTAAGATACTCCACTCCATTACCTGTCCAGTGTCCAATTTGTTTGGAAAGTCCTCTATGTCCACAGATAACTTCATGTGGTCATATATTTTGTTTCCCTTGCATTCTGCGGTACTTGTTAATGGGCGAGGAGGATCATAAAGGTGATTGCTGGAAAAAATGTCCTCTATGTTTTATGACGATATCTTTGAAGGATTTGTACACTATCCATATTGAGAATGTTAAACAGTACCACATTGGTGATGGTATACAGTTTATGCTTCTGACTCGACCAAAAGATTCGTTAATTCCCTCACAGAAAAATCAGCGAGGTATGGACTCTTTACCATGTGGCAGTGATGACCTCTGCGATTCCTTTTCCAAGTTCACTGTAACATCAGATGTGGAGCTGTCAGTTAGAGAAGCAAAATCAGAGCTAAATGGTTGGTTAGCTAGAGCAGAATCAGGGCTTGTTGACGATTTAGAGCAGCTTCCATATGTTTGTGCCGCACTGGAACAACTAGAACAGAGAAAGAATTGTTGGACTGAGCATCAGGCTTTTAGCAGCAGCCCTCCTTTAAGAAATCATGCTACTCCTCATTCTAATATCAAGGAATGTAAATACGCTATGAAGACAGATTATCATGTGTTATCTTCAACTGCAAATGCTGATATGACTGATTCTCAAGTAAGTGGACCTGAACGTGCAATACCATTGGTCAGCCACAAGGATGAATCAAAATGGTCGGACAGTTCAACTCCAGAAAAATTGGATGAGGAATTTATGGTTCAAACTGTTGATGTGCTTGAAACACTTGAAGGCCAAGAAAGTTCGTTATCTAGTTCATATGAAGAGAGCAAAAGTTTGCAGAGGCAATTAAATGGCTCCAGACTCATAAAAGAGACGGATTCGTACACTTTCTACCAGGTGCTTGTAACTGAGATTGCAGTTAATTTCTTTGCTTCCGTAGTTTTCTAAAATGTGTAGCAATAAAGGAAAAATAGATGCAAAATCAGGATCTTTGATTCCTGATTAAAGAAAGGATCTATGTTTCCTGGATGTGGGTACAGTTGTTGGGTATGGGTTTAGGCACTATACATGCCTGATAGTGAGGACTTATTGGCTACAGTTACATATCCACTTTCTTATATGTTGCAGGCAGTTGATGGTCAGCACCTCATTCTTCATCCATTAAACATGAAGTGTCTCTTGCATTATTATGGGAGCTCTGATTTGCTTCCACCCAGGTAGAGAAAAATAGAAGTTTCTATATGCTACCAAAATTTAGATAATGACTTCCTGCTAAAAAATAAGAAAACTAACACTTCTTAGCCTGATACTGCCTCTTACACTGTTGAATTTTATTGATCATTACTTCAAGACTAAAACTACTAGATTGAATTTTTTTTATAAATCGTCAACATATATGAGTCAAACTAAGTTTATCAATGCAATATGCTATATATTTCTTTGTGCTTTCTGTAACTCTACTTTTTTGGGTGGTTTCCACTTCTCTTTCTATGGGCTTTGGTGGGAAAGTTGTGTGAGAGAATCACTGTTTCCTTATGTAACAAACACACTGACACATGTTTTGGTGTCTTTCACTGAAACAAATGTCAAACACACTGACCACCATAAACCCGATAGGTCGACGTGTCCATACAGTTTTTCTGTATCTGGAGATATTTTCTAAAATGCTTTACAATAAGAAATAATATATTTAGATAAGCTGGACATGTCTGTACAATTTATTCCATATCTGGAGATATTTTCTAAAATGCTTTACAATAAGAAAGAATATATTTAGATAAGCTGATATACATTAAAACTGTATAACGAATATATAAACAATAGCTGAAAACAAAATAATTGAGTACATTGAGATTTACTTGAAAAGATGTGGCGGCATGTGTCCAACATGTGAGTACAACATGGTGTCCGACACAGCAAATTCATAGAAATGGAATGTCCTTGTTACATAGCTGTTCTTGGAAATGTATCATACAAAGAAATTGATGAACTTGAACAATTGGAAAGAAAATTTTAGTTTGTGATTTTTATTTAACTTTGTCAAAGGGATATCTTTTCTAGCTGGTCAAGTGGCCCCTTGTTCGATTCTCCCTTATGCTCTTTGTTGGGTTTGGGGAAAGTGTAAGTAGGATAATTTTTTAGGTAAAAATTCGATCAATGCTGGAGGTGTGCAATGTCATTGGGAGGTTGTGTTTTGATTGGGCTAATGTGTTGAAGGAATTTAGAGACGTGGATTTCTTAAGTGGTTGGAATAACATTATGTAGGGGTAATGTGTCCACCTTGGAAAGCCTTGGATACGGGTTTGATCATGCTCAATGTTGATGGTCAGCTCTTGGCTCTCCCAGGCTAGATAGCATTGGAGGTGTATTTAGGAATGATCCAAGGAATATTCATTAGAGTTTATTTGGGCCCTACTGGGACTGAGGATTTTATTGAGATGAGTGTACCACTTCTTCAAGTTCTCTCAATACTCAAAAATCATTTTTCCAGTTCTCTTGTGGTGGAAGGAGGCTCATCCAACGTTATCCGTTGGATGAGTGGTGAAGCAATGGGACAGTGAAGGTTTGCCTATATTATTGACCATGCTAGAGAGTTGATTAAAGGTTGGACTGTTATTTATCTATTTTTAACTGTAAGGGGCGTAAACAATATTAGGGAATTCTTAGCTAAATATGGTATTCATAATTACTTTTGTCTATGTTACGTGGAATCTTCTAAATGGGGGAAGTACCCGTGTCGGACACGTGTTGACATCCAACATGACAAGAATTCCGGTGTGACACTTCTAAATTCTGCTTTGGATTTTTTGTTCCTTGCTTGCAAGATATTAATTAGCATTTACCATAGGTTATGGTTCTACTTTTTACAATTTAACATGTTGTATGCAACTAATTTAACATTATGTATATGCATTCTATTGTTTATAAATATATGATACAAATCATTTGAAATCCTTTCATATTATCCACTATTATTCTTATTTTTGTATAAAAAATAGTTACTTTGTTCCACATCATTGAAGTATACTGCCGAGTCGATGATTCCTATTTCTTAAGGTTCGCCTAGTCGAGAACTCTGCACCCATGTCGGACTCTGACACCCGTACCGTATCAATGCAACATAGACTTTTGTATTTATGGAGTGTTCCCCCTTAAGTAAATTTCCCCATTCCTAATATAATGCTCATTGTTACTCATAAAAACAGAGAGAAAAATGAAATAAAAACTTGTACTGCTGGAAAGAATCTGGAAAGCAAGCATGGTTCTCTTCATGGATTGAATACTTGTCCAGATCTTCCAGCATATTGATTGCATGTTCCTAAATTTGGAGTTTTTTGTTCCAACGTTGCTATATCAACTTTCTAGTAACCACAATAAAGATTCATGTCTGTAACCATGTGGTTTTGGCATACATTTTTATGTTAACATTACTTTATATTCAGTTTTGGCATTGATTTGTATGCTTTTGTAATTTTATATTTGGTTTTATCTGTATATAATTTTTAAATCTTTTGAAGGCTTCTCAGAAGTTAATTCAACAGCTTATCCTGAATTATTACCCTCATTCAGAAAACAGTTGAATGTGGCTTACCATCATGGCCATAACAAAACACAATTATGGTAGGATGAAAATACAACTCGGTAGAAAACTGGCAGCACGCAGAGAATTATATGTCAAAAGTTGGTAATGTATAACTATTCCGTGTTTAGATACATATTTCGGGTCATCTTTTGAGCTCAGTATACTCTTGTGGAAGTGACGGAACAAATGAATATAATCCTCTCTCTTATTGTAACTTTGTAAGGTTTAACTGTAATGTTGGGCTACCCTTTCTTATTGGTCACTTGTGTTTTAAACAAATAGCTGCTGAATGAATAAATGACCAGATAGATTATAATGGGAAGTCTGGGTATTTGCATGAAGCAGGTACAACTGCAAAAATATGTTGGAAGAAATTAACTCTGTACTTCTCTGATTCTGCTGTAGCCTTTACTCTACTGACGGTCAAGATGAACCTTGCTGACTAGAATGAATTAATTGCAGAATTAGTGGACATATTTTACAGTTGGAGACAGTGACTCAGTCAGAGGCCATGCGGAGGCGCTACCGCTTCTTAAGTCATTTTTCTTTAACAACAACGTTTCAGGTACCTAGTTATTCACAACTTTTGTATTTAAGTGTGCTAAGAGGTCCTTATTTCTCATCATTCACCACCAAATAATTGCAGCTTTGTGAAATTGATCTGAGTGAGATATTGCCTCCTGATGCCCTGTCACCGTTTATTGATGAAATTAAGAAGCGGGAAAATCAGCGGAAACGACTTGCAAAGAAGGTATTGGCACCGTCTTGTTTCAGTTCTCATTGCTTGTGCCATTAATTGCCAGCTTTCGGTGATGGTTCTTGCAGTACCATTACATTCCTTTTCTTTCTTTCCCTTGTGTGGATATGGTTTTCTGGGATAGGTTGTTTGGATACGCTTAAACTTGTTTCTACGTGCCTTCTTGGACCGGGAGGATTTTTTTTTTTTTGTGGGGGGGGGGGGGGGGGGTGGGTGGTTGTTATCATGACTCACATACTTCCTTTTTTGGTGGCTAACATGTCTAATTTCCAGTACCTGTGTCATGATTGACATCATACCACCTTGGGTAATATGATGTTTTATTGGTTACTCGACTTTCTGTGATGTCAATTTTTCAAAATTGAGGATTTTTTCCGGCCGGAAAGGAGCTTATATTTTTTCATGCTTAACAAGATCTGAAAACTCCAAGTGCTTACTCATAATCCAGGAACATGAAGAGAAAGTCAAGGCTGAAGCTGCTGCAATGCATGTGATGTCCATACCATCCAACTTTGGAAGTTCCTCTTATAACAACACTACATTCTCCATGGATGATTTTGAAGGTAATATTCTTCATTCTCAGATAAAATCCTGGTTTGAAGTTCTATATAATATTATCGACTGTATGCTGGTCTTTTGAAAAAAAATCATTTTCTCCTGCCTTTCAAACACTTCCCAAGTGGTGGGTATTTCATACATACTATTCGATGCAACTCTAGGGTCTCCCAACTTAATACATACAACTGCGTATCTGCTGAAAGTTGGACCCTCTTTATGGGTCTTGCATAGATTCTTAAAAAGGTGACAGAGCATCCTGTTCAAGGTCTAAATTGTAATTATCAATTTTTGATCATACACAAGCTGGTATTGTTCTATAGATCCTTTTTTTTATTGCATTCTTTCAGATGACCAGAAAAAGAAAGATAACACTGCAACTGGACCAAGGTCTAGAATGTAATTATCAAATTTTGTTCATCTATACAAGCCGGTATTTTTGTAGATTTAGGTAAAGCCTATAAATTGTTGGATATTAATGCCCTTTACACATGCAACGAATATGGCTTGGCATTTGTGTTTGCCTGTTTGGTAGTTTACGATCATATACTGATGTCCTCTACTTGATGGAAGCTCCTTTTGATGTTTATTTTCATCCACGTATTAGCTTTGGGAAGTTCTTCTGTACCCTCAACAAGCCCTCCAATAATCGGTGAAAGGAAACGGTTCTCAGATGTAACACGGCTTGGTTTTGCTGCTGGGCTCGATTCTCCATCGTTGAAAGCTGAGGAATCTGCTAATGCTTCCAGTAACATAGAAGGGAGAGGCAACACTTCTGGTTTAACTGGTATACTATTATCCTAAAATTTTTGTGGTGTTGTTTCTCATGCTTTAGATGGAAATGTGTATGTTGACATTGGTATCAAGGTAGTTAAGGGCACAAGGCGCACTTAAGGCACTAGGACCCCCGGTGCCTGAGGCTCAAGGGGCTAGGCGAGGCACGCGCCTAATTGAAGCAAGGCGCAATATTGAAAATTATTATAATAAATATACGAAATATAAAAAAAATTAAGAAAAATAACATCATAAAATAGCAAAATAGGTAATCATTAGGCCATAAAACATAAAATATAGCAAATGTCCAAAAATCTCTAGTAACCCAAAAGCAATTCTAGTTAATATTATCATTATCTAAATAAAAAACAAGTAATCAAAAAGCTATAAAACATAAAAGATAGCAAATGTCTAAATCTCAAATAGTCGACAATTAGTTTTCGCTAACATTGTCATTGTCTAAAATATAATCATAAGCTTCGTCCCCATAATAATCGGATGTGTTAGCCCCGTCAATATATTTTTCCGTCTCTTCCGAATTGGCATCTTCTTCTTCCAGCTCCCTTACTGAAGCCCTTGCCCTTACAATTGACCTTGATTGTGATCTTACTCTTAACCTAAAAATATATAATTTTTACATAAAAAAAACATGTATTTTAGTGAAGCGCGCACCTTGAGCATAAGGCGCTTTAGGTGTGCCTTGCGCCTGAGGCGCACATCTTGACTACAAAGATTGGCATACTCTAATCATGTCTTCTCTTGTCATTTGGCTAATTACATGTTGAATGTTCAATTTGTGTGGCACAATCATGTCTTCCTCTCATCCTTGAAGGGTTTCCATTTAAGTTATTATATGGGAAGTTCTCTGCAGTCTCTGATAACTGGAGTTTTATTTCTCTGCAGGACAAAGGAACGGTATTACCCTTTCATTTGCTAATGTCATATCCACAGCTAAATCTGCTGAAAACCTGGAAGTCCCAAAGATGAACGGATTTGGAAAGAAAGGGAAAAAGCCGAGTCGAGTCCTCTTGTCGACTGCAGGTGGTCGGCGCTACTAAAGACTTGGCATGGCCTGACTCGTACTATGTTCTGGCTTCTTCTGTTTATTTTATTCTATCGTCCCTTTACTTGAAGATGCAAATTTGAGTGATTCTTAAGTTCAGATCCCGCAACAGGATGTGTTTTCAGTTGCAGAATTTTCATTTGCAGTGCCCTATATTTACTTCTCCATTATTTCTATTTTGTATCGAAATCGCCATGCGATTAGGGAAAATATTCTTGGCTCAAGTTTAAAGAATGCCGCTCTTGATGCATCAAGGGAGGGAAAATATTCTTGGCTCAAATTTAAAGGATGCCTTTCGTGATGCATCAAGGAACTACCAACAACAGTTAACAAGTTAGCCATTTTAAACTGGCCCACCATGGAAATATTAACCAGTTTTCAAATCTGTCCATAGAAATATATTGAAGGCTAGGGAAATGGGCCATCAGAATGATACAGTTCATTGTTTTCTCCTGAGAATCAGACGCAATTTCTGTATTTTGGATGGTCATTGTCATCTGCTTGGTTGATCCATCAAATGGCGGTGGCATTGTCATTTTATTTGGGTAATCACAATTCTGAATTTACTCAAAAACTGTAAATGTGCACACATTCCATTTTTTTATTTTTGTTGGCAAGACCCGCAAATGTTGGAATTACTAGACCGTTTGAAGAAAGTTTGCTTGTGGCTTCAATATAGATGGATGGTCACATCTACGATCATTTTTTTAAACTGACGGGTGATGTTTATCATCTGATCTAGATTCTAGACTGTATAAGGTCCCGTTTGTGCCAAAATAAGAACTTTGCTGACCGCTGCTGGCCATCAAAGTTGCTCTCCGCCCACAATATGAGCCTCGTGGCACACACTTAGAGGATGAAGACCGTATGGATGTTTGGCAAAACCCTAGGTGGACCTACAGACCAAAAATCAGCCTGATTAGTGATATCAAACCTTTGGATCTATGTACCCCAAATAATGGTCAATAATGCACAAATTCCATGATTGAAAATCAACCCACGAAAACAACTCCAATCGAACACTTAAAAATCACTAATCAGGCTAATTTTTTTTTCTCTCTGTCCATCCGGGTTGGGCCTAACGTCGATACGGTCAGAAATCTCTTAGAATATGCCACATGGAACTTCCAGTTCCCAGTAGTATTGGACATTCATCAGTGTATAACAAACGTTAAAACTTAGAATGACAATTGAGATGGATTTGTCCCAGTCTCAACTGCAAAAATCTAGTATGCAAATGTGGCCAAAAGGCTCCACGTAACAACCAAACCCTCAACCCATCTTTTAATCAGGGTTGAGTTGTTACGTGTCGCTTTCTAGCCATGCTTGCATACTCCAAAGCATGCACTTTACGAGAAATCAAAGTATTTGAGTTCCGAGTGGAGTATAGTCGCAAGGCTGAAACTTAAAGGAATTGACAGAAGGACACCATTAGAAGTGGAGCCCGGTTAAATTTGACTCACGCGGAGAAACTTACCATGTCTAGACAGACCCAAAGCTCTACAGCTTTGGAGGCATTGCTGCCGTGACCTTTGATTGACTCGAGTCAAAAGAAGAGATGCTAATAAATTATTGCTAATTAGGCCAATTAACTAGAGTCCGGCTTGTATAAGTCCCGGTCCCTACTCTTTTGGGGTCAGTGACCCCATGAATGTTGCCCACCCCTTGTGTACACACCAAAAATCCATCCTGACTCATGATTTCTAGCCGATGGGTTTGAGTTTGCCTATGGATGAGTTCTAAGCTGAAAAAAAGGCTAAAATCCAAAGGCTAGAAATCACCAATAGATCTGTTTTTGGCGTGTAGGTCCGGGTAGACAACTTTCAAACGCGAAAGAGCATGCCACGTGGCATTTGAGGAGTGTATGAGACCAGATCCTAAACAAGCCGGACTCAAATAACTAGAGGGTGCAGCAGAAAATCCTTCGAGAACATTATCCAACAGGGGCACATGCGTGGGGGAAAAATCTATGATACCGACTTCTGTACCAAAACTTCGATGCAGAAGTCCCTCAATTTGCCACGCAGTAGACTCTTTTGGGCCCACTGCCTCCCTGGAAGTTTGGCTCACATCTTGGTGGACCCACACACCAAAAATAAGTTTGATTAGTGATTCCTAGCCATTGGATTTGAGTCTTTTTTCATCATGGGCTTGGAACCAACTCAGGCCTGTTCATGAAGCCCATGATAAAAAGTGCTCAAATCCTATGGTTAGAAATCACCAATCAAGCTGATTTTTGGTGTGTAGGTCTATCATAGTGTGGGCCAGACATTCAAGGGGCAAGTGGGCCCGAACGAGTCTACTGCTTTGCAATTCGAGGGACTTCTGCATCAAAATTTTGATACAGAGAACATCCCCATGCGTGGGGCCACGCCCCCCGTATGTCTCGTCTATCTCGTAGTCGAAGAATCAAAGGTTGTCTCTTGACAAATACGATTCATAGTACTCTGGTGTGATACTGTGATGACCGACGTTCGTCGTTGTCAAATATATACTCGACCAATATGGAAACTATGAATGTTTTCGGAAGTGTGATCAGGGCACGCGTGCATAGATGACGAGGCACTCGTGCTTACCTTTTATAGCGTAACACGTGGCTGACCGACCAGTCAGCAAAGAAATTACCGCTCACACTATTAGCCACGTGGCATATTTTAAGAGATTTCTGACCTTATGGATGTTTCGCCCAACCCTCGAGGGGACATATAGACAAAAAATTAGCCTGATTCGTGATTTCTAAGGGTTGGATTGGAGTCGTTTTCATGGGTTGATTTTTAACCGTGTAAATTTAGGATTATTGACCTATATTTGGTGAACGAAGATCGAAAGGTTGGAAACCACTAATCAGGCTTATATTTTGTTTGTAGATCCACCTAGAGATTGGCCAAACATTCATACAGTCAGATCTCTCTAAGAGTGTTCCACGTGGCTCATATTGTGAGCAGTCAGTAACTTTTCAGACCAGCAGCGGTCCGCAAAGTTCTACTCCCTTTAGAGGGTAGTTTAGTCTTTTAAGTAATGATCACATGGTCCGGGGTCCATCCGTCCATGCCTCCATGGACGTGCAGTGATTTCTCGATTTAGGGGGAGTAAACCATCTGCCACAAACAATACGAGCCACGTGGCATACTATTAGAGGGCGCTGACTGTATGGATGTTTGGCCAGTCCCTCGGTGACCCTGCAAACCAAAATCCGCCTGATTAGTGATTTACAACCTTTGGATCTTTTCACCCAAATAACGCTCAATAATGCTCAAATTCCTACGGTTAAAATCAACCCATGAAAACAACTTCAATCCAACGCTTATAAATCACTAATCAGGCTAATTTTGGGTTACAGGTCCACCGAGGGACTGGCTAAGCATCCATACGGTTAACGCCCTCTAATAGTGTGCCACCTGGCTCATATCGTGGGTTGTCACAACATGTTGTGACAGAAGTTTTACCTAACAGTGTGCCACATGGCATTTTGAGATATTTCTGTATCAGTGAATCTGTATCATAGATTTTCCCTAGTTAACATAAAAAAAAAATTTCCCCTTCCTATAAATACTTTGAGTAAAACTTCTATCACACGAAATTGTAAATCACATAAAACACAGCCAATGAGTTCTCGGCACGTACAGAAGTGCTTTGCAACGTACCCATGTGCTTTTGCTTTTTGGTGTACGTGCCGAGAACTCATTGGCTGTGTTTTGTGTGATTTGCAATCCCATTGTGACAGAAGTTTTACTCAAATACTTTCTATTCACCTACACTTAAAAACTGTTTGGTCAGAGAGTAAATTCTCTCGTTTATATAAAAACCGCTTTAGAGCCCCAATGACTAAAATTGTAAGATTCTTCACCACCCTTGTCTCTGTCTTAGGTCTGCAAGACTGCAAGCTTGCAACAGTGAGGAAGAAAGTAAGATCATTTCCTCAGAATACATCTTCTCTTGCTTTTCTATGAACAATGTCTTGATTTAATTTCTTTGCTTTTCTCTCTGCATTCTTACTTTCTTTGATTTTGATCTTTTCTTGCTCTCAAAGCCTAAAAAGATAGACAATAAAACCAAGTTTTTGACAGAAGGAGAAAACTAGAAAAAGTGAGCAGGTAAGCTCTGTACTTGGTTTCAGAAATCTTGAGCCGCATGGAACTATGGTTCACCATCCTGCTCACTCACTGAGATTATAGACTCATTGAACTATGGATATTAGTAAGTATGAATGATATAAAGGGAGAATCATGTTCTATAAGCACATTTTAGTGACATGGTCAGATGGTTGTGAGTGAAAGATCACAGCCACTCACAGCCATCTGATCGATTAACAAAAGGTATTTGAGATAAAATAATAATCTTCATTGCTAGTTACAGATAATTTTATCTCAATAGGTATCAGATCACATTTGATGTCAATATTATGTGAATTTAATGAAGAATCTGTGAAAATATTCCTTTTTCCCTCTTATCATTATTGACAGTAAATCAATATGTTGTTAATGTTTTTTTTTTTTTTTTTTTTTTGCTTTGTTAGCATTCTGAGATAACAGAAGGATCTGTTCTTTCTTGCAGCTACCAAAATTTTTGAGTTCAACAGATTAACATCCGAGCTTTGTAAGTAGTAATGGTGGACTACAATCTCAGAAGTAAAGTAGACAAAACTGGTCAAGGTAGACATGCTGATCCAAGGAAAAGAAAAAAGGTCAAAGTGAATGAACGATCTAGAAAATTGAAGAACAAATCCCATGGAAAGGAAGTTGTTCACATTGATTCTGACCCGGACAGCGAGGATATTACTCCTTCCAAACCAGAAATTGGAATTGAGATTAGTAGTAGAACAGATGCATGGATGGAGCATCCTGGTTCCCACATAGAAACAGATTTTTACAACTTTGAGAAAGATCGAAGACGTGAATGCTTTATAAAAGGTCAAATCTGGGCAGTGTATGATGAGTACGCAATGCCGCGTCGATATGTTCAAATTGATAGGATTTCCTCCAGCACCAATTCTGTCTACGTGACATTTTTGAAACACACAGGATCGACTCAACCCGGCAAGAAACAGAATGACGAGGAAATGAGATGGTGTCGTTCCGTTTGTGGGACCTTTACTCCCTACTCCAAGGGATTACATATTAGTCGCTATGCCTTTTCTCATGTGGTTTATCCTCAGTCCATGAGAAGAAAAGGCAAATGGGGCCACAATATTTACCCCAAAAAGGGCGATGTGTGGGTCATCTACAAAGATGCTAGTAAAATGTGTAGTCCCAGATTGCAGAAATATCAGTTGGTTGAGATAATCTCAGATTACCGCAAAGAATATGGCGTGAAGGCCATTTATTTGGTTAAGTACGAAGGCGGGTATCGGAGCTTATTTCAAAGATTAGTAAGGGATGGTGCTGAAGTTTCAATCCAAATAGGAAGAAACCAGTTGGACGTGCTTTCGCATCAAGTCCCTTCTTTTAGAATTGAAGGAGAAAGTAATACTCTTGTTAATGGTTGTTTTGAATTGGATCCTTCTTCGCTCCCTCTCTGTATTGACAGTTTCACAGACAAAATGGAGCCCAAGCTCAATAGCAAGTCTCTGTACTTGAAATTTTTTGATTATAGAAGCCTCTTGATGAAGCAGAAGTTTAAAGAGAATATGGTCTGGGCTACATATGATGATCGAGATGGCCTGCCCCGTAGCTATGCTGTAATAGAAAGTGTGTCCGGAAGAGAAGGCGTAAATTGGTTGGAACCTTGCCCCTCTGTAGAAGATGAAAAGAGATGGTACAAGGCAGGACTACCTATTGCTTGTGGTAATTTCAGATTGAAGAAAACTACAATTACTCAAGATTATTCCATGTTCTCACATCCAATGCAATATGATTGGGACCATTGTAGTGAACAATACATCATCTACCCAAGAAAGGGCGAGGTTTGGGGGATCTACAGAGATTGGGAGATAGGATGGAGCTTAAATCCAAGAATAACTAGGGAGGAGTTCAAATTCAAATTCGACTTTGTAGAGATCCTCGAAGATTTCAACAAGAACAAGGGTGCAAGAGCTGTTTACTTGATTAAGGCGAGTGATTTCACTTGTCTATTTCAGAGACGAAGGAATGTGAACGGGGTCGAGATTCCTTTCTCTGTCAGTGGAAATGAACTCTACAGATTCTCACACCAAATCCAAGACTACAAAATCCAAGAGAATAGCAGTATTCAAAAGGGATCTGTGGTGTTGGATCCTTTGGTGGTATTCCAAAATGTAGGAGAGGATTCCACACTTTTAGAACACCCTAAAGAGATGGATACAGAAAACGAAAAGAAAGATCACAATAAGTTCATACCTGGCCAGATTTGGGCTCTGTATGATGGTCTAGACCGAATGCCTCGTTCTTATGCCATAATAAACAAAACCTTCCCCGACAAACTCAAAGTAGAGATGGCGATGCTGAGACCACACCCAATTCATGAAGAAGAGATGGAGTGGGTGGATAAGAACTTGCCCATTGCATGTGGAACTTTCCGAGTGGATAAAGAAACAATCATCAAAGAAACCTCAGAATTCTCACACTTGGTCACTCCGTGGGAAGAGGGTACGAAGCAGACGTCGTTTTACAAAATCATCCCCCAAAAAGGTGAGGTTTGGGCAATTTACCAAGATTGGGATATCAAAAAGAAGTGCTTCAATTCAGAGGAACCCCCAAGATATCAGATGGTTGAGATCATTGCAACTTTCGATAAGGAATTCGGCGTGAATGTTGCATACTTAAATAGAGTGGAAGGTCCCGGGATGGTTTTTGAAAGGCACTCACATGATGGATTCAATTTAATCAAGCGATATTCAATGAGAGAACTGCTGCAATTCTCTCATCAGGTCCCAGCAAGAATAATGGGAGATGGAGATGGTATTATCAAAGGGCGTTGGAAGCTTGACTCTGTCGGGATGCCTACCAAATCAAGACTTTTAGAGGGCAAATTGGCAGCTTAACAAGGTACAAACTGATAATTTTGTTCTTGGTGTTTCTCTTTCTTCATCTTCAGTTATGTTTATTTTTCTTAACACAAATATATGTCAGTTTTGGAAACACAGATATTGGGCTTATAAAATTCACCAATTATTGCACCGGCAAACATAAATCAGCAACTGGGTGTGACAAACATAACCAGTTTTGAAATGTAAACTACTTGTGTTGGGTATCGTTTGGACTAGCTGTGGAAGTATTCCATAATTGAAAAAGTGAAAATGTTAAATATTCTAGAATCATTTTCTCTATGGCAACTGAAAAGACCTTTTCTCCAATTTTTGACACAAGATTAACTGTTCCATGAATTATTTAAAATTGGCCTCCCATAACAATGATCTTTCTCTTACCATAATCATTGAAGGCCAGCCTCTTCTTTTTCTGTTGAACTTTCTGATTAGGACCTGTTAAGTTGCTGGTTGTATGCAAGTCTGCATCCAAAATTTGTTACTGAACTTGACGTAACTACAGAATGGGTCCTGGCACCTTAACATTTGAGCTTGCTGATTTTTCCTAGCAGGATAGCTGTAGTCCCCCTTTTTAGAAACCAACGGAGAGGCCTGAGTCACTATTACCTCACCTGTCCATGATTTTTATGTTGAATCTCTCCCTCCTATTGATTGGGATGGTCATCGTGTGGCTAGTGACAGGAGCTCTATTTTAGAAGAGTTTTCTTTTCTTTCCTTTCATTCTTCATTCCCAGCATGTCAATGACTCACATCCTCACGCAATCTTCATTTCATGGTTTTAACTCCATATGTTTTGGTGCCTTTTTGGATTCTGTTAAGCATCAGTTATTGAAGCAGCATCTTTGACTCAGTTAAGCCATTCCTAGAAACTGACTTGTGCTATCTCGCTGTATGTTGCCCATTTGTGTTTCAAATATCACAATAAACTTACCCTTATTTTTTGTCTTTCCGTTCAAACTCAGGCTTACTGGAGAACCATCCATACTTTCTCTTGCAAGTAGGCTTACAAGGCTCTCCTGCAGCAGTAGGCTTACAAGGCTTTAGCTCGTCCTGCAATGTGTTATGGAGCAGAACTTTACTGGTTTCCCCCTTCATGTTATTTCACAATCTTTTATTTATTGTATTCAGAGTATACCACCAAAGTTCATTTAATTGTGTTCTATTGTTATACTGACAGATGAGTTTTCAGTGCAGTTGGAGCTCTCTCTCGTGAGCACAACTTTTGATGGATCAACTGAATTTGGACTGTTAGTTGTGAAATTCTGCTCACATTGTGAAAACCATATTAGAAAGTTGTACAGTGAGCTCCCATACAAAATTAGAGCTTTTAAATGCTTTCACCCTAGGGCTTACTGAAACTGCGTTACCTTCGTCTGAAGGTTTGAGCAGCTTTTCTGCTAGAACTGGACCACGCCAGCACCATGCAATTGTTGGCATCCTCAATGGACTTTTTGAACTTTTAATATCACTTCCTCTTGCTCATTAAGTTTTCAACCTTTTCTTTGTCAAGTTTCCGCCACATGTAAATACTCTCTGATATCAGGCATGTACTTTAATCATTTTCAACCATCTGACTACTTGAGCGAACCTTTTGGCAAAAATGTTGCCCGACATGTGCACATTTGTTTTCAAATTGCTAAAGCTGTTGACAAAAGCCCACTTCCTCATATCAAGATTATGTCATCTACACAAATTAGCTAGCAAAATAGTAATCATAATCATCTACCCATTATTCCAACTATTTGGGGTCGGCAACATGAATCATATTTTGCCATTCAACTATATTTGAAAGGTGTATCCTCTGTTATATGTATTTAAATCCTTCTTACTACCTTGTTTCATGTCATTTTCAGCCTTTCTCTTTTCATTTTATGATCTTCAATTTGTACCAAAGCATCCCATCTCATCGGTGCCATTATTGGTCTTTGGGCTATGCCTTCTCCCAACTATCTGGGGTCGGCAACATGAATCCTATTTCAACATTTGACTATATTTAAGAGTCATATCTTATGTTAAGGTATATGTCTTCAAATTCAGTTTACTACCTTGTTTCATATCATTTTTTGGCCTTCAATTTGTTCCGAAGCACTTTTCATTGGTTTCATTGTTGGTCTCCGTTGCACATGCCGAAATTATCTCAATCAACTTTTCCTTTATCTTCATATGGGGTTACTTTTAGATTTCCTCAGTGTTTTTGTTTCTTTTTTTTTTTTGTGGATAAATGTTCAATGTTCTTGTATCTAATTTTGTCCTTAATAAATTTTTTCACTCGTCCATCTCGACATCCTCATCTCTGCTACAATCATTATATGTACATATTGTTTCTAAATTGTCCAATATTAAACTCTATAAAGCATAGCTGGTCTTACTACTATCTTGTAAAAAATTTCCCTTTAGGTCGGTAACCAGAGAAAAGTTTTTTAGAAAATGATTCATATGGGAGAGTTGGGAATGAAGGCCTTAATTTGTGAAATTTTGGCTTTCAAAGACATTAATGTTTGGGAGATGGATAGTCTTGTCTCTCTTCTTAGTCAAGTTGGTGAGAATCCTAAATTGGATACGAGGCCCGACAAAAGAGTTTGGAGATGGGATTCTCAGGCAGGCTTTACGGTTTGTTCGTATTACTGCAATTGTTTTGAAGGTTATCAAGAGGAATTCCCAGCATCTGTAGTCTAGAGGACCCCCATTCCATCCAGAGTTAAGTTTTTCGTCTGGACGACTATTCTTGACAAGACACAGTGGACCACTTGATTAGCAGGGGGCATGGTGATGCCTAATAGATGCGCTTTGTGTAAGTCGGAAGCAAAGTATGTGGATCATGTGTTTATACATTGTAGCATTACATCGCATGTGTGACAGTCCTTTATCGCTCTTTTTTGACATATATTGGGTGGTTCCTTGTCATGTGTGTGATTTTTTCCATGGCAGTTTTGTATATATATTCACAAGGAGATGTTGTCTTCTATGGCGATTGCTACCTTTTGCTGTTATGTGGACCATATGGAAAGAGAAAAATCAAGATTTTCAAAGGCAAGGAAAAAGAAGTTCATGGTGTGGTCTTGCAAATTAAGGCTCTTTCTTTTTCTTTGATCCTCTATTTTCTCCTTGTTTAAAGGATGTTTTTTTGAATCTTTTGTATATAGATGGGACGAGTTGTTAGGGGTAACCATTACCCTGGTAGATAGGTCCTATTATTTTTTCCGGGGTTCTCCCCATTTTATTAATATAATATACACACTTGTCAAAAAACAAGTGCGATCTAAAGAACTTGTGGACATTTATGGGCAAGAATAGTTTCCAAGGACAGTCCTACATAGCCTTAGTTTCATAAATACATGATCATAACTATATAACAAAACAGGGAAGTTGTCTCCCCACTTATACTCCCTCTTATCTGTTTCAACAAAGAATGGCCGAAATCTTATCCCCCAAATGGACGGTTTGACAAATGCTTTGATGGGGAGTGCCGAGGGCATAGGTCACCCACTATCAATATAACAAGTGACTGTGGTTTTCTTATACCCCCTCTTATCTTATATGGCTTCAATAATGAGTGGCTAAGATCTACTATGCTTCATATTGATGGTTGAGATTAACTCCCACCTGATGTTGACAAACACTTTGTCGAAAAGTGCCGCGGGCACGGCCACCCATGATTATAACAAGACAACTCAGTTGTGTTCTCTTATCTTATCCATCCATCTAATGTGGACGGTTAGATAAAGAGTGGTTGAGATCAAATCCATCGGTCTAATGTGGACAGCTAGATTTCAGCCACTCAATCTGCCTCATTTGACTTCAATTTATTCAAAATTTGAATTTCAACACCCTTATTTTTTTTGTTATTTTTCCATTTCTCCCTCTGTGCGTTATAATCTGTTATAACAGCCGTTATAATGGAAAAAACGGTAACGCCCCAGTCCGTTATACTGCTTGAGTGCTGAAGGCACCCAATTTTGCAAACGCTTTTGTAGAAGAGTGCCGTGGGCATGTGCCATTTACTAGTCTATATAACAAAACACAGCGGTTGTCTCCCCTTCTTATAGGCTTCATATATCCAAGGGCCCATATCAACTCTTACATAAAATAAAATTTAGACAGTTGGATTAATTTAACAGGGAAATTTTCTCCCCACTTATACCCCTCTTAACGGCTTCGCAAAGGATGGCCGAGATCTTATCCCCCAAATGGACTATGGATCTCAACCACTCACACCCGATTTTGGAAAATGCTTTGTAGGGGAGTGCCGAGGGCACGGGCCACCCACTATACATCTATATAACAAAACAGAAAGCCACTTATCCCCCCTCTTATCGGCTGCACAGAGGATGGCTGAGATCTTATCACCCCAAATGGATGGTGGATCTAAGCCACTCACACCTGATTTTGGAAAATGCTTTGTAGGGGAGTGCCGAGGGCACGGGTCACCCACTATACATCTATATAACAAAATAGAAAGCCACTTATCCCCCCTCTTATCGGCTGCACAGAGGATGGCCGAGATCTTATCACCCCAAATGGATGGTGGATCTAAGCCACTCACATCCGATTTTGGCAAACGCTTTGTCCGAGAGTGCCGTGGGCACGGGCCACCTACTAGTTCGTATACAATGGAAGGGTGTATCAACTTTAGCCACCCAAGATTAATGCTATGGGCCTCACCTCACAATCTCTCCATCTTTATGATTAATCATAGAACAATTTTTATCACTAGCGCTAGTGATCAGATGATCAGATGATCAGACGTAATTACTAATAACTATTGCCTCTCCACTTGACAAGTACACATGATAATTGATAACCCCGTTTTGAAATTTTGAATTTTAAATAGGTCGTGATGTAACAGGTAGACTTGACGCCAAAGCATCAGTACGAGCACACAAGTTTTACTCAAGCATCAGGTAGCATGCTTTTTGTTACTGCCATCTGGGCCTACTGACCGCATGGATGTTTAGCATACCCCCTTCATTCGAAAAAAAACAGATTGGTTGATGATTTTTATCCGTTGGATTTAATATCCAAAAAAAAGGTTGATCCAAAGGCTAGAATCACCTCTTAAAAAGTACTAAAATCTAATGGCTAGGTAGTACCAATCGGGGTGATTTTTGGTGTGTAGATTAACCAAGGGGTTGGCTAAACATCAATGCGATCACTGGGCCCAAAGGGCAGCAGTGACTAACAAAAATCACGCTACCTGACGCCTTTGCGTTAGGTCTACCCTGGGTACTTGTCATGTGCAAAGGTGCTAGTGACCATGTTTGATCACTAACTCTAGTGATCAAAAGTGAACTCGGATAGTTGAACTTATTTTGGTAAAAACTTGTAAAGAGTCTTTCGATCGGATATTCTTGCTTGCAGTGGAGCTCCTTTGACTCGAGCAAGATTTACGGTCTATGGACAATGATGAGGCTTGACCGATGCATCCGGTGCTCAACCTTGATGGCGTAGCGGCCCCTTGGGGCTGTTGGTTTGATGTTGCAACCCCAGAGGGCTATCCGCTGTGATTAAGCTAGGCCCCTTGCGCCTTGGCTGTTTCTCGTTTGGACTGCACAGACGAGAAAAACTTTGATGTCCACCCTGAAAATTGTCATGTGGCATACTCTATGGGCCCACTTGGCCTACCACTTCATGGACCTAAAGTCCAAAAATTAGCTTGATGGGTGATTTATGGCCGCTGATTTCGAGCATTTTTCACCGGGGAAATTTTGTAGCTGTTGGATTCAATCAATTTTTTTGGAATGCTCAAATCCAATGGCTAGAAATCACCATCAGGCTGAATTTTTGGTGTGTAGGACCACTAGGAGTTAGGCCAAACATTCAGGGGTCGGAAAGGGTTCTTTCTCAGCCTAGACTGGTTGACCCTGTGCAGCATAGGTGCAACCATGCTCTCTAGGTGTTTGTCTTCTGTTATGAGGCATATAGAGAGCAATAGTCCAAATTAGACACTGGATATTTTAGACAGACAAAGCTACTAATCCTGGAGGGTTGGACCAACCATTCAATGGGTACCACCTTGGAAATCAGTAATCACAACGCCAAAAGTTGATCAGACTTGGCTAATCATAACCATCCAACCTTTTTTAACCACCTCACAACTCGGTTTCTATGTTTAAGGATTGAGTGGCGTGTCGAATACATTCATACTTGCAAGAGGTTGGGACCCAAGGTGATCTCCAAGGTCAAAATTCAATCTGAATGGATTATGGCAACCTCCAACTGTTTCCCAAATTGTTTTCAACTGTCCAAAAGAATGTAGTAGATTGGATGGTTGTGATCATCAAATTTTGTTGATTTTTTGACCTAGGAGATCTCATCGGTGTGGAACCCCATCGAATGAAGGGTCGAACCGGATGTACGAACATCCCGATGCTGCGTTCCTAGACAGTTACCAGCTATAATATTCACTGAGATTTAAAACCATCATATAATGTGCTAATCAACTATGATATTAAATATCGATATGGGTAGTGTAGGCATTAAACCCAAACATAACCAGAGGAAATTTACATTTAAAAATTCAAAACACACCCAAGCGAGGCTTTGAGAGAACTAGTTGTGGAGCATGGGAGGCAATGCATCAGGTTCCAGGTGCCAAGAGCCTTCGGGGATACCATGGCTTTCGATTCCAGGAACAATGAAAGCCGGTATCCGGTGAGAGAAACAAAGCATCTCCGTTTTTGAAACTGACCGGATCAACTCAAAGCCATCATACAGTTGCCTCTGAAAGAAAGTCATACAACCCTTCACCTCAATCAAGCTGGCTATTCTCATCTCCGCGTCCTCGGAGAAATCTGAAAGGATCTCGACAACCCGGCATTGGAAGTCACTATAATCAGATTGCTTCCATCCGGCATTCCAGTTCTTGTACACTGCCCAAATCTCACCTTTCGTAGGGTAAATCGTGTAAAAAGATTTCTTCATGCTGCGCTCGCACTTTACTAAATGTGAGAACTGGGACATTCCTAAGTTGAGTCTGGTTCTCCCAGCTCTAAACAATCCACAGACAAATGGTAGATTCTCTTCGACCCAGTTGATCTCATCATCAAGCATGGGGTGAGGCTCCAAGAATGTCACACAAACTTCAGTCCCTGAAATCACATTGTTTACTATAGCATATCGTCGAGGCATAGAATCCGGACCATCATAAATGGCCCATATCTGATCTGATGTAAAATCCTTCCATGACCATTTAGGCTTCAAGGATCTGGTGTCGCCCCCTGAACTTATGGGAGGAGTAAGCGATGAGTGGTGGGTTAAGCTGGAACAATTGCTAGAACTCCCTTCCTCTGATGGTTTAGCCATATCCCCGATAAAATCCCCAGGAACAGCCAATGGGTCCAATTCGAACATCCCATCTGAAACTTTGTCCCTCTCTCCACCTTTAAATATAAATGCTGGGACCTTATGAGAAAACATGAACAAGTCGTTCACAGGAACTTGGAAAGAGAATTCACTCCCTTTGTTCGAATATCTCTGGAAAATGCTTTTGAATCCCTCTACCTTTGCCAAGCCTGCAACCATCACACCCTTCTGCTTCGAATAACCTGTGATGATTTCTACCATCTGGAATCTGCATCCCTTCATTGTTTCAGGATCAGAGCACCAATCAAATGGTTGCCAATCTCTATAAATTGCCCAAACCTCACCTTTTTGGGGGTAAATTTCGACTTGCTCATTTGTTAAGCCTTGAACCTGGTAGACCATATGGGAAAACACCATTCGTCCACCCACCACCATATTACTCCTATCCAGGTCAAAGGGCCCACAGGCAACAGGCAAGCCCACCTCACACCATCTTCTCTCATCTGCAGTAACAGGTGCTGGTTTCAACCGTGTAATGCACAATTTGAAGGGTGAGTGTCCAATGCTATTGATTCGAGCATAGTTTCGAGGCATATTTTCTTGATCGTAAGCAGCCCAAAGCTGACCCACTGCAAATAACTCAGCCTTTCTGTTTTTATCAAAGTCGTAATAGTCTGGATCAGGCCCCTTGCAAGTCATGGAATTCATTGACCAGGATGGGCTCCCGAATGAACTTCCAAAACCCATTGGGGAACCCATACTACCTACTGGTCTCTTCACTCCTGCATTCCCTATATTGTTGATGCAAGCAGGAACCCAGCTCACTTCTTGGGCACAAATTTTCTCCCTCTGTTCATCAATGGCATGGGAGACAGCTAAGACCTCAGATCCCATAGACATAGCAGAATTCCGCACCCCACCTAAATCTCCTAGTCTCTTTGAAGGAAGCTTTCTTGAATTGCTCACTCCATTACTTCTATCTGAAATCTCACTAAAAATCCTTTTACACCCAGAAGAACTTTGTGAAGTAGGTGTCCTTTCCTCCTTCATTATTTCAAGATCAGATGGTTCCTGCAAATTCACAGATCCATGAAGATCCCAGCTCACAGCCCTCTTTGAATCAAACTCTGATCGCTTTTCTTTATCTGAAAGCACAGAAAATGCCTTGTGGACAAGTGTCAGAGCAGATTTGGTGCCAGGGAACTTATTTTTTATGGGTTCCAAGAGATTGGTGAGCATCAGATACTTAGATTTTATGTGAGATTCATCTGCTGCTGCATTGGTCTGGAGAACCCAATACCAATCGGTCACACAGCCTGGTAACCTAAAGTCGGTGGTGCATAGTATGTCACAGACAGTTATCATTTGAGATATGTTATCAAGTGCTGGAAAAAGATTACACGCTTTGATTAACTTCTCCCTAGCACCCATGTAATCGCAGTTTTCAATCATTGTTTCTGCAGTCTCCTTTTCTCGAATAGCAGCCTCCACCTTATCGCAGTCCATCTCTCCCTCTATATAACTTATTCTTTCTCTCTATTTCTCAAATTCAAATCCTAGTTCTTAGAATTCCCAAATTCAAAAATCTTCAACATAACCAACAAGTCATACTTCCTGGTTCCATCCCATACTCTCCAAATCCAATTGTTTCTGAAAGAATTCAAAAAAAATTAATAACAAAACAAAGGCTAGGTTAAAGATATTCTTCCATCAACCTCTGTACAAGACAGAGAAGAACAGTAGATAATAATCAAAGAAGGTACATTTGGAACCTTTCTTGATGTTGAGTTAGCATAAACCCCTAAATTCCAAATGGGTCTTGAAAAAAAAAGGAAAAAAGGAAAAGAAAAAATTAAACCCAGATGGTGAAATCCTTGGGATAACATTCTAAAGTGCCAAAATCAAAACAAAATGAATAAATGTGTGTGTTTGGATCGCCATTTTTGCGCCACAAAAAAGGGAGATATTTTTAAGAGCTTTTTTGAGAAAAAAAAATATTTTTCTCTTTTGCCACAAAAAAAATGGCGATCCAAACAGGCCCTAAATCTCCAAATGGGAAGGTTAGGAAAACAATGTTTCTTTTAGTCTCAGCAAAATCCCTGGAACCGAATGCCTCGATGTTCTTTTCAATGTGGTTAAAGTTAACGGTTTTTTTTTCCTTTTTGAAAGATAGATTAGTTGAAAGAGCAACAGAGAGGACAAAAAGAACACCTCAAAGTCCGGATCTTAGAGAAAAGAAATGGGTTTTGAAAGAATCAGAAAAACCCTAGTAAAACCTCTAAAATTATCGTTTTTAGAGATCATCTCTGCATCTGTCTACACGTTAATCTGAGAAAACAAAAACCCATTTTTTCTGTAACTCTCATAAGAAACCCTAGAAATCAAATCTGAAAATTTTCAGAGTTTTAGTTTGCATAAGAAATGAAATCTGGATGAGAGAACTCACACTTTCTTTGAGCTCTGATCCTTCCAGTGAAGTGGAGTGACTAACAGCTAGACAAGAACACCCGCCAAACGTATCCGCGGTCGTTGTCTTCTCTCTTTGTTGATATAAACGACTCTAAATTTATTACCGAATAATCCCTCGTTCTTGAAACTGAAAGAATGTACTTTTTTTTTTTTTGGGTAGCCCGTGCTCGGCACAGAGTGGAACTTTGCTGACTGCCGACCAGTAGAAAAGTTGCTGACTGCCCACAATATGATTATGAACCACGTGGCATATTCTTTGAGAGGGAATTTTTGAAGCAGCGAAGCAGTAGCCAATCACATGGCGCCTCAACCTGCTGTTGAAAAAGCATGTCTGGATTTGTACGAAAGTAACAGCCGGTTGTGGCCTATGCGATTGGCCACTGCTTCGCTGCTTCAAAAATCCAGTGCTTCAAAAATTTTCTCATTTTCTGATACTTTGACCGTACGGACGGCGACAAACTGAGTAGGCGAAGGACCCCTGCATGTTGTGAGCGAAGCCGATCACCGCACACAATACGGACACGTGGAACACTCTTAGAGGGCGCTGACCGTATGGATGTTTGGCCAATCACTAGGTGGACCTACAAACCAAAAATCAGCCTGATTAGTGATTTACAACCTTTCGATCTTTGCTCTCAAAAAACGCTCAATAATGCTCAAATTCCTACAGTGAAAATCAACCCATGAAATTACCTTCAATCCAACGATTAGAAATCACTGATCAGGCTTATTTTTGGTTTGTAGGTCCACCTAGTGATTGGCCAAACATCTATACGGTCAGAACCGCTAATAGTGTGCCACGTGGCTTGTATTGTGTGCTGTGATCAACTTCGCTCACACCCGACTGTGAGCAAAGCCGATCAGTCCAGGATAAGAGCCGCCTGGCACACTCTTAGAGTATGCTGACCGTATGTGTTTGGCCAATCCCTCGGTGGACCTGCAAACCAAAAAGCAGCCTTATTAGTGATATCAGACCTTGGGATCTAGTACCCCAAATAATGGTCAAGAAGGCTCAAAATTCCCACGGTTAAAATCAACCCGCGAAAATGACTCCAATCCAACGCTTAGAAATCACTAATCATGCTAAGTTTTGCTTTACAAGTCCACCAAGGGACTGGCCAAACATCCATACGGTCAGCGTCCTCTAAGAGTGTGCCACGTGACTCTTATTGCAGACTGTGATTGGCTTCGCTCACAGCCGGGTGTGAACAAAGTTTACTCCTAGATGGGCATACAGACTAAAATTATCCTGATTAGTGATTTCTAACCGCTGTATTGGAGACGTTTTCATGGGCTGAGCATTATTGACCATTATTTGGGTACAAAAGATCCAAAGGTTTGAAATCACTAATCAACCTGATTTTGGTTTGTAAGTCCACCTAGGGATTGGCCAAACATTCACACAGTCAGCATCCTCTAAGAATGTCCCACGTGGCTCATATTGTGGCAGTCAGCAAAGTTTTATTTCGCAAAAAGGATCACAAATGTAATAAATAGGTCATGATGTAGCACAATTTGTGTTATCGCTGCCATCTGGGCCATTGACCGCATGGATTCTAGCCGTTAGAGTCAACATTTTTCTGAGTACTAAAACCAATGGCTAAAAATCATCAAACAAGCTGAATTTTTTTATGAATGTTTATTGAGGGGTGGGCAAAAAATCCATGCGGCCAATAGGTTAGACTCCAGTCACAAACTGCTCTACCTAACACCATTTGGTGTCAGGTCTACCTTGTTAAATCATGACCCTAAAAATAATAATAGTAAAAATTTCATCATGATTAGAAATTATTATTATTATTATCAATATATAAATAACATAATTAATTAAGAGAAGTTGCAGAGAGAATGTTTGTATCTTAGAATTTTTATTTACAAGCCTAAATATTGTAATAGGTGCTCGCCTCTAATCTTCTTAGAGTTTTGCGCCACAACTAATTACATTGTAGCCAAAATTGAATCCATGTTTGGATGCAAAAAGTGTCCATATAACTTTTGGATTAATCTCTAGTCCAGCTGTGTTGGTCATACATTGTCCAGCTGCGGCAGCAAAGAATGACACGTGGTGGTATATGGACCAGGCAACAGGGAGAACAAGTTTATGGGTTCTTATCTCAATCCCAAGAAATCGGACGAAGGTGATAAAAATGGAGACTTATCCCTTCCCAGAAAAAGGAAACTCCTCCCTTCCCCTTCCCCTTCACCTTCTCCTTTCTCTTTGGAAACGAGAAGTAAAAGCACTTCTTCTTGTACTAGAAGTTACTTAGTTGATTTTTTACCTCCAAAAAAATTATAGAAATTAAAAGCATCAAGAGGCCTTCTAATTTTTGAGAAGTAATTTCACTTAAAAGTTAAAAAAAAAAATTGCTTCAGTTTTAAGTTAATTTTTAACTTTTCAACAGTTAAAATATGAAACACATCCAAACTAACTTATGGCTTATAAAAGTCAATAAGATATTTATTTTCGTGTCGCCAAACGCCCCCTGAGGATCTATGCATTTGGTTGACTTGGAGACTTAGATGGGCCAAAAACATATTGGTAGCCAAGGGGGCCCTTGCGTTAGCTTTAGTATAGATTTATAGATATAGGTGTGCATATAGAAATCTTAAATTACTAAAAATGTCAAATTATAATTAAAAATATATTTAGCTCATATTGCGCTCTATCATCAAAATTTTACTCTTAGAAAAAAGAGGAGAGCTAGTCAATACTTCAAATTGGGTACTGGGGTATATGTTCTTAACCACTAGATGTGTGCCACGTGTTCTGTTTGTCCAGGTACTAATTTTCCGGTCTACAGTACCAAGACAATACCACTGAGTGCACTCACCAAAATAAACTGTGAAGGTTAAAAGTGAATAGGGTTGTTATAAGGTCACCGGTGGTGACTCAAACGAGGGGCGCACAGGGGAGATCTCCTAGGGCTGATTTTGGGCCAGGATGATATCCTCATCACTGAGATCATCCTACAAAAATAGACCATTCTAAAGTGGCTGACCCCGCCAAATATGCTCTTTAGAAAATGAATGGCTCAAAATGAAGAGCACATTTTGATGGGGTCGGAAAACTCGGACTGGCCTGATTTTTTTGGGGATGATCACGACGGTGAGAGATCATCCTCACACAAAATCAGCCCTAGGGAATCACCCATGTGGGCCCCACAGCGGTCGTTTGAGTCAAACGCCGTTGGACACTATAATTATCCGTGGGGCTGCAACTCGGGCGGGTTGGGTCGGGTTGGACGTCAACCCTAACCCAACCCAACCCAATCCAAAGTCGGGCCTAGATTTTTCAACCCTAACCCAACCCAATAGGGTTGGGTCGGGTTGATCGGGTAGGTCAATTTTTTATTGGTTGGAAATATTGTTGAATTTTTTCATATTAAAATAATTTATCGGTAAATACAATAGCCGTTGTGCTAACCATGATTTTAAAAACGGCCGTTTAAATGGTTTAAACTGCCGTTTAAACGGTAACGCCCCAAGCCTATTTCCGTTTAAACCCGTTTTATCGGTTTTGAAAAAAACGGCCGTTAAAACTGTTTAAATCCGTTAAATTCTATTTTTTATTTTATTTTCGAATTTCAAAATTTGAATTTCAGCGCCACTTTTTCCGTTTTTTTCAATTAAAAACCGTTAAAATCCATTTAATTCTGTTTTTTTTTTTTTCTATTTTTGCCCTTGATCGTTTTAATCCGTTTTAACGGTAACGCCCCCAGTCCGTTTAACCGTTACAATGGCCTCCTTTAAACCTTGGTGCTAACCATTAAATAATAGCATAACTTCATTTCCAAAGCTCGTGAAAGAAAACATGATATTTTCATAATAACGGAAAAGTTCTTTAACTAAAATGCATGATAAAAATCATTAAAGAAATAACCAAAAACAATTGTTAGAGAAAAACATGATATTTTCACTGTCAACCGATCACATAAAATGTTAAAATATAATTTCAATGACATCTGGTAATATCACACAAAGGTTGTAGTTACTAAGGACAAACATCCATGGGTTACTGCATTTGCCAAAATGTAGTATGAATATTTATCGGTAAAACTAATGGGTTATGATCGGGGGACAACATTTTTTACAACAAAAATTGGCATCGGCCAATTTGTAAATTAGAAGTATTGGAATGAGATGATTTTTGGCAAGGATGGTCTCTATAGTGAGGAGATCATCCTCATAAAAATTCAAATCAATCTGATATTCGTAGACTGGTTTACAAGTTGAAGAATTATGGACCGTTTATTTTTATCGTTAACTTGAAAACCACATTTGATGGGGTTAGAATTTTCAGAATGTGCTGATTTTTTATCGGGGTGATCTATATGATGAGGAGATCATCCTCATCAAAAATCGGCTATTGATTTATTTTCCATGTGGGTACGTCAAAATTGTTATAAAAAATGTTGTATGAAATTGTTGTCCCCCAATCCATAATTCTTCAACTTGTAAACTGATCTACGAATATTGGATTGATTTGAATTTTTGTGAAGATGATCTCCTCACTATAGATACCATCCTCGCCAAAAATCCTCCCATTCCAAGACTTCTAATTTATACATTTGCATGTGCCAATTTTTGTTGTCAAAAATATTGTATGAAATTGTTGTCCCCCTATCCTGACCCATATATAATGGGGGGATTTTTGGCGAGGATGGTATCTATAGTGAGGAGATCATCTTCACAAAAATTCAAATCAATCCAATATTCGTAGATCGGTTTACAAGTTGAAGAATTATGGACCGTCTATTTTTATTGTTAACTTGAAAACCACACTTGATGGCATTAGAAATTTCAGAATGTGCTGATTTTTGTAGGGGTGATCTAAATGATAAGGAGATCATCCTCACCAAAAATCAGCTATTGATTCATCTTCCATGTGGGTACGCTAAAATTGTTGTCAAAAATGTTGTATGAAATGTTGTCCCTCAATCCTGACCCACATATATATGGCTCGGGTTGGGTTGGATTGGGCCAAGCCTCAACCCTAACCCAACCCAATTTGATCGGGTTACCAAAATTCCGGCCCAAGCCCAACCCAAGTTCTAAAAGGGCTAACCCAACCCAACCCTAATATCGGGTTCAACCCGTCGGGCTAGGGTTGAACCCGCCCAAGTTGCAGCCCTAATTATCGGAGTGGAAAACAACTTCGTCACCATTTCTTCTTTACGTTTCGAGCTCCCATTTCATCTCGTTCGCATTCACTGACAGACCGGTCGAAAACCTAGCGAGGTACGCCTCTACAAAACCCTAGATTAAAAAAACCCTGGATTTCAGAAACCCTAGATTTTCTGGGTTTCGAAAATTTACAGGTATTTCTGAACATAATGGATCTCAGATTTTTTATTTTATTTAGTTTCGATCTTCGTTGTTTTCTTAATGTCTGATTTTCGTTTTCGCCGTGAAGTGTTCATGGGAAAGGAACGCGAGTTTTCGGTGATGGAAATCGACGAGAAGAAACCCCAAATATCCGATCAGATCAACCCAAAATTCTCAATCAATGGTTCATCTCCTGAATTCCGAACTTTGATCTTTTGATTTTGGATTTTTTATTTGTAACATTGCTTGATTTCGTTTTGCGGAATTTCCAGTGTTGCAGCTACTGAAATCTGCTCAGATGCAGCACGGGTTACGCCACGGGGACTATACTCGCTATCGGTATGATATCTCTAATCTGAGTTGATTTCTTTCAATTTCGACACCCATTGCTACTTAATTTTTTGTAATATTTTTTCTTCGAATGCGTCATATTTTTTCTTGTTTAGAAGAAGTTTTGATGAAGTTAGTTCACCAAGACTTTATTTTTGATTTATAGGAAATACTGTACGGCGCGATTGAGGAGATTGTATAGATCGTTGAAGTTTACACACGGTCGTGGGAAATACACTCGGAGGGCCATAACAGACTCCACGGTCACTGAAGTGAGGTACGTCATGCTTATCATGCCTTTCTCTTATTGAATTTTAATGTAGAACTGGAACACTTGAGGCAATGCGGTTCAAAGACCGGTGATATATCTGTTAACTCCATAGAAACTGATACAATGAACTGCTTAAATAATTATGTCGTACATTTCCTATTACACTTTTATTAATTATGTTTTGTACAAAATACTTACGATGGTCACTTGATCTCACATCACAACCAACAACTACTGAATCTCTCTGCTTATTGATAAAAAGGGAAAGTTCATCGGGATTGGAATCCTTGATACAGGAAAAAGTTATTTTCTGTATGTTGCACGATGATCACAAACACTCGTCAATCTCTTGGCTCTTTAAGTTCACCGTGAGATTGCTGCATACTTGCATCCTTTGTTGGTCAGGTGGTTTTCTGCCACCTTTTTGAAGGACATAAAAGATAATGAATGCAATATGGTTGCTACTTCCAATTTATGCTTTATAGGTTACTGCTTGGGACAAAAAGGCTCTATATGTTCTCTGAGATAGAATTGCTCTTTGATTCTTTCTTTTGAAAGGAGCCACAGAGGGGTCCTTCTCTATGTTAGCAGGCAACAAGCATGCTCATTTTTTTTCCTTTTCTCTTATGCTAAATGATATGTTCTCTTGCTTCATTTCTGTAATTTATCACTACAATTGAGTGTCCTGTGCGAATAATATGCTGGGTCATGTTGCTTAGGCATTCACAACCAGAAATTTTAATTAAAGCTGTTAGGCTTTTTAGTGCTGTTTTTCTGTACGTTCCTGGACTGAGGCAGTATTGAGTGTTGGTTATTTTTATTATACTTAAACAGCTAGCTTGGGGTTTGACAAGTAAATATTGTTTGTGAGAGGTCTTTCAATCATTGCAGAGCTATATCTTAAATATTTGTGAATTATCAGTTGTAAAATCAAAAAACTTTTGAAGGAAAGGGTCAAGATATGCAAGCAATCATTATGAACATAAAGGGTATGATGCTCTTATGGTTGAAGTGTTTCAAGAAGTGTAGGGGGCTTTTCCTTGAAGACTTCGTTTTTGGATGGGACCTTTTATGCTTGAGAGATGTATGATGCAGTTTGCATCGATTTTTTGTTTTCTCATTCTTTGTTTTTAGTTTCAAATCAGTTTTAGCAGGCCATCTTTTTATTTTTTGATAAGGTAAAGATTTATTGAAGAAAACGAATCTACAAGGTTCACGGGAGGTCGATGAAACCTCCCGAGAGAGAAACAGAAAAAAAGGAAACGAGGGAGCTGGCAGGCCATCTTGACCTCTAAAGCTGGTTCCCTTGTAATTTGCTTGGCTTTTGCCTTGAATTAATACAATTCTATACCTATCAAAAAAAAAAACACGAGAGCTGTCATTTTTTCTGCAGTTATTTAGAAATAATGTAGTCTTTCCAAGTTGTCAACTTAACAAGGCTATGAATTTTGGATTTTGGACTCGAATAGGTTTCTCCATCTAGTTCTTTATACGGCAGAAAGGGCTTGGAGCCATGCCATGGAGAAGAGACAATTGCCAGATGGGCCAAATGCACGCCAACGCATCTACTTGATTGGTAGGTTGAGAAAGGCAGTAAAGTGGGCTACACTTTTTGCACAGTTGTGTGCGGTCAAAGGAGATTCCAGGACATCACTAGAAGCTGAGGTGTGTGGTTTATTTTTGTTATTTGGTTGTTTAAGCTGTATTTGTGGCGCATGTTCCTTCTTCACACCTCCAAACAGGTCTACTGCCATTAACTACGACATTGATGATCTCTAAATGCATATATTATCCCTATTTTGCAAATCTATTGGGTAGTCTGTGAATACTGATCATTTTTGGAGGTTAACTAAATGTATTGTGACTTTTCTCTTTTCCAATTGAGGAAGTTTTGATTTCATTTATTTTTATTTTTATTTTTGATTAGTAAGTTTTGATTTCCAATTGTGCAGGCATATGCCTCTTATATGAAGGGGAATCTACTATTTGAACTAGATCAAAATTGGGACACTGCATTAATGAATTTCAAAAATGCGAGGTGGGTTTCTTATCCTTATATTTGTTGTAGTGTTGGGAACTACAAAGAGATTGTTTCTCCTGATCAGTAAAGTTATGTGGTTTATAGAACACCGTTAGCAAATAAATCTTTAGGGTGTGTGTGTGTGTTTTTCTGATAGGTACAGTGAGAAAATATATTAGCAAAAGCTAGGTATAACTTCAACGATTCAATTAATTGTCTGTGTTTCACCTGCTCTCTTTCTATACATAATTTCCTCCAAGAGATCAGAGATGCCTATCTAGCCTGGATTTTTATTTTATTTTATTTGATAAAATATGATTGTTGGCTAACTTATGTGAGACTGATAGGGCTGTTTATGAGGAACTTGGAAAATATGGAGACCTAGAAAATCAAGTAGTGTGCCGTGAGCGCGTTGAAGAACTGGAACCAAGCATCCGGTATTGCCTACACAAAGTTGGTGAATCAAACATACAAACTTCTGAACTTTTAGATATTGGCAAAATGGAAGGACCTGCATTGGACCTTTTCAAAGCTAAACTGGAGGTGAGATTGGTTCTATGCTGACATCAACAATACGTGTCTTCAATCTGAATGCCTTTATTTCTTCATCAATGATTTCAATACTCAAGTGTATGCACGCCTCTTATTCAAAATTGCAACGCTGGTCTTTTCGGACAGAAAACTCTGCATTTGCCAAGATATACCTGTAAGCTTAGGAAATAATGGTGAATCTGGTGACGTTTATCTGAAATATGTTATGTTGGTGTATATTTATCCCAATTGATTTTCATTTACCCAAAGTGTGTCCCCTGGAAGCTGTCCAAGTCATATTGAAGACCTGAGATTTTTTTTTACTTTGCCGACTGGCCCGACTCAGCTTACAATCATCATCATTAGTAAAGTTAGTTGAATGAGACCCCTATACAAGTCGATATTTTTGTCATGTGATCCACCGGATAACTTGGAAAAGGAAGAACAATATTTTGAGAGGGTGTTTCTGTTTTAATGCTGCCTAAAATACTTCCTTCATAATTGCAGTAAAGACTGGTCCGTCTAAGATTATTTTTGGGGTGGTAGAGTTCTTAAAGTGTTATATCTGCTCATCATAGAGGTGGATTTCTATACTGAGGCTTAGGATTGAAGGTTAGCCACCCCGAAGGGGTGGTCCCTTGATTTGATGAGATTATGGACTTGATATCTTATTTCCATGGTCTGGAGGTCTGTCTTGTTATTGTAGGTTGTGCAGATTGCAGAAAGCTGGCTTGAGCCTCGATCCGCTTATTTTGTAATCATACGTGATGGAGATGGTTACTACTTACGAGCCAATCTCCCACTCTCGGAAATATTTTTTTTGTAGATTTGTAAGGAGCTATTGATGATATGGTTGAATTTAAGTTATTCATTGCCTTTATTGCATTAGTTTAGTTATAATCTTGGTTAAATTCAGCAAGTTTTCCTAAAGTACTCAGTTGAATATGAGATATGATTCACTCCAACTGATATATTCAACCATATTGATTTGAGTCAAACCGACTTGACCCCTGTTTGCTTGCGCTTTACAAGTTTAATGGCACAAGTGAGTAGAAGCATTGGATTTTCATTGTTGAGGAATATAAATGTTCATTAGAGATATTTCCCTACACTTCTAGTAAGCTGCTCCTTTCTAGAATTTATTCTTTAATATTAACATCTTTTTGAACATTTGCTATCTTAGCATCCTTTGCGTTATACCAAAGAAACTTGTGTTCGTTGGATCCAACTCATCGAAGCCTTCTTTTTCTGTGCTAAATTCTTTTACCTATGGACACTGAAGTTAATATTTGGTTTCAATGGCTTTGTCAGGTTTCTTCCTGATAGAAATCTACAAAAGTTATATTTATGTGCTAAGAGTGTAGTTAACATTTACCTCAGCCATCAACCATGTTCTGAACTATTTCTTGCATTATTTCTGGTTTGCAGGCTGTTATGGATGAGGCAAGATCCCAACAGGCAGCATCCTTGACAGAGTTTTATTGGCTTGGTCATAGGTTTCCAATCTCTAATGCTAAGACCCGGGTCTCCATTCTGAAAGGTTTGTGGTAGTTTTCTTCTTTTTGATGAATGCAGCGTTACTGTTGGAAATCAAATAGTCATAAAATAATAGTTTATGTAGTTTAAATTTATAAAAGTATCTCTCCTCTATCTGTATCCTTTGTGAAGTAACGTGTTCTTGTGTTGTTATCTCACTTTACTTTGATAAACAGGTTATGCAAAAGCTACACTCAATTGATTACTTCGTCCCTGACATGAGGTCTTCATAATTCTAAAATGTTCAGAACTTTTTTATTTTTTGGGTTTTGTGACTGGAATTTTTTCTTGCAAGTCTAATTGATGAGAAACCCCTTGATGTCTTGAGATTTGACCAAAAAATTGGGACTTCAGATTTTTAGTGGTTTTGGCTGATTTGGGTGCTCCTTGTTCCATTATGTACTTTTCTTTTAGATAAGTAAAGATGTATTAATTAAAGAGGAAAAAATCCTATACAGAGAATAATAATAATAAAAGAGAGAAAGAGGGTCCTCCAAAGAGGAAAACCATAGCCAGAAGTTACCAAATCACCCCCTTGAGATGTTCCTTGGACAAAATTCCCCCAATTTGAAGAAATATTAGCATAGGAAACCCCATCGAATTCGTTAAGTGTTGCCTACTTTAATGTGCACACTTAGAACACTAAGGAATTACAAAAATGTAATCCTTAAGTAACATGAAATAAAAATGCACCAAATCAAACCCTAGACATTAAAGTCTCTAATGCAACAAAGAAGGAATTGTAACTAGGGTGTGAGGGGTAGTAAATGCAACAAGTTTAAAAACTTGAGGGAAGCCCCAAGGTCGAACCACAAGGATTGGGGTATAGTGTTCTAAAACTAGGTTACTACATGCATGGTGTGGTGAAGAAATGGAATGAGAGTGGTGTGTGCCAAGAGATGAAGCGTGTGAGTGAATGCAAGAAAGTTAAAGGAGTAGGTAGTGTGCTATAAAATAACAAGATAAGTAAAATATTTGAAGGAAAATCAAGAGATAAGAGTTTGGGCATTAAGATTTGGCCCATCCCATCATCTTGGTCCTTATGGAGACAACTCACAAAGGGAGAGAATCAACTACTAAGTTTTTCTCCCCACTAAAGATGTAACAATGAAGCTCATAAATAACATTCAAAAGTAGGGTTTCTACCAAGAGGTATTTTCAAACTATAAAAGCATACTAGAACTAAGAAGTGTTCTAGGGGTAAAAAGAGAGCAAGTATGAAACTACAAGACTATGGATGCATGACATACAAAGTTAAAAGCACTCAGAAAAGATCTCACAAATTAAGATATAATAAAAATATCTCACTTCATTCATAAATGTAATCACAAACTACAAGGTGTACATGATACAACATGTGAAAGTGAAAACAATATAAAAAAAAGGTCGAGAAAGCCCATTACAACAATAAGCTCATTCATTGGTGAGTTCCTCCATAAGTCTCAAGAGAGATGAGATGTCTTCTCTATGCCCAAGTAGAAAACTAGCCAAGCATAGTGTGGTTGGCCATGAAAAATAAGTAAAAAGAGAAAGAGATAAGAAGAATGAGAATGGAGAAGAGACTTGCTGGGGATTCTTTAGCTCTCTCAAGAAAACTCACAAGAGAAAAGAAGACCTTCTCATAAGCTTATATAGAAGATGGGAGGTGGTGAGGTGGAAGGTGATGTGGAAGAGTGATAAATGGAGATCCAAGGTGGAGATGAGGTGGAAAGAGATCAATGGTTGGAAAATGGAATCAATGGGGGAGGATTTGTACAAGGTTAGCCTTGCAAAATGTGGTATGTTTGATCTCCAAGGAGTTGGGTGTGTTGGCTTTTGATTGGTTGGTCTTTCCAAGAGAAAAAAAGTACAATTTTTCTATTGGTGGTTCCCAAGAGAGATTTGACTTTTTTTTTTTAATTTTGAAGTCTCCCATGTTGTGTCTCAATCACACATGTGAGGTCTAATATGTAGCTTGGAGGTGGCTTAGATGGTTTGAGAAACTCCCATGTGGCCTGCATGGCTTCAATGGCTTGGTGGCTTTCATGGCTTCATCAACCACTTAGTTATGGCTTGCATGGCCATGATGCTCTATAAAGCTCTCAAGAATAATCCAATGGCTAGGGAGCTTCCATGTGGCACACATTTGGAGATGGTCTATAGGGAGTTAGATCTTCCTCGATGATCCTACGCATCCATGATAATCTATTGGCGATCCACCATTATCCTACAATTATCCAATGTACACGTACTGAGGGTCTAAATCGGATATGATATGCATGAGACATCTAGGATGCATTTTAGGCATAAATGCGGAGTTATAAGCGAATGAAATATGATACTGCCTTAAGGTTAAAATGAATAATACGCACAAAATTGACATTATCATTAAGGATCAAACTCAATGAAAAAATGGGCTCAATCTTTTTAATATCTATACCCTTCCTATCCATATCTTCAGATGTTCCTCAGGAGTTATCGTTTTGAACATTTTGTATTCCGGTGGGATCGCCTCATGGCTGCATAAGTTTGTTTCTCAGGGTTCGGGGTTCTAGGGGTTATGTGGGGTTCCTCTTTTGTTGTTGTTTCTCCCTTTCGCGTTAGCCGTGCCTTTGTATTTATGTTTTGGGCACTCTCAGCCCTCCTTAATACATCTCTTTTACCGATAAAAAAAAAAACTTGACAATGGTTGATTCTCCAATTTTGAATAAGCTCAGTCAAGTTTCTAAGAATGACCCAATCAAGTGCCCGGAAGAAATATTACCAAATTTGAGATGTGAATGCACAATGAAGAGAACATGATCAATCAATTCACTACTACTTTTGCATTGAAAGCAGATATTAATCATAATCTTACCCCAGTAATTCTCCACTATGTATTGATTCATCTTTTCATTTTCGTTAAGGCTTTTCAAACAAAAAGAGGAAAATGTGCTTTTAGTGGCTATATTTACATTCAGCTTTTGAATATAATTTATTTTTCTGTTTCTATAATTTCTTAAAAACTGTTATGATAGTAGAAAACTTATGTATGGATGCCACTGGTGTTTCTTGAAAAGTAACACTTCTTGAAGTTCACATTTTACCCGATTTGGTGTATTCTTTTTATTTTGAGTTGAGGGTGATCTCAATATAAACTTACAAAGCGGATTTGGAGAGGGAAAGAGGATGGGCTTATACTGGAGCATATCTTTGTTGTGAGGGTTACTGTGGGACCATTTTGAACATGTACTTGATATGCCTTAATCTGTATGCGCATCTTGCAATCTTCTGTGAACTTTTGATTGAAACTGGTTGTGTGGTTTGTCCCATAAATTGTTGTTTCATATTGGTTTATATGCTCGTTGTACAATTCTCACGATAACCTGAACCCTATGTAAAGCTTTATTTCTTACATGAGAAATTTGATCAGCTCAGGAGCTGGAGAAAGATCTACAGGGTCCAACAGCAGATTCACTGCCTGCAGAGAAAAAACTTATTGCTTTCGACAAAATCTTTGCTGCGTATCATGATGCTAGGAGCTGCATCCGCAGTGACTTGGTAAGGGCATTAATGGTTGAATGCTGTAGTATGCATATCTATTGTGAGGGTGTCACTTATATGTATAACCTAAACTGACGCAATCTCTCTGTTTTGAGGATGCATAGTCAATATCTAAAGTCTTGCTCACACTAGACACTCTTATGTTCTTCAGAGTGTTCTTGCTTCTGACAATCTGTCCATTTTAGGTCACTGCAGGTAATGCTGAAAATGTGAAAGATGACTTGAATGGCCTTGATAAGGCTGTTAGTGCTGTCTTAGGACAGCGCACCATAGAGCGAAACCAGTTGCTGGTTAGTGTTGCCAAAAGTAAATTTACTAGGCACCGTGATGACAAGGGTGAGAAAGTCACGAAACCTGAGGAGCTTGTTCGCCTGTATGATCTTTTGATACAGGTATTCCGTGATTTTATCGTGATCTCTGTTTATTTTTGGCTGGTCATCCTACATCTTTTATGCTAAGATAATTTTTTATTTTATTTTGTTGGATCTGTAATGAAGATTTTTTTAGACCATTATAATTGATTTTCAAGATGTCATTTGTCATGATATCATCATATTCAGTGCAAAAATTTGAGTATTTTTTTTATCATTTCTATTGGCAGAATACAACTGATCTATTTGATTTAGTTAGCTCTGGAAGAGATAGAAAACCGGAAGAAGTGGCATTTGCTGAAGAATATGCAGTTAAGGGTTTAGCATTTCGGGCAGAGAGGTTTACTTCTTTCTCCTCTATTCATTTCCTCTGAACTCTCAAGTGTTTAACTGTTAATTTGTTTACTTTGAATGATTTCTACCAGAATTAAGATGTTAAATTTCTCACGTGTCTCCTGGGATTATACTGATGTACATTACTGTTAGATCATTTGCATATTTATCTCTGAGTTTTTCAAGAAAGCATGTAATGTATTTTCATAAAACAGATGTATAATTCTTTTTGCTACGAGTGTTTACAGTGAGAGGTTGCTTATCTAGTATTGACCTTCTTAGTTTCTTTGAAAGATCATCAATTATAGTGGTTTTTTGAGCTTCCTTCTTCTAAATGGTATTGTATGTGGTTTGCTTCTTCATGTGCAAATGTAAAGAAATGCCCACCAAAGTTTAAAAAGGCTAGTTCGGGAACTGAGGCGTTTTGTCTTAAAAAGGCGAGGCGTAGCCTTGAGGCGGTACAGAGGCGTAAGCCTCAATTTTTTAAAAATAAAAATAAAAAAATAGTTAATTCTTTAAAAATGAGAAACAACATATCATGTGAAAAAAATAACTTAAATAAGCATAAATGTAATTGAGGCTATAACTTTTACCTTACAAGCGACGCTGTCGGGAATGCCAAAATGCTGATATCAAAAACAATTCCTAAACTTCCATGCCAGATCTTTTCTACAACTACCACTACTCATGCTTCTTAGAAACTTCTCTTATCTTTTACCGATCAAAAAAAAAAAAAATCCTCTCATCTTCTTCAATCATATTATTAAAAAAACAACAAAAACAAACCATTAAAATTAGGAAAGATGATTAAATTTTACGTGTAGTTATGAAAAATAAGGCAAAGACGCAAAATATGGTTACATCAAGGGTTATGGTTTTGGGTTTTAACACGTATAAGTGAGGCTATAGCCTCATGTGCGCCTCGAGGGGCTATAGCCTCAGTGAATTGAGGCTTAAGCCTCAGAAATGACCACTGAGGCTATAGCCTCGAGTCTGTTTCTTAGAGCCTTGAGGCGAGGCAAGCCTCAAGGCGTAGCCTCAGAAAGCCTTTTTAAACCCTGATGCCCACTATCTATTCTACTTACAGTGTCCTTTGAAAGCAGCCATCAACATGCTGTTATTTACTTTGCTTCCTTTCTAAGTTATTTTCTTCGTGATCTGTATGATTATGGTTTTGATGTGTGAAAGTGCTTGCGGGAAGCTGAGTTGTCTCGGTTAACTAAGCTGTTCAACAAGATTCTTGAGACTAAGAAAATGATGGTCAATGGAGTAGTACACTGGTACCTATTTACAAGAATTAGGGAAATGTACAGAATTTCACCATCAATTGTGGTATCAAACTTATGAGCATTACTGTGATACTATGAGAGAGAGTGATGTAGGAAAGTAAAACAGGAAACGAGGATGTCAGAGTACTAGTTTGGCTTCATGCTATGGCAGTCAGCCATTGAGGCCGTCTTCTTACTTGGATAATTAACTGAGAAGTTCCGAGAAAAGAGGATCTCCATATAGTCTTTATTCTTCTACAACCCGACTCGCCAAGTATCGCATTTCTTAGCTTGTTACATTGATTTGTCTTGTCAACATAAATCTATAAGCAGTATATTGTAACAAATCTTACTAAGAAAAACTTCATAATATTGGATGTTTCATTACATTTTGCACAATGTATATACTAAAAATTGATACTTGGCTAAAAAAACTTAAAAACTAAAGCATTGAGTGGACTATGGACATATTGGATGGGATATTCATACTTGTGTCCGTGTCCTGGATTTGGGGAAATGAAGAGTTGCATCCCTGTTTCCTTTATAAATGTCTGTATTCGTGTATCTGGGCATCTTTCTTGAGCTCGCGCTGTGGAGATGTTTTGGATCCTAAGGTATTTTTGAGTTTGCATTCCTGCACTTCCCATTCCCGCTCTCGCTTCTGGGCACATAGTTTGCGGACCTTGATTTAAAGCATTGTTAATGACAACAATCTATATGATCATGGCTTTCTTTCTGCAATTGTTCCCAGCTTCCTTGCTTGACCTGAGGCAAATCTGTATTAGCAGGATTCCTTGCACTCCTTATACAATAATACCATTTCTATTAACAGAAAGCATCTTTCTCGAAATGAACTCCTTAAATGCTAAGGTCATGCTCTCAGATATAAAGGGAAGTCATACACAATATAAACTAACTAGACAATAAATGAACATTGACCACTCATACACAATATAAACAAACTAGACAAAAAATGACGTTTGACCATTACATTCATTTGCAATCTAATGACTTATTGCGATCCTGCTAATAGAAATGGTAGAACTCCTTGGATAACATTGTACCACTGTATAAGTAGTGCATGTAATAACTGGATTGATGTTGTTCCTAAATGACATTTGAAGTTCAAGCGATGTAATTCCAACTCAGTTTGATTGGAAGGCTTCCCAATATGTTGTCAGGTGCTTCTACTTGGCGAAATCCTATAGCTTGGCTGGAAAGAGGACAGAAGCATATGTGTTATACTGCCATGCTCGCACTCTTGCTGATAATGCAATGCAAAAACTTCAATCAATGAATAATTCTGACAAGGTATGTATTTAGTGTAATTGGATTGTTTATAAACACATTCTCTTTCCACTCTTGAACTTTTGTTGCTTCATACTTCTGTCATCTGTTCTTTGTCAAAGTGAATCATAAAAATGCTCGTGTCTCGCTCGTTCTGTTGAACTCGCCGCACATATGGATTTTATATTACTAATATGCTTGTGATTCCATTGAAAATCTTTCTCAAGTTCAGAAAAGAGAAGTTCTTAGCTGCTTTGTAACCGACTCTCATTCACTTGTGGATCTCACGATTCAAATAGTTGATTTCATTCAGTGTTCGAAAAGCCAAGAACTTGACTTGAAATTCAGCCGAGTATTCACTCAAAAACTCAACTCAAATTTATGTATATGCCTATATGAAAATAAAATTGTCCCAATACTTATGCATACTACTCTATACCATTCAAGTGTTACACATTGTTATCAATCCAGTCCATCCAATTATTAAGCCCCATCCGATACCATCTGCTCCAAGCGCCCAATTTCAGACTGCAGCTCAGACAATAGGATGGAGGATAATTGTGGATCATGGAACAGTTAGGAACCCTTCTCTCTCTCATTCTAGCAAGTCACGTACCGACCGAGTTGAGTCAACACAACGAGTTTTCAAGAGACTCGATAAGTGACTCACAACTGGATTGATTTTTAGAAAACTAGTTTTGCACTGGGCAACTCAAAAACCAGCCGAGTCGAGTTTCGAGTTGACTCGACAAGTTTTAAAAAACACTGATTTCATCCAAAACATATTCTGTAATTTAGTTGAGAATGCACCAGAAATGTATCTGGACCATATAATAAAATCTGAGGCCCGTAGATTTTGAGTTTGAGGTCTGTTTACCAAACTTGATGATGTATACGGTTCTCCAAAGTGCTTCCTTTGGACTGTTTCTAACTCTCTTTTTACAGGTAATGACCCAAGAATTGAAGTTGTTATACAACAACTGCAGATCAAATAGCTGTATAGAGCATGCAGCAGGGATTATGGAAGAGGAGAAGGCTCCAGAAAAGCTCTCGAAAGGAGTCTCTACTATGTCATTGACTGGTACCGAAAAGAAGGTATAACTCACAATTAGATGGTTAGTTTTATTAACAGCTTTCGGTTCCCTTCAGAAAATAAATGAAATACCATACACAATAATTTTCAGATGGTTCTGAAATACCAGTAAATTTAAATGTAACCAGAACATGTATTCCCAAACTAGCCCTGGTAATCACCAATCATGACTTAGTTTAGCCATATGAAGGTTAAGCATCCTGTCTAAAACATACATTATACTATGGAAGTATTATAATTCTAAAATACTAATTATCCTGTCCAAAAAGTATAGGCTGGAGCTATGTATAAGCTGTGTAATTATCAGTCTCTGCACATACCACCTATCCACCTGTGTAATACTTGGCAGACTGTACAATCTCTGGCTGTGGATGGGCCTTTGCCATAAAAGTCAGCTGATGGGATGATCCTAATGTTTGAACAGCGGACTTTTTGTGGGGTACTGTTAACAAGCAGGCATTGGAGTTGATGAATATTTCAATAAATGTAAATCTAGGATCGATGAGCTAATGCAAGATGAGCTAATGCAACAATGCCAGTAAGGAGAAATTATGTTTCAGTAATTTTATTCACAAGATCATTAATATTGTACAAATAACACCCAAGATAAAGAAATAGGGTCCGACTGAAGGACTTTCAGGATAACTGTACTGCAGATTCTCTTTCTTTTTATATTTTCGAGTGGATTTCCCTTGTTATATAGATATGTGTGCGTGTGTGTCAAACACAAACACGGCAGTTCTTGTGCAGCATTGTTGTGATCTCTTGATTCCAATTTGTTGCAGCTGGAGAAATTCCTTCTTGAGAAACTTGATGTTTACGAGTCAGCAGTTGGGGATCCCAACACGAAAGGAGTTACGCACATTGAAGCCTTCCCTCCAGCTTTCCAGACAGTTCCTCGCAATCCCATTGTTCTGGACATTGCATTTAATTCCATCGAGTTCCCATCTCTTGAGAACAGGATGAAGAAAGACAAGAAGGGTTTCATAAGTAGGCTATGGGGATAAAAACTGCTGCTCATGATATTGGGTTGATGGGTTTATCCCTCATATTCGGATTTTTGGGAATTTTTCTGGAACTGTAATTTACCCACTTCTCAGACACAGCATCTTCCGCCTTGATCTTCACAAATTGTGAATTTGAGCTGCACTTTGGAGGTAATTTTAAGGAAATCACAATTTTTTGTCAGTTTTACTTGTCTTCTCACAAAATTGATGAGTTGGTTATTAGAGTATGGGAAACAATAAATTGGTGGAATGATTTTATTTAATTTAATTTAAATAGGTTTGGAATAGTCTTCAAAGTTAAAAAAAATATATATATATTTTTCTCTTTTATGATCTTTTACTTTGCTGGGTTTCGTGTAGAAAAGCCCTTTTGTGCCTATGGGAGGGTGGATATTTGAGTTAAAATCAGCAGCCAACAACTTAAACTTAGGGCGTGTTTGATTGCACAAAAATACATCTGGTAAATGCCTTAAATGGCTGATTGATTGCAACTAAGAACACATATTTCAATCATGTGAGAAAATAAAAGCATATTTTCAGGTGAAAATGAATTCTCACCTTTCTGGATGGGAAATGAATTCCTGGCTTAGTAAGAAAAAATATTCAGATTTAAATGGCTTGGTTGGGAAAATTATACAGATTTAAAATAGCTATCTAAGAATGGGCAGTTGTGTTTTCCCAAGGAAAATGCAATTTTCCCACTTGGCAATCAAACATGCCTTTGGTAATCTAATCAAACCACCAGTGAAGCTCCTAAATGTATTCCATACTCCCTCAACTTCAATCAAAAGGTAAACATGTAGTAGGTGTAATGTGGTATATGGACGTCCACACCCTGTGACCTCCCGGTCACAGGTTCAACGCCGAGTATGGACAAACATCCCCACTGCTGCAGTAGCGCCATGGTTAGAGGTCCCCCTATTGTCCTGCAAGTACAGCCACCTTTTTCTGAGCCCTCTTGGGAGTCTTGTTCTTGATTGTGGATTCCGAGAACCCAACGATGGTTGATAGCACTGAGCTGGAGTGCTCAACCACAATTGGATTCGTGAATCCAACAGCCGAGAACAGGACTCCTGAAAGGGGTCAGAAAAAGGAAAAATAACGCGTGTTATAACATTATACAAGACAATTGTTATTTTGCAACTGAACCACTTTCCATCATCATCATCCACGCCTTATGGCAGCTCTTCGGGGTTGACAACATGAATCCATTTCACGTATCAACTCCATTTAGAGCTACATCTTGGGTCAAGGCATGTGTTTACAAATCGTTTCTTAACACCTCAATCCACGTCATTTTTGGCTTTCCTCTCGTCCTTTCAGAGTCTTCAACCTGCAAAAGCGCTCCTCATATTTAATTTCACATAACCCAACTAATTTCGACATAACTCATTTAATCTCATATGAACAACATTTTTTTTAATTTTTTAACAGAAAATGCACTGACAAGGTAGGGAAATAATGGTTGGTATAAGGCCCGTAACACCGTTGTATTGGCCTTTATGACCATTTTTAATAGTATAACAACTGTTGTTTTACAAATTATAAAAATAGTCTTGAATAAAAAGCAAATAATGATCACTATGGCCCTTGGTTCAATGCAAATCGGATGCATTGCATCCACTTGCCACGGTTTTAGAATTACAAGTGATTGGTTGAGGGCGTGCAAGTGGTCGCCAAGCCCTTGCAAACTCTTTAAGAAAATGGATGCAATCATGTGCAGCCCAAAAACCGTGGTAAGTGACTGCAATGCAACTCACTGCATTAATGCTCATCAACTGTTAAGACATTATAACTGTCCCTTTTAAGCCTTACCTTGAAGCAACAGTTATTTCATCTTTAATTTACAAAAAAAAACAGTAGTAAAATACATTGTTGTTACAGAAAGGGTATGCATATATACTAAAACAGTTAGAACCCAACTCAAGAGACAGGATGAATATTAGTACCTAAGCTTAGGAGGCAATGCATCAGGTTCCAAGTGCCAAGAGCCTTCGGGAATGCCGTAGCCTCCGATTCCTGGAACCTTGAAAGTTGGAATGCGGTGAGAGAAACTAATCATCTCTGTTTTAGAGACTGAACGGGTCAACTCAAACCCATCGTACTTTTGTCTTTGGAAGAAGGTCATACAACCTTTCACCTCTACCAACCTGGCTATTCTCATCCCTTTTTCCTCTGAGAAATCTGAAAGGATCTCAACGACCCGGCATTCGTAATTTTCATAATCAGATTGATTCCACTTCTTGTTCCAATTCCTGTACATAGCCCAAACTTCGCCTTTCCTCGGATAAATCCTGTAGAAAAACTTATTTGTGCTTCGTTGGCACTTCACTGAGTGGGAGAAACGTGACATTTCCAAGTTGTGAGTGGTTTTACCTACTCTAAATGTTCCACATACAATGGGTAGGTTTTCTATCTGCCAATGGATCTCAGAGTCCAGAATGGGGTGTGGTTCCAAGAATGTCACACATACTTGGCTTGCTGAAACTATGTTGTCTATCCGGGTGTACCGCCGAGGCATGACATCAGTACCACTGTATACAGCCCATATCTGACCAACTGAAAATTCATTTCTGGACCAACTGGTATTCAAGGATTGGGTCCCCGGATATGATCTTATGGGAGGAAGACCTTCGGGATGCTGGGTAAAGCTAGACAAGTTGGTAGAACTGCCTTCCTTTGGGAATTTGGGGCTGACCATATCATCGGGCAAGGCCAATGGGTCCAGCTCAAACATCCCGTCTACAACTCTATCCATCTCTCCGCCTATAAACCGAAATGCTGGAACATTGTGAGAGAACATGTATAATTTGCTCGGGAGGATGTGAGAGGTGAATTGATTTCCCTTGTCTGTATGTCTTTGGAAGATGCACCTGAATCCTTGAACCTTCACCAAGCATGTGACAATTACTCCCACGTACTTCGAATAATCTGTGAGGATTTCTACTATTTCGAATTTGCATCCTTCCATCATTTCAGGATTGGACGACCATTCAAATAGGTCCCAATCCTTGTAAATTGCCCAAACCTCACCTTTCTTGGGGTAAATCTCAAATTGTTCCTCTGTTACACCGTGAACCCAAGAACACATCTGAGAAAATACCATTGACCTGCTCACCTTCTCTTCACTCATTTCGGGATCCAGATCAAAGGACCCACAAGCAACCGGCAAGCCCGCCTCACACCATCTCCTCTCGTCTGCGGTAAATGGGACTGGTTTCAACCATGTAACGCACAATGCACACTCTGACTTGATATTGATATGTGCATATCGACGAGGCACAATTGCTTTATATTGAGCAGCCCATATCTGGCCCACTTCGAAAACCTGAGTCTTTCTCTCATTCTCAAAGTTGTAATAGTTCCATTCAGGCTTTTCCTGAGCCAGAGTTTTTGAAGACCAGGATGGGTTCCTGTTCAAACTGGTAGAATGCGTTGTCGTTGGAGAACTTAAATTGCCTGCAGGTCTATCTACTTCTATATTCCCTTTAGAGGTCATGAAAGCAGAAACCCAAGTGGCTTCTCGGGGACAGATTTTCTCCTGTTGTTTATCGATGTCATTGTTACCTAGTAGAGTGGGGTTTGAATCTCTTATCCTCTTCGAAAGCATCTCTCTTGAAATACCCTCCCCATTGCTTTCATATGAACTATCACTTGCAGAAACCCTTTTATACCCGGAAGAACTTTGTGCAGTAGCAACCCTTTCCTTATTTGTGGTTTCCTGATTGGAAGATGCCTGCAAATTCAAAGACCCACAAACTGCCCAGCTTGCACCCCTCTTCAAATCGAATGCAGAACGTTTTTCTCGATCTGAAAGCACATAGAATGCATCGCGTATGAGTTTCAGAGCCGATTCGGTTCCAGGGAACTTGTTCTTGATGGGTTGCAAGAGGGTGGCAAGCTTCTGATACCGGGATTTTATCTCAGAATCATTGGCTGAGGGCAGGAGCTGAAGAACCCAGTAACAATCGATTCCGCACCCTGGAAACTTGATGCTGGCAGCACATAGTATGTCACAGACAGTTAGCATTGAACTGATGTTATCGAGTGCTGGAAAGAGCTGTTTTGCTTTGAGTAAGTTGTCTCTGGCACCCATATAATCTTTGCTGATCACCATCTTTTCTGCAATTACCTTTTCTCGAAGAGCCTCCAACTTATCATGATCCATCTTTCGCTTCTCCTTCTCTCTCCGAATTCAAACACTAATTCTTAGAAATCCGAGGTTGCTAACTACTAACTTTGCTCTCTGGATCCAACCTTTACTTTCCAAATCCATGTGGGTCTTAATATTTCATAAAAAAAAAAAACACAAGAAGAAGGAATCAGACTCAGTTGAAGCTATACTGCAATTAACACTCTAGAAAGTAGAAAACTGAACAGAAAATGGAAAAAAAAATAAAAAAATACTCGTGTGAATGTTAGACAAGCCCCTTTGTTCTGTTAATGGACACTCTTCAAAATGCAAAAAACAAAAACAGAAACCGCTAAAATATAACAAATGGGTCTTAAGATTTTCAGAAATTAAAAGACCAACTCATAACAGTTTCTCTTCCACTGTCACCTTAACAGAGTAGAAAAATCAGGAAAGAATTATTTTTTATATTTTATTCTTTAAAACAACGACACTGAAAACCCTCCTCTCTGTAAATGTTATCTAAAACCCCAGACGAAATTCAAGACAGAATTATGAAAGTTGAAACAAAATGCAAAAAAACTGAACAAACCCATCACTATCAGCCAAATTATAACTAGGGCAAAATTGGAAAATTAGATCACCCACTGCTCTCTCCCTTTCTCTCCGTTGGTGTCAATCATAGATGTAGATAAACCAAAAACCCTAGAAACTAATAAAGCATTAAGTTTCAATCGTTTAAAGCAAATGCATGCGTAGAACATCGAATCTGAAAGAGAAATTTGCAGAGAGAGAGAGAGAGACTCACCTTTCTGAATCCCAGATTGTTGTTTTTCAGACTGTGGTGAGAGTCTGAGAGAGCTTCTTAGTTCATACACTCGGAACCCTTGTTGATCAAAAATACCAAAAATAAAAAAATAAATAAGCTTAAAAACCCGCTAAATGCATGCAGAATCGCAGATGGATACGGTTTTGCCTTCTGGTTTTTGGTTCTTCTCTCTCCTCTCTTCTGTTCTCCTCTATTCTCCTCTCTCTCTCTCTCTTTTGTAGTGGGATGAAGGGTAAAACTTCAGTCACAATAAAGTTGCAATCACACAATCACAGCCAATGAGTTCTCGGCACGTAAACCAAAAGAAATGGTACTTTGCTGCACTTGTGTACGTGCCCAGAACTCATTGGCTTGTGATTGTGTGATTTACAATTTGTTGTGATAGAAGTTTTACTCGTGGGCTGAACTGTGAAATTACTGGAAACCCCTCGTTTTACGTGTCAGACATTTTGGGAGGGGAGTAAAACTTGTGTCACAAGATGTTGTGACGGAAGCCGGTCACAGCACACAATACGAGCCACGTGGCATACTATTAGAGGATGATGACCGTATGGATGTTTGGCCAGTCCATCGGTGGACCGGTACACAAACAATCAGTGATTAGTGATTTTTAACCGATTCAATTGAAGTTATTTTCGTGGGTTGATTTTAACGGTAGGAATTTGAGCATTATTTGGGTACAAAAATCGAAAGGTTGTAAATTACTAATCTGACTGATTTTTAGTATGTAGGTCCACCGAGGGACTGGCCAAACATCCATACGGTCAGCGGCCTATGATCGTGTGCCACGTGGCTCATATTGAGTGCTGTGACCGGCTTCCGTCACAACATCCTGTGACACAAGTTTTACTCGGGGGAGGGGACCTTCAACCTTAGAAGGTCCCAGGGACCAGCTAATTTTTTTCTCAACCTTGGATGACGCCTGCAGTGAGCGGCACTGCAGCCAATATGGACTACGTGGCACATTCTTAAGAGGACACTGACCGTATGGAGAAAACATTCGCTGGCCCGGGGACTTCAAACTTTGAATTCTCCCCACCAGGGTTGAGTTAAGGGTTTGGGGTACTTGTCAGACATTTCGAGTGGGGAAACTTCAAAGTTTGAAGTCCCCCGGGCCGGCGAAAATTTTCTTGACCGTATGGATGTTTGGCCAATCACTGGGTGGACCTACGAACCAAAAATTAGATTGATTAGTGATTTAAAACCTTTGGATCTTTGTACCCAAAGAATGTTCAAATTCCTACGGCATGAAAATAACTTCAATCCAAGGCTTAGAAATCACTGATCAGGTTTATTTTTTGGTTTGTGGGTCCACCAAGTGATTTGCCAAACGTCCATATGGTCAGTGTCGTCTTAAGAATGTGCCATGTGGTTCATATTGGCTGCAGTCAGCGGTGACTGCAGGTGTCATCGAAGGTTTACTCGTGATTTCACTCAAATGCCCTTTGAATACAATTACGTTGTTGGCTAATTGCATTTTATATGGTGATGTTTGTATTTGGTAGGCGTCCTCAGCCAAAGATGTGTCTTGGAGGTCCATGTCTTCAAGGTGCATACTTTTAAAGGTCAAGACTGACGGTTGGTTCTACAGACCATATGAGACCCATAAGAATAAATGTTGATAGATCATGTGGCCCAACATAAAAACAAATATGGATAGTTCGTGTGGGCCACACATAATAACTAGAGTTGACAAATCATGCTGGCTCCACATGTTAATGAGGTCAATAAATTATGTGGGTCCCACAGAAAGAAAGTTGATAGATCATACGTGGGTCCCAAATAATAGAGGGATGATGGATCATACATATATATGTTATATGTCAATTAAGTGGGCCACACATTAGGCGGGCTAAGCCCATTGGGATGGAGGGTGAACTTTCAAAATACATGCATCTTCGAAGACTCAAGGGGGGAGGTGAACCTTTGAAGGTTCACTTTCACGCGTCTTCAAGGTCCATTGTGTCTTCGAAGGTGCGCGCCTTGGTGTGACCCAAACACTTGTCATCAATCAAGACGCACACCTTCAGCCAAGACGAACGTCGAAGGTGCGCTACCAAACATAGGACCTTCCTTTGAGAGTGCTAGACCACGGCCTTGGTCGTGTCGGGCTCTCTCATGCCATGATGTCAAATTCATTTGGCCCTAGACATATTAGACCTTTCTGAAAACCTTCTATGGAGTAAGATTTATAGGAATATAGATGGTTTGGCGATCGGTCGGACATCTGTTTTACAGGTAAAGGCCAACAATTGGCCTCAAGTTTTGACGTTCCCTTCTCCCAAGCCAACGATGGTTTAGTGTATCCTTTAAGGGAGATGGTGGTGCCCTACCTCTCTCCCATGAACTTGTTTTCAAAACACTTGGTCATCTAAAGGGCCATCCTTGGGGTCACCTAGGGCGGTGCTTGTGCATTCTAAAGGGGATGTCCTGAGTCTCCCTTCGCATCAGACATGCCTTGGCACAGTGCTAGGTGACGACAAGTCGGCACTGTGCATGATCGATCCCACATGCACTTAGGCTTTGGTGCAACGCACAATTCATGTGACACGAGGGATGGAATGACAATCCCAGTAACTTGAATGAGCTGCTTTCGAGTACTCGGTGCTCTTAGGCTAAATGCCTTTAGTCCATGGCGCGATAGCATGTAAGGGGCAACATTGTGCATAATGATATTTGTGAGGTGATGCTTGTCTCATGGACTTGGTAGGTGTCTAATATGCGTCTTGGGGTTATAGTTACCTTTTCTACTTGGGTCCTTACACAAGGATTGTGTTGTAGTAGGCTTGAACAGCTTTCAGTGCCTCATGACGTGGGATTTGAAATGTCTCCTTAGTTGCAAGAGAGATTGTAGAACTTGGGTCCTTACACAAGGATTGGTAAAGGCTTGCTTTGATTTGAGTGTCTCGCAGTCCCATCCGTCGAGAGAAAAATTGGATTGTGGTAGTTGCTATCAAAGCAATGTTATCGATATGAGAGTACATATCTTGTGACGAGTGCTCTATGTCCGCATCTGTGTAGCTAGTGACTCACATGGTAATGAATTCAGCCGAGCTTTGGCTACATGGATCGATGCCTCTTAATGCAATGCAGTTCTTTAGAGTCACCTAGCATGGTATGGGAGACTTGCCCAAGATCGAGTGATGATCAACAATGATCAAGAGGGTACCTCTGTTGCTTGGTGTAGTTACTATGGGCATGTTGTAATGAGACTTTAATTGAGGATTTTTGGTGGGTTCAGTTGTTGCCGAAGATACAGTGCTGCCTTTATCAGCTACATGAGAAACGATCCCAATTGCTTCACAACAACTCCTTGTTGCTTTAGAAAGCTACATAGTTTGGAGGACAGTACTACGTACAATGATCATTCATTGTTAACTGTCAGGACAACGCCGCGATGTTTATGAACCTTTGATTATGGTTGTTCAATTAATGTGACCAGTGAAAGAATGCGTTCGGTTAGTTATATGCAAAACCTTCGAGTACAAAGGATCATGTCGGTTTGATTGGGTGTGTGGTCTAAGTCAAAGGCATTTAATGCTCAAAATTAAAGGCCGTGTTTGGTAGATCACCTTGGAGGTGCTTCTTGGCTGAAGGTATGCGTCTTGATTGATGACAAGTGTTTGGGTCACACCAAGGCGCGCACCTTCAAAGATACAGTGGACCTTGAAGACTTGCGAAAGTGAACCTTCGAAGGTCCACCTCCCCCGAGTCTTCGAAGACATATGTACTTTGAAGGTTCAGCCTTTGCCTCCAATGGGCTTAGCCCACTTATGAGGTATGGGCCCACATGACATATAGCACATATATGATCTATCAATGCCCCTCTATTATTTGGGACCCACGTATGATCCATCAACTTCCGCTCTTATATGGGGCCCACATGATTTTATCAACTTTAGTTATTATGTGCGTCCCACATGAACTATCGATCTTTGTTCTTATGTTGGGCCCGTAGGATCTAACAACATTTGTTCTTATGTGGGTTTCACATGGTTGTGTAGAACCAATTTCTTCGGTCTTGACCTTTAAAGGTATGCGCCTTGAAGATGTGAATCTTCAAAATGCAGTCTTGGATTAAAGACGCTACCAAACACAGCCTAAGGAACCTTCAAGAGAACAAAAAAATAGTAAAGCTATGTTCAGTGCAATGACCCTTTGTGTTCAATAAAAGAATGTTCCGCTTGTGCCAAGAAGACCCTTCTTATGATGCGGGGTAGTGTTATGCTGCTACCAATCAGTGTGGTTAATGTCTCTTTAGCTAGAGACAAGTTGGGTCGAATTCGGAGACACGTTCAGATTTCGCAAATCATTGCGATAATTTAACTGGGGCTGGGGCAGATTCAAGCGTGCATGCTTGTGATGTTCTAGTAGAGGCAACAATATTAATTCATTCAAACTACGGCCTTCTTATGACGTCATTCATTTGAGGGACCAGTTAGCCAACTCCCACGGGCAAGTTGCTAAGGCTGAAGATTGTTATCAGACATATAGAGAAGTCCTTAACAAGATACATTGCGCATCTACAAATGCTTTCTAGAGTGGTGGCGCTTAGCTAAGATGTGCAAGTGATTGTGGTGGTATGGGACATCATGAAAGCTTGTATGTTGAAGGCCAATAACACTCTTTGAGGGGGTACTGCTTAGCCAACAATACGGACTATGTGAGCCACATGTTGCAAAATGTCCATTTGCTTCGCGGTGATTGGGCACAATTGCTTTGGCTTATCTTGGGGGTATATATATCGACAGGTTTACCAAGTGTGATGTTGTTGACATATTGTTGAAAAAAATTTGGTTTTGTAAAATCAGGAAATATGAATAATGGGGTCACTTTGAGCATAAATAAAAAGTGGGACCTACTTACTTTTTAAGGCGAGTCTATGGTGGTTTTTCATCTCTTTGATATGGAGAATAACGAGGTTAAATTAATTAACCAAGACCCTTTATGGGTGAATGAAAAATCAGCTCCAAACTACCTTTACTAGCAATTTATAATGTTAATTTACAAAGTGAAATATTTGTGTAAAACATTAGCCTCACATTGAATAAATACAAAAAAGTAAACAAGTTTATATATAGAACTTGTTGTTTGTAGACTTGAAGTGTGAGGTAAGCGATAAGCCCACGCGCGTACACAAGGAGCCCATGGGTTTTAGTTGCCATTCTGGAACCTCGTTCTGGAAACTTTAACACCCGCAGAGGGGGGGGGGGGGGCGTAACATAAGCCTTGATCTATTATACTTATCAATTAATAGTGAGTTCTATGTATTATGTTTCATGTTTGGTTGTGTTTTGGACATTGGTAATTAAGAAATTTTAGAGTTAACATGATTTTTATATGGTAATATGGTTCAAATTTTGAAGTCTGCTCCCCAAAATACCATTTGGAGCTTAGTTTAGGGCCTAGTGACCTCATTGATGTTTGGATCACCTCTTGGTAGACCTACATACCAAGGACCAGCTTGATCGGTGATTTATAACAGTTATACTTTAGCATCCTTAAAAAAGACTCAAAATCAACGGTCAAAAACCACGTTATTGAAATGCTAAATCCAGTGGCTAAAAATCACTAATTATATTGATTTTTCATCTTTAGATTCGTCAAGAGGTAGACCAAATATCTATAAGGTAAGTGGCCCTAAAGAGTACTCCACGTGACATTTTTTAGAGGACTTGAGGCCATCAAACACGGGCTCTACAAAATGGATGGCAATAAATTAGATTTTGGTTTGTGTCCTCTTTAAAATCCAAGGCTTAGAGCATCTCCAACAGGCTCCCTATTCTAACTTTTTTTCACTACAAAACTAGCTCCAACAGCCTCGCGAGTTGGCTAGCTACTTTAGGGGCTCCTCAACTAACTCGCTACATGTAGGGAGCGAAGAGGCTCGCCAAACTACCGACAATGTCCCAGATACTTTTGCTTTTTGTCCATTTTTTCCTTTTCCAAAACATTTACTCTTTTTTAAAAATCAGCCTGATTAGTGATTTCTAAGCGAGGGATTGGAGTCATTTTCATGAGTTGATTTCAACGGTGGGAATTTGATGTACAAGGATCCAAAAGGTTTGAAATCAGTAATCAGACTGATTTTTTGTTTGAAGGCCCATCCAGGTATTGGCCAAACATCTGTACGGTCAGCATCCTCTAAAAGTGTTCCACGTGACTCATATTGCGGGCAATTATCTTGGGCGGTCAGCAAAGGTATACTTCGAGGGAGTGTAGAGAGCCTGTTGGAGTCACGATCGAGTCCTACTCTAAAATAACTTTCACTACTTTCTCTAAAATCTAGGAAAAAATTAGGAGCCCTCTCGGAGATGATCTTAGGGAAAGAAGGTTTTTAGAGGTCGAGCTCCGTTTGACAGATCTAAAATGACAGACAGGGGCACGATACAAGCTACTTGGCACACTTTAACAGGACTCTGACCGTATGGATGTTTGTCCTATCCCACGGTGGACCTACAGATCAAAAATCAGCCTGATTAATGATTTATAGGCTTTGGATTGGACTTATTTTCATGGGCTGATCTCAACTGTGGGAATTTGAGCCGTATTTAAGGTACAAAGATGAAACACTTATTTTTTTGATCGGTTACAAAGATGAAATACTTATAAATCTAATCAGGCTGATTTTTGGTTTGTAGGTCCATCATGGGATAGGACAAAGATCCGTACGGTCAGAGTCCTATAACAGTGTGCCACGTGGCATGTATTGTGTCCCTGTCATTTTAGATCTGTCAACGGAGCCCGACTCTTAGAGATAAAACTTGGATGACAGCGGAAAGGTGATGCTGATTTCTGGATTGTAGATCCAGCTAGGGATTGGCAAAACATCCGTACGGCCAGAGTCCTCTAAGAATATGCCACGTGGCTCATATTGTGGCTGTCATTGACCTCGATAGCAGTCCTCTGTCATCAAAGTTTTGCTCGGTTTTGGACCTTTTGGCGGTTCCTTTTGTGAATTCTCTTGGTTGAATACAGCGGCGCAGCCCCAAATAGGCCTCTCCATCAGTTCTGGGATCCAAGGAAGCTTAGCACATAGGTCTTGCCATCTTGCGGAACAGATGGTTTTGATGCAAACTGTCTTTGACTGTTGACCTTCGGTGGTGTACAGTGATTATCCCATGTGTCTCGTCTCATGCAGCACTGGATCATTCCTAAAATAAAGATTTACGGAAAATTTTCGAAACGAACCCAAGTTTAAGGGTATTTTCTAAAAAGAACCGTATTTTTAGAAATTTGTCAAAACAAACTTAGGACGCCGAACCATTTGGCGTATGCTCAAAAAATATTTTAATGGCAGATTTGCCCTTGTCCTGTTGCCTGAAAAATGTCAAATCATTGTCAGACGCCATACTGTTTTAACAGTTGCCAAACCGTTCGGCGTCGGCTATTAAATGTTGTCAAACCGTTTGGTGACTTTTAATAGCATACGCCGAACAGTTTGGTGACTGTTAATAACCGTCGCTGAACGGTTTGGCGATTGTTAATAACCATCGCCAAACAGTATGGCGTCTGACGGCGATTTGACTTTTTTTTTTTCATAATTTTGGTGTACACACAAGGAAGATAAATCAATAGCTGATTTTTGGTGATCTGAAATTTCAAACATCATCAAACGTGAGTTTCACGTTAACACAGTAAAAAATAAATGCCTAACAGTATGGCGTATCACTTTGTGAACCGCCAAACGGTTTCGAGGCTCACAAAGTGATACGCCATACCGTTTGGCGACGTATAACAACATACGCCTAACCATTTGGCGTATCGTTTGAAGATGGCAATTCAGCCATTTTAAAGTTTCGTGAGAATACGCCAAACGGTCCGGCGTCCTAGGTTTGTTTTGACAAATTTCAAAAAATACGGTTCTTTTTGCAAAATACCCTTAAACTTGGGTTTGTTTCGAAAATTTTCCAAAAGATTTATTCCATAATACGGCGGCTTAACTTGGAGATTTCATATTCCCTTCTCCATGCCATCTTATTGGACGGTTCTAATCTTCCCGTCGACCACACTTGTGATTTGCTCCAATAGTCTTTCCCAAGTTGGATCACACTGAATGAATGGACCAGCCTTCACTGCATATGAAAACACGTAAGGTCGATGGAATCCATTTTTGTCACGGACGTTGTATGAGCCACGTTGACACTGTTAGGTACTACTGACTGTATGGATGCTTGGCCCATCACCAGGTGGACCTACAGATCTAAATAACTCGATCGATGATGTCTAGCCGTTAGATTTGATCTCTTCTCAGGGTTGGTTTTTAGCCATGGGATTCAAGCATTATTTGGGGTACTCAGAACCCACAGTTAGAAATCACCAATCAGGCTGATTTTTGGTCTGTAAATTCATATAAGGATGGGCCAAATATTCATACGGTCAGTGGTGTATAATAATGTACCACGTGGCTGGTACAGACGACTATGAGCTTCCATGATCAAAGACGTCCGTGAGCGAAAATTGGATTCAGATAGATGGAGGAGGAAACATGAAATTTCTCGTTTGGGTTGGTCACCAAAACCAAAAATAGAAGTGAATGTGTCCCTGACCATTATTTGGGGTACCAAGATCCAAAAGGTTTGAAATCACTAATCAGGCTATTTTTGATTTGTAGGTCCAGCTAGGGATTGGCAAAACATCCATACGACCAGTGTCCTCTAAGAGTATGCCACATGGCTCATATTGCAGGCGCTGTCATCAAAGTTTTACTCTTCCAAACTGGTCGGTATATCTTATTTTAGTATTTTCGTGTATCAGACGAATCCACCTCGGGGATGAGAGACCTACCAGTATTGTTGTAAGTTGTGACACGGTATCGAAACCCAAGACTGTACTTACCTTATTTAAAACTGAAAAAGGAAATAAAACACTAAAAATAAAGGGTCGGGCTCCAGTGACGGCCTAAAATGGCAGGCTCCCGGTACAGGACGCAATATGAGCCACGTGGCATACTCTTAGGGGACTCTGATTGTATAGATGTTTAGCCAATCCCTAGCTGGAGCTACAAACCAAAAATCAGTCTGATTAGTGATTTATAGGCTTTGGATTGGACTTATTTTCATGGGTTGATCTCAACTGTGGGAATTTGAGCACTATTTGAGGTACAAAGATCCAATGCGTATAAATCACTAATCAAGCTAAATTTTGGTTTATACCACGTGGGGATTGGCCAAACATCCATACAGTCAGAGTCCTCTAAGAGTGTGACACGTGTCTCATATTGTGTCCTGTAATGGGAGTCTGACATTTTAGGGCTGTCACTGGAGCCCGACCAAAAATAAAAGAGTCGTTAAAAAAATATTTTTTTAAGCACGCCATCTTAAGCTTATAAAACCCATTTCTCTCTGTCTTTGTTCCACTTTTTGAAAATTTGCCACTATTAGCTTAACCACAACTTGCTAATAAAAGAAAAATAAGGTACTATTAGACTATCTTAATCAAACACTCTTCTTCCTTCAAATTAGGGAGTAGAACTTTGCTGACGGGACGTTCATATGAGCCACGTGTCACATTATTAAAGGTCAATGACCTTATGGATATTTGGCACATCCCTAGGTGGACAAGCATACCAAAAATCAGCCTGATTAGTGATTTCAAACCTTTGGATCTTTGTACCCGTTCAAAAATGGACGGTTAAAAATAAACCCATGAATTTTTTGTCTGTGGGTCACCTAGGGTTGAGCCAAACATCCATACTGTCATGGATCTCTAAGAGTGTGCCACGTGTCTCACAATGCGGTACGGACGTCCGGCAGCAAGTTTTGCTCACAAACCAGGTGTCCTTGGCTGGTGTTGCTCTTTTTAGATTTCTTTCTTTCTTGAGTTAGTTGTTTTATTATTACACACGTGTTTCGTTATTTTATTTGCCTAATTTAATTATATTTGACACAAACACTTTGTCACATCGCCAGATATTTTTGCACCAAAAAAAAAGAGAACCCTCTAATGTGCGCCACTATAGGACACGACTTAATCCTAATCTTCCCAGCTTACATTATTAATAATTAGATGTTTTACTTTTTATTCAGGGGCTAACCAGTGGGCGAGGGTGCACTCGGTGCATTTTAGACGGAAGTATAATCTTTAAGAAAAAGACAAAAGTACCCCACAATGATGCACTCAATAGAGTGCTACAGAGACTTTCTGCAGAAGTCAGTAAAATGCAAAAGTGGGACGAGAATACCGAAGTTTGCTTTGCTCTTCCAAAAATCATCTCAGATACTTTTCAATGGACGAAAATGCCCCTATGAATTACCAAACTACCCTTCAATTTTTTTAATTGAATTCTGATCTGGAAGTGGGATTATGGGGTTTATGCTAAAATATTGTCCTTGTTTATAATATTAAGAGTTTTCTTATTCACAAGAATTCCATGTCCCAAAGTCAATAAACTTAGATAATTAGAAGAATATGGATGAAAAGGATTGTTTGGTTTGAATTGTATTTTTTAGTTGTTATCCTCAATGCCATAGATTCTCTACACGCTTTTTTGAGTAAACCTTCGATGACACCTGCAGTCAGCGGTGCCGCTGACTGCAGCCAATATGAGCCACGTGGCACATTTTTAAGAGGACACTGACTGTATGGATGTCTGGCCAATCACTAGGTAGACGTACAAACCAAAAAAAAACTCAATCACTGATTTCCAAGCGTTGGATTGAAGTTACTTTCATGGGTTGATTTTAATTGTAGGAGTTTGAGTATTATTTGGGTACAAAAATCCAAAGGTTTTAAATCACCAATCAGGCTGATTTTTTGGTTTGTCGTTCTACCTAGTGATTGGACAAAAATCCATACGGTTAGTGTCCTCCTGAGAATGTGCCACGTGGCTCATACTGGCTGTCAGCAGTGTCATTGACTGAAGGTGTCATCGAAGGTTTACTCACTCCGGGGAATTTATAATTTCATCGTCTATGCCTTGTCCCAAATGTTTCAGATTTACAATTCAGATCGATATGAAGATAAATGACATAATTTTTACACGTGCTATCATCTTGAAGAAATCCTTGGCTTGGGATTGACAATGTAGTGTAAATTCCCGAGGATTAACCCCGGTTTTACCTAGTGCGTGTACACCCGTGTCCCGGGGGACTAGTGACACTCAATACTAGCTGATGATATTGGTTCTACTTTTTTTTTTTTTTTTTTGAGTAAATCTGCCACAGACGTCATCAACGTTGATGACAAATCACATATGGGCCACGTGGCATTCTCTTAGAGACCACTGGCTGTACGATTGTTTGGTCCATCCTTCGTGGACCTACTGACCAAAAAACAGCATGATTAGCGATTTCTAACCGTTAAATTGGACTTTTTTTCATAGAAAATCTTTAACCATTTGATTTGAACATTATTTGAGGTAATTAGATCCAAAGGTTGGAAATCACTAATGAGCCAATTTTTGGTTTGTAGGTCCACCTAGGAGTGGGACAAACATCCATACGGTAAATGGTCTATAAGAGTGTTGGACGTAGCAAATACTGCTGTCCACCTAAGGGTGGGCAATGTAGAGTGTTGCACGTGGCTCAAAATGGAGGGTGGGCAATGTAAGAGTGTTGCACGTGGTTCAAAGTTGAGAGTGGGCAACTCGCTCTGCCACTGGGCGCTATAAGAGGCCCGGATATCCTCGGTTTCAAAAAATAAAATAAAAAATAGAAGTTACCACTATCACTGTCGCTAGCGTCTGAATTTGTCCTACTGGTAGCCATGGAGGACATGTGACATGGGATGGGTTTACAGTCTAGACACATTGGTCCAGGTCTTTAAGGTTAAAAAATAATCCAAATGAATGACAATGACTTTGTCTCCTATCACAATCTTTGGGCCACAAAAATGATTGGTTATCTTCATCTAGCATGGTTGATTTTTAATTATGAATGACTCATTAAATTATGGGTCCGACCTCCTTGCGGTTGCACTACGACTCCTTGACGGTGTCATTATACGTCGCACTCTTATGCATTCATGTCATATGTCTAGTGGTACAGAATTGGAACCAAAAGTACCGGTTCGGTTCCACATTTTCAGAGATTGACTAAAAAAGAACCGGATCCAGAACCAAACCGATAATAACGATTCATGTTCTGGGTAGTTTCACATTGGACTCCTACGAGAACTGATATATAGCCAAAATCAGGATTGGGGCACACTCACGCGGGATTCACAAGATGCTCACTCGTGCGCAAATCACGTGCCACCCCTAGTAAATATAATGTTAAATAAAAATATAGGGTTGGGCTTAGGAGACCAATTTTCTGTGAAGCCTCTTGAGAGTCGTGTGCTCGACCTTGGATTCCGAGAATCCAACGGTGGTTGATAGTGTTGAGTTGGCATTCACTTTTTGCCAACTCCTAACCGGCCGTTTGATTCTCGAAATCCATGGCTGAGCACATGACCCCTGAGGGGTTACTAAAAAGGGGTCCTTAGAGCCTGAGCCAAAAATATAATGTTAAAATTGTCATATTGTCAAGATTGGAATTGATTTACCTGAAATCAGAACCGGAATTGCCAAACAATGGGTTCCAGTTCTGGATCCATCATTTTGAGAATTGGAACCGATAATATTGGTTCTGGTTCTGGGTACCTTAGAAACCGAATTTGAACCGACCCGTTGACACGCTACATATGTCCTGTGTTAGCGCTTATAGACGGGTATTTCAGCAAGTTGCTAGATTGTAACTTGTAATAAAGCAAAAGGTAATGACAATTAGTCAAAAAGTGAATAGATAGGGTCATATTTGTCAACCCAAAGTCCTCTCACCCTTCCTTTATCTCTCTTATCGAGTCCTTAATCTAATCTTCAAAGTTCCAAGCTTTTCCCATTTATTACGCCCTTTATCTTTCTTTCTGCAACAACGATTCCCAAACAAAAACCGAGTTAAAAGCGCAGACACGGACGGTAAAACAGGAAGGCTCAGGCTCCGAGGACCCTCTGTTTTTGACCCCTCTCGGGAGTCGTGGATTTCTAGAATGAAACGGTGTTTGAGCGCTGGCAAAAGTAAAAAAAGTGAATGCCAGCTCAGCGCTATCAACCACCGTTGGATTCTCAGAATACACGACTCCTGAGAGGGGTGACAAAAGGAAAGCACACACATAGGCCAAACACTAACTAACCATCCAAACAAAACAGAACGCTAATCCCGGTTAACTTTAAAACAGAAATGAATTAACGGCGGTTAAAAAAATCCTGGTTTATGTCGTGCGTGGGTCCCACGGCAACTTATGGAGGGAAAAGGGGTCCCGAAATGAATGATTTCAGTGTCCGCCTCTTAGTTTCGAGGGAAGGGTATTTTTGAGCGGGACCCACAAACGGGTGTACTCCTGTAAAGGTGCGACATCTCGCTTAAAAAACTCCTGTCAGGGTCGGTGGAGAGAGAGAGAGAGAGAGAGAGGTGTTATTAGGCGGGGTTTTGAGTGACTGTCATGAAAAATCGCAGAGGTTCCGCTGTTTAAAAACAAAACTCCTTCAAATCCGGTCAAAAAATAATGCAAAAATACACACAAAAAAAGCTTAATTTCTCTTTCTTTTTTCTCTTTTATCTCTCGCTTTTGGATTCTTTCGCTTCTGGTTTATGAAATCGTTTAATCAATCCCGATTATCCATTAATGCGAGCTTCAATTCTGTCTTTCTAGGGTTTTGTTCGGTCCATTTAGTTGCTGTTATAGGGTTTTGGAAGTAGCAGAGGTGGTAGTGCTTTTGAATAGCTCGGAGGGAGCCGAGCTGGAGAAGCTGCGGTGGTCGGCCCTGTTGTTGCGATTCTGATGCGGATGTGATTTTTGTTGCAATTCGAGAGCTTTTGGAGTTTTATTTTTTTCGGTTAATGGTGGTCTAGATCGGGAAGGGTGCGTGACCTCATTTGGTTTTTGGGAGAATCGGTGGTTTCTCGATGTTTCATGGCTGGTTGTGGAGGTTAGGTTAGGTTGAATACGGGGGGGTTGAGTATCGGTGTGATGTTGATGAGGATTTGTTGCAGAGAGGAGAAAAAATCTTTATCATGTATTTCGCGAAACTCGACGATTCTCCGATGTTTCGGAAACAGGTGACGTTTCTCTTTTCTCAGTTTTTATTTTTTCCTTGTTTGCAGGGAAATGTTTGTTTGTTTTTTTTGTGTTCAGACAAGTAAATTTCGATTTTTCGATCATTTGTCGCATTCTTTTTAGCTAATTTTTCTTGCATTGGATTGCTGGATGGGCTCTTTGTTTCTCCCCACGTAGGAAATGTTGCATAGTTTGGAACTTCAGATGTATAGAAGACAATAAATCATCTGTTTGCTTGGTCAATTGTGTATTGTACTGTTGTGTTAAACAGGATCGCCAAAATATATTGTTTTGCTTGAAATTTGGGAAAAAAGTGATCATTTTGAATCCTATTGTCTCATTGAACCTTCTCAAAAGCTTGGAGCAACACGTACAATTATCCTCTTGAACCTCAAGGGACATGGGGCTTCAAAATACAAACTAAATAGTTATTCCAATAGCTTTCAGTAGATTATTTTCTGGTCAAAAAAAAAAAAAAGGAAAAAGAAATAGAAAAAATGATTCACATCAAAATGGATGGAAAAAAAGGAGAAACGTATAATTTCAGTCTCAAATTCATTTTGTGCACTGCCAGCCACTTGAAATTAGTTTGTTAACAATGTGCCTATCATCATGGATGTGGCAAGTTATATAGTTTGCCGGTCCTTGTTGGTCCAGCTACCTCTCACAGTGGATTGTCATAAATGGAAGTAATTCCTTGAAGTCCTTGCAATTCCATTAGCCAGCTTGTTATTGAAATAAATTGTGATTTTGGTTGGTGCCATTACAATTTCAAGTAATCATTTCTCCTTATGAGTTTTGTGAATGATAGCCACTCACCCTTCGTTATTAACTGAGAAATAAACCTTGCCTTGTGCTTCTCGAAGATATTGTAGCAATACATGTCTCACATGCATCATTGTATCCTTCTACCTTAAGAGCTTGATTATCCAAAATTGACTCTATATTCCATCATATTTCTTACATAAAATTATCACAAAAGGACATTGTTTGTCCAAGTGTCTGAAATGGACATTCATGATGGAGTAACAAATGCAAGATCAATAGTTCGGTGTGTGTGTGTGTGTGTTTGTATTGTAAAATGCGGTTATGATCTCAACAGGTCGTAGGTAAGCTCTTGAGGGTTTTATGTTATAATTTTTTATATTTAGTAAACACTAATCTAATGACTTAATAATTTTTTATTATAAAACTTCTATAATTTAAAAAGATAAAAAAATAAATATTTTAGAAATAAATAGGAAACCTATAAGACAAAAAATGCATGCATCAATGATATTGAAAGTAAAATCTATGGGTTAATTATCAGCACATTAATTTTTAATTATTAAAATACTGAAAAATTTAAATAATAAAAATAATTAGGAAAGTAGTAGTACAACAAAGGCATGCCATGCATCACAAATATAGATATATTCTAGGCTTATTAACAGTTATATAATTTGTTATGATTTAAACTAAAAATAATATCGATTTTAAAAAATTTAAAATCTATTAAATTATTTACAATAAATTAAATGCATAAAACACTATGGGAAGTCTTATTTGATCATATTTTGATTGTTTGCACAAGAATTTTACTAGGATTGGGCTAGAGTTGAGATGACCTCGTTTGCTTGTAGGCTATGTAACAAGGACACGGATACGGAGTGTCAGACATGCTGATCTTGAGTTCTTGACAAACCCAATACGCCGACACGTTTGTAGAGTTCATGCTTTTTGCTGAAAGATGCATCTTTTGAATCCTTTAGTTCATGTTGAGTTGTAATACATAAAGAATGTCTTTTGATTAGACTATATATATATAAATGGGGGCTGGGATAAAATGACTCATGGAATTCTCACTAATAGAATTACTAATGGACGTGGGCTCACATGTAGATGAGATAAGAGTTGATTTTTTGTGAGGATGATCTCGTCACCATGGATATCAACCACACAAAAAATCAGCCAATTCCAAGATTTGCAGCCTTGGGAAAAATAGTTTGCAAATTAAACAATTTTGGACCATCCATTTTCACCGTTAAATTTAGGTCCATATTTGATAGGGTTAGAAGTTTTAAAAATTGCTGACTTTCGGTGAGGATGATCTCCATGGTGAGGAGATCATCCTCACAAAAAATCAACTCTTAACTCATCCGCATGTGGGCCCCACGTCCATTAGTAAGAATAACCCGAGTCATTTTATCCCAGCCCTATATATATATATTTATATGCGCTCCTGTGCACTCCGGTCAGAACTGAACCGCAAAAGTCTTTGGCCCCCGGCACATCCACTTGGCTACATCCGCCCCAACCCCTGCACAGGTTTCAGTCTCTACCTACCTCTGGTCCCGGATCAACAAGGTCATCTACTGGAACTGTGCCTACACAAAACCGAGTTTAAAAAAATGCTATATATATGTAAACCATATTCAAATAATGGCTAAAAACAAAATAAATTGATAGTTGTCTGGAAAGGTGCATCGGCATGTGTCTGACATGTGAATACGGCAAGGTGTCCAACACAACAAATTCTTGGGAAATGGAGCATCCTTGTTTCATAGGTCATAGGTAAGCTATTTTTTACTTTTATATATTTATTGAATTATTTTTAGCAATTAATTGAAAATTTTAGCTATTAGATTTTCAAAAATTTAGATACTTGGGTCAGTATGTGTCAAAAACACTATTGATCTTGCATATTTTATTTTTTGATGATATAATGAGTTATAAGCGTGTTATCATATCATGAAAAATTGTGCATTTTCTAACATTTTGGCAAAAATTCTCCAAACTTCTCCAAGTTGACGAATTCTTATAGAAGTTCTCCAACCCAAATTGAACTTTCCTGAATTAATTCCGAATTTTAAGTGACTGAAGTTTTGAGTAAAGTTGAAGTTGTGAGCCTTGAACATACTCATGATGGACCTTATATCAGCAATTGCTAGGAGGTTAAAAAAACATAATCAATTTTACTAAATTATTCCTTGGGTATGAGCCTGAGCTTTTTTTTTGGTGAGCAAGCAGGTTAGTGGTCAGTAGTCACTCAGTGAAGGTAGGTTTTGAGCCCCAGGTCCATGATATTCACACTCACAAGCTTTACATTTGTAATATTGGGTGAATACCTTCAGCGGGACTTACCAACCAAATTTTATTGTTTATGATAGAATTCATCTTATTTCTTTCATTTTCCATCTCTTAGATTTAGGACCATTTTGGATTTCTAAAAGTGATCTTTCAATTAAGCTAAATGAGTGTTTTTTCATTTTCAACACTAGAGCAGAAGCATGAACCATTTCTTCTTATTCCTTGGGTATGAGCCTGAGCTTTTTTTTTGGTGAGCAAGCAGGTTAGTGGTCAGTGGTCAGTCAGTGAAGGTAGGTTTTGAGCCCGGGTCCATGATATTCACACTCACAAGCTTTACATTTGTAATATTGGGTGAATACCTTCAGCGGGACTTACCAACCAAATTTTATTGTTTATGATAGAATTCATCTTATTTCTTTCATTTTCCATCTCTTAGATTTAGGACCATTTTGGATTTCTAAAAGTGATCTTTCAATTAAGCTAAATCAGTGTTTTTTCATTTTCAACACTAGAGCAGAAGCATGAACCATTTCTTCTTCTTCTACTAGAAGCTTTGCTTCTCTATTTATTATCACATAGTTAGTTTTGGCCTTAGAAATTTATATCTCTTGGTACATTTTTATAATTGAGGATTATACTCTTGATTGTTTTATCTCAAGTTCACCTCAGTATGATCTGTTACCAAAACATATGCAAAAGATCCCTCAACGTGAAAGATACTGAAATTTCGTCTACTATCAAACCATATTTTAAAAGGTCACATCTTGGATTCCTTGTTTACCACCTCATTTAGGTTATGAAAGACAGTTTGTTATGTATAACCAAGAAATGTGATCTAAATTGTCTGTATCTGTAGACTTCTAACCATATCAGTCAAGGTTCTAGTCATTCTTTCTAGGAGCCTATTTTTAACCGAGTATATGGATTGGAGTTTGATGATTACCTACTTTCTCTTCACAACACAGGCATATAGGTATATGTACGTGTATGTTATGTGCCTATGCATATAGCTATGTATTTGTGTCTATGTATGTCACAGTAACAAGTCATATAGCTCTAGATTGAACTGAATGGCGAAACAGGATTCATGTTGACCCCAAATAGTTGGGATAAGGCATGTAAATGTTGATGATATGTATGTATATACATACATTCCCACGCACAAAATGGTGGTAGTATAAGAGTACCGCCAATTGAATGGTGAGAAAAAGGAAAGAAAAGCTTATGATATATCTTCATGAAAACATATGTTTGTGTGCGTGTGTTACAGAAAAGCTTTGAATTGGAAGCATGCTTTTTCGTATGGTTTCTATATGTATATTTTTTATAAGCCTTTTAGTTTTCCATTTATGCCACTTCATTGGTTTCTGTGTTATATGCCAATAAATATGTGTACAATCGTTCTCTTGCATTTGTGATATTTAAAATTTGTGTAGTGGCATAAAGTATGGATTTTTATTCTTTTGGTGAAACAGATTGAATGCCTGGAGGAGAGTGCCGAATCATTAAGGGAGAGAAGTCTAAAGTTTTACAAGGGATGTCGAAAGTACACGTACGTCGACATTTGTACTCTTTCTGCATTATACATCCATGACTTCTGTTTCTCCAGATACTTTCTTTTGGAGAGAACATGTGTCCCAATATGCTATTGGGTTAACATGTCTATATTTGTACCTTCACTCTCAATGTTGACGTGAATTCTTTCAATGCTATTTTTATGGGGTGTCACACCAGACTTTGTTCCCTGTTAAGATGGGATGTTCTTGCATGTGGAGGGTGACATGGCAAATCTGGACCATCCATCTGATAGAGAATACTCTGGATTGTCCATGTGTACGGTATTCCTGTCGAACCTACCACATAAATCTCGTGGACTGCTTTATTTCCCAAAAATAGCTGCCATCCAATATTGCATCTTTTTGAGAATAAAAATGCAAAGAAAGAAAACAAATATCCTCTCCTTTTTGCCATACGGCAAAGGGGTATCAGGCTGAATTTGTCAAGGGGTAATCTTTGTGAACAGCTGGACCCCTGGGGTCCTGCCACCTCAGCTGCCATGTTTAAATCCCTTCTTTAGCAGGAAACGAACTCTGTTGTGACACCTAGAGTACATGTCCTCTATTTTAGTAGCCTTCAGTTTTATTTGTTATCATATGTTCACACCTTTAACTGATAATGTTTTTAATTTTGACTCTTATTACGATATGTTTTACTTATTGATATGTGCTGAATATATGAATTCATACCCGTTTCGTCAGTAATTCTCTTTATCAGCTTCTTGAATTTTCTTAATCATTTCACGAATCAAATAATGGGTGGAAAAAACAATGGATTGTTGATTTTTCTCAGTATAGTTATGGACAACTGCTGAAATATTACTAAATTAGCACACAGTGAGAACTTTATGCACATTACTAGTAATTCTATTTAATGAAATCAATATAATTTGCTTTCCAATGCATTATTCATAATGGGTCGTATAGAAAAATACTGCAGATCCCTTTTTTTGTACCTGTAGGTCTTGTAGTTGTGAAGGATTTCATAACCATGCTTTCTTTTACCTGCAGAGAAGGGCTTGGGGAGGGTTATGATGGGGACATCGCTTTTGCAAGCGCCCTTGAAGCATTTGGCGGAGGGCATAATGATCCTATCAGTGTTGCTTTTGGAGGTATACCTCATGCTTATATTTTCTTTCTTGAAATTTGTTTTTGAAATTGCATTTTTGCATTGTAGGCAACTTTGATATAATGATCCTATTAGTGTTGCTTGTGGAGGTAAGCCTCGTGCTTAGATTTCTTTTCTTGGAATTTGTTTTTGAAATAGTGCATTTTTGCAATGTAGGCAACTTTGGTATAAGTTTTTTTTTTTTTTTTTTCTGGAAGTGATAATTTGGTATAAATTTTTTAATCTGGTTGAAGTTTTCCTCATATAAGGGTATTAACTACAATATTTGTGATGCTGGAAGACCTGGTTTAACTCTTGAAAGGAAATTGAGGGTTCAATTCTGGTTGCGTCAATAAGAGTGCATAGGGTTTAACTAGAGTATAGGGATTTCAATAAGAAGAAAAGGGGTGGTTGGAATGGGTTATGATTGGTTAGGTTAGGGATGCAACTGCAGATGATAATTGAGAATTAAGGGGACAGTGTGGGCTGAAACTAGAGGGAAAAATAAGAGCTATGACATCTTGAGGAGATTAAAAAGGGGTTGATTAGTGGGTTTAGCTTGGGTGAAATAGGGTTCCAATAAGGGCTATGGGTTGCTGTTGTGACAGGTTAAAAGAGGGGCAGTTTAATGGGTTGGGCTAGGGTTAAATAGGGTTTAAACGGTTTGTGGGTAAAACAGGGAAGCTGATCTAAGGGAAAAGTATAACTAGGACAGTAATTGAATATGGGTTTAGGTTGGGGTTGTATGGGGTTGAGAAAATAAGGGCAAAGGACTAGGTTTTTAAGGACTGGACGTGTAGAACAGACTGGTTAGGGTTAAAAATAGAGAAAACAATGGGAGTAGAAAAAGGGAATGGATTATAATAGAATCTCACTATACGTAGGAGATGTGCGAATTGCACCAATCGAGCAGTAGTATGGTTGGAATCGTTTTACCCTAAAACACACAGTAGAAAAGCAGCAATTAAACTTTTCATTCAATCATTCAAAAATAAGAGAAAATTGATATATCCAACTCGGGATCGGTACAAGATTCACATTTGAATCGCCAATCAAATGGAATCGGTCCTTACTTGGTCCAGAATCGTTCGTATCAGCCACGACTTGTAGTTGTGTGTATTTACGTACATACATAGGTACATACATATACATGTGTCAAGTGTATATATGAATGTTGTTTCTTGAATGGCAAATTGTATCATGTCAAGTTGTCAGTGTTGCCTGTTTTGTTTTTCAAAAACAAAAACAAGAGACGAGAGAAATATGCTCTACTAATAGTGATAAAATTTGTGTTTCCTTAGGCCCTGTTATGACCAAATTTACGATTGCTTTGAGAGAAATTGGAACATACAAGGAAGTTCTTCGGTCCCAGGTAAAGATTCTCTTGCTTTTGTTACCATGACCTCTAGCTTCGATGTTGTACAAAAAAAATCATGTGGCTTTTTATATGAATGGTATTTGTTAGCTGCACTCAGTGAATTATTACTCGAATGGATATTGCTGAGTGTACTTGACCAAACAGTCTGCATGCTTCAATTAAACCTGCAGCAGCACTCAGAGAAATTGACAGAACAGGAAAAGCATTTCACAGTTCTTGAACGAAACTGCTGAAACGTTGAAGTACAGATCCTATATACGTACATATATATTATTTTCATTTTAGAATTTTTCCTGCACAATGCAACAGTCCTTATATTTCGTTTCTGTGCTTTTCATGTGTCCAAATATTGAATATCTGATTTTTTATATGATGTCAAATAAATATATAAAATGAACAACATCTGAAACAAAAAAAGTATCCCCACCTCCCTTAAATTGAATCAATGACCCTATTACCATTGAGGAGATACCCAAACTTCGTTCTGGAGAGTGGTAATTTTATTTGATGACTTGCATTTACACTTATTTTTGCAAGTTAAAGAGGATAATTTGAGTTCTTGGGTAGTTGCCACATGTTTTTTCAGTGACCTTGCTTCCAAATTTTGCAGTGCATATAGTAATATACTACCACTAACCTATAATTTTTTATGCATGTTGCATTTTGATAATTTTTTAACTTTGTTGCACTATATGCTTGGGTTTGTATGATGTCAAATAAATATATAAGTTGCTACACATTGCACTTTTATTCGGACTGGATTTTTTTTTCCGAATCACCTATACTCTTACCCTTATCATTGAGCCGCTTTTCTTTTCATGAAGTTATTTGCGAGTTATAGGAATGTCTTCTAGCTGTTTCTTTCTGTTGACAATTTCAATTGGGTTTTTCAGGTTGAGCACATGCTAAATGATAGGTTGCTGCAGTTTGTTAACATTGATTTGCTTGATGTCAAGGTACTGTATATAACTATTAAATTTGATCTTCTGTGTATACAAAAGGATGTGGCCACCTAAGTACTTGGATGTGACATGAAATATTTGTGAACAATAGAAGAAACTGTGGCATTTTCACTACAATAGCTATTAAACCAAACCTCCATTCTCTCCCCCTGACGAAAAGCATCAGATCTTTCAAAATGAGATATTGATTTCCAATTCATATAATAGTTGTCAAAAGCAGCTGCCTTGGTGGCTGTATTAACGCTTGATTGGGCTGGAGTGTTTCTGGCTCTCAGGCGGCCACCTAATTGCATTTGATCATTTTGAGAGATCCTACTCATAATCCCTCTGGTAGGGATCAAAAGAGTAGTTTACGTACGCGAGAAAATTGGCCGGAGTTATCATTTTGCCCCTTCTCCATGGAATAATTGAGAACTCTTTAAACCCCATTTCTAAGATCAATATTGAATGCAACACAGCATGTTTGCACTGCATTTTCAGACATTGATGTCCACACAGAACATAATATTCATATTCTATACATAGTATAGTAATACGGATTTATTACTTTCACTGCCTTACTCACTGGACAGGCCCTTTGAGGGGGAAGGGCCAGGCAACCAGGTCATAGACAACACCATCGACGTATGATCTGTAGACATGGACAGATTGGTCGCTTGACTTCTATATGTCAAAAGAGGAGTCCCGTATGTCTTTTTGCAATTTTGAAAGTAAAAAGTAGATGTATACGTTCATACATGTCAAAGCCTGTGTCAACACATGGGCCATTTATTGGGGGGTCATGTCCTGTATATAATAGAAATTGACTAGAACCTTTATTTTGTTTGTTAGAAATTCTGTATGTCATTAGATGTTATATTGAACAGTTAGGTTATCTGACTTCCATATAGTTTCTAGCAGCAGTGTTATTTTAAAATCCTAAAATTTGAGTTGAATTGTAGGACAAAAGAACAAAATTGTTTCAGGGGTCAAATACTGCGACTCAATCATGAATTGGGATTTGAAATTTAATACTTGCTCGAGTTGTACAACTCAGATTGGGTATAAATCCTAGTCTGTTATCCATGGGTCCCTTTTTATTTAACACTTTTGCCTTTTTATTTATTTTTATGTAAAAGGTCCCCATATAAAGCCTATTTTCGTGATTTGAAGGTTGTTACTTTTGTTATTAGAGGAGAAGGGTTTAGGGGTTTTATAATCTTCCTAGAACCCCTAGATCTCATCTATGAGAGGGGGAAAAAAGAAAAAAACCCAAGACCTAAATTCTTTTCTTTCTTTACAAGCATTCTACGATCATATTCATCACGTGGAATCTGAAAACTGTTTTTTGTGCATGTGAAATTGAAAGCTAGAAGACTTTTCTTTGCATTTGAATGTGGAAGTGTCAGGTGTGCCTAGTAGGCTAATTACTCTTTATGTTAATATTTGTTGGTGTATATACAAAAGTATTTTTTTTTTTTGTAATCAAATATACAAAAGTATGTCATCATATCATGGATTATGTTTAATTTCAGGCTTTTCAGCAATCGGATTTTTTAGATCTTTTGGATATTTTTTTTCTTCATATTTTTCTTAATTTTTGTGGAAAATATTAATGAATCCTATCCCATTCCTTACTGATCTGATATGACTTTAACAACACTGTCTAGCAGTGTTTCCTCTGTATCGTTGTGGGTCACTTATTCATTGGCAATCTTGAAGTGTCTCAATGAGTTTGGGAAAAATACGATTTTGAAAGTGTGGACGTTGTTTTATCTTGTGTTATTCAGAGACTTGTACGTATCACACTTGTTCCGCTATGATAAGTCACATGATTGATGATGTACTATTATGTTTAGGTTCTCACCCAATCTCTGCCAGTGACACTTGGGCGCATCTTTCCTTGGAGTCTGTGCTCCCGAGTCCCCAAGTCAGACTATTAGGACATTTACACCTTTGCTTGACACTTGGTCCATATTGTTGACAACCACTTTACTCTAAAAGCTTAAGGTTTTAAAATTCGACAAAATTCGGCGAAATTAGCCGAATTAATTCTGAATTTTGACTGACCGAATTAAAGTGTACATGTATTAAAAAAATCTCCGAATTAATTCGAAGTAAACAGTAAAAATTCGGCTATTTTCTCGAAGTTTGGCCTTTTTAGTACAAAAATTGCAGAAATTCGTAATTCGAAGTAAACAGTTAACTTAGAGAAGTTTGGAGAATTTTTAGTAAAACATTGGTAAAACACATTGATTTTTAAGGATATGATAAAACAAGCATGATAAAACACTTATAACTTATTATATCATAAAAACAACCATTTAGAGCAACCTAAGCAAGATTAATATCGTTTCACTCATTTTGGCAAAAAATATTTAAACTTCTCTAAGTCAGCGAATTTTTACAGAAATTCTCTAAATCGAATTGAACTTCCCTGAATTAATTCCGAATTTTAACTGACCGAAGTCTAAGGCGAAGTCGAAGTTTAGAACCTTCGTTGTTAGAGGGAGTTGTAACTATGTTTATCAACGGGTTCACGGGTTCACGGGTTTAACAGAGGCAGAGTGCTGGTCACACAACCAAACAACACGCCCTCTCAGCACTTTGCCAAGACTCGAACCTGCGACGTATTGGGACCTCCTGCTCTAATACCATGTTGAAACCCACTTTACTCTAAAAGCTTAAACTGTTAGAGAGAGGTGTAACTATGTATATCAAAGGGTTCATGGGTTTAACAAAGGCAGAGTGCTGGTCACACAACCAAACAACACACCCTAACAACACGCCCCCTCAACACTTTGTCGAGACTCGAATCTGCAACGTACTGGGACCTCCTGCTCTGATACCATGTTGACAACCACTTTACTCTAAAAGCTTACAACACACATGAGTCAATTAGTTGGTCATTACTTAGATATATGGTGTGTGACTAAATTATTGTGGTTCGATGCATCTGACTCTCGACTTCGCGTTAGATACCAATTCATGTGTCCTTGTCCATATAACACTGGTCTCTGCTACTCTTGTGTCTCAACTTATGTAAGTGCAACTTTGAGTTTGTGCTATAAGGAATCTTGGCTCTGCTGCAGGAAGCTCGGAAGCGTTTTGACAAGGCTAGCCTTCTTTATGACCAGGTGTGTTTTAAGGATTCTCTTTACATGTCAATATTGGTTACATATCATATCTAAAACTTAAAGTTCTAATTCTTGAATTGAATGAAGCTGGTTGCTGTTGGCTGTTGGCTGTTGTTAATTCACAATGCATTATTACTCATTGCAATTTATAGTTTTTTTTTCTTTCTCCATGCTTATTGAAGTGACAGGTCCCTTATAAATTGATCATTATAGGTCTACTAGAATTCCGTTGTTACCTCTGGTTTTGTTAAGGAATGTTAAGTGCGGCCCTGCATATGTAATTTGATCCTTTCTAAATATAGCAGTTTAGTGCTAACTTTGCTTGCCTTCGGGGAAGTTACTTCATGCAAGCAAAGATAACTTGTGGATAACATGCTAACAGACCAGCTAGATATAATAAAGAAAGGATTATAGGATTTTTGTTGTTGTTGAAATTGGTGTTACTATTAACATTCACAAAGAAAGCGATAGCTGTTTATCTCAAAGTTTGTTGGGCATTCAAAACTACTGTGTGATCATGTCTTAGCCAATGATTTTTTATCTTTAACAAAATGAAAAGCTTGGCATGTGCTGCTCACAGTGGTTTATCTCCACTGAAATTCTCCATCTTGGTCAATGACAGCCAAGAAGTCTATTACAGAGGTGCTTGGGCGTGTTGCTCAAAATGATACACCATTGTGAAATCAAAGTTTAGAAGTTCAATTGGGAATCAGAACAACTCTTCTGTGAAGAATGTAGGCAATAAATGTAATTAGAAAGTTGGAAGGCTGATTTGAATGGACTTATTGCATGTATTTGATGATATCTGAACCAATATGTTATTAAGAGTGACATTTCATTAATGCAATGTGCATTCTGTGCAACAGGCTCGTGAAAAGTTTCTTTCCCTGAGGAAAGGCACAAAGATGGACGTAGCTACCATCTTAGAGGAGGTATTGTCTAAAATTGATTTGCTTTCAAGTGAAAGGTTTTATTTGTTCCAATGCATAAAATGATATTAAAATATACTCGGTATCCATCATTCTCTAAATTCTAATCTAGTTTAGAGATATGCCAGGAACTTCACATTGCAAGGTCTACATTTGAGCAAGCTCGCTTCAATCTGGTACGTGATCTTCTTGCATCCATTTGTTCTGTCGAGTACCAATCTTTCCTGAGGAGATACGAGATACAGATGATACCCCGATAGTAGCAGCAACGCTCCCTTAAGTTTGGCACGTCTCTCTCTATCCAGGTTACTGCTCTTTCTAATGTTGAAGCAAAAAAGAGGTTTGAATTTTTGGAGGCTGTTAGTGGGACAATGGACGCTCATCTTCGTTACTTCAAACAGGTATGCCATATGGTGGCATTTTTCTTCTCCTTCTCACTGTGATTCATTTCCTTCTCTATGTGCTTCATTACTTATATGCTGCTGCTGAACCGTTTGTCTTGTTTTTTCTGCAGGGTTATGAACTATTACATCAGATGGAGCCGTATATTAATCAGGTTTGTTATTTTATCTGCCTGTAGTTTCTTAGCAAACGTGGTTTATTTTTCTTGCTTATTTGTATTTGAATGTATCATCATTGCATTATCCAAACTTTTTGGCTTCAGCTTATTTGGCATTTGGATGCATCTAACTTGTAAATGAATAATGCGAGCACCAGCTTTGTTGGTCCAGTGAGTACATAAAAGCCAGTGAAAAGAGATGCCACCGTACCAGTAGATACATATGAACTAGATCTGAGGAATAACATGAGACCATTGGTTCCTATGCTTTAACTCCACCAAAATATTTAACACTACTTACACACACTGAAACAATTACCATCACCTTATTAACGATCCTCTGTTACAGTGTTACCCCCAGCTCCTGAATCATGTTGCTTCGTTACCTGATGCGAAATCTACATGCATATTGTGCAGTGTAATTTGGTAGTTAGTATTTGGGTGGAAAAGCATACTCTTACTGTTATACACCTACTTGTAAAACTTTCATTTCATATTTTGCATTTTGCGCCTGTAAGCTTTGTATATTATATATTAATATATATATCTATCTCTCTTCAAAACCGAGAACTATTAAAGTTCCAGGACTTGTTTTTTTTTTGAAGGTTTTGACTTATGCACAACAGTCAAGAGAGAGGTCCAACTATGAGCAGGCAGCTCTTACCGAAAGGATGCAAGAGTACAAAAGACAGATTGATCGAGAAAGTCGGTGGTCTTCGAATGGCTCACATGGTTCTCCTAATGGGGATGGTATACAAGCCATTGGTAGAAGTTCACATAAAATGATAGAAGCTGTTATGCAATCTGCTGCAAAGGGAAAGGTATCACCAAAGGAAATCTTTATTATAGAGCTCTCGTTACAGGTTTCAAATTTAATACAGAACATTGCTGAGATTAAAGAGTCACTCGATAGCATTTTATGGAAATGTTGATTTCCATGAGAAATGTTTCGCGTTCTTTTAAATGGTTCTGGCTTTACTTCTACGTCTAAGAAAATACAGGATATTTCAGGTTCAAACCATTCGACAAGGTTATCTCTCAAAACGTTCATCCAACTTGAGAGGTGACTGGAAGAGAAGGTTTTTTGTTCTTGATAGCCGAGGAATGCTGTACTACTATCGCAAGCAATGGACCAGACCATCTGTAAGTCATTAGCTGGAAAAATAATTTGGGATGTGGAGCGCTTAAAAATCCTTTTTATCTCTTGGGATTTACCTTTGCAATCTGTGGTTAAGGCTGAGTGTATTCTTTTAGGGAGCTGGGGGTCAACTTTCCAGTCAGAGAAATCATAACTCCTCTGAACTTGGTTCTGGGCTGCTGAGCCGGTGGCTTTCTTCTCATTATCACGGTGGAGTGCATGATGAGAAGTCTGTTGCTCATCACACTGTGAACTTGCTTACATCAACAATAAAAGTTGATGCAGACCAGTCAGATTTGCGATTCTGCTTCAGGATTATTTCACCATCGAAGAACTATACTTTGCAGGTACAGTTTTGAGGTCAACATACACTTTTAAGTTGTTTTTTTTTTTATACCCAACGTGAATTCATTGTAACTGAATCCCTCCAAATACTCACTGGATTTGTAGTTAAGGTTTTTATTATTATTATTAATTGTTTGTGTTGGGGGTTTGGGTGGCTGTGATGAATCCCCAAATATATTTAGCTACTTGCTTGTTGACGCAGGCAGAGAATGCAATGGATCAAATGGACTGGATTGAAAAGATAACCGGAGTTATTGCTTCACTGTTGAGTTCCCAGACACCTGAGCAAGTAATTATTAAGAACGTTTACATACTATGTGTCCATTGATTACTCTCTTTGTTGTAGTTGGTATTTGTAACTCTTGTGTCCTTTCATTAATTAATTGATTTACTGATAAAAGTATTATTTTTCAGCGTCTCCCTGCTATTTCCACGGGCACTGGTCATCATCGCTCTGCTAGTGAGAGTAGTTCGTTTGAGAGTTCCTCTGATTTTGATCACTCAGCAATTGAAGAATACACATCCGAGAAGCCCCTCATTGGACATCGTGAACGTTTTTCTAGAAGTTCCCAACAGCAGCGATTCAGTGTGAAAAGTGAGAAACCAATAGATGTGCTGAGAAGAGTATGTGGTAATGATAAATGTGCTGATTGTGGTGCTCCTGAGCCAGACTGGGCATCTCTAAACCTTGGTGTTCTTGTCTGCATTGAATGTTCAGGTGTTCATCGTAATCTCGGTGTACATATTTCAAAGGTAAACTAAGTTTTGATCATTTTGTTTATTTTAATTTTAAGGTTTCAATATAATCCACAATGTTAGTGTTACATAATTGTCGAATTTGCATTAACTAGTGTTGTTTCTGTTTCATATCGAGGTTTACACTTGGGGCCCCATTTGGTAACGATTATTATATTTTATTATGTAGCTGATAATGGATTATGAAACTCATAATCGATCATCATACTAAAAAAACTGTCAGGAAACTAGGGTTTGCAAAAAAGAAAGAGAATTGGAGAGAAAAAGAGAATTGTATGGAGTAGAGATATTTCTCTCCATACATCCCCAAATATATATAAAATAAAACAATAAGAAAAATTTACCAAAATACCCTTAAAATCGTACGGATGTCCCGGGCCTTTGGCTCGGTGGCCTTTAGTCCAGTATGCTTATTACATTAACACCTACTGATGTAATGATAAATTGATCTCTCTCTCTCTCTCTCTCTCTCTCTCTTCATGATCACCACCTTTATCATCAGTGCTCACCGCTGCCGCTAGGGCATGAAATGGGGCAGGTCATACTGAAGATCCAACTGGATTTAAACCTGCTTTAGCAGGTTTGGACCATTGATATACGATCCAAATGAAAACGGGGTCGGATACAGGTCCATGTATATTAATCCGATTGGGTTTCGGGTCAAACTTGGGTCATGGTGTTAGGTATTCAGATTAGGTCAAATCCTAGGTTTGGGAGTTGGATCCTTACTGCAACTTGTCATTTGTAGTGGATATGACCTGTATCCCATATTCAGCATGTGGGTCGGATCCAGATCTTCTCCTATGAATCATGGTTCGGATTCTGATCACATGTCATGGATTCAAGTCGGATCTGAATTCGAATATGGTAATGATATAAAAGTCGAATTTGGACTTGGATATGGATCATAATATTAGAAGTCAAATTTGGATCCGGATCTACTAAGATCCGAGTCGGATCCAAATCAAGATATGGATCGTGATGTTAAAGGTAGAGTTACAGAGATGTTCAGTAATTTTCTTTTTAGAAGTGTTTCTGCCAGAAAAGGTTTTGGTAGAATTGTCTCTGGACTGAAAATTTATTGATAGATTATTTTGGATTTGGCAGTACCAAATAATCTGAGTTGTCCTCTATCCATGAAGGTAAACAAAAAAACTAATCTGATTTTTTAGTTAATAAATAACTAGTTCATACCTTGTGCTGGTCTTTCAATGAATGGCTGCCTGCACGTGCTATATAAACACCTTTGTCCAGCGATCCACGCACTTTTCGTTATTTCTATATGCTTCAAAGGTAGGTAGGACATCTTGTTGATTGTGGACGATGGTGATGTATTTGTGAATATTTTCTTTTTTGATGCTTTTCTAAAATGCAATGGGAATTTCGTGAAAAGGAAAACTAAATTACAAGTCATTAGATACATGTATGGACTTACGATAATTGGCCCCTTGGTGGAATGATATGATGAATTGATGATGGACAATCTCATAGATCATTGTCCCACTCCAACAATCACACACGATCGTGTCTCTTACTCCCATGGTTTCTTAAATCTTCTAATAGACAATTTCAGCTGAATCAACTCAAGGTATTATTGTTTTTTATTGGTAACTTCAGCTCAACAATATTATATTTAAGAAGTGTCTTAAGAGGATGGGATGTTTAGGTTTGATCTCATATGCGGTTCTTCTTTTATACATTGCTAAGATCATGACTCACATGTTAGTTTAGGTATCTTCAGAATCAGTACCCTATGATGGATTTTGATGTGCTGAATAGTATGTTTCTGAAGTCATCAGATGTTGTAACCAGAGGATAGCATGCCATTCTGCTTCTACTGCTCCTTATCATATGTTGTTGCGCCGGTGTGCTGGACTCGTGTGATCCGTGTGTGTGCCAGGATCCTTTGATATACATTGTTGTGCCTCCCTCTAAGAGCTTAAGCTTTCTGAGTAAAGTGGTTGTTCAACATGGTATCAGGGCAGGTCCTGTGTTCGATCCCCGGGGGGCGTGTGCCGTGTGTGTGCTGGACTCGTGCGGTCCGTGTGTGTGCCCAGGATCCTTTGGTATACATTGTGAAGCCTCCCTTTAACAGCTTAAGCTTTTAGAGTAAAGTGGTTGTTCAACATCATAAAACAATTAACAGTTTTAGCTGACTGTTTGCCCATATCCTAAAAGATCTTTGCACCTGACATATGTATCTTTTGCTGATCTTCCTTTCATTTGTGCTATTTTGTTTTATGAATTTATGTTGTTCGGACAAAGTTGATTAGTGGCATAGGAAGTTGGGATGGTTGGGTTTCAAGCTTTTATTTTGTTTCATGAAGATGGGGATTTTTAGGTTTCATGCTCTTATCTGGTGCCTCGTGTATTCATTGCTGAGTTCATGGTGCCTCTTATAATTTAGGTTGTTTCATGCATCAGCCGGTAATATGTCATGAGTTGAAGAAGAAACTGAAGTGATCTAATTGTGTTATTAGAACATGTGAGCTTACCTGTTACTTATTCAAAGTCTGAGATTCCGTGACAGTATCATTTGTTGGTTTGGATAGTGTCATGGTGGTTGTGGTGCTGATTTTGGTGGTGCCCCCACAAGAAGAGGGAAAAGAAGGGGGGTGGGTTGGGGTGGAGTGAAGGGATTAAAGACTGTTTCATTGTGTAAATCAGCCAACACCAAAACCTATACGACTCAGAAGACTCACAACTGACATGGCTGAGTCACCAGAACATTTGTTTGATATTAGCTATTAGTCAGCCATCTAGCTTACACAAGTAATGCATCTTCGTTACCTCGAAACCAAGACCCTTGGCCAAAATTTAAATCCATGTGGTAAAAAAGGCATCAGTTCTGGTGAATATTGTGGCTTAGAGGCAGGGTCTTCCCTGCAAACAGTTGGTGCCTCTGGGGTTAGCTTATTGTGGAGGGAGACTTCATCAATTAGTGGTGTGCTAAGGGTGTGTCGGTGGGGTACTAACTACTTCCGGGGAACTCTTATAATGCATCCAACAATATTTTGGTCAATTTATGTTCAGTGTGGATCATTATTTACCTACTTCTAATGGGCATTTAACACTATATTTTAGCAAAGTAGAAACTATATATATAATCTAAAGATCACGGAACTTCTATTCTAGCATACACAAATTGTATTGGCATCGTATATACTAGTACTGGTACCAGAACTGTATCGTATACTTGTAAAATATCGTATTTTCATTTCCTGTTATATTATTGGTTATTTCTTAACTCCTAACAGTTTCCTTATACATATAGGGTTAGGATATTAGGTTTTTTTGTCATGGAGTTTTACACCACTATATGGGGCCCATATGGAGATGATGCAAGGGCTGATTTTTGGTGAGGATATTCTCCTCAGCATGGATATCAACCTCACAAAAATCAGCCTATTCCAACATTTTTAGCTTATGAAAAGTGGATTATAGTTGAACTTTAAACTCCACATTTTGACCGGGTTAAGAAAGTGCTGACTTTTTGTGAGGATGATGAGGAGATCATCCTCACCAAAAATCAACCCTCAACTTGTCTCCATGTAGAAAAAGGATTCCAGTCTCTCATCATTTTGTCCGTCGAAGCGTTTATGTTACAGTGGTTCAAATTTTTTAAAGAGTGTAGAGGGTTCTTCTTTGATGACTATGTATTTAGGTGGGAGGTTATGTTTTATAGAGGAGATTAGACCTCCTTGCTCCTTGCTCCTTTTTCTTTTTTGTTCTTGTTCTGTTTTAGGAGGTCCTGTTGCCCTCTGGCTTTGGCTTTTGCCTTCTCAATAAAATTGTACTTAAAAAAAATGCAATAAATAGATACATGGATCGACAACAAAAGCCACAAGGGGCTAGAATGATCATGAAAAGACAACACACCACTTAATTTAGGCTCCTCCTTACAACATAATAATCGCATTAAATGTATTCCAGGAGATTCCTTAACAGCTACTTTTCAACTCAAGTTGGAAACTGCAACGGATTAGTCCAACAGCTATTTACAACAAATTTCTCTCAACCTATGCCTTAACCAAATTAGAAGCTCAATGTAGGACCATTGCACAAGGACCGAAAGAGTAATATATAGGCTACTGCCTCACATACATCCGTACACAGATACATGGAGATAATATTGTCAATATGAATGCTGATGTACTTTATGTTATGAATTATTTTTTTAAGTCATTGTGCAGCTTGTTTAGTTGACCTCTATTACGAACTATCTGACTTGCACTTGCAGGTAAGGTCGCTGACACTTGATGTGAAAGTTTGGGAGCCTTCTGTTATAACTTTGTTCCAGTCACTGGGTAATGCATTTGCTAATTCTGTCTGGGAGGAATTATTGCACTCGAGAAGTGCTTTTCTGGCTGGTGACATCCCTATAAGGTAAATAATTACGTAACCGAATATGTTTTGTCTCCAAATTGAGTGGTTGATAGGATGTTTCTAAAATTAACATAATATTCTTGTGATGCAGTTTCTCTAAGTCTGATAAACACCAAGTGCTCCCTATCAGTAAACCTAGTCATTCCGATCCTATTTCAATAAAAGAGAAGTTTATTCATGCAAAGGTATTGCTCTAATCAAATCAATCCATCATTTTGGTCTTTTTTGGTTGAAAATGATGTTAATGACTTAGTAGAGAATATATGTTTTTGCTGATTTGGCTTCAGGTTTTTTTTATGAAGGTAAGAGAATTGTAATTACTCAATTCTAATTGTTAATATATGTTTGGCATAGTATTAAAATTATAGCCGAATTTTGTCAACTTATGACCTGGCGAAGTGAAGTTTACCTGTAATATTTTGGAAATTTTACTTCTCAAGACCTTAACTTTCAATTAGATTAGATGAAAAGTTAAAAACACTCTTCCCCCCCCCCCCCTTTTCCCCATTACCTTGCTTTTAGGAGGTTCCTAGGATAAAAACGACCATTCCATTAAGGGTTTTCAAAAAAAAAAACCTGTGGGGGTTGAAATCAAGGTCAAAGGCTTGTTGGGTTGTGTATTTTGAAGTTATGCTTCACTGAACAAATAAACAAATTTTGAAGAAATGAGAATAGTAGGTAATCAATCTTCATCATAACACAATTACGATATTTGAGTAATTGAAATGCTGTGCCTGTGACGAAGATAATCTTCTATACATATTTGTGATCTCCGAAATCTGAACTTTTAGGATCTGCAATATTTGTCTTTTTATATGGTTTTGGTTTAGATATATCCTTCAGGAAATCTTTTGTGTTTCTGTGTGCTAGCTGTGTTACTCTTGCTGCTTTCTTTCAGCACCTACACTAAAGATGTCAACTATTTATATTTGGTTTGAATTCTGTTTTTGTATTTTTCTTCTCTTCATCTAGAAAACAGAATTTCTCTGGTAATAGGCTTGCTTGGTCAGTTGAGGATCTAGAAATGAAGTTTATTTCTTCTGATTGCAGTATGCAGAAAAGCTTTTCGTTCGCAAGCCAAAGGAGGATCAACATGTTCTTTCTGTGGTCCAACAGATGTGGGACAGTGTCCGTACCAATGACAAGAAAGCAGTATACCGTCATATTGTTAACTCTGACGCAGATGTCAATGCAGTGCATGGGCAAGCATCATTTAGCACGTCCTTAACTCTAGCGAAAGTAATGCTGTTGCAAGAGCAGCCAAGCCTTGGCCGCCACTCTAGCTGCTTAGCAGGAGATACTTTGGACAAGGACTCCGCAGCAAGCTCTTTGAACTCAAGTACAAGCGAGGACCGGAATGTGGAGGAATGTCTTGAGGGATGCTCCCTGCTTCACCTTGCGTGTCTAACTGCAGACATAGGCATGATAGAGCTCCTTTTACAGTATGGTGCCAACATAAATGCTCCTGATTCAAGAGGCCGGACACCTCTCCACCATTGTATTCTCAGAAGTAGAACAGTGTTTACTAAACTGCTTCTTACTAGGTGATTGTTTATCCTTTGCCTCCATGGTTATAAATCCCGTACTTTCCTAATGGCAGCTTTTTCTTTAATTTTTCCTTTTTTTCCACGTTCGCTTCTGGTGTTGCTTTTGTTCTTGGGCTTTTTTTGTATCTTTATCTACAAAAAGTTTTTTTTTTCAGCATTATAGTAATCAGAGAAGGTTAGATTTTTTGAGAACTATAGCCTTTTTTGACTTTAATTGCAGTTTTCTTAATCATTATTGAGAAATTATTGAAGCTGTTGTGCCCTCATGGACCATCCTGAGGGTCTACCAATAGCTGACATTTCCTCAAATGCGAAAAATATATCATTCTTTACCAATCTAATGGCTGCTTAATGGTTCCTGATCTTGTTGCAGGGGAGCCGACCCAAAGGCTGTAGATAGGGATGGCAAAATCCCTTTACAACTTGCAGCAGATTCAACCAACGATGAGGTCCTCATGCAAACAGCAAATACAAACAGATAACATTGTCAGATAGGATCCTTGATAGGCCAACCACATAGAGGACATGCATTCTTAAGTATGTTGAAGGTATGGTTTCTATATGATTATATATTTGAAATATGGGGACTGATTCCCCACCGGAGGGAGCATTCGAAGTGGTTTTGGGGTTTAGAGGAGTGGGCAGGTTGGCAGGCCTGGCTGTGGGCGTCCGTGCACGATGGACCCTGCGAGTCTAAGTTAAAATAGCCCCATCCGGGCTCTTCCACGGGGCTCTGTAATGTAAGGTGTTTTTCCTCTTTATCTGGTTTGGTTTTTCCCTTCTTTTCTGAGAAGGTTTTTGGGGAACTTGCAGTTCCAGGCTTTGTGTGGTGGTTGTACATTGGTTTATCTAGTCATTTCGAGTATGGAATCTTTGTTGGGATTCTTCCCACTAATCTAAAGTTCGAAAAAAAAAAAAAAGAAATTAATATGCAAATTTGTGTACCAACACAGACATTTCTTCATCCAAATTTCCTTTTTTTTCCTGAAATTCCGTAGTCGGGGCTTTGCACTGTACATTTGTCAACACTGGCTCAAGGATTTAGGACTATATAGGTGTTAGGCTCAAGGATTTAGGACTATTGGTAAGGAAGATAAGAATTGAACTTTTTTGTTTGCAGATCGAGGCACGAGCGATGTTCAATGTCCTAAAAGTGATGTCCCCTGCTGTTACAGATGAATGTTGGGGACCCTTATAACTGCGAATATGAAATGTGGCACACCTTTTTGGGCCCACTAACGTTTGGCCCATCTCTAGGTGGAAGTACATACAAAAAATTAGGCTGAAAAATGATTTTCATCCTTTAGATCTTTGTAACCAAAATAATGGTGATTGATCCATTAATTGGATGGTTCAGATCATGAACATCTGCACAAAGATTGAACGTAGTGATATAATGACTTTTATGTTTAACAAATACCAATGTAAGCTTTGAGTTGGTCCCACATGGAGTTCTCAGTGGTGGTAAAGCATTTTTTAAGGTCACGTGGCACTGTTTCACAATGGAAAGTATCGACTATGGTACTTGTGCAGTGCGTAGGATAACTGTTTCACAATGGAAAGTATCGACTATGGTACTTGTGCAGTGCGTAGGATAACTTCTGTAAATTTGCCTACACCCTTCAAAGCGAGAAAAATGATATGGTTGCCAAACGCTTCAAAATATTTTCAGGCACACATTTAGCCGTGAAGTTAATAGGCTACGACAATATATTTTTTCAGAAGTAAATTGCCGACTAACCAAACATGCCCTAAATTTTCATTCAAATAATTTATAAATATGCAAAAGTAAATTAGAAAGAGATCGATTTTCAAAAAGCAAACAAACTAGAAGGTCTAAGTTTAAAGGTGCCCCAAAATTATTTTTTTTTCTTCAAAAGATAGAACTTCATAAATAACATCTCTAGCTTTGATTAAGAAGCACTTGCTGCATGAATAACGGACCACAATATGAGCCACGTGGCTTATTCTTAGAGATTTCTGACTGCATGGATGTTTGGCCCAACCCTAGGTCGACTTACAAACAAAAAATCAGCCTGATTAGTGATTTCTAAGTGTTGGATTGGAGTGATTTTCATGGGTTGATTTTTATAAATCTGCCTTGCTTGATTGGCAACAAACCGCTGAATGAAACCCCAATATCAATACCTACTTGAAGATCTTAACAGGAGAAATGTTAACATTTGAATTTGGATCTAATACCTAATTTGTCCATTAGTACAAGTAGGCAATCCGACGTCCGTTTAGGTTAATTTCAAAGTTCCTGATGGAAATCCTGTGGATTAAGTGGCTTCGAATCTTGGTCCACGGAACATTGAAGAAGACCAGAAAATGGCTAGTGGGTGAACAACTTGTATAATTGCTGAATTATTACTGTTAGCTCTTCAACTAACAGCATCTAAACGTCCATTTCATGAAAGACATTTCCACATGGAAAAAAAATCCCGAGTCCTTGGGATCATTTTGATCCGACATTTATTTCCCTCTTGGGGGGGTGGGTCCTACAGAATCAAATTATGATTTGATTTAACTTGGTGGGACCCATTCTAAGTTAAAGAGTCCATAAAATTGTACTAAAGTTAGGTGGATCGCTGGATGTGATGACTAAAAGTATCCATACAACAGACACGTGTCTCTGGGTCAGCCAGTTGCCACTCCAAAAAAAATAAAAAATTCTAGTCCTAATTGGAGGGTTCACTGTCAATATGGCTTGATGGGAGAGTTGGGATCCATTGATTGGTTGATATGTCGATTTGTGCTCCATCTGCCACCTACCAACGATTGTTTTCTTCAACTTGGGTCAAACCGAGGTTGGATACTTTCTACGTCAGGATGCGATTTCCCTCTTATTTATTTATTTATTTATTTGTGGAGAATACGAATGACTTTACCGCTCTTTTATGTTTTTTTTATTCATTTTTCAAAAGTGACGAGAAATGGGTGGGCATCTCATAGAACATAAAGTTGTCAAATTGTGAATCAACTTTTTGACCCCTTGATATTTATGAGCCACGTGGCATGTTTTTAGAGGATACTAACCTTATGGATGTTTGGTCACTCCCTAGGTGGACCTACAAACATAAAATCAATCTGATTAGTGATTTCTAAGCGTTGGATTGTAGTCATTATCATGGGTTGATTTTAACTGTGGGAATTTGAGCATTATTGATCATTATTTGGGGTACAAAGGATTTGAAATCACTAATTAGGCATATTTTTGGTTTGTAGGTCCAGCCACGGATTGGACGAACATACTCAGCCGTCTCGATGCAAGTTGAGGCTTTTATATTTAATATATTAATATATATGATATTAATTAAAAAATTAAACTCTCTATACAGTAGTTTTTAACAACTATTCATGATAATCAAAAAGCTAACAACAAAATTTAGATGCGGTAGTCCTGTTGCAGTCCATGCAGAAGACTCGATCTCGCGGCCCTATAGATCATTTTCTGCCCACCTATTGGTGGATAAGCACACTAAAAATCAGCTTGATTGGTGATTTCTAGCCATTTGATTGATATTCTACTCAAAAAATATGCTAGAATCCAATGGCTAGAATCAATCCTAAAAAGTACTAAAACCTATGGGTAGAGATAACCAATCATGTTAATTTTTGGTTTGTATATCCAACAAGGGGTGGACTAAACATCCATGGGGTTAGTGGGCTGGGCCTTCTGTCACGTAGGGCCTAAGGTAGAGACGGGCCTGCAAACATCCATACGGTCACCATCCTCTCTGATTGTGCCCGTAGCTCATAGTCTCATACTGTCGGCGGTCAGCGAAGTTTTACTCAAGTAAGTTTATACGACGGAAAGGATATGTCTGCATCCACTTTTACACAAATCTCGAGGATCGAAAGAGTACGATTGTCCATAGCTTCCATTGAGTAAAACTTGTGTCACAAGATGTTGTGCCAGAAGCCGGTCACAGCATTCAATACGAGCCACGTCGCATACTATTAGAGGACGATGACCGTATGGATGTTTGTCCAGTCCCTCGGTGGACTGGTACACAAAAAATCAGCTTGATTAGTGATTTCTAACTGATTCAGTTGAAGTTATTTTCATGGGTAGATTTTAACGGTAAGAATCTGAGAATTATTTGGGTGCAAAAATCCAAAGGTTTTAAATCACTAATCAGGCTGATTTTGGTTTGTAGGTCCACCGAGGTACTGACCAAACATCCATAAGGTCAGCGCTCTCTGATCGTGTGTTACGTGGTACATCTTGAGTGCTGTGACCGGCTTCCGTCACAACATCTTGTGACATTACGCTGTTCTGTTCATCCCCGTGCGGTTGAGCGGCTTCAGCCCGCTGCATCATTTCCATAGTAACCATGCCCGTCAGCAATTTTGATGACGGACTACAGTAAACCACTTGACCGTATGGATGTTTGGCCAATCCCTAGGTAGACCTGCGTACCAAATATCAGCTTGATTAATGATTTCTAAGTGTTGGATGGGAGTTGATTTTAACCGTGGGAATTTGAGCATTATGAGACACGTGGCACATTTTTAGAGGACATTACCTGTATGGATGTTTGGCCAATCCCTAAGTGGATCAAGTACCAAAAATCAACCTGATTAGTGAATTCTAGACGTCGGATTGGAGTCTTTTTCAGGGGTTGATTTTTAACCTTATAATTTGAGCCTTATTTGGGTTTCAAACATCCCAAGGTTTGAAATTAGTAATCAGGATGATATTTGATATGTAGGTCCACCTAGGGATGGGCCAAACATCCATACGCTCAGTCGTCTCTACGAGTGTGACAAGTGGCTCATACTGTGGTCCGACATAAACTTTGCTGACGGACGTTAAAGTTCTATTCACCACCGATATCCCATCAGTGTGGGACCCATGGAATGCCCAGGTCCCCAACATGTGTCCCACTTGTCATTCTTTCTGCCATAGGATGAACATCCCCATTAAACCTAATAACGGTTTAAAATTCACACGCTTTCTAAATAGGAAAATCCTACACGTTCACCCAAAAAACAAACAAAAAGCCAAATATATCCCAAGTAAAAAATTAAAATTTTGAAGCAGCGGAATGTTTGAAGCGGCGATCATGCGCCCAATGATCACGAGCCACATATACCGAATCCTAAACTCAGATATATGTGGCGAGCGATCATTGGGCTCATGATCGCCGTTTCAAAAAATCCTGCCTCTTCAAAAAATTTCTCCGCATAATTAGGTGTGGACCCCACCACATAATTGGTAAGGCACCGCTCACGTGAGCAGGACCGTGCGCGGAATGTCTAAAGACTCTAAACCTGCTAAAAAGCGCCTCGCGTGCGCACGGTTCTGTCGTTCACACGGCCCTAGATAAAGAAGCGAATATACGATTCCTTTATTTTTATTTTTAATTTTTGCCCCCTTAGATAAAGTAAAAATTTTAAATGAAAAAGATCAAAAAGGAGAAAAGCTTCGCTCACACCTGACTGTGAGAAAGCCGATCACACATCACAATATGAGCCACGGGGAACACGTTTAGAGGACGATGACCGTATGGATGTTTGGCTAGTCCCTCGGTAGACTTGTAAACCAAAAATTAGCTTGATTAATGATTTCTAAGCGTTGGATTGGAGTCATTTGCATGGGTTGATTTTAACTGTAGAATTTAAAGCATTATTGATCATTATTTGGGGTACTAGATCCAAAGGTCGGACATAACAAATCAGACTGATTTTTTCTTTACTAGTCTAAAGAGGGACTGTCCAAACATCCATACGGTCATTGTCCTATAGGAGTGTGCCACGTGGCTCATATTGTGGTTTGTGATCGGCTTTACACACACACAGGTGTGAGCGAAGGTTTACTCATGAAAAAAGTTATTATTCCCACAAAAAAACTTTACTTACCCCACGATCAGACACATCAATTTCTATAATAAAAAAGCTTTCTTTCGCACAAATTCCAGGATTCTCCACCAACGATCAAGATTCCATCTGATCAAACAGACGGCGAAGATCTCCTGCAGGTACCTTCGCTCACACACTTCGATGTTTCGCTTTCGGCCTCGTGATAACGACAGAGTTAGATATGACCTGCTGACATGGCAGTGGGCCCACAGCACGGGAGGGTGAAGGCGGGAAGAAGAGAGAGAGAGTGAGAACGGAGTCCGAAAAACGATAACGCGAACTCTGTTTCTTCTTCTATTTCGAGAATGTTTTCTCCATTTTACTGTCTATTTTTTTGAAAAATTAGGGTTTGTTTGTGAAGAAAACAAGCGATTTGGTTTTGTTTTCTGGTTCGAAATCGCTTTTTGTCTGATATTTCGGAGATTTTGAGTTGCTGTTGAAGCCTCTATAACGGTTTCTTTTTTGAGTAAATTGTGCAAAAAATGGATTTTTGCATTAAATATCGGTTGAATCTGTAAGCCAAAAAAAAATGCTTTTTTTTTTTTTTTTTTTTTTGGATTTTGCATTTTTCGAGTTATAGAAAGACAATTTGCAGCTAAAAAGGCTCAGAATCGGTACTGCAAATGCTGTTTTGTCTGATCTTTGAAGGTTCTGAACTTTTAATTCGATCCCTCCGATATTTCGGAGCGTTTTTAAGCTGTTGAAGATTCTGGGACGGTCATTTTCTCAGAAAATCGGTTTTTAAGGTTTGAGTTTTGGAGTTGGAGACTGGGGCTAAAGCTTTTCTTGTTTTGAAGTTCAAAACACGGAGAAATCTGTGCCAAAATGGTTTTTTTGTTTGATATTCGAGGGTTTCTGAGCTTTAAATAGGATTTCTATGTGAGACTTTGGAGTGTTATTAGCTGCCGAAGCTTCTGTTACTTATTCTTTTGAATATTTTTCAGAAAGATCAGATTTTTCACTTCAAAGATGATTGCAACTGTGGGTTTTGATTATATGATTTAAAGCTCGAATTACTTAGAAACCCGTATACAGAAATGCCATGTCTTTTGGTGTTTGATGATTTCTGAGCTATATTGAAGATTTTGTTCTCATCTTATGGTCTGTAATTCCGATTTCAGAGTTATGTTCTCTTCTTCCATGGATAAGAGAAGTTCTGAAACCTGTTTGAACAGGAAAACCCTAAACCAGACGCTTCTTGTTCTATTTCTCTTCTGCTTTAACCATACTGTCCAATGCGAGGAAACAATGACTGAACACATCTTTGCTGAATCGCCATCTCAATCTAGGGTTCCCGAATTCAAGAATGGCTTGCGGAGGATTATCCTTGGCATTTTGTTTGGATGTTTGACCGGATTAATCGTTGCAATCCTTTTTGCTTGTTTAGTCCGATTCTTTATTCGGTTCATGAACAGAACCCCAATTCTCAAAGGTCCAGTCGTCTTCTCCCCTAAAATTGCTCCCAGAACACTCCAATTGGCCCTCTCGAATGAAAACCAGTTGCTTGGCTCGAGCCCGAATGGGAAGTACTACAGAACCGTTCTCGACAATGGGCTCACAATCGCAGTCAAGCGGCTTGAGCCCTTCGAGACTGGTTCTCCAGAAACTCAGAACAAATCCGTCAAGAGACGTATACAGCAAGAGCTGGAAATGCTGGCTGGCGTGAGGCATCGGAATCTGATGAGCTTACGAGCTTATGTTCGTGAACCCGATCGGTTCTTTCTGGTTTACGATTATGTGCCAACTGGCAGCCTTGAAGATGCCATGAATAGAGTCCGCACTAACCAGCTGCAACTCAGTTGGGAAGTCCGGCACCGGATTGCAGTTGGAGTGATTAAGGGACTCCAGTATCTTCATTTTAGCTGCAGCCCCAGAATTCTGCATTACAATTTGAAGCCTACAAATGTAATGTTGGACGCGGAGTTTGAACCAAGGCTAGCAGATTGCGGGCTGGCTCATCTCATGCCCAATTTGGGTAGAACAACCTCAGGCTACACTGCTCCAGAGTGTTTCCAGAATTGCAGGTATTGTCCCGACAATAAAACTCGAAATTCGATTATGTTTTTCCAGGTTTTATTTCTCTGCAATTGCACTCAAGAAAACTGTAATGGGTGTTCTACAACTTGCAATTTGGATTTTATAAGATTGCATAACTTGATTTCTCTATTCTGATACAAAAATCTCCTGATAGCCTGCATTTTTAGTTCGGATGATAGGTGGTAGTCTAGCACATCGGAGTATAGATAAAATTGCTTGTTCCTGGTTTCTCTATGTATTTCCTATCCATTGTTTGATGCTATTTAGTTGCTATGCTGTTGGGGAGACTACCAACTCAAAATTCACTGAAATAATTCTGATTCTTATGACTCTTATTTAATAGCGATCTTCCAGTTCCAGTTAAAGAAACTTTAATGGGTTTCTGATTCAGGCAATTGAGTTTGAATTGATTGACAGAACTTGAACAACCGAGATTGTTTTGTAGAAGGAACTTTCAATTGTCCTGTTCATTTTATGCCTCATTTGAAGTTTTAGTTGCCGGTATGGTCCTAGAGAATGCAAACTCAGCATTATACTGAGTTTTCACAAGTATTGATTAATGGAGATCCCCATTTTTTTGGGTTGTACCCCGGAGGTCGGGATTACTTTTGTGTTTTGTTTTTCTCCTCCCTTGTTCTTTTTCGTTTTGCCTTGGCAGGCTCCGTCGGCCTCCAAGTGCTTTAATAAATCTCCTATTTTACCTTTCAAAAAAACAAAGGAGGAAAAGCAAAGTGTAAGGGTAGTATGACACCAGAAATTGATTTCTCGTAGATTGGCAGATCTCAAGGAATTGGAATTGGTTGTAAACATGTCGTCTTGATATATAATTTTATTGTAGGGAAGGGATGCATATCAACATTAACTGAAGTTTGGCAAAGTGTTATTTGTCAGTGTTTCCCTACCAGAAAGTAGAAAGTAGCTTTCATGGGGTTTTTTTTTCAAGGATTTGGTGTTTTTTATGAGCATATGTTCCTCTTGATTTCTCTCTGCATATCCTTATTTAAAATGTTGTTATTATTATGTGTTTTAAGTGAGATTTTTTTTCCCACTTCCAACAGATATACCGAGAAGAGCGACATCTTCAGTTTTGGGGTAATTTTGGGTGTTCTGTTAACTGGGAGAGACCCTTTAGATCCCTTCTTTGGGGAAGCATCAGGTGGGGGGAGTTTGGGGCGGTGGCTCCGCCACTTGCAGCAAGCAGGGGAAGCACGAGAAGCATTGGATAAGAGCATTCTAGGGGAAGAAGTAGAAGAGGATGAGATGCTGATGGCAGTGAGAATTGCCGTCGTGTGCTTGTCAGACTTGCCGGCCGACCGGCCTTCGAGCGATGAGCTTGTTCCCATGCTCACCCAACTGCACAGCTTTTGAAGGGAATGTACGTATTTGATTAAACCCCCCACATATTGGAACTGTTTGCATGTGCAGAAGTTGGTGGTTAGGTTTTTCTCAGTTTTGGTTTTCATGGCTCAGTGCTCATGCCATGTACTAACTACAAAGGGATGTTGATGTTTGAGTAGGGTTTCTACTTTCTATCTTTTGCACCTGTTGTGGTGTATACATGTTGTATGTGAAAAAGGATCAGTCAATTTTGTGGGAAAGATTTCTCACTCTAAAAAAAAGCTGTACAATCAAAATACTGTGTAGGAGACATCTGCATTATTGTGTCTTTTATTTGTCACTCATGGTGGGGTTTGCTAGGAGTGTCTTGTTTTTACAGGAGACTGAAATCATGAGGTCATATTCAATCAGCTCTTTGATTTCTTGATTTCATTTGGTGAGCAAAATTTAGGATACTAAAGGTTAATACTTGAGCTTTCCGCACCTCTATCACCTAGGTGCTGTTGGTGTATTGGTTTGGGTCTTAACATTGGGTATCAGAGCTCACGGGTTCAAGTCATGGGAGGAGCGACATTGGGAAGGGCTACCTGGGGGCTTGCTCAAAAAGAAAAAATACGGTATCGAAAGAACTGCCAGGGGCCGCATACAAAAAGTGAGAAAATAAGGGTACCGGAGTGAAAGCCGCCTCAGAGTGGGTGACCGTGGATGTCGGCCTTGGAAGTGTGGTAGAATGTTAGGATTCTAAAGGCTAAGACTTAAGCTTTCCGCACCTTTATCACCGAAGTGCTTTTGGTGTATTGGTTTGGGTCTTAACATTTGGTATGAAAGCTAACCCCACGTAACGGGTTCATGTCATGGGACAGGTCGCTCAAAAAGAGAAAATACGGTATCAAAAGAACTGCCAGGGGCAGCACACAAAAAGTGAGAAAATAGGGGTTTCAGAGTGAAAGCCACCTCAAAGTGGGCGACTGTAGATGTCGGCCTTGGAAGCGTAGTAGAATGTTAGGATCCTAAAGGTTAAGACTTGAGCTTTCTGAACCTCTAGGTGCTTTTGGTGTATTGGTTTGGGTCTTAATAGCAAAGGAGGTAGGTATGAGTGCTGTAGTTTGCACTAGGTATTGTACGAGTCTGCCGAGTCAACTCCCATTTCATTGGATTCACAATTCACTTCACACAAGTTGATCACAATATTGTCCGAGTCGCACTTTTGGGAACCGAGTTGGTTGAGTCCCCTTGCCCAAGTCGTACTTTTTTGGCTTTGAACAAGTTTGGTTTTGTTCTGATTCCTTCCCATAAGGGAAACCCCAAAAAACTTTAAATGCAGTCGTGGATTGGTAGCGTGTAAAGGGTGGAAAAGCAGACCGAGGGGTTGGTAGGAGGATGGTGAGGGGTCATGCGTTTCTGGCCAAAGTGGTGGGCTCCAAAAGATTGAGAAAAGCATGGGAACAAGGACACTCGGTTACCATTTACAGCTGGTAACCCATGCATCATTCATGACCTTTCTTCTTTGTACGTCGCATTTCGAGATGGGTCCGGCTCAGAAACCACCCCTTTTTGTGTCCCCTGAAAATCCACGGCCGAGAACACGACTCCAGAGGGGGGCCAAAAAAAAGGTGGCTCTGGAGTCTGACCCTTTTGGGATACAAGGAGATCTCAACACATAATATGTCTCTTTCAAACACAAGGTGGTGTTTTGTATGCAGGATTAGTTCTGGCTGGACGGAGATAACCTAGTAAAGGCCATAACATCATGTTTGGCTGCAGGGGTTTAATGAGTTGAGCTCCACTTACCCATCTTTTTGCGTCTTTTTTTGCACTGTTTTCCCATAAAAAGCAGATTCCCCTCAAACCAGCTGATGCTGAAATTCTCATTTCAATGTAGAGAATGAATTGGATATCTGAATCTTTATGATGCGGCGCATTTCGGAGCTATGCTGGCAATTTGATGTGAAATCTATATACAGATTGACCTCAACATGACTGTAGGGATGGAAAAGCACTAAATCCAATATTTTCTAGGGAATTTTACCCAAAAAATAAAACACCAAGGTTAACAATTTCCAAATCGATATCGCTTTCGGGTTTCACTTTTAAAAACACTAGTGGAAGGCACGTGCATGATTGTAGGGCTTTTTTTTTCCTTTGAAGCGGAAAAATAGGAAAGTTTCTACCCAAAGTGCAGTTTTAGAAGATGGAGGGAAGAATCTTAAAATTGTGGCAACTCAAGGCACAGTTAAAAAGGAAAAGATAAAGTTGGAAAAGTTACATTTGCCCCCATGTGTTTGATGAAATGAAAGCAAGAAAGGGTCCACTTGGGCAATTGCCTTAATAGTATAGATTTTAAGATTTTTCATTTAGATATCCTGATGACAGAAATGCCTAAAAGGCATGTTTTCTTTATAATTAAGACATGTTCAAGTTGGTATTTTGAGATTTTTCGTCCTAAGTTTGTAGCTAGTTATACTAATATTGAGCCGTTATATGATACAGACAGAAATTTCTCAAAATGCGATGTGGTACAGTCTTTTGGGGTCACTAACCCCAAGATGTGGACCTACACACCAAAAATCAGCTTGATTCGTGATTTCTAGCCATTAAAGAGGGTAAGGAGGAAGGCTAGACCTTATTGGACGAAACAAACCTGATAGATATCTCGCCCAATGGTTTCTATATATGGTTGAACGTGAGAAAAGGGGCAGAAAGAGTGCACCCGCTTTGTAAGTGTTGCACTGGTGGCTAGGCACGTCAAGGGCGGAAAGCGAATTCAACATTGGGTTTTGTCACCCGAGAAAGATTGGATTTGAGCACTTTTTCATCATGGACTTCGTATGCCTATGAATGGGTTCCAAGTCCATGAACAATAAGTGCTCAAATCACACAGTTAGAAATCACCAACCAGGATGATTTTTTGGTGTAGAGGTAGACCCAACAATCATGTAGTGCTTTACACTGCATCGTAGGTCCCAAGCCTGGGTGAAGGAGGAGTGTTACGTTAAGTTGACAGTCGGGTAAAATTTTTGCCCAATCGTACCATGAATTCTGATCCGATATTACATTTAGCTCATACTAGGGCATTCCTAAGAAATAATGCACTTCAAGGACACTCGATTGCAGTGGGAAGTGGGGAAGGATTGGCTAGAGTGTACTCTAAAAACGACGCACTGCAATGGCACCCAGTTGAGGTGAAAAGTAGGTAAAGGTTCTTGCACCATACTAGATAAGTGAAGAGGTCTTTTTGAAATCTAAAGGGAAAAGTCATATGCACAAGGTAGAATGATGAAGTCTAAAAGGATATTAGAGAAAAAATAATTTATTACAAGACTTGGCAATTAACTAGAAACAATGAGAACTTAAAAATATATAAAAAAATACTAAAAAAACGGAAGCAAAGAAAATGGTAAATAAAACCAAACATTAATCATATAATTGTTCAAGGTTTAAAGGAGGCTGTCTTAACGGTTACACAGACTGGGGGCATTACCGTTTAAACCGTTTAAACGGATTGAAACAGCTAGGGGCAAAATTGGAAAAAAATAGAATTTAGTGAATTTTAACAATTTTAACAGAAAAAAAAACGGGAAAAATGGCTCTGAAATTCAAATTTTGAAATTTGAAAAAAAAAAAAATAACGGAATTTAATGGATTTAACGACTATTTTTTCACTAAAATTTTTAGAATTAAACAACTGTTTAAACGATTTTAACGGCCATTTAAATGATTTTAACAGCCGTTAAAACAAAAAAAATGGCCGTTTTATTCAAAATCGATAAAACGTGTTTAAACGATTTTAATGGAAACGGGCTTGGGGCGTTACCGTTTAACTGGCAGTTAAAACCGTTTAAACAGCCGTTTTTAAAGCCATGGTTTATATAATAAATTAAGGACAAGAGAGAGTGAGAGAGATACCGACAAACTTGCCCGAACAATAGAGAGAAATAGTAAAGATATAGATGATGTTCGATGCATTAATAGTGATGACCAGAGAGTTCTTAAAAATAAAAATAAAAATTAAAGAAAGGCAGAAGACTTATTTCTATAAATTATTAAATTCGGATAACATAATATAGGATTAGATGGAAATACTAGAGAGAATATAGAACATACGCACTTTCATATAATTAGGGTATGAGAGGTTAAAGCAGCTTTAGCTAAAATGAAGACTAGGACCCTAAGATTAGATGGTATCTCAATAAAAGGGAAAATATGTGGGAGAAATTGGATTGTCCTAACGAAGTTATTTAACAATATCGTAAAGACGTGAAAATTGTCAGATGAATAGAGAATAGGTATCGTAATGCCTATATACAAGAACAAATAAGTTATCCAGAGCTGCACAAACTACAATGACATCAAACCTATGAGTCACACTATGAAATTGTAGGAAAGAGTGATTGAACAAAGATCAAGGCCCTGCTTGGTTCGCTACACTTGAGTGCATTTTGTACTCTAGTGCAAATGTAGTGATTTGCGTTGTAATAAGTTACAATGCAAGTCACTTACAACTGTTTGGTTCACGCCCTATGAATAGATGCAAACGAAGTTTAGCTGATTGGCTGGTAGTGCATTGCAAAAGAATGCAATGGATTATTTTATTTCTTGATTTTATAAAAAAATGCACAGTAAAATTATTATTGTTATCATGTTGTTCTTATTATTATTTGAAGGGGAAAGCTTGGGGTTAGGCTGCCCCAACCAACTATATCAAAGAAATAAAAATTAAAAAATAAAAATTAAAAAATAAAAATAAAAATAATAAAGTAAAAGATAATAATAAAAATAATCACAATTATTATTATTAATGTCTTTTGGAAGAACAAATGTTGAGCTAATACAATTCACCCACTTGCATCAGTTTTTGGCTGCAGTTGCTTGCATCTATTTTGTTAAGGAGTTTGCAAGGGCTTGGAACCCACTTGCACAACAGTTCATTTGCACGCCTCCAACCAATCACTTGAAATCTCAAAATTGTGGCAAGTGAGTGCATTGCACTCAATTTGTTGTGAACCAAGCAGGGCCTAGGACAAAAGATAAAGATACGTGAAAATCATTACTTAGACAAATGATGAAAAGTTTAGAGAAAAGATGAAAAAGTTAGGAAGGTTGACTATGGAGACAAACTTTTTACTTAGACAAATGATGAAAAAGTTTAAAGAAAATAAGAAGAATCTCCACAAAATCTAAAGTCTCAACCATCCAACAAATGCCACACCACATGGAGCTCATGTGTTTGATCCAAAATCTAACCTTATGTGTTTGATCCAATACTGCTGGTTAGATCTGCATACCAAATATCAGCTTGATCAATGATTTCTAACCGTTATATTTTAGCATCTAAAAAAAATCTCAAATCCAACGATCAAAAAACACATTATTAAAATGCTAAATCCAACAGATATAAATCATCAATTAAACGGATTTTTGATGTGGGGATCCATCAAGAGGTGGACCAACCATCCATAAGGTTAGTGGACCCTAAAGAGTCATCCACGTGGCATTTTTTGTTTGCCGTCTTGCTCATCCTTGGACAAAATGCTTGTTCCACCATTAGGTCTGGCCATGTACAACAAAAACAAATGATAGCACTAGTGATGAGAAATGTGCATGTGAAAGTGCCTAAAAGTGCGAGAGAAAAGCCTAAATGGACACGAAGTGAGGTCCTGAAAGGAGATTTCAAGAAATTTGCCGTAACAGAAGAGATGGCTCAGGATTGAACGGAGGAACAGGCTTCGCGCAATGGTGATGAGCTTTCATTCACTACCAACCAGTGGGTCAAAAATGGAGATCTCTCCTTTGTGGCACGTGTACTGTGATGCATTATATAGACTACCTCAGATTTTTTTTCATTTCAAGAGAGAAAAAGACGTTCATGTCTTGGCCTACGAAAAACAAATCTCCAAGCTTTAACCTTATCAAGTTACAAAATATCTTGCTACCTTATCTAGAATAAAACTTGCATGATCAGCCATGGTCATTTAATCCCTGACCGCCCCATAATATGAGCCACGTGACACATTTATAGAGGACAATGACCGTATAGATGTTTTTCCAATCCCTATGTGGATCTAGAAAGCAAACATGAGCTTGATTAGAGTTTTCAAACCTTTCGATCTTGTACCCCAAATAATACTCAAAATCCCACGGTTAACAACATCCCATGAAAATGACTCCAACCCCACACATAGAAATCTCTAATCAGATTGATATTGGGTTTGTAGGTTCACATAGGAATTGATCAAAAATATATATGGTCAGTGTCCTCTAACAATGTGCCACGTGGCTTATATTGTGAGTGACGGTTACTGAGCGTCAGTCATGCAAGTTTTACTCCCTTATCTCCAACTAGCAACCTGGCGCTAATAAATTGGAACTTGGAAGAAAGAACTGGGCACAGCCAACCCAACAACCAACTCGCAGAAACCCATCAAAAATTCAAAATGCAGGCAGCATTGTGCTTTGCACAACCCCTCCCCATCCCCCAACTAACACCAGCCAAGACCTCGGCTACGCGGTTGAGATCCCTTCCAAGGCTACAAACGACTCTCGTTTCCCGATGTACACCGATAAATGCAAACGCCGGGACCGTCGACACGGTTGATTACAGCTCCACAAGCTCGTAAGTTCCTTCGATTTCTTCTTCGATTACCATGTAAAAAATGAAAATACAGAATAATTCACACCTCTACCTATGTTCCAGTGTATTTCCCGCAGAAGCCTGTGAGACGATCGGGGGAGAAGCTTGCGATGTAGAAATGAACCCGGAAGTGAAGCTTAAAGTGGAGGACAAAAGCACGGGAAACAGGATTGCATCAGAGTCAGTCGATAGAGAGTATTTCGAGTATAACGATCTCAAAACGTAAGATCTCAGGATCCACCTGCAATTTCATTAGTTTTGAGTTGATTTACATAAATTGCAAAAAAGAAGAACAGCTCCTAACTTTAATTTGTTAAATAAATGTTACAGGGTGTTTCCAGGAGAGGCTTGTGATGATCTTGGAGGAGAATTCTGTTCGCCTGAGTATCAAAAGGGAGTCTACTAAATACAAAATCTTGTCCAGATAAATATGAACATCTTTTTCCTCTTTTCTTTTTCTTCCATGTAAATGTATTGTACTTGCAGTGTTCAAGATCTAAGTTATCTAACCCCATCGAGAAAGCTTAGCTAAGCCCTTTCATGTCCAAAAGGAAGTAAGAGAGTGAATAGGGTTTACTTTAGTGTTCAAGATCTCCCTTCCCAATCCAGCACCAATATGTTGGCGTCCTCAATATTTGCATCATGTTGGTGCCCATCAACCAAGTGATTAAACTATTACCGTTCAATTAGAAATTTTTCTATCCTGCAACTTTTTGATCCAGTGGTCCTGCCTCCTTAACCCCAGGACAGATGGCGCTAAACTATAAGTTGCATGCTAAACTGGGAAATAAACTTTCAACCCATCTGGTGGAGTAAACCACTAAACCTTCACTTACAGCTGCAGTCAGCGACGCCTCTGACTGCAGCCAATATGAGCCACTTGGCACATTTTTACAATTTTTTGTATTATAAAATAATTTTTCATGTTCAAAACTAACTAATCCGGGGATAGTTTGGAAAAGTTCCTGAATTATTCGAAAATAATTTGATCATGTTAAAAAATGCACGAATTTTACCAAACTGAACAGGACGCGGTTCAGTTCGATTTTTGAATAATCCACACTGTTCGTGTATAATTTGAGAATTTACCACCTGTCAAATATGCAAATCCTTGAAGATAAGCCAAGACTATGCGTGCATGCCACCTTCACTCAGGCTAGCGCTTTGTTCAACCAGGCTCCTAACACTTAAAACAGGACGTATGCAAGCTTTGGAGTGGGTGCCTAGTCTTGTTTATGTGCGAAAAAGTATCTTCAACCTTACCCTACTTTATCCTAAACACTTAAAAGTAGGGTAGAAAAGACCCCCTTAAAACTTTGAAAGCTCTCCAATGGTCTTCTCTAAACTCTATCCTTCCCTAAATATAAAAATTAATATAAAAAAGAGAAAGTGGCAAAAATTATAAGATGGGGATATAGATGACATTAAGTGAAAAGGTGGAGAGGATATTAAGTAGAATTAATAGAAAATGAGGAGAATGGAGGACAAATTTTTAGAATCTCACCCTAAATCTTACCCCAAGTTAGGGGAGGATTTGAGGTTACCCTAAAATAGGGTGGTGAACCTTAGGGTAAGGTTGGAGATCGTTGTTTTTTTTTTTTTTAAATGTTTTTCACCCTAATTAATTAAGGGAAGAGAGTTTAGGGTAGGGTAAGAGATGCTCTGACACTCATCTAGGCTAGCTAGACAAAAAACTTGATGTAACATGCCTTCTTCTCCAAGCACACTAGAACCAACCATGGTTCAAAGTCTCGCCCGATCCAAAAATGGATCATCTCACCCCAAGATCCCTGTTTCCCAAAGAAGGCTCGTTCTGGATCGGGCTGATCTCGGGTGCCCAATCTAGAACAGGATCAAAGCCCACCGAACTGGCCTCCGATCCCAAGATTTTGAATCACGGAACCAACCCAGTTCCTTCTAAGCGAGACTCTATCTGGATCTATGAATCCATGGGCGACAGTCTTCTTTCAAAGACTACGAATCAGAATAACGCATAGCGCCAAGACTTCATAAGCTTTCCTCAAAATACACGTAAACAACAAGCTACATAACCACAAGGGCTTGAGAAACCATTCCCCAAAGACTATTTACCAAAGACACTAAAATTTAGAGGAAGATTTAATTATTCTCCTTCTTCAATAATCTCCTCCAATACCAGATACTGAAGAGCTATTGAGTACATAGCACCTTTCATCCTTCCTGATTCGCTCGCCGACGAACTACTACTCTTCAGAAGAAAACATCCCGCTCCGTCACCTTTTAACAACCAACTAAACCTAATCACATTTCGAGATCGCTCGCTCGATCATGAAAGAATCATATATGTTTTTTTGTCAAATTTTAACTTCTAATCAAGCTTGATTTAAACACTAACCTTTAATCGTAAAAATGGACGGTATCCATCTCTTGTAGATGAATAACAACCTTGGAGTGTCCCCATGGTGTGTATCAGAAAGCAAAAGCTTGCAACGCCCTCCTGATTCCACTCTTTCACTGTGATATGTACACACACACAAAAAAAAAAACAGAGAATGGTTCTGATGGTTAGAACTTGGAACTAAGAAAAACTACTGTTTTCCAATTCTATTTACAATATTACTTACTTTGCATGGATTACGGCGTCCCGACATAATGCTAGTGTTCGAACCATCGCTAAGTCTCGACCCCGCTGATTACTGTATCTCGATTGACAGTTACTGCCAGAAAATGACTTAATAAGGAATCATTCATCTCTTCGGCTTATCGTGAAGGATGGCCCACCAAATTATACAGTGCTAGAGCAAACCTACTATCAATAAATCCATCATCATCATCTGCGCTTTCTCCCAAATGTTTTGGGTGGCAACATGACTTATTTCGCTATTCCATTCTGTATAATAATAAGTCTTCAGATATTTTCTTACTACTTCTATCTCATGGCCCTGCATAGCTGTTTAGCCCACCCCTTGGTGGACATACATACGAAAAATCAGTCTGATTGGTTTTCTCTAGCCATAAATTTTAGCACTTTTTTAGAATTGATTTTAGTCGTTGGATTCTAAGCCTTTTTTTTTTGCATATTTTGGGTACTTAATCCAACGGCTAGACATTATCACTGAAGCTGATTTTTAGTATGGATATGCATCAAGGGGTGGGCTAAACATCCATGAGGTTAGTGGACCCCAAGAAATGAGCTATGTAGGGCAACGAGAGCTCTATGCATTGAGGCCAAATCAGGGATGGGAATGGGTGCTAAGCAGTTTATCTGATCTATTGCAATCTTTTCAAATAGTACATAAAAAGTATATATTGGCAGTTTATCTGATCTATTGCAATCTTTTCAAATAGGTACAGTAAGAAAGTCTATAGGTTGGATGGCTATGATCATCCGATCGATTCCAATTAAGTTTATATTATACACCAAGCATACTACTACGGATACATCAAAATGACGCAGGATCGTCAGATTAGATTACCTCTCATCGAAGAAATCTCCAAAATCGTCGACGATAACAGCTGCAGGAAAGGTCTCGTGCAGATGAAATGCAGAAAAGTATTTCTTGATCCCCTCGTCATCTTCAACATACCTTCGAGAAAATCAGTAAGGAAGTAATAACCATGAGTCGTGATTCAGTGTAAACTGATGACAGTCAAGTTTATATGGTAGATGTGTAAAGAATGGTCCACCGTTTGATCCGTTTATGGGGATCAACATCAACCGTCCAATTATATATTAGGATCATCCATTTCTTACTTCATATGTATTCGCTGAAAGACATCTGAAGACGGATCAATGCCCTGTAAATTCCCCAAATCCAAAAAAGGAAAGAGCAAAATTAGAGATCAATGACATTGAAATGAGCAAAATTAGAGAGAGGACCTGAGACAAGTAGGGAGGTTTGCTCTCTAATCTGCGCCGGTTGCAAATGAACATCACATAACCGTTGCCAGAGCTGTTCTCCAAAGCAGAATTAAAAGCAAATTGGAAGAGGAGAGAAGTCTTCCCGCTGAAGAAGCACATAATCCGAGAAAGGAAGAAGGAATTCAGTTTACTAGTACACTTTCGAGCAAGGAAAATGCTAGCAAGCGCCGCTTATGGTATACGCACTTAACCTGCTCGACATAATTCATGGCCGCCAGGTTAAGAACGTCCCCATAACGGCGCATTTTAGAGGACGAGAAAGAGAGAGATATTACCAGCAAGGAGGGCCGGAAAGAAGCATTATTCGGTTCGATTCATTGTTTTCGAGATCGATTTGCTTCGTGGAGAAGAATCTACTCACCATTTTTTTTTGGGGAGGGGCTGCGCAAGTTAGTAAGACTATATCTGTTATTTCCGACGAAAGGGTAGTCACGTTGCCAGGAGCGTTTTCAAATACGGTAAACGTGAAAATTTTGATGCCCCAGACTAAAAAGCTTTTGATGTCTCACCTCCCAAAATGCCACGTGGAACATTTTTTCGAGCTCGTTGACCCATGGATGTTTGGTGACTTGGTCTACTCCTTGGTGGACATACACACCAAAAATCGGCTTGATTGATGATTTCTTCAGATTTGGGCACCCAAAAGAAAAGCTAAAATCCAACGGCTAGAAACCCCCAATAAGATGACCAAATCCAATGACTAGAAACCACGGATCAAGTTGATTTTTGGTGTGTAGGTCCACAAAGAGTTCACTTTTGATCACAAGCGTTGATCACATCCTTTACAATTGACTAGTACACTTCCTACCCGTGACCATTGTTTTATATAAAAAAATATATTAAATTTAAAAAATTGAAAACAAGGTAATCAGGTATTCTTGTAAACTGCAGAGTCGCTATTCATCATGGTTGATCAGTACACTAGTGATCAAAAGTGGACTCTTCACCAAGAAGTGAGCCAAACATCTATTCGTCAGATAGCCTGAAAGAGTGTGCGCCATGTGGTATTTTGCAGTGTTCAAAAACTCGAAAGTCCAGTGAGTAGAGTTAACTCGACTCCACTCGAGAAAATATATTAATATTATATATATTTGGATGCAAAGATCCAAAGGTTTTAAATCACTAATCAGGCTGATTTTGTTTCAGAGGTCCTCGGAATCGGAAGGATTGGCCAAACATCCATACGGTAAGAGTCTAGTAAGAGTGCCACATGGCCTGTGTTTTGCGTTGTGACAGAAGCACCTGTCAAAACGCTGTGACGGAAGTTTCTCTTTTAACTTTTGTTTAAAACAAAAGTGTTGCCGTGGATGAAAGGGTGGAAGTTGTTGATCTTTTGTTTAGAAAAAAACAAAAGAAAGTGTTAATTTTCTTTTACAAAAGAAAACTTTAGTTTAAAAATTTTAAAACAAAACCTTAAAAGTGTGGGTTTTGACAGATTTGGAGTTTTCTTCACGGAGCCATGGAACCCGAAAGACAATCTAACACAAATTGAGGGGATTTCTTCCTCACATCTACTAGTGTAAGATAATGGATCATTAGAGAGAGAGAGAGAGAGAGAGCACCTTGATAATGGCAGAGATGCTGAGCAACAATGGAGACTACAACTACGGACAACAATAGCTACGGAGACGGCGATCGACAACTATGGAAGAAATCAGGTAAGGGTTTCTAAGTTCACCATTCTAACTTCCTATTTTCTTTTTCTAACGAGTAAATTCTAAATCTAAAACCTATTTTTTTTTTCTATTTAAGACTCGATCGAGTCGAGTTGAGTTGTCGATTTTTCGAGAAACTCGATCGAGTTGGTTTCTAATCGAATTTCTGACGAGTTGACTCGAAAATCAGTCGAGTCGAGTCAACTCGGCCGAGTTTCGAGTTGACTCGATGAGTTTTAAAACACTGGTATTTTGAGAGGAAGGGCTTCAAACTGGGAACAACAACAAAAATGAACTCCAGTCGATGCAAGAGATAGAGTGAAAACCCTTTCTGAGTTCATTTTTCTCCCCGACTTCTTCGAACAAAAATCATACAAGGATGAATGCTTTTCATTTAATTGGTGCGGATATTGAGTCCACTTTTTAGCGAGGTAATGGCTAAATCCAGGGAGACAGAGCCCTAATTATGATGTTTGGCCCATTCCAAGATGGACCTACAGATCAAAAATAGCCCAATTAGTGATTTCTAGCTGTTGGACTTCAGAATTTTCATGGATTGAATTTTACTCCTGGGATACGAGCATTATTTGTTGTACTCAGATTCAACGGCTAGAAATTGCCGTCGTCGAGGCTGTTCCATGATTCAAAGGTGATTGCCATGATGAATCCTCTGATTGTGTTCTTTTCCTTACTCAATTCTAGACAAATAAAAGGTTTTCAGTCGCTAAAAGTAACTCATTTTTCTCAACTCTAGACAAATCCAAATTTTCATTCAGCCTAGAAATTATTTAATCATATTTTTTAAGGCAGACTCCTTTTCTTGGTTAAATATGAGTCCTTTGCGGATGAAGTAGAGAAATAAGCGGAGTATTCATTCTCAACCAGGAGAAAAATTTTGAAGCAGTGGCCAATCACATCAGGCCACAAACCCAGAAATACTTTTGAAGAGCGGATTGTGGCACGATGTGATTGACCACTGCTTCGCTGCTTCAAAAATCCACTGCTTCAAAAATTCTCTCTCCCCTCAACCAGAGCCAGAATTTTGAAGAATTCCGTGTCCAGCACCCAAATGGCAATCGTTCTGTCCATTATGCCACCATCTATCTCATAAAATTGAAAGAAATCAAAGAAATGGGTAGCAACAAGCACTACTAAAAAAAACCAAAGTTTCTCTGATAGTAAACAGGAGACAGAAGAAATAGCATGAGTGCAAGAAATGGGTAGGAAACAGAGCTACTAAAGAACACCCAGATACTCAAAAATTCAACAACTACGATAATAGAAGAGAATTGAGCAGGCCAATACCTTTTCGACCAGACCCAACAACCCTTGAAAGATTCAAAATCGAACCCAATTGCATCAATCCAAATTGAAAGAATTCAAGACATGCTTAGCAACAAAAACTAATCATGCCATTACAATACTCTGATTTTTTCAAGGATGAAAAACGGGCGTTCGTATAAATATCTAGTCACCTTAACTCACAACCTGGTTGATAAATTGGAAGAACCCTCTCATAGCAGGCAACCCAACACCAACTTACAGAAACCCATCAAAATGAAGGCAGCTTTGTGCTTTGCACAACCCTTCTCCCCACCAACACCAGCCAAGACCTTGGCCAGGCTGTTGAGATCCCCTCCAAGGCTACAAAGTACTCTTGTTTCCCAAAGTTCCCCGATAAAAGCAACCACTGCCTTCAACATGGTTGATTACAGCCCCACAAGCTTTTAAATCACTTTCAAATTCCTTATAATTTCTTCTTCAATTATCATGTAAAATGAAAATATGAATAATTTCTGTCTGCCTATTTTCTACTGTATTTCCTGCACAAGCTGTTAGCAAATTGGGGGAGAAGCTTGCAATGCAGAAATGTATCCTGAAGTGAAGCCTAACCTGGAGGACAGAAGCACCATAGGTAGGACTGTTTGGTCAATAGGAAGTATTTAACAATCCAAGAAGTCTCAGGACCCACCTGCAATTTGATAGTTTTGACTTGCTTTGCATAAATTGCAAAAAGAAAATGGTCCTGACTTTAATTTGTTGATGAATTTTACAGCGCGTTCCCAGGAGAGGCCTGTGATGATCTTGGAGAATTCTGTCTGCCCGAGTATCAAAAGGGGGTCTACTAAAAGAAAATCTTGTCCAAATAAATATGAAGATCTTTTTCCTAAATTTTTCTCCTACTTTGCTGTAAATAGATTGTACTTGCACTGTAACTACATAAGATATAGTCAAGAGTTCTCGAATGCTGTAAATTGATTTTATTTGAATGCTGTAACTACGTTATCGGTGCAGGAAGTGGTAGTATGACCAATACACACAGAAGCTGCGGCTGCTTTTGCTACTTGCTAACCTCATCCAGAAAGCTAAGCCCTTTCATTTGCAAAGTCCAAAAAGAAGAAAGAGCAACAGCTGTTCAAGATGTCCCTTCTCAGTCCAGCAGCGGTATTTGTTCCTATGGGGCTACAGTAGGACTCAGCACAGAGAAGCAGCAATAACATTCCCGAGTAACTTCACATGCCAATTGTTGAGCAATCCCCTAATGCTATTTGCTTCCAAAGATTGCTGCCGCCCTCAGGATATGCATTGTTTTGGTGCCCAATTACTAAGTAACTTAAACTAGTACTGCTCAGCACCCACCTAAATCTCACCATCCATCTGCATGCATACTGGGAGCTTGGGAGGGCACACCTATATCTCACCATCCATCAATAAGAAATGAAATCAAAAAGGGCCTATCCCTATATATCCTCGAGGAACATAATGAGAAATCATCTGGGGCTGTTCCATGATTCCTAAAGATATTTTGGAACCTTTTAACCTAAAGGTGTGTTTGATTAGACTATTTATTAGCCCCCATATTAATACATTTGCTGTCCTTCAAAACCTCAACTTTGGTGTCCAAGAGAGGAGAAGCTCTATAGAGAAGTCTAAAACCATATCATTTGTCCCTGGATAGGCCTAAATCACTAGTTAACATTATAACATACCAGAATCCAAACTTCCAACTATTTTTCTCTACCAAAATTGATGGCAAGTTATTTATCCAAAAAAAATTGATAGCAAGTTGTTACAGTGGGCAGAACAAATCTATGGGTCCCATATGGAACCCTTCAAAGGGGATTGCCATGATAAATTCTCTGCTTGTGTTCTTTTCCTTATTGAATTCTAGACAAATATGAGCTTTCGAGTAGTTGTCTGTCACTAACAGTAACTCATTTTTCTGAAATCTAATCAAGCATTCTAGACAAAACAATTTTCATTCAGCCTGGAAATTTTGGAATCATATTTTTCAAGGAAGGCTCTTTTCCCTTGTTGAACATGAACGCCTTGCAGATGAAGTAGAGACATAAACATGATATACTTACTCAACCAGAGCCAGAATTTAGAAGAATTCAATGCCTATCCCAAAATGGTATCGTTCCATCCATTATGCCGCTAACTAAATATCTCATAAAATTGAAATAAATTAAAGAAATGGGTAGCAACAACAACTATTAAAGAACCCAAGCTTCTAGGAAATAAACAAGAAAGAGGTATGGTTAACCACGATAGTGTAGTGGTTCTATCTTCTCCCTTCTTTTCCTCTCATCCCAAACGAAAAATGATCATTAATTACTAGTTAACAGAGTTAGACCTAAAAACATTTGACAAAAAAAAAAAAAATTGTTGTGGAGACGGGATTTGAACCTGTGATCTCAAGGTTATGAGCCTTGCAAGCTACCAAACTGCTCTACCCCACACTGAAAAGAAAGCTGGGAACTAATGGACAAACAAGAATTAGATGTGCCCCTCTACCAAATCTATACAAATAGAATACCCCATTTATACAGAATGGTAAATGGGACCACCACCACCACCACCACCACCACCACCCCCCCCCACCCCCCCCCCCCCCCCCCCCGCTGGCAACAAACAGGCATGAACCATTTCACGATACAGAATAATTACAAAACAAACAAACCCAAAGATCATTATGCTCATTAACCATACAAATTATGTGGCCATTTAAATAGCATGAATTCAATAAATGGGTAGGAAACAGAGCTACTAAAGAAGCCAAATACTCCAAAATTCAACAACCCCCCCCCCCCCCCGCTGGCAACAAACAGGCATGAACCATTTCACGATACAGAATAATTACAGAACAAACAAACCCAAAGATCATTATGCTCATTAACCATACAAATTATGTGGCCATTTAAATAGCATGAATTCAATAAATGGGTAGGAAACAGAGCTACTAAAGAAGCCAAATACTCCAAAATTCAACAACTAAGATAACAGAAGAACTGAATCGAGTAGGCCAATACCTTTTCCACCAAAGGTCAAAGATTCAACATCGAAGATAAAGCAATTTGAAATAATTCCAGATATGCTCAGCAACAAAAACTACTCAAGAACACAAATTTCTCCAAAATTCAACAAGCCCAAAGAACAGAAGAAAATTAATTAGGGAAAAACAATTTCAAACCAAATACACGCTTTCATAGAATTCTATATCAAACACAAATCACTTGCAATTGTTTTAAGAACTACCCACAAGAACAAAACCGTGAATTTCTTCACATGCGTTCATCGATCCCAATAAACATAATTCTCAATTAAAAGATAAAACAAACAAAATTCAACAGGATTCAACCTACTTCTTAAGCAACTCATCAGGAACCACTTTAAGAAGCTTCCGCTGCTTCGACTTGGCGATCTTCTTCAACGTCTTCGGATTGGTAATCTTCTGAAACTTGGTCCCCGACCTCAATATATTCTCCTGTTTCTTTTTCTCCCTCTCCTCTCGCTTCTTCCTCTTCTCCACCTTGTTCAACCTTATCTCCTCCTTCAACTCCGTCATTCGCTCTTTATACGCCTTCTTGATCTCCTTCTGCTTCATCCGTTGCTCGAACGACGGACCGTTTCGACTGACCTTAGAGGCGGAGGCTCGGTGTTGCCGTGGCTGCTTCCATTTTCGTCCCGAGACTTTTCCGGCTATTACGCCGTCGTAGGTAGGTTTTTCGAACATGGGTTTTTCTGGGTTTTCTACGGAGGGGAGGGCGGGTCTTTTAGCGGGAGGACATTGGTCTTCGGCGTTGTCGTTGTCGAGGTCCATTGAAGAATCATTGTTTAGGGTTCGAGTCTGTTCTTCTTCTTCTGTGGATCTCTTTCGCTTGTTCTTTTGGCCGCCGAGACCTTCGTCTAAGCACCTGAAATCGACCGTGCAGGCCATGGTTGTGTCTTTTCTGTGTGTGAGAGAGAGAGTGCGATGGAGGGATTGAGAGAGCAATAGGGTTTTACAGTGAGGAAAACAGATATAAGAGTAGACAAGCGACGATTAGCGAAGCCGCTGACCGCCCATATTATAAGCCACGTGGCAACCTTACGCTGACCGTATAGATGTTTAGCCAAATCCCTATGTGGACCTACAAACAAAAAAATCATTCCGATTAGTGTTTTCAAACCTTTGGATCCTTGTAACCCAAATAATGGTCAATAATGCTCAAATTCATACAGTTAAATCAACCCATGAAAAATGACTCCAATCCATGGCTTAGAAATCACTAATCAGGTTGATTTTTGGTTTGTAGATCCCCCTAGGGATTGGCCAAACTCCTCCAAACGGTCAGTGTCCTACAAAAATGTCCCACGTGGCATATATTGTGGGCCAACGAAGTTTTACTTGGTTGTGTCTAGGGTTTTCCTTGTGCGAGGACGAGGGGAGGAATGAAAAGGGTGCACCGTGCACCTTGGGGTCGACTCAACTTGAACCCGAGTGACGCAACCCGACGTTTATGTCATGTTGGGTTTGAGCCACAGTTCGAACTAAATTGATCCCTGGCAATCCACATTGGGATCGGAGTCCACCAATCCGATCCAAAATGGATCGTCTCCCAAAGTTAGATCACTGTTTCCCAAAGAAGTCTCACTTTGTCTTGGGCGAGATGCGTCGATCCTTTTCTGGATCGACCTATCCCGATCAGGATCGGAGACTATCGATTCAGCTTCCAATCCCGAGATTTCGAACCATGATTGGAGCGTTGGACTGTCCTTATTTTGCCTTGGGCTTGGTTTGGAAAATCCCAACCCAAGGTCTGTTTAGCAGGCTTTCAACCCATACACATAGGGCATAGGGGTGTAAATTTGGCACACCAGGCGGGCCGAGGCGAGTCAAGAACTAGCAGGTGGGGAAAATTGAAGTTAGGCCTAGCCCGATCCTAGGCCGGGCGATCCAACCCACAAACTGTCTTCATGGTCGGACAGAGCCACGGGCTCAACTCCCAAGCCCAGTTTTTGGATGTTTAACGGCTTGGTACGGGCCATGGGCCGCAGGCCAAATTTACACCTGCATATGGGTTGAAATATTTTCACTACGGTGGTCATGGCCCCATGGATGATGGGCTGTGACTCTTGAGAGTAAAACTTTGCCAAAGTCACAGTATGAGCCACGTGGCAGACTTTTAGAGTCATCCGCACGTTGACGCCTGTCAGCAAAGTTCTACTCGCATTTTGGGCCCACATCCCCATCCCATATGTCTAGCTTCAATCGCCAAAGATGGTTTAGAAATTTTAGCCTTGGTTGATTTTTGTGAGGACTAGATCATCAAGATTGCAATTCGTTATTAGTAGGGTTAGAAAAATTTTCACAATGAAATCTTTTAATGTGGACTTCAAGAAATTAGAAACTTTTTTGGTCTAAAAGAAATAAATAAATTTCTGCTTAAAAAAAAAAAAAATATATATATATATATATATATATTTCAATTACCATTATAACGAAATTAATAGCCGTTATAATGGGTTAGGAGCTCCCCCATTACGTTATGTTCCGTTAAAACGCTTAAAAAAAAATGGCCGTTAGTTTTTGTTATAACAAAAATTTGTCAAAAAGTAAAACAAAATAAAAATAAAAATTTATAATCTGGCAAATTTTTTGCATTTTGATTAATTATTTTCAATAATTCAAAAATATTCATGTATAATATATGTTTCCTCATAAAATGCAGATTTTACCAAATCAATGAAAAGTTCGGCCGTGTAATAACTTTTCCCTCCAAAATTCACAAATTTTCATGTTATACATGTGTAATATGTGAATTTACTAACAATGTTACAAATTATTAGATAAAAATATTGTAATAAGTTTTATGAAATGCGTCACATCATTATTAGTGTATCTCATCACATTCTCTCAATTGTCAAGATTAGGATAATATCAATTACATTAGGATTTATCTTGATTGTGATATTATATTGGATTGATTAAAATTAGTTTCTACCTTTAGATCTTGTTATCTTTTATTTAAACCCTTGATTAGGGTCAATGTACTCATTGTCCCGTGGAAGGTCAGAGTATAATGGGAAAGTCTCAAATCTGGGTTTGCCTCAATTCGTTTCACTTCCTCTTGGAGAGAAGTTAACTTTGCAGCGGACCGATGTGCTAAGCTTGCCACTACATTAGAGTGTGACTCTCGGCAGTGAATTGCTAGAAGGCCTACATTCTGTTTTTTTGTTGAGTTTTCCTTGAGAACTTACTACAGATTCGTTCTCTATGGGCGATTGAATGTATTTTGCCTTTCTTTTTTGTTTTTCTTTCTTTTTTGGGAATCATGTTAATGCTTGATTTCCCAATCCCTATTTCTTTTCACCTTTCTTGTTAATCTATCATCTCACTCAGCAAAAAAAAGTCAATGTACTCATCCATTCATTTTATCGATAAATCCCATTGCTTAACATGGTATCAGAGCTTTTAGTACCTAGTAGACGGCAGGAATAAGACTTTAGATACTTAAACCCCCCAAGCCTTCATTCAATCAATTGAGAGACGAGAATCGACAAATATTATTTTAGATTCCCACCACAACACTACATGATTGTAATATTTTGGCGATGGCTTTCAACCTAGTGTCTGATTCATGCAATTCTAGATTCGTTGGAAAAATGACAATATTATCTTTTTAAAGATATATTATTTGATATAATTTGAGATGTTTTAGAAGATGTTCTTGACGTTTTTGTTGACAACTAAATGGATGAGTACATTACATGAACTTCAATGATCGCCGTCTTTTGCTTCTAAAGCTCCACCACTGATTGTGACTTATTCCACCATTTTTGTTCTCTGCATGTAATATCTTCTAGCCTTCGATCATCATCAAGCTTTCTTCATCTGATATGCCCTTGCTGCATCGCATTTTTGTTCAACACTGTTTGTTTCTCACCATATCCACAAACCAAACAAGGTAAGCAAAATATCGAAACAAATCTCACAACCATGGGACGCCACATACTTCCACAACCATGCATCTCTACACCTAGATTTGCTTCTTGAGAAGATAGCATTGCCATCCTCGTCCTTCACAACCACTTCTTCATGATCACAGGAATTCATCTCATTGACGCCAGACATAAACCACCATTGTCTAATTCATCTTCTTCATTGTCGAATTGCAGATCAAACCTCTATCTGCTCCAAACCTAATATATAGAAGTCCACGGCCTGACCCGTGACCAAGCCCGTAGGCCCAAACATTAACCGGGCCACGGGCTGGGTCTGGGTTTTAAAATTTTTAAAGCCCGACCAGCAGGCCCTCCCCGAGTTAGACCCAGCCCAAGGCAGGCCTGGCCCGAAGGGCCAAATTATCATGCTTACACGAACCCCCCATTTTTTCTGATCCCCCTCAGGAGTCGGATTGGCACCATGGATTCCGAGAATCCAACGATGGTTGATAGCCCTGAGCTGGCATTCACTTTTTTGCATTATCAACCATTGTTGGATTCTCGAAATCCACGACACAGAATAAGTGGTTCCTGTAGGGTTCATATATGTTGGCTTGCTCTCTAATGGGGTGGTCCGGTGCTGCATCAAACCCTCGTCAAGTGGAAAATTATTACCTAATGCAATGCTTGACGCAGATGGTGTCAGACAAATCAAGGGTTGTCTATCAATAGATAAGTAGGTAGGTGGGCCCAAAATTATAATTAGTTCCCTCGCGCATCTTTGTGGATGCAAAGGCATTGTTTGTTGAGCAAAAATGTTCTTCGCTGTAAGTTAGGGCCGGCAATGGATCGGGTTTGAGTCAGATTGTTACTGATGATCTAGTACCGATCCGATAAGAAATCCAATCGATCCAAACACTATCGGATCAATAAAATTCAGTTCGAATATAATTAGATTGGTTTCAGGTCCGATCCGATCATATATGCATATGATAGGCATATACTTAAAGGGTCGGGTTCAGGGGACAACCATTTTGTGGACCCATATAGAAGATGAATCAATGGCTAATTTTTGGTGAGGATATCATCCTCACCATATAGTTCACCCCAACAAAAAATCAGCGAATTCTGAAATTTCTAAACCCAACAATTGTGGTTTTCAAGTTACACGGTAAAATTGACGGTCCAAATTTCTTCAACTTCTAAACAAGTCTACGAATATCAGAATGATTTGAATTTTTGTGAAGATGATCAATTCACCATAGAGATCATCTTCACCAAAAATCAGCCATTGATTCTTCTTCTCCTATTTGGGTACTCGGCATATGCCAAAATGGTTGTCCCCCGAACCTGACCCATATTTAAATACCTTTAAGCAATTACATATATATCTATATAATACATATTATATATAATATAGGTATCGGGTTAATACCGGATCAGAACATAGTCAATCTGGTAAGAAATCGGATCGACAATCTCTGATCTGTTACCGATCAAATAACAAAAAGTAAGGTTCCAACCCCGATTTTTTCGGAGCGGGTCAGATTTCCGGATCAATTTGATCCATTGTCAACCCTACTGTAAGCCTACCATCCCATGCATTGATGGACGGCCCTTGTTATGTTGAACGACACTTCTGCACCCTGGATACCTTTGACAAAACTGTTTTTGAATTTTCAACTTCAACTTTTTTTTAAACAGTTGAAACAGTGTTACTAGAGCTAATGTAATGGTGTAGAGGCGTCATTTAGCACATAGATGGTGTAGAGGCCATCTATGTGCTGGCCCTATCCCCTTCTCGGCACATAGGCTTAAATGCAAAGGGTCTGGGTCCCACTCGCCATGCAACGGATCTCACCGAATTGATCTTCAGCATCAAAATCAACTTCACCAGTATCTACGTAAAAAAGAAAATATTCAAAAATTCTAATAGATTATCCGCGAGTATATCTTTGATGTCCAAAAATAGATATATGAGCAACGTGGCACAATCTTAGAGACCACTTACCATAAGGATGTTTGGCCCATCCCTAGGTGGTACGTACTAAAAATCAGTCTGACTAGTGATCTCTAATCACGTTTGTTCCTGTATTTTGTTCCTCACGTTTTTTTTTTGTAAGCCAGTTAATTTACTAGAACCACAGAAAGAAAAACAAACCTTACACATCAGCCTTAGATTGGATCCGACGGTTGTCTTCCTCAATGGCTTCGAGAAGTCAAAGAAGGGGCACCCTAGTCCACATGGAGGGAGAATTAAAAGGACGTGCCCTATCATTCATTGTGAAATGGGGTTGGGTTGGAGTCGTTTTCGTGGGTTGATTTTGACCGTGGAATTTGATATCATCCAAAGGTTTGAAATCATTAATCAGGCTGATTTTGGGTTTATAGGTACACTTAGGGAATGACCAAACATCTATAAGGTCATCATTCTCTAAGAATGTGCCACTAATCAGGCTGATTTTTGGTTTATAGGTCCACCTAGGGATTGACCAAACATCCATACGGGTCATTATTCTCTATAAATGTTGGGAGAAAATACGCTGGCCCACTTTTAAGTCGTCCTATCAAAATGTCTGACAAGTACCCCAATCCCCAAACTCAACCCGAGTTAAGCCCTTGGTTTTAAGTCCGCCGGGCCAGCGTACTTTTCTTAAGAATGTGCCGCTACTGAGGCTGATTTTTGGTTTATAGGTCCATCTAGGGATTGACCAAACATCTACACGGTCATTGTCCTCTAAGAATATGGCACGTGGTCAAAGTTTCCCTCTAGTAATACTTGTGTCACAAGATGTTGTGACGGAAGCCGGTCACAGCACTCAATACGAGCCACGTTGCATACAGTCAGAGGGCGCTCACCGTATGGATGTTTGGCCAGTCCCTCGTGGACCTACAAACCAAAAATGAGTCTGATTAGTGATTTACAACCTTTGAATTTTTGCACCCAAATATCGCTCAATAATGCTCAAATTCTTACCGTTAAAATCAACCCATGAAAATAACTTCAATCGAATCGGTTAGAAATCACTAATCAAGCTCATTTTTTGTGTACCGATCCACCGAGGAACTGGCCAAACATCCATGCGGTCATCATCCTCTAATAATATGCCATGTGGCTCGTATTGAGTGCTGTGACCGGCTTCCATCACAACATCTTGTGACACAAGTTTTACCCCTCTAGAGACACTCCAGAGGAGAACTTTTTTGAAGCGGCGGGGTTTTTGAAGCAGAGATCATGCGCCAATGATCGCATGCCACGGTCATTATCCTCCGCTTCAAAAAATTTCTCAACTCGAGAGTAGCGTTTTCTTAAAAGGGGCCACGGATTTTGAGAAATTTTTGGATCTGGGCACTTTCTATCCATGGCGTTCTGGCACTTATAGTTATTAAGTGCCACCTGTTGTAATGTTAAGGTGGCACTTAACTGTAGTTACCCCAGAGAAAAAGCAGCTTTAGTTAAGTACCATTTTAACCCCAGGACAAGTGGCACTGAATTACAAGTGCCAGCACGCCATGGATAGAAAAGTGCGACGATCAAAAATTTTCTCCTCAGTCCGAGAAAATATTCGCTGGCCCCGGGGGAAGTCCCCCTTCCAAATGAGTAAAACTTCTGTCACAATGGGATTGCAAATCACACAAAACACAGCCAATGAGTTCTCGGCACGAACACCTAAAAAACACAGGGGTACGTTGCAAAAGTACTTATGTACGTGCCCAGAACTCATGGGCTGTGTTTTGTGTGATTTATAATTTCGTGTGATAGAAGTTTTACTCCTTCCAAATTGTCTGACAAGTACCCCTTTTAACCACTAACCAAGGGCTTAACAAAGGAGGGTTGAGTTAAGGAATTGGGGGTACTTGTCAAGATTTGGGGGGGGGGGGGGGGGGGCTTGGTGTCCCCGGGGCCAGCGAATATTCTCTCGGTGCTTAGTATCTAACAATGTGACAGCACTCGGTTACGACTAGAACTTTCACAACGGACTACAGTATAAACCACGTGCCAGACTTACATTCTAAAAATCAGCCTGATTAGTGATCTCTAATTTTTAGATATTTGTACCCAGACAATTCTCTCCACTGTTAAAAATCAACCCATGAAAACGATTCCAATCCAACGCTTAGAAATCACTAACCAGATTAATTTTTGGTGTGTAGATCCACCGTTCAAATAAGGTTGTGACAAACATCTATACGAACGATCCCTAAGAGTGCCACATGGCTCATACCATGGTTCGTTTGATGACGGATCACAGCATGAGCAAAACGTGGCATACTATTAGAGACCAGGCCCTTATTTAGGTAGACTAGACCCAAAATCAGCTTGATTAATGAATTATAACCCTTGGATTGGAACCTTTTTCATGGGTTGATTTTAACCGTCTGATATCTAGCACTTTTTCATGAGTTGATTTTAACCGTGGGATATCAAGCACTATTTGGGGTATTCAGATCTAAATAACTAATCGGGCTGATATTGGGAACGGTCTCGGATGGTCCAAGTCCAAACATTCATAAGGTAAATGCTGTAAGAGTGAGCCACGTGGCTCGTACTGTGGTCCTCATCAAAGATTTGCTCAAAGGAGACACGTTTCCTTGACCTTTTTTTAATTTTAAGAGAAAGGCACAATACATTATCCGGTACAGGCATAGAGCATCTGGAATGGCAACATCAGCCCCAATGTGTAAAGAAAGAAAACACCGACCATAAAAAATGATAGAAATGGCTCTCGAAGATTGCCATGTGTACAATAAGACAAAATTAAAAAATGCTGACTTTTTGTCTTCTTGTACACATGGCAATCTTTGGGAGAAGTTGTAGAGTGTAGCTCTCCAAAACCTTTTGCCCCCTTGAATCATTTTGAACAATATGGTTACTGTTGAATGTTCAATGGGTGATCTTGCCTGACCAGCGTGGACGTGGCACATTTTTAGAGGACGATGACCCTATGGATATTTGGCCAATAGGTGGACTTACATGGTCCTCTAAAAATGTGCCACGTAACTCAAAATGTTGGGGACGGTGTAGGAAGCACGACACTTTCATCGTCGTCTGATCCATGGTTGACCGGCTGTTAGTTGTTAGGACTGAGGACTTTGGAGGCTGGACCACTAACCTAGTTTTACCCAAAAAAATTTCTCCACAATCAGACGACAAATATCAATTCAACTCTTGAGCTGAACCAATCAAAGGTGTGCACTTGGACGGCACCAGACTTACGATCCAGGAACACTTACCACGCGTATAACACAAGAAGCAGAAACGTGTACGGAGAGTCTGTTGGAAAAGACACATGTCCTCGTACGAATGGAACCCATCAAAATCAAGGTCATTATCAATTACTTTGACTAATCTTACCTACAGTAATTGAAGTATTTAAGGTTAGTTTGGCCATTTAATTTAACACGTACACCTCGACTTGCTAATATCTCATGGTTCTTGAGAGTTCCACGCGTGTTGATATTGATGCTCGATGGCTTTTTGTGTGGTCGCCATCGTCGATTTTTCTCGCAAACGACATTCCACGTCTAGAGAGAGCAGCCCGAACCTCAGAGCTCAAAGCTTTTCATTTTATTTTATAAACTATAATCGAAAGAATTTTAGCTATATTACGTCAATATAACTTGATAAATAAGATTTATATATATTTCTCTATTTTATAAATTGTGACGACTATTTCTAGGTTAATTCGCTTGTGTCCGAGCGAGTTCAAAATTCGCAATTTCGATGCGTTCAACGTAACCCGGCCATCGGCCATAGGCTCCTATATAGTTCGTGTTTTTATTAGTGTCAATTTGCTATGAGGGTTCCCTTCACATTGCTAGTTTTGTTCGATCGATGGTTTTGTCAAATGGTTTATCAATATATTGCTCATTTGTATGGATTTAAATAGATCAGTATCGGGTTCATAGGTAGGTTGTCTCGTAAACAAAAGAAACATGCTTGTGAATGGGTTACTTTCGAACTAGTAGGAGTAGAGTAACCATGAGATTTGAATTGATTTATACCCATTTTGCGAGTTTGGATCCTTGGAATAGGGTTCATTCCAAACGCGTACGAGTTCTGTATACATCTAGGGCATCCCGCCAAGGTTGAATCCTAGAGTTAAGTGATCATAATCAATTTTGATATTGGGCGACCTTTTTTTTTGGTCCTTTAGTCAATAGAGTGCTCAACAGCCAATTAGGGGTGGTCTCAACCCACTGTTGAGGGGTCAGCTAGAGTTTTGCCTTCCTTGCAATAGTATGGGCAGCCCCATTACATGCCTGGGGGACAAAATACAAAGCAGAAAAAGAAAAACAAGTTATTAGCTGGAGAATATCAACACAAAAAGTTGAAGTACACTAGTCCAGTTCTAAGGATCCTGCTTGGAGAGATTCCACCAAAATTTTTGCATCAAACTCAATTTTCACATCTTAAATCTCCATCTGAAGCCCTTACTCTAAGCCTACCTTTAAAGCTTGCGCCTCCGCCTCCTCAGCTGAACCTACTTTTGAATTGGAGCCTCCGACCACAGTACACTTACGCTGGGTGACCTTAGAACCAGTTAGATCCTCATTGCGTTTGATATGTAACATTATAAAAGTTGGCATTCATTTAGTGAAATATTGTTACCAAATTAAATCTCTCTATTTGTCTTTTAACTATTTATTTATTTGTGTTTTAGTTATATTTTGTTTATTATTTTCATCTAGCACCACTGTTGAAAAATTATGTATAGATCAACCATAAATTTTTGCGGGTTGTCAGGCCAACACAACACGTGCTTGGAAATAGTTGCGGAGCTAAGATTTTGATGAAGTGGAGACAAAATCAGTAAAAAATTGTTCAAGGGTGGGGGCACTAAAGGGAAAGCTACCCTACCCATTGGGATCTTCCTTGTTTCGCCACTGCTTGGCAACACGCCTTCCGCTAACTGACTCTATTATTGGTAGAGAACACTTCAAATTATTCAATAAATTTTTTTATTTATTTATTGATAAATCAATGTATGCATCATGTAATGTAGATGTGTACAATCAACATTTGACCCAAAACTCAAATCTACTTCTATCCGATTGATTTCAAGCCCTAGCGATCAATTTCGATAACTACGATTTAGACAAGAATGAACGATATTCAGTTTGATTATGTGAGATGACATATGCATGGTATTTATAGTGCAATATTCCAGTCCTTCTTTGCATTGTTGCGGATTGTGACATGTGGCCCATGCTTTGGTGACGGCCGCGAATGGTGGTATTTTGTTTGGATTGCAAGAAAAGCGTAAGCCAGTTTTATATTCGGAATTTTGTTTGTGAGATTCAATGTTTGAATGGGTGAAACTCCTCAACCACCAAGCAAAAGCTGAAGACCAACCCATAGAACATATGGAAAACGTGCCACGTGCTTCACCAATTTTGACTGGCTTTATGACATTATCCATGACTTCATTTGTTCCATTCGATCATCACCCATCAACTACCTATTTATCTACTCTCTTACATCAGCTGTGATTTTTTTTATTTTATATTTTGGATAATCTCAATTATACCTATGTATGTATGTATGTATGTATTGTGATTGCAGCTGTTTGATTTGATTGGTATTAATCATGGTTTAGAAAACGGCGAGGACCCCACCCGTTACGCTATGTACCGTTTTAATGCTCAGAAAATAACATGTCGTTTTTTTCCTATTATTTTTATGAAAATAGTTGCTAAAAAAATCCTGTTATTTTTCTGTTTTTTTTCGTTATATATTTTATTGAAATTTTGAAATTCAAAATTTGAGTTTTAGCACCGTTATTTCCCCATTTATTTCCCGTTTGTGCGCCTGTACGTTACAATCCGTTATAACGGAAAAATTGTAATGCCCCAGTTCCGTTATGCCGTTATAACGGCACCTTTGTATTAATGACGCTCCATGAGTCCGTGACCAACTGAGCCCTGATGGTTGGCACGTTTCCTTTTTCAATCCCACACGTGACACGACTCATTGTTGTTGGGTGCAGTGGAACTATTTTTTTATTTTTATTTTTATAAATCACATTAATTTGGCCCATCCATACTCTTACGGACCGTATGGATGCTTGGCCCATCCCTAGGTGGACCAACAGACCAAAAATTGCTTGATTGGTGATTTTTACCATGGGATTTTGGTATTATTTGGGGGACTCAAATTCAACGGTTAGAAATCACTAATCAGGCAATTTTTGGTCTGTAGGTCCAGCTAGGGATACAAACATCCAGACGGTCAGTGGTCTCTAATAGTATGCCAGGTGGCTCATAAAGACGTCCATGAGCGTCCCTAATAAAAATTTATACCAAACCGAGATCCATTTGTAACATAAAGTAGTAATATGTACCTTCTCAGTCTGTAATCTGTATAAAACTACTCATGATTTCAATTGATGGATTCAATTACGACCCCACGATTCTCCATCATCAACAACCCATCAGTCCATTATTGTACCTCTTGTTGCTAGTAGTACCATCCTTTTCTATCTATCCCTATCAAGAGATAAGATTTTGACACGTGGAGGTAAGGTAATATAGAGACCACAATCATCAATAGGACCATGCTTGATGCTTTCTTTTTCGAATCACTGGAGGTGTCTGTTGTGCACCGCCCTCTCCGGCACAATTTTTTACTTAACTTCAAAGGGCATCACGTGATTTCTAATCGTTGGATTTTAACAAAAAATTTATACTCAGATTGAATGGCTAGAGATCACCAATCAAGCTGAATCTTGGTTTGTAGGTCCATCAAGTGGCACGATTCTATGTGCTTCACAACTACACAGGAAAGAGTGCTCCACACTTGTCCAATCATGTAGAACCCACCTGCCATTGAGTAAAACTTTGATGACAGTGGACGCCGATGACAACCCATAATATGAGCCATGTGGCATATTCTTAGAGGACACTGACCGTATGGATGTTTGGCCAATCCCTAAGTGGACCTACAAACCAAAAATCAACATGGTTAGTGAGTTCTAGCTGTTCGATTGGAGTTATTTTCATGGGTTGATTTTATTATTATGAGCATTATTGACCATTATTTGGGGTACAAAGATCCAACGGTTTGAAATCACTAACCATGCTGATTTTTGGTTTGTATGTCCAGCTAAGGATTGGCAAAACATCCATGCGGTCATAGTCCTCTAAGAGTATGCCACGTGGCTCATATTGTGGACTGTGATCAGCCTGGACGACAGTCCTCTTTCAACAAAGTTTTATTCCCTGCCATTTACAGATGGCAGCATCAGAGATGGCTCCACAGCTCCACATGCAAAAAGGCAGTAAAACTTCTCACTTTGACAGAAGCTCTGTCAACGCAAAATACGAACCACGTGGCATACTCTTAGTGGATGCTGACGGTATGGATGTTTGGCCAGTCCCTCGGTGGACTTCTAAACCAAAAATCAGTCTGATTAGTGATTTCTAAGCGATTCGATTGAAGCTATTTTCATGGGTTGATTTTAACGGTAGGAATTGGAGCATAATTGAGCGTTATTTTGGTGCAAAGATCCAAAGGTTGTAAATCACTAATCAGGCTGATTTTTGGTTATAGGTCCACCGAGGGATTGGCCAAACATCCATACGGTCAGCGTCCACGAAGAGTGTACCACGTGGCTCGTATTTTCCGTTGTGACAGAACTTCTGTCACAACGCTGTGACAAGAGTACCATTGATCTACATGAGACTCCTCCTTAAAACAGCCACTCGTTATACTCTTTCTGATCCACTGATCCCCTAAACGTTCGGTCTACCCTAGCTTGAATGATGATTTCTAGCCGTTGGATTTGAGCTTTATATTTTTCGTTTATGGATTTATGAACATATGGATGAACTTCAATCCCATGAAACACACCAAAAAAATAAAAACTCAAATCAATGGTTAGAAATCATCAATCAGGCTGATTTTCAGTGTATAGGCCCACCCAACATTCATGGGTCCTCTTCCCTCGTCCGTGCACTAAACAAAGTCAGAGGACGCATTATGTTATCCTACGCCGGACCAAACGTGCGCATCACCTCCCTTCCCTCATAATCCTTGATCATTAATCCATGATTAAATGAAATGGGAGGGGGACATAACTCCTAACTTGTCCTCTAACCCAAAGAATCATTCCTAATGCCTCGCTCCCAACACGCCAATCCTTCTCGTGTTTACTTTCCTCCAACAACGATCGCGACGACCCAAAACGTATTTAATTAATTAAATCATAATTAATTAGTATAAAACGACTTAATAATTTATATTATAATATGACGTCACATACACCAACTATGACGACATCCCCGTAACGTCCTACCACGGTCACGCGCGACCTACGTGATAGAACTAACCAATTCCCGAAACCGTCCAAAGCGGACAGAGCTTTATCCCTATCCCTATCTCTATTGTCCATGTGGCAAAGTATTGGACTGCAGGATTGACACGTGGTGTGGTTTTATTGTTCGGGAAATCCGAACAAGGAGTTTGTTACGCGTGTGCTTAACTGGATTTGAATCTTTGTTTGAAGTCCGGGGTTGAATCCAAAAGAAGACTGTGTTGGAGTCCACTAATTATAATTTAATCCTGTTTCAGGTCCGTAACCGTAAAGCAATACAAAATAGAGACAGGATGAAATGGACTGGATTAAGTCAACTAGAGTTAATTTTACCCGGGTTAAGAAAGAAGAGAGGAGAGAGGAGAGAGAAGAGTGAGACATGCTTTTGGTCTGCAGGTCAGGTGTCAGAAGGGTGAGTTCAGGATGTGTCTAGCGGGAACTGGGTTTGTCTATTGCCCGGGGGCAGGAGTGGGGTCCACATGGGGTACAAAACCTTCGGTGATTGCCTGCTGAGTGCTTGACAAGAACAGTGTGGGTCCCGCGAGGGTTCTGTGGGCGGATTTCTCGAGTCACACGGTCGCCAAGCACCGACGGAGTTTTCTAGCTTCCACACGGTAGATAGACCGATTTACCCCTAGTTAGGTGAGAGTAAGCTACAGTAATAAAATTACATTTTAACCCTTTGTTTTGTTCTTTCCTCAGATAAGTGACAAAGAGAAATAAAAAGCGTGGATGCTATTTAGTTACACTTTCTGTTTCCAATAATTTTTGGGAATTTGGTATGGTGTCCCTTATGGCACTGTACAAATCACTGCACCATGCAAAATTCGGACTGAAATGGCATCTGCTTTAAACTGGGGCTGGGGCACGCCATTCACACGCTCACCTACAAGAGCAGAACTTTGATGAGGGAGATCCATCATCAATGTTGACGGACGATAGTATGAGACACGTGGCATACTTATAGAGACTACTACTGACTGTATAGATGTTTGGCACGTCCTTAGATAGACCTACATACGAAAAATCAGTCCAATTAGTGATTTATTATCTTTGGATCTTAGTACCATGAATAATGCTCAAAATCCACGGTTAGAAATAAACCATGGAAAAGACTCCAATGAAACGGATAGAAATTAAGAATGGGGTTGAGTTTTGGTATGTAAGTGCAACTAGAGATATGACAAACATCTATACGGTCAGTTGTCTCTAAAATTAAGGCAGCGTGGCACACTCTTAAAGATAATTGACCGAAGGGATATTTGTCCCATCCCTAGGTGGACATACAGACCAAAATAGCCTGTTTAGGAGTCTTTTCGTGGGTTTATTTTAACCGTGAGATGCAAGTATAGTTTGGGAAAAAAAATTCGCTAGCACCGGAGACTTCAGACTTGGAAGTCCCCCTCCCAAACTGTCTGACAAGTAACACTTGTCAACCACTAATTAAGGGTTTAATGCTGGTTGGGTTAAGGAATTGGGGGACGTGTCAGGCATTTGCGTGGGGAGACTTCAAAGTTTTAAGTCCACCAGGCCATCGAATCATTCTATTGTTTGGACTTTGGAGTACTCAGATCCAAGAGGTTAGAAATCACTGATTTTTTTGTACGTAGGTCTACCCAGGGACGCGCCCAATAGCGTGCCTCATAATGTGGTCTGTCATCTTGATTCCCAAAAGATAAGCAAGCTTGCCTGACCACCCACAATATAAGCCACGTGGAAATTTCTTGGAGGATACTGACCGTATAGATGTTTGACCAATCTGTTAGTGGACCTACAAACCAAAAATCAGCCTGATTAGTGATTTCAAAACCGTTGGATCTTTATACGAAAATAATGGTAAATAATGCTCAAATTCCTATGGCTAAAATCAACCAACGCTTAGAAATCACTGATCAGGTTGATTTTGGGTTTGTAGGTCCACCTAGGGATTGGCCAAACATCTATATGGTCAGTGTTCTCTAATAAATTTTGACGTGGCTTATATTGTGAGTGGTCAGGTAGCCGGGTGGTCAGGCAAGTCTTGCTTTGGAGATTGATGAACCCATGTGCATTGAAGACAATGCACCGTACTACTACTTATTGAATAGTACACGTGGCTCACAAACTGTTGATCTACACAATTTCAATCAAGGGTCGGGCTCCAGTTACCCCCCCCCCCCCCCCCAAAATGACAGGCTCCCGTTACAGGACCCAATATGAGCCACGTGGCAAACTCTTAGAGGACTCTGACTGTATCGATGTTTGGCCAATCCATAAGTGGACCTACAAACCAAAAATCAGCCTGATCAGTGTTTTCTATACGTTGGATCTCTGTATCTCAAATACTGCTCAAATTTCACAGTTGAGATCAACACATGAAAATAAGTCCAATCCAATGCCTATAAATCACTAATCAGGCTAATTTTCTGTGTTTAGGTCCACTTAGGGATTGACGAAACATCCAAACGGTTAGAGTCCTCTAAGAGTATGCCACATGGCTCATATAGTTTCATGTAACCGGAGCCAGTCATTTTAGGGAGGTAGCTGGAGCATGAGCCTTCAATCAATAGGGGTCCGCCATTCACATGCTTTTATCCTACAAATCGTACTAGTCCAACACATCCAACAACTCATTGTACGAGAATTGTTCCAACCATTATTTTTATTTTTTATCCATCCACTGTATATCTGGCTAAGGTAAAACTCCACGGCTGGTGGGACCTCCTATCAATCTAATATTTTGAGAAAAAATTTGTTGGAAATAATTTCATGACCTCATCTCAAATATTTGATATTCTGAGAAAATTCTTGGTGAAAATTATTTCATCAAAGTCAAAGTCGTTCCAAGCAAGGTTTAAAAGGGGCCGTTATAACGGAGTAACGGACTGGGCGATTACCGTTTTCCAATCATAACGGATTGTAACGCACAGGAGCAAAAATGGAAACCAACGATGCTAAAATTCAAGTTGTCAATAAAATTCATCGGTCATTTTTTTAACAATTTTTTCAGAAAATAATTTGTTTTCTGAGCATTAAAATGGTAAATAATGTAACGAGAGGGGTCCGAATAATGGCATCGTTTTCGTTATAACAGCCGTTTTTTAAACCATGGTTCCAAGTATTCTCAGAAGTTGCCAGGTACACCAGAAGACAAAATTGAACATGTAGTTAGGCTTTTAAAAATCTAAAAGGTTTTCTATTTTTGTGCATGACCCGTCGTTTTCTTTTGAAAATCCCTTCCACAAAAAATTTACACCCGTCTAGGTGGGTGATATGCGTTTTGAATAATGTGGACCAGCGAGTCGATTCATCACATGAAACATATAAGTGTGTCCATGTGCTTTTGCACGCATCATAGCTACAACATCAGTTATTATTATTTTTAGAGGGCATTTTACTTTTCTACATTTTACTTTTCTCTAGATTAATATTGTTTTCGCAGCGGCGAATGATGTAAAATGTGCTCTTGAAAAATATAAATGGGTACGAGAGAAAAAAAAATTTTGATACATAGAAAATTAGATGTAAAGCATCGTTACCAAACACCCCCTATATGACTGGCCAACAATTAAATCAACTTGGACTCCATAGAAAATTATAGCAATTTATTCGCTTTTTATTTTTACATAATTTTTAAAAGTACCTTCACAAAACTCGCATGGGCTTAAATGGCAGGCGCATCTAGTGTGTACGGATTAATAAACACATCACATGTGTGGGGGATATGTGAGACTCGTAGAGAATCATGTTTTAGAGGATCGTCACGCATGCTTGCAAACCCCAACATGTTAATTAAGGATTGTCATACACTTGTACCCCTAGTTCGGACGCTTGAACCTTTCTAGGGCGCCCCCGCACTTTTCAAAATGGAAGGTTTTTTTTTTTTTTTATTGTTGGCAAGTTTTTTCGTTGCTTTATTTAATGCCCTTGACCTTAACTCTTGAATTCATTGAAAAAGCTCACACTAAGCTTAGTATGAAAAAACCCATAGCCTTTGATAAACTGTTTGGTTGAAATCAAATCTTTGTATCCCAAAAATTTTGATAAACCTTATCGAAGATTAGGTTGGTGCCTTAAGAGCGGTGTCTACATTCTTGCCTAGACTTACAAGTGATCAAGGAAGCTGTTCGTTTACTGGAGTTGCACAATTGTTTGGAGAGGCTTTTCTCAAAGTTACGTCGCTTATTATTTCCTCCTCTAAAGGTAAGTCAGTTGGTTTGATTAAGCCTTTTAAATGCATTCTTTTTTAACCACCCTAAAGTCGCAGTGAGTTGTTTATTACCCACTTTGGACTACGTGTGCATCTTGGGCGGGCTCAACCCGACTTCAAGTTTGGGTTGGGCCTAGTTCCTATTAACTCGATGAAAATCTAGTTGAGCACGAGCTGAGGCGTCTGGTGGCCCGACCCAACCCGAGCCCGAGTTATAAAGGTCAACACCCGCTCCCCTCCGCTCAGAAACCCTAAACTCCCCCCCCCCCCCCCCCCCCCCCCCCCACCTCCTCTCTCTATGGCGTCTACACCTCGGCTCACCTAGTATGCAAATGTTTGCATCAAACATTGTCAGTACAGTTGGATGTCCCTTGGAAAATGTGTTATTTCAATGTTTTTCAAAAAAAAATATATTTTATAAATTAAAAACACATTTTTCAAGGAGTATTCAATGGTGGATACACTGCAAACAATTGCATACTAGATTTGTCCTCTCCACCCCACCTTAGAGACTAAGCAGAAGACGCCAGCACTTGATGGCCAAAACGGTTCTTTGGAGGTGATGCTTGGAAGTTCATTGATACATTTGGTCATATGACTTCCATCTACCGTGGTATAACAAGGTTTCTTAACATACTTCATTGTTTTTTGTGTGGAACCTTTCTTTCTTTACTTCACATTTCTTCTTTCTAAAGTTTTATAATTTAATCTGTTTTGTGTGCCAAATAGTTTTGATTCTGCTGAACATGCACAAATGGACTAGAACAACATTTGCAGAAGAGAAGGGCAAACTCGCAAGGGAAGGAAAGGTATACATGCATTTTTGTATTCAGTGTAGTGTTGCGACTTGATCTCCATCAGCAGTTCGTTGAAGGCTTTGATGGCAGCGATAGCTGGCCACTTTTGGTCATGGAGAACAGGTACCCATCTTCCTCTCTCTCCCCCTCTCTCCTAGAACCAGATTGCCAACTTGATTAACCCGACCAACCCGCTCGGGTTGGGGTCTGGTTGATCATGTTAGGCTCGACCTTGGTTTGGAAATGGGCTCGGGCTGAGTGGTTTGAAGTTGGGTTGGGCTCCGGTTGAACTACAACCTGAGCGGCATGAGTTGCAGCCCTACTTAGGACTCATTGGGAAAAATCGCTTGAGAGTTAAGTTGATACTCGACTTGATTTGCCTAGAGCGTAACTAGATGATAAGTTGACTTGTTTAGAACGTAACTAAGTGTTAAAAGAAGTTATTCTCTCGTGATTAGGTTAGTTGTTTAAATGTGTTTTTATTCGATTATGTAAAAGTGTAATACTTGATTGAATATTAAACTTGTTCAAGTTGAGCGTTTGACAGGGGACATAAGTGTGTAACAACACTAAACCACTATAAATCTCATATATTGCAGTTTATTTTATTTGTCTCTATCTTGTCTAACATATCTTATGATCGCTATTTTTTTATTTTTATTTATGTAGATGTATATATGAGATTATAATTTATCAGAATTAATTGTGACATTAATCATAATTCATAATAAATTTAAATAATTTACTTAAAAATAAAAATGAATTTAAAAAATTCTATTCATCCCACTCTAACACACTCATAGTAGTTAGAATGGAATATCAAATTGCCGCTTGCTTTCGTCACTTGAATTCAATACGTTGGTACTTGGGTTAGCTCTGATACCAAATGTTAAGACCCAAACCAATTCACAAAATACATGTAGAAGGTGATAGAGGTAAGCTTAGGTCTTAATCTTTGATCCTAACAAAATTCTTGAATATTAGATTTAGGTGTTTTTTCCCCCTACATGGACAGATTTTGGAGCTTAGATTCAGCTTCATGGGTTGACAAATCAGAATAGTCCACCCCAATTAGTAAATTCGTGTATTATACAAGTTTAATACCTGTTATTTATTTTTAAGAAACGTTTAATACTTTCGTATGAAATAAAAAATCAGAAAAAATCAGGAATTTTAAGACTTTGTGAATAAAACACGTATTATTCTCGTTTAATACACTGAATTTTATGCTTTTTTAAAATAAGAACATATTAAATGGCCGCGTAAAATGAAAAATTGGTAAAATTCAGACTTTTTAAGGCTAAACGAATATAACATTTCAACAATGACCGAATTTTTTTTATCCCAAAACCAAATTAAACTCGAACTTTTCCCGTTTCGAATCTTTGCAGTGTACCGAATTGCTAACTACGGTCCACCCGGCAGCAAGATTTGGCTTAACAAATGCACGGGGCGCGTGATACACATGTTTACTCGCTTCCAGGTGAAATATGTTTAGTTTAACTGTGTAAGTTAATTAATGAAATGATTGGAGGGACTAAAATGGCCCTAGAGAATTAAAAATAAGACATATAAGAAAGTGGTTACTTTGAAACACTTATGGTTACACATCGGCCGATACAGTTGCTGTAGAAGACGATAAGATATTAATATTTTATAGCTTTTCGGACAATGATTCCCCATTTGTTTGCTTTAGACGGGTATACGACTGCTAAAAGACATACCTGTGGGTCCCCCTAGCATACGCCGGCACGCTTTATGCAAACCACGTATCGCTTCGACACATGGACCCTGCCTTTCTGGCTACCTTAGATATTTTTAATTTCTCGCGATGTTGCCAAAAAAATCTCGTTCACTCGTTTTTTTGACTTTTATCGTGGTTGGGATAAAAGGAGAGAGAGAGCACAGAAATATTACCAAGAATAAGGACGACGAGAAAATCCCGATAAGAACGTTTCCTGTTCCTGGTGGCCTACCGCCCGGCGCACAAAAATTGTCGTCCTCTACTATTATGACACGTGTTAATATGCCAGAAATCTCAGGTTAACGTACCGGACGCCGAGCTTTAAAGAAAGAAAAAAAAAAAGTAACCATGGTTAACCTGTTCCACCCCGGGTGTTAAATAAAAGCCACCCATGCGTGTTCGTCGCACGACAAAACCATTTCCCCGAAAACAGAACAGCTTTCCGTCTTTTCCGTTTATAAAGTGAACAACGTTAAGTTAATTCATCCAATCAGAGAAAGACACAAATAACGGATAAATAACGGCGTTAGAATGGTAAGTTTCAGCCGCCTTCATTAGTGCAAGCTTTTCCGCTTTTTATGCGCTTGTTAACCTGTTAGCAAACCGGTCAGACCGTTTTGATGACCGAGGCTTCAGGTTGCCTCTCCGGTTAAATTTTGACCACGGTTGAAATGATTGATTGCAGAATTGACTCGCGGTTAAGGTCCTGCAGTCGAGAGTCGACACTGTACGTAGGTTAATGGCAGCTGGACCTCTTCGCAGAGAGCGTTGCAGAAGAGAGAGACAGAGAGAGATAGAGAGAGAAAGAGAGGGAGATGAGGAGAAGACGTCAACGAAATGGTTAAATCGTGATATAGCTCGCTTGCGGAGAACGAGAGTGAGTTGAGTTTCCAAGATAGGGTGTCAAAAGGGCTTCCCCGTTGGAGGATTTTGCGAAAACAGGGTTATTGATCGGTGTCGTTCGTGGTTTCTTGTTTTTTGAAGTTGATTGGGTTTTGGATTGCGATAATATTGTGGAGGAGTTGCAGATGAGTGATCTGTGCTGAAATTTCACAGAACATGTCTTCTTCAGAGGTTTCGATTAAAGGTAATTGCGCTAACGTCCGCGGAGAGAGCTTCTCCTCGAGTTGTAGTGAGCCTAAAGATGGAGGAATCGCGAGGACCGGAGTTACAGAGGCGCCGAGAGGATATTCGAGTTTTCCGGCTGCCGGAAAAGGTAAATTCGACTTATTTGGTCTGATTTGTGACTGTGAGCTTGGGATTCCGGCGTGTTTGAAGGGATCTGGTTCTGATTTATGGTGCTTTGTTCTTTGGATGTTGTAGGTTCGGAAGATGCGCTTTATTCGGAGCTCTGGCATGCTTGTGCGGGTCCACTGGTGACGGTGCCGCGCGAGGGAGAGAAAGTTTTTTATTTTCCCCAGGGACACATCGAGCAGGTAGGTTTGTTTGAGAACTTGTCGAGGCTCGTCTGTTCTATTATGACTTAAGATTTTACCTTAATTTTTCGTTTCTCATCCTATTATGTAAAAAGATTTTTGCTTGTTTTTCTGTATTTGTTGGACGCTTTTCTCTTCGAAATGAATGGTTTTGGTTTGGTTGGTTTATACGGCTTTTGCAGGTCTGTTTTTGGTATTTCTGTATCTGGTGTTTGCATGTTTGAAGAAAATTATTACTGATAGAGAATTTTTGAGTTCCGATCCAGGTCGAAGCGTCGACGAATCAGGTCGCTGACCAGCAGATGCCGGTTTATAATCTTCGGTCGAAGATCCTCTGCCGTGTGATCAACGTCCATTTGAAGGTACTGATCTAATCTCAATCGTTAGAAGGGTTGGGGTTTTCATGTTTAGGTCTCTGCTTGAAGGTACTGCTTTGAAACGATCTGGGTTTTAGGGTTTCTTGGTGTTTTGATGGGTTTTCTGTTTTGACGGGGTTTCTTACTTCTTCGCTGTAGGCCGAGCCAGACACTGACGAGGTGTTCGCACAAGTCACTTTGCTTCCTGAATCGAATGTACGCCTTCCCTCTTAGGGTGTGCTAGTTTATTTGGATTTGGAGTAAAAAATTGCAGGGATAAGAAAAAAAAACTAACGATCTTAATGTGCTTTCTCCCAGCAAGAAGAGAATGCATTGGAGAAAGAGCCGGTGACCACTCCGCCGCCACGTCCTCGTGTACATTCGTTTTGTAAGACTCTGACCGCCTCTGATACAAGCACTCATGGTGGATTCTCTGTGTTGAGACGGCATGCGGATGAATGCCTACCGCCACTGGTTACGGTTCCTTCTCATATGCGTTGTGTTGTTTTTTTCATTTTCTTCAGTCTAGGATGTTCTGAGAGGTGTTCCGTTTTGATTCTCTTTCTTGTATTTAACAGGATATGTGCAGACAACCTCCAACACAGGAGTTGGTAGCCAAGGATTTGCATGGGACTGAGTGGCGGTTCCGGCATATCTTTCGGGGTAACAACTGCTTTTCTGTTCTATCATTTTTAAAATTGTGTAGAGTTATTAATCAGTTTGCAATATATGATGCCTCCATGGAAACATAAGATTTCACATCATATTTTCTGCTGGTTTGAACTTAGTGGATTTGGAGATCCCCTTACCCACACGAATCCTTGTATATGGAAGGATTTGCTTGATTCAATCTATTCACATACTCATTAGTGTGATGGACTTAGTGGAGCATTAGAGTTTGGGATATATTGTTTATAATTTTTCCATGTAGAACAGAAGAATCCCAGTGAAGTTAAAACTTGAAAGTGAAGGGAGTGGAAAATTTGTATCGAAGCTCAAAAAACCCGCTATGAAAAAATTGTATCTGCTTAATACATTTGCAAATACTTGTCAAAATGGCATATTCTTGGTGAAACATTGTGGATGGGATTGAGATGCTCTCAAACCTTTCGATGTGTGGTTTATATGTTGGATCATTGCTCATGATTCCGTCAATTTTGCATTCAGGCGAACAATGCAACAGATGTCAAGGGGCAGCAAGAAATGTTGCATACTGTTGAAAGGTTATTGAATCCTTTGTGGAAAATTCTGGACCCCTTGCTTGGTTAAGAGATTTCAATGTAGTGTATTCTCTTACAACATTAGATGACTGGTCGTCTGCCAATGAGCAATCAGACCAATGTAGTTTAGGTCAAGGGATGTTGCATTCACTTGAAAGATTGTTGATCCCTTTGTGAAAATTCTGGACCCTTTGATTGGTCAAGAGACGATAAGGGGCCTTCTCACCTCCTCAATATATTTATTTTACCGATCAATAAAAAAAAAAAAAAGAGATGTCAATGTAGTTATGCTCTCTCTTTTTCTTTTTTTGAAATAATGTTGGATAACTTATCATCTGGCTATAAGGCAATCGGATGACAGTTGAGTCCCTTGTGGAAAATTCTGGACCCTTGGCTTTGCTTAAGAGATGTCAATGTAGTGTATTCTCTTATAACGTTAGATGACTGATTATCTGGTGATAAGCAATCGGACCAATGTAGTTTATGCCAAGGGATGGTGCATTCACTTGCAAGATTGTTGATTCCTTTGCGAAAATTCTGGACACTTAGATTGGTATCGAAATGTCAATGTAGTTTATGCTCTTATAATCTTGGATCACTGATCGTCTGGCTATAAGGAATCAGATGAAGGTCCCCTATTTCTTCATGTGGGGCAAGACTGCCACCTTAGAGGTGGTTGGTGTTGGCTGCCTTTTATTCTGCAATAAGTTTCTGTAAATCAAATGGGAAGTGTCATAGTATTAAAGTTTTGCTGCCTTATCATTGAAATATACCCTGGTCTCCAACTTTATATTTGTTTGATGATACACTTTACTTTCTGTTGTCATATGCCTAATTGAATAGTTTAGAATTTTAGATATATTAATATGAAGTAACTAGTTTTTATCAACATGAAGTTCCATTTTGCATTTTCTTTATAATTCTGTTATTTCGATTGCCAGGTCAACCTAGGAGGCACCTCCTTCAAAGTGGTTGGAGTGTCTTTGTTAGCTCCAAAAGGCTTGTTGCAGGGGATGCTTTTATTTTTCTTAGGTTTGTTATTTTATTCAGTGTTTAGTTTCCATGTCTCCAGATTCTTGTTGACGTCTGATTAGGGACAAAATATGTGATTTCCAGAGGTGAAAATGGGGAACTCCGTGTGGGGGTGAGACGTGCTATGAGACAGCAGAGTAATGTTCCATCGTCGGTCATATCCAGTCACAGCATGCACCTCGGTGTCCTTGCAACAGCATGGCATGCTGTCTCAACGGGAACCATGTTCACTGTCTATTACAAACCTAGGTATGATTCTTGTATTTATTATTATTATTATTATTATTATTATTATTATTATTATTATTATTATTATTATTATTATTATTTTTGTTATTATTATTATTATTATTTTTGTTATTATTATTATTATTGAATTCTTGTTTAAGTGATTACAAATAGTTGTTTGGTTGAATCCATTCGTTTACAATGAACTTAATGAAATAAATGCGGAGCCCTACTCATTTCGCCAGATGGAGGAACAAAAATGCATTCTGAAATTATGTGCTTGGATTGTTAATTTTACATGTTAATCATTAACCTGTCTATTCATGTGAACTCTTTGTTACAGGACAAGCCCTGCTGAGTTTATTGTTCCGTTTGATCAATATATGGAGTCTGTTAAGAGCAACCACTCTATAGGGATGAGATTCAAAATGAGGTTCGAAGGTGAAGAAGCTCCAGAGCAGAGGTATAACTTCTGCACTTTTGCTACCCTAATGATGGAACTCCTTTATAGAATACAATTTTACAGTGATGAAATTATAGAATACATTTTACAGTGATAAAACCTTTTCTTGTCCATGCGACAGATTTACAGGTACCATAGTTGGTATGGGAGATGCTGATTCCGACAGGTGGCCTTTATCAAAATGGAGATGCCTGAAGGTAGTGTCATTTTGTGTTTTTGGCTTGCTTTTGATTCTTCGGTATGTTTAAATGCTCTCTTACATGCTTTTTGTAGGTGAGGTGGGATGAAAATTCTTCTGTTCCTCGTCCAGAGAGAGTCTCTCCTTGGAAAATAGAACCTGCTTTGTCTCCTCCTGCCCTTAATCCGCTTCCAATGCCTAGGCCAAAAAGGTACCGTCCAAACATGGTGCCGTCATCTCCTGACTCCTCTGTTCTCACGAGAGAAGGTAAGCATGGAACCTGCATTGCCTACTTCATATGGTTCCAATTTTCATTTATCTTAATTGATAGCGCATAGGACTAAATATATTCTAAAAGTTGCTGGTATACCTAGGTTCATCTAAAGTCACAGTAGACCCTTTGCCAGTAAATGGATTCTCAAGGGTCTTGCAAGGTCAAGAAATCTCGACCTTGCGAGGCTCTGTTGCTGAAAATAACGAGTCAGACACTGCTCAAAAGCCTGTTGCATGGCCTCCATCGCAAGACGAAGAGAAAATTGACATGGTTTCTAATCAGAGAAGATTTGGATCAGAGAACTGGGTACCCCTAGCGAGGCCCGAGCCAACTTATACGGATCTACTATCTGGTTTTCGATCCCCCAATGACTCCCCTCATGGGTTCTGCCCACCCTTTGCTGGCCAAACCCCAGATGATGCTAACCCTCTGAAGAAGCATTTTCAAGATAAGGAAGGTAAATTCAACTTTCTTGCGGGCCCTTGGTCGTTGATGCCTCCGAGCCCTTCGTTGAACATGTTGGACAATGAAATGAAGGTTCCTCCACAAGCTGGTGAGATATCTCATCAAAAACAAGGGACTGTTCGATATGGTGGGTATCCTGTGTTGCAGAGTCTCAGGGTTGAGCAGCATCCAGGAAACTGGTTGATGCCTTTCTCGCCATCTCATTCGGAGACTCTACCTCATCCAAGAGGGGTAAGACCGCAATCTCCCATGTTACAACAACGTGAGGCTGTAAAATCCAAAGGAGATGGCAACTGCAAGCTCTTCGGGATTCCCCTCTTCAGTAACCCTGCGGCACTGGAACCAAATCTGTCACATACAAATGCATCATATGAGCCAGAAGGTCATATCCATCCTGTGTTGCACCACCCTCTGGCTTTGGAGTCTGATCAACAGTCAGAGCTATCAAAAGGCTCGAAGTTGGCTGATATCGCACTTATGGGTACTGAGCAGGAGAAACCTTCTCAACAGCGATCTAGAGATTTTCAGAGCAAACTTCAGGGTGTTTCAACCAGGAGTTGCACTAAGGTTTTTCCCATTTATTTCAACTGTAGTTAGTTTTTTGGGAAATGTAATGTGTAATGCCTTTTGTTTTTTTTTAATTGGGAATGGAAGTTCTGACTTATTTGTTGATTTCAGGTTCACAAGCAGGGGATTGCTCTTGGGAGGTCTGTGGACCTTACCAAGTTCAATGGCTATGATGAATTGATCACCGAGTTAGATCAAATGTTTGAATTTCACGGTGAATTAATGGCTGCCAACAAAAGTTGGCTGATTGTATATACTGATGATGAGGGTGATATGATGCTTGTAGGAGATGACCCCTGGCAGTAAGTATTCAAACACTTTCTTTTGTTCGCCTTAAAAAGTTTTATCATACCCTTGGATTTCTTCTAAATTATGATCAGTGTTTACCTATTTACTTAAGTGTCTGAGTGTAAAACAGGGAATTCTGTAGCATGGTTCGCAAGATCTTCATCTACACTAGAGAGGAGGTCCAGAGGATGAACCCTGGGACTTTGAACCCAAAGATTGAGGAAAACACAGTCACTGGAGAGGAAAGAACGGGTGGAAAAGAACCAAAATGTTCGCTGCTTCCCCTGGCAGCTAGTCCTGAGAATTGCTAGGTTTGCCTCACATGGCTGTGGCATGGTGGGTAAGTTTCTAGACAATCTCCCAGTTGTGCTATGCGGAGAAACAAGCAAACACTGTTGCATTCCCAACATGGCCCAAATTTCTTCTTCACATTTCATATTGATGGCTAAACTATGTAGAGAGGAAAACGTGCCTCTAAACCGTCCAAACTGGCCAAACTGATACTTCCTCGGCCTTATAAATTCTTGTCTTTTTCACAGCAACAGAAATGGAGAATATTAAACTCGCCTTAATGCCTTTCTTTAGAGGTGTCTTGCAAATTTCTGACTCGTATATGGAGTTATTTTTTTCTGGATTAAATGGAAATTGAGAAGTCCTTTCTGCAAATCTTGGTGTGTATTCACCTTGCTTATCCTTCTGTTATTTTCCCTCCTGCTTGATCAGGTTTTTGAAGCACTCGCAGATCAGTGTGCCAGAAAGCCATCTGTGGGGGAGAACTTGAGACCGTGGACCTATTTATGGATGTTTGTGAGCCACTTTTTCTCTACTGAAAGTATTCCTTGGAAGTAGCTGTCTGATATCGCAGTTTTGGACGTATTGTGATATTTGTTCACAATATCTTCTGTGATGCTTTTTTTTTTTAATCTATTACTTATATATATATATATACACATACATGTTTCCGACGTAGGTACCTGCATTCTCAATTATGTACAGAGTTCTTTCTGGCTTTTTTTTTTTTCCCGTACTTTTTACCTAAGGGTTAAATCATACATCTTTTAATATGATCCTTGTATTGGTTTCCTTGCTTCTCCTCTAATTACAATTACAATGGTTCGTGGTGGTTTTCTATTCTTGAACGGTTCGTGGTGGTTTTCTATTCTTGAACCTGCTTCAAATTAGATGCACATAATGAATAAGCTCGCCTTTTGGGGACTTTTGCTCACTGCGTACTATTCCTTGAATAAACTTATTGTTGAACAGATGATTTCAGATTATATGTTATAGAGAAAATGTGCATGTTATTGTCATCTTACCATCATTAAAAAGAAATATTAAACAACGTTATCATGTCACCTTTGCCAAGGACACGAGTAATTATACCGTGTCGAGCAAAAAACCAGCAGTGTGGTATGCACTTGGGGCGCAGTAATATGTGCCCACAAATTGAATGTGTTCTATCTTAGGTTAATCTATTAGATTAGTCAATGAGTTTGTTGTGATTAGACGGTAGGTGATTGTATGACAAGGTTGACTCTACCTTAATAGAGATCTCCAAGGTGTAACAATGGTGGGTGTTTTGTATCCCTAGCATGATATAATTGATCTTCCATTCTGTTAATGATGAACCGTGGATCATACCCATTGTAATTTGACCGGATGCCACTTTCAAAGGGCAAAACCTACTTACATGCTTGGAGAGACCAGAAATGCAGTCTCAAGCAATATGATGTAAACAATGAAGCAGTCTCGACTGTCGTTGACTTTGGATGAAAGTGGGAGAAATATTATAAAACTGGGAGTTGAAAAAGAAAAGAATGGAAAACCAATCATGTTCACAGCAGGTTTACCATCCACAGTCCCAATTATACTGCTGCGGGGGAACAGAGTAAAATTTTTTCATATGCTGTTTTGATGTAGCCACCTACCGGTCTGGTCCAACGAATACTTTTGTTTGAAGGTAAAAAAGAAGACTTAGGAATGGTAGCGACTAGAGGGAGAGAAAGAAAGCTTTGCTTGTTTTATTCGTGGACCGTAGGGTGCCTTCGCAGAAGAGAATGGCGATCTCTACAGTGCACTGTACATTATATATGGTGCCTCACCGACTATCCTGTTATGGCTGTCAACGGATTAGGCTTGAATTGCATGGGTGGGTGTAGGTCCTGACCTCCTCATCCAATTGCTTATTGGATCGCGAATTCAGATCCAGACTCGGAGCTTATTGGTTTAGGGATCTGACCAATAAAGCTGTTATATTTGATTTACGAGAAATAAAAAAAGATACAAATTCTTAGTCAACAAATGGTAGACAACATAAATTCATTGTGGGCAGGAGCGCACTGTGAGTTTTTCTACGAGCGGCACGGAGTTAGTATATGTATATATAATTTTTTGTTAATAATATCAAATCAAGTCATTATTGGATTGGATCAAAGTAGATCTGGAGCCAATCCAACAGCTTCTTTGATCGTGATTCTGAGGTCCAGATCTGATGTTATTGGATCAGATTGAATTGGGTTATAAGGATCCATTGACAGCTCTACAACCAGTTGATGGGGGTGATCATGCCACTATGCACTAAATTTTAGGATTATCTCATTAAGTAATTTTCTTGGGTTTTGGTCAGTACGGTAAGAGGTGGCTCTAATTGATTAGGTGTTAACCCGAATAAGCGTGGGCGAGGACCTTAAAACCAGTTGGGGAAGCGTACTGCCACTCGTGGGAGTCTTTAAACTTTAAACCCATGATCTGTACCACCAAACCAAACGTGCAAGTGCTCCGGCTTGGTATCCTGTCTATATTTTGCAGTCATCTGTTCACAGTCAAATGCTTGCAGGTAGCTTGTTTGTAGTATTACGTTTTTGTTAAAGACATTTAAGGTTGTTTGGGTAACATTTTTTTTCTTTTTGTTTTTAAAATTAGTGAAAAGAGATGATTTCAGATCCAGTCGGTGTTATTAACTGACAGTGGCAACAGCTCCTGTGAACTCTGACAATAGACTGGAGGGAGATCAGCCGGCATAAACTTTCTACGATAACAAGCCAAAGATTGAGAGAGAATGATCAAGGGCGGCAACAGTTGGCCACAAAATCCGACGAACTGTTAACAGCGCCAACAGTTGCTGACAGAGCTGTTGGAGATCAAAGGAGAGGATCGACTCTTTTTGCAAATGTTGGCTACAAAAATTAACACAAAAAAAAAAAACGATACAAATATTTGTTCGAAGCGCGCGACCAAGCATTTGCAAGGCTACCAAGCAGAGTTATATAGTTGGATTGCTCCTATAACAACCTCTGCAAAAATAAAAATAAAAAATTACATGATTCAAAACGAACTATCCCCTCATTTGAGAAAATATAAAAAGAAGAGATAATTCTACATGCTATGATGCATCCAAATAGAGAACACTAAAATAATCTTTCGATAAGTTAAAATAATAATACGTAGAAAAAGAGCATCAAATTATGGCAGGGATGGGATTTGGTGTAGCAGAGCCATTCTCAGAAATGCCTTCAAAATCGAGCTCCGAGAGAACACCACTCTCGAAAAAGGTGGTGTGGAGAGCCCTCACACATTGTTCTGCTTCACTGTCGTTCACTATCAGTGAGATGTTCACCTGGTTTATAGTCGAAACAAAAACACGGAGTGTTACCCCACGCAGATAGGGTTTTATATAATCAGATACAGAGGATTTACAGTTATGAGTGACAGACCTTGGATGCTCCTTGAGAGATCATCTGGACATTGACTCCAATGGTTCGGAGAACATGAAACGCCTGCCATAACATTTACCCAGTAAATGCAAATTAAAAGGGAAATAAATGTTGGAGTAAGCAAGATTCAGGTCATGAATGGGAGAATTTTCCCCAATCCCGTAAAAAATCCCTGATCCATGGACCTGTCAACAACGAGTGCTGACAGCCAAGTGCCAACTCATAATAGGGCAATTTCGGTGAGGTCTGGATCACAGCTAGTAATTCCGCATACGGGCCAAAAATACAGTACAGAATAGGTTCGATTACAATTCGGGTTTGTCATTCAAAATCCTTATAAATATTCGGCAAAAAGGTGAAGTAAAATAAAAAACTAGTGATTTAAAAAATAATTTTTACATTTTGTGAAATCATTATTTCAAATAACTCGGAATAATTCATGCATCGTACATTAATAATACATCACCTCATATAATACATGAATTTTACCGGATCTTTGAAGAGTTCGGCCATATAATGCATTTAAAAAAAACGTAAAAATTGTGTATAATACGCAAACTTACTGACAATGGTCTGACACCGGTGTCACTGAAGGGACAAGGAACCTAAGATCTGAAACTTTGCAGCAAGGGTATTCTGGTCACTTAAAAGTGAAAATGATGGTCTATCTAAATAAAATGAGAATGGAACTAATTATAATAGTAAGGATTATCAGGATATTTTTATATGTTAAGGGGGCTTTATATGGACCTCGCTAAAAAAATTCTGATAACTAAAGATGACAAGAATCAACTTTGCAAGCACCTAACAACCAAGAGTTTCAAGCAAATAAAAGACAGTTCTGGCCAATTCTAAATGAGTATAGGTTAGTACCACGCCTCACCTTTTCTAGTATCAATGAAGACCGTTGAACATTTCCAATGAGCGATATGATTGATCTGTGCTGAAGAAGATTCACAACTGCAATTTTCTCAAGCTCTTCCACAACGTGATCTAGCTCCTGCTCAAACAAGACACAGTTCCCAATAAGCTCAAATTGAAGAATGGTAGACTAAAGAAGGAAAATCTGAGTGAATTTTTGTTGGGTTAAATCAAATATATGATATAGTTTTTTATTTTTCCTATTTTTGTGATTGTGTCAAATTTTATGAAGGCGTTATATAATGTTTCATGAGTTTCACATGGGTACAAAACCAAAGAAATTCTTAGTTTCCGTCGAAACTGACCAAAACTGTCCCGAAACCCCATACATAGTACATTGTCTCACCCTGGGAAAAACATTTCGGTTTCTTCTGAAATTTAAATCATGCTATCATTTGTGTATGTTCTCTTTGTTCTGGGGTTTTCCCCCTCTTCCTTTAATACCATTCTTTACTTATTTAAAAAAAAAAGGTTAACACACGAAGCCTGAATCGTACGCTTGCCTGCTGAATCAGTTCTCTGCTCCAAAGCTTCGAGGGATCCAATGTCAAAGAAATACTAACTTCGCTAGTGGCAACAACGTCCACAGAGATGCCCAAATCTTCAAAGATTGAAAAAACCTGCACGGAAAGTTATGTGATTTGAAATCAAATTTACAAAGCAACTGAGCCAGCAGGTGGGGAGGATGACCAGATTTATTAGATGTGTTTCTTACCTTTGCAAGGAAGCCAAATTGACCAAGCATTCTGGTGCTCGCTATATCCAACATGGTTACATTCCGCTTCAAAACTATGCTGGTCAGTACAGCCTGGAGATAAGGAAAAGAAAATTTGTTGGTGACATGGTGCCTGTATTTATTTTACAGCAATGATTTTATTTGTTAAAAGTCTGATGCTACATACCTTACTCATATCTCTTGATTTAGTGATGAGGGTACCTGGTGCTTTTGGGTTGTAAGAATTCTTGACCCTAACAGGAATATCACCCTCTCTAGCCGGTCTCATGGATTGTGGATGCAAAACCTGCAAAAGCAGAAAGGAATGTATTGTAAATAAGGCAGTCCCATCTCTCTCAATCACACAGTAATAGAGCTTCAATCTTTTTGGACTCCAGGGGAACCTACTGGGCATTACAAAAATGCTAACAGGTCAAGTAAAATTAGTTTGATTTGTTATCACCAACCCAAACTAGAGTCTGTGGATGCAAATGGGCAGGGCCTGATGGGCTTTCCTTGTCCTGTTATAAGTCAGGTGGGCTGGGCCTAAATTTAGGCCAATAAACAAACAAATTGGTATTGGGCCCAAGCACTAAGGCCGACAAGTCCTCAACATTAGGGTCATCAATAGACCTGCCTTGAGCAAATCACAGCTTTACTCAATCCTCAAATTGCTTTCATATCCACCTTCATGGGTTCTCTGAACTAGATACAGGGTGAAAATTTGTGACATAAGTAGCAAAGTAGTTGCTTATAAAGAAGGGTTCGAGGGACAAAGAAAGCAAAGCCTATTGGACATTGTCAATGATTGGGCTCAGAGTTTGGTCTGACCTGGATAAGTGCCAGATGTGCACTAAAGCCCAGTCAGTTTCCATTTTTCTTGTTAAGTAACAATTATGTTAAAGAGAAAAAAAAGAAAAAGAAAGAGGAGATACTAAGGGAGATCAGGGCAAGAATATCCTATACACAAGTGAGATCTACTTAAACTGCTTTTAGCCAGCACAATTGTGAGGTCATTGGGATATCAACGCATAAAAGAACCACATGGATATGTACTTAAGACACCAAATATGATACCAAATTTCTATGGACCAAGATCAGCTGAGGCAGACCTCAATGCAGCCAGAACCTGACCCATTTGGCTGCCACAAGCAACGATTTGAGCAGTTTTTGCCAACACCTCAACAAAGTATGAAGCATCAAGAACCTGAGAATTCAAGCATACCTGAGCACCAAAATATGCAAGTTCAGCTGCCTCATCAAATATTAAATGTGGTACAGTCACTGCATGTCGATGAATATTAGGATCGCAAGTTAAAACACCATCAACATCCTTCCACACCTGTTATGAATTAAAAACTAAGTCTGTCACATATTCTTACTTGTTTACTGAAACATCACATAAAAGGAACGATGGGAAAAAAAAAAGGATACATAATAAGGTTTTCATTGAATTCTCAAATGAAAAATGATGAATCAAAACAAGGGAAAGTAAAAAATAAGTTCCACATAATAAGAACAGTGATAACTTGGGTGTCGTGTGATGTGCATATCTATTCATATTCATGATGTGGTTGTGCATGCATGGTTTTGTGTGTGTGTATGCAAACAAGTCTTTACATGTACTCAGGGTTTGAATTTGACCTGAATCTCTCGAAGGACCAAGGCTTTACCAATGGTTGTGGCTGTCAAATCACTCCCACCCCTACCGAAGGTAGTGACTGCGCAAGATTTCCAGCCCTGCAATCAGGACATCAGAAAATATACCATGTTTGTAAAACCCTGCTAATGAACTGCACTCCAGTTTCAGTTGAAACTGATAAAAATAGACCATCTTAACAGGAAATTGTATGAAACGAGAAAGACCTTTCCAAGGAAGCCAGTGACAACAGGAATTGCAGGATCACTTATCCAATCACCATGCAATCTCTTTGCAACAGCAGGATAAGTTGCTTCTAAGATGTCCGCATTTGTGAAGTCGTCTGTGGTTATAAAACCAATATCAAATGCATCATACTGCAAAACATTATGGAATGGTATAATTAGATATTGTCAAAAATGTTAAACAACCACCAGTGCTGTAAACCTGGATCAGACCGCCAGTTGGTCCCACAAACTGTCCCCAAAAAGGCCCAGGGGAGCATCAACCAGGATTTTCGAAGTTTAGTTATATTTTGCTAAAAACCAGAACCCGGATGGTTGACATTTTTGACTAACTGGTGAAACAGTGAATCATACAGTTCACCAGTTCAATGACAGGTCCGAGTTTAAAAATATTGCTACTGACACAACAAGAAAAGAATAAGCCAGCAGATGGAGTGGCAAAAAGAAAATGGAAGCAGGAGAAACTCCTATGCAAGGCTGGTATGAATGCAACCTTGCAGTGTATGATATCAATGTTCAAGGAAAAAATCCTACATCAACTACAACTGAAAGTTTGCACGGGCAAAGCAAACATCATAAATATGAATGTTCCATTAGCTCCTTTAATGAGATTAAATTATGAGAGAAATCTGCCATGCGGCAGATCTTACATCAGCAAAACATACAAAGAATGGGTTGTCCACCTATCTATATTTTGGCATACTTGTTCAGAAGTCAGCTTGGTTTGAGTCTTTGCCTACACTGCACCTGTGGGTCCCATCAAACAAAAACCAAGAAAGGAATCCCTGAACTTGCACATTGAGGACATCCTTTCATTTACAGATGCAACACACTCAATACCATAAATTAGGGGTATAACCGTATAAGGAGATTCCTTCACCTCACAAGATGATCAAAGATGAGTTGCCTGGTTCCCTGCGTACTGGTAGGCTTACTTGAAATTTCAAACATTTTAACCCCCCAAGAAATTCTAGCTTAGTAAGATTTTTCTCCCATGTTTCATGTCCATGTGGAGCAAGCATATCGCTGACCAATTCAAAACTTGTTTTTTCCATAAAAAGAAGTCCAGCCACATAGACACAATAAGAAGCAACCAGACAAGAAGACACCCATTAAATTCATGAGGAACAAGACCAAGAATCATACTAGGAATGGTATTGTAGTATACTTTAAGACCTAGGACCGAGCTAAGGACTTTTCTTTGAGGGCCATCCCTAGCCTGATGATGACCATTGCCTATGAGAATGTACTGGACTTAGAGAATCATCTTCAAGGTACCTGGATGATATTGTGGTATAAAACCTTGGAGGAACCTATTGAGCATTTCAGAATTGTCTTCAAGGGACTTGGAGATAATACATTATAAGTAAAAGGAAATAAGGGAAAGATATTATTTTTGCCCCAAAAAAGGTATCATTCATAGAGCATTAGATTGCAGGATGAATAAAAACTATCAAGGAGTGGGGCTCCCCACAAAGTGGCTGAGCTTAAATCTTTTTTAGGACTTGTAAATTACTTTTGGTGATTCATTAATGGATTTTCTCAGAAAGCAACTCCGATGTGGGACTAAAATAAAGAAATAACAATAAAGGACACATATGTTAACATAAGGTTCCATTATAGACATAGTGGATCAGGTCTCCAAGTGCATCACCTTTACTAATCCCAACTAGGGGTATAAACGGGCTAACTGTAAGGGATTTCGGGCTTGAATTTGAATTGTCTAAGATTGGGCCTCGGGCTCGGCTTATTCAAAAGTTAACAAAATCCAAGCCCAGGCTCAGCCCATTTTACACTTGAATCCTAAGTTCCTAACTAATTGCAAAATAGAATAGGTAACAATTGACTTCGTTTTCTGTTGGGACCTTCTTTGTTCTAGGGATGCTTGAAGCTTAGTTGTTTCCCTCTGTTGTTCTTTTTCTGTTTTGCATTGTTTCAGTCTCTTGTAGGTCACCTCAACCTCTTTAGCTGTTTCTCTTGTTTTAGCTTGGTTGTTGCCTTTTCAATGAAGTTTATACTTACAAAAAAACCAAGATTATTCATCAAGAATGTGGTGAAGTATTGGCAATCCCTAATAAAATTGTAAGTGCTCTAGACCCTAGGTTTACAAGGCGCTTTCGGACAGAAGTGTTCAAATCATCGTGCTCTAAGTTAAATTTCTTGGTAGGTTTCCACCTCCGAACTGATGACCAAACAAAGTAGAATAATGCGCTACTAGATGATTTTTTTAAGTACTTTGTGATTGCGAACCAGGAGACTAGGTGTGTAACACCATGAACATTTTTCAATGTATTTAAAAAAACATTATGATCATTTATTTATTTATATTGGGTATTAATGTTTACTTGTATGCTTATTGAATTATAATTATTAAGGTGGGCCTTTAGGACACATTTATAGACTTTTTGGGCCTACAAATGACTCTAATTAAAGCCTAGTTGATACCTATGGGTCTTAGGGCTATTTTTGACTCAGAATTAACCTAAAATAAGATTTTTAATATGTTGATAAATTTACCCATTTTAAAATGACGAAAATTACTATTAATTAATTGTTAAGAATGTTAGTCCCACATCGGATAAGTAAGAAAGTTGAGGGTTTTAAAAACTTATAAATAGGAATAAAGGCATAAGGCTTTCCGGATTTCAAAAATCGTTGAGAGTCTCTGTAATAGGAGAAAACGTTTTTTTTTTTCAAGAGAGAAAAGTTAGAAAAAAATTAGCCGATTATTTAAGTTCATGTGGGATAGAGTTTTTTTCATCTTCATTTCTCTTTAATAATTAAGAGTCGTGGATCTTCAGCATTGATCAAGAGTTAGACCAACTCTCCATTAAGGTAAGTACACTCTTCTACGATTTTTTGATTAATTAATTTGGCTTATACTCTTTGTATATGTATTGCACTCGAATGTATTGGAATTTTGAAGATCTATTGAATGGTTAGATATTGAATTGCACATATTTTTGAAGTGTGAGATTGATCCCAATTGTTGAAATTTTTTTAGCAAGAAAGGCTTGGAGCCTTTGAATGCAAAGCCCTAAACCTCTGCAGAAGAGTTCTTGGTTGAACTACTCCTGGTGTGGAAAGGAGAAGAAGGCCCATGATGGGTTATTGATTGCATGCACATATTAATTTCGGATCATAGTTTATTTTGAAATAATTGTTACTCTTATTTCATACTTATACTCTGCGTATGAACTATTGATTGATAGAACTGTCATTGATATGATTTAGTGATTAAATCTTATTGGGTTTTCATAAGCTCACAGTTCAACCGATAATATTTTTCAGATTATTTAGAAATGAAAGAAACGATGGACTAAAAGACGGTGTACCAAAGAATATTAAAGTGTTCATTGAAGACGTCTAGTTTTATTTATTTATTTTGGTTTTATGATTGTAATAAATTAAATCTTGACTTTATTGATCTATTTTGAATCCAAATTGATTGATTTAGTACTTTATTTTATTATTTGTATTTCAATAAAATGTATAATCTGACCCCACATGTAGTTTTTCTGCTATAAATTAAATTCTGTTCTTTTTCAACAAAACTCGATAGGACTAGTTAAGAGTGAAAATTTGTCAAAATAAAATAGTAAATGGTATTTTTTGGCAAAGTGCCTTTACAAAAGATGCTTAAAATGATTTTTAATACTAGAGAATTAATAAAATAATTTTTTATCGAAATTATATTTTTGAAAAATTTTACGCCTATCCACTAAATTTCTGAAAAGTTAATTTCAAAAGCATATCAAACAGAAGTTTTAGCCAAAAACATCTTTACAAAATATCTTTATTTTGATCTATTATAAATTATGGTCATTTTATAAATTATTTCAGAGCATTTTATTTTATCACCCTGGATCTTGGGCAAATGGGTCATTTTTCAGGCATTCGGGTCGGATCCGTGTGCTCGGATCCAGGGCATGACAAGGTGAATCTCTAAGGCGCTACAAAATTTTTCTATAACACACAAAAAGTATAGCATCAAATCATAGCCCTTTGAAGTTAGCCATTGGACAAAAACCATTAGCATCGCACACGGTTCTAAAGGGCTACAACGGGTAAAGTAGTACAACATGAAAGGAGCAATGGTGTCAAGGAATATTCCCAAAATGCCACTAAGCAAATGAAAAAAGGGTAGATCAAGATAGACAGCTTGTTAATATAAGGGGCATGGTAATAGTTAAGTTGTAATCTGAACCAACGTTTAAAGGAGGCCAGTTTAACGGTATACGGACGGGGGGCGTTACCGTTAAAACGGACAAGGGCAAAAATGAAAAAAAAAACGGAATTTAACGGAAAAAATGGCGTTGAAATTCAAATTTTGAAAAACAAAAAAACGGATTTTAACAAAAATAACGACCGTTTTTTCCACAAAATTTTCCTGATTTTAATGGCTGTTAAAACGATTTTAACGGCCGTTAATTTCTAAGCATCAAGAAGGGTTTTAACGTAATGGGCTTGGGGCGTTACCATTTAAACGGCGGTTAAAACTGATTAAACAACGTTATTTTTAACCATGATCTGAACAATTCAAGACAATAAGAAAGTTGCATAAAGGGCTTTTATAAAAGTTCAAACGACCATTCCCTATTTTAGATAAAGTAGGAACAAATTTTCCTACAAGCCAAGTTGAAGATCCATCCCATCTTTCACACACATTGCCTCAAACCGTACTACGAGGGCAAGGATGACTTGATGCAAGGAATATCAAAAAGAGCACCTATGAAGATGACCACCTCCTTCAACAAGGAAGCAAAATGCACTCATCGGAAGATAACTTGACACTGCTCCTATCCTACTCAGAGTATTTTGTGAAGTCAAAGGATTGCCAAAGAGTGAGGCAAGCTATCAACAAGTTGATACGCAATTGCAATTCGAAAAATAAGTAAAGTGATTCCATGAGGAAAATCACAAAAATGATGTCGACGCAAACAGGTGGGGAAGGATTATCACAAACTCCTTCAATCAAAAAACCCATCCTTGTATATAAAGTGAAAATTTCTAAAAGTTTGTAGAAGTAAATCTCTAGATTGTTTCAAAGTTTTAAGAAATGTGTAAAGATAGGCAACTCCATGAATATTCCCAAAATATTACATGGAGAAATCTCATTAGAATCCTAAAAAAATTAGTGTCATCTGTATTGGTTACATGTGGCAAACTATGAACGGCATGTACATGGGACTAATGTCCATAAATAGAAGAAGAGGCATCAAATGAAGACTATACTTAAAAAGTGTAACACTTCTCATGTACACTTGCTTATTGTAATACAAGATTATTCTTTAACAATGTGCCAACTTGACCCCGTTAATACCATGGAGAGGCTGTTCATGGTGTGGTGTGGGTACATGAGCACCACAAATGACTTACGTGAGTGGTATTTTGTGACCTTGTGGCAAGTTTTAAAATCAGATACCTTAAACCAATTGTCTAACACAATGTTCATTAACAGTTGTCAAGCAACTAATGTGAGTTATAAGATTCTATTACTCATTAAAAGATGATCAATTGAGTGGTCATTATTCTTTTGACGTGATACAAATATGATTCAAATAACACTGTTTACTCCATTTGGAAACCTTTTAGGCACTGATTACAAAGGACTGAACCCATGATTACAAGTTGAAGCCCTTCCACTAGCTCACAATTCTTGACCACAAATTAACAACATATGATGCCAAAATTGTTACTCCTGCAATTAATTATCTTCAAAATACCACTTGCTAAACCGAATCATTACTAAACAAAAATACACAATTTTCCAAGCATGTCAAGGTCAGGTTTAATACAAGTGAGCAAGAAAGAACATACTTGACGAGCTTTAGCACCAATTTTGTTCAAATAAGCCGCGAAAATTCTCGTGGACATGCACTCTCCAAATGAAACTAAATAGTCTTTTGTGCGGAGAGTCAGCTCTTTCATCATAGCAATTCCCTTCAAAAGTTGCTCCAATTCTTCTAAGTGAGCTACAAAATATTTTACAGACAAGAGAAGCCAAACAGATCTCAGTAAGAATCCATATCCATCACCTAAACATGTAATGATACGAAAAAGACTCCAACCCACGGGCATTGCAGAAAAAATAGAATTTGTTATGAACATTGGGCATATCAGAAACACTTCGCACAATCATGATTAAGAAAAGTACCCTGAGGGCCTGTTTGGCAACCAAACATGGATTTGGAATTGAAAATAGAATTCCAAGATTTGTGATTTCTGGGAATTTGAATTCCAAGAATTGAAATTTCTTGTGTTTGGCTACACCGTGGAATTTTCAATGAAATCGAATTTTAGCTGTTTGGAGATCTAACAGAATTGAATTTTCTATCTATCTACTTAAGAGAAATATCATCTCATGAACTTTATGTTATAACGATTATTATTTTTTTGTCATCTGTCAGTTTACTGTTATCAATGTTAATTTAGAGGAAAAATTAAAAATACTAAATAAAATTATTTTGATAATTTTTTTACCAATATTAACCCGTGCCAAAATCTCATGGCTAAAGCCTAGCTAAGAGGCACATGATGCAACAAATACGGATGTCCGTCATCAACGTTGATGATGGACCACATTATAAGCCATGTGGCACATTATTAGAGACAATAGACCGTATTGATGGTTGTCCCATCTCTAGGTGGACCTACATACTAAAAATCAGGCTGATTAGTTATTTCTAACCTTTAGATTTGAGTAACCCAAATAGTGCTAGATATCTCATAGTTAAAAATCAACTAATGCTATATGTATATCCCAGGGTTAAAAATCAACCCATAAAAGACATTAATCCAACGGTTAAAAATTTATAATCTATTGATGATGGACCACAGTATGAGCGATGTGACACATTATTAGAGACCACGGACCGTATGGATGTTTGTCCCATCCCTAGGTGAACTTACATGCTAAAAGTAAGGTTGATTAAAAATTTCTACCCTTTGGATCTAAGTACCTCAAATAATACTAGATATCCCACGGTTAAAAATCAACCAATAAAAAGACACCAATTTAATGGTTGCAAATAACTAATCTTACTATTTTTGGTTTATATGTCCACCTAGGGATGCGTGTGAGAGTTGGAGCTCGATAAAAATTCTCTCGAATCTCTTCGTCCGGAAATAGAATTCCAGGAATTAGAAGCTTCTTCACCCCCCTAAAACTTCTAATTCCAGGAAAATCACGGAATTGGAAATATAATTCCTGGAATTCGGTCCTCCCAAACATTGAGATTTGTGATTTCAAGAATCACAAATCCAATTCCGGCTGAATTCCGGGTTACCAAACAAACCCTGAAGAGAATTCGTGTAAAGAAAGTAAGGAATTTTACATTAAATATCAGCCAAAAAAAAATTGCTCTATGTATCTTACCTTTTTTTTTATTTTTTTTTCTGATAAGTTCTATGTATCTTACCTTTTTCTCATTTAATAACCAAAAATACATGTTCAATGAGTTCATTTCAAATCTTAAATTTGAAAAACAGAGACTTGTGCTTTCTTTTTGGGGCCAGGGTTGATAATCACAATCAAACTTAGATCTCATGGGTGTTGCACCATTCCCAATTGTGATATGGGCACAACAATGTGATGCCCAAGTCAGTAACTTGATCAAAAACTATGGATGGTTGATTTTGCACATCTTGTCATTAGGCCTTGAATATTACTCCAATTATAATAATTGAAGTTACAAGGATGACAAGTCCAGGGTCAATAAACTTCAAAATGTTGCCGTTCTCCATCAATCAACAAATATGGTTCACTATTGTTGCTACCAGGAGAGCACTGTCCATACTCCCAAGAAAATTCTGTAATTGTATTCGGCAGATGGCTGTCACTTGGATGATTGCTAAAAAAGAACATGAATTATGCAAAACCCCATGGATGGACACAAGCTTGTAGAGTTTGCATAGTCCATGGAGTCTGCCAATGGTAAAAGTTACAGCTTGAAGTGAGAAAACTAGAGGTGTAGCTTGGACTTGTGAGGTTGATGCTGTTGGGATGACACACCAACAAGCATATGCTCATCCTACCACAGCTTGATCGTAATTACCTGAATATTTTACAATAGAGAACCCATTATCTCCCTCTCTAAGACCAATAAATTGCGTTTGGGAGCTTTCAGTGGATAAAACAGACAGATAGAGGTTGGACTACCTTCAAAGAAACTTCCTTGCTCCATTATATATTCCCGGGACATTACAACCCTAAGATAATAATGTAGGTGTTATCATCATGAATCTAAATGCCATAATTATGAAATATGGCATTCCAAGGGGAGACTTTTTTTTGGTAGGAAAGCAGGTCAGTGGGTGAAAGCAAGTTTCAAACCCAGGTCGTGGTATCAACGCTCAAAAACTTTACAAACTTGGCACCTGCACTAAATGTAGGTGTCATCACAATCAGCAAGATTCTATTACTGCCAATGGGAGACTGTTATTGTAGGTGCGATCACAATGCTGTAATAATAGTTGCATTGGGCCACAAATGGAGCTAAAGAGGAGTCCCTTATCTAATACATTGAATTATCAGAGTAAATTGGGATATTCATAAAACTATAAATTCCAAGTTAATTACAGTAACAAAAGGCAACTAATACTCACCAGAAATAGTAGACCTTTCTACTCCAAGCTCATCAACAGTCCTGAATGCAGCCAAAAAATGTAAACCAGAGATGAGAATAGTTCTATATAAATTCGAGCCCTGAGGCAATTTCGAAAAAAGTAAAGAAGGCAAAGAGCGTTCTTACATAAGATGGAGGTCTATTATGAAGCTCAAGTCGGCAATTTCGGATACATGAGAAACACCACAGCTGACAGCCTTTTCTCCGGCCTAAACAGAACCACTCGATTTCAGAAAGACTCCTCCCAGTTATTAAGGAAAAAGTAAAACAAATGAACCTACTTGAAGAGACCTCTGTATACCTGTAAAAGCTTGTTGGTTGTCTTCCCCATTGCAGAGAGAACAATTACAGGCCTTTCTTCAGGAAAACTGAGAATAAGATCAGCAATCTCCCTCATCCTTGAGGCGTTGGCCACCGAGGAGCCACCAAACTTCATCACACATGTAAACTGCCCGACATTACCATCAGGACTTTCCTTCGTGGTCTCAACCTTCTCAAGCACGGCTACAGCTCCTTTCTCGCAACTGATTTTCAAAAGTCTCCTTCTGCAAGCACCTTCGATACTTGTACATACAAATCCAGAAGCTGAAGCCACGGACGCCGAAAATTCAAGCCGACTCGATGTGACTGACAAAGAACACCTCTGAATCCAGCATATGAAGTAGTTGTAATACCACCGAAATGCAACGAGACCGCCATGCCGTATTAGCTCAAGAAGGACAACCTCCTGTTACAGTAACTACACAGATCTGGTGAAGTAGCAAGTTATCTCGACAAATGAGTCAAGTTAGGTTTTCTCCACAACGAGCTAAAGCTACAATCCTCAAACAGAAATCTAAACAGAGAACAAGTTCTTTAAAAAATGCTCCAAATCAATAGCTGAAATGCGAGAATATTTTCGCCTTATAGCTTGATCTGATAGACCACCTGCACATTTCGCGACTGATTCAAGCATCCAAAAACCAATTCAGAGAGTCACATTGAAATTTAACGCGAAGAACATTACAGAAACCTCGAAAATCCTCCAGAAAACGTAAAACTTGAGATTTTTTATTTTGCAAAATCTGAGTTTCAAGAAAAAAAAAAGGCTCAAAATAACAGAGGTTGAAGAAGAACTACCCTCGAACAGGCATTGAAACAAAAAAAATAATAATAAATAAAATCAGCAAATCTTGAAGAGTACCTACTGGAGACAGAGCTTCGAAAGCTGAAATCTAGGGTTTCTTTTTCTCTCGTTTCCTTCAGAGACTCTGGCGTGTTTTGACCGAGACTCGGAGCTCTGAAGGAACGAGAGAATGTGAGACAGAGAAGAACGAGAGTTGGAGCCGACGGCGTGTAGAATATATATAGCATTTGAACGGCGGAAGGTGTGGTTTTTTGTTAGAAACCCTCCCGCTTTCTTCTGTCACAATGGACGGTCAATATTCTATCTGGTGCCTGTAGCAATAACGACAGTTATTAGCTTGAATGGTGAGATAAAATTTGGCTCACCGTCATGGTCAGGGAAACCGATTACTGCCCACAATATGAGCCACATGGAACATTTATGAAGGATACGGACCGTATGGATGTTTGGCCAATCCCTAAGTGGTCTTACAAACCAAAAATAAATCTGATTAGTGATTTCTAAGCGTTGGATTGGAGTCATTTTCATGGGTTGATTTTAACCGCTGTAATTTGAGTATTATTGACCATTATTTGGGTACAAGGATCAAATCGTTTTAAATCACTAATCTGGCTGATTTTTAGTTTATGGGCCCATCGGGGGATTTTCCAAACATCCATACAGTCATCGTCCTCTAAACGTTTTCCACGTGGCTCCTATTGTGAACGGTCATTACGGGCGGTCAGCGAAGTTTTACTCAAATGATGGAATCTTCGAGTGGAGCCTCCACCTTTGACACATTTCTAACTCGCGCGATGTGCGTAGACAGGCATCCCCTCGAGCCCTCTCTGCACACTTTCTGTGCTTCCGCGTGAGTGGGCCCAGAGGACAGCGGTCTACCTTGTTACATCTTTTTCCTTGGAAGAACCATAAAAATGAAGACAGGCCGTCTAGGGTGCTCTTCGAGTAGACCCAAAATACGGTATAGCGCTATATACGGTATACGTGCATGTCTCTTCTTGTCTGAAAGCCAAAATAATCACACGATGTTTTAACCATTTGATCAATTGACTTTTTCCCTAAACCATCGTCATATTTTCTAACCGTTAAAAATAGTGGGATATTGGGTGGTTATAGTCATCAGGTCGAATCAGCGTTTTCCAAACAGTGGGTCCCAACATCCCATGCATGAAGTATGCATGTAGGACTAGGAGAACGGTGTACCGTCCTTCTCCTCTACTTGGTAGGGACCACAACTCTCCATGAAGAAAAGTAACACACGTAACTCTAATGGAACCTGTGGGCCAGCTCACAAGGGCAGTCAACAAAAACTTTTTATTAAGTCAGGGCCGACCATAGTTAGGATGTTATTACCAGTTTGCTGTCTCACCCTCCAAAATTGCCACATTGCTGAAGTGAGCAAACAAAACAGAATCATGGATGTATGGTTCAGCTCTTGGTGGACCTAGAAATAAATAAAAAAAACAGCTTAATTGGTGACTACTAGCATTTTGATTTGAGCATTTTAAGAGAGGGATTTCTGGCCATTGGATTTGAACTTGTTTTTGGGTGCTTAAATCTAACTGCTAGATATGGCCAATCATGCTGATTTTGGTGGGGTTTAGGTCGACCAAGAGGTGGGCCAAACATCCATAAGGTTAGTGGGTCTGAAAGAGTGATCCACGTGCCATTTTGGGAGTAAGGATATTTCAAAATTTAAAGTTCCCGACGACAGAAATTTTTTTCTCGTTAGCAAATCGTGAATCACATCGCCCATTCAAACATGCAAGTTTAAAGTGATTTAGAATTTAAAAAAAAAGGGGTCGTGATGTAACAAGCTATACCTGAGATCTTTTCAAATGTGGAAGCGGCATTTTTGCTAGTCACCGCTTCCATCTGGGCCTACTGACCGCATGGATGTTTAGTCCACCTCTTAATAGACATTGGTACAAAAAATCAGCTTGTTTGATGATTTTCAGCCGTTGATTTTATTACTAAAAGAATGGTTTCATTCAACGGCTGTAAGAAGGCCTTAAAAAGTACTAAAATCTAATGGTTATAGATTGCCAATCAGGGTGATATTTGGTGTGTGTATTCATCAAGGGGTGGGATAAACATCCCTGCGGTCCATGGGCCCAGATGACAGTGGTGAATAACAGAAATTGTGCTTCCACATTTGAAAAAGTTTCAGGTATACCTTGTTACATCTTTTTCCTTAAAAAAATAAGTCAAAAAGATGAGACTGGTGAAGACGACGAGTTTAAATATTTTTTTATTCCAAAACTATGCTCTCAAACAAAATGCATACATACATGCGTTACGTATACACCAATAATGTGATACATTTAGTAGTAATATGAGTATATAATAACACCTAAACTATATAATACTTCTCTTTTTAAGTCCAATAATTTAAATAACACTCATAGTTTCTAAAACATATTTTTCATTAATTTAATTCTCCAGATAGATAGGGATCTTTTAATTTTTTTAAAAAAATTTTAACGGAGAATTTCATAAACGAAAATAAATTTAAATGTATTTGCAAAAATAAAAATAACTTTCTGACATTTGCAAAAAATAGGGAACTAAACGTAAAATGAGGTTTCTGTGACAAAAATTGAAGCTGAAAAAAGCTGACAGACACCCTTTAAAAGGGAGTTTTCTCATGGAGCATAAAACTTCTGTCACAGTACGAGCTACATGTCACACTCTTAGTAGATGCTGACCGTATGGATGTTTGGCCAGACCCTAAGTGGGCCTGCAAACTGAAAATCAGCTTGATTAGTAATTTACAACCTTTGGATCTTGCACTCAAATAATGCTCAAATTCCTACGGTTAAAATCAACCCATGAAAATAACTTCAATCCAACACTCATAAATCACTGATGATGTTTATTTTTGGTGTGTAGGTCCACCTCTTGAGTGGCCAAACATCTATACGGTCAGCGTCCGATTAAGAGTGTGCCACGTGGCTAGTATTGTGACAGAAGTTTTATGCCTCTATGGTCAAACGCCCTTTTAAAGGGCCACGGTCAGGTATACAGACACCCTTTAAAAGGACGTTTGTCAGCCTTTTTCAGTAGGCACAATTGGGATAAAACTTTAATGATCGGCCCTGTCATCGAAGGAGATGACAGGGCAGCAAATCTCGGCACGTGGAGTTTGTACGGGCTGCCCACCTCGGCCTCACCACACACGTACCGAGGTGAGTACTCGAGTGCTTTTTGCCAAAACACTCACCTGTGTACGTGGGTGGTGAGGCCGAGGTGGTCCGCAGGTACAAAATCCATGTGCTGTGATCCGCTGCACTTGCACGATTGTCATCCCTTTAATTTTTGTCAGAGAGAAGGGTGTTTAGTTACTTTTTTTTGCAAATGTCAAAAAGTTATTTTTGTTTTACAAATACATTTAAATTTAGGGCTTTTTTGCTTTAGCCCCTCACTTTATTGATGCAATTTGCATCTCACCCAATGTTTTTAAAATATTTGCATCTCACCCTTTGACCATGGTCAACCATAGACAGCCTTCAGATGGATATCCCAATATTTTTTAAATGACTATAATGACCTTGGGTGAGACACAAATATTTTAAAAACATCGAGTGTGATGCAAATTGCATCAATAAAGTAAGGGGGACAAGCAGATTAGAATTAAGTAAGGTCAAATTATCTCTTGTTCTGACTAAACTTCGAGCAAGATTACCAAGTGTTTGATTGACAACCTAGGTTTGACCATTTATTTGGAGAAAATTTTTGAAGCAGTGGCCAATCATATGGCGCCACAATCTGCTGTTCAAAAAAACATTTCTGGGTTTGTACAAAACCATGAGGAGATTGTGGCGCCATGTGATTGGCCACTGCTTCAAAAAAATTCTCATTTATTTGTTGATGATGAGTGCTACCAAATTATAATCGTGATCCCATTTTGCACCGTAGAGTTCTCCGAAATGGGTAATGAACTTGGAGTCTTGATTTGTGCCTAAATACATTCCCTAAGTGTACCTACAACCCAAAAATCAGCGTGATTAGTGATTTCAAACCTATGGATCTTTGTACTCCAAATAATCGTCAATAATGCTCAAATTCCACGGTTAAAAATCAACCCATGAAAATGAGATTCCAATCCAACGCTTGGAAATTTGGTTTGTATGTCTACCTAGGGTTGGGCCAAACATCCATACGGTCAGAAATCTATTAAAATATGTGAGGTGTCTCATATTGTGGTTGGTCATCAACTCTAAGGGGTGGAATAATAAACATCCACACGGTTGGTGGGCCCAGTTAACAGCAGTGATTAACAAAAATCGTGCTTCCGTGGTTGAAAAAGTTCCAGGTATACCTTGGAAACACGCTTCTCCAATGGGATGCATAATCTGATAAGTTTTAATTAGTACTTGAAAAAAGGAAGGGAATTTTTGACATACCCTCCTATGACTCGGTCCCTTGTCATTTGACCAGTGTTGACCCGAGTTGACTACCTAATTTTGTATTAAATGACGAAAGTGCCGTTGTCTTCAACCTTAGAACAAGGGTTTGGGTTTAGGCCAAAACCCATACCCCATATCAAATATGTTTTCCAAATTCCACATCTCAAAAGTTTAAAATATAAATTGCTGTCTTATTTTTCAATTTTGTTAATGAAAATTTTAAAACTAAAATTACATGCTTTGTGTTTTTTTTTTTTAACCTTGGATTTTAAATTATTGCCGGAGTGGTGGCCAGCCGGCCATGAGACACCGGTGGGTGGGTCGCTGGTGATGGGCGGCCAACCCATTGGAATATCTTGGCCGGCCATCCCCACAGCCGTTTGATTTGGGGTTTGACCCAAACCCTTGTTCCAAGCTTGAAGACAAAGGGCATTTTTGTCATTTAATACAAATTTGGAAGTCAACTCGGGTCAACACTGGTCAAATGACAGTGGACCGAGTCATAGTGGGGTATGTCAAAAATTCTCAAAAAAGAATCTAACCTTTTTTTTTAAAAAACATATAATTGTAGTGTCCGACAATGTGACATAAAAAGTGTCGTGACACGTACCTAAGGAAACTTGGAGACCATGCAGGGCCGTCTCGATGCAAATTGAGGCCTAAGGTGAGAACTTCATATAAGGCCTTTTTATATTGAATATATTACTATATATGATATTGATTAAAATTTTAACTCTCTAAATAGTAAAAATCTTACTTAACAACTATTAATGATAATCAAAAGCTATGAAAAAATTAAGATGCAGAAGACTCCCATAGTCCCGTTGCAATTCATGTAGAGGACTCTCGTGGTGCTGTATAGATCATTTTTTGGGCCTAATAACTGCGTCAATGTTCAACCCACCTATTGGTGGATAAACACACTACAAATCAACTTGACCGATGATTTCTAGCCATTAGATTTACTACCCAAAAAACATGCTTGAATTCAATGGGTAGAATCAATCTTAAAAAGTACTAAAATGTATTGCTAGAGATAACCAATCAGGTTAAATTTGATTTGTATAACCAACAATGGGTGGGCTAAACATCCATGTGGTTAGTGAGCTGAGGCCTTCTCTCACCTGGGGCCTAAGGCAACTGCCTTGATGGCATTATGGTAGAGACGGCCCTGAGATCATGCCAACCGGGGTGTCGTTGGGCACTACGTTTTGGTATTGGGGAAGATACATGCCCTCTGCCCATACAAGTCTGTTGTGTTGCAGTGCACCTTGTATTAGGGGTACTTCAAGGTTTAGGTCCATATTTCTAGCTATTTGTAAATGAAACCATGGTTTTAAAAACGGCCGTTTAAACGGTAACGCCCCAAGCCCGTTTCCGTTTAAACCCGTTTTATCGGATTTGAAAAAAACGGCCGTTTTTTTGTTTTAACAGCCGTTAAAATCGTTTAAACAGCCGTTTAATTTAAAAAAAAATTGTAAAAAAAACGGCCGTTAAAACCGTTTAATTCCGTTAAAATCTGTTTAATTTTCGTTTAAATCCGTTTAATTCCATTTTTTCCCATTCTTTTCCATTTTTGCCCCCGACTGTTTCAATCCATTTAAATGATAACGCCCCCAGTCCATTTAACCGTTAAAACGACCTCCTTTAAACCTTGAATGAAACGTTTTGAGATAGTTATTCGTTGCTGCACCTAAGATTATGTATTCTCTAAAAGGCAATAGAGCAAGTAAATCTATTGTATCTGTGTGATTGATCTTTTCTGTTCTGTCTATTTTTATTGATTCATAAAAAGTTAATTTTTTAACAACCGAAGAGCTTGGTGTAGTTTCATGATTTGGAGTAATCATCAAACCATATAGAAACGGTAATGATCCAAAGAGTCACCAACTGTATGTAAACATTCTATGTAAAATTTGATAATAGCATTGACCATGGTTTTAAAAACGGCTGTTTAAACGGTAACGCCCCAAGCCCGTTTCCAATAAAATCGTTTAAATAGCCGTTTAATTCTGAAATTTTTTGTGAAAGAAATGGCCCTTAAATCCATTAAATTCTATTTTTTTTTTTTTAATTTTCAAATTTCAAAATTTGAATTTCAGCGCCATTTTTTCCATTAAAATCATTAAAATCCGTTTAATTCCATTATTTTTTCATTTTTGCCCCTGGACGTTTCAATCTATTTTAACAGCCGTTTAAACAGTAACGCCCCCAGTCCGTTTAACTGTTAAAACGGCCTCATTTAAACCTTGGCATTAACAATGTCCCTTACGTTATCCTAACTCGCCTATCTAACTACGCTTTCAAAATTTAAATAAACTTGGCTACCTTAAATAAACCAAAAACAATATCTACCAAACATATTGGATTTTAGCAAGGAGATTGATCGGCGAGTAGCCATGCCGCCATATGCCTATAACCCTCTTGCGTGAGATGAACACCGTCCCAATGGATGTGCTGAGTAGGGTTAGGGCAAACTGGAACACATGGAGCTCCACACATTCTACTGTTGTCGTAGTTTTACTCGCCTCCGATTCCACAACAGGCTTTCATTAGGGAAGCCTCTTCAAATCCTAGTCACAATGCATCAAATTAACTGTCAAAAGCAGCTTCCCACAGATTAAGGGGGCGTTTGGGGAACGAGAAGTAAAAGTACTATTACTTGTAGTAGAAGTTACTAGTTGATCTTTTACCTCCAAAAAAGTCAGAGAAATTAAAAGCATAAGAGGCCTTCTAATTTTTGAGAAATAATTTCCCTTAGAAGAAGCTAAAATATTTTGCTTCGGTTTTAAGTTAGTTTTTAACTTTTCAAAAGTTAAAATATGAAACACATCCAATCTAACTTTTTTAACTTTTGGCTTATAAAAGTCAATAAGTAACTTATTTTTGTATTCCCAAACGCCCCCTAAGAGACGACAGGACCCAAGTACCAAGATGAGTAGCACGGCGAAGGACCGACCGACTGAAAGGCTGTATGGTAATTGGCGTACAATATGACAACATGAGGATACTCATGCCTCAACTCTTCTAAGGCTCGCTGAAGATAATTGTTGTGAAGCATTGCGAATTCGTTCATACCTCTTAGGCATCTCATGTCATCACACAATCTTGGATTGTTGCTCTGAAATGAAGGTAGATTGGTATGCTAGGGCTGGCAATGGATCGGGTTAGAGTCGGATTGGCACTGATTTGGTACCGATCAGATAAGAAATCCAATCTATCCGGACCCGATCGGATCAATAAAATTCAATTCCGGAACCAATCGGGCTCTCGTGGCCCTACATAGCTTATATTTTTTGGACCCACTAACTGCATGGATATTTAGCCCACCCCTTGGTGATATACATGCCAAAAATCAACTTGATTGATAATTTGTAGCCATTGGATTATATACCCAAAAAATATGCAAAAAAATCTTGAAGCCAACGGCTAGAATCAATCTTAAAAAGGTGCTAAATTCTATGGTTAAGAGAAAACCAATCTTATAAGACCTTATCGATTCTGGTTCATATTTGTTCTGGTCCTCCAAATGATGATCCGGAACCGGAATCGATTGTCATATTATTATGTGTAAACGTGCAAAGTGGCAATCTCGTCCAGGCTCACTCGCCACGGAACGTTTAGCCCGCCCCTTGGTGGACCTACACACCAAAAATAGCCTGATTGGTGATTTCTAGCCATTGGATTCGCAAAAAAAAAAAACTCAAAACCGATAGTTAGAAAATGCTCACCTCCAACAGCTAAAAATCACCAATGCTGGGTGGGGTTGAAGAGTGCCACGTGGGATATTTTTACGCTACCCACAGCGAGAGCGAACCTCATCAAAGTTTTCCTAATGCGTCTTACATGCATCCAAAAATTAGTGTAAGAAAACTTCAAGGCATTACCACATCTGATTGAGATAAGATGCATGCAACCATCTGATCTGTAGCTATTTTATTTATTTCTTTATATATTGGACCTGTCCTTGGATTTTTCTTGGCCATCGAAATGTATAGATTGGAATTGGATGATTGCGATCGTCCAATTGTCCTATTCTTTTGACGAATGAGAGAGTTTGTGAGGACCTCCCCCAGAACTCTAAATTTTTATTTTGGGCTCTGTAAAATCAATTCTCAATCAAGACACCCAAGACATTTTGATTATATAAAAAAGGAGTATTATATGAAGGACCTGAGGTTCATTGTCCTCAATGGACCCTAACCAACATTCCACAGCCAACTTATTTCTAGCTTGTCCAACCAACCAGTGGGTTGTCGCATAGATAGTGGTGCGGATCGAAAGGTTAGTAAATCATATGTACAAAATCAGGGGTAGGGTCCATTTAAGGATGATAGGCCTCGGGTCCATTAAATAGATTTCCTATAAATATAGAGTTCGTCTAGAGCTACATCCTGGGTGTAACCCGGGGGTGGGGCCCACATGGAGATCTCGTTGGACAATCTAACCACACAATGATATTTTCATGCTATGGTTACCCTCATCACAAAAAATCAGCAAAATTGAACATTCCTAACCTCATGAAAAATAGAATTTAATTTGAAAAATCCAGACCATCCAATGTTTTTATTTTATTTTTTTGAAAAATCCAGACCATCCAATGTTTTTATTTTATTTTTTGTAATCAGACCATCCAATTAAACCATTATTTTGAGTCAATTTTTTATATGGTTGGCAATGTCGAAATAAACTCATTTTTGGTGATGATTATCATCATCGCAAGAACAGCTCAATGTATGGTTGGATTGTCCAACGTGATCTCTATGGCGGCCCCACATCCGGGTTTAAGAACTGGATGTAAGCAATGGGTGAAGCACTAGACGGACTCATAAATATATTAAAATATATATTTATAGAAGCATGAATCACAGATATTATAAAGGCATGATTCTATGGAGAGAATTTTTACTCCTGGCGTTTTTTGCTCCGAGCGTCCAGGCTGCATCAAACACTGCCATGTGGCACATTCTTAGAGACCATTGACCCTATAGATGTTAGTCCCATCCCTAGGACCAAAAATCAGAGAGATTGGTGATTTCTAGCCTTTGGATCTGTATACACAAAAATAATGCGATGAAGTCCCACAGTTGAAAATCAACCCATGAAAAAGACTAAAATCCAACAGATATAAATCACTAATCAGGCTGATTTTTGGTCTTCAGGTCCACCTACGGATGGGCCTCACATCCATACGATCAATGGTCCCTAAGAGTGTTCCACGTGGTGGTTTTAGGTGCAGCCCGGACACCCGGAGCAAAAAAAAAACGCCAAGAGCAAAAAGAACATCTCCATTTTCTGACATTTGCCTCTTCATCAAGGATATCTGATCTGATAGTAAACATTTGAAGAATAACAATTTCTGTAGAACAATGATCCGGTGAGTAAATCATGCACCAAAAATTGAGTTCATATACCATCTTTAGTGTCTGATTGGTAGGCAAAAGCTTATCAAATCCCAAATCCAGACCATTCAAACAACCAGCTAAATATCCAATGATTCTAACCATCTGATATTCAAAATTATTTTTTTCGCATGAGTGCATTGGAAATTGAAATGAAGCTAACACGCATGAACATTGCAACTGAAAAAGAGATTTTATTTCAAAGCTAAAACTGCTGAAGTTCTTCCAAGACTTAAGGGAATGCCCCACTAAAATTATCCAACCTACAAATGTTGTTAAACACTTGTGACCTACTTAAATTTGTTTGGTTGCATGACTTCCTATGGGCATTGGGAGGAAGACTGCATTTACAGACTACAGTTAGTGCTTTTGCTGCAACTCCCCTTGACTGTTGAGAGAGAGAGAGAGACAGAGGCTACATCATACCATGGAAACCAGCTGAATCCAAGAGAACTGCTTTGATATCCTCAGGCAAGACGTCCGGGCCTTCCTTGCATTGCTGTCAAATGGAAAGAAACTATCAACAAACTATCTTTAGCTTATCATCTTTTGGTTAAAAGAGTAAATCTAAGATGCCAAGCTCAATGAAAGAAGCTCAATCCTCAGAAGTCATAACCATGTGAGGTGCCATGAGCTTCATTTTGTAAGGAAATCTAAGATACCCAATGGTATATAGGTACATGTGCAGATGCAAGAGACATGGAAACACTAAAGAGATATCTATGAATCGACCAAATTGGATACTAGTATACATCTATTGCATTCTTTTGGATGTCAGAAACAGTCAGGGCAAACAATCCAGGGGAAAATCTAGCATGGATGCTAAGAATCAACCAACTGCATAAATATGAGGTGTTAAATGGTGGTAATTTGCACCACGAGCACTGATATCCAGTTGGTTAACAGTTCTTAGGCTGTTCCTTAATGGTACCCCCTCTTGTTTTATTGGGGAAAGAGACAACTGGGAGCAGCTTTGAATTTCAGGATTAAGCCACAGATAAATTGGACAGTGCTCCGAGTCACAAGAATGAGGTCATGGGATCAATACTAGCCTTCTCAACAGAATATAGAAAAGGTGACAGGGAGCAAGCTTACCTCGGCTCGGAAAACATCTAGAGCAAACCCATTAAAACAGCTGATGACTGCCTGCTGGATGTCTAGGCCAAGGCCATCAAGAGCCCTCATTGTGGAGAGTAAGAGACCCGGTCTGCGGGAACAAAACATGTGAATGTTGACAGCTCTCCCTTCTCTTACCCTGACTTCAACCTACAAATACAGAGAATCAACAATACATGACTAAAGAGTTGCCTTAGATCATCGTACAAGATGCTTGAGAATGTCATTGGCCATAAAAATGCAAAAACATAGAATGAAAAAATCCCAACCAAAATTCCAAGAAACAGCAAATGAACAAATGGAGCAAGTAGATGGAGAATGATGGAATATTGCTGGTGAATTAATAAATTAATGGCTATAGTAGCATGGAATCTCTACTTTACGCATAGTCCATGCAAGTAATCTGGATTTCCTAATCAGGGGCCACACCTATGAAATTTCTAACCTATTGAACGATTATCAACTCACTTTGGAAAAGTGATTCCCGGGTGGGGCTGTCAATTGGTCATTCCAGGTTGATGGACATGTGCACTATGTGTATAATAGAGACAACATAGGATCCCATTATTCTCTTCAAGTACATACAAGAGAGTCATTTATAAGTAGTGGGGCAGAGACTCCACCATCTATAACCAATTGAGTTTTCAGAGAATTAATCCTTGATGAAAAAGAAAAAAAAGGAGCGGAAAGTAGAAACACAATTTTTATTAGTCAATCACACATTGGGCCAAGTCCAAACAAGATCAAGTGATTTAGAAAACTAGATATTTATGCATCAAGCAATTTTCTCAAGACACTACACAAGTTGAAATTGAAAGACTTGACAGCAATAGGAATCAGGAGAGGATAAACCCATTTGATTAACAGCCATGGCTTTGACTCCAAGATACGAATTTTTTCAGTGAGATTATGAAAATTTACCCTTGCAGGTTGGCCATTAGGACTCGGCAATGAGCTCGGGCAGAGTTCCTCCTTGACACGGCAGGGCAGGGTAGGTGGGGTGGGTGTCAAAGGGTGGAAGCTCGTAGTAGGCGGCAATGAACCACCAGGAGGGGTTGACTCTAGTTCGTTGTGAAGATCAGTGATCCTCTGGAGAAGCTCCTTCAAGTACTCGATTGCATCCCCTAGGATTGAAGCCCTATCCATCTGTCAAAGCAACAAGGATTAATCAAACACACATCATAAATTCACAAAAAAAAAAAATAAAGGTTCAAAAGCACCATGAAAGTGCTTGCCACTAAACAAGGATTCAATATGCCCTAGGTCCAAGTTTGCACAAATCTTGATTGAATACTCTATCAAGTTATTTAACATGAAAAAGTCGGAGCTAAAGTATATTTGCACAATTTTTCAAGTTCTTGGTTGAAAATTTTCAGGCTCTTTAAGAGATCACACCACCCTTTATCAAGAATTGAATATTTACTGATTTGAGACATCTCAGAGATATTCCAAGGACTCCATTGAATTCTTAAGCCTTGTTTGAGAATTCTCATAATTGTTCTTTCTATGCTCAATTACAGCATTCTTTAGTTCTCATGAAAGAGGATGTCAAAAGCAAACTAAACACCAATGCTATGGGTTTTAGAGATTTCAGTACAAGGTAAACCCACAGGACTAAATGCTAGAGATCTCTCTGAAGAAAGCTCAAAACACGAAACCATATAGATTGAGGAATTAATTACATGGCTAGTGGACATCTACAGTATCCTCAATTCTGGAAGAAAATCAAAGAATTTAAGCTCTGTATGGTGATAAAAAAAAGGGTTTGTATGTCAGGAAGTGCTGATAGAGAAATTATTTTATGGCATATAGGCTCTGTATGGTTGCCCTGAATAAGTTTTCTAAAAAAGATATCTGCATATAAATGTCATAAAACTTTTTTCTGTATCAATCCTTCCTAACATACAAATCCTTTTTCTGTAAAACTTTTTGTCGATTGCCATACAGAGCCTTATATGCACAAATCATTTCTAGAAAACTTATTCAGGGCAACCACACATAGCCTAAAATGGAAAGCGACGAGAAGAAAAACAGACAATTCAAACTTCAAAGAACCCAACATGCACAGAACAAACCATTAAACATGAGAAAACTACAGCGCTGAGATGCATTAGAAAAAACTGTGGACCACAAAGTATTTTACCTTGCTAATCTTTGGAACGACAGACCTCAGCATGTAGAGCCTGTCATTTAGTTTCTTCCTTCGGCGCCTCTCAGCCATCAGATTTTTAGCTGGGAGCCCCTTCTTCTTCCCCTTCTGGTCTCCACCCGTCACAGTGCTATTCGCGTTTGAATTGTTCCCTCCATTCTTTGTGCTCTCCTCCATCTTATTGTTCTCCGTGGCCTCATCAGAATCATAATTCAAACCGGACCCATCAATGCTCGCCTCGTCCAGTTCATCCTCCTCGTTGTTCTTCCTCCTTTTCTCTTGCTCTTCTTCCAATTCCCTCTTTCCCTTATTACCCTCCATCCTGATTGAAAACTGGCCTATATCCGAACTTAAAACCCCCAAGCTCCCCCCTTTGTCCGCTAAAGCTGAATTCTGTCGCAGAGCAGCTCTCTTCTGAAAGAGAGTGGGCTGCGCACCGACAGGAGGGAAAATCTCGAGAGGTCTCAACACTTTAGACCTATTGAGAAGTAAAGAATTCCCAGAAGCCTCGAACCCTCCGAAACCAGTCGGATTGAAGCCGTTGCCGAAAGTGATACCATTATCGGCCAATGGCATCAAACGGGTATTCGCAAATTGGGAATTTGAGCTCAGATCAGGAGTAACCATATGGCCCTGCGAGCTCAAACCGTTGAACCCCGTCAAAACCCCACTTCCCCTGTTCATCAAAACAGGGGAATTCGAAGTCTGGTTCCCCATGAGAAACCCTGGTTCGCAACCCAAATCGAAACCGTTGTCAAAAGGGTTGCTGCAGACGACGTTGATGAGCGAAGACAAACAAGATTTAGGAGGCAAGAACGACTGTACCTGCGATGGGTCGAGATTGAAGACCGAAGACGGAGAACAAGAAGAAGACGAATCGACTGGCTGCAACAGTAGATTCTCCGCTACAGTGGGGTTTGAAGAAAAGGTAATGTCTTTAATCTCTTGGTGACTTTGGATACTCTGAAAGTCATGGTGAGATGGATTGCCATTACTGTTCACGTACCAGTCCTCTTCGAGCATTGATTTGAACGTAGATAGAGAACCCATGTCGTCCCTGTTCTCTCCTCCTCCTCCATTGTTCCTCGTCCATGACACCGCGTCTTCTTCCTCTCCTTCTTCTTCCATCCAAACAACTCCATTAACCCTCGACAGCATTTCTATTCTACTTTTCTTCACCGAGCTTCTCTCAGAACAAAAAGAAGAGCAAATTATATAGAACGACTGAACGAGAGAGTTGTAGAGAGAGAGAGAGAGAGAGAGAGAGAAAAGGAGAGTAGCTTTTCAGACGGAGAAGAGAAATGGATATGATGGATAGCTTTGAACGTTACTCTGAGACCTCTGTGTGGTTATCTATCTTTCTCTGCCGCTTGCTTTGGTGGTTTAACACTTTTAACATAACAACAGTGAGCGAAAGTACAAAAATACCCTTAAGTTCTTTACATTATTACTCATGTCATTTTCTCTGAATATTTTTTTAATCTAAAATTTGAGAAAAATGGACCAGGTGCGGTTCATAGTTTTAACTTTTAAGAGGCCGAAAACGATTGCTGTCAGTGAGAGACCCAAAACCGTTGGACAGATGTCCTCATAAGATGACAACAATACAACTCTACACGGCCTCGAGATACGTATCAAGCGGGGGTAGGTTAGCAAAGTTCTTCCTGATATATACATGGACAGCAAATATTTCCTTCTTTTTTCTTAAGCCAAATGCTGCATGGATTGATGACCTTTTTGGCATTTTTTTCCAAAAATTAAACAAACGGCTTTTTGTGTAAGCTAGTGTTTGTCAATTTTGGGATAAAAGAAGACAAGTGCTTTTCCCGCACCCTTTTTGCTCCTACATTTCCCTTTCTTTCCCAAAATATCCTTCTCCTTGAAATAGAGACAAAGTAATTAGGTTTAAATTGGACGGACAGGGAACGTTTTATATGGGAAAAAGTTGGTATGCAAATAATTGCATACTGTAGAGTATGCAAATGTGGACTCAGGCTCCAAGGACCCCCTCTCCGTGGTGTTCGTGTGCTCGGATGTAGATTTCACGAACCCAACGGTGGTTGTCAGCTCTCCCGCAAAAGTGAAAAAGTGATGGCAGCTCAGCGCACTGTTGGATTCTTAAAATACACAGCCGAGCACATGAACACCAAGATTGGTCGGGAAAATGGAGGTTGCCTGAGCAGCTGAGCCCGACCCTGCAAATGTGGGTAGAACGCGAAACGGAACAATTAAACCCCCTGTTAACCCACAACCTTAACCAGGGTTAACAGGGATTAATTGTTATATGTATGCAATCATTTGCATACTAGATTCACTCTCTTATGTCTATTACTACTGGGTGGGCACTCCCCTACAAAGCATTTGCCACAATCAAGTGGGAGTGGCTGAGATCCACCGTTCAGTTTGGGGATAAGATCTTGCCCTTATTTATTGAAGCTTATAAGAGGGGTATAAGTGGGGAGACAACTATTGTCACTTGTTATAAGTGGCTGACATCCACCGCTCAGTTGGAGAATAAGATCTTGACCCTTATTTATTGAAGCCTATAAGAGGGGTATAAGTGGGGAGATAGATAACAAGTCAAATTATGGCAAAAAATGGTCAGTAGAGGTCCTGAGTTCGAATCCCCTGGAGGCCCTTTTTATTAAATATATAATGTTCTAGGTCTTATACTATAACGTGGTGGGTTATAAATTTATTCAATTGCGTAGCTAAAAAAAAAAGACTTGATCAAAATGGGTGATTGTTAGATATATGGTTTATTTTCTAGGTCTTTTATTGAAGAATGTTAGGGTTTTGGAAGTAAATGGATCAATCTTATGTAATATTTATAATTTTATTGAACGGGTTTTGTTGCATCCGACTAGTCCCCCAGGCCACTATGTACACCTTCCACATGCGCCAAGTAAAACCAGGGTAAATCCCAGGGGTGGCCCAAGGGAGAGTCGAACTCAGGACCTCCTGCTTTCTAGATTGGGGTCCTGAACCGGTATGTTACGACTGTCGATAATAAAAGTTTATGACTTGACTCAAAAGAATTTTTTTTGGTGGATAAGTTGGGATTGGACTTGCTACCTCTTTGTTGTCACATAGTATGCCTACCCATTATGCTGGAGGCTCAAGCCCTTAAACTTGGCTTTAAAGGCCTTGATTTTCGAATTTTCGATTAGTAAGTGAAACACTATATAACATCAATTTGCACTGCTAAACCCTAGATCAGATCAACCAAATCGATGATCAATATTTGTTAATGCACAAGATGATGTGGGCCCCTAATGTAGCTCTTATTCCTTCATTACGGTTCATCTATAATCAGCATTTGTTTTGGATTTAAAGACCTTTTATGTCAATGAAGCATGATTGAAGGGTTTTGGTTATTTCAAATATAAAGCACCAACATGAGAAAATGGTTTTTCAGATACTATGAATCCATTCAGAATATATTTAGATATGCAAACCATGATTTAAAAAACGTATGTTTTAACGGATTTGGACCCCGTCCATTACGTTACATACCGTTTTAACGCCCAGAAAATAATGACCATTTTTTTCTTTATAACAAAAAATAATGACCGTTATTTTATGAAAAAAATTGTTAAAAAAAAGTCCCTTTATTGAAATTTGAATTTTAGCGCCGTTTTTACACTTTAATCCCTTAGTTTTTCATTTTCCATTTTTGCCCCCGTGCGTTACAATCTGTTGTAATGGAAAAAATGGTAACGCCTCTCTGTTTTTACCGTTATAACGGCGCCTTTTAAACCTTGATGCAAACAAACACCCACAAAAAGTTTTAGGCAGTAATTTTACTAAGCCAAGAAAATAAAAGGTTTTATCGAATCAAAGGGCATTTAGGTCATTTCCTGTAACAATATCTTGGTCATTCTAGTAAAAGCAAGGGCATTCGTAAGACCAAACTGTGCGCGTCTGCGCGTGTGTATATGTGTGTTGTGTGAAAGAGGGAGATGAGGTCATGATGAAGCGTTATTTAAGGGAAAGGAGACAGCAGAAAGGGGACGTGGATTTGCAGAGTGTTGGTATAAATTGACGTAGGGAAACCCAAGTTTCTCGTGACCCTCTCAACTCACCGCACCTATCAATCTTCCAGGAGGTTGCTCAAAGGTTACTTTCCCTCCCTCCACTTGTCACTCACCGTCCACGTAGAACTATCAAACTTTCAAACTTCCCCTTCCCCCACCAATTTAGAGGTCTCCACAAATTTAGCGACGCCTTTTGTTTTACTACTAAATCATTTCACCTCCAAATTTAGCAGCAAAAACTCCAAACTGACTGCTCCTCGGTTGCGTGCCCACCTGAATTTCTGGTTCCTTTCATTGTTGGTTTACCAACACTTGGCCCTCATGCAGGGCATTGGAACTCACCGTTGAATCAGTGCAACCTAGAAGATCGATATTTGACTATAGATTTTTCTTTCTTGGCACCGTTGGATAGATTTTTCTCTTGTCTCGTCCCTATAAATGGTTGAGATCATCAACGTTATTCTGACATAAGAGGGATCTCATTAGGTGCATGGGACCCTCTGTATGGTTGGTCATGATCCCATGCATGTTTGATTCTTAACCGTACTTGTCCATCGCATGTGCGGTCCACTCCACAGGACAGGAGGAAGAGTTGAGAATTATTAAGGCACGAATCAGCCTTAGCTCAATGACGTCTGTATGAGCCACGTGACACACTATTGTTGGACCGTGTCCCTAGGTGGACCTACAGACCAAGATTCAGCCCCATTGGTGTCGTTATTTTTAGCCCTTGGTTCGAACATTAATATATGTGGTACTCAGATCCAATGACTAGAAATTATCAATCGGGTTGTTTTTTTTTTTTTTTTTGGGGGTCTGTGGTCCACCTAGAGATGGCCAATCCCATACAGTCAGTGGTCTCGAAGAGTGTGCCATTTGGCTCGTTCGTTGAGCGCTTCTTTTCCTTCATCCTTCAGCGAAGGCAGACTCTTGGGACATGGAGAGCAATCGAGGACAATAACTTATTGAGTTTAATTCGTGTTAAATATATGATATTCAGATCTAATGACCAAAATCAGCTTGATTGATAATTTCTAAGCGTTGATTAAATACCCAAAAACTATGCCAAAAAAAAAAAACATGTTTGAATCCAACTGCTAGAATGAATCCTAAAAAAGTGCAAATACATAGGGATAAAGTAAACCCAAGAGGTGGGCTAAATATGCATGCGGTTAGAGGGCCACAAGAGCCCTCTAGTTTTTGAAACTAATAGTCCAAACCATGGTTTAAAAAATAACCGTAATAATGGATTCGGACCTCCCTGTTACGTCGAGGTGTAATGATTTAGAAAAATTCGACGAAAAAAAACGGCTGTTATTTTTTATTTTTTGAAATTTTAAATTTCAAAATTCAAAATTTGAATTCCAGGGGCCATTTTTTTCATTATTTTTTCATTTTTACCCGAGCATTATTTTCTCCAGTCCGTTATAACGGTCCCCTTTTAAACCTTGGTCCAAAGACTCCAAACCACTCTATATCAAATGAACAAGATTTTCCAATAATTATTAATTTTTTCTTCGTCTACCCAATAAATTACACCTTGGTTTAAAAAGTGACCGCCATATATAACAAAATCAACAGCTATTATAACAGTAACGCCCCAACCTCATTATGTTTTTTCACGTTGTAATAGCCAAGACCCCGGAAAAGGGGATATTTGTTATAAGGGTCGTTAATTTAGGAATAAAAAAAGCCTTTTAAAGAATAATATTCTGATACCTTTTCTTACTCAGACGTGATTGATGTAACCCCATTATAACAGTCATAACGGTAACGTCAAGGATCGATATATCGGACCATTTAAGATCCTATAATTTAAGATGTATGGGTGGGCGACATTTGTGGTCTGGCACTCAAAGACGAAAGTCTCAGGATCGGAGGCTGGATCAGTGGGCTCCAATCCAGAACAGGATCAGCCCATCATGCCCGAGACAAGGTGAGACTCCTTTTGCATACCAGTGATCTCGGGGCGAGCCAGAGCCTGGTTTAGATGGGGTCGGTGTGCCGATCCCGATCCAGATCGCCCGATCCAGACCGGAGCACGAGAGAGAGAGCACTCTATAACATTTATTTGAAATAAATGTAAGATTGATACAAATATAAAAGGAAAAGGGAGAAGTACATTATGTAGGAATAGGGTTATTTAAGTAGTTCTCTCCTACCTCGTGATATTGGGCTTGGAAAAGAGCTAACCTTATGGGGGTGTAACCCCACTCACATTAAATGAATCTCTCTTTTGGAACAACATACTTTTATTATTTTTTGTACCCCCCCCCTACTCCTACGTCATCCCTTATTTATCATTAGATGCCGTTAATATGAAGGAGAACGATAGCATCGTCCTTCGATCCCTTATTTATTATTAGATGCCGTTAATATGAAGGAGAACGATAGCATCGTCCTTCGCCTGATACCGTCCAATTGTCGTCCTAAAGTGAGTAGGACTTTGATGACAGCGTGCAATATGATCCACAGTCAGAGTCCTCTAAGAGTGGGCCACCTGGCTCATATTGTGAGCCTCGATGACAGCGTGCTGTCATCAAAGTTTTACTCTCCTAGAGTAGAATACGTCTAGACCATTAAATGCTCTTGACATTCGTGTGATGGTTTTAGAGATTCATGTGGTGGGAATTTTGATGACCAGAAGTGGTTTTGATCTTAGGACTACTCCCATGGTAGTAGAGTAGAACTTTGTTGATGGACCAAAATATGAGCTACGTGGCATAATTTTAGAGGATACTGACCGTATGGATGTTTGACCCATTCCTAGGTGGACATATGCACCAAAAATCAGCGTGGTTATTGATTTTCAACCTCAACTATAATCCAATGCTTAGAAATCACTAATAAGGCTAAATTTTGGTCAGCGGGTCCACATAGGGTTGAGCGCAGAATATCCACATGGTCAGATATCTCTAAAAAGATGCCATGTGGCTCATATTGTAGTCAGTCAACAACTTTACTTTTTTGAGGGACGTCTTTAGCAAAAAGTTCTACTCCATGGTAGGGATGATGCTAACAATGCCCTGGTATAAAGGGAATGTCTTTGCTATTTGCAGGTAGGGGCCGGGCCAAATTCTGAAGGGGGAGGCGCAAGGACCAGCCTGAAGCTCGACCTATAGCCAGGCTTCAGGCGAACTTTGTTGACGGACCACATTATGAGCCACGTGGATCCCTTAGTGATGGCTAACCAAATAGATGTTTGGCCCAATCCTACAAGTACCTACAGATCAAAAATCAGTATGATTAGTGATTTCTAAGCAATGGATTGGAATCGTTTCATGGGTTGATTTTTAACCATGGAATTTGAGCATTATTTGGGGTACGAAGATGATGAACCACTTTATGAGCCACGTGGCACTCTTAGTGATGCCTAGCTATATAGATATTTGACCCAATCCTACAAGTACCTACAGACCAAAAATTAGCACGATTAGTGATTTCTAAGCATTGGATTGGATCGTCTTCATTGGTTGGTTTTTAACCGCGGAATTTGAGCATTATTTGTGGTACAAAGATCCCAAGGTATAAAATCAATAACCACGCTGATTTTTGGTACGTAGGTCCACCTAGGGATGGGTAGACATCCATATAGTCAGTGGTCTCTAAAAGTCTGTCACGTGGCTCATATTGTGGCTTACGAGGACGTCTGTCAACTAAGTTCTATAAGGAGGAGGGGGAGGGGGTAGGTGGTACTTGGTTCGTGGGACTAGTTTTGGGCCTGGGTTTCGGGTCTGATTTTGGGCTGGGCTGCACTCTGGCTTAGAGGGAGGCACAGGGCTCCAAAGATTGGCTCTGAACTGGGCTTTGGGCCTTATTTGGACCGGGCTCAGACCTCGGGCTTAGTAACGAGACGAGAGCAATAATTGGAAATGGCACGTGCATTAAGAGGCTTCCTTAGACCAAGGTTAAAAAGGAGCAAAAATAGGAAGAAAAAGGAAAATAACGGTCATTTTCATATCTGTTATCATCTCTTTTTCCGTATTCCACTAGATTTTTCGATTTTACATTCATTGGCAAGATAATTTGTAATACTTTATTTTTCGACGAATCAAAGAACTTGAGACCCTAGAACTTCAATAGCCCCATTCCTAGAACTTCATTGGATTTTAGCAGAAAAAGTGGCGCTGAAATTCAAATTTTGAAAATTCAAAATTCAAAAAAAAAAAAGAATTTAATGAATTTAACGGCCATTTTTTTCACAAATTTTTTCAGAATTAAATGGCCATTTAAACGATTTTAACGGCCATTTTATTCAAAAATGATAAAACGTGTTTAAACGGAAACGGGCTGGGGGCGTTACCGTTTAATCGACCGTTTTTAAAACCATGGTTACAACTACCCATCAGCAGCCCCTCGTTGGAGTACTAAGAAGTAAGAACAGTTTAAAGTAGACAAGTACCTAAGTTGAGCAACTTAGTCTTACAAAATTTGACAGGACAAGTACCTAAGTTGAACCCAATGCTCCCAAACTTAGCCTCACATATTCAAAATAGTTTTGTTGAATCAAGGTAGACAAGAAGGTATAAAATGTAAAAAATCAGTTTATCATAACAAATAAAAACTTCAACCATAATAGTCTTACAACTTCTAATACAAAATTCAAATAAGTTAAATAAGCACCCATAACTTCTGATGAACCATTCAATATTAAAATCCAAAAATATCATCACATGACGCCCCCATCAAAACAACCACTAAAAAAGAAGAAGAAAAAACCCCACCCGAATTAGTAAACCACTGCTTCATGAGACATCTCCATCACCATAGTAATTCCAGTATATCACTACTAAGTTACTGATTATGCGTAATGAGTGCACCCGATCGACTTTGTTTGAAATCACTAATCAAGCTGATTTTTGGTTTGTAGGTCTACCTAGGGATTGGCCAAACACCCATACGATCAGAATCCTCTAAGAGTGTGCCACGTGGCTCATATTGTGTCCTGTAACGGGAGCCGGTCAAAAAAGGCCGGTCCATGGACCCTGACCCATTTATAAATTGTTATAATAGGTTGTCTTGTATTCTGCAGGGAGTACTGTTACACAAAGTCCAGCTTCACGCGGCCGATGATGATGTTTTTTGTTTCGTAAAGTTTGTGTTGAAGTACAACTTTGTATTAATGGGGTACTTTGGGTATTTTATTGTAGTAGAGATTATATATATTCTCTGAAGGGGCACTAGGATTTTGTAGATTGAGAGGGGGGAAACTATTGTAACCCTAATTCTTAGCACACTACTAAATCACATAAATCATGTGTATGCGTGTTATTGATAGTTCTTTGATCTCTCTAATTCTACTAGTTCGAGGAAGATCGATATTCAACGTAAACAAGGGTGTGGAAGTTACATAGAGATTAAGGCCATGCTTGGTTCAATGCAAGTCGGATGCAATGCACCCACTTGCTATGGTTTTGGGATTACACATGATTGGTTTGGGGCGTGCAAATGTGTTGCTGTGCAAGTGGTTGTCAAGCCCTTGCAAACTCTTCAAGAAAATGGATGCAAGTATGTGCAGCACAAAAACTATGGTAAGTGACTGCAATGCAACTCACCGTATTTGCACTAGAGTGCAAAATGTATCACAGAGCAGCGAACCAACCAGGGCCTAAGTGATGAATGTGAGATATGACCAGTGAGATGTATGTGCATTTCAAGTTGATGGGTATGACCGCTTGGTTCGCTACACTGGGATGCATTTTGCCGTGAGTTGCATTGCAGTCACTTACCATGGTTTTTGGGTTGCACATGATTGCATCTATTTTCTTAAAGAGTTTGCAAGGGCTTAACAACCACCTGCACACCAGCTCATTTACAAGCCCCCAACCAATCACTTGTAATTCCAAAACCATGGCAAGTGGGTGCATTGCGTCCGATTTGCATGGAACCAAGCAGGGCCTAAGTTCCGAGTATATCCTAAATAGTTAATCAAAAGTACCTAGGGCGTGTTTGATTGCCAAGTGGGAAAATTGTATTTTTCTTGGAAAAAACACAACTGTCTCTTGTTGGATAACCATTTTCCCTACCAAGCCATTTAAATCTAGATAATTTTCCCTACCAAGTCAATCAATTAGCCATTTAAGGCATTTCTCAGATGTATTTTCTCGAGAAAATTTTATGTGCATTCAAACACGGCCTTAGCAAATCCAAGAAGGAGAAAGAACAAAATTCTATAAAAAAAAGTAAGTTCAGTTCAAAATCCAAAATACTGTTGAATCTATGAAGCATAATTCAGCAACAACAGATAGGATTGTACCAGAGAATCTATCGAGACTTTTTATGTCCACATAGACTGCGCCGTAGGTGCAAACTCAGACACAATCTTGCTTGAATGTTCCTTTCGCTCCATGGCCTTAGACTGAAGAGTTTCAATTTCGGATTTTCGAGTGGTTATGAGAGCCCTCGACCTTTCAATTTCCACCTCTAACTCCAAAATACGAGTTTCAACATTGCTCACTTCGGCCTCTTTGACTTTAGCTTCACCCTCCAACTTCGCAATCTCATCTCGAGATGCTCGATCACGTTCGGTGATTCCTCGAAGATTATCCAACCGCTCCCTTAGCTTCCTTACATCATATCCCATATCTTCCAATTGATATAATTCCGCTCTGAAACATTCTACTTCAGAACAGAAGTGCTGAGGATCAACCAAACCACGGATTTTCTCAGATAGAGTAAGGAAAGTCACATCTAGACCTAATTTCATTCCTTCATGAACATCACCAGTGTACATTGCAAGCGGAAGGTAATGAGGATTCTGAGGTAATGCGCCGAAGACTCGACTCCGGAGACTCCCAAGTTCCGAAGACAAACAAAGGCTCCGATCTAAAATACTAGTAGAGCTGCTCATCTGAACCGAGGAAGAAGACAAACAATATTCCAAATCTTCATTGACATTATTAACTTGGATTGAAGGAGTAGCCTTATCAGGAGTCTCAGAAGACCGACAGGCCTTCTTGACGGTTGATAGGCCGAAATACCCGGAAGCCTTTCTTTTCCGATCAAACTCACAGCGTTCTGCTTGGTTGCATAGCACAGACATGGCACCTCTGATCAATTTACGAGCCTTAACAGTACCAGAGAACGTATTCCAGATGGACTTGGTACATTGGATGAGTTCATCACAACGGGTTTTCAACTGTGCTTCTGTGGATGAAGGTGGGAGTTGAAGAAGCCAATACCAATCGATTCCATAGTTTGGGAGCTCGATATCTCCATAAAAGAGTATTTCGCAGACACTCAACATTTGAGGACCGTTTTCTAAATCTGGGAAACGATCCATTGCCTCTTGCATCGTAGATCTTGCACCTTTGTAATCTTTGTGCCTAATCATATGTTTAGCTGTTTCAATCGCTCCGCGAGCTTCCTCCTTCACACAACCCATTCTCTCTCTCTCTCTCTCTGCTTTTTCGCTTCTGATGTATATAGCTGCCATCTGGGCCCACAGACCGCTTGGATGTTTATCTCACCCCGTGGTGGATATACATACCAAAAATCACCTTGATTGGTAATCTATAACCATTAGATTTTAACACTTTTTAGCACCATTTAAGACGTTCTTATAGCCGTTGAATACAACCATCTTTTGAGTACTAAAACCAACGGCTAAAAATCATTTAGCAAGCTGATTTTTTGTATAAATGTCTATTAAAGGGTGGGCTAAACATCCATGTGGTCGGTGGGCCCAGATGGCAGTGGTGACTACCGAAAATGCCGCTTCCGCAAATGAAAAGATCTCAGGTATACCTTGTTACATCACGACCCTAATCCCAATCTCAACTTCCCAACGGAGTCTGGAAACGCTTCAGGAGACAAAACGTCGAGCGAGTGGAAAATTCAAAAATATACAGGTTGGATCGTTGGGAACGTAAATGCATAGTTGGACAGCTCGAGACGCTTTATTGATTTGATATTTTGATGGTGCGAGCAGGGCCGTCTCTATCTCGAGTAAACCTTCGCAGTGAAGCCGATCACAGCACACAATACGGGACACGTGGCACACTCCTAGAGGGCGCTGACCGTATGGATGTTTGGCCAGTCCCTCGCTGGAGGTGCAAACCAAAAATACACCTGATCGATGATTTCTAAGCGTTGGATCGAATTTATTTTCATGGGTTGATTTTAACCGAAGGAATTTGAGCATTATTGAGGGTTGGGAGCAAAGATCCAAAGGTTCTAAATCACTAATCAGACTGATTTTTGAATTGCAGGTCCACCGTGGGACAGGCCAAACATTCATATGGTCAGCACCCTCTAATAGTGTGCCACCTGGCTCATATCGTGGGTTGCCACTGAAGTTTTACCCGACGCGTGGTTGCTTCTATCAATCATGGTTGGAAATCTGGGGATCAAGAACCTTCATAGTGCTGCTATACATGGGTATTGTTCTTGGTAATTTTCAGACTTGCGGGCATCCTGCTAAGAAGGCTGGTGAGGAGCAGCTTAACAGACCTTGCCTGTTTTTCTTTAAAACATTTACATTTGCAAAAACGACATACTTGGCGCGTCTTTGCTTACCAAACACCATTTCAGATTACATCGTTTCTTACAAAACACGATTTCAGTGTGGCAATGCCTATATTTTTTTTTCTTTTATGCTGCTTTTACTGGGCTGAAAAGTGCCTTGATTTATAAAATCTGCTGCAACAGTTATCCTAAGGTGGGAAACCAGAAGCAGGAAAATGTGGGTATTTGGATGCAAGGCCAAGCTTTAGGACTACACAATTCACTCCATTTTGGGCGGAACATAGAGGGATTTTGCACATCTTTCTTTTGTACCTTTTTTTTTTTTTTGGGTTTGTTAGTCATTAGTTGCCAGAAATTGGACAGTTACACTTACAACAAATAGCCCAACTCAGTAAAGTTCTTAGTGAAGTGTAACAGTAATTTACTATAAATTGAAATTCTGTCAACTCCTTCCATGGGAGGGACTGTCTTGTGGGACTTTGTGTATTCTTGTGTTGGGACAAAATGTCATTAGCACAATCATTGATGCTGGAACTGCAACAGTTAAGATGATTTACCTGATTCAGGACGAAGCACTGTTCTAATACTGCAATATGTTTTGTCCTGGTCCTATATAATGGTTATGGAAAGACCACGAATTTAGTTTCTATTGCTTCAATGGCACTATTCCTAGAACTCGAAACCATCACTGATAACCGATCAAAGAACAAAGCAAATGAATTTGGATTAAGAAAATCAGAAACAAATAATAAACAACTTACTAGTTACAACTTACCCATCAGCTTGCATTGGAGTACTAAGAACAGTTTAAAATAGATTTGGCAGGACAAGTACCTAAGTTGAGCAACTTAGTCTTACAAGACAGTATAAAATGGTTTGAACTAGATTTGACAGAACAAGGACCTAAGTTGAACCCAGTACCCCCAAACTTAGCCTCACATATTCAGAATGGTTTTGTAGAATCAAGGTGTACAAGAAAGTATAAAATGTAAAAATCAGTTGATTTTAACCAATAACAACTCCAAGAATAATAGTCTTAACAATTTTTTATCCAAATTTCAATAAGTTAATAAGCACCAGTAACTTTTGATCAACCATTCAAAATTAAAATCCAAAAAAGGACACAACCCGAATTAGTAAACCACTGCTTCATGAGATATCTCCATCACCATAGTAATTCAACTATATCACTACTACTCCTCACGTGATCAACAATTTATCTACAACCTCCTACAAAAAAACAATGCAAAAAATTGAGTAAGTAATAAAAGATGAGTAAAAAAAATACTGCTTAAAAAGTTACATTGAAGTATAGTTATGTTCTAGACAAAATAGGATTCATGTTGTCAACCCCAAACATTTGAGATAAGGCAAATAAGATGATGGTAATGAATGAGTTCTGTTCTAAAAATGGGGGAATAAAGAGCTAAGGAAACCATCCTAAATTCAATATTTCGTCAGAAATTCAATCACCTAATCAAATAGATGAGGTGCTGGAAAGGCCTATAGCAGGTGAAATTTTTGAGATGTAATCTGATATATAATTTCACCAATATTGAAGATGAAATTGGACAAAGGAAAATAAGATAGAACTGCTTGCGATTTTACATGATTGAACCAGTAATATGGCAACTAGCAGGTTTATGTTCAAAGCAACTTGAATTTGTTGCAATTAGTTTTGTGCGACTGGAAAGTGAGCTGGGTCCAAGCCCTTGGTTGGATTCTTATCATGTTTGTTAAATTGGATTCATGGACTTCTTCGTGCTCTTTTTACCATGGTAAGTGGAAAATCTGGTTTCATACTCTTGTTCTCACCTTGCTTTCTGCTGGGCTTCATCTGATATAAAATGTCTATTCTCTTTCTGATTTCATGTGATAAATGACTTGTAGTTTTGTAGTTTTATATGTTGGGAGTCACTACATCACTTTCACATAAACTGGGTGAATCCAATACCTACGATTGGAAGAAGAACCTAGTTTAGGTAGTCCACTACATCACTTTCACATAAACGGGGTGGGTGAATCCAATACCTATGATCAGAAGAACCTAGTTTAGGTGTCACCACATCATTTTCACATAAACTGGGCGGGTGAATCCAATACCTTTGGAATGTCCAACGGGGGACAGTTAATGGTGTCTATGGTGAGACGCAAAATATAAAAACATTGCGTGTGATGCAAATTGCATCAGCAAAGTAAGGGGGACAAGCCAAAAATCCCTTCTTCGTTTTTTTCCTCTGGCCTGTAGCCATTCGCAATTGGTCTTAGACGCCCAGAGATATTTGGAGGCAATGATAAATATGGTATAGACACCGCAATTAGTCACCATGATTGTATGGTTGATGTCTCTCATGTACGAGGCGAGTAGAAGAGGAGCCTGTGTTGACAAAGACTACGCCGTTTGAACCCGATTTGATGAGTTGGAAGCGTTTATTAGGTCGATGTTGGATCCATCAGAACGTTGAGCAAAGATTGCTGCTGGAAACCCCTCCTTCAGCTGGACCCCGAGGATACCGCTAGCTACATTCTTGTGTTTAATTTGTATGCTTCATCCGGAAATGGACATTAGAAAGGTGGTCTGAAAGAGATTTAAGCTGCGCAATGAACCATGAACTAGCCTATCAAAAAATTTATTAAAAAAAAGAACTATGAAGAGAGCTAGTGGAGTTAACTAAGCTGTGCAATAAACTAGCGGAATTAACTAAATTGTGTAACGGGTTGCATCGTGTAGAACATTGCTTTAAGAACTTGAACAAAAACCAGAATCAAAACTCATTTGGGCAGGTTGCTCTAGTTTCTTACATGTGAAGAAATTTAATCGAGAATATACTATTTTTCCAGATACAAATGCCTATTTTAGTTCTTTGCTAGTTCAAATAGGATTAGATCATCGATTTTTTTTTCTTTGATAAGTATAAACAAGAGGAAAACAGAAGGACATACCTAATGGGCAATAGACAGACAAAAGTGGGTCTCAAAGCCGGCAACACCCAGAGTAGAACTAGAAAAAGAAAAACAAATATCATACATTGTCTCTAAAACAAAGGCAATCCCATCTACAAACAAAGTCATCAAAAAAAATCCCACAGCATTCTGCGAACGCATTAGACCAAAAAAATATCAAGCCTTTAACGTTAATGATGACACTGTCCAGCCCTTCCTCTTTTCCTTCGAACACTGGCCAATTCCTTTCTTTCCAAAGACCCCAACAAACCACAAAGGGAAGATGACACCATAAAATCTTACCTCTAGTTGAAAAAGCATTAATGTGCCAACTGGAAATAAGCTTCAAAATCGATTAAGGAGAACCCATAGCATCTCAAAATCTCGTAGTCCAAACTGCCCTCGCCACGTCACAATGTAAAACAAGATGATTGACCCTCTCTCCACTCCTGTTGCACATGGAACAAAAATCCACAATAATGACCTTCTGAGATCTCAAACGGTCAACTGTAAGAATCTTATCCAAAGAAGCTGTCCACATGAAGAAAGCCACCTTGGTAGGAACCTTAGAACTCCAAACAAAACGACAGGAAATCTAACTGAAGAAGAACTAAGCAGATCACCATAGAAAGCCCGAAAGGAGAATTTACCATCTTTCGAGTTCGCCTAAATGCGCCTATCCGCCACCCAGGGAGACTGTATAGTAAGCTCTAAATGAGACAATAATCAAGAAGCATCTACTATCTCCCAGTCATTAAGCCTTCTCCTAAACCCAAAATTCCACCCTACCCCTTCCTCTTCTCAATTCAAACAATCGTGAATAGAGCGATTCTTTTGTTCCGATAAAGAAAAGAGCCCAGGGAAATCTACCTTTAGAGGAGCATCTCCGCACCACCGGTCTTCCCAAAACCTCACCCTGTCTCCGATACCCACCTTGAACTTCACACCTTTCGAGAATTTACCAAACCTCTTCATAATTCTACTCGTTTGAGGAAGGTCAATATTCAACATAAACAAGGGTCGTGTAAGTTACACAGAGCACTCATACGATGACAATCATGCAACCAGCGTGATTTTTTTTTATAAGCAAAAAAAATACGATCAGTGAGATTTATGTGCATTTCAAGTTGATGGGTATGTGAGATTAAATGATAAACAATGAGTATTGATTCGTATGCCATAAATAGTTAATCAGAAGTACCTAGCAAAAGCAAAACATATTCGTTCAACCTATGAGGCATAATTCAGCAACAACACATAGGATTGTACCAGAGAATATATCGAGTCTTTTATGTCCACATAGACTGCGACATAGATGCAAACTCAGACACAATCTTGCTTGAATCTTCCTTTTGCTTCGTGGCCTTAGACTGAAGAGTTTCAATTTCGGATTTTCGAATGGTTACGAGAGCCCTCGACTTTTCAATTTCCACCTCTAACTCCAAAATACGAGTTTCAACATTGCTCACTTCGGCCTCTTTGACTTTAGCTTCACCCTCCAACTTCGCAATCTCATCTCGAGATGCTCGATCACATTCGGTGATTCCTCGAAGCTTATCCAAGCGCTCCCTTAGCTTCCTTACATCATATCCCATATCTTCCAATTGATATAATTCCGCTGTAAAACATTCTAATTCAGAACAGAAGTGCTGAGGATCAACCAAACCACGGATTTTCTCAGATAGAGTAAGGAAAGCCACATCTAGACCTAATTTCATTCCTTCACGAACGTCTCCAGTGTACATTGCAAGCGGAAGGTAATGAGGATTCTGAGGTAATGCGCCAAAGACTCGACTCCGGAGACTCCTGAGCTCCGAAGACCAACAAAAGCTTTGATTTAAAATACTATTAGAGCTGCTCATCCGAAACGGAAGGTCGTCCAACCTCCAAATTGCCTCACGAAAAGAGGAAGATAACAAACTATATTCTAAATCTTCAGTAATATCATTAACTTGGATTGAAGCATTACCCTTATTAAGAGTCTCGGAAGACCGACGGGGCTTCTTGATCGGAGACACAGTTGGTATGCCGAAATACCCTGAAGCCTTCCTTTTACGGTCGAACTCACAGCGTTCTGCTTGGTTGCATAGCACAGACATGGCTTCTCTGATCAATTTAAGAGCACGATTGGTACCAGGGAACTTCTTATTCTGTAGGAACTCGATACCTTGGATGAGTTCTTCACAACGGTTTTTCAAATTTGCTTCTGTGGACGAAGGTAGGAGTTGAAGAAGCCAATACCAATCGATTCCATAGTTTGGGAGCTCGATATCTCCGTAAACAAGTATTTCGCAGACATTCAACATTTGAGGACCGTTTTCTAAATCTGGGAAACGATCCATTGCCTCTCGCATCGTAGCTCTTGCACCTTTGTAATCTTTGCTCCTAATCATCTGTTTAGCTGTTTCAACCTCTTTGAGAGCTTCCTCCTCACAACCCATTCTCTCTCTCTCTCTAGTTCTTCGCTTCTGATGTATAATCCCTTCAGGAGACAAAATGTAAAGTGAAAAATTCACAAATTCACAGGTTAGATCGTTTGGAACAGCTCGAGATGCTATTTTGATTTGTGCGTGGAGCCAAAGGGTCGCGATGTAACAAGCTGTAGCTCAAAATTTGGGTTTGAGGCTTGAGCTCGCACCATTTTTGTTACTTACCGCTGCCATCTGGACCGCATGAATGTTTAGTCCAACCATTAGTAGACATTCACACCAAAATCACCATGATTGGTAATCTCTAGCCATTAGATTTTAGTACTTTTTTGAGGCGTGATTATAACAGTTGGATTTAACCAATTTTTGAATACTAAAACCAACGGCTAGAAATCGTCAAACAAGCTGATTTTTGGTACACAGATCTACCAAGGGGTGTGCTAAACATTCATGCGGTCAGTGGGCCCAGATGACAGACGCGATTAACAAAAATGGCGCTAGCTCAAACTAAAAGTTTGAGGCTTTTAGCTACAGCTTGTTACATCGCGACTCTGGGCGCAAAATCCGGGAGAAAATTTTTTCTTTTTGTGAACCTTCAACTTTTTGATCTAGTGATGCTTCCAGTGTGCCCTCCTGTCGTCGCATTAAGGTGGCCCATTAACTGGAGTTGCTTTTTCACCTGGTAACGGTAACCACCGTTAAGGCCACCTTAACTCAGGACAGGTGGCGCTTAACTATAAGTGAGATAAAAAAAATCAGCCTGATTAGTTATCTTAGGCTCTTAGCCATTGAATTTTATTATTTTTTATGGTGTGATTGCAACCGTTGGATTCAAGTATTATATAGATGCCTAACCCAACAGTTAGAAATCATTTTTTTATAGGGTCGGGCTCGTTGACAGATGTAAAATGACAGGTCAAAGGACAGGGACACAATATAAGCCAGGTGGCACACTGTTACAGGACTCTGAATGTACGGATGTTTGTCCTATCCCATGGTGGACCTACAAACCAAAAATCAGCCTGATTAGTGATTTATAAGTGTTGCATCTTTGTACCTCAAATACTGCTAAAATTCCCACAGTTGAGATCAGCCCATGAAAATAAGTCCAATCCAAAGCCTATAAATCATGAATCAGGCTGATTTTTTGGTTTGTAGGTCTACCATGTGATAGGACAAACATCCATACGGTTAGAGTCCTGTAACAATGCGTCACGTGGCTTATATTGTGTCCCCGTCATTTTATTTGTCATTTTTTATCTGTTAACGGAGCCCTACCCTTTTTTATAAGTATAACCAAGGTTTAAAGGAGGCTGTTTTAACGGTTAAACAGACTGGGGGCGTTACCGTTTAAACGGCCGTTAAAATGGATCGAAACGGTCAGGGGCAAAAATGAAAAAAAATAGAATTAAACGGATTTTAATGGAAAAAAAACGGAAAAGGTGGCGCTGAAATTCAAATTTTGAAATTTGAAAATTAAAAAAAAAATGGAATTTAACGGAAATTAAACAGTTTTAACGGCCGTTTTTTTTCACAAAATTTTTCAAAATTAAACGGCTGTTTAAACAATTTTAATGGCCGTTTTTTTCAAAACCGATAAAATGTGTTTAAACAGTTTTAACTGAAACGGGTTTGGGGCGTTGCCGTTTAAACGTTTTTAAAACCATGAGTATAACAATTTTATTGAAAGAGCCTTGGAGAACAGCTAGAAATCATCCATCAAACTAATTTTTGATTTGTAGAACCATCAGGGTGGGGAAACAATCTTGTGGCCAGTGGACCCCAAAAGTATTTGTGACATCTTGCAAAGGGCAGACAACGATCCATTTGAGAAATTGCGAGAAAATTTTGAAGTGGGTTCTCGCGTCGTGGCATTGTGGGCCGCGTAAAAATGTGCCACATGGAACACTTCTAGGACCAATGACCATACGCATTTTTTGGCGAGTCCACAAAAATATCAACTTGATCAGTGATTTTAATGGATAGATTTGTGTCTTTTTCATGGTTATTTTGGGATGGGATATTGGCACCTGCCCTTTTACCCTGTACGCCCACTTAAAACAAATATGTAAAGGACAAAGAAGTCCCTCTATCCATTTCTCTCTACATCCACCCCACCCTCTTAACAAAAAAAAAGATACAGGAACGTTGTGCTCGAAGAAAAAACGATGGCACCGAAGACCAACGTCTGCTCTCGTTTAGTTATGGCGAAGGAAAAAAGTATGATATTGATCCCTCTTGCCTTCAAATCAACTCTTTTTTCTCCAAATCTCATTCCAAAATGGTTTGTCTAGCTTCTCCAAATCAATGGTTCAACCTGACGGAGATATGTTTTAAACATAAAATTTGATGTTCTCTGTATTTTTGCATGTAAGATTTCTTACGTGATTTTTAATTTATAATTTTAAGAATCACCAAGTAATGATATTGAAGCTGCAAAACTCCATTTGTAACATGTATGTTGCTCCTATGGCTCATCCCGTACGGCCGCATTCGTATATTAAGGTTGGTTATCATTTACTTTAGGGTCGGGCTCCAGTTACTGCCCTAAAAAGATAGGCTCCTGTTACAGGAAACAATATGAGCCACATGGCACACCCTTAGAGGACTCTAACCATATGGATGTTTGGCCAATCCCTAGGTGGACCTAGAAATAAAAAATCAGCCTGATTAGTGATTTCCGGTGTTGGATCTTTGTACCTCAAATATTGCTCAAATTCCCATAGTTGAGATCAACCCATGAAAATAAGTCCAATCCAACGCCCATATATTACAAATCAGGCTGATTTTTGGTTTGTAGGCCACTTAGGGATTGACCAAACATCCATACAGTCAGAGTCCCCTAAAAGTATGTCACGTGGCTCGTATTATGTCCTGTAACGGGAGCCTGTCATTTTGAGGGGGGTAAATGGAGCCCGCCCATTTATTTTATCATTAATAACTCTTTCTCTAAGGCCGTGTTTGATTGAACGGAAAATTTTCCCGAGAAAATACATCTTGGATATACTTTAAATGGCTGATTGATTGCAACTGAGAACATATATTTCAATCGTGTGACAAAATGAAGGTGTATTTTCAGGTGGAAATGAATTCTCACATATCTCGATGGGAAATGACTTCCGGGCTTAGTAGGAAAATTTATCCAGATTTAAATGACTTGTTTGGGAAAATTATACAGATTTATAATAGCTATCTAACAATGGACAGTTGTGTTTTCCTAAGGAAAATGCAATATTCCCACTGGGTAATCAAACACGGCCTAAGTTCTTAACTTTCTCTACCATTTTAGTTGGTAGCGACTTTGTTGTTTTGTTCCTTTAAACAAAGGAACAACTTCTACACGTGTGGGTTTTTTGTCTATTTGCATTGATCTTTGTTGTTGGTTTTTATGCTTATGATTGGTTCTCTCCATGACAGACTCAACAAAAGGTACTTGATAGTTTGGTCCAAGGTTTAAAAAACGGCCGTTAACTAACGGATTCGGACCTACCCCGTTACATTGTGGACAGTTAAAACGCCCAGAAAATAACGGCCGTTATAATGGATTCGGACCTACCCACCCCGTTATGTTACAGACCGTTAAAACGTCCAGAAAATAACGACCGTTATTTTCTGGAAAATTTTATGAAAAAAAAAACTGCCGTTATTTTTCATTTTTAAAATTCAAATTTTAAAATTCAAAATTCGAATTTCAGATCCATTTTTTCTGTTTTTGCCCCTGAGTGTTTTTTCGTTATAACAGAAAAAACGGTTATGCCCCCAGTCCGTTATACTGTTATAACGGTCCCCTTTAAACCTTTGTTTGGTCATTGCTTTTTTTTGTTGTAATCTTGGTTTGGTCATTGCTTGAAACTGATGTTATTGTTAAAGTTATCTACGTTGCCTTTTCAACATTAAACATCGACTGTTTTGCCGTGTCATCCAAGTTCTGAGTAAAACGTTGATGGCATTGTGCAATATGAGCCACGTGGTGTATTCTTAGAGGACTCTTGACTGTGTGGATGCTTGGCCAATCCAACGCCTAGAAATCTTTAATCAGGCTGATTTTTGGTCTGTAGGTTCACCTAGGGAATGGCAAAACATCCGGTCAGTGGCGGAGCTAGGATTTCATTCAAGGGTGGGCAATATTGTATAGATTTTGTTTTAGGGTGGGCATAAAGGTACTCTGAAAGAGAAAAAAAAATTCTTTACTGAACTTTTATAATGAGGGTGGGTAACTGCCGACCCTTACTCCTTCCTCGCTCCGCCACTGCATACGGTCAGAGTCCTTTGAGAGTGTGCCATGTGGCTCATGTTGTGCCTTGTCATCGGCCTCAATGATGGGCCCTGTCATCAAAGTTTTACTCCATAAATACTCGTTTTCCCAACAAACTAATTTAGTTTTTTATTTTCATCGGTATTAGCTGACCGGAACACAAAAAAAGAAAGAGTTTGTTGGAGACTTGGAGTGTTGGCGCCATAAAACTACATGTAATTGGCACCTATAAACGGGAAAAGATTCGCTGGTACCTCAATCCCTTAAACCAACCGGTGTTAAGCCCTTGGTTAGTGGTTAATTAACAAGGGTACTTGTTAGACATTTTGGGAAGGGAACTTCAAAGTTCAAACCCTATAAATGGTAGGCCCTTTTCAAAAGGGATATTCTAAATGCATCGTTCTTAGGTGGACCTACAGACCAAAAAAATCTGTCTGGTTAGTGATTTCTAGCCGTTGGATTTGGGGTATGGATGCTTGGCCATCCTTAGGTGAATCTAATAGATAAAAATTAATCTGATAGACGATCTTTGGCTCTTGGATCCGAGTACCCCAAATAATGCTCAAGTCCAACTGTTGAAAATCAACCATCGTAAAAGATTAAATTCCAACAATTATAACTCACCAATCAGGCTGATTTTTGGTCAATAGATCTAATTAGGGATGGGCCGAACACCCACAGTGAGTGATCTTTAACGTTGCTCATATGGATGTGAGCTTTGCGTGAGCAAAACTGAATCCGCACAGGTGAGTAAAACTTTGAAGACAGCAATATCATGGAGGCTGATGAGAGGGCACAATATGAGCCACGTGTCACACCTTTAGAGGACTCTGACCGTATGGATGTTTGGCCAATTCTAGGTGGACTTAGGAACCAAAACTCTGCCTGATTAGTGATTTTTAGGCGTTGGTTTGGAGTTATTTTCATGGGTTGATTTTAACTGTATGAATTTTAGCATTATTGCCCATTATTTTAGGTACAAAGATCCAGAGGTTTGAAGCCACTAATCAAGCTGATTCCACCGAGGGATTGGAAGAGCATCCATACGGTCAGAGTCCTCTAAGAGTGTGCCACGTGGCTCATATTTTGCTATGTCATCAAAGTTTTATTCGACATGGTGTGATTTATTAGGTGACGCTTTAAATTGGGAAATACTAATATGTAGAGTAACATACTGTAAAGCATGTAAATACGACCAGAAGCTGACACGTAACAACCAAACCGTTAACTGCTGGTTTGTTTGTTACGTGTCACCATCTGGTCACATTTATATACTCTAAAAGTATGTAATCGTTTGCACACCAGTTTTCCCTTTTTTAATTTTATAAGCGCCGGAATCCAGTAAAAAATTTCTCCATAAAACCAATAAGCATGGGCATTTTCGTCGTATCAATGATTTTGAGGCGATTTGCTTTCACCGCGGACTTCAAACCATATGAAATTCGATTAAAACACCAATTCAGAGGTCTCGTGAAGCCAACTCGAAACCTCGTTAAGACAGACAGGGAGAGGAAAGTGGAGGTTTTAGCGAGGAGACAGAAGAGTTACGGAGATCACTGCGACTTGAATCAGAACCGTTAATCCACTTGCAAATAACATCTGAGCCGTTAAGCGCTGATCGCATCGACTGTTGAGATTGCTTTTCAGATCTCCTGTCTAGCTTCTCATTTCTACCCAGGACCTCAATATCTGGTAAGTCAATTCCAACGTTTTTTGCTCTTCACAGATGGATCTGAAACCTTTCTTTGGTTATCAATTCTTTTGGTGGAATTTTTAGGGTTTTCATTTGATTTGAATGATTTTTTGTTTCGTTTGTTTAAATTCATGCAAGAAACCTTTTTTGCGACGATGGTTGAATTTTGGAAATTTTCCTTCTTTAATTGGTGTAATTATCAGTTTTTTGGGTTGGATCATATTAGTTTTTCATAGATTATATTCAAGTCATGGTAAAAATAAATGATTTTTATTCAAATTTTGAAGAAATTATTTGTTTTCGAATGGATTGGCCAAGAATATTGAATATTTCGTATTTCCTCGAAGTTGCATGGAGTATATTAGGTTCTACTTTTTAGAGATAGTTTAATGGTGTTATTTAGCTTAAATTTTTGTTGAATTTTGCTACTGCACTTTGTTTTGTTGAGAAATTACAGATACCCCCTCCCAATTTTTTTATGCTACTTTGTTACGGAATGATGAAGAAAGTTAGCTCCCAATTTTGTCTCGCTTGGAAGATATATTCGTTTTTTTTTTTTTTTTTGTATTAATTTTCATTCAATTGGAGAAACTAAGGGTTCTTATTAGATTTGCAGCAATTACATAGAAGTTTTGTTTTTTTATTTTGTTTAGAAATGGTCAAAATCAGTGTATTTCTCTAATAAAAGGAATTGTTTTGGTAATAGTTTACAATAGTTGGTAATATATTTATATTCGTGCCCATGTAGGATTTCTTGCTGTTTGGGTGAGTGATTGTAGTTTCAGTGAAACTTTTGGTCTCTATCCGATTTGAGCAGTTTGTTAGCCTTACTTCTGGAGAGTACAGTATTGGTTTTACCACTAAATTTGGGATGTTAGAATTGCTATAAATTCTGCCCTTTTGTCAAATCTTGCAGAGAATATATCTTCATTCTGCTCTAGAACTTGTCATTTACATTAAATTATCCTTTCAAATTTGCAGAGAATACAGAAGTTGTGCTGGGGATCAAAGAATTTAGTTCAGTTTGGGTTCCATGGCATCTCCTGTACCCTCTGGAGTACCAAGACCAGGACATGCACCCCCTGGTTTCAATCCCAACTTTCCAAGAACTCCTGATACTCTAGCTGATAACATGCAAAACTTACAAATTGGTCGTCCTCCAGGTCCCCCGTCCACAGTATCTAGTTCATCTGTTCCCCGACCTCAACCCTTTGCACCCCCACCCTTCATGTCCTCTCCCCCCTCAGGCCCCTCTTCAGTTCCCCCTCCAGCTCTCCCTTCATCCTCATTTCCTGGTGCTTCACCAGTCTCTCGCCCAGGCCCGCTACCTTCTGGCTTTCCGAGAGTCCCACCACCACAAGCTAGTGCTCCACAAGCCAGCCCGTTGCAGAACTTGGCCTCCGGAAGGCCGTTCGGGCCTCCATTTTCTCAGCCCCCGCTTTTTGGCACAAGACCGTCTCCAGGGGCATTTGCTTCAGCGTCTGTCATGACAGGTCCCACTGCCTCTTCAGCGCCTGTCATGACAGGTCCCACTGCCCCGCCATCAAGTGCACAAGGTACTTTGAGTAATGGACCACCCATGCTTGCACGTGGGACTCTGCCAGGTGCTCCTTTTCCTACCACCAATATTCAGCATCCACCGGTTGGGCCTCCTCCAGTGGGATCGTCTAGAGGTCCTTTGGGTCAAAGCATACGCCCTTTTCCTGGAAGTCCACCATCTGGTGTTCCATTGGGCCCCACTTTGCAACCACCACCACCATTTTCTGCTGCAAGTCAAACGATGCCACCACAATCAGCTTCTCCATATGGTTCTCAGATGGGGCAGATGCAGCCCCTGCAGGTGAGTTATTTGATATTCTTATATGTTGGTTCATATTTTGATTTGTCAAGCTGCCATATTTTATACGTGATTAGAGATTATTTCTTTCAACTTGAAAACTTAGAAAGACTAGACTGCTTGGATTTGATTGAATTGTACTAATGTATTTTGAGCATTTTAGGCAGTGGTTTTTTCATTTTACAGGAAGCGATTACATGTTTGCACATTTTGTTCAGACATTAGTCTACTGTGGATTTTCACCTTCCTGCAAGGAACTTCTCTGATGCAATTTTATTGGGATTTAATGGAAAAATGTTCTGAAATGCTAATTATTAGTTGCCTTTAACATGGTTCCTTGTAAAAAGAGATCATATTGTTTGTTCTGTACAAGCTCTTTACATCCTGATAGCCACAGATTGTGTTATTCTTTGAAATGTGGTTCCTTCATCAGGCTGATCTGGATTATGGCATTTGTGATTGTTCTTAGGGGCCTCCACCAATTCCAGGTACTATGCCACCACCAAGGATGTATGGCATCCCACCACCGCAGCCAAATCAAGCTATGCTACCACCTGCAATGGGTCACCTGCCTGCAGCTGGAGCTCCAGCAGCAGGACCATCCAAAATTGATCCCAATCAAATCCCGCGCCCAATTCCTACTTCTTCTGTAATCGTATATGAAACTCGGCAGAGTGGTCAAGCCAGCCATCCACCGGTATGTTATTTTATGCATTTGAAACGAATATGCTTCGTATAACATATGATAGCATCAAGCAGATGCTTCTTCATTGTCTGCCTCTCTCTTTCATATGATGGCCATGCATCCGTGTCTTTATAGTTTACAAAAAACAGTAACGACTTTTATTGTTTTTTGTTCTACTATATCTGAATGTATAACTCAGTTTGTTTTTTCACATTTTATAAAGCCTGCCACAAGTGATTACATTGTCAAGGACACTGGGAACTGCAGTCCTCGTTACATGAGGTGTACAATTAATCAGGTGATGTTAAATATTCAAGTATCGTTATTTGAGTTGTTTCTTATGTATATAATACATCTATTGGTGTCAGATTTGAAATTGTCCTTATTTTTTCCTTTTCTGTTTCAGATTCCATGCACTGGTGACCTTTTGTCTACTTCTAGCATGCAGTTGGCTTTGATGGTCCAACCATTGGCCCTTCCTCATCCATCTGAAGAACCTATCCAAGTAATACACACATTTGTTTGTTATGATTCTGGTCATTTTATCTTTTTTTTTAACTTAGAAAATTGAGGTGGTTCTTCAATCCAACCATTTGGCCTTGTCTAGGATGCATATTGCAATCCCAAAAATGTGGTGTCTGCAATAACAACACACACATTTAAAATGACGTGTCTAATATCTATTTCTTTTAAATAAGGAATATCCTTGACTTTCAGATTTGCATTTTATCAAGCTGTTCATATTTTAAATTGTGGATGTAATTAACATTCAATTTTGTCACTATCATCAGGCAATTCTAGCATAATTCAAATAACTCATATGATTTATTTAAATCATTCTCTTTATAGGTTGTGGATTTTGGAGAAAGCGGACCTGTTCGTTGCTCTCGTTGTAAAGGATACATAAATCCTTTCATGAGATTCATTGATCAAGGAAGGCGTTTCATTTGTAATTTATGTGGTAGGTGTTAATGATCTTAAGATGTTGTTACTTCTTCTTGATAGCATCTTGATTTCTATGAGGAATTTAACGTTTATTCAAACTTCATCAATCTAGAGGAGCCACCATATAAGGATTGAAGTCCCCAACATTTTTTTTTGCTTATCAGCCATCTTGCAAGGATTGATCTTTTTTTTTTTTTGGATTGATAACAAGAAAGATTTTATTAAATAGGAACATAAATACTAGGGCTGGGAAAGCATTCCCAGAGTGAAATAAAAAAACAAAAAATATAAGGTAAAGAGAGGGGGAGAGAATTATCCAATAAAAGAACTTTTGACTAAACATCCATAAATCAGGCCTCCCCAGTTACAAAAGAAATATTCTATCTTAGCATCCTGAAATTCCTTCAAAGCAGAAGACTAGCTTATCAAAGCCCCCCATTGACTTTCCCAACTTTCAGCTAAGTCTGTCGTTATCTTCAAAAATCCTATCACTGCTCTCCTTCCAGATACCCCAACAAACTGCACGAGGAAGAATCTTTCAAAGGATTTTTCCCCTCTCACCAAATGGACTGCTAGGCCAGCAAGAGAAGACATCACCAATGCCTCTTGGGAACACTCACTCAATGCTAAACGAAGAGATAAAAAGCTCCAAACCTCCTAAACAAACTTACAATGGATGAACAGGTGATTCACATCTTCCTCACCTACTTTACACATAAGACAACAATTTGAAATCATCAACCCGTGATGGTTAAGACGATTCACTGTGAGACTGATCAGCAGTTGCAGGTTATATGGCCTTGCTGGTAAGATACTCACTGTAATCATTCCATTCAAGATAATTCGTTCCATCTAGTCTCACTGTAGTAATACATAATTGTGGAGTATGGTCTCCGTGAGTCCCATGTGACAACGAACTATCGTCAGGAGAGGATTACCAATACCAACAGAAGTAACCTCGGAAGAACTCATCTCAACTGATGAAAAAAAAGGAGAAGAACGACGAAAACCCAAGAAAAATCAAACTTTTGAATGGATGATTAGAAAAGTCCGAAACGAAGTTCGGATGATCCCTAGAGGAACTATAGGGGTTGCAGCAAGGGTAGGTGGGCCCAGGTTTTTGAAAAAATAAAAAACCCAATTTTTACCTGGGAGAAAGATTTTTGCGTTTTTTGAAACTAGATATCCAGTGATCAGAAAAAATCAAACAAGGTTCAATGGATCCCTTGTAGCCCCATGACCATGAGTGGGGCGGCAAGGGTAGAGATCCCTGGATTGGCACAGATCTCGAGAAAAATGAAAACCCAAAAAACCTCGATTGACGTATTTTTCGGAGAAAACTGAAAAAAAAAACTCGACAGAAAGGTAAACAATGGATCTCTGACACTACTGAATGACAACGACTTACCAGGAAATTACAGATCTCTGGTGTTTTGTTTTAGAACCGATCCACAAACCTCGCAGGAATATCCTCTGCGGTTTTCTCGAAGCCTGCATAGGTTCCGGACACCCACATAATCTCCACAGGTCTTTGTGGTAGCTCTAGGGGACAATGACATATGCCCTAGAATTACAATGCTCTGATACCATGTTTTTATTTAGGTTGTAACCAGAATAGCAAGATTGATAGAGAGTAGAGAGTTAGAGGAAGAAGAAAGAGAAGAATAAGGTTTGTAGAGAAAGGGAAGAATAGGGTTTGGAGAGAAAAGGAACTTGTTATTTATATGAAGTGGGGAAAGTCCCCATTACAATAAGAGAAACCGTGGGTGGACCTATATAGCCCACGAACCAACATAAAAAGAGGTTCGTTGGTTATGTGGGGGGCCAACACACAACCCACGAACTCACTGACCCAATTGTGGAGCACTGGGACGTAGCCCACTAAGTGGCATGACCATGTCAACAACAATTCCAACAAATAAGACATAATGAAGAACCCATTTCATATGATTTAAAAAATTAGTACATATAAACTCTTACGGGTTAATTACATTACATTTATAATCTGTTTTTAAATTAAATTATTTCTAATTTAAATATTTTTTTCGTTAAATAATAAAATTTCAAAAATTAGAAACAAGGAAACCATAGGTTGTAGGACCATGTGGTTTGGACTTCCAACTGTTACGGCCGTTTTTTTTGCATTTGTTTACTTAAATGACATGATTATAAACATTTAAATGTAAGTCTGACTCTCAAATACCTATGTAAACATGTACCACACGATATAATCTTGCTTCTTACTATTAATTTTTGTTTTTGTATTATACTGAGTTATGAGTGTATTCTCATACTTGTTTTATCATATTCTAACATATCAATGCATTTATCCGATATTCTTTCAAGATTTCCGTAATATTTCCATAATTACCAAAAATATTACAATATTTCGCCACATAAAAATATTTCCATTTCTGAGTGACTACAATATTCACCAAAATTGAAATCTAAAACCTTGGCCAGTTCATTATTTGCAGGTTATATTATTTAGTTTATTTCTGTATCTTATTTTCCTAGAGCAATTTTGTTCTTATGCTTGAAACTCTTGCCAAAAGATTGTTGCCTATTGGTTATATATGTTAAGATGAGTATTATCTTCTCATCATCTACCTTAGCTTTCACAACATATCCTTTTTATTTTTTTTACCTCACCTGTACTGTATCATTCTTGTTTTCATATTTGTTAGTGCTTGCTAAGGCTTCATTTTGGGCTTGAGACATTTGGTGCTGCTTTGGGTACCAATAAGTTGCATCGTGTATGACACTGTCACGGAGACAACACAATGAATGAGCTGTTTTAGGGTGTAGCATGCCAAGGGAATCATTTGAAGTTGAAGGCTCCCTTTCTTAGATCCCGCCGCTTTGTTACTTTTATATTTTTGAGATGCAAGTGCTTGCGGTTGCTCTCCTGTCAGAATTTTGAATTTTGATCTCCTGCCTTGTAGTTTTACTGTAGGAGGACAATGATCATTAGCTTCTAAAGATCAAAAGTAATGCATCTTTGAAGTGTGTTTATTGAAAAATATGCCTGGCAGGCACACATTCTTGTGTTGTATTTGCATCTTTGCTCTTATGTTCTACTTCACATCCTGCGCTTAATTACAGTTTGTCGAGGTCGTTCTGCAGTAGTTTGGTTATGATTCACATGGCAGAAAAATTCAATGACAATAATTTTCCGCTTGACATTCAAGGGCATGTATCTCGAATATGTATTTTCCACAATCTTTTATTGAGATAAAAACCAAAAGTCTCCTGCTGCAATACTTATGAAAAAAGAAGAAAAGAAAATAAAGAAAACTTCCCTCGATAAAAAATAAAAGGGTTTCCCTGCTACAATGCGTGACTGAACTCAAGTGTTGGACTTAGTGTGGGGGCAAATGTTCTCTATTGTGGCACAGATCCAAAACATAGCATGCAATGTATAATATCATGGAATCAACAACCCTATGGAGTCATTCTCCATCTATCGTTTCTCTGTCACTGGGGGACTAAAGCTCTGCTTTGCCCCTTGGGCTTTTGTTGAGGTTTGGGCGTGTAAGAAAACCCTATGGCGCAATTACATCTCATTGTTCAATATTTCTGGCTTTATTAAGCCTTCCTGTCTTTTAATGTTTATTTCCCAATTTCTTTAAGGTTTTAGGCAATGAATCATACAACATTTCTGTGACAGGATTTACCAATGAGACTCCTCGTGACTACCACTGCAACTTAGGACCAGATGGTAGGCGTAGAGATGCTGATGAAAGGCCTGAGTTATGTAGAGGAACAGTTGAATTTATTGCTACAAAGGAATACATGGTGAGTGTCCTTGCAAATTCATCTAACGGGCATGAGTTTGGTACTGTATTCTGTCCTTATGCTTATTTTTGTGTTATGTTTAAGCCTTTGATTGAAGAGCGGGAGATGGGCATAATCTGCATCTGTCATTTCTGTCCTTCATTTACTATTTGTAAAGCTGTTTCAATAATGCGTGTACTCATAAACTTGAAAATACTGCATGATGTGTGCTGTCACATCCTGTTGGAGAACGGAATCGAGTCCCAGTGCCGACCTTGTAGTGACTTCTGGTCCTTCTGATTGACTTTAGCAACCTAAAGAACATGTTTATTGATGCCTTAAAAGGCCAACTTCAAAAGAATTATATCTTTTCTGAAGCAGAATCTAACACCAACAATATGACTGTGTTAGCGATTATACTTCAACTTCTGTATTGAAAATTGTTAGGCAAAGAGGCATGCGGAACTTGGTTTAGTTGGAAGGTATATAACTGCATAAATAATGGAAGGAAATTATTGCACACATGCTACAAAGTCGAGCGCAATATAGCTAACTTATCAATAAGAAATAAAAATAATTTACATTATAAACAAAGGTGGAAATAAAAGGAAGGACTGTGACCTTGTGAAATTGATAAGCTCACTTAATAGTTACTAGCCATGAAGATTTGAAATCTTGGTTTCGTTTAGCTTCTCTGTAAGCTGATGGAACATGAGTTCTCGACTGAGATGAAACAATACATTAGAGAATTTACGATACCTTGATATGCAAAGATTCATAGATTCATTATACCGAATTACTTGTACTGCTTAACTAAGCCAAGAATATGATGTTTAGTGAACTAATTACTACTTTTGTTATATATGTTTACTTATATTTTGTGCGACAGTGATTCAAAGAGAGTTTCATTTGTGAATGAAGGTTGCAATGAATCTGTTGATTTGAAATCACGTATATAATATAATACAAATACAAGTCTTTTATTAGTCAAATTAATCTTTTTGTACGAGACGATACATATCCCTATGCGTCATCTCGGTACCTTACTGGAAGGAGACATCTCGACTGAGACACAATGAGGCAGAGTGATCCTTTCAACTATGCTAGCCATAAGTGTTCCCGTTCTATGTATCACTCCTAACTTGGGAGTTGGGAGTAGCTTCAACCTTTTGACCTATAATGGTTTGATCTTGACTGTTTTATTCATTAGTGACAAAAAACTCTTTCTTCTAATCCTTTGTGCGGGAACTTGGTTTTCCAGCACTATTCAGTCTAGAGTTGCTTTATACCAGAACAAATTCTTTTATTATTCAACGTCATGAATGAGGCTATGTTATGATGCAGGCTCTTGACCTACTATTGTTGTTTCTTCAAAACTTGTTTATTAGTTCTGTATTCTCTCAGATTTATAAGACATTTTGATTTACCACATGCCTCCAATTATTTCCAGGTCCGTGATCCAATGCCTGCAGTCTTTTTCTTCCTCGTTGATGTATCCATGAATGCTATACAGACGGGTGCAACTGCAGCAGCATGCAGTGCAATAAACCAAGCTATTGCAGATCTTCCTGTAAGTATATTGGAGCTGTTTGAAGTTATTATAATGATAATACTACTACTACTACTACTACTACTACTACTACTGTGTAATGATATCTGATTTGGAGAGCATTTCTACTACTACTACTACTACTACTACTACTACTACTGTGTAATGATATCTGATTTGGAGAGCATTTCTACTACTACTACTACTACTACTATTATTGTGTAATGATATCTGATTTGGAGAGCATTTTTGGCCTGGCTGAGGTTGTATTTGTCTGATTCAATGTTCCTAGAATTTGTTGGCTGCATGTTGAGTTAGAATGTGATACTTCATTGTCTTTTTCCAAAGTCATACTGGTAAAAATTTTGTTTCAGTAGTCAATGGAAAGTTTGATGGAGTAAATAGTCTTAAGCAAAAATGAGCTCTTGGTTTCTTAAAAATGTCTGTTTATGAAATATCCATGAATGTGCTGCCTCGATGGATGAGTTGAGAGAGATCATCAATCAGGTCGCAACTTCACAATTTTATTCAAAACCTTCTGATATTATGGATGGGTCTATTGTCAAATATATTAGTGAGCAAGTGCAGAACCTGTTTTTTTTTTTTTTTAATCATATTTCACAATTTTGATATGTATGCATGCCTATGGTTTTTTTGTGGTATGTACACACACGGGTCATGTTATTTCGGCATGCCAAAAAATGACATGCAAAAAAACACGCCTTTTTGGGGCTCACATGGAGATGAGTTAAGGGCTGATTTTTTGTGAGGATGATCTCCTCACCATGGAGAACATGCTCACAATAAATCAGCCCATTTTGAAACTTTTAACCCTATCAGATGCGTACTTCAAATTTACAGCAAAATGGACGATTCAGATTTTCACAACTTGTAACCCAATTTTCATAGGGTTAGAAATGTTGAAATGAGCTGATTTTCTATGAGCATATTCTCCATGGTGAGAGATTATCCTCACCAAAAATCAGCCCTTAGCTCATCTCCATGTAGGTCCCACAAGGATTTTTTTGCGCATCAGGATAACGTGACCCTCTCTCTAGAACATGGTTTGGCATTTCCTTTAGTTTCAATGGAGAGCAAGATTATCACAAGGACGTTTAAGTGCTTGATGGATTTAATGATTTGTTGCTGCAGGAAGGTCCCCAGACAATGGTTGGCATTGCTACATTTGATTCAACGATTCATTTTTACAATCTGAAAAGAGTGTTACAACAGGTAATATTCACGTCAAACCTTTGCACTGGATTTATATGAGGTTGTTGATCATTTTGTTAAGATTTTTTTTTGGTGAAAATAGAAAATCGTTTTTAAATTCATGAAAGATCGTCTTGATAATATTTTGAAATTATACACAAAAGATTCTTTGTAAGATACCTTAAAATTTGAAGCTTAGAATATTTTTGTTAAAGTAGTTATATATATAACTTGAGTTTAATACTAAGATGAGATGCCTTTTTTTACATGCAAGATAATGACACTTGTTTGAAGTTTGAACTAGTGATCAACTACCATTAGATTGGTGTTCTTGGCCTTTTTAGAATCCTCACGGCTCATATTAGATGGCACCCTTCAACAATCAACGAGGCAGAGATATATGGTGAGAAAACTCTCAAATGCTAGAGAACAGTGCTTGCTTTCAGTAGAATCCTTTCGGCCAATTATCCCCAATAAACCTGAGGAATGACTTCATTATTGTCCCTGCAACCCGGTAGATGCCTGCTGGACTGGTATCGCAGTCTCCAGATAGACTACTGTCAAACTAAGTTTGAGCACAAACTGCAATACTTCTTCTACTAGGTGAACCCACCATCATATACAATTGCCTCCTACTTTAGTACTGCTCTAGGGAGTTAACAAGTTTCTGGGTAATTTGCTCTTGGTACTTTTCTTTTTCTGTTAATGCTCAAATTCTTCGGCTCTTCTCTTTTCTCGGGACTTGCTTGCAATCATTTCCAATCATCTGTGATCAGGAGTCCTTTTTACAATTGCTTTTGTAAGCGTATCTTCTGTAATTGGTTATTGCAACTTTTCTATTTTGTAAGTGATCAAAAAATCAAATGACATGCGCCAAATTGGAGTTTTTCTGTCTGTCAGTTTCACGCCCTGCAACTTGTACACCAGAATTTCTCCATCCGTGAACAAATCCCTAGGTGCAAACTAGGAACAAATCCCAATATATCGCGAGAAACACAAAGTCTCATAAATGTTAGATCAATATAAAAGCCAACTCAACTGAATAATGTCTGAAACATAAACAAAATGGGTCAAACTAAATTAAATGCGGAAATAACAAAACTGGGTTTAAACAATAACCCCAAAATAATTACTTGTGAACCTCCCATGAGGCCACTAACAAAAATAACTAAACTTTTAAGCCAAAGCTCCTAGTTACTGCTACTCGGTCGATCCAAGTCCTCACCGGATCTATCAATTACGTCTTGAAAAAATATATCGTATACAAGGGTGAGTCCATCAGAATCGCAAGCTAGACACTCATTAACCACGTACACGTGAATCATGTGACATGCTCTTGTGTGTGCACAACGTTAATCAACAATTAACAGGATCAGTCATAGTCGTAGTAAGGTTTTGGACAGTTCTATAATCAAACGTGTAAGTGTCCACACTTTCATCTCATTCTGTAGCCAAACTAATCATGTGTACAGATATAAGGAAACATACTCATCTTGATACCGGATCTATCAATTAGTCACGTGATCATTGATGATTTAGGGTTTTGCATCCAAGGGCATCTCTTTGTTCCCTACTTAATTTTTAGGGTCGAACATAATCACCTAAGGACCTATCCGGCGTGCTCGAACACAACCAACACATCGGATAAACCCTATAATATAGGCGTGCTTAACCTAATTCATAGATCATGATCTTTATGATAACTAATGCAATAACAACTGAATAGTTATGCATTATAACAATTAACATGATTCACAGTCATCTAAAACAATACTCATGTTTTCATTCATGTAACAATTATCATATGTTTCTCAGTTAATCTAAACAATGAACATGTTTCTCAAACCCTAGGCTTTAGAGAGTGAAAAGGAGAAGAGAAGAGAAAAGAGAGATATTAGGTTTTAGGATTAGTGAAAAGTGATTTTCGTCACTTTCACTTAGACTTATAAAAGAAGGGTCAGAAACCCTAATTTAGGTCCACTAATGGGCTAAAAATAGGCCTGAGGCCCATGGATATCAACTGGGTTCCAAACTAGACAATAAAAAGGCCTAAAAGGTCACTAAAATGACCTCAAAAGCCCACCCAACAAACATGACTCAAACCAATAATAATTAATACACATAATTAATCATTAACTAATAATTAATGCAAAGAAAAAGCAAGTCATTACAGTCATAATTTCTGGCGGTTACTTGGATGGTCGGTTTCCTACGTGGCATACAATTTTGGCAAGATATATTAAATATTTTTTTTTTCGGGAGAGAGAGAGAGGCTAATTGAATGAGAAATAATACAAAGTTACTAACTCGAGAAATAGTTTTTGACATAGTTGAAAGTCTTGGTCTTGGGATACCGATCCAACTCGAGAGAGATGAAAAAACCTTGAACGAATCATGAATAACCCCACCACAAAGCCGAAGTCAACATCATTAGAATCTTGTCTTTTGTTGGAATTCTTCTGTTTTGTGTAGTGTCGTTTGTGCTCCTTAACGTTGCAGCCATTGTCATTGTTTCGCCCATCGTCGTGTACTGAATATTCATTGCCAGATTTTCTCCTGTTTTCTGGCACCCGCGTGATCGACACAGTCACGTTGATCGAGTTCCACTAAGGTTTTGTTAAGGTTAGGATTTTGTAGAAGCCCCAAACCTACGTTGGCTATCAAGAGGTTGAAATTAACCCCATCTTCTTAGGATTTATCAACAAAATTGGGCCCAACTTAAACATTTGTTGTGGGCTGGTTTTGGGAACCAGTTGACTGAAACAAGTTTAGATTTATTCTTTAATTAGATCATCAAAGTTTCAGCCCCAAATAGTTCATTGTCTGGTTTGGATCGTCGATTAACCCTTTTTTGTCTCTCCAAGTGGCAATCCTGAGATGAATCAAGCAAATCCAAATCGGGATCGCCTGAGACTTGGAACCATGGTTCGTGAAGAAAAAAATGTAGGTTGAATAGACATGGGGGTGAACTCCAAGATTGAGATTCCTTGGCATTATAAATTTCCAAATAGTATGTAATAGAGGTTTTGAGACATGGTGTACCATGTTATGTCAAGTTCCATTTGCTAATGTCTGGGATGAAAACAAATTAAATCAAGGCTACAAAAAGAAAAAAACTAGTTTTCTTCGTCAGAAAGGTGTTGGATTACCATTACGACAAAAGTGCCCGACTTGACAATTGAACTTAGGATTTGGTTGTTGACTCAACTCGAATCATCATGTTGAGAAACAATCAGCTGAGTCCTGAAGTATGAGGAAAGATTTACCTGTTCTCTCACTGGTCAATAATTTAGAAAAAAGGATTTTTGGGAGATCAGTTTCCTTTTTCATATTGAGAAACAGTTAGGTCAATCCTGAAAGCATTATGAGAGTTCTCTCTGTGAAAAAACAATTGAAAACTTGAAGGATTGTTTGGGAGCACATGACTCTAGGTCTAGTCTATTTTGAGTCTCCAAATGTTGCTCTAAAATGGTTATGGACACAAACCATTTGATGCGGGAGCATTCTACTACGATAGTCTGCGCTACACCGAATCTATGCCCAGTCAACCAAGTGGACCCTTTTTACTATTTATAGTAAATGCCTTTTTACTATTTAAAATAAATCTCGAAATTACTATTTATAGTAAATCCTAGCTTTACTATCTATAGTAACTCTTGATTGAACTATTTTTAGATAATTGGGCCCCATAAAGATTTGTTTTAGTTTAATTAGGATTCTTAGTTGAAATTAGATTTTATTTTCAATTTTGATTTTATTATTGATTGCAATAGTTGACTTGTATTAGGAGTTTCTAATTTCGATTAGATTAGAATTAGGAAAGTTCAAGTAGGGAGTCTTATAAAAGGTAATGTACCCTTCGATTTTAAGAATGAAATTATGAATGAAAAAATACAAAATCTCTTTGGAGAAATCTCCTGTAAAGGGAAATTTGTGTGATGCCATCCTCTCTTGGTGTGAAGCCAAGTTAATTCGGTGCTAAGCCGAATGTATCTTTCTATCCTTATCTCTTCTCTCTTTCTTTATCTCTATTCTTTTTTGGGTCAATTTCTTACCTAAAAAAATTGAAACCGTATCCCATCCATCTCTAAACCTTAACCGTGTGAATAGTACCGTGTGAATAGTGTCACGTGAATAGTAACGTTCCCTTTTTATTCCCCCCAATAACCGCGGAAAGACATCTTGTCCTGCGTCAAATTTGGTATCAGAGCAAGTTCAAAATTCCTGAGTGTGTTTTAACAGACGCGTTAGTTAAACTAAACGATGTGATAAATCGTTTTGAGAGCAACCTGGACAAGTCGATCAATGCCCATAAGAAGGCCCTCGGGGACTTTAATAAGAAGAAAAACTCCGTCGGAATTCTAATCCGCTACCGTCTTAGAAAGTTGTTGCCACCACCGCCAGCTTTCCCACTTCTTTCTGGCGAGTTATTGGAAGGTATTACAGCAAAAAAAATCCTAAAGAGGTCTCAAAGCAAGTTGAGAAGAAAGTATATGAAGAAATAAAAGCTATTGAACAAGGGTGTTTTTCCATCCAAGGAAAATGAAAGAATCGATGAGGAAGAAAAAGTCAAAGCTGAGGAATTAGCCAGTCTTGATTCTCTTGAAGCTCTTGTAGTTGAATTAGATGAAGAGACAAAGGATAAGCAAATTGATCCGCCTGCAATGTAGAGAATGAAAAGGCTAAAAAGGTTGATGATTCCCTTGGTTCGGATGCTTTAGCTGAAGAGGGCCAAAAAGTATAGAATATCCCTGTCCGAAACCAGATGGAACAAGCATGGATTTCTTATCAAAGAAGGACATAGACCATGTTTCAGAAAATTTACACCTGTCGAAGATGTAGAAGAAGAAACTGAATCCAAATATCTCTTCCGCTGGAAAAGCCAATTGTAATATCTCAACTTGAATTCGAGGTCGAATTCTTTTCAACTGGAAGGGTTTGATGGGAGAGCATTATACTACGATAGTCCGCGCTACACCGAATCTATGCCTGGTCAAGCAAGTGGACCTTTTTTACTATTTTTAGTAAATCCCAAAATTACTATTTATAGTAACTCCCAGTTTTACTATTTATAGTAACTTCTGATTGAACTATTTTTAGATAAGTGGGCCCCATGAAGATTTGTTTTAGTTTAATTAGGATTCTTAGTTGAAATTAGATTTTGTTTCCAATTAGGATTTTACTATTGATTGCAATAGTTGACTTTTATTAGGAGTTTCTAATTTCAATTAGATTAGAATTAGGAAAGTTCAAGTAGGGAGTCTTATAAAAGGTAATGTACCATTTAATTTTAAGAATGGAATTATGAATGAAGAAATAGAAAATCTCTTTGGAGAAATCTCCTGTGAAGGGAAACTTGATGTGAAGCCAAGCTAATTCGGTGCGAAGCCGAAAGTATCTTTCTATCCCTATCTCTCTCTATCTCTTCTCTCTTATTTTCTTCTCTTTCTCTATCTCTATTTTCTTTTTGGGTCAATTTCTTACCTAAAAAAACCCAAACCATACCTCAGGGTGGCATTTTGGCCCGTCGGGCTGGACCGGGTTGGTCGGGCTGCGTGTACAGTGTTGGGCCAAGCCAAATTGGCCCAACTGCTTTTTTTTTTTAAATTAAAAAGAAAATGTGAGGGTGTGTTGGTCAGGCAAGATGGGCCAGGCTAATTGGGCGAGTTCATCGGGCTAGGCCGTGGGCCGGGCCTCAAGAGGGTGGACCCAGACTCGGCCCGAACATCACAACGGGCCGGGTAGGGCCACGGGCCAAAATGGCAGGCTGGACCATACCCCATCCATTTCTAAACCCTAACTCGTGAATAGTACCGAGTGAATAGTGCTGGGTGAATAGTAACTTTCCCTCTTTATTCCCCCCAAAAATCGCAGAACGACATCTTGTCTTGCGTCACCATTGCTAGAAATTGTGAGGACTATCCGCCTTCCTATTAATCCTATTACATTTACAATATGCTTGAATAAAAAATATTTATTTTGGGATGTGCTTCAGTCTTAAAATTGAAGTGCAAATTAATATGAAAATCTGACCATTATGACATTCACTTCATGTTTGCAGCCTTTGATGCTCATCGTTCCTGATGTGCAAGACGTTTACACTCCTCTTCAAACTGATGTAATCGTTCAACTTGCTGAGGTAAGCAACTTAAAATAGCGATTCACATTTGTAATGCATTTTAAGATGTTTGTGCAGCAGAATTTTTCCTTTTTCATGCTTGTAAGTAAATTTTGCTTTCTTTTTGGGGATTTAGTGCCGTCAACATCTGGAGCAATTGCTGGAGAACATTCCAACCATGTTTCAGAGTAACAGAATTGCTGAATCTGCATTTGGTGCGGCTACCAAGGTATATTTTTTTTTTTGTTTAAAGTCAATGGTTAATGAATTTGGCCATTTTCCTTCTTTTACTTTTCTTTTTTTTTGGGTGGATAAGGAAACATTGAACCTTATCTTAATGATTTTTTAATTCTTTTACCCTCTAATTCAGGCTGCTTTTCTGGCGATGAAGAGCACAGGAGGAAAACTTCTTGTGTTTCAGTCAGGCAAGTTGCACTGTCTTTGTTTTTAGCTTCTGTAGCACAATAAAATATAAAGTTATTCCTAATTTTTTTTATGTTATACCTCATTCCTCTCTAGTAGGCGCACGTCTTGGCATTCTGCTGAACAATGATTAGTCAGCTACTACTAGATTGCTTTATGTACCTAGACTAAGATAATTATTGTTGTAGAGGAACAATTAATCTGATGACTATGGTCAAATTGTTAGATATGAGAATGGAACTGGAATAGTGAAATTGACGCAAATATTTGCACATATACCATTTTATAGCACATCGTTTGAATTTGTCTGATTATAACTTGATAGCTGCCATCTCCTCAATTTTTTCTTCTCAAATGTCACCTTTTAATGAAGTTTGACGACTTAATGATCTATTGGTCTATTTCGAGATGTAGTATTGTTGCAGTATGGTTATAGTTGAGATAAGGTGTATAATGATGATATCAGCTGACTTGGTTACCAATGAAAACACAGCAACTAGATCAATATTGAACCCAGAAACTGACAGAGTTGAGGAGTTGAATGCTTTCATCTTTATTGAGGTTTTATCGATGACTATATATGTGGAATTTATTTGGTGAAGTTCATTTGTTTCTTCTTTTTGTCTCTTATAGTTGCAGTTAGGGGTGTCAACGGGTTGGTTCAGGTTCGGTTCCTAAGGTACCCAAAACCGGAATCGATATTGCCGGTTCTTATCGATTCCGGTTCTCAAAATGATGATCCGGAACTAGAACTGATTATTTGGTTCTGGTCTGTTTCGGTTTCGGTTCTGGGTATATTTGTCAAATCTTGATAATATTACAATTTTAACACTATTTATATATCAGTTTGGTTCCAGGTTCCTATTGGTGTCGGGTCCAAATCTAACTACTAAGAACCAGAACCGTTATTTTCGGTTCGGTTCTAGTTCTGGTTCCTTTTTAGCAGTTCCCAAAAATTTGGAACCAGAACCAGTGTTTTCAGTTACAGTTTCCGATTCGGTTTTGGTTCAATGGGTAAAATTGGCACTCCTAGTTGCAGTGTGGTTGATGTTCTTGTGTTACCATTGCTTTGGAGTTTTGCTCTCGAGGGTCTGCTTGCTTTATCTACTGTCAAGTTTAATATATGATTAAAGGACAAAATTAGCATACTAAGGTTCACCTTCTTAGCATGAAGTCAAATTGGTTCTCTAATATTCTTGTTTCTTGTCTTAGTCTTTTATACATCACACTCTCCGTAATTTTATAGTGTGGCTCATAAGTTTTATCACATAGTAGTTGGTGTAATTTTGTGCATCTACTGTTCTTATAAATAGGGGACTATATACTTCTATTCCATTCATCCAACATTTTCTTTGTCTTCTAGACCTATATTGGAATACCTTATGGAACCAAAGCCTTTCCTACTTTATAATAGTCAAAGCCTTATGAACTGTTGTATCCATAATCCAATAGAAGTTTATGTTCCCTCTTATTTTTTTAGGATTCACGTCTCTTTTGAGTTTAAGCTGCCCATATAGTCTTCATTTAGTAATTTTAAAAATAATCCCTTACCAAGACTCTTTGGTTGTCACTCTTAACTCATCTAACTTAATTTAGGTATATAGTTTTCTTCTTCTCTCTCTTTCTTGTAAATAATTCTATAAATATCATTCTCACCCTCTCTTGTACCCAACCTATTGTATAAGTCATCATATGCCTTATGTTTTACCTCATTTACTACTTTCTTTGCTTCTTCTTTTTTGTAATTTTATATTTTTTGAAGTTTTCCTCACTAGTCGCTTCTAGTTCATTACCAAATCTTGTACCAGGAGATCTTTCTCTAATGGCCTTTTGGACCCTATCACTCTACCACCAACTTACTTTCAGCGAGTGTAGAGCTGTAACTTGGGCATGCTCAACTCGACTTTGGGTCGGGCTTGGGTTGGGCTCAGACTAAGGCCTTGGTCAACCCAATCCAACCCGAGCCCAATCTGTATATAATATATTTATATTAACTTTACCCCCATCTCTCTCTCTCTCTCTCTCTCTCTCTCTCTTGCGTCATCGCTCACTTTCTCCATCGACAGAGAATGAGAAGGAAAAAAAGGCGAAATCCAAGAGGGACCAAATTAGACCAAAATCCCACGATCATGTACGAGAAGTCCAACTCTCTAGAGCTAACCCTCCACAATGAAGATGAGGACTTCCAAAACTAGCAAAAAAACAACCATCGCAGGCATACGGTGACTTAAGTGAAGCGCTTGTGAAAACCCTCCTCAATCAAGCTTTTAGACTGTGCTACTGATCTCCATGAATTTCGTGCCAACACTGGATCCATTAACAAGCCAAATATTTTTTGCTTTCATGGGCAACAAGCTAAAAACCGCCGTTGTCGTGCACCAGAAGCCCATAAGGCCGCTAAACCTATCCCCAGTTTGAAGCACATTTTCGATGATGATGGGGATGATTGCAATGTTGAAGTCTCCCGTGGTGTTGAAAATGGAATTGCCAACAATCGAAGTACCATTTTCTATCTCTCTTCGTACCAACCTAGCCAACCTGATCGGTTAAGCTCGGGTTGGGCTTTGGTTGGAGCTCATTTTCTGTGACTTGAGAAGTCATATAGAATTCGTGACTCACTTCCTCACCACACACCTAACTTTCACTTTTTGAAACTTTTTAACTTTTTCGAAAGTTGTGCCGTGTTAGGTGTTTTGTGGTGGGAAAGTGAAAGTCGTAGAAAATGAACTCTTTTGGTTGACTCCCAATGCAACCCTACCCAACTTGCCGAAGTTGTAGCCCTAATTGAGTGACTTTTTGCTTTAGATGCCTCAAGAACTTCTTTCAACACTCTATTAATACATTTGACTATTTCATCCCACATTACCGTAGTTCTTGTGTCCAAACTCCATATTCCTTCCGATTTGATGTCTCTAAAAGACATTTTTTTGTCCTTTTAGGTTTTACCACCTTATTTTCGGGCCCTCCGACATCCGTTACTATCTTCTTCCATTTTTCATTCCTCATATGATGCAGGGCCTGGGGATAGGACTAAATCTTGGGAAAATATTTGGTAGGGTGATAGTAGTTTTCGATCGGAATTTCTTTTCCTTTATTTTATCTTTTTTCAAAAAACGTAAATATCTCATTTGGCTTTTCCATCCTCCTACTGGTAACTCTTGAAACTTTAGATTTTAGAGCTTTGAGGATGAAGAGTTGGCAACTCTATTAGAAAAATTGAAAGATGTACCTTTCTCCATTCGGCGTTGACTTAAGAGTTTGGTCACTTAAGCTAAGTTGTTTATTTTCCTTTAAATCCTTTTTTCAAATCTCTAATTTACCTATTGCCCGACACCTCATTTTTTTTCGCACAAGAGCATTTGGGGCTCGATTCAGATGAAATATAAACCCTAATTTATTCATAGGGTTAGGGTTTCATAATGAGAAAAGAAAGGATAGAAAGAAGAGAGAAGAAAAGATTTTAAGAGTGGGATACATTAAAGTGGCCCAACTCCCCTTTATCTATTTTTTTTTTTTATTGGTAAAAGATATATATTAAAAGAGGGCTGAGAAAGCCCTAAAAACTATACAGCAGGCAAGACCAAAGAGCAAATCCTGGAAAGGAAACAAGCCCCAACAAAAACGAAGAAAACCGCCCATTAAGAAATCATCCGATCCCACCGGAAAACGAAATCTTCGAATCTGAACTTCTTAAGCTCAGGGACAGCAGATGCCCAGTAATAAAGAGTGGCTATGACATTCAAAAAAATTCCCTCTACATTGGCTTCCTTATCTTCAAATGTCCTTCGGTTCCTCTCCTTCCATAACTCCCAACAAATAGCAAAATGAGTGATCCTCCAAAAGGCATGACAACAAGCTGAAAAGGCTTTAGAACTCCATCCTACAAATAGATCAAAAGGAGATAAGGGAAAGACCTAGGAAATCCCAAATAGCAGTGGGAAACGCTCCCATATCTCCTTAGCCACGCCACAATGGATGAGCAAATGGTCAATGGACTCCTCAGCTTGATGTCACATGATACATCGGCTAGGAATTTGAAATCTGCGTTTTCTGAGGTTCTCCACTGACAGAATCTTGTCAAGCATAACACACCAAGAGAAGAATAAAACTTTGGATGGGATAGGAGTGCTACACAAACGCTTTGCTGGGAATCCCCTCTGAGATGTGCCAAGAAGGGAGGAATAGAGAGATTTGACTGAGAATCTCCCCTTCGAGTCATGGATCCACCACCTTCTATCATCCACTCCATCCACTAACTGAACCCCTTCCAGACGATTCAAAAGCGAAGCCATCGTATCCATCTCCCAGTCATTGATACTCCCTCTATCTATTATACTTTATAATAAAATAGAAAATGACAATTTCCCGTACATAAACTGAACAATTACAAGTATGATCTTTTCAACAATCCCTTTCAAGTTGGTATAGATATCAGTCATGCCCAACTTGTATAAAATCTCAGACAATCTAGCCTTGGAAACACCTTTGGTAAGAATGTCTACTACTCTCTCCTCTGACTTCACAAATGTGTTACAAATTTGACTCGTCTTCAATTTTCTCTAATAAAATGCCGCTCAACTTTAATATGCTTGGTTCTTTACGTTTTATTTTATGTGTTCGCATGATATTGGAAGATAGCTAAGTTAATATTAACTGAGATAAAAGAGAAATTTCTAGTCATGCTGATCTCTTCATGTTTATTTGCAGTCTTGCCTTCAGTAGGATTTGGAGCTCTTTCTGCTAGAGAAGCTGAAGGAAGAACAAATGTCTCTGCTGGAGAGAAGGTTCATGACACGTTTTTTCTCATTTTCTTTTGTTTTTTGTTTGCTCATGTGATCACCCGTGTTAATCATGACAACAGCATGATCTGCATTGGCTACGTAATATAAGCTCTTGGTGATATATTGAATCAGTTACCTTATTGATGTATTTCTTTGCATCTTTTGTTCTTGATGGGGGCTTGTTCTTGGTTCAATCTTCTGTCAATAAAAGTATCATCGTCATTATCATCATAATTAACAGTGCATTATACCAACTATTTGGGGTTGACAACATGAATCCTGTTCTGCCATTCTATTCTATCTAGAGCCATATCTTCTTTTTAAAAAATATATTCTTAAATCTTTTCTTATTACTTCAATCCACGTCCCATATGGCCTTCCTCATGCCCTTTTAGAGTCTTCAACCTGCACCGAAGTGCTTTTTGCTGCTGATGCCATGCCCAAACCATCTTAGTCGACCTTCTTTTATTTTACCCCTTATTGGGGCTACTCCTAGATTTTCTCAGATGCACTAATTTCAGATTTTGTCCTTCCTAATCTTTCACTCATCCAGCTCCATGTCCTCATCTCTGCCAAGCTGGTTCTAAGGATATGTTGTTTCTTGATTGCCCAAATCTGTTCCATAAATCATAGATGGTCTTATTGTTGTCTGTGAATAAAAGAATAAAAACAAATCATTTGTTTCTAGATTCATGGTGTAACGCACACACACAAAAATACTGGCTGAGTAATTGGCACTTCCTTCTGATTTCTTATTCAAAATGCTAGCATGTTTACTGGTCTATATATTTTTCTTCTTTTCACCCTCTAGACCAGAATGCAAACAAGTTTGGAGGCATATTTTGTTGGTTGTAGGGGGTTTTACTTCTGATAAAGAATGAGTAATCTTGTGACTCGACAGAAAGTTAAATTTCATATCATTTCTACTGTCGTCACTACTAACCAAAAAGAGGTTAATCAAGGGTTTTTTTTTTTTTTTTTCTGTTCTGTAATAGTAACTCCAGTCTTCTGTGCTTCGATCAAACAATGGATTGTCTTTTCATCACTGACTTTGCCACAAGTATTTTTGTGTTTTCTTATGAAAATTGTGTGCTGCATTATTGGATTTCAGGAGCCCCACAAGTTGCTCCAACCAGCTGACAAGACTCTAAAGACTATGGCAATAGAATTTGCTGAGTATCAGGTGAGGTCTAGCTTTATAGTTTTCTCATCCACATGAGGAAAATGTTTTTCTGTGTAGTATTCTTATATCATATGATGCTTGATTTCTGCGTATCCACAGTGAATTTATCTTAGCAATGAAACCTGTGCATGGTGTTTAAACCTTATTAAGTCAAATTGTTTAATGACTCCAACAATGCTACAGGTTTGTGTGGACATTTTTATTACCACCCAGACATACGTGGACATAGCTTCCATCTCTGTGGTCCCAAGAACTACTGGGGGGCAGGTACTTGGAACTGTCACTCTGCTCTGCTTTCTCAATTATGTGTTCAAATAAAATTTTGGTCTTAGGACATGGCTATTATAAAAAGATGGTGTCCTCGTTTTCCAAATTAGGCACTAAATTTTTTTTATTTATTTGAAAACTTATAGTAATCCCTAGATTATTTTTCAGTTCTTAGAAACAAGTTGATTGTTTTGGAGCATTATTTTCTACTTGCTGTAGATACGACTGATTTCAAGATCCTTGAAATAAAGGAAAGAAAATTTCCATGATAACTCTTCACCCTTTCTTTTCTCTTTTTTTTTTTCAGTGATTTCTTCAGTGGGCACTATTTTTTTCATGTACGGATGTACCTCTATATTCCTGTTGTTCTCTATCTGACTTTTCTTTAAAAGAATTTGTGTATGTAGCCCTTATCAAAGTAGAGATTCTTCAGAACCAAGTGCATTTTCATAACAAATTAAATTCTCTAGTGGGTTGTTTCCAGGTTTCAGTTTCTATCGTTATAGGGAATCTACTTGTTTGTTTTTCCTATTGCAGGTATATTACTACTACCCTTTTTCAGCTCTTTCTGATTCAGCCAAGCTTTACAATGATCTTAGATGGAATGTCACGAGACCTCAAGGTTTTGAGGCAGTAATGCGTGTTAGATGCAGCCAGGTTAGTTCATTGTCATGTCAAATTCTACTTCTCTATATCTACTACCATTTATGTTTAGACTGCTTTTAGTAATTAAAATTTGGGTTATATGATTTTTTTTGTTTGAAATGGTTATCTTCTTATTTAGGGTCTTCAAGTTCAAGAGTACTCTGGAAGCTTTTGCAAGCGCATTCCCACTGATGTTGATCTTCCTGCGGTCAGTAATCCTCTTATAATAGTAGCCATACGTGCGGAATTAGAAATTAGAACTAGTTCTAGTTTGCTCCTGATGTTAAATAAAATATCAAGGCCCCCATTTTCTTTAGTATAATAATTCCTCACTAGAAACTCATTGACAGTTAGATCAGTGCTACTTACATTCGTTAGTGTTTACAATTGTAAAAAAAGAGTTACTTGATTAGCTTTAACCTTTAGGAGAAGGCGTTTTGACTGAGCACATGAAATTTCTTTAAAAGAAAAAGGGATGCAATAACAAGCACCCACAAATAGATCAGGTTGTTGTGAAATATGAAGAACTTGGGAATAAAACTCATTGTAAGTACATCTATTATACTTAAACATTTGGTGAGCTTACATATCAGAAAATAAAAAGGACGGGGAACAAGGCAATATAAGACTTGTGTTTATTGCTATTTAATGGGAAAATCCACATCTTTTTTTTTTCTTTTCGATTGTGGCTTCTAAAATTGATATTTTATTGGCAATTTTATATTGTAGTTTTCTTTTGGATTACAAGGTACTTTTATTACTTCTTTCTATATTCCTCAGTCCCTGCTATTGTTAAGACAGTTATAACTCCTGGCTTCCATTTGAATATAGGGATCTTTAACCTAGTACTTGCATCTTATCATATATAGAACACTTTTATGGATAGGGTGGTACTGCACTAATGCAGTCTAATTTCTATCTGTAAGAAAGTTTGTGTTTGTACTGCAGATTGACTGATGACACTAAAATTGTGATTGTACCACAGATTGACTGTGACAAAAATATAATGGTCACCTTCAAACACGATGATAAGTTCCACGAGGGTTCTGAATGTTCCTTTCAGGTACACGCTGTAAAATATTTTGTAATCTTCAAGCATTTACTCCTCATTTGTTGTGATTCTGGTTGAGTTTATTTTGAAATAACCCGTGCTATGAATTTTGACAAAGGAAACTCTTCAAATTGTGATTTCACTGTATATTTCATCGTCCAGTGTGCCCTTCTTTACACAACAATATATGGCCAAAGAAGAATCCGAGTTACCACATTGTCACTTCCATGCACTGCCGTGCTCAGTAATCTATTTCGTTCAGCTGATTTGGATACTCAATTTGCGTGTTTCTTGAAGCAAGGTGAATGATTCTATACTTCGTTTTTGGGATAAATCTATAGACTTATTGTAGATGGGAATATACCTTATATAAACCTATGTTTACCTAGATACAGCTCCAGTTCAGTGGGGATAAAATGTCTATTTGCATTTAAACTTGAAATTGAAATATCAGAGATGTATATTGCACCCTTTGAGGAACTAGATAGGATAGCGGTAAACAGAAAATTATCACACGTGAAGCATATGTAGGGCTTTGAAATGCACCATTGTCGAATGATTCAGATACTTTTTCTGGAGCTTTTGCCACATTTTTTCAACTGTTCAGAAGAATGAGATAGATCCAATAGTTATAATCACCAGGCTGCATTTACTTGTATCTGAGGAGATCTTGTATGTGAGGGCCATTACTTGGCTGCTATTCCGCTTATAGAATGGAATTGCCATGTATAATAAGAATGTAGATTTACCTGGTTTTTTTCTCCCTCATAGTAGTTGATTTTTCATTATTTATCTGCGATGAAGCTTCTTTTCTGATTCCCATTCCAACAACTTTTAATCTTTGTGTTATGCCTAGAGGTGGCAACGGATTGGGTCATCCTTGTAACCCATCCATGCTGAACTGGTTACTAGTTTCCAGACTGCCCTATTAGAACCCAAGTTAGTTTTGGGTTGGGTTTGGGCTGACCTCAACATGTGCTGAACCTGAACTGTTGCACCCCTAGCGGTTTCAGAGTGGGTTTGGGTTGACCCAAACCTGTGCTGGCTCTGATTCAGTGCCAACTCCCTAGTTATGCCTAAACTCTAGAAGTAGTTCTTTTGCTATGCCTGCTTCTCTATGTCACTTTGTAGAAGCCTTTGTTTATTATGTAATATTCGAGTATATAATTTTCATGGAATAATTAATTTATTATCTCTGTTTTTGCTCTTGTGCAGTTGGAAATGACATTCCTACCACCCCTCTTACACATGTGCGGGAGCAAATTACTAATCTCTGCATCAACATTCTGCACTCATATCGTAAATTCTGTGCCACAGTATCATCATCTGGACAGCTAATTCTTCCGGAGGCACTTAAGCTTTTACCCCTATATACCCTAGGTATTTCTCTGCCCTTGCTCGTGATATTTTTTTAGTTATTTGGACTCAATCAGGTTGTAGCAGTGAAACTCAATACCTGTGGCATAGTTGAAGAACTTCCTTAGTTCTCTCCTTTCCTCTCTCTGATAATAATTAAATGTCTTTATTACTGATACAAATAAGAAAACCTAATAGCTGTTGACTTTTTGTTTATCATGCCTGTCTTTTTGCTTACTCGATTAGTCATTCCGACTTTTGTCAACATAATAAAAGCCCTTGGTATCTGGCAACCTGACAAGAAAAATCTTCAACCAATTGTCATTCCACACACAAACAAAAAAAAATGCTGCTTCCTTGGAAAGGTCTCAACTTTCTTGTTCTCATTCTTCCTGCTTTTTTGTTTCTTGCTTTTTCTGTTTCAGCTTTGGTTAAAAGTATAGGGTTGCGAACTGATGGACGGATAGATGATCGGTCCTATTGGGTCAGTCATGTTGCCTCTCTTCCTACTCCATTGGCCATTCCTTTGGTCTATCCAAGGATGATGGCAATCCATAATCTTCATTCAAAGGTATGGAATGCTAGTTTGGGTTGAAGTCATTTTTTTCTTTTTAATGTTTTTCCTGTAATTCAATTTAAAATTATATCATCCCAACAATGCATGGATGAAACAATTGCAATATTTCTGTGGAATCCACAGGAGGGTGATGGATCTCTTGTTCCCCCTACTGTTCCACTTTCCAGTGAGCATGTAATAGAAGATGGAATCTTTCTCCTGGAAAATGGTGAGGATGGTTTGATTTATGTTGGGAAGGCAGTGAACCCAGATATACTTCGACAACTATTTGGCGTTCCTTCCATTGATGAAATTCCTACCCAGGTATTACACAGTCCTGATTTATAGCATTGAATGTCTGGTTGACATTGAGAGTTGTTCTTTCTTCTTGAAGAAATTTGTAACGCCACTGGGGATATTGGTTGGTTTGGTTCTCTACATACATATAACTAGAGATACATATATGTATGTATGTGTTGGGGTGCTGGGATATTAAATATTAGAACACCTGATTGAAGTGTGGTTATTGGTTTGCCAAAAGGAAGTGCTGTGGCCTTTTTTCCTTCTTCTTACCTCCCTTACCAATTTGAAAGTAGTACAGCTTGGGATGCCTGTCTTATTTGGATGGTGCTTTATACTGTAACTCAGAGGCCATATTTACTTAATTGTTTTGGTAAAACTGAAGCCATGGATTTGATCCCACCCTACCTATCAAAGAAAAGAAAGTAATTCGGCTAAATATTACTAGCTTAAGAATGCCTGCATGGCTAGAATACATATGCTCTTGTGACCCCAGGCAAGTTGTCATAATCATTGTCTTATTTGTGAATAATCACTACCAGAGTTGTTTTAGTTTCTAATTTGTCTTTGATATGAATGGAGCCTTTGGCGATGCAGATACTTATGATATTTAAAAATCTCGCAACATATTCAGAGATTTTCCAGAAAAAATTTGGAGCATGAGATTTGTTATTATGTCTGTTATCACTGATCTGCAGATAATATTTAAGACTAGGGATAAGGCCTGGGTACTAACGGAATGGATTAATGCTAGCAAGACTAGGTTGGTTTGGAACCTGGCTTTGTTGGATGCCACATCAACCCTAGAAACCCCTAGGTGATGGGCAAATGAATACAGATGGCAGTCCAGTCATTACCTCTTTTCCATAAAGGTTAGCACGAGAATACAGGATGTGTTGGTTGCCTGTCACCTAGGGTCTATATTGCATTGATATGGATACAGGTGTCAGAGTCCAACACAAGTTGAGAGTGTCCGATTTGGCAAACATTGAAAACTATGATTCGAGGGCTTGTCAGCTACATTGAATAATGCGAAATAAAACAATTGTTTTTTATATAATAATAATCAGGATAATAGTGGATAATGTGATAAAAATATCTCATGATTTGTATCATACACTTAATAGACAAGAGAATACATATATATAATGTTGTATTTGATGCTTAGAAAACTTCAATTGTAAAAGGTAGAACTCGTAACCTCTGTCAAATGTTACTTGGTATCTTGCAAGTAATGAAAATAAACAGAATTAGTAGTGTCACACCGGAATTAGTAGTCGTGTCAGAGTCTGACATGTATCTGACACAGGTACTTCGCCTGTTTAGAAGAATCCATGCAACAAAGACTGGGTTGATGTGGCATCTAAGCAGCCACTGCCAGCCAGGTTCACACTGTGGAACCGTAGTTTTAATGTCATTTTCTTAGAAAATGAGAATGGCATGTATTGAAAATTAGCTGTTTGGCATTATGCATGTGGTTTATTACCATTTTCAGGAATGGATTCTTTTCTCAATGATGCACTGCTTATCATTTGCCATAACATACATTTTTTTTCTTGTTTAGTTTGTCTTGCAGCAATACGATAATGAGTTATCAAAGAAATTAAATGATTTGATTAATGAGATAAGGCGCCAGAGATGTTCCTACCTTCGGTATGACGGACATTCTAACCTGATGGATTTTGTAACTTTTTTTTATAATGATTTCTATATTGAAGCTTTGCAATGTATGTGATGATATACATGTGTTGTCCTCTCTAATTTATGAGTTCCTCTCTTTCTTGTTTCCAGTTTACGGTTGTGCAAGAGAGGAGACCCGTCAGGTTAGTTCAGCAATACAATCATTTTTTCTCGACTCCTAGGCAATCTCAGGCTGAACAACGTTTAGAAATTAAATAATAATGGATTACTGAAACTAAAACCACCATCTGATCAATATTTTTGCCACCCGTCATTGCATTTTGAATCGTTTTTATTTATTTGCAACGGAACGACCATTTGTTCAATTTTTTAATTAACCAAAAGAATGTTAAATATCATATGATTTGATCATCCGCTTGGTTAGTTTTTTTTACTGTGGAGAACTCCTTGGTCAAACCTGTTGGTTGGGTGGGTCTTAACCTCTCGCTGCATGTAACCCATCGGGCTGGGGGAAAACGGAATACCCATGACACATCCCCATTTCATTTACCCTGTTTCCCCGTTTGTCTGGTCACATGTTCTTTCTTCATGCAGGGATGTTGTTCCTCTCGTACATGATTGAAGACAAGAATCCTGGTGTCCTCTCTTATGTCGAGTTCCTTGTACATATCCACCGGCAGATCCAAACGAAAATGGCATGAACTCTTGATGGTCTCCATAGGTGAAATTTTGGTCAATACCACTCTTGAGAGTTCTAAACTTTGATCTATGCAAGCATAAGAAGGCAGAGAAAGAAAACATCTGTTGCGATCTTAAATGGTATTCTGCCGCCCAACCCATTATTGTATAAGAAGGAAAATCAAGCGTGGTTATGCGCTTTTGTAGTTTTTACTACTGTTGAGTGGGTACACCCGATATTCGACTGAGAAATAATAAATATTGTGTGGATTTTGCTCTGAATTGTTTTTTTTTTTTTTATCTATTTCATTATTTGTATTTTTATTATTTTTGTAAGTCGAGAATTTTGAAGAGAGAGGAAACTGGTTTCTATTATTAGTCAATCCGGCCGTTCCGATTACTTGCTTTGCTGTCTGATGAGAATGGTTGTGCAGGTTAACACTTAGACTATGCTGATCGGATGATTCTGACCATTCAATCGAATTGATTTTTCAAGTATTCTAGTAACATTGTCACAGGGTTGCTTTTAGCGCCATTAATTTTCGAAATCAATATCACCAGATTTGGGGTGGCGGGGCCCATGACTGATTTTGGTGACTCGCGATCCATGAGGCACTAAGAGCATCTCCAACAGCTATTCATAGCTATTTGGATATTTGGCTAACAATCAGCCCTTTTCTTACCGATGGGAGTTTTGTCAAAAAGGGGTCGTCTCTAATTGCTTCTTCAAAATAGCCACAATATTTAGTAAAAGGACGAAAATAGCCCAAATGAACAAAAATGTATTATCTTGCTCCATTACTTCTTCTTCAGTTGCTTTTGACTACCACTAAGGCATTAACATCTTATGTGTGTTGCATCGCTGACCAATAGTAATCTCACCCCATGAAATCAGGTGTCAACCTACGTATAGTTTTGATGATCATCATCGTCAATCACCTTAAACCCGAAGAATAGAAATGATAAGTCAAATCATCGGTCTAGATTGATCAACCACTGGGGGGTCATCGATGTCTGTTCTGATGGCAGCACCTGAGATGGTTCCACAGCTCTAGATACACTTCAAGTTCATGATCTCAACACTTAACCAAATTGTATCCTATAGCAATTTATTATATCAAAAAAATCTAGCGTTTGGTAAAAAAAACACCAAGAGGTACTGTGGGACCCACTGCTTGGGCAAGCAGTCCAGGACTCCAGGTTGATAGGAATATGCACCCATTGATAAGAATTGTCCAAAGAGCTGAGGGAGATTTTCAAGCGAAAATGGGCGTATGCGTTGAAGAAGAGAAGAATCGATCAAGGAGAGAGAGCTCTCTCAAATTCGTTAATGGTGCATGAGGGGGTTGGGAAGAACTCATCAGGCCCTTATCTTATTGAATACATGCAGCCGTTCTCTGATGCGCTTACAGAAGTGACTCGCAAATCCCCTTAAGGGTACCATGTCGAGATAGAAGGATCCAATCCATTTGCCCAAGTTTAGATTGATGAAGCTTTGTAGAGCGTCTATGTTTATGGACTCCTCGTATCTCTTCTGGTCTTCTACTATGGCGGATGATGACTGGGTTGCGTGAATCTGAGGTCTCCGAAACGAGGGAACAAAGCGATAAAATGGGTTTCTTTTCGAGAATTTTACAGGGGGTTTTCAGATCCTATTCGAATTTAGGGATTTTGCCATGGGAGCTACTGAAATGGAAGAAATTGATACCATGGATTGTATTTTGCAAGTTCGAAAAACCAGTCTCTCTGCTCTTTGTTTCTTTTGGACAGGTTACTGAAAGAGTTTGGAGGAGGTGGTTGAAGAGATCGTCGAAGGAGTGTGCGAGGAACGAGGGTAAAAAGGTAAAGTTGATGTAGCGAGAAGATATGGCAAGGAAAAAAGTTCGCCAACATTGGCGGGGTGGGGAGGGGTTTTAGTTAACCCCTCTAAATAGCAAGGAGGTAAGCGACCCCACGGGAGGACGATTTGGGCGCTTTCTTCGTCAACTTTAGCTTGGCGAATCTTTTTGACGACCTGTTGGAGATGCTCTAAGATGGGGTATTGTGAACCATCTAATAATGGATTCCACTGAAGAGACTTGCCATGCCATTATCTATTCTACGTGGACAACTTCAGTATTTTATTTTCTAAATTGTTCGCCCCTCCAAACTAATCTTCCCAAAAAGCCCCTACAATCACTCATGTGATAGATGTACTTGGAACCGGAACCAGAAATTCAATTTCGGTTCTAGATCCATTATTTTGAGAACCTGAACCGGTAAGAATCAACACTATTGGTTTTAGTTTTGGATACGTTAGGAATTGAACAGGAATCAACTAGTTGACACCTCTAGGTATTTCCACCTTTTACCCTCATTTTAATAATGGGTTGGGCTCAGGGGACTCGTCTTTCCACTCTGTGTTCTCGACGGTAGATCCTGAGAATCCAACAGTGGTTGATAGCACTGAGCTAGCATCACTTTTCGCCAAAGCAAAACCACCATTGGATTTTTTGAATCCACGGTGAGGTCACGAGTGAAAGGACGAATCAGAAAGAGGCCAGTACTCGGAGCCTGAGCCTTAATACTTTCTAAGTTATAAAAGGCAATTGTTAAAATGACATGGGCAGCATCCTCTAAAAGTGTGCAACGTGGCTCATATCAGAGATGGTCAGTCAACGAAATTTACTCGGGTGCTTTCACAATTTTTGGGGTGCAATTAAATTTTCCCCTTGGAGTTGCTACAATTTTTAGATTCACCCCTCCAAACTAATCTTCCAAAACTGCCGGATGAAACCTCTTTTTCCCACTCCTTCCAAAAACGCCACTGCAATCGCCCACGAGGTTCCGCTAGTAAATATATAGAATTTTTGAATTCTTCCAAGGAGTGAGAATGAAAGATGAGGCGGCGCCAAAGATAGGTAGCCTCTTGTAACTTCGATACAACAAAACCATCAAAATCCACTTAATTTTCCACCGTTCAAAAGGGAAATATCTATGATACCGACTTCTTCTACATCCAAATTTTGATGTAGAAGTCACTCAATCCCTTTGCCACGTAGTACTCTTCCGGGCCCACTGGCCCCCTGAATGTTTTGACCCACATCTTGGTGGACCGATACAACAAAAATTAGTGTGAATAGTGATTCTAGCCATTGGATTTAAGCACTTTTTCATCATGGGCTTGGAACCAACTCATAGGCCCGTTCATTAAGCCCATGATGAAAAAGTTTTCGAATCCTATGGCTAGAAATCACCAATCATGCTGATTTTTGGTATGTAGGTCCATCATAGTTTGGGCGAGATTGAAGGGGCAAGTGGGACCGAACGAGTCTACTAGGTTGCAATTTGAGGGACTTCTGCATCAAAAATTTGATAGAGAGGTCTGCATCAAAGAACAGCCCGTTCAAAAGAAGACTAAATCTTAAAAGGTCACGATCATCCTATCAAACTCAGCTTTGACCTAGGAAATCTAGGTGGGACCCTGATCCAAGATGTCCTATTCATAGACAGTCATCTTCGTCTCCTAGACTATAGATCATCCCGGGAAGAAGAATAAAGAGAAATCTTGAACCTCGTGAAAAATGACAAAAGCAAGGTTTACTATCGTCCACGTTTATCTTTCTTCACCTGCGTATCCTATTAAAGACTCTTCTCACCGAAAACGAGACCCTAAAACCAAGTCACCCTCTCCTTCTCTCTTCTTATTAGAGGAGTAGTCGGAGAACAAGAACTCTCTCTCTCTCTCTCTTTCTTATAAATAAGATTAATCTTCTTACATTTATCTCTTCTTCTTGTCGGTGATTCAGGTATTATGTCCATTATATTTTTGGATTTTTTCAAGAGTTGAAATTTGGATGTTTGACTTCCATTATCATGATTTTTTCTCTGTTTCAATATTTGATTTTAGGGTTTATATTTGCTCATTCTTATCTCTATGCTTTTTTTTTTCCCGTATCTGTTGTTGTATTCGAATGCTATCTATGATTCTGATGTTTGTTTTGCTTGTTCAGAATTTTTTGATTGATTGTTTCGAAGGTCTCGATACTTTTGTCCCTGTTCTAGAGATACGGATATTTACTGGATGTAAAACCCTAGAAAATAAATAATGTAATCTCGTTTTGTTCCTCTCTAGGACACGTTTTTCTGAGTTCGAAAATCCTCATAATTTTTTATTTTCAACATTACCTTTTTTTTTTTTGCGTTTAGAGGGAAATTGATCCCCCTCGTTTTTCTGTTTTCTTCAAGCCTGCGATTTCCTTCCCGTCTTCGACCGTGACTTCTCCTCTACAAAATCCACCCCGAGTCTCGCGCCTAGTTGCTGCCTCGCCGGCCACTGCTCCACTTTGACACACCTTAAGCCCTTACGCCCTCAGTGCAAGGTAGAGAGTGGATAAGCTGTGTCATCACTATTGATAGAAGAACAGAACGTTCCTCCATAGAAGAAAGTATACCTCTCTGTATAAAAACCCTCTCTTTCTTCTGAAGCAGAGCTTCTTCGCCTTCTCACTGCTCTCACCACTTACAGAGTAAGCTTTCTCTCCTTAGATTCAGTTCTGTTGTTCAAAACCCATTAAAACCCTCACTCTGTTTTATTGCAAGTCTCTTCTGTTCTAAAACCCTGCTCTTTTTTTATTTTTTATTTTTTTATTGCTTCTTTTCATTGATTCTCTCTCAAGCATTTCTGGTTTTACTCTACAAACATTTGGGTATAAGTTTTGTGTAATATAAGTGAAAAAAACCATGGATTTGGTAGTACCTGCAAAACAAACCCATGAGGGTTATCCTCGTTTAATTGTGTTCAGAGAGATAGCAGAAAGAAGAATAGGGATGGGGATAGGGTTAGGTTTAGGGTTTATTTTGACTTCAATTTAGGGTTTATTTTGTTTTGTAGTCCCTAAGTTGGTATTTTAGGGTTCATTTTCACCTCGGCAGTGTTGAAGACTTCCTTCTTGCAATCAGAAAGAATACTAATAGATTACTTTAGAAATATAACTATAATTTAGCTTAGATAATATCAGATTATTGAATATCATAATTAACAGTTATCTGTTGTCATTTCATGTTTCCATGTTATATTAAATATGACACTTCAGAATTCTGATTCACTTGTCCAACGCTTTGTTGATCATTACATTTGAACTTAGACTGAATACTTAGATTTTGCAATTTAATAATCTCATTTAGTATTTTGCTTGCCGATCCATTTTCATAATTTTTAGCCTTTGAAAGGTGAATTCATGATAAATTGTAATTAATAATGAAATTCAGAGTTGTACTGGTGTTACTGTTACTTTTGGTGGATTTAAGCTTGTATCATTTGTGGTTGAAATTCCAAATACAAGCTTGATGGACAAGATGAAATGACTCCAATGTATACTCCAACGAAGATAATATGTTTTTGAATTCCGTTATGATTCCTCAGTTAAAGTCTTCTACAGGCAACAACTGTGTCAATGACTTATATCGTATGTGGATGCTAATTTGTCAGATTTCCCCTCATCTTTTTAGTTCTCCAAAGATTGCCTTTATTTTATTCCGTAAATGCTTTTGCACAGGCCCAACCTTCTTGTAGCTGAAGAGAAACTTAGAACAAAATTCTCTTTGTATAACCCTCTAAATACAAAGTTAATAACAGTGACTGTAGGGACAAAGTTTTGTTGTTCTGAGTTTTATAAATAAAAAAATCTATTTCTTATTTTGAAAGTTAACTTGTTGCTTTGTACCCTTTCTCGAGTAAATTATCGTCATTGATCCTGTGAATCTGCATTATCTGCAGGCTGTTTTTTATTTATACAAATTATAGAGCTGCTTCTTGTTAGTGGGAATCATGGCCGGGGCTCTGGTTCAGTTAACAAACCTTCCTGCTGTAATTGTTGGCAAAAATCATGGCCAACTTCAAGGATCTGGAAAAAATAGGACTGTCAAAATGATGTGTAATATCCAATCAACGCGTCTGAGAATCCAAGCACCTTGCCTGACAATGCGGGGTTTCTCAGGATTGCGGGGATCCAATGCTTTAGATACATTGGTAAAGCCTGGCCTTGATTTCCATTCCAAGGTGGGTGCTGCAATCTCTGTCCCACGCGGAAGGGCTAGCCGATGTGTTGCTAAAGCTATGTTTGAACGCTTCACAGAAAAGGCTATTAAAGTTATTATGCTTGCACAAGAGGAAGCAAGACGGCTAGGCAACAATTTCGTTGGCACAGAACAAATTTTGTTAGGTCTTATCGGTGAAGGCACTGGCATTGCTGCAAAGGTTCTTAAATCCATGGGAATCAATCTGAAGGATGCTCGTGTGGAAGTGGAAAAGATCATTGGGAGAGGAAGCGGATTTGTTGGTGTGGAGATACCCTTTACACCTCGTGCAAAGCGTGTTTTGGAACTGTCACTAGACGAAGCCCGCAGCCTTGGTAAATTTTATATTTCGTAATTATCTACATGCTGTTGATCTACTTGTCTTTACCCATCGACTCATTGATTTGACCAAGGCCCGATCTGTCAGCAAATCTTGGTTCCAATTTTTTCGACAAGTGAAATTATCTTGTTAAAGGAAAGATGAGAAAGCGTTAGGGAATATGATACCCTGTATGCAGCAGGATTTATATAATTTTTTTTACTAATAAGTCCTATATTTGCACAAGGGATAAGCTTATTAATTCTTGTTGACTGTTCAGGTCATAACTATATTGGATCTGAGCACCTGCTTCTAGGATTGCTTCGTGAGGGTGAAGGTGTAGCAGCCCGTGTGCTCGATAACCTAGGTGCCGATCCAACTAACATTCGCACACAGGTAAGTTTGTAATATATCCTTATCTAACTTATCAAAAAAAAAAAATATCCTTATCTATGTTACCCAGATATGGGGTTGGGTGTTGGATATGGGTACGTGTCCCAAGTGTCGCACGTGCCCAACCGCAAATTTTGGGGTCCTTGGACATGACTAGATAGGTAATATTTTAATATTTTTAATATAGCGTTTATTGTTTTACTTTGATGATATATTGTGATTCTATTTTTATTCTATGTCAGTCATATAGTTGAATAGTGAATCGTATGATTCATACAAACTAGTTTTGTTTTAGGTTAGGGTTGTAACTTATCATTGTAAGTATGGATATATGTTATAATTTTCCTTTATTTATATATAAGCTTAAACACTTCACTCTTTTTTTTACTCAAAAGCCCTAGCTTCTTATTCTTCTTTTATCACACATGGGTGTGTGTCCGACTCATTAGGTGCATACTCAAAATAGAAAAAAATGAGCTTGGAAAATCGGACACAAATTTGGTGGATCTAATATGGATATTGTACCTATACCTGTGTCGTGTCGTGTCGACACGGTTATGGTGGGGTAAGTAGAAGGGTCTGGGTATCATAGATCCTTATTATTTATCCACCCAATTTACTGAAGACATTCCATGCTACGGATTCCAAAATGATATTCATCATTATGAAGAATCTGAATTTTATTGACCCAAATAGGTTGTCCGTATGGTGGGTGAGAGCACAGAAGCTGTTGGTGCTGGAGTTGGAGGAGGCAGCAGCACCAATAAGATGCCTACACTTGAGGAGTATGGCACCAATCTGACAAAATTAGCAGAAGAGGTATTTGTATTCAGTTTTCTTCTCGATGACTCCAGTTGGAACCTGTTGCTCTGTTTACTATACTATAGTGTCTGAGCATGTTTTCTTTCCTTTCCAGGGCAAGCTGGATCCTGTTGTCGGAAGACAACAACAAATAGAACGCGTGACCCAAATTTTGGGTAGGCGGACAAAGAACAATCCCTGCTTGATTGGAGAACCTGGTGTGGGGAAAACAGCAATTGCAGAAGGGCTCGCTCAGCGAATTGCAAACGGTGATGTTCCAGAAACAATTGAGGGAAAGAAGGTGTGGATAAGCTTATTTGACTATTCTTAATGTATCTTATACATAGACACTGGTTTCAGGCATTTATTTTGAGTTGTCAGACATGGGACCCTTGGAAACCTGACTTGCGAACACATCCTTAAGTTATATGATAATATGGGAAGATATATGATTACAGTAATACAATTCATGCAAGTATAAGATATGTAACATGTGGAAATGCATCAAAACTTTACAAGTAGTACATAAACAATGGTAGGAAATGAAAAAAAAGGATAATGGTTGTGTTGTTTGAGTCCTTAACACACATGTTTGGCATGCGATTTCTTGAAAAATGGAGTGTCCTGTTTGAGTGTTGACATACAGATCTGCTCAACCATAAAATTGTTATTTTTTTAAACTTTTTTTCCACAAGATCGTTCTTTCTTCCTTTGGGAAGAGCAGGAAGGAGCTTCCCCCACCATCTGATGGGCCCCACCTTGGAATTGGTGATCCTAGACATTGAATCCAATTCATCACATTCTTTTTAGGGGTGATGGAAAATGCGGCGAATGGTCGAGGGAAAAAGTCTGTAAAAGATTGGATGACTAGAACCATTTGATTCGGTTGATTGTCACCTAGGGTATATCCTTGACAGCAACCATCAAAGATTGGTTCGTATCTCCATGCATTGTGTGCCATATTTACAGCATAGGCAGAGGGAACAACTTCTTTCCGCTTTTGTTTCATGAAATTGTCGGTTTTCTGATCGTATGACCTTTTCTTGGTCATTTTTTAACTTACTAGAGGCATTACATACTCATCACATGTCAGATTTTAATGCAAAGATTTGTTCATGCTATTCAGGTCATTACCCTGGATATGGGTCTTCTCGTTGCTGGTACAAAATATCGTGGAGAGTTTGAGGAAAGGCTAAAGAAGCTGATGGAAGAAATCAAACAAAGTGATGAGATAATACTCTTTATTGATGAGGTACACACTTTAATTGGAGCAGGAGCAGCCGAGGGAGCAATTGATGCTGCAAACATCTTGAAACCTGCTCTTGCAAGAGGCGAACTGCAGGTAACTTAGCTTTATTGCTTGCACATGTGATCTTCTACTCCTCACATCACAGCTTTAGTTGTCTGTTTCTTAAGAACAGTTGTCACTGGACATACCTTTTAACTTGACAAGCTGGTCAGACTGGGCACAAATCATGAATTTCGTTACTCTTGCCCTTGACCCCTCTCTCCCCAGCTGTATTTGAGAAACCTGTGTTCTCCAATACCATGGTAGGAGACATTGTTTTTTCACTGGGGAATTGTTCTAAGCTGAAGCAGTTGTCCATATTCATCCATGGATTAGCCCGTGAATCATTTCATTAAATTTTATGAAATTACAAATAATCTGATGAGTTGGGTAAACCTGGTGGCACTTAAGCTGCCCAAGAAGCAAATTGTCAATTTTGTGTATATATCTTGAATTCTTTTAATCTTTCTCCGATTGGTTTCTTAGAAGTTTTGCTGTAATTTTTATCAAATATCAAGTAAAAGGAGAGACTGCAATGGACTCCTGGGTTGTTTCTAAAAATCCTTTTAATATTTTATCAAATCTTAACTTTGAAACTTCTAGGGTTTTATCGATTGTAATTATAGGTAGACAAAGTCAATACCTTTTAGCATTTATTATCCTCTAGGCAAAGTGTTAAAATTAGATATCATTGTATATTTCAGTCAGCTTGAAGAAATATTTCATCACAATAGAAATAGTGTAAAAGTTTTGGATACTATAGAAACATTATTGAAATTATAGAAAAAATAAGGAAACATGCAGTGATATTTTAGGAATAATAAAGAAGCATGGCAACATAAATTTATCATATTATAATAAACAGCCATTTTGTGTAAGAAAAAACAAAATCAACAGCTTTTAACACAGTTATCTGAGACTCAGAACTTTGAGAATCAGACTTACACATTTAAATGTTCACAAGTACGTCATTGAAATGTATGAAAGCAAAAAATAGCTGTTTACAATCTGAGGAGGTTACATGGACCTATGACCTATTATGGATCTTATAATGTTTTCTGATGTAAAATATAATTAACGTAATTTATAAAAAAAAATTATTTGTTAAAATTAACCTATACTTATAATAACGCATTGGAGTTCATATATATTAATTATTGAACTCTATATGTAATGGTTTCCCATTACCTGTCTTATATGCTATTAATTTATTAATTTCCATACATCATTCATAATTATTGTTTATTTTTTAAAATATTTTTAAACGAAAGATTAAAAAATATGTTGAAATGCTAATATTCCAGTAAAAAAAAATTCCTTTCAGTCCCTGTCAAAATGAATATTTCAGTATATTTCATCGGAACACCATGCTTCTAGGGTTGATCTTGTAATTAACACAAACACCGGAAACCCTGTGTTTTCCCGTAACCCTATTTTTTTATTCCGGCTGTAGATTTATCTCTGAGGAGTTCAAGAGTTTTTTTTATCAATTTTTCTTTGTTTTGTTTCTATCTGCTCTATATAATCATAATCATCTTAGTATTTTTGTCTGAATGATGTTTAATACTTTTGTATTCCAGTTATAAGCATGATCATGAACAGTATTATTAAAAGATTGATGGTTTCTACTGGTTTTCATTGTTTATAAGATTTATTTAATTATTGTTATTATTATTTTTGTGTTTATAAATAAATGATTCCTTCTATTGATTTATCCTTGTTGTTTTTCGGATCATTTCTTGATTATTTGATATGAGACGGGATGTGTAAATTTCCATCAGCTTAAGTAAGAAACTTTACTTCAATTAAATCATCTAGAAACAATGTTTTATCTTCCATTGTGCAAAGGTTTTATAAATAATCTTCTTGCCTTCACTTGGTGCAGTGTATAGGTGCTACAACACTAGATGAATACAGGAAGCACATTGAGAAAGATCCGGCTTTGGAAAGACGATTCCAGCCAGTAAAAGTGCCTGAACCGTCCGTTGACGAGGCCATACAGATTCTGAAAGGGCTACGAGAGCGATATGAGATTCACCACAAGCTACGTTACACAGATGACGCCCTGGTTGCTGCTGCACAGTTGTCATACCAATACATCAGGTTAGTGATGTTAAGTTTTCATATCAAGCGATCCCTGTTCTGAACTTCTGATTGCTTAATCAATGTGATCCACCAGCTGCATAGGATCTTCCATCTCAAAATTGAAAAGAAAAATCAAGTTTTGTTTTATTTTTCTAACGAATCTTTACAGATGGGAGTATTGAATGTCTGCATCTTTAATCACTAATTGATTGTGATCTGTAAGCTGCACAGCAGTACATGTGGACCTACTTGGGATAGGACCAACCAACAAATGGATTCTTCCGTAGGTCAAGGATCAGTCTATCTGGATGGTTGTAATCGTTTGATTCATACATTTCTTTTTCTGGGCTGTTCATATTTCATTTGACCATTTTGAAGTAACATTCATGTGGTTGTGATGACATCCAATTCATGTGGTTGTGATGACATCCAATCGGGTTGTTTTGTATGTAAGAATACATTGGATCCACTGAATGTGGGGTTTTGCCCCTTGCACACATTTAATTCAACAGAGCCAAGGTTTTAAATTTCGACCGAAACGTCGAAATTTCGGTTTCTGTGAGTACCGAAATCCCCGAAATATAGCTTTCTACACTGAAATCTGAAAATTTCATCCGAAATTTTGGTTTTTGACCTCACCGAAACCGAAATTTAAAACCTCAAACAGAGCGTTATAGACCATAACGAGGTCTTTAAAACTTAAACCCTAGGTTGAAGATTTTGGAAGATAGGATCTGTGTGGGTTTGCTAACATTAGGATATATCAATTGGACACGTGGTTTTGCTGCTTCGATAGTCATACCTTTAGTATTGCACGCGAATTTGCCAATTTTTCATGTAATGATAGTGTAAATAGGTGGCATTTGTGGGTAGCACATGCCATTCTTTAATCTTTATACCTTATTAAAGTTTCATCTAGAGCCATACACCTTCCTCTTTACAGGTTTGCATAGTAAGATACAAACTATGTTTCAAGCAATTAATTGTCTACTGAAATAAAGATCCTATACAAACTATGTTTTAAAGGTAACTACATTGCCTAAACAAGTGATAGTTTTCTTTTAATCATGGGATAAAACTTATCACAGTATGAAATTATGGGAGAGAGTAATAAAGAAAAGATTACGACCAGAAATAAAATTTTCAAAAAATCAGTTTGGTTTCATGCCAGAGAGGTCAATGATCGAGGCTATATTCATACTTGGATAGTTAATGAAAAGTTTCGAGAAAGAGGAAGAATCAACACATGGTTTTTAGTGAGTTAGACAAGCATTAGAGAGTTAATGTGGGGCTATTAGGAAAAAAAGGAGTCCCAAGTATTAACATTATCAAAGACATATATGCGGGAGCAATAAGTGAAGTCAGGACAATTGGTGGTGAGATAAGCAAGTTCCCAGTTACAATGGGTTTGCACTAGGGATCGGTTATAAGTCCTTACCTTTTTGTACTAGTTATGGATTAACTGCACATATTTAAGGGGAGGTCCCTTGGTGTATGTTATTTATAGATGATGTAGTGTTGATTGATAAGGAGGGTGTAAATGAAAAATTAGAACTATGAAAGGAGGCTTAAAAACCAAGGTTTTTCAAGATAAGTAGCACCAAAACTGAATACAATGTTACTTTAGTATAGATATTGGTAGGGATGAGCTAATAGTCATGATTGATGGATAAAAAAATACCCCAAAGCATTTTGGTTCAATTATTTACGAGAGATCGGTGAGGATGTGACTAATAGAATTAGTGTTGGATGGTTAAAGTGGAGATGCGCTTATAGAGTTTTTTGTGATTGACGGGTACCCATCAAGCTAAAAGAAAAATTCTATAGGACAATTGTGAGACCAGCTATATTTTATGGGGCCGAATGTTGGGTAGTTAAGAAACTACAAGTTCATAGAATGAGTGTATCAGAGATGAGGATGTTCAAATGGATGTGTGGAAAAACTAGGGAAGACAATTAGAAATGAGGATATTTAAGGAAATATAGGAATAGCTTCAATAGGAGATAAAATAAGAGAAAGTTGATTGAGATGGTTTGGGCATGTGTAACGAAGGCCAACGATGGCACCAGTGAGAAGGAGCGTTTTGGTACAAGTTTAAGGCTTTAAAAGGGGGAGAGGAAGACAGAAAATGACATGAATGTAGTAAGCAAAGATTTGAAGATTTACGCTTTGACAAAAGATATAGCTTTAAATAAGGTCAAATGGCGAAATAGGATTCATGTTGCCGACACCAAACATTTGGGATAAGGCGTAGATGATGATTTATGTTTCCTTGCAATTTTTTGCTGAACCTTCACCATTATTTGTGTGAGATTGCTTAGTTTCTTCTAATTGCTTTATCATGGTAGGGCTTCTTACATCTATTATTCTGATGGATATTTCTGTATACCAGTGACCGCTTCCTCCCTGACAAAGCGATTGACTTGATTGATGAGGCTGGTTCTAGGGTTCGGCTTCGTAATGCACAGGCATGGTTTCGTGTTCCAGTCATAACAATATCTTTTTTCTGCTCCATTTCTGTAAATTAAGTGAGTCATATCCTGTGTTCTATGCAGCTCCCTGAAGAAGCCAGAGAGCTTGAAAAAGAGCTCAGGCAGATCACGAAGGAGAAAAATGAAGCTGTTCGCGGACAAGACTTTGAAAAGGTACTTTGAACATTCTGTTATTTCTATACTTTTATTAATATGGTTATAGAAAATAAAGTGTTATCTAATCCATTAAGCAGCTAAACCCAATAGTATAGTTACCAAAAAACAGAAACATGCATGTGCTAAGGTAACAGAAAAACATGTAACCATGGCCTAAAGCACGCCCATCTTTTAGGGGATTTTCCTTCTCCAACCTGACCTGCTCATTGTAAATGTGTAGATATTTATATTACTTGATACAAATTACAAAGCACCGAGTAGAATTCCGATTTTCAATGGTTTATCACAGTTGCCTTCAGGCTTCTACTTTTCCGATTCACAATCTATTTCTGTCTGCTGGGCTTACAAGTGCAGAATTGTTGACAGGCTGGGGAGCTGAGAGATAGGGAAATGGACCTCAGGGCCCAGATCACGAATCTCATTGACAAAGGCAAAGAAATAAGCAAGGCAGAGAGTGAGGCAGGTGATTCAGGTCCAGTTGTGACAGAAGTTGACATACAGCACATTGTCTCTTCATGGACTGGGATCCCTGTTGACAAAGTCTCAAGTGATGAGTCTGATCGCCTCCTCAAGATGGAAGAAACACTTCACAAGAGGGTCATCGGTCAGGATGAAGCTGTAAAAGCTATCAGTCGTGCCATCCGCCGTGCCCGTGTTGGACTTAAAAATCCTAACCGGCCAATTGCCAGCTTCATATTCTCTGGTCCAACTGGTGTAGGAAAGTCGGAATTGGCAAAGACGCTGGCTTCCTATTACTTTGGCTCCGAAGAATCTATGATCCGTCTTGATATGAGTGAGTTCATGGAGAGGCACACTGTCTCCAAGCTCATTGGATCACCCCCGGGTTATGTTGGCTACACTGAGGGTGGTCAGCTGACCGAAGCTGTTCGTCGCCGACCCTACACTCTGGTCCTCTTTGATGAGATAGAGAAAGCTCACCCTGATGTCTTCAACATGATGCTTCAGATTCTGGAAGACGGAAGGTTGACAGACAGCAAGGGCAGGACTGTGGATTTTAAGAACACACTCCTGATAATGACATCCAATGTTGGAAGCAGTGTGATTGAGAAGGGAGGTCGGCGGATCGGGTTTGATCTCGATTATGATGAGAAGGACAGCAGCTACAACAGGATAAAGAGCTTGGTGACAGAGGAGCTGAAGCAGTATTTTAGACCAGAGTTCCTGAACAGGTTGGATGAGATGATCGTCTTCCGGCAGCTGACAAAATTGGAGGTGAAGGAGATTGGAGACATAATGCTCAAGGAGGTGTTTGAAAGACTGAGGGGAAAGGACATAGAGCTTCAGGTGACAGAGAGATTCAGAGACAGAGTGGTTGATGAAGGGTACAACCCGAGCTATGGGGCAAGGCCATTGAGGAGAGCAATAATGAGACTTTTGGAGGACAGCATGGCGGAGAAGATGCTCGGAGGAGAGATTAAGGAAGGAGATTCAGTTATCGTGGATGTTGATGCTGATGGTAATGTGACCGTGCTCAATGGTAGCAGTGGTGCTCCTGAGCCATTGCTCCCAGCAGTACCTGTGTGAACTCATCCTCTTATCCCCATCTGACCTCCACCAGTCCGTATATTACTACATTCAAATAGGTTTAGTCTTTTGATAAATGAACTGCTTTGCAGTTACGTGGGTGCGGGTTTAAAAGATCGCATTTGTTACACGTACACCACACCACGCTCTGCATGCACTAAATGATGTTATTTATTTAGTGATTGCCCCTGACTTTTTGTTATGAAAGGGGACGGAAAAGAACACATAAATGAGAATGGATGAGGGTAAGAGTCCATTTCTCTCTGTTTACTGAGATTTGCCCTAAACAGGGATGCAACAATTATGTTTTATTATAACTTCATGGGACGACGTTCTTTCTTGTTTGACCCCAACTAAGAACTCAGTAGAGCTTTTTTAAGTTTGAATATGGCTCAGTTTTCAGGACCCCCATGAACAAGGGAACTATTTCTAACACGGGATGTCAAGCTTGAAAGTTAAAAGGTGGTGGGTAGCCTGAGTCCGGGTGGGTCTGGTGGCATACTGGGCTGGGGCCTGATATAAACAAGCCACGGGCCTGAACTGCATGCTTCGTAACCGACTCTGCAAGTCTTTTGTTCAGTTTGGCACAATGGATGAGCTAAAAGCTCAGCTCCTTTGGATGAGAGAATTGAGCGGAAATTAGTTAAAACTCTTCTTGTGTTTCATAGTGAGGGATAGCATGAAGTTTAATGCTTCGCCGGCCAATCATTCATCATCTATCCATTTTTCTGTATCCAAGGTCGTCCAAAAATCATTTCACCAAATTGGCCAACCACTCCCTCCCATTATCATCGTAAGCCTTGTTCCTCCATTGACCGCTCCCTTTTTACCACATAATATTATTTTATTAACAATTAATTTCTCCAATTTGCCAACAAGAATAAAATAATAATAATAATTTACACACGACGTACAACAAACAGGAGCCCCACCCAACGGCATAGTTGGACAGTGCGTGCTACTTGTCACAACCTTGGACGAGCATGGGATCCGATACTCTCACATCTCTCTCCCTTCATAACTTTGTTGTTAGTTGAAGGCTTTTCTCATATCGATAAATCAGTTAAATTGTTGATCAAATCCTCCAATGATTGAATGCGACTGCTTCTTAGTTGGGCTGACGCTTCCACCTCTGCCCATCTTGAGCTCACTCAAAGCCTTCTGTATTTCCATGGTCATGGCGCTGTCCACACTCCCCGATGAGATCTTTCTGTGAGACTTTTGCACATGGAGCTTGAGCGAGTTACTGCTCAGACCTGCATTCTTCCCACAGATGGGGCACAGTTTCATAATTGGCTTCCTCTGCTGCCACTGCATTGAAACCTTCCCATGCAGTTTCCTATCTAGATCCAAAAGGATCTTCGCAAATCCATCATTGGGATGCACCCTGCGGTGGGCCATTTTTAGGGTATTCCATGCTTGTAACAGAGTGAAATTCCTGCAAAAGTAAAAGGTGTTTCAGTGATGGAACTATTCTTGATTGACCAAAAACAATCACAAGGTGTTACTTAAACCAGATAACAGATTTGGAGGTTAAGATAACAGAATGCCAAATAGTGTATATGGAACACATGCAGGGGGTGGGGCCCAGCATCCAATGGGTCTAACATGGGCATCCCTCAGGCCAAAACGTTTCCGTGTTCAGATGAACCTAATCACTTGTTTGGTTTTAATCATTTTCTGGAATGTTCTCGATGCTTTTGCTGACTATCCAAAATAATAAAATGCATCAGATATCATCCAATAGGGTCATGTTTTGGCATATGAGATCTCTTCAGTGGAAACCCCCACTACATGTATGCCACATCGGTAGGCATGCAGTTATATTAGATCCTTCCTTCCATTGTCCACCTCTCAGCGTATTTCCTATTCTAATTATTCCTTACTTCCTAAGCATCAAGTAAGCAAGAACAACTGTGGCACTTCTACTTCTGCCTTCGAAACAATGAACCAGAACCCTCCCGCCCAAGTTCTCAACATTTCCGATGAAATCAGAAGCTTCTTCAAAGATATTGCTGATTCTGGTATCCTCATTATCGCATATCTGTACAGTGGGGGAAAGTCATGTTTTCAGTAACAAGCAATACCCAAGAATTGGCAATCGGCAAAGTGCTAATAAGTGGTTACAAACTTGTCGTCCAAGATAGAATTGAAGCCATCAAGCAGATCACAAACACCATTCAGGGAGTAGATATGGTAACATACTAATTGGATTGGGAAATATCAAAACTAGAATCCATGATTTTATTGGAAGGAATGCTTACCTATCATCTCCCCAAATATCAGAACTAACTCCACGATTTGACTAGGTATTAAAAGGCAGAGCAAGCAATGAATTGAGAAACTCATTACAGAAAAGAAATGGCCCCCAGAATGTAGTTCCGACACTAATTTTGACAGCCACTCAAAAATGAAATTTGAGCCTTCCAGTATTCACAGTGGTTTTAACGATAATGGAGAAGTTATCCATTTTATTTTGTGTGTGCCAGCCACTTCTGTGTGTGTGTGGGGGGGGGGGGGGCTTTGCAGCTGGGAGTGTAATCATATCAAGTATTTAAGACTCTGAAGCAGGAGAAAAACAGAAATATTGCAGAGGTACCATATCAAATTTAATGTAGTAGTCACTGTAGTGCAGGATTTTAAATTTCGACGAAACTCACGAAATTACGGTTTTGGGGTAGCCGAAATCGAAATCCCAAAAAATTCAGCACTCTTCAATTATTCAATATTAATTAGAGAAGAGATAATTCAGGCATTCTTTCCATTATTAAAGACAAAAAATTAGATTCCCCTATGGGAGATTATAGAGAGAGAAAGAGATGAGTTTTCCTTCCGATAAGCAAAGGATAATAGTATACCATTTATAAATTTTCCCGAAATTTCACCTATAGACCGAAACACAGGTTGAAATCAAAATTTAAATCCTGCTGTAGCGGGGTATGCTAATCAAGTGGTTGCATCCACTTGAGAAAAATTCAACTTTCGAGCAAATTCGTTCAATAATGAAGAGAACTTACAGACTAGACTTGATTTACATCACATCAATCAAATATGAAGCATATGCATAGACACTAATTTGAGCTTTAAACAACAAACTGTAACTTTATGCAGACTTACCTACCTGTAGTCATCTAAAATAATTACAAAAATGAAAAGAAAGTAATGAAGACCTCCTAATAACTGAGCCTAAAAGCTCAATCATTGCCGTCCTTGCTTCATTTATTCTTCACCTAATTCATTGACCATAATGTGATCAAATGGCTAAAAGACATCTACACCATCCATTCAACCTCAAACACATCACTATCTGTGTTGAATAAATGATGTAAATTGGGGCAGGACAATCACTAAGCCATGTACTTTTTTTGACGAGTAACACTAACACGTGAATTTCCCTAATTGATAAAATTAAAAATATGAAAACAGAACACGAGTTCATGAGAAACATTCATCATTCCCTGATTCCACAGTCTACACTAGAAGTGGAGCAAGAATACCATACTTCAAGCAAAGTTAACTATATCTCCTAGTAAGACTTTAATTATACAACCAAGAAAACACTGATGTTGATTTTGGTCAGATTTATAAATGAACCATTAGCAGTCTACAACAGACAGAATTAACTCTAAGAGTGAAAAATAAGGGATTAAAGCACTTACTGAGAAATTCTTGTACTCAAAAAGATCAGGATACTGAGAATCAGACTGTCCAATTTCATTTGAGCACAAGCACAGTATATGTGTGATGCCCAAATGTTGAAGAGTGTATACAGATCTTGCGGCCATAGCTCCACCAATAAAAAGGTTGCTTGTAATCAAAGAAGGCCTCTCCGTGTTTGCAGCATCAGATATTAACGCTATCCTCTCGAGAATGTGCTCAAGTCTGACCTGTACCCAAGACCTTTTGTTTTATTTTCACTGAGTAGATCTGGACTGCAAAAATGAAAATAGATTCTTACCTTCAACTCGTAAGCATCTACAACGCTGTTATTTTCACTCCCTTCAAAAAAACCTGTATTGAAATTATTCTCCTGGCACAATTTAACAGCATCTGTTCTGAGCATATCATTCCACTGTTCCAGTTCTCTGTTTAATTCGGGATCAACCTGAGATGAAAAGCCTTTTCTAATGTGGTCAAACCATTTAAATTTTCTAAATGACTAAAATAGTACTCCTTCCATGGATTTTCAGACCAAGAATCTTCATTGATACACTTATAGGGTGCTTTATTCTGGTCCTATTTGAAAATTAAGCATCACTGAGGATATTTAAGATAACTGTGACGTCCACCAATGGAATAGCGGTACACATAGCACAAGTGTTGAGGATGAGACCCACCATTTAATGAGTACCACCTAGGATATCTACTATGTTCAAATTGACACAGTTAGATGATCGTAACATCTGTACAGAGCAATATATCAGATGGTTAGTGGTTATTTTTGGCGCATGCTCCAAGGTGAGCACCATCAAATGATGGTTCCCACTTGCATGCAAGGCACCTCTACCGGTGTGTAATTGGTAGGCATTCACCGTGACCTGCCTGATGGGTACATTTCAGATGATAAAGAATTAACTTTCTTTTGCAAAAGCCAACACACATTGCAGAAGATAACCAACAAATGTTATTTTCTTCAGGAATATTTTGTACCTTGGCATATTTGTTAAAATCACGGAGCTTTGCTGTCAGCCGAAGGCTACGAAGAGGCTCTCCACTCCCTTTGAAGTACTTTCCATGCCAATTCTCCCGTGAGATGGGATAAATGGAGTCTGGGCTTTCTTTGTACACCGGAGGTACCGGAGGTGATGACCTGGGAGCTGTTCTCTGCAATTCCGAATCACTTAAATCCACATGAGTCTCACTGACGAACCGTTCCTTACATGCAAGGGAGAAGAAGTGAGCACCAGCTACAGCTGCATGTGATGGTGAATCGGGAACCCCAAAATCCTCCTTGTCAAAATCCCCTGATGAACTTCTGTTCATATTTGTCAGAAACAATCTTAAGAGGCTGTCCAGTTTCTGATAAAGTGTAAGAAGAAATATATGGAATCCCAGCAGGTCCCTAAGAGCTGCACGAAACCCACTTCGGAATTCATTAACTGTGGTAATGTCAGATAAACACAAATCAGTCTGTCCATCAGCCTCTTCTGATAAAGGACACCCTACTTTTCCCCCTGTTATGTCATGCAAGAGGCTTGAGGAGTACTCGACACTGTTGAGAAGGAGCTCAACTAGCTTAGGATAATGGGCATGGTCATTTGCACGTTTCCCAGCAGGAGGACGGCGAGGAATACCAGAGTCAATTGCAACAATATGGAAATCACCAGGTTTGGAGTTCTGGTTTTTTGGGTTCATGTTAGTGGATTTAGGTGGAGTCATTATATTCGAAATATCTGGGCTTTGAGATATAAGTTCGGGTTTACAAGTGTTCAATCTGCCATAATCCGGGTTGGCTCTTCTCTCTTTCCGACCAGTCCTAATTACCCTAGGCTTATATCTTTGGGTTACGGAATCAAAGGCTTCCTTCAGTGCATCCATGTTTGTAGAGGTCACCTTGTCAGCAAACAGTAGATTTGCAGAATTCCCCCGCCACCCGAGCTGACGACAAGGGAGTCTATCTTCATTCCTGATAACAAGGTCCAACATCAAGATCCTGCCAAGGGCTGCCGCTGTCCTTTCAGCAGCTTCCTGCGAATCAAATGCACTTGCGCTTTCTAGCAGAGGAGATCCATGAACATAACTGGAAAAACAAATTAAAGATTTTAAGTATTTGCAGGACACCAAATCACAATGGATTTTTCATTACTAGGCCACATTTCAAGTGCATTGCAGCATGAAATTTCATGCTTCCTCCCTGGCCGTCGCTCCATGTGGCACAATGAGACTAGAGTTTCAATTATTGGGTCTCGCCTATGAGGTCTCCCAGGCTCTTGATTGGATGATCCTAGCGATCCAAACAGACATTTACATTTTTCCTCTCTGTCATCCATGTGGTGAACATGCAGAGAAGGTGGACCATGATGATCTACCAATTTGAAGAGGCTGATTTTTTCATGCTTCCTTCCACACTTGCTCCATAAGGTGCACATGATGGGAGGCTGCACCAATCAGTTAGTGTCTCCCTTATGAGATCTTTACCCCAAAAACCCGCCTGACCAAATGACTTAATAGAAAAAAATTCAGGTTAATGGCTAATCCAAGAGATGGCCAATTGTTTTAGTGGACTCTTCTCCCCTCCTTGCATATGTACTCTGGGACAGAAAATGGGGAGGAAGCACAGAAATGTTATGCTGCTCCGTTATTAAATAACAACTTGTTCAAAATAAGATTAGGTTCTGTTTGTACTTCATCAGAAAAAGGCATCTGCTCAGTTCGAGAGCTTCCAACAGCTCTGAACATGTCACTTCACCAACATCATCTCCCTCCATTATTGCCACATGCCTTGCTTTTTCTGCACCGTCCTTGATCTGTTGCCATTCGGGGCTAAAATTGTGAACCACTCTAGCCTGAAATATTCCAATAAATTGTTTTGAAATAGAGTTAGATCCATGCTCCAATGCGGTAGAGGTATAAAAGACTGCTGCAGTGATAAGACACAACTTGTGGAGTTTGGACTCCGAGCAATTTTGCGAATTCATAACCCAGGCGTTCTGATTGTGTGGCCATCCTTGAAGAGGATATCTTAATGACTGATGCAGCTTCCTTTGGGAAAGAATCATCATTCACAGGCCTATTGAATAGGGCAAAGAAAACAACTCCCCCAGAATTCACAGTGACCTGTATGCGCCCAATAGAACATAAGTAAGCCGATAAGAAAACAAATAAGAATATCTCAACTTTCTTTCCTGTTTTCTCAAAAAGGATAAACAATTCAGTTATCCAAACTATCAGCAAAAACAGTAACCTGTTTTTTTTTCGCAATCTTAAGTGAGAACAGAGATTAAACTCGTGCAGTAGGAATCAAATTAATACCCTTTTTAAGTCCTGGTTTTGTCTCATTTATGTTAATAACTCCCTTGGCCCTTCTACTCACCCAATACTCCTTTTAGTTGAGGATTCCACATGCAAATGCAAATCATCCAGCTACTCCCCAAAATTAAAATATATGTCCACCTCTTACTGAATTTTCAATAAAAAATAAAAGAGAAATGTCTCTGTCATAGCCCATTTAATCCCTAGTTCCTCTCCCAGGTGCACTTGTGGCTAATCATCATTGTCCATTTGACGGGTACCATTAGAGGACCAACATATCCAAAGATGAGGATCTCGAATGATGCTAACCATCTGATAAATGTTTGTCTTTTTTTATGGATTATTAAATAGATGGTCCAAAAAATGAATCATAATGTGATATGTAGCTAAATATTCATTTCTTTTTTATTTAGATTTATGCCATTCTAAAAACATAAGGTAAGAAAGATGGCATACCTCAAGAGCTCTATTCGTTTCATCCTCAGAATGTTCAGTGCTACTACTATGTTCAGTATGATGTAGGGAAGACAGCATGTCCCAAGAAAACTCACTCGACTCGACATCAAACATAGCAGCTTTACCAAGTCTTTCCCACAAACTGATATCTGAAGCTTGCTCAGAAGACTGTAAACATCTTGATTCTGCAATTGGTTCTCCTGCACTGTAGACAATTAAATTTTGACATATTTTCACAAATTATACTGAAATATTTCCATTCCCACAACGACTAAAACGAAAATTTATTGGAATATTTCTGCATACAATTTTTTCATTTTTTCATTTAAAAATAAATAAAAACTAATTAATAATGATGTGATGTAAGGATTTAGTAAATAAGACATGTAATGGAGAATCCCATTACCTATAATTTTTAATTACTAGTATATATCAAGTCCAATGGGTATGATCCAATTTTGTAGAAATTCAAAATTTTAAAATAGGAGACTCGTAGATCATAGATTCATGCGTTTATGAGCTCCTTACGTTGAAATGTAGCAGTTCTTTAGCTTAAAGTACTTAGATTACATGAATATGAAATTTAAATGTCTATCAAAGTCTGAATCTCAAGTACACGTCAGTATGTAACAAGTGCCTACTAATCTTGCTTGCTTACTCTAAATGATTGTTTATAGTAGCATGATGAATTATAAATGTAGTTTTATGCTTTTTTTTTGTCAAGCCCCAAATCTAATAGCAAGGCTTTTTTGGGGCATAACCTGAAAATTCCATAAAATAGGTGACCAAGATAATCCATCATCATGATAGTCAATTATACCTAACCATCAGATACTATTGCAACGGAATAATGAACTTCAAACTTTAAAATAAAGAAACTATAATCCACCCATATGTGGCATAAATAACATCAACAAATGGCATTATCTATGCCTCAATAACTACTAAACAATCACTAATAGTCTACTGAAAACAATAATTAACGCTAGAAAATTCTTAAAACATCAACTAACTCCATAGCACCAATCAGCCTCTCTACTTAAGGTTACTGCCTGAAAAGAATGATCAATAACGAAGTGATCATAACCAGCTCAACGAGAACTCGCAACACACATCACAATTCATTTTATGTAGATGTTCAAGTTAAATAAAAAAGCAATGGAAAAGTAGAGTAGACAACAATTGTAATGCATCATTAATTTATAGTTCGGATTAATTTACCAATATGAGAATTAAAGCAATTTACCTGAAATATTCCAATACATAAGAGTCCATTTTAGTGTAGTTGAACCAAACTCTCGCACCCACCTGGGCTGCATAAGTGGTCTGTTTCACCCACACAGCCTCGATCAATGGATAATCCTATTTTGACATCAGGTAGGATTAGATTGTCCAAATGATTTCACCTGATCAAGGTGTTCCTCTTCCACCGAAGAGCGTAGGGTCCTGTAATTTAATGTTTTAGGGTTCTACAACCGAGTGACGGGACCCACAAAAAATCTCTTTTAGAAGCATAAATCCACAGATTCTATTCAGCGTAGTCCTTTCACTTTAGGGGTTTTGAACCCATGACCAAGCCATACTATGCGATTTAGGGATTTGAATCTAGGGACCTTGACAGCCTAGTCCTGAATATGTATTCTAATATTCCGATTCATTACAAAGCTCACGGAATTTTAATGCTTGTGGACAAAATTACCAAAATATCTTAGGGTAACTGCCACCAAGTAATGAGTCTAGAATCTAGATTACGTGACTTCAATTATCACTCATGGTGAACGTCTCTCTAACAACCAACGCTCGTGTGCATTATAGTGATTCTAGTAATAAGAATCATCTAAATGATTGTTTGTAGTAGCATGATGAAGAATGAGTGTACTTTCATGTTTGTTTTACAATTTACTAAAAAGTAAATGCATATTCTATGTTTTCCCATGATTTCTGTAATATTTCCTTTATGAAAATACTGATAGAAACATTTCTATTTCCAAGTGATAGCAAAATATAGACCAAAATTGAAATTTAAACCTTGATTATAGATGGGAAGACCATTGTGATAACTGCGTAACATGGACTCTTCAGTATTCATTATTGTTACATCAGCACACGAGTTGGTTGCGCATCAACACAACCATTATGAAAAATTCTAGGTAGTTTTTAGTTCTTTGTCTCTAGCATTAATCATGTATTAATTGTAAAGATCATTTTTTGGATATGTCAGATAAATTTATTACATAAAAAACTCAGAGAAGAGAGTTCCCTATGTAATAATTTTTTTTTTATATATTTTTCACATGTTGTAGAATTATAAGGCTAGTATGCAGGAGTAGGACTAGCCCCTTCGCTAAGAGGTTCCTGCAATGATTCTACTGATCTACCTAAGCTTTTTCCTATTTTGTAAATTTTATCACTCTGGGAAACATAAAATTCATTAAATTATATTATACATTGTCCCAAACAAGTAATACCGAAACATTTCTTCTAAATTTTCATCTTGCGTAGCGGTAATTTGGAAAAATACTCCATGACATAAGCAGCATTACTAAAAAACATTTAAAATCCACAGATCTCCATCGAATTCGAACTAAATCAACGTATACTAATCAAACCTGGTCTAACATGCTTGAAACAGATCCTCAGATCGTAACATTTCAAAATTAACTGTAAGAGGGGGAAAAACCTCAATGGCATAGTTTTGAATTTCGGAGGGCGGTTGGGGAAGCCAGAAGAGCGATATCTTCCAGTGCGCTTACGAACGGAATCCAACCATTGAGCGAAACAAAACACCGGACCCCCCGTTATGTCTCCTAACAAATACAACACCTGAAAAAACACGGCACGATTCCAACACAATGACAATTATTTCAACGAATCTGCGAAAATATTTATTCTACATTGTAAGAAGAAGGAAGAACTTACACGAGAATTGATGGAAAACGGCGATGGACCTCCAGATACGTCCGATGCGAGATTGAGATCCTTCTTGTCCTCTCTTTCCTGCAAATCCAAAAGAAGAGGTGAAACTCTAGAGAGAGATAGATATATAGAGAAAGAGAGGGAGGTGATATTTGATCAGGGTGCGGCTTACATGTGGATCGTTGGCTAGTGAATCTAGGGTTTGAGTGATGATGGCAGGCTCCTCTTTTTCTTCCTGAGCCATTTTTTTTAAAAAAAGTTTTTCAAACAATGAAGGAAAGGGCGTCAAAAATTGCAATGCACGGAACGGTAACGGTGACAGTTTCTCTTTTGTGGGCGCTAAAGCTCTCCGCTTTTTCTGGAAGGTGGTGGAGGTGGTGATGGCCGAGGTAACCTTGCCCTCCCCACCCCCCGCGTAAGTTAGCTATTGTACGCAATTAGTTCAAAGTTCAAAGTTCAAACTGTCTACAAAAGTGCAAAGCGTCGGTTGGCCAGCCATGGAATTATAGTTGCAACCTTAGAAAGTTATAACATGCTTCGGTGATACAATGCTGTATATTCTACTTGTTACGTTTTTGGAGATCAATGGACGTACGGATGTTTTCCCACCCGTTGGTAGGCCTACAGAACAAAAATCAGCAAGAGTTATGAATCATAACTGTTGGATTTGAGTCCTTTCATGGGTTGATTTTTAACCGTAGGATTCTAGCATTAAGTGGGTAGCCAATACCAATGGATAAAAATCACTAATCAGGCTGATTTTCGTTCTACTTGTCCATAAAATGGTGAGAAAAATATCTGTACGATCAGTTGTCTCCAAGAGCTTGACACATAGAACATACAAGATATAGCATTGTGTGATACCCTTGGGTCACAACGCACGATATATAAAATTTTACTCGCTGCTTGTTACTTAACTAACTCCTGCGATTGTTGAATAGAACATTGCTGACGGGCGTCCGTCATCAATGTTAACGACCAAACATAGTGTGAGCCACGTCTCTCGGAGCATCTCGAGGTCCTCGTCCCTTTGCCATATTTGGGTAACAATCAACCCTTTTATGGATGATAGCTTTAACAAAAAAGTGTTATCTCGCTTCTTCAAAATAGTCAAAAAATTTATTAGTAAAATTAATACTTTATCCTTTTTAAATTATAAAATAACTTTTGATCACTGAAACTGTAGAAGAGTAAAATGGTAAAGTTTTAGTTGGCGGGAAGACACCACGAATGAAGAATTTTGCTAACATTGGCAGGGGGAGTTTTTTTTAACTAACCCATCAAAATAGCGAGGGAGTTAGAGACCTTGATGGAGGATGAATTTGGAGATTTTCTCTTAACTTTGGCTTGGAGAATGAAGATAACGACGTGCTGGAGATGCTCTGTATGGATAATCAACCCACAAAAATGACTCCAATCCAACGCTTAAAAATCACTAATCAAGCTGATTTTATATGTCCACCTAGGGTTGCACCAAACATCATATGTTCAGTGATCTATAAGAATGTGCCACATGGTCCGTCATCAATTGTCAGCAAAGTTAATTCAGTTTAAGAGGAAAGATGTACATGAACTCGTACTATCCTAGTTATATATTAGGGTTATTGACAGTAAAAGCCAAACATATAGTGACGATCACTCTAGTGGCCGTCAGTAAAGGCCACCTATAGCAACGGTCACTCTTGTGGTCGTCGGTAAAAGCCACACCTATAGTGATGGCCGCTCTATTGTCCGTCAATAAAAGACTTTTAGCGACCATCATTTGCCGTCGGTGTATGCTAATTGATTGTCGATGAACATAGTTTCGCCCTGCCATCACCACCTTTTATACGGGAAAAATGAACTTTTGACAACTATCGTTCCTAGTGGTTGTCGCTAATATCTTTAGCAACTAAATTTTTAGCAACGACCAGGCTAACCATTACTATAGGCTACAACGGTATTATTAGCACTAGCATTATTTAAAATTATTAACAATATTTTATTTTGTACACACCAAGTGAAAAGGCCGTTACGCACAACCTCGTTAATAATTCATCCCATATAAGTGGTCTCTGGCATAAAAAGTGATTTTTTTTTTGTAGTTTTCCATCGGAATCTATAAGTCGTTATGGAAATATAATCTAAATTTTTATTTGAAGTCCATAAGTAATTGTTAAACAATTTTTTTCAAGAATATTTTTAAATAAATTAATTAAAACTTAATTTTTTCTTTTATAAAGTTTTATAATAAATCATTTCTAACTGTGTTACGTAAAAAATGATTTAAATTAAGACATGAATGTGGTTTGAATATAGAATTCAAAATCCGATCCCTCTACTAAACCGAAAGTAATTCATGTTTATAATAATATTAATAATATACTTAATAGTTTCGTGGCAAACTACCGCTTGATCAAAACTAAAAGAAAACATGCTCCTTCTGGAGGACTGTTTAGGGTCATTTTCCTAATATCTATATTTCTTCTAGACGACATCTTTCAACATGTCTTTTGAGGTGGTTAGTGCCACTCGTAGAAGCACAATTTAATAATTTAGAACAATAATGACAATATGCATTTAGTTCAATTCAAGAATTAGGAAGAATTAAAGTGGAACTATAGATCCAATGCATGTTTGTTTAATTCATTTACATTTTTAGAGGACAATGCCTCATTTGGACTAAGAGATCCATGGATTCTATAATTATTTAATGAATAAGTTAACTAACTAAAGGTGGCATTTGGTAAACAACTTAATTTCAGCACTTGTCACCAAAACCACTGAAATTAAATGAAAAGTAAGAAATCACCCTCCCTTCACTTATTGCGGTAAGTGAAAGTATCTTTTCAAAAGATTTTAATATTCTCTTTTAATGTCGATAATGCCTTTTTCTTAAGGAAAATTCTATTTGCACCCCACAAATTCAAAAGCACCCCAAGCCAAAAATGTCCTTAGACCAAAAAAATAAAACCCCCAACACCGCACTTCGGCCCTCCCTCTTTCTCTCACCATCATCTCTCCCTCTCCACCTTAATTTGTCTCTCTCTCACCCTGAAAAAAAATACTAAAATAGAAAAAAAAAGAAAAAGAAAAAGGAGGACATCGAGCGTCGTCATCGCTGCCACCGCCACCACAAGTATGTCTCTCTCCTTCTCCACCTGAGCTCTCTCTCTCCCTCTCCACCTCTCTCTCTAACAGGTTCACGGTAATTAGGGCTGCAACTTGGGCGGGCTCAACCCGAGCCCGACGGGTTGAACCCGACATTAGGGTTGGGTTTGGTTAGCCCTTTTAGAACTTGGGTTGGGCTTGGGCCAAATTTTTGGTAACCCGATCAAATTGGGTTGGGTTAGGGTTGAGGCTTGGCCCAACCTGACCCAACCCGAGCTCGACTTACAAACTATATATATATAGGATCGGGGGACAACAATTTCATACAACATATAGATCACTCCTACAAAAAATCAGCTTATTCTGAAATTTGTAACCCCATCAAATGTGGTTTTCAAGTTAACGATACAAATAAACGGTCCATAAATCTTCAACTTGTAAACTAGTCTACGAATATCAGATTGATTTGAATTTTTGTGAGGATGATCTCCTCACTATAGAGACCATCTTTGCCAAAAAATCATCTCATTCTAATACTGGTCGACGCCAATTTTTGTTGTATGAAATTGTTGTCCCCCCATCTTGACCCATTAGTTTTATCGACAAATATCCACACTACATTTTGACAAATGCAGCAACCCATGGATGTTTGTCCTTAGTAACTACGACCTTTGTGTGATATTACCAAATGTCATTAAAACTACATTTTGGCATTTTATGTGATCGGTTGATAGTGAAAATATAGTATTTTTCTCTAACGATTGTTTTTGGTTATTTCTTTAGTGACTTTTATCATGCATTTGAGTTGATGAACTTTTCTTTTATTATGAAAATATCATGTTTTCTTTCACGAGCTTTGAAAATGAAGTTATTAAGCTATTATTTAATGGTTAGCACAATGGCTATTGTATAGACCGATAAAGTATTTTAATATGAAAAAAATCAACAATATTTCCATCCAATAAAAAAATAAGAAATTGACCAACCCGATCAACCCAACTAACCCGACCCAACCCGATAGGGTTGGGTTAGGGTTGGAAAATCTAGGCCCGACCTTGGGTTGGGTTGGGTTAGGGTTGACAGCCTTTAAGGTTGGGTTGGGCTAGGGTTGACCTCCAACCCGGACCCAACCCGCCCGAGTTGCAGCCCTAACGGTAATGTAGTACCATGGGGATTGTGTAGCCCACAGCCAGCCCAACCGTGGCTAGAGAGAGAGAGAGAGAGCGAGTGGTGGAGAGGGAGAGAGAGGTGGGGAGGTAGGGACGGAGAGAGGGGTGTTGATTATTATTTTTTTGGTCTAAGGGCATTTTCGTCCAAAAAATATCCAAATGGGGTGATTGTGAAATTCGTGGGGTGCAAATAGAATTTTTTTTTTCTTAAAACTTTCTCTTTAAAAACTTACGAAAGTGTCCTAATAAATATTTTCAAAATACCCACAATGCCTTTTCTTGAACAATTTATTAAAGATGCAGATTAACAAATGCCTGAACCAAAATATGTCATTGCTATGGGATCCTCATGGACAAAAAAAGATTGTAGTCAGTTTGATAATGATCGAGTGACATTCTCTTGGCTATATGGTTCATCCGGGGGAGAGATCGAGCTTCAAGAAATAGTGAATGGCGCCTTATCATGACTTGATGTTAAGACTTAAGACCTTTACTAAATAATCTAAATCAGTCATTAAGCTATCAGACCTTAAGCACTTTAAACTTTTAGATTTGATAATTTAATTTACCAAACGCCACTTAAGTTAACTAAATAACTAACCAAAATATAATTTTCTAAATATCAAGGCACTTCAATTCTTTTGGGGATCCATCTATCACGAAATAAGAGGGGTATTATTTAGTGACATATATGGTCTTCAAGTTTGACTCTATTTTGGGGAGAGACTAGCATCTTTTGTAACTTCCTTGTAGTTTCTATTCTTTTCCCCTTTGTTTACCTTGAGATCTTCTCGATCTCGTTTTCTTTATATAATGATTAATCCAATGCTTAGAAATCACTGATCAGATTTATATTTGGTTTGTAGTTTCACTCATGGTTTAAAATTAAAACGGTCGTTATAACGAAAATAAAGGCTGTTATAACGGATTCGGAGCTCCCCTGTTACATTATGTTCCGTTAAAACGCCCAGAAAAATGACAGCCATTATTTTCCATTAATTTTCCGTTATAACAACAATAATGTCCGTTATTTTCTGGAAAAAATGTGAAAAAAATGACTTATAATTTCAAATTTTGAATTCCAGTGCCATTTTTTCCATTATTTTCTGTTTTTACCCCTGAGCATTACAATTCGTTGTAATGGCCGTACGTTGTAACAAAAAAAAAAAAAAAAAAGGTAATACCCCCAGTCCGTTAAATCGATATAACGGCCCCTTTTAAACCTAGGTTCTACCTAGTGATTGGGCAAACAACCATACGGTTAGGGTCAGGCGCGTGGTTCATATTGGCTGCAGTCATCGGTGTCACCTGCACGATATGTTCTCATATTCACTTATAGACGATAATTACAGACGAAGCTATCGAAAAGATACGTCAGACCAAAGGAGTCCGCCATTTTGGAGGAGAAGAAAGAACGTCAGGATGAAGCCTTGAATAGTGAGTGACGACTCATACTCAAAAGACTCTTTGGAAACTGTAAGATGATTACTAGCTAAGGCTAGTGAGAGAATTGGGAGCTGTAACAACTAACAGATCAAAATGTTGGGAAATGAAGGTGACTTAATTGGGTTTTAATTATTTGCTGAAAATAGGTAGTAAAGTTGGGTTATATAAGGGGTACGTACGCACGTACCTATACATGTTCAACATTCACAGTCAAGACTTGAGATCGATGGAGAAGCTTGAGAAAACTTATAAGATGAAAACACTTGAAAAGTATGGCACCGACCTTACAAAGCTGGCAGAGGAGGTAAGCATATGTTTTACATATATATGCACGCATACATATTTTTATAAGGGATTGGGGGACAATTAGCCATTTTGGCCGACCGACCCACATAGAAGATTAATCAATGGCTGATTTTTGGCGAGAATGATCTCCTCACCAGATATATCACCCCAACAAAAAACCAGCCCATTCTGAAATTTCTAACCCCATCAAATGTGGTTTTCAAGTAACACGGTGAAAATAGATACGTTACATAATTCTTCAACTTCTAAACCAGTCTACGAATTTCGGAGATTCGGAATGACTTGAATTTTTGTGAGGATGATCTTCTCGCCATAGATATCATCCTCACCAAAAATCAGCCATTAATTCATCTTCTATGTGGGTCCGCCAATTATTTGTCAAAAATAGTTGTAACGCATGTAAAGTCCACATGCATGGATACCTGAATCCGCATAGGGTGTAACCATTGCATGACGTACACCCCTGTTTCTTTTTTCAGGGAAAACTGGATCCCTTGATAGGACGGAAAGAGCAGATCGAGCGCGTGACACGAATTTTGTGTAAGCGCAGAAAAAACAACCCGTCTCGTTGGAGAGCCCGGTGTTGGAAAAACGGTAATCGCGCGCTGAAGGCCTTGCGATTGCCATTGCAAATGCCAACATCCCTTTCAAACTTCAGGGAAAAAAGGTTAGGTTAGTATATATATAATATTATTTGGGCAATAATCAAGTTATTAATGACTGGACTTTAATATATCAAGTGCGCGCGCGCAATACAGGTGATATCCATTGACATGGCACGTCTTCTTGCCGGTACCTTATATCGTGGAAAATTTGAGAAAAGATTAACGAAGGTGATTGATGAAGTGAAGAGCAGTGATGGTGACATAATACTGTTCGTAGATGAGGTGCACACTCTAATCGGAGCAGGAGGGTCTGCACTCGACGCTGCAAACATCTTGAAACCAGCTCTTGCTAGAGGTGAACTTAGGGTACGTAGTATTAGTTCCACAAATTAGCAGAAAACATATAATTTCCATTTTATGAAAGGGTCAGGATCAGGGGACACAAATTTTCACACCAATTTTGCCGTACCCACATGGAAGATAAATCAATAGCCGATTGTTGGTGAGGATGATCTCTTCACCATATAAAAATCAGCCCATTCTGAAAAGGATCGGGATCAGGGGACCAACGAAAGTGAATCAATAAGTTAACGTTGGTTCTTGGCAGTAGATCCCGAGAATCAAACGGTGGTTTTGCTTTTGCAAAAGTGAATACCAGCTCAACACTATTAACCACCGTTGGATTCTCAGGATCCATGACAGAGAACAAACGTGATCGAACTTGTTGGTTCACTTTTGCTGGTCCCCTAGTGATCCCGACCCTTTAGGAAAATGGGGTATTCTAATAACATTCTTCCAAGACAGTTACGCATATTAATTGGAATAATATTATTTCTTCTTTGGTATTTTAGTAACACCCCCATGAAATTTGAAAGTAATTAGTAATACCTCCTTCTACTTTCGAACTTTAGGATTACCCCTTGATCTGGTTACTAAAATACACTTTCTTCTTTGTTCTTTTGTGGTATTTCTTTCCATTTGCCTTTTAATCCCAAAATAAATAAATAAAATGGCTTATAATGAGCTGCTCGGTGTAGTGCATTGGTGCCACAACGCTAGATGAATACAAGAAGCACATTGAGACCGACCCAGCCCTGGCAAGGCGATTCCAGCTTGTAAAAGTACCTGAACCGTCTGTTGACGAAGCGATAAAGATACTGAAAGGCTTATGTGGCCGATACGAGGCCCACCATGGGGTCCGATATGAAGATGAGGCACTAGTTGCCGCAGCACAATTATCCAATCTGTACATCAGTGACCGCTTCCTACCGGACAACGCGTTAGACTTAATCGATGAGGCGGGTTCTCGTGTTCAGCTTCATCGAACACAGGAACCAACTGATCAGGTTCTGCAGGTTGTGACAGAAATGGACATACAATATATTGTATCTTCTTGACTGGAATTCCTGTTGAGAGAGTCTCCAGCGAAGAGTCTGAACGCCTCCTCAAGATGGAGGAGACTCTACATAAGAATGTAATAGGACAAGAAGAGGCTGTTGAAGCCATTAGTCGGGCCATCCGCCGAGCACGTGTAGGCATTAGGGATCCTAACCGTCCAATTGCTAGTTTCCTATTCACCGGTCCAACCGGTGTTGGAAAAACAGAGCTAGCGAATGTGTTGGCGGTCCAGTACTATGGCTCCAAGGAAGCCATGATCAGGCTCGACATGTCGGAATTCTATGAGAGACATACAGTGTCAAAGCTTATTGGGTCACCTCCTGGATATATTGGTTACGACGAGGGTGGACAGCTGACTGAAGCGATTCGCAAGCGACCCCACACAATCATCCTTTTGGATGAGATTGAGAAGGCTCACTCTGAAGTCTTCAATATCATGCTTCCGATTTTGGAAGATGGAAGGTTGACGGATGGCAAGGGAAGAACAGTGGATTTCAGGAACAGTATACTTATACTGACATCCAATGTAGCAGGTAGGAATGTGATCGGGGAGGGAGGCCATAAGATTGAGTTTGATCAAGTGAAGATCAACGTTGGAAATGAACTTAAAAAGTGTTTTCGACCTGAGTTTTTGAACAGGTTGGATGATGTTATTGTCTTTCGCCATCTAACAAAGATGCAGGTGAGACAAATTGCGGATATAATGCTCAATGAAGTCGCTGAAAGGTTGAAGAAGAAGAAAATAAGGCTTCAGATAACAAAAGGGTTCAAGAACAAGGTGGCTGAAGAAGGTTACAGCCCGATCTATGGAGCGAGGCCGCTGAGGAGGGCGATAGTGAGGCTTCTAGAAGACAGCCTCGCCAATAAGATGCTGACAAGAGATATTAATGAGGGAGACTCAGTGATCGTGGGTATAGATTCTGATGGTGATGTGGAGGTGTATAAACTTGGATCCGACGGTGGATATTCTAAAAAAACCTAGTGAAGATTCAAGGATATATGTGCTTGAACCTCTCCATATATATGGAAAAGAACCATGTTACATAACTTACATATAAATTTGATTTAAGACAATTATATCATGTTTGTCAGTACATTTCCTTAAAACTTATTTTAATGGTTACTAGGTGCCGACACGTGCGTTGCATGTGAGTGAATTCAGGGGCATCATCAATGTTGAGACGGATCACATTATGAGCCATGTGGCACACTCTTAAAGACCACTGGCCGTATGGATGTTTGGCCCATCCCTATATGAACTCACATACCAAAGTTCAACCTGATTAGTAATTTATATCCCTTGGATTAGAGTCTTTTCCATGTATTTTTTACCCATGGATTTCAAGCATTATTTAAGGTACTCATATCCAAAGGTTTGAACTCACCAATTAGTCTGATATTTGGCATGTAGGTCCACCTAGGGATGGGTGGCCAACCATCTATACAGTCAGTGGTCTCTAAGAGCATGCCATGTGCATGACTCGTACTATGGTCCCTCCTCATCATTGACGCTGAACAACCTAGAAGGCGAAGGTCTTGTGAAGCCCGAGTGTGAGGGGTCGTGGCCCAACCCGGGTTTTGGCTGTAACGTCATCGTGCACCTTACACGTAGCACACTCGTGGACATCATTCACCATCTCAACATTTGGCCCAGCCATATATGGACCTACGTACATGCAAAAAATCAGAATATTAATGATTTTTAAAGATTTGATTGGAATCGTTTTCACGGGTTGATTTTTAACCATAGATTTTGAGCATTATATGGGTATTCAGATCCAAAGGTTTGAGATCGTTAAACAGGCTTATATAGGTCCACCTAGGGATGGGACAAACATCCATGGGGTTAGTGGTCCCTAAGAGTGTGCCACGTGGCTTATACTATAAGTTGTCCCTCATCATCCTTGACGAAGGATGTGGGCCTGTCGGACGACCTGAACTGTGCAGGGCCTACTCCAACTCAGGTATTACCTTTAGAATTGAGGCATTTAATGAGGGAAGGTTTTGCCTTTGAAAGTAGAGAGCCTTTTAATTGTGTTACATGTGTGTCAACCCGGTTGTTTGTATAGATAGAATCGATTATTTCATATAAAAAGTTGCATTTTGCAAGGCTCTCAAAAGAAATTTAGGGCCTGTTTGGTAACGCACTGCGGTGGGAAAATAAAATATTTAGCCGCGCTAATATTCGCCCGGGTGCGTTTGGCAGCCACTCGCCCTCAGCGAATATTTAGCCGGGCCAACATATTTGCCCTCCGCGGTGGGAAAACATTTGATCACCTCCCCCCTGTGTAAATATTTTCACGCCAATTATGCCTTGGTGAGAAAAATTATTTTCTCGCCGAAAAATCACTATTTTCAATAAAAATTAAAATTTTAATATATATATAAAAAGATAAAAATGAATTTATTTTAATCCTTTGACATAATATGTGGTTCCCGCACTCGCCCAACCTATTTTTGACTTACTTTGATATGTGGGACCCACTCAAATTGAAAGAAAATGAAGTAAGCTGAAGTGAGCTAGCTCATACATGTACCAAACATTGTTAAATATTGATATGAGCAAATATTTAGCCAAGATAATATTCGTCTGGCTAAATATTCGCCGTCGGAACTCTTTTTCTCACGTACCAAACATACCACGGGAAAAAAGTTCATTCATTTCTGGGCTTACACGCTATGTTGCAAGTTTTGAATCATGGTTCACTTAATAAGGGGGCGTTCGGGAACGAGAAGTAAAAGCACTTCTATTTGTAGTAGAAGTTACTAGTTGACTTTTTACCTCCGATAAAGTCAAAGAAATTAAAAACCCCGAGATCGGCCTTCTAAATTTTGAGAAGTAATTAATTTCTCTAAAAGCTAAAAAAAATTAGCTTTAGTGTTAAGTTAGTTTTTAACTTTTCAAAAGTTACATATGGAACACATCCAAACTAACCCTTTTTTTTTTTTTACTTTTTGGTTACTTATTTTTGTGTTGCAAACGCCCCGTAATTCATTTCAGTCCATTGGGTTAATCCAAGACATCTCACTCGGAATTGTCCCATTGTAGCCCAGCCGACAGCTACTTCAATGACCAGCACTAGCTGGCTCTACTTTAAGGCCATTAAGGTGACCGCCTAAGGCCCCTTAGTGAGAGAAGGCCTCCAGCTCATCCCACTAACAACATGAATGTTTAGCCCACCCCTTATTGGATATACAAACCAAAAATCAACCTGATTGATTATCTCTATCCATAGATTTTAGTACTTTTTAGGACATGATTAATTCTAGCCGTTCGATTCAAGCTTGTTTTTTGGCTAGTAAATCCAATGGCTAGAAATCATCAATCAAGCTGTTTTAACTATAGTGTGTTTATCCACAAATAGATGGGGTGAACATCCATGTCGTTGGGCCCAAAATATGATCTATGTAGGAACACGATACAGCAACGAGAGTTCGCATCTAAATTTTTTTCATAGTTTTTGATTATCAAGAATAATTTTTATATAAAGATTTTCAATAATAGAAAGTTTAATTTTTTAATTAATACCATATATATTAATATATTAAATATAAAAAGGCCTTATATAGAGTTTTCGCCTTAGGCCTCAACTTGTATCGATACAGCCTGTCAATGACCTGATATGAAAGACGACCAGCTCTAAGACTAGTACTACGTCCAGCTCTACTAAGAAATTAACTATATATATATATATTTCATATGTTTCGGATATAGCCGGTCCCTTGATTTTAACTGTATGAGATCCGACAGTTTGACATATTAATTTCTCCAATAAAAGTATGATGAACATACAAATGCAAATTAACTTTCATTAATGATTGCGTCACGTACTTACGCTCAATCTAAGTGTTAGGATCGATGTGTTTAAAATAAAAATAACTTTTTCCTAAATGACTTTTGGAAGCTAGTTAACTTTTCTATTAAAAAAGTTGTTTGGTATAGTGTTTTGTCTCACCCCTCTTTTGGCGTTTTAGAACCCAAATCCAATAGAATTAAGTTCATCTCTGTAGATGAGTGCAACTCTTAAAGACTCACATTGGAAATGGGTTTGTTGTACCTGGCCCAGAGATAGTGTTGGTAGGAAATCTCCATTTGCATGTGAGTGAGGCTCCAACCACAGTTTAAAATTACCCGTTATAAATGGTATAATGGACTGGGAGCGTTACTGTTTTTTTCCGTTATATGTAACTGATTGTAACACAGGCAAAAACGATAAATAATGGGAAATAATGAAAAATAATAGGAAAAATAGAAAATAACAAAAATAACGGGAAAATAACAGAAATTATGGATTTTTTTATCTATTTTTTTTCAGGTTATTTTTGTTATAACGGAAAAATAATGAAAAATTAAGGACGTTATTTTCTGAGCGTTAAAACGGCCGTTACTTTCCTTATAACTATCGTTTTTTAAACCATGGCTCCAAGCAGCCTCCAACTATCATCGAGAAGTTGGAATCAATAGATTCTTAGGCCCTACTTGGTTCGCTGCACTGGGATGCTAATGCACTCACTTGCCACAGTTTTGGAATGCACGTGATTGGTTGGGGGGCGTGCATGTGGTTGTGCAGCCCAAAAACCATGGCACCCATGTGGGTGCATTGCCACTCACTGCGCATCTGCACTGGAGTGCAAAATGCACCCCATTGCAGCGAACCAAGCAGCAGGGCCTTAATAATGAGAATTTGCACCACTTGTACGGTACGTATACACTAAACGATCCCAAGTCTTGCTTTTGTCTTTAAGAGGGTTGGCAAAGGTGCGCTGCTCCTTGAGTTGCTTCTTAGCTTTCCCCTACTCAAGGTATTAGGGCATGAGGTGGAAAAGCTTCAACAGCATTGTAAGTCTTACACGGCCTACAGCATGGTTTGAAAAACGGCCATTATAACGAAATTAACGGCTGTCATAACGGTAACACAACAACCCATTTAAGTTTTCTTTGAAAATAATAATATCCTTACCGTTTTTACTTATTAGACAAGACTGATGTGACCTGTCATGTAACGGTCATAATAATAAAGTTAAGGCACCGTTGTACAGTTATACCAGAACATTTAAAACCTTGGTCTACAGTAAAAAGTAAAAACCTCAAATAGTGGCGGATCAATTGGGTGGCCCATCGTATGGTTATGCTTAACTGGCTGTGTAACTTATTGTCCATTGGATCATGGGCTATGATTAATTGATGGGTAGAGACTAGAGAGGGTGGCAAAGCGGCAAGCGACAGTCAATCGACAATCTCAATAACAGCTGATGAAATTATTAATTGACGGAATTACCCCTTATACAAATGGGCAATTAAAGCCCATCAACTTTGTAATTAGCCTATTTTTTTTAGTAAATCTGTGATGACGGACATCAGTCTTCAATGTTGATGACGGACCATTGTATGGGCCACATGGCATAGTCTTAGAGATCACTGACCGTATGGATGTTTGGCCCATCTCTAGGTGGACCCACAGACCAAAAACCAGTCTGATTAGTGATCTCTAACCGTTGAATTTGAGTATTTTCATGGGAATACTTTTAACCATTAGATTCAAACATAATTTGGGGTACTTAGATCCAAAGGTTAGAAAAAATTAATGAGGCTAATTTTTATAGATCCACCTATGGATGGGCCAAACATCCATGCCAGCCAATGGTATCTAAGAGTGTTGCGTGTGGCAAATACTGTGGTCCACCTGGCAGGGCCGGCTCTACCTTAAGGCCATTAAGGCTGTCGCCTAAGGCCCCTTCGCGAGAGAAGGCCCCCCAGCCCAGGTCCCACTAACCACATGGATTTTTAGCCCACCCCTTATTGATAATACAAAACAAAAATCAACCTGATTGATTATCGCTAGCTATAGATTTTAGTACTTTTTAGGACATGATTCTAGCGTTTGGATTCAAGCATGTTTTTTGGGTAGTGAATCCAAGGGCTAGAAATCATCAATCAAGCTGATTTTTAGTGTGTTTATCGACCAATAGGTAGGCTGAACATTCATGCACGGCCCAAAAAATGATCTATGTAGGGCCACGAGAGAGACTTTTCGCCTTAGGCCTCAAATTGTATCAAGACGGCCCTGCACCTAGGGATGGGCCAAACATTAAAGTTGCTGTTTATATCATAAGAACTCTAGTCTTTGAAGGTAAGAAAGCGTCTAGTTTTGATGGGGTCTTTGAAAGGAGAACTCGAGAGTTTCTGAAGGTAAGGAAGTGTCTAGTTTTGATATTGTCTTATCTATCAAGGCTCGTATCTTCTTTCGGTCTAAAATGTACGAAGAATGCAAAAGATTGGCCTTTGAAGACATAGTCTTTAGAGGGGAGTCCATCATGCCATAGGTGTAGCTAGGCCTTTTGTTTTAGTCTTTTGAGGAGTTCTTCTTGACCTCTTGTTTTCCTTTTCTCCTTGTAAAAATTCTGATGGTGGGTTTGTGACAGTGTACAGCAACTCTCAATCAATCATCAAAGTCTTACCCCAACTTTTATGTTGTTCTGCACTGTTCAATTAGTTTTTGAGAATCACAAGTTTAATGGAGATTCACAGAAGGGATTCCAAGACAATGTTTGTCAAGTATATATCCTTAACTATTGACATATTTCAAGGCCATGAAGGCATTAAGAGGATGAAGGCTCATTGTCTTGTGGTTTTCCTGGCTATGTTATGAATTCCAAATCACGGTCGACTTGATCGTCCATTTAAATCCATTTGGTTAAAAAATCTGGAAAATTAATCAAAGCCATTCTTCTTCCTTGAGATCTTTACAAAATTTCCCCGACTCGAAGTTCCATATCACATAGACAAACCCAATCAACAAACAAATGCAACATTTTCTTTTTCGATATTCATAGGATTAATGATTGTTTTACTCATTAAAAAACCATGACAAACTTTACTTACACTATCAATCTGATTTCTATGGAACTCTGATCAGTAGATCAGAACACTTCTGGTAGAGGCATGGCTTCCAGAAATGCCTTGAACAGCACGAGCGATCTCTCTGGCTGAGAGAATGGAGCTTCATGAGAAGCTCCTCTGATGGTGGCAAATGAAAGGATATTACCATACACTTGAGTCCATCCGCCGACCTGTAAAAACGAAAACCAATATGGGAAATTAATTTTTCAAATAACAAAAAGAATCACAGGCTGTTTAAATCTTATTGAATCTTCAATTTTGTTCCCTGAAGAACACTGGTATTATTTTTAAGTCATGGGTTCTAAACTTTTTCCTGCAAACATTCTTGAATTCCATTACTTACTTGCTTCCCTTCAAACCAAACTCTGTAAGGCACAGTTGTGTTTAGTCCTAACTCCTTTGCCAGTCCATGGACCAGTGTCCGACTCCCGGTCAATGGGATAACAGAATCTTGATCTCCACTGTAAATGAAAATCGATGTGTAGTTTAACTAGAAAGAACAATTACGACTCTTTCTCGTAATCTTAATAAGATCATTCGCAAAGGAGATTTAAGTTCGAGAAGGAATTTACCTGTAAACCAAGACAGGGATTCCAGCCTTGACGAGTGAACCGACAATTGAGATTGTAGGTATCTCCAAGTCAAGCAGCTCATATTCCAGGATACTGTGATCAACACCATAGAAAATTAAAAAAAAATTAACAAACTCAATCAAAGAAACTACATACTCCTAAGACTGCATTCTTCTTCTACCTGTGAAATGTTACAAATGGATTTATATACTTTTCAGAGATCTTGAGAAACCTTAACTTAACATGGAAACAATTTCTATAAGGGACAAGTTCTTATGAGTGAATCATTCCATTTAGTTTGTTCATAGGATGATTAGGATCATCAGATTGGTGTGATTTTGGTATGGCATTCTGCTCAGGCTGTCGATCAGCCGGAGCTTCTTGTTCCAATTGGATGGTTAATCTGGTGATCTTATCTTACAAAATTATTTCTTTACTAGAGTGAAGAGAGGTACTTGCTGCAAACAGCCCATCTGCTGACTCCTACAAGACGGGCATGGAGAGCGTTCTGCACATCCCGCCGGTTTAAATAATTCACTGTTTCATCTTCCACGCAGACATCTATCGTCTCGGTAACTTGCTGTGGGATAAAACACCAGAGCCAAAGACTTAAAAAACAGAAAGAACACAGAAAGAAAGGTAAGTAATTATGTGGGGATTAGAAAAAATACAGTGAATTAAACTCACCTGGGGACTAATAACCTTGGATTGTGAGAGCACCGATGATATACAGACGTCGAGGGTTACGTCGTACTTGTCTACAAATCTACTGGTTTCTCTGCTCACTTGGCTCATCACTCTTGAACAAACTGGGGAAACAGAGCCCCTGTAGTACTCGCTCACGAACCTAGAATAGTTACAGGCTGAGGTGAAAATTCTGTATGTAGAATCTGATATCAACCCATGAGACCAGAAGTACTCGGCCCTCGAATTGAAGTCAGTGGCGAATTCTAGAACCGGGTTACCCAGCTGCAATGGAATAGAATGTAATTCAGCTCAAACAACATCATTAAAAAAAGAACGAAAGAAAAAAAAAAAATTTGAGAAAATTATACTTATGTTGAACTTCTAAAAATCCATATGGGAAATTATTTAAATGTCAAGATTTTTTTTTTCAATTTTAGAGTATGTTTATCAGTAAACATTTGTATAATACTCACAGCAATTCCTTTCAGATTGAACAACTTCTCCTTTTTGTTGAATTGAATCATGAGATCTGCGAGTTGAGGAACATAGTGACCTGGTAATAACAAAAAGTTTCAGAATCATCGCTCCTGTATCTGTTTCGATCAAAAGAAATGGAAATGGCTTTAAGCAACAAAATACCTGCATAGCTTTCCCCAGTGATGAACAGATCCCTTTGTTTGTATTGTGGAAACTTGAGGAACCAGCGTTGCAAGAACACTAGATTGTCCCTGGCTTAAGAAGACAAAGGTGAACAGTTTCAGAACTCAAATGCAATGAAACTTGAAGAGATCCCTTGTTTTGGAATCCAAAATTACCCACCAATGAAACCCATCACGTAAATGAAATGAAGCAACAGAAAAGTCAATTGAATCCATATTTCAAAAAAAAAACTTTTTTTGTGTGTTGTAGTTCAAATTTAAAAAAACTGAACCACGCTTACCACAGATCACAGAAAAGGAAGAAGAAAGAGTTGAAACTAAGGAAACATGCCTGTTGTCTTATCACCCACAGCCTCATAGGAGGAGGTATCAGTGGAAAAAGAGAACCCAACTCCAATTGGTGACTCCAAGTATAACATGTTTGCTTCTGCAAATCAAAGTGAAAATTAAAAGATCAGTCTTTTGGTTGATCATTAACAACCCCATAATAGAAAAAGAGAAAAGAACATCTTTTCATGGGTACCTTTGTTCCAGCTATACTCATTTCTGACCAAAACCTCTCCACTTGGTCTAAAAGGTCCATTTTCAGAGAATGCCCCAACTCCCAGAGAAGAACAACCAGGACCTATAAAAGAAAACCCAACACAATCAAAACCCAAAAAAGAAAGGAAAAAAACTTTCTCTGTTCATATAAATATTTTATCTTCTCAATTCTGCTGGACCCAGAAATTTATTGAAGTAATTGAGAAGTTTCAGACCTCCATTCAACCAGAGAACAAGAGGCTTTGAAGCTGGATCTATCTCTGCTTCAACAAAGTAGTAAAAGAGAGCTCTTTGTTTCTTAACATCCACAGTGACATAGCCTGAAAACTGCTGGAAGCTCACTTGGGGTTGCCCAGGTAACTCAGTAATTTTGTCAGATAGAGATAGAGAGGACTCTACCTCCATGGAAATGCATAGCTGTAGCAGAGCAACTGCCATTGCCATGGTTTTCCATGATAGAGAATGCATCACTTCAGCAGAGAGAGAGAGAGAGAGAGAGAGAGAAAGGGATGGTTGGAACTTGGAAGAGAATTCTGAGTGAGAGAAAGAGGGGCAGCTAAGATGTTGCTCAGTGGGGGAGCATTAAATAAACAGGAACTCTTGTTTTCTATATTATTATTTTAACTTTTCTATGTTATAGGCATTGAAGATGGATGGAGATGGAAGATTGTGAGAGACTCCATTGACTATGAGTTGGGGAGTGGTCTATGCTTATATGGGCTGACTCAGCATATATGGGGTGTTTTGAAAATGAAAAGAGACTGAAATCCTGGCCAACTTCAAAACCTGAATTTGTTCTCAGAAACTACACTTTTGCTTTAGTTTTTGTTTTTACACAGGTAATAAACCCCCAAAAATACACTATATTCTTTTTAACCATTAGAAGATACACTCTTTTCCCCACAGAAAGTGGCTTTACAACATTACTTTCCTTTTTCCTCAAAAAATGGGTAGCTATGGACAAAACCAGTATAATCATACTTCTGAACAAAAAAAAAAAAATCAAAAAATCAAAAGTCCATATCTTTAAATCAGAAAATATGCCAGAATCATCATAAGATAAATTGTCAGGATCAAACCACCCTTCTTTTTGGTCTTCCAAAAATGGCTTGAGTGATTAAGCTTTGATGATCTTGAAGTACAAGCTCAAATCCTTTTTTTCCAATTTTGAAGAGATCTGGACATGGGCCTTATGACAGTAAGAATACTATTAAAGGAACAATATATAACCCTAATTTATAATAAACCCCATGAATTTTCTTTTCAGCAAATGGGTATCATGAATGAAGGATAACTTAGTATGTTCTAGCTTCTGATAGTTCAGATTCTTCAAGGAAAAAACACAAAAAAAAAAAAAAAAAAAATCATATTTCATGAATCACATAAATAATTCAAAAGTTGAAGTGGGAACCAGCATATAATTTTAAAATCTTTTCTTTGGTAGGTCTCATATGTCATATCCCTCTTTACTTTGGGTACTTGAGAATTTAATTGGATTTTTGTTTTGTTTGACCTTTGTGAAAAGGTGTTTTCTTAGTACTCAAGCCACCACCCACATTCATCCTTGGCTTACTTCTTCACACAAAACTCACAGACATCCCATCTAATATAGGAGATGTGGCCTCTGAAAATATGGGCCAGTAAAGGTTAGTGTTGTTCCCCAACTGAGGGGAAAGCCCTCAGAAACAGAAAGCATTTTGAAAAAAGTTGTTTATTTCTTTACAGCCTACCCACTTGGATATCTGACATAAGGCACACATACACACACACACACACTTCAGATACCTTGGCAAGACAAATACCCCAACTTGATATTAGAATTTTATCTAACCCTGATTATTACTTTTGTTTCTTTCCTTCTAAGATTATTTTAAAATGGGTATCTTCAATTTTGTGGAATTTATTTTTCTGATCATTTTTTTTCATAAATGTGGAATCACAAGAAACCCTAAAAAAAAATTCTAATTCTGGTTTTTTTTTTTCTTCTTATTTTGGATATTACATAGAGAAAAGATGATTGGAATTTGGATGGGTTGGTAAGGGTATGATGTGATTTTAGGTGATTGAAAAAGCAAAAATAGAGGAGATTTTTTTTGAAGCGGTGGGATTTTTGAAGCGGTGATCATGCGCCAATGATCACACACCACATATACCCATGTTTACTTTTTAAAATCAAAGCCTAAACCATGGATATATGTGGCATTCAATCATTTGCGGCATGATCGCCGCTTCAAAAATTTTCTCGAAAAAAAAAAATGGGGTATGTTTCATTCATTTGAATAACTTGTCAAATTAGCTATCAAATGAAAAAAGAAAAAAAAAAAAAAAAAAAGAGAAAAAGAAACTGTTCATACTAAATCCTTTGAGAGTATGGGCAAGCATCGATACCCCGTAAAAGTATGAATTGAATTATCTACAACATAAATCCTTATCACTATCTAAATTCAAAAATTGATTTTTAAGAAAACAAAACTTGTATTAGCTAAGTATCTGCTAAGTCTAAAAGGTCAACTTAGCTTAAAAAAGCAAAAAGAAAAAGGGGCTAATATGTAGGTTTAGGGAGAAATGGCCTTTTTTGTCATTTTAAAAAACTTTTCTTCTTTAAATTGGGGCTCTAATTAATATGTGTCATTTCTAAGAGAAACCCAAATTCCTATTTTTCTTTCTTTGAAAACCTAAATGAGGGGTTTGGTAGGTTTTGTTGTTTTCCTTGAAATGGATAATTAACACTTAACAACCAACCAAACGAAAATCGGGGCTTCTTTTACGGAGTAAAACTTCTATCACAACAAATTGTAAATCACACAATCACAAGCCAATGAATTCTCGGCACGTACACTAGTGCTTTGCAACGTACCCCTTTGCTTTTGCTTTGAGGTGTACGTGCCGAGAACTCATTGGCTGTGATTGTGTGATTTGCAACTTTGTTGTGACAGAAGTTTTACTCTCTTTTACGGGTTTTGAGAAAATTTTTTGGCTCTTTTTGTATTTTAGCCTGTGACGTAAACGACAAAACTTCGTCCGTTATTCCGTGTTTGTATCGTCGTCTTGTCTGACTTTAGCAATTACTGGTCCAAACAAGAAAAGGACTGGACGTTACATTGCTCCCGAAAATGACCTTGATGGCTTGCAAATTACCTATATTGCCACTGATTTTTACAAATTCTTCGCAATCTCCAACGAACCAACTCACGAGAGTATCTACTATCTACAACGCCGAACTCTCGCCTGATCAGCTGGTTGGTTAGCTCATCATCGTTGGTGAATTTCAACCATCGGATCAATCACATGTTCCTTTTTTTTAGAACCGTAGTAGTTCTCGAAGAATTGGGTCGATCGAATGGTTACTAGCATCTGATCAATGAAACTTTCAGAGGTCGTGCTATCCCACATATATTCGGATAAAAATATGTGCGGTTGAGGTCATTCACCGTTGGATTGAAGAGATTCACGCAGTTATTGCCTCGTAGACTGTGTTTCTCTTGATTTCATACGATTCCTTTTTTGAGTGCAGCGGAGAAAAAAAATGTGTAGTTGAGGCCATTGACCGTTGGATTCAAGAGATTCGCACCGTTATTGCCTTGTGGACCGCAAAGGTTTAAAAAATGGCCGTTATAACGGATTCAGACCTCCCCCATTACATTAGTTTTAACGCTTAGAAAATAATGGCCGTTATTTTGTTATATCGGCCATTGTTTATCCGTTATAACAAAAATTGAAAAATATTTCTGTTATTTTCAGTATAACGCCGTTGTTTGTCCGCCATTTTTATTGAAAATTTGAAATTTGGTGCGGTTATTTCTGTTATTTTCGGTTTTCCCCCTGAGCATTACAATTCATTATAACAGCTGTTATAACAGAAAACAGTCCGTTATACCCTTATAACGGCCCCTGTTAAACCTTGGACTGTGTTACTCTTGAATTAAGTGATCAATGACCTAAAAACCGCACAGATTATTGTCGGGTGAACCATGGTGGGATAGAATTTGAGCATTGAGAAAATGGAATGGGAGGGACAGTTTTGTTTTAGGGAATTTTTGACATACCCCCCATGTTAACTTTAAAATTTGACATACCCCCACAATTTGAAAAAGCTGACATACCCCCTTATGACTTGGTCCACTGTCATTTGACCAGTGTTGACCCGAGTTGACTTTCAAATTTTGTATTAAATGGCAAAAATGTCCTTGTCTTCAAGCTTGGAACAAGGGTTTGGGCTAAAACCCAAACCCCAAATCAAACGGCTGTGGGGAAGGCCGGCCAAGAGATTCCAATGGGTTGGCCGCCCATCACCGGCGACCAACCCACCGGAGTCTCATGGCTGGCTGGCCACCATTCCGGCAAAATTTTAAACCAAAGGTTCAAAAAAGAAAAAAAAAAAAACACAAAGCATACAATTTTGGTTTTAAAATTTTTATTAACAAAAATGAAAAACATGACAAAGCAATTTATATTTAAAATCTTTGAGACATGGATTTTGGAAAGATGGGTTCTCTCAATTTTAAAATTTCATTCTACAATAAGATTCATAAAAAGAAATCTCATTCCTTCGTGAGTTTGTTTATTTTTTTGGGGTATTTTCTTCTCAATCTTTGTTTAATTCATCAAAAAAACAAAAAAAAATCTCAAGTTCACCAACGTAGGTTTTAATTTTTATCTTTAATCTCTTCTTTTCATGTTTGATTTGGGTTATGAGTTTTGGCTTAAACCGAAATCCTTGTTCTAAGGTTGAAGACAAGGGCACTTTCGTCCTTTAATACAAAATTAGGTAGTCAACTCGGGTCAACACTGGTCAAATGACAGTGGACCAAGTCATAGGGGGTATGTCAGCTTTTTCAAATTGTGGGGGGTATGTCAAATTTTAAAGATAACATGGGGGGTATGTCAAAAATTCCCTTTTTTTTATTAATAAGGTGCGGCAGACACACAGAGCGTAAGTTAGCAAGAAGTACTCGAAGAGGGCATAAAGTGGAGGGCAGTAGCTACATTGGATTTTGTGGGGGAGAGAGAGAGAGAGAGAGAGGGGGAGAGGGAGACACTATTATACTCCAACATTCCAGATCTTGACTTTGATTTGTCTTTGGGAATAACAAAGGGGTGGCATGGTTTTCCCCCTCATCCCATCATCATCTATCATCATTTTTATACTTTTCTACAAGACTATACAAATAATCTATCTGTATATATTATATGGTTTCACTTTTTCTTTCCTTTCCCCCCCCCTTCTTTTCATCCCTGTTTTTTTCATTATGAACAGGGAAAAGTCCACTAACTTTTGTATTTACATTACTTTTTCCTGTTTTTTTGGTCAGGAACAAGATCTTTTCAGATTTCTCTCTTTTTTTTTTTTTTTTTTTTGTGAATATATTTAGATTTACTTTTTGAGAACCAACAAATATACCCTTTATTTTACAAAAAAAAAAAAGGTCAATTCTTCCTAAAAATCTTCATGTATGGTGCACCAACAGTTACTAATATCAATAAAAATAAGGATTAATTACCACCATTGGATTTTCAAGAAATCTATGGCCGAGAATTTGGGTTAAAAATTTGAGTCCTCAGATCCCGACGCCTAATAATCTTGAATTTAAGATTTTTTTTTTCTTACTATGACCCTTTCTTTGTCATGATTTTTTTTTTTTTTTGATAGTTATGCCTGTTTTTAAAGAGACCAGTAACTCGGTGAAGGCGGGTTTTGAACTCAGGTCTATGGTATCATCAGCCACAAACTTCGACCAACTGAGCAAGTTGGCACCTTCAAATTTGTCATGAATTTTACTACTACAAGAACTGTTGATTAACTATAAAAAGAGTACGAATTATCGATTGACTCTTTTTATAGTTGGTCGACAGAAACATTTCGATTTTCGCATACTCAAGTGTAGGAACTTTTATACCCACTGAAGAAAATCCCAAAAAAATAACAAAGCTTGAGCGACTCGCCTTTTTTCACTCATATTTTCACTCGTGTTCTCAGCCACCGTTGAATTCTCGGAATCCGCACCAGAGTTCTCGGCCTGGATTCCGAGAATCCAACAACAACCGTATAGCCGAGAGCACGAGTGCAAAAAGGCGAGTCACCTACTCCCGACGGACCCGACCCCTATTATTTTTATAATCTTGGTTTCTTGAAATTCTGCCATCTTTTTGTTAGCTTAATGGGCAAAACTTTTCTCTTCAACGGCCTATCCTGCTGATACATGCCCTCAGAGCTGGAAAGCAAAGTTCAACGAAAGAAATATAAGTTCATTAGTAGGTGGGGTGCCAATGGATATATGATGGGCATGGACCCAACTAGTTGGATTCGGAATGGATCCGATTAAAAACCGGGTTGGGTCTAGGTATCGTGACATGTCGGTTTTTTATTCATTACCTTGACCTGATTCCCGATTATCCGATCAAGTTGGTTGGTTGATTTTGGGTTCATCTTTCAAACTTGGTGGGTATGACTTATATAACAATGGATTTTCCAGGAAAATAATTTCCTTTAGTATCTGTATGGTTGCTCTATGAAAAGTTTTCTAGAAATGATTTATGCCCGTAAACATGTATCAAAGTTTTCTAGATCAACACTTTTTGACATACGAACACTTTTCTAGATATTTTTTCTGTCGTCACCATACAAGGCTTTATCATTAAATATCCACTTTTATCTGTTTTTGAAAAAAAAATATTTTAAAAACTCTCCTTGAGAAAAAATGTGGGTATTTAAAAACGGGTCGGTCTCGGGGGACCCCATTTTGGGATACCCACATAGAAGATGATTCAATGGCTGATTTTTGGTGGGGATGATCTCATCCACACAAAAATTCAAATCATTTTGATATTCATAGACTGGTTCAGAAGCTGAAGAATTACGGACCGTAGATTTTTACTGTGTAACTTGAAAACCACATTTGATGGGGTTAAAAATTTCAGAATGGGCTGAGTTTTGTTGGGGTGATCTATATGGTGAGGAGATCATCCCCACCAAAAATCAGCCGTTGATTCATCTTCTATGTGGGTCCGCCAAAATGGGTGTCAAAAATGGGGTCCACCGAGCTCGACCCTTTAAAAAAATGTGGGATCCACCTAAGTAAATTTTTGAAAATTAGGTGCATGTCGTGGAAAGGAGGAAACACAAAAATCTTAGCCAGTGGGGTTAAAGGTGAATGGATTGGAACCTTCAACTCTCTCTCTCTCTTTCTCTCATTTTTTTTTATCTTCAATAATTTATTTTTTGTTTTTTCATATTGGTAGGGCTCCAGTTACCACAGTTACCACCCAAAATGACAGGCTCCGGTTACAGGACACAATATGAGCCACGTGGCACACTCTTAGAGTACTCTAACCGTGTGGATGTTTTTCCAATCCATAGGTGGATCTGTAAACCAAAAATCAGCCTGATTAGTTATTTCTTGACGTTGGATCTTTGTACCTCAAATACTGCTCAAATTCCCACAGTTGAGATTAACCCATTAAAATAAGTCCAATCCAACGCCCATAAATCACTAACCAGGCTTATTTTTGGTTTGTAAGTCCATTTAGAGATTTGCCAAACATCCATACAGTTAGAATCCTCTAAGAGTATGCCACGTGGCTCATATTGTGTCCTGTAACCGAAGCCTGTCAGTTTAGGGCGATAACTGGAGCCTAAGCCTTATATTTTGGTGGTATGATTTGGTCAAGTAGGGAATGATTTCTAATCGAAGAGGTGGGAGAAACATTTTAGTCACGCGTGGGTGACACGTTTACGTGGCGCGTTTAGGCGACGTGGACCAACCATTTGTAAAGACAAAAAGGAATAAAAGAGGAACAAGGGTCCCACAGTACAACTAAGACGAGGTGGGTCCCAGCATTGACCTTATAAGTGGGCCCAGAGCAACTACCATCCATCCCTACCCGGGCCAAGATATTCAAAAAAAATTAAAACAGTGGTACATAAAGTCTTCCCATTTTTACTTTTTTATTGGTAGAAGGAACAGAGAGTCGGCTTACAAAAAGGAAAAGGAACAGAGAGTCAGAGGGTGGGTCCATCTTCTAACCTGTAGTTGCTTGCGTTCACACAAACTTAAAGTATTGAAGACAATGGTGGACAGTTGCAACAAGAGAACAGCTGGACTAATTGGAATGAGTCAGCTAGAGAAAACCGTTGGGATACGTACACAATCTTCAATATAAAGAGGTTAAATTATATCTTTGTTTTGATACAGTTTCTCTATGGGACTATATCCTTTGAGTTCAACCCATGGTTTAAAATAAGGCCGTTTTAACAGTTTTAACGGCCGTTAAGAACTGTAACGCCCCAAACCCATTATGTTAAGAACCGTTCTGACGCTTTAAAAATAGGGGCCATTTTTTCGGCCTCTATTTTCTGAAAAAATGTGTGAAAAAAGCTGTTATTTTCTGTTAAAATACCATCATTTTTTCTTTTTCTGTTTTTTCGTCTTTGAAAAGTTGAAGCGCCATTTTTCCCTTTTTTTTCCATTTTGCCCGTCTGTTTGTTTTAACGGTAACACCCCCAGTCTGTTATACCGTTAAAACAGTCTCTTTTAAACTTTGTTTTAAAAAACGCCCGTTATAACTGAGTCGTACCTCCCCCGTCATGTTATGTACCGTTTTAACGCTCAGAAAATAAGGGACATTATTTTCATTACAACGGCTGTTTTTTTCCGTTGTAACGAAAATAATGATCATTATTTTCTGAAAAGAAATTGTTAAAAAAAGTCTATTATTTACATTATTTTTTGTTATATTAAAATTCAAAATTTGAATTTCAGCGCTGTTTTTCCCGCTATTTTCTGTTATTTTCCCATCTTTTCCTTTTTTGCCCCCGTGCGTTATAATCCATTATAATGACAGCTATAACGGAAAAACAGTAATGCCCCAAGTCCGTTATACCGTTATAACGATCCCTTTTAAACCTTGGTTGAACCTATAAAAATGTCCTTAATTTAGAGAACATATCCAATGAAAATTTGAACAAACGCCAAGCATGCGCAAGCAGATATCTGCCCATAGTTGAGCCCATAACCTATTGATGATCTGAATAGATTGAATAATCATAGCCATCTGATTAATCACCTGCTTTTGGACAAGCGGAAAAAGACTATATTCTACGATTAGGGGATGAAACGGAGGGGCATATCCGATTATCTGACTGATCGCTGATTATTTGCAACATGTCATGGATCCGTAATTTAAGATCCATTTTTCGAAAATGGGTCGGATATACCATAACTGAATCGGTACTGATTGCGAGCAATTAGCACGCCACAACTAGCACTTTTTTCTCGACTCACTTCATATCGGGGTCTTTAATCAAGTCAATTCGTTATTAATTGAATTTAAAAGAACAAAATTTTCTTTTCTTTTTCGAGTAGGCATACGGGTTAGTGGATAGTCGGTGGTGCATGAAAGCGGGCTTTGAACCCTGGTCGACAATCCACACTCACAAACTTTACCAACTTAGCAAGCTAGCGCCTTCCACATATAACTCATCTTTTCACTCGTGTTGTCGGTCATGTATTTCGAGAACCCAACGGTGGTTGTTGGATTCTCGGAATCCACGATCAAGAACTCAGGCATTGATTCCGAGAATCCAACAACAAAATCCACGGCTGAGTGAATGAGTGAAAAGACGAGTGCAACATGAGAGAGAGAGAGAGAGAAGTGCTATGGATCCTGCGGATCTGGGATCAGAAGACAGTGGATATACAATCTCAATCCTAGCTTTGGATCGATGCTGTCCCAAGTAGCGAATGACCCAGATATGATCCACGGACTCTGGGTCCAATCAGATTTCAGTCTGCAATTCAGCATATGGTTCAACACAAGAAAATTGTTGAAGCGGCGGAAATTTAGAATCGGTGATCATGCGTCCAGTCATATTGCATCAGGTACACCTATATGTAGGTGAAGTGATTGTGCGCCAGGTTAACGCTGGTGTACTTGGTGCAACATGATTGGGTGCATGATCGCTGCTTCTAAATTTCCGCTGCTTCGAAAATTTTCTTCGTTCAACACCTTTACAATTGAATCTGGATCCTAACCATATTGACCCCCTATGCAGGCCCTAACAGTAGCTACAGCCATCAAAAGCGCATTGGCTCACTAATGGACGGTCTAGATCCTAGTTAGCAATTTGGCCTACGTAAAGTTCAGGGCAGGAATAATACGAATATAATTCATTTCGAAAATTTTGAAATACAGTAAAAAACAGTCAAATAAACAGGAACGGAAAAAAAATAGTTCGAGAATTATGATTTAGTATAAGGGTCGGGCTCCGTTGACAGCTCTAAAATGACAGGATTCTGTACAGACACAAACATGTGCCACATGGCACACTCTTAAGAGGACTCTGACCGTATGGATGTTCTGCCAATCCCTAAGTGGACCTACAAACCAAAATTCAGCCTGATTTCTAGGCGTTGGATCTTTGTACCTCAAATACTGCTATAATTCCCACAGTTGAGATCAACCCATGAAAATAAGTCCAATCCAACGTCTCGAAATCACTAATCAGGCTGAATTTTGGTTTGTAGGTCCATCTAGTGGTTGGCCAAACATCTATACAGTCAGAGTCCTCCAAGAGTGTGCCACGTGGCATATATTGTGTCCTGTACAGAATCCTGTCATTTTAGGGCTGTCAACGGAGCCTGACCCTTAGTATAAAGAGTCCGGCATTAAAAAATCATACGTGTATATATATTTAGGTGTGGCCGGACGCTGGATAAAAAATCAACTAGATCAAACGTTTTTCACGTGGAACACTCTTAGAGACCATTGATCGAATAGATGTTAGGCCCATCCCTGGGAGGACATACAAACCAAACATTAGCATGATTAGTGCTTTATATCCGTCAGATCTATAATATGGATCCGATCTTGATCCACGGATTCTGGGTCCCCAATCAGATTTCACTCTGAGCATATTGAATCTGGATCCAACCCATATTGGATCCTATTGAGACGCTACAAGCCATCAAAAGCGCATTGGCCCACTAATGGACGGTTTGGATTGATGGGTATATGGAAGAATTGGATAGCACATGCTCTTGAGAAATCAATCCTTCAGTGTGGGGCCCTTTGACTAAGTGGGAAGGATGTTCTCACTAAGACACAAAAGTGGGAAACGGTTAGATGGGGTTTGGTCAAAACGACTTTAGTCTATGAAAAGGATGTTGACCCTCTCATGCGCAACTTTTCACCCAAATGCTTTTCATGCGTGTCGAAGCTCCAAAGTCTCCAGACCAATAATATCAGGCGCACATGCCACCCGGCGCAAACTAGATCCTTCCTAACTCTTATGCTTGTTTGTCCCAACTTTATGTTCCTTTCATAAGGGGTATGGGGCATGGGCATATATTATCCACCCAAGGCGCATCTTAGAAGAAACATGCCGCGCATGCGCGTGCGATCAGCCGCGTGAAGAAAAAATATTACTTCCTTGAAAAATATTTATTGCACCGGCCATTTATAACCTTCCACCCAAAAAGGACAACGACTTCGCACTCCCATCTCTTGCTTTTTTATTTTTGAAAAAAAATTACTAAAAACTATAATTTAATAGAAGAAAAAAAAAATCTAAGAATAGTGGAATGAAAATTGCTGTTAGGATCAAGGTTTAATAGTTAAACGGACTGGGGGCGTTACCATTTAAACCGTTTAAACAGCCGTTAAAACGGATTGAAACGGCTAGGGGCAAAAATGGAAAAACAGATTTTAACGATTAAAATGACACTAAAATTCAAATTTTGAAATTTAAAAATTAAAAAAAAAATGAAATTTAACGGAAATTAAACGGATTTTAATGGAGCAGCCGTTTTTTCACAAAAATTTTCAGAATTTAATGGCTGTTTAAACAATTTTAACAGCCGTTAAAAAAAAAATGGCCGTTAAATGCAAAACGTTAAAACGTGTTTAAACGGTTTTAACGGAAACGGGCTTGGGGTGTTACCGTTTAAACGGCCGTTTTTAAAACCATGGTTAGGAGCACAAAATTCCATTGTTTGATATCCATTTGAAGTCAGTAAAAACGAGATTTTCCTGTCCAAGCCCGGAATTCATTTCCGCTCTATAGGTGAGAATTTTCTCCACATGAAAATATGCCCTTATTTTCTCACATAATTTGGGAAATGCATATTTTCTCGAGGGCAATCAAACAGTCATTAAAGGCATTTTCTCGGATATATTTTTTTCCATGTAATTAAACACACCATTACCAACAATTATTTATGTAAAGACTATCCTTTATCCTTAGTTGTTATTTCTTACGTGATGTATTTTTTTGGTAGGCAATGCGGTGGTTCTGAAATGGGCTGCCAGTTGGCAGCACGAACATGGGCCCGTGACCTGATCTCCCTTGAGGAGTGATACACACATCACCCCATCTGGCATGATCTGTGCTAGATGGGAGTGTGTGAAATGTCATGCACGTAAATGAGATGAATATTAACGTTACTCCACAGACCCAACACTTGTCTAGCTTAGATGGTTAGTGTGTACGGTGTGCCCTCCTCTTGTGTGAGGTCATGACTCGTGGTGCAATTCCACTTGGACAGGTTTCCTCCATAGAGCATTTGTGATGTGGCGCCGAAAATCTCCATTCCCATATATACCTCGGGCCAAGAATAGCTTGGCAGCCTATCCACGTGGCCTCCAACCGTGTAGTCAAGGATCTTGCTGTCAACCTCAACCATGTTGCATGGCCCTTCAACACCATTATTGGTGCCCAATGTTTGGGTGCTCCTCCTCATCATCATCATCACCATCAGCAGCATATAAGGTGATCTGGAACCGATCTACTAGCTTATTGGATCATGATTCCTAGGTCCAGTCCCAATGTTATTGTATCAATAGAGTTATCGGGTGGCAATCCGATCCATTAACTACGTCATCGTATTTTTCACTTTTTTCATCGTTAATAAACAGGCCCAGAGTAAAACTTCTATCACACGAAATTGTAAATCACACAAAACACAGCCAATGAGTTCTCGGCACGTACACAAGTGCTTTTGCAACGTACCCATGTGCTTTTGCTTTTTATAGGTGTACGTGCCGAGAACTCATTGGCTGTGTTTTGTGTGATTTGCAATTCCATTGTGACAGAAGTTTTACCCACAGGCCCATAGGTAAAAGAATTTAATGAAGCACGTGATGAAAACATGCTCAAATTTTATTGCTAGGAATCATTTATCAGGCAGATTTTGAGGGTGTGGGGTTACGAGAAAATATTTGAAATCCCCTCCAAAAATTGCCATTGGGAGCTCACTTTAGAGCCCACTGACCTTGTGGACCTACAAACCAAATATCAATTTAATCAATGATTTCTGTCATATATTAGCATCTACAAAACTATGCTCAAATCCAACGGCTAAAATCACACTATTAAAATGCTATAAATCACCAATTAAACTGACTATAAGGGGACACCACGTGCGATGCATGTGCACCTTACACGTAGTCAGTCACGGATTAAACTGATTTTTGATGCGTAGATCGACATCGAAAAGGTCAATAGGCCGACAGCGTACTCCACCTGGCATTTTGGGAAGGGGACATCAAACTCTGACTCGTGGGTTTACTATAGGGACGGGTAAAACATTCATGAGCCTGACGAGTGTGTCATGTGGCAATATTTGGACTAGGAGAGAAGAGAGAGAGAGTGACAAGAACTTTATTTATTTGGATAATCTCAGCTAGTTCTTAATACACTGATTTGAAAAGATAAAAGCAAAGCTCCAAAGGATAACAAATCAAATAATTGAAAACCGTTACAGAAAAATAATTCCACTCTTAATATTTTACTTTCATCATTTTCTTTCCCTTCTTTTGGGCATCCAGTCTATTATACAAACACCCTAAGGGTTTCCAGTAAGAGATGTATAGGTGAAGCGCCTAAGACACCATTCTCTCATTTTAATACAATGACCCTACCTCTCCCCAATTATCTACTGTAGCCGGGTGGTACAGCAGCAAGCACAAAGGGCAGATACCCTAGCAAACTGAAGGAAAATCTGATGACGGAGAAAAATAAAAACACAAACAGCACCTTAGGGCGGCAATCGTCAGGGAGAGGTCTCTGTATCTGCAGCAAGTTTGTGATTGGCAATGGGCACGGACGATGCTTGGTCAATTTCCTTGCGGGATGCTTCCCACAATTGCTGCTCTATCCCTAGCTTTCTTAGCTCCATCAGACCTCGCTCCACTGGACAAAAAACAAAACCAAAAATTGTGGCAAAGCCTCCGAATCCAGGATACTGAAAAGAGATACAGAGTAGAGGAACAAGTGGTTTTTCTTGGATGATGCATTCTATCAACTGATACTGTATACTATTCAATTGAATTTAATAGGATCAAGAGGTTATATTGTTTGTATTTTATGAGCAATACTGTCAAAATTGGTGGACCTGTCCCCGGATATAAACTTAGATACACATTAAGGAGGTTTTGAGGCCCACCACTAAATGGGACAGACAAAGATTGTGAAGGCCAAAAATTGATCAATTGGATGACACCATATCATCCAAACTTGGGCCGTGTTTTTGTAATTGTCACAAAGCAAGCAAATAAACCGAATGGATATCATTCTGCCAAGGGAGCTTCTCTCTTTCTTTTCTTTTCCCTTTTTTTTTTTCATAGGCCAAGTCCTCCCATCCTGAATTAAGCATTTAGGCATACTTTATCAGTTTATCCTCTCATAAGGCTTAGCAAATAATTATTATTCTCTGTGACTCACTTGAGACAAGATTTCTAGAAGGGGACCAGCGAGGTTAGATGCAAGTTTTTTTTTCTGAAAGATAAATACTATTGCTAAGGCCCAAAAGCAAAAAGATACGATCTAAGAAGACACAGAATCACCCTACTATAAACCAATGGGAAAGACCATGGCAGGTGGCAGCTTTAAGGGTGTTCTTTTTCTAACTCAAGAGTGAGAACCCATTTTTTGTAATATTTATTACAGAGCCTGCACAATATCCCATTACATGCAATGTATCTGGTAAGTAATGGACCAACTGAACCAGCTTGTGATATGTATTGATAAGCGTAAATCTAAGTTTCCTTTGTAACATTACAAATTTAGAGAAATCTGGCATGTTTTCTAGGAAGACACTGCAACTTTTGAGTTATAACTTATAAAAGGATCAAGATCAACCTAACATTTATATTGTCGTGATTAATAAGTGTGTTCTGTGTACAAGACATGTCCCAGAATCCAGTTAACCATGTTTCTTGCATATTTTAAGGCACCATCAAGTAACTGGGAGGCATTTCATCCAAATGAAGCATTAATATTATTACAGATAAAAGAAATTACCATCAACGGCGTCATGCGAAGTTGGTGACTGACCACTACGACTGATCCAAAATTGAAGCCTTTCTTCTGCGATATCTTCTTCCACACCATGGGCTTTGGCTCTTCTCCAAAAATATGTAAGCCACGCCTGCACGAGGTAATTACGAGTTCAAAAAATATAAACTCACCTGATAAATTTCTTTATTTTACATACAAAACCAATCTCCTACAAAAGCTAAAATACTGGAAGCATGAAAATCAGTTAACAGCAGCCATGCTTTAACCATGACTCCCTCAATGGGTTACTATCCAACTCCTGAATCAACTTTCTATAAAGATGAGAAAAAAAAGTTAGGTCTGAGTTGTAACTGGCCTTTCATGTCAAATAGGCCAAGTTTCTTGCAAGATTAAGATGTGTGTTCAATATGGATATTATGTTTGGCTGCTCAAACCGATCAAAAGGGTATTAGTTGATTTGTTACAAAGGGGCATTCCAGGAACTTTGCCTAAAGTTTTTGCTGCAAACATGTTATCTACCAAGAGAAGTAAATGAGTGCCGAATTAGTTATTAGGTATATAATAGTATGTAAGCAGATTAGCAGGAAAAAACAGAAGACGAGGATGCTTTAAAGCACAGAAGAATCCAAATAAAGCTACTAAGAAGTAAATGCCAGACCTCCTTGAAAAAAACATCTTCCGAATCCTCTTGACTTAACTCTGCAAGAAAATAAGGATCTCAGTTCTGTTGTCACTATCCTTGCAAGAGGAGTTTTGACGAGTGAAACATGCACATATGTCAACCCAAAGACCATTCAAAGAAGCAAAAGGTCACTCAAGACTCTTTCTGATTGCTGACAGTTGCAAATGTCAATGCAAAAGAGTAGAGCTGGTCCAACTCTTAACCGAAATATCTAAGGTAGCAGTTCAGTGTAAGTGTAAGGACGAATTATCACTGCCACAGCGTAACACGTGGCACACACGGGATCTGGGGGTCCCATCAACTCAATCATATAATTGCAAACATCCATTCTTTTCCTTTGATAAGTAAGCTTGGATCAAACACATGACCTCATGATTGCCTTGCAGCATTTCAAGTTGTCAGCCATTTGACCTACGGCCTTGAGCCCAATAACAACCAAATCAGAAATCTTTTTTGTTCTTTTGCAAACATCCATTTTTCTGGACAGTTTGGCATCATTTTTTTCTGGTCATTAAAGAATGTGAAAATGGATGATTACAGATAATAAGATTTTTAAAAAAATTGGCCCAGAAACCTCCTAATCATCTCTTTGGGTCAGTTCTGACATAGGGGACAGATCACTGTCTGCCACCTGTAATGCCATGCCCTTTTTTTTGAGTACCCGAAATTCCATGCAGTTGGGCTCTACCTAAGGGTTATGTTAACTTTCCTCAGTCTTAACATATCTACAGGTTCTGAACCACACAAGGCAGTGACAAATCAAAAATGTAATTGTTACCAAATGCCTCCATAAACTTCGGATCACCAGGTGACTTGGGATCTGATTACAAAAACACACAAGAAAAAGAAATATTTAGTGCACAACATTGAACCTGTAGATTCTCTCAAAGCCTAAGCTATAAGAATGAAAGAATTGCATCAGAATCAGATCAGTTTCATTATGCTCAGGATATTACTGCTAAAACACTTCAGCATCTAACAATCAAACGGTTTTAGAATACCAAAATAAAAAGATAATGAGAAATCAACGGTACCATAAGCTGCAAGACCTTGTCTCATAGACAACAAAAGTTTCAAGGCTGCAACAACTAGTTCATGCCAAATTCAAATAACTAGTAGAAGTATGTTGGAAACCGAAGGTTTACAAGTAATAACAAATGGAATAAGATTTTAACAAATCCCATGTGTAAATGAATATAAGAATAAATTTCATTCATGATATTAGATATATTAAATTGACAAGCACTATAATTTTAGGAGTGGATGTAGGAAAAGAAATAAACCAGGCAGTAACTAAATTATACTGAAACAAAAATATGATCAGGCCAAAATCCAATTTGCAAACTGCTTTACAAAAAGAACAATCAAATTGAAAAAAAAGGAATTCTTCCAATCAAGGCAATGGTAGAAAACGGGGCCAAGTATGTCAAAAGGCAATAAAAAGACAAACCTGAGATTGACTGTCGAACCGAATTTGGGCGCCGGTGTTGGGCCAATGCAAGAACAACAGCATCCTCAACCTTGAACACAGCAATCATAAAAACAAGGATATAAAACAATGCTGAAAGGGTAATGTCAACAATTTAATTATGGAATAGACAAACATAATGAAAAAAAATCACAATTCCAGGTTCACAAAAGACCCAATAATCCGACGCAAGTGCTTGTGATGAACTCCGTAAAGAAAAAAAATCAGCATAAAACAAAAAACATGAACTAAATGAAAATGAAACAGAAAGAAAGGCAAAGACACCTTTAAAGAAGCTAGTTCCCTTAAGCCCATTTCAACTGAAAGCATACTCTCAATATTGCCTTCTCCAGTTAGATCACTCAAATCCCGCAAAAGTTTACTCCTCCTCTCTAAATCATCAACACCTGCACAATGTTGTGGATATGAAAGCTTGGCATAATAAAAGAAAGATATATTATCTATGAGAAAGATATCAACCCTGTGGACCATACTCTAACAACTTTCCAGCTTTTTCGCCCAGAGAAAAGAATAGGAAATCATATGATACATAAGATCAACATAAAATAACTAACCTTGGTTCCAAGAATCTTCCTTGGCCTTTTGTCCAGCAGAAATGACGACTTCAAAAGGAAGAGGTGCTAATGATGACCAGTGTTCATGTTTTGTCCCTGCAATATCTGCACAGATACCTGCAAAAGCATAAAGGCAGCCGACGCAAAAAAAGGTGAGTCAGATACTGTAAATGAACCACCAAACCGAAGTAAAAACAAGTCAAGGACAAAGAATCCTGAGCATAACTCTCCAAGTATAGACATATACTCTTCATTCAATCTTCCAGATAACTTCTAAACATTGTGCTAAACTCTATATATGAATGAGCCTTAGAATCCTAATTCCTAAAAGTAACAGTTTTATACTTGGAATTAAAAGTGATGAGTTCTCGAACACCACAGACTGTAAGTACTCAGAAACCAAAAAAAGAACGTGATGAATCCAATTAAAATAAAAATTTAACTGGAAACTTAATGGATCCAGAGGTCTCAGAGCTTCTTCTTGTGATGTGTTTAACTCCCATCAAAATTTATAAACAAGAGAATTCAATGTTTAAACTTTACACATCTCTATTTCTTTATGAAATTTACAGAATTCAAAATTAAAGATAGCCCAGGACCCCTTTTGCCTTCATGATGAAGTAAAATAAAGTTGTAACAAGTAGATTACCATGCCGTACAGCTAAACCCCAATAGCGAGCTAGCCAACACCTCTTGAGAACAACTTCCTCCTGAAATATAGACCCAATAACATAATTTAATCTCCAAAAAGCAAATCATACCTAAAAAACTCCACATCAGTAAAAGTACAAACCATCTCTTCCTGAGTCAAGATCATTCTCTGTGTCATTGAGCGAAGAGCTTTCGCTTCAGACCCAGCTTCTCGAAGCTGTTCTACAGCAACTACAACCTCTCCTTTTGCATTCTGATTCAAGCAAAAAATTGAAATCATTAAACTACACTATTCACTAGAAAACACTTGCTTCAATTTATGATATATGAGAATTAAAAGTAGAGCACTGAAATTCCTATAGAGTAGCACACTTTACCTCAACTTCAGATCGAAGACCTGCAATTTCCTCATCTCTCCCATCCTTAGTTTGTTTCGCAGCTTTAAGAGCAGCCTGAAACAGAGAATCATGTTTGACAAAAGAAAATAAATTGCAAGCCCTCATATAGAACTGAATAAGCTGCACTGTTTCCATGGTCCAAGTAAACTATCTGAAGACAGTAAATACCACTCACATAGTGGCATACCTTCAAAACTTTAAGCACTGATTTTGAAACAAGAGCATTAACTCAAGTTTGTGCTTAACCATTAGTTGTTTATATTTTCTAAACCAAATATAATTAACTGTTCCCTACTTACCTCTCTTTGTCGCAATGCTGCTTCCTTTCTGCAGATTCATCAAATAAGATGTCATAACCAGATCATAGAAAGAATGGCAGAAACAATGTTATGTCTAAACCCCAAAATTACCTGCTCAACAGTTTGGCTTCCAGAGACACACCTTCTCCAAGAGCAGCAACCTATGAAACATCAGAGGTGAACAGTGAAAAAATGACTCTGGGCATTGTGACTGAAATACTGAGATAGATTGGATGTAATTGGATGGTATATAATAGTACCAGAAAATGAAAGGAAAAAAGTTAGCATAAAGTTCACTAACAACCATGTGAAGTCTGCCCAGTACACAATTTTTTTAATAAAGTCCTTGTTTGAAACCCCTTTCTCGATCCCAATCAATCAAAATGGAGACAGATTTTGCCAGAACAGGAAAGGGAGACGATAGAAACTAACTATATAAAAAAACCAACCACAGGATACCACGTGTTACAAGGTCAATCCGTCTTAGAGATCCACTATACCAAAAAGGGAACATAAGACACAAAGAAATGACCTGTTTTTCAAGCTCCCTAGCTCTGGCCTCTGCTTCTTCACATCTCTCTTCAGCAAGTCGGAGCTGCACAGCAAATTTCAATATAAATGTTGCACACAGACAAATAATATGGACAGCTAAACTAATTACTTTATTGGGAAAACAAAGCAGCACACCTTGTCAACAATATTCTCATTCTCTTCTTGTAGCATATCAAGCTGCAATGTGAGCAGATATCAGCTTAGCAACATCTTCAATATTTCAAAATTTTATCAACAAATCACAAAATTCCCATTTCATGTCTCCATTTAATAAGCCCAAGATACATTTATAACAGAATTGACCAGTAAATGGCTTTCTTCAATCTATTTTCAGAGGTTATTTCTAACAACAAATATACAACTGAAAGATTAGAGTAGCATACCTCATCTCGAAGCGCGGAAGCCTCGCGCTGATTTCCTGAATCTTTTAAGTTGAGATGCCCCATTTCTGATGTAAACCTGCAGTGTATGTAAGTTGACAATACTCAACCTAACAAAAGAATATAATCTCCATTAACTTATATTCTCTAAACGAGTTAAAGTTTATCAACTTCCCTTCACAACGAAAACATTCAATGAATAGATGGAGGCACACTCCCTCATGCACATGCTGCCTACCAGCTCCTGCCCATTCGCATATGCATGCACATAGCACAGTACATATGTACATTTTTATACATGGAGAGAGAGAGAGAGAGAGAGAGATTTGTGGGTGTTAGATTATCTAAATGCCATTGATTGTGGAATCCAACAAACACATCTTGACGATTCATAAGGTAAAATGTACACACTAATCCTCCTAAGGTCCCTTGAAGAACATTATGAGATTGGATAAGAGCTAAGTTCTAAGTATGAGTATCTTGGACAAGCACTGAATCATTATACTTTTTTGTTTGTTTAGGTGCCAACGCCCCCACTGTGCGTTCAATGGTGTTATTATAGTAATAAGACGAGGAAATGTAGTGTTTAATACGTTATTCGTCATCTGTCACAATGCATGGACTACATTTTTACAGACGTCTCTTCTTTCTCATGTATTGTTTTTCTGGTCAGACACGTGTCGTACATGCATTGGGCCTAGGTTACCAGGTGTTGTTACTGGTCAGCCAAATGGCAATATTGAGAACCCTTGTCACATCACCATATCATTGGCTCAGTTCGTACTCATTATGCTCAGACTATTCGACCCATCTGGTTAGACTGACTTGTGAGTCGAGATACGAGAGTAACTTACTCCGACCAAGAATAGAGTAAGTTGGGTTTGGTACAGAGTCATTGTTTCTTGGGTCATTAAAGGTACCTTACTACGCTGGTTTTATTGTGGAATCAGCAGACCAGTGTTACTGATTGTAATTAATGGAATCATATTACCTATCAAGGTGACACGAGTACGGTTTGGATTTTGGGGGTATTTTATACAACATTCTGGGGGAATATAAACAATCCTTGAAAGGAATGAAATAGTAAACAAGCTTTTCAATGAAAGAGTACATGAATATTTTTAATGAAGAAGTAAGATAAACATGGTTGGGTACCAAAGTCCTTTACATGAATGATTGCCGATTGCGCCTTTTAAACCAAGATTATTAGCCCTTGTAAGTACATGTGCAAGGTAAATATCGACTCTTAGTTTCAACTCGGATATTTTATCTAAATGATTGACAAAGGGTCAAATTGAAAAAGCCCCTTGTCCCTTTAGAAGCCTGGAAGACAAATCTGCCTATCCTCTACTTTCTTGGAACCTTTGAAACCAATAGGCCTAAGAAACCTTCAAAACAGTACCTAGAGAATCCACAAATACGCTACCTATCCCAGTTGGACAAAGATTATACATTGTACTCCAAAGTTATATTTAACGTGTCCCACTCCTTTGCACATGATTGCCGCCATACTTGCTACTTGCAATGTCATTAAATTTAAACATGGAAATCTAAAGGTTGGAAAGAAACAAAAAAATGGTGATTGTAATGCCTTCAAAAACAGATTAGACGAACAATATAGGTGGCATTAAGTGAAAAGAGGGGAGGACATTGAGTGGAATTAATAGAGGAGGAGAAAAGGGGAATACATTTTTAGAATCTCACCCCAAATCCTACCCTAAACCCAAATCCTAACCTAACTTTAGGGTAGGATTTGAGGTTACCCTAAAATAAGGTGGACTTTAGGGTAGGGTCGGAGATGGTTTTTTAAGTTTTCCACCCTATTTTAGGGAAGGGAAGGTAGTTTAGGGTAGGGTTGGAGATGCTCTAAGTACCATCTCAACTCGGTCACTAACACAATTATTTGTAATTTACCAAGATTTTCATGTTGGTACCAGTAAAGTCAAATTTTCACCTGGGATGCCTAGGCCAAGTCGCTGGTTGGGGCCCCTGGCGCCTAAAAAATGGTTCAATAATGCACTAGCTAAAGTTAACTCAGCTTTTAAATTTTAGTTAATATATTAGATAAGTTAGCTTTGTTAATAACTCTACAATAATACTATATTTGAACTACTGTAGTTTAGAGAATAAGAGTTTTGTTTCTCTTTGGAAAAAGAAAACCCTATCCTCACCTCTCAACCATACTCTCTTCTCTCTTCTCATGGAGAAGGAAAAGCAAGGTGATACAATCATCACCATCCTTATTTTTCTTGCTAGCGACAAGAGTGGCTTATGCATGGCTGAAAAAAAGGAGATATTGGGTTGTCTCGGACATATGTTTCGGTCCCTACCAAGACCAAGTTGACTTGGCAAGTCAACTCCGTCTCAGCTAAGACTTCGAATCATAGACTTATCTTCTGCTACTCCCCATGCAAACATAATCTTCTTCTAACTTGTGCATGCGAACAAACTATTGAATGTTATGCGTATTCCTCTTCCTTTTTTTGGAACATATGGTTTGAACAAAAAGTATTTTAACTTCAGAATTAAAGAATTAGTAAAATTTCATGTGTTATTTTTTTTTTGATCAGTAAATTTCATGTGTTATTTGAATTTCTTGAATTATTACAAATTTAATAATAATATTAAATTTTGGTTGCTTGAGCAATGAAAAGACATCCCTTAGAGCCTAGGGAACCCCTTTGACTTGCCTAATACTTGGTACCTTCGATTACAACGATCAATACCTCTAAAAGCATATTTGTACCACAATTATGAGACAACCAACCAAAAAAAAAAATCATGAACTAGATTGATTAAGCATCAACAATTGAAAACTTCAGATTTTCATCAATCGAGATTGTAAATGATCTGAACTGATCAAGACTGTACAAAGGAAAAGTCCACAAGGCTTTGAGTTTCCTTACGATGTGTCATCCATGGGAGTTGGAATTGATTGAGGGAAAAAAATTGCAGTGAAGGTAAAAGACCCTCAACAAAGCAGAAACTAATTGAAGAAGATTATGACAGATAGGCCTATTGAATGATTAGGAAGGAGAAACAATTGGATCCTTACTACGTGTCCAGCATTGATGGAAAACGATGAAACCAGTTCAATATCACTTCCAACTCTTTAGATTAGATGTTATTGAAGAACTCGTCTTGCGAAGCAATTTCTCTCCCAAAATGAAACTCTAAAGTATCCCTCTCTAATTTCTCTTCATTTTTAAGCATGCATTTATATTCAATTGAGGCCAATCCAAAACAAAAGCTTAATCTATCTATATTTGAGAGACATCTATTTTCTTCTTAGCAAGAAACAATCTATGAAACAAGAACCAAGAGAATTCTTTACCTTTTCTCTCTTTGCCTATTGGTAGGAGGGTCTAATGGTGGTATAGAAACTGCGGTCCTCAGTGAAGATCTACTAGGTGGTACCAGTGGTGTTGATCGGACAGATATTGATGGCCTTCCAGCTGAGGTAGAGCGAACTGATGGAGTATGCTCTACAAAGTTCCGACCTAACTAATTAAAACAGACAAAATCCAATTAGTCTTCTGATTTTTGCCAAAAGCAGGACACACTTATTTGCAATGTTCCAGCATCCCGTAAAAAAGAAATTGTGAAGGAAAAAAAAGTAACCACGCACACAAGTATACATCAATATGCCAAGATTGTATGGAAAAACACAAACTCAATTTGCCCTGTGTCAAATTTTAATTTGACAAAAGATCACATCCACATTCAAATTCCAAAATGTATCAGTTTTTACAGATTCTACATTGCGCAGTTGAGGAGTAAATGCCTCCATCAAAACTTCATCTCAACAAAGATCCCATCCAAATCAGATCTCTTGTTGCTCGAATACAAAAACTTATCAAACTTGAAGACCAAATCTCTCCACTAAACTTCATTCAACGGAAACATCAAATCAATTTCTCTAAATTCACTCAAAAAGAAACTCAAAACGGAGTGAATTGCCAAAAATTCAATGCAAATCAGATCTTTCATTCACTCAAAAGTTCGAAAATTATCATACTTCAAGCTGAAACTCTCCAGTGAACATAAATTCAACAGAAAACATCAAATCCAAATCCGATCTCACTATATTTCCACCAATTCACTCAAAAACAGATTAAAAAAAAAAAAGCATCAAATCATTTAAAAAAAACATAGAATTATCGAAACTCACTGTATTTCCACCAATTCACTCAAAAACAGATTTAAAAAAAAAAGCATCAAATCATTAAAAAAACAACATAGAATTATCGAAATTACCGCAGGCGACGGAGATCTAGTCGGCCTAGCAGCCGAGATCGCAGGGATACTATTATTAACATTGCTAGAATAAGGAGGAGGAGGAGCACTGTAGCGGAACCCTAGATCGTCGTCTTCATCGTCATCGTCAGCAGTCTGAGACGCCATAACCTGCGCTAGACGCTGGGCCGCAGCTTTCGCTGCGACGTTCTGCGTTCTCTTAATGTTCGAGAGACCAGTCGCCGACGAAGATCGGGCGTGGTGGTGAGCCGGCGACATGGCCGGAGAAGACGAACCGGTGCTGCTCGAACCGCCGCTTCTCTGCCTGGAATAGACCGGGCTTCTGGTTCGTATCCGATCCATTCCTATTTATAGTAGGAGAGACAAGAAACCCTAGAAATTCTCAGAGCTAGATTCTCGAAGAAGGAAACTAAGATCCACTGTTTGGATTGAGAGACTAACAGCGTCGTTGTATGGGGATCAGATAGAGACAGAGAGAGAGAGAGAAATGGGGAACTGAACCTTTGAAGAGATAGTGACCGTCTGATCTGGGATGAACCGCGACTGTATCTTGTGAGGAGGGAGGGAAGGAGGTGGAAAGGGAGGGACCCCGGCCTTCAGATAGATCTCGCAAGTGGATTTAGTAAATGATACGAGTAAGATTGAGTCGAAAATGTCGGTGCTGGTCGATATTTCGGTGAATATCGGCCGAAAATTAGATAAGAAATCTTGTCGGCGGCGTTCTCGGACCCTGGCGTGGTGGCGTGCGAAACGAAGCCTTGGCTCAACAAGTCGTTGAGCAAAAAAATATATATAAAAAAAAAAAGCTCAACGACGTCTACATTTAGCCATCTGGTACACCCTTTCAAACCCACGATGAGTGTCAGTTTGTACCCGTGGAACCGATAGGAACCGGAACCGGAACCGATTATCTCCATAGCTATTTCAGATCCAGAATCGAAAGACCTGAAACCGATTAGACCGGAAGGTTCAGGTTCTTAACACACTAGTACCGGACTGAACCGGACCGAAACCGAAACTGGTAATACCTAGGTCTTAGATCCGACATATGTGGTACTGCTATATATCAAGTTTTTCTTTCTTTTATACATACCAGAATAAAAATTATATCGAAAATATTTTACATATACATTTTGATACCTGACAGAGAACTGGTTCCTATCAGTTCTGGTTCCGGTTTGAGTAACTGAACCGGAAGCAACCCGTTGACACCCATATGTGGATTTGAGACTTTTTCATGGGTTGATTTTTGGATTTAACCATTATTTCTGGTACTCAGATCTAATGGCTAGAAATAACGAATCAGGCTGATTTGGTCGGTAGGTCCACCTAAGGATGGAACAAAGTCAACAAACATCCACACGGTCTGTGGTTTCAGTGTGGAACGTGGCTCGTCTTTGAGCATTTTTTTTTTCTCAACACGTCGTCGGACAAAGGCGTACTCAAAATTCATGGTTGATATATCTAGTTGTTTGTTGATACCTTTTTTATTTTTTGACTGCAGTTCGCTGTGACTCGAGCTCATATAGGACCAGGTCCTATACAAAGTCTGATAGTACCCTCCCAAAATGGCATCGAGCATGCTATTTCGGGGGCAGACCTATGGATGTTGGACCTACACACCAAGCCGATCATCATAATTGATGATTTCTGGCCACTTGATTCGGGTTTCTTTTCATCATGAGATTCATGCACGGGAGGCATATGGATGAGTTCCAAAACGCATGAAGAAAAAAGCTTAAATCCAACCACTAGAAATTCCCATCAAGCTGATTTTCAGTGTCTAGGCGTGTGGCAAACATTCGCGAGGTAAGTGGGTCCAAACGCGTGTGCCAGATGGCATATTGGGGAGGGGTCCCTTCAAACTTTGTATAGGACACAGCTTACACCAAGTTTAGAGAAAATTTTTGAAGCAGCGGATTTTTGAAGCAGTGGCCAATCACTTCGAGTCACAGTCCGCTGTTCAAAAGCATTTCTGGGTTTGTTTGAAAGCATCAGCGGATTGTGGCACGGTGTGATTGGCCACTGCTTCGCCGCTTCAAAACATCTGCTGCTTCAAAAAATTTCTCCATTGTTTAATAGGAGGTGTGACGTGGCATTTTTCAAATCCAGCCATGAATGTTTGGCCCATCCTTCGGTGGACCTACACACGGAAAAGTAGTGATTTCTAGAAAATGCCTATGGATGAGTTCCAACCCCATGAAAATGATTTAAAAAAATGGCTCAAGCTCTAAGAGGCCCCCTTTTGTGACCCCTCTCAGGAGTTGTGTGCTCAGCCGTGGATTTCAAGAATCCAACGGTGGTTGAGCACTGGCAAAAACTGATCGTTGGATGGCTGAGCACACGACTCCCAAGACAGGGTCATGAAAAGGGTGTCCCTTCAGCCCGACCCAAGAAAAAATAGTTTTCTAGCGGTAGGTCCACCAAGGGGTGAGCCAAACATTCATGGGTCAGTGTGCCCAAAAGAATGTGGCATTGTTGGGTGGGGTCCTATCAAACTTTGCACAAGACCCGGTTCTATACAAGACGGACTCTACGCTCTCCAACAGTGCATATCGTTTGAAAAAATGCCACGTGGCATAATCTTTAAGGCCATTGACCCATGAAGGTTGGCCCACCCTTGGTGGGCTTACATATCAAAAATCAGCCTGATAAATGACGTCTAGCTGTTGGATTTGAGCTTTTTTGTCATGGGCTTGGAACTCATCCATGGGCCTGTTCATGCAGCCAGTGACAAAAAACAAGCTCAAATCAACAGCTGAAATCATCAATCAGGGTGGGTTTTTTTTTCTGTATGGTTGGGCCAAACATTCATGGAGTTAGTGGGCCTAAGAGAGTGCCATGTGGTATTTTAGGGAGGCATCCTATCAAAATTTGTATAGGACCCATTCATATGGAAGCCGGACTCATGAATGTTTGATGACCACCCATTGGTGGACCCACAAACCAAAATTCACTCAGATCGGTGATCTCTAGCCAATAGATCTGAGTACCCAAAAATGCTCAAATCTAAAGGCTTGAAATCACCCCATGGAAAACACTTGCATCCATTAGTTGGAGAATTAATCATGGGTGTAGGTCCGTCGAGTGTGGACCAATTATTCATGGGTCGGTGGGGCCGGAAAAGCATGCCACTGGTGCATTTTCAAGCGACCTGTAAAAATGGTCAATTTGATAGATCCATTCAATTTGGCTTTTGACGTAGGAAGTCTTGTACATCGGCCCATAATTGACGGTCCGGTCCAGATTAACGTTCACTACCTGCATGGCATGGGCATGTATATTAAATATGTTTGTACCCGAAATCAATCATGCGTCCATAGGGCATGAAATGGGACGGGCTCGTTTCTGATCTTGGTAGATCCAGATTCAAATTCATCTTTGAACGAGCTTTCCTGGATCCGGATCTGACTTGGGTTGGATCTATATCCCATTATCCAAAAGTACCGACTCCGACCATAGTCAGCAATTCAAAGTGCGGCAAAAATATGGTACTAATTACAATTCGGGGTTGTCATTAAAACCATGGTTTAAAAAACGCCCGTTATAACAAAAATAACGGCCATTGTAACGGATTCGGACCTCCCCCGTTACGTTACGAACCTTTAAAACATTTAAAAAATAAGGGCCGTTATTTCCCATTTTTGAAATTTCAGCACCATTTTTTCCGTTCTTGCCCCTGAGCATTACAATTCATTTTAACGGCTGTAATAACAGAAAAAACGGTAACGCTCTCAGTTATAATGGCCCCTTTTAAACATTGATTAAAACATTCAGGTTCAAAATTTTGGCAAAAGTAAAATAAAAATAAGAAATTTGTGTTAGAAAATGTTTTTAATGTTGAAAGTTGAATAATTCGTACAGTGTGAATTATTCGTTAGCATCTGATACAGGGAGTCCCCGACAAAGGTGCCGATAATTTAGCTTCTTGTAACTCAGTGATCATGAAATCTTGTATCCGCTCTCGTTCTTTGAGGAACTCAGATCAATCATTGATCGAGATGCTAGACAGCTAGGCTATATATGCTATAGATTTTGATTGGGTAATCTTGATTAAAGTTGGGTAGGGGTCTGCCCCACTCTTATCTACATAAATGGTGGTTTCTTAAAAAGGGGAACATGTTTTTGATGCTCCAACTTTCAAGTTTCAACATCAAATTATCTGGCATTGTTATTGTTGCGGCTTACTTTCATTTAAATGATTTACCGTTAAACGACATACATGATTAGATAGGAGCCCAAGTGGGTTGCTGACTTGCTGCCCACTTATATCTTAAAAAAAAGGAAACATATAGAGAGGTCTACGTACTCGGTGGGTTGGGTGGTGTTACGTACTCACCGTCACTACACTATGTGTGCACCTTCTTTTTAGATCACACCGAGGCGCGCACCTTCAAAGAAACAGTAAACCTTGAAGACGTGCGAAAGTGAACCTTCAATGGTTCACCTCTCCCTCCCTAATTCTTCAAAGATGCATGTTCTTTGAACCCCACCCCCCACCCTTCCGTTTTTATGTGATGCTCACATGATTTATCAACTCTAATTATTATGTGCGGCCCACGCGAACTATCGATCTTTGTTCTCATGTTGGGTCCGCATGATCTATCAACATTTGTTCTTATGTGGGTTTCACATGGTCGTGTAGAACCAAACGTCGATCTTAACCTTTAAAGATATGCACCTTGAAGATGTAGACCTCCAAGACGCACATCTTTGGTTGAAGATGCGCTATCAAACACAATCTACTCATCAAATTGCGTGGTTCATTTGGTAGGCTAACTCTTGAATGACCATAGCAAGGTTTTAAATGGTCATTAATAACGGTATAATGGTCCCTTGGCGTTATCGTTATGACCGTTATAATAGGTCACATCTTAGTAAATAAATGATCTGAATACTATTATTATTATTTCAAAAAAAATCTTGATAATGGTAAAAAAAAATTGTTTTTTTTTAAATAACAGGTAAAAAAATAATTATTTTATTTTAAATAACAGCTGTGCGTTATATCCTAGAGTCGTGCTACCCCCACAAATAACCATACAAAAATGCGTGCGGTTGAGGCCATTGATTGTTGGATTCAAGAGATCCACGGTTGTTGCTTCGATGGTGTGTATCTCTTGAATCCAAAGGTGAATAGCCTCAACATATCCCTTTCCATTATAAGGGCTACCCCATTTTTTCGGTGATTTTCGGCATTATAATGGGAAAAGAATACCATTATAACGGCCATTATTTTTGCTATAACAACCGTTTCTAAACCATGGCCAATGGTCTCAAAATCACACCTTCCCAAAAATCATTAACAATAATCTTTCACCATTAGGATTGCCCATTGGCAGCAATGAGCTCATGAGCAAGGATTTAAATTTTGGTTTCGGTAGCAATTTTGGTGAGGTCGAAAACCGAAATTTTGGACGATATTTTCAAATTTCGGTAAATTTCAGTCTAGAAAGCCAAATTTCAAAAACTTCGGTAACCACCGAAACCGAAATTTCGGTGTTTCGACCGAAATTTAAATCCTTGCTCGTGAGTACTACATGCATGGTGAGAAATCCTGTTCTTCACGATAACACTCTTCTCACTTGAAAAGAATGGAAGAGTAACGAATGCATTGCAAACTAACCATACTAAACGGGGAGAATTTTTGAAGAGGCAGAAATTTAGAAGCGGTGACCATGTGCCATTGATATTGCGCCAAGTACACCTAAATGTAGGGGCAGTGATATTGTGTACCCAGCGCAATATCATTGGCCACATGATCGCCGCTTCTGAATTTCGGCCACTTCAAAAAAATTCTCTGCTAGACAGTCCTTTTGACAGAAGCACGGTGAACAGAGTAAAACTTCTATCACACGAAATTGTAAATCACACAATCACAAGCCAATGAGTTCTCGGGCACGTACACAAGTGCTTTTGCAACGTACCCATGTGCTTTTGCTTTTTAGGTGTACGTGCCTGAGAACTCATTGGCTGTGTTTGTGTGATTTGCAATCCCATTGTGACAGAAGTTTTACTCCGGTGAACATGGTGGGTCCATCAAAGACATCGAGGACAAATTACAAGAATCGTCTCTAGAAAACTGTTTTAACTAAGGACAACCATACAGGGCTTTGATGTATATCTTTTTTTCTCTAAATTATATGGATGTCTCTTTGTGATTCGTGTGGTGAAATCTCGATGACCATCAACTGTATAAACCTTGGAGTCCTTTTTTTATTTTTTAATCAAAACATTAGTCCTGAATAACCAAAATGGGAAGTGCAAAAAGCACATCCAACCAAGGGAGAAATTTCTAAAGAAAGTGGTGCTGTTTGTAGGAGAGGAAAGATCAACAAGTCTTGAGGTGAGAGGAGTGATAAGTTCTGTTTATCGTTAGTATTTCTTTTCTCTTTGTAATATTTAGATCTCCTCCATCTCCTTTTTATTCAATATATTTAAACTTATCAAATAATAAAAAAAAAAACATCCCAATATATTAGAAAAAAAGAGGAAAATGCTAATACAACAAGCAAGATCATTGTAAATTAAACTTCTGTCACAGCTTTCCGACACATGCTTCTGTCACAATGCAAAATACATGCTGGCACACTCTTAGTGGATGCTGACCGTATGGATGTTTGGCTAGTCCCAAGCTCAGTAGACCTCTAAACCAAAAATCAGCCTCGATTAGTGATTTCTAAGCGATTCGATTGAAGTTATTTTCATGGATTGATTTTAACAATAGGAATTCCAGCATTATTGAGCTTTATTTGGGTGCAAAGATCCAAAGGTTGTAAATCACTAATCAAGCTGATTTTTGGTTTATAGGTCCACCGAGGGACTGGCCAAACATCCGTAAAGTCAGCATCCACTAAGAGTGTTCCAAATGGCCTGTATTTTTCATTGTGACAGATGCATCTATCAGAACACTGTGACAGAGTCCTTTAAGGAAAAAGATGTAACAAGGGATGCTTGAAACTGTTCATTTGCGGAAGCGGCAGTTTTGGTAGTCACCCCTGCCATTTGGGCCCACTGACCACTTAGATGTTTATCCACCCCTTGCTGGATATACATACCAAAAATCACCTTGATTGGTAATTTATGACCATTAGATTTTAACACTTTTAAGCACCATTTAAGGCGTTCTTATAGCCGTTGAATACAACCATTTTTGAGTACTAAAACCAACGGCTACAAATCATTAAACAAGCTGATTTTTTGTATGAATGTCTATTAAAGGGTGGGCTAAACATCCATGCGGTCAGTGGGCCCAGATGGCAGTGGTGACTACCAAATATGCTGCTTCCGCGAATGAAAAGATCTCAGGTATACCTTTTTACATCACGACCCTTTAATAAACTCTAATTAATGATTGTGACAGCTTTTACAGGATAAGTACCACCTTGTGGTCACAAGCTTAGCTGGCGCCTCAGTCAACCAAATAAATCTAAGGGTCGTGATGTAACAAGGTGTACCTGAGATCTTTTCATTTGCGGAGAAGCGGCAATTTTAGTAGTCACCGCTGCCATCTGGACCCATTGACCGCATGGATGTTTAGCCTACCCCTTAATAGACATTCATACCAAAGATCAGCTTGTTTAATGATTTGTAGCCGTTGGTTTTAGTACTCAAAAAATGGTTACATTCAACGGCTATAAGAACGCCTTAAAAAGTTCTAAAAAATGCTAAAATCCAATGGTTGTAGATTACCAATCGGGGTGAGTTTTGGTGTGTATATCCTCCAAGCGGTGGGATAAACATCCATGCGGTCAGTGGACCCAGATGACAGTGGTGAGTAACAAAACTCCTACTTCCGCATTTGCTACAGTTTCTGGCATACCTTATTACATCTCTTTCCTAAATCTAATCAATTGGTAGAAGGTAAATAACAGAAGAAGCCCAGCCCAAGCCTTGTCATAGGGAGAGCTGGAAGCGTCTATGATCGATGACAATCTGGAGCCTCTGCTTTTCATTCGCTAATTAAGTGCTTCACCTGCCGCTGGATATGCGACTGTTATTCTTGTTATTCCTGCCATTTTTTATACCATGATCCTATCTAGTAACTTCTTTGCAGGGCCGTTTTGATACAATTTGAGGCCAAGGCGGAAACTCTATCTAAGGCCTCTTGTGGCCCTACATAGATCATTTTTTGGGCCCTATGACTGCATGAATGTTCAGCCCACATATTGGTGGATAAACACACTAAAAATCAGCTTGATTGATGATTTCTAGCCATTGGATTTACTACCCAAAAAACATACTTGAATCCAACCGCTAGAATCATGTCCAAAAACATACTAAAATCTGTAGCTAGAGATAATCAATCAGGTTGATTTTGGTTATTATATCCAATAAGGGATGGGCTAAAAATCCATGTAGTTAGTGGGAGCTGGGCTTGGGGGCCTTCTCTCGTGAAGGGGCCTTAGGCCCCTTAATGGCTTTAAGGTGCTTCTTTGGGATGCTTAAAAAAGATAACGTACGGCGTTGATAATAGTTATTCTCTACAATCTATTGCTTGATCATAGTCTTCTTACATAGTGAAGTTCAATTTCTTTACATGTGAGCCACGTGTACATTGGTAGTTAATTTGTTATTAAGCATTTTGTTCGTGCTTTAGTTAGGGAGCTGGCTAAGTCGGGTCAGGGGGCTGATGAGGCCTCTATTTATAGAGTAAAACTTCTATCACACGAAATTGTAAATCACACAATCACAAGCCAATGAGTTCTCGGCACGTACACAAGTGCTTTGCAACGTACTCATGTGCTTTTGCTTTTTAGGTGTACGTGCCGAGAATTCATTGACTGTGTTTGTGTGATTTGCAATCCGATTGTGACAGAAGTTTTACTCCTATTTATAGATGAGGGAGAATGCCTCGGACTTGGCATCTTTGATTGCCCTTGCATTATGGTGCATGGTATTGTAGCCTGTGAGGGTAGGTATGTACCATCTAACATGTGCATAAAGCTTCTGTCATCCTGAGAAAAACTTGTGTCACAAGATGTTGTGACGGAAGCCGGTCACAGCACTCAATACGAGCCATGTGGCATATGATCATAGGGCGCTGACCATATGGATTGGGTGCCAGTCCCTCGGTGGACCTACAAACCAAAAATCAGCCTGATTAGTGATTTACAACCTTTGTATTTTGGCACTCAAATAATGCTCAAATTCCTGCCGTTAAAATCAATCCATGAAAATAACTTCAATAGAATCAGTTAGAAATCACTAATCAAGCTGATTTTTTGTTTGTAGGTCCATCGAGGGACTGGCCAAACATCCATACGGTCATCGTCCTCTAATAGTATGCTACGTGGCTCCTATTGAGTGCTGTGACCGGCTTCCATCACAACATCTTGTGACACAAGTTTTGCTCATCCCTCATCTCATCATTCCATTTTAGGTAATCTCTAATACCAACCTGACATGGAATATCCAATATGTGTAGTAGGTATGGAACGTCTCATCGTTCATGGGTAGAGACTATCAAGAATGATGCCAACTGATCGAGATGAACCTCCTTCGCTTTGATATTTGGTATGTAGGTCCACTAAAGTCAGTGGACCCTAAAGTGAATTCCACATGTCGCTTTTGGGAGGGGGAGACTTCAAATTTTGGAGTCCCCATGGGGCCATCAAATATTTTCTTGTGTTAACACCATACCTAGTGACCATTCTCCCTTTTGTCATTCTTAGGCTCAGCAGACCGTTGATGTTTATGAAATATCATCCAACAGTTTAGACGTAAATCTCGACTATCTTGGATTCTACATTCATGAGCCGTTTTTAAGATGGGCAATTTGTTAAATAGAAAAGATAACTCTTTTTGGTTCGATCATCTATATCATCCTCTGATATTCTTCGGAATTCACATCACTCAACTCCGAAGATAATCCAACGGGTATTAGAAGTAAGGACCACAATAATACATTATGGTCCGCATATCATACTATCACTTTCGTAATTTAACAAGATTCCATATGGGGGTCAAATTGATTAGACAAGCACGTGCATGCAAAAGCAGATTCTTTATTGAATAAATACAGCCAAATTTCGTCCTACCGTTATCTTGTCAAACATGTATAGATCTGGGACCCAACGTCGCATGAAGAGATAGACCTGATCAATATAACCGTCCGATCTATCACTTTCTTCTCCACGGTAAAAAAAAGTAGGTATCATTAACGGTCCTGTAAAAAAAGGTATTGCAAAAGCATTCAAATCAAGTGGTTATGATCATCCAATCAGCTCAGTTGTGTCGTGGAAAATCTTTTTAATGGACCAACTTCCTTTTACTAAAACCAGTCAAAACATGGAAACGTTAAGAAGTAAAGATGAGTTGTCTCAAGTCTCGACTTTCAATCAGAAAGTGTAAAGTTCTTATTGTCTCTGGTTAAAATCTCGAAATCTCTACTGCTAGATACGGTTCCCATTCAACCAAAAACAAAGTGAGAAAGAGCAAAACAGATCCGGATCTGGATCACCAAACCCTAGATCTCATTACTATTTACAGTAAAAATGGTAAACCCTAGATCCCTCGTCAGAATCTGAGCTTCATCTCTGTAGAACACAGTAGTCGCAGAATCTCTTCGCATTCCAATTGAAGAAGTCCAATTCAGATCAGATGTGTTCTGCACAAACCCCAGATCGCATTATCACATACAGTAAAAACTAAAAACCCTAGAATCTCTTATCTCTTACGAAGAAGATGAGCTTCATCTCTGCAAAATCCCTAACTGCTGATGTTGCAGGATGGAATAGCATTCTAATTGTACAAGGATAGTTTGTAGTTTCAGGAGATTGGAGAGTTCCCTTTGGTTTTTGCCGTAATTCAGCTTGAATGGGTTCTGCTCAGTCCGCCCAAGTAGACGAAGAAGAAGAAGAAGACGACGACGAAAATGGAGAAACCGAGCAAAGAGAAATGGAGAACCCATTGATGAAGAGAGTTCTAGAACAAGAGCCGGAGATGCTCCCATGTCACGCCTCGGCATCTCCACTGTCCCCTCAGCTGTCCACGGTTGGCACACCGCATCTCGGGCCGTCGATCAAGGTCTGGGATCCATACAATGTTCTTGCACCACCTCCACGGCTGCCGCCACATCCGACATTCTCTAGGAGTTTCTCATCCGACGCACTTGAGGATGACCAGACGATTACTGAGGTTTTCTTGATCAGTCATGGGGAGTGTGGCGTGAATCTGAGGCCGGATTTGGTTGGAGGGCGGTGGCCCGATGCTGCTCTGACCCCAAACGGTAAACGACAGGCAAGGGCTCTGGCTGTCTTCCTCAATTCACAGGGGGTTCGTTTCAATGCTGTTTATTCATCTCCATTGGATCGGGCGAGGGCAACTGCAGTTTCTGTTTGCCAGGTAATTTAATTTGCAATTGCTCATTCCTGTCTTCTTGGTTTCATTCTGGTTTCAGGACCCTGTTCTGATTTTCTTTTTTCTATTTTGTTGGGGAATTCACTAACTTGGAATGTGGATTCAAGGCATATTATTCAAATTACGATCTGTTACTTGCTTGGATTGCAGGCTCTCTTTAAATGTAGGTGACGTGAAAAAGGAAAATAGATATTAACTGTTGAATAGGATCTTTTTCTGCCAGGTTTATCTACTAGATTTGTTGAACAGGCGAGGAGGTAGGGATTGATTTGGATTTAATGGTAGATAGTGAAATGTTGGGTTTATATCCAATATTTTTTTGAAAGTTGGGTTGTTGGGTGAGATATAGGGATATTTATGAAAAAAATTTAGTGAAATTCAGTTCAATGATGCTTTTGTTGCAATTTGCAACTTGCAACCTTGAGGTTGCTGGTTGGAACCCAGCTTTTCTATCTGGTTGCAGTTGGTATTCATTTCTGCTACCTAGTTGAAGTAATAGGTTGTTTGTTGGTTTGGGAACAAGGATCAATTGGAATGGACCATGACAAATGGAAATCTCTAGGTTTTATCTGATGATTCTGTAGAAGTGCCATTTTAATTCGGATTCTGAAGTCTGTCATCTGGTATCAAGTCAATGCCATGGTTAATTTCATTATCTAAGGAAGTGGTGCGTCTTTTCCAGTCCAATTCACTTGGGTTATTTTGACAGTGATTCTTTAGATCTTGGGAGCGGGATCTTTGTAAATTTTATAAACCCTCATTGCTTCAACATGTTTCATTGTCCAGCTTAGGTTCCCTGAAGGTAAGATTTTTTTTCCTTGGCTAAGCTGCCATAATCAAGGAAATTACAGTGTTTATCATAGATTAGGCATTAGTTGTTCATTTTCAATTATTTAGTGAACCGGCCTTTATTTGGAAGGGTTTTCACATTCATGGTTTTAGGTCTCGGGACCTGGATAGAAGAATTACTGAGTCACATAAGATTCATGACTTGGTTAGGCAACTTGGTCTCTGCCAAGACTTAAACCCATGTTCACATTTGTCCCCATTTTTCATTATATTTATTAAAGTTCCCTTGATTTAGAAGTGGCATTTAATGATTGCACTAATGCCACCTGGAAGATCTCTTATGCCAAGACTCAACCTCCGATGTTTTCTACAATCTGATCTAGATGGTCAGAAAATCTGAGTGATCTAAAGAAAAGAGTGTTTGTATATTGGATGTTTAAAATGATCTGGTTGAGTTAATATTTTAACCAGATCTTTAAGGTGGATATCATCAAATGGTGGTCCTGCCCCCCGATGTGTGCCTTTTGTGTGGTGGTCGTTTAAATCATAGAATGGGTAGCAGTCTATAGGACTAAAACCTCGGATAATTCCATTAAAATATTTCATTGCAGTTGTTATATTTTGCTTGAGATAACGAATTATAAGGAGTAACAAGTCTGATATTTTTGGGCCTGAAATTTGCGGAATTGGGAAGTGCTTTCTGCTTGCAATTTTATTCACAAAGTGGTACGAAAGCAGGAATGGTTGTTGGTTTTCAATTCATTCTAGATCATTTTAAGTTCAAATTTGTTTCTACAAGTTTTGCTGTTGTGATTAGTGCAGCACAAAGGAATATGCTCTGGATCATGTGGTTTCCCTCTTGAGGAACATTGTTTATTGCTTGACTCAAAAAGATCCTAATAAAAATGTTATTATGTCTTGTAATTTGGTCAAAGTTCTTGCTTATCTCACCATGTTAATAGAATTAGGGTGTCCCTACCATCGTTCGCAAATCCCTGTTTAAATCCCGTCTTTTTGAAAAAAATCTCGTTTTCTAAAAAAACATTTAAAACCACGGTGTTTTCAAAACATTGCCCAAAATACACGAAATATTCAATAATCCGAAACTACCCTGTAATTTTAGAATTTTTTTAAAATCTTATGAATAAACTCACTCCTTATTTGTGTTGATAGAATATTTTTTAGAAAATATTAAAAGATTCGGCTTTTGGAGACCTTGATAAATGAGAAATATGTTTTGGGAATTATGAGTGTTGCTTATATTACTAAACTTATGGGAAGCATCATATAGTTTTGCTGTTTTGGTTCTATTATACTTATATTACTACCCAGTCTATACTACATCTATGTATACAGTTTTTGAGTGCATAGTTTTGGTCTAAAAAAATATTAAACCCGAAGTCCTCAGTTATCAATCTTTTGATGTTCTTGTGTTTTTTAACCCAAATTGTTTTCAACTTGATTTTTCAATGGGCAAAGTTAACCCGCTTCACGATTTGCTAACTATGGTCCCTACTAACAGTGAATCATGACTTACCATTTGAATTATTGAATTTTAACGGGACAATCCCCCCATTTCTCGTGCTAATATTCTTTATCTGCAATGTCTCAATCCCTTTAATAGCAACAGTTGTTAAAATATCAACTGTTACATATGGAATATGTAGGGTCCTTGTCATCCACTGACTGTGCCTTGATGAACACTATGAAACCTTGCATCAAATCCCAGTACTCTGGATTTTCATTCTTGGTTCTTGGTTTTTTTTCAGTAAGAAGATCCATTTGTGTGATTTCTTTCTCGTATTATTCTGTATTATGTTTCTTTTAACCAGTAATTGTAGAAATTATCGAAGATCTTGAAAGTACTCAACACTACACCCATATCTCCATGTTTGCCAACCAATCACGATTCACAAAAACTTACTATGTGCAGTATGAAGTCTTCCACAAGCCACCTTTCAGGGCTTAACATGCCTGTGATGCTGACCAAACACATTCTGTATTATTATTCATTTAACCAGTTGTAGAAATTACTGAAGATCTTGAAAGTACTCAACACTACACCCATATCTCCATGTTTGCCAACCAATCACGATTCATGAAACTGACTATGTATGTGTAATATTAAGTCTTCTAACATGAATGTATACACAGCAACTAGAATGGACTTATTCTTGCCACTAAGGAAATCCATTATAGGTCAGCCTAACCCTAATATAGCTAAGGTAAAAGTTAATATCTCAGCAAACAATCAAGTGGTATGTTGTGGAGCCAGGATTTGTGAACTAATCTGATCAAACACCATGATTGATGAACGAAGTTCCCAACCTCAAGGTCTGATTGTCGAGGTCAGAGTTTCTTGTTAACTATGTTAATTCGGTTGTTTGCTTGCTGACAAATTCATATGTACTGGGTGGGTTTTGAGTCTAATTAAGCTCTTGGATTTGCTTTAGGTTTTAGTCCGAGCTGTCCAAGAACAATGGCCTTAGCACTTCTCTGGAGGGGGGATGAAGTGAGAAAGAGAGAGTTTTCTCCCCCTACCCATTTTCTGTTTGAAAGGGGCCTCACGGTATCATCATGAAGGTATGGTCCCTCTCTTTGTCTGCCTGGCACGTGCTGTTACATCCCAGGTTTTATGCACCTACTCCAAGTAGGTGGTGGTTGGTGAGGTATGTCAGTAATAGTTTGCAGAGGCCATACTAGTCTTACAGGGGGTTAGATGCAAGGTACGATTTGTCTTACCTCCTGCAGGTCCGTCCTCCACTACCTCGAAACCTCCTCTTGACGTGTAAGAGCTTGGTACATCCGAGCTATAGTGTTTATTAGGACTAGAGGTCGGCAGTCCGACCTTACTGCGGGCCGACCTCCAGATTAGTCGGGGCTCCATGCATGGAAGAGCTATGAGCCCAAAGTGAGGGGTTGTGCTGCTTATGTCAGTTTAGTGCCACACGTATGCTGCTGATTGTCGTGCCACTTTTTGGCACCCACATATGTTGAAGCCACCATGTAGTAAGAGTTTTTGAACCATCCATCATCACAAGCTTTTGTCTCAGCCTTTTCTATAAAGGTTATTTCAGCTGCAGATGTATAAGTTCTGCATATATAACAACAAATATGTCGCAGAAGAAATCATCAATATTGGATCAGCACTACCGTTCTTCTGACCTACATCATTAATAGGCAAGATGCTTGCAGTCGGTAGCTTCTCCTTATACTGAGATCAGTTTCCGTTCATCTTATTCACGGTATTGAAGGGCATGACGTGAGCTGCACGGTACTGACAACGTCAGCACCTCTGTTGTCGGAAACTACGCATGGTCTTCTTCTCCGATGCCTCCGGTGGCTTTGATACCAAGTTGAAATGATGGATTTAGGGTTTGGTTAGGGTTGGAGTTTGATTCTAGGGTTTGAAAGAGAGAGGAGAGATAAGAGGGAGAAAAGAGAAAATGAGAGCATGTGTGAACACGTGACTCTAAACTTCTTATTTATGTAAAAACTTTACACGGACTAAAATGCCCTACAATATAAAGGGGTCCCTTGTAACATAAAGGGTACACCCTGACAACAAACAGTGTTGCGTGAACAATGGAGAGAAGAGACAGAGGAGAGAGTTGGACGACACAAGTAGTCAGATATTATATGAAATTATCAGATTCGGATTCGGATAACTTTTGATATTCGAATACTTTCGGATACGGATTTTGATATTGATATATCCGATTCGATAATATCTGATATATTCTATAAATATAATTGTTGTAATAATATAATTGTATATAATAAATATAATGATTTATTATATATAATTATATTTATCAAATATATAATAAATTATTATTATTTATATTTAATTGTTATAATAAATATAATTGTATAAAATAATTATAAACATAATTATTATGTTTATATATATTTTTTACTTATTGGATATTATTGGGTATTCGATAAGTTAATCGGATTCAAATTAATTCAGAATATTCGTTGGATATCGAATCAAATTTGGATATTAGACATTTTTTTTGGTTTCGGATTAGGATATTCGTATATTCGATTTCAAAAATATCCATTAACAGCCCTATATGTCATATATGCCCAACTTGGACTGAATCTTCTCTAATTAGTTTTGACTAAGGGCTTTAGTAAACATATCAGCAAGTTGACTAGATAACCTCACAAAGGGTGTTGAAATAACTATGGCTGCCAATTTCTCCCAGATGAAATGGCAATCAATCTCTATGTGCTCAGTCCTCTCATGAAAGACTAGATTGTTGGCTATGTGTGTTGCAGCCTGATAATCACCATAAAGGTTCATAAGGCCATCAATTGGAAATCCAACTTCCTCCATTATAGATTCGAGCCATAATAACTCAAAAACAGTAAGGGCCATCGCCCTAACTCTGCTTCAACACTAGATCTGGCAACAACACTTTGCTTCTTGTTTTGCCAAGTTACTAGGTTACCCCCAACAAAGGTGTAATACCCAGTAATAGATCTCCTATCAGATGGAGATCCTTCCCAATTAGGATTTGAATATGCCTTAACATGTAAATGGCCATTGACTCTATGTAAGACACCTCAACCAGGAGCAATTTTGAGATAACACAAGATACGGATGATTGTTTCCATGTGATGAGAGCACAGGAGTCTGCATAAAATGATTGACAACGAATGTAATATTAGGTTTAGTAATCGTCAAGTAGATAAGCTTGCCAACGTGCCTTATATACTTCTCTAGATCATCAATTAACTTCTCTTGATTTATCACAAGTTTACCAATTAGGATCCACGAGAGAAGTAACTAGCTTCAACGGCGGAGCCAAGGGGAAGTGCCTCCCCCCCTCAACTTTAAAAATTGGAAAATTAAATTTTTTTTATCAAAAAGGAAAAAGATGTACCAGGGCAGAGGTATAGCCATTTTTGTTACTTACTGCTGTCCTCTGGCCCCATTGCCCACATGGATGTTAGCCCACCCCTTGATGGATATAAACACCCAAAATCACCCTGATAGGGAACCTCTAGCCATTAGATTTTTGTACTTTTTAAGGCGTGATTCTCGCCGATGTATTCAACAAATTTTTAATCCAACGGTTAAAAATCATCAAACAACCCAACAAAATCCTGGCTCCACCACTGATTGGCTTAGCTCCTAATAATCCAGTTTCAGATAAAGGATCTAGGACATACTTTCTTTGCGATAAATTTATCCCAGTCTTTGATCGTGCAACCTTGATCCCAAGAAAATACCATAACTGCCCTAGGTCCTTAATATGGAAATGTGGCTTAGATAGTGCTTCAACTCATCAATGCCAACACTATCACTCCATGTAACCATGATATCATCAACATACACAATGAGGACAATGTAATCTGCTCTTGTACGTCGAACAAATAGAGAATGATCAACTTACTTTTACGAAGACCATATGTAGTAACCACCTGGCTAAACTTATCGAACTAAACCCTTGGTGATTGCTTCAAACCATAGATTGCAAAGTTTACATTCTCTCCCCCTGAGCAACAAACCCAGATGGTTGCTCCATGTGCACCTCCTCTATCAAATCACCATGAAGAAACACATTCTTCACATCAAGCTGAAATAAGGACCCTACCTGTTTAGCAGCAATGGAGATCACGACTCAGACAAAATTGAGTTTGGTAACACGGGAGAATGTCTCTAAGCAGTCAATACCATAGGATTGGGCATACCCTTTTCCAACAAGATGGGATTTTAGTCGTTTAAATGTACTATCTGGATTATATTTGATTGTATATACCCATTTGCAACCCACTACCTTTTTCTGAGGAGGAAGAGATACTAAATCCCAAGTATTATTCATGTGAAGCGCTGAAATCTCAGCCTTCATTGCTGCCCTCCAACCAACATGTGAAAGAGCCTCTTGATATGACTTAGGAATTAAACATGAAGAGATAGCCAAAGAAAATGTACAAAATATGGAGGAAAGACCATCATAAGGAACAAACTTAGAGTTGGGATGGTCAGTACAAGCATGCTTACCTTTGGGAAGGGCTATAGGAAGATTAGCTGAAGTGGGCCCTAGAGATGGATCTTCCGTTGAGAGAGACATTGGAGGAGTAGGTTGAGTTGGTGGGTCCTAATTGTGTTTTGCTCTTCAAACATACACTTTTTCTGTGGCCTGGTGGTCATAGCTCCTATAGGAAGAACATGTAAGGGAAGAATAGGACTATCAACCTAGCATGAATGTGTAACTTCTTCGACTTGACTTTGGTAGAACGAAGTGGACTCAAAGAATGTAATATCAACACGTATAAAATGCTTTCAAAGAGATGGATTATAACGTCGATATCCTTCTTATGTCCAAGATAACCAAGAAAAGTACATTTTATAGCACATGGCTCAAATTTCTCTCTGTCGATCTCCAAATTATGCACGAAACATTTACAACCAAATACTTTGAGGAATAAAAATCATAGAGGGTTTGGGGTACAATATTGAGAATGAAGTTTTACCCTCTAGCATTGAAGAAGGTATACAGTTAGTCAAGAAGCAGGCAATGAGAATAGCACCCCCCCTAAAAATGTTTAGGAACATGCACATTAAACATTAATGCACGGGCTACTTCAAGCGTCTGTTATTTCGTTCACAAACACCATTCTGTTGAGGAGTTGATGTGCATTGTTTGATGTAGGATTCCATTGTCAAACGAATACTTTTGAAAGGCATTTGACTTATATTCACCACCCTTATCAAATCTAGAAGTACACACATTTATGCAAAATTTTTTTCTAATCTTAGTATGAAATTGAACAAAAACAAAATAGAATTCAGAACGATCTTTCAACAAATATAACCATGTCATACCTGTACAAAAATAACAAAGTACCGAAATCTAGCCATAGTTGGAACCCGAATGGGCCCCCAAATATCAGAATGTATCAGGGAAAATGGAGTATCACATTTGTCATCCACCCTAGATGGAAAGGGTGCACGAAGATGTTTACTCAATTGAAAAGTCTCAAAACTTTAAGGAAGACACGCTAAACAAGGAATGCACCAAAAGATGTAAGTTTGTCAAGGACGGATGTCGAAGACGATAATGCCACTGGAGTAATGAAGTAGATGCGTGATAAGTAACTTTATTCTGGTCAGACTGAAGGTAATGCAGACCACCTTCCTCACGTCCTCCACCAATCGTTTCCCTCGTTGTTAGATCCTGAAAATACACAATGAGAAGGATAAAAAGTGATGGAATTGTTTAGGGATTTAGTAAGTTTACTATCAGAAAGAAGGCTAACAGGAAATTTAGGAACAAATAAAACATAAGAGAACTAAATAGACTCACAAGGGTGCATTAAAACCTTGTCCAAGAACTTTAGACAAGGTTCCATCGGCTAATGTAACAAATGAATGAATCGCAAAATCGTGGAAGGAAGAAAACAGACCTAACTCCCTAGTCATGTGTCCAAAAACATTACATTAGTTATGGAGGGCTCTATACTATTCCACAACCATGTCATAATTTGGGCATCATCATGTATCCAAGCCATATATGCCATGGAGTCTTACTTTGGCTTTTCCATAGTACATCTCCTTTTTACGGCCTGTTAAGAAAACCTTGACAGCTTTGCTCCATTGAAGATAATTTACACCATTTAATTTAATATTGGTAATTTGAACATTACTCAAATCATTATGGGACATAACTCCAGACTTGGTTTCCATAATAATAGGGTTTAGGATCAAAATATGGAAAAAAGTGATAAAAAAGTTCTGAATTATTCAATAAAGGAGGGTCACTTATACCACATGATCAGTTTTAGCACCTTTTTAAAGAAACTCCTAACACCACACGTCCTGTCCTCTTCCAATTTTCAGCCCATATACGATTAACAACTATGGAGAAACATTTTCTCAACACACTTCTTGATGTCTAGCACATATGCGATAGAAATATCAAAAGGAAAAATGTACACGATCACCTTTATGATGTGTTTAACATCATAAAACAGTCTTTACTTGATTTCCAGCAACTACACTATAAAACTTCGAGAGAAATACATCGTACCTTCTTAGTTTTTTGACATAAAGAGGAGGTTCACATCAATTTGCCGCTAAGAACACAGTGTAGGATCGAAAACCAAAAAAGAAAAGAAAGAGAAAACACATACCCCAGATCAGATTAGGGGAAGAAAAGAGGATAAAGGAAATAAGAAATAGAAGAAACTAAACCCTAGAAATTATTGTTCTAATACCATGTGAATTTTTCTAGGGTTTAGTGTCATGTGAACAGTATACAGTGTTGTGTGAACAGTTGAGAGAAGACGAAGGAGAGAGTTGGACATCACAAGTTGTGTTGTGCCCGCCCCTCCACTTAGCAACAATGTCATCTTTGAATTTTATTATTTTTCATAGGAGCCATCTACGATAGTGGTATACGATACGGTACTGATACTTGTGTCTATGTGGCCATGTATATTGGTACCGAATACTGTATGCATACATGTAAGACACACTATAACTATTAATAGGACTATCATCTTGACATACACTATCTTTGAATTATAACTTCTGATAAGAGCCGCGTAGGAGAGAGAATGGTATCGGTATGATATGCCATATATATACTGGTATCAAATACTTTGTGGATACTTGGAAGAATAAACTTTAGCAGTTTTACTGGTTACTTTCTGAACCTCTTAACAGTTGTTTTATTTGTTTCATCGTGGAAGTATTAAAATATCCATAAAATTTAGCATGCTTTAGGAAGAGTAGCAAGATAATGCTCAGATAAATAAAAGTTAAACTAATTGAATGATATCAACATGTTTGATGGGAGGCCCATGTCCTTATCACCATGGTGGTCAGAAATTATTGAATTCTTGTATATGGCATTCATGAACCTTTCCCATCATCTGAGCTATGATTAAACCAGCCAATCTGTGCATCAAATTATGCAGGAATTGAATTTCGCAGAGGAACACATTCAGTCATCGGATGAACTTCTCGAGATGAGTCAGGGCCAGTGGGAGGGATGCCTTCGATCAGAGATCTACTTCCCTGAAATGGTGAGCATAATTGACAGATTCCAGCCTGATTTCTCTGCACCATCTGGAGAGTCACTTAGGGAGGTGGAGTTCCGAATGATCCAGTTCCTCAATGGCACAGTCCTAAGACTGTCGGAAAAGCTGAGAATGGGGGACCTGCTGTTGCTCCATCAGAATGAGAGCAAGGGGTTTTCTACACACAACTCACAGGTTCTGCCCAACTCGGTTCATGAACGAGATGTACCAGTGCTCCAACCACCGCATTGGGATTTGCTTCACAGGCACAAGCAAGGCCTTTCAAGGAAGAAGTCCGGTAAGAGCAGGCTACAGTTTGTGACCAAAACTGGAGATCACGCGGCTGAGGATGAGATCTCCCCTCGTGAAGCCAATACCCAAGACCACCTTCATGATGTAAATGTCAGAAGCTCTTCCTCTTCCTGCTCCTCTTCTATTGGGATTTTCACTCATGCAGTGCCAATAAAGTGTCTCATCACAGGTCTCCTAGGGTGCAGCCCAGCAATGTTGCATAAGATTTGTATAGATGATTCTTCGACGACAGTATTACATCATTCTTTAAGAATGGGTTGGCAGATAAAGAGACTGAACGATACTGCACATCTCAGGCTTCTCTAGTCAGGAAATATGAGATGCCTCACACAGGTTCTACAGATAAGCAACCGAAGTTGATTAGTGTCCGGAGACTGATAGTCATACAAGTCGTTGATTGGGTTTGTCTGTTGCAACTTGTGATTAAACTGGTTTGATTGATTTTCCGTGTCAGATCTCTGGAATTCGCTTTTCCCTTTGAGCCATTTGGTCCAAGTATTGGTCATCCTGATAAACTTTATTTAATTAGTGATTGGTCGATGAAAACCGACATGAATTGCTAATATTTAGCACCCCTTAGAGCCTTTGCTTGTATTTTAAGCATCCAACTACAAAAAGCTGCCAGAGTTGGAGCATTCTCCCCTCTGAGTGAATTTTTTTTAATTTTCTTTTTATTTTTAGCACTCAAATTATTCTGTTGAGTTAGACATCAATATACTTTGCAATTTGAGCAAAATAAATTGTTATGGAAATCAATAACTTTGTTTGAGAAATTATAAGTTGTTTTCTTCCTCTCTTTTTCCCCCTTATTAATATTCTCAATGCTCTCTGTCTCACTGGTATTATTGCCATCTGTTCAACCAGAATGGTTGGCTGCTACTGTAAAACTGTGTTTTAAAGAGTTCAAGTTGAGAGAGTAAAACTTCACTCCTAAGTGCTTAGGAGCAAAGCTGCTCCTAAGTGGTTCTCCACTTGACATGTACACCCCCCCCCCCCCCCCCCCCCCCCCCCTTACATTCCCGTTTTTCAAATTTCAAAATTTTGGTACAGTGATCCTGTTATCCGCTACGAATAACACTGCTGAATAAGCAATACAATTCGGTTTTGGTTGTTCATGTCAACACACTTCGAAGTTTCAAATGCCATTATTGATTGAAGCTCGAAGCGATTGCCGTGAGGAAGTTGTTAGAGTTGGAATCTCAAACCAAATAATTGTGGGTTGCTAGAACATGTATGCAGATGCAAAAGGTGGGGAGATGTGGAGAGGATAAGAGTTTTTATGAAGAACCATGGACTGGTAATTGGTTAAACCTCCTTCAGTGTAGTAGTGAAGAGTAGGGTTCATGTGTTTCTAGTTGGTGATAATGAGAATCGTCAACACGAAGAGATCTATAACTACTGACTGTTACTCTTGGAATCATGATTACAGTTCCAGGGATAACAATCCAGGTCATTAAGAGTCTTAGATTGTGCTGCGATTGTCAATCGATATGCTTATCCGAAAAAAGAAAAAAAAAATCCTCATTTCAGATATTGGTCATGTTCTTGTGGAGAAATTTATACAAAAATATTCAAATCTATTCTAAGATTTTAACCAGATACCAATAGTCAAGAGTGTTGACAGAGATGATTATCAGATATTCAAATTGGTCCTGCAATTTGGTAGATGGCTTTATGTGTTGTGGGGATTATGAGAGATACTTATAAAGAAGAAACATTCAAATAGATTCTGTTCTAAGTTCTAACTGAAGTCTGTGTTTCAATACTAGAGTAGTTTCTCTCCTGTACTTAGGTGAAGCAGAAAGGATTGTCAGATGGGTCCTTCTAGGAACTCCGACGGCAATGCAAATTCTTTTGGACAGAAAAGGTATAGCGAACGATGCAGAAAATGTAGGAGAAAAACCCAGAAGAAAAACTAGAACTTGGTTTTGATATATACCACTGAAGGATCAAATTTACTGTCCATCCAACAAGTGCATTAGACAAATCCTGTTTTTTTAAAAATTTTATGAAATTAACAGCATGACGAAGAACATATAGGTGCTCAAATGTTGTTTCCAGTCCTACAATTACAAACATAATATTTTTTTCTTAAAGACGAATGCTAGCAGGTAACGCCGAAAACCGCGTAATGAATTAATAAAAATGATTTAATTTCTTGTCTGATACAGCGTTTGCATCTGCTTATCGCCATAAAGACATTGCTTGCTAGCATTCCACATTGTTACATCCATGAGAGGTATGGAGAAACTATGTAAAATCCATTACTGTAAAAGGTCTGATAGATCTGTGACTTATCTCTAACCTTAATACATTCCATAGTTAAAAAGAAAGAGGAAACAAAGGAAAAAACAGAATCAACTCCATTGTTGATCCATATCATGGAGAACTTCCTCCCAAGAACTTCCTAACAATCAGTTCCTTCAATTTCGATATCTGAGATTGGTTTTGCTTCATTCCAACATTTGAGCATCTCAAACAATTATGAAGAGCCTTATTCTCAACCATTAGTTTGTCAATCTGGAAACATAGATCTTTGATGGCTTCTCTCTTCTCATCATTTCTTCGTATCAACTCAGCCTGCTGCCGTAGATTATCCTCCATGAGCTTCGAAACCTGCAACCTCATACCAGACCACATACCCTCCCTCTCGTAACTACTCATTGCGAATTGTCCATCCATACTTGGACCCAATTTAAAACCATTGATCTTCTTATTAACCACTTCCGTGTCACACTTTTCCTCACTTTGATCGTCTCCAATTTCATCTTTCATCGGTTGTTCAGTTGAAATAAACTCATCAGCTATTTTATGCAGGCATTCAAAATCAAACTTGGAGGTGTTGCATTCAAGATCAGGATCTTCAACAACAGATTCCGGATGTGAGTCGGGTGTGTTCAATTTAGAATCATCACAGCTTCCAGTAGCAATGATGTGGAGATTTTGGACGTGTTTGAAGGAGTTTGAAGAAGATGACGATCCCGACTGAGTGACTCGAGTAGATTCAGGCCTTAACTGGTCATATCGTTGCGCTAAAGAACGATAGGATCGATGAAATTCTTCCACCATATTTATGAGCTCCGGTCTTTTCTTGTAATACATCTCGGCTCTCTGAGCGAAAGAATCGCCATCTTCTTGTACAAGTGTTAACATGGACTTTATTTTCTCATCCAAGTCTGCAAATAAGAACAGGTTTTGAAGGTAGTGAGTTATCAGTTCCTCACAATGTAGTGGTCTTAGTAACTCGATATTATTACAGATCTACATGGAGGTGGGACCATAGTTAGCAATTTGGCATACGGCAAAGATTCGGCAAATTTTCGATATTTAGTAGCGTTAAATACGCCCGTACTTTTCACCATAGTTTCTATGCCCGTCTGATTAGGCAATGTGGAGCATATGAGATCTCCAGGGTTAGCATGAAAACCACAACTTGCTATGATGATGGACCCCTATTGTCAAGATCATGCAATGAAAAGCATCTCAAAAATATAGTTTCTATTTATAACAGATGAAAAGTCAAAAATACCAAAAATCAGCGTGATTGGTGATTTCTAGCCGTAGGATTTGAGCACTTTTTCATCACGGGCTTTATGAACAGGTCTATGAGTTGGTTCCAAGCCCATGATGAAAAAAAATGCTCAAATATAACTAGGAATCACTAATCACACTGATTTTTGGTGTGTGGGTCCACCAAGATGCGGGCCAAACATTTAGGGGGTAGTGGGCCCGAAAGAGTACTACGTGGCAAATTGAGGGACTTTTGCTTCAAAATTATGATACAGAAGTCGGTATCATAGATTTTTCACATGGGTGCATGCTGTTAGAGATAACATGTGTTCTCGTAAATGTTTGTATGCTCATCAACACATTCAAAGGTGCGAGAGAGAGAGAGAGAGAGAGAGAGAGTTTGGAAACTAAGAATTAACGAAATTGAAAGAAACATGGCAAATAATGAAGATAAAAAAACAGGATGTAGAGAGAGATAGAGAGAGAGAGAGATGAAACCTGAGAGAGTAGACTGAAGCCATTGAGATTGGTGGGGACTGTTATGGCTATCCCACCACCATGAATGAGAACTCTTGTTGTTCTCCATTGCACAAATCTCTTCTTGGAAAAAAAAAAAAAAAAACTCCAAACAGAACCCTAAAACAGATGGGTCACAGAACTTCAAGAAATAGAATTCTACTTGTTCAAGGACTCTCTCGTTCCCCCCCTTCTCTCTTTTTTATAAAGACCCATTTTGAATTTCAACGGACTCTTTAATCAACACCGCTGATCTATGGTTGATTGCAGCTTGATTTGCTCTTTATTTCCTTAGCTTTCCGAAACACATCTTTTTTTATCTTTAGAAACATTTTCGGATCACGTTCAAATATTCACAATATTACGGGACGGTTACATGTTTTTGAATTTTTTTTTTCTCGAGAGCGGGAAATCCTCTATTTGTAATCTCTCTCCGTTGTGCGATGGGAGCTAAAGGCCTAAAACTTCATTCCTTTTCCTATAGACCATAAATACTGTCTATAAACGTTCCTTTTACTTAGCTAAGTCGCTGTACAAAGCTACATGTAAGACCAAGAACAAGCAAGACCCACCATATTTCAAAGGTTCAGATTGAGTGCCCGCCAAGAATGTAATAGGCTGCAAAATGTTGATGAAACATAATCAATTCTTTGTGAAGATGGCACTAGGGGTGTCAGCGGGTCAGTTCCTGTTCGATTCCTAAGGTGGCTAGAATTCGAACAAACGGCTCCGGTTCTTACCGGTTCGGGTCCTTAACGGTTCTGTTTCTCAAAGTGATAGATTTGGAACTGGAACCGATTATGTAGTTTATGTCGGTTTCAATTCCGAGTAGATTGGATCCAATCTTGATAATATGATAATTTTTACACTATATTTATATATTGGTTCCGATTCTTATCGGTTTCGGCTCCATATTAGACTACCCAGAACCGGAATGATTATTTTCAGTTTGGTTCTGGGTTCGGTTCCTTTTTAATCGGTTACCAAAAATGTGGAACTGGAACCAGTGTTTTCGGTTCCGATCAAACAGGTATTGCAATGTTATTAAGTTGGTGGCGCAAATTATGTTGAGCCATGCAAGTACTGTCCAAGCTCATGGAAAATCCAAAGTGCTCCGCAAAAGTTATTCAACTTAAGGACTATATTATGAGCATTCAACATCTCCAACCGGGCTCTATATCAAGCTCTATCTTTATATTTGATGAAAAATCCAACTCCAACCAGTTTTATATATAGTCCTATTTTTTGCCTTTTTGAATTTTTTTTTATTATTTTGTGTTCTTTTGAATAACTTTGATATTTTTTATATATTTTCAAAAAAATCTACTTTTTACCAATAAATTTTAAACACTATTTATGTCTTTTTTGAAAAAGACATTTTCTAAGCCAATATTACCTGGAGTTCAACACTTTTTAAAAAGTACGTGACTTCAAATTTAAAAAAGATGCTTTTTTGAAGCCGCTAGTCAGAGACGATATATTCATCACAACTTGATCATGACCAGTGGTGATGACTGTATCACACTACTTGCACGTGGACCCACTTAGTAGTGTGACCATCCCCTGGACAGGTAGTGAACCCTACATATGCAGGTCGAAAGTGCTAATCATCGAATCTATAACACTCTAAAATGTAGAAACATAATTGGAATCTTTTTTACTTAATACAAGCTAATACCATGGAACAATGCGCTCAACACACTTATTAGGCTATTGAAAAGAAACGAGTCCGTTTTTTGCTCAACAATGCTGTTGAGCAAATATAATCTGTGATATGATATGTTTAGACTTGCAAAATTATGAATTTGATCTATATCTTGGCGGAACTACACCAAAAAGTCGGGCTGGTTAATGATTTCCACCCACGTGATTCAAGCGCTTCTTCATGGGCTTGGAACCCCCATCCATAGGCCTGTTCACAAATCCCCTGATGATCAATGGAAGAAATTACCGATATTGTATGTCTACCAAAGCGTGGGCAAAAAATTCGTAGGTCAATAGGATAGCGTGCCATGTAACACTCAAAAAATGGCTCTCGTCTTTGTAGAGAATGGACAAAAATAAAGTCTCCCTTACGTGTGAACTACATGCAAAAATAGGAATAAGTTACTAGTCTGCAATCGTGGTGCAACAGACTCGGAAGTATGCAAACACCTCGAAAAACGTGTTTTATTTTAATATTAGAAACAGTGAAATAACACGCTTTCCGAGGTACATCTGACGGAGCTGACGACGTCTGCATACTTTAAAGTCTGAACCACGTGTGCAGACTAGTCTCACTTTGACCCAGTCAACCCCCTGTCAGAAGACTCAGTACCAATATTACGACCACCCGAGTAAGAGTAAAACTTCTGTTACGACGCAAAATATGAGCCACGTAGCACACTCTTAGTGGATGCTGACCGTATGGATGTTTGGCCAGTCCCTCACTGAACCTATAAACAAATCAGCCCAATTAGTGATTTACAACCTTTGGATCTTTGCACACAAATAACGCTCAAATTCCTACCGTTAAAATCAACCCATGAAAATAACTTCAATCGAATCGCTTAGAAATCACTAATCAGGCTGATTTTTGGTTTAGAGGTCCACCGAGGGACTGGCCAAACATCCATACAGTCAGCTCCACTAAGAATGTGCCACGTGGCTTGTATTTCTTTGTTTAGCAGATTTGATATTTTATGAAAGTTAACGATTATATTAATTAATTTAACGACAATGGAGATGAAACGAATGTTTTTTTCTTTTTCATTCTAACTTCAAATGAGATCATTGCAGAGTTCATATTTCATTCCAATTCCAATTTTTTTTCTTCTTTTCACTCTTTTCAAACTTTCCAAGTGCTACATTGTTAAGATCTTTCCGTTTTCCCTGGCTGAGATTATTATAACATTTACTTGTAGAACTTTAGGGAATTTTAAGGCTTCTTTATGACCGTAAAAGAGGGAGGGTCTCTTCACCTCAAACCCCCCAAAACTCTTATTTCCATCTCTCATCCTCTCCCAAATTACCCTCTCATCCCCCCACCCCACCCAAAAAAACAAAGGATAGGAGAATCCTGAATTCCTGAGCTGAAATAATCTTAAATCCCTGTGGACCGGATCATTGGAATTCCTCCATCACAATGGGGATAGAAAGAAACAAACGGGTATAATGGGTGTTAGAAATGACTGAAACTAAGCCAAGCAGAAGACCAGATTGATCTCAATCTGACCCACCCAACCCGCCTGACCCGACCCACCCCCGTTAGATCCGTGTTCTTACATTTTATGGGGATTCAGATTACCAGCAGGACTGAGGTTTTTTGCATATGGGGAAGTGGATATTGCTTATAGTTTAATGGCAAAATCATTCTCTGTGGCCCTTCGATACAACAGAGCCGATGCTTCCACCCTGTTATAAAAAAAAATAAGGACACGTTTTAGTCCACATATGCATCAATACTAATTATCATCTAAAATTCAGAACTTAATGTTTCTCACCAGCCAGGGTGGACGACAAATCTTCCAGTGGACAGAGCCCAATTAACCTGTTTCAGAGGGAATATTTGTTATAACTTATAAATGTGGTCTTTCCTGGAAAAGGAAATCTAGGATGTCATTACAATGTCTGATGGGGTGGGTTCAGTAGAGAGTAGAGAAGCGACCGTACCTTATCAGTCCCAAGTGAATTGGCAACTACATGAGTGACCTGTTCATCGATCTGATTCGTGCATACAGCGCCAAACTGTTCAGCCGTCAGCCACAGCGGGTGTAGGTGAGGGTTGGCTTCACCCACTGGAAAAACCCTACTGAATACAATACGGCAACCAGCTAAAATCTTTCGCTGCTCCAAGGCAAGAATGTTTCTAACATCCACGTCCTTAAAGGATCGGTGGGAGAAAAAGTTCTGGTGTATTCTTTCAATAACCTGTTTCAAGGCAGGTAATATTAGTTAGAAGATTGACCAATTATTAGTAGAACCTTCAAGCATCTACACTAGATGAGCCTAACCGCCAGAGAGGAGGCCATAGTCCCATCTTCTGGTCGCTCATCATGATCAATCTCAAGAAGTGAAGGACCCAGAAGTCCAAACTGGCGTCTACTACAGGGAAAGTAAGTGTATCTGCAATACAGATTACAGATTACAGATTATTAAGAAGAAGTTTAGGAATAGAAAGAACTGGATTCCAAAACACAATATTAAACCCAAAAAAAGGGTAACAAGTGGAAAAAAGGTTACTAACCTCTCCACAACTATCAAGTTTGGTTTGTTATGAGGCCAGACTCTAACAGAATCATCTATGATCACCACATCTGATTCCATACCCAACACTCCATCTAAATCCTTACACTTGGGCACCCTCTCATCACCATCAACAAGGTCTCCATCGTCTCCCTTAGAAATAACTCGTCCAGAAAACAAATTCCCAGAGGGATCGAGCACTTTCGCCATCTCTGTGGCATATAGTTTGTTCCCCATTGTGTACAGATGCAGCTCATAAAGCTTAGTAGCCTAATAAACAGTCAGAAATCATCAAGTACTTCAATATACAGTACAAAACTCCTTAATGCATTTAAAACTACAAACATCTTAAGGCAATATTACCTTCTCAAGAAAATTCCAGATTCCTGGCCTCAACTTGGTCCACATTCCAATGTGGGGAAAGCGGAAAAGATGCCTCTGAGGCTTTTCTCGATCTTGCTCTTCCTTCTTTCTCAATATCTCATCGTGCACAGGGTCAACTTCGACAAACTGAATGGATGGATCAGGGAGACAACTGAATACATAGAATATACAGCGCAAGAACTTCCTAGTAAGATTAGTGGCAATCACTTGTTTTATATATTAAGTATACCTTGGCTGAATTAAGAAGAGTGTGATCCAGATCCAAGACAAGGCAGAGCTTCCGGGCCGCAAGCATTTTGTTCTGTTCTTCTATCCTCCTTGCCCTCTCTCTTTGAATAGCAGCTTTCTGCTGATCATCGTACCCTTCAAATAGATGTTCAACATCTCCCCATGCATTCTGTGATTGAGGAGGTCCCACTGCGCTTTCTTCGGGTGTTGAACCAGTCCCACTTTGCTGGTCATTGCAGTCTGTTGCTACAACTCTCACATCTGCCTTATCTGTCTTAAATGGTGGTTGGAAAGAAACAGTCTGCGAAACTGTCATGGGAGTATTAGCTGCTTGGGAAGAAGACAAAATATTGGTAAGATTTTTCAGCTTCTTTGTGAACTGCCGAGTTATATGCAGTGGGGGAGCAGATTGAGAAGGCAAGGAAGTTGTTTGAGCCTGCTCGCCTTGCTGTCGGACAGTTAGATTGTCCTTGCTGGCCTGAGTGATTGATGAGGAGGCTCTGTTTGTTTTCAACTGTTCAGGTCCCAAGCTCTCATTCTTTTGAATTGTACTGCTGTGGAGAATACGACGAGGATCACGTGGTTTCATGCGGATTTTTCCCCATTCGCTCTGAGGGTTCTGTGAGTGGTTAATATGATTAATTGTCACGAGGATGGTAAGCAAACCCAAGTAACAAATTCAGTTTGAGACAGATAAATATAGCTTTCAGTGCATTGCGAAATTTAAAATCGCAAGCATCAAAATCTCACTTCTTGTTCTTTTTATGTTTATGGGAGAGGATTAGTAGATACAGTTGGGTCAACTCCCCAAGCTCAACCATCAAAGACTCATAATCTTAACGGTGATGTCCATCACAATCAAGATAACATTAATCACATGAAAAAAAAATCCATCAAGTGTGAATCCAATAAATATTAGTTTCAAGATTAAACATATAAACTAAAGTCATGCATAAATATCCATCTGCAGGGTGTTCCTAAAACAACATTAAATACTAGAGTTTTGCTTTAAAATTGATGGCACTTGGAAGTATTTCAAGATTACTGTACGAGCTATCAATGTTTTGGCAACTGGAAAGTTTACCTAGAAAGCTAACCAGAATGTTATAAAACAATATTTTCAAATCCAGGAAACCCAATAACAAAAAAGAAATAAAGAAGAAAAAGATCTAACTTGCACATGAGAAAAAAGAAGCATATGGAAAGAGATAAAGGTATCAAACCCATTAAATTGGATTAGAAAGAGCCCTTCACATACATATAACCATGCATTGTCAGAAAGGCATACGGTAATGCTCACCGTTGAAGCTGTTTGAGCAGGAATTTGGGGTTTTCCTTTGGATTTTTGTACAATCTCTGATGAGTCTGAGGAAGTAACATTAGCCAAGGGAATCAATGGTACAACACTTGAGCTGGAAATAGGTGTCTTGTTTTGGACTGGATCACCAGACTTTCGCTGAGCATCTGCCGCTAATCTCTGTTGTTCCATAATTAGTTGCATCAATATGGTTGGGTTCACGGCAATATCCTTCAATAGAGAAGGCAAAATACCCATGGTACTGGTACTGGTACTGGTACTGGACATTGGCAATTGCTCATTTCCACCAGTTTTCACATTAAATTTACCACTGGTGCTATCCTGTCTTTTGCTAGAGTCAATTTCTCCATTTTCTGATTTCATAAGATCAGTTCCCATTTTCTCTGAAAAATGGTTCCTATCGGAAGGTTGGGGCCCAACAGTGCTATCCTCTAACCATCCACCGCTTCCAGATACCGTATGCGCATCTCTAGAAACCCCAGAACCTGTTAACCCATTTCTTTGCCTTTTCAATGTATGACCATCCAACAGAGACTCTTCAACAATCTTGTGCTTCCTTGAACTCGTTATTCCTCCGATGGATTCACTTTTAGGTGCGTTATACTCCACAGACAGAGGGCGTTGGTTGAGATCCAAAGCACCCACTTCAGAGCTGGAAAACTGAAGCCTTGGGTCTCTGCTCTTTGCAGGAGCTCTTAAAACAGGATTCGAAGCAGAGGTTAACTGTACAACAGATTTAGCAGGAACCAGTTCTTGTACACTCAAGTCATCCACATGGGGAGTAGCAGACCCAAAAGGTTGCAATGGAACAGATGGATTCACAGTTCTGACATTACCATCATTGGGAGAACTGGACACCTCCTCATTAGACTCCCCATTGCCACCATCACACTCCTCTGAAGGAGTTGGGCTCGGGAGCCGATTACTCGGAAGGAATGAATTCCAACCGAATTTCTGTTGATAGGTAGAAACAGCTTTGAGGGCATCGGTTTCATAAGGATGTACTGTGGCGTCTTCAGCTTTATCTACTACCCTTGTGGTTACCAAATCTGACTTCACTGTCCCATCTCCAAAAATCCATGGTTTCTGTATAGGCAAAAATTGCAATGGTTCGCGTGTGGGTGAAGGAAGGCTGTCTGCATCATGATCCCTGTGAAGGTCAACAAGGGAACCAAAGCCCCCTCTAACCTTAGAGCCAGTAAATAGTCCAGGTTTCATAGACTCGGACCCTGAGTTTGCATTATTTTGATCCCCAGATTTCACATATAGTGGTTCCAAATGGAACTTCTTCAAAGAATTCAAACTACGACCAGGATTTTCAATTGCCAATTCATTCGGATTCACCACATTATTGATCTGCATCTCTTTCACTTTGTCCATGGCTTCAGCACTCAAAGAAACAGACCGGGAATCCAGGGAATGCATCATTGCCTCTATCTGTGAAAGGAGACACCATTTTAAAATCCTCTATTCACTAAAACGTTTTTTTTCAACCAATGTAACTAATATGAAATCAGACCTCTTTCATCTGCTCGAGTGAAAAAAGTGCAGGATCTTGGCTCTTTACATGAGCCAGCAACCTGTAACAGCAAATGGCAGAAACGGGTATATAACTCACATACTTGTGGCAATACAAGGTCATGAAAAACAATGCGATAAGTTAGGGGAAAACCTTGATAAAACATCTTTATTCTGTTCCTGTTGCTCTTTCGTCATGGAACAAAACACCTGCTTCAAAACACATTTGAGTTTTTATATAAGAAGCTAGAGTTCTGTAAGCAAGCAGTGAAGAAACAACAAAAGGATAATTTTGAGAGAGAGAAGAAAATCGCAGTTGTGCGGGAAAAAAATAGTAAACTGAAAGAATCCAGAGTGTCTTACAGAATTCACAGTTTGAATTCCTGTGAAGGACTGTTGAATGAGAGCATCTATGGCTGGAACACGATTCTCCAAAACTATTAGCTGCAAGCTTTCCATAGACGTTCGCATCTGCGAACAGACTCCATGAAAGGATCTACAACAAATTAACCAATGATATCAAATCCATTACCCATACTTTCTGAGAAATTTTCATCTTTGAAACAAAGGAGAATGATCAAATTGGACTGTCTCCTTTACAGACCCAGAATCCGCAATCAAATAAGAACCCAATATCTAAATTCAGCAATCGCAAACTTACTTCTCAGCATCTTCCACAGTTACAGTCACTAAAGCTTCTCGAATCAACTGAATCCGCTTCTCGAAGTCCCTATCTTTCGAATCTATCTCCGATTCATCACTCGGTATTGGTTCTTCAGTTTTCTCGATCATCTCCGAATCCAATTCAATCTCTCCTTCTTCCAATTCTCCTTCCTCCTTCTCACCTCCACCAACTTCCTCCATTCTACTGTCAATCTCCTCACTACTATCGTCAATTATTACACTACAGAGTTCCTTCGAAAAATTTAACCTTTTATTATTATCTTCTCTGGTGTTTACGAAAAGATTAGATGCAGATCTCTTCGATTTCTCATCGGATCCAACATCCCTCGCCAGAATCTCGTTGAGGGGTTTGTTTTGCACGGCTTGCGCCCACGCAAAATTGTGCAAACCGGGCGCATAATTACTCGAAAGGGAATACTTCAACAGATCCCCCATCCAAACCCTAGAATCTCCTTTAGGTTTAGATTTCGAAACCTTAGCTTCCTGTTTAAAATCTGCCTCGCTAATTTCTTCGATAGATGTCGTTTCATCAGAAATCTCTCCCTCCTCCATATCTTTAACAAGATATCCGTCTTTCGCCATAAAAAAATGGGTTTCGTTCTCGTTAGGGTTCAAAAAAAATCGATTAGATCTAGCGACGCGCATAAGTCCTGCCACGATTTCAGGACAGAAATCTCTCAGAATTTATGCACAGATCTCCTGGAGATCAAACATAAAATTAAATTAAATTTCTCCTCTAGATCTGAGAGTTTAAAAAATCGATTCAAAATCTAAAGAATCTCAGCTTTCAGAGACAGATTCGAACCGTAAAAATCGAGTTTTCTTAAATAAAACGGATTCAGATCTCGGACCAGAAAAGAAATTGTAGACGGAAAGTTAGATGAAGAATTGAAGAGAAACGCGAGGTTTTTAAAGACTTCAAGACCCGTATCTTTAAATCTCAACCATACACGTTTTGCTTTGAGTTAAATGACGAAACTAGCCTTAATTTAACTTTTCTTTAGGAATTACGTACTCGCATGTTATCTTTGAAATTTTACATCCTCCTCACGTACCCATGACCTGATGGAGTAAAACTTCTGTCACAAGATGTTGTGACCGAAGCGGGTCACCATCCACAATACGAGCCATGTGGCATATTATTAGAAGGCACTGACCGTATGGATGTTTAGCCAGTCCCTCGGTGGACCTTCAAACTAAAAATCCTCCTGATTAGTGATTTCTAAGCGTTGGATTAAAATTATTTTCATGGGTTGATTTTAACCGTAGGAATTTGGCATTGTTGAATGTTATTTGGGTGCAAAGATCCAAAGGTTTTAAATCACTAATCAGGTTGATTTTTGGTTTACAGGTCTACCGAGGGACTGGCCAAACATCCATACCGTCAGCACCCTCTAATAGCATGCCACGTGGCTTGTATTGTTGGTTGTGACCGGCTTCTGTCACAACAGCTTGTGACAGAAGTTTTACTCGACCTGATCAGCTGACCGATGAGTCAAAAGAAAAATATTTCTTACTTTACCATTGGACCAAGAACATATGGGTTTAGATCGGAACTCTAAACTCTAAATCAAACGGTTATGGTGATGGGCTGGTCATCATTCCGGTGGGTTAGTCATATGTCACTCGTGATCAACTTATCGGAGTATTGTGGCTGGCCAATCACCACTTGGACAGGCAATTTTAATTTCAAAATCTTGTCAATTATGCTTTTTTAAGAACTTTGGATTTTTAAATTGTTTGCCGGAGTGATGGTCTGGCTGACCATATAACTGGCAACCAGCTATCACTCTGACAAATAAATTTAAGTCAAAACTCTTGTCTTTTATGTTTATAGGAATATCGAGTTTTTAAATTTCTTGTCGGAGTGATGGTCGGCCGGTTACAACAACTATTTCATTTGGAATAAGGGTTTCAGCCAAATTCTACGTATTCTTGTAATCAAAGGTTGAAGAAAGAAGTATTTTCGTCTTTTCAAAAAAAAAAAAAAAATGCGGTCAACTTAAATGAACAACAGCCAACAATGATATATGAAGTCATAGAGGTAAGTTCAATTTGCGGGGGAAATATAAAATTTCAAAAATGGTATGGCAAAATTTCCTTGGAAAGTTCTTTCTCAAGGAGTAATGCTGCCAACATCCTATGAAAATGCCTCTCTCTGTCATTTGATGGTCCTTGGGTTCTGATTACTTAGATCTCCAAATTTGAACTCTAGATGATAATCTCTGTTGGAAACAATTAGTTTTGGAGAAAACAGAAATTATAGAATTAATCGAAAAAGATGAAAAAGAATAAATTGTTCCATTAAGGAATTGAAACAAATGTAAATTTTAGAAAAATGAATTGAAAATAACAGATAAAACTTATCTGAGACTGAGGCTTGTGAAATCACAAAGTTCTTAAGACAATACTTTCTTGATCAGTGTTAACAGTTCTACATGCGTCAATTTAACGGGATTCAACAGTTTTTCTATACAGAGAAGGTAGTACTCCAAATCTTTATGTTTCTGGTGAACTTTAAATAATATAAATGTTCTCTAGATACAGTAAAACTTCTGAAAGTTATTTAAAGATATGAAGATAAATAGAAGAAGGAAGGAGAAAAACATGTACTCTATTTTCTTGTTTCTATGAATGAATTTTGAAAGTCAATTGAATTGAATATGTTTGGTTATGGACTAAGCCATATCTTTTATAAATCAAATTGTCTATTCTAAAAAGACACAGATTGATCTTGTGGTCTAGATCAATTCTGGGTAGATCTGAGTTTGTTATAGCAGTTATGTCTAAGAACCATTTGATCTGTATGATCTTATGGTCCAGATTGATTCTGTTATAAGATGTGTCTGTTGGACCATCTTAATTGCTAATCTATCCATTGGACATACATCCGATCAAGTCCGTTTGACGATCCAATCGTTATGATTGTTCATCAACCGTCCAATCAAAAATAAAATGCTCATAAAGCATCCAAAAGGCCCTAAAAGCCCAATCGCCCTTTCGCACAGACGCAGGGGTATGTGGTGGTACACCGATACCCAAAATAAACAAAACATATACAAATAATCTCCTCATATAGGAGATCACAATTCATACAAATGTTGAACAAAAAAGCCTGCAAGTCCCACTAGTTATTTGACCACAAGTTTGTCAAATCATCATGTTTTACCCAAAAAAATTATTTTAAAAATGTAACATTTCTAACAATCTCTTCACTATCCAAACATTTGGAGGTCAATAAAAGTCCCGTAGTGTGGAGTGTACCCGAGAAATATCTCACGGTGAGTCCAACTAGTATATCGATGTCAATTTACAAATGTACATAAATATCCCAAAATGCTAACACACTCTCTTGGGCCCATTTACCCATGGACATTTGGCCCATTCTTTGGTGGACCTGGGCACCAAAAAATTTCTTGTATGGTATTTTTTATAAACTGGATTTAAGCTTTTTTCATCATGGGCTTCTTGAACAGGCCTATGATGAGTTCCAAGCCCATGATGAAATATGCTGGAATCCAACAGCAAGAAATCACCACTCAGACTGATTTTTGTTTTGTAGGTCCAGCAAGGAATGGGCCAAGCATTTATGGGTCACCATTCCAAAGAGTAATCCACGTGGCATTTTGATAGATGTCCTTATAGAGTTGGCATAGAAGATTTCTTCTCCAAAGAAAAAGTTCTCCCATAGCAAATAATCAACTTGATTTGTGATTTCTTGTCATTGGATTTGAACACATTTCACCAAGAGCTTCATAAAACAGGCCCATGGATGGGCTCCAAACCAATGATGAAAAACTGTTCGAATCACATGGTTAGAAATCACTAATCATGCTGATTTTTGGTGTGTAGGTCCACCAAGAGGTGGACCAAACATTCATGGGTTCAGTGGGCCTGAAGAGTGTGGCACATGGCTAGAGTCTCTCTCTCTCTCTCTCGTAAAGTGGTAATCCCGTGGTGCCGTCACCATGGAGTCAAACATAGAAGATAGAACTAAGGCAAATCACCAGCCCATAAAGACTTTTCTTGCATATTCTTGATGAACCAGTGTTTATATTTAAATGTAGGATGAATTGTCTGGGAAGTAAGAAGCCCCTTTGAACATCTTTTGATCAGACAAAGGACTGATCTTTGAATAGGAAAAAGAATGGATCTGCGCCCTGCACTTTGTCCGCCTGTCTTTTTCATGTCCTTTAATATTACCCCTTAAAAACTAAGGCGAATTACTAGCCCTGTACTTTGTGACATGGTTTTAAAAACGGCCGTTTAAACGGTAACGCCCCAAGCCCGTTTCTGTTAAAACCGTTTAAACACGTTTTATTGGTTTTGAAAAAAAGGCCATTTTTTTTGTTTTAATGGCCGTTAAAATGGTTTAAACAGCCGTTTAATTCTGAAAATTTTGTGAAAAAAAATGGCCATTAAATCTGTTTAATTCCATTAAAATCTATTTTTTTTTAAATTTCAAAATTTGATTTCAGCGCCATTTTTTCCGTTAAAACCCTTAAAATTCGTTTAATTCCATTTTTTCCATTTTTGCCCCTGGCCGTCTGAATCCGTTTTAACGGTAACGCCCCCAGTCCATTTAACCGTTAAAACTGCCTCCTTTAAACCTTGCTTTGTGAAATTAGTAATACCACCTTGACCAATAGTAAATGTCGTTGGGCCACCATACTGTAACATCCGTGTGAATCACTTCAACCAACTATAACTTATAGGGTCGTGCTATAGCATAATCGTATTGATACCCAAATAATTGTTTGGGACCTTTTTGTAGTCGTTGTTCCGTGAACCGGAGATCTCTTGAATACGACAGTCCACGGTTCAGTTCAACCCCACGACTCTTTTTTTCTGGTAGGACCTCGATGTAACAAGCTGCAGCTCATACTTTTGCCATCTGGGCTCGCTGACTGAATGGATATTTAGCCCACCCCTTGGTAGACATTCATACAAAAAATCAGCTTTGTTGATGATTTTTAGCCATTGGTTTTAGTACTTAAAAAATGGTTGAATCCAACGGCTATAATCACAATCACACCTTAAAATTTACTAAAATCTAATAGCTAGAGAAAACCAATCTGATGATTTTTTGTGTGCATATCCACCAAGAGGTGGGCTAAAGATCCATGCGGTCAATGGGCCCACTTAGCACTTGGCAGCGGTGAGTAACAAAAATAGTGCTAGCTGACACCAAAAGTGTGAGCTACAGCTTGTTACATCGTGACCCTATCCGGTATAAGAGGTCTAAAAGGCACCATAATTTCGGGTCCACCTTTGAAAGAGTGTACCTGAAGGCTGAAGCATCATCGAGATTCACTTTTGGGAAATAGGTATTCCTAAAAAATGCTCTAATTCAATTTTATACTTTCAAACTTTTGGATTACCCCCCTTGACCTAGTTTTTTCATTGGTACTCAGGCATTAATTTGGGTGCTCAAGATCGATTTTTTTCATGGGTTCTTTTAAGCCTAGAAATCACTAATCATCTTAATGTTGGTTTGTAGGTCCACCTAGGATGGGCCAAACATCCATATGGTCAGCGTCCTCTAAGAGTAGGACACATGGCTCATGTTGTGGCTGTCATCGGCCTCTGACAGTCTCATCAAAGTTTTACTCAAGGGCCGAGATCGATGCACCCACTATGACCTCTAGCAGCAGAGTTGAAGCACCAAATATACCACCAAAGGGGCACAATCCTCATTCGAGGTGTTTTGCCTCGATACATCTAACAAAGAAAAAAAAATTGATACAAGCTTCTTTTTTTGTGTTGTTAAAATGACACGAGCTCTCTCAAAAGCTTGTATCAAAATTTCTCTTTGAACTCCAACAGATCCAGTAACCTATCAATAGTTCTGGGAGGCCCTTGAATTTTTTTTTTTCCAAGTCATTCACCTCAAACACTGAGCTAGTCTTCTAAATAAATATAAAAGGAAAAAAACCAACACAGCTACAGGACAACCTCCTCCACATGATTCTGCCTTCTACCAATCCAAAACTTCAATCTCTCGCTCTCTTCCTCTCACTAACTCGCTCTGTCAGCCTAAGCTTCGCCCTTCTTCTGAACCAGTTTCTCTATCAGGTCCGCTGCTTCTTGGACAGTCGTTATGTTCTGAGAGCTATCCTCTTCCACGCTAATATCAAACTCTTCCTCTAATCCCATGACTATCTCCACCTGCACATCCCAATCCCCATTGATAACCATCAGATCCAGATGACCATAAATGGCAATGCTGCTTTTCATCAAATTACAAAAATAAAAATTTATAAGAAAAGGTGACGTACTGTGTCAAGAGAATCAGCACCAAGGGCAGCAAACTTGGACTCCGGAGTGAGCACAGACTCGGGAGGTAATGCCAGTTGCTTCCTCACTATCTCACAAACTTTCTCTACGGTCTCGGGTTTGGCCTGCCAATTAGCCCAGTTCAAGCATTTGTCAATGTAAACGTCACTTTCTTTAACTTTGTGTCTTCATCAATAATTAAGAAAATAAATTAGGAAAGTGCAACAAGTCACAGTGAGAGAAATACCGAGCAAGATACACGGACGCACGTGGACCTCAAAGAAGGAAATCCATTTTTTGCCCAACCCACAGAGACAAACTTCACGCTGGAGGTCCTTCCAGTTACCTGCACAGAATTAGCATTCAAAGCACTCCTGTTTATTTGTTCTAGTTATAAGTTGCACGCTTAATTTGCTGTCGTGTATTGCTAGCTATAATTTTCAAATAGGTGTTGCATTGGATATACTTTTGTAGGCTTGTCATACAACTTCAATGCAACCCACATATTCAAACGTCTTACCCATCGCAAATCTCCAAAATCTAAAATGGCACAATTAAAATATTGCCCACTTACAAAAAAAATTAAAATATTGCCTAATATAATAATACTATGCACATTGTATATTAGGTTTTCATGGGATGTAGAAAGTAACCTTACATGCATTTTTCATATGAAATGCTTACTGTGGGGTTGAATTGTCGAACATGATCTCCATGTGGGCCCCACCACCGGGTGTAAGAACTGAATGTAAGAAATGGGTGTAGCTCTAGACAAACTCATACTTAAAACCCATGATATATAAAAAAAACTACATATTTTAGCATAACTATGTCAGCTCACGTATGCATATATAGTATGGCATACTCTCCTACTATGTGTCTGAATTTTTTTACCCAAACAAAAAATACACAGTATCATAACAATCTGTGCAGTCACATTCCTCAATACTGATAGAAAAACATTGCAAATGACTTGGAAAAAAAATGTATATAGGAAAGATGGAACTTCTAAAAATATGTAAGGGGACAATGCCCAGTATGGATGAACACTGACTCTGTCTAAAACTCTTATCTTTCATCTATCCATATGTTCTGTTCCAAGTTTTTCTAAACCAACCAGACATTGAGACGTAATTTTTGAATAAAAAAACTCAAAACTATTCTAAGTTCACTTGTTATCTTTTTAATTGCATGATGCCTTTATGTTGTATCATTGCACTATAGGTATAGTTCTGCATCGAATGATCGGTAAAATGTTAACCCTACTCTTCTGTCTGCGTGAAAGAAGTTAATTGTATAACGACAAATCTTTTTGTATCTAATAGTCTTGCAGAGTTCATCCACTCTTTGTAATGTTTGATCTTATTATCGTATACTTTCTCTTAGATGCATCCACAATATTCTGCCCAATTTCTAAATCGACATCCTCTCCAAAAATACCCCAAATTGAAGGCACTGAAAAATTCAGCATTTATGATATCAACCAACCCTAGCATCAAAACTTATTTCTATCTCAAATATTCAATGTTGTAGACGATTGAAATAGCAGATTGTATGAATTATCAAGTTACCAAATACATAAATAATCCCTTATGCAACCGATTATGAAAAGTATAATTATCCAAACTAATTTAACTAGTTAAAATAAAATGCACAATCCACTGAGATCGATTCTCAGTATCCCTCCAAATTAAGACACTGTTCTACCTCCACAATACAGTCTCTGAAACAGACAATCAAACAAGCTATATCTAGATTTACTTCAAAATTATGAGAAAAATGTATACATTTGTCAACTACCATAGTCCATGAACACATCCAATCTAATTGCCTCCAACTACAGAAGAATTCAGACCAGAGACTAGTAAAATCAAAAACAGGAAAAAAAAATTGGTATAAACGAAAGACTTCTCTGTTTAATATTCCAAGCATCCTCATCTAGGTAGATTTAATCTCATCCAATTCAAAACCACATAATCACCACAGATCTAACTAAATACTACTCAAAAAACAAATAAACCAGTTCTCGAATCCTAATTCAAGAGAGAAGCAACCTCAAGATCTCAAACCCTAATAGTATCAAAAAATAAAAAAAGGAATAGAGAAGAACTGCAAACAAAGCAAAGCAGAAAAACTGAAAACTTACTTGATTACGCCCAATCGACTGCTTCAACGAAGAACTGAACCTGACCGAAGAAGCAGAAACAGTAGCCATTGAAGCTCAAGCGGAGAGAACGAAAGAGAAAACAAAAAGAGTGTGAGCCGAAAAGCGTCCTTATAAGGCAACTCTCGATCTGGTCGCTCGTCTGACAGAAATTAAAAGCATGGAAAAGTCCGGAGTTGAGATCCGAGTGGCGAGTGGCGACCATGCACCCTCTCAAAACCAAGCCTATCTACTGCTCACCGGTGGTGGGTCACAACTGTTTGGTTGGCCGGTTGGCCCTCCTGCAACTTGACCAGGGGCAGAAATCTCAAGCGTTTGTTTCGTAGATCTCGGGGGGAATTTTTGTCCACAATTTGAAAAAGCTGACATACCACGTTTGACTGAGTCGTCTCGTGTATGACTGTCATTGACTCGTCAGTGAGACTCATGACCAAGTATTTCTTCTTTAAAGACGAAACTACCCTTTTTTCAACCTTCAGTTGCACTGTTTTTCGTCAAAACCTATCAATAGCAAGCTCTCGTTTTCCTAGGTTCGTCTTCCGGCAGTGGCATTACTCTCTTACCTCCACCACCGGCAACTATCCTCCGTCGCCGGTCAACCTCACTTCCCGCAATCACAGCACGCCAAGGCTGCCCATTGCCGTGTGATTTCTCGGTAAAGTCTTTGTATGAGACACTATTTGCTTCAGCAGTACCGTCTTCTTTCCGTTCACCTTGTTTAGATATTTGGAAATCCAAAGCCCCGTTAAAAGTTTGCTTCTTTGCTTGGGTTGCCACCCTGAATAAAATCTTTAATGTGAAAATTTTGATCATTAAGAAATGGATCCTGATAGACTATCGTGTCATGTGTAAGGTAAATAGGGAGAGCACTAACCATTTCCTAGTTCATTGTGTCAGACAAGTTTAGTTAATTTTCCTAGTGCAGGGGGGGTTACTTGGGTCTTTTAGAAGAGCATAGGGGCAGTTATAGAGAGCTAACCTAAGGTTCCTATATCAGCTAGGGGAATGTTTTATGGAAGATGATTCCGTTAGCAATTATTTGGGGAGTGTGGTTGGAGCGGAATAAGAGAATTACCTTTGAAGGTAAGGAGAGTTCGCTTTTTCAAGTCATTTTAAGTATCAAGGCTCTCTTATACCGTTGGGGTAATGCATCAAATGAGATGAGAGGTACCTTCTTTAGCGACATTGTGTTCCGTCTTGATCTGATTTTGACTTGATTCTTCTATTTTTATTTTCTTCTTTTTCCGTTTGTACAGAGAGATCTCCTCGATCTCCTTTCATCAATGCATACTTGGACTTATCAAAAAAGAGAAGGCTGCCCGTTGCCGCAATATTACTGTTACTGTTTATGTCCATCTCTCTATCCAAGCTTTTGATAAGAGTACGTAGGTGAAGTTCAAGAAGAGAGAAAAGGTCTCGGAAGGACTATATCTAACAGAACTAGTCCAATGGACCTTAAGGTCATGGATCCTTGATATGAAGCTCACGAAATGGTTGGTATTCAGATCAAACTTTGAATCTTAGGTCCGATATTTCTACCAAAACATGTGCGGGGTATGTCAAAAATTCCCTTGACAAAATTATGATTGGTAGTTTTGTGTCCTTCAAATCTGTAGAGCCGTTCTATTGTGCAAATCCTATATCAATCGATACAGAAATCCGTCAAAATGATTGAAAGGACCTTTCAATCATGGGCTTAATGAACATGCATGTGGATGGGTTCAAGCCCATGATGAGAAAGTGCTTGAGCCATTATATGATACAAAATTCTATATCAGAAGTCCCGGAGTTGCCATGTAGCAGTCTCTTTCGAGTATTGTTATGTGTTTTAAAGGTATAACTCATATAATTGAAAGATTATTAACTTGAAAACCATTGGACTCTAATAACTATATTACTAAATATATTGACTCCCTTTCGAAATGTACCGAATTTTTAGTTTCTGAATCTTTGAAATGAGACGTATAAAACACGTATAAAATGTATATTTGCTGTTTAGTGAATTTTTGACTGACTTTTTGAAACTCAAAATCGAATAAAACTCGAATTTTTGTCATATTTTGAATTGCTAACAAGGGACCAGACCATATAGATGTTCAACCCATCCCTAGCCGTAGGTGGACTTCTAGACCAAAATCAACCCAATTGGCAATTTCTAGACATCGTGTCTTTTACATGGTTAATTTTACTTGGGGTACTAGATCGATTTTATGGGTTGATTATTTGAGCCTTAGATTCAGCATTCTTTGGGGTGCTCAGATCAGCGGCTAGAAATCACCAATCAAGCTGATTTTGGCCTATGACTAAACATCCACAAGGGGTCAGTGGTCACCAGGGAGTAAAACTTGCCTGACCAGCGACAATCAGGGAAGCCCTGACCACCCACAATATGAGCCACATAGCGCATTTTTACAGGACGCTGGCCGTTTGATTGTTTGGCCAATTCCTAGGTGGACCTACAAACTGAAAATGAGCATCATTAGTGATTTCAAACCTTTTGATAAAGTACTCCAAAGAATGCTCACGGTTAAAATCAAACCATGAAAATGACTCCAATCTAAAGCTTAGAAATCACTAATCAGGTTGATTTTTGGAAATCACTAATCAGGTTGATTTTTGGTTTGTAGGTCCTCCTAGGGATTCGCCAAACATCCATATGGTCAGTCCTCTAAAAATATGCTACTTGGCTCATATTGTGGGTGACGGTTGCTCGGGCAAGTTTTACTCTAACACGAGCTAAAGGGCCTGGATGGACTTGGGTAGGTGGCAAAAAGCAGTCATCCAAGAATTGTGGTCGAGTCTTGTGAAAGGCTTTGTTTTTTGCCACCTACCCTCTGTTTTAATTTTCTACCCTCTGTTTTAATTTTTTTTATTACAAAAGCAAAAATCACTTGGGTAGGTGGCAAAAATCACTTGGATACGTGCCGAGGCTTCGGTCACAGCCGTCGTGCTGGGATGCAGTCCCATGACCTCTTGGGGGCAGAGTTGGAGCAACAAATAGGCAAATACCACCAAAGGGGCCACAATCCTCATTCCACGTGTTTGTGCTCCGATGTATAACACAGTTTAAATTTTGATACAAGCTTCTTTTTTTGTGTTGTGAAACTGATCAAAGCTCTCTCAAAAGCTTGTATGAAGAACAGATCCACTGAATTTTTTGGGAGGCCATTGAATTTTTTTTTTTCAAGTCATCATCCATCTCAAACACTGAGCTAGTCTTCAAACAAATATAAAAGAAAAAAAACAACACACAACTACAGGACAACCTCCTCCACATGATTCTGCCTTCTACCAATCCAAAACTTCAACCTCTCTCTCTTCCTCTCACTAACTTGCTCACTCATTCTAAGCTTCGCCCTTCTTCTGAACCAGTTTCTCTATCATGTCCGCTGCTTCTTGGACAGTCGTTATGTTCTGAGAGCTATCCTCTTCCACGCTAATATCAAACTCTTCCTCTAATCCCATGACTATCTCCACCTGCACATCCCAATCCCCATTGATAACCATCAGATCCAGATGACCATAAATGGCAATGCTGCTTTTCATCAAATTACAAAAATAAAAAGTTATAAGAAAAGGTGACGTACTGTGTCAAGAGAATCAGCACCGAGGGCAGCAAACTTGGACTCCGGAGTGAGCACAGACTCGGGAGGTAATGCCAGTTGCTTCCTCACTATCTCACAAACTTTCTCTACGGTCTCGGGTTTGGCCTGCCAATTAGCCCAGTTCAAGCATTTGTCAATGTAAACGTCGCTTTCTTTAATTTTGTTTCTTCATCAATAATTAAGAAAATAAATTAGGAAAGTGCAGCAAGTCGCAGCGAGAGAAATACCGCGCAAGATACACGGAGGTGCGTGGACCTCAAAGAAGGAAATCCATTTTTTGCCCAACTCACAGAGACAAACTTCACACTGGAGGTCCTTCCAGTTACCTGCACAGAATTAGCATTCTAAGTACTCCTGTTTATTTGTTCTAGGTATTATAAGTTCCACTGAATATGCTGTTGCGAGTATTGCTAGCTATTTTTAGGCTTGTCATCCTACTTCAATGCAAACCACATATTAAAACGTCTTACCTGTTGCAGATCTCTAAAAAATTGAATGGCTCGATTAAAATATTGCCTACTTGAAAAAAACAATATTTGCCTAAAGGTTTACACGGGCTGTATAAAGAAACCTTACATGCATTTTTCATATGATATACTTATACCCAAATGATAAAAAAAAAAGGGAATTTTTGACATACCCCCCCATGTTATCTTTAAAATTAGACATACCCCCCACAATTTGAAAAAGCTGACATACCCCCTATGACTCGGTCCACTGACATTTGACCAGTGTTGACCCGAGTTGACTACCAATTTTTTTTATTAAATGGCAAAAGTGCCCTTGTCTTCAACCTTGGAACAAGGGTTTGGACAAAAATCCTCCAAACCCCAAATCAAACGGCTGTGGTGTACGGCCAGCCAAGAGATTCCAATAGGTTGGCCGCCCATCACTGGCGACCAACCGACCAGTCTCATGGCCAGCCGGCCACCACTCCAGCAATAATTTAAAACCCAAGGTATTAAAATAAATAAAAAATAAAAAATAAAAACAGCATAAAATTTTAGTTTTGAAATTTTCATTAACATAAATGAAAAACAAGACAAACCAATTTATATTTAAAGCTTTTGAGATATGGATTTTGGAAAGATGGGTTCTCTCAATTTTAAAATATTCTTTCATGAGTTTTATCTTTTTTTTTTGGAGTTTTTTCTTCTCAATATTTGCTTAATTTATCAAAAAATCTCAAGTTTACCGACATGGGTTTTAATTTTTATTTTTAATCTCCTCTTTTCATGTTTGATTTGGGGTTTGGGTTTTGGCCTAAACCCAAACCCTTGTTCTAAAATTGAAGACAAGGGCACTCTCGTCCTTTATTACAAAATTTGGTAGTCAACTCGGGTCAACACTGGTCAAATGACAGTGGACCGAGTCATAGGGGGTATGTCAGCTTTTTCAAATTTTAGGGGGGTATGTCAAATTTTAAAGATAACATGAGGGGGTATGTCAAAAATTCCCTAAAAAAAAATCCTATATATTTTTGCGTAACTATGTCAGCTGACGTATGCGTAGTATGACATACTCTCCTTCTCTGTCTTTGAAAATTTTTACCAAACAAAATTTACACAGTATCATAACCATCTGTGCTACTGCATTCCTCAATACTGTCAGAAAAACATTGCTAATGACTTAGAAAAAAAAAAGTCTACAGGAAAGATGGGAACTTCTAAAAATATGTAAGGGGACAATGTGAAAATATTTTAGATGCATATGACTTTTGATGCAGAGGGCTCTCCTGGCCCTACATGACTCACTTTTTGGGCCAATTAACCGCATGGATGCTTAGCCCACCCCTTGCTGGATATACAGACCAAACATCAGTCTGATTGGTCTTCTCTACCCTTAGATATTAGCACTTTTTCAGGATTGATGTAGCCATTGGATTTAAGCATGTTTTTTGTTTATTTTTTGGATACTAAATCCAACGACTAGAAATTATCAATCGAACTGATTTTTGGCATGTAAATCCAGCAAGGGTGGGATAAACATCCATGCGGTTAGTGGGCCCAAAAAATTGACCTATGTAGGTATGTAGGGCCACGAGGACCCTCTGCATCCAAAGACCTCTGCATCTAAAAATTTTCCGGACAATGCCCAGTATGGATGAACACTGAGTCTATGTCTAAACCTCTTATCTTTCATCTATCAAACCAGACATTGAGACATAGTTTTTGAATAAATAAAACTCAAAACTATGTTGTATCATTGCACTATAGGTATAGTTCTGCAATCTGTATCAAATGATCGGTAAAATGTTAACCCTTTTCTTCTGTCTGCATAAAGGAAGTTAATTGTATAACCACAAGTCTTTTTGTATCTAATAGTCTTGCAGAGTTCATCCACTCTTTGTAATGTTTGATTCTTATTATCGTATAATTCCTCTTAGATGTATCCACAATATTCTGCCCAAGTGAAGGCACCAACAAATTCAGAATTTATAACAGCAACTAACCCCAGCAACAAAACTTCTTTCTATCTAAAATATTCAATGTTGTAGACGATTGAAATACCAGATTGTATGAATTATCAAGTTACCAAATACATAAATAATCCCTTACGCAACCGATTATAAGAAGTATAATTATCCAAACTAAATTAACTGGTTAAAATAAAATGCACAATCCACTGAAACCTTTTCTTTGGGAGTTCCGAGAGAGCGATTCTCAGTATCCCTCCAAATTAAGACACTGTTCTACCTCCACAGTTTAGTCTCTGAAACAGACAATAAAACAATCTATATCTAGATTTACTTCAAAATTATGAGAAAAATGTATACATTTGTCAACTACCATAGTCCATGAACGCATCCAATCTAATTGCCTCCAACTACAGCAGAATTCAGATCAGAGACTGTACTACAATCAAAAATAGGAAAAAAGTGGTATAAACGAAAGACTTCTCTGTTTAATCTTCGAAGCATCCTCATCTAGGTAGATTTAATATCATTCAATTCAAAACCACGTAATCACAACAGATCTAACTAAATACTACTCAAAAAACAAATAAACCAGTTCTCGAATCCTAATTCAAGAGAGAAGCAACCTCAAGATCTCAAACCTTAATAATATAAAATAGAGAAGAACTGCAAACAAATCAAAGAAGAAGAACTGAAAACTTACTTGATTACGCCCAATAGACTGCTTCAACGAAGAACCGAACCTGACCGAAGAAGCAGAAACAGTAGCCATTGAAGCTCAAGCGGAGAGAACGAAAGAGAAAACAGAGAGAAACGAGGAGACGAGAGGGAGAGAGGGAAAGAGAAGAGTACAACTAAAGAATGTGAGCCGGAAAAACATTCCTTTTATAAGGCAACCCTCGATCTGGTCGCTCTTCTGAGAGAAATTAAAAGCATGAAAAAATCCGGAGTTGAGATCCGAGTGGCGAGTGGCGACCATGCACCCTCTCAAAACCAAGCCTATCTACTGCTCAGAGGTGGTGGGTCACTACTGTTTGGTTGCCTTGTTGGCCCTCGAGTAAACCTTCAATGACAACTACAGTCAGCGACACCGCTGACTGCAGCCAATATGAGCTACGTGGAACATTCTTAAGAGGACACCGACCGTATGGATGTTTGGCCAATCACTAAGTGGACTTACAAACCACAAATCAGCCTGATTAGTGATTTCAAACCTTTTGGATCTTTGTACCCAAGTAATGCTCAATAATGCTCTAATTCCTACGGTTAAAATCAACCCATGAAAATAATTTCAATCCAACGCTTAGAAATCATCGATCAGGTTTATTTTAGGTTGTAGGTCCACCTAGTGATTGGCCAAACATCCATACGGTTAGTGTCCTCTTAAGAATGTTCCACATGGTTCATATTGGCTGCAGTCAGCAGCATCGCTGACTGCTGTGTCTGTGAAGTTTTACTCATTATATGATTATGATTCTGGATCTATATCAAAATTTTCATATTACAAAAGAGTCCCAAAGTTTCCACGTGGCATTCTGTTTCAGGCCGACTGATCCTACGAACGTACACTTTGGTTGACCTACACACCAAATATCGGTTTGTTTGGATATTTCTAGCCATTAGATTAGAGCACTATTTCACTATGGGCTTCACGAGCAGGCTTATAGGTGAGTTCAAGGCCCATGATGAAAAAGTACTCAAATCCAACGGGTAGAAATCACCTGATTTTTGGTGTATAGGTCCATCAAAGTGTAAGCCAAACATTCATATGGTAGTCGGCAAAAAAGTGTGCAACATGGAATTTTAGGAATTTCTGTATCAAAAATTTGAAACAGAATTCTGAATCGTAGATCTTTCCTCTAATCACGGCTAGAAATCACCAACCAGGCTGATTTTTGGTGTGCAGTTCTACCAAGATATTGACCAAACATGAGTAAAACTTCAGTCACAATCGGATTGCAAATCACACAAACACAGCCAATGAGTTCTAGGCACGTACACCTAAAAAAGCAAAAGCACATGGGTATACGTTTCAAAAGCACTTGTGTACGTGCCGAGAACTCATTGGCTTGTGATTGTGTGATTTACAATTTCGTGTGATAGAAGTTTTGGTGACCAAACATTGAAGGGTTAATGGGCCCAAAAGAGCATGCAACGTGTCATTTTGAGGGATATCTGTTTCAAAATTTGATAATTCTGTCATCAGATTATACAAAAGTCCTGTCAAGTGACGTTCTCTGTTTTTAAATCTTGTGGTTGGAAGTGGAACTCAAGGAAGGAATGCGAGGTTGTATTAACAGAGAAATTTTCGATTGAAGCTTCTTCATGAAGCTCTCTCAAGGGTCGCCACGTGTAAACTTTTTAATTTCGTCTTTTAGAACATGTGACATTTGGGAGAGCTTCTCTTATAGAAGTTGTTCGATTTTCTCCAATCAACGAGTGTGGGTAGGTCAGCGTCGGCTAAGTAGTTCTCACTTTCCCAGACTTACTTGGGTAGGTTACCTAATAATGGAGGTTGTTCTTTGTATTTTTTGATGGACAAAAGAGTGAGTGAAGGTTCTTCTTCTTCTTTCTTCCCTGTCATCAAAGTTTTACTGACTCTCGTCTTAGGTATGCGTTTCCGAGTAAAACTTTGATGACAGTGCGCACTATGAGCCTCGTGGCACAATCTTAGAGGACTCTGACCGTTGGGATGTTTTTCCAATCCCTAATTGGACCTACAGACCAAAAATCAGATCGATTAGTGATTTCTAGGCGTTGGATTGTAATTATTTTCATGGGTTGATTTTAACAGTGAGAATTTGAACATTATTGACCATTATTTGAGGTACTTCCTTTTTGTTTAACCAACCAAGTCAGGTTCATGGCTAAGGTAAGGTGAAAAATGATTAATGGGCGAGTAACGGACCACAATATAAGCTACATGTCACACTCTTAGAGGAGGCTGACCATGTGGATCTTTGGCCCATCCCTAGGTGGACTTACATACCAAAAATCATCCTGATTAGTGCATTTAAGCCTTTGGATCTTTGTACCCCAAATAATGGTCAGTAATGCTCAAATTCCACAGTTAAAAATAACAACTCCAATCCAATGCTTAGAAATCACTAATCAGGCTAACTTTTGGTATGTAGGTCCACCTAGGGTTCAGCCAAACATCCATAGGGTCAAAAATGTCTACAAATATGCCACGTGGCTCATATTGTGGTTGTGACAATTTCTGGATCCAAGTTTTTAATGGCAAATGTCTTAGTAATGAGACCTTTGAGGAAATCACACCATAATCTAGGGTTTCCTAGTCCTGGAGAGAAATTCTAAAGCACAAGGGTATGAGAAAACTCAAAGTGGCAACAGATTCAAACCAATATGGGGGCATCATCAAGAGTGGTCTAATTGTGTCTTGGCAAGCTCGTAGGATCGTCCGATCTATTAGATATCATTGGGATCAATTTGAAGACATTGACATTTATCATGTTTTCAGGGGAACCAATAGGGTTGCTGATTTTTTAGCCTCTTTTAATGTTTCTAATATGTACGGTGTACCGAGTTGTCCCTCAATGCTTTTATAACGATCTCAAAGTTATAATTATGGTTTTAAAAACGGTTGTTTAAACAGTAACACCCCAAGCCTGTTTCCTTAAAACCGTTTAAACACGTTTTATTGGTTTTGAAAAAAACGGCCATTTTTTTGTTTTAACGGCTGTTAAAATCATTTAAATGGCCGTTAAAATCGTTTAAACAGCCGTTTAATTCTGAAAATTTTGTGAAAAAAAACTGCCGTTAAATCCGTTTAATTTCCGTTAAATTCATTTTTTTTTATTTTCAAATTTCAAAATTTGAATTTCAGTGCCATTTTTTTCGTTTTTTTTCCGTTAAAATCGTTAAAACCCGTTAAAATCCATTTAATTCCGTTAAATTCTATTTTTTCCCTTTTTTTCCATTTTTGCCCCTGGCTGTTTCAATCCATTTTAACGGCTGTTTAAACGGTAACGCCCCCAGTCCATTTAACCGTTAAAACGGCCTCCTTTAAACCTTGGTTATAATCACTAGGACGCCTCTGGGCTAATGTACTACAGAATATGATATTCTTTTTTAAGATCAACTAGGGGTCCACCTAACCCCAAATCTTAACTTGCAAAAAAAAAAAAAAAAAATCTAGGCAAGAACCAAATAGATAGGGCATGAAATGGGTCAGACCCAAGGCAGATATAGATAGATCCATATTCAAATCAGAACTTTAACAAGTTGATCCAAATTCGGATCCAACTCCCTTGATCAGTATAGATTGCCAATCCATATATACATATACGGGTCAGATCCCTCCAAACTTCATATTTTCAATAAGGATCCAAGGCCAAAGACCATATCCGACCTGATCCGAATCCTACAGAATTGGAATTGGATCCAATTCCTAGGTCTGTATTCGACCCGTTTTCTATTTGGGTCTCATTTTAAAGATCCAAACCCACAAAATATATGTTTGAATCAGAGCGATCTCCAGATCTCCTGTCAGATCCATCCCATTTCATGCCCTATAGATAGAGAATGGGCTCGGGAGTTAATATTGAAGTACGTACCCTACAAACTGGCTTAAGTGTAATTTTGATGCTTAAGTGTAATTTTGATGGCTATGTGGTACAAGGAAAAACAGTTTGCAGCAGATAACATGGCTAAAATTCGACATCAATACCCTACACAAACAGTTTGACAAGAAAGACAACCTCAAGCCCTGATTCCCTTTATAAGTAGGGCTGCAACTTGGGCGGGCTCAACCCGACGTTGGGCTCGGGTTGGGTTGGGCCTTCAGTACTTGGGCTCGGGTTCGGGCCTAATAATTCAAAGCCCGATCAAAATCAGGTTGGGCTAGGGCCGAGGCCTCAGCAACCCGAGCCCGATCTTATTAATATAAAACCCTCCTTCCTTCCACTAAACCCTAACACGTTTCTCTCTCCCTCTCTCTTCCTTCCCCAAACTCAAAGGATCAAACCCTAACAAGTCTCTCTCTCTCTCCCTCTCTCTTGTGATCTTGTGGATGGTTAGTAATAGGCGAGTGGTTAAGCTGCCACCCAAACAAATGGAGTGTAGAAGGAGTTGCAGAACCAAAACGATCGGACCGTAGACGGTATGCTATTTCGCTTGATCTCCTACGTCACCAATTGGTATGCTATTTCGCTTGATAAGCATCTACCTTCACTAGCTGCACTTGATTTGACAAGATCGGTAGCTTGAATGGTCCGTTAAATCCTCCTCACGATCCTCTCCTTCATTGAGGGGAATAAAATTAGGGTTTCTATTTTTTCACCCTTTTTTGTTCTTCATTTTCTTTAAACAGTTCTTCAAACATGCCAACCCGGTGAACCTGACGAACCCGATCGGGTTGGGCTCGGGCTGAGCATGTCAAGCCCGACCTCGGGTTGGGTTCAGGCTCGGGCTGGATGGTGTGAAGCTCGGGTTGGCACCCAACCCGCCCAAGTTGCAGCCCTATTTATAAGAGACTAGTGGGTGGCCCATGCGAGCACTCCCCGACAAAGCATTTGCCAAAATTTGTTGGGAGTGGCTGAAATCCACTGTCTAGTTGGGGGATAAGATCTCGGCCCTTCTTTATTGAAGCCTATAAGAGGGGGAGACAACTCAGCTCCCTTGTTATATAGACTAGTGGGTGCCTCATGCCATCGGCACTCCTCGACAAAGAATTTGCCAAAATCAGGTGAGTGGCGGGGATCCACCGTCTATTTGGGGGAGGATTAGAGGAGGTATAAGTAGGGAGACAACCAATGTGTTTTGTTATATAGAATAGTAAATGGCCCATGCCCACGGCACTCTCCGACAAAAGCGTTTGCAAAAATTGGGTGCCTTCGGCACTCAAACAGTATAACGGACTGGGGCGTTACCGTTTTTTCCATTATAACGGTTGTTATAACAGATTGTAATGCACAGAGGGAGAAATGGGAAAGTAACATAAATAACAAAAAATAATGGCTGAAATCTAACCGTCCACATTAGATCGATGGATTTGATCTTAACTACTCTTTATCTAACCATCCACATTAGATGGATGGATAAGATAAGAGAATACAACTGAGTTGTCTTGATATATGCGTGTGTGGCCTGTGCCTGCGGCACTTTCCGACAAAGTGTTTGTCAAAATCGGGTGGGAGTTAATCTCAGCCACTCATTATTGAATTCATATAAGATAAGAGGGGTATAAGAAAACCATTAAATTTCCGTTAAATTCTATTTTTTTTTTAATTTTAATTTTGAATTTTAGCACCACTTTTTTCCGTTAAAATCATTAAAATCAGTTAAAATCCATTTTTCCCTAGCCGTTTCAATCCGTTTTAACCGTAACACCCCTCTCGAGGCATAAAAAGTGGGGCTCCTGAGCTTGACCCTTGGGCTATATGTAAATCCATCCCATTTTATTCCTTATATGTAGGTATATAGTAGGTGACCCATGCCTACGGCACTCATCGACAAAGCATTTATCAAAATTGGGTGTGAGTGGCTGAGATCCACTGTCCATTTGGTGTGATAAGATCTCGACCATCCTTTATGAAGTCGGATAAGAGGGGGAGACAACCGTCTTGTTTTGTTATATAGACTACTGGGTGCCCTGTGCCATCGGCACTCCTCGACAAAGAATTTGCCAAAATCAGGTGAGTGGCGGAGATCCATCATCCATTTGGGGGAGAATTAGATCTGGGCCCTTCTTTGTTGATGCTTATAAGAGGAGGTATAAGTAGGGAGACAACCAATGTATTTTGTTATATAGAATAGTAAATGCCCCATGCCCACGGCACTCTCCGACAAAAGTGTTTGCAAAAATTGGGTGCCTTCGGCACTCCTCGACAAAGAATTTGCCAAAATCAGGTGAGTGGCGGAGATCCACCGTCCATTTGGGGGAGGATTAGATCTCAGCTCTTCTTTGTTGATGCTTATAAGAGGGGGTATAAGTAGGGAGACAACCAATGTGTTTTGTTATATAGAATAGTAAATGGCCCATGCCCACGGCACTCTCCGACAAAAGTGTTTGCAAAAATTGGGTGCCTTCGGTACTCAAACGGTATAACGGACTGGGTCGTTATCGTTTTTTTCCATTACAACGGCTGTTATAACGGATTGTAACGCATAGAGGGAGAAATGAAAAAATAATAGAAATAACAAAAAATAACGGTGTTGAAATTTAAATTTTGAATAAATTGAGGCCAAATGAGGCGGATTGAGTGGCTGAAATCTAATCGTCCACATTAGATCGATGGATTTGATCTCAACCACTCTTTATCTAACCATCCACATTAGATGGATGGATAAGATAAGAGAATACAACTGAGTTGTCTTGATATATGCATGGGTGGCCTGTGCCCGCGGCACTTTTAGATAAAGTGTTTGTCAAAATCGGGTGGAAGTTAATCTCAGCCATCGATATGAAGCATATAGTGGATCTCAGCCACTCATTATTGAAGCCATATAAGATAAGAGGGGTATAAGAAAATTATTAAATTTTCATTAAATTCTTTTTTTTTTTAAATTTTAAAATTTGAATTTCAGCACCACTTTTTTTCTTTAAAATAATTAAAATCTATTTTTTTTTTTCTATTTTTGCCCCTGGTTCAATCCGTTTTAACAGTAACACCCCTTTAGAGGCATAAAAAGTGGGGCTCCTGAGCCTGACCCTTGGGCTATATGTAAATCCAACCCATTTCATTCCTGACATGTAGGTAAATAGTTAGTGACTCGTGCCCACGGCACTCATCGACAAAGCGTTTGTCAAAATTGGGTGTGAGTGGCTGAGATCCACCGTCCATTTGGTATGATAAGATCTCGGCCATCCTTTATGAAGCCGGATAAGAGGGGGGAGACAACCGTCCTGTTTTGTTATATAGATGAGCTGTATGGACGAGCGGAGAAGAAACACAAGAGGAGAAGAAAAGAACTAAAGGGAAGATCAATGAAAAAAAAAACAACACTTTGACATTTCCTTTCTCTCAGCACTAGAGTGAAAAAAATATCGATGCAGTTCTCTTTCATTGCAGCGTTGTAGGAGGCTTGAAAACATGCCACGTGCGCACTTGTTCAGGCCCACTTGTCCATTAATGATTAGCCCACCCATTGATGGACCTACATATAAAAAAAAACAGCCTAATTGGTGATCTCTTGCCATTCAGTCTATGTACCAATAAAAAAAAATGCTTGAATCTAATGGCTAGAGATCACCAATCAAGCTGATTATTTGGAGTAGGTCCATCAAGGGTTGGGCCAATCATTCATGTGTCAGTGAGCGTGAAAGAGTGTACCACGTGGCACACTTTCAAGCACCCCACAACTAGGGGTTTGGTCCGCTAAGCATCCTGGCCAGGTTTGGCTTTGAAGTTTAATCCACGGCCTGGCTCGTCCCTTTAAGGATTTTCACGGGCTGGATCACCGGCTGGACTGTGTGGCCCATTTACAGCCCACAACCCAGCCCGTCAAGCTAGTGTTAATGGACCATGCGGCACACTAAGCTACGTCCACCATTCATTTTGAATAGTTGGCCCATTTCTGGCCCACTATTCCAGCCCGTGGCTCAGCCCATGCCACTCCTATCCCTAGCCGTGATTCCATTTGTGAATAGTGGAGGAAGGAAGGTGGCCCTTTGAATTTAGCTGGGCTCCATTTTCATTTAGGATATGTTTGCCAAACACGCGAAATGTAATTTATGCGCTCGAATATTTTCTGCATCAGATTTGTACGTGATCCAAACAGACCCTTAAGTGGCATTTAGGAATAAATACGTAGATGCTGCTCTTAGAGAAAGTTTCTAATCTCATAAACGCTTCCAATATCCTTGCATCCAAAATGCTCCTCCTTTGGATTATGGTAATACACGTACCCGTCATTCATGAGGAGACCCACCCATTGAAGCAATATCGCATCAAAGTACAACGCGATCAGAGCCATTGATTCTAGGTTCATGTATGATGAGAATAGGGAGCCGTTGAGGGAAAAAACACCAACAAATTCCCTAACCCAATCTCTACTTTGGGGACTCCTTAACCCACTCCCTATATTTAGGGAGTGAATCGAGCTTCCTAAAATCCAGCTAGATCATTCTTTTTAAAAATCAGCCTGATTAGTGATTTCTAAGCATTGGATTGGAGTCATTCTCATAGGTGATTTCAACCGTGGGAAATTGAAGTACAAGGATCCAAAGGTTTGAAATCACTGATCAGGCTGATTTTTGGTTTGTAGGCCCATCTAAGGATTAGCCAAACATCCATACTGCCAACGCCCACTAAAATTGTGCAGGCTCATATTGTGGGCGGCTATCTTGGGTGATCAGCGAAGTTTTACTCCCAAGGAGTGTAGAGAGCATATTGAAGTTATGATCCAATGGCTTTCTGCCCTAAAATAACTTTCATTACTTCTCCCTAAAAAGTAGGGATAACATAGGGAGTGCTCTTGTAGATGCTCCTAGAGCCCCATTTACAAAATTACAGTGGCATCAAGAGTACCGCGTCAGGGCCTGTTTGAAAACCCAAAAAATAGAACCACCCATAGTTCAAGTCTAGTCCTTCTGGGTTGTGTTTAGTAACTAACTGTGTGGAACCCAAATTTTAGGCCCTTTTTTCTTATTTAGCCTTCAAAAGTCAAAACAGAACTGAAGTTGGCTTTTCTAGAAGTAGTTGCAAAATTGAACTGGTTCTTCTGGATTAATAATCGGTCAAACAGGCCCCATCATAAATTTCATATAGAATTGACAATTCCATCACATAAGATATTGCGCAGTCAGCCTTGACTATGTCAAGTAATTACTCTCACCATCCAATAGGCAGCTCTTCCAATGGGGAAATTCTAGAAAAGAAAAGGCACGGCTGGTCAACGTCTTCCAAAGACGATATAGGAAGGATGGTCAACCATAGCATTCTCAACCACATCTAGTCTAGCGTGACAATAACACTTATTTTCATACGGCAAACCACCTAGTTATATAAACAAGTCATAAAGTTTTCCAGAAAATATATTAGAAGAATGGAACAGGTTCCCAAGACCTAAATTTTTTGACATAAATTATCACTGAAAGCTCTTCGGCGTGTATTCCAAGAATCTAACGGTGGTTTTGCTTTGGCAGAAGTGAATGCTGGCTGAACACTGTCAATCACTGTTGAATTCTTGGAATCCACGGACAAGATTTTCTGTAACATCTTACGTCCAAAATTTTAGGTCAGTGGATCCCAACCCTAGAAGAATTATCAGGTGCTTCCATGTTTGATCACAATGAGACGGTGGTCAAAGATTAGGTTAATCTCACCGTTCAAGCCCTTAGAAAGTTAGAATTGTGTGGGACGGATTTCTATGATGCGTCCGAACCAAGGCCGTCATGATACAAGTTGAAGCCCAAGGCGAAAACTCTATTTAAATCCTTTTTATATTTAATATATTGATATAAGGTATTAATTAAAAAATTAAACCCTTGTATTATTAGAAATCTTTATATAAAAATCATTCTTGATAATCAAAAACTACGGAAAAAAATTAGATGCAGAGGACTCCCGGTGCAGTGGACTCTAGTAGCCTTACATAAATCATTTTTTGGGCCCAATGACTGCACGATGTTCAACCCACTTATTGGTGGATAAACACACTAAAATTCAGCTTGATGATGATTTCTAGCCATTAGATTTACTACCCAAAAAATCATGCTTGAATCCAACAGCTAGAATCATGTCCTAGAAAGTACTAAAATCTATGGGTACAGATAATGAATCAAGTTGATTTTTGGTTTGTATATCTAATAAATGGTGGGCTAAAAACCCATGTGGTTAGTGGGTCCTGGGCTGCGGGCCTTCTCTCACCAAGGGGCCTTAGGCTATCGCCTTAATGGCCTTAAGGTAGAGCCGGCCCTGGTCCGAACTCAACCTTCAAATAATAGGGGTGTTGTACGGACGCAGATCTCATACGTTTACCTCAAAAAGAAAAAAACGTTGCATTTTTTAAAGTAATCCCGTCTCCACTTAACGAATTAGGTAGTTTTCACTTAATAGAATAAGTGATGTAATCTAGAAAAAGATTTTTTCAAAATTACCCACTATATCCTTGTATTCAAAACTTTCTCTTAAAAAATTACAAAAATTTTCCGACATAATTTAAATTACCAAATGGTAAGGACTTACAAAAATCACAGGCAATTCAGCACTTTAAGCTTTTAGTGCTTAAATTAATTTAGGTTTAACAAACATGACCTTATGTCTCATTGACTGAAAGAGAATAGCTTCTCATACTGAAAAAGGTCAATCAGGAGGATTAAGCTTATAATTAAAAAAGGTCAACCGGGAAGGTTAAGCTTAACCAACAGAGCAATTTCATCTATTTTTTTTAAGTTCGGGAGCAAGCTATCTTTTCCAACCGTCTTTCATGTGTGAAGGGGCTTTTATTTATACTCGAGGAATATAGGCTTGCTTTTTGCGAGGGCATGAACTTCCTTTCTCATGTTGTCTATTAAGGGGGCGTTTGGAAAAAAGATGTAAAAGCATTTCTACTTGTAGTAGATATTACAAGTTGATTTTTTATCTCTAAAAAAGTCAGAGGAATTAAAAGCGTCAGGGATGCCTTCTAATTTTTGAGAAGTAATTTCTCTTAGAAGTTCAAAGCTAAAAAATTTAGCTTCAGTTTTAAGTCAGTTTTTAACTTTTCAAAGCTTAAAATATGAAACACATCTAAACTAACTTTTTGACTTATAAAAGTCAACAAGTTACTTATTTTTGTGTTGCAAACGCCCCCTAAGTTGCTACTATCACATCCTAGGTTTTGTGCACCAATTCCAGATTTGTGAAAGTAGAGATGGGATGCCGATTTATATCCTCGGGGTAGCTCTCCTTACCTCCAAACCTTTATCTCAATGTGTTAGTATTCGGATTCGACGTACTGCCTGGAGGATAATGATGTGCCACGCAATATATTATGTATTACTTATCACATGTTGTTATGGGGTAATAAGGCTGATGGAATGTCCTATCCTCCAAGTCCAATGATGAAGTTGAGCTCTATGCTTTGCTTCAGGTCATTGGTTATTTCCGTGCTATTTGCTCCGAGGTAAATACTGTTGGAAACAATCGATTTTAGAGAAAACAATATCAGAGAATAAATTGGGAAAATGAGATGAAGAGAGATGATTCAATTAAGGAATTAAAATAAATATAAAAATAGATTATCAAAAATTTAAAGAACAGATTAAGCTTATTTATGATTGAGGCTTGTGTAAACACAAAGTCCTAAAGACAAAAGGGTCAGGCTCCGTTGACAGCCCTAAAATAACAGGATTCTGTACATGACACAATATATGCCACGTGGCACTCTCTTGGAGGACTCTGACCTTATGGATGTTTGGCCCAAGGTTTAAAGGGGACTGTTATAATGGTATAACGGACTAGGGCATTACCGTTTTTTCCGTTATAACGAAAAAAAATGCTGAGGGACAAAAACGAAAAATAACAGAAAATATGGTGCTGAAAAAATAGAAATTAACAGAAAAAACATAATATAACGGAAAATAACGAAAATAACAGCTGTTTTTTTCACAAATTTTTTCTGAAAATAACGGTCATTATTTTCAGTATAATGGAAAAATAACGGCCATTATTTTCGTTATAACGGCCGTTATTTTCTGGGCGTTTTAACGGTCCATAACGTAACGGAGTAGGTCCGAATCCATTATAACGGCCGTTATTTTCGTTATAACGCCGTTTTTTAAACCTTGGTTTGGCCAACCCATAGGTGGACCTACAAACAAAAATGCAGGTTGATTAGTGATTTCTAGACGTTGGTTTGGACTTATTTTCATCGGTTGGTGGGAATTACAGCAGTATTTGAGGTACAAAGCTCCGAACGCCTAGAAATCAGTAATCAAGCTGAATTTTGGTTTGTAGGTCCACCTAGGCATTGACCAAACATCCATAGGGTCAGTCCTCTTAAGAGTGTGCCATGTGGCACATATTTGTATCATATACAGAATCTTGTCATTTTAGGGCTGACAAGGGAGCCCTACCCAAGACAGAATTCGCCTCTGATAGGTGCTTATAGTTTTGTAGACGATAGTCTTACAAGATTCAGTAGTCTTTTACAAGGTTTAAAAAATAGCCGTTATAATGAAAATAACAGCAGTTATAATGGATTCGGACCTACCCCGTTACGTTATGGACTGTTAAAATGCCCAGAAAGTAACGGCCGTTATTTTTCAGTTATAACGAAAATAACGACCGTTATTTTCAGGAAAATTTTGCGAAAAAAAAACAGCCTTTATTTTCATTTTTTTCTGTTATTTTCCATTTTTGAAATTCAAATTTTAAATTTTAACGCCATTTTTTCTGTTATTTTCCGTTTTTGCCATGGAAAAAACAGTAACGCCCCCAGTCCGTTATAACGGTCCCCTTTAAACCTTGGTCTTTTACACCATTTAGGATTTGTTTTAGGGAATTTTTGACATACCCCCCCCCCATGTTATCTTTAAAATTTGACATACCCCCCTACAATTTGAAAAAGCTGACATACCCCCCTATGACTTGGTCTACTGTCATTTGACCCGAGTTGACTACCTAATTTTGTATTAAATGGCAAAAATGCCCTTGTTTTCAACCTTAGAACAAGGGTTTGGGCCAAAACCCAAACCCCAAATCAAACGGCTGTGATGGACGGCCGGCCAAGAGATTCCAATGGGTTGGCCGCCTATCACCGGTGACCAACCCACCAAAGTCTCATGGATGGCTGGACACCACTTCGGCAATAATTTAAAACCCAAGGTTCAAAAAAAAAAAAACACAAAGCATACAATTTTAGTTTTAAATTTTTCATTAACAAAAATGAAAAATAAGACAAAGCAATTTATATTTAAGCTTTTGAGATGTGGATTTTGGAAAGATGGGTTCTCCCAATTTTAAAATTTTATTCTACGATAAAATCCATAAAAAAATCTCATTCATTCATGAGTTTTATTTATTTTATGGGGTTTTTTATTCTCAATATTTGTTTAATTCATCAAAAAAAAAAGGCTCAAGTTTATCAACATGGGTTTTAATTTTTATTTTTAATCTCCTATTTTCATGCTTGATTTGGGGTATGGGTTTTGGCTTAAACCCAAACCCTTGATCTAATGTTGAAGATAAGGGCACTTTCGTCCTTTAATACAAAATTAGGTAGTCCACTCGGGTCAACACTGGTCAAACGACAGTGGACCGAGTCACAGGGGGTATGTCAGCTTTTTCAAATTGTGGGGGGTATGTCAAATTTTAAAGATAACATGGGGGGTATGTCAAAAATTCCCTTTGTTTTAAAAGAACTTAGTAAAAAGTAACCATGGTTATATGTGGCGCGGGATCAGTGGCGAATGATCGACACTTCATAGTCCAATCCAAGGTTTAAAGGAGGCCGTTTTAACGGTTAAACAGACTGGGGGCATTACCGTTTAAACGGCCGTTAAAACGGATTGAAACGGTCAGGGGCAAAAATGAAAAAAAATAGAAAAAAATGGAATTAAACGGATTTTAACGGTTTTAACGATTTTAACGGAAAAAAACAAAAAAAGTGGCGCTGAAATTCAAATTTTAAAAATTAAAAAAAAAAAGCACGGAATTAACAGATTTTAACGGAATTAAACGGTTTTAACGGCCATTTTTTTTACAAAATTTTTTGAAATTAAACGGCTGTTTAAACGATTTAACGACCGTTAAAACCAAAAAAAGGCCGTTTTTTTCAAAACTGATAAAACGGGTTTAAACGGAAACGGGCTTGGGGCGTTACCATTTAAACGGCCGTTTTTAAAACCATGGTCCAATCAACCAGTGGGTCCCAACCCCGGCACGCAAGCCACGTGGAGGACATGTACTAGATGGACTTTGGAGAAACATAGTGGGGGCATTTTAGTAATTTTAGATTAGAGAACTCCCTATGACCAATGCGTTCAAAAGACTTTTTAGAGACCTTTCGTGGCAGTTTCTAGGTAGCGAGAGAACCCTCAAAAAAAGGAGGCAATGGAGAAAAGCATAAAGTAAGCAAATTTGTTGGAGACTCTGACCTCCTCCCGAGTCCCGAAATATGTCATGGCATATACTCTTACGCGAGTAAAACTTCTGTCACAAGTTGCAAATCACACAATCACAGCCAATGAGTTCTCGGCACGTACACCTCTAAAAAAGCACATGGCACGTTGCAAAAGCACTTGTGTACGTGCCGAGAACTCATTGGCTTGTGATTGTGTGATTTACAATTGGTTGTGATAGAAGTTTTACTCCTCTTACGCCGCTTCTTAGCCTATGTGCTTCTTAGTTCTTACGCCACTGCTGAGCCTATGTGCTGCTGTATTTTACAAAAACGCCATCCTTAATCATACAATTACAGAAATACCCTTCTCAGCAAAAAATAAAACGGAATTACAAAATTCTAACTCATTTGCTGATGGCTGGCAAGTTGATGGACTTCAATGACTCTGAGCCAAGACAATGCCAATACATTCTTTTCCGAACCATGCTACAGTTTTCTTAAGAATAGTCCTGAATAAAATTTCTAGAAATGAATTGAGCAACAAAAAAAATTTCTGGAGAAAAAGGATACAAATCAAGATTTGACATATGCGAAAATCAGTTCTAGAAAACTTATTTTGCCATTTTTGACCCTGTGAGCTACAATCTGATAAATTGCCGTTATACCGTTGTAACGGTCCCTTTTAAACCTTGTTATAGATGATAAAAAGAAGTAATTTGATAAGAATTTTTTCATCCCCTAGTAATCCAATTATGCATCCATGTTCCATACAAAAGACAAATGATTCGCTGGTCTTGGGGACCTTCAAACTTTGAAGGTTCCCCTCTCAAAAGACTGACACGTACGTCAAAGCCTAAACCTAACCCATTTTAAATCCTTGGTTAGTTAGTTAAGTGTGGTTAGCAATGGGGACGTGTTAAACAATTTGGCCAATGAACAAACTGATATTTGACTGAAGAGCTCCTATGGTGTGCCTACAACAACAGTGTTGCAGTGGATTCTTCCTTTGTAGGGACAATTTTTTTGTTGAAGCGGTGGGGTTTTTGAAGCGGTGATTGTGTGCCCAATGATCACACTCCACATATACCTGGATTCATGATAGTGTTTAAAAAAACTTTTTTAAAAGTGACCATGGGATATGTGGCGCGTAATCATTGGCGTATGATCCCCGCTTCAAAGATCCCGTCGCTTCAGAAATTTTCTCTTAGGTAGGACACTAACTTAAAAAAAAGCTGGGTCGTGATGTAACAAGGTATACCCGAGATCTTTTCATTTGCGGAAACAGCATTTTTGGTAGTCACCACTGCCATCTAGGCCCATTGACTGCATGGATGTTTAGCCCACCCTTTAATAGACATTTGTACAAAACATCAGCTTGTTTAATGATTTTTAACCGTTGGTTTTAGTACTCAAAAGATGGTTATATTCAACGGCTATAAGAACGCCTTAAATGGTGCTAAAAAGTGTTAAAATCTAATGGTTATAGATTACCTATCAAGGTGATTTTTAGTATCTATATCCACCAAGGGGTGAGATAAACATCCAAGCGGTCAGTGGGCGCAGATGGCAGCGGTGACTACCAAAAATGCCGCAAATGAAACAGTTTCAGGCATACCTCGTTACATCTTTTTCCAAAAAAGCTCTGACTAAATTAGGAGAAATTGCAAATGGAGTCTCAGTTGCGTAGGTGGACTTTCAGCTCAACATGACACTATAATTGGCGTTCAAAAGATTTACATTTATTTTCTTATATAATTAATTTCAAGTGCCAATGTTCGTAATTTCGATCAAAAGCGAGGATAATTGCGTAATAATACCCCCTATAAATTACGCGAAGGGCATCTAAAGCGGAATCACCCTTCGCACCAGTGCTAGAGAGAGAGAGAGAGAGATCGAGGGAGAGCCCTTGGTTTTCTCGCGTCCGAGCTTCCATTTTATCGCTGAACCATCTCTCTCTCAGACCAAACCAAACCAAACCTCCTCGTCTCTAAATCGTCCCTGAAAGAGAAACAAACAAACCATAACTCTAATGGCGTTCTCTGAGAACTCTCGACAATCTCTCATCCCAAGCTTCCTCTACTCCACCACTTCTACCAATAAAACCCTAGATTTGGAGAAATTGCTGAACAGAAACCCTAGTTTGCCTTCATCTCCACCATCTTCGTCGTCAAATGGAGTTCGGAAGAACTTCATCATTCCTGCTCCGAGCGAGCCCGGCAAGATCGAGATGTATTCTCCGTCTTTCTACGCCGCTTGTACCTTTGGAGGAATCCTTAGCTGTGGTCTTACTCATATGACCGTCACTCCTCTAGATCTCGTCAAGTGTAATATGCAGGTCTGATTTCGACCGAGCTAGCTTTTTTGGGGCGTATATTTGATTTCGATCAGGGCTTTAAGTTCTATATGCGAACGATGTGTTATGGATGAGATGTCTGATTTACCTTTTTTGTTTTGTTTCTGCTGCTCCGTGTCTGATCGATCAATGGAAGTCGGGTTATGATTTCTGATTTGTGTGTTGGTTCTTATTGATGAAGTTTACATTACGATTTTGTCTTTCTAGTTCCGTTAAAGCCTCATTCGTGGAGTGATTTGAGGAATTTCCACTCTGAAGGAATCTTTGAGATCTTTAATTGTGATATCTTGTTAAGGATTAAGTTTTGATTTTGAATTGCGATTTCTAGTTGTTGGATTGATTTGGAATTTTTATCAAATTATCTAGAATGAACTGGAGTCTTTTATGAAATTTTTGTGGCCTTTTTTTCGTGATCGGTAGTTTTACAAGGTTTCATCTTGATTTGTAATCTGTCCAGCTATTTGTATAATGAAATCATATTTTTCAGTCGCCTTGGTCTTTTTCTCTTTGATTTTGGTTTTGTGATCCGAGTGATAGGGTTTCAAATTATTGATAGGTTTTGGTTTCTACCCTGCTCGGGAAGAATTCATATGGTTAGCTTATCTTATTGTTTTAATATCATTGTTTCTTCTTATTCATCTTCTCTGTATGAGATCTATCTTTTTTTTTTTTAGTTGCGTTCGAGATCTGTTGGTATTACTTGGAAGAGACTTGTTTATTTTCTTCGTGTTTTTTGTTCTGCCCTTTTTTGTGTAAATTAAACCTATAATTTGTGCTAATCTTCAGATTGATCCTGCAAAGTACAAGAGCATCTCGTCTGGTTTTGGGGTTTTGCTTAAGGAGCAAGGAGTCAAAGGTTTCTTCAGGGGTTGGGTGCCGACCCTGCTTGGTTACAGTGCTCAGGGGGCCTGCAAGTTTGGATTCTATGAGTTCTTTAAGAAGTATTACTCTGACATAGCTGGGCCTGAGTACGCAGCCAAATACAAGACCTTGATTTACCTTGCTGGTTCTGCATCTGCTGAAGTGATTGCTGATATCGCCCTTTGCCCCATGGAGGCTGTGAAGGTCCGGGTCCAAACTCAGCCTGGATTTGCCAGAGGGTTGTCGGATGGGTTTCCCAAGTTTGTGAGATCCGAAGGTTATCTTGGGTATGCTTCTCATATCATTATTAATTTTTGTCTTCAATAATCTAGTAATAGGTTTCTTTGTGGTAAAATATTATACCCTAACGTTGTTAAATCTTTACAGGCTTTACAAGGGGATTGTTCCTCTTTGGGGACGTCAGATTCCATGTAAGCTGAAATGTTTCCACCTCTTGTTCTTCATTTTATTCCTGCAATGCATAATTTTGTTTGTAATTCCTGCAATTTATTTGCTCGGGAGCCACGGGTTGTAATGATTATGAAAGTTTGATTTTCCTGTATTTTTTTTATTATTGCTTTGAATTGGATTTGTTAAATGTCGTCTTGTTCTTTGAGTTTGCAATGTTGTAAACAAGAGGACACAATACTGGTAAGATCAAATGCAGTTCACTTTGAATTTTCATGTGTTGCTGTTCTATAATATTCATGTAGCACATTAGAATCCTCTTGTTTTCAAATTACAAAAAGTGCAGAGAGCAGTTTCTCTGATTAATATGCCCATTTCCTGTTGTGTTCATTGTCTTCATGACATGTATGAGATTTTTGTTGGGAGCCAATAATGCCGCTCCCTAAGGGCGTGGTAGGGGCCCACAGGTGCAAGGTCGATCTTTGTTAGAGCCAAGGTTCACGGATCGAATCGCAGATCAGGCCTGTGGGTGCGAAGTCGATCGTGGAAAAAAGGCTAAAGTTTGCATCCTCCTGACAAGATATCATTTCGGGAGGACTGGCAGCTTGTGGCCCAGTTAAGGTCCTAACAAATGGTGTTAGAACCAAGGTCATGGGATCAAGTCGTGGGAAGCGTATTCTTGAGGGGGGGATTGTTGGGAGTTAATAATGCCTCTCCCTAAGGGCGCGGTAGGGGCCAGCGGGTGCGAGGTCGATCGCCGTTAGAGCCAAGGTTAACGGGATCGAATCGTAGAACAGGCCTGTGGGTGCGATGTCGATCGTGGTAAAAAGGCTAAAGTTTGCCCCCTCCTGATAAGATATCTTTTTGGGAGGAATGGCGGCTTGAGGCCCGGTTAAGGTCCTTACAATTCTATGTATTTGAACTTTTGAAGTCTGTATTATTCTTGGTTTTGATGTGGTAAAGTTCAGTTTGCCTTATGCTCTTTTACTTGTCATCTGCACATTTGGGCTACTCATGCTGTACTGTGTGCTGTGGTTTTATTTGTAATTTGTTTGGGACAATATTGACTCTTAATTGCTTCCATATTTGCTAGGCAGGACCTCTGTTAAGATATGGTACCATATTTTGTCATTTTTCCAGTAGACTTATTTTTAGTTTTAACGCATTTATTTTTATGCTTGTGCCGTCATAGTTACCATTGACATGTCTGATGTCTTCCATTTTCCATGCCTTGGCACTCATTTGTTCATTCTTTCTGGAGTTGAATTAATTATTTAATACCCTTCCTAAATGGTCACCAAGCAGTGCGTTCATTTTCTAGTGCTCATGTGTTTTATAGGTAAGATGGTGGTTTGGGCCATATAGACAGTAACTATGTTCTGTAATTTGCATAGGAATCCAAATGAAGTGGTGGGCCCTTGTCCTTTTCCGGTTGGACTGTTGTATCGATTTTGTCTATCACATAATTTTGTATGGCCAGAAGGCAGAAGTAGAGAGCCAACATTTTAGGGCAAAAAATGATGCACTCATTCCAATTGTGCAGAGTTCTATTTGGCAAACCTTGAGAAAAATAATTCTTGGACTTGACAGTATACTTAAAATATGTGAAACAAAGTAATTTTGTTTATGTAATAATAAGGATATAATAGTGAATAATGTAGCAGGGTGTCTTATGATTTGTATCATAAATTTCAGATATATAATGTTATATTTGTTGCATAGAAAACATCGCTTGTAAAAGGTCAAAGTCATAGCCTGTGACAATTGCTAATTTTATCTTGCTACTAACGAAAGGAAAAACAAGCAGCATTTGGAAATGCCGCCGGAGAATCTGAGTCGTGTTAGATTCGATACTGTGTCCGCCACTAGTACTTCACCTGTTTAGAATAATCCATGCAACATAGGGTTGGATCATACTTTTAGTCACTTGTCTGTTTTGATGAATTTCATCCTAGTTCTGAAAGTTATGTTGCATACATATTTATGTCTAATGGCATTTATAATTTACTTTCGTGTCTTCTATCATTATATCCGGTGTGTCACTCTGTTTGAAAGAGTCAATTCTTTTGGGATGCATAATGAGGTTTTACATTTTGCAGTGAGGGTTAAGGCTGGTTCAAATAAAAGTATGGAATGTTTAATTGGTGGCATTATTGATAGAATAAGTAGAATACAAATGATTTCAGTTACACCAAATGGTTTAATATACCCCACTTTTGTTTTCTCCCCTAATTAGGCTTCATGGATTCATCAAAACTGGCCTAAAATTATCACTGCCTTTTTGTGTTTGTGGTTGTATATGAAGAATGGTACAGTGATTTTTGGATGAGCAACTTTTGTCAATCTTTACTTTTCTGTTTTTATTTTTTTGAGCTAAATGTAATAATGGATCAAGATTCATAGTATGATTTGGAATAAGATGAGATTCATGGTATGATTGAGCCGCACCATGAAACTATGGGAAAGAATGATGGAGCCACACTATGAAACTATGGGAAAGAATGATGGAGCCACACTATGAAACTATGGGAAAGAGTGATGGAGCCACATTATGAAACTATGGTAAAGAGTGATGGAGCAAAGATTAAGACAAAAGACGAGGATATTTGAAAACAATTTAGATTTATGCTAGGAAGGTCGACTATTGAGGCAATCTTCTTACTTAGACAAATGATGGAAAAATTCAGAGAAAATAAGAAGCATATCCACATGGCCTTTGTTGACTTAGAAAAGCATATGATAAGTCCCTAGAGAATTAATTTGGTGGGCATTGGGAAAGAAGGAAGCCCCAAATGGATATATTGACATCATTAAAGATGTGTATGAGGGAGCATTAATTAATGTTAGAACAATTGGTGGTGAAACAACTTGGTTTCCAATTATAGTGGGATTACACCTAGGATCAGCTCGAAGTCCATACCTATTTCCTTTAGTTATAGATGAAGATATTTCTCATATCCAAGATGAGTGTGTTATTTGTAGATGACATAGTATTAGTTGACGAGACTAGAGATAAGGTAAATTCAAAATTTGAACTTTGGAGGAATCCTTTGAAATCTAAAGGTTTCAAAATAAGTCGAACCAAAACAGAGTATATAGAATGCAATTTTAGTAAGAATGCACATAGAGACGATCTACCAATTAAAATTGACAACTAAGATTTACCTTGGAGTGACCAATATCGTTACTTTGGTTCTATTATTCACAAGGAAGGAGAGATTGAGGAGGATGTTGCACATAGAATTAGTGGTGTCTAAAGTGGGGATTTGCTGTCAGAGTGCTATGTGATCAGCTTGTGCCAATCAGACTAGAAGAAAAATTCAATTTGACCATAAGACCAATGATGCAATGTTGGGCAATCAAGAAACATGTTCGTAAAATGAGTATAGTCTAGATGAAGATGTTGAAATGGATGTGTGATAAGACAAGGAAAGACAATTAGAAATGAATGCATTTGTGAAAATGTAGTAGCAGCCCCAATAAGTGGCAAAATGAGGGAGAGTCAATTGAGATGGTTTGGTCATGTATAACGAAGACCAACGACAGCATCAATGAGGAGGAATGTACAAGTCGAAGGGCCTAAAAGGGCAAGGGCATGGCCAAAATGGACGTAGAGTGAGGTTCTGAGATGAGATTTTAAGAAACTTTCGCTAACAGAAGAGATGACTTTAGATAGGATTGAATGGAGGAACATGATTCGTGCAGTTGACCCCATACCGTTGGGGAAAGGCTTATGATGATGACACTGTTTATTTGTTTTGAACAGATTAGTTAATAGAACTCTTTTGGGGATCTACTAAGGCATGTATGTCTTGGTAGCGTATCCTTAATTGGAGGCTTCTATCAATTTGGATGCTACTAACGATGCAGCACATCAGGCAAAATGGTTATTTACTTGGTTTTAATTGTTTGGTTGATACATATTTTCGTGTTACAGCCAATCCAAGCTGCTGGCTATCCATTAAAAATCCTGATCAATGGGCAGCATCCACCAATTCAAGCACTAGAGTTGTGAGGCACCCTCTTGGTGTTGTCTTGCACTCTTAAAAACTAAAATTAAGGGTTTGTATGTGTGCTATTGTTGTCTGTCCAGAAGTTAGAGAGTTAGTTAAATTGCAGAGTCACATGTTATACCTTAGATGCACTTTTTTGGTGTTCTGTTTGTATCTGTTGTGACCTTTTGGAAACATACTGTGGTTTTCAAAATTGTGTGTATAGCAAAGTGTTCTCTCTGCTCGAGTCTCCTCCAACATGGTTTGAATGGAATTGCACTACGATGACGTGGTTTACAAATCTGTATGCTGTTCCAGTTTTGTTTATCGTTTTTACCTTGTTAACCATCAGACCTCTGCCTCCCAAGCCTGGACATAGGAGGGTCACGTCAGGTTGACATCCAATGTAAAAATTGTGTCATACGATGTCATGAATCCTGATCCATAGTTTTATCGAATGGAAGAATAGGATTTGTGCAGCCAACTCCATATAATTGGGATAAGGCTTTTGATGATGACAATAACTTTGTTAACGGACAGCACAAGGAAATGGGAATAATTGTGTGAGTAGATGAACACATCTCCTGCGTAGTTGGCTTTATGATGCATATGTTTGGAATAAGAACCCCATGTTTTGTGGATGTAAATAATGGTGCACAAGAGACACTGCCATGATTGTAAAAACAAAAGAACAGAAAATGAAAGAATCATGTCTGGTAACGAAGCAATATTTTTCGTGTTTTCTGCAATAGTCCACTATTCATCTTTCCACTGGTTCTGACTTTTGAGTTACATGTTTTGCCTGTTTAGTTTGGTTTGCTGCTGTTAATCAAAGTGATACTATGCAGATACCATGATGAAATTTGCATCTTTTGAGACCATAGTGGAGATGCTGTACAAGTATGCCATCCCCAGGCCGAAGGATGAGTGCAGTAAATCTCTGCAACTGGGTATCAGCTTTGCTGGCGGTTACGTTGCTGGTGTTTTCTGTGCTATTGTTTCTCACCCTGCCGATAATCTTGTCTCATTCCTCAACAATGCCAAGGATGCTACCGTCGGTGATGTGAGTCATATTCTCCTGCAAATGCTGCAATAGGATCTTAGTTTTTCTTCATTTCCTAATGTACTCTGGTTTTGATTTTAAATTTTGTGGTCTGCAGGCTGTGAAGAAGCTAGGTTTGTGGGGTCTCTTTACTCGTGGGCTTCCTCTTCGTATTGTCATGATCGGAACCCTTACTGGAGCACAATGGGGGATCTATGACGCTTTCAAAGTTTTTGTTGGCCTGTAAGTTTCTTCATCCTTGTTTTGTAGTTATTCTTGGTTTTCCACATAAAAGAATCAACAATCGTGAAATCTATGGGTTCCACTATAACTTAACTAATTTCCAATTTGGTTTTGATTGCTATGTTCAGGCCAACCACTGGTGGTGTTGCTCCTGCTGCTCCCGAACTCGTGAAGGTGTAAAACTTGGGCTGATGATCAATGAATGCGAATGTTTTGCCATTTAGTGAGCTTGGAGACTGAAAAAAGTTTTAGAGAGATTAATAACTACAGGATTGCTGATGCTGATTATTCAATGATCAGGTGGGGAGTATTCTTTTTATGTTCCAACAAACAAAGGATTTATTTTTGTTAAATCTTTTTTCTGTCGCTTTTTGAATTTAGGAGGATGGTTTTGAGTTCATCCTTCAATCATTGGGGACTTGTAAGAAGTTAAAGACCATGGAGTCAGCTTCATATATTAGGTGAAAACATGGACCCCCATTAGGAAGAGAAACCTACAATAATGGACAGATTGGGGGATGTTTGATATCTGCCCTTCTGTACTTTGTTTTTGGGATACATTTGGTCTACGCCAATCTATAATTTTTTTTTCTACCATGCCAAGCTGGACACTGGATACTCTTTAAATCTTCTCTGCTCAGTTTCGATTATTGCCTTTTTCCCAAATTTGTGGGAACCATGAGGAAGTGTATTACACTTGTCAAAACTGACCTAGCTCCAAAGTGTAATTGAATAGATTCACTTTCATGGTTTATAGCTAGTTGGATGGGTAAAATTTGTCGCCAAACATGTCGGAAGTATACTAATGTAAGCCGCAAGATTGCTTAGCTCGTAAAGCCTACCAAATCATGGTTGCTGCGAATGTGTTTCATTTCCAATCAGCGTGATTTTTGGCGAATATCCACCATGGTGGTGGGCTAAACATCCATGCGGTCAGTTGGCCCTGATGGCAGCGGTGAGTAACAAAAATCGTGCATCCTCATGAAGACTAAAGTGCTGAGAGGGTTTCCACCGAAGACACCTGGGTATAATCAAACACAGGGAACTCATTTTGGGACTGTTGGGGGTCAGGCGGCAGATATGCAGGCAGTTTGTGACCCATACACCAGTCACGAGAAATTTTTTGAATATCCACCAAGGTGGTGGGCTAAACATCCTTGCGGTCAGTGGATCCAGATGGCAGAAATCGATCATCTTGTAACTATAATTCGTTCATAACTCTATAAACGCTACACTTTTGATTACAACGTTAATAAGTTCCTGTACTTGCGAGACGTACGCGTAACTCACTCTTGGTTTGTGCGCTTGAGCTGTTGACTCGAACCAAATTTTCAGTAAATCTTACCTCACCACCCACCATATAAGCCACGTGGCAATTTATTACTGGATGCTGACTGTATAGATGTTTTGGCCAATCCCTAGGTTGACCTATAAACCCAAAATCAACCTGATCAGTGATTTCTAAGTGTTAAGTTTAGGTCATTTTCATGGGTTGATTTTAACTGTAGGAATTTAAGCATTATTTACCATTATTTGGGTATAAAGATCCAAATGTTTGAAATCACTAATCAAGCTGACTTTTGGTCTCGTAGGTCCACTTAGGGATTGGCCAAACATCCATACGATCAGTGTCCTCTAAGAGTGTACTACGTGGCTCATATTATGGGTGGTCAGGGCTTCTCTGACTGACTCCCTACACATTACTGTTTCTTTATGGTTTGTTACTCCAAATCATGGAGCTTCACCAGTCAGAGTTCCTTGGTTCCGACTGAGACTGCAAGACTGCGATGATATCAATCCAAGCTGTTGGCATATGTGGGCTATGACATAGTCATCAAACTAGCTCACAGGGTTACTAGGGTTTGCTATTGGATCTTGATGAGCTCTACCCAAGTTTAGCCCAATAATAATAAGTGCCTAGGCCCAAGCCTGACCCAAGGAAAGGAATAACGGGCTTGGCCAATATATTTGGATCAGCTATAAGCTTATTTTGGTAAATCCAAAAACCCAACCTATGTAATTAAACCGAAGCCCAACCAGATTGCATATAATTACAAACGCTTACCCTTTGAAATTAAAAGCCAGGCCTAAAAGCCCATCAGGCCAGGCAGGTCCATTAACACCCCTATCCATAAGAGGTTTTGGTCCCTCTCAATCTTAGCCGACCTGACCTACTAGGTTGGCAATGGATCGTTTTGACCCGGACATCCTATCCAAAAAATCCAGGTCCGGAACCTTATTTTTACTCATCGGATCGGTACCAAATCAAAGATTGTCTATCCGATCTTTAATCGGATTGGTACCGATCGACTCTGTTCCGATTCGATACTGACCCGAAATATATATATATATACACACACCCAGTAATAGACATTCATACCAAAGATCAGCTTGTTTGACGAGTTTTAGCCGTTGTTTTAGTACAAAAAAAATGGTTGAATTCAATGGCCATATGAACGTTTTAAAAAGTGTACTAAAATCTAATGGTTAGAGATTACCAATCAGGGTGATTTTTGGTGCGTATATTCATCAAGGGGTGGGATAAACATCCATGCGGTAAGTGGGGCCAGATGACAGTGGTGAGTAACAAAAATCATGCGTCCACATTTGAAAACGTTTCAGGCATACCTTGTTACATTTTTTTTTTCCTTTTTTTCATTTCTTTCATGTTAGTCATCATGCTACGTGGCACATTATTAGAGGGCGCTGACGGTATGGATGATTTACCAATACCTCTCGGTGGACCTGCAAACCAAAAATCAGCCTGATTAGTGATTCACAACGTTTGGATATTTGCACCCAAATAATGCTCAAATTCACACGGATAAAATCATCCCATCTCAAATTCAGTAGAATTTCTTGGGGCATTAGCTGAAGTGACTGAAACTTGACAAACGCCCTTTGAAAGGGCGTTCAATTAAATTTTTTTATAAATTTTAGAAAATTATTTCTGTTTTATAAATTCATTTAAATTATTATTTTTTGTTTCAAAAATTTTCCGTTATTATTATTATTAAATAACTGCGGTAAGGATTAAAATAACATTTTTTTTTTAAAAATAAGGGCCATTATTTCCCTTATAACGCTAAGCCTGTAATTTAAGATTTGTGTATTACTAACAAAATAAGGTAACAGATTGGGGAGTTACCGTGATAAATAACATCCGTTATTTATGATACAAAGACCGTTTAAGTCTATCTGAGACAAAAGGAAATTAACGATGTTACCTAATTCTAAAGACTGTTTAACATGACCATTTTCTGCTTTTTGTATGAATTTAAAATTACAGCCAAGCTTATCAAAATAAAGAAATAAAGAAGGGTAAGCCTCACCTTCCATTTTAGGGTTGGCATTGTACTAAGGATCGACGCATGAACCAATAACCACTCTAGCTGGTGCCATTTATCTTCTCTAGATCTGAAGGAAGTAAAACGTGTTTCTCTCAGAGAGAGAGAGAGAGAGAGTCTTCTGTCAAGTTCTACAAATTCCTAAGGGCGTGTTTGATCGGCAAGTGGGAAAATTGCATTTTAGGGTTGGCATTGTACTAAGGATGCATGAACCAAGAACCATTCTAGCTGGTGGCATTTATCTTCTCTGAAGGAAGTAAAACGTGTTTCTCTACTTGATATTTTTCACTCAGAGTCAGAGATCCCTGCCATTACTTTACAGCAGTGATCACATGAATCACATGCATGCATGGTGGAAAGTCCAAACTCTGCCACAAACAATACATGAGAGAGATCGAGAGAGAGAGAGAGAGAGAGAGACCGCTGTCGAGTTCCCCAAATTCCTATGTTTTGGATGTTTTGGACGGCTCTAACAACGTATGAATTTGGAGAACTTGACAGAAGACTCTCTCTCTCTCTCTCTCACATGTATTGACCAAAACATCGTGCGACAAAACAATTATCCAGATGACTGACGGTTTTGTAATTGGTCATGTGGTCCAGCTTGACCTCTGGCAGTTGCCTAACATCTTAAAGCTTCCACGCAAAACATGTGCTCCATCCATCCATTACCACCCATTTACCATGCTTCAAACTCTCTGCGCTTGTGTCTTAATAACTTGGTCTCGCCATTGACAGATATTATCCAATTAAAACAACCTAAGGGCGTGTTTGATTACCCATTTTCCCATGGGAAAAGAAAATTTTCTTGGGAAAATGACATTTTCCGGTGTTTGATTGCCAATTTAGGCTTGGAAAATGTTCCCGAGAAAAGGAGATTTTCCCGTCCAAGCCCAGAATTCATTTCCATTCCTCACAGGTGAGAATTGGTTTCCACGGGAAAATGGGTCCTTATTTGGTCACTTTCCCCGATGAAAATTCTTTAGACCCTCTCGAACTCTCAAACCCTCTCACTCTCTCCTCTCGATCGTCTACTTCAACGAGCCTCTCTCAAACCCTTCCACTCTCTCGATCGTCAGGATCCGCACGCACGATCTCTCCCACAGGTAAAACCCTAAACCTAGAATCTTCATTGATCTCCTTTCATCAACAAAACTTCATTGATTGGCCAAACCACATATTTTGTGAGGATAAGAGACCCACAAACAGTTCATGTGGATTATCTTTGTTTAAATTAACTTTGGATTATCTTTGTTTAAATTAACTTCAAAGCCTTGCTTTGTTTTAATGGCTATTTTTTTTACTGTTTTATGGTAACTAGATGTGTAAAATAGAGGAAACAACGAGCTCGAGAGACCAAAGACTTGGTGCTCTTGCTGTCTTCTTTCCAGTTCTCTGGATATTGAATTGGAACTTGTTATTTGGAGTTCAAAACAGCTCTGGCTAATGTTTATCTTCTTTAAGAGGTAATTTTGTTTTCTGGGTTTGTTGATTTTCTTGTTTTTAGTTCAATTTAGTTTTGATTTCTCTATTGGATTTAGATCAGTCAATTGGGTTGGACTCTTTATGGGTTTTTGTTCTTAGTTGTAAGTGGACTTTTTTGGGGGTTTTTGACTTTAAAGTTTGCAGGTCAGGCCATTGCTAATGAATATTTACAGGCTTCAGCAAAATAATTTGCTCGAGTGGGCACCATTGAATTTGATGGTGCTCTGATATGGCATCTCCAGCATATAAAGGGGATAGACTCAAGTCGCAGATGGGACATGTGGCCCCGCCCGAATAGTTTTTTTATGATTTTTTCCACAAGACACTCTACTTCTTCCTCTCCTACTCCTTTCTTCTTCTTTTTAATTTCTCATTTTCTCTATTTGAGCACATGCACACACTAATCTAGAGTGAATTCATCTCCATTTTGCAAATGGTGTTTCTGGAGTAAGCGTCATAATTTTCTTCTTTGATAATGATGTCAGGGTAGAGTCAAGTGTAATGCTCTTGTTATCTGTTTTGATTTTTTATAGAGGAGATGGGCTTTGGTTCTGATTATTTTCTACTTGGGAGGGCAAGAAAATGTGTTTTTGGGTGATGAGTTTTATAGAGGAGATGGGCTTTTTTTTATTGTCTTTACTAGTTAGTTAATTTTATGTAGGATCATCTGGCACATGGATATCTGTGGCATTCTATCTTCTGTTGTACATTCTCTTTTCAGCTTTCAATTTTTTGTTGGAACAAACTTGGAGTTGAATTAAGAATACGAACTATCTTCTGGTGCCTCAATCTTGTATGGATTTCAGCCTAATAATATTTTGGTTATGTATGAAGATCAAGAATAGTTATAGATATGAATATATAAGTTTGCACGAGCCGATTTTGCTTTTGACGATATATACAGAAATGCCACGTAGAACACTCTTTCGGGCCCACGAATCCATGCATGTTTGGCTTACCTCTTGGTGGATTCATAAATCATTTTAATTGGTGATTTTTAACAGTTGGATTTGCCTGAAACTGAAAACCAAATCTTGGGATTTCGTTCAAAATTTATATCTGTCATTAAACACAACTTTTTATAATTGATATATTATATTGTTAATAATATAGGTTGTGAACACAACTGATATATTTGTAATTGTTTGTTTTAATTTTCTGAATGTTGACATACTTTTACATCTTCTAATATAAAATATTCAGCTAAAGCTGAACCTATGCCATGAATTCGATAACCAGACAAGTAAGCTAGGGATTTGAAGGATCTGGTTACCATAGCTTTGGGTTGGAAATGGAGATTAGTGGCAGTTGGAATGAAGTGTAAAACCAAGTTGTAAAGTTTTCTGAAGCTATTAGAGTCAGATATTGCAGCTGTTTGAATTTCTTGAATTTCTATTTTCAATGATAAAAGAGTCTACCTGTGTTTTAATTTCGCCTTCATGCTTGACTTTGGGCCTTCTAGAATTATGTAAGAGTATACTGGATTTATTTTTGATCCTTTCGAGGGTGTTTGCATGTAAGATTATATCTGGCTGTTCACACCTAACTTGGTGCAGGGTCTTTAACATACTGCGTAGCCGAGTAGTTTTTTTTTTTTGGTTGCTAAAATCAAGCAGTTTTTGGGTGTATGGGTTCATCAATCTAACTGCTATACGAGCTACGTCGTAAACTCTTAAGAGACCACTGACCGTATGGATGTTTGGCCCATCACTAGGTGTATGGACCTACATACCAAAAAAAGAACTCATAGTTGTTTTATGGCCGTTGGATTTGAGTACCCCAAATAATGTTTAAATCCAATGATTGAAAATGAACCTATGAAAAGACTCATATCCAATGGTTAGAAATCATCTATCAAGCTGATTTTTGGTGTGTAGGTCCACTTAGGGATGGGCTAAACATCCATTTGGTCAGTGGTCCATAAGAGTGTCACGTCTCGAGAAAATATTTGTTGTCCCGAGGAATTCAAAATTTGAAGTCTCCCCCTCCCAAAAATTTGTGCTTTGGTCCTAATTTGAAAGTATGTTGTCCCTTATGATCTATACTTTTGATAGTCTGTGCTGTCACATCTTACTAAGATTTATTGCTTAAAAATAATAACTATTGGTTTGTTTTTAAATTAACTTTTTCATAGAATTCCCTGATAACATATCTTGTTAATCGATGTTTTTCATAGTTATATAGGATGCATACTTTACAAGATCGTAGACGGGCAGCTGCTACCATGATGGTGTTAATGTCATGTGCGGTAATGTTATACTATTGGCGTAGGAGAAACAGACCGCAATCTATTGTGAGAGCTCCCTACCTAAATAGGGATGAGTTGAGAAAATAAGTCTTAGGAAGAATGTATACGGAGAGTGATCGTTATTGTCGTTAGTAACTACGAATGAACCAGGGTCCATTTCATAGGCTATGTGATTGTTTACGTGGATATGGGCTAGTTGACCGTCGATCTGTTAAGGTTGAAGAACAAGTCGCAATATTCTTACATATGGTAGGCCATGATTTACGTAATCGAAATTCAACATTTCAGTTCTTACGATCTGGTCAGACCGTTAGTCGCTATTTTCATATAGTACTTAGGTCGGTAATAAGTCTATACCAGAATATTGTCAAGCAAGCAACTGATTCAAACTCTCCTAGTGACGGATGAAATGAAAGGAGTTGGCACCATTTCTTTAAGGTTAGCTTGTCTTTTTTTTTTTGTGTGTGTTTTACGGTTCATTATGCCTTTTTTAGCTCTGTACTCGTAAGACAATGTTTACTACATCAAATAGGATGTTGTGGGCGCAATTGATCGAATGATGTGGGGGAAAAATATCTGATCTAACCCACACAATCTTTGAGGTCAGACGATTCGGATTGTGGTGATGATCGGACGACTCTGATGCTCCAGGATGAAACTGCTTTCTCCTCTGCGAAGGATAGGATGATCTCCAGATGAGATTTGGTTGTACCTGTTGACAAGGCTCCGACGCTCAAGTCAGCTTGGGAAATGTAACAGGTTTTAGGAAATAGTAAAAGATTTCAGAGTTTAAGCTATCTGGATCTGGAGAGCAAGATCCTCTTCTCAGTTCTGAAGGTCTTGTATTTATAGCCTTGGAACTGGCGTGACTCACCTTCCACGTGTCTAGTCATTATCAGTCAATGATGACTCAGATAGATTCTGTTATAAAACAGAATCTGTCGGTTTAAACTTTGACTTTCTTGATTCAGTTATACCTGAAATAACTGAAATAATACTGAGGTGGCATCCTCCGTGTCAGGTGTTCAGATAAGGTGATGTCGAATCCGTGATAATTCAACTAGCTGCCACGTGGCCAATATTCATTAGTTAAGAAATCGATGGTATTCAGAATACTTACCTCGTATGTAAGAGATCATGCCACGTAAGTCATTTGACATTATCTGGCTTTGACGGGATGATATTGAAATAGATCCCGTCAAGCAAGTCTGATGACCTTGTCGGAAAAATGCATCCAGCCAATAATTTTGACCTTGCGGGGAGGATGTCCCGGGATGAGATGTTCAGAGTTCCCGGGAATCTATACTTTGAGTTGCCATGATGATTTCCCGGGATGACATATTTGGAGTTCCCGGGATGATATACCTGAGTTGCCAAGATGAGTTCCCGGGATTACATGTTTGGAATTCCCGGGATGATACACTTGAATTGCCAGGATGAGTTCCCGGGATGACATGTTTGGAATTCCCGGGATGATACACTTGAATTGCCAGGATGAGTTCCCGGGATGACATGTTTGGAATTCCCGGGATGATATACTTGAATTGCCAGGATGAGTTCCCGGGATGACATGTTTGGAGTTCCCGGGATGATATACTTGAGTTTTCCCGGGAAGAGAACCTTGATTTCCCGGGATGAGATTGTAGAAGATCCCGTCTATCCAGTTGATCTCGGTGGGATGAGACTCATCAATATGTCGGGCAAGATTGAATACTTCCCGACATATTAAAGGTTGAGACGCTAATATTCTCTGTCAGCATCACTTCCATGTGTCGATAAAACAATCCTGACACGTGGCATTTCCAAGTAATGGAAATCGAGCGACACGATTGGCAGTTTATTGCTCTTGATGATGATTCCAGCGCATTAACTCTCGCGTGCTGTCTTCTAACACGCGTCGTGTATTTGAAACCGCACGTGCTAAGCCAGAGATACGTGTCCAATTTTGACTAGCTGGAAAATACGGCACCCACATCGCCCCCCTTTTTGAGAAGATCGATAACTGACCGTCGTATCTTCTGAAAAAGATCTTGGCCATCCACGTTTCATATCTGTTTCTTAGCCGTTGGATCATGAAATAACCAATCGATCACTTTCCTCCGCATTTAATACTGCGCTTACTGTTTGCTGTATTCATGATACGTGTCCGTAGCAACGTGCTGCCCAATGTACGTCGTCGAATGGAATGATTGATGGGTACAGTACTCGAGGGAATAGGTAACCGAACCGTCGAGTAACCAATCTTTTGATTTTTGGCGCCCGAGATTTGATATAGCCAAACTGCTGGTTTGATATAACCAGATCTTTGCCTATAAAAGGTTTATTCACCGCTTTCTTTCATTTCTTCGCCCTGGTCCGTGCTCTGCAATACTTCAAGCTCCAAGCTCAAGCTGTTCTTCACCTGTATCTCCTCTGTTCGCTGCTTCCAGACTGTAACGGTACTTTTCTCTCATCTGCCATCCCCTCTCGTATACTTTCATTTTCTTCTTCATCTTCTTCTTCAAATGGCTAGGGGTAAAAGGGTTCTTGAAGATACCGAAGAAATGGTTCCCAGAGAACCAGTAGAAACCAGTGTTGATGTAGAGGAGCAATTATCCTCTGATTCGTTGGATAGAGAAGTAGATGTATATAGGGAGGAACCAATAATTCCTCAAGTCATCGTCAGGGTCCCAACTTATGGGAATGACCCTTATATTGTAGGTTTGAGAAAAGAATTTGCCATTCCTTCTTCTGTTTTTGTTAATATCGGTTCTCGTCATGGGGAAAATACCAACCCTGGCGAGATAAGTATCACTCGGCTTCAATTGAAGTTCGGGTTAACCCTACCTCTGACTCCTTTAGTGAGGGAAGTCCTCTGGTTCTACGACCGGGCTCCCGGCCAGATGCACGGAAATTTCTGGCGTCTGATGAATAGGATAGAGTATTTCAACTCTACGAGTAAATACCAGATTGGTCTCTCCGAGATCGATTATCTGTACATTTTGAGGAGATGCCCAGACTCCTTCGATACCGATATGTTCTGGTCGGTAGCTGCCCGGAATAAAAATCAGAAGATAGTTGAGAGCCTGCCCGATAGTCATAAGGGATGGCATTCTGATCCTCTGCTGGTGACTGGATCTTGGGAATTTGACGAGCGTGTGGAGGGGAGCTCCAGCAGCCATAGAGTCCGCACAAGCTTTAACTTGTCGGGTAAGCTCCTCTTTATATCCCGTCAATCTCCTTTAGATTCAGTTAATCAGTCTATTGATCAATTTCCTCTCTTCTCTGCTGTAGACTATACCAGACGTCCCTGGAAATATCCTCAGGATATAGAGGACAAGGTCAAATATATCTTGAGGAAAATCCCCAAGATAGTAAAGCAATGGTCCCTGGCGGGGCTAATTGACAAAAATAAAAGATCCTCAGCTCCCACTCCTGTCATCTCACGGGACCTGCGGATAACGGCTCCCGACTATTCGCGTAAGCGTCCTGCTGTGGAGATTACTGCAAGGGATGAAGTGTCTCGGGAAGAGGAGGATATAAGTCCCGACATCCCCTTAATAAAGAGACCTCGCCAAACTCATAGCATGCCAGCCCATGTAAATCCCCCAACAAGTCGGGTCACGGCTGCTCCTTACCCCGTGGCCGAATTCTTCAGACATCCAGATGGTCGACAAGAACCTCTGAATGATTTTGCCCGGGAACTTGTCCGGTTGGAAGAGGCAGAGGTATATTCTTCTATAGCTGATGTCTAACTCATATTCTTATGTGATCATCTAACCTGTTACCTCCTATGCAGATGGAGGGTAGAATGGCCGAGATGAGGAAGGATACCTTTGCTGTCCCAACTTTAGTGCCAAGGAAGAAAAGAAAACTGGTGAAGGGACTAGCTCCTGAATTAGAGGCATCACTGACTCGGGAGGGTATCGTAACTACTGCGGTGGCTGGTGGTTCCTCATCAACTCAACCTTCCGAGGCCCCAGATTCTCCTGCGGTAGCTGCCATACCTTCTGCTTCTCCTTCGATTGCCACTATGCAATCTCCTCATGGATTCCTTCCGTCTCCAGAGCTTCAACCAATATCTACCCCTCCATCAACCTCTCGTCCAACAGACACTGCCGGGCCCAGTCATTCAATTGGTGAGCACATTCGTTCTCCTTCATTCCCGTCTGGTACAGTATTTGATTTAATTGATACATGGGTTACACTGAAAGAATTGTGGCGACAAGATAACCCCATTGCAGGTCTACGGGATTTCGATGGCGTAGAACCATACATCATGAATGCTGGTTGCTTGCCTAATGGGCAGCCCATCTCGGAACAAAGCTCCATTGCTGACGCTGGGGTGGCTGCGACGTTGATCGAACGAATCTGTCTTCCACGGGACAGGTTGCGTTATATTGACATGCCTTCCCCAAAAGTTCCCTGTGACGTTCTCAGTCGTTCCCTCCTGGAGGTAAGAAAATTTATTATTATTTTTTTTTTTTTTTTTTTTTTTTTTTTATTTTTTTTTTATTTTTTTTTTTTTTGTACTGCTTTCTCTGATGAATTCTTCCAATATATTCTAACAGTTCCTTCTGTCTGCAGAGCATCCATGCCTACGTAGGTCTGAGGGATTATCTTGGTGATCTCCTCCAAAATTATACTGCCCTTGTCGAAAAATCAAGTGCATCTGAAGCTAAACTTCAACTGGCCGAGGAGCAAATTCAGGCAGCCACTCTCTCTGCCGAAGTTTCAAAGACCAAGGCTGAAATGGAGAGAAAATTGGCTCTTGAAGCTCTTGCTTCAAAGAAAAAAGCTGAAGATAACTTGATTAAAGTCAAGGCGGAGTATGCAAAATTCAAGGAGGGAGCCAGTCGCCTGCAAAAAGATCTGGAAAAGATGACCGTTGAGAGGGATGAAACCAAACAGGCATCTGATGCCCTCCAACAAGAATCTTACGACAAGGGATACCGGGAAGGCTTCGCCAAATGTGAAGCCATGATGGAAGAAGAAGGAGATGAAGATCCTGTTGACAATATAGTTCAGCCTGAACCACTTGTCGGGACAATAATTTCAACAGAAGTTACCCGAGAACCATCTCCAACAATCCCGGCACCTGAAGTTGTTCCAGTCTCTTCTCAGACAGACATGGTGACTCCAGGAGGGGATGTCACAGTAAATCTTGTCACTCAGCCGGTTGGCGGGCAGGATGTGACACTTCCCTGATTTTTGTAATTAACCCCTTGGGTTTACAATTGTAAATGCCGTTTAAGGCTTTTTAATATAATAGAATACTTTTCTGTTATTGCATGAACTGAATACTTATAAAAATATGAATTCAATGTGTTAAAATTCAATAATCCTAGTCAGGAATATAGGTTTGTCGGGAATCAACTTGTATTATCCCGGCTAGGATTTCATGGTCAATTACTCTCACTTGGATTTTATAAATGACGAGAATCTCATTAATTCTAGTCGCATGACTAAGAATCTTTAGATCATCCCGGCCTTCCGGTTTGTATACTTGGACTCTTATCAAGGCAAGAAGCCAAGATTGATAAGAATCCAAGGATCCCGGCTAGGACTTTGTAATCGACGTGATTCTCCTCAATTCCAGTCGCATGACTTAGAATTTTAGATCATCCCGGCCTTCCGGTTTGTAACTCCCGGCTTAGGACTTTGTATTCGACGTGATTCTCTTCAATTCCAGTCGCATGACTTAGAATTTTAGATCATCCCGGCCTTCCGGTTTGTAACTCCCGGCTTAGGACTTTGTATTCGACGTGATTCTCTTCAATTCCAGTCGCATGACTTAGAATTTTAGATCATCCCGGCCTTCCGGTTTGTAACTCCCGGCTTAGGACTTTGTAATCGACGTGATTCTCTTCAATTCCAGTCGCACGACTTGGAATTTTAGATCATCCCGGCCTTCCGGTTTGTAACTCCCGGCTTAGGACTTTGTAATCGACGTGATTCTCTTCAATTCCAGTCGCACGACTTGGAATTTTAGATCATCCCGGCCTTCCGGTTTGTAACTCCCGGCTTAGGACTTTGTATTCGACGTGATTCTCTTCAATTCCAGTCGCACGACTTAGAATTTTAGATCATCCCGGCCTTCCGGTTTGTAACTCCCGGCTTAGGACTTTGTAATCGACGTGATTCTCCTCAATTCCAGTCGCATGACTTAGAATTTGAGATCATCCCGGCCTTCCGGTTTGTAACTCCCGGCTTAGGACTTTGTAATCGACGTGATTCTCCTCAATTCCAGTCGCATGACTTAGAATTTGAGATCATCCCGGCCTTCCGGTTTGTAACTCCCGGCTTAGGACTTTGTATTCGACGATGATGCTTCTTGTATGAGACACTTAGAATCATCTTTATTGATAGAAAATCCGCATATTAAATGCGTTCCACGGTCTTTCAAATACATCTCCGTCTTGTGTCTTCAGGTAATAAGCCCCGTTCTGCCCAATCCTGTCAATAAGGTAAGGACCTTCCCAATTGGCCCCCAATTTGCCACTCCCGGGCTCCCTTGTATTGTCAAATACTTTTCTCAGTACCAAATCTCCAACTTTGAAGGTCCTGCGTCTGACGCGGCGATCATATGACCGTTTGATAGTTTGCTGATAATTAGCCAATCTCACAGCTGCCTGTTCCCGACGCTCTTCTAGCAAGTCATTGTCCCGAGCCAATATTCCTTCATTCTGCCCAGTATTGACAGCCTGAGTCCGAGATGTCGGGATAACAACTTCTGTAGGGATTACTGCCTCTGATCCATAAGCCAGAGAAAATGGAGATTCCCCTGTAGTTCTTCTCGGGGTAGTTCGATATGCCCAGAGTACTCCTGACAATTCTTCCGCCCATTTTCCCTTTGCTCGATCTAACCTCTTCTTCAAGTTTTCGAGTATAACTCGATTTGCTCTCTCGGCAAGTCCGTTACTCTGGGGGTATCTTGGGGCAGATAGTCTTTTCTTTATATTCAAAGCCTGACACAGAGCTTTCACCTCGGTGGAATCAAATTGGGTTCCGTTATCTGTGACTATCTCTTCTGGAATGCCGAACCGGCAGATGATATTCTCCCATAAGAACCTCTTCACATGCGAAGACTGTACCTGAACTAACGGCACTGCCTCGATCCACTTTGTGAAGTAATCCGTGGCCACCAATAAGAATCTCACATTCCCTGGGGCTGTCGGGAATCGTCCCATTATATCTAGTCCCCATTTCGCAAATGGCCATGGACTGAATACAGGATGCAGCTCTTCGGCGGGAACCTTTATCAATGGAGAATATTTCTGACACTTCTCACATTTCTTCACCAGCAATTTGGCATCTTTCTGCATGTAGGGCCAAAAATAACCTTGGCTGAGAGCTTTATGTGCCAAGGTCCTCGCCCCCGAGTGATTTCCACATTCCCCCGCGTGTATCTCATGAAGAACTTGCTGAGATTCTCTGGGGGTAAGACATTTAAGGAGAGGACCTGATGCTGATTTCCTGTAGAGATCTTGGCCTACCATGATATACCTTCTTCCAAGCCTCTGAATTCTCTTTGCGGCATCTCTCCCAGAAGGGAGTTCTCCATGCTGTAAATACCTTCGAAAATCGTCCATCCAACTTGGCTCATGATCAACCTCCACCGGGGCCAGATAAACTTCAAGAGGTGAATGAATACTCGGAAATTCCTGATAGTCCACGGATATAGTTCTTGATTCAGCCCCTCCCATCATAGTAGATAAATAGGCCAAAGCATCAGCATGCCGATTTTCCATCCTTGGTAACTGATGAATTTTTATGTTACCAAATCGCTCAGCTAAATGTTGAACAATATCTAAATAAGCTGCCATCCTCTCATCTCGGGCTAGATATGTCCCAGCAAACTGACTGACGACCAGCTGTGAATCAGTATAAGCGGTAATGTCTGTTATCCCGAGATCAAGTGCTGTCTGGAGTCCCGAAATCATTGCTTCATATTCTGCTTCGTTATTGGATGCCACGAACCCGAATTTAACAGATTTTTCCAATCTAGTATTCTCAGGTGTGACCAGAACGACTCCTACGCCTGATCCGTTCTCATTGGCTGATCCATCAGTAAACAATCTCCATCCCGTCTTGGGATTCAACATCTCTGGCATCTCGGGAAGTGGAAGAACTTCTCTGTCCTCGCCCCCAAGATCTGCCACATCTTGAACTGGGAAGTCGGCCAAAAACCCTGCCAAGGCATGTCCCTTCTCAGATGTTCTTGGTGAGAACTGAATGTCGTATTGAGCCAAATAAATGGCCCATTTAGCCATTCTCCCTGACAAATCGATCTTACCGAGTATAGATTTCAAAGGATGCTCTGTGTAAACCGTAATAGTCCTGCCTTCAAAGTAGGGTTTAAGACGTCTCGAAGCATAAATCAAAGCCAAAGCAGCTTTCTCGATTGTGGCATATCTCGTTTCTGCCCCAATCAAAGTCTTACTGGTGAAATATACTGGTCGTTCTTCCCGATCGAGCTCACGGAAGAGAACGGCGCTAATGGATTCATCTGTGGTAGCCAAATAAAGACCCAGAGGCTCCCCTTGATCAGGTTTAGAAAGAATCGGAGGTTGTGAGAGATAATGTTTGAGCTTTTGAAAGGCTTCATCACACTCTTCAGTCCAGTCAAATCTTCCATTCTTCTTCAAGAGCCTGAATAAAGGTCTGCATCTATCTGACGATCTCGCTATGAAGCGATTCAATGCTGCTATTCTCCCGGCAAGCTTTTGGACTTCCTTCCTGTTCTTCGGTGAAGGCATATCTGTCAAAGCCCTGATCTGTTCGGGGTTAGCTTCAATTCCTCGCCTCGTAATGAGATAACCTAGAAATTTCCCTGAGGTCACTCCAAAGACGCACTTGGCAGGATTGAGTTTCATTTGATACTCTCGAAGACGATCAAATGTTCTCCCGAGATCTCCTAGATGTAATTCCCGGGTCCTTGTTTTAACCATCATATCGTCTATATACACTTCCATCGTCACGCCAATCATATCATGGAACATTTTATTAACGAGACGTTGGTAAGTGGCTCCCGCATTCTTGAGACCAAAAGGCATCACTCTGTAACAAAAGACGCCCCTATCAGTCGTGAAGGCTGTCATCTCCTGATCTGGCTCATACAGAGGGATCTGATTATAACCCGAATACCCATCCATGAAAGATAAGATCTCATATCCCGAGGTTGCGTCAACCAGTTGATCAATCCTCGGCAAAGGATATGGATCTTTAGGGCAGGCTTTATTCAAGTGTGTGAAGTCTATGCAGACTCTGATTTTCCCATTCTTCTTCGGAACAGCCACTATGTTGGCTAACCATTGTGCATTGTTGACTTCGCGGATGAATCCGGCCTCCAGGAGTTTATCAATCTCTTCCTGGACTGCCTGCTGCTTCTCTGGAGCAATCCTCCGAGGTCTCTGTTTCACAGGTAAATGATCTCTATTTACCTGTAGATGGTGGCAGGAAATGTCGGGAGAAATACCCGGCATATCGTTAAATGACCATGCGAAAACATCCATATAAGATTTGAGAAAATCAGTGAAGGATATTTTTTCTTCCGCAGATAATCCAGCCCCGATATAAGTATACTTTGGGTTTTCCTCACTACCGAGGTTAACCTGATCAGTCTTCTCAACTGTGGGACTTGTCCCTTGCTCAATGTCACCTTCCCGGGTCAGCGCAGTCTGCTCCAGACTTGCCGGGATGCGCTCTAATTGCTATTTTTCCATAACAACGGACGAAGTTCCCCCTCCATGATCCTCCAGGACTGGGACCTGCTTCGATTTCAGGGCCATGGCATAGCATTTTGCCGAGATGGCCTGATCTCCCTTGAGCTCCATAATCCCGTGAGCAGTCGGGAATCGGAACAATTGATGATAAGTAGACGGTACCCCCTTGACTTCATGTATCCAACCTCTCCCCAAGATGCCGTTGTAGGGGGATGGTGTATCTAGAACAAGAAATTCGACCATGGACGTGATCGGTCCAGTCTTTACTGGCAGAATTATCTTTCCCATTGCATATTCTCTCTGGCCATTGAATCCGACCAGAGGAACATTGCTCTGGATGAGATCTGACGGGTTAAAACCCATCTTTCGATAAGCCTCTGCAAATAAAATCTCTGCTGAGCTCCCCGGATCAATCAACAGACGCTTCACCTCATAATTACCGACAGGCAAAGTGAGCACTAGCGCGTCTGAATGTGGATGATCTACTCCCACGAGATCTTTGTCGGAGAAGAAAATCGCTGCGTCAGTGTTCTCCATCATCTCCACGGGATCTGTGATTCTAGGTCCCATTGACAGGTGCAAGATCTCATTCAGGTGTTCAACCTTCCTGATTTTAATCCTGTCCACCCTCTCTGTCTCTCCACGGGATAGTTGCCGTCCTCCCCCGTGTATCACATCAATTACCAACCCACGCTCTTGCTGTTTAACGGGGTTCTTATCCTTCTTGAGAACCTCGGCTCCAGCTACTGCCCCAGTCGTGCTGGCAATAAACTGTTGCAAAAAGCCTTGGTTAATCAGGTCCTCAATCTTATGCTTCAGCGCCCAGCATTTATTGGTTATGTGCCCTGCTTCTTGATGGAAGGCACAGAACAGATTCATATCTCTGTCTCCCTTCAAATCCGGCCTCATTGGTCGGGGATATTGGAGATACTTCTCGTTCTTAATCAGATCAAATATCTGACTAATGGTCTTGTTCAAGGATGTAAAAATCCTTCTCTCTCGACGGGGATACTGCCCCGTGCTCCCCGACTTCTCTGGTACCTTCACGGGAATCTCTGCCGTCGTGATGATCTCAGCTACAGCTTTTTGCTTCCCCTTCGAAATTTTGCTGGAGGTCGGGGCCTTCTTCACTTCATTCACTGATATAGCCACTCCTGGGCCTCGCTGGAGTGTGTCGTCCTCAAGTTTAGAGTATTTCTCTACTCGAAGAAACAGGGCTTCCATATTCACTGGCCTATTCTTCGTTAGAGACATGTATAGTCCAGAACTCGTGGATAATGCCTTGCGAAAGGCTGTAACGGCATGCTTATCATCACAGTCTTCCACTGTGGTCATGAGAGTACGGAATCTCTTTGTAAAATCTCGCAAGGTTTCTTTCTGATCACAATGTACATTAAATAGCACATCGACATCATTCTTATGTAATCTGTTGCAAGAATATCGAGTGATGAAGAGAGTACTCAACTTTGTGAAGTCAGAAATGGTTCGGGGGGCTATCTGGTTAAACCAGATCAATGCATCGTCGCTTAAAGTGGAAGGGAACATCCTGCAGAGGAGTTCGTCTTGAAACTCCCACATCGTCATCGCCTTTCTGAAGCGAAGTACGTGATTCACAGGATCTGTCTCTCCTGTGAATATCGAAAATTTAGGATAAGAAAAAGATTTTGGGGCACGGTATCCCTGTATCTCTTCTGTAAAAGGAGAATCTCTAGGAATTCTCGTTGCCATTGCTGTCATTCTATCAGCCAATGTTTCTTTCTTTCCCATCATTTCAGCTACTAGATCAGCTATCTGCTTCCTGGTTTCTGGCTGAATATGATCCGAGCTTCGCTGGCAGGAAGACTCGGCTTTATGACGCTTCTCTGGAAGCGGAATATGTGAATCTCCACGTCTACTACGTGGATTTCGCAAGACAGATTCCTCTGAATTCGATCTGTCTGAATGGAAATGACTTTTCTCCTGGTGACTACGCCCTGCTGCACCAGATGTATAATCACCAGTTCGTTCAACAGTCATCCGCTGCTTCAACTCCTCATTCTCTTCGCGCAATTGGGCAATCATCTTCTGCTGATTGTCCAATTCTCTCGCTCTTCTCCCTTCCGTAATAGCATCTCTGAGATCGCTAGTCGGATTCTTCTCTCGTCCATTCCTGAGACCTGTGCGTCTGGTATCCACCATTGTTCGAATCGAATATCTCTTAGAACGGAAAACTTCTAGTCGTTTCCCACAGACGGCGCCAAAAGATGGCGCCGAAAGATGTGGGGGAAAAATATCTGATCTAACCCACACAATCTTTGAGGTCAGACGATTCGGATTGTGGTGATGATCGGACGACTCTGATGCTCCAGGATGAAACTGCTTTCTCCTCTGCGAAGGATAGGATGATCTCCAGATGAGATTTGGTTGTACCTGTTGACAAGGCTCCGACGCTCAAGTCAGCTTGGGAAATGTAACAGGTTTTAGGAAATAGTAAAAGATTTCAGAGTTTAAGCTATCTGGATCTGGAGAGCAAGATCCTCTTCTCAGTTCTGAAGGTCTTGTATTTATAGCCTTGGAACTGGCGTGACTCACCTTCCACGTGTCTAGTCATTATCAGTCAATGATGACTCAGATAGATTCTGTTATAAAACAGAATCTGTCGGTTTAAACTTTGACTTTCTTGATTCAGTTATACCTGAAATAACTGAAATAATACTGAGGTGGCATCCTCCGTGTCAGGTGTTCAGATAAGGTGATGTCGAATCCGTGATAATTCAACTAGCTGCCACGTGGCCAATATTCATTAGTTAAGAAATCGATGGTATTCAGAATACTTACCTCGTATGTAAGAGATCATGCCACGTAAGTCATTTGACATTATCTGGCTTTGACGGGATGATATTGAAATAGATCCCGTCAAGCAAGTCTGATGACCTTGTCGGAAAAATGCATCCAGCCAATAATTTTGACCTTGCGGGGAGGATGTCCCGGGATGAGATGTTCAGAGTTCCCGGGAATCTATACTTTGAGTTGCCATGATGATTTCCCGGGATGACATATTTGGAGTTCCCGGGATGATATACCTGAGTTGCCAAGATGAGTTCCCGGGATTACATGTTTGGAATTCCCGGGATGATACACTTGAATTGCCAGGATGAGTTCCCGAGATGACATGTTTGGAATTCCCAGGATGATACACTTGAATTGCCAGGATGAGTTCCCGGGATGACATGTTTGGAATTCCCGGGATGATATACTTGAATTGCCAGGATGAGTTCCCGGGATGACATGTTTGGAGTTCCCGGGATGATATACTTGAGTTTTCCCGGGAAGAGAACCTTGATTTCCCGGGATGAGATTGTAGAAGATCCCGTCTATCCAGTTGATCTCGGTGGGATGAGACTCATCAATATGTCGGGCAAGATTGAATACTTCCCGACATATTAAAGGTTGAGACGCTAATATTCTCTGTCAGCATCACTTCCATGTGTCGATAAAACAATCCTGACACGTGGCATTTCCAAGTAATGGAAATCGAGCGACACGATTGGCAGTTTATTGCTCTTGATGATGATTCCAGCGCATTAACTCTCGCGTGCTGTCTTCTAACACGCGTCGTGTATTTGAAACCGCACGTGCTAAGCCAGAGATACGTGTCCAATTTTGACTAGCTGGAAAATACGGCACCCACAGTCCATAAGAGTGTCACGTCTCGAGAAAATATTTGTTGTCCCGAGGAATTCAAAATTTGAAGTCTCCCCCTCCCAAAAATTTGTGCTTTGGTCCTAATTTGAAAGTATGTTGTCCCTTATGATCTATACTTTTGATAGTCTGTGCTGTCACATCTTACTAAGATTTATTGCTTAAAAATAATAACTATTGGTTTGTTTTTAAATTAACTTTTTCATAGAATTCCCTGATAACATATCTTGTTAATCGATGTTTTTCATAGTTATATAGGATGCATACTTTACAAGATCGTAGACGGGCAGCTGCTACCATGATGGTGTTAATGTCATGTGCGGTAATGTTATACTATTGGCGTAGGAGAAACAGACCGCAATCTATTGTGAGAGCTCCCTACCTAAATAGGGATGAGTTGAGAAAATAAGTCTTAGGAAGAATGTATACGGAGAGTGATCGTTATTGTCGTTAGTAACTACGAATGAACCAGGGTCCATTTCATAGGCTATGTGATTGTTTACGTGGATATGGGCTAGTTGACCGTCGATCTGTTAAGGTTGAAGAACAAGTCGCAATATTCTTACATATGGTAGGCCATGATTTACGTAATCGAAATTCAACATTTCAGTTCTTACGATCTGGTCAGACCGTTAGTCGCTATTTTCATATAGTACTTAGGTCGGTAATAAGTCTATACCAGAATATTGTCAAGCAAGCAACTGATTCAAACTCTCCTAGTGACGGATGAAATGAAAGGAGTTGGCACCATTTCTTTAAGGTTAGCTTGTCTTTTTTTTTTTGTGTGTGTTTTACGGTTCATTATGCCTTTTTTAGCTCTGTACTCGTAAGACAATGTTTACTACATCAAATAGGATGTTGTGGGCGCAATTGATGGCACATACATCAAAGTGAATGTTCCTTTAGCTGAACAGGCTAGATACAGTAATAGGCGAGGTCTAATATCTCAGAATATCTTAGTTGCATGTACCTTTGACATGAAATCGGTGTATGTCCTTGCTGGCTGGGAGGGTTCCGCCCATGATGGTCGATTGTTGGGAGATGCTGTTAGACCTAGAGCAGACAGGTTAACTGTACCTTCCGGTATGTTTCAGAGTTTTTTCATGATTTTTGTAATGTTTTTGTAATGTTTATGTTTTGTGTTTCTAGACTATATCTGAATGTTAATTTTTTAAGTTCATTATTGCAAAGACAACGGCCAATGGATATATTCATGTCTATCCTTCTTGTTTTTACTTTTTTATTATTATTATTTGCATCCTTATGCAGGTACCAAATATATAAGAATTGGCTATATGATCAATTGAATTACTCTTTTGAATTAATCTTTTTGATGTATAACATGGTTGCTATACATATTTCTGATCATTTTCAATAGGAATGGACAAAAGTAAGAAGGGACAGGGAAAAACCTAACTTCGTTGGAATAGTCGAATGGAGAAGATTTCTGATAGATGTCTTATTAGAAGAGCGCACATTAGGCAACAAAGGAGATAATGGATGGAAGAATGAGGCTTTAATGCATATGTGCAGAGAAATGAAGAATCAGTTGAAGTTAGATATTAATAATGAACACGTTAGTAATCATTTGAAAACATTAAAAAAAGACTACATAGGCGTCAGAGAACTTATATCTCTTAACGGTTTCGGATGGGATTTCGAAACTCAGTGCGTGACAGCTGATGATGAGGTTTGGGATGTCTATCTACAAGTATTGTACTCATGTTCAATTATTATTTTTTAATGATTAATTATTGCATGCATTTGTTCTAAATTAACTTATTTTTACAATTGTTAGGCACATCCAGAAAAAAGGAATTCCCACCAGCCTGTTCAGAGGCAGAAAAGGGGACGTCAAGTTGATAATAGCATTGAACCAGCATTTCTTTTCATGGCACAAGCTGCAGAGAAGCTAGCTGCTGCTTTTTAGCCCCTGAATTATGGTCGTCTTAGAGAGGAGCTCCGAAAGATTCCTGATTTGGCTAAGACAGATCTACTAGGCGATTGGAAAGATCTCCACAACCATAGGCCACAGCCATAAACATAGGTATGAGATTCGTAAATCAAGAACTTGTTATTCAGTCAATTGGATATTATTTTGAGTTTTGATTATTGATTTGTGCTAAATCTGACTATTTAAGAACTGCTATGTGGCTTCTTTTTGTTGGTGATAACATCCTTTGGCATGATACCCTGGAACATAAGAATACTCATGCTTTACATTTTCTCAGGAACATTTTCTCAGGGAAAAGAAAATTTCTTGAGAAAATTTTCCTTGCAATCAAACACGGCCTAAGTTTCTCCTTTTCACATTGTCACGGCACCATACAATAAATATGGTACGGAAAAAATTCTACTATTATTCGGATTTGTCATTCGAAAATATGTTTAAAAATCCGGCGAAGAATAAAATTTTAAAAATTAATTTTTTACATTTTTTCCTCAGTTAAAAATCATTTTTTTCCCAATAATTCATGTAAAATATACGGGCACAATTTGGTTCCTCATAAATATTTACAAATTTTACTGAAACTTAAAATAATACAGCAATTAATATAATATTTTCCTAAAAAATACATGAAATATACGAATTAAAAATTGAAATTGCTAATTAGGGTCCCATTGTACAAAACCCTACATATTTTGGTAGAGAATAACATGTGACTTAATAAATCTTTGTAACTTCCTTACATGGGGGGTTACTATTACCGTGGTTTAAAATAACGCCGTTAAAATGGTAACACCCCAAGCCCGTTAATCTTAGAAAATATCGGCCATTATTTTGGTTATTTTCTGTTAAATTCCCATTTTTTTTTTCTTTTTTGAAATTGAAAATTGAATTTCAGCACCATTTTTTCCCGTTAATTTTGTTACAATCCGTTAAATTCCGTTTTTCCATTTTTGCCTCTGTCCGTTACAAATTTTTTTAACGATTTTAACAATAACGCTCCCAGTACGTTATACAGCTAAAATGGCCTCTTTTAAACCTTGACTATTAATATTGCCTTATTTCGTCTCCTTTTCCTCCTAAAGTGGCTTTTCAAACAAGGTAATTCGAGTCCCAAGTTTGGATGAATTTTAATTTGAGATGTATTGTTGCCTTCTTGAAGAGGATGTCTTCCTTAGGTCTAAACTGTTGGATATTGTCCTGGAGATTCACACCACTGGATCCTTAAGAGAGAGAGAGACTGCAGCAAGGGAAAAAATTCGCTGGCCCCGGGGATACCCACCCCCCAATGTCTGACAAGTACCCACTGTTAATTAACCACTAACTAAGGGCTTAACGCGGGTTAGGTTAAGGGATTGGGGTACGTGTCAGACATTTTGGGTGGGGAGACAGGGCCCGGCCAGCGAATCTTTTCTCGCAGTCATGTTCTCGAAATTCTCATATTCTCGTGCATGACACAATGTTGTTAGTTGCGTCCAACAGGGTGCGACAATACAATTATCGGAATAAAATTTTGAAGCGGTGGGATTTTTGAAGCAGCGATCATGCGCCAATGATGCCGCACCACATATACCCATGGTTACTTTTAAAAAGCCTTTTTAAACCAAGGTCTAAATCCATATATATATGTGGCGCCCAATGATGGCTGCTTCAAAAACCCCGCTGCTGAAAATAAATTTACTCCAAATATCCATAGACCTAGTACTGCAATTGACCCGTGGTCTTGTAATTGGTCATGTGGTCGAGCGTAAAGCTTCCACCGAAAACATATGCTCCATAAATGCCAAAGAGCATGGTTCATTGTCTCCGCCGAGGCTTCGTAACTTGGTCTCGGCAGGGACAGACACATTGTCTCAGGCTCACTTGTCCGAAACAACCTGAGTTTCTCCTCCTTTTCACTCTGTCGCGACACCCAACAATCTAATATCTTCACGTGTTGTGTCCCATGCCCAGTTAGCAATCGCCATACCGTAAAAATATGGTTTTCGAATAATTCAGATTTGTCGTTCAAGAATATAATAAAAATAAATTTAATTACTTTTTTTTTCCGCAGTTAAAAATCAGTTTTTTTTTTTTTTTTCCGAATTGTACATGGGACCCTATAGTTAGTAATTTCTCATTTAATCCGGTATAATGGCCGTTATTTTCGTTACAAGGGCCGTTTTTTTAACCATGTTTGATAGATATTTGTAATTTCCTTACATTGCTGCCTTCCTGAGGAGGATGTCTTCCCTAGGTCTAAACTGTTCGATGGTCCTCGAGATTCACACCACTGACTCCTTAAGACCATCCAACATTCTGGACCCTGAGGATGATACCATGGACTTTAAACAATGGACCGCACTCTTAAAACGTGAAAACTCGATCGATGGTCGAGTTGACTTGATGAGAGTCAACTCGATGAGTTATTGAAATTATTAAAATATACAAAATAGGTTTCACCCCATTTTTATTTGATGCATTTTAGGGTTGTACATGAGCTGGGCCTGGCTTTTATAACTTTTGAATGGGCCTGAACCTTATGCATATGGGGATCCAAAAGATAGAAATTTAGCACATTTTTTGAAAATAAAGAACATAAGAATTACCACGCACCAGGCTTCTATAGGAAATCTACATGTGACACATAATGTTGAGTATCTACATGTGGCACACAACGGTGGGTCCGGACCTGGTCAGGCTATGGAGGGTTGTACCCACCAGACTTGGGATCGAGTATTTGAGAGTAGTTCTCAAAGACCTAGGTTCGGTCCCGTTCTTACCTTAAGGGGGAGGGGAATAATAAATGTTTACCTATAAAAGAAAACGGTGGGTGGGTCTAGAACATTTATATGCTCGGCACATGCAAAGGCCCAAGAGGACATCGTTCTTGTCTCCATAGCTTGATTTTAGAAGTCCCTTTATGCAACTGTTGCACCTACTTTAAAAGTGTGTTAAGACTACCACTTTAAAAGTGTGTTAAACTATCAGCGTCTAATTTCATTTTTCGAAATTAACATTTGGGTCAGGGTCAGGGTCAGGGAACACAAAATTTCACACCACAAATTTTGACACAAAATTTGTGTCAACCCCTAACATTTCTCCCTTACATTGTGCTCGGTGGTCTAGCACAGTTGGTTGATTTGTTTCCTCTCCCGCCACTACCCAGGACCTTCTCGATGCGAGTTGAGGCCTAGTAGAAAATTTAATTTAACAACTATTCATGATAATCAAAAGCTACGGAGAAAAAAAAAAAAAGATGCAGAGAACTCCCATAGTTACGTTGTAGTCCATGCGGATAATTCTCGTGGCCCTAAGTATATCATTTTTAGGGCCTAATTACTTCTTGGAAGTTCAGCCTACCTATTGGTGGGTAAACACACTAAAAATCAACTGGATTGATTATTTTTAACCACTGGATTTACTACTCAAACAACATGCTTGAATCCAATGGCTGGAATCAATTCAAAAAAGCACTAAAATATATGGGTAGAGATAACCGATCAAGTTAATTTTTGGTTGGTATATCGAACAAGGGGTAGACTAAACATCCATGTGGTTAGTTGTAATACCATGAACTTTTTTTTAAAGATATTTGAGTAAATATATTTTTTCTTTCTGTAAGAATACAGATGTCACTTTAACATGTTTATTTTGATTAATCGCTAAGTTGTTAGGTCTATCACTTATATAAATTTTAGAACTTAAACTTAGAGAAGTAATCAACCCTAGAATTACTTGACATTCAAATAAACTTAGGACACCTCTACCTTCTTAAATTTTAGAGTAGGGACACTTTTTAAACATCCGATAATTTGTTTAACACTATAAGATAATAATAAAATTTCTAGTGGCGAGACCTATGAAAATTCTTATTGGACTAAATTTTTTAAAACACACCCATTTGACTTTAATTAAAACGACGAACGGACACTTCCGGCACCATCATACACCTTATTAGACTCTGTATATCTAATATCTCGTTAAATTTATTTTCTTATTTTTAAGGCCCAATCTACGGTTTCCATGAATCATGGGACCAACAAGTAAAATTTGACATTGAATTAATACCTTTTCGATTTTAGCATAATTTGGAGAGTAAATCACAATTGAACTACATAATGAACCCTGACCTCATGGATGTTTAGTCCACCCCTTGGCAGACCAAAAATCAACTTGTTCGATGAATTTTAGCGGTTGGTTTTAGTACTCAAAAATAACAATTGGATTCAACGGCTAGAATAACACCTAAAAAGTACTAAAATCTAATGGCTAGAGATTACTGATCAGGGTAATTTTTGGTGTGTACATCATCAAAGGAGTGGGCTGAACATTCATGCGGTCAGTCGTCTCATATTACAGTGTCAGAGTAACAAAAATCGTGCTCCCTTATCCCCAAAAAGTTTCAGGTACACCTTCAAAAAGACACGTTATAAATTGAGCTTTGCTTAAGGGTCGGGCTCCAGTTACCGCCCTAAAATGACAGGCTCCAGTTACGTGACACAATGTGAGCCACGTGGCATGCACACTCTTAGAGGACTCCAACCGTATGGATGTTTGGCCAATCCCTAGGTGGACCTACAGACCAAAAATCAGCCTGATTAGTGATTCTAGACGTTGGATCTTTGTACCTCAAATATATACTGCTCAAATTCCCACAGTTGAGATCAACCCATGAAACTAAGTCCAATCCAACGCCTATAAATCACTAATCAGGCTGATTTTTGGTTCGTAGGTCCACCTAGGGATTGGTCAAACATCTATACGGTCATAGTCCTCTAAAAATGTGCCACGTGGCTTATATTGTGTCAGTTTAACCGGAGCCTGTCATTTTAGAACGGTAACTGGAGCCTGGGCCTTTGCTTAATAGGGAGTAAAACGAAAGCAGGTCAAAGGGTGAGAGTTCGATCATTCATATCTAAAAAGAGACATCGACGTGACCGAACATGGGGGAGAGGCCTTCTTTGTCATTTTGCCTGCCGGGAGAATAGCATAACATGGAGTGGTCCCCCATCATCGCTCCATTTTAGGACACGTAGATGGATTAAAGGGCAGAGGCAACTGGGAATGCTAGCTGAAGCCAAATATATATACCTTTTAAATATTTCTTGCCTCATTTTGGCGGACCCACATAGAAGATGAATCAATGGCTGATTTTTGGTGGGATGATCTCCTCACCATATAGATCACCCCAACAAAAAAATCAGCTCATTCCGATATTTCTAACCCCATCAATTGTGGTTTTCAAATTACACGGTAAAAATCATCAACGGTCCATAATTCTTCAGCTTCTAAACCAGTCTATGAATATCATATTGATTTGAATTTTTGAGATCATCCTCACCAAAAATCAGCCATTGATTCATCTTCTATGTGGGTCCACCAAAATAGGTGTCTCCCGAGCCAGACCCTTCTTTTCGAAGGCTTAGTCCTCCAACTGTTTTATAATGGGTAACGCCCGTTATAACGCTTCCTGTGTTAAAGCATAAAACAATAATAAAATGTAATTAAATAATGATCATTATAGCATTATCGGAGTTCAAACAACTACCGTCACATTAATTTCTTAATTAGCCTATTAAGAACCTAATTTGTTGCTTTTTTTTATGGGTGGGCCTCCAGAGACCGCCTTTTTTTTATCGGCTCCCGTTACATAACACAATATGAGCCACGTAGCACACTCTTAAAGGACTCTAACCGTATGGATGTTTGGGCAATCCCTAGGTGGACCTACAAATCAAAAATCAACTTGATTACTGATTTCAAACCTTTGGATCTTTGTACCTCCTCAAATACTGCTCAAATTCCCACAGTTGAGATCAACCCAAGAAAATAAGTCCAATCCAACACTTGAAATCACTAATCAGGCTGATTTTTGGTTTGTAGGTTCACCTAGAAATTGGCCAAACACTTATAAATTTGAAATGTTACGTGAAAATAACGGGTGCTATATTGTTATATAACGGCCTTAAAAAGCGTGGTCGTTATTTGGGAATAAACATGTGTTAAATAAGAAATTGTTATATTACACAACTCCGATCAATTCTGTAATTTTGTAGAATCAATCAGTTTTCTACTCGTCTCTCTCTCGAGCTTTTGGTAGTTTGCGAAAAAGTTCTACTTACGTTTGAGAGACAACGACAATGCTGGTCAACATATGACGACAAACAAGAACACATCACGCGCGTTGCGGACTTGTCGCCTTCAACAGATCCTCATCAACCCCCACTGTTTTTAATTGCAAGTGGGTGGCCCGTGCCCACGGTATTCCCCGGCAAAGCATTTTACCAAAATCGGGTATGAGTGGTTGAGATCCATCGTTTAGTTGGGGGATAAGATCTCGGCCCTTCTTTATTGAAGCCTATAAGAGGGGCTAGCTATATATTAGTCCATTAATAGGAATATCTCATCACTTACTTATATCTACGAGAATCTTATCCTCTTAAGGTGGCTTTCGTAGTCTATAAGAAAATTGTTTGGTGGCAACGACAACGATATATACTCGCATAGAGTTATGGGGTGTACGTAATTGTAAATCTTCTTCTTCTTCTTCTTGAGAAAATATCGTTCACACCATGCAAGCAAACAAAAATTGATTTAATTGAGAAACACGACAAATAAATAAACTGTACATGTACATCTTTGGTCGGGCTCAGGGGACCCTTTTTTTCTGACCACACTTGGTGTTCGTGTGCTCGGCCGTGGATTTTATAAAACCAACAGTGGTTGTAAGCGCCGAGCTGGCATCACTTTTTTTTACTTTCTGGGTCACCGTTGGATTAGTGAAATCTACGGCTGAGTGCACGAACACCAAGAGGGGTCAGAAAAAAGAGGGTCCTCGGAGCCTACACCTATATCTTTTTACCCCGAGAAAATACAGGGTAAACACAAAGAATAAAATAAGTAATGTTTAAGGCCCTGCTTGGTTCGCTGCACTGGGATGCATTTTGTACAGTGAGTTGCATTCCAGTTACTTACCATGGTTTTCGGGCTAGCAAATACATGCATCCACTTTCTGAAAGAGTTTGCAAGGGCTTGGCAACCACTTACACAGCAACTCATTTGTATGCCCCCAACCAATGACGTGTAATCCCAAAAATTTGGCAAGCATCTGATTTGCATTTAACCAAACAGGGCCTAATTAAGTTACACAAGAATGTAATTATGATGCATAGCAGAACCTGATAAAGATAAGAAATGTCTTGCCTGCAGCATCAATCAGAGACTGCCATATGTATGTACATATGCCCACACCGGCCACACCACCTTATTTTTGCCAAACAGCCAAAATTTTCACATATTGGTGTAGAAAAAAATGCTCCCAAGTAGGGCTGTCAATGGATATTATTCGAATCAAATAGAAGCATGTCCCAATCTGAATCCATAAAAAATATCTTATCTCCAAATTTGATTCGAAATCCGACGGATATTTTGAATCAACATTTGATTTAAATCCGATTATATAAATAAGTATCAAATCAGATATTTTATACCGTTTGAGTGCTGAAGGCACCCAATTTTTGCCAACACTTTTGTGGGAGAGTACCGTGGGCACGGGCCTATTTATATATATATGCCAAAGGATGAAAGTCTCGGGATCGGAGGCTGGATCTGTGGGCTCCGATCCCAATTCAGATCGGAAGCTGGATCAGTGGGATCGGCCAACGCGCCCCGAGATGGTGTGAAAATCCTTCAGAAAACAGAGACCTCAGACGAGACAGACATGATTTGGATCGGATCGATGGGCTCCGATCCCGATCCAGACCGGGATCGGCCGAGACTTTGAACCTTGAGCATGCCAATACCTAGATGGGGAGGCTCCTCACCATGTACAAAGTCTTGTTAGGAGTGATTAAAATAGCCGTTTGATTTAAAGCGTGGTTTTGGATACTAAATCTAACGGCTTTCAAATATTTGCAATAATATTAAAAGTTGGGCAAGGAAAAAGTACAAGAAGTTGTATGAAAGAGAGATTGAGTTCATAGATGGATCTATCAGAATTGGAAAAGTTAAGACTTCGGTGAGTGGTGAGACTTGAGAGCGACCCCTCCATGTGAAAAAATTCGCTGGCCCCGGGGGGACTTCATACTAAATTTGAAGTCCGGCCCTCCCAAAATTTCTGACAAGTACCCCTTGTTAACCACTAACCAAGGGCATAACGCGGGTTGAGTTAAGGGATTGGGGTACTTGTCAGACATTATAGGTGGGGAGACTTCAAAGTTTGATGTCCCCGGGGCCAACGAATGTTACATTTTGCCAAATTTCTCGAGTTCTACTCACATCACACGGATTGCACGCGTAAAAGCTATATACGATATAAACTGGTCAATTTCATGTTTCAACCAACTCACAGCCTTTGGTGATCTCTAGCCCTTGGATTTAAGCCATTTTTTATTATGGGCTTAGAATTCATCACTAGGCCTGTCGAAGAAGCCCACGACGAATAAAGTTTAAAATCAGTGGTTAGATATCAGAAATTACGCTGATTTTTGGCCTGTTGGTCTGCCATTTCTTGGCTAAATATTCATAGGGTCAGTGGACTCACAAGTCTCGAGTAGAACTTTGCTGACCACCACCGGTCCTCAAAGTTACTTACCACCCAGAATATGTGCCACGTGGCATATTCTTAGAGATTTCTGACCGTATGAATGTTTGGCCCAACCCTAGATGTACAGTGTACACAGTACCAGCGGCGGAGCCACATAGGGGCCAGTGCCCCCCCTCAACTTTTAAATTTCTTTAACAAATTTTTTTTAAACCCACCCCCCCCCCCCCCCCCCCTCAATTTTTCTTCGGGGTCACGTGTAACAAGCTGTAGCTCCATTTTTTGTAGTTTGTAACTCACCGCTGTCAACTCCCACTGACCGCATGGAAGTTTAGCCCCCCCTTGGTGGATCTACATACCGAACATCACTATGGTTGGTAATCTCTAGCCATTAGATTTTAGTACTTTTTAATGTGTGATTCTAGCCGTTGGATTCAACCAGTTTTGTAATTACTAGAACCAAAGTCTAAAAATCATCAAACAAGCTGATATTTTGTATCCGTGTCTACCAAGGGATGGGCTAAACATCCATGCGGTCAGTGGGCCCAGGTGACAACGGTAGAGTTACAAATATGGTGCTAGCTCAAAGTTTGCTGTACAGCTTGGTACATTGCGACCCTTGACAGTAATTCTTAGAGGACTCTAATCGTATGGATGTTCTGCCAATCTCTAGGTGGACCTAAAACCAAAAATCAGCCTGAGTAATCATTTCAAACCTTTGGATCTTTGTACCCAAATAATGGTTAATAATGATCAAATTTCCACGGTTCAAATCAACCCATGAAAATGACTCCAATCAAACGCCTAGAAATCATTACTCATGGTGATTTTTGGTTTGTAGGTTCACGTAAGGATTGGTCAAACATCCATAAGGTCAGCATCATCTAAGAATGTGCCACGTGGCTCAAATTGTGGGCTGTACCATGTGGCCCATAAAGTGCTGCTACTCTACTGCTGGTCTTTGGTCTACTACCCACGACCCGGTTACTCTTAAGTCTTATCTAGCTCTAGTGCCCTCCCCTTGAACAAAATCCTGGCTCCGCCGCTGCACAGTACAGACCATACAGTCACGTGTATTTCGAAGAGAACAATTTTATCTGACCAAGACGGAGAGCAGACAGTACGGTGAGCTTAGACTCGCCCATTCATGGTTTAAGTCCGGACCAGGAGGGTGGAAGCATCCCGAGATTGACCGGCTCTCCCTACGTTGACTTAATGTACCTGCCATGCATACGCGTTTCATACTTGCATCTGGATAATGCAGTAGGCGAGATAAATGAACTTCGGTCCCTTCCATGCTTTTCTCGAGTTTGTACCTTCCATTCTTTCTCGAGTTTTATTACCAATAAAAGAGCCGATGCGTCCTTACGTGTCGGAACCTAGTAAAACTTGCACGACTGGCGATCGACGGAACCTAGTAAAACTTGTACGACTGGCGATCAGTGACCGTCGACCGACGCTCACAATATAAGTCACGTGGCGCATTTTTACACTGACCGTATGGATGTTTGACCAATCCCTAGGTGGACGTACAAACCAAAAATCAACCTGATTATTGATTTCTTAGCGTTGGATTGGAGTCATCTTCATGGGATGATTTTAACCGTGTGAATTTGAGCATTATTTGGGGTACAAGATGGAAAGTTTGAAATGTGCCACCTAGGGATTTACCAAACATTCACAGTCTGCATCCTCTAAAATTTGTCACGTGGCTCATATTGTGGGCGGTCATGGCTTCCCTGACCTTCGCTGGTCAGGCAAGTTTTACCCTTCCGAAGTTATGTGGCGAATCATGATACTGCAACCTTTCTACGTAAAAATCTATGCCTGATCCAGCATCAACAGACACACTGCAGTCTGTATAACTTGGCTGACTGGCCACATTATGAGCCACGTGACATATTTTTAGAGGACGCTGAATGTATGGATGTTTGAACAATCCCAAGGTGGACCCACAAACCAAAAAACAGCCTGATTAATGATTTCAAACCTTTGGATCTTTGTACCCCAAATAATGGTTAATAATGCTCAAATTTCACAGTTAAAATTCAACCCATGAAAACGACTCCAATCCAACTTATATGTCCATCGAGAGACTAGGGTCGGGCCAAACATCCATACAGTCAGAAATCTCTAAGAATACGCCACGTAGCTCATATTCTGGTCCTACGTAGTGACAACTGACAATCATGCACCAGTGTCAACCAAATCTTGTGACTCCCGTTTTGCTCACAAAAAAATTTGAAGACTCCTTTGAGCTCTATTGGTCCTTTGAATTTCCGGGTGGTTACGAAGTTAAGGTTTCTGATTCGGACGGACAATGACAGTCAAAAGTTACAATCAAGAGTCATGTATGCTCTTTTGGACGACGACCGGCTGTTTGGCCCACCACTTGTGTACTACACAGCTAAGATCAGCTTGATTGTTAATTTCTTGCCAATTATGTTTTGAGTACCCAAAGAAATCAACCCATCAAAAATGGCCGAATGGCTAAAAAAACACCCATCAAACTGATTTTAGGTGGGCCAACATCGGCGGGTTAGTAAACCCCAATGCATATGCCACGTGGCAATTGGGAGGGGAGCTCTAAAATTTTTTTTGGATAATCACAATTTCACAAACCCTATTTCCTACATGGCCGAACGTTGAATATAATTCATGAATCGTGGGTCAACAAGAAATGCAGTTTTTGCATGATGATGGTCATATGTAAATAGCAAAATAATCTCATACTTGGCCACTATCTGTCCAATGTAATTATGCTCTATGATTTTGGTCATCGAACTCGTGATATATTTTGAATGGTTAGGATCATACAACGACTTTAATTTTTGGCATATGGTCCATCCGAAGACAGCATGGATAGAAGCATGCATGACGCTTGTTGAGGCATACCTTATGCGCGTATATCATGCATATAATTTATTTTAATTATTATCCCAATATCTTTAATTACCAATAATTATAGTAAATTAAATGTGTTATATATAAAAGGTGGGAGTGTAAGGCTTGCATCTCCCGCCTTAAGGCTTACACATTACGCTTCTCGAGGTCTCAATGACTTGCCGTCACCATGCATGTGTGCACCACATGCACCATCTTTATTTCTCTCTTTTTTTCTTTTTTATGAGAATTTGAGATTAGAACGAATGGAAGTATTTCATGATTGAGACCGGCCTTCAAACATATTGTCCTTTTGGCAATTGTTCAATGGCAAAATTTTAAAATATGTGACATCCTGTCCATGCTTTGTAAGCCTACCGCCGCACACCACGTGCCCCTAGTGGTAGGTCTTTGTTGACACTATGTTTTATCCGATTACCAGAAAAGAAAAGAAAAAAAAAAGAATAAATCGATCTCAATGCGACAATAGTGTTATTAGTAGAGCATAAGCCATAATTATATATTCTATGTATATAAGATATGTATTACATAGACGTCGCAGAGAAAATTGTTGCTAAATGTCGCTCTCGTGGCATGGAGGGTCTTGTTAAATGTGCCATGTGGTACACTCTTCAGGCCCATTGACAGCATGGATGTTTGGCCACCCTATGGTGGACCTACACCTAAAATTAACCTATTGGTGATTATAACTGTTGATCAATTCGAGCATTTTGTATGTGATTATTTTTAGTACTGTCGGATTCGTGCATTATTTGGGATAGTCAAATCCAATGGCTAGAAATCACCAATCAGGTTAATTTTCGGTGCCGAACATCTGTATGCGTACAGTCAGTGGTCTCCAATAGTGTGCCATGTGGCGCAGTTTTTGGTGACCATCTGCAAAAACTTTTCCTAAGGGCCGGGGTCTAACCATTTTGGAGTACAGAGATATGTTACGTAATAAGTAAACCTACTGAATGCATGAAACCATCAAATTTTAATTTGGAATTTCTTTTTCTATAGTAAAATGTCCTACTTTTCCTGATTATTACTAGAAAGAACCTGTTGATTTTTGACACCTGTGCAATGTGAACCAACGTTACATTGACATGCGCGTAGGCAAAAAATCGAGAAGACGAATTAGAGTGGCTTTAGTGATTTTTGACACGTGATACAAATTCTTATTTGGTTTTCCATGATTTACAAAAGAAGGATGGCTTGTAGAAAAATGCCCGTTCCGAAAACGTGTTGTGATCCATGAACGTATTCTGTCACATATTTGGAAGATTCCAATGCTTTAATGTACTTGTACTGGCATGGCAAGCCAAGAAAGTTCCTTGTAAAGAGTCATCCATGAGGTGTGCGAGGTGTGCTCATGAGTTGTCTTGATCCAACAGCTTAGACATTGGATTGAAGCGATTTGAAATGAAACCTCAGAGAATATTGGTTCTATTTCAACTCTTTAGATCTTGGATTAGACTTGTAGACCTTTTGATATACATTTTTAAGCCTCTCTCTTACAGCTTAAACTTTTAGAGTAAAGTACTTTTCGTCGTATCAAAGAAGAACAAAAAATTGTCTAATAAGTTCTAAAGACAAAGTTTGTATCCAAGGTCACGGCCTTAATTGGCGGGCGTCAAATGGGGTTTGTATATCAAATTTCAAAAACATACGTGAAGGAGAAAGTTGTCCAATGTCAATTGTCTAAAGTTTTACAAATTGAAATCTCAAACTTTGAAAATTTTAAGAACCATACTATTTTTTATGCAAATATCTGTCCAATAATCATATATAGATCGTAACTAAAGTATATAGTCGATTGAAAGATTTTAGAAGAAATTACTCAAGATTTTAGATTACCCTTAAAGTAAATTTTCCTCTCAACTGAATATGGAGGATGGTGCCTTTTGCAGTTATGTGGGATCGATGGATGGAGAAGAATGGGATGAGAGTATTTAGAGACAAGGAAAATTTTTAGCAGGAGAGTCATTAGCATCAAAGCATTCATATTCAGTTGGAGTAGTAGGTTTACTGAGATGAGAGGAATTTGCTTTCATGATTTGGAATTTAGGCTGGATACAATTATAAGGATAGAATAATGGGTTGTGGGGTTCTTCTCCCTTTCTTTTCTTTTTGTTTCTTATTCGTACATTTGAGATCTTCTCGATCTCCCTTTCAGTACATCTTTTAGACTTATCAAAAATATATATTATTATTATTATTGATGCCCATTATCTCAACGAGGATACAACCAACGTGGGTTCCTGAGTCCTGACCACTTGGAGCACGAGGCTCGACCGTCTTGATCACTCATTCCTTTGCCTAATTATATCATAAATTAAATTATTGTTCCCTTGTCAGCCATTCACCATTGATATGCAATTTCTTTAGTTATTTAAGCTACACCAAAGCAAAACAAATCAAATTTATCCTATGAGGGGTGGGGTTTCTTCTTCTTCTTTTTTTTTTTTTTTTTTCTTTTTTTGGGTAATCTGAGTGTTTGGTTTCTTAATTCTTACAAAAAATGAAACTTCCAAAGATCTTATGTTGGAATTAATTAAAGGGCTGTGATAGAATGACTAATGGAATTCTTACTAATATTCTTACTAATGGACGTGGGGCCCACATGCGGATGAGTTAAGGGATGGTTTTTGGTGAGGGTGATCTCCAACCCTCACCAAAAATCAGTAATTTTTAAAACTTCTAACCCTACCAAATACAGACCTAAATTTAACGGTGAAAATGGATGGTCCAAAATTTTTCAATTTGCAATCTACTTTTCACAAGGCTACAAATGTTGGAATGGACTGATTTTTTGTGTGGTTGATATCCACATAGAGAAGAATATTATCACCAAAAATCATCCCTTGACTCATCTGAATGTGGGCCCCACGTCCATGAGTAAGAATTCCATTAGTCATTCTATCCCAACCCTTAATTAAATAGTTGGTCACTTAGACACATGAAGTACGCGGCTGATTAGGCTTTTTTCAGCCTGCAGAATAGTTAGAAAGCATGAGGATCTGTGAAGGATAAAACAGTTGTATTTTCGGCTGAAATAGTTGCATTTTCGGCTGAAATAGGGACAGAACGAGACAGAACCAAACAAAGGAAGGAAAATAAATGTAAAGATGGGACTGCCACCGACCTCTGCTCGTCTAACGATGGTCTCATTTTATTGTGTGCGCAATTTTGAGCCATGATTTTAAAACGGTTGTTTATTACAACCGCTGTTTATATCCCTTTATAACGATATATTTACCAAGACAACAGGATATCCGTTATAACAGTAGTTATTACTAGTATTTTAGTAATATATATCCTGACCTTTTTTAACTAAGACGTGACAGATGTGACCGTTATAATGACCATTATAACGGTCTATTTAAAACCTGGACTTGAACTAGGGGTGGAGCCAGGAAGGGCCAAGGGTGCACGCCTCAACTTCCAAAATCCTTTAGAATTTTTTTTTTAATTCTAAAATTATCCTTTAAAATCTAGGACACCCGCCGTATATTACAAGGATCTAGCTCCGCCGCTGATTTGAACCACAAGGTCTGGATTTGAACTGCCGCCGAGGACCCCAGTGATCCTTGGATCCCAGGTTCTCTCCACTTGTGTAGTTGTGTGTAACATCTCAAATTTCAGATTGAAACGACCACAGCCCTTGAATTTAGGATCCATATCATTGTGAAACAAAAACAACTGACCTAGTGTGGTCCCACTCTAAATCAGCTCTTACAAAATGGCCAAAATGGATTACCATATTTGGGATCCACCAAAGCAGATCTACCTTTATATAGTACAATGGTTACAAATCAACAAATAAACCCATCTTAGAAGCTGAAAATGTATATATATATATATATATTGGTGCGACCCAATATATAAATTAGAAGTTTTAGAATGGGAGGATTTTTGGTGAGGATGGTCTTTATGGTGAGGAGATCATCCTCACAAAAATTCAAATCATTCTGATATTCATAGACCAGTTTACAAGCTGAAGAATTATGTACCGTCCATTTTTATCGTTAAATTCAAAACCACATTTGATGGGGTTAGAAATTTCAGAATGTGCTGATTTGTTTTAGGCGTGATCTATATGGTGAGGAGATCATCCTCACCAAAAATCAGCTATTGATTCATCTTCCAAGTGGGTACACCAAAATTGTTGTCAAAAATATTGTATGAAAATGTTGTCCCCAGATCCTGACCCATACAACATTTTTGACAACATATATATGGGTCAGGACCGGGGGACAACATTTTCATACCACATTTTTGACAACAAAAACTTGCTGCGGCCCAATATATAAATTAGAAGTTTTGGAATAGGATGATTTATGGTGAGGATGGTCTCTATGGTGAGGAGATCATCCTCACAAAAATTTAAATCATTATGATATTCTTAAACCGGTTTACAAGTTGAAGAATTATGGACTATCCATTTTTATCGTTAACTTGAAAATCACATTTGATAAGGTTAGAAATTTCAGAATGGGCTGATTTTATAGGAGTGATTTATATAGTGAGGAGATCATCCTCGCCAAAAATCAGCTATTGATTTATCTCCATGTGGGTTCGCCAAAATTGTTGTAAAAAATGTTGTATATATATAAGGAAAGTAATCTTGTTTTCTCCAATAAAAACCAGAGATAATTCAAGCCGGCCTAGTTAGCGATTCTGCATACTATACACGTATTATACCCGAATATTAAGTTTTTTTGAAAAATCATTTTAAACGACCTTATACATTGAATTGTAAGTATTTTTCTCCATGTTTTCTCTAAAACTGATTAAAACACGTATTTCTATAATTTTTTTTTATAAAACTTCAAATTCGTCACGTGCCGAAAAAAGTACATTGACACATTCTTAGAGATCAATGACCTGAATCTTTTTTTTATCCGACGATCTCTAATCTCAGTTGAAAAATCATTATGATTGGTGATTTTTAGCCATTGGATCTTTGTAGCCACCACAAAATAATGATCCAATTCCACAGTTAAAAATCAACCCATGAAAAGACTAAAATGTCACAGATATAAAGCACTAATCATGCTAATATTTGGTCTGTATGTCCACTTAGGGATGGGCATAACATCCATTCTATCAATGGTCTCTAAAAGTGTTCCACGCGAGAAATTTTTTGATCCAATCTATTTTTTATCCAACATCGGAACTGCACTTAAAAATACACCATATATATATATACTAAATGGTATTATAGACAAATTATTGTCGAACTGTTTTTTTTTTCAATTTCCCGTTTATTCGACAATTTTTTCACCGTATTTCAAAATTTTCAGAACGGATCCCGTCCCGAATTTTTTCTGCGTGCCGAATTGCTGACTAGGATTTTCAAGGTGGATGATCACAAAGCTGAAGCACCTATAAATGGCCACTGTATATATCAGAGACGTACGGAAAAGATTGACCCGCCTCTCTCTTTTTTTTCTCCTTTTACTGACATCTCCCTTTCAATTCCAGCCCAGTAACAAGCTTCCAATTTATTTAGGTAAGATCTTCATTGTTCATTGCAATGAACAATGAAATTATCTCCGGACAATTTTTAAATGGGATGGGATTCTTATGTCGGTTTAAAACAGGAAACTGAAATGCATAGTAGACGTTGGCTTTTTTTAGGAAAATTAAAAAAAAAATGAGTTCTTGTAAGATTGAAAAACTATGTTTATGTTTTAATTACCTCTAAAAATTAATGAAGTTGAGATTTCCAGATATTAGTTGGGATGTTTAGTAGTAACCCCACCTTCCAGTTTAGTAGTAACCCCACCTTCCAGAGAGGGAGAGGGAGAGAGAGAGAGTGATAAGACCAGTCAAATTTGTAGGACTCCTATAAGGTTTTTGCAATTTGTGTCTCCTCTCTCTATCTGTGAATCTTTATATAAACCCAGTTTGCTACTTCTTTTCTCTCGATCAATCCACTCTGTTCTCTCACTTTCTGATCCACGTTTAATTTAATATCGACCTCTCAAATGGAAGCCTTTTCGCACCCAAACCTGCCTTTTCTTCTTGACTCTGTTTTCCTTCCAAACACTCCCATTAAGATGTCTGGTTTATTCGAGGAAGGAGACATCGACACCTCCTCTTTTCCTTACTACCCATCTATGCCTCTTCAAGAGATTCCATTTGATGTTAGAATTCATGAAAGTAGTGATACTGGACCTTCTTTCACTGACAAACAGAAGACAGATTCTTCATCCATGGTTCTTGATTCTGAAGGTGATTATCAAATTACTGAGAAGGAGACCCCATTAATGGAGAAAAAGAGGAAAAACAGTGATGGGTCTTGCTTAAGTTCTGCTCAATCCAAGGTATACTAGTCGAAATTTGGTTTGAATTCTTGCAAATTTGAGTTCTCTGAATTATGGGTAGTTCCTTATTTTTCATATTGTGGTCATTGTTTTGATTGATTTAGAGTTTGATTTTAATTCTATGGTTCATTTTATTAGGAAGCAAAAGCCAAGAAACAAAGGAAATGCAGTGCTGATAAGAAGAATCAGAAGCAAGTCACTGAAGATCCTCCAACTGGTTACATTCATGTAAGAGCAAGGAGGGGTCAAGCAACAGACAGTCACAGCCTTGCAGAAAGGGTACTGTAAAAAGACACCAAGTTTTTCTATACTGTCATAAACTAAAAGTTCCCATTATACCCACCAAGAAAAAAAAAACCAATTTTTTTTTATTACACCATTCATTTGATATATATTCTAAAGAAGTTTTCCTAACTGAGTTTCAGGTAAGAAGAGAAAAAATTAGTGAGAGACTGAAGATGTTGCAAGGTCTTGTTCCTGGTTGTGACAAGGTGAAATTCAGCTTTTTTTTTCTTAAAAAAAAGGAAATTATCTTTTTTTGGAGAATTATTTTCTGACAGTTTGATGGGGTTTGATTTTGTAATAGGTGACTGGTAAGGCCCTTATGTTGGATGAGATAATCAACTATGTCCAGTCCCTACAGAATCAAGTGGAGGTAATATTAATGGTTATAATAATTCAAAGTAGAGATTAGATTAGAAGCTTCCTTACCATTGCTGTTTCCTTTTTGGCATTTTTCAGTTCCTATCTATGAAGCTTGCTTCTTTCAATCCCATGTTCTATGACTTTGGTGTGGATTTAGATACCTTCATGGTTAAGCCAGAGGTAAAAGAAATTCAAAATCTTCTGTTCTTTGCTTATTATTCTGACATTTTTCTTCCTTAAAGCTGATTAGTTCTTTGTTTCTACCATGAAGGTTCAGAAATCCACAGCTTTTGCTGATCCTACAACCACCTTCACTGCAACAAATAACTACCCTCTTCTAGACAGTTCAGTTTCTTTTTTACTTCAACAAGGGGAGAGACCCAATTCCTTCTCTCAGGTATTTACTAAAATCCACATTTAACCCTTACAACTACATAAGAAAAGTCCAAAAAGAAAAAAAAAAAAAAAAAAAAAAAAACATGAAAAATGCATCTGCTAATATTGACAACATATCATTTCAGGATAACGGAAATCTATTATGGGATCTAGTTGAGCAGAGACAAAGGTTTACCAACTTATCTTCTTTCCAGTAAAAAAAAAAAAGTGGTCCCCACAAACATCTGGTAAGCTAAGTATCCCCGTCTCTTATGTATTAAATTCATGAATTTCTCTCTTTATCCTGACTTTTTCTTTTATGTTCTTGATTTAATCTTAACAGAAGCAGCATTAGATAAAGAAACCCCCACTTGAAATTAAAGCTTCTTTCCTCTCAGTATCTGTTCTAATGGAGGAGGCTTATTCACCTCAAAGCTCTGATTCATGTCCAATAGATTAAATTGGTCTTTGTCTTCTGAATATGAGAATAAAAGGGAAAGAAAAGCAAGGGAAGAAGAACGAAAGGACAAATTCGTAGGGCTTTTGTGGGGTGGTGGTTAAATTTAGAGAAAATTTATGTATTAAGTATCCCTAGAAGAACATATCAATTGATTTTTCCTTGTAACTCCTTTAAAGGAGAGAGGCTGTTATGATTGTTGGTGTATAGTGCATACAACATGGTGGCTGCTGATTTGACTAGTTTTGTTGTTGTGGGTTTTTATTGGTTTTCTTTAGTGGAATCTTCTCTATGTTGTTGTTGTTGATGAGATGAAATCATGACTAGTATCTCATGTTAGGGGATGGTGTGTTTCCATGCCCGTTTTGTGTTAGCCTGAAGACCCATTGGTATACATAGTTATTTCTCCTTTACTCGACCGGTTAATCTTTTGGGGTAAATAGTTGTTTAACATGGTATCAGAGCCTTAAGGCTTGAGATGATGCGAGTTCAGGCCTCCAACGGAGTGTGTTCCCCCTGAGATGGTGTGTTAGCGGATGGTGTGTTCTTGAGCACGTGTTGTATTGGCCCAACTACTACATAGTTGTTTCTCTTTTCCCCAACAGGTCGATTTTTTTGGGAAAATAATTGTTTAACATGGTATCAGAGTATTAAGGCCTAAGAGGTCGCAGGTTCAAGCCTCTAGCAGAGTGTATTTCCGCTAAAGGAGTGTGTTAGCGGATGGTGTGTTCTCACGCATATATCGTGGTGGCCCGACAACCCATTGGTATACATAGTTGTTTCTCCTTTCTCCAACAGGTCAACATTTTGGGGTAAATAATTGTTAACGTGGTACCAGAGACTTAAGTCCTAGGACGTCACGGGTTCAAGCCTCCAATAGAGTGTATTCCCGCTGGTGTGTTGCCGCGCACATGTTGTGTTGGCCCGACAACCCATTGGTATACATAGTTGTTTCTTCTTTGCCCAACAAGTCGATCTTTTAGGGTAAATGGGAAACAACTATGTATACCAACGAGTCATCGGGCCAACACAGCACGTGCGCCGGACCACACCATCCCCTAACATCTCACCTTTGAAACTGCATGTTGTGGACAGCATCTTGGTAGAAAATCTATGAATTCCCTTCCCTGCAGAGCTTTTAATATGGAACCAGTCCTTTGAATTTGACCCTCAAAGTAGATTTCTCCTTTTTTAATTTTCTTTACAAGTTGTACAACCTGACCTGGGAACAAATTCTGTAAATGATATAAACATGTTCCATTTCCTCTGTCTAGCATTGAAACCCAGAAGCTTGTCACGAGGGCTTTGAATTTTAACCGTGGAAAAATACTACCCCACAGACAACCGGACAAAAATATTATATCCGGTTGAGATTCACGGTTCACGAGACAACAACCATTGTACTCTCTGCAGTCGTTGGCATGCTGCCTTGTAGACTGTGGATCTCTTGAATCCAACGGTCAAAGGCCTCAACAGTCGGATTATCCGTGTGGTACCATTTTCCAAGGTAAAATAGTTGTTTCCGCGTGGACCGTGGATCTCTTGAATTCAACCGTCAATGGCCTCAACTAACATATTTTTGTCCATTATCGGTGCGGCAGCAGAACTCTTTGGCCTTTATAATTAATAATTGAAATGGGTTCTTTATGTTTTATTTATGGGTCGGACTCCAAGGACCCCCATTTTTTACCCCAACTTTGGCGTACCTACATAGAAGATGAATCAATGGCTGATTTTTGGTGAGATGATCTCCTGATGATCTCTATGGTGAGGAGATCATCCTCACAAAAATTCAAATCATTCCGATATTCATAGTCTAATTTAGAAATTGAAGAATTATGAACCATCGATTTTTACCATAATAGTTGAAAACCACATTTGATGGGATTAGAAATTTCAGAATGGGCTGATTTTTGTAGGGGTGATCTATATGGTGAGGAGATCATCCTCACCAAAAATCAGCCATTGATTCATCTTCAACGTGGGTACGCCAAAGTGGGGGTAAAAAATGGGGGTCCATGGAGTCCGACCCTTTATTTATTTCATTCAAATTCTGCTTCAAATTTCCAGTCTTCAATTGTTTGTCAAACTTCATTAGAATCCCTTGTGACTACCAATTATCTACTTTAACAAACACCCACTAGAAAAAAGCTTAGGCTCAGGGACTCCGTCTTTTCTGACTCGTCTTGGGAGTCGTGTTTTTTGCCATGGGTTTCGAGAATCCAACGGAGGTTGAGCTTTTGCAAAAAGTGAATGCCAACTGAGCAATATCAACCACCGTTGGATTTTTGGAATCCGTGGCCGAGAGCACAAGATGAGTCCTTAAGCCCAACCCACTAGAAAATCATCCGCAAGAAAGAAAGAAAATATCACTTTTTGGTTGTCAAGACTTGAGAGCAAACATGAACACTACTCATAAAAAGAAATGATGAAAAGGTAGAGATTGCTTTCTTTTGAATTGATTAATCTCTATTATTATAATTACTAGGGGAACACCACGTGGAATGCTCGTGCACCTTACACGTGACACTCTTAGAGATCACTGACCTATCGATGTTTGACTCATCCTTAGATGGACCTACATGCAAAAAATAGCTTGATTAGTGATTTTTAAGTATTTGATTGGAGTGGTTTTTAACCATAGATTTCGAGCATTATATGGGTTACTCAGATCCAAAGGTTTGAAATTACTGATCAGGCTGATATTTGGTATATAGGTCCACCTAGGAATGGGACAAACATCCATACGGTTATTTATCTCCAAGACTGTGCTACAGGCTTATACAATGGTCCCCCATCATCATTGGGGTGCTGGACAACCCTGGAGGGGTGTACCTCAATCCAGGTTTTTGGCTTTAAAGTGAGAGGCATTTAATTGAAGCACGGTGAACGTCAACACAGGTTCTCACTTTATAACAGTATAGATAATGAGATTCCAGCGACTTTTTTGTCACTAATTTTCTAAAACATTCTTGCAACACGTAATGAAAGGTAAATGCAAGTTGAAGGTGCCAGCTTGCTCATATTAATGGATAAAACTGCCCTTGTCTTCAACCTTAGACCAAAGGTTCAAGTTTGAGCCAAAACCCAAACCCCAAATCGATCATGAAAAGAAGAGATTAAAAATAAAAATAAAAATAAAAACCCATGTTGGTAACTTAAGATTTTTTGTTTTTTCATTTTATGAATTAAGCAAAGATTGAAAAAAAAAATCATAAAAATAGATAAAACTCACGAGGGAATGCAATTTCTTTTTAAAATTGAGAGAACTCATCTTTCCAAAATTCATGTCTCAAAAGCTTAAAATCTAAATTGTTTTTTTTTTTTTTCATTTTTGTTAATGAAATTTTTAAAAATATAATTGTATGCTTTTTTGTTTTTACCTTGAATTTTAAATTATTGCCGGAGTAGTGGTCGGCCAGCCATGATACTCCCGGTGGCTTGGTTGCCGGTTGATGGGCGGCCAACCCATTGGAATCCCTTGGCTGGCCGTCCACCACAGTGGTTTGATTTGGTGTTTGGGTTTTGGCCGAAACACTTGTTCTAAGGTTGAAGACAATGCACTTTCATCCCTTAATACAAAATTTGGTAGTCAACTCATGTCAACATTGGTCAAACGACAGTGGACCAAGTCATGGGGGTATGTTAGTTTTTTCAAATTGTGGGGGAATGCAAATTTTAAAAATAATATTGGGGGTATGTCAAAAATTCCCAAAAAAAAAAAGGTAAATGCAAGTGAGGGTGTTTTAGTCATTTCAGCAACACGCGCATTGCACGTGCCCCTCTACTATTGATTTGGACAAAAAAATGGTAGAAAGGGAAGGAAAAGTTTTGACCAAGTTGTGTAAATGAACACTATAGATTGCGAATCAATATTGTTCTCATTTTGCAGTCAATCTAAAGGTTTTGTGTCCTCGAAGGGCACAGAAGTTTTTGGACCGTTAGTTTTAGAATGTCAAGTCCCATCTCTGCCATGAATAGATGACATCATCAACCTCTAGAACCAACTGCTTCTCCTTGTTTCTTTCTTCACTTTCTTTTTTTTTATATCTTCATTATCATTTCAGTGATTGCTGCTTCTTTGCACTTTTATACACTGTTAGAAACATGATTGTGGTACTTTAATAATGAACTGCTGCATGATTCATCTACATCATGGCCATTCTAAGATAGGGCCCACCGTACCCTTGCATGACTGCCACTTGGACCTTGTTTTGTTTTGTTGCACCAACAATGTACAAGGCAGCACACTTATCCGTCTAGCTGAGATGATTAGTGTGTACTCTTCTCTTGTGGGAGGTCGTGGGTTTAATTCCTCTTTATGCAGCTGTGCCATGGAGTAGAAATCGCCTCTCCCGGTCCTGTCGGGCCCGAGTCTAGACTGGCTCGCTCCGTGGCTTCTCTCCACGCGGTTCCGGTCTAGCAGTCCTACCAAAACCGCGCCTAAAAAAATCGAAAATACAAGGCAGCATTTTGCACACTGGTCTTAGTTGGGAACCATTTTCCTTAGCCAACTTATATCACAGACAAACACCCAATGTGTTGTCTACCAACTCATCACTCTCTAGTTCCTAATGGTGGGCCCCAGGGCCATCTCGATGCAAGTTGAGGCCCAAGGCGAAAACTCTATATAAGACTTTTTTATATTTAACATAGGTATTAATATACGGGTCGGGCCCGGGGACCCCCAATTTTGACACCCATTTTGGCAGACCTACATAGAAGATGAATCAATGGCTGATTTTTGGTGGGGATGATCTCCGCACCATATAGATCACCCCAACAAAAAATCAGTCCATTCTAAAATTTCTAACCCCATCGAATGTGGTTTTCATGTTGCACAGTAAAAATCGACGGTCCATAATTCTTCAGCTTTTAAACCAGTCTATGAATATCAGAATGATTTGAAGTTTTGTGAGGATGATCTCCTCACCATAGAGATCATCCTCACCAAAAATCAGCCATTGATTCATCTTCTATGTGGGTCCGCCAAAATGGGGGTCCCCCGAGCCTAACCCTTAATATATATGGTTTTAATTAAAAAAATTAACTCTCTTTATATAATAGGAAATCTTTATATTGATGATAAAAAGCTATGGAAAAAATTTAGACGGAGGATTCCTGTTGCAGTCGATGCAGAGGACTCTCGTGGTCTTTCATAGATCATGTCTGGGCCCAATGATTATGTGGATGTTCAGCCCACCTATTGGTGGATATATACACTTAAAGTCAGCGTGACTGATGATTTCTAGCCATTTGATTGACTACCCGAAAAAATATGCTTGAATCCAACGGCTAGAATTATGTCCTAAAAAGTACTAAAATCTATAGCCAGAGATAACCCAGTCAGGTTGATTTTTGGTTTTTATATCCAACAAGGGGTGGGCTAAATATCCATGTGGTTAATTAGTGGGCCCAAAAAAATGTGCTATGTAGGGGGGGGCTTCTCTTACCAAGGGGCCTAAGGCAACAGCCTTAATGGACTTAAGACAGAAACGGTCCTGGTGGGCCCCTTCTTGTATAAGTCATAATCCATAGAAATATTGATAAATCAATCCAAGTATTCTACTTAATATCCATTCCCTTAAAATCGTTTTATATTTGTCGCCGACCGCGTTTTGCACTAGCTTGCATAGTTGAAAGATTGTTTGATTAATATGATTAATTAATGAAATGTAGCCCATCCAAGAGGCAGGACATCAATTATAATGGTTTGTATTTATGCTTCGGTGGGCCATGAGGCCCATCACTTTCTTTTGTATCTCTTGGTAGTCGATTGAGATGATTTGGACACGTATAACACGAGGATTAATAACAACATCAGTGATGAGTATTTGGTAAAAATTGAATATAGAAGATATGAAAGCCCAAAATATATGACTTTTTTTTGGATTTTTTAAAGTAAGAAAAGATTTGAAGACATATGCCTTGGGAAAAATCTAGTCTGAACATTGCATCCACTGTTGAATATTCCTTGAAAGACGTGTCTTTAATTTATAAAATAATTTTAAATAAACTTTGAAATAACACGTTTTTCAATGGACATCCAACCGTACTCACAGTGTTTGCATACTTTTAAGTCTGCAAACGTCTCTTACTAGAGTCGAACCTAGATAATTAGGATAAGGCATAGATGATGATGACGAAGATGGTGACCAGCACCCAAATCAAATGCCTGTATTGCCGTCCAAATCTGTGTAGCATCCCAAAATAACAAGGGCAAATCAGTCAATCTGGAAAAAATAGATGCGGAGGTCTCCCGATGTAGTCAATGGTGGAGATAGGGAGCGAGGGCCTTGCCTCCCCTTCGAAATCAACAAGCAGTGGCGGGGGGGGTCATCTCCAAGCTAAAGCTACAAAATTTTGTTTCCCAAAATTCTCGAAGGTGCAGACACAAGCAAAGAACTGTACTCTTTTCGTGACAAGGCAGCATCTACTTCGATGACAGTTGCCGTGGTGGATGAAACAAAGTCCACAGGTGAGCCAGGTGTTGACACGTAGTTTAAGACAAATCAGAGAGATCATAATTAGTGCAAAGAAGCACCTGGAAAAGTGTAATGTAACCATGTCAGGTCTCATTCGGTTAGCCTCTGTTTAAGCCAGGTCAGCTACTGTTGGGAAGCTACGTTGGCGGACCTGGAGACTTCCCTCGACTTTTATCATGCATAGATGATACATCAACGTCCGAATGGGATATGGCCATGCATAGATGTCATTGTCATCCATCAGATACCCGTTAACGTATACTAGAGAGGACCATGGCCTTTGCCAAGTCCTTTTCTTTTCATAAAGAGGCATCCAGCCCTCGATCGTATATATGTTATGTCGCCTTCTCATGTCATCGAGAAAAGCCACATGTCATGCCATGGGCTGCCGGGTCATCATATATCCATATAGTGGCTAGCCGACATGCATGTGTGGTCGATTTTAACTGATAAAGAAATGGTTGAATCCAATGGCTAGAATCACGCCAAGTTATCAGCCAGCTAACTAGCCATGGTTGAATCCAATGGCTAGAATCACGCCTTAACGGTCCCGCTCATCTGTTCGAAACACCAGAAACACAACAAGACACTCAATGTTAACGGTCCCGCTCATCTTTTCGGCTGTCTACATACAGCTGATAGAAAACAATTGGGAGGTCACTGACTAAGAGGGGGCCGGGCCGGGTAAATTACTCGATGTGTCGACATGTGACCCTCTAAAATTGCCATGTACCACACTTTTTTGGGCCCACTGACTGTTTGCCCCACCCTTTGGTGATTCTACAAACTAAATATCAGCTCGATCAATGATTTCTAGCCATTGATTTAGTACCCAATCAAGCTGATTTTTGGTGTGTATATCGACCAAGGGTGGGCCTAACATCCATGCTAATCAGTGGGCCCCAAAAATTTCCCTTAAAGGAGCATTCACTGGAACTCTCTCCATGTCCTTCTCTTCTATTTTGTTTTGGACGATAGGATAAGCACGGGGGATTATCAAATTCATATAGAGACGGATGAAGTGGAACCAGGCCAGACATGGGTGTTGAGTAATGCAGGCTACAGTTGCGACTACTGGGACCCGGGCACCGGTCGGTCAACTCGGGGGAGGGAGGAGCAAGGTCGCATGGCATGGCATGGCGTGTGCTACATTGAATTGCTTTGTCTCCTTTGTCTAGCAAACCCAAAGGGAGTAGGAAAGAAGATGGAGATGATGAAGAAGAAAGGAGGTGACACTTATTTAATTAGTGTAGCTAGGCATGGGCTGTCCAGAAACCGACTGGAGACTTGAGCCCACTTGTTTTCTCCTTCTATTTTTCTATATGTTCTCTTTAAGTTGTCCTAATTTATGATTTTTTGTAGCTGACTTCTTGGGAAATTGACACGTGACAACATGTTGTCTATGATTATAGGTTGGTTCCCTGTCCAACTTGTCTCAAGTACAAGTGGGACCATAGTTAGCAAATCATGAAGTGGCAAAACTTCATTCACTGCAAAATGCGAGTTTAAAACAAGGTAGAGTTCAGAGTAACAGGGAAAAAGAGGAGAACGTCAAAAGATCAAAACAATTTAGGTTAAAAAAAGGTAGAGTTCAAAGTAACAGGAAAAAAGACGAGAACGTCAAAAGATCAAGGGATATAGTATAATAGTACTGAAACTATATGATGCTGAGAAAAGATTCTCTGCCCGATTCTTTTCTCTGCCCGAATCTTCGGATCCGTCTAGTATGCAAACATTTATCTATCATTGAATGCTCATTGAAAAACGTGTTTTTAATTTATAAAATATTTTCTTTTGAAAACATTGAAATAACACATTTTTCAAGGGACATCTAACGGTATTGACAATGTTTGCGTACTTTTAAGTGTGGAAATGGTTGCATACTAAATTTGTCCGAAGTCTCCCCACCCAAAATGTCTGACACGTACCCCAATCCCTTAACCCAACCCGTGTTAAAACCTTTTGGTTAACAAGGGGTACTTGTCAGACATTTTGGGAGGGGGACCGGGCCAACGAATTTTTTCCCATATGATGCTTCCCTTTAATCTAGTAATTAATGTAAGCAATTGTCATAGTTTCCCAAACATCTCATTTGTCAAGGTCTCCAAAATCTTTTCATTATTTCTAAAATATTTTTATGAACACAAATAGTACTCTTCAATTTTTTAAATTCTAAAATTATGGGATTGTTTTGGATAGTTGAATATTTGTTTTTTTTTTTTCGATATTTTGAAAACACCCGTAGCTTTAAACGCTTTTTTTTTTCTAGAAATTTCAAAAAGACGTTTTTAAACAGGGATTTGTTAACTACGTTAATCCTGTTGAAATAACTAAAACTTGAAAGCAAGCTGTCCCATTGTGATCAAGCTGTGATAGCTGGGACCAGGGCTCAACTTACCCTTATGTGGTTCCTTAGGTGGCGATGTAACAAGCTGTAAGCTACGCCCATTTCTTACATCCAGTTCTTACACCCGGCAGTGGGGTCCACATGGAGATCTTGTTGCACAATCCAACCATACAATGAGTTGTCCTTTTGACATGATGATCATCATAACAAAAATATCAGTTTTCGAAGTTGCTAATCATATAAAAATTTGACCCAAAATAATGGTTTAATTTGATGGTCTGGATTTTTCAAATTCAAGTCAATTTTCTTGAGGTTAGTCCATTAGGAATGTCGAAATGTCCTGATTTTTTGTGTGTGACCATAGTATGAAAAACTCGTTGCGCAGTTGGATTGTGCAACATGATCCCCATGGTAAGAAATGGGTGTAGCTCTAGACGGACTCGTAACCAACTATTTCTGGATAATTTTCCCTTCCCCATTTAAATCTGGATAATTTTCCCTATTAAGTCCAGAATTCATTTCCCGTCCAGACAAGTGAGAATTGATTTCCACCTGAAAATACGCCTTTATTTTCTAACATGATTGAAATATTTGTTCTCAGTTGCAATCAATCAGCCATTTAAGGCATTTCCCAGCTCGAGAAAATTTTCTGTGCACTCAAACACGCCCTAAAAACCAAATGGCTAGAGGTACCCAACCATTCGTAAGCCACCAACTATTCCATATTCTAAATAATATATCTGGCTTTGTCATTAACTGATGTTATTTACCTCATCGCATCAGTGCTACCCATCATCGGTGACTAACTTAATGGAGTCTTATAGCTGGCCGACTACCATAGCTGTTCAATTTAGGGTCAAGGGTTTTGGCCAAAACCGTCATCTGTTCTTGAGATTGGAAGCTGAAAATAACAAAAATACTTTCGTCTTTTTGTTTTTGAAAGAAACAACTTTTATGTCAAAAATTCCCAAAATAAAGGTTGGGACACATTCAAAAATTGAAAAAGGACGTCCTCCCTAAGTACAGACTGCGGGATCTTCTTTGTGATTTATGTGGTGTGAATCCCAAGGACCATCCAGCGGTTTGGAGTCTTTGGACCATAGTTAGAATTAAGGATCCTCCAGCACCTGTGGAAGGTATACCTCCGAATGGTGCCCAATCACAGAAAGGGGAAGCTGATGAGATCAAAGTCATTATTCCACTAGAGACAAATGAATCTGCGGTGGATCAAAGGTCTCTGATCGAGAAGAACCCCTCACCAAATAATAATGAAAAAGACTGAATCTTTCTTTGAGCAGAATCCAAACATGATAGTGGATGAAGACCAGAAATGCATTGTATATTGGAAGGCATAATTTTAATCGAAAGGGTTAATCAACAGCAGTCTCATTAAGCCTTCTGAGTTCTGATAATTTAACGGTTTATACACTTGTCGGCGTTAGACCCCATAACATCTCTCAGAATACAAACCCCAAATAGTCTGACATCCAAAAGTTTTAACCTCTATAATTAGCACTAAACACCCGAATACGATCCCGCAAGCTGTATATATATATATATAAACAACCAAAGAATTGGGAAATACATGCTAATATACAGCATTTTCAATCCCCTTGATTTTTATTTTCAGGCTAAAAATAGTCCTCTAATTTGGTATTTGAACGGACGGAGACATTGCAACTTAATTTAGATCAAATGATATTGATTGTGAAGGACACGTACGGATAAGCATCAGCCTCGCCTCCTAGACCAGCCATCGCTCCGACTTCATCTTCGGATTTCCAGTAGGTGCTGCAGAAATATAAGTTCAACCAAAAACAACAGGAATTGTCAAAATCTAAAGTAAAGGCCCTTGACAGGAAGAAGGAATCCATGTCTTAGAAAACATAAACAAATATATTTGTAAAGGTGGATAGAATTCACGCAAATGAAACTACCAAGTTGGAATTTAATACCCAAACATAAGTACCGAAAGCAGAAATATGTTTGCAAAATCATTACTGAAAGAGAAAACACTCGTGTCAGGATGGGAAGGCCATAGGAAGGTGTTCTCCTAAGGAATCTCTATTTGGTGACTCACAACTAAGGATTTGACCATCCACTTTGAGACTTTTTTCCTGGACCATTCATCAGATGTTCTCTGAGCATCCTAAATAATGTGATCGAATGGGCTGTTACAATCATCCAATCGGGTCAATAGTTTGCCAAGAAGATCTCATAGGTGGGACTTCTACATGAGCACCATGTGCACAGTACAAGTAGGTAAGACAGTTTCTTCTCATTCTTATCAAATACTTATTACTTCAGTTATTGTTGTTAAACATAATGTATGCTGTGAGGGTTACACAATTGGTAAAGCAATAGTAGTAAGTGAAGCAACTTAAAGCTCAAACTCACACCTGTTTGTGCTGTTGCAAAACCCTTCAAGAATAGAACGTACTTTCTTCTCACCTTTCACAGATGGAGCCAATACTGCTGCCTGAAATCAAGTCCACAACAAATGCTCAGTTAAAAAGTCAAACTTGAATTTAAGACATGGTGTAGGGAAAACTTGTTTACCAAGAACGACGGTGGCAAGCCATATCTTAGAATGCTCTCAACAAAGACACGTACAGCACAGAAGTGCATCCAAGCACTAAAAACCTGCCGTATAAATGCATTCAAAATAAAACCTTGAAGTAAAAATATACTTTACAAACAGAAAACCACAAAACGATCCCAGAGGAAAGGCATAATAATTATATAACTAGATGCAAGAACAATTTTAGGGACAGAAGATAGATCTAGCCATCTACGGTTAGAAAGAAGAGAGAATCCGAGTCCAAATGGATGGGAGAAGGCTGTCTTCTCTACTTGTGAGGTACAAGCTGCACACATGAGGGAGATCACTATTCAGTGGGTGGATCCAACTCCCACCTAGGCTACCTCCTAAATTTAACCAATCAGATCTCCTAATCATTCGATCCATTATATATGTACCCTTTATACAACACAGTTAGTGAGCGATGATTTTGCCCCATCCTCCCATACAGAATTGATTACTGGCCTTAATGAAATTGGTAGTTTGGTCCCATCTGAAACAGTTCACTCTGCAGAGTCTAAGTCCAAGCACCGACTTTTTGACTTGGTTCTCATAATCCAATCACATGCTATAGAGGCAAACCATAGCAGTCAGAACTAAAACAGATGAAATAAATTTCTACATCCAGCCCATACTAACTAAATTCCTACTAGCTTTGTAAAACCACAATGAAATTCAGAATTTTCCCTTCTACCATTGTAGTTTTTCACTAAACTTTCAGCTTCCTAATGGATCATTACAGACTCCTATATCAATTGAAAGAAAAATTCATTAGGCATCATACGTGATTGCACTCCTGATTATTGATTCAAGCCTTAAGCCGTCTGGACATAGACATCATCACCTCTAATTCTTGGTAAAGAAATGCTTTGAACCAATCTTTCTTTCCAAACACATCCTTGGATAGCCACCATATATGAGCCGTATCAATTTCCAAACCACAAATTACCCATCTAGTTATTTGAATGGTTCAAAGTACACGGTATCGTTTCGGTATCTTTCATGGGCGATACCGAAACGTATCGTAAGTATTGTTCGGTTTCGAACGAAACTTTGTGAGACCAAAACGAAATATTAGTGCAAATTTACACAAAAGATGAAGTATCGTTCGGTTTCAAACGAAACCAACCACAACGTATGTAGTTTCGTCCTATAGCGAAACCGAAATGAAACTGACGAAACGTTTCAGCTTCGGCCGAAACTTTGAACCATACTTATTTCACTAGCCATAGATCTGTTCTCAGAAACTTATTGGCAAGGGAGATTTTTGAGACATTTTCTGTTTTTCAGTTTTTATTCATTAAGTAATAAATACCGACTTTTAATGAAAATCTCGCAATATGTTTACAAGAATTTTTCCAACAAAATGAAAAAAAAAAAAATTGCAAGAGACTTAAATTGTCATCTCCTTCTGCATTGCCACATAAGGGAAGTGTGGTGTTCGTTTCTTAGTCTTTTGGGGTTACTTGGGTAATGCCGAGGTCCTTGAGAAAGGTCCTTAGTTCTTGGTCTATTTTGGTTTTTTCTTCATGTGGTAGGCGATTGTCGAGCATTCGCCTATTTGCGCAGTGATGTGTGATAGAGAGGAGGAGGTTCAACACATCACCTTACCTATCAAGGCCCTTATCTTCCAATGGTCTAAGGCCTTCTAGGAATGCAACGGCATTTTCTTTGAAGATTTGGTTTTCAGATGGGAATATTTGTTGTTCATGGGTGATTAATTTTCTATTTATCGGCTTAGATTTTTTCTTTTTGTAGGGTGGTCTTCTCAACCACCTTGCTCCTTGAGTTTTTATTGGATATCTTTTTTCATTTTCTTTCAATAAATTCTTTACTAATCAAAAAAATAAAAAATAAGTTATTAACGAATTTCGAAAATATCAAAAGAGATCTGGAGAGAGTCTAGAAACCATCAAATCCAATTTGTGACAGGTGTTGGGAAAATTGACAAACACAAAACGAACCTCTCCGTAACTGGTATAGCACCACTGCAGAAGAGAGCTTCTCAAGCTTTCCTGATCTTGCATCAATTTTTCCAACTCCCGCTTCCGATTCTCTTGTGCTTCTGGGCTATATTCAAAATCACGAATCTGAAGAACAAGAATAATCATATGAATACGCATTGAGAAGAGACCAACTAGAGAAAAATTTAAATTCTTACTCCATAATCAGTGTCAAATGAGAAGTATTGCATACATTTCACAGGAGCATACCAGCAAATATACTATAAATAGAACCAACTGCTAACCATGGGGTAAAGTTGTTCTGTTAACAGCCTTATACCTGAAATGAACTATTTAGAAAACAAACTCACCTGAAATCCTCTTTCACGTGCACTTGTTTTGAAGTTGTCAGCCACACGACGAAATAGTGTTACAGTGTAAAGAGCATACTCATTGTCCTCGTGCAACTTCTTGGAGGACCTAGGGACCTAAAAGAGTTTGACTTAGTTAAAAATTAGCACTACTGAAGTAAAAAAGCACACTGGAAGCGTCCAACAGTTGAGTTGGTCAGGCTATGGGGGATTTGTACCCACAGACCTGGGATCAAGTCTTTGAGGGGCAATGCCCAAAGACCTGGGTTCAGTCCCGTTCTTAACTTAAGGGGGGTTAGGGTTAGGGGGGAATAATAATTGTTTACCTATCAAAAATAAAAGTAAAAAATCACACAAGAAAAAATAAGCGAAACCATATAAGTTTAATTAATTTAAATATTGGATCAAACTAATACGACTGTGAAAACAAGCATGCACGAAAGAGTTCTTAAGTTTTGAGAAAAATGGACTCGAGGTCCATCATCCTCAGTGAAACTGGGTCAATTGATCTAGAATTCAGCAGTCAAAACCACAGTCCTACTGCGGTTGAGATCTGCGAGACTATCTCACATAAAGTTCAAAGTATGACCGCAGAATGGAGAAATTACCACATAAGTAGTCAGCGTTTCATAGATTGACAACCAGTCCTTCTGTGAATACTTGGGAACAACAGCAAGAAGGGTAATTAAATGTTCCGTTGCGATAATGTCCTCTGGCTGCACTAAATCAGAGAGATCACGGACGGCTAAGCTGTAATAAGAAGAGAGGCGGATCAGCTAACTCAAATCTTAACAAAGAATGCTTCGGTAACATTCCCAAGACAACAACGAAATTATAACATTCCAATGCAAAAACATTTTGAAGCACAACTCAAATACATAAAATTTCTATCCTGGATTAGCGTCCCAAATGGGGCTATATGTCTGAGAACCGATTACCCTTACCTTCCACTTTGCTTTCTATTGATTGCATTAAGCTGACTGCGCACACTGTTGTACTCAGCAACACGAACCTGGCAAAAGTGAGTCAGAAAAAGGCTAAGTTTCATAAGACGAGGCTTCAATATAATCTAATGAAGCTATAAATGAAACCAATATCTATAATTTGCCTTGAGGATTTAGTCTCAGCATCCTTAGACCTACACTTTGGCAAGATTATATAAACACCCAGGTGACCCTAGGCAACAAACCCCCTTGGAACCTAGGTTAGTGAAACCAAGTGACTGGACCCAGAAAATGGAATCTATACATCAAATAGCATATACTACTTAAAATTGAATATGTCCAATACACAATACAATTACACATGTTAATGCACTGTATCAGATAGGTATATGTTGAAGTAAAAAATCTTGCCTCAAATTCATGATTAATAATAAGATTCAGGACAGATTATTTATAATCCACAAATACATCCATAAATCAGTGAAATGATAATCGTAATTTGTAAGACGACAATGATATATGATAGTAAGGAAATGTATTAAAAATAAAGATTCAAAACCAAATCACAAAACAACTAACCAAGCAATGAAGATCAAACCTTGTATATGACTGATGTTGAACTGTAATGTAGCATTAGCTTTTGCTCCTGTCTGGCTCTGCCAAGTCACCCAGGCGACCACTAGGAAATCCAGGCACTTCCTGCTCACCTAGACTGTGGACAGGGGAATTTTCCCCTTCTACGAAAATACACCTGGAATCCCAGGGGTCAATAGTATAATGCCAAGGGCATTTTTGAGAGCCTGCAGCCAAATGGCTACCTTCATTAATTGGCACAAAAATGCCTTTTGAGGTTGTTTGGCCATTTACAAATATACCCATCACAAGAGGAGTAAAATTCCCATAATAGCCCTCACACAGAGAGTATAATGGTAAAACCGTTATGAAAAGTCAGGCGCATGCCTGATATCATTAAATGACAGGATCAAAAGACCATAGCACCCCTTTAAATTAGGTTTTAATGCCTATAATACACTCCCCCCCCCCCCCCCCCCCCCCCTCCCACGCAAGGGGTATTAATGGAAAAGGCACATGTCTCCTTTAAAATGACATTTTATGCCAATCATTGGGGCGTCAGCCCTTTAAACATGTTAAAAAGGTCCATGACCTCCACACCCCTGACGCAAAGGGGGGAAATTACTAAGTTACCCCCTGTGCAATAGATTCGCAATGAATCATGAGCTAATTTGGTGAATCGATTCATGGATTGTGGGTGGCATTCCATGTTACGTATGGTATTTTTTTTTTCCTTTTTTCTTTTTTTGTGAGTATAACTTTATTGAGACACAGAAAAGAAACAACAAAGAACAACAAGGAGCTAGGCATGGTTCAAAGTTTCGGCCGAAACCGAAACGTTTCGTCTATTTCATTTCAGTTTCGCTATAGGACAAAACTACATACGTTTCGGTTGGTTTCCTCCGAAACCGAACGATGCTTCATAAATTTGCACTAACATTTCATTTTGCTTTCACGAATTTTCATCCAAAACCAAACGATACTTCCAATACATTTCGGTATCACTCATGAACAAATATCGAAACAATACCGAGTACTTTGAACCATGGAGCTAGAGGGGTCGAGAAAACCACCTAACCCGCAAAGGCTACCAAAGGAGCCAAAATCGTAGGAAAAAACTAGTAATTCTTCACTATACAATAGAGAATCCCACCTAAAAACAAAAACTTCGAAAAGTATCTACATTCTTTAAAGGTTTTAAACCAAGAAAATAAAAGGATCTTCACAGTGAGAATAATGTGATGGTAATCATCCTCTCTATCATCAAAAGCTCATTGGTTACTCTCCTTCCATAGTCCGCACGATAGCAAATGGAAGCATACTCCACAATCATCTCCCAGAAAGAGAAAAAGCATATAATTGCCAAGTATCGAGATTGTCTCTTACTGTAATACTCGAATTTTTCCTAGACTTGGGTAATAGGATTAGTCTAGACCTTAGTGTAGGCCCATGCTTGTGGCACTCAAAAAAAAATTTCTATAGGACATTTTGGTAATTATACAACCTAGAGTTAAATTAGTAACTTCACTTCCTTGTGTGCATAAATCATAATGGTTAGACTAGCCTGATATCTCTGGCAACCCTATCTCCAAATTTTGAGAGCTCTTAGAAAATTTCTTCCTAGAAGGGTATTTTAGTGATTTAGCTTTTAGAGGGTAATTTGGTCTTTTTACATCTCTTCTTCCTTATTTTGAGTTCGTATGTTCATTAGAATAGTATTCCTTGTTATCTAGAACTTTTAGAAATTTTCTGACGTTGAAACAGGCCCAAAGGCAATGGTATAAGAACTTCAATTCATTCATGATGGATCATGGGTACAAAAGAACGGCTTCAGATCATTGTGTATTATTAAAAAAAAATTATGGTGATTTTATTATCCTTCTGCTTTATATTGATGACATGTTGATTGTTGGACAGGACTCCAATAAAATTGACAAGTTAAAGGAGTTGAGCAAGTCATTTTCAAGGAAGGATTTGGGACAAGCACAACAAACCTTGGGCATGAAGATCATTCGTGATAAGAAAACTAGAAAGCTACGGCTATCACAAGAAAGGTACATAGAAAAGGTGCTTGAAAAGCTTAACATCGACAAAGCAAAGCCAGTCAGTTCTCCTCTTACAAGTCACTTCAAGCTTAGTTCCAAAAAAAGTCCTTCCAATGAGAAGGATAATGAAGAAATGAAGAATGTCCCATATGCATCAATCGTAGGAAGTTTGATGCATGCTAGGGTGTGTACGAGGCCTAACATTACACATGCAGTCGGCGTTATTAGCAGATTTATTGCAAATCCTACCAAAGAGCATTGGGCAATAATTAAGTGGATTTTCATATATCGCAAGGGGTCATCCAAAACGTGTTTATGCTTTGGAGGTGGTAAGCCCATGTTAAAAGGTTTCACAGATGCAGACATTGCTGAGATGTTGACTTTAGAAAGTCCACATCAGTATATGCATGGGGACAGGGGACCAATATCGTGGCAATCTAAGTTGCAGAAGAGTGTTGCTTTATCTACCATAGAGACCGAGTGCATTGCTGCAACAGAAGCTTACAAAGAGATGTTGTGGTTGAAGAGGTTTTTACAATAATTGAATTTGAAACAAGAAAAATATTTTCTTCATTGTGACAACCAGAGTGTCATTCACTTGTGTAAGAATTCAAGTTTCCATTCCAAGTCAAAGCACATTGATATGAGGTATCATTGGATTCAAAATGTTCAACAACAGAAGTTGTTACAACTTGAGAAGATCCAAACTGACAAGAATAGTTTAGATATGATGACAAAGGTATTACCTATAGGCAAACATGAGCTTTGTGGAAGCATACCAAGTTTGAGCATTCCCTTTTTCAATGGAGTGTCCTCTTCATGAGTCAGAAAGGGGAGATTGTTGGGGTTCCCTCCACACGTGGACATGGGACCCACATCTTTTTGGGCTAAAGGAGTTCAAGTGAAGTCTTCCTTTGGCCCCAAGTTATTTAGGCCAAAGTTAGTTGGGTCATTCAATGCAATGTTCTCTCTTCTCTCATAAGACAAAAAGAAAAAGAAATTAAAAAAAAAAAGAGTAGGAAACAGTTTGGTGTTCTTCTCATGATAAGTGAAGAAAAGGAATCGTTGATGTATTTTTCCTCATCTGGTTGGCGAAGTATTGATCCACACTTCTAGTTCATCCTTTTACTAATCTCTCCTAGATTGTCACATGAGGTCTTTTGCAACCACTATTTGGTAAGAACGTTGCTTTCTTCCTTCTGTCTATAATCCACTATTTCTTTGGTGAAGAAAATCTAATATCCAAGAGCTCTCGTTGCTTGTGATGATTGGCATCCTCTAGTTTTGGCTACAGAGGTTGTAACCCCATTATTTTTATAGTAGAAGTTTATGGACTAAATCTCGTGGTTTTCCCCCTCTTATTGGAGGGGTTTCCACATTAAACATCATGGTGCTTCTTGTTCTATTTTTCTCATGCTATATTGTTGGTTATTGCTTTGGTGTATTTGTTTTCTTTTGGTGTTTCTCTTTGATTTATACACAAGCAAGAAAGCCTTGTTTCCCAACAGTTGGATTCTAGATGCCAAAGGCTTTGGAGATAATTTTGTACGCAGTACCCACTAGGGGTGTCAACGGGTCGGTTCCGGTTCGGTTCCTAAGGTGACCAGAACCGGAACAAACGGTTCCGGTTCTTATCGGTTCGGGTACTTATCGGTTCCGGTTCTCAAAGTGATGGTACCAGCACCGGAACCGATTATGTAGTTTTTGTCGGTTCCGGTTCCGGTTTCGGGTATAACGGGTCCAATCTTGGTAATATGAGAATTTTTACACTATTTTTATATATTGGTTCCGATTCTTATTGGTTCGGTTCCGGTTCTTATCGGTTTCGGTTCCATATTAGAGTACCGGAACCGTAACCATTAGTTTCCAGTTCGATTCCCGTTCCGGTTCTTTTTAATCGGTTCCCAAAAATGTGGTACCGAACCGGTGTTTTCGATTCCGGTTCCGGTTCGGTTCCGGTTAAATCGGGTAAAATTGACACCCCTACCAACCTAATAAACTTATAATTGGTAATGTCCTCTGCACTGGTTTTCTTAGTGATCATTAAGATGAATGTGCCTTTTAAAGCAATAATCAAGAAAATTCTCCTAAAACTCATCTACAACCCTTATGAAGTCCTCATCGACCACATTCCGACAGTGTTTATAGAATGCCAAAGAGAACCCATAGGGCCCACAAGCTTAATCCCCCTCCATAGATCTAATGACCTCCAATTGATGACCGTCTATATGAAAGGCAAAAAAGAAGTTACTTGTCCTCCTAACATTAGCCATGCAATGAAAGAACCTGGTGTTATTATCACCCTCTTTGAACTACCTCGCCATTGACTTTTGCTTCCAACAAATCTCCATTTTAACTAATTTTTTGAACTTTCCCTGAAGGTTGGCTCTCCTGCATCTTTCTTCTATAAAGAAGGATTCCACCGTTTCCTTCCTATCTACCAAAGAAATCTCCTCCAAATGGTCTTCATCTTTTTGTACTCTCCCAAACACCTCCAAGTTCCATTACTTGATCTTCTCCTTAAGAGCTTTTAGCTTCTTATGAAATATCGTTCATGTTTTCCCCTCAAACTGAAAAGTACTCCACCAATCCCCCACCTTTTCTATAAAGTAAGTCTTTAAAGCCACATTTTTCAAATCGAAAGGACTAGGGGAGTCTAAATAAGCCACCACAATCCAACCAAATTGGGGCGTGATCAGATGCCGGCCTAGGGATCGCCACTTGTTCAACGCTAGGGAAATGCTCTTCCAACTAGCAGAAACCAATAATCTATCAAGCTTGCACAGAGTTAAATTCTCCTGGCAATTCCAACCACAATATTGCCCTCCACCCAATGGTATGAACATAAGCAAATTCCTCGACATAATCTCCCCAAAATCTCTCATAACCCTAGTGTTACGCTCCCTCCCTTCTTTTCATGCGAGAAATGAATGACATTAAAATCCTCACCTAAGCACCAAGGAAAATCGCACAACCCTGCTATATCTTCCAATTCCTCCCAAAACTAAGCACAAAGAGCACTATCCATGAACCCGTACACTCCGGATAAAAATGATTGAATCCAAGAGGTCACGGGATTTGATACCACACAACAAAGGATTGTCAAGTACTTTTGCCTATTTACATGTTGGTGGATGATCCACCAAATTCCTTTACGATAGTTAACAAAACCTTATCAATAAAGAAGGAAATAATCTCCAAATGCAAGATAATGTAAGGATTCCACAACGAACAAAGAGGATCATTCACTAATTCAGCTCTTCCAGTTTGAAGAACACTTCTGGTAGTAGCAGCACCTAGGTAGGCTGATCTCGGTCAGACTTTGTACCATGATGATACTGAAATTAATTTAGCCCCTTCATTATTCAACCCCTTTAGGATTTGAGAGTTGAAGATATATCCAGAAAAGCATAAGGTGTTTGAGTCTATATTGAATTTGACAGGTATATTCCTCTCCAAAATGATGATGATTACTGTAACCCCAATCAGAGTACCAATAACTTTCCTCTCCCTCCTTCAGCCAACATATTTACAAGAATTCCTAGACATCCACCTTTTTTGAAATTTAAAGGTTCCCAGAGAAGCATATTGGAAACCTAACCTGATCATAGGTCTGTTCTTTCAGTGTAACTTGAGGCCAAATTCACCCACTACCTTAGTAGTTCATTATATGGTATCATGTTCTCTGGAATAGCTTTTTAATTTTTATTCCTTTAATAAAATCTTATGAAAAACAGCTAGAGAAATGGATCAACTAAACTAATTAGAAAAGTTTGAATCAGCACAGAAGATCTATTACCTTGAGATCATCCTCAATCTTGGCTACTTGAACGTGAATGCCGTCCGCAATCTCCCTGAGAGGTGACATCGTCGGGTACCTGGCTTCATCCCATGCAAATCTGCCATTGCGGAACTAAAATTCAGTTCTTTTCATATCATAACAGGAACTTTTCTTCATAAATTCAAGCCATTTACACGACTGTCATTACCTCGTGAGGTAAGTATCAACGGGGACTCCATCGACGGTTAGAGCACCACTCTCGAAGCCCGAAACCCTCTCAAATTCCTCGATCTGACGCCTTATCTTGTGAGATACTCCTTCAACAAAGCTATTCGACTGCACACTCAGCAAATCAAACGAACTTATATAAAGCTAAACAAAAAGAAGAAAAAAAATACAAAAATTCTCGTTCGAATCTGGAAAAACTCACCTTCGAAAGATCGTCGCTGAGAGATAAAAGAGAATCTAGAGTTCCTACACGGAGATTCGGCGTGTTGAACTACAAGATTAAAGAAATAAAGTAACAAATCGAATCAAAAACCACGAAATTAAATTTATCGATTGTTACTAACAGATCTGATTTGAAAATTGAGAAACAGAGACAGGTTAGCGTTTGGTTACCCTGTAGAGAGGAGTATCAAAGGAATGCTTGGAGATCGCTTCCTGCAAACGACTCCATAGAGACGAAGCGGATGTTTGAACCGGAAGAGAAACCACCCAATATCTCGAGGCCATTAAGACTAAGATTCCGAGCTCTCTGAATTTTCTGTTAAACACGATCAGAGCAAGCAGGAGGAAAGAATGTGCTGTTGCAAGGCTTCGTAATAAAGTATTAGCAACTGAGGAGGAGATCGAAAATCTCCACTTTCAAGTTTCAACACAGATGAAGAATAAATAAATAAATAAATTTAATAGGCGGCTAAAATTACCTGCAGAAAAGAGGAAATGACTATGAGCAAGCGAAATGGGTTCTCTACACAGACAATATAGAGACGGAATCTCCACAGTCGGGGTTTTCCTACACGTGGGAGCTGAGTGGTGGCCCAGAAAGGGTCCAGTGGTCCACAACCTAAAAAATGCTTAAATAAAAAAAGTCATGATCCAATACAAGCGCTCGTATCATCTAGTAAGCGATACGAGCCCCATCATCGGTTGTTTAAAGGAAAAAATTACTTGGGGCATAAATCGGAGCTACATGCCATCTATCCAAATAGTCCAACTAAAAAGAATGTAACTTTTCAGATCACTGGACCCATGCTTGCAAGGATCTTGTACATACCTTGTTTCAGCCCAGTGCAAGGTGGATTTTCAGTGAAGAAATGGATGGAAGGGCTCCAAGCTATATGAGAGAAATGGTTTGGTGGACGGTTGACGCTATGCCCTGATGATTTCTATTTCGATAAGTGTTATGGCAACCGACCTGGGACCCGGGACCCGGTCATCAGGGCGGTCTCGATGCAAATTGAGGCTTAAGGCGAAAACTCCATATGAGGCCTTTTTTTATATTTAGAGTCGGCTTCAGGGGGACCCTCTTTTTTCTGACCGCTCTTGGTGTTCGTGTGCTCAGACATGGACTTCAAGAATCCAACGGTGGTTGTCAGCACCAAGCTGGCACCACTTTTTCACTTTTGTGGGCGCTGACAACTACCATTTGATCTGTGAAATCCACAGTCGAGCGTGCGAGAACACCGAGAGAGGTCAGAAAAGGGGGTCCTCGAAGCCTGGGGCTCTCGCAGCCCCTACATAGATCATTTTTTGGGGCTAATGACTGTGGATGTTCAGCCCACCTATAGGTGGATAAACACACTAAAAATCAACTTGATTGATGATTTCTAACCATTGGATTTAGTAGTCAAAAAACATGTTTGAATCTGATCCTAAAAAGTACTAAAATCTATGGCTAGAGATGACCAATCAGGTTAATTTTTGGTTTGTATATCCAACAAGGGGTGGGCTAAACATCCATGTGGTTTGTGGGCTGTGGCCTAAGGTGACCGCCTTATGGTAAAAATCAACTTGATTGATGATTTCTAACCATTGGATTTAGTAGTCAAAAAACATGTTTGAATCTGATCCTAAAAAGTACTAAAATCTATGGCTAGAGATGACCAATCAGGTTAATTTTTGGTTTGTATATCCAACAAGGGGTGGGCTAAACATCCATGTGGTTTGTGGGCTGTGGCCTAAGGTGACCGCCTTATGGTAGACCGGTGGAGTGGCCAATTTCGTCCGGCTAAAACTGGTCGGTTGTCGAAAAATGATTCAAGGGGATTTTTCTGAATTTTACGAAAATATAACTAAAAAATAAAAGGTTGGGTTGATGCTGACCCACATCATTTTTGTGGACAACAAAGTCACCAGTTTTTCCAATTCAACCTACGAGTCCGGTCTGGTGTGGTTTTCAGAACACTGTTTCCGACATCTATCTTAAACGAGAAAGTGCCGGGAGGTACCTGTAAGAACCGTTATGACTGTAGGGAGTCGAGCTTTTGGTTCTGTAACTTCTGTTGTGCTGTTGTCCATCAATTTTATACTGTTTGGCCTTTAGGCCTTTTTTAATAAAATGTTTTCCTACAAAAAGAGGAAAAAATTCATTTGAGTCCAAGATTAGATGGAACAAAAAGGGTAATGATTTTTGATATTATAATCTTTTTTCTACCAAAATACTGTTCCTGGATATATAATTTACGAAAGTAGAAAATGCTATATAACCGCCCACCGTGGGGCTCGAACCCACGACCACAAGGTTAAGAGCCTTGCGCTCTACCAACTGAGCTAGACGGGCTTTTGTTTATACATTTAGTAATTTTTTTTTTATTCAACAGTCATTCTGCCACTAATAGCTGTTTCATCATTCCATCTCGATTTCGCCCTTGCAACTGGGTTTGCCAGTTGTTTTGACAGTTGTCATTCCTATCTACGTTACTGGAGTCTCATTTTCTTCTGTTTTCAGTTCTCTCATCTACTTCACTGAATTATAAAGTACATATATTGCGTTCAACGAAAAATGCCCCTTGTTTGTAGTGCTAGCAATGGATCGGGTTCGAGTCGGATTGGTACTAATTTGGTATCGATCCGATAAGAAATCTGATCGATCCGGACCCGATCGGATCAATAAAATTTAGTTATGGAATCAATCCGATATGATTGGATCGGTTCTGGGTCCGATCCTATATTACGGATAACAATATAATCCCATTAGGCATATATTTAAATATATTTATACAATTAAATATATATTTATATAATATATTTTATATATAATATAGATATCGGGTTTATATCGGATCGGAACAAGGTCGATCCGGTACCAATCCGATTAGAGATAGGATCGACAATATGTGATCCAGTACTGATCTGATAACAAAAAGTAAAGTTCCGAACCCAATTTTTCAGATCGGATCTCGAGTTTGATCTGATCCATTGCCAGCCCTACTCTTTTGCTTTTTCTCTTCTTTAATTTATTCACATGGCATGGGTTCTTCGGTCTTCTGGTTTAAAAAATGTCACCCCTACAAGCACACGTCACCCTCCAATTCATTCTATGTCCTTTTCTTATTAACAAAATTAAAACATCCTTATTCCCTATATAACCCTCAAATTCTTTAAATTGACAAACATTGCTTATTCTTTTTTTAATTTATAGGGGTGCTTTGGTCATTCAACATTTTAACTCAAATGTTAAAACATTTATTGTATCTCGACGTGGCATTTAAACTTTGTCCCTTGAAAAATTTAGATGATGGTGTCCATCATGGACACACCATGATCCATGTGGCACACTATATATTAGAGGTCACTAACCATATGGATGTTTGGATTATCCCCAGATATCCGTACATAACAAAAATTGTCATAATTTGTGACGGTACTCTAACTTGACTAATCTTGTGGATGGTGTTTCTGAGTGATAAGTTGTGTCAGTAACTGTGGGTATGACAAGACCACACGTCACTTAATGAGACACATTCGCCGAGTAGAGGTACGTGGGCTTCCGTAGGTCGCGGACCATCTCGGCCCAGATTCCGACAGGCATACTTTCTTGCCGACACTGTCCCACTATGTATAAGGCATGCCGGGGCAGAGCTTTAACCGTCCTTAACAGAACAGCAGCCGATACTGTCCAACTAAAGCATAAGGCTAGCCGGAACAGGGATAGCCATTCGTCCTAATCGGAACAGCTGCCGACGCCGTCCGACTGAAGGATGAACCCTATTGCAACGGCATGAGCCGGCCATCCTTGTCTGAATGGTTGCTGACATTGTCCGACAAATGGATTGGGCAAGTCGGAACAGTAGGATCGATATTTAACCTTATCTGAACACCTGACGACATCGTCCGATTAAAAATGCTTCACGTCGGAGCAATTGCAGGGGCCGACCAGCCGAATAGAAAAGGTTTGTCACCTGAAGTTGACAGGCAAACGACCCAGACATTCACAATGTCAAACTCACAGAGTGCTCGGATGAAGCATTTCCCTTAGATCAAGAAGCATAACGAAAAATCGTTATCAAAAAATGACGGTTGCAGGCTCCCCAACAACGACGCGCTCCTTGTTGGAGGCCCTATAAAAATGAAAGAAGATCGAGTGGAAAGGGATCACAAAAAAGCACGAGTGAAACCGAAAAAGACAGGTATCAAGATTTAGACCTAAAGTATTTCGATTAATCCTGACTTGAATGTTGGAGTGTTATTTGCAGGTACCACGGCGACCGGAGACACGACGGCGTTCGCGAAGGGACAAGTCCGGAAAAGAAGGAGCACGCCGACATATCCCACAGGATCCTCGGAGGCAGGGTCGATCAGGCCGGGAGGTTCGTCTACCAATCAGCAATTCGTATCCTTGGGAATCTTGCGGGTAAAAGACAAGAATTTTCCCCTACAATAACTATGTTTGAGACTTTCAAAAGGAGACTCAACAATTAGTGTAGGATGTACAAATTGCGATTACGCAATTGACTCATGCCTTTAATGGAAATCAAATTTAGGGTAATGAATGAGTTATACCCAATGATAGAGGTTTGTGAGCTCATATTCCAAGGTTTACGAATAATCGTAGGCGATCTTATGATGGTAAGTCTAGTGATGAAGAAGTTCATGATATAATACTTGAATATGGTGAGCGAACAGGTACGACACAAGATCGAGAATTCTAAGGTAGAATGTCCTTCTTTCAGTGGCAAGCTTCACATTGAGGATTTTCATGATTGTCTGTTGGAGGTAGAACATTTTTTCGATTACATGAGAATCACACGAAGAAAAAAAATTAAGCTTATTGCACACAAGCTTAAGGGAGGAGCTCTGGCTTGGTGGGAACAGTTGCAGTTGTAATTATGAACGTGACAAGTTAAAGCCCCCATTCAAGCACGACAGGGAGGATAAAGTTGTTGAGGATGCCCTTCCTTCCTGTAGATTATGATCAAGTATTCTTGCAACACTTCCAAAATTGTTCGCAAAGGAAATTGTGGTCGTGGGTTGGACTTATTTTCATGGGTTGATCTCAACTGTGAGATTTTGAGTAGTATTTGAGGTACAAAGATCCACGTCTAGAAATAACTAATCAGGCTGATTTTTGGTTTGTAGGTCCACTTAGGGATTGGCCAAACATCCATATGGCCAGAGTCCTCTAATAGCGTGCAACATGGGTCATATTGTGTCCTGTAACTGGAGCCTGTCATTTTAGGGAGGTAACTGAGCCCGACCCTTGATTTAATATAGACATCTAAAAGAAACTACAAAAAACACGGATGACTCTTGCAGGCCCATTGGCCCAATGAATGTTTGGCCCCAACCAGAGTGGGGTCTACACACAAAAAAAATCAGCCTAATTGGTGATTTATGGTATTGTATTCATCGGTAATTACTAGCAGTTGGATTTAAGCATTTTACAGTGTACTCAAATCCAATGGCTAGAAATTACGAACAAGCTGAGTTTTGGCATGTAGGTCTATTGGTTGAGAGTCAGCGGGTGCGCAAGTTTGCCATGTGGTATTTTTGGGAGTACATAAAGGATATGATATCAAAGTTTTTCTGGTTCTTTCCCGGATCAAACACTTCATGGAATAATGTCAAAACATGTACACCCTATTGATGAACGGCCCTCGATTTGCGTAACACCTATGAGACGAGCAAAAGAGACCTTTCTACGATGACAAAAGTACCCTTGCTAAGCTTTAGATTTTCCTTATCTTTCGAGGGTCCCGAAACACGTGCTGTTCACCAACCACGGAACGACACGAGTCATGATTAGACACTCATTGCGCCGCGAGACATGGATACATGACGCACACGAGTCACGACTCACACAAGTCACAACACTCATTGAGCCGCGAGAGAGAGGAGAGAGAGATTCAACACAAGACACTTCGCTTTCCCTGTACATATCTTTCTTTTTTCACCTTACTAAATCGGCAGAGTATTAAGAACCGGATTCTCCCTAGAACTGAAGAATTAGGTTTTGTTTTTTGTTTAGATAGGCGAAGCAGCAGGTTTCCCTCTCTCTCTCTCTCTCTTCACCAAATGCCCCTTCAATACCTTCTTCTCCTTAACCTCTTTTAACTCTTACCATTACTTGGACCCGAGAGAGAGGAGAAGCGAAAACCAAAAGCGGTTCAGTGACACTCGTCTACCTTCTAACCCACAAACACACACCCACTTTCTAGAACCATTATTAGTTACACATCACCACACCATTTCCTTATCCTACGCACCCTTCACTCACTCTCTCTCTCTCACCACTTTCGACCGAATGGCAGAGCTACAGCTACCGGAAGGTCCGATTAACGGTGGGGTCGCCGTCGGAGCTTCATCTGAGAATCCGGGCCCAAGTTTGGTTTCAAAGCGGCAACGTCGGCCGAGCGTCCGATTAGGCGATATTGGTGACCAACCAGCGACTCTCTCTACGACCCATATGTTAAGCGAAGCAAACAATGGAACGATTCCAAGTACCGCCACCCCTCTCAGAAGGATACCGGCGCAGCCGGTAAAACATCCAAGACCCGACCTTTAATGAATTTGAGCAACGGGGCCGATTGCCATGAAGCCTTGGAAATCGAGGATAAGAACGTTTCTGGGGATGCTAATTTGGATTTGATAGCGATCGGGAACCGAAAGGGAAAGGATTTGAAGGCGAAGAGAGGAGTAGGAGGAGTAGGAGGGGGAGGAGGAGGAGGAGGAGGAGGGACGAAGAGGGTGAGATCGAATTGGGTGTTGAAGGTCGATGAAGGAGTGGAAGGAGATGATAAATTTAGCGGTGGAGAAGGTGGAGACGAATGGTACAGAGATTTCGATCCTGATGTTTCAGAAAGCCCTTTGAAGGAACAAAGCCCTATTCACTCGCTGGAAAATACGGCTATCGATTTGCGCCAAACCTCCGATAGGGGACATGGGAATGAGAGAGAGGGCCTTTTTCCGGGGCAGAGGAGACCAGTTAGGGCTAGGGTTTCGGAGAGTAGAGATCATGGTGCAGTTGAATTGGATGTGCCTTCGGATACTGACGCCAGGGATTGGAAGTGTGGGACAAGTGCGGATAGGAATGGGGTTAGTGAGGTGGGGAGGTCTCGGTCTCTTGAAGATGGGGTTCAGATGTGGCTCCATGGGTTAGGGTTAGATCGGTATGTGCCTGTTTTTGAGATACATGAGGTGGATGAGGAAGTGTTGCCGCTGTTGACATTGGAAGATCTCAAAGATATGGGGATAAATGCTGTTGGATCAAGGCGGAAAATGTACTGTGCGATCCAAAAGCTCTTGAAGGGCTTTTCGTGAATTTTGATATAAATTATGGTGAATGTAATTGCAGAAAACCCTCGGCCATGGAAGAAATTAAAATGCATGTCTGAGACGGGTTCGATCTCTTTTTGCCTTTTCTTTTCAATTACTTACTAGTTTTTGAATCAAATGTTTTTTCTTGTTTCTCTTTCTGTAATCCTTTGTACCCTTTGTATATCTATATATATATATCCAGTGCAATTTCCTGTTAGATATGTTTCAACAGCTTTGCCAAACTTTTCCTATGTTGATGATGGTCAGTCGCAAGTGACCACAATGCATAAGAGATTAGAGAATTGGATGAAGAATGTAATGGATCTGATAAAACATATCTATTCACATGTAGACAGGAATTTTTATATTGTTTTGATTTGTTATGTTTTTGGACAATTATTTAACATCATGGGCAACATAAATTTCATTGCCTCAGATGCTAAGTTGTTAAAAATGTTTCCCATGCCTACACATAATTTTTATTTTATTTTTACTTAGAAAAAGCATATTATTAATTTTTGATAAGTTAGAAAAACATAATATTATAGATTTCCTAGAGAGTTTATTTGGTGGGTATAATGAAAAAAAAGGAGTCCCAAGTGAAAATATTGACATTATTGTGGACATGTATGCTGCAGCTGTAACTATTGTGAGAATAGTTGGTGGTGATAAAAGTGAATTTCCAGTTACAATGGGTTTGCACCAATAATTGACCTAAGTTGGTACCCTTATGCACGTTATTTTTTTTGATTGGTACCCTTATGCACGTTATGGATGGATTAATTGGTCCTTTTTCAATGAGTGGTCTCTTTGTTTATATTATATTGAATTGCAGTATTGGTTGATGAGACTAGAAAGAATAAATGTAAAACTAGAACTATGGAGGGATATTTTAAAAAATAATGGTTTAAAGATAAGTAGGACCAAGATGGGATACATATGGTGCAACTTTAGTAAGGACACTTATAAGGATGAGATGTTAGTTAAGATTGATGGGTAATAAATACCTGAAAGCTGTCACTTTCATTATTTAAGTTCTATTATCCTCAAAGATGGAGAGATTGGTGATGATGTGAGACATGAAATCAGCGCTGAGTGGCTAAAGTGGAGACATGCTTCTAGTGGATTATGTGATGTTGTGATCAAGGCGTACCTATCAAACTAAAGAGAACATTTTACAAGACAATAGCAAGACTGATTATGCTTTATGGAGCTAAATATTGGGTAATCAATAAACAACATGATCATATAATGACTTTAGTAGGTTGATTTCATGTTTATGTGAATTTTACCTATGCATTTTATGTTGGTGTGATTTATTTCTGCTCGTCTCATCTAGCATTCTTGGAAAGGCTTGTTTATTAGCTTTAAAGTAGGTTCCTTAATTTTTGGGGACCCCATTTGTTGTCGTCTTGATGATTATTTTTGAGAAGGCATGATTCATTAAGGGTATTTTTGTGTTTCATGAACAGGATGTAGCTTTACTATAAACAATTTTAAGATTTCTCATAGATGAGTCCTCTCTCTGGTTGGCTTCTATTGTAACTTCTGGTATCCTGTTTTGCCAGTTTTGGTATATAGATGATAGCCACCATTATTGATACTGAAGCCCTTTATATGTTCCGATTGCCAGTTTATCACTTTCTCTGTGATGCTCTCTCTTATCTTTTTTTATTTGGTTCAAAATCTTTCTTCCTAGCTGGCACATTTATGTGCTGTAGTGTTTTGCAGTTTAGGAGAAGAATTATCCTAGAGTGAACTTTACATATTCCCATTTCATTCACCCAATCTTCCATTCTAGGAATTCGTAGTGAATAGCTACAATATGCCTCATGGGCAAAAAATGACAATACATCACAAGCACCCTATCTATTAATACATTTTTGCAAGCACAGTGCCCCCAGTGGTGCATAAAAAGCTTGTTTCAGAACAATCCTGTCATGAAAATCCTTTTATTCTTGTTTACCAGCAACTTGGTCTTGGATGGAACATGGTGTGTTCTCTCTTTTGTCAATATTACTCCATGAATGAAACCATAAAAATGATAAATTTCATTTGTTTGTTTAAAGTGTGATTTGATGAAGTATGTAAGCTGCTTTGGTTTTTGTAGTATAGGATACCTTCTTTGTTCAAACCTGAAATTCTCCAAGAGTCTGCCTCGCTGCATGTAATAACCTAGTTATGTTTGTTGCTGAAGTTCCAAGAACCATATAAATTTGCTACATTGCCATATTGGCGATTTTTTTCTTCTTCTTCTTACTACTGGCATGACATAGGTATGTTTTCATGTGAATACACTTGAATACATTTGCATCACTGCTAACATGCCCACGATGACGATCTGTCGGCTAAGGAAACTAAACTTCAAGCAAATGAAATGAAGAAAGCATGCCTTCAAATGTGAAGACACAGAGAATATTGGTAGTGCTTGGTTTCAAACCCCTAGACACAGGAACACCTTGATCGATCCCCATTGGGGGGGGAGGGAGAGAACGATCTGCATTGTACTCCATAGCAAGCCATCGACCGTCAAGTTAACTTAGCACAAACCTAGGAGTTGCACTAAAGACACCCTCCAACAAATATTCTCTGCGGGTTAAATCGATGGTGGTCCCAGGACCTACCCCAAACTGCACTTGTAGCACGCTAGAAGGGACACGCGTATAAGGTCGACAACAAATCTTGGCTTGAACACTTGGTATCACTCCATCGCCATGCCTGTGGATTATTGGTAGGGCGGACGATTCTACCTCTCGAACCAATCGACTTCTTAATTTCCTTCACTATGGTATCTGGAAACACCTTGGGGGCTGAGGCATAGTTTAGTAAGTGCTCCCACCACCACATTTGCAAAAATGATAACGAAGCATAAGTCTCAAATCAAAATAACCGTAGGAGACCTGGACGTCATCAACAAGCATATCAAGCTGTTGATAAAGGGTACCTAAAAACATAGGAGCCAAGGAAAACCGTTTGCCTTGAGTTATCTTGATTGCTAGTGGAAAGAAACGATTTTGAGCCTTCTCACGAGGGTCGCTCTCGAAGATATGTTGGGATAACAAGAACGCAACTATAGCCGTCACCATCAGGAATGAACTCAGATTTTCTAGACTTTTCGGACTTCTCACTCATTCCCCAAAAATGTCATAGCCAACCGGCGAAGTTAGGCCTCTTGGATTCCTTGTTGATGATTTTCTTATTTGAGGTATTGTCATTTTAGCACCACTGCGAGAAGTCAAGAGGTCATTGTATGTTTTGTGCTTATTTGTTGATAAAACCAACCCCGTCAGACCAAAATCCCAACTACGAGAAGCGACATCAAGATTGTGACATCTTTAAGAGAAGGGGCCATTTCTCCCTATGCACATATGAATGTTTGGGAAACACTACACCAATGAGATAGCAAACCTTCATACCCGCAAAGTCCTGCACATAGTTCCGTGGAAAGACAAATAGCCTCATATATGCCTGCCTTCATTAAAATGGAGACAACTTTATGGTCTTTGAAGGCCTCTTTCACCCAACTTTGCCACCCCTCTTCGAGAAAGTAATCTCTATGAGCCAAAAAGAGGGTTATTGTTGCCTTCGGGTTGACAAGAGCTCCGAGTTTGACACCTTTGAGGCATTACGAAATACCACTTGATATTTTTTGGAGGAGGATGTGATCTACCGCGTGCACAAGAAAAAAATCGCCTCGTATCGATAGTGATTGCGGCCCTTCTCGGTGTTCCTCATCTTCAAGAGATGCCACCTCTCTGGACCCCCTTGAGAATCATTATCATTGCCAACAATTGCCCTTTTGCGTCCCATTTGTGTAGGTAACAATTTGACAAGGCAACACACTGTACAAAGTAATGGGGAATTAGCAAAGGCGACAAACAAAAGGAGGATTGGCCAAGTCTACTACGGACAACAGTACCATAATGCTGAATTTTCTGAATATTGTGCTAAAAAAAGGAAAGAGAAGAATAGAGAAAGCAATTAAGGCTTGCCTCTAAGATATACCACAATACCACAATGAACGACTAGAGGGATGCAAGAATCGTTACAAGAGGTGTAAAGCCAACTACCACGATGTCTATCGCAGAAAATTTAACGTCCTAAAGAAAATACCGTGATCATTGACGCCTAGAGAAAAGTAAGCATACCTGCTCATGGTCCTCCTGTTGCAGCCAACAAAATCAATCAACTCTTTGCTAGACATTCTTTCAAACAGGTGGAGGACGCCCAACAATAAAGCCTTCTAGAACCCTTAACGTTGGGACGTTTCATGGGTTTCTACCCCAACTGTCATTGATTAAAAAAAACAACATAGGTCCACAACATCAAAACCTTAGATTTTTCATCACCACGTCCTAACCTTAGCCTAAACTCTCTCATACAGTAACTAAAGCTTATCCTCTCACTTCACAAAATCCTAATAAATTCCTCTCGCAAGAGCAACCAACGAGACGAATTTCTTGAACCATCTTTAAGCTTACCTCGCAAAGAAAGAGACAAGCTCCTCAAGATCGCCAGGTACGCCGCAAAGATCATCTTCTCTTCTTTCATTTTGCTCACAACTCGAATCCTAACTTGTCGCCAAAAGCTTGTTTGGGAGCTATCATTAGATTACAATGTTGAGGGGCGATGGGTGTTAAGATAGAAGCGGATGCTGAAATTGCAGGAGAAGTGGTGAAAGTCCTTTTGTTTTACAGGAAAGGCGGGGGTTGTTTTCAGACTTAAACTCAAAGTGCTCAAGGAAAATATTAAGACTTGGAACATGGAGGAATTTGGGAGAATTGATCAGAGAAAAGGTCTTTTGCTAGAAGAGATGTCCGTGATCGATCAGAAGGAGGAAGTAGAGCCTTTATCCATGGAGGAGAGAACTAGGAGAATTAATTTGAAAGCTGAGTATCAACTGACAATCAAGATGGAGGAAATCAGTTGGAAGTAGAAATCCAGAATAAGGTGGATGAAAGAGGGAGACAATAACACCAAATTTTTTCACAAAATGGCGAATGCTCACTGAAGACATAATCATATTGCTCGGCTCAAAATCCGAGGTAACTGGTTGGAGGATGAGGACAACATTAGGCAAGGAGTGGCGGGCTTTTATTCGGATCTCTACTCGGAACCAAATTCCTATAGACCAAAGTTGGTGATGCAGGACATTTAACCAATACTCCCCAAAAGCCGCAACTGTTGGTAGCGTGAGATTAAATTCCTTTATCTCATAGCCCATGATCTAGGTCTTCGGTCGAACTCTCCTTTGTGGGTCCCATTTCACACAGGCCATCCCACCCCAAGTGTACCCTATATGCGCAAGCTGCCCCACTCGAGCCTGGTGTGAAAATGCCTCTGCATTAATTACCCCTGGTGAGGAGTCTTGAACACTCGACCTCCCGCTTTGATACCACTTTGATGCAGGACATTTAACCAATACTCCCCAAAAGCTGCGACTGTTGGTAGAGTGAGATTAAATTCCTTTATCTCATAGCCCATGATCCAAGCCCTCGGTCGAACCCTCCTTCATGGGTCCCATTTCACACGGGCCATCCTATCTCGAGTGTGACCCATATACGTAGGATGCCCCACTCGAGCCTGGTGTGAAAATGCCCCTGCATTAGTTGGATGGGCTCTCTTTCGATCAGATCAGTTCCGGGGATAGGTAGTGTTTAGAAAGACCATTTGAGAAGGAAGAGGTTCTCAGTGCAATTTCTGAGTTGGCGGGCGATAAGGCTCTGGGTCTAGATGGATTTTCTATAGCATTTTTTAAGCACTGTTGGGATATCATAGGGATGGACTTTATGAAAATAGTGCTTGAATTTCAGGAGGAAGGGTACTTGGATTACAAATCAAATTGTACTTTCATAGCTATGATTCCTAAAAAGCAAAGAGCAGAGGACATCACAGATTTTAGGCCTATTAGTTTGTGTGGGGAGTGTGTAAGATTATAACTAAGATGCTTGCTTCGAGGATTCGTGCAGTACTGTCGTTGGTTATAGCACCAAACCAATGGGCTTTTGTCAGGGGACGTCAAATATTAGATGGGATTTTCATTGCGAACGAGTGTGTTGATTCCAGAATTAAGAAGGGGAATCCGGGAGTTATTCGCAAAATAGATATGGAGAAGGCTTATGATCACGTGGACAGGCGATTTCTCGACTATATGCTAATGAGGATGGGATTTGGGGACAAGTGGAGGTTGTGGATCTGGAAATGCATTTCATCTACTTCTTTCTCTATTTTGGTGAATGGATCTCTAGCCGGTTTTTTCAAGAGTTCTAGGGGGCTGAGGCAGGGAGATCCTTTATCCCCTTTCCTATTTATAGTGGTGGTGGAAGCTTTCAGAAGAATGTTTTCCAAAGCGGTGAGTATTGGAGAGCCAGAGGGCTTTGAGGCAACTCGGGGAGATCCGGCAATCCCACATTTACAGTTTGCAGATGATACTCTAGTATTCGTTGATCCCTTAGTATCATAGGTCAGATTTCTCGGAGGCTTATTATGTTGTTTTGAAGTAGTCTCAGGGTTGCATATGAATTTGACCAAAAGCAAGGTGTATGGGGTGGGCGAGGTAGAGAATATGTCGATTCTGACTAACATTCTCGGGTGCAGAATTGAGTGCTTGCCAACTACATATTTGGGTCTACCATTAGGGGCCCCTTATAGATCTAAGTCTATATAAGATCCTGTGACAGCGAGATTCAAAAAGAGGTTAGCATTATGGAAGGCCAGATATGTTTCTAAAGGGGGAAAAGTGGTTCTCATCAAAAGTGTTCTATCTAGCTTACCTATTTACTATCTGTCTTTGTTCTCGATACCCTGTAGTGTTCTACGTTTACTAGAGAAACTTATGAGGGACTATTTATGGCATGATATGGCGGATTCTAATAAGGTACATTTGGTAGCATGGAAGTCAGTTTGTAAGTCCAAGGAAGGAGGGTTGAGAATTAAAGACATTAAGACCATGAATAAGGCGTTCTTGGGGAAATGGCTTTGGAGGTTCGAGAAGCTCCAAGCTTATGGAGAAAGGTAACGACGGGTAAATATGGGGAGAATCAATATGGTAAGGAAAGTAGAATGGTTCGAAGTGTGTATGTGTGGAGAGGGATTATGAAGAATTCGGCGGACTTTTTGAAAGGTATTCGACTAGGTGTTGGCTCAGGGGAGAGGATTAGCTTCTGGAAGGATGCTTGGTATGGAGAAGATTCATTCCAAAACAAGCTTCCAGAATTATTCTCTTTATTTGAGAGAAAGACCTGGTCGGTTAGGGATTGTGTTGAGGAAAGAAGGGAAGGGGGGGGGGGGCAGATTTAGGAGGAATCTCAATGATTGGAAGATGAAATGTTGCAGTGTGTTCCAACCCATATGACTAACCTCTGATGGGGACCACACCGTATAACATCGCACGGTGATAGATTGGCACATTGTTGGGTACCTCGTACAATTAATCCCCATTGGATGGCACCATACACATTGTGCCTCCCAAACATATGGTGCCGTATACCGGTGCCTTCCACCTGCGAGGCTAAAGAAGATAATCAGATTGGCCTATTGAAGGGTGCCTCGTGCAATTGATTTATAAAATGACACCATACATTATGCGGTGCCGTATACATGTGCCTTCCACCCGTGAGGCTAAAGAAGACAATCTGATTGGCCCATTGGAAGGTGCTTCATGCAGTTGATATATTTGGTGGCATTGCACATTATATGGTGCCTTCCACCCATAAGGTGCCCATTTGGTACTTGCATACAACATTAAGGTGATAGCTTGCTTGCTCAAGGGTTATGTGCTCGCTAATAGGATTTCCATTTTTGTCAAACTAACTATTGTCATGGGGATCAAAGATAAATTGTAGGATTTGTGGGACGAGGATATAAGAGGTCGATCATAGGCAATCTTGTTCACAAAACCACTGAAAATCTGAAACACTTGGGAATGGGGTTCTTGCTTGATCTACCACAATTTGGGTAACACGGAGGCACCGTAGCATGTCATGTTTTTTATCAGAGGGTTGTATTTAAGTGCGACAACGCCACCTCTGATCCATGTGGCACAATATAGACGCACGATGAGAATTGTCAGAAATTTATTACAATCGTGCCCTCCCAATTTTCGAGCCTCCATTATAAATAGAGAAGTGAGTCAAAGAAAAGGAGGACGGATGCCATTGCTGATGTGCCACCCTAATCTTCTACCTTGTTCCTTTCCTCCTAGCCTCTTCTCTTCATCTCCCTTCATTATGGTCTCTTCAACTGTTTGGTCCGCAGAACTTTGGGCTCGGATGCCATGGATTCATCTTTAAAATCGATTTCGGCTATGTAGCTTTGTACGCTGGAGTGATTACTACCAGTAAAGAGAATCGATCACTTTCTCTGAGTTCAAGATCTCTTTTATCCGTTTACACACTTCTATAAAAGTAATTTAACAAAGTTTATATGTCTTCTGGTCTCTCTAAGAGTATCATGAGTCACGACTAGCTTCTCCTTCAAGTTTTAAGTTCTTTATGTAGCTCTTGTTTAGTAATTTATGTTAGTAACTCTTATCTTCTCGAATATCCTCGTTCCGAACTAAGACTTTCTCGTCTTCACTCTTAATCCATCTAACTCGATCTATGTCTCTAGTTTTCCTCTCTCATTTTTGCAAGTTTATAGATGTCCTCACCCTCTCTTATTCCTAGTTTATTGTATAAGCTTTTATGCACTTTATGTTTTGCTTCACTTACTACTCTCTTTGCATTTTTTTAGCACTTACATATTTTTCAAAGTTTTTCTATTTCTTAGTTCGTTGCCAATTATTGTAACATGAGATTTTCTCTTTTTTAATTGCTTTCTGGACTTCTTCACTCCACCACTAAGTTTCCTTTTTTTGTGAGTGATTTTTTCCTTTAGATTCTCCAAAACCTTCTTTTGTCACTGATACAACCAATTGTTTTCATCCTACATCAATTTATTTCTAAAGGACACCACTTCATCTCCTTTTAGGTTGCCGTGAGTGCATAAAAATGCACTCCATCTAAACCGTACATGTGTCCACAACGCGGACATAAAAAAGTCTTAATTAAACATCAACTGTTCAATTTGACATGATACCTCGGATTGCTGGGACATCCTTTGTTATAGGCAGATTCAGCTTAAGCAAAATTCAGCTGAGACCCTTTGTAAGTAGTCACCCACCACTCTATCCTCGGTTCAAACTAAGTTGACCTCGGCTAATCCTAAGCTGATCAATTAGTCTAGATATTTCTAGATTCTACCTAATAAACATAACCTACTCGTCATCATCCGTTTTCACTTGTGTATCAGATGACCTATAATAGACAGTAACCATTTGTCACGTAGCCGACGTGCAGACAACTCAAGGGAATTTACATTGAAGACGTGTCCTTCTACCTCATTCTCGGATCATGCAAGTCAACAAATTTACGTACTATCTTAGTCCTATAAATAAAGTCTCAAAATTCAAGCCCTTTGGATTTTAGAACCTTAATCAAATCTTTTGGGTTGAGACAACTTGTTTTTTCAAATTCTAACTTGATCGTCAGAGAATTTTATGCACCTATTTCTTGGTGGTCCATATATTTTGATATGATCGAAATCAAAGGATTGAGGTGTGTGGTTTGGTTATTTGTTCAAAATCTGACATCACATTCTTTGGCACTGTCTGTGGGAACGATTATTACATTTATACTTATCAAAATAGTGCACCTTCATTTGTTTGAGAGGATGGCTAGGATGAAGAAACTTGTGGGTGCAAAACAATAACCCAAGGCTCTCCTCGTCCTTTGGTCCAAGCTATTTGTAGAGTGCAAGGGCTTGTCCTTCGAAGACCTGGTGTTTAAATGGGATTCCATTATGTCCAAGGGCTCATAGGTGTTTTAATGTTGTTCTTTTGTATTGTGGAGGTCTCCTTGACCTCCCTTTCCTTTCTTTTCTGTACCTTACTCTTTCATTAATATATTACACCTTATCAAAAAAAAAAAACAATAACCCAACTCAGTTTCACAAATCACCTGAATAGGATAAAAGGGTCGAGATATTAAAATCCGAGAATCAGAGGTTGTGCTGTGTGATCAAGAGTATTTTGAACAGAGTTTTGCTTAAGGAGATTCAATTCAACAACTCAGAGTTCATACATCCCGAACCCTTCAAGAGACAAATGATCAAAAGTCCGTACAATCATCTGCCCCTCATAGTAAGACGAATACATCATCTTCCCTGCCTTGGGCTGGAGGATTTTCTCCTGTTTCACGCCTTTTGCATTGTGAAGGATCTTCAGATAAGAAGAAAACAATCGTTGAAGCTGAGAAGATGAAGAAGGAAATTCAAATGTTAGTGTAGAAAGAGGACGATATGTTGGCCCTTATAGCAAGTGCTTAGAGTTAGCCTACCGACCAGTATGCGGTGAATTTTGAGATATGCGTTCTCCATTCATACAAGACATCACAACAGTTGAGTTGTCGAGTTCCACGCACATCCCTAAATTTGAGATGTTTGATGGAATGGAAGATCCTTTTGAACATCATTTACATTACCAACAAATGGTGGTCTTACCGGCTAGCCGAGACACTATATTATGTCGACTCTTTCCTAGCAATTTAGGAGGAAATGCACTGATATGGTTCCATCGACTTTCGAAAGGCTTTGTTTTAAATTTCGATGAGCTAGTAAATGTCTTCTAAATACAGTATGCTTGCAATTGAAAGAAGAGGTTAAGTACTGACGCAATCTTTTCACTTGAGCAAGAAGTCGGCAAAACCATCTGAGGATTCTCTTGAAGGTTTGGAGAATTATCAACCACCATGTCGGCAGTAGATGAAGCCACTGCAATCGTTGCCTTCAAAACTCAATTGTTGCCTAATAAAGAATTATATGCTTCATTGGTAAAAAGTGACTTGATTTGAAGACAAATGTGCCAACTTAGAAGAAAAAGAATTGTTTCCCCCATGTAGAGGATTTTTTTGCTAATACTTGGAGTAGAAGCTCAGTCAATTGTGGTTGCAGACATTAAGCTGAAAGTTGGTGGTTGCGGAGGTGCATCTATACGCATAAGAAGTTGTAAACAAAATTGTGTGACTTATCATGTTGTCTCTCCTAGTAGATCGCTTCGGCAGTTTATTCCTCTGAAAATGCCTCTCCACCAAATATTGGCTAGAATACAAGTGGATCCACATCTAATGGCCGAGGTTGGTTAAACTACCCGAGAGCGGTGGGAATCTGAATAAATTCTGTGCATACCATCAATATCGGGGACATGATACCAACATGTGCCATTCTCTTATGCATTCGATCCAAAATTTTGTCGAACAAGGAAAGCTAGGAATGTTTATCGCATTACAACCAACTGCCATTAGAAGTGAAATTCTGCCTTCCAGACCTGAGAACTTAGCATCAACTTCAAAAGCCCAAGTCTTGGGCGCTATCTTTGTCATCAATGGGCTAGTCATGTTTGGCATGGGCCGAGTTCTGTATTATACTCATTGAGAACAAGGGCGTCCGTAATGGTATGCTGCAAGATAGATTTTTTAGTAGTACAAGCACGACCTCTGGAGTAGCCCGAAGGGTAAGCCATATTAAGGCGGATTCATCATCCGTAATGGTATTTTCCGACCAAGATTTGATAGGGGTTCATCAACCCCATTATGACGCCTTAATAATCACGTTAAACATTGAAGGATGGAATGTAAATCGAGCATTGATTGACTTGGGGAATGCTGTCGATATATTGTTTTGCCCCACATTTGAAAAAATAGGCCTCCAAAAGCAACAATTGAGCCCAACCAAATCTCCTCGAGTAGGGTTTAATGGTTTCACCTCTGAATCTTTGGGTGAAATACAATTGATAAGATGGAACCGTTAGTTTACCCATCATATTTGTCGTGATGGATGTCCAATCCCATTATAATGTCATTGTTGGGAGATGATGGACCCATGAAAGAAGGCTGTCAAAGCAACATATTATCAAGTGCATCGCTTCCCAACTCTTTGAGGGAATAATGGAGATCCATGGAGATCAAGTAACAACTCAGCAATGCCAACTGATTGTTGCTGAGTATGCCCGTGTTTTGAGTAACTCTTCAAAAATGCTAGCCAGCGTCAATTCGCAAAATGGTTGAAGACTTAATAGCTAGAGGAAAAAAAGCTGAGTTGTAGCAATTACAGGCTTCCTCTGACTCAGAACAGAGAGACATATGACCTAAAGGCCAGAAGGATCCACATACCATAGAGCTTGTGGACAATGGTGATATGCCCGGCGAACCTCGAGTTACTTACATCGGCACATCACTAAATTCCTCTAAGAAGGTTGAGTTGACAATTTTACTTCGGAAAAGTAATAAAGATATTTTTGCTTGGTCATTCGAGGATACGCTAGGTTGGATTCCGGTGTTGCTCGTCACAAACAAAACCTAAACGATCCAACCCGTCAGATAGAAGCTGAGAAAATTGGTTCTGCGATTTTTTGAAGCCGTAAATTAAGAAGTCCAAAAGCTGCTTGATGCAAAGTTTATTCGGGAAGTCAAATATCTTGATTTGGTTGCAAATATTGTGGCTGTGCCGATGAAAAATGGTAAAGTCTGAGTATGTATTGACTTTACAAACTTAAATAAAGCCTGCCCCAAAGATAGTTTTCCCCTGCCTTAGATTGAACAACTAGATGATGCCACGGTTAGACATGCTCTTTTATCTTTTATGGATGGATACTCGGGATATAATCGAATTCCTTTGAATCCCGAGGTTGAAGAAAAAAAACTGCCTTCTTCACTAACCGAGGCTTATATTGTTATGAAGTGATGCCGTTTGGCCTGGAAAATTCAGGGGCCACTTATCAAAGAATTGTTACCATTATGTTCCAAGATATGTTTGGCAGTTCCTTGGAAATGTACATTGGTGATATGTTGGTAAAGAGAAACGAAATATCACGACATCTAAAAGATCTCGCTTGCACATTTGCCCGGTTTAAAGAAGCTAAAATGCGACTAAATCTAGACCAAATTAAAGTGCTGCTCGACATGCCCTCCCCTGGTAATAAGGAATAAGTTCAAGCACTAACTGGTTGAGTAGTAGCATTGAACAGATTCATATCCAGGTCCGGGGATAAATATTACTCCTTTTTCCAATTGTTAAGAAAGAAGAAAGACTTTGAATGGGGTCTTCCAAATGTGAGTCAGCCTTTCAGCAAATTAAGACTTACCTCGGTCAGCCTTCAATACAAACTACGCCCGAGGATGGAGAAATTTTGAAATTGTTCCTAGCAGTAACCAGTCTCTCAATAAGTGCTGTCTTAGTCCGAGTTGTAGGAGGTAGAGAATAGCCGGTATGTTTCATCAATAAAACGCTACCTGGTAGCAAGGTAAAGGTAAATTATTCCTGACTTGAAAAGCTTAGTTTTGTTGTTATCTTTGCAGCCAAAGTGGTTACGACCCTATTTCTATGCTCACACAATTCAAATTATTACTGAGCATGCAATTCGAAGTATCCTGAGTAGTCCTGACATCTATGCCATGGATCAAATTATCAGGTTTTGTTGGTTTCGGACAAAACCGAACAAAACCTGGTGAAACCAATTTGAAACGAACGAAACCTTGAAAAATGGCTTAAAAAAACTCTAAAAAAATCTCTGATGATTTAGAAAAAATAAAAACATATAAAAGCAATAAACTTTGTAACAAACTACTTCCTACATTTGGTTTATACCCAAGAAAAGTGACTTACAATGCTATTGGTCTTGTAACCTGCATTCCAAGTCCTCACTCTCATTCTATTTTAATATAGCACCGCAAGTAGCTATTTTTGAGTTTCGGCCGAAATGGGTGAAATCAACAAAACTCTTAATTTTCAGTCGAAATCGACCGGAACCCTGTGAAACCCAAAATCCCATTGTATCTTGCCTCGCCTTAGGGCGGAACTTTTCAGTTTCGTCTGAAACTCTGAACCATGTTATATACTAAGAAAACCATGCATCTCTTGTTGGAGTTGGAGACTTGGAGTAGTCTTGCACTTGATGTGCTGAGCAAGAGCAATGAAAGGTGCTCTAGACTGAGACTAAGTGGCTATTATTTTTGGTTACTTGAAGCAAAATGTCTTGTGACACGTCACACTATGGAGTTCAGCATATCCTCTGTTTTGCTGTCTTTAATGTTCTAATCTTATGTGGGAAGTTGTAAATCTCTGCAGGTGCTGTGACATATTTACTTGGCACTTATCATAAAGAAAAAAAAAGATATCTTTAGTAGGCAATGAATATACTTTTTGGTTGAGGGATGGGGGAGCAGTTTGTCCCCTCAATATTAGAAATTATATTTGTCAAGTGTGATTGTCTCAAATGGATTGAAATTGTCACTCATTAGTGTGTTGACATCTATAGCCTCTAACAGAGGTGAACTGTTGAAGATGTCTAAATGTGACAAGCTGTGAAGATGTGAAGTTTAAATTAGTTGGAATGTGGAATTGTCTGTGTGTAAAAGTTTCGGAGTGTAAGCTTAAGACACTAGTTTGACTTCCTCTTCTCTCTCTATTCTTCTCTTCCTCTTCCCATCTCAAAACCCTAATTTACATTTCAGTTTTTAATTTTGGCACCATCAAGATAAAGTATGGGCAGGTCTGATTGAAGATCAGTGACTGGGTATTGAATATATGTCGGAAATCACTTGGTTGAATGGTTCGATCTTGTGCAAAGGGTATATTTCAGGAGAGAAGCAGCTGAATCAACTATTCACGTTCTTTTAAGTCTGCCATCTTATTATAATCATTTTTACATCTTTGAATATCTGCTTTGTCAACACTCTATAGGGGCCTTTAAAACATAGTATTCACTGTAGGGATAGTTCATCTATTGTGTCTTCAGTGGGTTGTCCTTTGTCCCAATAAGGTAGCAAGTAGTAGATCTTAAAGGAAAAGAAAGTCATTAACTGTTGGAACATCACTTCCATTCCAGTAGTTAGAAGATTAAGTCTGTAACGATTGGTAATTGGGATTATGACATGGGAGACTGCCAACTTAAGTTTCAAGGTGAAATCATTAACCTAATTTTGTGTTCCCCTTGTATACATAATTTTGAAATCATTTGCCTCTGTTACTACTATTTTTTTTTAACGTAGTTCTATCTCAAGGATAGGTACAAGCTGTCTCAGTATGTTGGCGTTTGGTTTGTGTGTGCCTTAACTTGCTTGTTTCCCATTTTCGGTACATTTTTGTCAATGTTTTTTATTTATTTATTTTATTTTGCATTGAAGCCCTTGAATTCTGTTGATTTCTCTGGGACAATTCTACCATGCTACCCTTTCTTGAACTGAATTTCAAAATCATGTTAATTGCGCATGCTTTCTCCCATTTCCATAGGAGTTCAGAAGCTCTTGCATTTGGATTTCATCATTGGTTGTGAAGAAATTGTTCTGTGCTTATCCTTATATAGTTTCTTTTGCAAAACGTGATTATGCGTCTCGATTAGTGACATAATAAATGAATACTTTAGTAATTTGGAGTTTGTTTATATTTGGATGGGATCATTTCTAGTAATTTGCATGCAGTTGTGAATATGGTTGGTTTTATTTAACTGTTTTGTTGATTTTATTGAAGGAAGTTGCTTGTAGATAAATAATCTGTTGATTATGTGAGAAAACAGAACAACCCCTATTGGCTGACTCTAACCATCTGATCTATGGCTTTTACGTGTTTTTCTCCTTGCCTGTTACAAAGGGACTTAAGAATGCGACGGTAGGAGTGCTAATGTGCCATCACGCCAGATTTTATGAGAGCGATTCTTGTTCTGTTCATGCCCCACCATCTGCTGCTGTTCATCGAGGGGTGACAGCCTCTCATTGGATATTGTCAAAAAATTATATTAACTGTTCCAACCATTTGATGAGGTTCCCTACTTAAGTGTAACAACGTGGCTACTGATCTACAACAGAGACTCATTATTTAGAAAATAACTAGGATCATTGATCGGACATTGTCAAGCATATGTGCTGTACGATCATGCTTGAGAGTAGCATCGCATCGCTTGGACTGACTAGCACGTGTGCTGTACATTGAAGAAGAAGATTGGGTCCCCGCTGAACTGGGATCTCCCCATGTATACCCACCCAATTTTTGGTAGGGCTGTCAACGGTCCAGGTCTAGGCTAGGCATAGCTCGGGCATGTCTTTTTGACAGGTTTAAACTTTAAATTAAGAGGTCTGACTGGGCCTCGCTTGATAACTGTTTAGGAGCTGGCTTGGACCGGACCTTGTTGGACGCAAATCAATTTCAGTATTCAGTCTCCTGACATAGATGGATTAGATGGGCCTCGAGCCCGGGCTCCGATCTGACCTTATGTTTGTAGATACCTGAGTCGCTGACAGGCGTGGGAAAAAAATTATGGTCGCGAGATGCGTGAAAGTAATGTGAAATTTCAAGAGCTTCCATAGCATAAAAAAACTTGGATGTTTGTAGGGTACCCATTGAACAGAGGACATTATTCAAAGTAATGAACATATGCTGCAATTCCCTTGAAGAATGAATGTACCATGAGGGGAAGGGAACTGGGTCTTGTTTTTAGCGGATCTTTATAAGGGTAAACATCATTCACAAACTAATTCATTGAAGATCTGTGGCTTATGTGGTGGTTTGAAATTCATCAACTATCAAATCCACCTTCAGCATTGTTTTTCTCAATGTATCACAAGAAATATTAGCAAGTCATTGCTTCAAAGGCCTTGCTTTGTTCGCTGCATGGGGATGCATTTAGCACTCCAGTGCAAATGCGGCGAGTTGCATTGCAGTCACTTCCCACGTTTTTTGGGCTGCACATGCATCTATTTTCTTAAAGAGTTTGCAAGGGCTTGGTGGCAATCACTTGCACCCCAACTCATTGCAAAAGCCCATATTTCTAGTTCACAGGCATAAGCTCATTGTTAATGAATTTTGTATAAACTTGTGTAACAGGGATGGGTGGAATTCACTAAGGCCCTGCTTGGTTTGCTACACGGGGTGCATTTTGCACAATTGCAAATGTAGTGACTTGCGTCGTAATCACTTACAATGCAAGTCGCAACTGTTTGGCTCACGCCTTGTAAATAGATGCAAACGAAGTTTAGCTGATTGGTTGGTAGTGCCTTGCAAAAGAATGCAATTGGTTATTTTATTTCTTGATTTTATAGAAAAAAATAAACAATAAAATTATTATTGTTATCATGTTGTTTTTATTATTATTATTATTTTTTTTAGGGGAAAGCTTGGGGTTAGGCGCCCTGACCGACTATGTCAAAAATGAAAAAAATAAAAAAAAAAGATTAAAAAAAATAATCACAGTTATTATTATTAATAATATTTTTTGGAAGAAAAAATGTTGAGACCCACTCGCACAGTTTTTGGGCTGCACTTGTTTGTATCTATTTTGTTAAGGAGTTTTTCAGGGCTTGGAACCCACTTGCACGACAGTTCATTGGCATATCTCCAACCAATCACTTGCAATCCCAAAATTGTGGCAAGTGAGTGCATTGCAGTCAATTTGCTATGAACCAAGCAGGGCTTAAATGTCTTTGGGCTGTCCACCTTAAAAATTAGATGAAGAACATGGAATGAATTTAGGGCCTTGCTTGGTTCGCTACACTTGGGTGAATTATGCACTGTAGTGCAAATGTAGCGACTTGCGTTGTAATCACTTACAATGCAAGTCATAACTGTTTGGTTCACGCCCTGTAAATAGATGCAAACAAAGTTTAGCTGATTGGTTGGTAGTGCATTGATGCAATGGATTATTTTATTTCTTGATTTTATAAAAAAAAAATGCACAATTATTGTTATCATGTTTTTATTATTATTTTTTGGACAGGAAAGCTTGGGGCTAGCCGGCCCCGACCAACTATATCAAAAAAATAGAAAACTAAAATAAAAAATAAAAAGATAATAATAAAAAATAATCACAATTATTATTATTATTAATGTTTTTTGGAAGAAAAAATGTTGAGCTAATACAATGCACCCACTTGCATCAGTTTTTGGGCTGTACTTGCTTGCATCTATTTTTTTAAGGAGTTTGCAAGGGCTTGGACCCTACTTGCACGGCAGTTCATTTGCACGCCTCCAACCAATCACTTGCAATTCCAAAATTGTGTCAAGTAAGTGAATTGCACTCAATTTGCTGTGAACCAAGCAGGGCCTAGATGTTTCCTGTTTCCAAAGAAATTAGGCTCTACTCTTTTGAACATGTGATATTTTGACCTCAAAATTATGCATATAATTTAACATGCAGTACGAATTAAATGTGTGAATTGAAGCATCGGTCATCGGGTAGTTGGACCCATATAGTGTTGGTGGTTATTCCATGTGTTGCTATTTTTTTTTATAATCTTTCCATTTATTTAATTCAATTTGATACTTTTTGTCAAACAGGTGTGTGAAGCTTGTCAAAGCAAGATTAATGAAGATTCAAGGTGCTTTCTATTAATATTAAGAAATAATTTAGTATGATTATAAGGGTCAAGCCTTTAATCAAGTAGTTAGAATTTAGCGATCACAATAGAAAAGAAAATTTGACTCACACAAGCGCCCAACGACTTCTATTCGCCTGGGCCTAACATATCAAACAAAACGGCCCTGCTCAAGTTGTGCCACGTCAGTAAAAAAGCAAAAGCTCTTGTAACTACCAACACAATCGCAACCCTAGTTAGTTGGTTTTGATATTTTTTTCTTTTTGAAATTGAGGTGACGTGGGGAAAGCTCCATATGGCCATTTTGTTTGGTCTGTGCGGCCCTGGCGGATAGAAGGCACTCCCCTCACATACAAATACACACATAAGGAAGCTGTGTTGTTGCTCATGAAGATAAATGAAGTGTCTTATTGACTTGATTGGATGATTAAAACTTTCTATCAAATGAATTGTTGTTCATCTTGGATTATGTTATATTGATTATGAGTTAAGTGGTTTAACTCCTAATGTTATATCAACATTATGCTCATGCAACCTTATCCTTCCTACATGATACTCACTCCTAGTTCATATGTTTTAGGGGATGTTTGGTAACAAAGTTTTTAAGGTGTGAGGTGACAATTTAGCTGGGATATGACTTTAAAGCATCTCCAAGTCCAATCAGCGTTTCAAATTTCAGTTTCAAAAAAACATCTTCAAATTTTAGGATATAGAGACACTCTCTTAAAAAGTGTTGACTTTAATCAGCACCGTCTTGAAAAGATATATATTTTTTAAAATGATACAAAAGATAAATATCAAAAGTTTTTAAAAGATATTACATATTTGTTGATTTTTCAAAAGGACATAAAAAGTATCAAAGTTTTTAAAAAAGAACAAAAATGATAAAAACAAAAATTAAAAAAAAAGTAAAAAGTGAATCTTTGGATTTGACGCCACGAATAGTTTATATATCTGATGTCAAAAATAGGGATATAGAGTTCAGCTTCAAATTTGGTGTTGGATATAAAACCTTAGAGTTGGATTTTGCAAAAGCATCATCATATTTGAAGATATAGAGCCCGGTTGGAGTTGCTTTTAGGGAGTAGAGATAACATTTTGAACTCCTTGCACTTAAAAGTACAAAATCCAATGCTAGCAAACTCCTTGAACCCTGATCGGCTTTTAGGCGAGTAGAGATAACATTTCGATCACCAAACAGCCTTCTAATATAATGAATGGGGCTTGGTGAAATCTATTTACGACTTACCTTCGTCGACATCACATCATCGTGAATGCAGAAGTGTAAGCACAATAACTGAAATTGGAATTAGTAAATAAAAAATAAACAAAAGATCAAGCTGGGATGGGTTGGAAATACATGTGGAGGTGATTTTATTAAACCTATAACTGCTACATTTTTCGGGTATTTCCAAACTATTTCCTCAATGAATTAGAGAAATAAAGAAAAAGAAACAAAACTACAAAACCCCAAAAAGAAAGAAAGAAAGAAAAAGAAGAAGAAAAAAACGGAAGAGATCAAGGGTTGTAATTTAATAATTATACTACATGAGGGGGGAATAAATAAATAAATATTCATATTAAGCACTCCTACCGTAGTGTAGAATCATGACGTGATCTGTGGTTGAGGAATTCGGAAGCAAAGTCACCGCATCCCTCGAACTCCATATGCTATCTCGAACATGTTGCAACGTGAAGAACGGTAGAAGCTGTTGCCCTCTACATCTTATCTCTATCTGTTTCAATATAACACCAAATAAATACAGAAAATACCTATTAAAAAAAGCCACAACATATAGATAAAAGAAAAGAAAGCCATGAATCCATATCCAAATATCTGTGTTCAAGCAATTATTGTCAACAAGGGGGTTGGTGAGATGGCGAGGACCACGCCGAGTTCATTGAATCCCCCCTACGCGGCCACCCTTAAGGCTTCGGCTTATCTGGTGTGTGGATGAGGGGGTTTGCACGTGCCCGAGGGATTTAGTTGGGTGCTCTAAGATGCCCGGATACCCTCGTACCCAACAAGAAAAAAAATGATCAGAAGGTATGATGAATTGACGATGATACCCACTTCCCATCACCACCACCTGATTAACCTGATCATAGATTAGAAGGTGGCGAAGCGAAACTGCCCACGATTCTAGTGATTAAACTTCAAAACTCCGATGATCAAACGAAAAAAAAAAAAAAACACCCTTATATTTGAATGATTAACATTAACATACGAGTCATTATCATGGTAAACATATGATTACATCTGGTAGGTCGCAAGCTACCGTCGTGCCGGTTCCATGGCCATGGATACCACAATGTGCACTACACATGTCACATTGAGGATCCCATATTCTTATTGGGTATGAGAACTTTTTGAATAATACATCACCATGTGGTGTCGCTGTCCGATTACTGTCCGATTACGATCAAACGATGATTATTGCTAATGGACCAAATAATTTAGTGTGGTTGCTAAGCACTATACCATTTTTTTTGCATATTTTCTCTATTTATTTATCGTTATATTATTGAGTCATGCTTTGTCACAAGCTTACGTCTTCCATGCGATTCTATATGGGGGAGATACATGGCAATTTATCTATCTTTTGTAACGTCTACTTTACCCATCTCTCCCTTTCTCTCTCTCAACTTTATTTTTTTTACTCCAAGAGATTCCTCCAAGACGTAATACTTCGGTCAGCGGTCAGCGACGGAAACCAACCATTCGAGGCTGCCCGTCCCACCATCTCAAATTCCCCGGGTTTAATGATTACAAGATCCACCCAGACTTTGCTAGTAAGCCAAAATCATGAACCCTTAGACTTAATTAGTCCTCATCTCTCCCCCGTCCCTGCGCGTTCTTTATTTCTCTTTTGCGATAACAGGAGGCGGATCCAAGAAGCACGGCGATGAATCGGCACGAGTTTTCTTTTTTTCTTTCTCTTTATACCTAACATGTAATCTCATGCACGTCTTCCTCACGTTGCTATCTATCTTTCAAAAACCTTAATATGCAAGTCTATATATTCCTCAAATCAATTAAAAATGTTTTTTTTTCCAAGTCCCTAAACCTTAGATAAACCCTCTAAACCTCCTTATTTATGGTGTTATTTGATCACATCAACTAAGTTATTATCTGGGTTTTTAATTGTTCATGCATTCCTTTCACCAACATATATATATATATATATATATATATATATATTTATTTATTTATTCTCCTCTTCACCTACTTGGAATGATTCTGTTGTAGATTTATCCATCATGCATTGCTTTCCTCTAACCTAATATATTTTTTTAAAATTTACCTTTTTTTTTGTTGGTTGTGGATGAGATGGTGGGGACTTTAATATTACAAACAAAGTGCAACAATTAAGGTTTGATTGGCTTTTTTAAGCATAATTCTTACTTATTAATAAAGAAAAGGAAAAAAAAAGCGGAATTCTTGGGTGGCGTAGGGCTTTGGTTGTGTTGGATGAAAGCATATGAAAAAGAGAAAAGAACGATAACGTTATCATGCAGATGAGTGTGGAAAAGACAGGGTCCGCGTGTGATCGTGGTGTCCCTACAATAGGATTTGGGATGTGTTAATACATCTTTTTTTTTTTATTTGTTAATGAGTGTCAACAGCATAATCAAAGTTGAATATATGTTCTAGAGCTTAAAGTCAATGCACTCCATGTAAAAAAATAAAACCACCCAACTTGAAAACATCTTTTTGTTTTTCTCTATTGATTAATTCATTCTCAAGACACTATTCATGTCCTTGGAATTTTTTTTTTCTTTCTAAAGTCTCATGCATTGCCTAATCAGCACATGACATATATACTAAAATGTTTTAATGAGACTAGCATGAACACAAAATAATTAATGATGAACATTGATCACCTGATAATGAAGCTCAACAAATAGATGGATTTGAAATCTAACCACCCTCTTAAGATTGTTCTTTAAAGGAAGAGAGAGAAAGAGAGAGTTTCCGGAATTTACGCGATATATATGATCAAAGTAGACTTAGTTTCTTAATGCATATGATATGCATCTCATGTTTCACATATCCACTTATAGATCTAATCATTGGGTACTTAGTTGCATGCCATGTGTGAAAGGTGAGGTTTAGCAGTATGAGAGACAAAACAACACTTCCTGTGTTAAATTCATGTTCCTACTCATGAATTTCACTGGGCCATGGATATCCCAGAGATACGGGGACTGCGCCTAACGATGCCATGATCGGATTGACCTTAAAAAAAAACTTTTTCTTTTTAAAAAGAAAAGGAATGTTTATAGCATACATGCTAGTTCATTCCTAACTAGTTTATTTCTAGTTTATAGCTTTTATCAAATGTACTGTTGTCACAGCTAAATGACAGTGATCAAGATTCTATCAAGCACACCGACTAACATCAATTTATCATAACAGACCTCATTGTTATAATTTTTTTAATCTTATTTTATTTTTTCCTTTCTTGTTCCTCTATTTTTTTTTTTTTTTTTAAAAACTAGTTTTGAAGATTCATAATCTGTCTATTAAGTTAATATTTCTGATGTCTGAATACTAAAATGTCATAGATTAATTAACTCAATGACCTATAAAACAAAGGATATAATTATTTTTCATTATTCTCCATAAATTTATATGATTCCAAGCATTATACAAAGGATTTGTGTCTGTAACTACATTGAGAGAGAACCTAATATTCAATATTGTTTAAATTATTAAATTGACAGGTGGACACAAACATGCAACACACACACAGCTGAAGGAAAACCTGCAATGCTTTACCAATACTGTGTTGGTCAATCTCACACACTATTGGGAAGTTATATGAAAGTTTAGTTTAGAAACCACAAACTAATGTGAAAGAATTAAACTGATTCCCTGACGTTTTGATGGAAATTAAAGCCATTACAGAGATTATTAGCAACCTATGATATGCAGTTTTTGAGAGTATATATAGTTGGAGAAAAATGAATTCCTTTTTCAATGGAGTTCTACTTTTTCTCCATGAAAGGAAAAAAGACAAAAAAAAAAGGAAAGAAAATATTATAATCAGTATCCCTTCTTGCTAGTTCTATTGCAACCACAGCTACTGTTACTTGCTAAACTTCACGATTGAAAATCTAAGAAAATACCCAAGAATTTTGATCTTCGCCATTGGAATCAATTAGAAGATGGGTTTGCTATTAAGAAGGGAAAAATAAAATCATGTATTTTCAATTTCCATTTGAACCTGTACTAATTGAGATCAAAAGACGAACGTTTCACGTTTAAAGGCCAATATTTGATCTTTGAACCAAATAGAGCCAAACCTCTCGATTTGGACTAGAAAGAAGGGATTCGAGAGAAGAAAATAAAACGTGGTTTACCTGCTAGTTGGAAGATGAAAAATCTATGATCATATATAGCTCTCAAAAACATGGTTTGCTCTCTATAGAAAATAGGTTTAATTTGCTCATCAGTAAAATGAAAAATTAATTTCTCAAGAGTTTCCTCTTCAGTGCTTAGAATATTGGCTTTAACTTATCAACTGTTACTCTTTCACTCATTCGATCATGAGTAGCAAACCCAAAACAGTTGTAATTATAGTCATGTAAGTAATTGTTTTTTTTATTGAGTGGCTAGATGATTACATTAACCCATGTATGGATAAGTTCCATAATGTGATTACAAATGAGAAAAAAAATCCTGATCTTTTTATCCTCATTTAATGATATTTACAACAAATTATTCTTATTAATTATAACTGGTCTATCCTTATATAATCAAATCAAAGCAGTTTTAGTAGTTATAAGCTGATCAAAAGGTTGAACTTCTCTTGTAACTTGATCAGATAATGGCACTTTTGAAGTTTTTTATTTAGGGTTAGTAATGATCAGGATCAATGTTTTAAAAACTGAATTAATTAAAGAACTTAATTTGTGTCAAATTAATCGATCGAACTGCAGTCGAACCCAATTCAAATCGGTCGAACCAGTTGTGATGTAACCTAGCCTCTAGTCTATATATAATTTATTGAAATGGAAATGCAATAATGACCTATGTGAATCCAATAAACTCCTCACTCTCTCCTTCTCTATTGTTGACAACTCCAACAACTCTCTCTTTGCCTCACCATTGGTGGCAACTCCAGCAACAAAAAAAAAACACACAGATTTCAGCTCCTGGTTAATCTATTATTGGGAAACCAACCGGAAGACCATGGCTAAGGTTCCCAACAAGAGCCTGTTTATTTTAGCCTATTGTAGGTTATCTCGACTTCTCTAGCTTTGGCCTGTTTATTTGTTTTGGCGTTGCCCTCAATAAAGCTTATACCTATATGAAAAAAAAAAAGGTTCATCCAACAAGGGCTTTGCTTCTTCCTTATTTATTTATTTTTATTTTTATTTTTTAAATTTTAATTAGTGCTTCTTCCTCGGGTTTTAACATTAGGGTTTTAGGATCGCTAGAGAGACAACGCTGGTAACCATATTGTTGTAAGGTGGAAAATCCACTCTAAATTGATCCGTAAACAAGAGAAAAAATGAGAGAAACGTGGAGAAAGGGATTGAGAAAATGTATTGATGAATAAGTGATTGGGATCTCTCAATTGGAGACCGAGAAGAAGAAAAGAAGGTCGAAGCGATGGATTTGGTGGTGGGACTCCTTAACCATTTAAGTTCGCAGGTGCAAACTCTTTATCGTGCAGCTCCTATGTTGATAATCTCCCACCCGAAGACGATCCAAGGTAGGGGAAGAAGGGGAACAAGCTCAACTTAAACTTAATCTGGGGGAGATGAATTTAACCTTAAGAGGAGAAGCTAGGCTTATCTCTTGCAATTTTCTTCACAAACAAAAATATATTTCTCTAAAAGGGGTATTTATATCAAACCTCTAACCCTATGATAAATCCAAGTCATTGGATCACCTTAATAAATTCTAACCACCTTAAAAATACTCCTTCTCATGGACTGTTGGCTTCAGGGTCCTCCCCTAGCTGTATTACATCACCAATGGTTTAAGACGTACACCTAGCCAAACGATCTTCAATGCCTGCAAATCTATTGTTGTTGAGGTGTCGCTGGTAAAACCTTTTCATTTCAAAAAACAAAAAGGGAAAAAAAAAATCTAAATTTGGTACTATTGGTTCATGGCCGAATGGTTCTATCAATTCCCTTAATTAAAGTCAAATTTCTATAAAACCCTCTCCTATTTCAAAAATCCCTCCCTCCCTACTTTTTTTTTTCTATTGTTTTTTGGTAATACCCTACTTTCTCAAAAACTTCACAAAAACATATTTTGATTGAGTTGGAGTTTCATTTGTTTTAGTAGATATGTACATTTGTCATTAACTGAAGGTTTGATCGGTTTACCAAACCACCAAATTCAGAAAAACAATCAGTTCATTAAATAAGACCCTATTTAAACTAATTTTTTTTAACAAATCCGGTCGGACCTGGTTGGACTGTTAATCCGGTCCGGTTTTCAACACTGATTAGGATCAATGTTAGTCAATCAGTTAAGCTATACTGATTAGAATTATAATCTTTCTATTTTATAATTGTTCCGTTTCTATTTTCTTCGTGTAATCCTCTACATAAACTGTAAGAGGATTAATGTAGTGTTGATCTAAAATTAATTCTCAATAAAATTATTTTTTTATTATCAAAACGTTGGACGGGTAGGATTTTGTAGGATAGTCATGGTTTAAAAATTCGTTTCGGAGAAATATTTCATTCAAGTGAAAACCAAGACAAACTTTGAAATAAAACAAAATATTCTCGAGATATTAAAAATGGCGAAACATGTACATTCTGAAACTTTCTGAAACATTGCAAAAAATTCATGCATTAATGGTCTAAATAAGTTTCAAATGATTTTTTTTCCTGATTGTATTGTATATATCGCAATGTCTTGGTTTATTCTCGGACAAAACAAACTGAGATGTTATGAAACATTCCAAAACGGACCGAAACAAACCGAATTTATGCTTGTTTCGTTTTGGTTCTCTTAAAATCCAAAATGTTTCATACGAAAAATTACAAGATTTTTAAACCATGGATAGTATTACAATAGGATTAGCCCTATAAAAGCCATAAAGAAAGAGGAGTAAGGTATTTTTTTGAAGAGATACCAGAGAAGATAGAATTGAGTTGCGAGAAGCATAGCCTATCCTCCATTGGAGCACCTTGCTTTCATTTGTATTGCATTAGTGAGAAACCAAAAAGATTCTGAAGCATGCATGCACAGCTAAAAAATTACGTCTCAATAAAATTAATGAAAACTGTTATCCAATCTAAATTATATATGCAAATGCTTTTATACTTAAAAATTAGGAATTGTATTCAAAACATGAAGAAGCAAGTTTTCGGTATAAGATTGATGCGCTGATGATTGAAAATAGTGAGTTAATGAAATCTTCAGCTGGAAATGTAAGTGAAGAAATTGATGAAAGAACAAAATTCGACGTCCTAGGGTTTGTGTATTAATGAAGTTTTTTTTTGGGCAAGACTCCAAGACTGTTTTTCTTCTTTGCTTATTTGTTTTTTCATTTTTCATATTTATCTTCTCTTATGAATATGTTTATGTTAGGTAGATCCCATTACTGTTTTATAACGCTTACGCTCCCCCGACAAATTTCCGATATTTGTGTAGGTTAGCTTGCTCTCTCTACGACTAAATTTTGTTTTGGTCTACTACATTTCGTTGTTTTTTTTTTCTTTCGGGTATTTTTCTCTTCAATTTAATGTCCCCAAAATGATAAAAGGTTACTTTCCTGTGTATAATGGAGTGATGGAAACAGTTAAAGCTCATTTTCTCCACCTAATCCCCATAATCAACCATAATAACTAACTAAACATGATGCTAATAACAATCTAAAAAAAACCCATTTCCCAGATTAGACAAACACTTACCTCCTAGGTCATATTACAGGAATAGATTATGATCTGATAGGCTAATAATATTCCATAAAGGTCACAGAAATATACTTGCCACCTAAATAGGTACCACTAAAAATCCCTTTTAGTTCTGCAGTTTCTTTCATGTTTTCCTTCTAGCACCAACACCAACCATGTAAATAGATAACTGGTTGGTGTTTCGTTTTTGGGTTCTCCCATGAAACCTTGTTTTATCAATTTTATATTATGTGAGATGTGTGGTTTATACGAGAAATACCGAAAATGGAGCAATATACAAGTTACCAACCAAGAAAAAACCAAAATAAAACCTGCAGTAATGGTTTTAAATACCTCTGACTCGCTATTCAGTCTCAGCTTGTTAACCAGATACTTCATCAACAATCGAACTGTCATCCTCCCATCTCTGTAGAATTCAAAAATTAAAACAGAAAAATAAACACAACACCCACCCATACACAGATATACGAACCAAAAAAAAAAGATAAAAAGAGTTTTACTTGATTCTCAGGTAGCTCTTGGGTATCTGAGGCAAAAATGGTTCTTTTTCTCTGCATTAATTAAAAAACCAAGATAACCCATTAGGGGAGATAAGAGATTGAATCATAAAAAAAAAAATTAGGAGTTGGATTTTTCTTTCATATTCTATCTTTATCTTCTTTCTACTCACTGGTTTTGTGATGCTTGGAGCACGAACCAAATACCGGAATGTGGTCTAGGAGGAGGTTCGACAACTCTAACGTCGGAGCTCGGACCAGCAATATCTACGCCGGGGAATTGAAATGGCCGCGAATAGTACAGACCTGGTGGTACGGAAGAAGAAGAAGAAGAAGCTGTCGGATTCCATGGATTATTTGGAGGCCTGCTATATCCCCATGTGACCTCCTGCCGAGGTTGCAAGAACAAAGGTTTACTAATATTAATACCACTAGTAGTATTGGAAGCCGGTCTGGGAGGCCGGCAATCGGGAAAATGGAAGTTGGGGGCTAAAACTAGTTGTGTATTGTTACTGCTACCACCAGGCAAGAGATCGAGTTCGACCAATCCACCTCTTTGTGCCATGGGCTGGACCGGATTATCGAGCTTGAGGTCTGGACCGGTAACGTAACCACCAAGACCCAATTGAAGCCACCTCTCATCATTCCTCTCTTTTTGGACATCCTTGGAGCTAGAGCCCGTTTCATTTACGCTACTGGTTCTCGATTCATCTTCGGCCATGTGACCAACCACTAGATCAGATCCTAAACAAGCTTCGCTACAATACTCATACCCCGCTATTCGACTCATAAGACCAAAACTCCCCTTGTAACCGTCTTCACAACCAGCAAAACCGTCGTATTTTTTTTGTTGTTTAAAGAGGTTTTGAGCAGGAACCATGGTCATGATATCGTAGAGCTTGGAAATCGGAACCCTCACGACTCCGATTCTTCTTCTTATCTTCGTTTTCGATCACAACATAAGCCATGGAATCGAAACGTTTCGAAGCGGTTTCTCAAACAGGAAAGAGGGATCCTCCCTTCTAGTTTCCATGGTCGACCAAAGAGAGGATACCCATTAACGAAACAACGTTGGTTTGTTGTTTCATCGTAAAAATAACTGAAGACAACAACGAAAAGGAACCTTGCAGATCTCCCCTTCCATTAATTCTCTTAGTTTGTAAGCTTTTGGAGGTGAAATAGTTGAGAGAGAGAGAGAGAGAGAGAGAGAGATGGTGGTCAGTCAGTTATATTAATTTTAATATAAATTAAGGGAGTTAACTGTAATTTAGAGATTAATAAAGAAAAAATAATTCAAGGACAGGTTTCTTGGACAAAATTACAATAAAGGTTCACCCTTTTAAGGATATCACCCAAAGGTCCTTTTCCACCAAAGTTGTCTCAACTTAAAAAACAAGTACACCTTGTGATTTAAACTTATTACGTAAGATAACTAACTTACACTTAAAGGCGCAAGTTAGAGACAAGGAACTTAGCTTCAGTTGGTCTTTTCTTTGGGAGGATAGTGTGCATTTGATTATGTATGTGGGCCCATCTAGCTAGAAGGGACATGATCAAACATCAATGGTTCTGATGTTGATTCTCATATCAAAGGTTGGTGCAAATGTGTTACACTATATCATCCTTATATTTGTAGCGTACGAGACGTAATAAAATAAGTGTATATTGTGTTGTGCAATTATAAAGAAATAAATGTGCTTTATTGGTATATATGTATTAGCTATGATGGCGTTTTTGCTCTAAGCCCGAGGAATCAAAACACAACGACGTGGCTGTGTTGGAAAAACGTTGCAAGGCATGTGCCCCCACCCTCCCCTGCGAAACTGTACGGTCTCTAAATTGTCCAATTCCTCGACCAGTAGCGACTGATATTTTTAGTTAATTAATGGTAGGAGTGTTCAAAGGCATATTTAGTGGGAAGCGGTTTCTGCCTCTCTTCGCTGCCTCTCCTCCTGAAAAGCTGATCACTTTATTTCCAGCCCATCAAACCCCCTCCTCTCTATCTCTCTCTCTCTCTCTTCGTCTTCGAAACGCCATGGTTACGAGGAGTCTTTTATCTTATCTTTTAAGGAGTCTATTGTCGATCATGTCAACTGAAAAACTTTGGAGTGGATGAAGAGAACTCTCTCTCTCTCTCTCATATTATTTTGTGATAAGCTCTCATTTTCTTGTCTGTTGGGGAAAAAAAGTTTTCTTCTTATTGGAAAGATTTTATATATTTGTTAAGGAGTTGAGTTGGGTGGTGTGGCCTTTGGTGTCTTTGCATGGGCATGGAAGAATGACTTAAGCTTGGAATGAAAGCATGAAACATGAAAGCAATGGGCTTTGAATGAGATATCTTTCTACCAAAAGTCTCCCTTAAGACATCCCTCTCCTTTGTCTTCTTCTCTTGAGCGTGTCAACTCACAAGTGGCTCGTGTGTACATCTCTGTCTCTATCTGAGTATATGTGTGTGTGTGGGTGATAGGAGTTTCTCTAGTAAATGAAGCCAATATATATGTAACTTGGACATGCACTAGCCTGTTAGCAAATGACACACAAGACCTGAGATGGTTCCACATGAAATTTTTCTCTTAGAAAGATAACATAAGGCTTAAAGGTGTTTTTCTTTGAAGGAAAGTGTTCATGTTATATGGATGCATGACCTTAAATACCAATTTTTAAATCTAAAACCATATAGTTGTAGTGTTTGCTTTCATCTATACCTTCCTCGGCCATTTGGCTAAGACCATAATTAGTGCTTCACTATGATAAAGATTAGGGCTTCACTTTTTCTTTTCTACGCAATGGATTAGGGCTTAATCACAAAAAAACAAAAATTGAAAACAACATGAAAAGAACTCTAATCTATGACTAGAATTTGAGCTTTGTTTATGCTAATTATCTCTCTAAAAATATCTTGCAGTACCATGTTTGCCCTATCTATTATTACATTTAAAGCCCAAATCGGGGTTGGGGCCGGCATGCCCCCTCACACGGAATTCATAAGACGCTCACCTACGCAGAGCAGAACTGTGATGATGGAGGTCCATCATCAACATTGATGACAGACGACTGTGTGGGCCACACGGTACACTCTTAGAGATTACCGACTGTATGGATGTTTGGCCCATCTCTAGGTAGACCTACGTACCAAAATTCAGCATGGTTTCTAACCTTTGAATCTGAGTATCCCAAATAATGCTCTAATGGTAAAAAAATTAATCATGGAAAAGACTCTAATCCAACGAATAGAAATCACTGATCATGTTGAATTTTGGTATGTAAGTCCATCTAGGGATTGGGCAAACATCCATACGGTCAATGGCCTCTACGAGTGTGCCACGTGGTTCAAACTGTAGTCCGTCGCCAACGTTGATAAAGCCCCTACAATCACTCATGTGCAACGCACGTGCCCCCCCTAATGTTTTATAGAAGGGTCAGGCTTAGGAGTCCCCCCTTTTCTGATCCCTCTCGGGAGTTGTGTTGTTGACCATAGATTCCGAGAATCCAACGGTGGTTGATAGTGCTGAGGTGGCATCACTTTTTCACTTTTTGCAACGCTATCAACCACTGTGGCCGAGAACATGACTCCCGAGAGGGGCCAGAAATAGGGAGCTCGCGCGTGAGCCTGACTCTTTATAAAATGGGTCAGGATCAGGGGACACATATTTTCACAAAAAAAAATCGTCGTGATCCAATATATGAATTATAAGTGTTGGAATGGGATGATTTTGGGTTAGGATGGTCTCTATGGTGAGGAGATCACCCTCACAAAAAATTCAAATCATTCTGAGATTCTTAGCCTGGTTTACAATATGCAGAATCATGAACCGTCTATTTTTTACCATAACTTAAAATCACATTTGATGGGGTTAGAAATTTCAGAATGGGCTGATTTTTTTTTTTAAGGGGTGATCTATATGATGAGGAAATCATCTTCACAGAAAATCAGCCATTGATTAACCTTCCATGTGGGCACACCAAAATTGGTGTGAAATTTTGTGTCAAAATTTTGAACTTTGAAATGATAAAGCAACTTAAGCTTCAATTTGAAACCCAAGGTAGAAAGGTAAAGTGAAAAAGAACGTTGTAGTAAGGTTTTACTTGGGAGATGGATGATGACTTTTACTACTAAGTAAAAGGGTAAAACCCCAACAACAACCAACCAACCAACAAACTAACCAACCAACCAAACACCCCCAAGAGAAGCGAACGAGAACATGTATGCTTGTCTACTTAACAAATAGAACAGTTCAGGAATGGGAATTATCAGAGTCCACGCAATATCTAGCACCGTACCATTGGGACCAATTTATATTAGCTTTCAATGTGCACGTCCCCATTAGGGAAAGTGCCTTACCCTTTCCCACTAAATAAAAAGATAGGACATGGCTTTAATTTCCTCGACCTAGTCGTCATCATACCATCATCATCACCTCCACCAAGTAAAAAAGAACAGTGTTCATTAAGAGGACGTCCTCCCTAGGCCTACACTGTTGCATCTCCTCAGGATACCCATCTATTATCCTACGGAGAACGTCCTCCTTGACATGACAACATCCTTCATTCTCTATGGGGTACAGGGACGACCCCTCGAGAGATAGAGAGAGAGTAGTGAATATAAGTATATTTGCATGTGCATGCATGTGGTCTAGTAAGTGGATGTGTCAGGCATGCGAGTGTTGGGGGAGAGAGCGAAATTAGGGTTTATGATGGGGGGGATGTGAATTTTTTTTTACCATGCATGGGGGGCGGGTGAAGGAAAGTGTCAGGTTTGTATGCACGGCTTACATGGGCTTTCAATGAATATTTTTATTTTTATTTTTTGTAATTGGGCTTTCAATGAATATGCATCTATGTACTTCCATCCATGGTTTTAAAAATGGCCGTTTATATGGTAACGCCCCAAGCCCGTTTCCGTTAAAACTGTTTAAACACGTTTTAACGGTTTTGAAAAAAACGGCCGTTAAATCTGTTTAATTCTGTTAAAATCTGTTTAATTTTCGTTAAAATCCGTTAAATTCAGTTTTTTTTTTTTTTTTTCAAATTTCAAAATTTGAATTTCAGCGCCATTTCTTCCGTTTTGTTCCTTTAAAATCCGTTTAATTCTATTTTTTTTTCATTTTTGCCCCTAGCTGTTTCAGTCTGTTTTAACGGCTGTTTAAACAGTTTACACAGTAACGCCCCCAGTCTGTTTAACCGTTAAAACGGCCTCCTTTAAACCTTGCTTCCATCTACTCTTATTCCATCTGCAATAAATTCGGGAATTATAGCTTCACTCCACTTAGAAAATAATAACTACTAGGGCATGTTTTAAAAAAATGACCGTTATTTTGCAGTTGTTTTCTGTTTTTCCCCTGAGCGTTACAATTTGTTATAACGGAAAAAACGGTAACGCCCCCACTCCGTTATAACAGCCACTTTTAAACCTTGGTTTAGATATGGTGCTGAAGCGTTTCCACGCAACGAAAACCGGCTTAGATTGCACGCCCAAAAGAGCGCTACGTAACACAGTAGAGTTCTTTTACAAAAGCAATCTAGAAATGTGTGGATCTATGGAAGTTTGGTAGAATGCATAAATCGAAGGTTTAGATATTTTTAGCCATCTAATAAGGAAAACCAACACACACAGATTTTAAAACACGCCTCGTGCTTATCTGAAGATAACATCTTTGTCATAAAGACCATGACTAATACCATGTTTCTGACTTTTAGGGTTCAAGGGCATGTTTGGGTTCGGGCCCTACCTCTCAAACGGATCGAGGGATATCTGCCCTTTTACCGGGGATGATAGCAGCCAAACAACATGTTAAGAACCTGCAAGGGCTGGACGCAAAAAACCCTCTAAAGGGGTGTGACTACACTTTGTATTTCCATATGAGCAAGTGGAGAAAATTTATGAAGCAGCAGGATTTTTGAAGCGGCGATCATGCGCCAATGATTGTGTGCCATATATACCCATGGTTACCTATGCCTAAACCATGGGTAAATGTGGTACGCGATCATTGGTGCGCGAGTCCAAGGATGCCATGGATCAAAATTTTTGATCGAGCAAGTGAGTACATGATTATATATGTAAAGGGTCCCACCTTCCATAAACTCAAGAATTGAGAGATTTCATGTGGATTACATGCATGATCAATTGATTAGATAGCCTTATTTTGTCGTTTGTTTCCTGATTTTCATTTATGATGGGACTTGTAGAATGCTAAAGAACACATTATTCTAATGTTAATTTGAGGCAGAGATCTTAAATAAGGAAACTATATGATGGTGCTTAGCAACTTGAAGGTTCATGGTGTGCCGTTACATCCTGGCTAGCAGGACTCATGATCCGGCAATATCGATTACATTTCAGCCATCCAAGTCTTAGGATACTTTATCGGATTAATTCAGATAATGTTGGAACAACCATGTCCACTTTTCCTCATCAACCGTCCATGATAATGCGTGGTGGTGCTTTTTAACCGGCCATGGTGGTTAAGATGTAAATATCGCAATGTTAAAAGTCATAGTTTTGATCCCATCTCACCTACCATCATAATTTACGGAAATAAGAAAACAACAACACTGGTGTCCAAGACGGATTGGCTGATCGAGTTGGAATATATTTACAAAAGCTTCATTTTAATAGAAATATCCATTCCTTATTAGACTAGAGAGATCACAGTTTCCTAAAGAATTGGTATGTCGTCTCGAACGAGAGATGCGCCGAGACGGTATTAGATCGGACCGATCCTGATCAGGATCTGTACGTAGCCTCCGATCGCGAGACCAATCCCGAGATTTTGCCTCACCATATAGCTAGAGACCATGCATCGTCACCAATTTTTTGGTGTGAAATTTTGTGTCCCCTGATCCCGATCGACCCTTGTTACCCAAGGCATAACCTGTTGAGGATGGAATGGAACCATGCTTCTAGATATGTGAGCTTGGTATACAGTAGGCCTAGGAAAGGATGGAACGTGAGTCATGCCGATATATTGACGTTTGGCATGCATAAACAATTCTCATGTGACATGCGCGCACTTAGGTTTCATGCTTTAAATCCATGTAGTTTAGAAAGGGGGAAGATCGATCCCGGCCTTTTTTGTCATTTCTCTATTAACATGAAGACATGTCTTTGACACAAAACATTTTCTAAAACAGTCAAAAACATGCTTATGGTCCTCAGATGGATCGACTGTTACTTCCAAAACAGTCCAAAATAAATATAATCTATATGACCCATTTAGTGAATTCACATGGATATATACACATATTATGAACACTTCACACATAAAATATGATTATTTGATTCCAAGTAATCATGAGTTCCATAAATTTTTTGGGAGAGGATAACTTCTTGTTTTAATCACACAAGACTATCGTGCTGGCCGGGACTAGTAGGGCTGGCAATGGATCGAGTTCGTGTCGGATTGGTATTGATCCTATAAGAAATTCATTTGATCCGGACCCGATCAGATCAATAAAATTCAGTTTTGGAAGTGATCCGATATGATTAGATCAGTTCCAAGTCTGATCCAATTCAATCCGATTATATATGTATATAATATATAATATCTCTAGGCATATATTTAAATTATATATGTTTAAATACCTTTAAGAAATTAACTATATGTCATTATATATATATCGGGTCAATATCAGATCGGCGACAGAGTCAATCTGGTACCACTTTTATAAGAGATCAGATCGACAATCTGGGATCCAGTACCAATCCTATAACAAAAAGTAAAGGGTCAGACCAGAATTTTTGGATCGAGTCGGAATGGATCGATCTCCAGACGGTGGATCTTATAACCCAACTGGACGGTGGATCTTGGCCACTCACACCCAATTTTGGCTAACGTTTTGTCGGCGAGTGCCGTGGACATGGGCCACCCAGCCACGTACTACCAGCCACCCAATAGTATATAATTAATACACTCCCTCCCAAAACTTTTATTTTTTGTAAGCCCCTCCCTGTACATTTTGAAACCCTCATAACATAATCATTATCCATGACTAATTATTCTCCCCTCGATTAATTTTTAAACATGATAAAATATGAATCAATTTTCGATAGACACATAATGTAATTGCAAAGGCAAGTTATTATTAGGAATTTGTGTATTTTTATATTTATTAGGTACCTAGGTCGTCAGGACTGTGACCTCAGGGTCACGACACAAACCCATCATCAGTTGATCTGCTGACTTGACCTTTAGAACTCGCGACTCAATATGACAAGGTTACTGTTGGGCTCACAATGTGGGTTAGGGTCTTTCAATCTCTCTCTCTCTCTCTCTCTCATACACGCATTTCACACAAACGTATAAACTGTATACATGCTTTATTTAGCAATATATCTTGTGAAAGAGACTAGTAGTCTTTTAAGAGAAGGGTAGGGACGTAAGTCCCTCCTACTTTCATGTAAGGGATATATAGTGCATTATAAAATGTTCCAACACTTGGTTTTTAAAATCTCTTCTTGGATAGTTTTCGCATGTCTACTCTAGCTCCTAGTGGGTTGTGGGGTCTATATGTGAGGTGATCATTCCAAACTGAAAAAAAGGGGGCCAACTTTCCATAACCCTCCTTTTGGTTTTGCACTTTGCATTGCATGTCCCTTCTCAATGGGAAAAAGGCCTCGCTCTCACGTCTACAAATATTCATTTCTTTCTCTATAGACGAAGAAGAAGATCAGTACAGGCACGCTTGATACGCACGCACCCTGCTTGCATGTCACTACCGCCTTCTAAATATTCCCTTCCTTTATTTTTATTTTTTTTAAAATGGCATCGTCCCACTCACTAGTCACCATTACTGCAACCTCATCATTCCCAATTTCATGTTTTGGGGCCTTTTGCTGGCTGGCTGATTTGTCAGATTTTCCTTTCTTCTTTACACACACACACACACACACACTCACACACACCGGCCTCCTTACTTTCTTCTTTATATCATTATATATATTATATATCTTCTCTCTGTGATTATTAGTATCCATAAAGCTTCTTGCAATTACACTCAACTTGACTTAGAAACCACCTTTTGATTTTCTTTTTCCTTTTCTTTTCTTTTCCACTACTCTCTCTCTCTCTCTCTCTCTCTCTCTCTCTCTCTCTCTTTTTACACACACTTGTTTGCTTACAAATTGATGGGTGGGGTTTCATATCCACTGTTTACTGGGTCCTACCCCTATTAGATATGTCGATCGACTCAATTCAGAAGATCTTAATCATCCAATCTGTCATTCTTTGTATTGAACAATAGGTTTTCCAGGACCCACGATTCAGATTATAGGGAGAGACGTGATGATGTTGACTCTGAATGAAGATACAGACGTTGTATGCACTGTTGGATTTGCCCCTTGAAAAACGTGTTATTTAAATTCTAGTGCCACCTGTAATTGGACACAAATTGCATAAGTTTGTGTGACGCGATACGCCGATACCTTAGAAACTTAATTGTTCGGGAATAAAAGCAAAAATTCGTCTGTTCGTCATCTCTCTGTCTCAGCAAACTCCATCTCGATCTCTCCTCCCTCTCTCTATACTCTGTAACCTAAAGTTTTGTGGGTTTCATCGGCAAACCCAAAAAATTGTGTGTGGGTGTGGATTCAGAAGTCTCTCTATCTGCCACGTGGCATACTGTTCATGGGAATTTTTTTTGGCTGAGCATGATATATATCTTAGATCATGTGGGTCTAATAGAAACATGCCATGTACACCCCAAAAAAGTAAAAAAAAGAATAATTAACCAAACTCAAGTGAACTAATCTGACCAAAGGTGGGAGTTTGTTGTCAATAATACAATCATGATTTAAAGACTAATTATACCCCATTAATCAAACTCTCCTTTGAAACCTTATTATACAACACCCTTATAGTAAAACCACTCATAAAAATACAACGTACTTTTAAACTTACAACTAGAAGCAAAAACGAACAAAACCTCTTTTTTTCTTTGTTCTTTCTAATCTCAAAAATATCGACAACGATGATGATTCTCGTTTAACAAATAAACACCCATCCCCATGCGCAGGATAGAAGACGGAGAGTCAATTTTTTATGACGGACTTCAGAATGAGCAACGTGGCACATTCTTAGACATTTCAACGATTCATGATCTCTCTAACTAATCAGGCTGATTTTTTGGTCTGTAGGTCGACCTAGGGATGGACCAAACATCCATATGGTTTGTAGTCTCCAATAGTGCTCCACGTGGATCATTCTGATGTCCGTCATCAAAAGCTTTTCTCGAAGAGGGAGTGTGGTTTTCACGATAACAGCGTAATCGCCTATAAAATTCCCGACAACTCTGGCCATCAAATTCCACGCTTGCATGGACGTGCGTGGCGAGTGGGTCCCACCCCTGATTGAGCGTGCCCTGACACGTATTCCTGGCAGTTTTCTATTACTAGGTACTATCATTATCTCTTCTTATTTAAAGAGTTAATTATTTTAAGGAAGTGATATGGCCAGGCGCCTTGTTGCATTTTGCCCCAAAGGCCTTTATCCAAGTCAAGGGCCGTTCATCAATACATAGGGAGGTGGAACCTACATGATTGGACACAAGAGAATATTCCATATAATTATGGACAGCCGACGAGCAAGACTTGCCCGACCACCCGTGGTCAGGGAGCTTCTGACCACCTACAATATAAGCCACGTGGAAATTTATTAGAGGACACTGGCCGTATAGATGTTTGACCAATCTGTAAGTGGGCCTACAAACCAAAAATCAGCCTGATTAGTGATTTCAAAACCATTGGATCTTTATATGGAAATAATGGTAAATAATGCTTAATTTCCTACGGCTAAGATCAACCAACGAAAATGACTTCAACTAATGCTTAGAAATAACTGATCAGATTGATTTTGTGTTTGTAGGTCCACCTAGGGATGGCCAAACATCTATACAGTCAGTATCCTCTAATAAATTTCCACGTGGCTTATATTGTGAGTGGTCAGGTAGCTACCTGACCACAGGTGGTCGGGCAAGTCTTGCTCGACAGCCGACAGCGTTTGAATTGCGTGACGCTAGCTGGTCAAGCATTGCATGAGGCAAAATTTTCAGATTGCCATGCGGAAAACTAGAATGCAACCTGACCACAATTCACATCTGGCTCTATCATTCTCTTCTTTGAAACAAGGTTTTAATTGGTCCCTTGTAAGGTTAAATAACGGACACTCGCTACCGTTATGTCCGTCATAACGGGTCACCTCGGTAGTAAAAAAAGTCAAAATAATAACTTTGAAAAAACAGTAAAATGACATATAATGGATAAAATCAAGGTTTAAAGGAAGTCGTTTTAATGGCATAACGGACTGGGGGCGTTACCGTTAAAACGGGAAAAAAAGGGCCAACGGCAAGAATGGAAAAAAACAGAAAAAAGGAGTTGAAATTCAAAATTCAAAATTGAAAATTTCAAAAACGAAAAAAAGGGAATTTAACGGCCATTTTTTCACAAAATTTTCAGAATTTATTGGCTGTTAAAACGATTTTAACAGCCGTTAAAACGAAAAAAAATGGCCGTTACATTCAAAGCTTCGAAATGGGTTTTAACGAAATGGGCTTGGGACGTTATCGTTTAACCAGCCGTTTTTAAAGCCATGGATAAAATAACCGCTGTTATAACACTTCCAATTTTTTTGGTTTAAGTTTTCGGGAGTTATTTTTCTAAAAAAATGTAATGCGTTGGGCGTTGCCATTATATAACGGCTGTTACATTTTTAAACTATGCTAGTATGCTTTCAACCAAGGTTTAAAAAACGGCCGTTATAACGAAAATATAGGCCGTTATAACGGATTCGGACCTAACCCGTTACGTTATGGACCGTTAAAATGCCCAAAAAATAACAGCCGTTATAACGGAAAATAACGACTGTTATTTTCTGGAAAATTTTGTGAAAACAAACGGCTGTTATTTTCATTTTTTCCGTTATTTTCCATTTTTGAAATTTTGAAATTGAAAATTTAAATTTGAATTTCAGCGCCATTTTTTCCGTTATTTTCCATTATTTCCGTTTTTGCCCCTGAGCATTTTTTTCGTTATAACGGAAAAAACGGTAACGCCCCCAGTCCGTTATACCGTTATAACGGTCCCCTTTAAACCTTGCTTTGAACCATTAATATTATTATTACTTTTTTTATATTTTAGACAGCCTCAGATCCCGATCAGTGCTTAATGAACTTTTTATTATTATTATTTATTTCTTAATCAGCTGTTCAGTGGTTCCCATTTGTGTTTGACTGTTCTTGTAATTAGGTCTTAATTCCTACCGCATGTTCATTTTCTTATAAATCTTAAAAGTCTGGTTGCATCTAGAAGATTCTGATAATTCAAAAAATCATTCTCATTAGACGACCCTAACCACCCAACAAATTCTATCTTTTCCACGGCGAGAAATACATGGGTAATCGTCTAGAAAAAAAACGGTCTACATGGTCAAACTGATTTTTGGGTCAAACAAGTCTACCGCATATACTCTATTCTGATTTAACAGTTCATATTGCCTAGTTATTGAATAAATATACACCATTTTTTTAATATAGACGAAGGTTTTAAATTGTCCGTTTTAATGTTATAACGGACAATTAACATTACTGTTATATCCTTTATAATGGCCATTGTAAGGGTTACATCTGAGTAGAAAATAGTCAAAATATGAGTATTTCATTATTTTTCTCTTAAAAAACTTGATAATGGTAACGGAGGATGACCAACAAAATAATAGCCGTTATAATGCTAATCTCATTTTTTCGGTTTTGGGTGTTTTTTACTACGTAACGTAATTGGGTGTTACCGTTATAACTTTCTTTTAAAGCATGATATAGATGTAGACGAGTTAGTATTTACAAGCATGGTTTTAAAAAACAGCCGTTATAACGGATTTGGATTCCCCCCACTATGTTATGTACCATTTTAACACTCAGAAATTAACGGCCATTATTTTCTGTTATTACAACTGTAATTTTCTGAAAAAAATGCCCTTATTTCCGTTATAAATTTTATTGAAATTCTAGCGCCGTTTTTTTTCCCCATGTCCGTCATAACCGCCGTTATAGGAAAAGTGGTAACGCCCCAGTCCGTTATACCGTTTAACGACCCCTTTTAAAGGCCGGGCTCCAGTTACAGCCCTAAAATGACAGGCTCCCATTACAGGACACAATATGAGCCACGTGGTACTCTTACAGGACTGACAGTATGTATGTTTGGCCAATCCCTAGGTGAACCTACAAACCAAAAATCAGCCTCAAATTCCCACGGTTGAGATCAACCCATGAAAGTAAGTCCAATCCAATGCCTAGATATCACTAATCAGGCAGATTTTTGGTTTGTAGGTCCACCAAGGGATTGGCAAAACATCCATACGGTCACAGTCCTCTAAGAATATGCCACGTGGCTCATATTGTGTCCTGTAACGGGAGCCTGTCATTTTAGGGCTGTACAGCAACACCAGGATTATAATGTTTCTCCTTTTAGATTTGTGGTGTAAGTAAATCTGCTCTTCGGTGGTCCATTTTTTTTTTTTCTCGTAATTCATTTGTTAATAATGAAAAATAATCAGATTTTTAACGTAGAAGGTTGGTCATCTTACGATCACATCGATTTTCTCAGCAATTTCTCAGTTGATTTATCATCTCAAGAGAAATCAGGATCCTCACAAGATATCCACAATATCTAGGCTTTTGAATGAAAATAATTAATATTGGATCATAAACATAATACTTGAGTGGGTTAGCACTAAATGTATAATTTATTGAAGTAATTTGGGCGACTAAGATGGGCGGTTGGTGTGAAATCCCACGAGTGCTTGCTATGATCTGTCATGTATCGGATCAGATGGCCCACTTCCACTGGATATCAAAGTTTTATATGGGGGACACAAAAGTTGCCTTTCATACTGTAATCTACATATTGGTTCACCAACAGATTGATCCACATATTGTTCATTCGGTGGGCCAACCCAGCTTGAATGGTGCCTGAAAGTCATCCAACTGAATAGTTCTACAACTCAGCTACAGAGTATGGATTCTCCATTTGTTCTTCCAGTCATTACACTCACACTGCCTGCCTATCTTAGGCTGCATTGCAGTAAGCTATGGATAAGCAATATCCATAACTTATTGCTTTCTAGGTCGGGCTTCGGATCAGACTTCTATGGATATTGGGTATGGGTATGACTGTACAGTTTTTTCATTTAAATTGATTAATAAAGACTAAAATGTTATTTTCGATATTTTAAAAGTTTTATAACAGGTTTAGTGATCATTTATGATTTGTCTTTAACGAATAGATGGGTGTTTCAGATATTACGAAGGTTTTACTTAAGTTTGAATTTCAACATATATTAAATAAAAGTGTTGGGTGCATAAGTTAAAAGCCAAAACTTGCGAAAACAGTTGTTTTTACCCAAATCAAACTGCAAAACTTGGAAAATAAACCAAAAAGCAGCTTTTTGACTTATTTTCTGCAATGCCACGCAGCAATATGATGCTTCAGCAATAGACCTAGTCATCCTCTTCAAAAATCTAAATCTACATCACTAAATGTGTGGTTATAACCCAAAGTAGGTGCCACGAAGTTGGAAGTCTAGATGACAATAAGCACAAATATTGACTGAACAGATAAAATTATATCCGACCTTTGAGACAAGAGAAATGGTTCAACTTTAGACAATACTTATTAGGTTTGAAGTTTTGTTTGATCTATGTTGTTCGAAACTTGGGTGAATTTTGGTTGACTTAACAGAGAAGTAGCCTAACTTTGTAACTTAATTTTCCAAAAAATTTCATAGTTCTTCAAGGTTTTAGCATAACTTGGTGATTGCAATCTGGAGATCAATTGGATCTTACAGACACTCTGGAGGACCCGGAACTAAAACATGTAGTAATGAAGCTTAGTTTCTCAAGAACCAAATCCTCTTCTTGTGATAGCTCAATTCTTTAACATTTATCTTCAACTTCTATAGGTACATCTGGTTTTTTAAGCTTTCAAGATTCGTCCCCCTCATATTTCGTAATTGATAGGAAATGAGTTTATTGATAAACTTGGGTAATTATTACATTGACCTTAATAGGTTTATATAAAAAAAACGATAAAATCTAAATATAGAAACTAATTTAAATCAAATCAAATCTAATATCCTAATTGATATCCTAATCTAATTGATATGGGATCATACGGAGAATCATGATGAGATACACCAATAATGAAATGGTGCATCTCATCACAATTTATTACGATGTGATCTAATAATAATGGTTGACAAACATGCAATCATGATGAATATTCTCTCTTCATAGCTGCAAAAGATTCATGATTGCTTTGTCAACACATGGTTAAGATCTACTAGTGATAGATAAAGCTCCATTTTGTCTTAACACTTAAGCTATAAGTTGGAGAACCTGAATATTGACAAACCTCACCAGTAGTGTATGTTATATCATAAAATGACTAATACGTTAGTAGGGGGTAAGTATCAATATTGAAAATCAAATAGAAGTGAGAATTGAGTTGGACACTAATTCCTTGTAGATCTTTTGAAACAGAGGAAGATACTACTTTAGATTGTAATTGGAGTGATACGAACCCATGTTAGTACTTAGTAGTCACTAAAATTGTTCCTTGTGGAAGCAAGCTAAAAGCAAGGTGGAGTCGTTTACAAGAATGACTTTCTGCTTTACCTTTGGGAAGTTCAGGTAGCAGTGAACAAGTCATGGCAATGGGCTGTTATTAGACATTATTGAGGTAGCTCCAGTTGAGGGTGGAACTCCGAATGTTCCATCACATGGATGGACTAATCGTCAGCCTGTTTATTTGAAATTCAATGCGGACAGAAGTATTATGACTAATCCAGGAGGTAGTAGTAGTGGTGGAGTAATAAGAGAACTTTGTAGTTGGTTTATCAATTTCTTTGTCTAGCTTATGGCTCTAACAGTAAATCTGAACTCAGAACTCTTTTTACCCCCTTGTTTCTGCAAGAAGAAATTTTGATTTCTTTAGTTTAGGTTAAATTTTGCCATTCCCAAATAGTTCGGGTAAGGCATGTGATTACTGATAAAAAAAATTCCCCCTATGCAGTGCAAAATGCATGCTTATACATCATTTGGAATTGGGTTACCTTTATACGGAAAATCTAGTTATCGATTGTCTTGCAGGCTTTGTTTTATATTATCATGTTTATAAGGCACTTCTTTGATTTGATGGGTTGAATAAGTGCAAATTACCCACCGAAAATAGAAAACAACCACTGGCTAAGGAGATAACACATTTGTGGAGGTGGGGTTGTTTGATCTACAACACAAAATATAAATAGGTGTGTCAAGAAGAAAAGTTAAGAAACCAAGTGAATTAAATATAAGGCAAAGATAAATGGTTGAGAACAACCTATAGATAATTTGTTCAGATCTAATTTTGGTTTATGGGTACTATCGCCCATGCTCTAACACAAATCTCCAGACTGTTTCTAATCATTTGATATATAATTATCTATAAAGCAATAAAATTTGGAAGCTATAAGACACCATTTCCTTATCCGTGTACCACAAAGAAGTTAAAAGAGTTATCACTAGTGAAACAGCTTGAATCTTTTCTGATGAAAGTTTTACAGATAAAGCTACCAGTGTGATTTATATCTACATATATACATGCTCAAGTAGATTTATAAGTGTCACTCAGGTCCCCTGCCACACCCCTTAAATGGATCAGGAAAAAATAGAGATGTTTCCCATTTCTTGCTAGACTTCAGTAAGGACCAATGATGTGAAAATACCTGTAGCACTTATTCTTTATTGACAAGTGATGTTCTTGATCTGCTACTAGCTATTACACAATTTCCAATTAAGTGTTGGGATCTCAGAAGCTGATAGTTTGAGTTTCTTATTTAATTTTGCTTGGCTATTAATTCTAAAATGCTAAGAGTTCAAGCATATGATGAAGCATGTGATCAATTCGCAAAGGATAAAGTGATTTGAGCAAGCATTTTCTCTACGTACTATGTACTATGTAAGACAATCGTAGTTTCTTTAAATAAAAATAAAAATAATTAATAGCATATGGAACCACCTGTCGTAGTGGCAAGACTGCAGTGGCAATAAAACAGTCAAGCTTCAAGTCTTCTTCCCTAGGATGCATCTAAGGTAATCAGTAGTCTTACTCATAGGTTATCTGTTTAGAGAAAAATTAAAGAATTGAAAAATTAGTAATGGTACAAAGTCAGCACTCTAAATCTATGTCAATTGTCAGCATGATACATATTTTGAATATTAGTAATGGAGGAAACCAAGAAGTATTAGAAGTTGACGTGTGAACAGTCTGCAACTAGGAAAGAGAGGGAAAGAAATTCCCAAGTAACACCAAGGATTACATGATTCATTCATTCAACATGTAAACAGTATTTTAAGTACAATGAAACTTCTATCCTCTAACACTCTCAATCAAGTCATGGTACTAATGGTACCCTTGAAGTTGTCAGGCAGATAACCATGTCCATCTCACCAAAGGTTTCAATTGTTGATCTGGCAATCTTGCATTCAGAGGAAAAATATCTGATTTAAAAGAAGCCAGCACTGTTTATCTGCTCTACATTCCATTCTTTGACATTTCAGATTTCCAGAAATTTTCTCTCTTTGGAATTTTTTTTTTTTCGCTTAGTTTAACTAAGAACACACTCTTTTTCTGCTCTACATTCCATTCTTTAGAAGTTCAAAACATATTGACGTTCACTCCACTTTATTCTATTGATTGGTTCATCAGTCTGAATTCTGAGAATGGGCTTTAAGGAGCCACGATCTTTCATTTGGAAACTAATCTATTCTTACTCTCTACTGTGTTAAACATAGAAGCATCCTTGGATGTGATTCTGTGTCCTTGATACAGACAAATATGAGGGAACTGGTCATTTTCGTAAAAGAAAAATGATCATGTAAATGAAGCAATAGTCCTTTATAATAGTTCATTGCATAGATATTTTAGGATCAAGAGACTTCTTTGAGCTCTAAACTTTCTTTGGCTTGCACACATATCAAACACTAGTTACCTCTAATGCCCACGATGTAAACCATTATAAATGCCCATTTGATAAATTTTCTACTTCACACAAGCATAGCAATGAAAGACCTAAAAGTAGCCATTCTGAGCAGAGCTTAGGTCTTCTAGAGCTTAGTTTTCTGTTATAGGTTATGATCCCAAATTTGTTCTTATGTGACGCTGTAATTCCATAATCCATAGCCTTAAACCATTCCGTTTGAATAAAGCTTCTTTATGGGTATACTGGTACATGTAGTGCACATGCAGGAGTGAAGGGCCCATCATACAATGGATTCCACCTAGAGGATTTCTTATGAAAAATATTTGACTTAATTAGAGGATTGCAACCATCTGATTTGATCCATTTTCTGGTTAGCAAATATAGTGAAGGATCCAGATAAAATCAGTTAAATTGATGGTTAGGTGAACTCAATATGGTTGATTTTTTATGTGGGAGATCTTCTAGGAGAGACCTACATAACAGTAGGTCCCACCCATGTGCCTCATGTATACTGGTATGCATTGATGGATCATCCTTAGGGCCTACCAATTGGTAGCTAAGAAATCCTTGTGCCACATAGTTAACATCAATGAAAGGCACCACATCCAATTATGTAACAAAACTTTATTTTCCATTTATCTTATGGTAGAGATGCAATGCAGAGTCTTTTCCTTGAGCATTACAATGGTACACTTCCTAGGTGGAGGTTAGACCTATCCACTATGTTGGACACTGCAGTAACAAGTTCAGCGGACATAAAAACCAATACGGCAGTTGAGCCTAAGTACTAGACAGAACTAGATGCCAAACTTCAATTACAATAAAATATAGAGTAGAGAAAGGGATATCTACCATGAAAATCCAGCAATGAAGCTGCCAACGTGTTGATTGGGGTAGTACATTGCCACTGTGCCTCAATAAAAGTTCATGGATTTGAGTTTTTGGCTAGAAACCTCACATCAAGTTATTGGACACCTTCCTGTAAAGAATAATGTAATATCACAACCTTGCTCATGGATGTGGCCTCAACATTGCTATATGTTTTTCATGCACAATCATCACCAGAGGATCAAACCTCATTCTTGAAATGGTGAAAGCGATTCATATCTCTGACAACCATTTCATGCTGGACAAGCCTCACAATGAACTTGATTGCAGCAAGACAATCCACACATATACAGAGATTCTAGATGATACTAATTGAACTTCCAGATGGTGTGCTAATCAGCTTGAAAGCTAGAGGTAGACTCTTACTATGTGCCCATAGAGGGGATCCTTTTCGTCTTCCTCCACATCAAGCAAAACAACATTGCAGTCTGGGATATGCCCCCACCTTCTTGATCTTTATGATGAACCACTCAAACATTGCATTGATGAACTGCATTTCAGCAGGACACGACATATCTCCCATGATGAAATAATCAACTTTGCTTCCAGCTAACGCACCTACTTCACTCTTTTTCCTTTTTATGCATTTCCTGATGGAAGCTAAATCCTACCACCTTTTCACGGCGGCACAGATCTTTGAAAATAACATGTGGGGTGGTCTCATCTTAAGGTTCTGTCTCAAGCACAACTTCTGCAGGGGTGGTCTCATCTTAGGAATGGAATTTCCTCAACAAACTTCACAGCCTATCAAGATGACCCAAAATCCTAAAAGCTATACCAAGTTACCAACTTAGCAAGTATAAAGCGCTATACATGGTTCGATGCCATAGTTCCAGTATATGGAATCGTAACAGAGGTTGAATTTAACGTCTGTTTCCCGAAAATCCCACAAATAAAAATCACCGAGTTTACTTTTAGTGTCAAACACCAAACGGGCATCTTTAATGCTCCCGCACTTGGCATGCACATGCACATCTATCAAAGCATTCCCGACTACTTTCATCAAACAGCTTACGTGCATCGAACGAGAGATCTGATTTAACATAGATTTTGAGAAGAATGTTCCAAGCAATTGCGCAGATTGGCCGAGAACCAACGCTGTGGGAAGCAGATCGAGGAATTAGGATTACGAGAAATTGTGAGAATTCGTCCATATGGGGGTTGTTGTTCTGCAACACCGAAATCTATGTCTTCTCCAACTAATCCGAACCGAAAAAAAAGGTAACACTTTTCAGGAGACTAGTAGACCATTGGAACCCAGTTTTTATCGAGTTCTCTTCCAAAGAAACAAATTTCACAGGTCGGTTGCACTGACGCTGAAATTCGAATTATTTTGCCGGCAAACCTGCATTTTTAAACTCTCACTTGGTGGAAAGGAAACCTTAAATTGACGACTAAAACTTCGCTGACCGTCAGCAGAGATGCTGACTGCACACAATATGAGCCACGTGGAAGACTATTAGAGGACGCTGACCATATGGTTGTTTGGCCAATCCTAGGTGGACCTACAAACCAAAAATCAGCCTGATTAGTAATTTCAACCTTTGGGTCGTTGTACACCAAATAATGGTCAATAATCTCCAATTGCCCTGATTAAAATCAACCCATGAAAATGACTCCAATCCAACCCTTAGAAATCACTAATCAGATTGATTTTTGGTTTGTAGGTCCACCTAGGAATTGGCTAATCTTCCATACAGTCCGTGTCCTCTAACAATATGCCACCTGCCGCTTATTAGGGCGTGTCTGATTGCCAAGTGAGAAAATTGTATTTTCCTTGGGAAAACACAAGTGTCCATTGTTTAATATCCACTTTAAATCTGTATGATTTTTCCTACCAAGTCATTTAAATCTGGATAATTTTTCCTACTAAGTTTGGAATTCATTTCCCATCTAGATAGGTGAGAATTTGTTTCCACTTGAAAATACGCATTTATTTTCTCACATGATTGAAATATGGGTTCTCAGTTGCAATCAATCGGGGCATTTCCCATATGTATTTTCTTAGAAAAAATTTATACGCAATCAAACACACCCTAAATCTATTCTACTTAATAAAGAGAGAAGGAAAATCCCCATTATTTTGATAATTATACTGTTATGTTTCTTTAATATTTTTATTGTAGTCTTTAAAATTTTTTCTTTTTCCTCTCCGTTAATGCATTCACATTGGTGAGTGAATTCCTCGAAAAATCCTTAATGAATGATACACCACAGTGTGAGCCACGTGGCACACTATTAGACGCCACTAACTGGATGTTTGGATCATCCCTAGCTAGGTAGACATATATAACAAAAATCAACATAGTGATTTCTAGCTTTTGGATCTGAATACCCCAAATAACGCTTGAAATCCACGATTGAAAATAAACTATAAAAGACTAATCCAACGAATAAAAATTACTATTCCGGCTGAATTTTCGTGTGTAGGTCCACCTAGAGATGGGTTAAACATCCATATGGTCAGTGGTTTCTAAGATTGTGCCATGTGGCTCATAATATGGTTTATCATGAATGTAGATTTTTGCAAAAGTTGAAAAACAAAAATGTATGGGTACATACCACTATTCAAAGAGTACTACATACCATTATTAAAAGAGTAGTGACAGATAGGGCCATTTCATATTTTTTTTCACATTTTAACAGTCGCGGTTCTAGACCTACTTGTTCCGGTTCTGGGTAATGTTGACATCCCTACCAATGTCGTTATCCTGGATTTAGCTTTACGACAATTTTCAACATCATGCTGTTAAATCAGAAAAAAAAATTGTTGATCGTCCACATCACCACCGTCCAAAATCAGGTGTAGTTAAATTAGTGGTGCAAGACAAAATGGTTGACAAATTGTGCATTTTTTTTTTTTAATAGCAGGTGACAATTTTTGTCCATTCCATACGATTTTAAACCCACCAAACAAAATTATTTAGTTTTGGGCTATTTCGCGATGCGAACAGTGTTAGCAACTTAGCATCATTGCGTCCTAAGGTCGAGACATTGGTGGCCGTCGAAATTCACACCACACAAATCCCGAAGAACACTACACAATTAAAGACCGGCATTTTAATGAAGGGTCGGGCTCCGTTGACAGATCTAAAATAACAGATATCTGTACAGGGACACAATACAAGCCACACGGCACACTCTTACAGGACTATAACTGTATGGATGTTTATCATATCCTATGGTGGACCTACAAACCAAAAATCAGCCTGATTAGCGATTTATAAGTGTTGGATCTTTGTACCTCAAATACTGCTCAAATTCCCACAGTTGAGATCAGCCCATGAAAATAAGTCCAATTCAAAGCTTATAAATCACTAATCAGGCTGATATTTGGTTTGTAGGTCCATCATAGGATATGATAAACATCCATACGGTTATAGTCCTGTAAGAGTATGCCACATGGCTTGTATTGTGTCCCTGTACCGATGCCTATCATTTTAGATCTGTCAACGGACCGGAGCCTGACCCATTGAAAATCCAATGGTCTAATTTTGATAGAACAAATCTACTAAGCGTAAGAGAGCCCAGAATATCAATTGGGTTCACTAAAGAAATCTCCTCTTGCTTATCAAAAAAATTAGATAAAGAAATAAATAATTCTTGTAATCACGTAAAAATTAATTTAAATCGAACTCCTAAACAAATAGTCTAGCTTATTCAAAAAATAATAATAATAATAATAACAAGAACTAATATTAAGAATGTACAGGACAAGGCGAAGAAAAAAAAATATTTAGCTAGGCACATTGAATTTCAGGAACAAGGAACCGAAGGAAAAATAGTGACATATGCTCATAAGCCTTTTGAGTCAAATGAATGCCATCCCAACTCATTCGTAGGTCGGGATTAGGGCACACAGGAACCCCTTCAGCTCCGCACATCCTAGTCATATCGAAGTTGTAATCGCCTCCAGTTCCACAACAAGCTTTGTGAATAAATTCTTCTTCAAATCCTAATCATATAAAAAAATAATTCATTCATATGATACATACGTACTAATCTGTAAATGTGTTTATTTAACTATAAAAGAAAGTAAAGCTTAAAGCTCACCAAGAAAAGGAGCACGCCGAAGAACCGACAGGAAAGCCTTGTAATAGTCAACATACAGTATAACAACACCGGGGTATTCTTCTCTTAGCAATTGGAGGCCTCTCTTGAGATGATTGTTGTGATATATTGCAAATTCATTTAAGCCTTTTAGGCACTTGTTCTCATCATAAGATGCTGTATCATTACTTTGAAACGTAGTAAGATAAATCGGCAAACATCCAATTGGAAAATTCCCAGGAACGATAACTCTAACAGCACCACGATCAATCACTTTCTGCATCCAACATCACATACAAAACATTAGTTTTGAATATATTGATTCAATTAGAGAAATATATATCATAAAAAATATCTATTCTTACTTCTTAGGGAAAAAAAAAAAAAAAAATACCTTACCTTAACTGCATGCTTAATGCTTTGGACGACATCAGGCACTAAAGTTTTAACCTCGACAATAGTTTTGCCTTGTAGGAAAGCATAGTTATAATCGTTGCCTCCAACCTCTCCAACCAAGAAAAGAGCCTTCTTAAGTATCTTTTTACAATCTAACAGTGGTTAATTAGACAAAAAAAAGTTAATAATTGATATTATAATTATATCACTATAAAAGTAATTAAACTTGATTAGACGATTATATTATTATCTGAATCACCTGTATCCACGTAGCATAATGATTTAAGATGGGTGCTGAACCACTCGAGTTGGATGGAAAGAGAACTGTTGGTGGCTGGCACTTGAATGTTATTCTTCCCCAAGAAGGAAGTGTCTAGTGCAGTGGCTCCAGCTACGGCAAAATTTACTCCATGACCGAACGTGGCATCCTTGTCCAAGTAAGGATTAAGAAGTGGGAGATGTAAGCCCCTAGCTGTAAAAATATATACAAAAATGATATAATGTTTAGATAATCTCTCTTAGGTGGCCGGAATTCATAAACTAGTGGTACAACTAACCAACTTAACTAGTAAATCCACATAGTACGTACAGATGATCAAAGATTAATTAATTTAATCATGTATGCAGGTATATCTTGATTGAATGTTCAAAAAAAGACTACTAGATTGAGCGGGCCGGCATGCGTGGCCATCTGTGTTGGATGTATGATCCTTATAATTCATCATCGATCCAACCGTATGACCTAATTAGGACGACTGCAATCGTCCAATGAGATCTTTTTTTTTTATCTTCATAATAGAACTGTACTCGATCCAGACTGATAGAATTTCATCATAAATCGATTGAACTGTGTGACCTAATTAGGTTGACTGCAATCGTCCGAAGAGAATTTTTTTTTCATGTTCATAATAGAACTATACCCGATCCAGACCCGTACAATTTTCATCATAAATCGATCCAACTGTGTGACCTAATTAGGATGACTGCACTCGTCCAAAGAGATTTTTTTTTTGTCATGTTCATAATAGAATTGTACCAGATCCAGCATACCCATATTCAGGGGTTGGACGACTCAACTGGGTCCATAACCCGAGTCGTCTTACCCATAATTCAAATCTTCAACATATATACCATCTCAGATTCAAATCCTCGATTTAATCGCCCATGCTGATCACAGAAAGTCTATCAACGTGGAAGGAGTTTTAAATAGGGAATCTAGAAGCTGGTCTCTTATTAACCTGAGTAAAACTTGTGTCACGAGATATTGTGACGGAAGCCGGTCACAGCATTCAATACGAGACACGTGTCATACTATTAGAGGACGATGACCGTATGGATGTTTGGCCAGTCCCTCGCTGGACTGGTACACAAAAAATCAGCTTGATTAGTGATTTCTAACCGATTCGGTTGAAGTCATTTTCATGGGTTGATTTTAACGGTAGGAACCTGAGCATTGTTGAGCGTTATTTGGGTGCAAAAAACCAAAGGTTTTATATCACTAATTATGCTGATTTTTGGTCTGTAGGTCCACCAAGGGACTGGCCAAACATCCATACGGTCAGAGCCCTCTGATCGTGTGACACGTGGCTCGTATTGAGTGCTGTGACCGGCTTCCATCACAACATCTTGTGTATCTGGATCGGTGTACAGCTCCATTAATTGACAATTAATAAACATGATCTAAAGTTGATGTTGACCTTCCCACAAACCGCAGGTACACAGAGCTTAATTAGTTTTCTAAATCTTTTAGGAAGGTGTCCCTTTGGACCGTCATGATCATATATTGTTTGTAGGGGCAGAGGATTCATGTTAAAAGAGAAATATTATTCAGGGTTAAAAAGAAAATTCTTTTTTTCTTATTTATAAAATTTGAAGTGAAAATCAAGGTTTAAAGGGGGCGTTATAACGGTGTAATGGACGGGGTGTTACGTTTTTTGCGTTATAACGAAGGAAAAAAAAAAACTCAGGGGCAAAAATGGAAAATATAGGAAAAATGGTGCTGAAATTCAAATTTTGAAATTTGAATTTCAAAAACGGAAAATAACGAGAAAAAATGGCCGTTTTTTTTCACAAAACCATCCAGAAAATAATGGTCGTTATTTTCGTTGCAACAGTACATAACGTAATGGGGGATGTCGGAATCCGTTATAACGGTCGTTATTTGAGTTATAGCAGCCATTTTTTTAAACCTTGGTAAAAATAAAGAAATCCAAAGGAAATAATAACTTACCAAGAAAGTCGATCATTAGAAGTCCATTAGAGCATCGTCCCGTAGCCTTGTGAAAGTATGTCTCGCCGTACGGAAGGTTAGAGATGGCAGAGAAGGCATCACCCGGACCTTCACGAATCAGGTTCCCTGTGTCAGATATTGAATCGCCAAATTGATATATCGATTCAATAGGACAAATCAGTTGGTGAGCAACAGCAACAGAATAAGGAAGAAGAATGAAGAAGATAGAAGTGGATTTGAAGAAGATGGAGAAAATCAGGTTCTTAGTGATGGCCATTGTTGAAAAACGCAGTGCTATCAAATTTTAGTAGAGTTTATGGATGAAATAGAGAGTTTAATAGGAGTCTAAGACTCTAAATTGTAGTTCTAATAGGACTATCTTCTCCTTTTAGATAAGAGGAGTTCACTTTTACGGTTTTACCATCGTCCATCGAAGGAGTAAAACTTCACTGACCGCCCTAGATGTTCGCCAACAATATGAGCCACGTGCCACATTTTTAGATGATGCAGACCTTATGGATGTTTGGCCAATCCATAGATGGGCCTACAAACCAAAAATCAGCCTGATTATCGATTTCTAAGTGTTCGATTGCAGTCATTTTCATAGATTTGTAGGCCATCTAGGGATTCGTCAAACATTGATATGATCAGCGTCGTCTAAAAGTGTACCACGTGGCTCATATTGTGGGCGATTATAGAGGCGGTCATGGAGGCGGTCATGTAGGGATTCTACTCATCCAAACCGCCTGGAACTAAAGATCGATGATGTGTAAAGGAGTACCGAGTCTCGAGGACAATCTTTCATTCTCTTTTCGCTAATCTAAAATTGACGTACGTCCGTGGGACTACAGTATGAACCGTGGAATACTATTTAATCTTAGAGGTCATTGACTATAGACGTGTGGATTTATCAAACAAGTATCAGCCTGATTGATGATTTTTAACCTTTGGATTTAAGTCTTTTTCATGGGTTGATTTTTAACCGTGGGATTAGAAAACTATTTGGGATACTCAGATCAAATGGTTAAAAATCACTAATTAGGGATGGCCAAACCATGGTTTAAATTAAAAATGGCCCTTATAACGGATTCGGACCTCCCCTGCTACATTTTGAACCGTTAAGACGCTTTAAAAATAACGGCCGTTATTTTTCTATTATATCATGGTGGTGAGCTGATTTTTGGTATGGCCCTTATCCCATCTCCAGCTGGCCCCCCCAAAGGCCCGTCATTTTAACGTGTCAAAATATCCAAACTCTTCACACATATTTTCTACTGGATTATTTTACTTGTTTTCCGGGCCGTCCAAAAACCAGATAGGAATAATACCCGGATTTTTGGGTCATTAGATCATCGCACCAAGTTCATTTTAGTGTATCATCAATTATAAAAAAAAAAAGCAGTTCATCTTAGGCCCTATATACATGGAGACTACAGAGAAGTTTTCTAAGACGGGATTCATAAGTCAAAATTTGTTGATTTAGAAAACTTAGAAGAACATTTATTGGTGATAATCATTTCTAAAATTTTTTTTTTGATGGCAACCAAACAGGGCCTAAGTATAGAAAAATTATAGAAGGGACCCACAAATTGGATTATTTTTATTTTTATTTTTTTCACAAAATTGGATTAAGTTCATTTTTATTTTGGTACATCAAGACCATCTCAGATGGGACCACAAACTGATCAGTTTAAAAAGTTTGGATTGATATATAAGAATATGCACCCATTGTACTGTATAAGCCTAAGGGGTGTCAATGATTGGTCGAAAATTAAAATTTGTATTCGAATAATCAGATGTTATCCGAAAATTTTGGATTCGGATAATTTTTTATATTCAGATGCTTTTCAAATGTGGATTGGGGTATTTAAACAACAGGGTACTTTATGAACTACCCTATAAGGTTTTACCCAGTGTTTTAAAAGTCGAAAACTCGACTCGAAAGTCTACCGAGTTGAGTTAACTCGAACTCGACCCGAAGTAACTCGACTAGAGTAATATATTAATATTATGTAGATATATTAATATTAATATATAAATAACATATTTTTATAAGCAGAATTTATAAGATTTGATTGATTTTCTGTTGACAAAGTGTTCGAAAAACTTAATTGGTGCAGCGATTAAAAATTAACGCACCAAACTCATTGTTTATTCGATTTGAGTTTATTTCGAGTCAACTCAAAACTCATCTGAGTCGAGTCAAATCGGTCGAGTTTTGAGTTGACTCAACGAGTTTTAAAACACTGGTTTTTACCTTACAGGATATTATTCCAATCTGATTTTTTTTTATTGGAAGAACCTGATATATATTATAGGATATCCGATAAGCTAGTCGGATTCAAATTCGAATATTGATTCAGAATATTATTCATTTCAAATTCGGATATATGATACTTTTTTCGGATTTGAATTCAAATATGTTTATATTCGATTGGTGCCCTAATAAGCCCTTTGTTTCCTTTTTCTTTTTGGCTTCCGAATTATGCAGTATAAGTAGATCAAATGAATCCCAATCCCATTGGCGTCCTTAGGAGGAGTGCTTGCCTTTTAATTTGTTTCCAAGTTATATCATTTACTCTTCTCTTTTCTTTATATTTTTCACACACACATATAGGCATCAGAACTGATGAGATTGCGGTATAAACAATGGTTTAAAAAATGGCCGTTATAACGAAAATAAAGGTTGTTATAACGGATTTGGACCTCCTCCACTACGTTATGTACCATTAAAATGCTTTAAAATTAACGGCCGTTATTTTCTTTATAATGGGCGTTATTTTCCGTTATTTTTCCATTATAATGAAATTAATGACCATTTTTTTCTGAAAAAGTTAGTGAAAAAATGGCCGTTACTTCCGGTTTTTCCTGTTATTTTCCGTTTTTTAAATTCAAATTTTGAATATTGAATATCAGCGCCATTTTTTCCGTTATTTTCCATTTTTGCCCTGAGCATTACAATCCGTTACAACGGAAAAAATGGTAACGTCCCCAATACGTTATACCGTTATAAGTTATAAGGGCCCTATTAAACCTTGCTGTAAAGAAGAGTTTTTATTTTTAGTTTCAATAGTATGTGAGATGTAGGTTGTAAGGAAGAGAAAGCAGATAAGCAATTCAAAAAAATTTATTGATTTGAAACAAAATCTCTCTTTCCCCTCATATTTTTATTTATTTTTTTGTTTCTTTTTTCTTGATTGCGGTTGGGGCCATGGAAGCACCTCTTGTGCTCTAGTTTGTGATTGAGATAGTTACAAGCTCTTGCTGTATCTACTGTGTACGTAGAACTCTAACATAAACAAGATTTTTTGGTACATTTGATTTTAGGTAGAAGATCGCGAATGAGCCAGTCTGCCATATGCTTGTGAGCCTTCTGTGTCATATGAACGCCATCCCAGTCCAGTCGTTCTCCTGGGTTAGTGCAAGCAAAAACCCCTAACTTTCCACACATATTTGTAATATTGAAGTTGTAATCGCTGTCTCCACTTCCACAACAAGCTTTCAGTAGAGATCCAGTTTCGATTCCTAGTCATAATAGGTCAAAAGAGAATTCATTAATACGACATAACTGTAATTTTCTGAGAATAAGAGCGGCAAAACACTACTCACCAAGGCGAGCAGAGTTCTGGGAGACATATTGGAAGGCCGTGTAATAGTCAGCATACACTATAACGGCATCAGGGTACTCCTTTCTCAGCTCTTCTACCGCTTTTTTTATCTCATCATTTTGAAACGAAGCAAATTCGTTTAAGCCTTTTAGGCACTTATGTTCATCGTAAGATGCTGGAGTACTACTGGTTTTAAATGAAGTAAGATAGGACGGAGAACATCCAATTGGAAAATTTCCAGGAACCACCACTCGAACGGCACCAAGGTCAATCACCGTCTGCATCCAATATCCCCAAACAAGATGAATCTTTAAAAACGGAGCTTCAATCTTTACTTAAGAGATGACCGGTAAAAAGTAAATAAAAAATGGAAAAAGATGTAACAAGGTATGCCTGAAACTGTTCATTTGCCGAACCGGCATTTTTGGTAGTCACCGTTGCCATCTCGGCCCACTGACCGCTTAGATGCTTATCCCACCCCTTGCTGGATATACATACCAAAAATCACCTTGATTGGTAATTTATAACCATTAGATTTTAACACTTTTTAGCACCATTTAAGGCGTTCTTATAGCCGTTGAATACAACCATTTTTTGAGTACCAAAACCAACGGCTACAAATCATTAAACAAGCTCATTTTTTGTATGAATGTCTATTAAATGGTGGGCTAAACATCCATGCAGTCAGTGGGCCCAGATGGCAATCGTGACTACCAAAAATGCGGCTTCCACAAATGAAAAGATCTCAGCTATACCTTGTTACATCACGACCCATAAAAAATTATAATAATTAAAGAGTCTTGCTATCCCACGTGGCAAAATAGAGTCGTGCAGTGGACCGTCAGATTTAAGAGATCCATGGTTCACGTGGCAATGATTGTAAAGGGTAAAACTGTCATTTGAGTATTAAAATCACTGCCACGTGGAGTAGCATTTTTCATTATTAAATAGAAAATAAAATAAGTGAAAACTGAGAAAATTTTTGAAGCCGCGGAAATTTAGAAGCAGCGATCATGCGCCAATGATGTTGCGCCAAGTACACTTAAATGTAGGGGCAATGATATTGAGTCAGGTTAACCTAGTGTACCTGACGATCACTGCTTCTAAATTTCTGCCGCTTCAAAAAATTTCTCGTGAAAATTCCTCTAGTGCCACGTGGCAAGAAAAATTGAATTAAGCTTCTCACAAGGAGAGCAATACCTGAAAGGCTCAGGCATAGGAGCTCCCCTTTTTCGGACCCCTCTGGGGAGTTGTGTTCTCGGCCCTGGATTTCACGAATCCAACAGTATTTGATAGTGCTGCAAAAGCTGCCTGTTGGATTCTTGGAATCAGAGGCCGAGAACACGACTCCTGAGAGGGGTCAGAAAAAAGGGGGCTCTTAAGCCTGACCTTACATGAAATCCCTATCTTTGCAGGGTTTGAAGTCTGTTGTGTCTGCCTAGAGTACCACTCTTCATAAAATTGATATATGTTCTTAGAAGAGGAAGAAAAAAAAAATATACTTACTCTAATTGCATCTTTAAGGGTTTGGATAATATACGGCACAAGGGCCCCAGCCTCTTCTTTGCTTTGGCCTTGAATGAAGGCAAAGTTAAGATCGTTACCACCAATTTCCCCCATGAAGAAAAGAGCCTTCTCAAGTTTACTTGCAAGCTCTTAATTTACATAGTTTATAGCCAGGCAAAGAAAACAAAGTAAGTAGGTTTTAATGGAAATGCAACTATTTACAATCCTAAACTAAAGTTAATAGGAAAAAAAAATCTGAATTACGTACCTGCAGGTTGCATGCGACTAGATTTGAGATAGGTCTTGAAATGACCGAGTTGGACTTCGAGGGAAGTGCCGGTGAGCAACGGTACAACTTTGTGCTTCAGGAGGAAGGAAGTGTTGAGTGCAGTAGCTCCAGCTACAGCGAAGTTCACTCCTTTATCGAAGTTTGCAGACTTATCCATATATGGGTTAAGAAGGGGGAGATCAAAGGCCTGAGCTGTAAAACATAAAAATATACAATACACTCTACTTAGGAAAGATCAACAACTTAAAATGCTCGAATCGAATGGCTAGAGATCATCAATCAGGCTTATCAGTAGGCCTGAAAGAGTTGCCACGTACATGGCATTTTTTTTGGGAGGAAAGGATCAAAGTCGGGTCCTATCGGGTAGAGCAAAAAAATTATGTAATAAGCCTCGTGAGGTACTTAATCCTCCGAGATGCGCCATCCGAATATTTAGGTAGCAACTTTCGAACGTTGCGAATTGATGCATAAAAATGGACAATGCGCGATAATAGAATACGGCATAAATCTTGAATAAACTATCTTACCAATGAAGTCGATTATGAGAAGTCCATCTGAGCATCGACCTGTAGGCTTTTCGAAGTAAGAGAGGCCATATGGAGGATGAGCGAAATTAGATAAGGGTCCCAGTGGAAGTTCACGAATGAAATTCCCTGTATCAGCTATAGAGTCCCCAAATTGATATATAGCCTCAAAGGGACAACCTGGGTGAGCAGCGGAAGGAAGAGGAAGAAGAAAGAGAGAAGTGGATATGAGTAGGAAGCATAGAATCAAGTCCTTACCGGTGGCCATTGTTTGTTGTCTTGTAAATTAAGGAGTATGTGAACAATACAGCAATATGCATATTTATATTAAAATGGAATTTCGATTTAACGGTTGGTGAATAAATTTAGGCGAGGTAGTAGCTTTTTCACGGTCAAACTCTTTAAATTGACATAACTAACTAAAACTCTAACTGTATTATTTTGCCACGTGGCATGTATTTATTGGACTGAAGCTTTTTCCATGTGATGATCAAACGACACATGGATTCCTTTGGGCCCTGTATTCGAGACATTGACTTTGTATCCTAGGAAAAAAAAAAAAATTGATGTTCAAAATTAGTCAATGTAGATGTTTTCCCTTCGGAAACATGTGGCAGTCTCTTTTTGGCCGCACAGACCCCATTGATGTTCGGTCCATCGCTTGGTAGACCAATTCAAATTCAGGCCCCAACTTCTCATGGCCCACCCCATTTACACCCCTAGCCTGGACCGCAAATCCTGTCAAGTGCTGATAGAATCCGTGTAGGAAGCTATTGGGGACCGGAATTAACCAGTAGGACTCTACCCTCTCCTGCCACGAGTAAGATGACCGCAATGGTCAGCTGCTGACTGCCCACAAGATGAGCCACGTGGCACATTTTTAGAGGACACTGAACATATGGATGTTTGGCCAATTCCTTTGGATCCTCTTACCCCAAATAATGGTCAATAATGCTCAAATTCCCACCGTTAAAATCAACCCATGAAAATGACTCCAATCGAACACTTAGAAATCTCTAATCAGGTTGATTTTTGGTTTGTAGACCCACCTAGGAATTGGCCAAACATCCACATGTTCAGTGTGCTATAAAAATGTGCCACGTGGCTCATCTTGTGGGCAGTCAGCAGCTGACCATTGCAGTCATCTAACTCGTGGCGAGAGAGGGTAGAGTCCTACTGGGTAATACGCCAATAGCTTCATGCTCGGATTCTATCAGCACTTGACAGGATTAATGGGCGCCACCACTATAATTGATGAAAGTAATAGATGGGGAGGTGTAGCAGTAGGGTTTCTTTGTTTATTATAATCATTGAGCTAGCAAAATTTAAAATGTCTTTTTTTTTAAACTTTAGATTTTTTTTATAAAGAGACTTTTTGGCATAAAAATATATTTTTATGGAAGAAATACTTTTTTATAAAATGTTCATCCAAACAACATATTATTTTGGAAAAAGTCTCTCTGTGCCAAAAAAAAAAAAAAAAAACAAAAAGAAAATAGACTTTTTCAAGTCTAAAATGGCAATCTAAACACCCCCTAAAACTTCATTGATCATCGCTTTATTGACACTCACAATATGAGCAACGTGACACATTCTTGGAGGATGCAAACCGTATATATGGATGTTAGGACAATCCCTGATTGGTCTTACAAACCAAAAATCAGCCTAATTAGTGATTTCAAACCTTTTGATCATTTTACCTCAAATAATAGTCGATAATGCTTAAATTCATACTGTTGAATCTTAAGAGTAGACGTCCAATTCAACAACACATAAATTGTACATGTGACGAATCTGTTTTAGGACAATGCGTTGAATGTGTGCCTAAACTCTATTCAAACTAATATATAAGTCATTCATTATTAACTAAAAGTTATAACGGATGGTAACACATAGGGGCAATAACGAGAAAAAAATGGACAAGAAGAGAGCATACCTTGATCCTCAGCAGCAATCGCACTCGATCTGGATGAGGTTTTGACATGCAAAAGATCATCAAGTGTGACAGTCAGGGAGAAGATGAGATCAAGAAGATAGAAACAAAGCGTAGGGTTAATGTATAGATAGGATTTGCTCCTTAACCTTTGCCCATCGACCTCTATTTTAAGTTGAGAGGGTGGAGATACTTGCATTGATGAGGTCTCCTTTTAGGACATGCTTTCTTTTGCCTTTCCTGGTATAGGGAAGTCTCCTGTTCCTTGCTCTTGAAGAAGTTCCCTCGGATTGGAATCCTCATTCTAATTATGAACTTTGATAATCATGTTTGGGGCTAAAATGATCGGTTTCCATTACTACCATGTTGAGGAAGTGTCAGATGGCCTGAATTGCCACGTCGGAAGAGGGTCTTCCTTCCTAACTGGACTCTTGTTATATTGAGGGAGTCCAGCAAGCAAGAGTCTCGGCCGGAAAATTTTAATTGGGGCCATCTCGGATGACTAGGAATATGACGCAAGTCTGACTTATGTGTGGGCCCCATACCTCGCATGATGTATATATGAGTGGGGTTGGAGTCCATATGGCCACGTGTCCTTCTGAGGATAGGGTTAGATATGGTATCCACAATCATTTCTGACACTACTAGCCATATGAAAACTTGACCTAAAGTAACAATTAATTGGATATTGCAGATTTTTCAAATTGAAGTCAACTTGATGGACTGGTTTTATAAGGATCGGACCATCTCCACAATATAGACAACTCAATATGCATGCAGTTGGATTGGTAATAGGATGTAAGAATTGGGTGTTGATTTATCTTAACTCATATATAATAGTTACTTAAATATCTATAGGCCTTAACATACTGTTTGGATGGAATAAGCGTCGCTTACCCTTGGTCGACCTATACTCCAAAAATCAGCCCGATTGATGATTTCAATAGCCATTGGATTCCATCATTTTTTTTTTCATTAGAAACCAACCCATGGGCCTGTTCATAAATCCCATGATGAAACAATGCTCCAATGCTTAAAAAAAATAAAAAATTGCCTACCCTTGGTCGACCTATACTCCAAAAATCAGCCTGATTGATGATTTCAATAGCCATTGGATTCCATCATTTTTTTTTTCCATCAGAAACCAACCCATGGCCTGTTCATAAATATCCCATGATGAAACAATGCCCAAATGAAAAAAAAAAAAAGAAAAGAAAAAGAAAAATATGCGCTGCCCTTATTGGTGTTACTGTGTCCAACATGTAACGATACAAATAATAAAGCAGAACTTATAAGATAGTCATAATTATTTATTAGTCTTATTTTAACAACCACAGGAAGAAAATATATATATATATATATATAGAATCATTTCAATGATCAGGTGCACCGGATTTTAGGTAGAAGATCACGGATGAAGCTTTGTGCGACATATTTGTTAGCCTTTTGTGTCAAATGAATGCCATCCCAGTGCACTTCTCGTCCAGGGTTAGGGCAAACTGGAACCCCTTGATCAGCACCACACATCCTTGTCAAATTGAAGTTGTAATCGCCTCCAATTCCACAACAAGCTTTAAGTACAGTTCCCTTTTCAAATCCTATTCATAATAGATCAAAAAATAAATAAATAGTTCTACATATTATATAAAACGTGACTGTTTTGCAATAAGCAACGACAAAACTCACCAAGATAAGTAGCACTCTGAATGACCCGTCGTAAGGTCGTATAATAGTCGGCATACAGTATAATAACATCAGGGTACTCCTGTCTCAGATCTTCTATTACTTGTTGGAGTTGATCATTGTGAAACATAGCAAAGTCATTAAAGCCCTTAAGGCAGTTGATCTCATCGTAAGAAGTTGGATTGTTGCTTTGAAATGCAGTAAGATAGCTCGGGGAACATCCAATTGGGTAATTTCCTGGAACGGCCACTCGAACGGCACCAAGATCAACTACTTTCTGCATCCAATATCCCATTTTGATGAGTTTATTGTCCACCCATATGTGTATATATATATTCTTAGAAGAATCTAACTTACTCTAACAGCATCTTTAATGGTTTGGACAACAAGCGGCACATAAGTCCGGACCTCCTCAATGGTTTTGCCTTGAAAGAAGGCATAGTTATAATCGTTGCCACCAATCTCCCCCATCAAGAAAAGAGCATTCTCAAGTTTCCTTCCACACTCTTTAATAAATGTGTAGCAAGCAAAAATACACGTAGTTTAATTTAAATACAAATGTATAACAATTAAGCTAAAATATATAGGGTCATGATCGGGGAACAATAATTTCATACAACATTTTTTACAACAAAAATTGGCACATGCCAATGTATAAATTTGAAGTCTTGGAATGGAGTATTTTTGGCGAGGATAGTCTCTACAGTGAGGAGATCATCTTCACAAAAATTCAAATCAATCCGATATTCGTAGATCGGTTTATAAGTTGAAGAATTATGGACCGTCTATTTTTATCTTTAACTTGAAAACCATATTTGATGGGGTTAGAAATTTCAGAATGTGCTGATTTTTTGTAGGGGCGATCTATATGATGAGGAGATCATCCTCACAAAAAACCAGCTATTGATTCATCATCTATGTAGGTACGCCAATAGAGAGAGAGAGAGAGAGAGAGAGAGAGAGAGAGAGAGAGAGAGAGAGAGAGAGAGAGAGAGAGAGAGAGAGATAATCTGATCACCTCTGCTGTTTTGACAAATAGAATTGAGATAGGTCTTGAACCAGTTGAGTTGGACATTTAGGGAACTGTTGGTGTTCATGGCTCGAATGTTCTTCGCGGCGAGGGTGAAGGTGTTGAGTACAGTAGCTCCAGCTACTGCAAAGTTTACTCCATGATCGAACTTGGCGTTCTTATCCAGATAAGGGTTAAGAAGTGGGAGCTCGAGGGCGAAAGCTGTAAAGCATAAATTATATGCATGACGTACTTGGTTAACTATAAATAAATAAATCTATACTATTATAAAGCCAAAAACCAGGGTTTGACGCCCATGTTTGTGCTATAAATAAATAATTCTATATTATTATAAAGTAAAAACCGGGCTTGCCACCCACGTTTTTGGACAATTGAATGCATCTCTACTTTAAAGCAAAAAACCTTGTCTAATTAAATGTTTCCCCTATTTTAAAGCCAAAACTTGTGTTGGGGTACCGTGAGCTCCATGAGGGACTATAGTATAAGCCACGTGGCACACTTTTAGAGACTACTGACCGTATGGATGTTTATCACATCCCTATGTGGATATATACCAAATATCAAGCTGATTAGTGATTTCAAACCTTTGGATAATGCTCGAAATCTACGGTTAAAAAATCAACCAATGAAAACCACTCCAATTAAATCCTTAAAAGATTTTTTGATTAGTGATTTCAAACCTTTGGATAATGCTCAAAATCTACAGTTAAAAAATCAACCAATGAAAACCACTCCAATTAAATCCTTAAAAGATTTTTTGCATGTAGGTCCACCTAGAGATGGGCCAAAAGTTAACTATAAGAGTATGCCACGTGTAAGGTGCACGTGCAATGTAGCGTTCCCCTAATAAAGAAATAAAGAAATAGATGACATGGGGTGACTACTATTCAGAGGAAAGATCAAGAAGCAACTAAAGATATTGGTGATCTTTTTTATGAAATTGACTCTCATATATAAAGCGAAATTGATTCTTGGGTAGGTACTCATCTAATCAAATTAGGTTAATTAATTGACAGTGAAGACAACTCTTTAACAAGTAAAACTTCTATCACACGAAATTGTAAATCACACAATCACAAGCCAATGAGTTCTCGGCACGTACATAAGTGCTTTGCAACGTTGCTTTTTAGGTGTACGTGCCGAGAACTCATTGGCTGTGTTTGTGTGATTTGCAATCTGATTGTGACAGATATACAACCTTTACGGGCACCCACGTGGACAAAAAATTTCTCTCTCATCTCTTTCTCTCTCTGTCTTCAGCTAACCCTCTCTCTCTCTCTGCCTTCAGCTAACCCCCAAGGTGCTGAACTACCGTGGGGACTATGAAGCCCACGGCTAGCCCAGCCGTGGCTACCAACACAGATTATATGTAAGATAATAGAATGATGAATTGAGTTGATGGAAGGCAGCATCAAAGAAACAATCTTACCAAGGAAGTCGATGATGAGGAGCCCATCGGAGCTTCGACCAGTGGGTCTGTTAAAGTAAGTCTCACCATATGGAAGACGAGCAATAGGAGAGGAGGCTCCGATCGGACCTTCACGAATGAAATTTCCTGTATCAGATTTAGAAGCCCCAAATTGATATATAGCTTCAATTGAGCAACTCTTGTAAACAGCAGCACGAGGAAGAAGAAATAGAGAATTCAATAATATGAATAGCAAGGACAGAACCAAATCCTCATGGCTGCCCATTTTTTGAACAAATGTCTTTGTCTTCTGAAACACTACATCTTTTTATTTATAGAGGAAGTCCGACCTGTACTCCAGAGTCCAGGCTACCACGCCATTTTAAGTGTCACGTACCCACTGTGAAAATCTTTGATGTCCACCTGTCCAACCCCGCAAGTGCCATGTGGAACAACAAAAATCAGCCTAATGGTGATTTCTAGCCCATAGATTCTGACTCTGGTACAAAGAAAGCGATTCTAAGATAATAAGATATTTGATGTTCAACATTCCCAAAATGTCGTCTCTTTCAGCCCCGCAGACCCTTGATGTTCGGCCCATTACTTAGTAGATCTACACACCAAAAAAATCACTCTGATTGGTGATTTCTAACCATTGGATTTAGGCATTATTGATGGAATGATTCTAGCTGTTGGATTCGAATATTTTTTTTGAGGTACTCAAATACAACGGCTTAAAATCACCAACCAGACTGATTTTTGGTGTCTAGGTCCACCAAGAGGTGGGCAAGTTGGTGGGTTAGTGTACCCATAAGAGTGTCACGTGGCATTTATGAAGCGGAGTAAAACTTCTGTCACAAGATGTTGTGACCGAAACCCACAATAAGAGCCAAGTGGCACACACTATTAGAGGGCACTGACCGTATGGATGAGACCTGTAAACCAAAACTCAGCCTGATTAGTGATTTCTAAGCATTGGATTGAAGTTATTTTAATGGGTTGATTTTAACCGTAGGAATTTGAGCATTATTGAGCGTTATTTGGGTGCAAAGATCCAAAGGTTGTAAATCACTACTCAGGCTGATGTTTGGTTTGCAGGTCCACTGAGGGACTGGCCAAAGATCTATATGGTCAGCATCCTCTAATAAAAAATAAACAATAAGTTGGCTTTTTGTGGTTTTGGACCGCAAAAAGCTGTTTTGTATCGTTTGGTAAAAATAAAAAAGCTACATTCTAAAATTGTAATAAGCCAGAAAAAATTGCATAAGTCGTTATAAAACGGCTTTTGCGTTTTGCGTTTGCACTTGGAACTTTTAACTAAAGTTTTCTTTCAATTTTTATTCTTGTAAATATTTCAAAATTCTTAAAATGCCCTTACCTTGTTTAGCCTCTTCAACACAATAATGTCTCTCCTGTCGATACTTCTCTCTCTCTCACTACAAAAAAGATCATCTATCTTATTTCTAGGGTTTCATTTTTTCTTCATCTCTCCCCCAATGCATCTGTTAGTTAACAACCAAAGAGTCTTTTCAAATTTTCTCCTAATATCCTTCTTTTCTTTTATTCTCTCATCAACAATAGATTTCTTTTCTTCTCTAAAAATTGATTTCCTGCACTTTCAACAAATAGTTCAAACTGTCAAAGGCATTGATATTTGTTTCCCTTTAAATCTAAGGAATTAGGGGTTTCATGCTTATTTTTTTTCATGGGTGATTCTCTAAATCTTTTGGGGGCTTTCAGACTTCTTGCTCTACCTGGTTAAGCTCTTGATCTTTGTAAAGTTGCTCTACCATTAGATACCTTGTTATGCTTTCCAAGACCTCTTCAAAGAAACCCACTCACATCAATAACAACAACTCTGAAACTGTTTGACCTTCTCTAATTTCAAGTCCCCCTTGACTTAGCTTTCTTTTTTATCCACCTGGGTCTTTTGGGTTTAGGGGTTTTGATGGTTGATTCATTGTTACCAATTGGATATACAAAAAAAAGTCAATGAGATGACCTAATGATTTACCAATAACCTAAAGCAATTAGTCCACGAGGTGTTTGACATTATGTACAAGTCAATTTCATCTATAGCTAAACAGCAACTGTTGCAAAGAGGCATGTCTTCAACATATTTTATATTTATGAAAATAGGAGCCTCCGAGCCTGCCTAGTTCATTAGATAATTGTTCATGTATTTTGCATATCTAATAATTAAGTGTTTCTTTGGTTTGTTTGATGTGTTGTAATCATGGATGTTTTAATACGAAGTACTTGATATTACTTCTATTCTTAATACCATGTTTAATCAAGTGAGTATCGGAAGATGCTTTAGTCCTTGCTGTACTAAAGATAATCTTTACGTGTCATGGCCAAAGTTCAACTTTGCAACAAAGCACAATTTATTTTTAATGGAGCACAATACTCTTGATGCCGAAACTAATTCTTGGGCTTTCGGGAACTTTTCTGCCAATAATAAAACTTGATTTTTTCAGAATTCTTTTGATTGTCAGTTTCTCTTGCCAAACACCCAAAATAACTTAAATTAAATTGTTCAGAAAAAAGTACTTTTTGAGAAGCACTTTTTTTTCAGCTAACCATAATGCCAAACCCAGTGGATGCTGAACGTACGGATGTTCGGCCAGTCCCTCGGTGGACCTCTAAACCAAAAATCAGCCTGATTAGTGATTTCTAAGCGATTCGATTGAAGTTATTTTCATGGGTTGATTTTAACGGTAGGACTTTGAGCATTATGGGGCGTTATTTGGGTGCAAAGATCCAAAGGTTGTAAATCACTAATCAGGCTCATTTTTGGTTTATAGGTCCACCGAGGGACTGGCCAAACATCCATACGATCATCATTCACTAAGAGTGTGCCACGTAGTTTTTATTGTGCGTTGACGGAAGCATCTGTCACAACGCTTTGACAGAAGTTTTACTCTGTTAAATTTTTATGGAATGATTATTACCCTTAAAATAGTTCTGGGCGAGGATCAGATCAGAGTATTAAAACTTCTATCACAACAAATTGTAAATCACACAATCACAAGCCAATGAGTTCTCGGCACGTACACAAGTGCTTTGCAAGCTTTTGCTTTGAGGTGTACGCCGAGAACTCATTGGCTGTGATTGTGTGATTTGCAACTTTGTTGTGACAGAAGATTTACTCACTCCAGAGTAAGTAAAGGCTGCTATTTTTTTTTTTTTAAATTTGTATGTAATGATTATTTACACATTTCTGGGCGATGCTCAGAGTGCAGAGTACTTAAGGCTGTTAAATTTTGAGTAGAACTTTGATGACCGACTACAGTGGCACACTCTTAGAGATCAGGCCCAAACCTAGGTGGACCTACAAACCAAAAATTAACCTGATTACTGATTTCTAAGCGTTGGATTGGAGTCGTTTTCATGGTTGATTTTAACCGTGTAATGTGAGCATTATTTGGAGTACAAAGATACAAAGGTTTGAAATCACTAATCAGGCTGATTTTTTGGTATATAGGTCCACATATGAATGGACCAAAGATCGAAAGGGGTCAGTGGTCTCTAAAAGTGTGCCACGGGTTTGTTGGAATCCAATCTGATATAATTCAAATTCAGGCCCCAACTTCTCAGCCGAATCCGATCACATTTTAAGTAAGCCTGCTAGTAGAAGGTCCACGATATATAGCTATAGCATGCGCATGGTGCAAAGCACTTATTGAATCATCCAGTTGCCAAATTGAGGGTCACTTTGGAAAGAACATGCACCAATAGGATGGTCCATAAACCACGAGATAATTGATGGAAAGATAAGATATACTTGATCAATGGGACTTTTGGACTATGTACTTTTCAAGAAGCGGTCCCCGATTGAACGGTTGATATTGATGACTATTTGTAGACCGAGGACGAGCATATTCATGGAACCATCCCCATCTACTGTTGTCAAAATCGATGGTGCCCATGCAGGAACTAGGAAGTATACTGCATCCAATTGGGTGATCTTAACCATCTGATATAGTGCATTATTAGAGAAATTATACATATATACAGAATTCCCTGTAGCAAAATTCAATGGAGAATCAATAACACATGTTTAGAGCGAAAATTACTGTACTAACTATACATAGAGCATCAACAAAAACATAAGGAATATAGTATATAACTATATATCAATACTAGCCCCAGCCATTAATGGAGTTTCTTGATTGCTGGATGCATAGATAAGAGACTCGCTTAGACCACCCAAGAGAAATTCTAACTCGCCTGGTTTCAGCTGAGTACAATAAAATGCATGGGAAGGGGGGGGGGGGGGGGGGGGGAGATCAAATCTAAAACACATTTGGCAACTAACAAAATCTCTTCTAACCCAAAGACATCTCTTTTCCTACTCCAGCTTCACCCTGCCTTCCTCCTGCTGCTGCTTCTTGGGCTCCGCAGGAAAGTATTTTATGCCAACTAGATCACCGACTCGGCTGATAACCTGACAAACACAATCCCCCAACCAGAAATTGTTACAGAAACATCCACTAGGATCTACATTAGTCGTGCGGTAACTAAGGATCATACTGAACTAATGGATTCTGTAGCTCATAGAGACAAAGCAGCCAATTGACGGACCACAAATTAGATCATAAAAATTCAGCCCAATAAGATGATCCTAATTGTCCGATCAATAGCATTATTTTGCAGTCAAGCCCACTGAATGGAAATTGGAATGATCATTTGGTGGGAGCACCAATGAGGTGGTATAGTATCACCCGGGCTAATGGTTCAAGTATCACCCGAAACCGAAATGTTTGCCCGATTACATTTCGGTATAGCCAGTGGACGATACAAGACATTAATAGGTCTTGGAAAACCCAAAGTTTTGGCCTAGTATTGTTCGTATAGGCCCGTATCGGACGATACTAAACAATATCGTTGGTATTTCCCAACACGTATCAACAATACCAACCACTGGTTTAAAACGAGAACTGAACCCTTTATTTCACTTTTTTGACTTGTTTCTTGCTCCAATCTCTTTTGTATTACCAAATATTTGGCAAATCAAACAACAAAATTTAAGGTGGATTCAAAGTTTGTAACCGAGATCATCAAATTTGAGGATTTACGTCAAAGATGTAAGAATTACTCATTTTCTTCAAATTTCTTGCTAGATCTGTGCTCTACATCAAAGATCCATGTATCCTTGACTAGATCCATGGATTGTTTACCTAATTTTCTCTAAATTTTCAACATTTCATTGTTTAAGTAAAAAAATATGAAAATTTCTTCTTCTTTTCTTGTGCATTTAAATCACTTAGATCTGAATAATATACATTATGTGAATGCGTGATGCAAATACATTATTATGTAAATTGATTAAATAATATATTCCTTTATTTTCATTTTGCTTCCAATCTTTTACCAAAAGATAGATGTAATTGTGATCTATCATTCTATAGAATTTTTGTGTGTATGAGTCTAATGTGCTTATTTTTCCAATTTTTATTTTTATTTTTCAGTATTCGTAGAATTTTTTTAAAAGTTCTAAAAACAAAATTCCTTTTTCTTCCAAATTATACTAGAAGATAGATCTCACTATGATCTATCATTCCATATAATTTGTTTGGATTTTTTTTTCTGATTTTTTAAGTAATTCCAAAATATATAAAATATGTTCTTTTTTCTTCCAATATTTTGCAGTACATAGATCTTCTGATTTATAATGTGACGAAAATTTTGTCTGAATTTGGGATATATTAGGTTTTTTTAATTTTTCTGGTTTTGTAAGTAATTTTTGACATAGAAAATTTTACAAAATTATGTGTTTTTTCCATTCTTTTGAAATAGATAGATCTTCTATATTAATCTATCATGTGCTGAAATTTTTGTCTGAATTTACAATAAATTGGGTTTTTCTATTTTTCTGATTTTTCTTGTCATTTTTCTTCTAATCTTTTGCAGTAGATAGATCTGCTCCTAATCTATCATCTAATGAAATTACCAATGTTTGTTCTAAGTAGAAGAAGCTAACTAACATATATTTGTATCAAAATAAAGTGTACAGTGAGTACTTGGAATGCAGGTTTACAAAACAGACTCCGGATCAACCCAATAGCACTGTAAGTTACTTCTCTTGATCCTAAATAAGTTTTTATTGTAGTTTTTATGAAAGTTCCTTGCGTTTATAAATTTATTATTTTTTCTGATTTTTCTAGTATTTTTCGAAGCCTCTACATTGAGTTCCTTCGGTTTCACAGGGTTCCGTCTGAAACTGAACAATACCATTGATATGTTTCAGTATCGCCCATGAACGATACCGTGTACTTTGAAACATGCCTGTATTTCCATGTGTAGAAATAAAGTCATGGTACTAAGATATTAACATAATTCCCTTTTATGAAATTGCAACTAATTGATCTGGAAACAACCAGAAACCTGGGAAACGACCATCAGTGAAGAGGATAAATGCTGAAAAAGAAGCCAAAGGAAATATGTGGTGAAAAGAAAAGAAATCCCATGATGAGAAATTTACCTCTAAGCCTTTCATCAGATCTTCCTTGGTATGAGAAGCAGATATGCAGATACGTGCTCTGGCCAACAGTAGTGGGGTTGCTGGGAAGGCAACTGTCACAACAGCAACCTGCAATAGCATCATTTTACGTCATAACAAGTGACACAAGCGTAAATGTGCAACTGGCATTCTGGTTATATGGAGCAACATAATCATACATATTGGCTCATTAGGGGGAGGGGCCCGCTATTTGATTCCGTGGACCCTTTCTAGGAGAACTTCAAACCAAAATTGTCCCAATGGAATGATTTGGAACTAAATACCATTGCATGAATAATAAGTCCAAAAGAGCACCTGGCTTTCCTGCTTATGATGACTGTAATAGTATCACGAGAAAATTAATGTTTATCCCAAAAGTAAGTTATAATGTAGAGTGTGGACTAACATGAGCCATGTTCGGTGATGTTCTACTTCTGCAAAATTTTGAATCGTGACAACGCCCTTGGGCATTTCTAGGATGTCCTCTTTTTATATTATTAGACCAACACAAAACTCATCTCTTCCCTTTCCATTCATTGATTACTTCTATCTTTGTTTTCCTCGGATAACTCCAAAATCATCTGGAAAGCAGTGGCCATTAATTGTTGCACGTTAATGTCATCTCGAACATTCCAATTAGTGACCCTGTATAAGAGATCTCTTTAACCACAAATCAGCCTGATCGGATGATCTTAGGCATACTATAAGTGGACGTTTTTTCTAGGATACTGGGCTTTTAGTTTTGGATGTCCAAAAGAAAAAAAATGGAAAGATAATTAGGATCATCCAATTGGGTTGATGTCTGGTCTGCTAAGAATGTTCACTACTTGTCTGGATTGTCCATGTTTACCCTTGAAGGAATTTTAGCAAATGTTTCAATGATTGGCAAAGATCTCAAAAATAAAATAAAAATCCAATACAAAAAAGAAAATAGAGAAACCCAAACCAATATTGCTTTCTGGATAATCAAAAGAAGCTTGAAAACAACTCAGTAAATGGAAAAGAAATTAAAGGAAAAAATAAAAAAAAGTACAAAAATTGAGATCTGTAAAAGATAGGAATCCAAGCATCAGTTTTAAAAAGCTCGATGTTTGACTACATAAACAACAAATAGGACAATAGTCTCTATCATCATTTGCTCATACCCTTAAAAATAAATTATAGAAGAAATTAAAAGAGCTAAAAGAGATTTAACTGCACAGTACATTATGCTATTTTGATGTTACAAACCTTTTCACCTGCTTTTCTTTGTTAAGGTAATTTTCAAATTAAACAATGAATTTAAGTGAGTTCCAACTTGTGATCAGTATTGTAAATACCAGCCGGAACACTGTAGTTCTCAGGGTTTAGGTGACATGTTGAGAATATTTTGTAAACATTTTGGAGAAAACCCCCTTTGAAGCAGTTGTTAAGTGGAAAATGCTCTTAGGTGGTCTTCCAAGAGGATTGATCTTAGGAGGATGCCACTTTGAAGATAATCAACCTAGGTTTAGAAGAAATCACCATCAAAGTGGCTGTCATTTGTACACTTATACATGATGACTTTGCATTATGAGGTTAAAATTTTGGGATCAGCAGACTCTTTCGAGATAAGAGGATACCGAAAGAAAATAACGGGGGAGAAAACAGAGTTGAGAAAAAGAAATTGGTGATTCGGAGAGATATGGTAGAGATGCTTAACAAGGCAAAGCTATGTTTAACAGTCACATGAAGGTCATCAAAGAAAACTGAAAACATATCGAAATGTCAAATTAAATTTATTTATATTTCCTAGAATTCTATGTTGAACATAGAACAAACATATACAACATTGACATGAAATTACATTTTTCTTTTTAGATGGTAGGGGTCCTGCAAAACACAATTCTTACCCTCCAAAAATTTTAAGAATTTAAATTAAAATAGAAAAAGAAAAGAAAACATGAACGTAAAATCCATGCATTCCTAAAAGAAGGAAAACATACTTCAAAGAAACAGAAAAAAGCAAGAAAAACCATTATAAAGGAGGATTTGGATTATTGCAAAGGAACTACAGCAAAAATGTCAGAGCTTTTGGAGCGGTTTGATAGACCAGAGAAGAAAGAAAGATATAGAAACAAGATGAAAAGCATTTTAGAGAACTATTGATAAGTTCTTCATATTTGAGGTTTACCTGAGCCAATACTTTAATATTTATTTCACTCCTCTAAGCATTGTCAAGGGTTCTGAACAGCAGTAATGCACCACAGGTGCTGTCTGGTACATCAAAAGAAATATGCTATAAAATAGGTTTGAGATTTACTGTGTCCTTTTCTTGTTATTAGATATTATTTGTATACTGTTTATGTAGTTTCAATATTTATTTATATTTACTTAAATACAATTTCCATATCATATGCCCTGATGAATAAGTACTTGAATAATATCACACCTTTCTTTATTATCATATTAGTGTCAGTGTGCCAGATTACCAGGGTCTCCATGTTTTCCCCCCTACTTTCATATCTGACAATATTATTTGTATGCATCTTAGTCACATGGTGTTCATGTGGGTGTACATGTGCACGTCTATATGTATTATTCTGCCAATCTTGCACAACTATTTGCATGTAAGCACTACTCGTATGTTAGATAACCAGTTAAAAGCCTGACATACATTCTGTTTAAGGCACTCTCGAGAAAACGCAGGGATTTTTGCTGGATTGTAAAGCATTATTGGCATTACTGGAGAATCATTATCCCCAAGAACCTCAAAGCCCATCTTCTGCAGTTCTGACCTGAAAAAGTTGCTATTCTCACGAATTCGTGCAAGTTTCTGAGCCCCTAAAAAAATGCAAAAGTAACTGAAGTCACAACAAAATACATCGCTTATAAATGTTTCAAGCCTTGCAATTATTGCAGCAGAAAAGATAAAATAAATCAAGTGTGAAGGGGGGAGTATCTTCTCAAACCTCTACTGGAACCATCCTCTCCAAGAATAACCTTTATGGCAGAAATAATTTGTTGTGCCGCGGGTGGTGAGATTGACGTCGCATAAAGATGAGCAGGGCAAGTAAACTTCAGATATTGAATAAGCTCCTGAAAATGACAAGAAAAAGCTTTAACACAGCAAATGCACAACCTAGGTTCTTAATTTACTTTAGCCACTCAAAGAAATCCTAACATTTTTAGATGAAAGCAATAAATGAACTGAAGCAATGTTAATGATAAAGATCAATAGTTTAATGCAAACATGGAAGGCTAAATACCCTATGGCACCAACAACAGGAAGATTCTATTCTTAAAATGAGTTTTAAAACAATAAAAAAGCTAAACCAACATGTGGTACCATTGAGGACGTGAGATGAGAGCTAGCATTTCTTTGGGCACCAGTTAGCGCAGCACGTGTTATACTTCTCTGAATATTTAATACAGAACATATTGATATACCCGAGATCCATCATTCTCATAAAAACCCTGCTCTCATAGCATACACATGGAACACCAACTCATCAATTCCTGGCCACCTCTTTGAGACAGTGCAGCCATGATTAGAAGAGCTTCATTCCAGTGTGTTCCTCGGCTAACACCCAAGACATTGTCACCATCATATAAAGTTTGTTAAGACAGTGCCAAAACACTCATACAAGAAGCTCATATGGGAGGTAAGGTTCATTGATTATGAGTTTGAGTGACTTTTGGTCCATCATATAGTTTCACTATTTAAAATGCCAAAAGTGGGTGTTACATGGCTCTCACATTAATCATGTTTTTTCTGCTTTTTTTTATAAGTAATCCTGATTTTTTTTATTTGCTTTGATTTAAAGACAAAAAGAAACAGAAGAAGAAGAGGAGAAGAAAGGAAAACAGATTGTGGCCATAGGTGGCATGGCCAAATTCCACTCCACATTATTCATCATTTCAAAAGTAAAATTGAATTAAGGTGAAAAAGGAGATAAACCTTGGATCCTGCAATATATCCACCACATGATCCAAATGATTTCGTAAAAGTTCCCATCATGATATCCATATCAGCAGTGTCCACTCCTAGGAGCTCACAAACACCTCTTCCTGTTTTCCCAACTGCTCCAATGCTGTGGGCCTCATCCAAATAAGTGTATGCCTGTCAGTAAAAAGAAAAGAAAATTAGAATGGAAAATGATTCTCATAGTTTGCATCTAAGATTTATAAGCATAGATAGTAAGTGAAAAGCTATGAATGGAGTACAAGTATAAGAATAGCAACTGCACACAAAGAAAATGTGGGCTCGTTCGGATTGAGGGTATCAGTCTATGTAACAAGGACATAGACACGGGTGTCGGTGTCCGACATGGATACAAGGTGTCCGGCACGGCAACCTAAAAAATCCGATACGGAGACACGTCCGTACATATATTTATTAAAATATATTAATATATATGCATGCTTAAAATTATTAATACAATAACAAAAGTAGAAAATATTTATTAGTTTATTATTGTATGGAGGATGGAGCACACCAACCTGCTTTTAGAAATCAATTTTATATTAAAAATTATTAAAACAAGGGGTGACACGGCCATAAGTGTCCAGTTGTGTGTCGGGAAGTGTCGACATCCAGGTGTCGAGGTGTCCGACATGGCGAAAAACCTTAAAAGTGCAGTGTCCTTGTTACATAGGCATCAATTCAATAATAAGTCAACAGTGAACTCAAAGACAGGCCACTTAAGTAGAAATTGAACGGCACAGCTGTGCAGTTGGAAATCATGCTTAACCAACTGATTTACAGACAATCTCACACTAGACTCTCATGTCACCGAGACAAAGACACTAGGGGTAACAATGGGTCGAATAAACACAGTAGCTAATTGGATCAAATTAGTTTCAACTCAGGTTCAGGTTGATTCATTAAACCCCGAGTGAGTTGCAAATCAGTTTTTATCAGGTTCAGCTCAGGTTAAGTCCTACCTGTTCACCATTAAAAGAAAATGCTGGTAGGCTGTTTCAGATAATCACAGATATTTTGAAAATGTTGCCAGCCCACCAGTCATGATTCATTGGTGGACACTCACAAACTATTTACACGCTAGAGCTAAATAGTGCAAAATCTTGCCAGTAAAAAAAGAATTTGTAGATGTTACCTAAGCATGGCTCTGGTGTTGGGTATGGCATGTATGGTCAAGGCATCAAAATCACTCAACCCAAATCTCGGGGTACAGGGACAAGGCTTTATTTAGTGAATTTTCTGGTGTTTAATTATTCGTTCATTTGTAGAAAATCCATATTGAGTCAACATGGGCAGCCAAAAAGAATTTTAATGATCAGGAAACAGCTAGTAGCAAGTGCAGCTTCCAAGGGTGCATTCATTGATTGGTGGGGAAGGGGGAACATGTTGCTCATGTGAAACCTGAAGTGCCTGCAAAAAAGAGGGTTTTTTTTCCCGCTTCCTCTTTTTCCGCCTTTTTCTCCTTGATTAAGGATACTACACAATTCCTGCCTTCCTTTTTTATTCAAACAGAAAATTGAAGCGCCCCACAAGAGTGTAAGTTTGTGGAATCAATCCAGCAGTAGTTTTTTGGAATTTCCATACAATAAAATCAAACCCGGATAGAACAAGGATCATTACATGAACCTTATGGATTTTATGAGAAGGGTAAAGTATTACGTCGCTATAGCTCCCCAAGTGTGAAGCCTCCCTTTGATTCATACCGATTCACCATTTTCGTTTCTCCTAGAACTTCAGAGAACTGATGGCCTTCTCTTTCCTATGTGGACATCCCCTTAGGATTTAAGTTACAACCCCCAAAAATAAGAGAAAAAGGAGAAGAGAGAGCAAAAACCCTAGGTTGAATAATATCACATGAATAGTGATCCTAACAACTGAGAAAAACTTCTAGGCTTGCTCTCTCTTTCTTTTATACGAAAACTTCACACCCTTAGGTGTCTAAAAACAAGTGTTTCTAATTGGAGAAAGAGTGAACCAAAAAGTAAGGATTAGTTGCGAGTTCTAGTACAACACAACTTGCTCTAGACTTGGAATCTCATTCCAACAATTATTCCTTTAGGGCTAGTGATGATAATAGGATGGGCCCAATGGGCTTTCACATAATTATAATAATGTCCATCAATAGATTATAATCAGCCCCCAAAGAAGAGAGAATTTATTGCAAGGACTTTTTTACAAAATATTAGCAAATAAGTCCTTCCACCTTTCAATATTCCATATAAGCCACCAGGAATGTATATTACTATTTAGTCCTTAGCTTATGTATTATTAATTATTCATTGATAGTCATCATTTATTGGACTGAGAAAATATAAAACTTCTTTTTTGCATGAAAACAATTTTTATAAAAATATATACATAAAAAAATCTCAATAAAACTCTTTTATCAAAACATTATCGGTCGGATTTGTGAGTCCAATCTTAGATGAAATATCAACTGAATATAATCTCTCCACGTAAGAGTGGTGGATTCCTTGTTGAGCATCTACCCTTCTTCATGCATTATGTGCATGACCCAACATAACCATGCATATCCCTTGATTGGGCATCAATAGTTGGTAATATCAAAGTTATATAGACAAAGCATAAGAAAGTGTAGACCTCTCAAGTCTAAGGATTACTACCCTTTGATTTGACAGTGATCACTCTATAGGGTGTTCTCTAATTGATCATTTCCAATACAAGTACTCGTAGCAAACACCTCCATGTTTGCTTTAGGATCGACACCCCTATGATGTAGATACTTGTAGCAACATAACATAACATAACATAACATGTATAAACCTTAGTAGAGTGTGATACCCAATCATCACTCATAGCTTAGAAACTTTTTAAGTTTACAAGGAATTGAAGATCCATATCTCTTGTAAATGGTTCATCAACCATTACATGGTTCTTCTACAATGTTACCTAAGGACTTGTATGTTGTCATCATATGAAGCATTAACCATACCCATATATACAAGGAATTGAAGATCCATATCTCTTGTAAATGGTTCATAAACCATTACATGGTTCTGCTATAATGTTACCCAAGGACTTGTATGTTGCTATGTAACAAGGACACTGCACTTTTAGGGTTTTTTGCTGTGTCGGACAGCTCGACACACGGACACTCGTGTCGACACTTCCCAACACACATTTGGACACTTATGGCTGTGTCACCCCGTGTTTTAATAATTTTTAATATTAAATTGATTTCTAAAAGCAGGTTGGTGTGTTCCATCCTGCATACAACAATAAACTAATAAATATTTTCAGCTTTATTTTCTATTTTTTGTTATTTTATTAATACTTTTAAGCATTCATATATTTTAATAAATATATGTACGGATGTGTCTCCGTATCGGATTTTTTTAGGTTGTCGTGTCGGACACTGACACCCGTGTCGATGTCCTTGTTACATTGTCATCATATGAAGCATTAACCATACCCATATATACTTATGCATGATAAAATAAATTGGTAAATGTATTGAATAAAAAATCTAATCGAATTAGTTAATGTGATTTTGGCTTTGAGCGCATATAATACTAACAAAATATTTCTTGCCCTTGAGCTGGTGGGAGAAATACTCATTTCCGTATGGAAACAGGCTCAAAGAAGCTTCATTAGCATCAATTATGAATCAAGAGTAAAGAAACAAGGAAACTTCCTCTTCGTACTATAATGGATGGAGGGACTAACCGCAACATTGTTGGAATAGTACAACCGTGGAGTAAGCACAAATGTCATAGATGCAAAGAGAAATATGTTTTATATTCAAAAGAGTACACATGCATAGGCTTTTCAATCTGTTCAGAGGACAAAATTAAAAACACTATACTATCAAGGGGTTAAAATGCCACAGAGGAGACGGATCTCATCCAGGCCAACTAGGATAAGATATAAGACAAGCTCATCACAAGACCAACTGCTGTGGAAGTCAACTTAGCTCAAACCAAATATTGGTGAAAGACATTCATAATCATGATCTTACATCATTTGATTGTGCAGCTTGATAATTATCATTAAAAAATCAGATCAGAATAACAAATTACTATTTCATAATATTGCTGATGATATTATATGTCCTAAATTTTCATTTATCTTTTACACTTGGAAAAGTGTTGACCTCCTCAAGGTCAATCTGAAGACGTAAACAAGCGTCCCCATAGTCTCTGGTGATAGTTTATGGGAGAATGTAATTTCTGAAAGCACTCCTAATGTTTGTATTTCTAAAGACACTCATCATATCAAAAAAATAATTCTTAGCCGTAAAAGATTATTAAACTAGAAACAATCCATTACCAAGATATAAAAGTTCAAAACACAAATGAGAACAGAAAAGTTTCATCTCACAGATGTGCAACCTTGTATTTCTTGCAGACTGTTATGATCTCAGGAAGTTTGCAAAGCTCTCCTTCCATGCTGTAGATTCCCTCCACGACAACAATTATCTTTTTCCAAGGTCTACGTGTTCGAGGCTGTCCCCCAGCAATTTGTTCTCTCAACACTTCCTCCAAGTGAGATGGTGCTAAAATCAAGATAACAAAACACAAGATCATATGCATGAATATACTTTGAGATAAAATTTGAAGAGCTCCAGTTTGTATATCTTTAAGTTGGTGCAACAATGAACAATACTGTAAACTTACTATTATGTTGGAAAACCCGAACTGTGGCTCCTGATCCTCGAGCACCATTGACAATTGAGTTGTGATTCAAAGAATCACTAATTATCAAGCCTCCCTGTGTACGACCATAATGAGCGGGAAAAAAAATTCATTACTGTTGGAAGTATCAGATTATGAAAAACAAATGTCCATGTGCCACATAAACACTAACGATGCAGAACAGGCTCATTTAAGAAAATTGACAAACCTTCCCAATCAGGACTGGGAGGATGGCAGAGTTTGTGATGTAACCCATACCAAAAACTACTGCAGCTGGCTTTCCAACAAATCTAGCAACATACTCCTCTAGTTCGGTATGCAAGATGGTAGTGCCTGATGGCATGACTGCATTAGTTGGAAGACGAAGTACATAAAAAGTGCATCTTGCAGTGTAAAATACGTACCACCATCTACACGAGAGCTACAGGTACTTGGAGAATATCTCTTCAATGAGTCAATTGCACGCGGGGTGCAGTATTCATCCGAGGCAGCAAACCCAAGATAATTGTATGATCCCAAGTTAAGGCATTTACTTATGTTTGTGGTTCGTCTGCACAAAATCAATCAGTGGGATAACATCCTCGACACGCGTTTCAGAATTGGTTTATGTTCGAGAGATATTCTTAAAAATGACAAATCGAAAATCATTGCCTGGAATATCCAGATCTTTCATGAGAAGCTATTGACTGTGACATGCTGTTTATAATGTCATCTACTACAAATTACCCTAAGAAAAGATGAAATATGCAAGCGGTACTTGAGCATACCAGGAAATGTTGCTACTCGCACTCTATGTTGGACACCTGTCCATAGTAAAGGTGCTTCGATAATTTACAAAGGAGCAACACAAATTGTTTAAATTACCAAAACAACCATCCCTGTACATATGTCCAACATAGAGTGCAGGTAGTGCTGGCATTTCTTCATAAAAAAAATTTTCTTTTTGATAAGTTCTTTAAAAGTAAAAAAAAAAAGTTATTTAAAGAATATTATTCACTAAAGTAGAAAGGAAAAATATTTAAAATGCAAAATAAACAGATGGCAAAGGCCAAATGACCTTCAAAAGACAAGGCTATAAACTTTTTTCTTACAAGTACAAAGCTATAAACTTCCAAAACAAATGGGGAAGCTTACTTTAGTGTCTTGTTATTGTCATTGGAGTGACGCTCAACCACATCAATCCAAGCATCAGGAGCACTTGCTATTGGCCGTCCAAAGCAATCCTGCCAAAAGGAGTAAGAGAATGGAATCTTCACCAAACTATGGAGCTTCAATTTACAGATAATAAATTGGAGATCAGATTAAAAAAAAAAATACTAAAATATGACAACTTCTCCACCACATGTATTATTTTGTATGAACCTGTAATTGTGCAATAACAGTGAACAGAGATGTAGTTCAGGAGTTGCATGCACTGAAAAGATTCAAAAAGCAATATATAAGTTTTCTAATTAACTGGACATTCTCCACAAGTAAATGAGGGCCAAAATACTCTTAAGAGACATCAAATGCAAATCCTAACCATGTGCATTTACGAAAGTGAAACAATGACTGGATGGTTAGCTCATATCAGACTTTAACTTCAATTCTTGAGTATTTCATCTTCACTTGTGTAACTGTGATTAGAAGACCTCATAATCTGAAGATTGAATTTGACCCAGAACTAACCAATCACATCGCCACAATTAGACTCTCTATTTCCAGAAATCTAAAAACACCAGTTCATCGCCTTACATGATAGTTTCCTATACGTGGAGCTTCTCTAAAAAATATTAGGCAGTATTTGTAATACCCACCCTGTATTTTCAGCAAATGTAAAACCCTCCTTTTTCTGATCTTATATTCTCACCCATTGACTTTGATACCTTGTACAAAGAAGCCCATTTTATCCAAAACTCATGGTCTGTTCAATTACGCTTACCTAATTCATCATATTCCAACTGTATGTACATTGTATAAAATATATCATCTTGCTCTAATGAAGGGAACATAGAAGAAATTATAGTTAATCCGTAACTAAAGTAGTGTCCTACTAAAATCATCATCATCATCATCTATGTTTGGGGCCTGCAACATTAATACCATTTCAACATTCTATTTAAGCTTATATCTTCCATCAAATCATATGTATTTCAATCATTTCCTACTACCTCAATCCATGTCATTTTCAGCCTTCGTATCTCCCTTTTTACAGCCTTCAACTTGCACCAAAGAGCTCCATCTCACTAGTCCCATTGTTCCCTTATTTTATCACCTATTGGGGCTATTCCCAGATTTTTCTGAATGTGCTCATTTCTGATTTTGTCTTCCCTAGTTTTTCTACTCAGCCATCACAACATCCTCATCTTTGCCATACTTATTCGATGAACAGGTCGTTCATGATTGCCCAGCGGCCAGCATTCAACTCCATAAAGCACTGTTGTCTTGTAAAAATTTTCCTTTACTTTGATAAGTACGCATCGATCACATAATACTCTAAAGCACGTCTCCAATTTAGCCACCCAATAGTAATTCCATGGGTGACATCTTCCCTGATCTCTCCATCTTCGTGAACAATTAAACCTAAATAACAAAAGTGACCATTTTGGGGTATTTCTTACCCATCAATCTTAATTGATATCCCACCCCTATGTGTATCTTTACTAAAGTTGCACGAGTAAAAAAAATCATTGGTAAATTCTTCCTCTTTTTCGAAAATTTTCCATTAGTTGTATAAGTATGAAGATAGCCTCAAATGTCGACTTCCCTAGAATAAAACCAAACTGGTTTTCTAATATTGTTGTTTCTTGTCTTAATTTTCTCTAGAATTCTCTTCCATAATTTCATAATGTAGCTCATAACTTTTATCCCAAGATCATTAGTGCAATTTTGTATAACTCCCATATTTTTGTAGTAAGTATTGTAATCCTGGATCTACTACTGGTCATGCTTGCTTTGTTTATGGTCATGTGGGGACTAGCTGCTTCTCCTCAATTAGTCTGGTATTTTCTTAGTCTCTAAAATCTTATTGAGCAGCATAATTAACAAACATAATCCAATTTCTCTCATGTACTTCCAAACCTTTATTGGAATACCGTCTACCGTCTGGGCCTAGAGCCTATCTTCACTTAACCAAAGCTTCTTTTACTTCTGTAACCCTAATCTTACTAGAGTTTATATACCTTCTGGTCTCTTTAAGAGTAGCATCTCCTTCTAATTCCAAGCTCTTTATGTAGCTTTCTTTTAATAATTTTTGAAATAACTCCTCCATCTTTCCTTAATCTCCTTGTCTATAACCAAGACTCTAGTTTCCACTCTTAATCCATCTAACTTGATTTATGTCCCTAGTTTTCACTCTCACTTTTGCAAGTCCATAAGTATCTTTCTCACCTTCTCGTGTCCCCATCCTATTGTATGGTAGTTAACTTGATCTATGTTGTCCTACGCCCTATGTTATACCCTGCTTACTACTTTCTCTTCTCGGATGACCTTACAATCATGCACATTACATGATCCATCCTTCTAAGAAAAAAAAAGTTTATGACTTCTACTTGCGCCACCCTTAAAAAAAACTAAATGGTCATCGCTCTTCCTAAAGTATTTTTTAATATACGATCATATGTCATGACAAACTCAAGGATTGCAACCCCATCTCATTTTTGTCTCAAAAGTTTTGTCCCCAAATGCACTCTCTCTACTTTCCCTACATGCCCATTCAAGTCTCATCCTATATCCTCTCTAAATTAGGAAATCCCTATACTAATTCATCCATTGTTTCCCAAAATTATCTTTCAATACTCCCTAATCTTATTGGGGTGCATAAGCACTAATAACATTACATGTCACCTCTCCTAAGATTAGTTTAATTGACACAACCCTATCATATACTCTCTTAATATTTACAACAATATCTATCAAGCCTTTCTCTGCCACTATACCTACTCTGCTCCTAATATTTTATCTCCTTCGTAAAATAGCTTGTAGCCCTCCCCAAGGCCTTAGGCTTTACCACTAACATTTTTTTGATACCATGGGTATCCGAGCCTCTTAGAGCACCCGACTAACTAGGCTTTACCACTAACACGTGTAAAGTTTCACTCAGGGTGCTAATCCAAGCAATCCCAACAGTTCATAAAGGAACTGAACCTTAAAGGTAATTCAATAATCAAAAGTCTCTTTACAATGATCTCTTAACAACTAACTATAAGAATAAACCCTAAAAACTAACTTAAGGACTAAGAAACTAATCTAAACCATTGATTTAAAAAAAACCTAAATCTAATTCATAAATGACTGAAATACCCTTAAATCCCGCCACTATCATTGCACATATATTTCTAACATAGTTTTGAAGCCCAAAACTTCAAAATGTCGACAAAAATCGTGAGATAACTATTATAGATCTTGGATAGAGCTTTCCAATGCATCAAACGATTCCTCGATTGGGTATTTACATAAAAGGTTAAGCCTCGTGGAAGTTGACTGCATCATTCTCCTTTGGTTGGAGAAAACTCATCCTCAAATTTCTTTTGCCATATCCCAATCTTCTCTTCAATGGTAATTGATGATGTAGACCCACAACCATCCATGGTTTATCTTCCTTGGTTCTTCGCTTCACCGCTATCTGCTCAATAATATACTATTGAAAATTGAAATATCTCCACTATATCCATAAATGATGACGCATTAGAAAATTTCCTAAGGAAAGGATCCTCATGCATTTTTGTGAATCAAAGAGTCGAACATATCATCTTCACATGAATGATCATTAGCATCATGCATGGATCCATCACTTATATAAGTCATTCCAACACCCAAACCTACACTTTGGCATTTTCTCAATCACTTAGAATTCATAAAGTAGTTGACACTTTTTTTTGTCATTAACTAAAGCTTTTTCACCATTATGCTCATTTCCCTAAAAGCTCTTAAGGACTAAGAAACTAATCTAAACCATTGATTTATAAATACCCTTAAATTCTGTCACTACCATTACACCCAGATTTCTAACACAATTTTGAAGCTCAAAACTTCAAAATCTCGACAAAAGTCGTGAGATAACTGTTGTAGATCTTGGATAGAGCTTTCCAACGCATCAAACGGCTCCTCAATCGAGTATTTACATAAAAGTCCATGCCTTACGGAAGCTGACTGCATCAATCTCATGTATAATCTCTTATAGGCATGATATGTTAACTCTCCTTCTCAGTGTATCATCCAATTCTCACTCTTTACTTTTTAAATTCCCAAAACGAATTCTATTTTCTTGGACTAGTTTCTTTACCTGCACTTGTCTAATCTGGTACCAGAACGCTTGCCTACCTTTCAATTCATTTCCAATTTAACTACACAATCAATATTAAGAAACAAACTTTAAAATCAATGAATCAAATAATCTAACAATTGAAATGTGCCAATAAAAGAAACAGTTAATCAGATATGCAAAATAAACTTCAATACGATAGTGGAAACGATAAGTTAATCAAAAGCGGAAAAAGGAAACAAAAGCAGTTAATAATTACCTGAATACGAAGATACAGTCGCCGGACATAGAAATCCTCAAGTCCTAAGCAGATCGGCGCGTATCCCTGCTCCAAGAAAAATACGTAATTATCGAACACAAGAAATGATGAATCAGAAAAAAAGCGATGGATAAGAGAAAAACCGTTTTGCGAAAGAAAAACAAAACCTAAGAACAATCAAACTTACATGAAGATTGCCGGAATTCCACCAATCGAGACATTTCCTGAACAGATCTCTGATTTGCCCAAACGCGAACAGTAATCCGTAGCTGAATAGAGTGGTTAGTGCGGTTGTGTACGGAATGGTGATCATTTCGATCTGTGCAGTTGAAACCTCGAAGAAGCAATTCTACGAGATCGAAGGTCGGGTCATTCGAGCAAACGAAGACCAAATCGATTATTGCGGGTATATAGAAAGAGAAATCAGAGATCAGAGATCCAAAAGCCAGGTATGAGAGAGAGAGAGAGGAATGGATTGGTGCAATCCTCCCTCTATAGTCCAATGATCCAATCCACTGTTTTGATTTTTCTAAACGACTCGTTGTCTTTAGCCCTGTTGACGAAGAAAATCGCGGTAATGTATTAGGATCACCTGTCGTTGGACTGCGAATGAGAGTTCCAGGCTACCTAGCGAATCTAAACCTTTTTTTCGAAAAACAAAACATACAAATGAAAGGGGTAAACCGGTTGGCATGGTCTCCCGGTTACTATAGTACACATGTCACACTTTTATTAGTGGCACTATTTGTGGCCAACATCGTTGGACACCTTTCGGATAAATGGGCCTTTGTCAGGCCCATTAATGCCTGTGTAAGATAATACATTACTAACTGAATGTAGCCACCGGATATGGGAATCACCGGACTATATCTAATGCCTTACATTGAGGTTTAGCCATGTGCACGTGAACCTTACACATGGTACACTCTTAATGATCACTAACCATATAAATGTTTTGTCCATCTCTAGGTGGACCTACGTACGAAAATTCATCCTGATTAGCAATTTCTATCAATGGGATTAGAGTCTTTTTCATGGTTTATTTTTATCCGTCCATTTTTAACATTACTGTTTAGCATGCAGCAGAGGCACATTTTTTGCCAATGACAAAATAACACCACCATGCATGTCCATGGACCTTGGACCATGTGATCACTACTCTTTTAATAATAAGGTATGTTTTGTGCTTTTAATTAACTCTTTTTTTTCAAACCTTGAATTTTAACATCAAATAATTGGTTCCATGTTGATGCAATGTGGCACACTCTTAGAGACCACTAACTGAGTGAATGTTTGGCCCATCCCTAGTAGGACCTACATTCAAAAATTTGTCGTGATTAGTAATTCCCATCCGTTGGATTAGTCTTTTTCATGGTCTATGTTTAACCTTGGATTTCTAGCATTATTTGGGGTACTCATATCCAAAGGTTAGAAATCATTTGTCAAAATGAGTTTTCTTATAAGCCCACTTAGGGATGGGCCAAACATCCATACGGTCAATAGCCTCTAATAGTCTGCCACATGGCTCACAGTGTGGGTCCGACATTAAGTTTGATGATGGACATCATCATCAAGTTTTTTCTAAGATAGAGTTCAAGTGGCAGGTTGGAGTTCAATAAATGTTATCATTACTCGCTTTACAGTGACTACTTCGCTGACAGCCCGTGTCATCAAAGTTTTATTCGTTCCACAGAACATTCTCCTTTCCTATCATATGATCCCATTGTTAAACTTAATACATAGTGGTGACACCTCAACTCGTGAGTAAAAATTGCCTGACCAGCGAGGGACAGGGAAGCCTGACCACCCATAATATGGGCCACGTGGTACACTCTTAGAGGACGCTGACCATATGGATGTTTGGCCAATCCTTAAGTGGTTACGAACCAAAATTAGCCTGATTAATCATTTCAAACCTCTGTATCTTTGTACCCAGATAATGGTAAACAATGCTTAAATGCATACGGTTAAAATCAACTAACGCTTAGAGATCACTGATCAGGTTGATTTTAGGTTCATAAGTCCACCTAGGGATTTGCCAAACATCTATATGGTCAGTGTCCTCTAAGAAATAGCCACGTGGTTTATATTGTGGGTAGTCAGGTAGTACCTGACAAGCAGGGGCAGGTAAGATTTACTTAGGGTCTGTTTGGTACGTGAGAAAAAGAGTTCCCACGGTGAATATTTAGCCAGACAAATATTATCTTAGCTAAATATTTGCTCATATCAATATTTAACAATGTTTGGTACGTGTATGAGCTAGCTCACTTCAGCTTACTTCATTTTCTTTCAATTTGAGTGGGTCCCACATATCAAAGTAAGTCAAAATAGGTTGGGCGAGTGCGGGAACCACATATTATGTCAAAAGATAAAAAAAAATTCATTTTTATCTTTTTATATATTAAAAAATTAAATTTTATTCAAAATAGTGATTTTCCGACAAAATAAAATTTTCTCACCAAGGCATAATCGGAGTGAAAATAGAGGGGGGGGGGGGGGGGGGGGGGGGGGGGTTGTGGTGATCAAATGTTTTCCCGCCGCGGAGGGCAAATATGTGGGCCCGACTAAATATTCGCCAAGGGCAAGTGGCTGCCAAACACAGCCAGGCGAATATTTGGGCAGCTAAATATTTTATTTGCCCGCCGCGGTGCGTTACCAAACAGGCCCTTATAGGAAAAAGATCCAACAGGGTATATGTGAGACATTTTCAAATGTGGAAGCACTATTTTTGTTACTATCCACTGTCAACTGGGCCCACTGTTCGCATGGATGTTTATCCCATCCCTTGGTGGATATACAAATAAAATATCACCCTTATTGGTAATCTCTAACAATTGGATTTTAGTAATTTTTAAGGCTTGCTCATAGCCGTTGAATTCAACCATTTTTTTAGTACTAAAACTGACGGCTAAAAATCATCAAACAAAGTTGATTTTTAGTATGTATGTCTGCAAACTGGTGGGCTAAACATCCATGAGGTCAGTTGACCCAGATGGCATACCTTGTTACATCACAACCCTACATTATATCCGTTTTAAATTTGGAAAAAGATGTAACAAGGTATGCCTGAAACTTTTCAAACGCGGAAGCACGATTTTTGTTGCTCACCACTGTCATATGGGCCCACTGACCGCACCTTAGGTAGTTCAAGCCCATGATGAAAAAAAAAAATCCAAATGCAGTGAAGGTCCACCAAGGGGTAGGGCAAACATTCATATGGTCTCCTGTTTTTTAAGGGGCTGGGTCACGGGTGCCCGGTACACAAATTTCTGCTCATAACCTGGATCCACTACAAGAATATCATGTAGGTTCACATCATCTTGGGTCGTGTCCAAGTCCATCTTTTAATAACCAAATAGTAATCGGACTAGGACCCTACTTAGCAAATATGGAAAAAATTCGGGACGGGTGCAGTACGAATAAAATCCGTTTTGAAAATTTTGAAATACGGTAAAAAAAAAAAGGTCAAATAAAGAGAAAGGAAAAAAAATAGTTCAAGAATAATTCATATATAATATGATTTAGTAGAGTCCAACACCAAAAAATTGCATGTGTATGTATAATATATAGTCTATTTTTAGGTGTAGCCTGGACGCCGGATAAAAAATCGCGTGGATCAAAAATTTCTCAAGTGGAACACTCTTAAAGACCAATGATCATATGGATGTTAGGGCCATCCCCAGGTGGACATACAAACCAAACGTTAGCATGATTAATGCTTTATATTCATCAACTTTTAGTCTTTTTCGTGGGTGGGATTGGATCATTATTTTGGGGTGGGTACAAAGATCCAATGGCTAAAAATACCAATCAGGCTGATTTTCAACCGAGATTGTAGATCGCCCAAATAAAATAAAGTCAGGTCGTTGATCTCTAAGAATGTATCAATGGACCTTTTCCCGCACATGTCAAATTTGAAGTATTATTCGAATGCTTTATTGAAAAAAAAATAGAAAATACATGTTTTAATCAATTTTAGGGGAAAATGTAGAATTATCCGTATAGTTCAAAGTGTAGAGTCATTTAAAACGTTATTTTTTCACCCACTATTCAGGTATAATACACGTATAGTACACGGAATTACTAACTAGGATTAGGACTAGCTGTATTGATACCCAGCTCCAACCCAATCCATGTAGTAAAATATCTATTCTACTTATTAAAGAGCGAAGGCCCATTTTGCGTTCCGCCAAAATTACCCCCAAATGCCAAAAATACCCTTATTTTGCTTTTTTCTATTCTTTAATTTATTCACATGGCAGGAGTTTTTCAATCTTTTTGGTGTCAAACAGGTCATCCCTACAAGCACATGTAAGCCCACATTTTATTAAAGCACAAAGGGCAAAATATTACCAGCTTTACGTAAGACACGGGATACACAAGACACAAAAGGCTATTTAGCCCACTCCTACATGGTCGGGAGTCGAGACTCGAGTCCATTGGGGTCTCTCTCTTTTGTTTTCCTCATGAGCTACATACTTCATTAATGACATCATTAAGGTTGCATTTGGATAAGCTCAAAATAGCTAAAAGTCAGTTTACAGCTTATGAAAGGCAATTTTTTTAAGTTTTTAGCCCATTTTTTCGGGATAAGCAAAAGTCATTGAACTTATAGCTTATAGCTTATGAGCATATCACTTGTAAAAATGCAAATGCTCAAATTGAAATTTAAGTTAAAACTCTTTAAATACCTAAAAATGACATTCTATTCCTTCAACACAAATTCTAAATGACCACTATACCTTTAATAAAACTTTTTAAATGAAGACACAAATATTCTCCTAATCATTTTAGAGTCCTCTTCTTTGTTATGATTAATACTCTGATTATAAGTTGACTTCATCTGGACCACTCATGTCATCGGGTCTCAACGGATCAGTTCGGTTCGGGTACCAGGGGTCTCAAAACTGGAACCTATTGCTTTGGTCGGTTCTAGCTCTGATTCTCAAATAAGTGAAATCGGAACTGGAATTGGAATCTATAGTAAGCAGTCACCCGTTGGGCGTCAGGCATTTGGAATATATATGTGTAAAATATTTTTATATAATTTTTATGCTAATGTTTAGAAAAAAATAAAAATCAAAAAAATAACTCGATATATTAACACTACTAATGTCAGTTCAGGTTCGATTCTAATTCGGGTGGTAGTGTGTTACGAACCGGAACCTTCGATTTTGGTTCTGAACAGTCGGGTTTGGTTGGTTGCCCGAAGGGCTATCTGATCTGACCAACTGCATAAGCTGTAGCGCGCTAGCGCAAAGTGTCCAAAGGAAACGTAGCCGGGGGCAAGTAAAAAAGGCAACAGGTGGGACCAACAAGCAATCCACATTCAACCCTTCCAGCATCAGAACGAGGGTTCATTTTGGATGGGAGCGCATATGCGTCACCCCATTTCCTGTATGGCAGACTCCTGGTCAGGGCACACCCCAAAAAGAGAAATCTAAAACTTGTCTGACCAGCGACCGCCCACAATGAACAACGTGGCACATATTTAGAGGACACTGACCGTATGGATGTTTGGCCAATCCCTAAGTGGACCTACAAACCAAAAAACAACCTGATTAGTGACAATCACAATATAACCTAGGTGGACCTAGGTTATATGATTTTTTTTTATTTTTTTTTTCGGTAGTTAAACTTGTTTTTAAAGAGATCAGTAACTCGGTGAAGGCGGGTTTTGAACCCAGGTCTATGGTATCACAACCCACAAACTTTACCAACTGATCAAGCTAGCACCTTCACCTAGATCATATGATCGATGACAATCAAAATATAAAATGGGTCATGAGTCACGAGTCCACGGGTGTTAATGTGCTGGGCCAGGTGGACCTAGGTTATATGATCGATGACAATCACAACATAGAATGGGTCATGAGTCACGAGTCCATGGGTGTTAATATTCTGGGCCAGGTGAACCTAGGTTATATGATCGATGACAATTACAATATAGAATGGGTCATGAGCCACGAGTCCACGGGTGTTACTGTGCTGGGCCAGGTGGACCTAGGTTATATGATCGATGACAATCACAATATAGAATGGGTCATGAGCCAGGAGTCCACGGGTGTTACTGTGCTGGGCCAGGTGGACCTAGGTTATATGATCGATGACAATCACAACATAGAATGGGTCATGAGTCACAAGTCCATGGGTGTTAATATTCTGGGCCAGGTGAACCTAGGTTATATGATCGATGACAATTACAATATAGAATGGGTCATGAGCCACGAGTCCACGGGTGTTACTGTGCTGGGCCAGGTGGACCTAGGTTATATGATCGATGACAATCACAATATAGAATGGGTCATGAGTCACGAGTCCACGGGTGTTAATGTGCTAGGCCATCAAAAGGGGTTTCCTAGCTAAGTGTCGGCCTAGTTTGGGCTTTTTTCTAGGTTTAGTTAATGCATGGACAACCTAGGGCTTTTCAGGCCGGACACCATGGACCATCATTACTGACCTCTACAGGCCATCTTTGCAGCCCAATAAGTCAACCCATTTAATAATGTTCTTAACTCTGACTGAAAGGGACTGGATTTAGGCTGTAAATGTGCTTGAACCCAACCAGAGTTAGTTTCTAGGCCGAGCTTTGAGTATGTGCTTGGACTTGTAAACATTCGTGGATGAGTTTATGCGGGCCCTATTTGGTTCAACGCAAATCGGATGCCATGCTCTCACTTGCCACAGTTTTGGGATTACAAGTGGGGGCATACAAATGAGCTGGTGTGCAAGTGGTTGCCACGCCCTTGCAACCTCTTTAAGAAAATGGATTCAAAGCATGTGCAGCCTAAAAACTGTAGTAAGTGACTACAATGCAACTCACCACTTCTAAACCGGAGAACAAAATGCATCCCAATGCAGCGAACCAAGCATGGCCCAAGTTAGCCCAGGACTTGCTGAAACACCTGAGGGTAGACATGAATCTTTGAATTTCGAAAGAAAATGATAGTCATCATCAGGATAATACTAGGGGTGTTGATTTGGCCCACAGTCCGGCCCGCTAAATATCTGGGTCGGGCTTGAGCATTGATGTTCAACCAGTGGCCCGGCACAGGCAGTTAAGAGGGTTTGGCAGGCCGGGCTGGGCAATATGGCCTGTTTTTTAATTTAACGATATTCAGTTTACTTGGGCTCTTTGTTTAGAAAATTAGATTGGACACATGTTCTATCTAATTGGGTGGCTATTTCTTAACACTCACAAGGTGTTACGGTTATAACGGCCATTATTTTCGTTATAAAGGCCATTTTTTAAACGGCATGCGCAGATTAGGGTTTTCATAGAAATTTATATTTTTAACTCTATACATACAAAACAATATCTTAAGCCCACCTAGAACAAGAAAATGGAGAAGTTAAAACCAGTAAAAGCCTTAAAAAAATAAAATAAATTCTCGCTGTACTTAACAAACCACCTGCTTCACCTAATTAGATATTTTTTTAAGTTCACTAGCTAGATTAAACTCTATTAGAATAGACTGGAAGATTTTTTTTTAATGGAAAAAGGTTGGACAAATCTAATCTGCATACGCTTACAGACTCAAAAGTATGCAAACAATGTATCCACCATTGAATGGTCCTTGAAAAATGTGTTTAATTTCTAAAATAATCTTTTTTGAAAATATTGAAATAACACATTTTTCAAGGGACATCCAACAGTACTGATAATGTTTGCGTACTAGATTTATCCAAAAAGGTTATGCCGACTCTGGCAAAAGTGAATTCATAAGTTCATGTTCTCAGGTGTGGATTTCGAGAATCCAATGATGGTTGATAGTCACTTTTGCAAAAGTAAAACCACCGTTGGATTCTCAGAATGCAAGCCCGAGAACATGAGTGAACTTATGAGTTCACATTTGCGAGTCCACATATCCCGACCCTTTTTTAAATTTTCCTTATCTTATGCTATTTTGAAACCACCATCTGTCTAAAAAAAAAAAATTATGGCATTACGTCCAAGGTTGGTATCTTCTCCGCTTACTTTAATTTAGGTAGGTGGGAATCCAAAATTGAACCAGGGGTTGGACCCCAAATAAACACGTTTGGACATGTTAATAATTAATCTACGAAAACAAAGATGGCTTTGCACTCACGTTGGACATTGTGTCTTATTATAATAACAAAGGTAACAAATACATGATTTGCTACAAACATAAACAACATTAAACATAACCATCATTTGCCGTTTGGTTCATGCATGTAGCATGAGAATTGTCCTCCTTTTCCACGTACAGCATATAATTGACCAAATTCCCACTAATTAGATTTATTAAAATATTAATAAACCACGAAATTAGTAAAATATAGATAATAGAAAATATCAAATACGCAAACGACGCAGCATATCGATCTTTGCCGTTCGACATGCCACCTTAATACCTCTTTAAAGAATATATATAGGCTATATAGGCTGGGATACAATGACTCATGCTAATCTTATTAATATAATGACTAATGGATGTGGGACCCATGAGTTAAGGGTTAATTTTTTGCGATGGTACTCTTCTCAAGAGAAAAGATTCGCTCGCGCTGGGGGACTTCAAACTTTGAAATCTTTCCACCCAAATGTCTCGCACGCCTGCGTTAGGGGATTGGGGTACTTGTCAGTCATTTTGGGAGGGGAAAAGGTCCGCACTCATTAGATTTATTAGAAAATTAATAAACAATAAAACTAGTAAAATATAGAAAATAGAAAGATCAAATAAATATACATACGCAACGTATCTTCATTGTTCGGCATGCTACCCTAATGCCCCTTTAAAGAATATATATATAGGTTGGGATACAATGACTCAGGCTATTCTTTTACTAATATAATGACTAACGGATGTGGGACCCACATGCGGGTGAGTTAAAGACTAATTTTTAGTGATGATATTCTTCTCAAGAGAGAAGATTAGCTGGCCTTGGGGGACTTCAAACTTTGAAGTCTTCTCACCCAAAATGTCTGACAGTACCCCAAACCCAGGGTTGGGTACTTGTCGGAGACTTCGGGAGGGTGGGCCAATGAATTTTTTTCCACTTTTTTCAACATTGATATCAACCTCATAATCTCCACGATTTACATCTTGACCGGACAACTATAATCCATGTTAAAATTGGTTGGTCCTGATTAACGAGCATGTGTATCACGCAAGAAGCGTAGAAGAACACGTGGAGTTTTCCAAGTCAATAATTTGGGGAGCGTTTCCAATAACGCGTTTTTTGGATTGTTTTATTTGGGTAGGCGCCTGGAACCTTCCTCTCTCTTTCTTCACGCAAGGGGTCTGGATTCTTGAGGAGTCATGATTTATTCTTCCACTTCCACCCAAAAAATAAAAACGAGTATTGTTCCACGTGCTACAAATAGATGTACACATGCCACGATCTCCGCTGTTGGGAGCAGTTGAGGTAAGGGAGGTAGGTAGTGGACCCCATAAATGTCAACAATTGGACTCTTATTACAGTTAGCTGTTAACCACTGGTTCCCACTTCCCACTCTACTAGGTTAGGTTAGGTATGCTGTTACTGTTATTACATAGACTTGGATTCCAAGACTCTCTACCTCCATTCTCCAACGCTTTCTGATCTTCCTTTGCCTTCCTTTATTTGATGGGTCAGGATCAGGGGACACAAATGTTGACACAAAATTTCACATTAATTTTGGCGTACCCACATGGAAGATAAATCAATGGCTGATTCTTGGTGAGGATGATCTCTTAACTACATAGATTACCCTTCTGAAACTTCTGACCCTGTCAAATGCGGGGTTCAAGTTAACAGTAAAAAATAGACGCTCCATAATTCTTCAATTTGTAAACCAGGCTACGAATATCAGAATGATTTGAATTTTAATTATAGAGACCATCCTCACCAAAAATCATCACATTCTGAAACTTCTAATTTATTTATTGACCCCCGCTAATTTTTTGGTGTGAAATTTTGTGTCCCCTGATCCTGACCCTAATTTGATTAGATAAGCCACGAGTGCATCGAGACTTGAATGCATTATGGCAATAGTGTAGGTATTTGAGTTCATCATCGCAGTGGTCCCACTCCTAATCAATGGGGCCTTCTGCCACCCACAAAATCAACCTCATTGTGGAATTTGAAAATGACACACATTGGCAGCCTCGAGAGTCGACGGTCAACCTACTCAGGCGTTAGGACCACTCCAAAGTCCTACTCAAAAACCACGTGTTGTATTTTGTGAAGTAGCGTGGACCAATGGCGGAGCCAAGGGGTGGCAACTTTTAAAAATTGATAAAAAAAATTTTCCAAAGAGGAAAAAATTGTTGGATGGGTAACTATAGACTGTGTTGCCCCCGCTCAATTCAGACCTGCTCTGCCCATTGACCGCATGTTTAGCCCACTTCTTGGTGGATATGCACACCCAAAATCACTCTGATATTCAATCTCTAGCCATTAGATTTTAGTACATTTTTAAACCATGATTCTAGCTGTTGGATTCAAAAAAGATTGGGTACGAAATCCAACGGCTAAAACTCATCAAACAAGCTGATATCGGGTATGAGTTTCTACGAAAGGAAGGGCTAAACATCCATGCGGTCAGTGGGCCCATCTGCCACACTTTGACGAGTAAACCTTCAATGACACCTGTTGAGAGTGAGTGATTCTGCTGATTGCAGCCAATATGAGCCACTTGACACATTCTCAAGAGGACACTGACCGTATGGATGCTTGGCCAATCACTAGGCGGACCTACAAACTAGAAATCAACCTGATTCGTGACTTAAAACCTTTGGATTTCTTACCCAAATAATGCTCAAATTCCTATGGTTAAAATTAACCCATGAAAATAACTTCAATCCAACACTTAGAAATCAGTGATCAAGTTTATTTTTGGCTTGTAGGTCCACCTAGCTAGTGATTGGCCAAACATCCATACGGTTAGTATCCTCTTAAGAATGTGCCACGTGGCTCATATTGACTGTAGTCGGAGGCGTCGACTGCATGTCGTTAACTTCGCTTTGATGGTCGCCCCCCCCCTCCCCCTTGGCTCCGCCACTCGGGTGGACCACACACCATAAGCTAATCAGTCCATCTATGAAATATTTAACCTATGCAGGTAATCTTGACCATCCAATCTATGAAATACAAAAGAATGTGATAGATGGTCAATTTATTTATTTAATTTTTTTAGTAAACAAGCTGATTTGGAGAGATATATTAGGTAAGAATCTTTTACAGTTGTGCTCATTAGTTCATTGACTTCATTCTGCACGTGTGTGTGTGAGTGTGTGAGAGAGAGGTAAACAAATTTCCATTCATTTAGAAAACAGGTTTTGAAAAGAGTTTTCCAAGAAACAAAAAAAAGAGAAATGGGAATTGAACAGATTTCTAGGAAACGCCAATGTAAAAGGGAGACGAATCCGGTAAAGGCAGTTTCGATCGCCAGTTTTCCCATGGGAAAATCTCATTTTCTCGGGAAAACATAATTTTCCATTGTTTGATAGCAATTCTTACTACAGCCAAGAGCATCACCATGAAATGATCGGAGTCAGGATGGAATTTTAACTTCTAAACACCATTACCAATACATATTCCTTGCTAAATACAGACGGGGAGCTCAAAAAGCCAAATCAAGTATCATTTATAAGGAAAAATTATAGAAAACAGCAATAGGAACACAAACTCATAACGAATGTAAGTCTGAAACGCCACCGAGAACATATACAAATGTAGTCAAGTCATAACAGGCGATGAAAGGTCGACTCCCTTTCGAGACAAAAGAAAGTGAGAGGAAGGACGATAAGTGCAAGTAATGCTATAATAAGTCACGACCAACAGGTTACTCCATAATGGCAGAAAACGCCTATCTATCTATTTTCGGCTCCGACCTACTCCCGTAACTTCATCTCCGCCGCACTTTCCGACCCACCGGCAGAATATGGTGACACTGTAGTCAACCTGCAAACATATGTCACGTTTTAAAACTTAACCAAGGTTTAAAGGAAAGTGTATTAACAAACAAAATAAAAATCATACCCTACCTAAAACGCGTTTTTAAATGGAATATGTAAAAGAGACTTGGTTCGGGAATCAATTTTCCATCCCACCATCTTGAAAACGCGTTTTTAAACTTTTAATGCATGCAATGAGCAGGGGCGGTTCAAGGTCGGGAATTAAATCCATCCATCAGCCGAACGGTTAGGAACATTGGACGGAGTTATTGATGAGTTGGTGGACCACATGTACATTCTGATTGTACCCCGATCCACCATATTTGGGAAAAGTCATACATGTCCTCCGATATACATGTTTCTTAACGAGTCCAGTTTTGCTCACAAGGTCTTTGCTCACTAGACAATCGCGAACGTCCATATTAGCCACGTGACATGCTCTTCGGGATCTGAGTACCCCATATAACCCACGGTTGAAAATCGACTATGAAAATACTCAAATCCAAACAGTTAGAACTCGCCAATCAGGCTGATTTTTGGTCTGTAGGTCCACATCGGGATGAGCCAATATCCATACGATCGGTGGTCTGGAAGAGTGCCACGTAGCTCATAAGCCTCATATGAACGTCCGTGAGCAAAACTTAACTCTTTCTTAACTCATAGAAGCATCTCACGCGTCAAAACAGCATGCGCACATACAGAAGGTAAACAAAACTATTTCTCCGCAATAAATTAGTAACGTATTAAAATACGGTGGGACCCCACGAATATAAGTGCGAGCTACGCAGCATCTCTCACCGTCGACATGTAACAACAGCAGTGTGTTTTCTGCCCCGAGCCACGTATTTTCCTCTAGTCGACGGTGAGAGATACTATGAACGCCATACGAGTAAAACTTCGATGACAGGGCAGCAGATCACGGCACGTGGATTTTGTACCCGCTGACCACCTCGGCCTCACCACCGACGTACACAGGTGAGTGTTTCGGCAGTGGGTACGTGTGTGGTGTGGCCGAGGTGTCAGTCCGTACACATTCCACGTGCCGAGATCTGCTGCCCTGTCATCTCCTTGGGCCCGATCATCAAAGTTTTATCCCAGATATACTGCCCATGAGTTGCTTCAGAGTTTAAAGTCCACCCACGTGGCACTCTTTCGGGTACACCGACCTCATGAATGTTTGACCCACTCCTCAGTAGACCAAAACTAGCCTGAACCGTGATTTCTACACTTTGGATTTCATCATTTAAAAGTACTCAAATCCAACGGCTAAAAACTACCGATCAGGGTGACTCCACGTTGCACAATTTTTTGGGCCCACTGAGTGCATCGATGTTTAGCCCACCCCTTGGTGGATATAAGTAGATAAACACCGAAAAATCAGCTCGATTGATGATTTCTAGCCGTTGGATTTAGTACCCAAAATAATGCTCGAATCCAACAGCTAGAATCAATTCTTAAAAAGTTCCACCTATCAGGACGATTTGCGTACCAAGAAGTGAGCTAAACCTCTATCGGTCAGTGGGTCCCAAAAAATGTACAATCGTCTCGTCGAGATTTCCACTTATGAAACAAATTTCCCACCGATTTGGTGGATGTCGTGATCTTGCCGACTGTGACCTAGAATTTCCAAACATTTGGGTGTTCAATTTGCGAACTTACCCTGTAAAAGAACCATAATGGCTCATGTCCACCGACAAAGAGCATGGATGCAGGGTCAATTCGGCCATTGGATCATTTGTTCATAAATTTATCCTCTTAACAAACACATGCCTTGTTCGGTTCGTTCTTTTATTTTGAGATGTTGGGTCGGTGAAAAACAGAAAACAAACACATAAAAATCGTTTTGGGAAATTTCAAAGTAAATCCCCGCGAAAACAACAGGTGTATTAGTGTCGTGTGTTTGTTTCTATCGTGCGCCATGAAAACCATGAAAGAAAAGTACCTCTCTTTGCGCTTTTCAAGAAACCTCTGCAGCGACATCTTTCGGGCGATTGGCAGGTCTGCAAGCACACGATATTATCCATTTAGAGACTTTCGAACGGGATGGAGACTTGGAGTTGAATAACGCCGTTAAAAATTTCAATTTACAGAAAACCAGCAATAACAGACAACTCACCGCCATTGAGTTTTTCAAGCAGCTTCCGTTCGTCATTTGGAGTTGAACAAACTGCGGGTTTGGAATCAACAAATTCTTCAACAGTTTTCGACTTTCCTTCCTCAGCAAGTTTCATAATTATTTCCGCCTAAACATAACGTCGAGAAAAAAAAATTCGAATAAGAAAATGAGAAATTCAGGTTTGCTTGATGAAAAAAAAAAAAAAAGTAAACCTTATCGCGAGGAACATCAAAGACGGAGACCGTTCCGTTGTAGAAAATCGTTAAAGGAGCAGTACGTGTTCCCGGAGGACTCTCAGAAGCAGTCCTGAGAAATATACAGAGAGACAATGAGAGATTTAAACAAAAAAGAAAAATCGTTAAAAATGAAAAATCATTAAATGGAGAAGTTTACAAGGCCTGGATTTGAAGATTATGATTACCTGAGAATCGGATTGAAGACCGGTAGAGGTGAAAGGAAGCTTTGATTCCCTTTTGGCGTCGAAGGCACAGAAAACGGATTCTCCGAAGCTAAGACAACTCCATTTGAGCGGAAAACCAGTTCCTGCTTGAGAAAACCTCCATGTTCCTGCGACCTCCCGTCAACACAACCGCTCGCAGCTCCGGATCCGATTACAGTCTTCAGAAGCTGTGGATTGATCTTCGAAATGGCAGTTTGAATGCCTGTAACAAAATGGAAGGTTTAGAACAAAACAAAAATCGAAAAATCAAGCAAAATGATGAAAATCTCTGTAGAAACGTAGATCGAGACCTCGAACGGTTCTTCTTTGCCCGACTAACTTTTGAAACTGGGATTTCGAAGAGTTTTCTTTCTCCATTCCGAAGAAATCGAGCTCCACTGTTGCTCCCGACATCTTTTTCTCTCTTTGTTTTCTAATGTCTTGGTTTGGATTGAATTCTGGGGAGCAGATAATGAGTGAAGGTAGATCACGAGATTGGTGAGATTTTAAATGCCGGCAGCGGCAAGAGGGCTTTAAATGGAGAACACGAGAGGAGAGACTGTAGAAGGAGTTGAAAAAGTAGAGAAGAAGAAAGAATTAGCTGAAACAGCACGTCTTCCACGAGATTTTGAAATAATAAATTAAAAAAAAAAAAAAAAAAAGGCAGGAACAGTGAAAGTACGATAGTAACCTTCATTTATGATCGAAATAACTGAACGACTTGCAAGTTTGCAACATCTCGTGGGAACGGACTAGAATGACAGAAATGCCCTTGGCTTGCTCGTGAATCGTAAAAAGTACTGATCGTGACCCGAAATCCTAATAATGAGTTGTCCTGAGCAAGATTTAAAAGGGACCGTTATAACGGTATAACGGACTGGGAACGTTAGTTTTTCAGTTATAACGGCCGTTATAACGAATTGTAATGCTAGGGGCAAACAAAGCAAAAATAACGGAAAATGGAAGGAAAAAAAACCGCCTTAAAATTCAAATTACAATAAAAATAATTGAAAATAACGGGCTTTTTTCAAAAAAATGCTCAAAAAGCTTGTTAGTCCAATATGAATCAAATGGTGGAAAATGCGAAGACAACGTATTCAATATATCTTAGGTGTTGGTTCTGTTGCTTTGGGCCCTAGATCATTCCCTGGTTTCAATGATGCAGGATGGGGTCTACCACTTGTTAGTTTAACCAAAGATGAAGAAAAGAGATATTACGGGGAATACTTTCTTTCAAATTCTTTTTAGGCCATTGATTAGAAATAATTAGCTAGCCTCTTTCTCTATTGGGTCAGTCCCGTACCCACATAGAAGATGTATCAATGACTTATTTTTGGTGATGATGATTTCTACGGTGAGAAGATCATCCTCACAAAAATTTAAATTATTCTAATATTCATAGATTGGTTTAAAAGCTGAAGAATTATGGACTGTCGATTTTTACCGTGTAACTTGAAAACCACATTTGATAGGGTCAGAAATATCAGAATGGGCTGAATTTTGTTGGGGTGATCTATATGGTGAGATCATCCCCACCAAAAATCAGCCATTGATTTATCTTCTTTGTGGGTACGCCAAAATGGGTGTAAAAAATGAAGGTCCCCCAAGCCTGATCCTTATCTATCTAACTAAAACTTGTTTGGAAACACAACATTAATGGTTAAACTAAAATCAGTAAAAAGTACTAAAATCAAAATGGCTAGATATTACCAATTAGGATAATTTTTGGTTTGTATATTCGCCAATGGTGTGCTAGACCATGGTTTAAAAATTGACCGTTATATCGATAATAATAGCTGTTATAACGATAATAATGGCCGTTATCACGAATTCAGACCTACCCTGTTACGTTATGAACTGTTTTATAATGGTCATTATTTTAAAATTGTGAAAATAACAGCGGTTATAACGAACGTTATTTTACGAAAAAAGGAATAGAAAATTTTTTAAACAAAAAATAATTTAAACTAATTATAAAAAATAGATAAAATTTTTGAAAATTTACAAAAAAAAAAAAAAGTAACTAAACAATCGTCCATCCTTGACAGAAATTACCATCCTTGACAGAAATTAAGGCTAACAAACGCCCTTTTAATTGGCGTATAAACCTGATAGATGCCATTTAAAAGGGTTTTTGCCAATTGAGGAGTAAAACATGTCACAATACAAGTCACATGTCACACTCTTAGTGGACACTGACGTATGGATGTTTGCCTTGTCCCTTGGTAGACCAGCAAACCAAAAATCAGCCTGATTAGTTATTTACAACCTTTGGATCTTTGCACTCAAATAGCACTCAATAATGCTCAAATTCGTACAATTAAAATCAACCCATGAAAATAACTTCAAGCTAGTGTTTAGAAACCACTGATCATGTTTATTTTTGGTGTAGGACCTAGTGATTGGCCAAACATCCATACGGTTAGTGTCCACTAAGAATGTGCCATGTGGCTCGCATTATGACATAAGTTTTACTCTTCAACGTGCTAACGCTGCCTGTTAGGTTTAGACGCCCTTGAAAAGGGCATTTGTCAGTCTTCATTTTTTTCAAGAGTCAAAGGGCGTCAAGTTACTTTTTTGCAAATTTTCAAAAAATATATATTTTTTGTAATAGAAGTTAAATGCGGTGAGCGTGGAAAAAAAATAAAAATATCTATTTTTATTAAGGGTCGGGCTCCGTTGACAGGTGAAAAAATGATAGGATTCTGTACATGGACACAATATAAGCCACGTGGCATACTCTTAGAGGAATCTGACCGTATGGATGTTTTTCCAATCTCATGGTGGACCTACAAACCAAAAATCAGCCTGATTAGTGATTTATCGGCTTTGGTTTGGACTTATTTTCATGGGCTGATATCAACTGTGGGAATTTGAGCAGTATTTGAGGTACAAAGATCCAACGCCTATAAGTTACTAATCAGGCTGATTTTTGGTTGTAAGTCCTCCATGGGATTGGACAAACATCCATATGGTCAGATTCCTTTAAGAGTGTGCCACGTGGCTTATATTGTGTCCTGTACAGAATCTGTCATTTTTTCACCTGTCAACGGAGCCCGACCCTTTTATCAATAGTTTAAACGGAAAATTGCAGAAAAGAAAACAAACTTTAATCTATTTACAAAAAAGAATACAACTTTTCGCAAATCCCAAAAAAGAAAACGAAACGCGTCAGATGTCAGTCGAATCAGTCGCCGACTAACTAACGAATGATTGATGGCTGACACGTCTGACAAACGCCCTTTTAAAGGGCGTTTATTCCTGAGAAATGATTTTTTTAAAAACGTTTTCATGAAAAAAACATCCTTTCAAAGGGCGTCTGCCAAGCGACGACTTAAATTCTGCTTTCATCTATTCTCCTGCCTCATCTATTCTCCCGCCTCTCCTCTCTCGCTGTCACAAAAAACACCATTTCAAATAACCTTTATCGGTTAGAATGGATCCCAACGGCCGAACGCCCTTTAAAAGGGCGTTTGTCAGTGAAAAACGCCATTTAAAAGGGTATTTTCTACTGACACACGCCCTTTAAAATAAAATAACGTCACGTCTGTCAGTTGTCAGAGGTCTGACAGACGTTTTTTAAAAGGCGTCTATTATTGAAAAACGTCCTTTAAAATGACGTTTTTTACTGACAAACGTCATTTTAAATGGCGTTTTCATGATAAACATGTGCCATGTAATGAAACGCTCTTTGAAAGGGCGTTTCGTTTTCTTTTTTGGGATTTGCGAAAAGTTGTATTCTTTTTTGTAAATAGATTAAAGTTTGTTTTCTTTTTAGAAATTTTCCGTAGTTTAAATTTCTTTTACATTTCGTTATAACGAAAAAAAAGGATATGCCCCCAGTCCGTTATACCGTTACAACGGCCCCTTTTAAACTTTGCGCTAGTCAGTGGGCCCAGGGGGCAGCAGTGAATGACAAAATAGGTAGGGTCGTGATGTAACAAGGTATACCTGAGATCTTTTCATTTGCGGAAGCGGCATTTTTGGTAGTCACCACTGCCATCTGGGCCCACTGACCGCATGGATGTTTAGCCCACCCTTTAATAGACATTCATTCAAAAAATCAGCTTGTTTAATGATTTTTAGCCGTTGGTTTTACTACTCAAAATAGTGTTGTATTCAACGGCTATAAGGACGCCTTAAATGGTGCTAAAAAGTATTAAAATCTAATGGTTATAGATTACCAATCAAGGTGATTTTTGGTATGTATATCCATCAAGGGGTGAGATAAACATCCAAGCAGTCAGTGGGCCCAGATGGCAGCGGTGACTACCAAAAATGCCGCTTCCGCAAATGAACAGTTTCAGGCATACCTTGTTACATCTTTTTCCAAATAGGTATACTAGACCCTATTGGCGTCAGGTCTACCTTGCTATATCTTTTTCCTTTTCAAAACCATGGGTTGAACTGGCAAGTGAAGAAACCCTGTTACTTAAGGGTGTCATCGTCAATATTCTTTGATCAGTGGGTATTATCGTCCTTCGCTGGGTAACTTTTGGCAGTGTACAGTGAATATGGTTGGTTGTCGAGGAAGGAAAACTGTGTAAGATACTTGTGAATCAGTGGGCCATGCGCTGTTTACTTAAAAGTCAGTAATGGGACAGCTGTCTTCCGAACGCAAAACGTGCGAGAAATGGGTGAACTCAAGAGACACGTGACCGCGATGACCCAGTTTACCAGACAATTCTTCCTCACGTGTTGTAATTCATGACTGTCTTATTCAGAAATTTTAGATATGCCGTCACGTTTAGGATCAACCACCTCCAAGTCCGCGAGTCTACCCACTAAAATAACGTGACGGTGTGTCCCCACCGTTATGTTCCTGATTTAACCTAATCAGAACCGTGGCCCCACCTTCGCTGCTTTCGCTTTAAAAGTTTGTTCCTCATTTGTCGACACGAAGAGCTGACGGATGGGATACCGTTTCCGTTAGGAAGTACATTTGCATTCCTCGGCGCGATTATTTGGTCTAGGAGCGTCGGGCGAGAAATAAAGTGTTGGAATGTTTGGATGTAGGGTTAGGTCTGGCTGGAAGACCAAACGCAATATAGCCTCTGGGCCTGAAACGTTGCAATAAAAAGTTGTCGGTATGAGCACACTCTTAAGAGACCGCTGACAGTATGGATGTTTGGTCCATCCCTAGGTGGACCTATAGACCAAAATTAAGTCGTAAGGAGGTTAATGTTTCAGAGTTTGGACTACAGTATCATCCTAGGGATGACCTGCACCCTCTAGATCTTTTCTTTTATCGTTTTTGTATTATAAACCTTTTGAAGAATTTGAATTTAAAAATTAGAGGGAAAACTACTTATTTTAAGGGTCGGGCTCCTGTTACAGGCCCTAAAATGACAGGCTCCGGTTACAGGACACAAGATGAACCACGTGGCACACTCTTAGAGGACTGACTGTATGGATGTTTGGCCAATCCCTAAGTAGACCTACAAACCAAAACTCAGCCTGATTAGTGATTTCTAGACATTAGATCTTTGTACCTCAAATACTGCTCAAATTCCTACAGTTGAGATCAACCCATGAAAATAAGTCCAATCCAACGCCAATAAATCACTAATCCGGCTGATGTTTGGTTTGTAGGTCCACTTAGGGATTGGCCAAACATCCATACAGTCAGAGTCCTCTAAGAGTGTGCCACGTGGCTCATACTGTGTCTTGTAACTGGAGCTTGACATTTTAGGGCGGTAAACGGAGCCTGAGCCTTATTTTAAATTTACTTTTGGATTTCAAGTTTGTAAAAAAAATTTAATCTCATTTTACTTGGGAAAGTGGCGCTCATATACATGGATGAGAGTTGAACTTAGGGCCTATTTGATTGCAAAGAAAAATTTTCCGAGAAAATACGTCTGGGAAATGCCTTAAATGCCTGGTTGATTGCAACAAAACACATTTTAATCATGTGAGAAAAAAAAGATGTATTTTCAGGTGAAAATAGATTCTCACCTATGTGGGTGGAAAATTAATTACAGGCTTAGTAGGGAAAATTATCCAAATTTAAATGGTTTAGTAGGAAAAATTATATAGATTTAAAATGGCTATCTAACAATGTGTTTTCTCAAGGAAAATGTAATTTTCCCACTTGGCAATCAAACACGCCCTTAAGGGTGGAGCCTTTGGGCCTTCCACTTTTATGCCCCATGGACACATAACTATGCACAACTAAAAGTACATACATGCACATACGCTACGTCGACCTTGGGTGACTTATATTTTATTGAACAGTTCAATCATCTTTCACTTATTTGTAACTAGTAGGTGGCACGTGCCCACGGCACTCTCCGACAAAGCGTCTGCCAAAATCAGGTGTGAGTGTCTTAGATCCACCATCCATTTAGGGTGATAAGATCTCGGCCATCATTTGGGAAGTGGATAAGAGGGGGGATAAGTGACTTCTCTGTTTTGTTATATAGATGTATAGTGGTTGGCCCGTGCCCTCGGCACTCCCTTACAAAGTATTTCCCAAAACCGGGAGTGAGTGGTTGAGATCCATAGTCTATTTGAGGGATAAGATCTCGGCCATCCTTTGTAAAGCCGATAAGAGGGGTATAAGTGGGGAGACAATCCTTGTTAAATTAATTCAACCGTCTAAAAATTATTTTATGAAAGGGTTGATATTGGCCCTTGAATATATGAAGCCTATAAGAGGGGGAGATAACTTCCCTATTTTGTTATATAGATTTAGTCATTACCCTATTTTTTTATTTATTTCTTAGGCCCTGCTTGGTTCACAACAAATTGAGTGCAATGCACTCACTTGCCACAATTTTGGGATTGCAAGTGATTGGTTAGAGGCGTGCAAATGAATTGCCATACAAGTAGGTTACAAGCCCTTGAAAACTCCTTAACAAAATAGATGCAAGCAAGTGCAGCCCAAAAACTGATGCAAGTGGGTGCATTGTATTAGCTCATCATCCCAATATTGACAAGAAAGCTTGGAAATCTTGCACTACTAAACTTAGTGATCTCATCGGAAACTCTCAATGGTGTATTCCTCCTTTGGTCCATCAGGTATTTATCAAAGCTGGAATTAACATTCCTACTGGTAAAACCCCTAGTCTGCTAGACATTAGAATTTGGAAGCCAACAATGAATGGGAAATTCTTTGTTTCTTCGGCTTGGGACTCCATTAGATCAAAGAGTGCCAAAGTGAGATGGTCTACTTGGCTTTGGAAATCTTCTATCCATCCCAGAACTGTAGCTCTTGCATGGAAAATCTTCCACCATGCCCTACCATTTGAAGATTGTATTCAACATAGAGGTATCTCTCTTGCCTCTAGATGTGCCCTTTGCAATACTGCTTTCGATTCTGCTAGACACATTTTCTTTGAATCCAATTTTGCCTCTCGCATTTGGTCAATTCTTGAAGATATGCTCAACGTCAAGCTGAACATCACTGATTGGAACATGTACTTCTCAACCTGCAACAATCGTGGCTCTATTTTGAAAACTCTGTGGCGTACCAGTGCTACCATTTGCATTGTCTATATTTGGAAGGCCCGTAATAGAGCTATTTTTGACAACGTGACTGTCACTTCTCATTCAGTTTGGATCATGATCATGGTTTGCTTAAGGGAAGTCGATCCTTTTCTTCACCAACACTTAAATCTCTCACATTCCGATAAAGCTATCCTTTCTAAATTCAGTCTTAAGCATGTATTGGGTAAGGCCCCTAAATTTTTTTCATGCAGATGGTGTCTTCCAAAAAAAAGGCATTGTGAAACTGAATTGCAATGGTGCTTTTAAAGGTAACTCGGGGATTGGTGGTCTTGGAGTTGTCTTTAGAGATGATCAAGGTAATATCAGAGGAGTTTTGTCTGCGGGACTTGGTGTTGTTACAAATTATTTAATGGAATGCCACGTGATTGTGGATGGGATTGACAAAGCTTTATCTAAAGGATGGAAGGATTTATAGATTGAATCTGATTCAGATGCAGCCATAAAATCCTTTAAAAAGGATGATGTTCCATGGAAGGTCAGAGCTAAATGGAATCTCATTAAATCACAGATCAATTGAGTGGTTTTCACTTTAACTTGGAGGGAAATTAGCTTCGGAGTAGACAGTTGTGTGAATTTTGGGTTGCTCCTTGAGCATTGGCAATTATTAATGGTGGAATGATAGACCTTGATTCCTTAGCATCGAGGATCCATCAAAAACCTACTACCGATTTGTTGATTGAGGACTCTATATATAGTCTCTTTTTTCTTTTTCTCTCATTCTTCCTTCTCTATTTTTGGTTGAATCTTTTCAACTATTTTTGTAAACCCTCTTTTATCTTTTAATACTATTTTCATCAGTAAGCAAAAAAAAATTGTATTAGCTCAACATTTTTTGTTCCGAAAAACATTAATAATAATAATCACTGTGATTATTTTTATTTTATTTTATTTTTTTTTATTTAGTTCGTCGGGGCCACTTAACCCCAAGCTTTCCCTTCTAAAAAATAATAAAAAAAAATAATGAAAAATTCCATAAAAGAAAATAAATTTAAATGTATTTACAAAAACAAAAATAACTTACTTTTTGACATTTACAAAAAAAAGTAACTAAACGCCCTTTGAAAGGGCGTATTTGTCTGACAAAAATTAAAGCTCAAAAAAAGGTTGACAATTCTACCAAAATTAAAGCTGAAAAAAACCTTAAAGGGTGTCTGTAAAAAGAGTGTTTGCCCATAGAGGCATAAAACTTCAGTCACAATACGAGCCACGTGGCACACTCTTAGTGGATGCTGACCGTATAGATGTTTGGCCAATCACTAGGTGGACCTACACACCAAAACTAAACATCATCAGTGATTTATAAGCGTTGGATTGAAGTTATTTTCGTGGTTTGATTTTAACTGTAGGAATTTGAGCATTATTTGAGTGCAAAGATCCAAAGGTTGTAAATTACTAATCAGGCTGATTTTTGGTTTGCAGATCCACCTAGGGATTGGCCAAACGTCCATATAGTCAACGTCCACTAAGAGTGTGACACGTGGCTCATATCGTGACAAGTTTTATGCCTCTATGGGCAGACACCCTCAGCTTTTTTCGACTTTAATTTTGTCAAACAGAGACACCCTTTCAAAGGGCATTTAGTTATTTTTTTTTGAAAACGTCAGATTTATTTATTTTTTTTTTGCGGATACATTTAAATTTATTTTCGCTTATGAATTTTTTTGTAAAAACAACATGAGAACAATAACAATTTTCATGTAAATATTTTCACACCAAATAAGCTTTGGTGGGAAAATTTTATTTTCTCGTGGGAAAATCGCTACTTTTAATAAAATAAGTTTTTAATATAAAAAGAAAAGATAAAAATAGATCGTCTGGATCACGTGATCTAATATGTGGGTCCCACACTCACCTAACCTATATTTGACTTGCTAAGCTAACTAATACACATAACTAACGACGCTAAATATTGATATGCACAAATATTTAGCCAAGATAATATTTGTCTGGCAATTTGTCGTTGGAACTCTTTTTCTCATGTACCAAACAGGCGTTAAGGTACATCAAATTTTCTAACAATTTTATTATAAAATTATCAAGCTCCACACAACTAACGCGGGGGGCAAATATTAATGCACACAAATATTTTATTTTCCCGCCGCGGTGGGTTACCAGACAGGCCTTAGATCCATTTTTCTACTCGTGCAGTGTGGCTTTCTCCATATAGCTAGAGAAACTTCTAGCCCAATAGTTCAAAAACTACCACCTCTATATGCGAGTAAAACTTCCGCCGCAACAAGGAATGGCAAATCACACAATCACAAGCCAATGAGTTCTCGACAGGTCGGTTGCAAAAAGCACATGGGTACGTGCCGAGAACTCATCGGGTTTACTCGATCTCTATATGCTTAGGAAAAAAAAGGCGAATTAGTAAGATCACTTAAACGTCAACGTCGTTGATTGACATGAAAAGTGCCCATTAACAGATGGTGTGATCTTACTGAAAAAAGACAAAATATACTCAAAAGACTTATCCCTTACTTTCAAAAAAATATCTATCAAATAATTAAAGGACTTGTTTCACATCTATATTTTCTATGGTGAGATTTATAAGTCAAAATGTGTTGATCCATAGGTAAGAATCATTTTTTAAAAACTTTTCTGTAGGCAACCATACAAGCCCTAAGATCTATAGATAGCTCACAATCTTACAAATTGACATTAAAGTTAGAACTTAGGATCTGTGCTCAACCTTTGTCCAGCGCAATGTTTAAAACGTTGTTCTCGTGTAACAAGTAAAATGAAAATGGAAGAAAAAATAACACATTTTTCTTCATCCTGTAACTGTTTTGGCTTCCTCTTATGTCGCCGAAAGTTAGTGGGACCCACGTGCCCACCCCCAATGAGAGAGAAGTGACTTTAAGCTACATTTTTTTTTTTTTGGTATGACTGATGTGTAGCGTGTTTGTAACGTGAGATTGTGGCATGGTTCAAAATCTCGGGATCCGAGAGGATCGGTGGGCTCCGATTGCCATTTACAATGGGATCAGCGTATCTCACTAGAGACAATGTGAGACTTCTTTGGGAAATAGTGATCACAGGCGAGACGATCCATCTTTTGGATCGGATTGGTCGGCTCAAATTCGGACTGGCCGGTTCAATGCTTCTTCTGGGTTTTTCTGGTTTATTGCAAAAAATTAACTAAAACTCATATTTCCGGATTGTTACTGACTCGGACCATTTTAGGTACCGGTTCACCCCATTGGCCCGGGACGGCCTGTGTATGACAACACTGGGAAAAGGCCCCTCACGCTAATTTTCTCTACAACATGGTGTGGCACCATCGGTATACAACTTTTGCAGAAGATACGCTGGATTGACGGTGTGTCTAAAAATACGCAATGACGTACAAATGATCTAGAAATTTAATGAAAAGATGTAACGAGGTAGATCTCATGACAAAGTTGTGAGCTTTAGCCATTTTTGTTATTCGCCGCTGTCACCTGGGCCCACTGCCCCATGGATGTTTAGTCCACTCCTTGCTGGATATACACACCAAAAATAACTAGATTTTAGCAATTTTAGATTCAACGGGTACTAAATCCAACGGTTATAAATCATCAAACAAATTGTTTTTTTTAGTATGAATATCTAGAAAGGGGTGGCCATACTAAAACATCCATGCGGGTCAGTGGGCCTAGAGGGCAGAGGTGAGTAAAGTTCACGCCTTTAATTAGCGTGAGGTCTACCTTGTTACATGACATCACTGCTCTTAAGTACAAATGCTCCTCCACTTAAAAAGTGCACGACGGTGAATAGATTTTTGTTTGTAATCTTTTGCACGCTTGACGCGTGAGTCATTTAATTCATTAATGAGGATCAAAGATCCGGACTGAGAGAGATCGGGAGCTTTTATTCGGGGATATGGGTGTATTTGGTCCCCAATCTGGTAGTCCTAAATGACGCTACTGTAAAGGCCTCATTTCGGACACGTGGCTTATATACAGAAGGTGGGATACTATCGGTGTCAATTTTTCTGAGAATTGTCCAGATTACCCCACTTCTAGAACTAGCTATTTCAGAACCGAACCCAAAAAGACCTAGAACCATGCAATAAGTTCTGTCCGTTGTACACAAGCATCCGGAGGACCGGATCCAGCAAGAAGAGCCAGAATTGAAACCGAAATACTCCGAACCTAGGTTTAGAAGGGGCCATTATAACGGTATAATGGACTAGCGGTTTTACTGTTTCTTCCGTTATAACAAATTATAACGCACGTGGGCAAAAACGGAAAAAGAGAATAACGGAAATAAAGTAACGACATCAAAATTTATTATAACAGTCATTATTTAAAAAAAAAAAAATGGCCGTTATGGTTATGGTTCATAACATAACAAGGTAGGTCTGAATCCGTTATAACAGTCGTTGTTTTCATTATAACAGCTATTTTTTTTTAACCATGTTCTAAATTAACATATATAATAGCTAGGGGGATGCCACGGGCGATGCACGTGCACTTTACGCGTGGCAGCACCTTACAGAGAAGCTGCCAAGGAGAATTGAAAGAAATGCCAAATTTTCAGATAGCTTGGAATGAATAGAAGCCTCTAAACCAGGCCAAAAGCCAACTAGATCTTTTTAAAATGTGGCCCACCAAATGGTGGATTCCGCGCTTTTTAAGTTTGATTCACAGATGGATCTGAGCTATTTGATGGACCGGCCTATACATCAAAATCCACCCCATTGGTGATTTCTAGCCGTTGGATTTGAGTCACTGTCAGCAGTGGGATTTGTGCATTATTTTTGGTACACCGATCCAACGGCAAGAGATAACCTTTCAGGGTGATTTTTGGTCTGTAGATCCACCTGATTATAGTACAAACATCTATTTAGTCAGTGGTTGCGAACAATGTGCCCAATGCTTCGTAGAGACGTCGCTGAGCATTTCTGCTAAAAAATGTCTTTGAGCACCAAAAAAAAAAAGACTCCCGGAGTCGTTATGTTCATCCATACAGCAAATTAAGTGACATATTTAGGCAAATTCTCTATGAAACTTACTTAAAAAATGTCAGATTGGAAACCGTGTGGGTCATTCCTTGTATAAATGATTCTAGACATCCTTGTCGACTGAATTATTTTCCTACCCTGTGCTATTCATGGCTTGAAGTTTCGGCCAACCTGATTCCGGATCGACAATCCTGATTGAGATCGGCCCCACCAATCGGGTTGTCTCGCCGCTGAGAGTACCAAATTGAATCGGGCCGATCCGGCGTCCAATCCCGAGACTTTCATCCATTCCGTTATATTTTCTGGAACCATCAAAAGACGTAAATGCAAATGAAATGAATATGTGTTTGGACTTCACGTGGAATGAAATTAAAAATAAATTTAATCCTACTTATTTTATGTAAAATAAAGAAATGCCACTTGATAAACCGAATCCTGCCACGAATATTACAAGTTAAAGCTAAAAGAAAACGTGGATTAACTAAACCATGATACTCGAACCCCTGACCTTATGCTGAGTAGGCAGCCTGAAAAGAACTTCTAACAGTCACATAAACAGCATGACTCAACATGTTTAAAAGGTGGTTTGTACATAAATTACTGAATCTGTCGTGTTTTCCGACAAACATTCGCGCATAAAACGTACATCGAACGCATCTCCTTTTGACCCGACATATCGATGTGTTATGCGTGTGGATTAATCGAATTTAATTCTTTTGTGATACTTAAGCAAAGACCTCGAACAAAGAGGGGGGGAATATCTTTAGACTCTCCTTCCTCGTACTTAAAGACAAAATATGCTAATTCCCACTTTAGTTACTTTGCTAAAGATACCTTAATCCTTTGCATTCTTTTTAAGCATTCCATTCCAAAAGGAAAGTCCGGCCCGGGCCCATCTTTTCATTATTTGGGTTAGGAAATTCTTTAAGTACATTGATTAGATTGCAATCAAATTCCAATAAGACGGACCAGATGGATTATGAATCAAAGTAGGACTTAAAAGGCTCAGGCTCCGAGGATTTCAAGAATCCAACGGTGGTTGTCAGTGTCTCAAAAAAGTGAAAAGTGATGCCAACCATCGTTGGATTCTTGAAATCCACGGAGCACACGAACACCGAGAGGGGTCAGAAAAAAAGGGGGTCCCCTGAGCTCGACCCGACCTAAAAACCAACACAGAATATAATAAACCTTTTTTCTTCTTGTTCGAGGTAATTATTAGTAGTGATTCAATAAGTAGTCCTTATCACAGCAATCCTCCATAAGGGCATGTATTTTTGTAACATCCCCCTAAAATTTGAAAGTAATTTGTAATACCCTTATACTTTCAAACATTAGGATTACCCATTTGACTAGATTAACAGTGGTTGACTTGAGTTAAAACGGACTTGAATCACATTATGGTCCTTTCATGGGTGCGTTCACAGACACACACATGATGCATGTCACGTTTTAATGTTAGTCATATGATGGTTAAACTAAGTCAAGGGGGTAATCCTAATATTTGAAAGTATAAGGGGGTATTACAAATTACTTTCAAATGTCAAGGGGTGTCACTAAAATATCCCTTTTTACTTGGGTGGGTAAAAAGAGTAAATCTTACCTAAACACCCACAATATAAGCCACATAAGCCACGTGACAATTTGTTAGAGGACACGACTGTATAGATGTTTGGCCAATCCTTATGTGGACCTATAAATCCAAAATCAACCTGATCAGTGATATCTAAGTTAGGTTGATTTTAAACGTAGTAATTTGAGCATTGTTGACCATTATTTGGGTACAAAGATCCAAAGAATTGAAATCACTAATCAGGCTGATTTTTGGTTTGTAGATCTGGTCCACTTAGGAATGGGCCAAACATCCATAATGTACTACGTGACTCATATTATGGGTGGTCAACAAGTTTACTCGGTAAAAATGTACTTTAATTATTAAAGTTAAGTGGCTTACACGGAACACAAGGTATGACATGAGGTCCTTTGTCGTTTTTCAGAAAAGGAAGGCCATATGTAAGGGCCCCTTATCTTAATAAATAAAAGACACAAGGGCCCCTTAGCTTATTGCGTAAGGGGTCCTTATTGGATCACCACTCTTTAATTATTTTACAACACGGTAGCGAGTATGGATCCTATTCAGGGGTCCTTATCCTAAAAATCCTCATGGGCCCTTATCACTGCCCGTCCTTATTTCTAAAGTTGAATGAAGTACACAGATCACGAGTAAAGCTTTGAGGCCCTGTCATCGTGCAATATGAGCCACGTGGCATACTCTTAAAGGACTCTGACCGTATTGATGTTTGGAAAATTCCTAGGTGGACCTACAAACCAAAAAAGCAGCCTGAGTAGTTATTTCTAGAGCAAGACTTGCCTGGATACCGTAGTCAGGTTGCTACCTGACCACCAGCAATATAAGCCACGTGGCAATTTATTAGAGGACACTAACCGTATAGATGTTTGACCAATCTGTAAGTGGACCTACAAACCAAAAATCATCTTGATTAGTGATTTCAAACTGTTGGATCTTTATACGGAAATAATGGTAAATAATGCTCAAATTCCTGCGGTTAAAATCAAGCAACGAAAATGACTTCGACTAACACTTAGAAATCACTGATCAGGTTGATTTTGGGTTTGTAGGTCCACCTAGGGATTGGCAAAACATCTATATGGTCAGTGTCCTCTAATAAATTTCCACGTGGGAATTTGAGCATTATTGACCATTATTTGAGTTACAAAAGATCCAAAGGTTTGAAATGACTAATCAAGCTGAATTTTGGTTTGACTTTGTAGGTCCACCTAGGGATTGGAAAAACATCCATACGGTCAGAGTTCTCTAAGAGGGTTCCACGTGGCTCATATTGTGGGCTGTCATCAGCATCGATGACAGTCCTGGTCATCAAAGTTTTACTCATTTGGGGTCATATAGTTTGATGGTCCACTGTCTGCTATTTAGGTAGCAAAAGAAAATTGATCTGTCATTTACTACCCAAAAAGACTTTTATCGGTATGTTGATTTTTTTTTTTTGGGAAAGGGATCAGTCAATCTAAGAAGTGGGTCATCAATCATATGGTCCAGATCAAGGAGATGACCAATAAAGAGTAAAGTAGTTTTCACTGTGGAGTGCATTATCAAATCTCAAGTAAAACTATTAGAGGGGGCTGACCGTATGGATGTTTAGCCAGTCCCTTGATGGACCAGCAAACCAAAAATCAGCCTGATTAGTGATTTCCAAGCATTGGATTGAAGTTATTTTCATGGGTTGATTTTAACTGTATGAATTTGAGCATTATTGAGCGTTATTTGGGTGCAAAGATCCAGAGGTTGTAAATCACTAATCAAGCTGATTTTTTAGATTTTTTGTTTGCGTAGTCAAATCTCAACTCTAGGAGAATAATCAAATCAAACTAGAAAATAATATATAAAAAAATTCTGGAGTGTCACTCCAAAACTCTTCTCTGCACAGACAGCTTCTTTTTTTTCCATGTAGATGGCTGACGTACCTAATCTGCGTTGCCAAGGTGCGCAGTGCCCTTGTCCATCCCTGCGCCGTTACAAGAAAGGCATGGGACTGATTGGGATGGACACAGTTATTTCTTCCCTCCTAGCTACAACAGAAAATGGGGATAGAAATCACCAATCAGTCTCAATTGTCGTGTGTAGGTCCAGGGCTGGACCAAACATTTATTGGGCCAGTGGTCCCAAAGAATGTGTCGTGTGGCTTTTTTGGGGGGCTGGTGGATCAAATTTTGGATCTCCATAAGAGGAGCACACTTTTTTCCAGCATGGCTCAGGTTGAGCCGGATCAAGGAAAATCTAGCGGTAAGATGGTAGCCCTTGGGCCCAAATCTGGCCCAGATTTGATGTTTGGGTTGGGCAGTTAGTTTTGCTCCAAGTCTGAAATTATTTTCAGCTTCAAGTCTGGCCCAAACCCTATAATATATGCAAGGGTTCTTAAGTGATCAGTGGGCTGGTGGCCCATGTGTACGACGAACCACTACTCAATATTATGACTATCACTTAGGGTTGTCTGAGGACTGAGATCAGCTCAAGCACGGCTCGTGACCTATGCGGGTAACGAAAGCCTAGTCTAAGCCTTTTCACAAAATAGACCACTAAGGTCCATGGATCTATAGTCGGTCTTTCACACATTTTGGATGCCCAGGCCTGGCCCAACTTCTGAAGCCAGCTTCCCAAGCCTAAGCCCAAGCCCAAGCACATATAGTTCTTTATATAAAAGTACAAAATTAGATAATTATGTGGCATGATTTCATGAAATTATATATTATTACATTCATCATTTGTTAGAAAGGGTATAAATGGATAGACCAAACATCCATATGGTCAATAGCCTCTAATAATGTGCCACCTTACTCACAATGTGGTCAGTCATCAACACCTTGAAGGAGTTCACGTGAATTGAAATGTAAAAGTGGTATAATGATCAAAAAGCCCTTAAAAGTAAAATAAAAAATAAAAAATAAAAGAAGCAAAACAGAGGCAATTTGAAAATATTGGGGATTGGCCTCGGTAACACAAGATCCCCTTCAGTTTGGTTTTTTTAAGCACCCACTTGGTTCGTTAATACTTAATACATCTTCATAATTTACAACCATTTTGGCATACCCACATAGAAGAAGATGGATCAATGGCTGATTTTTAGATCACCCCAACAAAAAATCAGCCCATTCTGAAATTTCTAACCCCATCAAATGTTTTTAAATTACATGGTAAGAAATAGACGGTCCATAATTCTTCAACTTCTAAACCAGTCTACAATTTTGGAATGATTTGAATTTTTGTGAGGATGATCTCCTCACCATAGAGATTATCCTCACAAAAAATCAGCCATTGATTCTGACTCGTTGCTACGCCAAAATTTTGTCAGATATAGTTGTCCCCGATCATGACTCTGCGGAGAAAAAATTCGCTGGTCCCAGGATTCCTTCAAACTTTGAAGGTCCCCTCCCAAAATGTTTGACACGTACCCTTTGTTAACCACCCTTAGCCAACTAACCAAGGGTTAACATGGGTTGGGTTTAGGCCTTGATATACGTGTCACACATTTTTGGCAGGGGGACCTTCAAAGTTTGAAGGACCCCGGACAAGCGAATTTTTTCCCTGACTCTGCGCATATTATTCGTAGCAAAGGCACGTGCCATCAGGGGCATGATCGTAAATTTAAGCTTACCCGCGGACAAATCACTGAGACAAAGCCTTTGAGTTCAATTGGGCAAACTCCGACCGGGAAAACAACCTAAAGCCCCCAAACCCTACTTTTCACTCTTAAGATCTGAAAACTAAATTCATGGCGGAGGAGGTCAAAAACAAAACTCTAGAAGAACCTCCTTTGCCTGCAAAGCGAAAGCCCGATCTCGAATGCCTTGTCCAAGAGGACGATCGAAAGAAGAAGAAACCAGATATTTCTGATAACAACCCTTCCCCCGACGAAGAGAAACTCAACGGAGACGGCGAAAAAGCAGAAGAAGACGAAGAAGAAGAATATGAAGATGAAGATGATGATGATGATGATGAAGACGACGACGACGACGACGACGAAGATGATGGTGATGACGAAGATGGAGATGCTGAAGTTCCTTCGAATGGAAAAGCTGTGGTTGATAACAAGGGGAAAGGGATTATGAAAGAAGACAAGGGGAAAGGAAAATTGAAGGTAGAAGCGGGCAGGGCCGATGATGATTCGAGCGACGGGGGGGAACGCTCCGATGATGATAGTGATCTCTCCGATGATCCGCTTGCCGAGGTCGATTTAGATAACATTCTTCCTTCCAGGACTCGGAGGCGGGTCGCTCAACCCGGAGCTTATCTTGCTAATGATATGGATGATGATGATGACAGCGACGATAGCGATGCTTAAGTTTGAATGAGGTTAGTAAGACTTTCGGAGATATTGTTGAAAACTTAGATTTGGGATTCTGCTGAATTCCTTGTTTTGCATACAATGTAGTATGACTGAACACATGATATAACAACACAATTTCGATATGGGTTATTTTGCTGCATATCAGGAACTATCTCTGTTTCTCATTTTGTTTTTCTTATAATTTCAGTGTTTTTATGTTGTGCATAATTTGATTTTTGTCACATTCAAAGTTGTGTGCTTCTCTCTCTCTCTCTCTCTCTCTCTCTCTCTCTCTCTAATTAATGATGGTTTTGTCAATTTTCTCTATTCTCGATGCTTGTCATCTGGGAGAATTCTTATTAATGAATAGAAGTGTGTGTATGTGCGTCTGTTACGTGTGTTTGTATCTAACGATTTTGACCCCCTTCAAGAGGAGTCACCCTCCTTTGACTTGCTCCAAGAGAAGTCTACCTCTTAAACCTTGATACTTTTATTGATTGATTTCTGAAAAAAAAAACAGAGATTACAGCCCCATTTATAACCTACTAAGAATCCTTGCCAAATAAGGAACCTTATTCAACTTAGAAACTATCTAACCTAGACTCCTAATCACTTGCCAATTATAATTTCTGGCTTACAAGGAAATAAACTAAATAATCCTTTTGAAATAGAAATAAACTTCCTAATGGACCTACGACTCAAACAATAATTACTAATTAAAGACTTGCTAAATTAAACCTAAAATAATAAAGTTCCAGGTATAGTTACGTGGATGGGTTCCTAACATCCCTCCCCCTTTGGAAAAGGTTTGTCCTCAAGCCGGATACTCTAGAATATTCTCCTTTGGAGGCCAATCATCATCAATAAAAAATAATAGCTGTTGTTTTACACTTGTGACTAGGCAGAAGAATTCATAGTAGTTGAGATGGAGACGCTTGTCTACCCGCTCTCTCTATTTTGCAAGAGTAAGTCTTCGGATAGGCGGTAAACTCGGAGGGGCAACAGAAGGAGATTCTGACGCAAGGGTAGGGCTGTCAAAGGGCCGGGCCAGGGTAGGGCCTAGCCTGACCCTAGCTCTACCCTCACTTATAAGGGTGAGGCCCTAGCTCAGCCCTTAGAGGGCCTGGACCTAGTAGGCCCTAGCTCTACCCTCAAGGGTTAGGGTTGGGCCTGGTCCTAGAGGAAGATTATTAAAAAAATATAAAATTTTGAGTAAAAAAAATGGATGCTTGAGTAATCCATTTGACTTGGTAACGTGTTTCCTCGGTTTAATCTATGTAGATTTTTCAATGAATGATCATAATTTTTCGTTACAGGGATTAACTGTGAAGGTTTGAAAATGAAACCTATCTTTTTAAAAACCTCAATAAAATAAATGATATATTAGAAATTTACACTAGAAAAAGCTACTTTGAAACGCTTTTGAACCATTCTTAAATTTTTCAAAATATGAACGATTTTGAGCCGTTCATAATTTTGGAATGGCTCAATTGCTTCGAAATTGCCTAAAACTGTATCATGTAGGATAATTGTAGTGTCCAACACCAATAACATCGTAACATGTGCCCCCAAGGAAACCAGGAGACCATGCCAACCAAGTTTCCCCTTCTTTTGTATGTTGTTTTTTAAAAAGGGTTAGATTTCCGAAGTAGCCTGGAATTCTCATTAACAATTTGACACTTTAAATGTCCACAGACAGGAGACCTTAGAACAACCCACTTGTATGCTGTCATGTAACTTGGAGACAAATCAATTAATCAAGGACTCTGGTAACCTGGTGACCCATTAGCAAGCTTTTCAAACAGGCTTTGAAACTTGCAAACATTGCTAGTTTGTTTGAGTTTAGCTAACGCAACACCACCCAGATCTAGGGAACCGAAGTGTTAACATAGAGCCCGAGTGAATTGAGGCCATAACATCCATCCAATAGAGTGAGTCATCCAACAATACCATGCTATAACATCTTCAGTTAGGTGAACCAAAGCCAAAGAACTATCTGTTCATTGGAGCAGCCGTTCAAATGTTGATATTGTTCAGCCCTAAAAATTTAGCCTTATGGGTCATCGCCATTGAACTTTGGAAAATCAATCCGTAGAGGACGACCTTGAATCACTTCACCACCTTGAAGATTTTCCCCTCTTTGGTTCATAACGGTAGGAGCATGTAGTGCTTCCTGAACTTGTGGTTGATCAACAACCAAACGTTCTAGGATTGTTTGGATTATTCTCATTCCCTCTCTCAACTCTTGTGTGCACTGCCAATTGATCAAGTCAAGACTCAATTAAGTCGATCCTCTCATTCATCTCCTTAGCGTTAACCATGGTGAGTACCAGGACTTTGATGCTCTAATACTAGATGTTAGGATCCTAGAGATCCTAACGATTTTGACTCGTTTCCATGGGAGTCACCCTCCTTTGACTTGCTCTAAGGAAGTCTACCTCCTAAACCTTGATACTTTTATTGTTTGATTTTCGAAAAACAAAGATTACAACCATATTTATAACCTAAACCTATTAAGAATTCTTGTCAAGGAAGGAATTTTATTCAACTTAGAATCTAACTATCCTAGACTCCTAATCAGTTACCAATTATAATTCTTGGCTTACTAGGAAATAAAATAAAAAACCTTGTGATATAGAAATCAACTTCCAAATGGACTTAGGACCATATTTAAAATCTCATTTCGGAGGAATGTCTCAGTCAAGTGAAAAATCGAAACAAACTCCAAAACAAAATGAAACATTCCCGAGATATTGAAAAAATGACGAAACAGGCGAAGCATTTTGAAACTTTCCGAAATATAAACCAAATCATGAAATCATATTTTTCTTTCTTTCTTTGTTTTTTTTATTAATTTATTTCTAATTGTTTCGTGATGTCTCGGCAAAACAAACCGAAACATTAGACAAACCGAGACGAAACAAACGAAACATGCAATCGGTTCTCTTAAATTCCAAAATGTTTCATATGAAACATTACAAAATTTTAAAACCATGCCTAGGACTCAAATAATAATTACTAATTAGAGACTTACTAAAGAAAATAACCTAAAATAATAAAGTTCCATGCATAATCAATCACTTGGATGGGTTCCGAACAGTGTGCGTGTGTGTTTTTTGGATAAGTAGAATAAGAGTGCCAAAACCTATATGCATCGTATAAGGTGCTTTATGTAATTATACTATAATGTGGAGATTAAAGGCTAACCTACATTTTACATATCAACAGTTGTAAGCTTTAACCACAAGAGATCTAGGGAATAAAAATATTGATAAAAAAATGTTAAAACTGGATCTCAAAAAACATGGTGGCATATTTTGCAACTTTTGGATTGCCCTTGCTAGAACCATGAAAGTTGATCTTTATATTTCCGACAGGTGGTGGAACCTGACTGATGTGTCTGTGCTAGTATAGAAACCCACAAACATAGCTCCTCATTCCATGATAACAGATGCTCCAAACAAGGAAGTGTAGTTGCTGTTTAGTTCATTTTTCAGTTGACATGGCTGATGAGAGACTTACCAAAAAAAAAAAAAACATGGCTGATAAGAAATATATCAAAGTAGGCTCCTAGGTGGTATGCGAAACTTTTAAGGTCTCTTACTTGCAAGTGGCCCTAATGCTCTATGAGAGCATTCCATGTAGCTTCTTTGAAGGTCCTAATAGGAGGAAGGCCTCCTCTCTAAGATCCTTATCGACATAACTAGGAAAAAACCAATTTGCTTCTTAGTCCACAACCTTGTTCTTATCCCTACCAATGATAGAATTTCATCGCGACTAATATAGTTGCAAAACTGCTTTACTAGAGCAGAAGCATTCCACTTTCCTTCCCCTACATTCTCTTGCAACCTTGTATAGTTTGGGAACGATAGTTGCAGTTTGATACATCACACGTTGAATTGGAAAAGACAGGTTCTTCATCACCGTAGTTCTCTTAGAAGCTAATCTTCTTGATGAATCTGCTAAAAAACCTTGTCCCCAACCATAGACTATAACGACTATCACACATTTCCGGACGGATTTGTTATTCAAATATGGGGGTGACACACTGGTCAACCTCCACTTAATGCTTAGGAATTTCTCTTTGAATTTTCTCCATCTGTTTCACATTAGAATCAACAAATTAAAAGGATTACGTGGGGATGCTGATTAAATTCTAACCCTTTCTCTTTACAATAACTTCACTCCTAACCTTAGGATCCCGTCCATCAAAATCAAACTCAAGTGGACCCTAGTCCAATTTTCTTTCCATGACATCCCTAACTTTGATCCCCAACCCACAGAAAACCTTGACTTTGATATCGTAATCTTTTAGTCTTTCACTATGAAACCTTCAATGCTTTACTTGTTATTACAACTTTTCTCTCCACCACTTCTTTTCGTCAACTTGTCATATTAAACTTGGTATGACGAGTTTTATTCCTTTGAACCAACACATCTATACGTTTCATCCGCAATATTTTGATCTTTACCCATAATTTTTGCATTTTATTTGAACTAAAGCATCCTGCTATTGTGCACCAGTCTACGTGGGATCAGTGAAGCTTTCCCAACTTTCCGTTGTCCAACTCACTTGTGGACCTCACAAGGTTCCACAAGAGTTATTTTAGTTAGTTTAGCACTGTTTCTTTGAATTAGGATATTTGGTTCAATAACTTGATTGTAGCAGGAGTTTTGAAGTCTAATTTTTTTACTTATAAAAAAGAATCCTAAATTATTCGAAATTACTTCTTGAGTTGTAATAGGTTTGGAAGAGAGTTTTTATTTGTTTTGAAGTTAAGTAGGATTAGCTTTGAAGGTGTATGAATATAGGGTAGGTTCAAAAACATAAATAGAATGTAATTGAGGTTTATTTGTGAATTTAAAGAGAGTTTTCTCTTAGGTGAATAGCTTGGGTTTTAGCCGACTGGCGTGGATTTGTTGAGTTCGAATGGTGGATTTCTTTTTCTGAATTGGTGGATCTGGTTCTCCTTTACTTTTGTTCACATTACGTAGAATCGACCCTACTGTTCTGCGTCAATTTTAGTATCAGAGCAAGTTTGTTGCTCTTGGTATTGTTTAGATGGTCTGACCTGAACCACCATCACAAAATCAAATTCATAGTGAGTTATGAGTGTGTTTTCATCCTGTAATATCATTTCCTAAATTTTATATAATTTTATATTTTTTATGATTTCCATAATCTTTTTATATTTCTAAATATTTTATATTATTATTCCATTAATTGAAATATTTCACAAAATATTTCTATTTCTTTATTTGACTTAAATATATGTTGAAATCAAAATTTAAAACCTTGCTACGGAGGGATGTCTTGGAACTTGAGGGTTTTGTATCAAGTCCCTAGTTAAGTTCGTGATTAATTCATGAATTAATCACTTTTAGGTGATAGCCGTTCTATAGGGACGAACACATCTAAAAAAATAAATAATTCGCGATTTTATAAGGGTTTACGAAAAGAACACGAATATGACTTTTTAGCGATTAATTCGGCCGATTTAATCGGGTTCCAAAAGATGAAAAAATGGATTAAAAGTAAAAAAACCTTAATGGTCCCTATGGGACCTACCCCTCTTTGCTCTCGTCTCTCTCCCCCATCCCACCTCCCTCCCTGTGCAATCCACGCTCCCCACCACACGGCTCCACCTCTAGTTTACAACTCTAATTTACACTATCATCGATTGCCAATCAGGTTAGTACTTTCACTCTTAGTCCTTTGAATCCACACGACCAATACCACACTTGCAATTATCTCTCTCTGTTGGACCATTGACGTGATCGACCACCTGCAACTCTCTCTCTCTCTCTCTCTCTTCGTTGGATGCATTCGGCCACAATTCACACTTGCAATTCTAGTCTCTTTCATAGTTCACACTTCACTTTTAATTTCTAATTTAACTACAATATGCAATCCCACACAAACTCAGATTAACCGTCTGTCTACTAGTTGAGTAAGTGGGGACCCGTCAGAGTCCTAAATTTTAATCTCTTCTAAGTCCTACACCCTTTTACACATTGGTTGTGAATTTTAACATCGATTTTTTGGATCATAGACGAATCAAACACGAATATATAAAGTTACAGACTTTTGCCGTTCCTCGAATTTTTGACCGAATGATTTATTGAATTTTGTAAACTCGGAACCAAATTGTACTCGAACTTTTCCTTTATCGAACTTTTGCCGTATTCGAACTTAACAACTAGGATCAAGACAAGGAATATTTGAAGGGTTTGAAAATAAGTAACAAGACAGAGAATATTGAATCCGACTCTAGTGAGGATAGGGGTGTAAATGGGCTGGTCCATGAGAAGTTTCAGGCCTAAATTTGAATTGTGTCAGATTGGGCCTTGGGCTCGGGCCTATTCAAAACTTACAAAAGCCAAGCTCAAGCCCACCCCTAAGGGTAAATTTTAAAAGATGAGAGTTAGACTCGTTATGATTCATGGAGAAAATGTTAAGTAACCAAGAAAAAACATGCCGAGTGTAGGCAAGATTAGGATGTTGAAATAGATGAATGGCAAGGCTAGGAAAGATATAAAAATTGTAACGAGCACATCTGGAGGAACCAAAGAGTAGCCCTGATATGTGAAGGAATACAGAGAGCCGATTGAGATGGCTTGGTCATCTACAACAAAGACCATTGATGGCACTGGTGAAAAGGAGTGCCTTGGTGCAGGTCAAGACTCTAAAAGGAGAGGAAAGGCCAAAAAGGATGTGGATCGAGGTAGTGATAAAAGATTCGAAGGAGTATGCTTTAACAAGGATATGGCCTTTTGGATAATCTGGGTTGTTGGAACAGAATTTCTGTAGTTAAACATGCATACTTGGGATAAGGCTTTGATGATGATGGTTGGTGTCAACACTGCTAACCATTTAGGTTTTGACCTGTGTAATCTCTACAACATTATCTCAAATGGAAGTTGTTGCAAAGTTTGATTGGGGATTGGTTGGTCTACTTGTTCTCATGTAGGATAATTTTCCTCCAAACTTTGTCTATTGTGTTCTTGGTTCCAGAGGTTGCTAAGAATCTCTTATCAGTTTCATAGTAGATAGTGCAGTTCTCTTGTAAACATGAGTTTCTCCTTAACCAGCTTGTCGCAAAGGACCTTGGATGGGAGAGAAGGTAACTAGGCAACAACAATATGGGCGACTGTACAATTTGGAATCAAATCTATGCATGGCTGAGCTCTATTTCTACCGTCTTTAGCTTCGGGTAGATTTTGGCTCAATGTTTTCAAAATGTCTAGGTGGGCATATGCAGGAAGCACTATCTCATCATAGCTCGGGTTATTAACTGCCTTAAAACCTTGTTGCCTTCTTAGGCATGAAGCACTTGGGCACCAGGCTTTATAGTTGCTCAGGGGACAGACCACCTGTGCATAAGATTGAGTTAGCATAATTGTTAGGCTATGCTAGTTCTTTTGTTTCAAAGAAAAGCTCTGAGATGATAGGCTAGATATTTGTGTGTCATGGTCGATGCAGTTTTCAAATAGAAATTATTCGTTCAGATGTATCTGTATCTTATCTTTCCCATGTTTGGGGATTTTTTTTGCCTCATGCAATGTATGACCCAAAAGGTCGTCATGCAAAACAATGGCCGCTCACGTGATTGGACAGGGAATATTCCAAAAAGTATTGTGGACACTAGTTTTTGAAGGCGCGCCTTCAGCCTGTCATGCCTCGGATCCGGGCACCCGAATTCGACCCAAACGCCTGAAAAATGACCCGTTTGCCCAAGATCCAATGTGATAAAAATAAAATACTCTAAAATAATTTTTTTAAAATGACCATAATTCATAATATATTAAAATAAAATTTTTTTGTAAAAACGTTTTGGCAAAAAATTCTGTTTGATAGGCTTTTTAAATTAACTTTTCAAAATTTAAGCGGGTATGCGTAACATTTTCGAAAAATACAATTTTAATAAAAAATTATTTAAGATTAAAAATTCATTTTAAATATCTTTTGTGAAGATGCTTTGCCTAAAAATGTTATTTACTATTTTATTTTAGCAATTTAACTAAAAAATCTACCCTAACGATAATAGTACCCAGATAATATGTAAAAATAATTATAAGTATTGTACATCAATAAAAACTAATGTATTGGTTAAGAATTCATAATTCTATATCTAAATGATTAAATTAAAGTATCTAGGAAGTCAAATATTAATCATCCACATGATCTTAAAATTAAACAAAACTTTTAAATAATAGACAATGTGAGTCTTTAACAAATAAGTCTATAAAAATAATACAAATAAAAATTATCTAGAGTCCCGCGTTGATCTCATCAACATTCCCATGATGCTCTTCCCACGCTATTATCGCCATCATCAAGTGCATCGACTCCGAAATTCACACCGTCCTCAATTGAGTATGAAATGTTTGGTAAATACCATGGGCCAATGCCCAGTAGATAATCCACTATACACCGCATACATATCACATATTCTAATTAAAAAATCATGGTATATTCAATGCATAACGGATAATATAATCTAATAACGTCAACCAAGAATAATAAATATTTTTCACAATTAGCCCAATATCATTATTTTCATACGATTATAACTACAACCCAATCTCGGGTCTCATTTCCACGCCGGGAGTAGCAAAAAGGCTCTTCTGCAGGGGTTTGGGGTCTTTCACCTTAGGATTTCAGGCCTTTCTTAATTTTTATTTCAACGGGTATCCATTAGGATCACACCCGAACTAACACTTCAATATTATACTTTTTTTTTCTGGCATACTAGCCGATCCAAAACACAATAGTATCCATAACATCATCAATTAAGTACATACATATAACATGATTACCAAAGTAAAATAAGGGAGATTATCTATTAAAATATGTAGGTGTACCTACCTTGTCTGTTGATCTTTATCTGTACTTGAATAAATGGTGAAAAAGTAGCTGCGAATGTCTTTACCAATTGTCGTTAGATGAAGTTGGGATTTGAGTATGTCGAACGTCTCGATAATAAGAACATTTTTGTCTCAAGAGATGATGTCAAATGGTGAGACGTTATGATGTTTCTGGGGCTTCGAAGATTCTTCAAGTTCTTCTCTAATAGAGGTGCTTTAAAGGAGGAAGATTGAGAGAAAGATGAGATGAATATTAATTGGAGTGTTGGTTTAGGATTTATAAGATTTCCCAAGCTCCCAATGTTTTATTAAATATGTTTAGAAAATATGGTTATAATTTTAGGTGATTTTCGTAACTTTAAAAGTGGTGAATTTTATAACTCATTAAAAGGCTTATTTTAAGATAGATATAAGCTAAAATGGGCCTAAGGCATATGTGTATTAAGTAGGCCTTATTTAAAATTATTATTAAGTCCAAAATACCTCTAAATTGGCCCTACGGGCTCACCCAACAAGTATAACTCACTAATTAGTTGTTACAATTATGCCATTTATAGACCATAATAGAAATATAGTTAACTATTATTCAAAATAAATTGTAAAATAAGAAATTAAGGAGTCAATTTCAAGTTTTTAAAATTAATTTACTCAAAATCCATAAATAAAAGTTCAGTATGTTACACAGCCTCAACTGAATATTTTTGAGGCTCAAGCCTCAGCCAGTGGGAGCGTAAGCCTTGAGATGAATACGCCTCAACTGCGCTCGGTTAATGGCTGGCTAAGCCTTTAAAAATTGATTGATTTAATTATGTTTTGCTTTTTCCATAAAAATGCCCCCCTAGTTTTTAATGGTTTAAATGACCTAAAAGAAGATAGTTTTTTTCATCTTTTTCCTCTTATTTGAGAGTAAAGGTTAAGCTTTTCTCATTGATTTTATAAGGATTGTAACATGATTTACATATTTTTTACCCTCCTTTGTTTTAATTTACTATATAAACTATCATAAGCTCTATGTTTGGTCTCATTTACCTTTTTCTTTGTTTCTTTTTTTAGTATTTTTATATCTTTCTACTGATATTTTGGTCATAAACGACGATTTTATTAATTATTTGGGAAATTTTCCTTCTAAGTTTGCATTGTTTCTAATCACTTGTCAGGTGTTGCAATAAATCCTCTTTCCCTAAAGGCATTCTGTACCTCATCTTTTTACCACCCAATTTTATTTTGATTGTATGACTTTTTCCATAAGATTCTCTAAATACCTCTTTTGCTATTCTTTAAATACATTTACTTAACATTCCATATCACTATAGTGTCTATTTCTACTTTCTACGTTTTTTTCTTTATCAATTTATTTATGAAGGATATCTTTTTTCTTTTAAATTCTACCACCTTATTCTTGAACATCTTTTTTTCATTCTATCTCTTCTATTTTTTAATGCGGATATCTAAAATCACTAGCCCATGTTTTGTGGTTAGGCTCTCTCTTCGAATAGCTTTACAATCTTTACACATTAATAGTTCATTTTCCCTAAAGTTGAAAAATTCTATTTGACTCATATTTATTCTACTTTTAAAATATAATTAAATATTCATGTCTCCTTTTAAAGTATAGTTTTGCTATTGCAAGATCATATGACGTCGCAAAATAAAGAATCACACTTCTCATTTCATTTTCTCCAAATCCATATCCTCCATGCACCCTTTTATACCCTCTACTTTCTTTCTCTATATGTGCACATTTAAGTCCTATCCTTTAAATATCAACTCTCCATCAGAAATTCCTTGCATCAATCCATCCCTGTCTTCCCAAAATTGACTCTTAATGCTTTCGCTTAATCCAACTTGAGGTGCATAAATACTATTTATATTAACAACTTTTCACCTATCACTATTTTTATTAACAACCTATTATCTATTCTCTTTATTCTTACAATTTTAACTTTTATATCTTTATTTATAATTATTGCTATCCTAGTACTATTTTTATTTTCTTCTCTGTACCAAAATTTGTAACCATCTATTTTTTTTTTTTTTAGCTTTTGTCTCTTCTCACTTTGTCTCTTGTAAATAGGTTATGCTAACTCTCCTTTTCATTGTGCTACTAACTTTAAGATCTTACTTGTTAAAGTCTTAACATTTTTAAGTAGCAAGATGAATTCTACTTTCTTAGACCAACTTCTTTATCCACAACATCCAGTATGGTGCATGAACCTTTGCCTACTTTTCATTGCAATTGAGTGCCGTTGCAGTGCGTTATTTCTAGAGTACACCCTATCCAACACTTGCCCACTCCGCACTGCAACTAGGTGTCATTACAGCGCATTGCTTCTGGGGAACATTCTAACATGAGCTAAATGTAATACTGGATCAGGATTATGGTTATGATTTGACAAAAGTTTTACATCGGTTGCCAATCTCACATAACCCTCCTTCATACGGGCTTGGGACCAATAATGCAGTGTACAACACTACATCGAAGGCTTAAGAAAATTGATTATATTAGTGAACTAGGTTGTTCAATAAAATTTTGGAGACAAAAAAAAATACAAAATGAGTGGAGAAGTCTTATAGTATTTATATACAAGAATAAGAGATGTATAAAATTGCACTAGCTATCATGAGGTAGAACTTATGACCCACACTGAAATTATGAGAGAGTGATAGATAAAAGATTACGATAAAAAAACAATAATATGAGAAACCCATTAAAATTTGGTTTCACGCCAGGGTAGTCATTGATCAAGTTTATCTTCTTACTTAGATAGGTAATGAACAAATTTTGAGAAAAGGAGATGAATCTATACATGAGTTACAAGTGACATTATTTAGATTAGAGAGGTCAATAATTAAGGTTATCTTCTTCCTTCGATAGTTAATGAAAAAGTTTTGAGAAAAGAAGAATCTATTGGAGATTTTTATTGATTTAATAAAAGCATATGATAAGATTCTTAGAGAATTGATTCGGTGGGTATGAAGGAAAAAATGAGACTTGAGTGATAATATTGACGATAAGAAGCAGAAACCTTTGCTTAAAAGTGGAAGATACCAAGTGGGTGGCGGGAGTGGCCTCCCTCCCGATTATATTTGTAAAATGGATTGGTTATCCATTATTAAAGACATGTACCAAAGAGCAGTAACTAATGTGAGGACAGTTAGTGGTGAGATGAGGGCGGGTTCTCAGTTACAATGAGTTTGCTCCAAGAGGACAAATCTAGTACGCAATTGAATGCTCTTTGAAAAATGTGTTTTTAATTTATAAAATATATTTTTTTGAAAAACGTTGAAATAACACATTCTTCAAGGGACATCCAACAGTACTGACATGTTTGCATACTTTTAAGTATGAAAACAGTTGCATACTAGATTTGTCTGCACCAAGGATCCACAAAATCAAAAAATGAAAATGTTTGAAGAAACGTGAGAATAACCAATAAGAGATAAAATTAGAGAAAGCCAATTAAGTTTCTTTGTGCTTGTGCAAGTCAAGTCCATACCCCCCCCCCCCCCCCCCCCCCCCCCCCGCCCAAATCTATTACTACTTTAAAGCCAAAACTGGTGTTTGGGCACGCCTTTTGTTTATAACATAGGAGCTCCATCAACTTCGGTTATGGACAATAGTGTGAGCCATGTGGTACACTCTGACTCATAACTGTATGGATGTTTGGCCCAATGTTTAAAGGGGACGGTTATAACGGTGTAACGGACTGGGGGGCGTTACCATTTTTCCATTATAACGAAAAAATGCTCAGGGGCAAAAACAGAAAAAATGGCGCTGAAATTCAAAAATAGAATATTACGGAAAAAAATGAAAAAAACGGCCTTTTCACAATTTTTCTAGAAAATAACGGTAGTTATTTTTGTTATAACGGAAAAACAACGGCCATTATTTTTTGGGCGCTTTAACGGTCCATAACGTAACGGGGTAGGTCCGAATCCGTTATAACGGCCATTTTTTAAACCTTGGTTTGGCCATCTTTAGGTACATACATACCAAAAATTAGCCTGATTAAAGATTTCTAACCTTAGGATCTTTGTACCCCAAAATAATGCTCAAAATCCACGGTTAAAAATAAACCATGGAAAAGACTAATCAAGTTGATTTTTTGGTATGTAAGTCCAAGTAGGGATGTGCCAAACATCCATACGGTCAGTGTCTCTAAGAGTGTGCCAAGTGGTTCATTCACGTTGACGAGGCCCCTACAATAACTCACGTGCCGCCCCCTAGTGAAATTAATAAGAGTACCTACCTAGTGCCACATGGGTGGAGTGATCTATAGAGGGGGCAATGAGAGGGACATTATATTTGTTTCTACATGTTGCGACTTGCGAGTACAGTACATATACCCATCATTTTTCTTTTTCTTTTGGTTTTGTTTTTGTTTTGGGAAGTGGGAAGTGGAAAACGCTATCTTCTTATCTTACCCGGTGGGATGTTACAACTTACAAGCACACCATGATGCATGCGCGCCACATGCATGTTGGTGTACAACAATTTCATAGGACCACATTACATGCAATCATTCATTCAATTATCAAACAACAGGCTGCTTCTCATCTCCAAACTAAGATCTTATAGGTTGTTTACAGCATGGTTTAATATAACGCCATTTAAACGGCCGTTTAAATGATATCACCCAAGCCCGTTACGTTAAAACCCGTTTTGACGCTTAGAAATTAATGACCTTTTTTTTTCTTTGTTTTAACGGCCGATAAAATCGGAAAAAATTTGTGGAAAAAAAGGACGTTATTTTCGTTAAATTACGTTAAATCCATTATTTTTCCGTTATTTTTCATTTTTCAAATTTTAAATTCAAAATTTGAATTTCAGCCCCATTTTTTCCCCCTTAAATTCTATTTTTTTTCATTTTTACCCATGTCTGTTACAATCCATTTTAACAGTTTTAACAGTAACGCCCCCAGTCCGTTATACCATAAAAATCTTTCTAACCCCTCTTGGGAGTCGGACTCAGGGTCGTAGATTTTGAAAATCCAACGGTGGTTGATGGTGCTGAGGTGGCATGCAATAAAGGGGGTCCTCGGAGCCTAAGACAAATCTATATAGTGTTCCTTCCATACATATTCCACATGGTTTGCAATTCTAGCAAATGATGGTAGAGGCATGGACATGGAAATGATCATAATCCCCTTTAAAAATAATATTTTGATGCCTTTCACTATCAATAACTTCTTCTTTTATTTGTATTTATATGCAAGTGGAGATCACATTGTGATATTATTTACCCACCTTTTTTTAGGCCTAACCACTCCTTTGAAATTGGGAAAAAATTTATATGCAGAGGGCTCTCCTGGCCCTACATACCTCATGGATGTTTAGCATACCCCTTGGTGCATATACATACCAAAAAAATCAGCTAGATTGATAGCTTCTAGCCGTTGGATTAAGTACTCAAAAAATATGAAAAAACACATACTTGAATCCAACGACTAGAATCAATCCTAAAAAAGTGTTAAAATCCATGGTTAGAGAAAATCAATCAGACTAATTTTTGGTATGTATACCAAGGGGTTGCTAAACATCCACGTGGTTACTGGGCCCAAAAAGATGAGCTATGTAGGGTCGAGAGATCACTCTGCGTCGACTGCATCCAAAGTCCTCTGCATCTAAATTTTTCGTCGAAATTGTAAATAATCTCCACCGCATAAGTTAGATCATTGGCTAAGACGTCTTAGTCGAAATTCGCGTCGCATTATGCTACATTTTCGTCGTTGATTTGCACAAACATAAACCCATATGCCAGACAAAAGAGCCAGGCAGGAAAGCCCTTCCACAAGATTAGTTTATGCCATGGGTCCATCCATCATCAACATGAACTCAACATATACTTACAACATAAAAGCACTCCCTAAACAATACTTTTATGCCACTAAAGCGCACATGTTCTTACGTTTTTATAGTCATCCTCCACCCAACACTTCATTTCAATTGGAGCTTTCTTAACCTAAAAAAGCTAGCATTAGGGGGTTGCTATGCTAAACCCTAGCTAGGGCTTCCAAAACCTTATGTCATGATCCATATTGATGCAATTCAAACAATTTTTCGCCACATATGGGTGTCGTTACGATTAAGGATTGCTCCACCAGCCATCGACGATAAATCGTGTTAGAAATTCTGGTACAACCCAAGTTGGGCAATAAACCACATGGGAGTCGGCCACGTGGTGTGTGCACGTGGAGCGACATGTCCCTCGTCTAGTCACCAAGCATCTTAACAATTTGCCTAGAATTAGGGCACATTCAAGCCAGTGACTTCTTACATCTTAGGTCATTCATTCCCCCTGGGATGTCATGACACAACACATATAGTCACCAGGATAAGTACCACTTACAGACAAAGTTTAGGTAGCTGCTAGCCCCCTAAGTTCGGGCACATCAAAGCTTGTACATATCCTCCTAAGCATGGTTTTAAAAACGGCCGTTTAAACGGTTAAACAGACTGGGGGCGTTACCGTTTAAACGGATTCAAACGACCAGGGCCAAAAATAGAAAAAAAAAATGGAATTTAACGGAATTAAACAGATTTTAACAGAAAAAATGGCCTGAAATTCAAATTTTAAATTTTAAAAATTAAAAAAAATAGAATTTAACGGATTTTAATAGAATTAAACGGATTTAACGGCCATTTTTTTCACAAAATTTTTCAGAATTAAATGGCTGTTTAAACGATTTTAACGGCCATTTTATTCAAAACCGATAAAACATGTTTAAACGGAAACGGGCTTGGGGTGTTTCCGTTTAAACGGCTGGTTTTTAAACCCATGCTCCTAAGTACAAAAATATAAAATAAAATTAAAATTTAAAAAAAAAAAAAAAAGAGAGAAAAAGAAAAAAAAGGAAGAACATTGAGTATTGAACTAGTTGTAGAGGAAGGAAGCAACGTAGGCAAACCATAGGTCACATAATAGTATAAGGGTCAGGTTCCGATGACCAACATAAGTTATCCTAAAAAGTTCACATTTTTTCTGGGCCGTGGATCCTGAGAATTTAATGGTGGTTAATAGTGTTGAGCTGGCATCATTTTTGCAAAAGCAAAACCACCGTTGGATTCTCGGGATACACGGCAGAGAAAATAAGTTAACTTTTTTGGTACACTTTTGTTGGTCATCAGACCCCGTTCCACGGTATAAAACCCTAAAAATTGGGTACCTATTACATGGTTTAAACTTTAAACAGCGGTCATTATAACAAAAATAATGGCCGTTGTAATGGATTCGGACCTCCCTTGTTACGTTATGTACCATTTTAACGCTAAAAAAATAACGTCTGTTATTTTTTTTTTACAGTCGTTATTTTCCGTTATTTTTCCATCATAACGAAAATAATGATCTATATTTTCTAAAAAAAAAGTGTTAGAGTAATGCCCGTTATATACTTTAGCACCATTTTTTTCCATTGTGCCCCTGAGTTACAATCCGTTATAACAGCCCTTATAATGGAAAAAAAGGGTAACGCCCTAGTCCATTACACCATTATAACAACCACTTTTAAACATGGGTAGGGCTCAAGGGACCCCCATCTTGGTGTACCCACGTAGAAGATGAATCAATGGCTGATTTTTGGTGGGGATGATAACCTCACCATATAGATCACCCCAATAAAAAATCAGCCCATTCTGAAATTTCTAACCCCATCAAATGTGGTTTTAAATTTACACGGTAAAAATCGACAGTCCATAATTCTTCAGCTTCTAAACCAGTCTATGAATATCAGAATGATTTGAATTTTTGTGAGGATGATCTCCTCACCAAAAATCAGCCATTGATTCATCTTCTACGTGGGTACGCCAAGATGGGGGTCAAAAAAGGGGGGTCAGAAATGGGGTCCCTTGAGCCCGACCCTTTAAACATTACCTTAATATACACTTGCATGCTCTAGCAAAAGTGTGAAATTCATGGGCCACAAATTCAAAGCAAAAGAGAAATTGAAGATTGGGAGGGACGACAGATGTGAAAATAAACACAAGGACATAGGGTGGGGTGGGGTGGGGTGGGGTGTCCTTAAATTATTGTAAGATAATACGATGGGAAATGACAAAAATAAAATTCATTTAATACCAAGGGTTGGAAGCGCTATAAAATAAGAACAAAAGGGAAACAGGAGAGAATCCCGGGAAACCCGCTCGTGGAGTCTTTTCTTTCTCTCTGCTGTCTCTACCTCTTTCACTCTCACTCTCCCCTCTTTGTTCTTTCTTTTGGCTCCTTCACTTCCTACTCACAGGTTGCCAAGCCATGACTGTGACACAACGAGATGTTTCTATGAAACTACTTCCACATTCTCCAATTTGTATGGGCTCATCAATTAGATTGACATCTGTCGATCTAATGATCACAACCGTTCAATTTTTATAAGAAATTGTGGACCATTCATTAGATAGAACTATAGAAGTAGTTGATCGAAACTTTAATTAAAAATCCCAAAAAAGAGACTCTGTAATTACTACCTACCGCAAGGAATCGACTGTGCAATTCGTGGGCCATCTTATTAATTTCGCTAATCAGATTGATGGGCTATATGTTGCTAGAAAACAACAACTCGTCCAGGTTTAAAAGTAGGCCGTTTTAACTGTACAACGGACAGGGGACGTTACCGTTAAAACTGACAAAAATGGATAAAACGGAGAAAATGGTTTGAAATTGAAAAATGAAAAAAATGGAATTTAACGGATTTATAAAGGAAATAACTGCCATTTTTCCACAGAAATTTTCAGATTTTAACGGCTGTTAAAATGATTTTAATGGGCATAACGGCCGTTAAAATGAAAAAATGGCCGTTAATTTCTAAGTGTCAAAACAGTTTTTAACGTCAAAACAGTATTTAACGTAACGGGCTTGGGTCATTCCCGTTAAAACCGTTTAAACTTCGTTTTTTAAAACCATCAGTGGGAAGCGTTAAATTGCAAGAATCGGGTGAACTAACCCTCCAATTATAAGACTTTCTGTGTTCATTTTATTATTAGGATCTGTTTGGTACGTGAGAAAAAGAGTTCCGATGGCTAATATTTAATCAGGGGAATACTATCTTGGCTAAATATTTGTTCATATCAATATTTAACAATGTTTGGTACGTGTATGAACTAGCTTACTTTATTTTCTTTTAATATGAGTGGATCCCACATATCAAAGTAAGTCAAAAAAAAGGTTGGGCCAGTGCGGGAACCACATATTATGTCAAAGGATAAAAAAAAACTCATTTTTATCTTTTTTTATATATTAAAAATTATTTTTTATTGAAAATAGTGATTTTTCGGTGAGAAAATAAAGACATAATTGGTGTGAAAATATTTACACGGGAGAAGAGGGAGGAGGTGATCAAATGTTTGCAGCAGACGGCAAATATGTGGGCCCGGCTAAATATTCTGCCAAATGGACCCGGGCGAATATTTCAAATATTTTATTTTCCCGCACTGTGCATTACCAAACAGGCCCTTAGTCTCTAATGGAAAATGATTTATCGAATGTGCAAAGAGACTTTGCGTCTATCAAATGGTATGGATGGATGAGATAGCCACCATTGGATGAAGCATGTATGATATTACCATGTACGGTAAACACAGCGTGCAAAGCTTTATTAATGTATTCGAGGCATTTAATGCAGTCTTAGATTTTGTAAAAAAATCATTTTCTTACTTATTGTTGAATTTGTCTAATCATTAAAGAGTCATGATTATGTTATCCAGAAAAACCAAAATTCTGACGTCAGAATTTCTATCCGCAGATATAAAGTCAGTAAACTTCGCTCACATGCTGTGAGCGAAGCCGATCACAGTCCACAATAAGAGCCACGTGGAACATTATTAGTGGATGATGACCGTATGGATGTTTGGACAACCACTAGGTGAGCCTATAAACCAAAAATAAATCTGATCAGTGATTTAGAAGCGTTGGATTGAAGTTATTTGCATGGGTTGAATTTAACCGTAGGAAGTTGGGCATTATTGAGTGTTATTTGGATGCAAAGAGCCGAAGGTTCTAAATCATTAATTAGGATGATTTTTGGTTTTCAGGCCACCGAATCACTGGCTAAACATCCATACGGTCCGATCCCATAAGAATGTGCCACGTGGCTCTTATTGTGGGCTGTGATCGGCTTCGCTCACAGCATGGTGTGAGCGAAGGTTTACTCGCAGATATAAGGTACTTTTCGTAATTTCATAAACAACCAGTGTCATATCATATCCATACCTTCTTCTCTGTTGTGTTCTGGGCTGAGGAAAACTTGCCTATCAATTGACAGTCATATAATCCCTGACTGCCAACAAATATGAGACATGTGTCACATGTTTAGAGAATGATGACCATATGGATGTTTTTCTCAATCTTTAAATGGACTTACAAACTAAAAATTATTCTGATTAATGATCTCAAACCTTTCGATCTTGTACCCCAAATAATGATCAAATTCACACGGTTAATAACAACCCATTAAAAGGACTCTAATCCAACGCTTAAAAATCACTGATTACGTTTGATTTTGGTTGTTAGGTCCACTTAGGGATTGGTTAAACATCTATGCAGTCAGTGTTCTCTACAATTGTGCCACATGGTCCATATTATGAACGACGGTCATTGAACATTGCTCATGCAAGTTTTTCTCTTCTTGCTCTCTTCGGGACCAGAGTAAGGAGTGAGGACACATGCATGCGAGAGTGCAAGACCACTGGTCAGCCTTCAACGGTCAAGATTCTCTTAACACCGTATCTCAACGCGCGACACAGTCCGTCTTGATCTGAGGCGTGCTAACCATGGTTAGATGAGAGGTTGGAGATCTTAACCATGATTAGTTAAGAGTTCTGCCTGGGTACTTTTGTAAGTAGCTTTAACACAACTTGGAGGGAGCGAGATACAGAGAGAGAGAGAGAGAGAGAGAGAGAAAGAAGGGTTTTTTTTTTTTCCGTATCAATGGGGTTCCTTCCCTTTCTTGAGTTCTTTGTTTTTTAATTATAAGATTTAGATCTGATTTCGATTTTGTCAATTCTCACAATTTATGGTATTTCGGAGACGCAGATCTATGAATTTTCTGATTTTTCATCGCTGCAACATCACTTTTTTTTCATTGTTGGATGACAACTGAAGCTTGAAGGTCTCTTTTTTCCCCCACTTTTTTAGAACTTTTCCATGGAGATGTGAGTTTCCTATCTCCTTTTTTTGGCGTAGATCTCATCTGAGAGAGAAGATGTGAGAATTTCATCTGTAGCGTCTGTAGATCATGTTTCTTTGATTGAGATTTTGAGCTTTTAGAGCAGATCTGAGAGAAGATCTTCTTAGATTCCTCGGGTTTCTTTGTCAAAATCCTTTTTTTCCCTGTATTTAAGCTTGTTGTATTGAGCCTCTGAGGGTTTCGGTGATTGAATCTTGGTCTTCTTTTTGAAAGCTCGCTTCTTGAGTGAGAAACCGAGGAAATTAATGTTTATGAGAGCTAACCCGGGAAGTCCTCTCTGAAAGCTCGGTTTTTTCTTCGGTTGGCATATCGGATGCGTCCATACTGCATCGATTATTCAAGGATGACTTATTTTCCTGAGGAGGTTTTAGAGCACATCTTTGATTTTCTAGCGTCGCACCGAGACCGGAATGCGGTCTCTTTGGTCTGCAAGTCATGGTTTAGGGTGGAGAGTTGGAGTAGGCAGAGGGTTTTCATAGGGAATTGTTACTCCATTAGTCCGGAGAGATTAATTGCGAGGTTTCCGAGGATTAGGGCTCTTACCTTGAAAGGAAAGCCGCATTTTGCCGACTTCAATCTCGTTCCTCATGACTGGGGGGGTTTCGTTTATCCCTGGATTGAGGCCATGGCAAAGAGCTATCCAGGGCTCGAGGAGCTCCGGTTCAAGAGGATGGTGGTCTCTGATGAGAGCCTCGATCTGCTCTCTCGTTCGTTCCCGAATTTCAAGTCTCTGGTTCTAGTCAGCTGTGAAGGATTCACGACTGATGGCCTAGCGGCCATAGCTGCGAATTGCAGGTAAGAGGGTTTATATATTTTTGACTTTGGTTTAAGTGATTTTCTTGATTAGAATTTGCTTCAATGTGTTCAAGCTTGTTCTTTTCTGCTGATTTTGAAAGATTGTTTCTGTAAGTTCTATGGCTAGTCTATCCTTCTGCCTTTTAATTTGTATATGGAGATGTCTCCTTGAATCTTGTAGTATATGGTTAATGATTTATTTTTTTGATAAGGTGGAATGCATTGAATATGGTTAATGGTTTCTCGGCTGTTAAATATATGACTGATACATATCCTGTCGATCTTTGCCGTCCAATTGATGCACCATCTTTTGGATGGACTGTTGCCCTAAAAGTCACACTGATCTGATGATCTCAACCATCTATAGTTGGCTTGATTTTAGAAGGCCATTGAACCTTATCAAGGATGGCCCTCAGAAAGTTCATTGATTGAACATTTGGGACAGTTGCTGTGATTTTTGGGGCTTTGGCTCATCCGCGAATTTGCTTATTATTAAATAGTAGGTGTACCTATTAGATGGCTAGTAGCTGATAATGCTGTTAAGGATTCTTGATGTCTGCATCTTAATATGTTAAAGATCCCTGCTGTGTGGGGTTGAACCACATTGGATTTTGGCAGAAAATCTACTTTGCGGATTACAGTTTACATTAGCTTTTAGTGAACATAGGGTTAAATTATATTCCTTGTTTTTTCAAGATATTGGTTGGAAGCAGAAAGTTGTAGCCTAAGACATCATTTTTGTGTTACTTTTGAATTTGTAGGGTTCTTAGGGAGCTGGACTTACAAGAAAATGAAGTTGAGGATCGCAGGGGCCAGTGGCTCAGCTGTTTTCCTGAGACCTGCTCATCTCTTGTCTCCTTGAATTTTGCATGCCTCAAAGGAGAAGTGAATTTGGGGGCTCTTGAGAGGCTTGTGGTGAGGTGTCCAAACCTCAGGAGTCTGAGGCTAAACCGAGGGGTGCCTCTTGAAATGCTCCACAAAATCCTTATGCGAGCACCTCAACTGGTGGACTTGGGAACTGGCTCTTATGTCCACGATCCGAATTCTGAGGCTTACTTGAAATTAAGCAATGTTGTCATCAACTGTAAATCTGTCAGGAGCTTATCTGGGTTTTTGGAGGTTGCTCCTCGTTGCCTACCAGCTGTCTACCCCATTTGCCAGAACTTGACTTCCTTAAACTTGAGCTATGCACCAGGAATTCCGGGTCCAAAGCTCATTAAGCTAATTCAACATTGCCAGAAACTTCAACGGCTATGGGTCCGATCTCTTAACTCTCACCTTTTTTGATATTTTTCCACGTTTTTATTTATTTCCAGATAGTTGACCAAAGTTCCTGTAATCTCTGCAGATTTTGGATTGCATTGGAGACAAAGGGCTGGGAGTTGTTGCTTCGACTTGTAAAGAATTGCAGGAATTAAGGGTTTTTCCATCTCTCTATGGTGCAGGGAATACAGCCGTAACAGAAGAAGGCTTAGTTGTTATATCCATGGGTTGCCCAAAGCTTAATTCTTTGCTGTACTTCTGCCACCAGATGACAAATGCTGCCCTCATAACCGTTGCCAAGAACTGCCCCAATTTCACTCGCTTCAGATTATGTATCCTTGACCCGAAGAAACCTGACCACGTTACTTTGCAGCCATTGGATGAAGGCTTCGGGGCGATTGTTCAGTCATGTAAGGGCCTCAGACGGTTGTCGCTCTCTGGCCTTCTGACTGATCAGGTTTTCCTTTACATTGGAATGTATGCTGAGCGGCTCGAGATGCTTTCACTTGCATTTGCTGGGGACAGTGATAAGGGAATGCTCTATGTGTTAAATGGGTGCAAGAACCTCCGGAAGTTGGAGATCAGGGATAGCCCCTTTGGTGATGTCGCACTTCTAATGGACGTGGGGAAGTATGAAACAATGCGATCCCTTTGGATGTCGTCCTGTGATGTTACTCTTGGAGGCTGCAAGGCACTTGCGAAAAAGATGCCAAGTCTTAATGTGGAGATCATAAACGATAGGGATCAGATGGAGGAGAATCTTGATGATTGTAAGAAGGTGGAGAAGATGTACTTGTACCGAACTCTAGATGGACCCCGGAAGGATGCACCAGATTTCGTCTGGACCTTGTAAATGCACTAGATTTCCATTTACTTTGGGAAGTAAGGGCATTCTGTTTGCTAGATTTTTCTTGTTTTGAAGTAGCTCTACTATGTGTAGACTAACTGATTTTGTGGGTCAAGTTAGTGAGTTTGATGGCTTAATTGAGGATTTGTTTAGTTTAGTTTTGTAGATATTGTCTTATCTATAATTCTAGCAATTGAGTAGATCTTTTAATATTGACATTTTTCTTCTTCTTCTTATCTTATCCATTGAGTTATAGGGTCGGGCTCCAGGGACTGGCATTTTTTTACTGGCTCCCGATACAGGACACAATATGAGCCACATGGCACATTATTAGAGGACTCTGACCGTATGGATGTTTGGCCAATCCCTAGGTGGATTAGTGATTTCAAAGCTTTGGATCTTTGTACCTCAAATACTGCTGAAATTCTGACAGTTGAGATCAACCCATGTTACATGCTATCCACGAAATGTGCAATTCGATCTACATGTATTTTGTGTGAACAAAAAAGAGGATCAGTTTGCCACTTTCCCTCAACAAGGCAGTCCATTCAGTGAATTCCTTTGCCCGATCCTTATCCCTGCAGTTGTTAGGAAATGAGAAGGGTTAGGTTATGTTTAATGGGTGTGAGAGGAGAGTGAATAGGAAATGAGTAGTGTCAGACTGAGCTGCTGAGTCTGTTGTGTGGGAAAGGCATCTCTCTTCCCCATCATTCCTTCCATTATCTTTCTTTTTCTTTTGGGTGTCTGGTTTACAAGCCACTCCTTTTTTTCTCTTGTCGTGGAAAATCTCTCGTCAGCTTTTAGTCATTTCATTTCTTTTCTTTTTAGTGGGTAAAACTTGTGAGTTTGGTGCAATGTGCTGTGAATGTGATTACGTAAGTCTATGCTTTACTACAATATTTGTCTATTCCCAAGTCACCTGAGACCATTGAGACCGTTTCGAAAAGTTCTTAATGTCCCGAGCGTTTCAGATCTTGAGTTCATATATGCATTCTCCGTTTTCCAACTTCCAAGAGACCAATATCGCAGTTGCCAAACAGACCCTCAAAATAAGGAAAGTGTTGGTGTTCTCTTGAGAAGGACAACCCTCAAAACAGACGAACCAGATAATAACCGCTTTTGGTTGCCACATCAGCTTTAAGTTCTCATTATAAAAATGTACAATCCCTGCAACAAATGCGTACTAAACATAAAAAAGAAAACAAAAAAATAAAAGCTAAAATGCGCCCACAATTCTCGTCATCTAGCGCCCATTGTTCACTTCACCTACGGATTGGAGATTGTGCTATAGTGAGGCATCTTGGACTTGGAGACTCTTTGGCTTCGTCCATGGAGTACTGAAACCCCAATACGACCATCTCTCCATCTACCACTGCAGCTGCGGTCCTTAACGGCGATTCTGTCTTCGCAAATGTTGTTTGAGCTCCCGAAGATCTGATCTTGGGGGTTATCATCTCTCCCTCTCCCACTGCAACTGTGGTCTTTAATAGCAATTCTGTCTTCACAGGGAGGAAATTTAAAAAGCCTAAAACAGATTAAACCTCCAAACAAACATTCATTCCAGATTTGTCAACTCAGTGAGATCTTTTCTTTCATGCATGATAAGTGAATAAGAGAGATTACAGTTTGAACCTCGAATCCAGCAAAAAAATCACTAAAGAAAAGGGGCATTTCTTCGACGTACCTGTCGAAGAAATTAGGATTTCGAAGGGATTCGACGGAGAGATGTGAAGAAGGAAGCCACAACACAAACATGAAACAGAATGAGAACCCGAAACATGAAAAAACCCTTAAAATACTTGAGGGTTTCAAAGAAAAATAAGGGTATATTGGGAGCGTGGGTTGGGGATACTGAGAGCGCGGTTATGGGCGTTTGAGAGCGCGGATTGGGGGTGAATCCGCCCTCAAATCACGAGTTCGCGGTTTGAGTGTGGGAGCGGTGTGCTCCTGGTGCCCCTACCACGGTTCCAGTGACTATGGTCTATTCACCACCGGGTGATCTGTACAGAAACTTCCATATTAAATGAATTTAAATCTAGATCATCTACGCCTAGGGTGTTTGGTAACTTATCCTGTTCCAAGTCTCCTGGTTTGCCCGGTAGCCTTAGACTTCATGCCTTTGGAATATTTTAGCATCGTCAACTTTTAATTGTCTTCCTAAGATCTAGACGAGAAAATTTTAGAAGCGGCGATCATGCACTGAATCATATTGCAGCAGGTACACCTAAGTGTCAGGGCAATGATGTTGCACCAGGTTAACCCTGGTATACCTACTACAATATGAATAAGCGCAGGATCACCGCTTCAAAAATTTTCTCAATCTAGACCATTGGATGTCCTTGAAATTTGTGCCATGGTCTTTGAGATTCATGAGGTGGTCTTCGGGATTTGGGTAGTGGGAATTTGGATGACCATCAATGCTCTGGACGTACGGTGTCGATCTAGGGACGATGCTAACACTGCCCATGCCTTTTCTCTATTTATATATGGTTCCCACATGGGACGTTGCATGGCAAATCCAATCTGTATAAATGGAAAAAAGTGGAACAAATTTTCCTCTTTGGCTTCTCTTCCCTTTTATTGGAAGGACGGGAACTCTTCAGCCATCCATCAGATCTCAAATAAATTATACTTTGCTACCTCTCTCCTTGTAAATTTAATCCTATCCTAACTTTTGATGTATCTTTCACCATTCTCTGCCATTCTAGATCTCTAACCTCCAGTTGCCTTTATTATCTATGGCTGCCACAATCTCATGTGGTAAAATGCTCCACGGACAATCTTTGCCTCTTCTTGCTTCACATTCTAGACGTCGAGCTAAAAAATGATGTTTCTGTGGTTAAAGGTTTTTGTGCCATGTAGAAGACTTTTCTTTGAAGATTTTGTCTACCGTTTTTGGAGTGTCCTTTTAAAGTTATCTCAACCTTCTAAGCCGCTTTTGTAATCCCTTTTTAGGCTCTTTTGCCTCCTTAATATACACTACCACATGTGGGCCCCACATCCATTAGTCATTTATTAGTAAAAATAGCACGAGTCGAAGTATTTCGGTTTTAGACACCGGGCACAGTTTAGTTTGATGACCATGTTCACTATTCTACATATCATGCAGGAATGATCTAATCTAACCAGAACCTGGTATTCAACTTTGACAATAATAAGTGCTTTAGGACCAAAATACTTCTATATGATGGCTCAGAGATCACCGTATTATAATAGTAGAGATTTTTAGTATCATAATAAGTGTTTAAATCCAACGACTAGAAAACACCCTTGTATTAAAAACCCGATGTTAAAATGCTCCATCGGTTCAGTTGCCAAATTTTCAAGGGAAAATTACTTTGTAGGGGATTTTGGATTTTTGACATACCCTACCATGTTATCTAAGAAATTTGACGTACCCCCAAATCAAATGACTGTGGTGGACGGCCGGCCACGAGGGTGGGTTGGCCACTCATCACCGGCGGGCGACCAACTACTCGACCATCATGGCTGACTAACTTCCACTCCATCGAGTAATTGAGAGAAATCACCTATCACAATCTTCACATTTCCTTAGATTCTTTACAATCTAAATAGGGGTCCCCATCGGCGATGCTCAGCAATCCAAAAGCCACAGGCGACTTAGATTGCTCTTTCTCCACCTCACTCAAATCTTGTTTTGTGCGGGCTACATAGCCTCTTTCAATAATTACTTTCTTCAATTTGTTATCGAAAAACCTTTCCTCACCCATTTGGTTGAGGAGATGCCTCAACCCCCAATCATAAAGTGGCACGTGGAGGGGCCATTAAGGGTAACCGAGAGAATACGTTTTGGTTCTCTCTCGTTGTTCATTTTCCTTTTCTTTCTTTCCTTGTGTTCGGCAATGTTTCGACAGTGAAGAGTTCAGAAGGTGAATGCGGTCTGAAGGAGGTGGCAAACTCATAGGGAGATTTTTCTCGGCGAATGAAGTAGAAAGAGAAGGAATAACACCTTCCCTCTGATTTCAGAAGCGTTAACTCCTCATTATTGAGTTCTTCCTCTTGTTCTAATCACAGAAAACTGGTTCTAATATCTCTCCATCTACCCTTCCAGAGAAAATAGCAATTAATTTAAGGAAGAAGAAATTAAGAAAACCCATCTCGTCCTTCATCTCTTTCCATATTTCAATTTCTCTGTAATATATTTAGCACAGACAATGTGATATTTTCTTATCTTTCATTTAATGGCGGATTTCACATTCTTGTATGAAGGTTGGAATCTTGAAAAACCAGAAAATATGTTCACCTCGGCCTTTGTTAGAAACCCTCGACGATCTCTATTAGTAGTGCCATTTCCATGGCTCGAGAACAGAGTCTATATATTCTCCACTGTAGAAACATCGCCTGATACTGCAGAAAAGAGGAAACAAAGAAAAGGAATAACAGGGAGAAAAGGAAAGAGAAGTCAAAAAGGCAAAAACCTTGAACCAAACGTATTCTCCCGGTTACCCTTAACCTCCCCTCCACGTGCCAATATATTATTGGGGGTTGAGGCATCTCCTCAACCAAATGGGCGAGGCAAGCCGATTTGTTATGAAGACCCCCCAAGATCGTTGGTTTAAGTCCGTCTAGGGTACACTTTTTGGTGGGATCCACGTAGAAATCAAGTTGGACAATCCAACGGCACTGATTTTTTTTTTTTATCTTTCTTTATTTTATATCGTTAGCAACTGACTGATTTGTGGTGATGATGATCTTCATGGTACGACAACTCAATATATGGTTGGATTGTCCAACTCCAACATGATCTCCATGTAAGCCCCACCACTTGGTGTAAGAAATGAGTTGACAAATTTTAGATGCAGAGGTCTCTCTAATGGATGTTTAGCCGGCAAAAATATAATCTCTGGTCATAGATTTTAGCATTTTTTTAAGGATTGATTCTAGCCTTTGATTCAAGGATATTTTTGGGTAGAAAATCGAACCGCTAGAAATCATCAATCAAGCTGATTTTTAATGTGTATAGCCCACCAATGGGTGGGCTCAACATCCATGCTCTGGGCCCAAAACAAAAAGGTTATATAGGGACAGAAGCATCAACATCCATGTTGTATTAAATTTTTTCCCAAATGGGTGACGGACTCAATTTCCAACCCTAATTTTAATCTCAATCGAATACGAGGAGTTTCTTGTATTCCTCCCTGGAGATGGCTGCTTCCATCATCAGAGTCTCCGGGTTCAAAATCTCACCTCGCTCCAGAAACAAAGTCAACAAATTCTTCGAAAACCCGCTAACAAGCGCCACCCCTTTCTGTTCGCCCTTCACTGGCGTCGCCCTCGAGTTTCGAAGATTCCAGAACACTATCTGCGGCAACGCGTAGCCGTTCTTCCGAAACTTTCTTTTTACTTTTTTGTAGTCCGTCTCCCAGTCGTTCTCAGAAGCCTCATCGAACTCCATATCGCTAAGCACGAACATCCTCTTTATCATCTTTTCTTTGCTTAGCTTCCCTTTTTTGGCGAATCTCAGGATCACATCGAAGACCTTCTGGAAATCTGTGTTCATCCCCCAGTCCATCTTTCTCACGAATTCGGTCTTGGAACGAAGATCGTCTCCTTCGATCTTGCGTAGCTGAGGATTTTCGCTGAAGGTGATTACCTTGCCATTCCATGGACCTTTGCTCAGATCGGAGATTAACAGTCCTAGCGCAACACATACCTTTAATGGCGTCCCTGCCATGCTCCCGGAGACATCGCAAATTGCGATACAATTGCTTAATTTTCCCTTTTTGGAAAGATCTTCGACCATTCTCCGCCATTGCAGCTCTGCAACTTGGCCACCATCTTCGTTGTCTAGTGAGGCTAAAATCTCGTGTGGGAGCAATGCTCCTGCGGCGATCTTCGCCTCTCCATTACGTTTTCAAGGTATTCCATATACCGCGATCCGTCGTGTTGCTTGAAGAACTTCTTGTACGTTTTCATGGCGACCGAGGCGACTCGGTTGTACGGGAGCGAGTTCCATCGTTTCGAGCTCATGTAGATCTCCGGTAGTTCTAGGGCTTGGCGGAGCGGTACGAGGACTTGTTTCCGGAGACGATCGCGGACTCTGTAAGCGTAGTGAGCTTCTTCGATCCCTTGGTATTCTGGATCAGAATCGCGCGGGAAAACTCTCCTAGCGATGCTCTCGCATAGGAGCGTCGACCGGTCGAAAGAAGAATCAATAGAGGGACACCACTTCGAAGCAAAGCTGATCTTACCCATATCGCCGGAATTAAAAAACTGGAGATCGGAAATTAAGAGTTGGGCGAAGAGATCGGAGATCCGATCGTGTAAGAATCGGTAATCTGGAACAAGGATATACCTTTCGAAGGCTTTTCTCGCCATTGCGACGGTTTTCTCCTTTCTCATATCTCTCGCCTTCTCCATCTCTATTTTGATTTTCTTCGTTTCGGCCAAAATTCTCTCTTCTCTCGGCAATGCAAATTTAGTTTTTCTTTTATTTGATGAATATTGCAGATTTATTAAAAAAGGCAAACGCCAAGAGGAAACTCCAGATTTAATTATATTTTTGGATTTTCTCTTATTGAGCAGCCATGTTCTTCTTCTGCTTCTCTTCAATCTCTCCTCCTTTGTAATTCTCCGAACATCGAGACCTTCGAGTAGTCGGAATAGAATTTCCGGCAAGTCTTTGAGATAACCGAAGTCTGAGATCCACCTGACGTTGCAAGCAAGAGTTTTGGGGTGGTTTGTGTGGAGCCACATTGCCGCCGTGTAGAACCCCTCTTTGTCTGATTTTCCGGTTCCTCTGACACCTCTCAAGTTGCAAATGAGTTTGAGAGTGGTTAAAGGATCTTGTTTCCAGGTCAACTCTAACCGCTGGATCAGATCTTTAGGTGGTGTGTCAGGAACAATGTGGAAGAAGAAATCGAGACACGAGTTTCCTGTGGATAAATAAGTGAGAGAGCCGTTCTCCGTGAACCCCATGGGTGTTTGTTCCATTATCACTTGTGTGACTTGTGTCTCGTTGAAGTTGGCCACCACAAGATCCATGAAAGGATCGCCAGAACCTGTCGAACTTTGGTTTCCCGGCGGGGTAAGTAGGCGGATTTCCGGTGGGCCGAGCAGCTGAGGAGGAGCCATTTTGGATTGGGATGAAAAATAATGAGATCTTTCATTCAATTTAATTTATGGACGATAAGGTTTCTTGGGTTCCAAGGTATGACTCGAGATCAAATTTAAAAAGAAAATCTTATTTCAATTTAGCTTTATCTTCCTAATTTTATTTTGGGTATTTTAGTAACACCCCTCTGAAATTTGAAAGTAATTTGTAATATCCCCTTATACTTTCAAATATTAGGATTACCCCCCTTGACCTAGTTTAACTGTGGTTGACTTGAGTTAAAACGGACTTGAATCTCACTTAGCATTGTAATGACGATATTATGATCCTTTCATAGGTGCATTAACAGGCGCATGATGCATTTCACATTTTAATGTTAGTCAAATGATGGTTAAACTAGGTCAAGGGGGTAATCCTAAAGTTTGAAAGTATAAGGGGGTATTACAAATTACTTTCAAATTTCGGAGTGTTTTGTTACTAAAATACCCTTTTATTTTCATAGTTTCATCCCATTGTCCTTGGTTTGTTTCTTCCAAAAGGTTTTTTTAGCGAAGTTCCCAAGTTTCTATTCACGACGGAAATCTTAACTCATCGTTTCAGGGGGGTATTTTAGTCATTTGGATCCTTGTACTTCTGCACACTACGGGTCCCCCTTTCGAAGCCGTTGATCGAGATTTATAACATCATCTACTCATCCTTGTGAGTTGAAATATCATAGTCGTAGATCCAACACCTATACACCTGTATATAGGATGGACACAAACCAACCACGGATCCATTTGATTTCCAGGTTATGAGCCACCATATGCTGGACAAGCAACGATCTAGTTCTAAATTGGGCTAGGATCTGCCACGTGGCCCACATTTTAAAAGATCGTCCGAACAGAGAATGATGTCAGGATTCAGAAATGTATGCTGAGGCCCAACATCCAATCCACGCACCCTTTTCTGGACAATCCACCATATCTTGGCCGTCCAAAAGCATGGGATAAAAATTTATGTTTATGATTGTGCAATCAAGATGGTCTTGTGTTAGGAAATCTCCTACGGAGGATCCTATGTGTCGTACTGTATGTTGGGGTGTCAATTGGTACCAGATCATCCGAAAGGCTCGAAAACAGTTAATCGGGCTTGTATCCATTCTTTTGGAACCCATTAATAATCGGGCCAAGATCAAGTTTGCGAAGATGAGTCTGTACCAATCGCTTGGATTTGAAGCTTAGAGAAACTGTTGCATAAATTAAAACCTGTATCACTGGGACAAGAAATTGGACGTTCATGCCAACATCAAATTTTGATATTGCAAGCCAAAATTACAATTAGGATGGAATATTCAGTGGGCCACACATCCATCCTGGGTATGTATGTAGGACTTCCTAAATGAACCAAACATCAAAACTTGATCGGTGCCTTCCATATGTAAATTTCACCCACCCCAACCTATGTTGCATTGATAGGGGTAAGAGAGTTGGAGTTTGACACTGGTGTGGAATGTCTGATTCGACGAACCTTAAGAAATATGATTCGTGGACTCGACAATTGTGGGTGCCATTATTTGCACCCTCCACGTGGACAGATGGTATAGTGACATGTGGATTGATGACACATACTGTCATGCGTAACATTGTCCAAGAACCAAGGAGAATGAGGTCTTGGAGTCGGTCTCTATTGGAGTAACATTGTCCGAGAATTGTATATGGCCGAGATGTCGGATCTCAGTCTTAAATGGCCTGTTATGACGGTATAATGGTTCCATAACGTTACTATTATGACTGTATAACGGCCATTACATCATTCACGTCTCAGTTAAAAAGTCTTCCATAACAGTGAAGAAATGTTTTTGTTTTTCCAAAAAAATGGCTATGTTACGATGAATATCCCGTTTTTTCGATAAAAAAAAACTTTATAATTGTAAATAACATAACGGGTCACGGTGTTACTGTTACAACAATCATTTTTAAACTATGGAAGGTTGAACTCATAATCTAAGACAAATGTTAATTAATAACTTGTAAGGAAAGGAAAAATGAAAATAAATAACAAAATTGAGTTAAAAGTATCACATCGGACAGGTGTCTGACACTCGTACTTCTCCCATCTAGAAAGAGTCCTGCAACATACCACCCCCTAATACAAAGGTCCACAATTGATCAAATGGACAAGAAACACGGAGATGAGATGCTAAGGCCCTATTTGGGAATATTTCTGTAGAAGCGCTATGGAAAAACGTTTTTGCAGAAGCTCTAGAAGCAGTTGTTGAAAAGCGCTCTTTTCTAAAATAGTGTTTGATAAACCATGTTAAAGAAGTATTTTTTTTGTGTGTAAAAGTTGGTATTGTTGTTTAGCAAAATCAGCTGTGAGTTTCTGAATTCTTACAAAATGTCAAAAATACATTTACATTCAAAAGAAGACAATAATATATATTTTGGCTTACCTAAAGTAAATATTATATTTTAAATTATATCTTGTTGCTCTCATTAATGAAATAACATTAAAATCACACAAAATGCATACACATATCAAAATACAAACGAAAATGATAAAAAAAAAAAAAAAATGGGTCAAATGATAAATATGGGGAGGTTTAAAGTTTATCTTTCAAATGCAACCTCAAATACAAATACCCTAAACCTAATAGAGAATTTGATAAAATTTCCGACAAAATAAAAGGACGCTATGCCATTTACTTGGCTTCCCTCTGTCTTGATACAGACCTTGTGATTGGTAGACCACCGATCGGAAGGGCCAATGGACCAAAATCATAAAGGGTCATGATGTAACAAGGTATACCTAAGATCTTTTAAAATGCGAAAGCATATTTTTGTTACTCTCTGCTACCTTCTAGTCCCATTGGCAGCATGGATGTTTATCCCACCTCTTAGTAGACATTCATACAAAAAATCAGCTCGTTTGATGATTTTTAGCCATTGGTTTTAGAACTCAAACAAGGTTGAATTCAATGGCTATAAAAACTCCTAAAAAAAGTACTAAAATCTAATGGTTAGAGATTACCAATCAGGCTGATTTTGGTGTGTATATACACCAAGGGATAACATCCATGCATTCAGCGGGCCCAGATGACAGGGGTGAGTAACAAAAATGGTGCTTCCACATTTAAAAAACTTTCCGTCCTGCCTTGTTACATCTTTTTCCAATCATAAAAGTGTTTTTTTAACTATACATTCTAGAAGCCAAAACACTCACATGACAGCCTAGAAAACAAATTAGATAGCTAGGAATAAATTTCGACCAATTTTGAGAACTATTTGAGCAAGGGGTGGTCCATCAAATGGGTGATTCTGATCAATTCACCAGCCTATACAAAACATCATCTAGACTTTGAAATCTCAGTGGTACATCACACATCACAACTTTGGGTTGATTACTCCTTGCAAATTCTCCATAGCTAGCTTCTTAAATTTCTATTTAAAAAACTTTTACATCAGAAACCATGATCAACGATTAAAATCAACCCATGAAAATAACTTCAATCCAACGCTTAGAAATCAATGATCAGTTTTATTTTTGGTTTGTAGGTCCACCTAATGATGGGCCAAACATCCATACGGTCAGTGTCCTCTTAAAAATGTGCCACGTGGCTCATATTTACTGCAGTCAGCGGGTGTTCTCGGAGGTTTACTTATAAGAATAGGCCAAACATCTATACCGTCAAATGTAACAACTTTACTTTAATTGGAACTCAGCCAATTGGCCGTTGGACAAAAGACAGAATTTTAAAGTTTGAAATTTTACACCAGCAGTACAAAATAGTGACGGCATCAGAAACCGCTAACTCTTTCTTTTCCACTGTCATTTCTTTCTCAAACATAGACGAAACCTACAATTACATTGAAGAACAAAGAACGAAGAACGAAGAATGATTTTTGGAGTTTCCTTTTAATATCATGCCCCTCAATGTAAATGGTAGGATTTCTCCAAGAACACCTTATCCATCTACTCCGAATTTTGGGGTTGATTTCAGACTCGGTGGAATCGTCAGGTTCACCGTTGGATTGGGTCTCAACGTGGATGGAGTTGGTATCTTTGATGAGGTTTTGGTTCTCAGTTTTGGTGTCGGAGCCACCGCTGATGATGCCATGGAGGGCAAAAATGGTGAAGAAGCCGTAGAGGATTGGAATGTTCAGGTTGTAGATGAAGTACCCTTGACTAAAATGAAGGTTTTTATTTTTTATGAAATGAGGGGCTAGAAGGTAAAAATTGCAGGAGCCGTTTTGAGGTGTTTCTCCAAAGAGTGCTTCTAGCTTCTTTTCGATTCTAGAACCCAAATCACTTTTGCAACCACATCACACTCGTACTTCTCCCATCTAGAAAGAGTCCTGTAACATGCCACCCCCCAATACAAAGGTCCACAAATGATCAAATGGACAAGAAATATGGAGATGAGATGCTAACTGAACCAAATGCCAGACCCCTCATACATTGAATCGGAAACATGAAATGGCCTAAAAGCGACACTCCAATAGACAGTAGCAACGAAATGCAGCCGAACAACTAATCAAATCCAATGGACAGAAATCACCAATCATTATGATTTTTGGCGTATAGGTCAACCAATGTGTTGATCAAACATTCATGAGGTCAGTGGGCCCGAAAAAGTACCACTTGTCAATTTAAGGGACTTCTGCATCAAAATTTTGATACAATAGTTTTTTCCAAGGCTTAAAAAATGGCCATTATAACGAAAATAAGGGCCGTTATAACGGATTCGGACCTAACCCGTTACATTATGGACCATTAAAAGCTCAGAAAATAATAACAAAAATAATGACCGTTATTTTCTGGAAAATTTCGTGAAAAAAAACAGCTGTTATTTTCGTTTTTTTCTGTTTTTTTCAGTTATTTTCCGATATTTTCTGTTTTTTTCCAATTTTGAAAATTTGAATTTCAGCGCCACTTTTTCCATTATTTTCCCATTTTTTTCAGTTTTTGCCCTGAGAGTTTTTTTTTCGTTACAACGGAAAAAATGGTAACGCCCCCAGTCCGTTATACCCTTATAACGGTCCCCTTTAAACCTTGGATTTTTCCACTCTCCCCACCAATGGGAGGAGACTCCTATTTTGCCATTTCTTCCAAAAATACCCCTAAAATCTACTTTGAAATTTGTATAAAATTCGCCTCTAATTATAATGTTTGGAAGTCAATCAAATACAATGAGCTTCTTGTAATGCTCGCCTGAGATGGCCAGTTCCATCACAGCCTCCGGGTTGACTATATCACCTCCCTCCATAAACAAAGTCAACATAATTTTCGAAAACCCGCTGACGAGTGCCACCCCGCTCTGTAAGCCATGTACTGGTGTCGCCCTCGAGTCACGAAGGTTCCAAAACACGATCTCAGGCACCGCGTACCCGCTCTCCTGAAACTTCCTCTGTATCGCTTCGTAATCCGTCTCCCAATTTTCTAGGCATTGGATCTTTGTACCCCAAATACTGCTCAAATTCCCACAGTTGAGATCAACCCTCGAAAATAAGTCCAATCCACCGCCTATAAATTACTAATCAGGCTGCTTTTTGGTTTGTGGATCCACTTAGGGATTGGCCAAACATCCATACGGTCAGAGTCCTCTAAGAATTTGCCCCGTGGCTCATATTGTGTCATGTAACTGGAGCATGTCAGTTTAGGGTGGTAATTGGAGCTCGACCCAAAACTTTATAATAGAAAGCAAAATAACTAGGTGAGGATGTTAGTGTTACAACCGTCGTTTTTAAATTATGAAAGGTAGCACTCATAACATATGACAAATGTTAATTAATATCTTGTAAGGAAAAGAAAATTATTAAGGAAATTAAATAACTAAATTGATTTAAAAATGTCACATCAGACACGTGTCTAACACTCATACTTCTGCCATTTAAACAGTCCACGCATCAAACCCCTCCTTTGACCATGTTATACTGTCATCTGAACGTGACCACATCACGAGCTAGTTAACAGTATTGAGAAAGGACTAAAATACCATTGTTACTCACTCTACCAATTCTCAGCCTTCAACCTCGTGACATCTCTCTCTCTCTCTCCTGGCTTCTGTTTCTTTTTCTTAAAATCTTTTTCTTATTTCCCAAACAGGTGGTTTTATTGGATTCATGGGAAAATCATTCTATTTTTCGGGTTAATGTTTTTCAAAATCGAATTTCCTTTACTTCGGACTAACATGGAATGTTCGACTGGATCACAGTGAGATGGTGCATTATTCCATGGAGAATCTTTCATGGAATGTGTTAACAAGTCTGTTTTGGCTTGGACTGCCATAATTGTTGGACTGGCCATGAATGGTCTTGCTAATGATGCCCTAGAGTTGTTCTCTTAGATGCAGATTGAGGGAATAAAACCAAATGAGATCACATTCATTGCCCCCTACTGTTTCTTTACAGGCTCTATCTAATCTCGCACTTTCACCCAAAAAATCGAGAAATATAACTAGATTGAAGGAAAAGGGAGAGCAAATTTAATGCTCGAGCAACAAAAGGTCCATCACAGATTTGATTTGAAGATCATCACAACTTCAAGAGTATAACTAATGCAAGGATTTGTTGCAACTCAACCAAAAAAGCCATAACAACAAAAAGGCTAAAAGCTAGACCCATCCTGTGGGGAAAAAATATCTTATCTATCCCACACAATCTTCGAGGTCAGACGATTCGTATATCGATGATGTTTTGACAAATCTGATGCTTCATTACAGAACTTTTTCTCTGCCGCGGAAGATGAGATAATCTTCGAACAAGACGTGATTGTATCTGTTGACAACACTCCGACACTCAAATTAGTCTAGAATGTTTTAACAGGGTTTTGAAAATATAGAAAAGATGATTCAGAGTTAGACTATCTGAATTTAGAGAGCAAAATCCTTTTCTCAGTTCTGAATGTCATGTATTTATACCATCAGAACTGGCATGACTCACATTCTACGTGTCCGTTTCTTGTTAGTTAGATCCGATCTAGAGAAATTCTATTATAAAACTAGCTCTTCTTGTTAGATCCTAACTTCCCCTTATTTAGTTATATTTGAAACGACTGAAGTGACATTCCTCGTGGCAGATATTTGAATGGGAGAATGCGAAAATAAATATAATAATCAAACTAATCACCACGTGGCAATCACATAACAGATAAGTTAATAATTAACATGAATGTAATTTAGAATACTTATCTTGTTTGTAGAATTTTATATCCTTGTCGAGATGGATAGAGGGTCACTTCCATCAAGTGTGTTGCTGGACCTTGTCGGGATGAGTTGAAAGTCATTCCTGTCACGTATGTTGTTTGAACTTGTCAAGATGAGTTGAATGCCATTCATGTTAAGTATGCTATTAAACTTGTTGGGGTGAGTTGAATGTCATTCCCGTCAAGTAGGCTATTGAACTTGTCGGGATGAGTTGAATGCCATTCCCCTCAAGTAAGCTGTTGAACTTGTTGAGATAAGTTGAATGTCATTCCCGTCAAGTAAACCGTTGAGCTTGTCGGGATGAGTTGAATGTCTATTCCCGTCAAGCATGCCATTTAATGACTTGTCGGTAAAGATTTAAATGTTTTGCCGACAACTTCAAGACTCTCCGTTATTTGCCTGTTTTGAGCGGCAATTTCCTCGAATGTCTATTATGACATGTGCCTCTCTTGCTTGTAAATGGTGCATGACTGAAAAAGCATAAATTAATAACTGTCTTTCATAGGTTCTTTCGACGCATTAACCCGCGCATGGCATGAGACGCCAGATGTCGATTTGATAATTCTGCACGTGCTATGCTAGCACCACGTTGAATCATCTCATTAGCCGAAAAATATGGCACCCACACATCCCCTTGTGCTTACATAATAAAAAAAACCTCCCACATGAGAAAGACTGAGACGAGACCTTTAATTGACTTGTAAAAATGAAAGTTTTTAGGTTTCTAGGGTTTTGCAAACCCTTTAGTTTATCTGTGGAAATGCGGGGAGATGATTGAACTACACTAATTTGAGCTAGTTCCTTGAAAAAAAGTAACCTCAGCAACAATTGGGGAGTTCTGGGAGAGTTGCAGTTATATCTAAATCGAAGAAAGAAGAAAAAGGGATAACTTTTGATTATAAATTATTCTTTTTTTTCTCATTTTAACACATTTTACAAAAGGAACTCCATTTCTCATGGACTATCAAAAATTCTCCATCGATCACATGCACTCCTTTCATGAAACCTCTCTCTCTCTCTGTAGAGAAGATGGCAGAGTTGGTGGCGGAGGAGACGATGATGACATGGATTCGCTTTAGGTATTAAGGGCTATATTTGTCTTTTGCAATATTATAAACGTACATGTAGGGGGGGGGGGGGTTTATTAAGGGCCATTATTTTTGTTATAACGGCCGTTATTTTCTGGGCGTTTATAACTTAGCGGAGGAGGTTTGAATCTGAACGGCCGTTTTTAAACTATGGTTAATAGTATTTTGGGTATTAAGGGATATTTTTGTCTTTTGCAATATTTTAAAGTTTAAACAGGCACGTGATGTGCGTCACGTTACAATACCTGTCGACGGTAAAGTTTGGTCAAACGGGGTCTTGCCTGCAGTTGAAAAGTTTAGGGGGGTATTACAAATTACTTTGGCATCTCAAGGGGGTAATACTAAGTTACCCAAAAATTAAACAACTATAATAACAGCAAAAACATTGAAATTTGTATATAATTGGCCCATAATTACAATGTTTTGAAGTCAATCAAATACAATGAGCTTCTTGTACTCCTCGCCTGAGATGGCCAATTCCATTACAGCCTCCGGGTTGACAATGCCGCCTCCCTCCAAAAACAAAGTCAACAAATTTTTCGAAAATCCGCTAACGAGCGCCACCCCGCTTTGTAAGCCCGGCACTGGTGTCGCTCTGGAGTCTCGAAGGTTCCAAAACACGATCTCCGGCACCGACGCGTATCCGCTCTCCCGAAACTTCCTCCGTATCGCTTCGTAATCCGTCTCCCAATTGTTCGCAGATGCCTTGTCAAACTCCATATCGCTGAATACAACAACCCTCTTTATCATCTTGTCTTCGCTCAACTTTCCGTTAATGGCGACTCGCAGAATCAGATCGAACACCTTCTGGAAATCTGTGTTCATCCCCCAATCCATTTGTTCCACGAATCCGATCTTGGAACGGAGATCGTTTCCTTCGATAGTGTGTAGCTGGGGATTGTGGCTGAAGGTAATTACCTTCCCCTTCCATGGATCGCCACTCAGATCAGAGATTAACAGTCCTAGAGCAACGCATACCTCTAATGGCGTCCCTGCCATGCTCCCGGAGACATCGCAAACTGCGAGACAGTTTTTCAATTTTCCCTTTTTGGAAAGATCTTCCATCATTCTCCGCCATTGCAACTCTGCAACTTCGCCACCGTCTTCGTCGTCTAGTGAGGCTAAAATCTCGTGTGGAAGCAATGCTCCGGCAGCGATCTTCGCCTCTCCACGCTTTACGTTTTCGAGGTATTCCCTGAACCGTGATCCGTCGTGTTTCTTGAAGAACTTCTTGTAGGTTTTCATGGCGACCGAGGCGACTCGGTTGTACGGGAGCGAGTCCCACCGATTCGAGCTCATGTAGATCTCCGGTAGTTCTAAGGCTTGGCGAAGCGGTACGAGGACTTGTTTCCGGAGACGATCGCGGACTCTGTAAGCGTAGTGAGCTTCTTCGATCCCTTGGTATTCTGGATCAGAATCGCGCGGGAAAAATCTCCGAGCGATGCTCTCGCAGAGGAGCGTCGACCGATCGAAAGAAGAATCAATAGAGGGACACCACTTTGAAGCAAAGCTGATCTTACTGATATCGCCAGAATTCAAGAACTGGATATCGGAAGACAAGAGCTCGGCAAAGAGATCGGAGATCCGATCGTGCAAGAATCGGTAATCTGGATCATGGCTATATCTCTCGACGGCTTTTCTCGCCATGGCGACGGTTTTCTCCTTTCTCATATTTCTCGCCTTCTCCTTCTCCATTTTGATTTTCTTCATTTCGGCCAAAATTCTCTCTTCTCTCGGTACTGCAGATTTAATTCTATTTTTGGATTTTCCAGGTTTGATTATTCTCTTATTGAGCGGCCATGTTCTTCTTCCGCTTCTCGATTTCCCTCTCTTCGATCGCTCCTCCTTTGCAATTTTCCGAACATCGAGACCTTCGAGTAGTCGGAAGAGAATTTCCGGCAAGTCTTTCAGATAACCGAACTCAGACAACCACCTCACGTTGCAAGCAAGGGTTTTGGGGTGATTTTTGTGGAGCCACAGAGCAGCCGTGTAGAATCCTTCTTTGTCTGATTTTCCGGTTCCTCTGACGCCTCTCAAGTTGCAAATGAGTTTGAGAGTTGTCAAAGGATTGTGTTTCCACGCAACTTCTAATCGGTGGGTCAGACTTTCCGGTGGTGTGTTAGGAACAACGTGGAAGAAGAAATCGAGACATGCGTTTCCGGTGGATAAGTAAGTGGGAGAGCGATTTTCCGTGAATCCCATAGGTGGTTCCTTTGGCAGCTTTGTGTTGTTGAAGTTGGCGACCATGAGATCCATAAAAGGATCTCCAGAACCTGTCGAATTTTGCTTTTCGGGAGGGGTAGGGAGGTGGATTTCCGGTGGGCCGAGCAGCTGAGGAGGAGCCATTTTGGTTTGGGATGAAAAATATTGAGATGTTTCATTCAATTTATAGACTATAGGTTTCGTAGGTTTCTTGGGTTCCAAGGCATCGTGCTCGTCCTCGTCTCCATGTCAAACACCGTTCGATGCCCTTCAAGATTTAATACTCGTATATCTCAGGAGCAGGAGAGGCGTTGACCTAAGGCTTGATGACAGCATGACCATGACCATTGCAGTTGTTGCCTCCTTGACGGTGGATCTCTTGAATCCATGGTCAATGGTCTCAACCGTATAATTTTTTTGTCCGGTTATCAGTGGGGTAGCATTTTCCCAAAAAAAAAAAAATGCGGGGCACTTTCGTGTTAGTTGACTATAGAAGTTTCCAAAAGTCGGATGGAACTCGCATATAATTAGTTGTAATTGAAGAAATTTATTACTTTGTTAGTTTTTATTGGAGTAAAACTTCTGCCACAATGCACAATACGAGCCACGTGGCATACTCTTAGTGGACACTGAACGTATGGATGTTTGGTCACTCCCTCGGTGTACCTCTAAACCAAAAATCAGCCTGATTACTTATTTCTAAGCGATTCGATTGAAGTTATTTTCATGGGTTGATTTTAAAGTAGGAATTTGAGCATTATTGAGCGTTATTTGGATGCAAAGATCCAAAGGTTGTAAATCACTAATCAGATTGATTTTTCGTTCATAGGTCCACCGAGGGACTGGCCAAACATCTACACGGTCAGCGTCCACTATGAGTGTGCCACGTAGCTCCTATTTTGCATTGTGACAGAAGTTTTACTCTTTTTATTAGGTGAGAATGTCATTATCTGTTTTATTTATTTTTGTTGTAATTAACTGCTTCTCATTCAACAAGAAACTACAAACAGCCATTAAAGGAACAGCTAGAGCTGTCGTCCCAAAGATATCAACAAGCCAAGAAGGAAACTACGTTCCAAAATCAAAACAGAGGCAAACAAGGTTATTTTTTCGGCTAAAGTATGAGCAACAACATTATCCTCTCTCGGTACAAACACAAAAAAGAGAGCAAAATCTATTACACATAGACAAAAATGTCCAACACATATGCTGACAACGACCAACTTAGCTCCCTTGAGTCTTCCTGAATCTCTACAAAGAATGTCGTTATTAACGAATAACGAAGAAATTATGTATAGAGAAATTTTAGTTGCACCCTACAAATTGTGCTTCAATTTGCTTAGTTTACGAAAATGACTTCAACAAGTTAGACTTGAGATCACCGCGTGCAATTTCATGCAAGCGTCCAGGGACCCACGTGGCACATTCTTAGAGGACTCTGACCATATGGATGATTGGCCAATCCCTAGGTGTGGATCTATAAACCAAAAATAGCCTGATTAGTGATTTCTAGTCGTTGGATTTGAGTTATTTTAATGGGGTGATTTTAACTGAGGAAATTTGAGTATTATTGGCCATTATTTGAGGTACAAAGATCCAAAGGTTTGAAATCACTAATCGGGCTGATTTTGGTTTGTAAGTCCACCTAAGGATTCGTACTGTCAGAGTCCCCTTATAAGATTGTGCCACATGGCTCGTATTTCGCGCTGTCATAAGAGTTCTACTCTAAAACATCACATCTATTATCTATTATTTGTCAACATAATTATCGGATGGATTACAAAAAAAAATTGTGAGATGAATGTTTAGTCAGCGTGCCCTCACAATCCAAGGGGTGTGTCTAAAATTTCACCTATGTATAATGTGACTAAAATTTTCAAAAGTGGTATAGATGCAGAAGAGTAAAACCCCACAATATGAGCCAGGTGGCACACTCTCCGATCGTGTGTGGATGTTTGGCCAATTCCTAGGTGGTCCTACGAATCTAATTAATTAGTGATAAGCTTGATTAGTGATTTAAAACCTTTGGATCTATGTACCCCAAATAATGGTCAATAATGCTCAAATTCACATAGTGATTCTAAGCCCATGATGAAAATTTGTTGTTCATGCGTGATTAATTTTCTATTTATCGGCTTAAATTTTTTCATTTAGTAGGATGATCTTCCCAACCACCTTGAATCCGTCTCGAGCTACGCCCATTTCTTACATCCAGTTCTTTTATTTATTTTTTTTGATCGGTAAATGGTTTTGAGGGGTGCAACATGAGGACTTCCCTGGAGGTCACCCATCCTAGTGGACTTCCCTGGAGGTCACCCATCCTAGTACTACTCCAGTTCTTACACCCGGTGGTCGGGCCCACATGGAGATCATGTTGGACAATCCAACCACGTCGTGAGTTTCTCATACTTCAGTTGCCCTCACAAAAAATTAGGACATTTTTGCATTCTTAATCTCATGAAAAATTGACTTTAATTTGAAAAATCCAGACCATCAAATTAAATCATTATTATGGATCAATTTTTTATATGGTTAGCAATTTTGAAATAAACTTATTTTTGGTGATGATGATCATGGAAAGGACAGCTCAATGAATGGTTGGATTGTCCAACATGAATAATCATACGAAACACGCATTGACAAGAGACCAACTAGAGAAGAATTTCAATTCTTAAGAAAACATTGACCGTACGGATGTTTGGTCAATCACTAGTTGGACCTACAAACAAAAAAATCAGCCTGATTAGTTATTTAAAACCTTTAGATCTTTGTACCCAAATAATGCTCAAATTCCTACGGTTAAAATAAACCCATGAAAATAACTTCAATCCAATGGTTATAAATCACTGATCAGACTGATTTTTGGTTTGTAGGGCCACCTAGTGATTGGCCAAACATCCATACCGTCAATGTCCCCTTGAGATTGTGATATGTGGCTCACATTGACTGCAATCAGCTGCGTCGCTGACTGAGGTGTCATCGAAGGTTTGTTCTTCTTGCAGGCCGAAGGCCACTTTCAAGTCTTTCGAGTAGTATATGAGATTCCCTATTCTCGGTTGTGTCACCACGTGTACGGTACTGGACAATTCGCATTGGAGGGAAGTGAGGCCCACTATGTTTAGTTACTTCCAACTTTAGCTTTGCTCTATTGAAAGCATCGCCAAATGTAGATTTTTTTTATAAGCAATTTGGATGGACACCAACCAACCATGGATCAGTTTGATTTCCAGGTCACCCACCCATATGATGGACAACCAATGATCTAGTTCTAAATCTGGACATCTGCCACGAGGCCTACATTTTAGAAGATCGCCAGAGCAGAGAATGATGTCAGGATTCAGAAATCTACGTTGCCCACTGGAAAGGTGAAGCCCATCATCCAATCCATGCACCCTTTTCTGGATATCTTGACCGTCGAAACGCATGGGATAAAATTTATGGTTATGATTTGCAATCAAGTTGATCTTGTGTTAGGAAATCTCTTACGTGGGATCCTTCATGTCTTACTGTACGTTGAGGTGTCAATTTGTAGCAGATCATCCAAAAGGCCCGAAACCAGTTAATCGGGCTTGTATCCATTCTTTTGGAGCCCATTAATAATTGGGATTCGGCCCATTAACTTCTGGTCCAATACCCGATAAACCTGACCAATTTGGACAGTTATGGGTTCATGCTTCAAACTTGATTATTAATAAGCTTGGGGTTCACATATAATTTTAATAGATCTGTTAACACCCCCAAACATTGGTAGAGCTCACAGGAAATCTTAAACTTTCATGGGCCCCACCAATGTAGGCCCAAACCCATTCCAGGTGAAATTCAGAGACTGGAGGGTTTGATTCCCTCCTTTTCTTCCCACTAATTCTTTTATTTCCTACTGTAATCTAGAGCTCAATACCACTAGAACTACCCATACAATCTGTATAATGTAGTAAATATAGAAGAGATTCCCACAAGTTAATCGAGGCGGGTTTCTATAACAATAGCCTGTGGTGGGCCGCCCACTGCATCTTCTCCCTAAACCCCTGACATTGGTACTGGATAGAAGCCACATAAATGGGATGGGAAGATGAACAGAACCACAGGCGGGAGCAATAGCTCAGATTTGTACCCATGTCGATAAATAAGCTTCTATTTATAAATTTCATCCAACAATACAAAGGTCCACACTTATCAATCAAATGGACAAGAGACAATAAAGACCAGTTTGTAGAAAAACATAAAACTTGATAGGGATGTTAATAGCAACATATACTGGACCACACGTACATCGAATCGGATGCTTTAAATGGCCTAGAAGCAGCATTCCTCCAACACACAGCAGCAACAAAGTGCAGCCAAACTGCAAAAAAGGTAAAATAAACAAAAATTCGTGTTAGAGCTTTCAGCAAAACTACAATGATTTTCGCATAGATCAAGTAGATTTGACCCATTTGAGGTACATGCCATTTTATTTGCAGAGCAGCCTGTCTAGGATATGTGCTCTCTCTCTCTCTCTCTCTTGCCTCACTAACCAGGACTAACTGAAGGTCTATACTATCACATACCCAACTGTATGCCAATTCATTTTTTTTACATTCTTCTCGCACACTTCTCCTTATCTTACTTCTTCAACCAAACAACCCTTAGGAGTCAGCCCACCACCTCTATAAGAGAGTTAAGCAACTTAATCTAAAGTTAGCTGAAACTCGATTAACCATAAACAACTCTTCCAGCTAAATTGTGAAAGCCCAACAATCTGTTCTGACTCCAACTAAAAATGCAGAATGGAGTCCCTATCTAATGTCAAATATCCCTAGCCATCAACTAATGGACCGAGTCTACCTTACCTACTCTCACTTACCTAAGCCAGCAAGAACTGATGACTGCAGAGTCACTTTATGTATAGGTGCAAGACTTGGCGGCACAAATCAAGGTAGATGGGGGAATGTGATAGAGTGAAAACACCTTCCACCTAAAAGGAAAATAAAAACTGTATTTTGGGACCTTTCAATGGGTGTGCGCAAATTTCAAAGTGCAACGGGGCACCGTTCAAACGCATGGCATCCAAACATTGTTGAAGCACACAAAAAATGGTGCTAGAAGTGTTTTGAGATAAGCACAAATGGTCCCCTCCCCTTAACCCTTCTATCCTTATCCATATATATTCATACAAGTGTTTTTGAGTTAAAGGACAACAGAGATCCAGAGCAAACAAGTAATTACTTGAATGACACAGACTCTTGAATGAGCAAGAAGCTTAACCCATGGGGTTTGTATAATCGAGACAAGATCAGTGAACTTCTATATTGGTAATAACCAACAAAGAAGGGGAAGAAACAAAATAAGCATTTTCGGTTACAAACCATAAACAGCATATCCTCGTACATGTGAAGTCCACTTGATATTAAATGGGGGTCAGCGAACCTTTTGTTTGATTTCCACAAGAAGTAGTAGAACAAATATCTAAAGCTTCAATGCTGAACGCTGTCAGAGCATGAAAACCAGAATGAACCTAAACTTATAGTATATCTATGTAACAAGGACACTTCACTTTTAGGGCTTTTTGCCGTGTCGGACACCTCGACACCTGGACATGCGTGTCGACACTTCCCGGCACATATTTGGACACTTATGGCCGTGCCACCCCTTATGTTAATAATTTTTAATATAAAATTGATTCCTAAAAGCGGGTTGGTTTGTTCCATCCTCCATACAATAATAAACTAATATATATTTTCTGCTTTATTTTCTATTTTTTTTATTTTATTAATAATTTAAAGCATTCATATGTATTAATATATTATAATTAATATATGTACGGATGTGTCCACGTGTCGTATTTTTTTAGGTTGCCGTGTCGGACACCGACACCCGTGTCAGTGTCCTTGTTACATAGTAGTATATCAATCAAAGTGACTGTCAAATTGCATCAAGATTTTACTGAATATGGACCAAAATTTTCAGACGTCTTTTACCAAAGATATCCAAAATAACAAGAAGGTTAACCTTTCACATCAAGAGGAGAAAGAAGATACAGAACAACAATTAAACGCTTACACAATAATACTATTGAAAAAACTTAATCCATAAGGTTTCTATAATCAAGAAAAGGAGAACCAGTCACTGATCGATGGCAACTGACAAAAGAGGCACAGAAAAAAAAAATGAACAGATTTTTTGCTACAAAATGGAAACAGCTTACCCTCGTAAACACTAAAATCCATTTGTATTAATACCAGGCAATGAAGTATTTGTTTGATATGCAAAACAGATGCCAGAAACAGATTTCTAAAGCTTCGATCACCAAAACATCAAAACTGGAAAGAACCTTGACTCATAGTACGTTGATCAGGATCACTCTCAAACTTCATAAAGACCGAATCGGCTTGCCAGTTGCCACTAATCAAAGGTATCCTCAAGAGAAAAATATTTACACAAGTTTTAAATTTTAATCAGCTTAATTGTCTATTTGCATATCAGGAGACTAACCAGGTGGCAGATTTTTTTGTCCACGATATGTTATTATGTAGATGAGCTGTGTATTTACCCTTTTGATTCCCTAGCGATCTTACTGAGATTGTAGATGACGACACTAGAGGGCGTAAATATTTACGGTTGTAATTATTTTTGGTATTATATTCTGGTAGTGTTCCGCCTAACCCCAAGCTTTAGATTGAATCGGGATTCACCCGGTTCCATGTGTTGTTGTAAATTAAATTGTGGTATTAGATCTAATATTGCGAGATCATGAGATCAGGAACAGCCCCTAACACTATCAGCCCTAATCATGTCAAAACCAATGTATCACAGAGAAATAAAAGTTAGATATATCCGCTAGTCAACGTGCCTTAAACCTTAAGCGATTTTGCTTTCACAATAGGCAGTAAACAAAACAACCTTAACAGAGAAGAAATAAGATGATCAAGTTGAACTACTAGCCAAACCAGAAACATGAAATGAGGAACAACCCCATAAAATGAAGATTAGCCTATTTCAGAAAAAAACCAACCCAAGGATAACAACACCCACATCCTATGACATCAAAACGTAATTCCTCAATAAGAAGAAGAAGAAAAAAAAATTCCCCAGCAAAACCCAACAATTAAAAACGATTTATCGGTTTACCCAAAAAATCACCAAGAAAGAATTAATTCAAACCCCATAAAATGTTTAAAATACCAATCAAGAAGAAGCCCAACCATGTGCACCAAAAAAAATCTAACATCATGAAGATCAAGGATTACAGTAAAATGAAAATACAAAAAGGCAGATATGGAGATCACATACCATCCTTGTAGAAATGAGGAACAACCAGGTTGATCTTGGTACTGCTGGTACGGCTGATACTGCTGGTACTGGGGAGGTGGTGGAGGTTGAGGAGGATAACCGTCATTGAAGTACCCCTGATACCCAGGAGGAGGGTGTGGAGGGTACCCTTGACTCCCAGGAGGAGGGTGTGGAGGGTACCCCGGATACCCAGGAGGAGGGGGTGGAGGGTACCCTTCATACGGTGGAGGTGGAGGGTAGCCTGGTGGAGGATAAGGAGATGAATACCCTGTAAATTAAAAAAAAAAAACCAACCAGTGTAGCAAAATTTCAATCCATTAATCCCCAAGAACAAACCCAAAAAAACAAAGATAAACGCAGAAACAAATAGAATCAATCAATCTAAGGTTGTTAATGGAGAGAGGAGGGAGAGAGAAGAGGGGTTACCTGGTGGAGGGTAGGGCTCTTGGGGGACCTTTTGGTAACTCATTCTCTTTCAGAGCGCACAAGAGAAATTGCAGAGAGAGGGAGAGAGAGAGAGAGGGTGGGAGACTAGAGAGACCGTCAATTCATAATACCTCTCAGAAACGAAGACACTGATATCATAGCCCCGGTAGTATTTTAGTTCAATATACTTCAGTACACCCTTTATTATGACGTTAATATTCTCCTATCAAGGGCTGATATTAAAATAGTACCAAATTACTGTTTTACCCTTTGCAGTCATTGTCACGTAAACCGCGAATTTCCTAAATCGGACGGTCCACATTTTAACTCTTTTTTTTTTTTTTTGCGTTAAGCGTGGGATAGCACGACACTTGGCCTAAAAACTAAATTAAATCTAAAGTTTGCGTAAGACTTGATGGCAAAATTTAATTGACTTTACTTAACCTAACATAATGACCGAAAAAACAAAGCAAAACCCACTTTTTAAGATTATTTTGGGTGCAGCCGTACAGGTAAGTAGAGTTTGTTTGACTCCTACGAGGCTAAACTTTTATGTTTGTTGTTGGGCCCATTAATTAAAAGCTGATCAAACATGAGACCCACCATGGAAAATTGTTCAATCAAGATCAACGGTTGTTATTAGGCTATGTCAAATTTATAAACAAGCTATTTACCAGCTCAACTACTATCCACCTTGTTTACACCCTTGATGGGAATCCTGATGACCATCAACGATCCGGACCTAGGGACGACGGCCATCAGGGGATATGCTAACGCTGCCTTGAAAGAAACGTGACTACAGTGTCAAACCATGCTTTGTTCTTCTTTTTATAGACTAAATGGGTTGATTAGAAACACTAATATATGTTTGAAGATTAATATATGTTTTATTTATTTATTTTGGATTTGACTTTGAAATGATAACATAACGTGGCATACATTAATGTTGACAACTGGTGTTTTCTCATTGGGCTTTGAGGCCCACCACGTCTATAGTGACTTTGTGATTGATCTAATGGCTGTTTACTGGTTGGTTAAAACTATATATTAGAAACTACAAGATTTCCATTTATATTGATCCAATTATAGTAAAAAACGGCCAATTCTTAGTCGTTGGATTTTCTTCATTTATACATAGGATGATTTTATGACCATTGAAGGCGGCCCATTAAGACAGCTGATGATGGGCTTTACGTAGGTCCACCTAAGGATGGGTCAAAAATCCATAATACGTTACTAATCTCTGAGTGTGACACATGGCACATAATATGGTCCATCATCAAAGTTGATGTTTAAAAAAAACAAAAAATAAAAAAATTAATTAAATATACCATACGTACAACATAATTAAAAGTGTAATGATCATATTGTCCAAGAGCCATGGACCCGTTATCATGTTGCATAGTGGTGTTGTTTTGTCATTGGCCAAATAATACTCAAAATCCACTGTTAACAACAAACCATGAAAAGCCTCTAATCCAAGGGATAGAAATAACTAATCAAGATCAATTTTTGTATGTAGGTCCACCGTCCACCTAAAGATAGGCCAAACATCTATACCGTCACTGATCTTTAAGGTGCATGTGCATCGCATGTGGCGGCCCCTTTGGTTTATTTGTATTTGTGTCTATCTCATTCATGTAGGCAAGCACCAGTGGGGTACAAGAGGGAAGCTTCCTATTTTTTGGCGGATGAGGGAAAAACAAGACTACGGAAGAGAAATCAGGCGCGGGATTTCTGTCATGAGATGAGATGCCCTCGAAAGAAACTCCTCTATCCAGACCGTGTTGATAGAAAGGTACTTGTGGGCCCTTTTGATTTACCAGTTTACCTGCCACCAAATTCTATAACCATTCGTAGCCATCCATTCAATAATGAGTTTTGTTTATGCCCTTGCTACCGCTGTCTGTGGATCAACAAACAGCACCGCAACATCAAACCTCTGAAAAACTTTGCTCTCTCCAGCGCTAGAGATTTAGGCTGCGTTTGGTTCAGCGCTTTTCCAAGAAAAGAAAATAAAAACTCGGGCCATTTCAGTGTAAAATTATCAAGAATAGAACCAATATACTTATAACCGGAACTGAAACTGACCGGACCCAAATAATCAGTTCTGGTTCCAAATTCATCATTTCAAAAACCGAAACAGATAAGAATCGGCAATATTGATTCCGGTTCTGGGTATCTTAGGAACTGACCCGTTGACACCCCTATATTGGACCATTAAAACCTTGATTTAAACTACACAGTTGGGACCCGGCAAGAAAAGTAGCCAGTTCCCCTCTCTAACAGGAGGTGCAATCCCAGCCCGGGGGATCTAGCTAGGTCCCCAGTGGATCAGCCCATCCTTTTACTTTTCCATTTAACAGGCATTTCAGTGCCGACCCAATACAGTGGGTTATGAGCCTCACGGGGCAATTTAAATGTAACACAAATCAGCCAGGGCTCCTCGCAAGTCAAAACATGAGCTGGGGTACTCTTCTATCCAACGAAAAATGGACACGCGGCCCTCTCGTTTAAATCGAAAGGAGCACCCCTATTGGGTCACCAGTTCTCAACACCTAGATTTTCAATCATGATGTTGTGGGCTCCTTAGTCAACGGCTTTGATTTTCACGTTCTAGAAGCTCACATTAGACGCGGGCAAGCACCGTGTGTTCCTTCATTCTTCCTACATATCAAAGTCAATAGTCAATCTTTTTGCCTACCAATTCTATATTTAATTGAACCTTCCTTACTCCTGAAGGTAACGCACAAAATTTTTGAGACGTGAAAACCCTTTCTCGGAGGTCTCACATATCGCAATAAAGTGAACAAACTACTCTTTACAAGGGTATTCTCGTAAATTCGACCTAAGTTCTTCATCTCTTCTATCTATAAATAATGTTCCGCTCGAAAGTCCTGAAAAAAATCAAAAGCCAAAACAGGAACGCCGTCAATAATCCCGTCCGACCTCCATATCAACGATGGACAGCACAACTAAAGAAACTCGATCCCATCATGATCAACCTTCATCTCCACCGTCTGAACCTTCTTCATCATCGTCACCTCCACCTTCCGATGATAATGTGGAGAAATGGGGGACCCACGTGATGGGCCAACCTGCTGTCCCGACCGCTCACCCTAACAACCAGAAGGCAGCCTTATGGAGTGCTGAGGAGAACCATGAATACCACCACCCTTACCTCCAGTACTCGCCTATTGATAAACCAAGCAGTAATCCGATGGTACCCTTTCTCCACCTCTTCAACTCCTGGACTAAGAAAGCTGAGACCCTCGGCCGTAATATCTGGCTAAACCGTAAGTTCCATCTTCGACTTCAACAATCGACATCACATACTACCTTTCCTTCCTCTTAAGAGTAGCGTTTCGGTTCTGTATTTGCAGTTAAAACAGGATCGTCCGTGTCGGATGCTGTTTGGGGGAAGATGGGTCTGACGGCCAAAGCAATAACGGGTGGTGGGTTCGAGTCTCTTTACAAGCAGACTTTCACGACCGAACCCAACGAGAAGCTAAAGAAGACGTTCGCTTGCTATCTGTCCACGTCGACTGGTCCGGTTGCTGGAACTATTTATCTGTCAAATGTTCACGTTGCTTTCTGCAGCGATCGCCCCCTTTCCTTCACTGCACCATCAGGCCAGGAGGTGTGGACCTACTACAAGGTAAAGTAGAACACTTGATATTTTTTAAAAGCCCCTGAAACTTATAAGTAATTAGTGATAACCCTATATCCCCCTTGACCTATTGTAACGGTCATTGACTCACGTTAAAACGTGACTTGCATGTGAATGTTTTTTCTAAATCCTCAAATAAAACAGACCATAAAATAGTTGATTTTTTTATTATTAGAAAGACCATAGAATAAACACCCAACATGGCAGCTCAAATGTTTGGTGTGTATCCTCCTCTTTCCGGAGGTCGTGGGGTCAAACCCACACAGGTAGATTTCCTCCTTTGAGCAGTGTGCCAAGAGTAGAAATCCCCTTTACCGGCTTGACTGGGTCCGTACAGGTTTCACCTGCTAATCCATGGGGCCCTCCCACAATGGTGATTACAAAAAAAAAAAAAACCATAGAATATATAGTTGATCATATTTGAATCTTGAAAAAATGTCTAATGGCAGAATTACCTTGAACAGGTTATTATTCCTTTGGCACAGATCAAGGCCATCATCCCTGTGAGCATGACAAATAATCCATCAGAGAGATATATCCAGATTTTCACGATCGACGGTCATGATTTCTGGTTCATGGGTTTTGTTAATTACGATAAAGCATCCGTTCGTCTGTCAGAGAGCAAGTCGGATTCCATGGCATCCCCAAAAGCAGCATAACTAGTCAGTGGTTAAAAGGAGAGATGGTTTCTAGTTTTTGTTCGACGTTAAATCATTCTGTAACATATGTTGGTTTTGTAACTTTGCGATACCAGAAGTGTTTTATTTGTGTTTTTTGTATTCTTTTCTTCTCTCTTAAATATTTTTTTCTGCTTCTTTGAGTTCTCAGTGATGTGATCTAATCTTATAAGATCGGATCTGGAGGTATTGAGTCCAATGGATCAGGTCTGGGTTTGCGGGTCATGGTTCAATAAGATCAAATTTATGTACAGTTTGGTCCTTGTGTTTTTTCTGGTTTTTTTGGGGTCTTGTTTAATCTTTGTATCACATTGATTTAGAGTTTCTTTTGGTAGAAATGCTACTAGATTTTAATTTATCATTAAACACGTCACTACATCAGTGCCTAAATAACTAGATTGTAATGGCTATTGGGTAATGCAGCATGCAAAGAAATGTTTGCAGAAAGGTCCACAGACTGCTTGAATGACTAGGAGAAATATGAGTGTTGGGGTAGCCCTTTCAATAGGTTGCATGTAAAAGGGTCCATACATCAGTGCCTCGAAAACTAACTCGATGAGTCGCCCAATATAATACTGGATCAGATAGGGTCCTCGAATCATCTCTCTCTTTTGAAACTGGTCTAGACCCCATCTATTGAAATCTTATGCCGGTCTTGATCGAGAAAGTCTCCTATTGAATCAGTCCTGAATCAACCCTGATCCGACCCAAACTCAATCCATTGACGTCCCTTGCGTTCTTCATATCATATCATTGGCACCTTGATATTTTATTTATTAAATGCATAAACAAACAAGATGAACATTCAGCCGCTATGTGCCAAGGTAGTTAGATATTATAGACACGGGGGGTATATTAGCAGCCCAATTAGTGTGCACATTTACCGTCAGTCTTGTATTTTGTCTTCCTGAACACCGTGCCTCAACTCAAAATTCTTTGGAGTCTATCTTTTAAGATTTCACCAGCACTCTTCACTCCTGAGAAACTGTCTGGTACGAGATACCACTGCATTGCAAAATAAAGCACTAAGGCAAATGTGTATAAAATTTTCCAAACGCAGTATTATACCTTTGCAACATACAACAGCAAGAAGTTGGAGATCAGTGATTGCAAAAATAAAGCACCAAAGCAAATGTGTATAATATTTTTCCAAATGCAGTATTATACCTTTGTAACATACAACAGCATGAAGTTGGAGATCATCACTGAAGTAGAAAAACCTGTATTATATAGGAATACCTCTATATCTTGCACTCATTAAACAAACTTAAATTTAAAGTTTTCAGTGTTTCAGAACCTTTACTATGGCACCCATTAAAATTTTCAGCTAGCATCTTCTAAATCTATGCATGGATTGTTTTACGGAGAAATATTAGATAGGCCCTGTGTTACTATACTGGTTACAGTACCAGCTCCACATCACAACAATGGGATATATTTTCTTATCAATCCAGACGGTCCAATCACTGAATCCCATTAAAGAAACCTCCTTGACCATAATGAGACAATCTTAACAAACGAAAAATGGACTTTTTAGTTTTTTCTCTAATGCTAAATTTATTTTGGGCAGCCGAAAATTTTCAATTGTTTAGATGGATAAGACCATCCAATTGGCTAAAATTGGGTCTAGAAAATCTTCTAGATGCGTACCAACAATGGATAGTTCAGATAAATAAGAATGTCTATTTGTATTAGTACGATCGTATCCAGATAGATAAGAATGTCTCTATTTGTATGGTATGAACCCGTACTATAATGAGTAAGATAGTATCTTTACTATCCCATGCGCCCCATTCATTTATTTCAAGCAACCTAGAAGATATGAATTCTTATTTTCCAATTTGTAAATGCATAAAAGAGAAGTGAAGGGTGCAAAGCCTCTTCACATTGCTTAGTTTCAGAAAGCAAGAAGTGTTTCCAATAACCAATTAAATGGGATAAAGTTGCCACTGCAACTGAGAAGAAATGAGTTGGTTGAAAGGCTCCTTAAAAACTGTATCTTACGAAGGCAATATTTTCTCAGACAAGAAACATGATTTGATGGTGTGAAGACTAGTCAATGTTCAAGAATGAACTCCAGATCTTCGAGCACTTCTGAACATGAAACCAGATCAAAAGGAAAAAAAGCAATTTAACCAAATGCCAAAATCTGAAAGGAACAAATAGATAACCACCAAACTATGGAAAAATTTATCATACAAGTCACAAGGTAAAGATGACAGATTGCATGAAATTTACTGAAAGACTTCTTATTGGATAAGTCTATTTCTTTTTCTTTATCCTCAGTTTCATTTTCATACTTACATTTCACAGTTGAAGAAAATTTATTATCATGGGACCACTTAAAATACCGAGTAGACTGCAAGCTCACAAATCAGTTCTAGGGATGCAAGGGGCTTTTCTTTTTTGGTAATAAGTTCTAAATATGCATTAAGACCCAAGTATTCAGACTATAATTGTTGTACTGTGAAGAAAATAATAAGATGCAATAAATAGTCCAAGCATTACATGAAAACAATCAAACCATACATAAACAGTGAAAAGGAGCACTTGGGACCATTGGTGCAGGTAGAAGGATCTAGAAGGACTAGGCCGAAAATGTCCAAAGGATGTGGACTAAGGTAGTAAGCAAAGATTTGCAGACACACTCTAACAGAAGATATGGATTTAAACAGAATTGAATGCAGGAACAAGCATCATGTTGGATCCCAAATAGTAGGGTAAGGTACTGTAGTGATGATGGTGTGTATTCTCTTGTCTCTAGTTACGTACATGATATAAATATCATAAGACATCCATTATCTATCCTTATTATTATATAGCATACTTACTTTGCCTACATTATTTATAACTAGCAGAGGGGCACATGCAATGCACGTGCTACTGAAGTAATAAAATTGGACTATGATAAGACTAATTTCAAAAAATGAAATTTGGATATATATATATATATATATATATATATATATATATATGAGAGAGAGAGAGAGAGAGAGAGAGAGAGAGAGAGAGAGAGAGAGAGAGAGAGAGAGCTTAATATATAATCCTTTGCTTCTTTGTTAACATCACAATAAACTAGGAAGTGACCTTTGATTCTTTGGTAACATCACAAACCCAAAAGTGGAAGGATGGAAGGCAATTGTTATGTCATTAGTATCAACAACCACAAACATATTTGCTTTCAAGTTGTGATTTAGATAAGCAACAAAAACAGCCATAATGACGCTGTCCATAGATCAAATTATTTCATGGATTGGAATTCACTTGACTGTCTATGGCTCCATTGCATCATGTGCAAACTTATAGAAGATCTCCTGTAAGATCAAACAATTCCATTTAATTGAGTATAATTGTATGTGTGATAAGGAATATCAATGAACCCAATTATTGCAATTGCTCCCTTTTTTTAGCTTCTAGGGTCTATTTCTTAGTTCAAGATCCCTCTTACTAACTTTTTTTTAGTCGGATTAAGACTTCCAATTAAATGAGTATGAGTAAACAAAAAAAGTAGCACAATACATGAAACATAGAAAATTATAAAAATTGACATGTATGTTATAGGCAGCCCAAAAATTAGAGAACTTCATTACAAAAGAATCCCAACAGTTGCCAAGAGTTCCAGGGGGCAACTGATTAGTTTCTTTTTTTTTTGAAACCGTGGGTATCCGGGCCTCTTAGAGGACCCGACTAGTCCCCCGGGGCATGATAGTCACCCCTTCCACACATGCCGGAGTGTACTGGAAGAGTTAATGTGGACAGAGCCACTTATTACCCTCTACTCTTTCTAGGGGGTGGCCCCAAGGAGAGTTGAACTCAGAACCTTCTACTTTTGGGGGGCAACTGATTAGTTACCCCCCCCCCCCCCCCCCGAAAAAGGAAAATTTCCTTTGTTTTCTTTATATGTAATTATAATCCTGCGGATTAATCTAGTCCATTCATTATAAGATCATATCCGACAGTTGTCTTTGGTTTTAGGGTTTAAGAGTTAAATCGTCTTTGATTGTTTTGGGTTTGAGTGAGGAGAATTAGAGAGTTTGGGTTTCTCCTGTTACTCTTGTAAATCGAAGAGGACGTTTGTTCCCTTCGTTGGTGACCTCTCGTTCTCAATAATGAATTTGTTGCGATCTCTGTAGATGTGGCCCACATCGGGTGAACCACATATATCATGTGTTGTGGTTTGCTTGTTTTTTTCTTCTTCTTGCTTTGCATCTAAGGGTGTGTTCATTCCCAACATAGGCAGCATCTCTCTCTCTCTCTCTCTCTCTCTCTCTCTCTCTCTCACACACACACACACACGTACATCCATATATATATATATATTCACTTAAAACTTGTTTGTCTAGCCCAATCTAGGTACACAAAATCCTGAAAATGTGTTTAAACATGATATCTTCTATAACAAATATGATCAATAAGAATAAAAATAAAAATAACAAGCTTTTTAAGCTCAGCAGAACAACAGTGTACATACCTACTGACGATTGAAAAGCAAGATTTGTTTGCTACGACAGCAGGTTCCAGTCTTACACAGAACATCCATCAGGTCCATATAACAACACTACCCATCTTTCTTTTGTCTCCCAAAGATAGTTGGAAGCAAATCAGAGAACTTCTCAAGCAGGTCAAACCTAGCAACATTCTCAAGAAAAAGAGAAACTGTTACCGTAGAGGGAGCAACATTATTGGTAACAATCTCATGGAGCACTTTAATTGCATCCTCAATCTGACCTTCCTGACAAAATCCCTGCATAATGGAATTGTAAGTGATCAGATCTGGGTGCAGACCCTTTTCCTTTATCCTTCTAAGAATACCTTTGGCCTCTTCCAACTGTCCATTGTTGCAGTACCCTTTTAGCATACAAGAATATGTAACAGTATCAGCTTCAATCCCATTCTCAACCATCCGATGCAGAAAGATTTCTGCGTCTTGGAGCCTCACTGCTTTACACATCCCATCTATAATTGTACTACATGTGATTACATCAAGTTTTTCTCCTTTACTGGTCATCTCCTCAACCAGATTCACAGCCCCCTCCAGATTGCCCACTCTGCATAGACCGTTCACCAATGTATTGTAAGTTACTACATTTGGTTCAAGACCCTGCACTTCCATATCATGCAACAGCTCTTGAGCAGCCTCAACCCGCCCAATTTTGCAAAACCCATCCATCAAGGTGTTATAAGTAATTACATCGGGCTTGGACCCTTTGCTTGCAATTTCCTGTAGAAGCTTTGTGGCTTCCTCCATTTTTCCAATTTTGCAGAACCCACCAATTAATATATTGTAAGCAACTATATTGTCTCGAAGCCCTCTCTCTTCCATGAGTTGGAAGAGATGGAAGGCATCCTCAAGTCTCCCTACTTTACAGAGCCCGTCGATCAAAGTACTGTATGTGAACTCATTAGGTTCTAACCCTTGTTGGGTCATTACGTCTAAAAGCCTCAATGCTTCCTGTAAATTCCCCTCTTTACAAAGCACGCCCATGAGCCACGTGTATGTAATCACATTTGGGCTGATCCCATGATTCAGCATCTCATGAAGCATCTCCGTAGCTTCTCTCCAATGCCCTTCCACACAGAGCCCACGAATCAAAGCTGTGTAAGTTACAACATCTGGAGAGAAACCATTCTCTGACATCTCGTAAAAGAGCTTCTTGGCTTCCCCCAATAATTTCTCCCTACAGAACCCATCAATAAGAGCAGTGTACGTAAATACATTCGGCCTGAGACCCACCTTACCCATCTTATTAAAAAGTGTTTTCCCCGCTTTAATCCTACCTTCCTTACACAAACCAGCTAAAACCGTATTATATGTAGTCACCGTTGGTTTCAGTCCTAATTGCAACATTTCCCCAAATAATCTCAAACCTGCTTCAGATCTTTTTGACTTGCAAAGAGAATCAATAAGGATTGTATAAGTCCACTCATTCGGTCTTGGCCCTTCCTCTCTCATTTGAGCCACGATTTGAAGGGCCTCACTAATTCTAGCCTCTTTGCATAAACCTTTAATCAGAGTATTAAAAGTAACCACTGTAGGCACATAATCACGAGACCGAATTTCGTCGAACATTTGGCGGGCAAGATTGGTTCGATTGGTTTTGCAGTAACAATTAATTATTATGTTCAATGTGATCAAATCAGGAGAAATTCCAGATTTTTCAATCGATTCATACAATGATAACGTTGCTTCGAATCTACTAGCTTTAATCAAAGAAGATAAAACGAAATTGCAGGAGAGAACAGAAGGTTTGGTACTTGCCTCGAGCGAACGATGGAGAAGGGAGACCGCTTCGTCAATCATGCCCGATCTGCAGTAGGATTGGATGAGATCGTTAGAGTCAATTCGTTCAATCTCATCGAGAGAAATCGAAGGGAGTGAAGAAAAAGTAGAGAAATGGAGGCTGAGAACTCGAAGTCCAAGAGAAAACCTAATTCTAGGAGATAAGGTTTTGATCGTTATAGACATATTTTTCATGGAGGGTGAAAATGAATCTCCTGAAGCAAAGGCTTTGAGAGTAGAGTGTGGACAGAGAAGGGAGAGGTTTTCAGCGCCACAGAACCACGCGACTTGAACCTCGAGAATGAGACGTCCCTGAGAATGACAGTGCCACTGCCAACATGTAACAAAAGGGTATGCACTGGGGAGTCCGAGATTGCTGTCCCTGGGCCTCAAAAAAATTTGGGCCTCAAAAAATGCCATTCTTTCAGGCCTATATATCCATGACTCTTTGGTTGAACTCTTGGTGGACCTACACACCAAAAATATGCTTAATTGGTGATTTCTAGCCGTTGTATTTGAGCAATTTAATGGGTTATTTCTGTACGTTGGATTTTGAGCTTCCATATGGGTATAAAATCTAACTTTCACCAATCAAGCTGATTTTTGGTTTATATTGCTACGAAATAAGTGGACCTAACATCTAAGGTCGGTGGGCCTAAAACAGATCGCCATGTGGTACTTGGGGAGGAGAGACTTTGGAGGGCCCCTGCCAAATATAGCATTTTTCCACTCTATCAATCTCATTTTTGAAATTGAGATAGCATTGCCACTAGAGATACTTTAAAAAAGTAAGTGAAAGCCAGAAAAGAAGTGAGAGCACAAAATAAAAAATTTAATAGTACCCAATATCTGGTGTGGCTCGCTCGCGTGCGTGTATATAATGGATGAGTAGTTCTAGGCTTGCAACACACGTTCACACTCTAAAGCTGAAGAAAAAATTCAGATCGATGTGAAGACTTTGGATGCAATCGATGTTGAGGATTCTCGTGGCCTACATAGCACATTTTTTTGGGTTCATTGACCGCATGGATGCGTTTAGCCCACCCCTTGGTGGATATACATACCAAAAATAGGCTGTATAGCCATAGATTTTAATTAGCACCATTTTAGGATTGATTTTTAGGCCCTACTTGGTTCGCTGCACTGGGATGCATTTTGCACTTCAGTGCAAATGCGGTGAGTTGCATTGCAGTCACTTACCATAGCTTTTGGGCTGTACATGCTTACATCCATTTGTTTAAAGAGTTTGCAAGGGCTTGACAACAAACTTCACAACAACTCATTTGCACACCCCCAACCAATCACGTGTAATCCCAAAATCGTGGTAAGTGGGTGCATTGCATCCGATTTGCATTGAACCAAGCAAAGCCGTGTATAACCACCAAGGGTGAGCTCAACATCCATGTGCTCAGTAGGCCCAAAATAAGAGCTATATAGGGCCAGAAGAGTCGTCATCATCGACTGCATGGAGACCTCTGCACAAGTTATTTTTTCTACAGATCGTATTTCCCAATTTATTTTTTTTTGGTAGGAGGGTATCTGATGATCGCCTCTTAGAGCACCCGACTAAATCCCTCAGGCACATACAAACCCCTCATCTACACGCACCAGGTAAGCTAGGCCGAAGCCCTAAGGGTGGCTGCCAAGGGGGGATTCGCTACTTTGGTGAGCTATTTCAAGTTTCAACCTTTGTTTATTTAATAGAATGTTGTAACGGTCCCTATAGAATGTAACGCCCAAACCCCGTTACGTTGTTTAGAAAATAAGGCCAAAAAATGGGCTTAGCCTTATAATGGGCATTATAACAGAATTAATTACTGTTATTTTATCAGAGTTGTTATCTTAGCGCTATTAAGGTTAATTATTTAAAAAAAAAAAACTAAATAATAATATTTGGACCAGATTTTTTATTAAGATCTGACCGATGTAACCCATTATAATGAATATAACATTAACAGTAAGTATCCGTTATGATTGAAATTACTAAAACACATACCCTAACCCTAAGATGCTAACATGGCCGATAAAGTCCGAATGTGAGATGCAGCATGTGCTGCTAATATTCTTGTAATTAAGTTGTATATATAGGTTTTAATTTTGTTTCGGAATGAATTTGCCATGTTTCTTTCAATTTTTAAAAGTATATTTTGGTTTAGAGGTCCACCGAGGGACTGGCGCTCAAACATCCATACGGTCAGCAACCACTAAGAGTGTGCCACGTGGCTCGTAATTGTGCATTGCGACAGAAGCATCTGTCACAACGCTGTGACAGAAGTTTTACTCCAAGTGGGTAACCATAAGCAAGGTTTAAGAAAGAACCGTTTAATATAACAGTCACGTAACGTTGCCCTTATGTCTATAATAACAGATCAAATCAGTCACATCATAGTAAAACAAAAGTCAAAAGATATATTCTACAATATCCATAACGGTAAATTAACAGATAAATGACATTATTACGTCAGTTATTTTGAAAAAAGCCCTTTTAAATTTTTGGTTTTATCCGTTCAAAAAAAGATAAGGGAAGTGGGTTGTGTGAAGCAGGAGTCAGTGGTAATTTAATTTCTAATAGGAGATTGAAGAAAGCAAGCAGAAAGAGAAAGGACAAGGTAAGAAACAAAGGGGAAGGGGATAGAGGTTGTAGACAAAGATTCTCCTTAGTAAAAGCTTTTGCTTTTTGGTTGAAAAGATAAAAGGTCGATACGGGGAATCTGCCACCTTCCCGTTTCGAACTTTTTTCTGTCCACGTGATTTGAAGAAAGCAAGCAGAAACACGAAGAACGAAGAACGAAGAACGAGACCTCTCTCTCTCTCTCTCTGTTAAGGTCTGGTGAGATTCCTTCTGGGCAGGAAGGAAAGGTTCCTTTGTCTGCTTCAATCTCCAGATAACCCTTTGGACCACCTCTCTCCTCTTGCGTACTAATTAACCAACTCCTCTCTCTCTCTCTCTGCAATTCGAATCTTTTAGGACGGACCCCTCAACCTTTCAGTAATTCAGTACCTCACAGAACCTAATAACATTACTACTACTGCAACTTCGTTCCAGAACCATAACCCATGAACAAAAGAAAGGAGAGAGAGAGAGAGACTGAGAGACCACGATTGCGTTCCCAAACCCACAAAACAAAAAACTGCTCGAAATATGAAAATATTCGTTTTCGTATTCCGCAGGACAGTACATGGTGCCATGGTGGTCGGAAATTCGTGGAACTAAACAACTCATCTAGAAAAAAAAAAGCATTTTAAAACCGAACAACTCCTTACTGTTTTTATTTATTCACCAAGGTTACTTAGAGATAGTTAAACTTTTCACATAAAAGGTAGAACGGCTTAGAGATATTTTTAGTAGATATGTAAAATACGGCCGTTTTAATGAAAATAGCGGCTGCTACAACGGATTCGGACCTCCCCCGTTACATTATGTACCGTCTTATCGCTCAGAAAATAACGGCCATTTTTTTGTTATAATGGCCGTTATTTTCTGTTATAACGCAAATAATGACCGTTCTTTCCTGAAAAAATTGTTAAAAAAATCCATTATTTCCGTTATAATTCTTATTGAAAATCAGAAATTCAAATTTTGAAATTTTGCCCCATTTTTCTGTTAATTTCCGTTTTTGCCCTTGTATGCCAGTCCGTTATAACGGCCCCTTTTAAACCTTAATTGATGTAAATTGAAGAAAATACAAGTAGTCATTTATTCCTTCATTTATTTATGTCTCAATTGAAAATCAATATAACTTAGGAATATTCTCATTTATCTACCAAGCTTGGAACTCCTCGAACTTCTGGAACAAATCTTTTATTTCTGGCTCGGGGGACCCCCATTTGTTACACCTATTTTGGTGTACCCACATAGAAGATGAATCAATGGCTGATTTTAGGTGGGGATGATCTCCTCACCGTATAGATCACCCCAACAAAAAATCAACCCATTCTGAAATTTCTAACCCCATCAAATGTGCTTTTCAAGTTATACGGTAAAAATTGGCGGTCCATAATTCTACAGCTTCTAAACCAGTCTATGAATATCATAATGATTTGAATTTTTGTGAAGATGATTTCCTCACCATAGAGATCATCCTCACCAAAATTCAGCCATTGATTCATCTTCTATGATACGCCAAAATGGGTGTAAGAAATGGGGGTCCCCCAAGCTTGACCCATAATAATAATTTTATTGTGCAGTTTAATCTCAAGAAATAAAATAATTCATTTCATTTTTTTGCAAAGCACTACCAAGTAACAACCAATCAACTAAACTTCATTTGCATCTATTTACGGGGCGTGAACCAAACAGTTGTAAGTGACTTGCATTAATGTAACTGATTACAAATGCAAGTCGCTACATTTGCACTACTTTGCACTCAAGTGTAGTGAACCAAGTGGGGCCTTAGATGCACTCGAAACACAGATTGTGAAACCCCGATGACCATCGAACTGTAATACGTGTGGCATACATGCAGCATCCAACTGTAATACGTGGCCTTAAATGGTCTCGTCTACAAAATCTTCAGTTTAAAATAACAGGAGCAAATGATCATGGCCATTCAAAACATTACATTCTTTAAAACCGTCAAACTTTTACGCTTGAACCCTAATGACATGAGAAAACGATCTATAGATCAAATGGTTAAGATCCTCTCATATGGCCGATTTACGATGAACAAGATCTGTTAGGTGGGGTGCATCAAGTAGTACGTACTACGTACATCTGCCTAGCAACCCTTATGGGAGTATAATATGGGTAATTTTAGTCGCACCCCACAAAATGTGAGGGCACCCAAAACCCTTGATTTTTTATCATATTTTTATATTAGGAAAATGGCCTTGAATTTTTTTTTTTTTTTTTTTACGCACCCTCTAATTAACTGTTTTTCTGCTTACAACGGGTTGTAAGTCTTGTGAGTGAATCCAGTCACAACCACAATAAGAGTCACGTGGCACACTCTTAGTGGGCACTGACCGTATATATGTTTGGCCAGTCCCTAGGTGGACCTACAAACCAAAAATCAGCCTGATTAGTAAATTCGAAGTGTTGGATTGAAGTCATTTTCATGGGTTGTTTTTAACTGGAGGAATCTGGTCATTATTGAGCATTATTTTGGTGCAAAGATCCAAAGGTGGTAAATTCTGATTTTTGGTTTGTAGGTCCAGTGAGGGACTGGCCAAACATCCATACGGTCAGTGTCCACGAAGAGTATGCCACGTGGCTCCTATTGTGGGTTGTGACTGGCTTGGGTCAAACCCGTTGTGACAAAAGTTTTACACGTTACTCTCTTGTGCTGAAATGGGGAAAGGTGCCCTCACAGAGTTTGAAATCTAAGTGGGTTGCTCTCAGCAGGTCGGGTGCCCTCACATTTTGAGGGGTGCGACTAAAATTACCCATATAATATTCACTAGCCGAACTTTGATAAGACGTATCTGTATCAAAAGTTTGATACAGACTTCCCATAAAATGCCACGTGGAAGAATCTTTCAGGCCCACTGACGCAATGAATGTTTGCCCACCCGTTGGTGTACGTTGTACTTGTACCTATGCACCAATACCGGCCTGATTCGCGTTCGCGTTTCTAGCTATTGAATTTGATTTTTTTTATATCATGGGTTTCATGAACAAGCCCATGAATGGCCTTCAAGCCCAGGATGAGAAATACTCAAATTCAATTGCTAAAAAATCAACAATCAGACTGATTTCTGGTGTGTAGGACCACCACGTGGTGGCCAGACATTCATGGTTCAATGGGCTCAAAAGTGTGCCATGTGGCATGTTGATACAGACATCTGTATCATAGTTTTTGGATTAAAACTTTGATGACAGGCCCAGTCAATGAGGCTGATGACCAGAGCGTCTTGACAAAAGTTGGGGCTAAATCCAGTAATAGTGACTCACAGCATTAGAGGAAGAGATTTGGGGGAGAGAGGGAGAGAGAGTTGAAGACTCAATCCAGTAATAGTGCCCAGTCCGTGGAGAGGAGAAAACTAATTTTCAAAACACGTGGCAAGAGATTATAGGTAGATCTATATTTAACAAAAAATAAATTAAAAAAATTTTAGATGCAGAGGACTATGCAGACGGCTCTCGTGGCCCCCACATAGCTCATTTTTTTGGGCCTTTGGTAGATATACATACTAAAAATCAGCTTGATTGATAATTTCTGGCCGTTGAAATAAGTAATAAAAAAAATGCAAAAAACATGATTAAATCCAACGTCTGGAATCAATCCTGAAAAAGTGGTAAAATCTATGGTTAGAGAAAACTAATCAAAGTGATTTTTGGTATATATAACCACAAAAGGGTGAGCTAAATATCTATGCAGTTAGTGGGCCCAAACAATGAGCTACGTGGGGCCACGAGAGCGACTGCCTTACTCTCCTTATGCTTGAGCAGGCCCTACCTATTACAAGGCACAATATGAGCCACGTGGCACACTCTTAGAGGACTCTGACTGTATGGATGTTTTTCCAATCCCTAGGTGGACGTACAAACCAAAAATAAGCTAGATTAGTGATTTCAAACCTTTGGATCTTTGTACCTCAAATAATGATCAATAATGCTCAAATTCACATGGTTAAAATAAACCCATGAAAATAATTCCAATCCAACGCCTAAAAATTACTAATCCTGCTTATTTTTGGTTTGTGGGTTGACCAAACATCCATACAATCATAGGCCTCTAAGTGTGTACCACGTGGCTCATATTGTGCCCTGTCATCACTCAAGTTTTTATTTGTTTTTCCTCGTGCCTATGCCGTGTAGAGATTAGCAGTTAGAAGTAAACGACGTCATTAAGGAAGATTAAAAAACAGGATCACAACTTCATTAATTTCACATGTCAATTAATTAATTATTAATAGTATTTAAAAACATATTTATACGGTGAGAATACCGTATTTATACGCTGGCGTAGAAAAAAAAATACCAACTCTTTTCATATTTAAATAATCTAAGAAAATTACCTGTTTTGAGACAAATATCTAGATTATTATAAGAAAAAACACTGATTAAGAATTAGAAAAAATGCAGGGAAATAAAAAAAAATAAATGGAAAATTTATTTACAGAAAACGAAAGGCACACATCGCAGTCGTTACCAATATTATTCTCTTTCCTTTTCTCATTGACCTTGCTCGCGCTCGAGAGGTCGTCTCTGCAACTCTAATGGCGCCCTAAACAAGCCCAAAAAGAATAGAAAAATAAAAACAAGAATAACAGTAAAGTTTCACTTCACACTTCACCAATCCACACTAAAATGTGAAAACCTCTCAAATCACAGGGCCAAAAAATGGAAAAAAAAATTCATAGGGACCCGTTATCGGAATGATCGAAGTGGAGAAGAAGGCCGTTACATTTCGGACACTCGTCGACACGTTTTGGGAGCATGAAATACATCAGACAGCTCTTACAGCCTGCAACGACGAGTACATGATCGTCTCCGTCGCGATAACCGACCCTTGATGAAGAAGGAGATGAAGCAGGAGAGGAATCTTCGCTGTCATACGAGGTCTCTTCTTCAGAGTGGTAATCTCCACCGAACATCGCTCTCTTCCTTGGATCTTCTTTTTCTTTCATCCCGTTTCGCCAGTTTATATAATAAATCTCCCCCGTCTACAAAACACCCACCAAACAAAATCAATTTTTTCGAAGAGAACAGAGACCTTATGAAGAAAAAAAATCCAAAATAAAAGATACCCGTTAAAGAAATCTCAAAAAATTTAAAACCAGAAAAAAAAAATCTCATAGCCTGTTGGAATCACCATTTCTGCAGCTAAAAAGAAGATAGTTTTATGAGCGAAAAAAAAAAGAAGATAGTTTTATGAGCGAAAAAAATCTTCTTCTTTTGGCGCAAAAAAGGGTATCCAAGTTATACGGTTTTCCAGCCCTGTAAGCCATGGTTTTCAATGTTTCTCTGCCTTTGTATGAGAAAGGGAGAGGAGTGGAGAGAGAGTAATGAATACGAGAATCCTTAAAAACCACTAAACAAAAGAAAAAAAAATTTACTAAAAAAGGGAGAAATGTAGGGTCTGGTTCGCATTTAATGAAGAGGAGGGGAACAAGGCGTCAAAGGGGTTTTTTGGGCAACCTCTAAATCGAGACACTGTTCCCATTGGTAAGGAAGAGCGACGTGCGAATTAAGTTCTAAGGTGGTGTCCGAGTTCGTCAGATTTTCCGGCGCATCCGAAGTCGCTGACCTGCCAACGCCTCCTCCGGCGCCGCTGGATCTATTGAGCGAGCAGTTCTGAAGAGACCGCTCTAAAGCAGTAATCGTCGCCATGTTTGGAGCTGTCATTGAAGCAAAAAAAACAATGAAAATAAAAGGAAGTAAAAGACCAAAACAGCAAGAGAGAGAGAGAGAAAGAGATGGGTGGGGTTTTTAAAGAGGAAACAGAGAAAATATAATTAGTCCGTGTATTTTGGAGGTTGTTAATGGAAATACTTTTAAAAGCGGGATAAAGAAAGATGGAGGAGGAAAGAGATTCACAGAGAAAGAAAAAGACAGAGGGATGTGACGGTAAAAACGGAAATATGTTAAAAAAAACCACCAATCTAAGTATTTTCCATCGTGGACTTGGAACGAACCCAAAGGCGGGCCTGTTCATGAAAGCCCATGCTCAAGTCCAACCACTAGAAATCACGAATCACGCTAATATTTAGTGTGTAGGTCAACTGTGTAAGTATGCCACGTGGCAATTTGAGGGAGTGGTGTATCAAAATATTGATACAGCATTCTGCATCACAGAACGGGTCGGTAAAAACGCGGTTTCCAAATAAATATTGCCGGATCAAGTGGCGGGACGACTCCACTCGGCCATCTTATCCCCCAAATATTACGACCCGGGACTCGGAGCGCTCAGCGGCTTAAACTTTGGTTTTGGCTCAGCTGTAAACTTGATTGGGAATTGAAATGTCTAGGATGCCACCATGGCACCACCCCCCTTTTGTTGACAAAATCTAAGAAACGTGACGTACAAAGCGGGACTGGTTTTCTTTAAACGGAGACCTCAAAGACGTTGAGAAATTTTTTGATGCGGCGGGATTTTTGAAGCAGCGATATGTGCCCAATGATCGTGCTACACATATACCCATGGTTTATATTTTATACTTTGGTTGAAAAAGTAACCATGGGTATATGGAGTACGATCATTGGCGCATGATCGCTCCTTCAAAAATCCTGCCACTTCAAAAAGGTTAAATTATGATGGGGTTTTTTTTTTTTTTAGAAAATATGTAACTGAGGTAGACCTCACAACAAAGGCGTGAGCTCTAGCCATTTTTTGTTACTCACTGCTCCACTAACCGCATGGATGTTTAGCCCACTCCTTGGTGGATTTACACACCAACAATCACCCTTATTGGCAATCTCTAGCCATTAGAGTTAGCACTTTTTAAGGCGTGATTCTACCCGTTGGATTCAACTATTGCTTTGGGTACTAAATCCAACGGCTAGAAATCATCAAAAAAACTGATTTTGGTATGAATATCTAGCAAAGGGTGGGATAAGCATCCACGAGGTCAGTGGGCTTAGAGGGAAGAGGCGAGTAACAAAAATTGCTAAAGCTCATGACTGACGTGAGGACTACATTGTTACATCACTATCTTTTACTTCTTTTATTTTTAAATCCTCTTTAATAAATCTTTGGAATTGATTTTTCCATTGAGCTTGGTGGGTATACACATTACACACCAAAAATACCCGGATTGGTAATCTCTAACCATTAGATTTTAGTACTTTTTAAGGCATGCTTATAGCCGTTGAAGTCATTTTTCAAGTATTAAAACGAATGGCTAAACATCATCAAACGGCAAATAAATATTTAGCTTGACGAATATTATCTTGGCTAAATATTTGCGCATATCAATATTTAGCAATGTTTGGTATTTGTATTAGCTAACTTACTTCATTTTCTTTCAATTTGTATGGGTCCCACATATCAAAGTAAGTTAAATATGGGTTAGGTGAGTGTGGGACTCACATATTAGGTCGCAGGATCCAAACGGTCTTATTTTTATATTTTTATATATTAATTGAAAATAACGATTCTCCCATGAGAATATAAAATTTTCTCACCTAGGTTTATTTGGTGTGAAAATATTTACTCAGGAGGGGGAGGTGATCAAATATTTTTCCGCCACGGCAGGTAAATTTGTGGGCCAGACTAAATATTTGGCTCAGGCAAATACTTGCCAAACATGCCTGGACAAATATTAGCTCGCGCAAATATTTTGTTTTCCGCTGCAGAGCCTTCTAAAAGGGAGAAAATGATAGAGATATAAAGAAAATAACAAGTAGATGATAGTCAATCAGGTTTGGTAAATGATAAACTACCTGTGAGGCCGACATCTAGACTCTAGAGTTCAAATCAATGGGACATGTGTCCGAAAAATATTAATTGCGTTGACCATAAATGCTTAAGCTAGTGTTGGATTGGAAAGTCTCACCTGTAATAACCAAGACAATAACAAAATACAAAACTGGAAATTCTAATTGCTTGCTATATGACAACATATTAGGTTCTCCCTTGCTTTCCTTTCTCTATCTTCTCTTTTCAACTTTACAGAGTAGGAAAACATTGTCGGTGCTGATTGGCTCCGGTGCATCTACGACCTCTGACTGATACTTCGTTAATTGAAACTCCTCCTTGTGGCCGCACCGATCTGATCTAGGTCAACTACTGTTGTTGAGTCGGACTATGATATTTATTGATTCGAATTGATATTTATGATATTTATCCTCGCATATACTACCAATATTAGGATATCTATTATTTAGGATATTAGGTTAGGATAGGTAAAGATTTGTTTCTCACTTTAGATTTTGGTAGCTATATATATAATTATATATACGGGTCAATGTAATTATGGAATAAGGTAAAGAAGTCAAGAACAAAGGTGATAATTGATAACTACAACCTTACTTACTTTGTTTGGCCTATATATCAAACAATGATGAAAATGTCAACACTTGACATTTAATATTAGTTTGATTGATTGATGAAAAAGATGGGAGCTCAATCAACACCCATTGGATTCTCGGAATCAAATCACCGTTGGATTCTTGATTCAACACCTGACAAGGCCTATCCCGTGCTCCTGTCAAAAAAGGCCGGTCACATGAGCATGTTCTTTTTCCAAAATAGTAACCGTTATTTCCATTATAACACAGCCCGGTTCTCAATTTTGGGAATCATTTTTGAAATGAGGGAATTGGGTTGGAGCCTTAACATTATAACGACCGTTACAACATTTTTTTAAACCATGATATAAACTATTTATTTATTTGAGGGTTTTGTTTTTCCTTATTGACCTTCGACACAGCATATTACAAGGGTAATCACACAGCTAGAGAAGCTCCATCATTAGATTGCCCCAAACGTCTTGAACTCTTACAATGAATCCCCATGTTGATGCCCCCTACTGGTCCTTGGATGGCAAAAATGGTAAATTTTTCTCTAAATCTGTTTACAATTACCTATCTCAATCTATTGCTATGCAAACTAATAATCCGAAGTCCATATATATATATATTAAAGTTGAGAAGTGGGCAGCATTTTTCTCTCTCCTCCACATCATGTTGACATGGCAATCTCTGGTACAAAGAAATATTCCAAGTGCCCTTAATACAAGTTGTATTCAAACTCAAATTGTACAAACTTGTATGGATAAAAAAATGGCATTGGCTTTGAATTAATTTTGGCGGACCGTGCTCCACCCCGGTGAACTCATGCGGTTCTTGTGGCAATAGGTTGCTCCAGCTCAAACGAACAGTCAACTGAAGAAGCAGAGTCACGAGATCTGAAGTGGAGTCTTGAAAGAGCCGGAGAGCTAAATGTAAGGAGGTTTGCAGTGGGAACTCTCTCCTTCTTCTTGTTCTTGGACTAAGAATCCTCCCAGCCGGGTCTCCCACTTAAATCACATTATTTTATCCAGGCATAAAGCAAGGGGACAGGGCTAAAATGTTGGAAGGGACAAAGGACTACCCTACGCACTACAAGGCTCTGTACCAGACACAGACTGCTGAAACTTTTGCTTCCACTTGTACACGTGTCATAAGGTGATTTCATCATTTTGAAAAAGTTTGATAAGAAAATTTTACTTGAAAGTGCAAAATATTTCCATCTTTTTCCCCCCAAAAGCAAGACCACAGAGAAGCAAATGATATCTCTTTTTCGTTTCTGTGGGTGTTGGGAACTTTGTAACCAAGTCAAGTATGCGTCTTTCAGACATGAATCTCCCAAGTTTCGTATCTTAACTCTGACTTTAGAATAGTGTCTCTTCTGAGAGAGAGAGGGTACGTGTCAACAAATCAATCTCTTCTCCAGCTTTTCAATATTGTCAATGTGCCTTGGAGAGTAAAACTTCTGTCTCACAACGCAAAATACGAACCATGTGGCACAGTACTCTTAGTGGACTTTGACCGTATGGATGTTTGGCCAGTCCCTTGTTGGACCTGCAAACCAAAAATCAGCGTGATTAGTAATTTACAACCTTTGGATCTTTGCACCAAATAACGCTCAATAATGCTCAAATTCCTACCATTAAAATCACCCATGAAAATAACTTCAATCGAATCGCTTAGAAATCACTAATTAGGCTGATTTTTGTTTTACAGGTCCACCGAGGGACTGGCCAAACATCCATACCGTCAGCATCCACTTAGAATGTGCCACGTGGCTCATATTGTGCGTTATGATAGAAGCATCTGTGCCACGTGGCTTGGATGGGTTAGATCTAAGTAGGGCTGTCAACCTAAACCATATTGGCATTGAATTTGAATCTGATTAACCATCGGATATCTGATGATATCATCCGACCCGACAATTGGATATATAATACGGTTTCAACCAAGGTTTAAAAGGGGCCGTTATAAAGGTAGAACAAACTGGGGGTGTTACCGGTTTTTCCGTTATAATGGCCGTTATAATGAATTGTAACGCTCAGGGGCAGAAACAGGAAAATAACGGTAACACCCCCAGCGGTCTGGACTCTGGACCAAGGGATTATGGCAACACTGCGCAGAAAAATTTGTCGTTTAACCCGAGAATCGGGACCATCGAATTAAACATGTATTGGGATGCAGAAAGAATGAAATTAGGTTGAGAGTTGAACGTGTAGGATCATCGTTGGATTATTGCAACATTTGATCCACAGAAGAGGTAGACAAAAAAGAGAAGAGATCGTAGAGTGTAGATTCTAAGAGTATATGACAGAGAGGAAGAGACGACGAAAAGAAGCCGACGAGAATAAGTGGAGCCGACAAGCCGAATGTATTGGGGGAGCCGCAAGTGTCACGAGAAAGTTGATAAGAGTTCTTCGGAAATAATATTCGATTCGATTTACCTGGTGTGGAACTGGAATCTCAAATATGGACTCAGACTGACAGACAGCACGGCTTCGCTCCATTCGCTTTCAGCAGCTCAGAGAATTCACTCACTGAGTCGGGGAGCTTCACCCGATCATGTATGTATTACTCGCTCTCCAGACATTCCTTTTCGGGATTCTCCACAGAACCAACCAAACCCTCACTACTTGTCACCATCGATCCTCACATTCCCCTTTTTTTTTTTTTTTTTTTCATTTTTTCATCTTTTGAGGTCCTTGAAAGAGTTTTTCAAATATTTGTTCTAGGGTTTAGGGGATAAGATAGTGTATGCTCATATTATAATCTTCTGCTAAGTATAAATTTTTAAAGTTGATAATAAATATATTTGGCGCATTTTCCTACTCATTCCTGGGTGGCCTTGCAAGCAATTCGGCATAGGTCGAAGATTCAAAACGAGAAAAGTTTGAGTTTAATTCGATTTCGGGATAAACTCGAGTGTGCAACGTGGGTTGTATTGTGACAGAAGTACAGACGCCCTTTAAAAGGTTTTTGTCAGCCTTTTTTAGCTTTAATTTTTGTAGGGAGAGATGCCCAAGGGCGTTTAGTTACTTTTTTTTTTAAGGGAATTTTTGACATACCCCCTATGTTATCTTTAAAATTTGACATGCTTAACATTAAGTAACGAACGAAGAGAGCTACGAAATATACGTAGTAGCGAACATAGTAAGTATTCAACGGCACACCCGGAGGTGCGCGTACGCGGTAAATAATCTCTGGGTAAACGGGTAGCTCCTTTCCAGCTGGTAAACTGCGTAACTCTTTTCCGGGTAGCTCCTGTCCGGCCAACCGAGCAAACAGGGAGCTCTTCCTACCAGCTGGGCAAACAGTCACAGCTTTGCTGCTTATGGAGACGGACGGATGACACTTACCCGACCCCAAGAACTGGGACTCGCAAGGGTCGGAAGCAACGGGCTAATTGCATGGAAGAGACAGAGAAACAAATAGCAACTAATAGCTACGGTCAAGGTTTAAAGGAGGCCGTTTTAACGGTTAAACAGACTGGGGGTGTTACCGTTTGAACGGCCAGGGGCAAAAATGAAAAAAAAATATAAAAAAATGGAATTAAATGGATTTTAACTGTTTTAACGGAAAAAAACAGAAAATATGGCGCTGAAATTCAAATTTTGAAATTTGAAATTTGAAAATTAAAAAATATATATAATTTAACAAATTTTAGTGAATATTAAACGGATTTTAACGGCCGTTTTTTTTCACAAAATTTTTCGGAATTAAACAACTGTTTAAACAATTTTAACGGCCGTTAAAACAAAAAAATGGCCGTTTTTTTCAAAATTGTTAAAACATGTTTAAACGGTTTTAACGAAAACGGGCTTGGGGCGTTACCGTTTAAATGGCCGTTAAAACCGTTTAAACGGCCGTTTTTAAAACCATGGCTACAGTCAGGCAGTTCATGTCAGAGCAAGGCATGAGAAAAGGACTGAAGGAGCTAGCTCTCTAGGAGTGTGTATCCGGCCGGCTTATACCCCCCTCCCCCTGACTTGGTTCACCGTTATTTGACTGCTGTTGACCTTGTTTGACTAACATTGACTGTTTGAAACGACTAAAATATCCATTTCTTCAACGTTGGGTCACACCATGTCAAGGGTTTTGGCCAAAAACCCAAACTCCCAAATTGGATATATGTTATGGCCAAAACCCAAACTTCTAAATTGGATGTATGTACGAGACCTCCATTGATCCTTGGAGATCTTCGGAAATAGGCTGCACTCTGGCGAGCGGGTAAATTACCCTGTTTGAACATAACACAACAAATTAAAACCTAGAAATAATCAATCATCCAAACAAGAATTAAGAAAAATCAATTACATTCTTTGAATATAGAACTTGCCAAGGCAATTCCAGCTGGACGCACCTCAAAAACATGCATTCTGCCCTTCGGTAGTTAGAAACCACGGTGGGAACACTAGTGATCCCCAACATCTCTTGAGATTGTTGGTAACAGTGACATGCTGATTGATACTCTTCTATCTTTATTTTTTTGTTAATCAATAGTCTTCTATCTTAATCTATCCACATCTAATGAAAAAACCAGTGTCTAAGAAAGACAGTGTGACCAGAGAGATCCCCAGCAGTGAGGAAGAGGATATCTAAGGGCTACGTCTTTTGTTATGATGTCAGCCTATAAAAAAAAGTTCCATTAGGTTGTGGTCACACACAAACACGGGTGCTGCACCTTCAGCAACGGGTCTGTTGTGTCTTTCAACCAGGGGTGCTGCACCTTCAGCATGTTGCTTCCTAGCATTCCTTTCAGATTTAGGAGTTTCGGTTCTGGCCAAAACCCTTGACATGGTATGACCCAAGGTTGAAGAAAAGGATATTTTAGTCCTTTCAAACAATCAATGAACAGTAGTCAAATAATGGTGAACCAGGTCATGGGGGTATGTCAGTTTTTTTAAATTCTGGGGGGAGTATGTCAAAAATTCCCTTTTTTTTAAAAGATCGGGCTCCGTTGACGGATCTAAAATGACAGGGACACAATATAATCAAACCGCACGGATGTTTGTCCTATCCCATGGTGGACCTACAAACCAATTACTGATTTATAAGTGTTGCATCTTTGTACCTCAAATACTGCTCAAATTCCCACAGTTGAGATTAGCCCATGAAAATAAGTCCAATCCAAAGCCTATAAATCACTAATCAGGCTGATTTTTGGTTTGTAGGTCCACCATTGGATAGGACAAAAATCCGTACGGTTAGAGTCCTGTAACAGTGTGCCACGTGGCTTATATTGTGTCCCTGTCATTTTACATCCGTCAACGGAGGCCGACCCTTTTTTAATTGTCAAAAAGTTTTTTTCTGTTTTTGTAAATACATTTGAAAATTTTTTCATCCAAGAAATTTCGTTATTTTTTCAATGGAAAATTCTATTTGCACCTCACAAATTCCATAAACACCCCATTTGGGTGCTTTTGGCCGAAATTGGCCTTGACACAAAAAAAAAAACCCAAGCACCCCACCACACTCTTCGTCTCTCCCTCTCCACCTCTCTCCCTCCCTCTCCCTCTCCACCTCTGTCTCTCTCTCAATCTGAAAAAAACCTAAAACAAAGAAAAAAAAAAATAAGGAGGACGCCATCGCCACCACCACAGGTACGTCTCTCTCTCTCTCTCTATGGCACTAACTGCCGTGGGTGGAGAAAGAGAGAGAGAGACATACCTGTGGTGGTGGCGGCGGCGGCGACAACATCCTCCTCCTCCTTCTTCTTCAACAAGGTGGGGTGCTTGGGTTTTTTTTTTTTTTTTTTTTTGTGTAAGGGCATTTTTGGCCCAAAAGCACCCAAATGAGGTGCTTATGGAATTTGTGGGGTGCAAATAGAATTACCCTTTTTCAATAGGTGTCCTACATGGAGCCCACTTACCAGGGCCTCGGGTGACCCAACTTTTTGGGAGAGGAAGGTGACCCCGTTTGCAGGGATTTTAGCTCTCAGTGGGGGTCGTAAGGGGCCCATCTCCCCGGACATTACGGAGCTAGAGCCATCGTGTCCGGTCTGAACTTTTTGGGTAAGATCCCTATGGAGAAATTGTATAGTTTCATATTTCTAGTGACTTTCCTTATTTGTTTGGGACTAGGGTTTGAGACTTAGGGCCTGTTTGGAAAGAAAATGTTTTGACAACCTAGTACACTCCTATTCCAGTTCATGACTGGGATTGGTTAGGTTATTGTCAACCTAGGACTAGTTTTTGTTTATTCTGTATTGATTGGTTATACCTTCTTGTATAAACGCTTGGGCAAGCCCAGCTGGTGGCTGGCTCCAAGGGGAGGGGATTCGAACACAGGACCTGTGCTTCCTAAGGCATAGTCCTGGCCATGTGCGCCAAACCCTTGGGGTTCACCCCCTTGAAATTTAAAGTTATTAGTAATACCCCTTAACTTAATTTTACCGTCATTTTACTCACATTAAAGCACGACATGCATTATGCGTCGCATAATGCACCTACCAAAATATTGCAAATACATCGCTAACGGCTTATGATTCAAGTCCGTTCATCTTGAATCATCATTAATCAATGGGCCGGGCTCCAGGGACCAGCCTTTCTACTGGTACGGGACACAATATGAGCCACGTGGTACACTCTTAGAGGACTCTAACCGTATGGATGTTTGACCAATCCCTAGGTGGACCTAAAAACCAAAAATCAGCTTGATTATTGATTTCAAACCTTTGGGTCTTTGTACCTCAAATACTTCTGAAATTCCCACAGTTGAGATCAACCCATGAGAATAAGTCCAATCCAATGCCAAAATCACTAATAAGGCTGATTTTTGGTTTGTAGGTCCACCTAGGGATTGGCCAAACATCCATAAGGTCAGAGTACTCTAATGCATGGTTTTAAAAACAGCTGTTTAAACGGTAACACCCCAAGCCCGTTTCTTTTAAAACCGTTTAAACACATTTTATCGGTTTTGAAAAAAACAGCCGTTTTTTTGTTTTAACGGCCGTTAAAATCGTTTAAACAGCCGTTTTATTCTGAAAATGTTGTGAAAAAAAAACGGCTGTTAAATCCTTTAAAATCCGTTTAATTTCTGTTAAAATCCGTTAAATTCCATTTTTTTTTAATTTTTAAAATTTGAATTTCAGCGCCATTTTTCCATTTTTTTTCCGTTAAAATCGTTAAAACCATCAAAACATGTTAAAATCCGTTTAATTCTATTTTTTCTATTTTTACCGCTGGCCGTTTAAACGGTAACACCCCCAGTCCGTTTAACCGTTAAAACGGCCTCCTTTAAACCTTGCTCTAATGGTCCAGATTGATGCATAGCTAGGCTGAAACACAAGGTGGAACAAGGACCTGTTCCGTCAAACTGGTCAAAGGAGCTGGTAGAAGTCAACGTTCTAGAAAGTAGACTTTAATAACATTAGAATGTTCGAAAGTTTGAGTCATCCGCCACTTTTCCCCGAGTAAAACTTCTCTCACAACAAAGTTGCAAATCACACAATCACAGCCAATGAGTTCTCGGGGCACGTACACCTCAAACAAAAGCACATGGTACGTTGCAAAAGCACTGTGTACGTGCCGAGAACTCATTGGCTTGTGATTGTGTGATTTACAATTTGTGTTTTTTTTTTTTGTACAATGGTTGTGATAGAAGTTTTACTCCTTCTCCCCTCAGGCAAAAGCGTTATTATAGCATCAACCTGAGGCGATTTGAGACAATACACTTCAACGATAGCTGACGTCCATTTTTAGGTTAGTCGCAAGACGACGTTGCTCTTTCCATCTCTGCCATACAAGTGACACACATGCAGCTAATCGTATGGTTAAAAATGTATGGCAAATAGTCCAAAGGTCCGTTCATTTAATTCCGCCAACGCGGATATGATAGACCAATGCCTTGTACATAGAAGCGACGTTACAAGGACGCTCCTATCATCGTCCCTAGTGGATAGTCCTCGGGATTCACAGCACACAAATCCAGAGTACCATCCAACGGGAAAGACCAAGGGACGACTATACTACGGTGTCTTCTTCGCGTCACCTTCCTTTCTTGGTAGAAAAGTCGAATGAATTGGAATTAAAAACAAAAAAAAAAGCCTGGTTTTACAAGAGAATTCATTCGACCACGCATTGCACGCAAACGCGCTTTCTCTCTCTTTGAAGGAGAGTATTTAAATCAAGAGCTGCAGAGATTCTCAAATCAATCGATCGATCGATCAATTTCTCAATCTCACGAAAGTAAAATCAAGATGTCGAAGAACGACGGACCGGCGATCGGGATCCCGTACGTCGCGAACTACCAAGCTCCGATGCCGCAGCAGCATCAGACATACTACATGGGTCAAAACCCATATCAGGCCGGAGCTATCCCTCCAAACGCCGTTTATGATGATCCAAAAGGGATTCCGTTGCAACAGACCATTTTCCGAGACACTCCAGCTCCCATCAATTGCGTCTACTGTGGGAGTTCCGGCGTCACCACCGTCAAGTAAGCCACCTCCCCTCTTTTCTAACGTTCTTTCGGTAATCTTTGTCTCAATTATTGATTAAATTGTTGAATTTTATGTTCCCAAGTGGTTTCCTGATCGAACAACAAGAATATTTATAAAGGTTTTTGGGGGAAAATAGATTATATTTATAAAGATTTTGGGGGGAAAATAGAATTTCGATGATTTTTTTTGTTTTTGGAATTCTAAGATGGGTGGTATTCTTTAGATTATATAGAGTGGTATATCAAGGGAATTCTAATTTTTAGGCATTTGATCTATGTAAGCTCCCCCTTGTGATGGTTCTGGTTATGGTCATCCAATCAGGTAGAAGCAGCCATGGGTCGGGTCAACCTGGTCACCTGATCCAACTTGTTTTTTATAGCACATCTTGTATGGTCAATCGATTTCTTCTGACTAATGTAGAAATTGAAGTTGGATTGAATTTGAACAGAGAAAACAAGAGAATCTCTATGCCATGGAGGATATCATGGGGATAAAAGATGAGGAATTCATATGGGTCGTGATAACATTTATTTTGCTTCACTAGAGAGACAATTTTGCTGAGTTCAATTGTAGAATGTAGATTGATTGGAGTGGCTTGGAGACTTCCTTGGAGCATTTTAGCATGTTTTGTGTTTGTTAAGTTTTAGAGCTCAGTGAATGTTTCAGTATTTGAGGTGGACTGTGATTGAAATTTGTGAGATAACTCAGAGTTCTCATGTCGTACACGCAAACTTACTCTGCTTGTTTGAATTTAGAGAAATGCAAAAGGAAATTTTGTCGTAGGATCTCTATGAGATAGAACATAAGATTTGATTCTTCTCTCGTTTTTATGATCCCTGCACACAACCAAAAATAATGGTTGGAATTGGGAAGTCCTGGTGTGTTTGATGGCTTTTTTAAAAGAGTCAGATGAAAGAGTAGAGTAGGTCTCGTGCTGCCATTAGTAACTAACTTAATTAAATATTTTTTTCTTTCACTCCATGAGGAGTCATCTTTGTATGACCGTGATCTAGAAAAACACTTTGGGCATCTTCGAGATTTTTCCTGATGAAGCATACAGGTTCTACACCATAGGATACTTGGTATGTTCATAAGTTTATGGGAGGGATGGAAGGAGCTATCTGGTTCAGTCTTTCAGTATTAAGGGAAATGACTTTGGACATTCATGAACTAAGGCCTTCTGCAAGGGTGAGTGAGGCTTGTATTAGGTTAACATGGGACAGCATGGTGGCAAGAGACAGATCATCATGGCAATAGCTTTTCAACCACTGCCAAGGCTCCCTTCTAAGCCATAGGAAAAGAAAGAGACATTTCAGATCATAAGGATAGGTTGCAAGTGTTGAATTTGAAGATGAAAAAATTAGTGCTGAGTTTATATATCTAGAAATCTTCTGCAATCATTGATTGATGGTTGTTATGGTAGTATTTTGTCGTCATAGAGTAGAATGGATGATGCATTTCCACCTGAGGCTTTCTGTAGCATGTGATTGTGGTTTCTCTTGGGGAAGGAGACACCAGCTTATCCCTAGTGCATTTGCAAATAGGTTCTCTCTTTGGAAGTTCCATTGAAGGAGAGGATGGAAGTTTTTGATGTGCAGCTCATCGAACAATGGAACTAATAAGTGCCAACTGTCAATTCAGCCTAAGTCGCTGCCATATCTGTAAGAAGTTCTGTGACTCGGGTCACATTAGTGACCCCCTATCTTCCTATCCAAGATACCTGACCTGAGGCGGAGACTACTTGGTTTCATGAAGCAGGAGTCTCGGTGCTTCTCAAAAAGTGAGGAGGCATATAATAAAGCAATCAAGATTAGCAGTTCTATTGAATAGAGATTTGGATTCATTTATTTTTATGTTTTTTCTGCTTAGGCCGTGTTTGATTACCAAGTAGGAAAATTGCATTTTTCTTAGGAAAACACAACTGTCCGTTGTTAGATAGCCAGTATAAATCTATATAATTTTCCTTAACAAGCCAGTTAACTCTGGATAATTTTTCCTACTAAGCCCGGAATTCATTTCTCATCCAGATAGGTGAGAATTCATTTACACCTGAAAATACACCTTTATTTTCTCACATGATTGAAATATGTGTTCTCAGTTGCAATCAATCAGCCATTTAAGGCCATTTAAGGCATATCCCAGATGTATTTTCTCGGGAAAATTTTCCGTGCAATCAAACACGGCCTTAGTGTTTTTTTACAGTTTTAATTCTACATGACTGATATGGTTCTAATGTATAAAACAGATCAAAACCAAGTTTGGCAGCTGTTGTTGGTTGCATGATGCCATTCATGCTTGGATTCTGCTTCCTTTGTCCTTCGATGGACTGTCTCTGGCATAAATATCACTACTGCCCAAGTTGCAAAGAAAAGGTAATGATCTTTGATGTCATTTTTCCACCATTTATAGTCTGTATTGCCCCCACTATTGGTTGGTGTACAAACTTTTTCCTCCAAAATTTTCCACTGAAACTGCTTTTCCCATTTGAACGCTGTAGGTTGCCGATTTCGAGAAATCAGACCCATGCGCGGTGATGGATCCTCCACAGTGGACTCAACAGAGCTTTGCAGTACCTGCTTGATGATTCCCTTATTACCGTTGTGCTCGGGCTATATGGTTTGCGTCATTGTGTGTATTTTCATCCCATTTATAAGAATTGAGTGCATTTTTGCCCTTAGTAGGGGCTGTAAATAAGCCACTAGAGGATTTCATGGTAGAAGGGTTAACATCTTTTAATAGAACCAATTAATAGGGTTGATTACACTGTAAAACCTATGGAGTTCAAAAAAAAATAATTAATAGAATGAAGAGAGTTGATTACATTATTATAAAATAGCGGATTATTCTATGGGTTTGGTACAATGAATAATCTTCTCCTAGAATAATAAAAAATGGGAAGTGTTCAATTGGAACATAAAAACGTGACTGAATTGGTCCTAGTTACTCTTCGGGACAGAACAAAAGAAGGGCGGAGAGTCTCGAATGAGGGATGAGATTTGTCTTTCAGCTTGGTGAATCAAAGAGAATCTCTCCTCTCAAGGGAAACTCCTCTTGTAGCAAGTTATGGGAAGGTGGTAAGTTCAGCAAGTCAAGCACTAGGGATTGAAATCAATTCTTTTCCTTTTCGTTCCGTCTGCTGTGCACGCAGAAAGATCAGCTAGGCTAAATTGATTATTTGCCTAGCTTGGATTTGCAGGCGACTAAGGTAGATTGGTTATTTGTAAATGAATAGATAAAGAGGGCCAAGCAGAGCATCTTCTCTTTTAATGATTCGATTACCACCTGCCTTTGGATCCAAAAGAGCATGGACATTCTCTTAGTAGACGAACTCACATTGGTTTTTTTTTTTCCCCTAACCATATATACCAGATTATAGGTCCTGAATGTTAATTTATGTAATAAACTGTCATTTATGGCTCTGTGACTAGTTATTGAATTATCTACACTTGGATTCGTTGTGTGGGTTGCTGTCTCGACATATGAAGGTTGTACCGCTTGTACTTACGAGGCATACTGTCCGGTATGGGGAGGTTCGCGCCTTTTTACTCCCTTCCCTAATGTTGTAGTGGGTACAATTGGGTTTTTCTTGATTATCATTAAGAAACCCCTATTTGGATATATTACCGAAGCTAAAGGACAATTTGCCAATGGTAGTGGCGGTCCTCAATTAGAGTTGGATGTGCGATGTCGATGAACCCCGGCAGCAATACAGCAGATCTGCTACCCAGCAATTACAGTGGGCACGATAACTGGTACACCAGAGGTGCATACTTCTCGGTCCTCTCGTACTAAAGAAGGTGCTGACTTGGTGCCAAGCACGATCTCCATGGGGATATTCTCCCCAGGTCCACCTCTTGTTCATTTCCGGGACTTGCAGGATTGTTGGTTGTATGATTGTATCCTTTCCTGAGGTTCCTAATGGTTACCTGAACCCTCTTAAGCGACGCTTACTCTATAATTGCTGACCCAAATTACTAATTCGACAATTGTAATTCGACAGGGTTCATGCATTCCCTGATGGGCTGCACAGTAACTGAAGCCAGATGGATGAGTAGTAGTTACGTGCTGGAAATAGGGTCATGGTTCATTAAAAGGCTGGATTGTTTAGGTCCTTCCATTGAAGAGGGACTTTATGCCATAGACCTGGGTTCAAAACCCTGACCGCTCACAGTTCTTCCGTACAGTCGAGGCATCTGGTTCATTTTTATACACTGCTATCTTATTCAAGTTTAAGGGTCAGCATCTTTGAATTCGATGGTTGTGGGCTCAATCCCCCTCTTTTTTTATCTGATTTCCATGAATAAAACTTATTCAGTCCATCAATCTGCATCAAAAGGCTGTGGAACGCCCTCCTATCCCAAGCCTTTATAGGAGACTTTTTAACTTGAAGGGATGAACAAAAGGCGTGTGGTTGTATTTCCTTTATATTAAAGCAGGGTCAGCACGACAAACTTGGTTTTGGCCTTTTGTCAACTGATATTACCAAAAAACAAAATATTTTCATTCTCTTTTGATGATCAACTCTCCCAACAAGAACAATACTGTGTGAATAGACCTGTCGGTAAAACAGTGCTACGGAACTCATTGTCTCACAGTTTCTCGTTGAAAACAAAAAAGTTGAAGTGAACAGTATGTCCTAAATTTCTGAAGCTTTCGACTTCAGTTACTTCAGTTACGTGACAGTCTTGCCTCACAAAAATCAATCAAAGATGAGCTCTGTATCTGGCAACCCATTTATGATGCTCAGCGCCTTTTCTTGCTCGCCTTCGCAGCACTGGATTTTGATGGGGTAGCGAGCAGGTACACGAACAAGACCACCATGGAGATAACAGAAACAAGTGATCCATATTTTGCCAACAACCTCTGCATTTTGGAAGAAAGTAAGAAAAAAGGGTTCTGTGCAAATTGTATAAAAAGAAGTGACGAGCACAGAAGCCATCTGCCATGCTTGCACCATAAACATGGCATAATTATCATGGTCAGCACCCACAATTTGACGTCCCACCTAGGATACCAACCAGACTAGAAATTAATCTGAGCAAATGATCCTAGCCATCTTGTCTGTTTCATCATTAGATGGTCAAGACAAAAGGGGAAATGGTCTATAAAAATATGGTCAAAAGATCCAGCCAATGAGGCCGATTTCTATCTCCTTGAGTGGACCCAAAAGATCCTAAGCTGCTATCAGCCTTGCATGTGAACTAATTGTATGGCAGAGGCAAGGAAGACTGCTTCCTATTTATCTATTGGAAAACTAATGGGCATGATTCTCACCTTTGCCTGAAAATTTTGACCACCGCCGAGGTCCATGAAAAAAGAAGGAAAGAAATAAACACACAGCAACTTTTTCCAGTCAACAAGAGAAATGCATATAAGAAGATGACTTAAAGATTTGCTCTTTTAGCAGAAGGGTAAATTACCCGTTCAAACTTCTTTTCTGGAGGTCTGTCCGCAAGGATGTCTAAAGGCAGTATTGGGGTTGAGTAAGCCTCCTAGAAACAGCCAAGTTATCACATTCAAAAGATCATTAGATTTCTTCACTTCAAACATCTTAAATAAGGATTGCGTTAGGAAATGTCAGACCTGCAGTGCTGCCTTTGTAGGAATGCGGAATTTGATGACAGCAGGAGCACCGTAGAACATGCCTCTCACTTTGGACTCGAGAACAAAAGTGTGAGAAACAAGAGAACCACTGGCAATTATATAGACGAATTTCAATCAGCAAAAAATAAAAATAAATAATGCGTTTGTGTATGGTGGTTCGGTTGGGGTTTGGAATTGATGTTTAGAGAATGGTGGAACTCACGCATCAAGCCTTTCCCATGACTTGGAACTGTTGCCACTGACCAGATCGAAGACGTCATGAGCCCAACTATCATCAGTAAGACTTACATCATATGCAGTCCTGAAAGGGTTTCCAAAGAAATATAATTATTTATAATTGAGATAAGAGGACAGTTTAAAACTAAGAGGGTATTACTATGGAACCTAAGTTAACAGTTTTAAAAGTATTGTTAGATGTAACTTATGATAATCATGAATCTTTAAACATAATAAAAAATACATTAAAAGAACTTTTTAAATGATACCAACCCAAATATGTAGTAGCGTAGCAGGAGGCAGTGAAGCTACTTCTAGCTCGCTGCAAGCACGCAATTGAACATGGGGAATGATATTAAATCGTAAAACAATGGTCTTCGCAAAGCACTGCATCTGAATTTCAACACTATCTTGATCAACCTCTAGTTGACCAAGATGGTGAAGAGGATTTTGATATTTTGGCCTGGTGGAAGGCATAGGAAAATAAGTTTCATGATCTTTCCACAATGGCCTGTGATATACTAACATTTCTTATTTCTACAGTTGCTTCAGAGGCAACATTTAGTGCAAGTGGACAAATACTTGATGATTAGACGAGCAAGTCAACTCCAGAAATGGTAGAATCTATCATACGTTTGAAGGATTGGTTCGAAACTGAAGACAGATAGAAGCTCTCCACTGCTTGATGACATGATGGATGGATTCGAGGTGTAAGCACAACTTTTGTGGTGTAATTTTAGATTTTAAAAATCAAGGCTTAAATAGGCCTAGCCCGAAGCCCGAATCCCCTAAGGGCCTTGGGCCGGGACCGGGCTTGGCTTTTCGGCCCACAGCCCAACCCACCCCGACTCGAAAATTCATGTTGACATGTGTTATACCAGGAAACACTAAAGAATGCTAATGATGAGGGTGATACATCACCCTCACAATAAATAGCCCCATTCTCATGATGCCAAATTGTTTTAGAACTCTCTATTAGTGGATCCTTTGATCATTTTTAAAGCAAGTGTACCATACACTTGATCTATTTGGAGTTTATAATCCAACTTCATGTCCAGTTGCCCATCAACTATGTAATATTAGTTTAATTTTTCAATAATACCAAATCGACCATAATTTTCTGAAATTTGTTTTGTTAAACAATCTAAATTTTACAAATATTGGGAGAAATGCCTCTAATTTTTAGATTAGCCTCTTGTATGGACCCTAGGTGTAAATTAACAGTCTTAAAAGTTCTGTTAGATGTAACTTATGGTAATCATGAATCTTTAGACATAATAAAACATCACAAGAAATTTTTGAAGAATACCATACCCAAATAGGTAGTAATGTAGCAGGAAGTAGTGAAGGTGCTTCTAGCTTGTCACAAGCACGCAATTGGACATGGGGAATAATAATAAATCATAAAACAATGTTTTCATAGAGCACTGCATCTGAATTGCTTCGCTATTTTGATCAACCTCTAGTTGACCAAAATGGTGAAGAGGATTTTGATATTTTGGTATGGTAGAAGGCATAGGAAAACAAGTTTCATATTCTTTCTACCATGGCCCTTGATATACTAACATTCTTGCCTCTATAGTTGCTTCAAAGACAACATTTAGCGCAAGTGGACGAATACTTGATGATTACAAGAGCAAGTAGACACAATAAATGGTAGAATCTATCATATGCTTGAATGATTGGTTTGAAGCTGAAAACAGATATAAGCTCTCCACTGCTTGATGACATGATGGATGGATTCGAGGTGTAGCATGAGTTCTGTATTGTAATTGTGTAAATTTATTACATTTTTCACTAAGTAAAGATTTTAGATGTTATTTTTTCTTGTTTGGGGTAGTGTAGTGCACGCGAAAGGCAGGTGAGCAGGTGCCAACCTAGTTCAGACATACTCAACCTGTTGTGATGCAATTCCTCACCCCTTGCATTGAAAAGCTTGTAATGTATATTGCACACACATTTTAATAAAATTATATTTAATAAAGTTTGTCTTTTTAATTGTGAGTATTTGACGTTTTTTAAGAATTTTTTTAGATTTTAAATCAGTGCTTAATTGGGCCTTGACTGAAGCCCGAATCCTAAGGTCCTTGGGCATGGGGCAGGCTTGGCTTTTTGGCCCAAAGCCTAACCCGGCCCAGCCCCTGCCCAGCCTGAAAATTCCATCGGGCAGACTTAGCCAGTCCCGAAATTTGTCCCAGCCTGATTGACACCCCTAATAGAACATAATGATAAATAATATATGCTACTCACTGTAAGAGACAATTAAACTTCAAGAACCAATTTCAGTGATAGAAACAATTAGCAAAATCGGTATGGCTCAATCTTGGACCTGACCAAGCCACGATAATTTAATCCTAGGTCATAGTCTAAACTGATAGAAGATAAGACAAAATGAAAAGTCCTAGCTCAAATTAATCATGGGGACTTAGACGGCTATATGGCATTACTAGATTTCTACCTCATCTGTAAGTTTTTAAACAACATATCTTATTCCTGTTTTGGCAATTTCGGCGTAATTCTAAATACTAATTTTAGCTTCAGAACTGGTTAGCTTTTTTAGGCAAATTAATTGATCAAATGATGGAACATAATACTACCAGGCGGTTAAAGCTCCAATAGACTAAGATCAAACAAAATATTTGAAAATGTCAAAATCCTAAGATAGCACAGACAGGATCAGTAAAGGATAAAAATACTGACTAGAGAAAGAAATGAATTAAAATCCAGAGTGAGAACAAGGTCGACCAACATAAAAAAGTGGGACTGAAACAGATAACAAATAAGAACCACCACCAAGCAACTAAACTAACAGAATTTTAAACCAATATAACATGGAAAATTAACTCTTTCTCATACAGACTTATCGGCAAAATTTTAAAAAATTATCCAATCCGCCATGGAGAAAAGACATTGAAAGGCAACAATTGAATCAACAAATTACTAAAGGTTTGCGTTCTACAAAGTAAAATTACAACAATATATTTAATCAATAAAACCCTAATTTCACAGGATCAATAGAAAATCCATCAGAGAACGCATGCAAACAGATCGATCAGATCTAAAGATTGAACATATCAAAGCTAAGTCGATTGAACAAAAACAAAGACAGCGATTCTCGAATACCTACGCAGATCCTAGGTTATAGATGTCGATCGAGACGGGGACTCGCTCGACTCCGGATTTTAGCCTGTTGAGGCTGACCTTCTTGTGTGCAACCAAGAAAGGAGCGTCTAAGCTCGCAAAGGTTGTCGAAACGAAGATCAGAGCTATAAGAACAGAGACCAGAGCCTCCATTTTCAGATTCGCCATGGCCTATTTCGGAATCCTGAGCTTGGTAGGATCCCTAGATAAAAGAAATGCTGCAGAAACGAAAGATGCTAAGGTTTGTCCTTCCGGATAAAATCAGATCACAGAACGTTTTGCCTCTTCCGGTCAACATTTGACTGTATTTGATGAAAATACCCCTATATAGATTACGTTTTTTTTTTTTTGTTTCGAACAGTCGATCCAGTGGCCCTATGCTTGCAACTTTGTTGCGCACGTGTTATGTCTAGCAGTTTAGCCCAAGGTTTAAAGGAGGCCGTTTTAACGGTTAAACGGACTGGGGGCGTTACCGTTTAAATGGATTGAAACGGTCAGGGGCAAAAATGGAAAAAAAGGGCAAAATGGAATTAAACGGTTTTTAACGGTTTTAACGATTTTAACGGATTTTAACGGAAAAAAACAGAAAAAAGTGGCACTGAAATTCAAATTTTGAAAATTGAAAATTAAAAAAAATAAATAGAATTTAAATGATTTAAACGGAAATTAAACGGATTTTAACGGAATTAAACGGTTTTAATGGCTGTTTTCTTCACAAATTTTTTCGAAATTAAATGGCTGTTTAAACAATTTTAACAGCCGTTAAAACAAAAAAACGGCTGTTTTTTTCAAAATCGATAAAATGGGTTTAAACAGTTTAAACGGAAACGGGCTTGGGGCGTTACCGTTTAAATGGCCGTTTTTAAAACCATGGTTTAGCCTACCGCATGCGCACCAAAAAATAACCTGATTGGTTATCTCTTGCCATTAGATTTTAGGCCCGTTGAGAGTGATTCAAGCCATCGGATTCAAGCATTTTTATTGGTACTATATCCAATGGCAAGAAATCATCCATCAAGGTGATTTTTGGTGAGTATATGTACCAGAGGGTGGAATAAACATCCCTGCGTTAGTGGGCCCTGGCCCAGAAAAATGCATAAAGTAGGGCCATTGATCAACTGGATCGAAAGTGGCTGGTTCAAAAAAATGCCATACTTTACCTATTTTCTCATTGAGAGGTAAAAAGTTCAAAAAACGTGTCGTTTCTCTTTGCTGTTTTTTAATAAATCTTCACCCTATCAACAAAAAAAAAAACCTCAAACCCATGACATGTTTTTGCAGACCATGTATAGTATTGATGGCAGCCCAAGACCCTAGTTAGTATTTCCTCCAACGGAAAAAATTCGGGACATGAATAGTACGAATATAATCAGTTTTAAAATTTTTAAAATACTGTAAAAAAACAGCCAAATAAACGGGAAACGAAAAAAAAAAAAAATTTAAATAATTCATGTATGAAACGATTTAGTATAAAGAGTCCTGTGCCAAAAATTTGTGTGTATATAGACCAAACATTAGCTTGATTACTGCTTTATATCTGTCAAATTTTAATCTTTTTCATGGGTTGATTTTCAACCAAGAGATTGGATCATTATTTTGGGGTAGGTACAAGGATCCAAATTATCCAACGGCAAAAACTCACCAATCAGGCTGATTTTCAATCGAGATTGGAGATTTCCCGTATAAAAGAAAGTCAGGCCATTGATCACTAAGAATGTGTCAATGGAATGTTTCCCGCAGGTGTCAAATTTGAAGTATTATTGGAAAGTTTTATTGAAAAAACTGAAAATATGTGTTTTAATCGATTTTAGAGAAAAACGGCAAATAATTAATACAGTTCAATGTGTACGGTCATTTAAAATATATTTTTTTTTAATTAAAAAAAAACTTACTACTCAAGTATAATATACGTATAATATGTAGAATTACTAACTAGGCCCAAGACCCAAAGTTGGAAGTTCAAAGAAGCTGGTGAGTTAACGACAAGAGACCTAGCAAACGAAGCACTATAACTATAACAATTCTAAGGTAGCCAAATTCTCAACAGGTAAGTTTTGACCCGCATCACTTTAATTGTCTTTTTTTCTTGTTTTTGAAACCGTGGGTAAACGGGCTTAGAGCACCCGACGAATCCCCCGAGGCACGATAGCCACCCCTTTCCACATGTGCCGGAGTGCATTGAGAGAATTAATGTGGACTGAGCTACTTATTACCCTACTCTTTCCAGGGGTGGCCCCAAGGAGAGTGGAACTCAGAACCTCCTACTTTATTGAGTGGAGTCTTGGCCACTTGCACTCAACCCTTGGGGTTTTATTTGTCTCTCTTCCCTTCAGCTCTAGTGCCAGCCAAAAGTTCTTGTCTTGCTTGATTAACATTGAATGTGGTAGGGCGGGCCCTAATAAATACTTTTCGGTAACCCGCATTTGCTAGTATTGGTGGAGATGCCCCTTTCGTATGCAAGTGCTAAATCGCAAACGTAGATCATGACTGACGCGCAAACATCCCCATAGCACCATGAAAATGCTTATTCTGACCCTTCTGCTCATTTTCACTTAAATTTCATTGAGGACATGAAGGGAGCCAATGTTCACCATTTTTAAATAATCGAGATTACTAACACAGAAAGTCGTAAAAGTTTGTATCCTTCCACATTCATTTCCATTTAAATTGGCATTTTTCATCAAGAAACTCGATTCCATTTCTGTTTCTCGTTTCTTAGGAAACCCTTTTGGAAACTCCTTTTTTAAATGGATAAGAAGTTCTTTTCCCAACTCTCTCTCTCCTTTTTAAATGGATAAAAAGCTCTCTCTCTCTCTCTCAATGAACCCCAAAAGATTTATTACTAAGATTCCACCTAAAATACCTCTTTTTGTTGATTTGTCTACAACTGATAAATCAACTTGTTTACTTTAACCATCATGTCCTATCATTGCCGAACAAAATATAAATTAATAAACTAACCATGTCTCACCTTATTTTTGGTGATTATCAAAATATAGGGGTTTTAGTTTAACAAAGGGTATAGATACTACATAGATTTACGGACCCCGATCAATAGGTACTTAATGTTTTCCATGTCATTTCCTATTTCCCATGTCGTAGAGAAATCTTTAGGTGTTTCACGTATCATTTCTTGCACCATGTTTTCCGTTTGGGTGTAACTAACAATAATACTAGCCGGCGCTCTTAACTGTCCAAGCACGAGTGAAAACTTGGATCAATAAAATCTAAAAGGTCGTGATTCTATAATAAGTGGAGAGGCTATTGGAGTGTGCTGTTTGGTTCTACAGCCAGCATTCCTCATCTGTAATCCGTTGGACCCATGGACCCTTTGATATACATAATTAAACCTCCCTCTAACAGCTTTAAAGCTTTTAGAGTAAAGTGGTTATCAACATGGTATCATAGCAGAAGGTCCCAATAAGTCATAGGTTCGAGTCTTGGTAAAGTGCTAAGGGGGCGTGTTATTGGAGTGTGTTGTTTGGCTTTATAACTAGCACTCTGCCTCTATTAGACCCGTGGACCCTTTGATATACATAGTTACGCCTCCCTCTAACAGCTTAAAATTTTAGAGTAAAGTGGTTGTAACAGTTAGGAATCTTGAGATCATCTGAATATAATGAAATTTGAAGGTATTGCCATTCAAGAGGTGGCCCACCACCACTACTTAATTCAGTCACATTGATTCAAACAAACAACACTTTTCCAATGTAGCCATGAAATATTTGACACTTTGATTTGATATTTTCTAGCATATTTCTAAATTAGGCATAGCGAGCATTGTACGATCCTTATCACAGCATGCCGCTTCGATGTCTTGTCCTACTTTTCTTTGGGACTTCACAGAAGACTTGTAAGAAGTATTACAATGCCTTTTTCATGACATCGTGATCCTTGATCCAATGGCTTGGAAACCTTAGTAGTACTTTTCGGGTAGGATACATTAGAATTTTCAATATCTTAATCATGCTTGAGCAATTAAACAATGTGCCCAAATTTGGAAGTTACATATAACTAGGCAAATTCTTCTTATTCCCTTTTTTTTTTTTTTATTTGAACTAGCCCATAGGTAAAATCTGTAGGTATCACATCTCTCTTTATTGGAAGGCAACTAAGATTCTAATTCGACGGTATTCGTTTGAAGGGATCTGTGGGGTAAGTGCATAAATTAAATTATATTCTAACAACTTAAATAAGTGACGGGATATTAAAAGTGGTAGAGTGGCCTTGCTTTCACGATCCAGTAAAATTCAGCTTTGCGTTGCACTTTTTACTTGCCTAGCTTACAACATTTGAACTTTATGAAAATCTCTATAGTGAAAATCAATGAACTGGCAGTAAATATGCAAACAAACATTAGAGGGATTGAGAAGCACAAAGCATGCACATAAACTAGTTCATGCATCCATACATCTATCGATCGATGAGTACACATTGACCACTTCATGCTTGCAAACACACAATGTATGATGTTGTCGACGTTGATGAGATGGTGAATGTCCGATTCCCTTATATTATGAGTAGAAATTATATTATCGTGCAATAAATTGTATCTCTTTCCTTTTCTCTACAAAATTTCACCTTATCAAAAAAAAAAAAGTTATGTACCTTTCTAAGGCGTCTCTTTCAGAGGCTTATCCAACAAGATAACGCGGGCCGAGCTCGTGTCAAGGAAGAAAAGTAGGTCTAGCATGAGAGATAAGAGCCAGTCACGTTAGCCAAGGTGACCGCCTATGAACCACATAAGGTTTCTGGACATGATAGGTATGTAGGATACTCTTGGGAGGCTATAGGCAAGTCATCCTTGGCTACCAAACTAGACTCTTATCTTCATGTAAGATCCTCTCTTCCTCACAAATATCTACCACTGGGATGCCAATTCTTGGTTCTGAGACCCGCTATTTATAGAGAAGGTAGGGGTCAGACATCGGCTTCGGATCGCCACATAAATTTAGCCCATCAATTTGCCTTCCTCTCTAACTTTTTCTTAGACCCCTCATCCACTGACTTTCAATCCTCTATGGGTGTCCATATGGAATATATTCTCGTCATTTGCAGGGACCAATGTATGTGTTGACATTTGCCCCGTTCTCGATGTTTCTGATATGGCTCAATAATGAAGAAAGAATTTCAGTTTTTTGGTTAGGCAAGTTGCATTGAATCAGCTTATGTAACATGGGTTCATGTCAATAAAAATTAGTTTTTTAATATATAAAAAAGATAAAAATGAGGTTTTTTAGATCCTGTGATCTAATATGTGGGTCCACACTTGCTAACGACACAAATTAAAAGAAAATGAAGTAAGCTAGCTAATACACGTACCAAACATTGTTAAATATTGATATGCACAAATATTTGGCCAAGATAATATCCGTCTGGCTAAATATTTGCCATTGGAACTCTTTTTCCCACATACCAAACATGCCCTAAGATGAAAAAAATCTCAAAAAGAAATATTTGGATTTTAAAACCCTAATGAAGATGGATTGAGAGAGCTCTCCCATCCTTTTGCTCACTTTATGGGCTCATTATTCCAAGGCACCATCACTCATGTCACATGCCCACCCAAACAAAGTCAATGCCTACTAGCTGCACTAACAAAGTTTAGGTTCTGTCTAAATGATTTTTGATTCACATCATGCATTGAAGTTTTTTGGGGTTTTTCAAACCATACCAAATGAAATGTCAATAACACTATATACCAAGCTTCTTCTTCACTTAAAAAAGGCACCAAACATAACATCCCTTTATATCCGTTGGTCCTCGATGGGAATAAAAAGATAAGTTCCCTTACCTACATGGAATGGTGGTGAGTGTCCGTCTTCCAATGCCATTTCCAGGCCCACATACCATTACCTTTGTTAGCAATAAAGTGAATGCTTTAATTGAATTCCTTTTGGTCACAATTATACTTTTGAGTGTCTGATATAGCTAATCATAAGCTTATGTGACTTGGGCGAATCCTTCCCTAATTTTTTGCACTAAATAGAACTTTGTGTGTGTGGACCTTACAATTTCAAGACCCTATGATTTTGGACTACACGGTAACTCGTGTTAGCAGATGGTGTGTTCCCCTGCAAGTGTTGTCGCCTTTCTCCAATAGGTCAATCTTTTGGAGTAAATGGTTGTTTAAAATGGTATCAGAGATTTAAAGCCTGGAATGTCATGGGTTCAAGTCTCCAACGGGCATTTGGTGTTGTCTAAAATATGAGTCTTTGTGAGGTTGTATTTTAAACAGATGATCTTAACTACACAGCACAATCCTTTAATTTTGATCTTATATCGAAATATATATTAAACGTCGAGAAATACTTACAATCAAATCAATATTTAAATAATCAAAATGTCTTAACTCAAGGTATCTGATTAATGTGTTAGCTTTGGAGCAAGAACAGAGTGTTTTCTAGTTGCAGGGAGACGTGCCAATACGAGGTTGGGTATAGTTTCTAGTGGGGAGCTGGGAAAACAGGATCTCTAGTTCCAATCTCCACCTGTCCACTTATGTGTTTCTGACATTTATTTGTCATTCATGCCTCACTGGATCTGGCTTATATAACCAACTATGGTTCACATTATTAAAAGGCTAGGGGTTGTTATAAGGTCACCGGTGGTTGGACTCAAACGAGAACTGTGCAGCCCACATGGGGGAGCCCCTAGGGCTGACTTTGGGTGAGGATGATCTCCTCATCACTGGGATCATCCTAAAAAATAGACCATTCTGAAGCTTTTGATCCCACCAAATTTGCTCTTCAGAAAATGAATGGCTTAGAATGAAAAGCACATTTTGGTTCGGGTCAGAACACTCAGACTGGCCTCATTTTTTTTGGAGGATGATCTCAATGATGAGGAAATCACCCTTACCCAAAATCAGCCAAAGGGGCCCGATGTTGGCCCACAGCGTTCGATTTGAGTCAAGTGCGGTGGGACACTATAATTATCCAAAGGCTAAAACAGTGGTCAAAACAGGTCCAATCCTCACATCGTTATGAGAAAAAGAGTTGCTGGTCCCGGGGACCTTCAAACTTTGAAGGACCCCCTCCAAAAATGATAAAAAAAAGGTCCAATTAATCTTCCAAGGAGGTGTCTGGTGCCCACTATTGGGATGTAAATGGGTCACGAGACTCACACCTGAGCCCAGATTTCTTTAGATTTAAAATGGGCCATGGACCAGGCCTAGGCCCATCGATGTAACAACACAAAAAGTCCAGCTGAAAAACCCTCGCCAGTAGCGAGACTCGCGGTCGTGTATAATATAGCAAATGGTTTAGTATTGAATATTGAGAAGAGGTATTCCAGACTGACAATCCAATATTGAGACGTGGCAACGTTTGACCAACCCCTTACTGGACCTACACACCAAAACCCAGTCAAACGGCCCTAATAATGGAAAAATGTTAACGCCCCCAAACCGTTATACCATTATAGCAGCCCCTTTTAAACCTTGTTATAAACTATGCTAGTGACCGTCAATGCCATGTGGATCATATGTATTCCCCTTGAAGAAAAAAAATGTAACAGCTAAGTCCCATGTTCTTGGTGCTGTTGTTACGTGTGTGGGTTGTGCGTGGAATTTTGATTTCAGTGCCAACTAACTTGGTGTCAGTTATCGCGGTTTCTTGTTGTTAGTTTTAACTTGTTCTTTCAGACAGCATTTCTTATGACATGAGATTCTTTCCCATGTTCATTCATATTCTCCGGTAGTATTATTATTCAATAAAGCAGTTTTCATCGAATCATGACACTTTCCCATGTTCATTCATATTCTGGAATGAGGAATTTCTGAATCTGATAGGAGCGAAGAAGCTGTCATCCCTCTCTATATACCGTGTCCACGCCACGTATTTGGTTTTAAATCTTCTTTTATATCAGTATAATGTTATGGTATAACGGATTAGGGGCGTTAATGTTTTTCTGTTATAACGGATTGTAACACAGGACCAAAAATGAGAAAAATTGGAAATAAAGGATAAACGGATCCTCCCAAGGTCCTCCCAACTTCTGCACCGGCGAGACTTCAAAATCTTCTTTAACTTCTTTACCTTAATGAGACTCCAAGGTTTTCTAGACCTCCTCACCTAGGCGAAACTCGAAGATCTTTCCGATCTCTTAGCACATCTACTTGCCAAATGGTGTGGTGCAACTATCCCGAGACCGAGACCTTGACCTTGGCATAGGAATCCGACTTCTAGGTCAGAGATTGTACACAGATCCCGAGGTTCGATTTAATGCAAATCCTAAGGTCCGACTTCAACGCATGCGAATTTTTGCACTCACAAAAGGTCTCGAGATAGGTTGTTCTCTTGGGACAAAGAAATCGGGTGATTGCATCCACCTGATGTAGACTTCTATTGAGCGATTACTTTCTTTTCAAATCGAGGCTCGTGGGCCACCTCTTGGATGGAACATACGTCAAGCATTAACCCAATTTTTTGTATTTTTCTCGTGACCTTATTTTGGTTTAAAAAAAAAAATCAACAATCAATATCAGATCATATTAAATGTTATCTCTAGTCACCTTCAAATTGCCAAATCAACGACGCAAACTTGTAAGAGAGCCATTTTATGTGGTCCCTGAAGAAAGTCTTCTAATTACATAATGGGTCAGGCTCCGTTGACAGCCCTAAAATGACAGGATTCTGTACAGGACACCAAGGTTTAAAGGAGGCCGTTTTAACGGTTAAACGGACTGGGGGCGTTACCGTTTAAACCGTTAAAACGGATTGAAACGGCCAGGGGCAAAAATGGAAAAAAATGAAAAAAAATGGATTTTAACGGTTTTAACAGAAAGAAACGGAAAAAATGGTGCTGAAATTCAAATTTTGAAATTTAAAAATTAAAAAATATATAATTTAACGGATTTTAACGGAAATAAAACGGATTTTAACGGAATTAAACGGATTTAACGGATGTTTTTTCACAAAATTTTTTAGAATTAAACGGCTGTTTAAACGATTTTAACGGCCGTTAAAACAAAAAAAAAAATGCCATTTTTTTCAAAACCGTTAAAACATGTTTAAACGGAAACGGGCTTGGGGCGTTACTGTTTAAACAGCCGTTAAAACCATTTAAACGGCCATTTTTAAAACCATGCAGGACACAATATATGCCACGTGTCACACTCTTTGAGGACTCTGACTGTATGGATGTTTGTCCAATCCCTAGGTGGACCTACAAACCAAAATTCAGCCTGATTAGTGATTTCTAGACATTGGATTGGACTTATGTTCATGGGTTGATCTCAACTTTGGGAATTCTAACAGTATTTGAGGTACAAAGATCCAATGCTTAGAAATCACTAATCAGGCTGAATTTTGGTTTATAGCTCCACCTAGGGATTGGCCAAACATCCATATGGTCAGAGTCCTCTAAGAGTGCTCCACGTGGCACACATTTGTGTCCTGTACAGAATCCTGTCATTTTAGGACTGTCAAAGGAGCCCGATCCTTAAATAATTACTGGTAACACGAAGCTTTCGATAGAAGGTGACTCTTAACTACCATATGATCTCTTAAATGTGGAGTCTCAATCAAGTATTTGACTTGTTCATCAAATACTAAGAGCATCTCCAACAGGTCGTCATCCTGTTTCGACAAGCCAAAGTTGACGCAGAAACTGTCAAAATCATCCTCCAACAAGGTTGCTAACCCCCTCACCATTTTTAAGGGTTAGCTAAAACTTCTCTCCCCCCACCTCGTCAAATCTTTCCACTTTTTTGACACTTCTTGGAGATCTGTTCTCAACCCATGGGTGGTTGAATGCTTGGCCAAAAGTGAAAAAAAATGAATGTCAACTCAGCGCTATCAACCACCATTGGGTTCTTGGAATCCATGACCGGTCAGAAAAAAGGGGGTCCCCTCAGCCCAACATGGGATTTGAGCATTGTTTGGGGTACTCATATCCGAAGGATAGAAATCACTAATCAGGTTGATTTTTCGTATGTAGATCCACCTAGGGATGGCCCAAAACATCTATATGGCCATTATAATGGATATGGACCTCCCCCATTATGTTACATACCATTATTTTATGAAAAATTTGTTAAAAAAAAGCCTGTTATATTCCGTTATACATTTTACTGAAATTTTGAAATTCAAAATTTGAATTTTAGATCCATTTTTTCAGCTATTTTTCATTTTTTTTTCCCACTTTTGGTCATATGCGTTACAATCTGTTATAACGGAAAAAATGGTAACACCCCCAATCCGTTATAACAGCCACTTTTATAATGGTATAACAGATTGGGGGTGTTGCTGTTTATTCCGTTATAACAGAACGTAACACACATGACCAAAAATGGGAAAAAATGGAAATAACAGAAATAATGGGCTTTTTTTTAACAAAATTTTCCCTCGTTGTAAGTTATAACAGCTGTTATTTAAAAAAAAATTGTTCCTTATAACAAAAATAAGGGTTGTTATTTTCTGAACGTTAAAACAGTATATAACATAATGAGGGAGGACCGTTTATACCGGTTTTATTTTTGTTATAAAACATCCATGTGGTCAGTGGGCCCAGGTGGCAGCGTTAAGCTACAACATGTTACATTGCCACTCTTTAAGAAATACCATGTGGCACACTCTTATGGGCCCACAAATACATGCATGTTTGACCTATACACCAAAAATCATTTTAATTGGTGATTTTAGCCGTTGGACATTTTGAAAGGGATAATTTCTGGCCATTGGATTTTAATTTTTTTTATTACTAAATCTAGCTGCTGAAGATCACCAATGAAACTTACTTTTGGTGCATTGGTCCACCTAGCGTGGGCCAAAAATCCATAAGGTCTGTGGGCCACAAGAGGGGACAAATTTAGTATGCAAACATTGTCAGTACTGTTGGATGTCCCTTGAAAAATGTGTTATTTCAATATTTTCAAAAAAATATATTTATAAATTAAAAACACGTTTTTCAATGAGCATTCAATGATGGATACGCATAAAGAGTGCTTCATGTGGCATTTTAGGGGAAACAAATATTTCTTCTACTTTAATATCTTCTCTGCCATAAATCAACTAAAAATATTAAAAGGCTACTTTTGTTTTTTGATAGTTATAGTCGTTTGTTTAAAATATTTTTTGTTTGAACCATGGTTTAAAATAACGCCGTTTAAACGGTTTTAACGGCCGTTTAAACGGTAATGCCCCAATCCTATTACATTAAAAACCGTTAAAACCCGATTTGATGCTTAGTAACTAACGGCCATTAAAATCATTTTAACAGCCATTAAAATCTATTTTTCCAATGTCTTCCATTTTTGCCCGTCCATTATAATCCGTTTTAACGGTAACGCCCCCAGTCCGTTATACCATTAAAACGGCCTCCTTTAAACCTTGGTTTGAACAATAAAACAAAAAGAAGCCAGCCATGGACACACAAAGTGATTGTTACAAGGTCACTTTGCTTTACATATCGTGATCCATAAAGTTTTGACATGAAACATCAGTTTCTTGAGATAAAATAATATATAAATTTGACGCTATTATATGATTAGTACAGGGATTGGTCAATGGTTCTTTGCTCATTGAGATGCCTAGTTGTTAAATTCAGGTATAGTAAAAGTTTGAGTATAACTCGATTCCGAGCTTAAAAAATTTGAACAATAATTCGGTAAAAAACGACAAAAGTTCATAATTGTATTTATTTATGTTTACTCCGTTTATAATCCAAAAATTCTTTGTTAAAAATTTACAACCAGATTATAAAGTATGAAGACATAGAAAGGATTAAAGTTTAGGACTATTGAGAGGTACCCTTACTTGACTAGTGAAAAAATGGTTAATCTGACTTTGTGTGGGACCGTATACTATAATTAAATTATAAATTAAAATTGGAGTGTGAACTGTAAAGTATGAGAGAGACTAGAGTTGCAGGTTTGATTATTGTGATGTGGTCATATGGGTCCAACAATAAGAGAGAGAGAGAAAGAGAAGCAGTACTAACTTGATCCACAGTCGGCACCTGTGTAGACTAGAGTTGTAGCTTGCAGGTACTAGGTAGACTCATGAAATGGGGGCTGCGGATTGACGGAGGTGGGACGAGGGAGAAAAACAAGAGCAAAAGGTATTGATAGAACTTGTAGGAACTATCTAGGGTTTTTTATTTTAATTAACTTTTTTTCATTGTTTTGCAACCCAATTAAATCGGCCGAATTAATCGTTAAAAGTTGTATTCACGTTTTATTTGTGAACTCCTGTAAAATCATAAATTATTCATATACTTTTTATGTGTTTATCAGTATAGTACAAGTACCACCTAAAAATGATTAATTGGCGAATTTAACAACTAGGGTTTTATGTTCCTCGCGAACTTCAAACTCCTCCCAAAATGCCATGTAGAGCACTCTTTCGAGCCCAAGGCCGTTATACAACGGATTAAAGGTGTTATCGTTTTTTCGTTACAAAAGATTACAAGGCGTAGGGGTAAAAAAAAAATAAAAAAAAAAACCAGAGAAAACGATACTAAATATTCAAATTTTCAATAAAACTTATAACGAAAAATAAGGGCATTTTTTTTTAACAATTTTTCAGAAACAATGGTCGTTGTTTTCAGCATAATGAGCGTTATTTTAAAAAAAAAATGGCATAACGAAATGGATGGGGTCCGAATCCGTTATAACAGCCGTTATTTTCGTTGTAACGTTTTTGAAATCACGGTTTGTTCCACCTCCTGAGGATGCACGCATTCAGTTTAAGTGATTTCTAGCTTTCGTATTTAAGCATAAAAAATCAGTTTAATAGGGTGATTTCTGACCGTCAGATTTAAACATTTTTTAATGCTTAAGAGTTAAAACTAAATTCTGGAAATCGTGATCAAGATGATTTATATAATGTCCATAAAGCCAGTGGGCCCAAGTATTATCCACGTGGCACTTTGAGAGGGAGTAGACTTCAAATTTTGAAGTCCCAGGGGAAAGCGATCCATTTTTCTTTTCTCTGTCACTATATCCTTTTCGATGGACGAAGACAGCAAACTTGAGATTTCCAGCTTTCAGTCGAACCTCCCTCCCGCCTTTTACTGTTCCCGGGTAAAGAGGAGGTGGATGACGTACGCCGTCTTTTCTCTCGAGGCAAAAAGACAAAAATGCCCTTACATTTCAATTTTAAATTGATTCTTTACGCTCAAATTATTATAATAAAAGAGTCCGCGGGATACAGATTTTTGTTAACAAGTATTTTAAGGGTACTCTCGTCTTTTCAAAGACAAGTCCAGAGTAAAACTTTGATGACTGGGCCCTGTCATCAAAGGAGATGACAGGACTGCACTTAGCTAAGACTACTCACACACATTTCAAAGAAATCCAACGCTTTGATCAAACGGATGATGTACTACAGAATCGTCCTAGGGACGATACTAAAATCTTCCACTCCATAAATTGCATATTTTGGAGTATATCATGTGTCCTGTCGTTGCCCAAGCGCCCAACACGGCAACACAGCCTAGTCGTCGTCTCTCTCTACTATAGGCCCCGAAACCAGAAATCCGCCATGAAAATACCAGAAAACCACCATCTCCATCTCTCAAACCAGCTTCTTTCCTCCCTAATGGAGGAAATCTGTCTCATTCAGACATTCAAAGGAAAATGGTCTGTAATAAAAAACAGACTCAACGAGCTCCAAACTCAACTCAAAGATCTATCTGATTTCCCTAATATCACTTCCAATCCTCTCTCTTGCGAACTCTTACAGTTTATCTCTCAAACCCTCACTGACGCTCTCGCGCTTGCAATGAAGTGCAGAAATCCTAATCTATCTGCAGGGAAGCTCAGGACGCAGAGCGATATTGATTCGATTGCAGCGCAGCTCGATCAGCATGTCAAAGACAGTGAGCTTTTGATCAGGAGTGGTGTTCTTCAAGAGAGTATTGCTGGTTTGACGGAGACGACGAGTTCGAAGAGGGAAGCGATCCTAGTCGAAGCGAGGAATTTGATAACTCGTTTGCAGATCGGGAATCCCGAGTCGAAGAACGCTCCGATGGATTTGATGCTAAGTTTGCTTCAGGAGGATGACAAAAACGTGTTAATCGCCGTTGCGCAGGGTGCGGTACCGGTGCTCGTTCGGTTGCTAGATTCGAGCTGTGTGGAGATTAAAGAGAAAGCCGTCTTGGCGATTTCTTGGGTTTCTATGGTGGATAGCAGCAAGAATGCTTTGGTTGCTGAGGGAATTTTTCTTTTAAATCATCTTCTTCGGGTTCTCGAATCAGGAAGTGGTTTTGCGAAGGAGAAGGCTTGTATTGCTCTTCAAGCTCTCAGTTTTTCGAAGGAGAACGCTAGAGCAATAGGGTCTAGGGGTGGAATTTCTTCTCTTCTGGAGATTTGCCAGGCCGGAACACCCGCTTCTCAGGCTGTCGCAGCCGGAGTGCTGAGAAATCTCTCCGGATTTCCTGAAATCGTAAAGAATTTTTTTGAGGAAAACGCGGTTCCGGTCCTCATCGGGCTTTCAGCTTCAGGGACTTCGGTGGCACGAGAAAATTCAATCGGATGTTTGTGTAATTTAGTATTGGAAGATGAAAGCATGAAGCTCTTGGTTGTTACGGAAGGTGGGATTGAGTGTCTGAAGAATTTCTGGGACGCAGCTTCCATGGCTCATAGTCTCGAGGTCGCAGTGGGATTTTTAAGGAACTTAGCTTCTTACAGGCCTATTGCTGAAGTTCTTAGTTGGGACGGTTTTATACCTCGGCTAGTTGGGGTACTGAGTTGTGGGGTGTCCAGTGTGAGAATTGCCACGGCCAGAGCTGTTTGTGAGCTGGGTTTCAGCACGAAGACAAGGAAAGAGATAGGAGAATCTGGGTGTATTCCTCCTTTGATTGCGATGTTGGACTCAAAGGCAGTCGAAGAGAAAGAAGCGGCTGCAAAGGCATTGTTTTCTCTTATGCAGTATGCGGGTAACAGAAGAATTTTTAGGAAGGAAGAGAGAGGGATAGTGGGTACAGTTCAGCTTCTAGATCCTTCGATACCGAATTTGGAGAAGAAATACCCAATGTCTATTTTGCTTTCGATCTCACAGTCTGAAAAGTGTAGGAAACAGATGGTAGCTGCAGGGGTTTGTGCATACTTGCATAAACTCATTGATATGGAGATTGATGGTGCTAAGAAGCTTCTGGAAAGCTTGGGTCGGGGTAAGATATGGGGTGTGTTTGCCAGGACATGACAGAAGAAAGAAATCTAGAAATGGATAATTTGCAAAGCTGCTTCAAGGTTCTATTTTTAACAGAGAGCTTGGGATCTTCTATCGATCTGTATGTACAATCTTTATGTCTTCATCTGATCATTCTTTCTGCTTCTTTGTTCTTTTGCATAATGTTCTTACCTGAATTGCTAATGTATACTCCATTGTAGAGAATCTTGGTTTGGTGACCAACTAGATTTGAGCTTGTTTTTCTCCATGAAACCCAATAAATTAAGAATGCTGTTTCTTCTCCAAGCTCATGCCTTTCATGTACCATGTCTTAGACTGTATGGAGGACACAATTGACGTTTTTCTTTTGCTTTTTTTGGTCTGATGCTTGATAAGTTAATTGATGTTCTTGTATTCATCTAAATCATGTCGCTATTAGAGGCCAAAAAATAGGAAATTTACAAATGTGTTCTAGTCTATATCTATCTTCTTTTGCTGTATGTCTTCTCCTACTCTCTCTTTGTAGGCCCAAATTGTTTGTTGGTGGTTGTGATACACCATTCTGTTAATCAAGAGGACAGAATTCCTCTTCTAGAGTACTCCATTGCACCAATATAGGGAAGATATAGCAATGATGGTGTTATCGTGCTTCATGGACTCTTTTTTCGTGTCTGATGCTTATGTTTTCTTCATGTTCTTGTATGAGAATGCCAAAGTCACGAATGAGAGGACTAGGTAATTTACTCTTTGAAGTTGTTCCCTGTTTCTTTCTAACACTCACTAATAAGGAATTAACCATGTTGGGTGCTGTGGAGGATGGACACAGCATCACAATTGCTGGGTTCCATATTAGCGTTCTCCACTTCTCCTAGGTCAAAAGTTAACCTTTTTACTGTTGAAAGGAAGGTGCTGGATCTGAGAGTTACAGTCTTCCGAATGGTTGGTATTTTGACTGATGATGTGTCTTAGGTGATACTGCTGCAAAGGCGTGTATTTTGTCTTCCCAGTGCCCCAACATCATACATTTTTGCCAGTTTGTTTACATCAAGAGGGAGAACAAACCAGACAAAATCTGTAGTTATGTTCCATTGTGACAATAATCAAGTTAAGAGACAGAGTAGTTCACAATTACAGATCTCAGATGCTGCTTTGTTGAAGTTGATTTCCTGGCAAACTTTGGTGAAGCCAGAGAAGCATCCCATCTATGTAGTGGGTTCTGGCATAAACTACCATTATAAGGCCTCAGAACATTTGCTGAAATGAAGGGATTGCTCCACCTCTTGTTGCTTTTGGTGAAAACTAAGATGTTAATAACGGATCATTGTTTTTCAGATCCATAGGAGATGGAAATCTCAGTTTGGAGAAGCTTCTGAATTTTGCTGCGGGGATTTTTTTCTTCTGCTTTTTCAAGGCTCGCCCATGCTAGGCATGTTTGTGATATAGATGTTCATCTCCACTAATTGTCCAATGTAAACGAGGATATGTGTCACTTGGGTGTGCCAAGTAGATCAATGGGCTAAAGGAACCAAGAGGTTTAAAGTAGTGGCTTAAATGATTGAATCTATCAAAGGGCTTTTGATTTTGTGTATAGGTGGGAGGCCATGTTATGTAGAGGTGATTAGGCTTCTTAGGTTTTTCCTTTCCTTCGTTTCTTTTCTGTTTAGGTCTTCTCGTCCTCTGTCTCCGCTTTCTGCAGGCTTCAATAAAATTATACTTGTCATAGAAAAAAAGAAGCATGGACCGGACCCACATTGAAGAGGATAAAGAAGAAAAGGCAGTTGACTCAGGAGGTTGGGTAAAGCCTACTTGGCAGAGAAGGGAGACCCAAGGGATAGATAGCTAATGAATGAGCTTAAGACCACAAGAAGCAACCTGGAGGATCTATTTGGGGAGTGAATGGGGGAGAACAGTTGGGAGTTGCGGGAGATTGATTTACATCTTGAACACCAGGGGAAGCAGGAAAAGATTAATGTTTTTTGTTGACAAACTTTCATGGGTATAAAAGTTTATTTATAGGGTTTTGGGGGGTATTCTCTCTTCCAATCCGAAAATTCCAAACTCTTTCTAATCACCGAATCATTTTCGTTGGACCCAAAACCCCACCTTCTTCTGTGTGTTTATATCTTCTGCAGTCCTCCAAAACTACCCGCCAATCTTTCCTACTGCTGTAGCTTAGAGAAGGATATGTGTTTTTCCATTTCTGATCCATCTTAAACAAGCAGAACGTTATTTTTGTTTGAAGAAGATGAGACTGAAGACATTCTACGCAAGAAAGATAATGGTTTTCCATCCGTCATCTTGTGGTCATCAATTTGCTAGGGATGTAATGTACATTTAAATTCTCATTCAGTTTATCTCTTCTGCAATCTCCAAAACTACCCTACCAGTCTTTCCAACTGCTGGAGCTTAGAGAAGGATCGGCGTTCGGTGTTCGGTGTTCTTACATTTCCGATCCATCTTCCAAACAGAAGATTATGGTCAACTGACTAACCTAATAGAAAATTCTTATTTTTGCACCATTTGTTTGAAGCTGATATTGAAGCCATTCTTATGCAAGGTTCTTTTCCATCTGTCATTTTCTGATCTTAGGGCGTGTTTGATTGCCAAGTGGGAAAATTACATTTTCCTTGGAAAACACAAGTGTCCATTGTTAGATAGCCATTTTAAATCTGTATAATTTTCCCTACCTAGCCATTTAGATCTGTATAATTTTTCCTACTAAGCCCGGAATTCATTTCCCATCCAAATAGGTGAGAATTCATTGACACCTGAAAATACGCTTTTATTTTCTCACATGATTAAAATATGTGTTCTCAATTGCAATCAATCAGCTATTTAAGACATTTCCCATATGTCTTTTCTCGTGAAAGTTTTCTGTACAATCAAACATTTCCCCATATGTAATGTACGTTTAAATACTCTTTCAGTTTATATATATATATATAACAAAACAGGGAAGTTGTCTCCCCCTCTTATATGTTTCAACAAAGAAGGGCCAAGGTCTTATCTCCAAAATAGACAGTGGATCTCAGCCACTCACACCCGATTTTGGCAAACACTTTGTTGGAGAGTGTCGTGGGCATAGGCCACCCACTTTCTATATAACAAAACAGGACGGTTGTCTCCCCCTCTTATCCGGCTTCATAAAGGATGGCCAATATCTTTTCACACCAAATGGACAGTGGATCTCAGCCACTCACAACTAATTTTGACAAACGCTTTGTCGATGAGTGCCGTGGGCACGGGTCACCTACTATTTACCTACATATAAGGAATGAAATGGGTTGGATTTACATATAGCCCAACGGTCAAGCTTAGGAGCACCACTTCTTATGCCTCAAGAGGGGTGTTACTGTTAAAACGGATTGAAACGGCCAGGGGCAAAAATGGAAAAAATAGATTTTAACAGATTTTAATGATTGTAACGGAAAAAAGTGGTGCTGAAATTCAAAATTTAAAAATTTGTAATTTGAAAATTTAAAATTTAAAAAAAAAAATAGAATTGAACGAAAATTTAATGGTTTTCTTATACCCCTCTTATCTTATATGGCTTCAATAATGAGTGGCTGAGATCCACTATGCTTCATATCGATGGCTGAGATTAACTCCCACCCGATTTTGACAAACACTTTGTCGGAAAGTGCCGCGAGCGCGGGCCCACCCACGCATATATCAAGACAACTCAGTTGTATTCTCTTATCTTATCCATTCATCTAATGTGGATGGTTAGTTAAAGAGTGGTTGAGATCAAATCTATCTATCTAATGTGGACGGTTATATAAAGAGTGGTTGAGTTCAAATCCATCGATCTAATGTGGACGATTAGATTTCAACCACTCAACCTGCCTCATTTGACCTCAATTTATTCAAAATTTAAATTTCAACACCGTTATTTTTTGTTATTTTCTCATTTCTCCCTCCGTGCGTTACAATCCGTTATAAGTTATAACAGCCTTTATAATGGAAAAAATGGTAACTCTCCAGTCAATTATACCGTTTGAGTGCCGAAGGCACCCAATTTTTGCAAACGCTTTTGTCGGAGAGTGCCGTGGCATGGGCCATTTACTATTCTATATAACAAAACACATTGGTTGTCTCCCTACTTATAACTCCTCTTATAAGCATCAACAAAGAAGGGCCGAGATCTAATCCTCCCCCAAATGGACCGTGGATCTCCGTCACTCACCTGATTTTGGCAAATTCTTTGTCGAGGAGTGCCGATGGCACGGGGCACCCACTAGTATATAACAAGACAGGGAAGTTGTCTCCCCACTTATACCCCCTCTTATCTGTTTCAACAAAGAAGGGCCGAGATCTTATCCCCCAAATGGACGGTGGATTAGTGGTGTCAATTTTACCCATTTAATTGGAACCGAATCTGAACCGGAACTGAAAACACCGGTTCCGGTTCCACATTTTTAGGAACCGATTAAAAAGTAACTGGAACCGGAACTAGAATTGAACTGAAAATAATGGTTTCGGTTCTGGGTAGTCTAATATGGAATCGAAATCGATAAGAACCGGTACCAATGTATAAATATAGTGTAAAAATTCTTATATTCTCAAGATTTGGCCCATTATACCCGGAACCGGAACCGACAGAAATACATAATCGGTTCCGGTTCCGGATCCATCACTTTGAGAACCGGAACCGTTAAGGAACCGAACCGATAAGAATTGGAACCGATTGTTCCGGTTTTGGCCACCTTAGGAACCGAACCGGAACCGACCCGTTGACACCCCTACGGTGGATCTCAGCCACTCACACCTGATTTTGACAAATGCTTTGACGGGGAGTGTCGAGGGCACGGGCCACCCACTATCAATATAACAAGTGACTGTGGTTTTCTTATGCTCCCTCTTATCTTATACTAGTGGGTGCCCCGTGCCATCGGCACTCCTCGACCAAGAATTTGCCAAAATCAAGTGAGTGGCGGAGATCAATCGTCCATTTTGGGGAGGATTAGATCTCGGCCCTTCTTTGTTGATGCTTATAAGAGGAGGTATAAGTAGGGAGACAACCAATGTGTTTTGTTATATAGAATAGTAAATGGACAATGCCCACGGCACTTTCTGACAAAAGCGTTTTCAAAAATTGGGTGCCTTCGGCACTTAAACGGTATAACGGACTCGGGGTGTTATCGTTTTTTCCATTACAACGGCTGTTATAACAGATTGTAACGCATAGAGGGAGAAATGAGAAAATAACAGAGATAACAAAAAACAACAGTGTTGAAATTCAAACTTTGAATAAATTAAGGTCAAATGAGGTAGATTGAGTGGCTGAAATCTAATCGCCCACATTAGATCGACAGATTTGATCTCAAGCACTCTTTGTCTAACCATCCACATTAGATGGATGGATAAGATAAGAGAATACAACTGAGTTGTCTTGTTATATGCGTGGGCGGCCCGTGCCCGCGGCACTTTCCGACAAAGTGTTTGTCAAAATCGGGTGGGAGTTAATCTCAACCATCAATATGAAGCATAGTGGATCTCAGCCACTCATTATTGAAGCCATATATGATAAGAGGAGGTATGAGAAAACCACAGTCACTTGTTATATTGATAGTGGGTGGCCTGTGCCCTCAGCACTCCCTGTCAAAGCATTTGCCAAAAATCATGTGTGAGTGGCTGAGATCCACCGTCCATTTGGGAGATAAGATCTCGGCCCTTCTTTGTTGAAACAGATAAGAGGGGGTATAAGTGGGGAGAAAACTTCCCTGTTTTGTAATATAGAGTAGTGGGTGCCTCGTGCCATCGGCACTCCTCGACAAAGAATTTGCCCAAATCAGGTGAGTGGCGGAGATCCACCGTCCATTTGGGGAGGATTAGATCTCGGCCCTTCTTTGTTGGTGCTTATAAGAGGAGGTATAAGTAGGGAGACAACTAAATTGTTTTGTTATATATAATAGTAAATGGCCCGTGCCTACGGCACTCGAACTCCGACAAAAGCGTTTGCAAAAATTGGGTGCCTTCGGCACTAAAACGGTATAACGGACTGAGGCGTTACCATTTTTTACATTATAACGGATTGTAACGCATAGAGGGGGAAATGAGAAAATAACAAAAAATAATGGTGTTGAAATTCAAATTTTGAATAAATTGAGGTCAAATGAGGCGGATTGAGTGGTTGAAATCTAACCGTCCACATTAGATCGATGGATTTGATCTCAACCACTCTTTATCTAACCGTCCACATTAGATCGATGGATAAGATAAGAGAATACAACTGAGTTGTCTTGTTATATGCGTGGGTGGCCCGTGCCCGCGGTACTTTCCAACAAAGTGTTTGTCAAAATCGGATGGGAGTTAATCTCAGCCATCGATATGAAGCATAGTGGATCTCAGCCACTCATTATTGAAGCCATATAAGATAAGAGGGGTATAAGACAACCACTGTCAGTTGTTATATAGATTGCTTCAATAATGAGTGGCTGAGATCCACTATGCTTCATATCGACGGCTGAGATTAACTCCCACCTGATTTTGACAAACACTTCGTCGGAAAGTACCGCGGGCACGAGCCACCCACGCATATAACAAGAAAACTCAGTTGTATTCTCTTATCTTATCCATACATCTAATGTGGACGGTTAGATAAAGAGTGGTTAAGATCAAATCCATCGATCTAATGTGGACGGTTAGATTTCAGCCACTCAATTTATTCAAAATTTAAAATTTTCAACACCGTTATTTTTTGTTATTTCTATTATTTTCCCATTTCTCCCTATGTGCATTACAATCCATTATAATGGAAAAAATGGTAACGCCCCTGTCCGTTATACCATTTGAGTGCCAAAGGCACCCAATTTTTGCAGTGCCGTGGGCACGGGCCATTTACTAGTATATATAGCATGGTTTTGCAGATTTCGTAGCCCATCTAGATTAGGAACGCACATGGGCCTGGTAGGGGCCAATGTCAAATATATAATTATATTTGTTTCTAGTGTCGTGTTGTAACAGAATATGATGATTTTATCATAGGATGCAATGCACGTAAAATATCATCGAAGCAAGATCGCTGTTTTTTTCTTAGAAAAACTAGGAAATGAATCTTGTAGTATTAGCAAAATATTAATTTCCAACAATTTAAAACATCGATCAAAGATCCAAATGATTGAAATCACTAATCAGGCTGATTTTTGGTATGTAGGTCAATCGTAACAACTGGTTCAGGTTGAGCCCGCCCAAGTTGCAGCCCTACTATATATATATATATAAAGGTGGGGCTTGGGCTTGGGCTTGGGCTGGGTCAAGTTGCCCTAGGCTCATCCGAGCCCAACCTGAGCAGTAGAAATGCCAGGCCAAGGTTGGGTTAGGCCCATGATCTAAACATCATGGATCACGAGGCCAATCAGGAAGGTCGGTGAAATCCCCTTCAAAGGGTCTGTTTGCAATCTGTGGGGCCCATAAATGATTGCGCACTGGATTTTTGCACCTTTTTAGGGTTTGATATGCTCTGCAAATGGGAAAATTTCATGTGTGCTGCACATGATGAGTATTGTTACACGTGCACACTAAGAACGCATCAAATATGTGGGCCCCATACATCATAGACTAGATTGGTCCATATGCACCAAGGTGAGTCACACATGCATAGAGGTGTGCATCCCAAGGTGGGTCCCGCATGTATCAAGATGGGACTTGTGAACCCACCAGTCACCACAACCGGCAAGGTGGGCTCCACATGCACCAAAGTGGGTTCCACATAGATAGAGGTGAGAATCCCGATGTGGGTCTCGCACGTATTAAGATGGGGTCTGAAATGCACCACAAAGAGCAATGTGGGCCGCATAATTCATGTGGATCCCACAAGCTTTGAGGTGCCCACTCTAAGTTACCTTGTTCTGGGTCCATTGTACGGGTGATCAAATGCACACTCGAATTTTTCCTATTTGCATGTCCAAATGTGCGGATTTGGCCTGCACGTGCAAATGAAATTCCAAAGGCACTTAAAATCCATGTGCGTGGCCCGTTTACACGCTCCAAACACACCCAGTTTAAATTATAAAAAGTTCGTCCCTATGAGCCACATGGCACCCTATTAGAGACCACTGGCCGTATGGATGTTTCGTTTGAAATCACTAATTAGGCTGATTTGTTGTTTGTAGGTCCACCTAGGGATTGTCCAAACATCCATGCGGTAAGCGTCCTCTAAAAAAGTGCCACGTGGCTCATATTTTGGGCGGTCAGTGACCGTCGCCGGTCGGCCAAATTTTACTACCACTCTCGCAAAGTGACGCACGCGCTTACGCGGCGCGAGAGGTTTGCAGTGTTCAAATGATACCATGTCCTTTTAAGCTACACAATTGCCAATCTTATCTTACTTTACGTGACGAAAGGAGCAGAACTTTGCTGACCGGCCGCAATATGAACCACGTGGCTTGATTTCCAAGTGTAGGATTGGAGTCGTTTTCATGTGTTGATTGAGCATTATTTGGGTTACAAAGATCCGAAGGATTGAAATCACTAATCAGGCTTATTCTTGGTTTGTAGGTCCACCTAATGATTTTGGTCGGTCAGCAAGATTTGTTATGACAAAAGTACCCTGTTATCATTCAGAAAGGACAACTCTTTTTTAATAGATGCTTTCATCCAATGTACTGTCTTCTTGATGGATGAACAGAAAAGCATAAAGGGTCGGGATCGGGATACAGAGGATGAAAACGACTTTGACACCTAAGCGAAGGAACCGTGGATCTATCAAGATCCGACGGCCTTCCTTCTCGGCCTTTTCAACATAGCAGCCGAGCCAAACCGTTTGAAGCGAGTAAAACTTGTGTCACAAGATGTTGTGACGGAAGCCGGTCACAGCATTCAATACGAGCCACGTGGCATACTATTAGAGGACAATGACCGTATGGATGTTTGGCCAGTCCCTCGGTGGACCGGTACATAAACAATCAGCTTGATTAGTGATTTCTAACCGATTCGATTGAAGTTATTCTAATTGGTTGATTTTAACGGTAGGAAATTGAACATTATTGAGCATTATTTGGGTGCAAAACTCCGAAGGTTTTAAATCACTAATCAGGCTGATTTTTGTTTTGTAGGTCCACCGAGGGACCGGACAAACATCCATACGGTCAGGGCCCTTTGATCGTGTGCCACGTGGCTCGTATTGAGTGCTGTTACCGGCTTCCGTCACAACATCTTGTGACACAAGTTTTATTCGTTTGAAGCCAATTGCACTGTCAGTCTTGCACATCCCATCCCATCACCCCATCACGTCTCCTCCTCTTCTCCTGCTCAAATCTCTTCTTTTCTGCATACGAGTAAAGCTTAAGTCACAGCGCTTTTGTTACACGAACGGTACGAGCCACGTGGCATACTTTTAGTGGACGCTGACTGTACAGATGTTTGGCCAGTCTGCACACCAAAAAAATCAGCCTTAGTAGTGATTTACAACCTTTGGATCTTTGTACCGACTCTTAGTGGACGCTGACTATGGATCCTGTTTGACCAGTCCCTCCAAGAACCTGCAAACCAAAAATCAGCCTGATTAGTGATTTATAGGCTTTGATTTGGAATTATTTTCATGGGCTGATCTCAACTGTAGGAATTTGAGGAGCATTTGAGGTACAAAGATGCAACACTTATAAATCATTAATCAGGCTGATTTTTGGTCTGTAGGTCCACAATGGGATAGGACAAACATCCGTACGGTCAGAGTCCTGTAACAGTGTGCCACCTGGCTTATATTGTGTCCCTGTCATTTTATATCTGTCAACGGAGCCCGACCCTTCGAAGAATCCAAAAATTTCTCAAATCCGACAGCTAAAATCAGAACATGAAAAATGCGCTCATATCAAATGGATAGAAATGGGCAAAATAGTTGAATTTTGGAGTGTAGTCCCATCAAGATGTGGGTCAAACATACAGGCGTCGTTGGGTGCGAACAACTGTGCCACGTGGGGCATTTGGGAAGGACAGCAAATGTGTACTCGTATTCCACGTCACAAACATCTTGTTTTGGATTTGGATACCCCCAAAAGCGACCTCACATGATTGGTCATCAAGTTGGTGGGGCCACTGTGCCCCAATGCATGTATTTGCCAGAAAAGCGAGCCAATCCCGTCTTGAGTCCTTTAAAGTTTTTTTTCCGTCCCAGCGTGTGATTTTATTGCTTACTTATCCTACTATGGTCCTCTCACATTGAGAGTGAGAAATTGAAATTGTCTTCAGTGATCCAAACACCATGAGATGATTGCATAAATGACTATTTATATCAAATTAACATTTCTATAGTAGTATACAGAGACCAGCGGGTGGCCCGTGACGACGGCACTCCCCACAAAGCATTTGTCAAAATCAGGTGTCAATGGCTAAGATCCATCATTCAATCAGGGATAAGATCTTGGCCCTTCTTTATTGAAGCCTATAAGAGGGGGAGACAACCGAGCTCCTTATTATAGAGATAGAGAAAAATTAAGCTCATGTTACATTAATAAATTACCATGGATATATATAATCAGTGGTGGAGTCAGGATTTTGTTCAAGTGTGGGCAAAGTGGCAAGCGAGAGTTAATGGATAATGCCAATAACAGTTGATGATATTATCCTCCATCGAAATAGGCAATTAAAGCGGAAATCGGTCATCCACGGTTGAGAGGACTATAGTATGGGCCATATTGTAGCACACTCTTAGAGACCACTGGCCATATGGATGTTTGGTCCATCCGGCCCACAGACCAAAAACCAGTCTGACTAGTAATTTCAAACGGTTGAATTTGACTCTTTGCCATGGGAATTTTTTGAACTGTTGGATTGGGGTACTTAGATCCAAACGTTAAAAAACACTAATGAGGCTCAATTTTGGTATATAGGTCAACTTAGGAATGTACTAAACATCCATGCGGTCAGTGGTCTCTAAGAGTGTTGCACGTGGCAAATACTGTAGTCCACCTAGGAATGGGCTGCCAAACATTAAAGTTGAGGGTGGGCAACATAAGAGTGTTGCACTCACTCAAACTGTAGACAACCTAGGGATGTGCAAATATTCAAAGGTGAGGGTGAGCAACTATTTCTATAGCAGGTACGATATTAATGAATACAGATGTGGTTCATTGAATGATAACTTAGCTGGATTTGGTGGACTGGTTTAAGATCATAAATCATCGAAAGTTTCTTCGGTTTGTTGGTGTGAATGTTCTTTGTTTGTTCTCGAGCCATCAATCGTAGATTGACGGCGCTCCACAACAAAGGGTTTACTAAAATCAGGTGTGATTGGATGAGATCCACCGTCTATTTGAGGGAGAAGATCTCGGTCCTTCTCTATTGAAGTAGATAAGAGGGGGTATAAGTGAGGAAACAACCACTGTGTTTTGTTATATAGACTAATGGGTGGCCCCGTGTCCACAGCCAACAAAATGTTTGTCAAAATTGAGTGTGAGGTCCAGTTGGGAGATGAGGTCTCAGCCCTTCTTTGTTGAAGCCTATAAGAGGGGGTATATGTGGGGGAGACAGTTCTTATATAGGTAGGTGAGCTAATGATCTGAGGATGTATTTGTTAAAGATTGTAAATTCTTTTTGTGATTAAAGTTAAGGTTTTAGAGTAAAGTGGTTGTCTACCGCCTAACCCGGCCCAAACTTACCGAAGAAAAAAAATAACGGTTATGAAAAGAATTGAATTTTACTAGATGCATGATGGTGTAATCTTGGTTAACAGGTGTAAGAAGAAGTAGAAGATTAGAGGTAGGAGGAGGTACAGTGTTCCTTAAGAAAATAATTGATGAGGGTATCTCTAATCAAAATTCTCACCTAATTTCTCTAATTTGGTACATTGTCTTCTCATATTAGGCTAAAAGTCAATTAAAACGTTAAAGTGGGATTCCCACTCTAATAAGTTCATCATTAGAAGATTTAAATACTAAGTAATTTATCCTTTTTTTTCTTCCTCATCTTCTTCCTGTTTTTATCTTCAGTAAGGATTTGATATTCCCTATTTCAGGGAGTAAAACTTCTGTCACAATGATTATAATCGAAGCCGGTCACAACTGATAATACAAGCCACGTGATACATTATTAGACGGCGATGACCTTATGGATGTTTGTCCAGTCCCTCCTTGGACCTGCAAACCAAAAATCAGCCTGATCAGTTATTTTTAATCGTTGGATTTATGTTATTTTATTTGGTTGATTTTAACCGTACGAATTTTAGCATTATTTGGGTGTAAATATCCAAAGGTTGTAGAACCACTAATCAGGCTGATTTTTGGTTTGCAGTTCCACCGAGGGACTGGTCAAACATCCATACGGTCAGCACCCTCTAATAGTGTGCCACATGGCTTCTATTGTGGGCTGTGACCGGCTTCGGACACAAGACAGAGAAGTTCTACTCCATTTCAGGGATTGATCGCCACGATTAGCAAAGCCATTTAATGCAAAAAGTGTCTTTGTCAACCCGAGATATCATGTGCGTGAGTAAAACTTCGGTCACAGCCCACGATACCAGCCATGTGGCACACTCTTAGTGGACTCTTGACCGTATGGATGTTTGGCCAATCACTAGGTGGGACCTACAAACCAAAATTAAACTTGATCAGTGATTTCTAAGGGTCGGATTGAAGTTATTTTCATGGGTTGATTTTAACCGCAGGAATTTGAACATTATTGAGCGTTATTTGGGTGCAAAGATCCAAAGGTTGTAAATCACTAGGCAGGCTGATTTTTGGTTTGCAGGTCCACCAAGGGACTGGCCAAACATCCATACAGTCAGCGCCCTCTAAAAATGTGCCACGTGACTCGTATTGTGGGCTGTGACCGGCTTCGATGTTTGTCCCATTCCTAGGTGGACCTATTTACTAAAAAACATCCTGATTAATGATTTCTAATCATTGGTTTTCAGTCTTTTTCATGAGCTGATTTCAACCATAGGATTCGAGATTATTGGGGATAATGATTGAAATCTACGGTTAAGAATAAACCATGAAAAAAACTCAAATCCAAAGGTTAAAAATTACTAATCAGGTCGATATTTGGGAGTATGTATGTCCAACCAAAGAATGGGCCAAACATCCACAAAGACGTGTTCTCTAAAAAGGTTGCCACGTGGCTCAGACTGTTACGGCCGTCATCAAATATCTACTCTTTTTTGGTTGGTGTTAAAAGAGTAAAACTCCTATCACAACAAATTGTAAATCACAAGCCAATGAGTTCTCGGCATGTACAAGTACTCTGCAACGTACCCATTTGCTCTTTTTTTGAGGTGTACGTGCCGAGAACTCATTGGCTGTGATTGTGTGATTTGCAATTTTGTTGTGACAGAAGTTTTACTCGTGTTGAAAAGGTGTGGATCATCATCAGCCATAGTGGAATGCCGTCACATCTTAGGTTCCGTTTATACCGTATTGTATTTTGTGAGGATTATTACCGACGATCAGATTGGGTAGGAAGATGCCTTCCAAATTTCGAGTAAAACTTCTGTCACAATCGGATTTCAAATCACACGATCACAGCCAATGAGTTCTCGGCACGTACACCTAAAAGCAAAAGCACATAGCACGTTGTAAAGTACTTGTGTACGTGCCGAGAACTCATTGGCTTGTGATTGTGTGATTTAGAATTTCTTGTGATAGAAGTTTTGAGCCAGCTCAGCAAAAAGTGTTGATATTTACCCGTGCGGGCCCCACTTGAAATATCCCTTCACGGTACATCTATAACTCCTCCATGCTTCTCATGTGCAGAGCAAGAGAGAGAGAAGCACTGAAGAGCATAAAAAATTAGCAAAAAGTGTAAGAAAGGTTCGCAATTCTCTTTCTTCTGTATAAATAAGTTAGGGATTTTGTTTACTTCTCTCACTTTCAGAGAGAGAGTTAGAGAGAGAGAGAAAGAGGCTTCGTTTGCAGTTTGCTTCAAAGAACTAAGCTTTTTGGATTTTTAGAGATATGGTTTTTGGATCTTTTTGTGTTTAGGGTTTCTGCAATATTTTTTTGAGTTGTTAGGGTTTCTTTTACTCCAGAAATGGAGGAAAACCCTAATACAAGAAGTTCAGATCGGATACCCTGTGATTTCTGCGGCGAAGAGATAGCAGTTTTGTACTGTAGAGCTGATTCGGCGAAGCTCTGCTTGTTCTGCGACCAACATGTCCACTCGGCCAACTCTCTATCTCGTAAGCACTTCCGGTCGCAGATCTGTGATAATTGCAGCTCTGAGCCTGTCTCCTTTCGGTGCTCGACGGACAATCTCGTGCTTTGCCAGGACTGCGATTGGGACGCACATGGTAGCTGCTCGGTCTCCGCCTCCCACGAGCGCAATCCGGTCGAAGGATTCTCTGGTTGCCCTTCTGCGCTCGAGCTTGCTTCGATTTGGGGATTCGATTTCAGCGATAAGAAATCTCTGCTACAACCGCCCCCTTCACCGCAGGCCGCTGACAATTCTATGTTCCCGAATTGGCCTTCTCTCGATTCGATTCTGCAGGTGGACTCGAGGGTGCACAAGTCCACAGCAATGAATCTTCAGGATCTGATGCCGAGTGACAGCGCAGCATTGTATCCAAATGTTCCCTGTGCCAAGATCCCAGCCCTGTCCAGGCGGCAAAATCCTAGCTGTGGGAAGCACAAGCAAGTTATTTTTACTCAGTTGGTGGAGCTTGTTAAGCGGGATCTGATCCGCGAAGGTGCTGAGGAATTGGGTTCTGAGACACCTGGTAGGAGTGCTCAGCAGGGGAATATCGATGGCCTTGATTTGCGTAATGGGTGCAATGGAGCTATTGATGACAATCAGTCATTGCAGCAGCAAACGCCATTTACTTCTTTACTTATGTTGCCTGTGCGTGCGGATCTTAGAAAGAACAACTCTCTTGTTGAAGAAGATGTTCTCTGGAACTGTAATGCTAACAATCAGTCCAGTTCCAGTCAGGTTTATTTCAAACACTATTTCTTTTTTATGAGTTTCCAGTCATAATTTGCTTATTTCCATATTTTCTTGTTCTCCTTTAGTTAGTCTGTTGTAAGGTTTAATAGCTTAGGTCATTCATTCATATTTCATACCGTAGTTATCTATTATTTCTCTTAATTGAGACAAGGAATTTATTATTTTTTATCGATAATAGAAGAAAATTTAGTAAGCAAGAAAAAACAGTTACAACAGCATCACCGAGTCACTAAACAAAGCCTTACAACGGCTCCACCTTTCTAACTCCTTTGATTGAATGGACTATTCTTGGATCAAAATGATTGTCTTTGGGCCCTCTTTGCATTTTTCTTTTCTTTGTAGTGTTGTAAATGAAAATTACAAATATTGTAGCGTGTAAGAGTGGAATTGGAGATGTAGGTTTGTGGTTGATTGACATAAACAGAGTTGGGAGACCAATGCTAAAGCCTTGCGTTCTTGTGTTGCCCTCAAGTTTTTTCAAGTTTCATATGTTTGGTGGCACATGTAAGGTATCAGAGGACTGATTCTGCCTAGCTTAAGTGGATTCAATCAAGAAGATCTATCTTAATATGTCGACTATCTAAGAAAAAAACAAATAGAGGAAAAGATCGAGTGAGCCTTTTTGTGATCGAATTTACTAAATAATCTTCAAGTGGTCACAAGAAGTATCTCCTTTAATTTTATCTGAGTGTCCATTATTTTATAGTACAATTTCTCCTGATAATGTCATTTAGACATTGCTGTGAAGGATTGTTAGTGACATCGTTCCTCTATATACAACTAACAATTACAAATGCAACTAGGATTTTGTTTTTTCGATTCTGATATAATCAATGATTGTTTTCTCTTTCATAATTTTGATTGGTTGCCTTTCCCCTTGCTTTATCTTCCGTTCTTCCTCTTGCTTCTTTGAAATGAAATTGGGTCAATAAATAAACATGTTCTTCTTGTGATCAAAATTACTTGTATCCTTTCAGATATGGGATTTTCAAATAGGAAGATCAAGAGATAATGAAGAGCCTGGCCCACTAGAAGTTGGATACGGAGCAAGTGATGGAAGTTTTGTGATGAAGAGTTACAGTGACCTTATTAAAGAACCTCCATTTGCAACTTCGAGAATGTTAGAAGGCATATACGAGATGAATTGCTCTAGCACACAAAAGGATATTGCTTCACAAAATGTTAGTCATTCTGATTGCAGTGATATTTATTTATCGGAATTGATTGCATTGAAACATGAATCTCTAGTTTCTATCTAAATACCAAACTGGTCTTTTAGGCAATGAGTGCAAGTTTGGCATCATAAGTTTTGGCATTGGAACCAATGTTTTAAAAGGCATTTGAGGCTTATGCCTCAAGGCTCTCCTTGGAGTGAGGCTTCCTCAAAACTGTTAGGATCCTAAAGGTTAAGACTTAAGCTTTCCACACCTCTATCACATAGGTGCTTTTGATGTATTGGTTTGGGTCTTAACATTAAGTCTTAACCTTTAGGATCCTAACAAAAACACTATGACGAAGAGCGTAAAAGCTTGTGATGCATACACCTCATCCACTTGGGCTTTAAAAAGGGTCTGTCTCATTCCTTTTACACCTTTTTAATGCCTCGTGAAAGTCATCTGCTTCATGTAAATATGCTGGTTATTACAACTTCGGGTCAACGTACTTTAAAAAATTTAGTATGTTACCATTTTTGCTTGTTGTTTTTTTTTCTCTCTAGACCTTTGTTAAATAATAACTAGCTTTTCTACTCTAAAGTTAAATAACAACAAAAATCTCTTCCCCCCACCCATATGTGATAAATCAATGTTTTTTTTATATATAATTTTTCTTGATTTCTCTTTTTATTGAATTTGTCCTAATATTTATTTAGGGAATTGATTTTTCCAGCGAGCTTTTTACCTCTTCCAGTCAACGTTTGACAAAAGACAAGTAATGATAGAGGGGCATTTCCATCAATTTTTGTCACATGTTGACTGGAAGAGGTAAAAGGCTCACTGGAAAATCGATTCCCTTTATGTATTTTATTATTAGTACTCATTTCATAAAAATGTGGCCATTGAAGTGCCTCGCCCAACGCCTCCCATTTAAAAACATTTGCTTCAAATCATTTCCATGTTGAATGTAAAGTAGTCTTATGTTTTTGAAAAGTAGAAATCTTTCGACAGTATGAAACAAAAGGCACCTTTTTGGTAGATGACATGCAAGGGGTGGAACCCACAGTCCCATGGTCCAACTATGAGGTGTCTTGGACCTCAAATTGATTTGTTTGTCTGCTCACATTCCAATCTATTGCATTCATGACACTCACGTGTCTGTGCAAAATGTGGGTTACTAGGTTTATTGGTATTAGTTTAAAAGGTTGGCTGATCTGATTCTATAATATATAATATCATTTTAATCATCTTCTTCATCATCACATCTAATGGAACTAAGTTCTCTCTTCTGTTATTTTTTTTGTGCAACTGGGTATAACATACTTTACTTGACTGGAAATTGCAGAATAACTCAAATAATCCAGCAGCAAGCCAGGAGACAACATCTGAAAGCAACAACTTACCTACCCTGGGGCCATCATCAGGTTCCACTTTGGCTAAACCTAACGCCAATAGCAGTACCGGAGATATTCATTTTATGGAAAAGCCTCCCCTGGTTAGAGGTGAAACCATGAGAGCAACAACCAATGCCAACATGGAGCTGCTGGCACAGAATAGAGGCAATGCAATGTTACGTTACAAGGAGAAGAAGAAAACTCGGAGGTACTATCCCCTACTCTCGTTTCTTTTTCTTCCCCTTTACGATTAATTTGCTTCTATTTTCCTTTCTTTTGAGAACTCATACTACAATATATTTTCTGAGGAATCAAGGTAAACTATGTACAGGTATGATAAACACATCCGATATGAGTCGAGGAAGGCCAGGGCTGATACTAGGAAGCGGGTGAAGGGTCGGTTCGTCAAGTCCAATGGAACTCCAGATAGCAACTGAATGGGTTTGAGGATGAGCTTCTTTCACTCCCTGTCTGTAATGTACACTGATATGATAGCCCTGGCAGTAAGTTAATGTAAAAACTCAACTGATATGTGGAAGTACTGCATCCTACGCCTTTTAAGATGTCATTATTCCCATATCCAGTGGCTTGTGTTGCAATGTTAGTAAATTAACTTTCCTTGGGGTGTATGAAATCGTTGGCCATTTGTAAATATTCCTTGCATGACCATGAATGTATAAAATTAGATCTTTCTGTTCCTCTCCCTTGCTAATAAAATGATTTCACTCAAATGGGATGCGGATCATGCTTCCGAGTGCACTCAAATCCCTCACACAACCAATCAGATTATGGTAACCAAATGATCTCTTGACCCTTTTTCCAGCCCATTTGCCTTACTGTTTTGACCACCCAAAAGAGAATCAGTCTGCTGAGAGGGGGTCTGCAGCGGCAGAAAGGATGGACACTCATGGAAAAAGATGTCACCTGGGAAAGTCACATAATTCTTTGGGTTTAAGGGGAGTAATTTGCTAGACAGCATTCTTTTAGGGCATGTTTGGTTGCAATGTGAACTCCATGTGCCATAATTTTAGGATGTGTAGGGGAACCCAAAGTTTTTTGGAGAAATAATTTGGGACTAACAACGCTCAGGTAACTGCAAAAATGGGCCTTTCAATCACATCACCTACGTTGCAAGGGAGAAACTCAGCTTCATGGACTCTTTTCTCGTGTCTTATGCTTACGGTTTCTTCATTTTCTTGTGTGAGTATGCCAAAGTCACGAATGAGAGGACTTGGTAACTTATTCTTTCAAGTTGTTCCCTGTTTCTTTCCAACACTCAGTAATAAGGGAATTAACCATGTTGGGTGCCTCCCATCCTGCCCTCTTCTCTGTATTGTGGAGGGTCTGAAAACCTCAATTTCATGCGAAAGGGTTGTGCTAATTATCCGCAAAGAAAGCGTAGTGATGCCCTAAAGAAGGGAGATGCAGGGTTTTAATGAAGTATTTTATGGAAATGCAAGTAAATAATCCATCCTTCTTTTATTCAATAGATATGAAGACAACCAATTGGCTAGTTGATTTTGGTGCGATGCCAAGTCAAAGATTGACCACAGCTTCTTTGGTGATTTCTTATGCTTTGATACAACATATAAGACGAATGGGTACGACAAGCCATATGCGCTGTTTGTTGGGCTGAACCATCATAATCAGTCTATCTTCTTTGATTTTGCTTTATTGTACAACGAGACTATGGAAACATTTATGTGGTTGTTTAATACCTTTTTGAAAGCAATGAATGGAAAAAAGTGAAGACAATCTTCACCAACCAAGCTCCAGCTATTGCAAATGCAATTAGATAGGTATTGCCAAATATGCATCATCGTCTTTGTCTATGGCATATTTATCAAAATGCATAAAAGTACTTATATCATGTTTTTGATAAGTTTACCTCTTTTACAACGGATTTCAAGAAATGCATACATGACAATGATATAGTGGAGGAGTTCCAATTAGATTGGAAGATGTTGCTTGAGAAATACAATTTTACTGGGAATGAAAGGCTAGAAAGATTATATCAAGTGCGAGAAAAATGAGCACTTGTATATGGATGAGAATATACATACTTCTGTGCAAGGTATGACAACTACCCAAAGAAGTATGAAGAATTACTTGAATAAGTATTTCAAAATTAACATCTCTAAAAGAGTTTGTGCATAAATACGAGGATACAGTTAAAGATGGACGCGATCAGGAAGCATTTGAAGAGTTTAATTCTAGGAAAACAACACCAATCTTGGTGTGAAAATGGGCTTTCGAAGAACAAGCCGTAAAGACATACAGAAGAACAATCTTTGGAATTTTTCAAGAGCAGGTGAACAGAATGTACTAGTTTGTTTCAAGGACTAGTTGGTAGGACGGAACACTGTTCACATACAAGGTAAAATCTTATCGTGCTATGGGTGGTCACATAGTTACATTTGACTCCTCAACCAAAACAATGAAGTGTAGTTGTAAAATGTTTTACAGGGATCCTATGTTCACATGCACTTAAAATTGTTCATATTAGACAATTGTTTGAAATGCCATCCTAGTACATTTTGCATAGGTAGACCAAAGATGCAACATCCAACATTGACTTCAAGATACAGTGAGTTGTCCCACATAGCCTTAACACTAGTTGTGAAGGGTGCCACCACTGAAATTTCGGATGATGATAAAGAAACATCCATTATAAAGATGAGAATTATTGAGTTACCCCTCATGTTACCTTTATAATTAGACATACCCCTCCCCCAACATTTGACTACAAAATTTTGTATTAGAGGACGAAAGTGCCTTTGTCTTCAACCTTAGAACAAGGGTTTGGGTTTGGGCCAAACCCCAAATCAAATTAAACATGAAAAGAGTAATTTAAAAATAAAAATAAAAATCCATGTTGGTAAATCTAAGATTTTTTTTTTGATAAATTAAGCAAAAATTAAGATGAAAAAGCATGATAAAAACAAATAAAACTCATGAGGGAATGAGATTTTTTTTTTTTTATGGATTTTATTGTAGAAGAATGAAAATTTAAAATTAGAACCTAACTTTCCAAAATCCATGTCTCAAAAGCTTAAAATCTAAATTACTTTTATTCTTGTTTTTCATTTTTGTCAATGAAAATTTAAAAACTAAAATTGTATGATTTAATTTTTTTTTATTTTAAACTTTGGGTTTTAAATTGTTGCCGGAGTGGTGGTCGGCAGACAATGAGACTCTAGTGGGTTGGTCGCCAATCCATTGGAATCTCTTGACAAGCCATCCACCACAACCCGTTTGATTTGGGGTTTGAGTCTTGGCCCAAACCCTTGTCCTAAGGTTGAAGACAAGGGCGCTTTCGTCCTTTAATACAAAATTTGGTAATCAACTTGGGTCAACACTGGGAAATGACAGTGGACCGAGTCATGGGCGTACGTCAGTTTTTCAAATGTTGGTGGGGGGGGGGGGGGGGGGGATATGTCTAATTTTAAAGATAATATGGGGGTATGTCAAAAAATTCCCAATAAAGATTCAGTCATGTGCCGTCCACTAGTGGTCTTAAATGTGAGAGCCTCCTGGTACGAACTAATTCAAAATTTCAAATCAAATGCGAACCCCCAGCTTGAAAATCAACTTATAGTCTCATATTCAACTTGTAAAGTGGACCTTTAACAAAATAAATTATAAAAATTTCTACGAAATCGAAGCACAGCTCTCCTTCATCGTCGCTGAGCACTGCGATTCAGCTTCTCATCCCACGCCATCGCCATGTGAGTCCTTCTCGGGCCCAGAGCTCCAAACCCCAGATTCCTCTCTCTCTCTCTCTCTCTCTTATGGCGAAATCTACATCTCTAATGAAACCACGAAGCTTCTCATTTCTCTTCCTCCTCCTCCCTCTCGAAAACCAGTAAGAAAGATTTCTCTACCTCTCTTTTTTCTTTCTTCTTCGTTTGATTTCTCTGAGCAGATTTATCGGGTTTCTGTCGTCTCTCTACTTCGATTTGTGCTTCTCTTCACTCTCACATTGCTATCCTTCCTTTTAATTTTGATTTCTAGGGTCCTGTTCTCCTCTTCTACTTCAATTATCATTTCTTGCGTTTGGATTTTTTTTTTTTGTGATTTTGATTTCTCTGTGCTGATATCTAGATTGTCAATTATGTTTCGTTCATCAATCAGCTTTGCTAATGTCAAAGACTATTTCTGATTTCTTTGCTCTCTCGCTGTAAGACATCCTGATATTCTCTATTTTTCTTGCTGTAGGATGCTCTGTTTGGAACATCTGCCCGTCGAGAAGGATGGGATGCACTTCTTCCATTTCGAAGAAGATATACACGGCAGGGAAGAAGAAGAAACTGAGTATCCCGGAAGTCGTGGTTTTTGTTCCAGCAATGCGGATTCCTGTAGAATTGGATCTCCAGAGAGCCCTTAGAGGGCTAGTACCTCAAGATCTCATGGATAGGCTGTCGGCAATTCGTAGTCAGATTGTGTTTGTGGCACAAGATACCGGTCCGCTCTTACAAGCCCATTAGATTATCTTTATTTCTGACTGAATTATATCATTTTTCATGGAAAATATAGCTATTCTTGCAGGCGGATCTGCTTTCCCTGAACTACACCGAGCTCTCGAACAGTACTTGCCTCTTCTGCTTGGGTTGACTAAGAAAGGTTTGGAAGCCCATCTTTGCCTTTTTTAATTTTTGTGGATGCGTATCACTATCTTCCTCTCACTCTCTCTAGAATAACACTTGTCGTACTCAACAGAACAGGGTCTCGAAGACATGGTGGAATTCAAGTGGAAAAATCTACAAGATGGACGGCAAGTAAGAATTTCATAAGATGAATTTCATTGTACCCTTTGTGGTTCTGTTACTTCTCTCATCTGATAATAGATTCTGAATTTGATGAGCAGGAAAGCTGTTTAGCAAGCTCTTGGTTTGAATTGCTATCTGTCATACACATGATGTCTATTCTGTTATTGTCAGAGGCTAATTCCTTACTTGTTCCGAAGGATCCCATGGATGCTAGTGAAAGGAATGTATCAGAAGGTCTGTCTTTATCCTCACTATGGTTTAGATTTTTATATTGTTGAATTTATTTCTTACTGGAGCTAAATTGGACTGAATGTCTTACCCTGCGCACGATTACTGATGATTAATGAATATTACCAGATTGCAAGAAGGATGCTATTGATTTATTGCTAAAGGCATCAGGGTACTTAGAATTCTGCACTCGGTATATACTAGGTTGCCTGCCACCGGATATTAAGTATGTTATCAAAAGCTTCTCGGTCTCTTTAGTTATTTTACTGTCAGTTTATTTTAATTGAAAATCATATTTCTAGGATGAAGCTGCCAAGAGATTTGCAGGAGGGCGTTTTGGAGGCTATTTCCATCCAAGCACTGGGCCAGGTACTCTCTCTTTTGAGTCTTTGGGATTGTCATTCTTTGGAATTGTTAGTGACAAAGACTTTAGATGTCAATTATTGATTTTAAGAATAAATAGAACTTCTTAAAGTGCGGTGTGTCTGGATGAATCTTTCTGTGGTGTCAATCCCTTACGATCAGATAATATTTGGATGTTTTCTTAAATAAAATTTCAAACGTAGCATGCATAAACTCTCTCTCAGATCAGTAATGTATCAAGAGGAGGAGAGGACAGTGGGGGGATGCACCAACAGGAAGGAAATCAGAGATCTGGAGTGACAATAACTAGTTGAAAATGTGCAAATTTAGATAGCAGCCAAACCTGCTTCACTAATTCCTATGCAACATTATTAATTAAATTTTGAACAGGTGTTATGCTTAATTTCTATTTACCAACCAAAGGAAAACTTAATCATGCCATACATTACTGTAGCTCAATTGGTTGACGTTCTGCGCTAGAACCACGAGGTTGCTGGTTCAATCACAGCGTACCGCCAAAAATGAAAAGGCTTAAATTTTTAAATCATTTGTATCTTTTGAACCTTCTGTTTGATTTCTGATTTGCTTATTATATTGGATTGGCATTTATCATGGGATTTCTACCATTACATCCTATGGAATCAAAGTTTTTTCTTTTTATTGGAGGAATGCGTCATTCAGGATATCCATATGTTTGACTTCTTCCATACCTAGCTGTGATGTTCAAGTGGTGTCCTTGCAGAAGGATTGGAACCTACCAGTCAATTAGTTGTACATTGAAGATCTCATAGGCTGAAAATGGTCCTGATCAGATGATACTAATCCGCTTACCTGATTGTTCTATCTCTTTTCTCTTCTATATGCTTGCAGATGATTTTTAGCATCTCACTTCAGATTGTTAATGTTTTATTGGTACTGATTCTTAATACAATTTAACCTTTTCAAAAAAATTATTGGTACAGATCAGATGATACTAATCAGCTGACCTGGTTTTTCCGTCTCTTTTCTCTTTTGTATGCTCAGAGATGATATTTAGCATTTCACATCAGTTTGTTGGTACTGATCGTGATATCAAATGCAGGGAACAGAAATGCAGCTAGGCTTGGCTGTTGAAAGTCAAAAGGCCACTTTGTCTGTAAAGAGGAGGTTGGCATGTGAACAGCTGAGCTATTTTGCTCAGGTTAGTAACTTAGTATATTACATTGACCTTTACTTTCTCCAATGAAGATTGAAAATCATCTTCATACATTCTTAACGATGGCATATCTACTGAAGTTCCTTCAACTTAGACCTTATGGAAATTCATACTTTGATAGGCCATGTTTTCTCCACAATTACGGGTTCAGGTAATGCACCAGATGGATTCTAAAATGACTTAAAAACAGAGAGTTTTTTGATATTTTAAGTTAATAATATAGAAGGAAATGTATAAACTAGTTGTGAACTCATCAGTATTCCACAATCATGACTTTCACATCCTTATGTTATATAAGAGGGTGGGTAAAGACTTGAGGATATATTTAGGTCTAGGGAGATGAGCCCTTGATGCAGTAGCAACTCCATCTCCTTTTAGGAGAAGGAAAAGGAGCGCAAGTAAAACCAAGGGTAACTTGGTCTATTTAGAAGAAGACTTTCAATAGAATTTTATTTGGTTGTTCTTGATTATTTGTCTTTGTTTCAATTTCGTAATAAGTAGAAGATCGTTAGTAGAAGACTTGTTAGTAGTTGTGTAGTAGGAGATTGAGTTGAAGAGGAATTAGAAGAATAAATTTATAAATATAGGTATAGAGATGTGAAGAATATACAATTTGATTGATTTGAATAAGAATTTTCGTTGAGCTTTTGTAGCTTATCTGGTGGTGTTGATTCTACCAAAACTTGTGAGATGTTGATTCCTCACAAAACTAACCCTCTTTTCTTCTTCTTTCTTCATCGATTTCTTCCATGAACCTGCACATAGTCAAAACATTCAAATTCTTTTCTCCCTATTCTGACATTGATTCATCGTCACCTTTCCAGGGCTTTAACCTATAATGTCCTTCCATCTTTCTTGAAAATGTATGTATTGGACATCCCGTTGTAATTAACATTCCTATCATATAGCCATGGTCTTTCGAGATCGAGAAATAGGTGACACGCCATCATAGGAATGATATCATTCCAAACTGAATTAGTGTAGCCTTTTCTCATAGGAAAATCTACCTGTCATCGTGAAACTACTGGAATCGTGTAGCCATTCACCTATGCAACTATATAAGGATGCTGATGATGCTCTACGTTCAGTTTGAGTTTGTCTATCATCTTGGTCGAAATAACATTTTCGCTACTTCCAACATTAATAATGACAATACAGACCTTACCTTTTTAATCAACACAAGCGTGGAAAATTTGACCAAAGCCAATCTTCCTCGTTTTTTTGCATGGCTAGGATGCTTGATCCTTGTTAGATCAATTTTGTAGGTTGAGATAATGGGAGTTTCTAGTTTGAGACTCTTTCTTTCAGTCCATATGGGTATTAAGAACTGATTTGTTGAAGATGGGAAATTGTATACTCTCTAGAGATACATATACTTATGTGCATGAGAGTCCATCTAAGCAGTAGACACTCCAATGATTATTCCGCGTTGCTTTGTCACTTGTGTTTTAAGAACTGATTTGTTGAAGCACTTATTAGTGGGGGAAATTGTATACTCATCTAGAGATACGTATGCGCATGAGTGTCCATCTAAGCAGTAAACACTCCAGTGATTATTCCGCTTTGTTTTGTCTCTTGTGTTTTAATTTTGTTCTCCTTTTTCTGTTGATCAGGCTCACTACTGCTTGTCAGGATGTAATATTACTCATGGATATGGAAAGAAGCATCTCTTGTTCATCAAATGGAAGTACCTAGAAGCAAAGGTGCCACACACAATCTCTCTATCCTCTGATCCGATCCTTACCCTATCCTGCTTTCGGTAAATTTCATGTTGCAGATTCTCATTCTTTCATGATATCATCATCAGGCAGCAGCATACTACTACCATGGCCTGATCCTCGACAAGGGTAACGAGCCATCCAGTCATATCAGTGCTGTGTGTTGTTTTCTTGCTGCGGATGAACTTCTCACTGATAGCAAGAAAGCCTGCCTAAGCTTTTGCCTTGCAAACCCCGTGACCAGGTTGCTGTCAGTTTGTTTTATCTTTAGGCATGGTAATTATCTTGTTCTGATAAGTTTAATCTTTAGAACTATATTTCTTTCTCTTTCTTTTTTTTCAGGGCTCCTCCAGTATGGGGTGTTATGAGGCATTTGCATCAAAAAATCCCTGAAGTTGCATCGAGGAAGTCTCAGATGTATGGTTACCTCTTAGACCAAGAGAAGTAAGGAGGCGTCTAGTTTCTCTTAAACTATTAATCCACATTCATTTGTCTCTCTCTTTAAAAGATGGATTTGGTCCAAAAATGAGCGGAGATTTTAACTAAGTGCATATCTTTGTTGATAATACAGGGCTCTCCAATCATTGCCAGACCTTCCGGATTTCCCCGTGTCCTTGAGACCTGATGACTACAAGTTGCCAGAAATGGATCCCACATGGGATAGTGAAAAATGGGAAACTCAGGTTCAGACACTTAAGAAGCACCTCAAAGATGGGGAAGATGAGCCAGAAACTGAATGAGACTGTATGTTCTTCTTTGTTTTCCCTTTGTGGAACTGCATATGTAATTCTTACCTCTTTAGATTCACTTGTGAGTATGTTTGTGTTGAAGACTGTATATCCTTAAAATACAAGATTAGGTGATTACTATCTACAAAGATGATCATGCATTTTATTATACCTTTGAGATTATTAAAGAAAATGGTAGTGTAAGAGGCCTCTCAGTGTATGTCATTTGCATATGATGCAGTATTGGTTGATAAGACTAAAGAGGGGTAAATACAAATTAAAACTATTGAGGGATTCACTATTTAAGATTGATGGTTAGGAGATACTAGGATGGTGACCATTTCTGTATCATATTTCAAATATTTATAATGCGGTAGAAATGGAGAAGGATGTTCCTATCGAACTGAAGTTAGGTGGCTGAAGGGAGATGTGCTTCTAAAGTGTTATGCATACCAATCAAAAGAAGGGGACAGTTTTATAAGCTTGTAGTAGGATTGACTGTGTTATTTATGAAGTAAAATGTTGGACAATCAACAAACAATATGTTTATAGAATGAACGTAGTTAAGATGAAGACAAGAAGACCAAAAAAGTAATGAACATCTTTTAGAGAATATAAGAGTAATCCCAAAACATGATAAAAATAAAGAAGAGTCGATTGAGATGATTTAGTCATTAACAACGATGACCAATGATAACATCTATGAGAAAGAATGCGCAGGTTGAGACTTTAAGATGCTAGGGGAAGGCCAAGGAGGACATGGATTGACGTTGTAAGAAAAGATTTTAAAACGCTTGCCTTAGCAGAAAATATGAGTCCAGATAAGATTGAATGGTGGAACACAATTGTTTGCCGGCCCCATATAGTTGCAGTAAGACTTATGATGATGATGACGATGATTATACGATATTGACACGAAAATAATGATTTAGCATTTTTCTTTATCTTGTTAAAAACATCGAATATTTTCGAAGTAGAATCTTTAATAGATGGTGTCAATTGAAACCTTGTGGATGAAAGAAGACTGCTTGAGCATAGGTTGCTAAGGGACCTGAGACTAATATCTTTAGGAAGGATTCTCATAGTGGACAACCTCATCAAAAGAAATAGAGTGATGGTAAACTATTGTGTTATGTGCAAGGCAGCAGGGGAATCAATCAATCATTTACTATTACATTGTAGGGTTACCTAGGTGGTGTGGGGTCTCTTCTTCGGATCTTTCAAGATTTGTTGGGTGCTTCCCGAATCTGTTTTGGAGACTATTTACAGTTGGACATACCGTTGTTTTCATCCTTGTGGCTGTAGACTATTGTGCCTTCTACTTTTTGTGATATGGTGGGGACTTTGGAAGGAGAGGAATTGTAGGGTCTTTGAGGGCAAGGAGGCACCCAACTTCGATATCCTTTTGTCTATCAAGGCTCTCATTTATTTTTGGTCCAAGATGTATGAAGAATGTAAAGGGCTGTCCTTTGAGGACCTGGTATTTAGGTGGGCTCAATTATGCTAAAGGGTAGCTAGGATCTTCTTTTGTTCTTCTTGTTGCTGTGGAAGAAAATAACGATGCTAAAATTCAAAATTTGTATTTCAAATTTTCAATAAAATTTATAATGGAAAATAACTGAAATAATGGACTTTTTAACAATTTTTTTCAAAACATAACGGCCGTTATTTTTCTTATAATGGAAAAATAACAACACAAAATAACGGTTGTTATTTTTTGAGCGTTAAAACGGTACATAACATAATGGGGGAGGTCCAAATCCATTATAACGGCTGTTATTTTCGTTATACGTATTTTAAACTATGGTCTCTAAGAGTGTGCGGTGAGTCCCATATTGTGGTTGGTCATCAATGTTCGTCATCAAAGATTTACTCCTATCTGTCTGTCTATGTTTATGCCATTGGTGGGCCATCCTAATGGTCTAGCTAATAGATACTATAGATTGAGTATATAGCAACATATTGTGGTTGGTCATCAACGTTCGTCATCAAAGATTTACTCCTATCTGTCTATGTTTATGCCATTGGTGGGCCATCCTAATGGTCTAGCTAATATAGATTGAGTATATAGCAACTTAGTATCATCCTAGTGTGGGACCACAAGGTCCAAACCACCAATGGTCATCGAGATTCTCACACAAATCTTAATGATCACTACACCAAAAAAACCACACAAATTTCAAAGAGCATCAAAATAATTTGAATACATGATACAATATCGTCCTAATTCCGCCATCTGCCATGCTTCTGGGCCAATTGACCCCCATTCATGTTTGGCACATATTTGGTGGACGTACACCAAACCCTAGCCTGCATAGTGAAGTTTCAGATTTCCACGAAAATCATAGCCTGCAAATAAATGAGTGGGAGTGAGTGGTTGAGATCTGATCGTCTAACATAGATGGATGGATCTGATCTCAACCACTCCTCATCTTTACAAAGCTGGATAAGATAAGGGATAAGACAACTTTCCTGTTTTGTTATATAGACTAGTAAAGGGCCTGTGCCCACAGCACTCTTCGACAAAAGCGTTTGCAACAATTGGGTACCTTCGGCACTAAAACGGTATAACGGAATGGGGCGTTACCATTTTTTTCCATTATAACTGCTGTTATAACGGATTGTAACGTACAGAGGGAGAAATGGGAAAATAACAGAAATAACAAAAAATAATGGTGTTGAAATTCAAATTTCGAATAAATTGAGGTCAAAGTAGGCGGATTGAGTGGCTGAAATGTTACCCTCTACATTAGATCGATGGATTTGATCTCAACCACTCTTTATCTAACCGTCCACATTAGATGGATGGATAAGATAAGAGAATACCACTGAGTTGTCTTGTTATATGCGTGGGTGGCCCGTGCCCGCGGCACTTTCCATCAAAATGTTTGTCAAAATCAAGTGGGAGTTAATCTCAGCCATTGATATGAAGCATAGTGGATCTCAGCCACTCATTATTGAAGTCATATAAAATAAGAGGGGGTATAAGAAAATCAGTCACTTGTTATATTGATAGTGGGTGGCTCGTGCACTCGGCACTCCCCGTCAAAGCATTTGCCAAAATCAGGTGTGAGTGGCTGAGATTCACCCACCATTTGGGGGATAAGATCTCGGCCCTTCTTTGTTGAAACAGATAAGAGGGGGTGTAAGTGGGGAGACAACTTTCCTATTTTGTTATATAGTTTTGTATTTTTTTTTTCTTATTTATTTTTTTGATCTATTGGTACGACCGTTCGACATAGATGGATGGATTTGATATAAACTTTGAATGAGATTGAAATTGAAATTGAGCAATGGGGTGGTTTGGGCAAGCGTTAATTAAATAAAATTAGGTTTGATTTTACATATTTCACATTTGTAAATGGGTTAAGAATTTGAAATTATAATATTTTTCTTCATTTCAAGTGTACAAGTTTGCGTTGTTTATGAAATCCCTTAAAATAAATCTAAATTTTCACAATCCATTATAGAACCTAGTTTCTTGGATCCTAATTCTAGAGTTGCAGGTCTCATCTTTTATTCAATTTCAACCTATCACATTTTGCTTGATTTCAGAAGTTTACCGACTTAAAAGATTTTATAACCTATTCAATTAGAACAACATTTTCATACTATTCGTGCCACTTAGAATCTTTTACCACATCCGTTTTAAAATGACATTTTTTTTTTTTTTATTTCATTGCGTAGTGTCGCAATGATGGTGATGCTTATGGGGAGCCAGATTTCTTTGGGCAGTGACGCAGAGGTGCTGTACATTTGCTTAACTGTACTTAAGGTAACTACAGTTAAGTGCGACCCATAGGTGTTGCTTAACTATAAGGGCAGAAATTAATTCACGGCACCGATGGGTGGTGCCGTGAATTAAAAATACCAAGGTTTAAAGGGGACTGTTATAACGGTATAACGGACAGGGGGAGTTACCATTTTTTTCCATTATAACGAAAAAAATGCTCAGGGGCAAAAACGGAAAAAATGGAATATAACGGAAAAAAATGGCGCTGAAATTCAAATTTTGAATTTTAAAATTAGAATTTCAAAATTTCAAAAATGAAAAAAAAATGAAAAAAAAAATGAATATAACGGAAAAAATGAAAATAACGGCTGTTTTTTTCACAAAATTTTCCAGAAAATAACGGTCCTTATTTTCGTTTGTTATTTTTTGGGTGTTTTAACCGTCCATAACATAACAGGGTAGGTCCGAATCCGTTATAACGGCTGTTTTTTAAACCTTGAAAAATACGGTGGGGAAGATCTCCTCACCATATGGATCACTCCAACAAAAAATCAGCCCATTCTGAAATTTCTAAGCCTATCAAATGTGATTAATGATTTCTAGGCGTTGGCTTGGAATTATTTTCATGGGTTGATTTTAACCGTAGGAATTTGAGCATTATTGACCATTTTTGAGGTGCCAATGTCCACAGGTTTGAAATCACTATTCAAGCTAACTTTTGGTTTGTTGGTCCACCTAGGGAATGGCCAAACATCCATACTGTTAGAGTCCTCTAATAATGTGTCACGTGGCTTATATTGAGCCCTGTAATCGGACCTGGCCCCGTCATCAAAGTTTTACTCGAGAGTATGATGTTACAATCGTGATTTTAAAAATGGCCGTTTAAACGGTAACGCCCCAAGCCCGTTCCGTTAAAACCGTTTAAGCACGTTTTATCGGTTTTGAACAAAACGGCCGTTTTTTTGTTTGTTTTAAAGGTCGTTAAAATCGTTTAAACAGCCCTTTAATTCTGAAAAATTTTGTGAAAAAAACGGCCGTTAAATTCATTTAATTCCGTTAAAATCCATTTAATTTCTGTTAAACTCCATTAAATTCCTTTTTTTTTTAGTTTTTAAATTTCAAAATTTGAATTTCAGCGCCATTTTTTCCATTAAAACCGTTAAATTCATTTAATTCCGTTAAAATCTATTTAATTTCCGTTAAATTCCATTTTTTTTTTAATTTTTAAATTTCAAAATTTGAATTTCAGCGCCATTTTTTCCATTAAAACCGTTAAAATCCGTTTAATTATGTTTTTTTCTATTTTTTTTTCATTTTTGCCCCTCGCTGTTTCAATCCGTTTTAACGGCCGTTCAAACGGTTTAAACGTCCATTTAAACGGTAACGCCCCCAGTCCGTTTAACCGTTAAAACGGCCTCCTTTAAACCTTGGTTACAATTAGAAAAGATTTAACTCACTTTTGGTCACTAGACTCACTACTACTAAATCGCCAACTAGCTCTCCACTTGCCAAGTACCCTTTGACAGCTCTTCTTTAAAAATTGAGTGGTGTCCATTTCAGGTGCCGCCATCTAGACATGACAGTGGGACCCACGTGATTTAACAGGCATGTAGGTTGCGTTTGGGGAGTAAAACTTCTGTCACAATCGAATTGCAAATCACACAATCACAGCCAATGAGTTCTCGGCACGTACACCTAAAATAAAAAGCAATGGTGCGTTCCAAAAGCACTTGTGTACGTGCCGAGAACTCATTGGCTTGTGATTGTGCGATTAACAATTTCGTGTGATAGAAGTTTTACACGCGTTTGGGTGAACTTAACCCGAGCTTATAGCTTTGGATTTCCACACAATTTGATAATTTAAAAAAAAGATTAGGAAATGATTAGAGGGATATTTCTGTCATTTAAATTTTTATTAAAGATTTAGTAGTCATTTAAAATTTGTATTGAAGGATATTTCAGACACAAGCTAAGTGCATAAATTATAAGCAATAAGTTAAATTTCAACGACTTCTGCTTAACCAGGCAAATAAGATAATAATTTGAAAAAATTGCTTTTCAATAAGCACCAATAAGCTAAGTGAACTTTTTTTTTTTTTTTTTTTGAAATAAGCTAAGTTAACTTTAAAAACAACACATGCCTTCATTTTTCTTTAAAAACAAGGGTCGTGCTCCGTTGACAGATCTAAAATGGCAGGTAAAATGACAGGGACACAATATAAGCCAGGTGAAACACTGTTACAGGACTCTGACCATAAGGATGTTTGTCCTATCCCATGGTGGACCTACAAACCAAAAATCAGCCTGATTAGTAATTTATAAGTATTGCATCTTTGTACCTCAAATACTGCTCAAATTCAAACAGTTGAGATCAGCCCATGAAAATAAGTCTAATCTAAAGCCTATAAATCACTAATCAAGCTGATTTTTGGTTTGTAGGTCCACCATGGGATAGGACAAACATCCATACAGTCAGAGTCCTGTAACAGTGTGCCACATGGCTTATATTGTGTCCCCATTTTAGATCTATCAACGGAGCCCGACCCCGAAAACAATGTTGTCATTGGTACTTGTGTAGAGGTGGTAGTCGCGAATTTTGGCCCAAGCCATCGTTTAAGAAACCTATATTTGGACCTACTACAGAGTAAAACTTCTGTCACAAATGTTGTTACCCAAGTCGGTCCCAACTCACAGTAGAGCCACCTGGCACATTATTATAGGGCGCTGACAGTATGGATGTTTAGCTAGTCCGTCGGTGGACCTGTAAACCAAAAATCAGCTTGATTAGTGATTTCTAAGTGTTGGATTGAAGTTATTTTCATGGGTTGATTATAACCGTAGGAATTTGAGCTTTATTTGGGTGCAAAGATCCAAAGGTTATAAATCGCTAATCAGGCTGATTTTTGGACTGCAGGTCCACCGATGGACTGGCCAAACATCCATACGGTCAGCGCCCTCTAATAATGTGCCTTGTGGCTTGTATTGTGGGTTGTGACCGACTTCGGTCACAACATTTGTGGTCGACTTCTGTGATTTGGTTTTCAAGTTTGATTCCTTGCTGTTGAGATAGGGTGGGTTATTTTTCTTCCTTCCCCTGCTGGGGCTGTCCTCTTTGTTTTTCTTCTCGATCTCATTTTATATATTTGGACTTTTCAAAAAAATATATATATTTGTGATAAAAGTTTTACTCCAACTACATATCACAAAGCATCCTATTTAATGATTTATAGCCATTTGATCTGAGTACCTCAAATACTACACAAATCCCTTGCCTGAAAATCAACCAATGAAAAGACTCAATTCAAATGGCTAAAAATCATCAATCAAGCTGATTTTTGGTCTTTAGGTCCAGTTAGAGATGGGCCAAACATTCATTAGTCAATTGTGTTAAAAAAATGTTTCATCGTACATAATTTTTTTGGTAAAATATAGTGTTTTGACCAATTTGTGATCAAATTTACTATGGGTCGCACAGACATTTTTGGTCAAATTTTGAGTGGTTTATATACTCCTATATGAGAAAATTATATATTTTTATTTTGTTTAATATGAAATATTTTGGGTGAATTTATATATGTGCCCAAACATATCAACTATGATAAATATATTTTTATTTTTTATGATTTTTACTTTAATCCCACATTAGATAGAGTGAAAAGTTTGGTTGAGAATATATAAGCATTTACTCTTAATTATTGTAATTGAAGTAAAAGACAATAGAGAATTGATCCGGTGTATCGCGCATGTGCAAAAGGGCGATTGGGCCTGTTAGATGCTTTGTGAGGCGCACGTGTCGTGAAGAGCTTTATGAGCATGTAATTTTCATCAGATGGTTGATTATCAATTTTAACAATTGAATCATTGAACGGACGTGATCAGATGTATGTCCAACGGATAGATTAAACAATTAAGATGGTTCAACGGACACATCTTATGACGGAATAAAATATGGACCATAAGATCATACATATCTAACGATCATTAGACATAATCGCCTTTAACTAACTCAGAATTGATCCAGATCGCAAGATCAAACATAACTGCTTATAACTAACTCAGATATGCCTAGTATTGATTTATATCGCATGATCAATTCGTGTTTCTTTAGAATAGACACAATTTTGTCTATAAAAAATTGTCCAACCAACTAAGTTCAACTCAATTGATTTTTGAAAATTTTTTTACAAAAAAAAAAAAAAAACAAATACAGAGCACTGTCTTTTCTTCTTTTGTTATTTTTTAATGTATCTGAGAGAACATTTTTATTGTTAAAAGTTCACCAGAAACATAGAGATTTGGAGTGTTGCTTTCTCTGTGTAGAAAGACTATTGAATCCTGTTATATAGACGCTTATAGAACAATTAACACTGATTAGGGGTGAATTCTGTCTTTAGAACTTTGTGATATCACAAGCCTCAGTCTCAAATAAGTTTTTATCTGTTCTTTATAATTCTTTATTTTAACATCTACATTTGATTTAATTCTTTAATTGTATTGTTTATTATCTTCTTGTATTATTCTCTGATTTCTATTTTCTTTTAAACCAATTGTTTTCAACAAGTGGTATTGAACAAATGCCACGTGTCATCACACCATCTGAAAATAAAAATAGAAACTGTTGAATGGAATACATAATCAAACCCGTAGACTTGCTGTTGGGTAATTTTACTATGACTTGAGAAAAAATGGACTCAAATTGCGTAGTTTTCCTGACAATTCTTTTGTTTTCCCATTTGGGTGGAAATGTAGAGTCCGTGAAAGATTTTATCCCCAAAAGATGTGGTCACAATAACTAAGGCCAAGGGCACATGTACTAAAAGGAGATATTCCAAAAGTGATGTGTACCCCAATTCAACTTGTGGTCATACTAATGCGAGTAAAACTTCCATCACACGAGATTGTAAATCACACAAAACAGAGCCAATGAGTTCTCGGCACGTACACAAGTGCTTTTGCTTTTTAGGTGTACGTGCCGAGGACTCATTGGCTGTATTTTGTGTGATTTGCAATCCCATTGTGACAGAAGTTTTACTCTACTAATGCGACCTCATGCTTGAGGTTGCAACGCGACAGCCAAAGTTTTCTGGAAGGGTTCGCGGTAAAAGGCCCTGTACGAGTCGGGTAAGACCACACATTGAGCTGGATCCACGTGTAGACTCATCTCAATATGTGGTCGTGATCATAGTTTGCAAATATCCGTTTAAAATCCAAATTTTAAAAAAATAAATCGTATCTTTTGAGAAAAAAACGTTTCAAATCATGGTGTTTTCAAAACATCGCGGAAAAAAAAAAAAAAAGAGAAAACAACGAAATATTCAATAATCCAAAACAATCCAATCCCGTAATTTTAAATTTAAAAAAAAAAAAATCTTTTGAATAAACTCTTATTTTAAGAAAATTAAAGAATATTTTTAATTTACAAACGTATGTCACCAAGTTTGATATATAAAAAAATTAGAAAAGATTAATAGATTTCCACGCATTTGGAGATCTTGATAAATGAGAAATATTTTTTGAAATTGTAATTGTTTTTTAATTTACAACGTATGTCACCAATTTAAATATTTACGGTTAGCGTCCTCTAAAAGTGTCCAACGTGGTTCATATTGTAGTCTGTTAGTAACTTGGCTGACCGGGCTCCGGTTAGCAAAGTTCTACTGCCTGAATCGTAATGTAACAAGGTAGACCTGAGGCCAAAGGTATCCGGTAATGTTGGGTGAACCAGAAAAGTTTGGAATACCCATAGGCTGAGGAGCAATAGGAGGCATCAGACGCGAGCTCCCATAGCGTAATTTTTGTTACTCACCGCTGCCATCTGGGCCCAGTGACCGCATGGATGTTTCGTACACCCCTTGGTAGACATTCATACCAAAAGTCAGCTTGTTTTGATGATTTTTAACGTTGGTTTTAGTACACAAAAAAATAGTTGAATCCAACAGAGAACTATAATCTAATGGCTAGAGATTATCAATCAGGGTGATTTTTGGAGTGTATATCCACCAAGGAGTGGACTAAACATCCATGCGGTCAGTGGGCCCGGAGGGAAGCGGTGAGTAACAAAAATGGCGAGAAAACAGTTTTAGGACCACCTCCCAAAAATGTCATTTGGAGCTTATTTTAGGGCCTACTGACCTTATGGATGTTAGGACCACCTCTTGATGGAGCTACGTACCAAATATCAGCTTGATCAGTAATTTACAACAGTTATATTTTAGCATCCTAAAAAAAGCTCAAATTCAACAATAAAAAACCAAGTTATTAAAATGCTAAATCCAACGGCTATAAATCAGTAATGATACTGATTTTTGATCTGTAGATTACTCAATAGCTAGATCAAATATCTATAAGGTAAGTGGGCCCTAAATAGTACTCCACGTGGCATTTTAAAGGGGGGACTTCGAACATGATCAAACAAGAGTTCCTCTTGTTACATCTTTTTCTATTAAAAAGGAAAGAGCATTCGAAAGATAACAGAAACCATACTTCTTCCTTTCATATTCTTTTGGCTAAACAGAACTGTAATAGAAATATAAATCCTGAGCATACACAGTACACACACAGAACTTGCCGAGACGAAACGCAACCGATACGTTTGCTCCATCTCCATCTCAATAGGTTGAGAGTTGCACTGTGGCTGACCTCCATGCAGACCAGGCAGTGAGAACTATGAAGAGAACTGTAGCCACAAAAGAGAAACCGATAGAAGCCATGGTTCTGTTACAAAACTTCCCAAAGTGGTCACATACCGGCATCCAACCCGTATGATCGTTTCCATAACGACCCAGAAAACCAGCTGCAGATGCTGCGGCGCATCCTGAGACTGCGAACACCGTCAATATCTGACAAAAACACACCACCAAATCAAAAACAGTTTTAATTTTTTTCCTGATTCATGAAAACAGAGGTGAGAAGTAATAAAACCCACTTACCAAATCATTCAAAAAGAGAAGAAAATATTTCTTTCGATCTGGTTTCGCTAGTCTTGCAAAGAATAGGAAAATGAAAACCAAAGACAGAAGAGAGAAGACACATGAAAGGATGTTTACAGTAACAAAGTATCTGCAAGGAAGGAGAGATTTGGTTAGACTTGGAGGAAACTCCTCTAAATTTAGTGGGGTTTTTAGCTAATTTATCTTACTTGAAGGCAGACATGTAGCTATATTTGGCTTCGATCTGAATGCCAATATACTCCGTGGTTTGATTGTTCGTGACCATTAACCCGATTGCAATCAATGCAGCTGCAATCGCCAAAATCCTCAACACAGCTTGGCCTATGAGAAACCCTTTCTCCGACTTATGAAATTGGTATTGCTCATCTTTGATTTGGTTGTTCTCCATTGGAAAATCTTCCTGAAAAATATAGCAGAAAACGGAGAGGAAATAAATGGAAGAGAGACGAAAACAGAGTGCAAAAGCAGAGGAGTTTTTTCTTGTATTTATAGAAGAGAGAGATGAAGGGGAATCTTTAGGTGAGAGTGAAACATAATCATAGGTTTTCGATTTGGACCGAAAAAAAAAAATTTTCTTTGATTTCCAGGAAAACTATGGGATAAATTAGGCCGTTGCTTGGTTGGAATTGAATTGAAAGGTTCAAAACTTGGGAGAGGGCGTGATATAAGGATGTCCGTTAAGGAGTAAAATTGAAATGACAGGACACTGCCATCAAGACCGATGACAGGGTACCATATGAGCCACGTGTCACACTCTTAGAGGACTCGGACCGTATGGATGTTTAGCCGATCATTAGATGGACCTATAAACAAAAACTCAGCCTGATTCGTGATTTCTAGGCGTTGGATTGAAAGTGTTTCATGGGTTGATTTTAACCGTGTGAAACTTGAGCATTAGTGACCGTTATTTTAGGTACAAAGATCCAAAGGTTTGAAATCACTAATCAAGCTGATTTTTTGGTTTGTAGGTGCATATAAGGATTGACCAAACATCCATACAGTCAGAGTCCTCTAAGAGTACACCATGTGGCTCATATTGCACCCTGTCATCGGCCTTGATGACAGGGCCCTGTCATCAAAGTCTTCCTCTCCGTTAAGAAATTGAAAATATTTCGTTTCCTTTTCAGGGGCCCGCAATTTGATATTAGGAAAGTTTCGTATATGGTATTAAATAGTAGGAAAAAGATGTAACAAGGTATGCCTGAAACTGTTCATTTGCGGAAGCGGCATTTTTGGTAGTCACCGCTGCCATCTGGGCCCACTGACCGCTTGGATGTTTATCCCGCCCCTTGGTGGATATACATACCAAAAATCACCTTGATTGGTAATTTATAACCATTAGATTTTAACACTTTTTAGCACCATTTAAGGCGTTCTTCTAGCCGTTGAATACAACCATTTTTGAGTACTAAAACCAACGGCTAAAAATCATTAAACAAGCTGATTTTTTGTATGAATGTCTATTAAAGGGTGGGCTAAACATCCATGCGGTCAGTGGGCCAAGATGGCAGTGGTGACTACCAAAAATGCCGCTTCCGCAAATGAAACGATCTCAGGTATACCTTGTTACATCACGACCCTAAATAGTATGGTAACATTGTACTTGGTACATATATGATTAAATCACGACCGTCCAATTATCTGGGCCCATAAATCGACTGCCTAGTTTAAATTCCATCATGTAAACTTCATATGACTACAGTCACCGGATTGGCTTGATTTTAAAAACTCATACTAAGGTAACCAGATCTGACACACTTATTAGGGTCAGAAATGGATTGTCCCCGACCCGACCCGGATTTGGGTTCTGAGGTAGTTGGGTACCCATTGTCTTCGATCCTTTTAACGAGCCAAAACATTAGCTATGGTGTCTCATTCTGACAAGTGTAGCTTACCCTTCACTTAAAAATAATACAATTATTTTATATATTTGGAAATGCTGATTTGGAAAAGTGTAGCTTACCCTTCTCTTAGAAACAATAGCGGCGTGACACGTCAGCACGTTTGCTCTGCTTGCTTAAGTAATGAAATTAAACTTTATATAATGAAAATCTATTAATTAATTAAACGAGTAATTTAATTAAAAATTTGAGGTAATATAAATATCAATTTATAGTTAATATTGGAAAGATATTGCCGTGATGTGAAAGATTGAAAGTTATGAGGTGTCAAAAAATGATGCCAAGTCAATTTAATAAGAGAAAATATAGGAAACACCGGCACATTTCTCTCCTCTTAGTAGTTGAACGGAAGGTTTAAAGGATGCTGTTTTAACGGTTTCACGGACGGACTGGTCACTGGGGACGTTACAGCTAAACGGTTTGAAACGACCATGGGCAAAAATGGGAAAAAAAATAGAATTTAACGGATTACAGAGAACAAATGGAAAAAGTGGTGCTTAAATTCAAATTTTGAAATTTCAAAAAAATGGAATTTAATGGAAATGTAACTGATTTAACGGCCTTTCTTTTTCACAAAATTTTTCAGAATTTAACGGCTGTTAGAACGATTTTAATGGCCGTTAAATTCAAAGCGTCAAAATGTGTTTAAACGGTTTTAACGGAAACTGGCTTGGGGCGTTACCATCTAAACGGCCGTTTTTAAAACCACGGTTGAAAGCAAAGTAGGGTCATGAGATTTCGCTAAAAAGTAGGGTCATAATTTTAATAATGCTTAGAATTAACTATCACACCAAATAACCATATAGAACCCCCGCTTCCATTTATATTAGTATTAGTGCATGGCACGTGTCCACAGCACTCCTTGACAAAGCATTTGCTCAAATCGGGTGTGAGTGGCTGTGGTCCACTGTCCAATTTTGGATAAGATCTCAACCGTCTATATATGAAGCCTATAAGAGGGGGAGACAACTCAGCTGTTTTGTTATATAGATCGACCATTGTTGTCTTATACCTCCTCTTATCTTATCTGGCCTCACTAAAGAGTGGCTGAGATCCACTATGCTTCATATCAATGACGGAGGTTAACTCCCACCCAATTTTAACAAACGTTTTGCCAGGGAGTGCCGTGGGCATGGGCCACCCACTATTACAAATACAAAGTACAATTATCTTATATTCGGAAACCTTGAAAACTCATTAGAACTTGCCAAGTTGACAAGTTTTGTGAGTATTGATACCATGACCTAGGTTGGAAACCAACCTCCACCCTGTATCTCTTCCTACTCAAAATCCATCCATTTTGAATGCAGTTGAGATTTAGGACATGCAAATAATAGCAGGTAAATAAAGTTTCCATGTAATTAACGAAAAACCTTTCCTCACCCATTTGGTCGAGGAGATGTCTCAAGCACCTATCATGTTGTGACATGTGGAGGGAGGTCGTGGGTAACGAGGAGAATTAGGTAGCCCTTGCCTTACCCTCCACGAGTCACAATATGATAAGGGGTTAGGGCATCTTCTCAACCAAATGGGTGAGGCAAGGGGTTAGGGGCCTTAGAGCATCTTCTCAACCAGATGGGTGAGGCAAGGGGTTAGGGCATCTTCTCAATCAAATGGGTGAGGCAAGCCGAACTTTGTAATTAATTCTCATTTTCCAATTTTGAGGAGACTTTATGGGATGAATTGGAAGAGAAGGTGACAGATCATATGGCAAATTGGCAACTTAATTATGAGTGAACCAGATTCATTTTATTCAACATATAATCAAAATTATTTAATTAAAAGTTTGTTTGTTTGTTTTTTTTTTTTTTTTAAGATTACAACATTAAATCAGTCACGGAACATTTTCGGGATATCACTAATGCTGTCATGTCTGAACTCCAAATAATCAGGCTACGACGTCTGACTAATCATGTAGATGGTCCCAACTCGATCGGGCCGAGTTCAGTTCCATTTATTAATTAATCAGATTGAATCGGAACGTGGCCCATATGAAATTGATTGGACCACATTTCATGGATATCTAAAATTTTCTTTCTAGATAATTTAAGGTATTTTCGTAATCAGATATACAAGACAAAGGAGGTTGACACGGCACTCATGGTCCCTACGTACACGCTTGGTCCATACCTACGATTTTACTTACATTAAATGTTTCGGTTTGGTCGTTAGAGGATGTTTGAGTCCTCTTCCCTTCGAGTAAAACTTGTCTCACAAGATGTTGTGATGGAACACGGTCACAGCACTCAATACGAGCCACGTGGCACCTTATCATAGATCTTTGACCGTATGGATGTTTGACCAGTCCCTCGATGGACCTAGAAACCAAAAATCAGCCTGATTAGTGATTTACAACCATTGGATTTATGCACCCAAATAACGCTCAATAATGCTCAAATTCCTACCGTTAAAATCAACCCATGAAAATAACTTCAATAGAATCAGTTAGAAATCACTAATCAAGCTGATTTTTTGTGTACTAGTCCATCGAGGGACTGCCCAAACATCCATACAGTCGTTGTCCTCTAATAGTATACCACGTGGCTCGTATTGAGTGCTGTGACCGTGTTCGGTCACAACATCTCGTGACACAAGTTTTACTCCTTCCCTTCCTTCCAAGATCTTTTTTGTATAACTCGAATGCAACATGTTTCTTTAACAAAAACTAAGAGTTCCGTACTGAAATTTCTCTTCTTTTTTTTTTTTGCGTGTAACGCAGGGCGTTTAGGAAAAAAAAGCAGGGCCGGCTCTACCTTAATGCCATTAAGACGGTCACTTAAGGCCCCTTGGTGAGAGAAGACACCCACTAACCACATGGATTTTTGGCCTACTCCTTAATGGATATACAAACCAAAAATCAATTTGATTGATTATCTCTACCCATAGGTCTTAATACCTTTAAGGACATAATTCATTTTTTTTATTTTTATTTTTTATAAAGAAAACCTTACTTTTCTTTGGGGAATTTTTCCATTTAGTGGACCCCCCCTTTTTTATTTAAAAATAATTAATTTAAAGTATTTGACAATCGCGAGGTCCATTAAATGGTCGAGCTACGGGTCGATGATGATGGGCCCGGCTACTGGCCCACATGGATTGATGATGCCTATCGTCTCACAAGATGATGTGACAGACAATTTGATGACGATATGATGGATGGTGACTTAATTGGGACCTAGATTGGTAGATCGACGGATCTAGAGAGATCCAACGGTCAGAAAGCTAAGGGAGATGAGACAGAGCCAATGGGCAGGAGTTATGGGGTTAGGTCAGTAGATCCGATGACCGAGAGATAAAAAGAGAAAGAATAAGGAGAGACGAGATAGAAAATTATGAGGAGGAGAGAGAAAATATCAAAAAATAAAGATAAAAGTATTGGCAGAAGGTCTGGAACCCTGGTCTTCACTGTGACCATCATCACGCTTCTTCAGTAGAGTAGACCATCATTCATTTCTGACTCATGTGGCTTTAAACGCTTTGGTCCGTCTCTTGGTCATTGGCTCTCCTGCTCTTTTCGTTCTTTGGGCAGGCTTTTTGGTCATCTTATTCAGCCTATACCCGTATCTTCTAGTCATAGCCTGTGGGCTCTTTAAGCTTTGATAATGGGCTTTCATGATCGATTTTGGCCTGCAAGTATCGAGAATAGCCCGATCGAGTTTTCCGCAAGAGAAAAGCACGTAATGAGACTTGATCATAACGTCTTTATACCTAGACTTCCATAAATATGTTTAATGCATGCAAATATACCATTTTGTCCAGAAAAGTGTGTTCTGCGCAATGAAATAGACTCTTACGTAGAAAAGTGGATAATTAGAGCAGTTTTACGTAGGAGAGTGTGATAACGCTTAGAAGATAACAGTGGAAAATATGCACTTTTAAGCGAATATCACTAGCCGTGGAATTCAAGTATGTTTTTTGGGTAGTAAATCCAAAATGACTAGAAATCATCAATCAAGCTGATTTTTAGTGTGTTTTATCCACCAATAGGTGAGCTGAACATCCACGTAATCATTGTGCCAAAAAAATGATCTATGTAAGGCCGCGAGAGTCATCTGCATCGATTGCACCTGGAGTCGTCTGTGTCTAATTTTTTTTTCCTGTAGTTTTTTATTATCAAGAATAATTTTTATATAAAGATTTCCAATAATATAGAGAGAGTAATTTTTTTTAATTAATATCATATATATTGAGGGTCGGGCTCAGGTAGGGCTAGTAATGGAGTCGGATTGGTACTGATTTGGTACCGATCCGATAAGAAATCCAACCGATCCGGACCAGATACGATCAATAAAATTCAGTTTCGGAACAGATCCGATATGATTAGATCAGTTCCGGGTCCGATCCGATCCGATCCCATATGTATATAATATACATACATGTATAACATATATTTAAATACTTTTATATAATTAATATATATCTATATAATAAATATTATATATAGTATAGATATCGGGTCTATATCGGATCGGGACAAGGTTGATCCAGTACTGAGAGATCGGATCGACAATATGTGATCCGGAACCGATTCGATAACGAAAAATAAAGTTTCAGACCCGATTTTTCGGATCAGATCAGATCTCAGGTTTGATCCAATCTATTGCCAGCCCTAGGCTCGGGGGACCCCCTCTAAGGTGTGGTGCGAGAATCTAACAATGGTTGATAATGCTGAGCTGGCATTCATTTATAGTGCGAAAAGTTTGGTTTGCGGATCCCAACCTATGTAAATATATAAATACCGAACCTAATAGCTCGATGTTGATATATCCAGGATCTCCATAGCTTGTTTTTAAAACGTGTGGTGTAGATTAAAATGCAACTGATCACTCTTTTATCTACCTTTTAATCTCTTATGCATTTTAGGAAAATTAGTTGAGTATTGTTTTCTTATAACATAATGGGTTGCACATGCCAGCGTTTCTGATGTTTCTGTTGTCAATTTATGGTTTCTCGTTAATTTAATGTTTTTTTTACGAGTTTCAAAGTTTGGAACATTATATACTGAAAGTTGTGGGCCCTTGTTCCATTAGCTATAGTTTGGGGTACTTGGAGAGAATGGAACAAGGTGGTCTTTGAGGGGAGATGGACATTCCTCCTTGAAAGCTATCGTTTTGGAGATTAGGGGTCTTATCTTTTCTTGGGTCAAGGTGTATGAGATGGGGAGGGGTCTCAGATTCGAAGATATAGCTTTCAGTTGGTCGTCTCTGATTAAGAGGGCTTGAGCCATTGGTGGGGTTTGGGTTGTTCTTTTGGGGTTCTTCTTCTCTTCTCTTCTTGTTCTTTGTACTCTTCTTTTTTTTTTGTTTTGCCTTGGCACTTGGCAGGCTTTCTCAGCCTCCATGTGCCTTTATGTTTCAAAAAAATCATCCACTCAAGCTGATTCTGGTCAAAGAGAGGCTCTACGAGGGGTTAGTAATCGAAAAGTTCAAGTTGACAAGAGGGTTGTTCACATTTTGACACTTCTTTCTAAACTCACATCGACTCTCTAGAAACTGTTCTCCTAAAATCTCTCTTTTAATTTCCTCCAAGACTGTTTCTCCTTACTCTTTGTCGCTACAATAGATAGTCATAGAGACATTGATGGCATTTATGTTGGCCTATCCCTAGCTGGACTTACAGACCAAAAATAAGTCATGATTTATGATTTCTAAACATTAGATTTGAGTCTTTTTCATTGGTTTATTTTTAACCGTGGGATTCGACCATTTTTTGGGTACTTTAATCCAACGGTTAGAAATAACCAATAAAGCTATTTTTTTGGTTTGATGGTCTACCTAGGGATGGGCTAAATATCCATTCGGTCAGTGTTATAAGAGTGTTCCACGTTGCCCTTACGGATGTCTATGAGTGTCCATCATCAAAAGACGTTTGCAAGTAAAACTTATATGACTGCCCTAGATGACTGTCCTAAATGACCACCCACAATATGAGTCACGTGGCACTCTTAGAGGATGTTGACCATACGGATGTTTGTCCAATCCCTATATGGGACTACAAACAAAAAATTATCTTGATTAGTGATTTAGAACCATTGGATCTTTGTACCCAAATAATGGTCAACAATGCTCAAATTCCTACTGTTAAAATTAACTCATGAAAATGGCTTCAGTTCAACGCTTCGAAATCACTGATCAGGTTTATTTTTGGTTTGAAGGTCCACATATAGAACATCCATTCGGTCAGTGTCCTATAAGAGTATGCCATGTGGCTCATATTGTGGGCGGTAATTTAGAGTGGTCATCTAGGGCGGTCATATAAGTTTTACTCACGTCCGGTAAGATTATGTGTGTAAGTGGCAAATTCTTTTTGTGCCACTAACTCATTGATGACCTCTCTTAAAAGTTAAAACTTTGATTAGGGGCAAACTTAGATCGAAATGTACACAGTATTTTTGAGGTTCTTGGTCCATTGTTTTAAAAAAAAAATTATGTTCTTTTAGTCGCACCATTTGGATGGAGGGCATGCAAGGCCATAAATGCGGATTTATGGCCCTACAAGTAATTTTCCTATAAACCAAACTGGACAAAGGCTTCCAAATTAAATGTGTATTCCTTGGTTCCTTAAAATGGGGAAGAGAGTGACATTGTTCCTACACAATTTCCCTATCATTTCAATCTATCACGTTTTTAAGAGAAAAGGATGGATAACCCAAATATCGAAAAGCAGTTATGAGCATCAACACTTTTAGTATTTGTTAGCTGTTAGGTCATAAATTATGTTCGTGGACTATATTAAATCATGGGAAATCAATGATTATTATGAGGTCCATCATCATTAATGGACCCTACTCTAAAGAGACGTTCTGGGAGAGAGAGAGAGACTGGAAGGATTTAAAATAGAAAATTGTCTAATTAGATTTAAGAGAAAATCGATATATAAATTGTAAGAATTTAATTAAAAAATGTATTTAATTTTTTTTGAGAGGAGAGGGGGTGATGTTTTGGGTAGAGTTTCTATGCATTAGATAAACATTTTTCTTTGCCCAATTATAAATTAGGCCGGGTTTGATTACCAAGTGGGAAAATTACATTTTCTTTAGGAAAACACAACGGTCCTTTGTTAGATAGCCAGTATAAATATGTATAATTTTTAAACCTGGGTAATTTTTTTCAATAAACCCGGAATTCATTTCTCATCCAAATAGGTGAGAATTCATTTCCACCTGAAAATAAACCTTTATTTTCTCACATGATTGAAATGTATGTTCTCAGTTGCAATCAATCAGCCATTTAAGGCATATACCAGATGCATTTTCTCGGAAAAAATTTTCATCCAATCAAACACGGCCTTATTGGACTCCAAAGCCGGTGCAAACTGCTGATTTTAAAAGAAAATTCTAAATCAAACCCATAAAAGTCTAATTTCAATTTGTCTTTTTCTCTCCACCCATATCTTAAAACCATTAATATTTCTGGTTTCGAAGATATTGATTTTTTTTTTTGCAGCAAATCAAATTAAAATATAGAGTTTCTAAACATGGAGTTATATAGGACATGTATAAACACTATTTTTTACATTTTTTTCAAAGTTAAAAATCAAAATATGTAAATTAAACCATATGCAAATCACAAAGCGTAAAAACTACTAATTGCAAGATCCCACCCACTTTCAACCATAAAATCTACTAATCGAACCATAACGCAAGAAGGACCTTCGTCCATTAATAAGTAGAATAGATGTACCATTTCCTCTATGTGTCGGGGTTGAGGACATGCCTCGACAAAAGAGACGAGGCAAGATTGTTTTTATTTACTATTTTACACCCGAAAATTTCAATTGTGTTTGTCTTCACCAAAGAGTCCAATTTTGCCCAAGGGCACTGTTGATCAATGTTACTCAACAGCCGCTCTCCCTTCGACACATTAGCAAACTGTACTTTATGACTTAACCCAAGTTAAAAGAGTACACCTTTGATGACGGACCTGTTGATGAGGATCATAATATGAGCCACGTGGTAAGTTCTTAGAAACCACTGACCGAAAGAATGTTTAGCCCATCCCTAGGTGGACCCACATACCAAAAATCTTCGTGACTAGTTATTTCTATATAACCGTTTGATTGGAGTCTTTCTCATGGGTTTATTTTTAACCGTGGAATCAAGCATTATTTTGAGTACTCATTTCAAAGTTTAGAAACCTTTAAGCAGCCTGATTTTTGGTATGTAGGTCCACCTAAGGATCGGCCAAACATCCATACGGTCAGTACTCAGTAGTTTCTAAAAGTGTGCCATGTAGCTCAGTGTGGCCCCCGCATCCGTCGTCAAAGATTTACTCCAACTTAAACACTTCATAAATTTGCATTTAAAACTTAAAACTGATTTGCACTAATACAATTTTGGCCAATGAAAAAAGAACACTACTGTGCAACATGACACTCTCCATAGACCCCGGACCATGTGATCATTACTGAAAAAGAAAAATGATTTTTTTTAATATGAAATATGAAATTAAATTAATATTTTTATTTTGAAAATAAAAAATGCCCCTTGAAAGGGCTAAAGCCCGCAGTTTTTGAAATCCCCAAAATGCCCTAACTAACGAAAGGGCGTTGGTTTCATGCTAGCATTCTTTATTTCGGGATCAGCCCATTGACCGGCCCAGCCCATCCCGGTCCATTAAGAGGGTTTGTTGGGCGACCTGGTGGGTATGCCGTATGGCCCATTTGCTGTGGTCAAACAGCCTGGCCCGTGAATTAGCCCACCAAACCTTGTTAATGGGCCCTGAGGCCCACTAAGTTATCCCTACCCATCCATTTTGAAATTCATCCCCCTCCCTCCTCATTTACAAATTGGTAGCTCTGCGATCACCGCAGTCTTTAAGCTGGGCATCTCTTTCCATTTCTATTTTTTGGACTAAAAAGCCCCCCTCTCGTTTGGGCACCAACCTCAATCTACGTACAATAAGGCGCCCAAATGTTCCACCAATGTTCAACACCTTTTTCCCATTAGCTTCAAATGGGGGCAAAACGTATATAGTCTTGAAAGTCAAGAAGTTGATAGACCAGATAGATCAAATTGATCCAAGTCAGAGTTGCAAACCGATGATCTTCATTGATCTTTTGCTTTAATCCCCAAGTCATAGGCCTATGAATGCGTACCTGTTGCCTACCATTTATTCTAAAAGCTTAAGCTGTTAGAGGTAGGGGTGTCAATTTTACCCGATATAACCGGAACCGAATAGGAACCGGAACCGAAAACACCGGTTCCGGTACCACATTTTTGGGAACCGATTAAAAAGAACCGGAATCGGAACTGAACCGAAAACTAATGGTTACGGTTCCGGTACTCTAATATGGAACCGAAACCGATAAGAACCGGAACCGAACCGATAAGAACCGGAACCAATATATAAATATAGTGTAAAAATTCTCATATTACCAAGATTGGACCCGTTATACCCGAAATCGGAACCGGAACCGACAAAAACTACATAATCGGTTCCGGTTCTGGTACCATCACTTTGAGAACCGGAACCGATAAGTACCCGAACCGATAAGAACCGGAACCGTTTGTTCCAGTTCTGGTCACCTTAGGAACCGAACCGGAACCGACCCGTTGACACCCCTAGTTAGAGGGAGGAGTAACAATGTATATCAAAGGGTCCACAGGTTTAACGAAGGCCGAGTGCTGGCCACAACCAAGCAACAGTCTCCAAAAACACTCTCCTTCAATACTTTGCCAAGGACTCGAATATGCGACCTCCTGGGATCTCCTGCTCTGATACTATGTTGACAACCACTTTATTCTAAAGCGTAACAATGTATATCAAATGGTCAACGGGTATAACAGAGGCAGATTGTTGGCCAATATGTTACGATTTCAAATCTCAATGAAGTGCTGAGGGGGGCACGTTATTGGAGTGTGTTGTTTGGTTTGACCAACACTTTGTTTATGTTAGACCCTTTGATATACATTGTTACGTCTCTCTCTAAGAGTATAAACTTTTAGAGTAAAATGGTTGTTCAACACTACCAAGGGATGGGCTAAACATACATGCGATTAATTGACTCATATGGCAAAAATGGCTTTACTCTACCTTGCTGTGGGGTGTATCTTGTTACATCACTGGAAAATATTGTTAGTAAAAAAACAATTTTAAAGGGTCGTGATGTAACAAGGTAGACCTAACGCCTTTGGGGTCAGGTATAGCGATGTGTATTACTCAACTCTACCATTTGGGCCCACTGGCCGCATGGATGTTTAGCTTACCCTTGGCAGACTTATATACCAAAAATCAACGCCTTGAAAAGTACTAATACCTAATAGCTAGATATTACCAATAGGGTGATTTTGGTTCGTATATCCATGAAGGGGTACTGGGCTAAACATCCGTCAGGTTAGTGGCCAGAGGGCAGCAGTGAGTAACAAAAATCTCTATACTTGACGCCTGTTAGTTATAAACCATGCGGCTTTAGAGACCACTGACCGTATGTACGTTTGGCCCATCTCCAATGGACCTACGTACCAAAAATCAGCAGTAGGGTCGGGCTCTGTTGATAGATATAAAATGACAGGTCAAATGACAGGAACACAATATAAGCCACGTGGCACACTGTTACAGGACTCTGACCATATGGATGTTTGTCCTATCCCATGGTGGACCTACAAACCAAAAATCAGCCTGATTAGTAATTTATAGGCTTTGGATTGGACTTAGTTTCATGGGCTGATCTCAACTTTATGAATTTGAGCAGTATTTGAGGTACAGAGATGCAACACTTATATATCACTAATCAGGCTGGATTTTTGGTTTGTAGGTCCACCACGGGACAGGACAAACATCCATACGGTCAGTCTTGTAACAGTGTGCCACGTGGCTTATATTGTATTCTTGTCATTTTATATCTGTCAACGGAGCCCGACCCTTAATTATTTCTAGCTAGGGCTGTCAATAGATAGTCAAAAATTCGAATTCGATTCGAATCCGTATTCAAAAAATTGGATATTATCCGAAAATTTCGGATATTGGATTCGGATTCGGATATCATTTTAATATTCGAATAGTTTTCAAATACGGATTCGGATATTAATGTATTTGATTTGATAATATCCAATCCGATATATTATTTAATAATTATATTTATAATAAATAAATTATATTATATTTATCATATTAATTAATATTTATTCTAATAATAATATTATTATTATATATAAATATAATAATTATAATTATTTTACCTATATATTTATTATTATGTAAATATAATAATATATTATCTATATCTAATTTTCGGATCGGATATTATCGAATATCCGATAAATTAATTGGATTCGAATTCGAATATTGATTTAGAATATCTGTCGGAAATCGAATCGGATTCGGATATCGGATTTTTTTTTCGGATTCGAATATGCTTGTATTCGATCTGAATAGTATCAGTTGACAGCCCTATTTCTAGCCTTAAGATCTGAGAACCCTAAATAGTGTTCCAAATTCGAATATTGATTTAGAATATCCGTCAGATATCGAGTCGGATTCGGATATCGGATTTTTTTTTCGGATTCGGATATGCTTGTATTCGATCCGAATAGTATCAGGTGACAGCCCTATTTCTAGCCTTAAGATCTGAGAACCCTAAATAGTGCTCCGAATTCGAATATTGATTTAAAATATCCGTCGGATATCGAGTCGGATTCGGATATCGGATTTTTTTTCGGATTCGGATTAGCTTGTATTCGATCCGAATAGTATCAGTTGACAGCCCTATTTCTAGCCTTAAGATCTGAGAACCCTAAATAGTGCTCAAAATCCACAGTTAAACTATAAACATGAAAAAGACTATAATCCAACTGTTAGAAATTACTAGTCAGGTTAATTTTTGGTCTTAAGTCCATCTTAGGGATGGGCCATACATCCATACGGCCAGTGGTCTTTTAAAAAATATGCCACGTGGATTTTACTGTGGTTCGTTATCAACGTTGACGACGAACTCTGTCAGCAGAGTTCTACTCAGTTTTTGACTGGGTTAGGTAAAGAAGCACAGGTAGCGCAACGTGTCGAAGGGAGAACAAAAACGGACTCTTCGTCGAGGTCTTGATTGGGAAACACTTTTTGCTTGTCTTTTAGTAGGACTACCATTCTCGTTGGAGTAATGATCCTATGGATTATGGACCACTGGGTGTATCGTGTATGGTGGCGTTACGTGTGCAATGACTAACTTTGATAAATAATTCAACTAAATTGATTTGCACACTTTTAGCCAATGACAAAAAAAGGCTATCTTGATTTTTGACAACATCCATGGCCCCACTTCAGACCAAATCTTTATGATGGACGAATGTATGAGCCACGTGGCTCACTCTTAGAGGCCACTGACCGTATGCATCCCTAGATGGATTAATATACAAAAAATCAGCATAATTTTATTTGTTTTTAACATTTCGATCTGAGTATCCAAATAATAATCGAATCAACGGTTAAAAATAAACCCAAGAAAAAAACTCCAATCTAACGGTAACAGTAACTAATCAAGCTGATTTTTGGTCTGTATGCCCACCTAAGAATGGGCAAAACATCTATATCACGGTTCGAAGTCTCGGGAACTGAGGCTGGACCGGTGGAAGGTAATTCCGATCCGGATCAGTCCAATCCAACACCGTCTCCGACTGTCACACTTGAGATGATGAGGATGTTAGATTTCTTCATGGAACAGTGCATCTCGGGTGAGACGATCATGAAATGAAATGGATCGGTGCTTGTCAGTCCCAATGTGGAGCGCCCGACACAGAACGGAACGTCCGAGAGTTTGAACCAAGGTTTAAAAAACGGCCGTTGTAACGGATTCGGATCTCCCCCGTTACGTTATTGACCGTTAAAATGCCCAAAAAATAACGGCCGTTATTTTCAGTTATAACGAAAATAACGACCATTATTTTCTGAAAAATTTTGTGAAAAAAACCGTCGTTATTTTCCGTTATATTCCAATTTTTTCCGTTATTTTCTATTTTTGAAATTTTGATTCAGCACCATTTTTTCTGGTTTTTTTCCCATTATTTTCCAATTTTCCCTTTTTTGCCCCTGAGCGTTCTTTGTTATAACTGGAAAAACGGTAACACCCTCAGTCCGTTATACCGTTATAACGTTATAACGGTCCCCTTGGTTTGAACCATGATCCATACAGTCAAGTGATCTCTAAAAAGCGTGCCCCGTGGCCATACAGGGGTCTGTCGTCAACGTTGACGAGTTACGTTCGTCATCAAAGGTTTATTCCCACCCGGGTCCATGAGATCATTACTCTTCTCGTCAGATCATTCCATCAATGAGAGGTTGTAAGAAAAAAAATCAATCAATGAGAAACTTTTCGTCGCTTCATCATGCCCCTCGACTTTTCGTTCCCGTCTTTTTCTTAGTCTTTCTTCATTTCCTTTCGTGTCAGCTGGTAGGTATTTCAGTTTTGTTTTTAAATCAAGTCAGCCTTCTATTGGTAGATCAAAATAATAGGATAATTGGAGTAGAACTTTGCTGACAAGCACACAAAGTTTTTGACCGAAATGTCATATGGTTAGAACTAGGGTAACGCCACGCACGTGCACCTTACACGTGGCACACTCTTAGAGATCGCTTACCGTATTGATGTTTGACTTATCCTTAGGTGGACCTACATGCAAAAAGTCAGCCTGATTAGTGAGTTTTAGGGATTTGATTGGAACCGCTTTCATTGGTTGATTTTTAACTGTAGATTTGGATCATTATTTGGGTACTCAAATCCAAAGGTTTAAAATCACTGATCAGGCTGATATTTGGTATATAGGTCTACTTAGGGATGGGACAAACATCCATCAGGTCAGTTGTCTCTAAGAGTGTGCCACATGGTTTATGTACAATGGTCCCCCACTATCATTGATGAGGACGTCGGGGTGCTTGACAACCCCTACCCCAACCCAGGTTTTGGCTTTGTTTTTTTTTTTTTTGAAAGCAGGTTTTGGCTTTAAAATAGCCTTTAAAGTGCGAGGCATTTAATTGAAGCCTTATGATTGTCAAACCCTGTTTTGGCTCTACAATAGTATAGATTTGCTGACCATATGGATTTTTGGCCCAACCCTAAATGGACATACAAACCAAAAATTAGCCATACTACCAAACAGCCGTGCTACTGATTTCTAAGCATTGGACTGAAAAGTAGGGCTGCAACTTGGGCGGGTTGGGGGTCAACCCTAGCCCAACCCAACCTTATAGGCTATAAACCCTAGCCCAACCTGAGTATTGATTTAGAATAAGGTTGCAACTCGGGTGGGTTGGGTCGGGTTGGGGGTCAACCCAAGCCCAACCCAACCTTAAAGATCTTGAACCCTAACCCAACCCAATGTCAGGTCTAGATTTTCCAATCCTATAGAGTTGGTCAATTTTTTAATTTTTTTATTGGTTGAGAAAATTACTAATTTTTTTATATTAAAATAATTTATTAGTCAATACAATAACCATTATGAAAAATTAAATAACGACTTCATTTCTAACACCTCATGAAAGAAAACATGATATTTTTATAATAATGGAAAAGTTCATTAACTCAAATGCATGACAAAAGCTACAAAAGAAATAACAAAAATCAATCGTCAAAGAAAACACGATATTTTCAATATAAACATTAACCGATCACATAAAATGTTAAAATGTAGTTTCAAGGGCATTTTGTAATCTCACACAAGGGTTATAATACATAAAGGTTGTATTACTCAAGTCGAGTTATTTCGGGTCGTGTTTGAGTCTTCGAGTTAACTCAACTCAGTGGACTTTTGAGTTGAGTCGAGTTGAGTTTTCAAACACGGGCGTTAGGTGAACCAGAGAAATCTTTTCTTTTTAATTTTTTTCTTCCCACGAGAAGTCAAAATTAAGGTTTAAAGGAGGCCGTTTTAACGGTTAAAAGGACTGGGGGCGTTACCGTTTAAACGGCCGTTAAAACGGACAGTGGCAAAAATAGAAAAAAAATGGAAAAAACAGAATTTAACGGCTGTTTTTTTCACAAATTTTTTTAGAATTAAACGGCTGTTTAAATGATTTTAACGATCGTTAAAACAAAAAACTGCCGTTTTATTCAAAAATGATAAAACGTGTATAAACAGTTTTAATGGAAATGGACTTGGGGCGTTACCGTTTAAGTGGCCGTTTTTAAAACCATGGTCAGAAGTATAATGGTTTTTAATTTTTTGTCTTTTTGTCCTTTTATGTATTTAATTTATCTTGGTGGATAGTTGGTAGCCGCACCGGCTTCATCTTTTCGTAGGGAAGTTGTATCCTAAATTTTTTATTTTGGGATGACAAAATATGTTGGTGTTATCAGAATACGACATACATATGTCCCCACCTGCTTGTCAATCACAACCATTCATTTTGGTGGGTGCCTCTATGATGGGCACCACAGCAAAAGACCAACCCAAACTTCTGTCACAATCGGATTGCAAATCACACAATCACGGCCAATGAGTTCTCGGCACGTACACCTGTACGTTGCGAAAGCACTTGTGTACGCGCCGAGAACTCATTGTGATTGTGTGATTGACAATTTCGTGTGATAGAAGTTTTACTCGACCAACCCAATTGGGGAGAATTGAAAATTTCAAACTTGGATGGTTTGGAAAGATCTGGTCGTCGTTTAATGAATAGTCTATATCAACATCCAATAATGTTACACGACCACCCACCAGTCTTCTATGGTGCCAAAAAACGCTTCGATATTTTCTTCTTATTTTGGTCACTTTAGGGGATCTTGTATATTGGTGTATTATTTGTTGCGACTTTGGACCCACCATTAGATGTTTCCGACTCACGAGATGATCTGATGTAGCGTGGACCTTTTCTCTGGATCGTACGATCGTTATTCTTTCTGGACTCTCTGAAAGAACAGATCAATGGGAAGGTTGAAACTTGAAATCATCTAATCAATCTGACCATCTACGGTGGACTGATCTGCTCAGCATTCCCCAATACAGAGCTCTTTTATCTATAATCTATACTTAAAACTTTGGATTTACCGTTTGTTTAATAAAAAACTTGCAGGCGCGCAACATAGAATCATTCTCGACGAGATTTCTCTAAATCTTTGATGACGGACCTAGAGATCGCTCACCGTATGGATGTTTGGTTGATCCCTAGATGGACCAAAATCAGCCTGATTAGTGATTTATAATCGTTGGATTGAGGTCCTTTTCAATGGGTTGATATTTAATCGTTGATATCTAGCATTATTTGGAATACTCAGATCCAAAGGTCAGAAATAACTAATCAGACTGATTTTTGGTACCTAGGTCCACTTTGGCATGGACCAAACATCCGCACGGTCAGTGGTCCCTACGAGTGTGGCACGTGGTTCATAGTATTGTGGTCCGTCATCAACGTTGATTACGGACGTCTGTCGTGAAAGATTTGCTCCGTGAAGTCCGCAGAAATCACGTCCGCAACCACGTGACTAGTAATAGAACATTAGAACGTCCCATAGTATGCTAAAATATCACGGTTAAAATCAGTCCATGGAAACGACTCAAATCTAACGCTTAGAAAATAGGCTAATTTTTGGATTTTATAATTTATATCCATCTAGGGTTGGGCCAAATATCAATACAGTCAGTGTCGTCCGCAAAGAGTGTGCCACATGGCTCATTTTGTGACCGGTCAGCACTTTGATGATCGACAGCTGTCAGCAAAGTTTTGCTCACCCACAATATGAGCCATGTGGCACACTCTTAGAGGTGCTGACAGTGTAGATGTTTGCCCAATCCCTAGGTGGACCTACAAACCAAAACTTTTGGATCCTTCTACTCCCCAATAATGGTCAATATAATGCTCAAATTCAACGGTCAAAAATCAACCCATGAAAACGACTTCGATGACGCTTAGAAATCACAAATCAGGCTCGTTTTTGGTCTACATGTCCATCTAAGGTTGGCCAACATCCATACGGTCAGAAACCTCTAATAATATGACACGTGGATCATATTGTGGGCGTTAAGCAGGTTTGCTGACCGGCAGCAGTCAGCAAAGTTCTACTCGACGAAGCTATACTAATTTCCGCGAACTGAAAACACATTAAAACTCAAAAGCGTGGGAGAGAGAGAGAGAGACTGACAGAGAGACGTCAGAAGAGCTGTTCGTCTGAGCTTTCATGGCGGCCTCCGGAGCAACTTTCGCCACACTTAATTTCTCGCCAGTTTCTCGCCGGAAAATCTCACCAGTCGTCGGGAAGTTCAAAGCCACACCGGTTTCAACCCAGGGATCTCTGTCGACAGAACAAGCTCCGAATACTTTCCCAGAGAATGGAAAGTTCGAGAAGAAATCTGCGATACAAACGATTTCTAAAGCTTTGGACGACTCTGAGATTCAACGGTTGAACGTGAAGGATTACTTAGAAAGGTCGAAGGATCTGATCAGATCGGATGGCGGACCGCCCCGTTGGTTTTCGCCTTTGGAGTGTGGAGCTCGGTGGAAAAATTCTCCTCTGCTGCTCTACTTGCCTGGTAAGTCCCTATTTCTTCACCCTCGGATTTTCAGGAAATTACTGAAATAACCTTCAATGATTATAAAGTTAACAACGCTAATTGATCGTTTTCTGTTATGTTATCTTTTTGTACATTCACGTGTCCTGTTAATTTATCTTTTTGAAGTTTGAACTTTGAGCTCGAGCGAGAGACCCTTACGTTTTATTTTATTTAATTTGAAGGCAACTTTTTGAATTTTTTTTTCGTTCTTTGTTTTCTCGATAATTTTTGGTACTTTTGAGCTATTTTTACAATTGAGATATTTAGCATATTTCTTGAAAAGGAAATTAAGATATAATTCATATTTAGTTTTCAATTTCTGGAAGTTTTCAAATTTGTTTGTATAATTTTCTCTTCTATTAGGGACGGATGGCGTTGGGCTCGGACTTGTTTTGCATCACGAGAGACTGGGGAAGTGAGTATTGAGGAGGAAAACTAAAATCAACTGTTTTATTAAGATTCATGTGTTCTATAAATTCATTATGCAGAAGTATCGGTGAAGTATCTGTTGAGAACACGTTCCAAGCTGCAATTCATCAAATCAAACGATTTGGTGATGGACTTGATCTGATGCTATTGCGGGCTTGAGCCCGTCATGGGTTCGCGGGTTCAATCCCCGCTTAACCATTGGATCTATGATTTTCTTTGAATGTAGGATGTTTGATATATGATTGCCACCTAATCTATGATTTTCTTTGAATGTAGGATGTTTGATATATGGTGCCTGCATATTCCAGTTATGGATCGGACACCATTTGAAGGTCACTCTCTTTCTCTCTCATTTATATAAGAGTGACTGTAATATTTGTGTCAAGTTTAGTCAATCACTCGTGCGAAACCAATAAAGATGATGACTAAATTGATCAAGGGGTATGAAGCTTAAGAATCACATGTAGATGAAGAGTTTTATTATCTATTAAGTAAAATCTTTAATGGATGAAGAAGACGTATTTCGTTTAATAACCAAAGCTCTTCAACTTTTCCATGAATGTTCAGGTCTGATGCAGCTTGTTGAAATGACAGTTAAGTCAGAGAACTCTCGTTCACCAAATAGACCCATATATCTTGTTGGAGAATCTTTTGGAGGATGCCTTGCACTAGCTGTTGCAGCCCGTAATCCTGATATTGATCTTATGCTAATACTGGCTAACCCGGGTTAGTTTTCAGTTTTTATGCGCTGTGTGATGGTACATCCACCTTGATGATAGCTCTGCTGCTACGGTATCTGGATCCTGTAAATCACCTGGAGTATCCATGTTTGCCCAACATGACATGGGTATGGATACAGGATCTGTGTTGGATATGGCTTACTGTGCTCGAATATATTTTGTTAAAGAATAATAACTGTTTAAAATATTTTTGAATTGGGAAAGTATCGTGATCTCCCTATACCCTGAATTTTGGGGGTAAAGAAATTCAGCCCTTAGACCCAAATCTGTACCCACAGGGGCACCTGGGTACCGTAGCTCTAAAGTCTAAACAATGCAATGGTTGAAACAATTACTACTTTTTGCATATGATTCATTCTACTTGTTTGGTAATCTTTTGGCAGCTACATCATTCAGCAAGTCACAGCTGCAACCTCTTCTTCCTTTCTTGGAAGTCATTCCTGAACAACTCCATGTTGGCTTCCCTTATATCCTAGGTGTTGCTACAGGTTCGATTTCCACGTTCCTCTAAATTTCTCTGTATCTTGTCTTATTTAGATGCTTCATACATGTATTTTATTCTAATTTATATTTAAAGCTATTTGAATTTTATAGGAGGATCATTTTCCTTGGCATTATTCATATATTTTGATTTGTTGTGATCATATTGTTGTATCTTTCATATACAGTTGATCACCATTAAGTAACTCCTGTGTTGTCAGACAAGGAAAAAGCTATTAGGTACGAAACTCAAAAGCATGCTAACAGTATCTACAAGCATTTTAGTAAATTTATTATCTTAGGCGGCATTTCCTTCTATAAAGTTATTATCAGGACATGTGGTTAATATACAGGGGATTGCCACAATTCCATGCGTCTTACCTAGGAGTCAGCCTGATTATGATGATCTTAACCATCTAATGTAAACTTCTTTCTGAACTATTTTGCCAAATTTCATTTGACCATCCTAAAGAATGTGCACATAGTTCTGATGATTACAATCATCCGATCAGGTTGACTTCTGATGTACATGATCTCTTAAGTGGGACGATTGAATGGTGTTCCAACCATGGGTATTTGCACTTCATTACTGACATTGTGTTCAGTATTTCTGTCTAACTCAGACTATAGATTTAACCTAAACATTTCACTACCATGTTACTCATGGATCTTGGAGTTGAGATTACCACTCTGCTTCTCTTTGTTGAAGGGAGATTAGTGGTATCAAAACTGCTTTTAGTAGAGTTTTTTTTTCGAGCTATGGCTCATGGGCTTGTGCGAGATGTTGTGGTTGAAGATCTTAGTTGACTAGGATTCCCTGTTGCTGGCTCAGTGAGCTTGTATTGTGATAACAAGGTAACAAGAAGTATTGCTCATAATCCAGTGCAGCATGATCGAGTAAAACACATTGAAGTTGACAGACACTTCATATGAGAGAAGATTGTTACTAAAGAAGCTTGTACTCCTTTTGTGAAGACTGAAGAGTAGGTAGCGGATGCATTCACTAAGGGACTTTCTAGTAATCAACTACACAGATGTTTCACCAAGTTGGGCATGATAGATATCTACGCACCAACTTGAGGGGGAGTGTTATCAGGGTGTACCCTTTATGTTGTAAGGGACCCTTTATGTTTGTAAGGGCATACTTGTTTATGTAGAGTTCTTTTATATAAATAAGAAGTTTTGAGTCATGTGATACAAATGCTCTCATTTTCTCTCTTTTCTCTCCTCTCTCTTCTCTCGTTCTTTTCTCTTCTCTCTTGGAAACCATAGAAACCCTAGAATCACTTTCTACTACCTGTTGTTAACCCTTCCAAATCTTGTACAAACTTGGCAGAGGTCTTACCTTCCATAAAAATTAGTGACTGCAAAATCTGTGGTAGATTGCTAGGTTATCAGTGACTTTTCTCGGATCATATCTTTGTGTTGTTCTTTCGTTTTAGTGCATTATCAGGGTCTGAACTTGAACCCTCACATGGTAACACATATAACCTCCAAATTGAGCTACGAGCTCAGCCCCCACTGTGTAGACTTCTCTTACTTTTAGTTGAGGTTACTTCCAGCCATTGGTTTCAGTAGATTCTTCTTGACAAACATCAAGTAATATTGCTCATGCTTCGTGATTTGCATTCAAGGGACATGCCAGTTCAGTTTGTGCTCCCATGAACACCTCTTTATTATTTTGCGGCAGGAGGGTGGGGTGGTGAATGGGTGGGGGTGCTTGTGTACATTGGAGATGTTGGAAAGTTAGGCTGCAGCTTCTCTGTTTACAAATGGAGAGCATGCATTTGAAACAAGCATTCCAATTTTGTTCAATCGGCATGGGTATTGGGAACTGACTTTAGTGAAACCTTTTTTTGTTTCATAATTTTTTTTTTGAGGGTGGAAAAAATGAACCTCTTTCTTTTCCAAATTGTTTGATAAACCTATTTAGTGTAAAAGATAAAACTTTTTGCTGCAAATTTAGACTATTGTTTCTCAATTGATAAATCTGATGCCAATTTTTAGGTGATCCCTTGAGGATGGCGATGGCTAGTGTGGAAAAAGGGCTTCCTTTTGAGCAAACAGTTAGAGAAATATCAGAGAACCTTGCTTCATTTTTACCCTCCCTTCCTGTAAGAGTCAATCCTGGGATTTAATACATGAGTAAATTATAAACATTATTTACCTTTTGCTTAAAAAGGAGAAATAGATATATGACAAACTTATCTGTAAATGTCGGTCAACGCTTCCTACAAGACACTTCTATAGACATCTCATTTGGATGCATTCTAATGATAAGCATGTCCCTCTCTGAATAAGCAGCATACACGTTTCAAATTTTCCACAATTTACTGGCTCTCATGTTCTAGTTAATAATAGTGACATGTGTTTAATACCAAACATATAGATGGCTTCTGCAGGAATTCATGTGGAGATTTTTTTTTTGCAATCATGTAGAGAGATAATTGTCGCATCTTCAATGTTAGGTTACATTTATGTGGGTTTCATGTCTTTTCTTCTTCTTGACCATATGTTTACTCTAAACTCACATTTTATTTTTCTTATCATCAATCATCCAAAAAGATATTAATAATATATCTTGTTAATTTTAATTTGTAGCTACACTTTTTGCTACTCTGTAAAGCAATTGCATGATTCAACTCACAGGTCCTGGCTGATATTTTACCTAAAGAATCACTTTTCTGGAAGCTGCGAATGCTTAAATCAGCTTCATCCTATGCCAATTCTCGTATACATGCTGTTAAAGCTGAAACTCTGATCCTCGCCAGGTCTTTACTTGTTAGCATTTCTGTTCTCCCCATTGTAATTTGTATTAGGAAAGATTGATATAGATATACTATATTGGATATGTTGGTATATGAGAACTATGTTTTTGATATGCTTTCCATATCTCCTTTTATATTGCAGCAGCAATATACAATTAACCATGATGTCCATTTTTCAAATTGTGAATTTGTGACTCATGCTAAACCCTGGAAATTGCATCTTGATAAATTTGTACATTAATGATAAATGACAAGCACTTTCTTAGAAGGACATGATTATGAGTATGGATGCAGTATTAAATCTGCTAGTCCTGGCTTTGTAAGGAACCACATGAGGACCAATTAGGCACCAACACTCTTCTAATCCACATAGATGAAAATAAGGAGAATCACCAGGCACTGTGGACTAGATTCATCTTTCGCAACTTGTTTGATTTTCCTAAGATGTGTCAGTGATTTACAATAGCAAGGTGAGTACACTGTTTTACTGAAATTGGAATCAGAACTGAGAAGTTCAAGAAAAGGGAAGAAGAGAAGTTTAATCTCAAAAGCACCAGTTTCACTGGTCATACATATAATACCTAGATACTTCAACAGGCCTGCCCAGGGTATTGTATCCACACGATACGATACCAACATCGGTTCAAGTTATTGCATGTATACTTATACCTTGCAATTTTCTTATTTCCTATTTTATTATCTGTTGTCTTCTTAACTCATAACAATGTCTTCATTTGTTTTGTCGAAAATGAAATAAAATAGTATATTGTAACAAATCTTACTGTAAAAAACTTGATGTCAATACTAAAAAATGATACTATGTAAAAAACTAAAAGTTTAAAGCATGGTATCGACATATTCGATGCATGGTTCAGAGTCTTGTCTAGTAAGGTACCAAGACGATCCAGTGGAGTATGTATCATCCAATACCATAACCTGAATTGATGTAATTTAAAATTTGTTTTTATAGTAGGTGTATTTTATAGCACATGTAGAAGATAGATAACATAATTTTAGCTTTCTTATCAAAAAAATAAAAATTAAGCATTAAAAATCATTTATATAATGTGTATTCGCATCTTTGCATATTGAGACATGTCACTGTTTCCCAGTGTCTAGTCAACGAAAGTGCAGTATTTTTTATGCAAAAAACATTTTTAATGTATAAATCCCCACAATAATCATTTTGTAGGTTTTTTTATTCAAATGTGAATATGTGCAGTATGATGATGGTAGGTGTAACTTAGCTTCCAACCTCAGTCAAGAGAGTCTTCAGCCGCATTAGCTTACATGGTTACATGCCAAGCAATCCCTGACCTTGTAGTCCTATAACATAGCATGACTAATATGAACCTTTCATTTGTTCTCAGATTATATATTTCAGTTTATGGTCTAAGTTGTTACACTTGAGAATTTTTATTGAATTTTTACACCTACGGATTATTTAGACTATTTTAGTGGGGATTTCATTGTATGACTTTGTGATACCATTTTTTCAATAAAGTTTTTATATCTCATAATTTATTGTACCAAGACGTAATATTTTCATTTCTTTAGTTGCTATGTTGATGTCCTCTATTTCTGCCATTTATACAATAGTTTATGCATGGCTTATTGTAGGAATCTATGTTGACAAAGATGGCCTACGTTTCTTTTGGTTCACTATTTTGGCCTGAACACTTGAGTTCTCTAGTAATATAATTGTTCTATTGTATCATGTCATAATCTTTCCACGTTTTTGTCTAGTGAGTAACGGTATAGAGTGTTTGTTATTTTAAGAATATGTGTGCTTAAAGCAGTTTGTTATGTTAAAGTTTGTGATTGCTTTTCTTGATGATGGGGTTGATATTATTATTTGTCTTTTAGTGGAAGGGATCAGTTTATACCAAGTCGAGAGGAAGCTGAAAGGCTTTGTCAAGTGCTGCCAACTTGCCAAATCCGTAATTTCAATGACAGTGGTCACAGCCTTTTCATGGTAGGAAGAACCAATTCTGTCTCCAGGAGTACTGCCTGTGATATGCTTAGATTTTTTAGTTTATGTATGCTTACCTTGAATATAAGCAACACATGACTACAAATTTCTTTGGCTTCTTTCTTGCATGATTTTTTGCTTATGCTTTTAAAAATCTTTTCTGCTAAGTATTCATGCATCATGAAATCAGATGCAAATATCTGTTATTATTTCCTAATAATGGTCTGATCACTTGCCGCAATTGTTCCCATTGGCATTATTCTCAGAGTCTACAGGGATAACTGTCACTCTAGAGTTGCTGTGAGGATCAACGGTTATTGCCTACTCCACATGATAATAATACTGTGGAAGCTTACATGTATGGTTAGGATTTTCTTCCAAGTTAAAAATTTCTAATTTAGTAGGTTATATATAGAAGGATAGATAATTGATTCGACTGGTGGGTTGTGAAACCTCTTTAGCCTTTTAGAGCTGGGATAAGGATTCACTTTCGTTTGATCTTCTTCCCTGTGGCTCTTGAAGGCTTCTCACCTTCAAAGCGGCTAATGCATAAAGCTGCATGGATCAAGCTGAAGATTGTGCATGAAATTGCCAACTTCCAAGAACAAGGAGATGAAATCCTAGTTCTCTAATCCAATACCATAGAATTGAAGGACAGACCAAACAATTTGAATAAGTGTCATCACTCATTCCTGGAACCCTTTTGGCAAAATATGTTGAGCAGAATACCCCTGTAATCGCTTCATATTATTTTAGTAATAATGTAGTACATACAAATTCTCTTATAACAACATGTATGAAATAATGGGTTAGATCTTATATAAATCTAGTCTTTGAGAAGATCACTTAATGTCAAGGGAAAGTTATAGGGCATTTTCCATTAGGTACATACCGTACATGTATTGCTCTTTTAATATTGAATTGTTAAATATGAACAAAATGATCGGAAGGATCTTATAAAGAACTTAGATGTACAAACTACCTTTGGTAGCTAGTTTGTCTGATACTCTGATGTTGTTGAGAAAATTGTTAAATCTGAAATAGAGTTCATATTAACTTTTTTATCCATGAATCTTTGTATTAGGATTTATGTGAACTTGCTATAAAGTTGCCAAAATTCATATCAAATGAATGAAAGCTTAGTTTCAAAATTGTTCTTCTGAGATTGCTTCAAGTATTGGCTGCAAAGTAGAACTATCATACACTGTACTAGCAACTTTATTTTCCTTTATGTATATACAGAATTAACTTATTTAACTTTCTAGTCTTGTCCTTGAGGTTTGAAAGTTATGTTGATGTGAACCAGGAAGATGGTGTCGATTTGGTTACTATCATTAAGGGTGCTGGTTTTTATCGCCGTACGAGAAACATCGACTATGTGTCAGATTTTATGCTACCAACACTTTCTGAGTTCAGACAAGTATATGAATCATACAGGTGATTATATTTCACGACAAAGATTATAGATGGATACAATGTGTTCTGCAATATTTATGAAGAGGAAATTCAAGGTATCTGGTCAGTTTATCCCCTGCATCATGGTACAATGCAGGAGTGTGGGACACTACCACTTGATGGGTGCCCATTAAGAGATCTTCTAGACCAAAGATCAACCTGATTGGATGATCTTAACCATCTGATCTTCCCATTCTTTTGGAGGGCCATAAAGTTATGGTGAAAAAGTCAGTGATCGATCACATGAAAGTCAATGGTAAAGATGCTTAGGATCATTTCAATTGGGTTGCCTATTTATCCTATGGGATCACCTAGTTGTAGCTCATCGAACTGTGAGCACCACTATCCTGTATGTATGCCATATCAACTGCTATCCCAGTAGTACACTGTCCTTAAAGTCTACCGGGCAGGTTACATAGATTTCCTCATTTGAGGGTTTTTAATGAATAAGTTCTAATGTGGATTCTATCAACTTTGATCTCATTGCTGCACCATTATTACGAATCCTAGATGGCTTGATATAGCTGCTAGCCCTGTGACGCTCTCGACTCTAGAGGATGGGAAAATTGTGAGGGGCCTTGCAGGGATTCCTTGCGAGGGACCAGTTGTGCTCGTTGGCTATCACATGTTACTGGGATTGGAATTGGCTCCACTTGTACGCCAGTTTCTGGTTGAAAAAAATATTCTATTGCGAGGGATAGCTCATCCTATGATGTTTGGGAAGATATGGGAACAAAAATTATTAGATTCATCGTCATTTGATGTATTCAGACTTATGGGTGGAGTTCCTGTATCGGCAACCAACTTCTATAGACTTCTCTCTACAAAATCTCATGTCTTATTGTACCCAGGAGGTGTGCGTGAGGCTCTTCATCGAAAGGTAACATTTTATTTCGTTTCATTCCTAAATTTAAAATATGATTTCTAAACCTAGTACATTTACACAAACATGAAATTTCTTTGTTATACTAGCGTCTCCCTATTTTTCGCTCCGTGGGTAAATGTTATTTGAAAAAAAATGTAGAGACGAAAGTACTTCATTTTTATGTGCACTGCTAAATAAAAAATATCTTCGGACTATCTAATGATCAATTGAACCTTGAGCAATAGTAAAAGCTAGCGCTTCTAGCATAATGATTTAGCATTCCATCCCTCAGGCCATTGTCTACCTCTAAAATTACTCATTATCATTTACGCCTTATTCCTATTATGTGGGGTCGGCAACATGAATCCTATTTCGCTTTCAACTTGCACCAAAGCGCTCCTTCTCTTTGGTGCCATTGTTGATCTTTGTTGTACCTCCCTAACCATCTCAATGGACTTTTCTGTTATTTTATCTTCTATTGGGGCTATTCTTAGATTTCCTTGAATGTGCTCATGTTTTTCCACTCATCAATGAATCCCAATTCTCTTTTTTTTTTACCTCTAAAATTATAGCCTTCTAATTATGCTTCATCACAAATTGGATTTGTTTAGCATGCAAAGTGTTCTTCTGAAACCATCTATATATTTTATGTGGTCATTGATGATAGTTATTGTTTGCTTTTACAATTCCTAGAATCCATCATGTTTAGTTGTTATTCATTATCTAACACTCAGCTCTTCAAACTTTCTAGGGTGAGGAATACAAGTTATTTTGGCCATTACAGTCAGAGTTTGTCAGGATGGCTGCTAGATTTGGGGCCAAAATTGTACCGTTTGGTGTTGTAGGAGAAGATGATATATTTGATGTAAGAATGGAGATTTAAATTCCTTTAAATTTTCTTTTATATTGCTGGTCAGTTTCCATTATAAATGTACTTGATAGTGCTCATTGTTACATATATCTATTTTCAAGTGGTCCTTATTTCACATAGCCTTCATCATTCCGACATATCCTTTTTTTTTTAGCAATGAATACATTTGGTGATTTATGGATAGAAAGCATGAAATCTAGGCAAATGGTATTAAGGCATGATCTAATTGGTACAAGAGTTTTTATAGAAATGACAAAAAATAAAGGAAGTGATATAAATAAAATGTTAAAAGTGAAGTGACAAAAGACAGAAAAAAAATAAAGATAAAAAAGTTTTTAAGAACGAAATACATCGAAAAGTAAATATGTTTATTTTGAAGACCGGTTCATCTTTTTCTTTGCCATTTGATTCAAGAGAACTTACTGGTGAGAAGAAAAGTTAGATTTGTCCAGTTAATCAATCAAATGAAAGTGGTCCCCTCTTACTATAAACATAAATAAACAAATAGATAGTTTAAAAAGAAAATAAGAGTGGGACTTTCCTCAACTAGTTCAAGCTTCATTTTACTTTATTTACTCTTTGCATTCCACTTCCTCATGTTACTATTTATAGAAGGTTCCCTAAAAATAGAAAGTATTAAAAGCCAATCAATTTACAGAAAAGAATAGGATGTAAATAAATAACATAAATGAAAACAGAGAAAAACACTATTCTAATAAATAAGATGGTTTAAGGAACAAAAAGGGGTTTTGGAACAATAAGATAAATCCAGAAATTTGAAGACTGTCTCTTGAGACATTTCCAATCATTCAATTATAGAAGTATGCAGGGCAAACTTGGCCTTCCAAAGGAATTCCAATTTTTTAAGAACGGACAAAATGTATTGAAAATTAATTGTATTGGTTGGTAAATTGATCTTGATATTATTTATCTTTCTCTTTCCTTCATTCAACTTGCTCTTATTTTCATTGTCTATGAGTCATGTTTTCCTTGTTGGCAAGCTGACACATGCAGTGGGATATTGGATGTGGTTTTATCTCCGGTGTGTTAACATGTATTGACAGAGATAAGTGTGTTGACATGTCTCAACATATGACGTGTTACGTGTATGACAGTGTCCCCCTTTATTTTAATAATTTTGGTATAAATTTTTTCCTAAAAGAGGGTGGTGCATTTCATCATCCATATGGTGCTTTATTAAGGTGTTAAGCACACCTATAGTTGTTTAATTGTCTTCTTTCTTATAAATCTACTTGGATTTATCAAGTTATTGGATAGCTCTAAGGTGTGTGAAAATATTTTATTTCACTTTTCATATATTTCTTTCCTTATTTTTATTTTAAAAATTAAAACCTTTTGATTAAAATGTCTTTATAATATTAAATTATAATATGCGTATGAACATATTTGCATTTCGAGCTTCTCGAAGGCACTATGTTATACTCCTTGTGTTTGTGTTGGACACTGATATAAGTGTCAGTGCCATTCTTATATAGGCTTTTATATACTCGTAATTTTATCTTAACATCTGGGAGATCTTCTGTGTTTAGGAAATTTATGTGTTCTTGCTTTTTTTTCCTTTGGTTGTTTTATTTATTCAGATAGACCCTCATATCTTGTTACTACAAACACAACTGTGCACCCTCTACCCAAGTTAAACTGTATGGGATGCTTGGTTGGATTTTAAAAACCTGTCATTTGATTGTTGTATCAAACTTTGATCAAGCAGTTTTTTTTATACATTTTGGTGTTTGCTACTAGGTGTGATTTATCACTAAATTATTATTAGGTTCACATTTGGAATCATTTATCTCATTGGATATATAATGAAAAACAAATGGCATGTTCATTATTCTCAGGTTTTTCTTGATTATGATGATCTCATGAAGATTCCTTACTTTAAGGCTCAAATAGATGAATTAAATGATGGACGGGTTAGGAGGCTGAGGTATTCTCGTTTTCTCTAATGGGTTTGTTAACCCACTTGACTCTTCTCTTGTAGTCTAGATAGATCCTGACAGCTTATCATCTTTAGAGTGCCTTGCCCTTTCACGCTTCTTCTAGTATTATCTGGTTCAAAAACGTTGGGCTTTATTTATTGGCTTATTACATGTCTTTTTTTCATGTCTATCATTACTATTTGTTATGAAACACCTGACAAAGCATTTGTAACTCATTTTCTGAGCTCTCAACGAATTGCAACTGTCAACATTGATATTTTATCACACAATTTGTTTGGAAACTCAATCGGAGGATGACTGTAAAGAATGAACTAAATCCCAAAAAATACACAAGAAGACATAAAAGATTGACTAAAGTACTCTTTTTCTACAAAAAAAATGACTGCAATAATATTAACCTGGAAGACAGAACTACTGCAAAATATACATAATCAACAACATAAAGCATGTGGTACTGAAAACTCCTATTCAAACTGAGACATCAATAGAAACAGTTTTCAAACAGGATACTAACGTTGACCCAACTGACAATCTCCGTGAGAATGTAGACAATATAATGGTATTTTGGTGTGCGAGGTAAGGAGATGTTAACCTGTGTGAAATGAAACACCAAATTGGAAGAAATCTAAATAACATGGAGAATGGTTGGAGAAGTCATATGAATCCCAAGCCCAGTGATTAGTGAGCAAAGTCAAATGTTTTCACTGCAAGTATAAGGCTTAGCTGTATACTTTCTTTACCTCTCAATTTGGTTACTGTAATGTTGTATCTTGCTCTTCCAGGAGAGGTGAGTATTTAGGTAAAGAAAATAATCACATAGACTTGAAACGTACCAACTACCAAGATAGGGAAAAGCTAAGTAACAAGGACACTCCATTTTCTAAGAATTTGCCATGTTGGACACCGTTTTTTACTCACATGTCAGACACATGCCGACACTTTTTCAGACAAATCTCAAGTTACTTGGATATTTTGTTTCAACTATTCTTTATATATTGTTTGTAACTTTGTATGATTCTAATGAATATGAGCTTATCTAAATACATTGTTGTTATATTGTACACTTAACATGAACTAAGTATTTTAAAAATATAAATCTCAAAATTCAGAATAAACTGTACAAACATGTTGGTGTATTGGTTTTCTGGCGGTTAGTGTGTACCAGTTCGTATTGGTGTCGGATTCCAACACACATGTCCGTGTAGAGGTTGTATGAATTTTTTTTATTAAATTACAATCTGATGAATTGTTATTGGTTTTATTTTTTCATAATTTAATAGGGTTGTTTCTTTTTCTAGCTGGGTTAATCCTGAGGAACTCTTCACATTCTTTTTTTGATAGGACTGATATTAATGGAGAGGTTGCACAAGAAGACCTTCACTTTCCCGGAATACTCCCAAAACTTCCAGGCCGTTTCTATTTCTTGTTTGGAAAGCCAATTGAAACAAAAGGTACGGCTATAGCAACAACCCATGTATTGAAACAGCTTGAATTTTTCTCTACCGTAAATACACTACTCAAACCACTGAAGCCGTACATAAATCTAGGTTAAATTGAATCCTTGCAACTAAGGTGCAAATGCCTCTGTCAGTTTCAGTTATTGTAGTCCCCCACCCCTCCCCTGAAGCGAAAACCTGACAGACCCTATCAGGTGAAGTTATATATGATAACAACCTTAATATGAAAGATTTTATCACATGGGTAGGTATGTAGTCTTGAGTATTATAGGCCTGCAATGACCTTCTATACGCACAATATTTGGATATGCGGTGCACAATGCAGGGAACCAAGACACACTATTCAGTGAGTCCCACCTAACCCCAGGTTAATATTGAACTTGATTGGATGATCTCAACCCTCCAACTTACTACATTTTTTAGGGTGGTTGAGAAAAATCTAGTGAACAGACAAGAAAAGAAGTCCAAATCGGATATTTTTGCTCATTCAAATGCATTGATGTTTTTCCTAGGAGATCTCCTGGGTGGGACCTGTTGAATTGTGGGCTCTGCCCCCTGCATGTGTCATTTCTGATATGTGCCTATAGATACTATCCCTGCTTGTCAATATCTAAATATTGGCTTCTGTAAGTATAAAATATAAAAACACATCTAGAAAAATAAGGGAGATGGGATTAGCTGTGCTTACCCAGAGTTTGCTAGACTGCTGTTCTTACAGCTACATTTAGTGATTCTGCCTCTAGGTGAATGCGTTTCTATCCACTAAAACTGCAAGATAAATCTTGTAGCAAGCTGAGTTAGCACAGAGTATTATTTTTTTTCTCAGTACTCTGCCTGTATAGTGTTTTTTCTTCTTTTACACTGCATTGCTGGTCCCAAGCCCAGATAAAGGAGGTTACATCAGGTTGAGAGCCTCGGTGTGAAAATCATGTTAAATCTCTTCACGTGAATCCGAATGAAGAGAAACCAACTAAAATTTATGTTCGTTTTTTTCTTCCTTATATCATGTTATCCAATGTGCTCGTCGGACAATCTTTCAGAATTTAAACTGTACTTTTTTATATTTTAGAACAATACAGAGCTCACCATTTCATCAGTTCTAGTGTACCCTATCCCGACTATTTGTGATTGGCAGCATGAATCCTGTTCTGCCATTCTATTTTATATCTAGAACCATATCTTTTGCTAAAGCGTGTCTTCAAATCTTTTCTTGTTACATCAATCGACATCCTTTTCAGCCTTCGTCATGCCCTTTTAAAGTGCACATCTTTTAATTTTTTCCTTTTGTATCATTTTGTGTTTGAAGGGAGGAAGGAGGAACTAAGAGACAAGGAGAAAGCCTATGAACTGTATCTACATGTGCAGTCTGAAGTTGAGCGATACATTGCCTATTTGAAGGAGAAGAGGGAAAAGGACCCATATAGGACTCTTTTGTCCAGGCTATTATACCAAGCCACCCAGGGTTTTACATCTGAAGTTCCTACATTTGAACTTTGATCGTTCCCGTCGAAGGTGAATTTCTCTTACTTTATTTAGAAGAAGCCAGGGGCATTTTTCCGGGATACAGAAGTCCATATTCTGCAATTTAAAAAATAAACATAGTACCTGGTTAATAATCCAGACCAATTGGGTCTTTGGATGGGACATAACCCAAAAATTGGAGCGAATAAGACGATCTTAACTCTTAATCAGATGGCTAGGATTGTCCAACCCATACAATTTTTGTATACAGACCATTGAAAGAGTGGCCAAAGGCGTGTTTCGTCCACATGGATTACACGAGCAAAGAAACTGAGGATGTAGCAGGGTGGTTTTTCCCGTCATTATTTAATGATAATTCTTCTTTTCTTTTCCTCTATTTTTTTTTTCTTCTCATCTTTGGTAGGCAAGAGTAGATTTATAAATTACTAGGGGAACGCCACGTGCAATGCACGTGCACCTTACACGGAAGCACATTACACATGGTACACTCGTAGAGATCAATCATGTTTGGCCCATCTCTAGGTGGGCCTTTATGTAAAAAATCAGTCCGATTAATGGTTTTTAAGGATTTGATTGGAGTCGTTTTCATGGGTTGATTTTGAACCATAGATTTCAAGCATTATTTTGGATACTCAGATCCAAAGGTTTGAAATCACTAATCAGACTGATATTTGGTATATAATTAATTATATATAATAGTGCATATACAAAAGGAGCTGAAACTTGACATGAACCCCTACAAAAGAAAACGAACCAATCCATGAGGAGCATCCATGAGCTTTTTTTTATCGGGATAAAAGAAAACGAACCAATCCCTATATTTTACACACTTCGCTTACGTAGTCCTTATATCAACTTTGATGGAAGCGAATAGATCTTTGATGACGGAACTTGGGAGTCCGTCCTCAATGTTGGTAATGGACACTATGAACCTCGTGGCACATTCTTAGAGACCACTGACCGTATGGATGTTTGACTCATCCTAGGTTGACTGACATGCCAAAAATCAATCATTTCTAACCTTTGGATATGAGTACTTGAAATCAAGGTTTAAAGGAAGCCGTTTTAACGGTTAAAGGGACAGGGGCGTTGCCGTTTAAACGGATTGAAACGGCCAGGGGTAAAAATGGAAAAAATGAAATTTAATGGAATTAAACTGATTTTAACAGAAAAAATGGCGCTGAAATTAAAATTTTGAAAATTAAAAAAAAATGGAATTTAACGGAATTAAACGGATTTAATGGTCATTTTTTTTAGAATTTAACGTCTGTTTAAACGATTTTAACGGCCGTTAAATTCAAAAACATTATCTCATGTTTAAACGGTTTTAACGGAAACGGGCCTAGGGCGTTACCGGGCTTAGGGTGTTACCATTTAAACGGCCGTTTTTAAAACCATGCCTGAAATATACTTGAATCCCACGGTTAAAAATAAACCCATGAAAAAGACTCCACTCCAATGGTTGGAAATCACCATGCACGATGATTTTTGGCCTGTAGGTCCACCTAGGAATGGGCCAAACGTCCATAAGTTCAGTGGTCACTAAGAGTGCCACGTAGTTCATACTGTGGTACTGATCGTCAAAACTTTGATGATGACAGGAGCCGAGGACAGGGTGCAATATGAGCCACGTGGCACACTCTTGGAGGACTCTGACCGTATGGATGTTTGGCCAATCCCTAGGTGGATCTACAAACCAAAAATCAGCCAATTAGTTATTTCTAGGCGTTGGATTGGAATTATTTTCATTAGTTGATATTAACCGTTGGAATTCAAGCATTAATTGACCATTATTTGAGGTACAAAGGTTTGAAAATTTTTGGTTTGTAGGTCGGATTGGAAAAAACATCCATACGGTCAGAGTCCCCTATGAGTGTGCCACGTGGCATCAAAATCCTTGTCGTGATAGAAGCTGTCCAAAAAATAGAAAAAAATCGTCCGCACTGGTCCAAGAGTACAACTAACAGGCTACGTCTGGGATCGGCATAGTCAAGCGTCTGGAATTGTACAAATAGATTATCACAACTATCTGGATTAGGGGGACTTCTTTTTCCAGTAGAACTTTGCTGACCACTGCCAGTCAGCAAAGTTACTTACCGCCCACAATATGAGCCACGTGGCATATTCTTAGAGATTTGTGACCTTATGTATGTTTGGCCCAATCCTGGATGGACAGACAAACCAAAAATTAGCCTGATTAGTGATTTATAAGCGTTGGACTGGAGTCGTTTTCATGAGTTGATTTTTAACGGAGGAATCTGAGCATCATTGATCATTATTTGAGGTGGGTTGATTTTTAACCGTGCAATTTGAGATTATTAACCATTATTTGAGGTACAAAGATCCAAAGGTTTGAAATCACTAATCAGCCTGATTTTTTTTGTCTGTAGATTGAGTAGGGCTGCAACTCGGGCGGGTTGGGTCGGATTGGAGGTCAACCCTAGCCCAACCCAACCCAAGGTCGGGCCTAGATTTTTCAACCCTAACCCAACCCTATCGGGTTGGGCCGGGTTGGGTCGGGTTGGTCAATTTCTTATTTTTTTTATTGGTTGAAAATATTGTTGAATTTTTTCATGTTAAAATAATTTATCAGTCAATACAATAGTCGTTGTGCTAACCATTAAATAATAGCATAACTTCATTTCCAAAGCTCGTGAAAGAAAATATGATATTTTCATAATAACAAAAAAGTTCATCAACTCAAAAACATGATAGAAGTCGCTAAAGAAATAACCCAAAATAATTGTTAGAGAAAAACACGATATTTTCACTATCAACCGATGATGAGGAGATCATCCTCGCCAAAAATCAGCTATTGACTCATCTTCCATGTGGGTATGTCAAAATTGTTGTCAAAATGTTGTATGAAATTGTTGTCCCCCGATCCTGACCCAAAACTAATATATATATAGGGCTGGGATAAAATGACTAATGGAATTCTTACTAATAGATTACTAATGGGCATGGGGCCCACATGTATATGAGTTAAGAGCTGATTTTTTATGAGGACGATCTCCTGACCATGGAGATCATCCTCGCAGAAAAATCAGTAATTTTTAAAACTTCAAACTCTATCAAAGATAGACCCAAATTTAACGGTGAAAATGGATGGTCTAAATTTTTTTAATTTGCAATCCACTTTTCACAAGGCTGCCAATGTTTGAATGGGTTGATTTTTAGTGTGGTTGATATCCATGTTGAGAAGAATATCATCTCCAAAAATCAGCTCTTAAATAACTCATATGCATGTGGGCCCCACGTCCATTAGTCATTCTATTAATAAGAATAGCGTGAGTCATTTTATCCCAGCCTATATATATATATATCTAGTTTATAAGTCGAGTTCGGGTTGGGCTAAGCCTCAATCCTAACCCAACCCAATTTGATCGGGTTACCAAAAATCCAGCCCAAGTCCAACCCAAGTTCTAAAAGGGCTAACCCAACCCAACCCTAATGTCGGGTTCAACCCGTTGGGCTCGGGTTGAGCCCGCCCAAGTTGCAGCCCTAAGGTCGACCTAGGAATTGACGAAACATCCATGGGGGCAGCATACTCTAAGAGTGTGCCACGTGGCTCATAGTTTGGGAGGTCAGCAAAGTTCTACTCTTCTTTTTCATAGAGTTTCTCTGACCATCCAAAACAATGATTGGATGATATTTTGAATTATCCAATCTGGTAACACTTTATAGTAGGGCTCATCATTGGAGGACAACTATATATAGGACACAGCATTACACACCAATAAATTTGTGCCACGTGCAGTTCTTTCACTCTCAAAAAAATACATATTAGAAGCACAAAATAAAGTAAAATAAAAAATCACATATTAAGCTCAAAGCTTGAGCAAATTAGAAGTATGTTATTGTACTAACCAAATTCTTGAAATGAAAGGATTCCAAACAAAAAAAACCTTTTTCTACAACCATGAGTATGGACCATATATATGAAGCATGGTTCAAAGTCCCAGTCGAGAGGTTGGGGGAGACCAAGGTGGATGATGAGAAAGTAATTAGTCTATTGTTTGCAGCTGTTAACAGTCACTTTTTGGCCAAAAATGATTGAGTCTAATGTAAATATTTGCTGGATGTTGCACCATCAAGCACACGCAAATGTCACAAACGTTTGCATGCAAACACTTGTAGTGCTAACAAACAAGGCCCAACTATGTCACCAATATAAATTTGAACTACACTCCATATTCATTTGTCGGAAAACAATAAAAAAATTACCTTAAGAAGGAACAGTTTTTAGTTTTTTTTTTACCATAATACCCTTATTTATTAGAATTTTTTTTTTCAAATTTTGACTCTCATTTAGACTCGACCTTACTGAATATGCCGAGTTTCCGAGTCAGACATGGCTAAAGAACAGTTACTAGGCTGAGTGAGTCAACTCGGCCGAGTTTCAGGATAAATGGTATAAATAAAGGGTTGGGACCCATTGAATTTTGAACGTCGACTTTCACCAACAATAGGTCAACAGTTCGAACGGCTGATTGAGTGGTGGGTCCTGAGCCCTTGCATATGCGCCATCTGTACGTCCTGATACTGTTATCGTAACCCATTGTTCCGTTTATGATACAGAGACTATTACCGATTATCACCGACATACTACTAGTTCAGTGAACCCAAGGGTATTTTGGGAATAACAGGAAACAAGATAGAACATCACATACATGATGCATGCATGTCAATCACGATCAAATGAGTACACATTCATGCATGCGTAATAGAACTTCTATATGAGCTCTTGCAGACTGGTTCATCATCATGACCATCATCCATAACTATATAGCATCCATGCATTATATCCTTACCATATTCACATCACTTCATCACTAACACCTAAATACAAAAACTCAAGAACGCTCTCTAACTTAAACCAGTGATGAAATCAGCTTAACCTACGCACCCACATCCGCTAATATTGGATAATAAATCATCCTTGTTGTTTCTATTTTCATGTTCAGGTCGGAGGTTCAAACCCCAAAGCAGCAAACCAAGCCGACCCGAAAATAAGACAGAGAGAGAGACTAGAGATGAAGAGTGAGATCCAGGTTTACGTGATCAGGAGCTTCGGAGGCCGGCGAAAGAGAGTCGTGAATGGAGCTTGCTGGGTTACCGAGAGGTACCGAGGCATAGTGGGGTCCGTGAGGCTCACAAGGATCAGAAGAAGGTTCATTGTAGAGTCTACTAAACGGTTCGGTGGAGTAGGTCCTGCGAGCAGCGGCTCGTTCTCGCTTGTGGGCGTTCTGGTGACCGCCAAGAGCCTGTGATGTGTAGAACTTTCGAGAACAGTAGAGGCAACGGAATATCCGCGAAACAATAGGTGGTTTTCGAGTGGCGCTCTCCGAAGGCGTTTTCACAAAATCGTAGGGACCGGAATCCGCCATTACAGAGCAAAGAGAGAGAGAAAGAGAGAGAGGCATGAATTCTGAAGGACGGGGTGGTGTTTGGGGTTTTATCTTCTACCGTTCTATGGCTTTAGCCTTGAATACTAGCTATAAGCCTACAAAAGCTTGCACGAATATGATTGGTTAATTGTAAAATGACGAAGATACCCCTAAGGATGGTTAAAATAGTTAAACATTTTGGTAAATTGGTAAATATGTTGTACGTGGTTTTATCTCCATCTTTTTTACAGTTTTTTTTTTTTAAATCAATTTGTAATTGGTGGGTGAAAAAATTATCTTAACATCAAGCATTATAATTGGCAGGTAAATGTTCGTTTTGAGAGGGAAATTATTGAATTTTCTTTTATTTTTAAAATATGGCAAAAAATGGAATGGTAGGTATTTATTTTATTTTTAAAATATGGCAGGTATATTTTGTTACTCACGGCTGCCCTCTGGGCCCACTGACCGCATCCATTTTTATTCCATCCCTTGGTGGATATACACGCCAAAAATATCCTGATTGGTAATCTCTATCCATTAGATTTTAGTACTTTTAAGGAGTAATTCTAACAGTTAGATTCAACCATTTTTTGGATAGTAAATCCAACGTTTAAAAGTCATCAAACAAGCTGATTTTGGTATGAATGCCTACCAAGGGTGGGCTAAACATTCTCGTGCGGTCAGTGGTCTAAGATAGCAGCGGTGTGTAACAGAAATTGCTCTACCTGACGTCTTTGGGTCAGGTCTACCTTGTTACATCACGACCCCATGTTAAATAATAGTAATATTTGAGCCTTTATATCTCTGCATGTTCCATCTCAGATGTGACCAACCCATTGAACGGTTGACCAACCCAATGGGTCGGGCTCCCTTGACAGATCTAAAATGACAGGTGTACAGGGACACAATATAAGCCACGTGGCATACTCTTACAGGACTTTGACCGTATGGATGTTTGTCCTATTCCATGGTGGACCTACAAACCAAAACTCAATCTGATTAGTGATTATAAGAGTTGGATCTTTGTACCTCAAATTCCCACAGTTGAGATCAGCCCATGAAAATAAGTCCAATCCAAAGCTTATAAATTACTCATCAGGCTGAATTTTGGTTTGTAGGGCCACCATGGGATAGGACGAACATCCATACGGTTAGAGTCCTGTAAGATTATGCCACGCGGCTTATATTATGTGCCTGTACAGATACCTGTCATTTTAGATCTGTCAACGGAGCCCGACCCATACTAAATATAATAAGGATAATATCGAAAGGGCCGGTCTCCAGTTACCGCCCTAAAATTACAGTCTCTGGGTTACAGGACACACTATTAGCCACGTGGTACACTATTAGAGGACTCTGACCGTATGGATGTTTGGCCAATCCCTAGGTGGACCTACCTACAAAAAAAAATAATAAAGCTTATTATTTTATTTTTTATTAAATTATTGGGATTAAAATTTTAAAAGGCTCGGGCTCCAATTATCGCCACAAAATGACAGGCTCTGGTTACAGGACACAATATAAGCCACGTGGCACACTCTTAGAGGACTCTTACTGTATGGATGTTTGTCCAATCCCTAAGTGGACCTACAAACCAAAAATCAGCATGATTAGTGATTTATAGGCGATGGATTGGACTTATTTTCATGGGTTAATCGCAACTGTGGGAATTTGAGCAGTATTTGAGGTACAAAGATCCAACGCCTAGAAATCACTAATCAGGCTGATTTTTGGATTGTGGGTCCACCTAGGGATTGGACAAACATCCATACGGTTCAGAGTCCTCTAATAGTATGCCACGTGGCTCATATTGTGTCCTGTAACTGGAGCCTGTAATTTTAGGGCGGTAACTGGAGCCCGACTCATTTTAAAATGCTCCTTCAGAGTAAAACTTCTGTCACAATCGGATTGCAAATCACACAAACACAGCCAATGAGTTCTCGGCACGTACACCTAAAAAGCAAAAGCACATGGGTACGTTGCAAAGCACTTGTGTACGTGCCGAGAACTCATTGGCTTGTGATTGTGTGATTTACAATTTCGTGTGATAGAAGTTTTACTCCTCCTTCCAGTACCGTTTTTTTTTCTCATGTTCAAACAGTGCTTCCAATACTTGACCCTATATATGCGCTGCCAATTTGACGGTTGTGATTTTGTCCGGTTGATGTGATTTTCGACCTATCGCCTACAAAAGGGCAAACCAGCTGAGACGGATGAGTTGACGTGACACGTGTACGGTGTGGGAATAAGGAAATACAGGACAGGTCTGAATGTCTTATCAGGGGAAGAGACAGATCATAAGGTGAAAAAGAGAAAAGTAGGGGTAAAATGGTCAAAGAAAAATCAAGGACGTGATCTGGATTCTAGATAGGACAAGGAGTGGAAACACTTCCAGTTTTTTGAGCTTACTGGTGTTGTGTCGGACATTCCCGAAACGGGATGAGAGAGAAAATAAACTCTCTCTCTCTGTCCTTCTCACTGGGTTTCTGATTAATCAAAGACGTCCGTATAGGCTTAAGCCGCTTAACCGACACACATCTCTCACCTGATTGGTTTGCACTCCCTAAGCCAATCATCGAACGAGTTCCCCAAAACAGAGAGATATTCCCTCTCCAAGATCGGTCAGAGTATATCGCATTAACGGGAATACGAACGCCACGTCGACAAGTCGAGATGAAATGAATTGCGAAAACGAAATAGGGCTCGAAGCCAAGAAGGGAGAGACGAGATTGGGTTTTTGGGAAGAAAATTTTCCATACTTTTCGAATTATCAGCCTTTATGAGATCATCTTCCTTCACTGCATCTTCTCTGTGTTTCCTTCAATGGGTTGTACTAAGTTGCCTGCTTCCATATCTCTCTCTCTCTCTCCCCTAAAAATACCTTCTTTTTTTTTTTTTTATCGTTTAGTGTTTAACTACGAGGACGTAAATGAAATTAGTCAATGGTTGAGATTATCCAAGCAAGACTTGCCCGACCACCCCTGGTCAGGTTGCTCTACCTGACCACCTACAATATAAGCCACGTGGAAATTTATTAGAAGACACTGACCGTATAGATGTTTGACCAATGGACCTACAAACCAAAAATCAACCTGATTAATGATTTCAAAACGGTTGGATCTTTATACGGAAATAATGGTAAATAATGCTCAAATTCCTACGGCTAAGATCAACCAACGAAAATGATTTCAACTAACACTTAGAAATCACTGATCAGGTTGATTTTAAGTTTGTAGGTTCACCTAGGGATTGGCCAAACATCTATACGGTCATTGTCCTCTAATAAATTTCCACGTGCCTTATATTGTGAGTTGTCAGGTACCTGACCACGGGTGGTCAGGCAAGTCTTGCTCTTTCATCCAATCAAGTTGATTTTTTTGACCAGGAGATTTTCAAGGTGGGACTCATTCAGCAGTGCTCCCAATCAAGGTTCTAAAACTAGTCAAGTTACCTCGAAACTCAAACTATTACGGTGCGTTTGGAACTCGTGCAAATCATGTGTGTAAGTAGGTTTACACGTGCAAGCATGCATGTTTGGAACACGCACACGGAGATTTTACACGTGCACAACAATTTTTCATTTGCATATGCCCAATTATCAAAAGGTGGTAAATATGAACAATGCGTGTGTAAAGTTAATGCAACCAAACACAAGACAACAGTGTGGGTGCACAAACCATTGCAGGCGTAATGATTTGCATGCATACCAAATAGACCCTTACTTAATGGCTCACGAAGTCAACTTAGAAATTCAGTCAAGTCAATTAGGTCGAGTTAACTCAAGTCAAAAATCACGAATTTATTATATCTTGTGGAGTGGGAGAGGTGATGGGCGCAAGCTTAGTTTAGTGGGCTAGAGAGTGGTTGTTAGGCCCAAAGAGCATGGTGGTTTAGGGATTAGGGAGCTACGTAGTATGAATGAAGCTTTGAAAGGAAAGTGGTTGTGGACGTTCGAGATCGAGAGGGACAGCCTTTGGCGTACGGTCATTGTAGGCAAATATGGGGAGAGCATGATGAGTTGGTCTAGTGGAGAGCCTAGAGGTCCGTACGGGTGTGGGGTTTGGAAAGGGATTGTAAGAGGAATGCAACAGTTTGATGAGGGAGTGATGTTCAAGGTGGGTAAAGGTGATAGAATATTATTTTGGAAGGATAGATGGTGTTCGGATAGTTCTCTAAAGACTGAGTTCCAAGACTTGTTCCTTATTTCTAACAAGAAAACAGCCACGGTGTGTGAGATGCAGATTTTCAATAATGGCCACAATGTTTAGGATTTCAATTTTCGACGTTGCTTATATGATTGGGAGCTATCTCGGTTGGCTGACCTTATAGCCAAGGTGGGGGCAAATCCCTCGTTTAGCCAGATTGAGGACGCAAGAAGATGGATCTTTGATAGCAAAAGGACATTCTCAGTTCATTCGTTCTATAAGGTGCTCGTCGGTTGTGGGGTAGAAGAATTTCCAACGAAACGAGTGTGGGGTAATAAGACATCGTCGAAAGTTCGTTTCTTGGTGTGGTGTGCAACTCGGGGAAGAGTTCAAACTATGGATCTTCTTTGGAGTAGAGGAATATACGTGGTCAATCATTGTCCTCTTTGTATGGAGAGTGGCGAATCTAGCGATTATATATTTCTTCATTGTAAGTGGGCTCGGGAGGTGTGGTCAATTTTTTGGAGGAGTTTCGGGGTAGCCTGCCAAGATCCACCAAGGAGTTTCTTTTCTCGTGGGAGTGTAAAGGTTTCAGTGGTCTTGGTAAAAGACTTTGGGCTTTGACTCCGCTTGCAGTGATCTGGGGCATTTGGAAAGAGCGCAACAATAGGGTCTTTGAGGGGAGAAGTATGTCGTGAGAAATATTGAGTTTAGAGATCAAAGGTTTCATTTTTCTTTGGGTCAAGTTGTACAGGGAGGGGAGAAGTATTTTCTTTGAAGAGATGGTTTTTAAGTGGGACTCTTTGATTTATCGTGAGTAAAGGAGTTGTGCTTGTTTTTTAGGAGGGTAGGGAGGGATTGTCTATCCTTTGGTTGTTCTTTGTCCGTTGGGTAGTGGTGTTCTTGCTGTTTTGTTATTTTTTCTTTTTGTTTTGCTCTCAATTGCTTGGGAGGCCATCTTGTCCTCTTAGCTTCTTTTTAATAAAATTCAGTTTATATATCAAAAAAAAAATAATAATAAATTTACTAAATAAATGACAGCATTATACTCAAATTACATACCCCCACACTTTGAAAAAGCTGACATGATGCCCCTGTGACTTGGTCCAAGGTCAGTTGACCAATGCTGGTTATGGATGTTTGGCGAATTCTCAAGTGGACCTACAAACCAAAAATCAGCCTGATTACTGATTTCAAACCTTTGGATCTTTGTACCCCAAATAATGCTCAAATTCCCACGGTTAAATTCAACCCATGAAAATGGGTCACAACCCACAATACGAGCCACGTGGCACATTATTAGAGGGCGCTGACCATATGCATGTTTGGCCAGTCCCTCGGTGGACCTGCAAACCAAAAATCAGCCTGATTTGTGATTTACAACCATTGGATTCGCACCCAAAGAACGTTCAATAATTCTCAAATTCCTACGGGTAAAATCAACCCATGAAAATAACTTTAATCCAACGCTTAGAGATCATTACTCAGGCTGATTTTTGGTCTCGAGGTCCACGGAGTGATTGGTTAAACATCCATATGGTCAGCGCCCTCTAACACATGGCTCGTATTGTGGGTTGCGACCAGCTTCGGTCACAACTTGTGAGAGAAGTTTTACTCCACTTATGGATTCGCCAAACATCCATACGATCAGCATCCTTCTTAGAATGTGTCACGTGGCTCATATTATGGGCGGTCAATGGTCAGCGAAGATTTATTCGTGATAGCCGGCTTGTTGATTATTCAATTAATGGTAATTTCTTTTGAGACATGACCCGTTAAAATATATGGATATGGGAGTGGGGACTGGGGACACTGTATGTGATAGCTACCCAGTGGTGATCAAGTACTTCTGGGATCCCATTGGTTCAGGTGGCAATCACAACTTTTTATGATACCATGGTCCTTGATCAAACGGTTTAGAGCCCCCATTAGTACTGTAATACAATACTCCGCGTGGCTATCACATCATCAGTCCGAGTCTATATGTACATCGTGAAGAGAAAGAGGTAGTCACTAGTCATTGATCTCTTCATTCCGCTGCCATGGGGTTTCAGACTTTAGTTCTTCTTCTCTTCTCCATTGCTCTTGCAACCGTAGATTGCAACATCGAAGGTACTTGTCGAAACACAGCAAATAAATCTTGGTATATTGCAGATACCTCCCTGATGTTAGATTCAGGGTCTTTTGAGCAATTTTTGGTGAAATGGCCGGGTATCATTAGATTTTAGATGATTATGCGATTATGCACATTGGTCCTTGTTATGAACGGTGATCATCTATTCGTCTGTCTATAATTATGTTCGTAGATTTGACCATGTGATCGATCATGATTTGTACGTTTTTGTTGACCAACAGGGGATGCTCTTCATTCATTGAAAACCAGTTTGACTGATCCTAATAATGTTCTTCAGTCCTGGGATCCGACCTTGATTAATCCATGCACCTGGTTTCACGTTAGCTGCAACAATGATAACGCCGTTATAAGAGTGTAAGAGCTTTTCTTACCTGATTTAGGGGGGATTATTAGGAAGTTTTTCATCATTTTCCATGCTATACATAGAAAATTTTACATGTCTGGTATGCAATTGTTGCTTCTTAAAGGGACCTCGGAAATGCGGGATTGTCCGGATCTCTTGTTCCTGACCTAGCCTACTTGACCAAGCTTCAATACTTGTAAGTTGATTGGATTTCTCTTAAGTTGTGTTTGGTTTGTTATTAGTCAAAAAAGTTATTTTCGTAAATATTTATGCACGAAAATCTTGTTATGCACTTTGTTGGTGTATCGTGATACAAGATGAGGTCTAAGGCGAAAACCCTATATAATGTGTTTTTTTTTTTATATATATTTAATTGGTGGGTAGCTTGGGCACTCCCTGACAAAGTATTTGCCAAAATTGGATATGAGTGGCTGAGATCCACCGTCTAGTTGGGGGATAAGATTTCGGCCCTTCTTTATCGAAGCCTACAAGAGAGGGTATAAGTGGGAAGACAACCACTGTGTTTTGTTGTATACTAGTGGGTGCCCTGTGCCATCGGCACTCCTCGACAAAGAATTTGCCAAAATCAAGTGAGTGGCGGAGATCCACCCTCCATTTGGGGGAGGATTAGAGGAGGTATAAGTAGGGAGACAACCAATGTGTTTTGTTATATAGAATAGTATATGGCCCATGCCCACATCACTCTCCGACAAAAGCGTTTGTAAAATTTGGGTGCCTTAGGCACTCAAACGGTATAACGGACTGGGGCGTTACTGTTTTTTCCATTACAACGGCTGTTATAACGGATTGTAACGCACAGAGGGAGAAATAGTAAAATAAAAGAAATAACAAAAAATAACAGTGTTGAAATTCAAATTTTGAATAAATTGAGGTCAAACAAGGCGGATCGAGTGGCTGAAATCTAACCATCCACATTAGATCGATGGATTTGATCTCAACCACTCTTTATCTAACCGTGCACATTAGATGGATGGATAAGATAAGAGAATACAACTGAGTTGTCTTGTTATATGCGCGGTACTTTCCGACAAAGTGTTTGTCAAAATCGGGTGGGAGTTAATCTCAGCCATCGATAAGAAGCATAGTGGATCTCAGCCACTCATTATTTAAGCCATATAAGATAAGAGGGGTATAAGACAACCACTGTCACTTGTTATATAGATAGTGGGTGTGAATGGCTGAGATCCACCATCTATTTGGGGGATAAGATCTCAGCCCTTCTTTGTCTAAATAGATAAGAGGGGGTATAAGAGAGGAGACAACTTCCCTGTTTTGTTATATAGACTAGTGGGTGACCTGTGCCCATGTCACTCTCTGATAAAGTATTTGCCAAAAATCGCTTGTGAGTGGTTGAGATCTACGATCCAGTTGGGGGATATATCTGGGCCCTTCTTTGTTGAAACCTATAAGATGGGGTATAAGTGGGGAGACAACTTCCATGTTTTGTTATATAGACTAGTGGGTGGCCCGTGCCCACGGCACTTCCCGACAAAGCATTTGCCCAAATCAGGTGTGAGTGCCTGAGATCCACCGTCCAATTGCGGATAAGATCTCAGCCATCTATATATGAAGCCTATAAGAGGGGGAGACAATTGAGCTGATTTGTTATAAGATCCACCGTCCACTGGGAGGATAAGATCTTGCCATCCTTTATGAAGCTGGATAAGAGGGGAGATAACATACCTATTTTGTTATATAGACTAGTGGGTGCCCTGTGCCATCGGCACTCCTTGACAAAGAATTTACCAAAATCAGGTGAGTAGCGGAGATACACCGTCCATTTGGGCGAGGATTAGATCTCGGCACTTCTTTGTTGATGCTTATAAGATGAGGTATAAGTAGGGAGACAACCAATGTGTTTTGTTATATAGAATAGTAAATTGCCCATGCCCACGGCACTCTCAGACAAAAAACGTTTGCAAAAATTGGGTGCCTTCGACACTCAAAACGGATTGTAACGCACAGAGGGAGAAATGGAAAAAAAACAGAAATAACAAAAAACAACGGTGTTGAAATTTAAATTTTGAATAAATTGAGGTCAAATGAAGTGGATTGAGTGGTTGAAATCAAACTGTCTACATTAGATCGATGGATTTGATCTCAACCACTTCTTATCTAATTGTCCACATTAGATGGATGGATAAGATAAGATAATACAACTGAGTTGTCTTGATATATGCGTGGGTGGCCCATGTCCGCGGCACTTTCCGACAAAGTGTTTGTCAAAATCGGGTGGGAGTTAATCTCAGCCATCGATATGAAGCATAGTGAATCTCAGCCACTCATTATTGAAGCCATATAAGATAAGAGGGGTATAAGAAAACTATTAAATTATATATTTTTTTTTAAATTTTAAATTTTCAAATTTTAAAATTTGAATTTCACAACCACGTTTTTTTGTTAAATCTATTTTTTATACTTTTGCCCCTGTCCGTTTCAATCCGTTTTAACGGTAACAACCCTCTCGAGGCATAAAAAGTGGGGCTCCTGAGCTTGACCCTTGGGCTATATGTAAATCCAACCCATTCCATTCCTTATATGTAGGTAAATAGTAGGTGACCCATGCCCACGGCACTCATTGACAAAGCGTTTGTCAAAATTGGGTGTGAGTGGCTGAGATCCACTATCCATTTGGTGTGATAAGATCTCAGCCATCCCTTATGAAGCCGGACAAGAAGGGGAGACAACCGTCCTGTTTTATTATATAGATATAGATATATTAATATATATATATATATGGTATTAATTAAAAACTTTAACTCAAGAAAATCTTATTTAACAACTATTCTTGATAATAAAAAAATTACGAAAAAAAAATTAGATGCAGAGGACTCTAGTTGCAGTCCATGTAGAGGACTCTCCTAACCCTATATCATTTTCTTCTGCCCAATGACTGCGTGGATATGTTCAGCTCACCTATTGGTGGATAAACGCACTAAAAATCAGCTTGATTGATGATTTCTATCCATTGTATTTAGGGGGCATTTCGGCAACACAAAAATAAGTAACTTCTTAACTTTTATAAGCCAAAAAGTTAGTTCGGATGTGTTTTGTATTTTAGCTTTTGAAAAGTTAAAAATTAACCTAAAACTGAATCTAAATTTTTTTAGCTTCTAACTTCTAAGAGAAATTACTTCTCAAAAATTAGAAGGCTTCCCAATGCTTTTAATTTCTCTGACTTTTTTGGAGGTAAAAAATCAACTAGTAACTTCTACAAGTAGAAGTGCTTTTACTTCTTGTTCCCAAACGCCCCCTTACTGCCCCCAAAAACATGCTTGAATCCAATGGCTAGAATCAATCAGGTTGATTTTGGTTCATATATCCAACAAGGGATGGGCCAAACATTCGGGCCCGAAAAATGTGCTATATAGGACTTGGGCTGAGGGCCTTCTCTTATGGCCGGGTACTGGATTAACCATCGTCTCACGTACCAGATAAGTGAGTGTGAGTCCTATACATAAGGTCAAAAGACTTAAATGGTCATTTATTATAAATACGGGTTCGTCATTTGCTCGCGAGAACGATTTTCTCACCCGATTTTCATGTGTCCTAACCACAGCCTTACATTCCCTCAATCGGCTTTTCTAGTACGCCGTGATTGTTGAGCAAAACTAGGGAATTGATCGAATGGTTACGATTAGTCAATCAAATACTGCGTGATGGTTGAATGATTCACATGGGTGGCAATTGACCCTAATTGTTCAAGAAATTGTCAATGGGCTATCAGCCCTCAAATGTTGCTCCTTTACTAAGTAAAATGGTGATATTGACAGGGAGCTTTTTGGTAATCAAATTAATGGACGGATTCCAGCGGAGATCGGGAAACTAACAGACCTGATAAGTTTGGGCCTGCAACAGAATCAGCTTTCTGGGCCCATCCCTTCATCCCTTGGCAAGTTGAAATCCTTGAGGTTTATGTAAGTAAAATTCCAAATCTTTTTCTTTGGCAGTCATTGGAGCAAATATATGTTACAGACGACTCTATTATCCTAAAGGAATCTAGGCTCCTGTTACATGTAGACCCATGCATAATCTGGACCACTCAATAATGGGCTATGGGCCACACATTGTTCTAGAAGTGGGCCACTAATTGACCAGTCTGGATTGATGGTTGGGTGTTAGTCTTACATTAGAAATGTCAAAACTTGACCCCCCTGCTGTTTGTCAGTCTGAAGACTTGTTTATATCTTCGGGCCCTGGTATTCATTGTAGCCATGTGGGTCTTATGTTAGTTCACACCCTCTCTGCAGACTTTTTTATATCTGCGGGCCCTACTGTTTATTGTAACCATGTGGGTATTATGTCAATTAGGCCCGCAGCCCTACATTTTTTTCGGCTTAGCCCGGTCCTAGGCTTGGCAGTTGAGCCCCTGGCCTTGCGAAGTGCACAAAGAAATTAGCCCACTCCCTTCCCAAATTTAAATTTTAAAGTTTTCCTTCCTTTCCCCTCTTAATTTTAACATCTAAATAACTTTTTTTTAAACCCTTTTTGAAATCAGGCCCGGCCCACCAGCCCATCCTGCCTGCTGGCCATGGGCCGATTCTGGGTTTTAGTTTTAACCATGTCCGGCCTGCGACCCGGCCTGGTACAACCTCGCCTGCCTTGGCCGAGCCGACGGGTCAAATTGTCACCCCTGTTCGCACCCCCGAGGTCTGGGTTAGATTTTGGGGTGGAGTTGGTAGACCGTCCTTAGTCCTTACCAAATACCAAGTATTCTGATGGGGTCCACTTAGAAGTGGTTTTGATGTACCCAAGAGCCAAGATTATTGATATTATATGGACCACGTGTAAGAGTTACAAGTGTTGCTTTCTTCACAGGCGATTGCAGGGGAACCGGTTATCAGGTACCATACCAACGAAGGTCATTCAACTCGTTCTCGGGGGCAACTTGATGGTCATGTGAGTTGACACGTTAAACTTGAAGGCAATACTAGGGGGTGATCTGTTATTTCCTCTCCTACAGTCCTACTGGTGGTTTCACTAGGCTTTCCATTCCATGCTTACTGATGGGCTAAATGGAGTCTATGATGCTGGGCCTGGCTGGGCTGATCATGGCCCATCTAAGGCTCGGGTCATTGACAGCTGTAGTCAACATGGATGGTGGATGAGTGACTGAGTGTCACATTTCATAGTTATATATTAATTCTTACTTCAAAATGTTTCTTTCAATTGATTTCTCTATTTTAAATATTTTGTCAGGAATGTATCGGACAATCTATTGACAGGGACCGTCCGAAGCTCTCAGGCAAAAGGTAAAAGGATCAGGATCGCTTCAAGGTTTAGAAGGGACCATTATAACGGTATAACGGACTGGGGGCTTTACCTTTCTTCCGTTATAACAAATTGTAACGCTCAGGGGCAAAAACGGGCCTAGGCCCTGAGATTTTCGCCTGTCCTGGCCTGAAAACAGTCGGGCTTGAGGTGGCCCAGTCCGAGCCCAATATGAGCCGTCGGGCCAAATATATACCCCTACTGATCACACAAGATTTTTTCATAGGACAACTTTAAGCCAACTGATTAATTGATTTATTTCATATTTCTTACCCAATTTTTGTGTTTTTTGAAGGTTTTTTGACTACGAGTATTGTCCAAGACCCGAAAGCTCCGAAATGATTGAAGCTTCGAGATGTATATCGCGATCAAATAATAAACTGGGTTTAGCAATATTTGGTAGAAGTTTATTATTAGTGTATGTTGAACGTACCGTGATTTATAATAATTTGGGTTTAGCAACATTTTGTAGAAATTTATTAATATTATGCGTTAAACAATGCCGTTGCCGATGAACGACAAATAATTACATATGCTTTCCTCCATTTCTCTCTCTCAAAGAAAAAAGGAAAAAAAATAATTTATTGCTTGTCCTAATTTTAACACATACATCCTTCAATGGCCTGGGTTGGTCCAACAGGCTTTAATGCCCATCTCGCTTTGCCTGGGCCCCATCCCCAGCTTTAGGCCCATGGTTTATGCTTGAGCCCATCAAAGCACTTGGGCTTCCAGAAGGTGTGATGGGCGAACTATGGGACAAGGTTTAAAGGAGGCCGTTTTAACGGTTAAATGGACTGGGGGCGTTACCGTTTAAACGGCCATTAAAACGGATTGAAACAGCCAGGGGCAAAAATAGAAAAAAATAAATTTAAAGGATTTTAATGGAAAAAATGGCGCTGAAATTCAAATTTCAAATTTTGAAATTTGAAAATTCAAAAAAAAATGGAATTTAATGGATTTAACGGCCGTTTTTTCACAATTTTTTTCATAATTTAGCAGTTGTTTAAACGATTTTAACAGCCGTTAAATTCAAAAACATTAAAACATGTTTAAACGATTTTAACAGAAAGAGGCTTGGGGCGTTACCGTTTAAACGGCCGTTAAACTGTTTAAACGGTCGTTTTTAAAACCATGCTTGGGACACCTTGGCTAGCCCCAAGACCGGCCCAGTTAGATATCCATATGCAGGCCAGTAGGCTACTATTTGGGTCAAATGTCCACTTAATTAAGCGTTAGTGATGAAATCTACCACATTTTCATGATTCAAAGAAGAAAGAAAGTCTATAGATTGGATGGTCTCGATGGTAAAGATGATCTTCGGGTTGTTATATATATCTGTGGAAGTCGAATCACGGAATAAAAGCCACCTTCGAGAAACTTTTGGAGGTAGAAAATTTTGAAATTCGGAGACACGTAGCGGGAACTTATTAACTTTATGTATTGTGTGGGGGGAACGAAGATTATTCAAACTAAAAAGGCACTTTTGACCCTCAAATCTTCTGATGGGTAGAAATTGCGATGATCGTGGGCCCACCTGCCCGACCACTCAAACGCAGTTGACACGTCTTAAGTAGTGTTTATTATTGCAACTCTCTCTCTCTCTCTCCCTCTCCCGCCATTAATGGATGGCTAGGATCATCTATGATTTAATTGCAGTATGCACCGCGTTATATTTCCTCCTTTAACCATTTGATGAGCTACAGCTTGAATGGTCTATATACTCTTTAGTCTAGACAGCAGTTAAAATGGATTGTAATGGACGGGCAAAAATGGATAAAAATTGGATTTTAACAGAAAAATAACAGATATTAACGGATTTTATCGGAATTTAACGTCCGTTAAAATGGATTGTAAAGGCAAAAATGGATAAAAATTGGATTTTAACGAATTTTAACTGAAAAGTAACAGATCTTAACGAATTTTATCAGAATTTAACGCCGTTAAAATGGATTGTAATGGACAGGGGCAAAATTGGATAAAAATTGGATTTTAATGAATTTTAATGGAAAAATAACAGATTTTATCAGAATTTTGCTAAAATAAGGGACGTTTTTTTCCACAAAAATTTCCAGATTTTAACGGTCGTTAATTTAGTCAAAACGGTTGGCGTGGCATTACTGACTTTAAACTGCCGTTTAAACCATGGTCGCATCTACGAAATCTATATGGGTCCCACTTGAGATAACATCAGCCAGATCATATGATCGCCACGTACATGATCTATACTGAACGTATTTTAAACCGTATATCATTTTGAAGGGCAAAGGAACAGCAAAACGACCCTGGTGGGGTCCCAAACGACCACTTTCGGGGATCTCAAGTCAAATGGACAAGCAGGTTTGTCTTGACAATGTCTTGTCACGTGGGAAAGACCCGTGTGTAAGTGATTATACACTCGATTGTCCGTATAAGAAAGTTTTAATCTTTGAAGAAGGCTTTCCGGAAAGAAGAAGAAGAAGAAAGCAACACAACACTTGTCACTTCTTTTAAGGAGGGGATTGATAATGGTCCGGAAAAAGCAGATTAAAAGTTGTATATGTGTCCCCACCATCCACCGGTGATAGATGGAACCCAACATATATACTAACAACAGGAGATATCGTGAGGAATGTGGCTCATAAAGTCAAACTCACACGACATCAAAAGGCGAGCCACATGCCAACATTTGACCAAGTGAGTCCCGATCAACCCACCTCTTTCAATCATCACCAGTCTTTTGATCCGTTAAAATATTAAGCTACTAATACTTTACCAGTTTCCCCTTTTTTTCTTGTCTAATCATATTTGACGGTCTTGATTTGTGATCTACACTTTTACTTCAAAAAAAAAAAAAAAAATGTAGCATTTCATGACACGTGACATGCATGCATAACAGGACCCACCTAAGAGATCAACAACCATCCAATCTACGATTTATACCATACCGGGGTGTTTGGCTATTGCTATAAGTCTATTCATAAGTATAGTTTGGAATTCCATGAATTACATTGTTTTCATTCAGTTCCACCGTATCCAAGACCCGTTTCAAGCCTCTAAAGCTGTGTTACCCCAAAATAAGCTGTTAAGCTGAACAACGAGCTATCTTGTTTGCAATACAGTCTAGTTATGAAGACTAGGGGTGACACGTACATTGCAGGGGAGTGTTTGTAGGGACCACAGTAAGAATCACGTGGCACATTCTTAGAGAGCACTGACCGTATGAATGTTTGGCCCATCCCTAACTGGACTTATATATCAAAATTCAACCTGATTAGTAATTTCTATCCCTTGGATTAGAATCTTTCCAATGCTTTATTTTTAACCGTTGATTTTGATCATTATTTCATTGACTCTGATCCAAAGGTTTGAAATCACTAATCAGGCTAATATTTGGTATGTAGGTCCACCTAGAGATGGGTCAAGCATCCATACGGTCATTAGTCTCTAACAGTGTGCAACGTGACGATGTGCTGAACAACCTGTGACGATGAGCGTCCTGTGAAGCCCGTGTGAGAGCGCATGCCAAACTCAGGTTATACCATTTTTTTCTTTTTGGATAACACTGTTAAGAAGCAGGATGGCTGAGCCTATCAGTTTTTGGTCGTTTTCAGTTCTGGTTCTGAAATTGCTAGTACTAGAACCGGGATAATCGATTCCGGTTCCTCTGGGATTCAGTCCCACGGGTACAAATTGACATCCCAGCGTAGCGGTGGTTGCACACATCATAAAGGCAGAATCGCTGGCCTCACTATTCACTAAATCAAGACCGTTATATTGGTGGGCCACCTCATGTAAGCTCATACCCCCAAAGACCATGTCAACTAAAGGATTTTTTTGGCTGAAGTTCACTGTCGGCGTTGTGTAGAAATGCACCACATGGCACACTATAGGACAACTGACAGCATGGATGTTGGGCCCACCCTTTTGGTGGATCTACACACCAAAAATCAGACTCATTGGTGATTTCTAATCGTTGGATTCCAGCATTTTTTATGGATTGATTTTTAGCCGTGGAATTCGAGAAATTTTTAGGGCACTCGTATCCAATGGCTAGATATCACCAATCTAGCCGATTTTGGGTGTATTAAGTCCACCAAAAGGTGAGCCAAACATCCACGTGGTTAGTTGTCCCTAGAGTATGCCACGTGGTGCGTTTTATGCCACCCACAACGCCCATTGAGTGAGCAACCTTAGTAAAAAAAAAACCTCACGAACCAAAGTATCCGGACCATTTCCGCTACTAACTCCGAGTTTGAACTGTTGATCAGGCAGTTATCATATCATAAATGTGATCGTCCAAAGAAGTGGTCTACTACGAATTGAATGTACCAGATGCATGACCGGACGGGCAAGAAGCATGGTTCAAAGCTTCGGCAGATCCCGTCATGGATCGGGCAATCCGGATCGGAATCGGAGCCCACTGATCCAAAAGTGGATCGTCTCGCCTCGAGATCACTGTTTCCCAAAGAAGTTGCACTTTGTCTCAGGCGAGATGCTCCGAACCCGTTCTCCCGAGATTTCAAAGCATGGCAAGAAGATATAAAATTGGTACACCGTAGGTCTATGAGAACTCTACGAAACCCAACATAAGCAAAGCAACAAAGGACATCTCGAGAGGGGAAGTGGTGTAAAAAAAAGGAGATTTGAATCTAAAAATGACCACCACACCCGACCACCACACATTCCCAAGTTATTATTCTTTGGAATAAAGGGAACCCTACATATCACCCTATTACCGTAGGCCCTAAACCATCTAATTACTTCGCACGTGTCAAGCTGAAGTTTTAATGTAATTATTCACCCCCAAATCCCAATCCTGTTTTAGCTCCGACAGAGTTCAATAGATCTCTGCCGGGATTCCGAACTACCCGCTACAATATTGCGACGCACGCAACTTTTTAAAAATAGCAATGCAAAGCTTAATGCCCTCTACTGCCCTCATCTTTTATAAAATGACAAAAAGGTCCAAACCATACGAAGACATGATTAGGTGAAAGATTTATCCTACATCATCGCTTAAGCGTCAACTTTTTGAAGCACGACAATCAAGTGAATCAACAGATGTTCTCAACCTTGCGATGTGGGCCATCATTTATGTAATGGTCAGAGATCTGTTACATCAAAACATCCATCGTTGAACATGGTGGACCATTCTCATATAATATTGGGATGTGGGGCTCACATCACTTTTTGGGTAATTTCCCTTTCATGCATGTGCGCCTTACCCTGTCAACCATGATTGGCGATCCTATTTCAAATGTTGGCCACAAAGCCAAAATTTTGAGTAAATCTTTGGTGACGGACCACATATGAGCCACGTGTCATTTTCTTAGAGACTATTAATCGTATGGGTGGTTGGACCTACACACTAAAAATCAGTCTGATTAATAATTTCTAACCATTGGATTGGAGTCTCTTTCATTGGTTTATTTTTAACTGTTGGAATAAAGCATTATTTTGGATACTCAGTTCCAAAGGTTAGAAATCACTAATCAGGCTGATGGAGCAAACATCCATACGATCAGTAGTCTCTATAAATGTGCCACGTCGCTTCGTACTGAAGTAAAACTTTGATGACAGTGCTGTCATCGAGGCATGCAATATGAGACACGTGGCATTCTTAGACTACAATCCCTAGGTGGACCTAAAAACCAAAAAATTCAACCTGATTAGTGAGAACATTTGTTGATTCACTTGATTGTCGTGCTAAACCTAGGTGGCCCCCACATGGGCCATACTTTATGGATGTTTGGCCAACAAGTGAATCAACAAATGTTCTGAACCTGGGATGTGGGCCACCTAGGGATGATCGTATGGATGTTTTTCCAATCCCTAGGTGGACCTACAAACCAAAAATCAACCTGAGTAGTGATTTCTAGGCGTTGGGTTGGAGTTATTTTCATGGGTCGGTTTTAGCCGTGTGAATTTGAGCATTATTGACCATTATTTGAGTACAAAGATCCAAAGGTTTGCAATCACTAATCAGGTTGATTTTGGCTTTAAGTCCACCCAAGGATTGGAAAAACATCCACAAGATCAGATTCCTCTAAAAAGTGTCACGTGGCTCATATTGCGCACTGTCATGAAAGTTTACTCCACATACCGTGGTCCGTCATCAACGTCCATCATCAGAGATATATTTCAAAATTTTCTCCTAACTTACGGCTAGAATGGTGGTGACCCACTAGTCAATATACTCCACGTAGGATATGTCCTTGCAGAATATGGAACTGATCCGATGGTCCTCAAACATTTTATCTATCGAGTCAAGTGGACGGTCCGGAATATGATCCTATTCTTATAATGAACCAAATTCCAGAATAAACGGCCACGGATTGAATAGTTGTGGTGATGAGATGAGGTTAGTTTTACAGACAGAATTTCCTCACCGACATTTTTGGTATGTTGGACAAAGACCCCATGATTTCTCCCAACGAGGAAGTGATTAGAACGAGGACACAGTTGTCCAAAAGCTAAAAAGAATAAGGGCACTTTTGGATTTGAAGACTCAACTTGCAATTACTATCTACAAAACGAGCAGTCGTTTTACCGGGTCTATAAAAGCTCTGCCCTTCTTTGCTTCCATGCATTAAAGAACACAGAAAAGCTCTGAGACCTCTCGAGTTGCAGAAGCTTTTAAGGTTTTTAATGGCGTTCTGGGTTTTGTTCCTTCTTCTTCTATCAACAACATCGGCACCTACAAATGCAAATCTTGAAGGTAGATTTGGAACTAATACCTGGGTATATTTTAGTAGCTTAGCTTGATTATTTAACTTTCTTTTTTTTTTTTTAAATTTTAATTTTTGTTTGTGTATGAACAGGTGATGCTCTTTATGCACTGAGGAGAGCATTGAAGGACCCAGGAAATGTTCTACAGAGCTGGGATCCGACGTTGGTGAATCCCTGTACATGGTTTCACGTTACTTGCGACAGAGATAGCAGGGTTACTAGACTGTAAGTACAATCCTTTTCCCCTTCAACTTTCTTCCTCTATTTCTATTTCTGGGTACTGTTTGTGTCTGCGTGTTGGTTTTATTTGAAGAGGCTTCGTAACTCCTTCCTTTAGACTTTAAAGAGTTTGCAGAGGTTTTCAGGCCCTTTAAAATTGGAGATTTCTTGGCTTACAAAAAAAAAATTGGAGATTTCTTCCTATTATCATCCTGTTGTGTTAAATTGACCAAAATACCCTTTATTTTTTCGAATTATATTTTGGTATTTTATTCAACTACAGGGCGTTTATTGGGAGGAAAAAAATAGGCAGTAAACAGAAAAAAAAAAAAAAAAATCCTTTTTCTCTGTTCTCAGACTCGAGCTTTCTTTGTAGAAGTAGCGAGTTTGCAAACTTTGTTATGCCCTATGACAAGGGGAGCACATGGGCTAGCCCAGCCCAATTGGGAGCTAACCCGGCCCGAGCCTGATATATATGGGCCGAAGATTACGAACACGGCTTCCAGCCTGGGGATTGTATATTCAGTTAAAAAAATGTACAAAAATTTAATTATATTCTGACAATTTCAACTTGGGCTCGGGCTTCGGCAATATCTCAACCTGAAAAGTTGGGCTTGGGCTGTTCATAGGATCAGGCCTAGTCCCAAATTGAAGACAGAACGTTTCGAGTGCCATCTAAATATATGGGCCGGGCCTTACGTCCGCCCCATGTGCACCCCTAATACTAGAAGATCCAGTGGTTTTTTTTATTTTTTTAAATTGTGTTTCATTTGTTCCTCAAGTACGAATCCTTGTTTTGAATCCGGGTAATGTTTGTCCTAATACTTGTAATTTGTTTTCCCGATTGCATTCTTTATTGATAATTTGAAATGGGAATATGGGTATTTGCAGAGACCTGGGAAATGCAAAGCTGTCGGGTAATCTCGTCCCGGAGTTGGGGAGGCTTGAACGTCTCCAATATCTGTAAGTAGATAGTTTAATTATTACAAATTTGACTTTTTTGTGAGATATCTTACTGTACACGCATATCTAAGTAGAGATATGCGTGAATCTAGCAACGTTGAGTGGACATTTATGATGAACCTATACCCACATCCCATCAGACGTCCATCGCCGTCCCATCATTTATGCATCTGTTGCTTGGTTGGCGTGTACAGGGAACTCTACAGGAACAACCTGGTGGGGCCCATTCCAAATGAGCTTGGAGGGCTGAAGAGCCTCTTAAGTTTGGATCTCTACAACAACAACCTCACTGGCTCCATCCCTCCATCTCTTTCCAGACTCTCCAATCTCAGATTTCTGTAAGTTGTTTGTCTCTTTGAATTTTTTTTTCTTTTTCTTTTTTGAATAAAAGTGTATCCTGATCAAATGATCATGACCATCCAATATATATTGCATTGGTGGGTTGGGGGCCAACAGAATTGTATGTGTGTAGGGCCCACCCACATACTCACTCCAGAAGAGTGTGACAAAGAACAGAAATGTAAAAGTGTAATAAATGACAGGCATGTTTCCAGGAAAAGAAACCTGGAGCGACCTGTATATTCATACCATCTGCTCACGTAATGTGTATATGTAGGCGACTGAACGGGAACAGACTGACGGGAAGAATACCAAGGGAACTTACCAAGCTTGGAAGCCTCAAGATCCTGTAATTACTTCCCACTTCTATCTTTCTCTCTCAAAATATTAAATCGAATATAAATGGAATACTAAAGAAAACCCATGTGCAGAGATGTGTCAAAGAACGATCTATGTGGTACAATTCCAATTTCAGGCGCGTTCTACAAGTTCACAGAGAAGAGGTGGATCATCTTTCTTGGTTTTATCTGAACTTTTTGACACAGTAGGAATTATCTGACATGATCGCTTTTGTTGGTTGCAGTTTTGAGAATAATCCAAGACTGAAAGGGCCAGAGCTGATGGGATCTGTGAGTTATGATATAGGTTGCGACTGATCGATGGAAGGAGTAAAGACAAAAAGCGATTGATCAAATGGTGTCGATAGGAAGCGCCAAAAGTGCAGATTTTTCTGCATTGGATGGTCGGTATATTAATGTAATTATATAAATACTTAGTCTCTAGCGTCTGAGATTGTGCGTTTAAGTTGTAAGATAAAGAAGAAGCGTTGTTGTATTTCCGGAAGAGTAGATCAATATTAATGTAGTTCATTTTTCTTCTTGCGATCCATGGAAGAGACAACTCCCTTTGTCCCGGATTATATTTTTTTAGGGTATTTTAGTATCACCCCCCTGAAATTTGAAAGTAATTTGTAATACCCCCTTATACTTTCAATCTTTAGGATTACCCCCCCTCGACCTAGTTTAACTATCATTTAACTAACATTAAAATGTGACATGCATCATGCGCCTGTTAATGCCCCTATTAAAGGACCATAATATTGCAATTACAATGCTAAAAAAGGTGTTAAACTAGGCCAAGGGGGGTAGTCCTAATATTTGAAAGTATAAGGGGGTATGACAAATTACTTTCAAATTTCAGGGGGTGTTACTAAAATTCCCTAATTTTTTTTTATTCCCACTATTATAAGTAGAGCACAAATGGGACCCACATATAATATGGTCAAAAGGGATATAAAATTGGCCAGACCATTTTTCACCTTTTTTTATTCTTTTATTGTTGAGAAACAGCTGCTAAAATTTATATTTGTCAAGCCCTTGTTGAAAAAGTGCACAAATCTAAAGGCTAGAAATCATCAGTCACGTTGATTTTTTGTGAGGTAGGTCCACCAAGGCGTGGACCAAACATTCAGTAGGCCTGAAATAGTGTGCCACGTGGCACTTTTGATGGAATTCTGTATCAAAATTTATGATACAGAAATCTGTATCAGAGATTATTTTTTTTTTTTTTTTTTTCCTTCTAAAATGGTGGGTACTGATGTCTTGGTTGTGTGAGGTGTGTGCTGCGACTGCTTTTAGTGGGTCCATTGAAAGAAAGCTAGTTGGTCTTGACTAGGGATGTGCATTGGTTACGTAGAACTCTACTGACGGACCACACTATGAGCCGCGTGGCACTCTTAGAGACCAATGACTATGTATGTTTGGACCATCCCTAGATTGACCTACTCAAATTCCACGGTTAAAAATCAACTCACGAAAAATGACTTCAATCCAAGGTTTAGAAATCACTAATAAGGCAAATGTTTGGTCTGTAGGTCCACCTATGGTTGAGCCAAACATCCATACGGTCAGAAATCTCTACGAATATGCCATGTGGCTCATGTTGTGGTCCCCCACGGACGTTTGTCAGCAAAGTTCTATTATACATTGGTCTGCTTCTGGTCAATATAGGTGTGTAAATGCACCGGACCCGGGCTCGTCTTTTGGTAAATTTTGAATAGGTCCGAGCCCGAGAACCAATCTGATACAATTCAAACTCATGCCCAAACCTTTCATTACTCGTCCCATTTAGACCCCTACGATCAAGAATCCTCCCAAGTGCAGACCCCTATGTCAAGTACCCCTATATGCAAAGTCCTGACCTATTGCCTCCTGATATTATTCGGATCTTGAAAGGATACATACCCAATAACTGGGCGTCTGTTGACACCCCTAGGGTGTTTTTGGACTTATGGGGTTTAGCAGTCCGCCAGGTTTCAATATTCCAAGGCCTGGACCGCATTCTGCGGGGTTCACAAACGAGGCCTAGATTTATAGGCCCACAATGTAGCATTCCACAGCAAATTGCCCGCAACACTATCCGAGTGGTATTCAGAATGGATCATGGTGGGAAAGGGAAAAAATCTTGCTACACCGTTGCAGTGTTGCGGGTCTCTTGAAAATGTGCCATGTGGTACACTCTTTCAGGTCCACTAACCCATGAATGATTGTCCCACCCCTTAATGGACCTACACCAAAAATCAGCTCGATATCTCTAGCCATTGGATTTGAGTGTTTTTTTTTTTCATCGGGTGATTTCCAGCCATCAAATTTCATGCATTTTTCCAAGGCAAAAAGGGATTGAATCCAATGACCTTAACCATCCTGAGGACTTTCCGTATTTGTTTAGGCTATACAATAGTGTGTAACAAAAATGGATGGTTATGATGATAAGATTTTCAGCACACATCTCCAAGGTGTAATCCATTAAATGGTGGTCCCAACCCATCAACTGTTCCCGTGGGCTGATTTGAGGATGTTTATGGTCTACCCACAGGTACCAACTTAGGTTTTTCATTCGATTTAAAATCATTCTGTTGAAGAACGGAGCTGGAGAGACCGGATAACCAAATAAAATGATCAATTACTGAAAATGGAAATCTTTACAGGTGAGGGTTGATGCCCCCATCAGGACTAGATGACTAAGAAGAGATGTGTGTATGTACACAGCCAGGACCAAGACTCAGAGGAGGAGACCAACTAAGCCTGTCAGTTGCTGATGTTGAAGTATTTTGGATCCGCCGGAAAATGGCACTCCACATTTAACTGCCATGACACAGCAACAACCCCTGTTAGACAAAACAATAACAGAAAACATAGAACAGGGTTGTAGAACTCAGAATCTAGAAGCAAAAGGTCGAGGAAATCGGGTGACAAAATTAAAAATTGTAGAGCAAGGAAGAAGCTGCAAAATTGAGCACTTTGAATACTAAGAAGGGCTTACATCCTCAGCCATCCTGAACCCTTTCAACCATGACATTTTTCATCTTAGTTTTGAATATTAAAGTCGTACTAATGTCAGAGATGGGACCACAATAGAATACAAAAAAATTTCAAACGATCGAAATCGGACAGTGTAAGATCGTCACAACATTCAGTGATTGTTTAAATAAACATACCAATCAAATATGGACACCTCATACAAGCAGCTCCCAATAATTTAAAAACAATAAGCTCAACTACACCTAATGTGGTGTGGACCCCACATACATTTAACGTACATGAGAGTCTTTGTGTGACACCTCAAGAAATGTCAACGATGACTCTCAACACTCCCCCTCAGCGTTGACTCTTTACTAATCATGTTGAGTTAAGCACTGAATTTGAAGAACTTCGGAAACCACAATCCCTTAACAAAGATGTCTGCAACCTATTCTGTCGTATTAACTGGTAAAGGGGTGATATCATTATTCAACACATTTTCTCGAATGAAGTCGCGATGCACTTCAATGTATTTCATACGTGCATGAAACAGTAAATTCTCCGCCAGTCGAATCGTACTCTTATTGTCACAATATAGTCCAACATATAAGTCACCGTGTTGCTTAATGTCCAACATAAGCTACATGAGCCACCAATCACATTCTTGTGCCGCCATAGCTGCTGCACTGTATTCTACTTCAGTAGTTGACAATGACACCGCTGACTGCCTTTTGCTACACCAAGATAACGTTCCAAAACTCAAGGTGAAAACATAACTAGTAGTTGACCTACTTGTCGTGCGAAATCCGTGTCATAGAACCCAACTATCTCACATGAGACTCCTTTATCATAAAGAATCCCAAAATCCACTGTACCTTTAACATAACGTAAGATGCACCGAACTACTTCCAGCTACGGCTTCCCCAGATTCTGCATGAACTTACCACTCCAACAACGTAAGCAATATCTGGTCGAGTCAAAGTTAGATAAATCAGCCTTCCGACCACAACTGCCAATACATAGGGCTATTCTCCAGTAACTCTAATATCTCAACTTTCTATCAATTTCGGCAGGAATTGAGATTAGCTTGCAATCTTCCATCCCAAACTTGACCAACAAGTCTGTAGTGCATTTCTTTGGGCACATAAATAGTCCCTTATTGCACCGATCCACCTCTAGACCAAGGAAATGCTTGAGCTCAAGAGCTCTTTCATATCAAATCTTATTGCAACTCTCTTGAATTTCAATAATCTCCTCCGTGTCATCTCCAGTAATGATGAGACCATCCACGTAGATGAGCACTAGTAATCTGCATGTCCTTTAGGTTCGTAAACAAGCTCGAATCTGTCAATGCTACAACAGAATCACTAAAAACCAGGAATTTTGCGATCTTACCATACCAAACTCACGATGCTTTTTTCAACCCATGCAATGCTTTCCATAGCTTGCAAATGTTTTTCGGCTTCTGCTGGTCCTCAAAACCACATGGCTGCTTTGTGTATATTATCTTATCAATCTCACCACGCAAAAATGCATTTTTGACATCCATCTGCTGAAGCTTCCACTCTTTGCTTGTTGCGAAAGTAATCAACACATTTTTAGCGTCTGGGGCCCACACCAGTAAGATATTGTCCGCTTTGACTTGTACAAGTCTCAAGGCTTTAAAACGCGTCTTACCAGATAGGATCAAACTTGCCCTTATAGCCCAGGCTCCAAACGTCTACCTAGCCGATGTGGGACTAAACTCGCACATTGACCTGCCATTCCACTCAACAACCCCGGCACGGCGCACCGGCCAGGTCGTGACATTTGCAACTGAACTCAAAGTCTCTTCAAAGCCAATCCTGTATCGCTGACTCTAAAACCATGCGCCACTAAGCATGCCTTGTAACAGTCAACAATTCTATATGACCGTCTCTTTACCTTGTAATCCCACTTATATGTCACTGACTTCACTCCCTCAGGGCACAAAATTAATTCCCATGTCTCATTCTTCATTAAAGTAGTGATCCATAGTGAATTGCCACTCTTTGACCTCTTGAGCAGTCTTAAAAGTAGGCTCTTCTACTGTGTAGGTTTTTAGGTGTTGTAGAAAAACTTCTTCCCATTCACGACTTCCGCATAAGCTTCGTCCATGTATCTAAGATTAGGCTTTCTTATACTCGAAGACCTCCATGGCTTTGGTCGTTCATCTTCCTCGTTATCCTCGACAGACATCTTCAATTCTCTGGCGAATTTTCAGGCTGAGGAACCTCACCCGCTTGCGACTTCTCTCTACGACCTGGGTCTTCTGAGGATTTGATAGTCCCAAATTGATCAATCCCCTCATGTTTCGAATCCTAATCCTTGAGATGATTTTCCACCATATTCAAGTACCAAAGAATCCGGCAACTTGACACCATCAATTGACTGTTAAACAACCATTTACCCCAAAATATAGACATGTTGGGGAAAGGCAAAACAACTATGTATACCAACAAGTCGTCAGGCCAACACATCACGTGCGTGGGAACACACCATCCACTGACATTGACCACCACAACGACAACTCGTCCTCTACACCATTGTCATGATCACCTACATGCCTCATCCCATGTTCTTCAATTTCTTCCCATCGCCTGTCATATGGTTTAAAACAACCAAAACCTACTATCCAATTGTTCGCATAATCAATTGCTACACCCACTAGTCATGTAACTCCTAGAAGTTGAATTAGCTTCTAGACAACGATCCTAATCTGCTTGATTGGTCAATACATCTGTCAAGGAAATATCCTTAATCACTACCATGTCTTCAGAACCAATCACAACTGTTGTGTAATTCACCTCGGGATTCCACTAGTCTTCATATTGGCCCCCCCTCACTAGCAAGCCCCTCTGTGCTTCAAACTCTCAGTGACAGAATTACCCTAAACAAGTAGCTTCACTCTGCAATTTCTCACAAAATGTCCTTGTTTTTCACAACGATAATAAGACTTTTTCCTTTTGCTTATCCAATGTCATCTTGCTATTAAATTCATGGCTGTTGGAACCTCCCCCGACTTTTGATCCGCCTTTTCCCATGTTTTGACTCCTTATTTCCACTTCATTTACCCTTGGCATTCTTCAACAACATGGACTCTTCCTTGTCCTCAAGGTCATGGTCTTAGCAAGCACCATGTTGTGATTGATAAGAAAATTCTCTAATTCATCCACAAAAGGTTACGTAGCCCAACCGCCAACAGCCGCCAAATACACCCCGTGCACCAACCGTAAACCATTAATTAAGAGTCTCCTCAACTTGATCTCTGCGATCCTATTCTCTGGGTCCAATAGGGACAACTCATTACATGCCTTTTTCATCTTGGGAAAATGTTCATTGATAGACAACTTTCCCTGTTCCAGGCTTCCAATTTCCTTCTCCAAGAGTTGTAACCGATGAATGTTCTTCGCAAAAAGTTGGACAAACGTATCCCACATTTGCTTTGGTGACTTTGCACCCGTGTTACGAGAAGCATGTCACCCTCTACCAATTGCTTCAGGGCGTACAATGCCCTACCAGCCTCGACATTCCACTTTATCTATTGAGCAAGGTTCTATGGAGGCACCGTGCTTTCCCCCACACATGACATCCCAAAGCTCATGCCCCACCAAGTACGACTCCATACACAACTTCCAAGTAATTAGAGTTGTTCAACTTCCTCGAAAACGAGAAACCCAAATCACCGACCATTTTCTTCTTCAAACAATCTATGTGCATGATCATGACTATCTATTGCTAGAATAACGACCCCCAATCAATCTGTAATACCTTCCCTTTTCTATTTTTCTAACGATTCAAGTGACACGTAGCACCTCCATGCGTCCTTGATTTGTAGTCTCGTACTGTAGGTCAAAAACCCCACCATGGTCGTCCACAGCTCACCGTAGGTGGTGAAGTGGCAACTCATAGTACGCCTACCGCGGTTTGTGACATGATAGCCCGCACATTGCTCACTGTAGGTTGTGACGTGGCAACTCGCGGTATGTGCCTACCACGGGTTGTGATGTGTCACTACCCGTGAGCCCTATTGCGAGTTGGTAAACCCCACACAATGTGGGGTGACTATCTATGCGGATCACAACCACAATAATACATCGCAGTAAATTACCGCGACCCACAGATCTCAATCACAAATATCGCGCTGATCAACTTCTCTCTTGAGAATCGACCCCGCTCTGATACCACTTGTTAGAGATGGGACTGTAGCAGTACAAAAATCGCCAATCGATCAATATTGAACATCGTAAGATCGTCACAAATGTTAACTATGTGATCATTTAAATAAACAAACTAATCAAATATGGGCAACTCATACAAATGGGTCCCAATAATTTAAAAGAAATAAACTCAACTAAACCTAATGTGGAGTGGACTCCACATACATTTAACATACATGAGAGTCATTGTGCGTCTCTCACCTCTTAAGAATCCAAATAGGACTTCCATCAAGAGCCCAAAGTGGACCCCACCAATAGTGGGTACAACGATGACTTTTAAAATGTTTTTTGTTTTCAGAACTATTCTTGTCATACCATGTAGCAACCCCTGTTGATTCATGTTTAACAGCAGTCAGGCATGCATATCTGTTACATAGGGAATTTAAGTTGACTTGTCACCTTACATCTTCAAGCAACTGAGTTCCCCACAAAAGACAAAGTTTTAGTATTCTAATGGGTTTGATCTTCCAGGTAAGGTCCATTCCCATCCAATAAGTCTGAACTTGGTATCATCAACCATTATCACGAGAGGGTTATTTAAATGTGTTCCATTGCCTGTGATATTATGTTCGCAAAATCCTGCTCAAGGTACTCCCTGCTAATTTGATCTAACTTCCAGCAAACAATTACCTATATGAATCGGATAAACATTAGTTTTGATATATAATTAATAAAACCTTCGCAAAGTAGGTACTACACTTTTTTGTAGCCTGAACACAAAGTCACCATCATACCCTGATGTTCAACATTCCATATGTTAAACAGGCATTGTAAAAATAATTTGAGTAACTATTAGCTGCAACAAAAGGTAGCCAAGGAATAAAGTGAAGAATTTCCCTAGGTAAGGAGAGCAAGAACAGATCATGATAGTATGTAATTGAGCAGTATTCAAAGAATTTTAATAATAATCAGCCAATAACGCATAAGCCCCAACCGACAGTTCTGGGGGGAGCAATGTTTCAATTACCAATTCACATGACCACAAATTATTAGCAAACAAATGCATATAGAATGTCACAGAAAAGAATGACCAACTTGTAAAGCCAAAAGAAAGAATGGACAGGTGTTACGGCTTGCATCAAAAGGGAACATGAAAATTTAAAAGGAAGCATTTTATCACACTGCAAGTATTCCAGATATCAACGGAAAATTTTCAAACAAGTCAGAGCAAGTTAAAACTGACTAATGAGAAAACTAAACCGCATACCTTGCCCTCATCTGCATCCGAATGGCGTTGAGGGAACACAACCCTCAAATCATTGTATAAGTAGAACCGCCGCTCCCCTTCGATGTCCACACTATTTGTTTGTGGTGCAGAAAAAGGATTGGATTTGCACCTTTGGACTGACCTTGAACATTTCTTAGGAGAAGGGCATAGAAAACGGAGATGAAGAGCATAACGGAGAACACCGACCCCAGTAGTATTCTCATTGACCTTTGAAGAACTATGTACAGATTTCCTGTCAGTTTGGCATATATCCATTGGGCTGCAATCCTCCCCATTAGCCTTCTGGCATTCACTGTTGTTGATTTCATTTACATTATCCATACTTGCAGCAAGATCAAAGCTATTTGGTTGCTCAAGATAGTTCCCAACTGAAAAGAATGGAGGACATATATCTCCTTTATATTGAGATTCATTGGGCAGCTTATATTGCTGAGTATCACCAGTATATACACATCCCGTATAGTCAGAGTTTTCGTTCCCTATAACTTTAGAGCTCAAGGTATGTGCAATGTCCACTCCATTAGACTTGGCAGATTCCCTACTGAGCTGTATGGGATGACTTTTCTTTAGGACTGGAGTAGCCTTGGGCTCATTTTTCATGTCAAGATCTCTGCTTCCTCCTTTTACCGGGTTAGAAGTTGGACACGAAGAGGCTAGAGTGACCTTTTGGCGCAAGAATGTCTGCTTTCAATTTAACAGCGAGCAGCAAAAAACAGAAATCAATAGAATTTCACCATAAGAGAATAATATAGAAACTATCCATAAATGCAACAGAGAGTTGGTTGAAAATAAGTAGAACTTGTATGCATCATGCACTAAAATTCAACAAAGGTTAAAGATAAAGGTTTTTGAAATATATACTTCTCTTATTTTCTCAATTTCTTGCTGGAGAAGGTAGGGGTGTTGGACTACAGGATTTGAGCCTCTTCATTACAAAGACAAACACATTGGAATAGTCACAAAGTTTAAAACTTTCATGATGCATGAGGCACCTCTTCATTCTGAACAACATTTGATGCTATAAGGCTTATTAGCACAACTAGCTATCCGATCTCTTAGTCTTACTTGAAACCACATAACTAATATATTTCCTCACTAAACCACAATAAATATTCCATTATAGTACGGAAATAATGAGTTGAGCAATAAGAATGCATGTAAAGCTATTCAAAGCTAAACCAGGAACAGGAATATAAAAAACACATTGTACCATACACGTAAGTTTTACCTCTTATGGAGGATATTTTTATCCAACAAAGTAGCACGGTTATACTGGGATTCAAAAAAAGTCCAAAACAGTAGATTGGATGCTTAGCCTTGGTATGTGAGTCATCTATTCTTTGTGTCTTGAGAGCAGCTCAGTTGGAATGCATCCCAAGTATGGGCCACAGTGCATTAACTTAATGCCTGAACTATGAGGCGCAACTCACAAATGCTTTTGACTAGCGTGATGCTAACCATGATTAATCTTAGATCGAGTGGTATTCCTAGTTTCAGAAGTTCACTGGAGTTGATCAGTTATTCAGATTCCAATGGCTTGGATAGTAATAGCAGTTATAAAAATCCAGCATACACCCCTTAAAACTCCTGTACCACTTAATTTTCTTTGATTCAATTGCATTCTCCATTCGAAGCAGTGTTCCAAATCCCTTACTCTTTTCATATGCCTCAACTATTGGACTGTAAGCCCCTGCTGGGGATGTGGAGGATAACCATTAAAAGTCAATATAGTCATGGAGCATATGTGTGGATATGTATGTGGAATACAAATATATTTTCTTTACATGGAATTGAAGGCATTTTGTGTATGATCAAAGCTCTACTCATGACAAGGATGCTACAAATGTGGCAACGCAGTTACCAATCTGAACTACCAAATATTAGGATACACCGTTTATCACCAAAGCCTTAAACTCGCAATGTTACTCCCTTGGATTTCGATGCACGAGTCCAAGGTTCCTTGGACACTTCAAAATGGGTGCCATACCTGTGTCAGAAACTTCATTTTTTTTTAAGTGTAAATGACATCTCTCAGCTGTACCCAGGTAAGATAGTGCACAACACTGTTCTTTCACCATACAAAGAAAAATCCCTTGAATGGATGAAGAATCATCTTGAATTCCATCATGTGGAATAGATGGCATTTTGTGTATGAACAAAGTCGTATCTCTGCTTCTGACAAGGATGATGCAATGTGGCAATAGGATTACCAATCTAGAACACCCAAATGTAAGGCTACACCATCTATCACCACGATCCTACTTGCAATGTTACTCCCACTGGATTTCAATGCACTACACTTCTTTTTCACCATTATAAAAAAGAAAAAAACAAAGGCCCTTGAATCATCATTTTGGCATGGCCAACACAAGGGGTGACCTAACATTTCCACATGCCAGGCTGATGACCAATGGCCACATGTACAGATACTCATCATTAATGAAGTCCTTCACTATGACCATCCAAAGAAAAGGTTCCTCTGTGTGTGTCGAGACCTTGGGATAATTCCTGATGATTTGATCTTTGATGTAAGGGCATCACATGGGCTGCCTAGCATTTGAATAGTGCAGATTAGTAAGTGCACATATATCATCCACATCACAAACAGATAGGTCACTTTATTACTTAGGAATATAGCATATATGTGTGCACATACTTACAGTACATTTCCTCTGAGAAGGAAGTGTAGGTCTATCCCATTTTTTCAATGCAATACAACAATAAGATGTAAAAATTAAAGGAAATCAAGAAGAATAAGGGAGAAGAATAGCTTGTAGAAAAAAAGAGAAAGAAAGAAGAACCAAATGCAAATAAGAGGTGCTAAAAAGTAACATATCATTCAATGTTACAGGGACACTCCATTTTTTCACACGGAAAGAAACCACTGAAACCCATCATGGAATGGCCACTTGCCAACATGACTAGTAAGACAAATCTTGTGAGGCTGCCAATATAAAAATGCTTCAGAATCTGGGGAAACACATTTTTGCTCGAATCTCTAACCTTTATATAAAATTTTAGGAGATCATTTAGGCTTCTTATTCTGACGTACCTTGGTTCCAGCGGGCATGTCACTCAAATCATAGTTGCAAAAATAAGTGTGAAGCGGTGTCTTCTCTGGGTTGCTGAGCACCTGTGGAAACCAATTCAGCTTGTCAGCAGATAAAAAGCCATAGTTTAGGAGATGTTCACCACCATATATTCTTCCTTCAAAAAAATTCCAAAGCTGAAATTTTAAGGTCTCACAATTAAGTGAAAGATCTTGTAAATTTACAGTGCATGCATAAATCAAATATCCAACATTTGATCTAGTAAGTTTACAAGACTAATCACCTGTACATCATAACCATGAATTTATTTGATATGTCACGGTCAACATCCAATGCTTGTTGCAACTTGCAAGGCATTAGAATAAGCACATGTGTGCCTAGCACTTCGAAAAAAAACATCTTAAGATCTTCATGTCTCAGACTGTAAAAGATCTTCATGCATTTGAATTACATTCCAAAAATGATAAGCCTGCCATCTTAATATACAGTAGACTATCCTCTCACTCTTAAAGACTTTTTCCGTGCTTGAACATCATCCATTTATCTCGAGTCATGAAATTTCAAACAAAATTCAAATGTTTATACTAACCTTTGTTCCCTAAACCATGCTCAGTCCACTTACTGGTCTTTTAGTTAAAAATTATACATCGAGTTCCATAGATTAACATGGATCACAATTGGAGAAGCTTTGAACATCATTTGTCTCCAATAGTTTTAAGATAATCACAATATTTTTACGAGAAATTAGATACCTCACAAAAAGTTGTGTTCCACAAAAATATCAAGGGATTTTCATGAGGTTTTTAGGTTTATAAATGAACAAATAACTTGCATTAATTTTAAATATATAATTATTTTTTTCCTTTTAAACCTGTTTGAGATATTTCAGATCAAAATATGAGAACAGACTTGTGAAACGAAAACGTTCAAAATTTAAATATTTCCCTTTCTGAAAAATACATGAGAACAGACTTGTGAGTATCCCCTTAAACCAATGATGAAAATCCCTGTAAATTCTTTAGTTGATATTTGATAAATAGAACAGACTTTAATTTCCAAGTCCATATCTTCAGACTGAAGTTAATAACTTCGTTTCATTAAATGCACAAGATAACAGAAGATAGTGTAGAAGGTTATTAAGACATAGAGCTTGTTCCAAAACCAAAACATTACTCTAAAAATATGACACCCCCATAAGTAGTGCACAAATGCACTATTCACATTCCTTGTTGCAACACTGTTTCAGAACGGAGTGCAAATTATGCTGTTATATAGAGGTTGCTACCTGCTCTTACAATAAAAAGGAAGACACCTAAATTATATGAACCATGTGATAAACATACATGTGAAGGATATGCCTTTCATTAAATTGTGAACAGTCATGCTATATCGCAAAGTAGCTCAATAGTAACATAGTGTTCAAAGATCAATAAGCACAAATAAGTAAGATCAATCGGCACAAATAGATAACCACTATCAAGGAAGCCCATCTATGCATAAACTTACAGCAAGAAAAATGCATACATGTATAGGATACTTGAAAGTGAAGAATACATAAAATACTGATGATGAAGTTAATACTACTTAGAAGAAGAAAAAAAAAAGTTAGTTCTATGCTGGAATCAATAACACTTAAGACACCATTTCATCATAATTGGATATTCACATTTCAAATCCACAACTGATGCAGGAGCATGGATGTATGCTGTTTTCCAGTACACCTGCACCACACCTTTTCAGTCCTCTCGCCAAAATAGGTAGGTGTATAAAAGAAGAAAAATAAGCTTTTAGAGGGGGATACCCAGGCTGGTTAGTTAGTTTGCAATTCCATGGTCAGAATTTAGTGTGTTTTTAGGTAATTCTATTTCATTTGAATTTAAATTAGTAAATGGAATCTTAGAATTATTAGGAAATTTTTTATTTGGTAAGAAGTAGAGGTGGGTTAGTTTTATGAAACCTCCTTCTTACTAAAGTAGGGTATTACAGTAGTATATAAATATAGAGTATTGTGATTTAAGAAGGTAGGAAAAGAAATTGAAGCTTGTAGCTCTTTTTGGCCGGGTGTGCGCATCTAAGAGCCCCCATTTTCAGCTTATTCCTGTGAAGGGTGTGGGTTTGGGTTATCCATTTTTTCAATTCAGTCTGACTTCAGCCTTGCTGTACAGAAAGTTCTTGAACAACCCTCTCCAGTGTCAACAACACAAAATCTAAGACGGTAATTTGAAAATATATCAAGATGGTTTTAAGGAAGCTTTATGAGTTACCCAAACCAGAATTCATGATGGCACAACTGTTTAAGTGAAAGTAAGAAAAGGATGTAGGATTTCAACTAATGTCACTTGCCAGCAAAAAGTCTACCTAGAAAACAGTAAACTCTAAGTTGCACGAAGCAGGGTCGGAATCTGCACTGGGGAAATGCTGGTTCTGAAAAAACTAGGTAGTGGGAGCACCTAGGAAGCATCCATTTTGTATTATCTAGAAGTTAAAAAAAACATCTATTTTTAATTTATTTATTCATTGTATTAACACAAACTTAAAGTTTGACCACAACTAGGATATAAAAAAAATAGAAATAATGATGATTCAAGGCTTAAAGATGGATTAAAAAATCATCAATGGTAGCTAGGAGCAGCAGTGTTTAGGTCTCAGAGTAGGAGAAGCACCCAGATACATATTTTCAGCAACTAAAAAGTAACTAACTAAACAGGTAAGAGATCCTTCCCATCAATAGGACACTGTTATGACAATGGTAACTGATCATGCTACATCCAGGACAAGATTTCTGTATCACCGATACAATAGCTCTGTATACAGAAATAAAATAATAAAAGAGCCAAGGACTAGTAAGACTATTACAAACAAACAAATGTGATGCCCCAGCAGAATTACTAGTTGGTGCAATGGAGGACTGTGGTGCTGTCTTTCACCTGTTCATAGGATGTTCCTGTCAACTGACGCTGGTTTTCATTCCTTTACCATGGCTACACAGCTAAAATGAAACCAAGTCCCAGCAGAGGTCCAATAGGCTAATTAGAAATTCTAGAAACATGTAATAGCACTCAAACAAAAAGTACATTCCATTGCAAGCAATGAAATTTCCTAAGACAGCCAAATAAGGAGTAGAACGCCATTCTTCCCAAGCAATACAATCAAAACATGTTCAAAGCATTATTCCTACACACATCCAGTACCACAAGTTAATGGGCCTAACTTACTTGATCACCATTCATTAATGAGGGCAAAAAAACCTAGTACCAGTTGTATGCGCCCTTTCACAGGGATACGCAAGCGGCTCTTGTTAGCTCGGGAATCATCATTGCTAAGGCTTCTCTTAAGCTTCAGGTCTTTGCACTTGTTTGATGGCAAATTTCCAGCAAGATCAATGGATGCGTAATATAACAAGTAGTTATCTCCATCCACACTAGTTACTGCAAATGGAAGTTTCTGTGATGGCGGAGAAAAGTTCCCTCCAGTAACATTAAGAACAGCTAGAAAACCATCAATTTTCTGCATAATAAGAAGACAGCAAGAGGAAGTAAAGAGCAACATGAGATATCTATGAAGTAGAATGTCAAAAGGCCATAGTAAAAGGTAGACACAAGACAAACTCCCTATAAAGTATGTTACAAAATATAAATACCAACCTGACTGCCTTTGCCAGACGAGAACCGACCAGACAATAGTGATTCTTCAAATGAACCAACCAAGGACCTCCTAACAGGAAGCCCACTCAAACTTCTGATCAATTTGATGCCTTGAGGAGTAGGGGCTGAACCAGGACCCCAATGCCAACCAACACCAGTGATACTTTCAGGGGTATATGGATCAAAATCTTTATGCAAAATATCAAGGTCTTGAAATGATTTGCTCGTCATGCCAAACTCCTCTTCTTCCTGGGCAAATAAAATGCCGGAGACAGCTCCATCAAGTGACTTTTCCATGTTCTTTGAAGTTAAATATTCACCTTCCACTTCTTTTCTCTCATCCCTGCGTACTCTCGCACTTTTCATTCTTTCAGAGAATTTTGGACCAAGAGGAGACAAAGAAAGAGGAGGCGAAATCACCTTTTTCGGAGATATAGCAATAGCCCCAGTTCGGGCTCTTAACTTAATTGTTTCTCCATAGGGATCAAGCACTGGTAAAAAATGACTGTGAGGTAGGGGTTCCTTGTTCTCAAGCAAAGGGCCATCAGTGAAACAAATAGAGGTTTTACTGCTGTTACTATCTAGCACGTTATGCCATTTTGAGCAACTAGATATAGACCAGATTGGGGTTTTGAGATAATTGGTGTTGCCAATATTAGCTTTCTTATGGTCTTGTGACATAGAAACACTAAATTTGTCACTCAGGGAACGGGAATCAATCTGACCATTGACCCCAACAATGTCTAGAGGATCACCATTGAAGTGATTTGGACAAAGCATACCATTCAAAGGGGACAACAAGCGCTTCCTGACTAGTGGCCCATGCGACTCAGTTTCGTTATCAGTAATGCCAACCACAGTAGATGAATGAACACTATCCGGTGTTATTCCCTCGAAACCATTAACTACAGAATCTGATCTACCTGATTCAAAGCCCACAATCCTTGAAGCAGGACTCTGAATATTCCGTCCAACTTTAGGAGTGAACCAAACATTCTTATCCTTAGAATCAATCCACAACCCATGAACATTGGATGCACCATCAACAATGCTTTTTTGTTTAAACAGCCCATCCGGACCTTTTGGGAGATCCAAGGTGGTCTTCCTTCGAAAATCACCAAGGGAAGAGCACGTAAAATCCGCTCCCATCCGATGACCGGTGCTTCCTCCATGCATTTCGCCCAAATCACAGCTGCTCACACCAGAAAAACGAGGACGACTTTGGACCAAAGTGCTCAATGATGCTGCGACTTCATCAGCAATTTTGCTGGAGGACACTTGAGGCAAGCCCATCACTAAGACTTGCAGTAAGTACTGAGTTCTTTGTGGTCTTAAGATCTAAGTGGGTCCGTTTTCACCTCCCTACTCTTGTATATGCTCTCTTCCTTGATCTCTTGTTAATGCATTTTCACAAAAGAAAGAGAATATGCTCTCAAGTTCTTAACGAACAAATGGAATCAAGTTGCCCACCACTGAACAAGATTAAAAGGTGAGATCTTACCCAATTCCAGCTCGAATTGAATTTAAGAACTAAATTCTTTCTAGATCAATGCCCCAATCTACTTGAAACTACTACTATCTATCTACCAAAGGCATCTCTGTTTCAACTGTCATTCCCTTATGATGTCGTGGGGAGAAACCCAAACAAAAGCTTAGAATCCAAACAGAATGGAACAAACAGAGCTTCTGATCTCCATACCAGAAAGCGATGAGGGCCGGCTGATTCATCGTTGCTAAAGAAATCAATTTACAAGCCTGAAATAATTTTGCAAAAAATGGAGAGAAAAGGAAAAAAAATCAGTCATGGATACAGAAAAATACCCATGGGAAGAAATTGTGAGAAAAAAATTGCAGATTTCATATTTTTACCTCTAATCAATAAAACCCATAAAATATCAAGAGATAAACTCACCCGTGTGGAGCTCCTTTAGATTTTAATTGATTAAACGCAAATAACATATTATACCCACCAAAAACAACACGAAATAAAGGAGGATACATCATAAGAATGCATTGCTAGTTTGCTACTCACTTTAAGATGAAGGAATAAAACAGAAATGAAACCCAATAGATTTTCATCTTTTATCCATGATGAAAATTACCAGAATGAAACCCAACAGATTTTCATCGTTGATGAATTCTTTCAAAGAAAAGTAGATAAATAACATGCAATCTACCTCAATAAAACCCATTACACAGTCCAATCAACGATGAATCTGAATAAAATCTCTCACGAGCCTGACATCTAAACCAGCATTTCAAAACCAATTCAACAGAGACAAAATCAAAACCCAAACCGATTCCTTAAGACGATCAACAGAAACAGAGAACACACAGAAAGGTTCCTTGTACGGCACACATTCACCAACAACCCCAACCATCTATCCTCATCTACCATTAAACCCCAAATGAAACACAAGAATCTCACCATTTCCACCCAAAAATGGACCCAGAATCAACAAAATGACAGGAAATAACCGCAGAAAAATCAAAGATTAATCGGTTGCCAGACGCACCAGTAAAGCTTGTAATGGAAGGATTCGGTCGATAAATCATGATCGATCTTCCATCGATTTTCTTCGAATCGAGATCGAAATTATTAGAAATACGGTGGGAACTGATAGAACGAAGAATCTTAGCCTTAAGTTATTTTCTTCGTTTTCTTCTCCTCGTTGTTGTTGCGGTTTCTGTTCTTTTTGCGGTTCTTCGAAGTACCATCTCTCTCGTAAACTCACCTCCTCTGTTTATATCCCAAAATATTTGCGTCACCACTTGCACCAGAATTTTCTGGCAGATTTAAAAACCACATGCAATTTGTTTTTCCTTTTTTTCCTCTGCGCTTGCAAAAAATTAAATTTTAAAAATATTTTAATTAATGTTACAAATTACGGTTCATTTTGCTGGAAAATACGTATGATACAGAACTCTGTATCCAAATTTCATGAAGAACTCCCTCAAATTGACATGTGGCACACTATTTCGGGCCCACTGATCTCAGGAATGTTTGGTCAACAACTTGGTGTACGTATACACCAAAAATTAGCATGACCGGTATTTCTATCTGTTGGATTTGAGTACTTTTTCGTCATGGGCTTGGAACCAACACATAGGTCTGTTTATGAAGCCCATATTAAAAAAGTTCTCAAATTGAGTGGATAGAAATCACTAATCACGCTGATTTTTGTTTAATAGCTCCACCAAGAAGTGCACCATGCATTAAACGGCTCATCGGATACAAAAGAGTGTGACACGTGGTAATTTGTGAGGGACTTCTTCATCAAAATTTTGATACAGAGTTCTGTATCATAGAGCGGGTCCTTTTTGCCCTGAACACTTCTCTACGTAAAGTGAAAAGACAAAAAACTTCCTTCACATTCAATAAAACCCGGATACGTCCTCGTCCTTCTCGACTACGGGACAGCAACGCGTTTTGTCCTGCTTTCTGCCGGGGCTTAGAGAAGGAGTAAAACTTCTGTCAGAGGATGTTGTGACCGAAGCCGGTCACAACCCACAATACGAGCCACGTAGAATACTATTAGAGGGTGCTGACCGTATGGATGTTTGGCCAGTCCCTCGATAGTTCTGAAAACCAAAAATCAGCCTGACTAGTGATTTCTAAGCATTTGATTGAAGTTCTTTTCATAAGTTGATTTTAACCGTAGGAATTTGAGCATTTTGGGTGCAAAGATGCAAATATTGTAAATCACTAATCAGGCTGATTTTTGGTTTACAGGTCCACCGAGGGACTGGCCAATCATCCATACGATCAGCGCCATCTAATAGTTTTCCACGTGGCTCGTATTGTGGGTTGTGACCGGGCTTCGGTCCCAACATCTTGTGACAGAAGTTTCTCCTTAGAGAAGTATATCACGGGAAAAAATCCGCTGTCCCTGACCCAAGCCCTTAACCCAGCCCTCAAGGGAGAGTTAACAAGGGGTATGTGTCGACATTTTGGGATGTATGTGTCGACATTTTGGGATGGGGACTTCAAACAGAGGACAGCGAATTTTTTCTCGTATATCACCATCATCCCGAGTGGCCTTGCCCCTAGGTCGAGACCAGTGATGGTCCTTGGGATTCATACCACACAAATATCGAAGAGCGGTTCAATGGACTGGATATATAGACTAGAGACAATGACATGTCCATACTCCATGACCTCTATGCTTAAACTTGATCGGATCACATCAGATGGTCTGAACCATTCGATGTTATCACATTCATTTGGATGGTTTTGGAATTTTGCGGTAAGGTCAAGCAAAGGTCTATGGATCAAATGTTTCTAATCAGCTGATCGGTCAATTTTTTAAGCTTAAAATATAAGATTATACCAAATATTTATACAAATGTTACAATTACCCCCCAACCACAAAAAAAAAAAAACCCTAAAAATAAAATCAAAATTTGTAGCCTTTGTGATTTAAGCACAAGTAAACCTTAGTACGAGGATGTCCATTTACCATTTTACAATCAGGGTCTGAGTCTAGGTCAGGGTCAGGGTCTGGGTCAGAATACAAAATTTCACACCAAAAAATTGGCGGGGGCAATATATAAATTAGAAGTTTTAGAATGAGATGATTTTTAGTGAGATGGTCTCTATGGTGAGGAGATCACCCTCACAAAAATTCAAATCATTCTAATATTCGTAGCCTGGTTTACAAGTTGAAGAATTATGGATTATCTATTTTTTACCATAAACTTGAAACCCACATTTGATGGGGTTAGAAATTTTAGACTGGGTTGATTTTTTATACAGGTGATCCATATGGCGAGGAGATCATCTCACCAAAAATCAGCCATTGATTTTATCTTCAATGTGGTACCCCAAAATTGGTGTGAAATTTTGTGTCCCTTGATCCTGACACACACGATCAAGGCTATTAGGCATACCTAAGGTCAATATATTCTGGTACTTTTAAATGCGGAAGCGTGGGTAAGGTTTTTTGATAACCTAAAGCATGAGGCATGAGGTTCAAGGCATGGGGCATAAGCTTTCCGAAGACACTTTTTAAATAAAATACTTAAAATAAGAAAATAAATAAATAAATTTAATAAAGATATAATTTTTTAGTAATTTTGTGAAAAATAACATTAATCTATTTCATATATGGAAGAGTTCTGTAACTTTTATATAATCTAGAATTAATTATTATTATTTAATTATAATTTATAGAAGAAAAAATTAAATTTTATTTTTTAAGATTTAGCCGCCCCACCAGTATATGCATATGAAGGTGTAAGTCTATGACATGATGCGTTAAAAAAATATTAAAAGACGTGAGGCGTACATCTTTTTTAATGCTTCAATAGACGAGGTGTATATCTTATAAGCAAGCTTAAGGCTCATAAACCTTTTAAAACACTGCTCAATAAAGTGTATAGTGTTTGGTTATTACCACACTGCCAAATAAAGTAAGTCCAATTCTTTTTTTGCAACCAAACTATTCTTGAATACACTTACACCAGCAACCAAACCCCGACTATAACACTGGGAATAACAGGTATCCTTGGAGTATACGTGAGTGATTTGTTTTTTTTTTTTTTTGTAAATGTTCCTATCGATATAGCTTTTACGAGGTATATATAAATGAGTCATGGAACAAGGTAGACCTCAAGCCAAAAGGGAACTTTACAGCCATTTTTGTCACTCACCTCTCCTCTGGGCCCACTGACCGCATGGATGTTTAGGCCACCCCTTGGTAGATATTCATACCAAAAATCAGCTTGTTTGCTTATTTTTAGCTGTTGGATTTTAGTACCTACAAAATGGTTGAATTCAACGGCTAGAATAATGCCTTAAAAAATATTAAAAACTAGCCGCTAAGGATTACCATTTTGGATGATTTTGGTGTGTATATTCACCAAGGAAGGGGCGGGCTAATCAGCCACGCGGGCCCAGATGGCGGCGTGAGTAACAAAAATGGCTAATGCTCACGCCAAAGACGTGAGGTCTGTTAACTCACCCTTTTTGACGCGGGCTAGCACCATTTTTGTTACTCAGCGCTGCCCTCTGGCCCAGTGAATGATGATTAGCCCACCCTTGTGAATATTCTTACCAAAAACAGCTTGTTTGATGATTTTTAGCCGTTGGTTTTAGTGAAAATGGCTGAATTCAACGGCAAATCACGCCTTAGACATTACCGATCATGGTGATTTTGGGTTTTTCACCGCAACCTTTTTCTCTGTATAAATTTAGAGGACGACACGTTTCCGTCTAGAACAGATACACTTGGCAGCTAAATACGGAAGGTGCCACACACGCAGACAATGGAGGCGTTAGGTGTCGCTCTCTCTCTTCGTTTCTTCGGACAAAAGCTTAACCAGGCTGATGAGCTGCCTTGGTAACCTAACTTCAGTTAATTTAGAAAGATCCTCGGAAATGATGACTGTTTCGCCACATTGAAGGCACTACCGACCTTTAAGCAGAACTCCTTAAATATCCTTGAACTTTTACTTAAATACCAGTTCTATCCCTAACATTCAATTGAATCAAATGGTCTTAGCGTTGGTGGTCTAGTTTCGACCTACAGATTTCCTCCCAATTGTCTATTAACCTGTGGCCAAAATGTGTCATTGGGCCCACAAATCAATGCTAGAAAGGGTGATTTTACTTGGTTGATGCCTCACACCTCTTCAATCATTTGACTTACTCATCGGAAGGGGAGGGTTTGGTGGTCGAATAAAAAGTCAAGGGTACCCCTGTCATTAACAAAAGCTTAAGAAAGCAATCAACGTACGCGTCTTGTGTGCAGAATGTTAATTCATTCAAAGTAGTAATTTATGTTGGGCTTTTTTCATACGTCAAGTAAGGGTGCTTAGTGGCGGCCGCGTGCAGGAGTAGAACCTTGCTGCCCCGCCACAATATGAGCCACGTGGCATACTCTTTGATGACGCTGACCGTATGGATGTTTGGCCAATCCCTGGGTCCTTGGACCTAGTCTGGTTAGTGATTTCAATCCTGTGCATCTTTGTACCCAAATAATGGTCCATAACATGGTTTAAAATAACCCCGTTTAGGCTGTTAAAACGGTAACGCCCCAAGCCTGTTACGTTTAGAATTGTTTTGACGCTTAGAAAATAATGGCCGTTATTTTCTGAAAAATTTTGTGGAAATAAAATGGCCACTATTACTGTTATCTTCTATTAAATTTTCGTTATTTTCTGTTTTTTAAATTTTAAATTTTAAATTTTGAGTTTTGAATTTCAGCGCCATTTTTCCTGTCAAATTCTATTTTTTTTCTCTATTTTTCTTTTCATTTTTGCCACTGTCCGTTACAATTCTTTTTAAAGTAACAACACCAGTCCGTTATACCGTTAAAACGGCCTCTTTTAAACCTTGGTCTATAATGCTCAAATTCCACTGTTAAAAATCAACACATGAAAACTACTCCAATACAACGCATAGAACTCGCTAATCAAGCTAATTTTTGGTCTATATGTCCATCTAGAGTTGGGACAAACATTGACGGGTCAAAAATCTCTAAGAATATGCCATGTGGCTCATATTGTGGTTGATGTTGGACGCCGATCAGCAAAGTTTTACTCTATGTGGAGTAGTGTTTCATACCAAAAACAAGCTAGTTTGATGATTTTTAGCCGTTGGTTTTAGCACTCAAAAACAATGGTTGAATCCAACGGCTGTCATAACAGCTTAAAAAGTACTAAAACCTAATGGCTAAAGATTACCAATCATGGTGATTTTTGCTGCGAATATCCACCAAGGGATGGACTAATCATCCATACGGTTAGTGGGCCCAGATGGCAGCTGAGAGTAACAAAAATAGTGTTAGCTTAAGACAAAAGAGTGAGCTACAGCTTGTTACATTGCGACCATTTTATATTTATTTATTAATTAGAACTGATAAAGCTTAAATTTACTAAAGCTGCACGTTTTTTTTTTTTGCAAAGCAAGTTGGGCAGCTTTAGGTCAGGCATAGGGACATGAGAACATCCCAGACACATCCTACCAAACGTGAGCACCAAGCTACACCTGTCACCTACCAGCTTAACGCATTTGGCTAGTGTGTACCACTACCACCCCTTCCCTTGTGAGAGTAGTGGGTTCAATGAACACCAAGCTAGATTACCAAAGAAAAAGCATGAGCCTCAGGCCTGAAAAAAAAACCTACCAAAAATAGAACATGAGAAATTGAGAATGAAGCGTGTAACAAAAAGAAAATGTGTCACTGCCATCGGATCGGTGGGCTCCTATCCCGAACCAGATCGCCCAATCCAGACCTGGATTGACCGAGACTTTGAACCATGATAAACAGTAGAGGAGTCGACACCCACATTATGTTTGGGTGTTAATCAACAACATTGATTGAAATGTAAAAGGTGAACTTAATAAAAAAAAAATATATAAGGATGTATTTCTAATGGGTCAGGCTCCAGTTACTGCCCTAAAATGAGAGGCTCCGGTTACAAAACACAATATGAGCCACGTGGAACACTCTTAGAGGACTTTGACCGTATGGATGTTTGTCCAATCCCTAAGTGGACCTACAAACCAACAATCAGACTGATTAGTAATTTATAGGCATTGGATTGGACTTATCTTCATGGGTTGATCTTATCTGTGGGAATTTGAGCATTATTTGAGGTACAAAGATCCAACGCTTTTGAAGGTGCCAGCTTGCTCGGTTGGTAAAGTTTGTGGGTAATGATACCACAGACTTGGGTTCAAACCCCACCTTCACCGAGTTACTGATCTCTTTAAAAACAGGCTTAATTACCAAAAAAAAAGATCCAACGCCTATAAATCACTAATCGGGCTGATTTTTGGTTTGTAGGTCCACCTAGGGATTCGCCAAACATCCATTCGGTCATAGTCCTATAAGAGTGTGCCACGTGGCTCATATTGTGTCCTTAACTGGGGCCTGTCATTTTAGGGTGGTAACTGGAGCCCGACCCATTTTCAATAAAGGGGGTCAGAAATGGGGGTCCCTTGAGCCCGACCCATTTTCAATAAAGGGTTGGGATCAAGGGACCCCCATTTCAAGGGTCGGGCTCAAGGGACCCCCTTTTTTGACCCCATCTTGGTGTACCCACATAGAAGATGAATCAGTGGCTGATTTTTGGTGAGATCATCCTCACAAAAATTCAAATCATTCTAATATTCATAAACTGGTTTAGAAGCTGAAGCATTATGGACTGTCGATTTTTACCGTGTAACTTTAAAACCACATTTGTTGGGGTGATCTATATGGTGAGGTTATCATCCCCACCAAAAATCAGCCATTGATTCATCTTCTAGGTGTGTACCCCAAGATGGGGGTTGAAAAAGGGGGTCAGAAATGGGGTTCCCTTGAGCCCGACCCTTTTCAATAAGGATGTTCCCTGAGTAATGATTCAAAATTTTGATACTGAAGTCCCTCAATTTGCCACGTGGTAGACTCTTTTGGGCCCACAGACTCCATGAATATTTGGCCCACATCTTGGTGGACCCACACACCAAAAATCAGCTTGATTGGTGATTTCTAGCCATAAGATTTGAGCACTTTTCATCATGGGCTTTTTGAACATGCTTATCAAGTGGTTCCAAGCCCATGATGAAAAAGTGCTCAAATTCAATGGCTTGAAATCACTGATCACGCTGATTTTTGTGTGTGGGTCCACCAAGACGTGGGCCAAATATTCATGGAGCCAGTGGGCCCGAAAGAGTCTACTACGTTGCAAATTGAGGGACTTACTTCGGCATCAAAACTTTGATACCGAAGTCGGTATCATAGATTTTTCCCCTCACGTCTCCATAAAGTGTAAAGGCTCCTATAAGTATCAACCCGAGGTACACTTTATCCAATAAAAATGAGACACGGAAAGTACAAGCGGCGTGTCATGTTATATACTTCAATGAATGTAAAAGCGACGTGTCATATGGGTATTATAATGCCATATACGTCAATGATCATGCGCCACATATACCATGGTTACTTTTTAAAAATAAAGCCTAAACCATGGGTTTATGTGGTGCACGATCATTCACGCTTACTCGCCGCTTCAAAAATTTGCTCACAAGTCTGTCATTGGGCAGCACAAGCCCTTCTATTATTTTTCACATTTAAAAATTACTAAAATCTATGGTTAGAAACAAGGTTTAAAAGGGACCGTTATAACGGTATAGGGGTCTGTGGGCATTACCGTTTTTTCCGTTACAACGAGAAAAAAAGGCTCAGGGGCAAAAACAGGGAAAAATGAAAAATAACGGAAATAATAGAAAAAAGGGCACTGAAATTCAAATTTGAATTTCAATAACGGAACAAAATGAAAAAATGGCCTTTTTCACAATTTTTCAGAAAATAACGGTCATTATTTTTGTTATAACAGAAAAATAACGGAAAAAAACGGCCATTATTTTCGTTATAACGGCCGTTATTTGCGTTATAACGGTGGTTATTTTCTGGGCATTTTAATGGTGCATAACGTAATGGGGTAGGTCTGAATCCGTTATAACGGCGTTATATTCGTTATAAAGGCCGATTTTTAAACCTTGGTTAGAAATAACCAATCAGACAGATTTTTGGTATTTATATTTTATATCCACCAAGGGGTGGGCTAAACATTCATGCGGTTAGAGCCCAACAAAATGCGCTATGTAGGGCCACGCAAGTACTGTGCATGGACAATTTTTCTACAAGGGCGACAAGGAGTGGTGGTGGGTAGGAAATTCCAACATGCTGATTTTTGGTGTGTAGGTCCAGCAAGCTGTTGGGCAAACATGCATGAGGTTAGTGGACTGAGTGGCAATTTGAGGGACTACTGTATCATATATTTACCCATTCTTTCTACTTAAAATTACATTGCCAGGACATGTGGCACGCATGCAAGGATTTGTCTCACCTAAGAGATCCACTGGGTCAGAGATCAGCATGATCATATGATATTTCGCAATCCGATCGATTCCAATCTCGGAGTTGCTTAAGAGAACTTTTAACTTTTTAAAATGTCTACAAATTGGATGGTTGAGATTTACTAACTGTTTAATTAATTAATTGGTTCATTTTTTTTTATGATAGAGATCTCCCATGTGGAAGTTATTGAACAATGGGTCCTGACTGGTGCATATGTCCCCTTGACACAAGATATTATGCTTAAGGCCATGCTTGGTTCCTTGACACAAGATATTATACTTTTAAGATCCTGCTTGGTTCGCTGCATTTTGCACTCCAGTGCAAATGGAGTGAGTGGCAATATGAACCTACTTTTGGGCTGCCCTTGCTTGCGTATATTTTGTTAAGGAGCTTGCAAGGGCTTGGCAACCACTTGCATGCCAGCTCATTCGCACACCCCCAACCAATGGACAAATCTAGTCTGCAACTGTTTGCAGACTTAAAAGTATGCAAACAGTGTCAGTACTGTTGGATGCCCTTGAAAAATGTGTCATTTCAATGTTTTCAAAAAAAATTTATACATAAAAAACACGATTTTCAAGGTAGTACTGACACTGTTTGCCTACTTTTAAATCCGCAAATAGTTGCAGACTAGATTTGTCCCCAACTAAGCATGTGCATTCCAATATTGTGGTGAGTGCATTTGTATACCAGTGCGCAGAGCCAAGCGGACAAATTTAGTATAGTATGCAACCATTTGCATACATTGTTTGGATGTCCCTTGAAAAATGTGTTATTTCAATATTTTCAAAAAATATATTTTATAAATTAAAAACACGCTTTTCAATGAACATTCAATGATGGATACAATGTTTGCATACTTTTAAGTATGCAAATGGTTGCATATTAGACTGACCCGAACCAAGCATGGCGGTAAGAGTGTAAGTGATAGTAGGGCGTTTTTGGAAGAAAATGCTAAATAGGAAAGTTTCGCTCAAAAAGTAATTTTGGAAGATTAGTTTGGAGGGCGAATCTATAAATCATGGCAACTCTAGGCAAATTTAGAAAAGTGAAAATCTTATGTTGGAAAAGTCAAAGATGCTAATACTTGAGATAGGCTTCAAAGAAGAATGAACTGAAGTAGAGCCGTTTTGGTAATAAATAAAATTATGCAAGTAGTACTTTTGGAGGCAAAGTTCCTTATAAAGTTTGTTTTACATATGGCTCAGTTCCGAGGAGCCCTTTCGAGAGTCATGTGCTCAGTTGTAGTTGAGCGCCGGTGAAATGATCATTGCCAACTCAGCACTATCAACCATCGTTGGATTCTCTGAATCCATGGCCAAGCACACGACCCTAGGGAGGGGTCACAATGGCTGACTTTTAGTGAGGATGATCACCTCACCATATGGATCACCCTTTCAAAAAGCGGCCAATTCTGAAATTTTCACCAAAAATCATCCCTGTCCAAAACTTCTAATTTATATAGGGCTTTTTGCTTTACCCCTTTACTTTATTGATACAATTTGCATCTCACCCAATGTTTTCAAAATATTTGTGTCTCACCCTTTGACACAATATTTGTTTTGTTTTTGAGGATTGTGAGCTCAAAATCTTTCTTCATTTACTTTTGGCCCAACTGTAGGTGGACCTACATACCAAAAATTAATCTGATTGTTGCTTTTTAAGCATTGGATTAGAGTCATTTTCCTTGGTTGATTTTATCAGTAGAATTTGAACATTATTTGGGGTACAAAGATCCAATGGTTTGAAATCACTAATCAGGCTGATATTTGGTATTTGCTTGTCCCCCTTACTTTATTGATGCAATTTGCATCACACCCAATGTAATTTCTTTTAGAAGTTAAAAGCTAAAAAAATTAACTTCAGTTTTAAGTTATTTTTTAACTTTTTGGCTTATAAAAGTCCATAAGTTAATTATTTTTGTTTTGCCAAACACCCCATAAGCGTTTATTTGTATTATTACACGTTAGGGAAAATGAGATTCATTGAATTTACTTTGTTGATGGTTGTTTTTTGTTGACTGTAAAAGCTTGATCCTTGAGTTACCTCAAGTTGCTACACAAGCAATTTTAAATTCTCTCATTGTTCGCAAACCAGGTGAGTTGACTCGGGAACATGACCAGTTCAGAAAACCAGGCTCCTCCTTACTTTGAGTCCGAGTATGCTGTCCACCGGGGACTTCAAAGTTTGAAACCCCCCCTGCTAAGATGCCAGGTGGAATACTACCCTTTAGGGACTACTTACCTTTCGGATGTTTGGACTTTGGATCACTTCTTGATGGATCTACACATCAAAAATCAGTTTAACTGGTGATTTCTAGCTGTTTGGCTTAGCATTTTAATAGTGTAACTTTTAGCCGTTAGATTTGAGCATTGTTTTTTAGATGTTAAAATATAACTGTTAGAAATAGTGGATTAAGCTGAAATTTGGTACATAAGTCTGCCTGGAGGTGGAACAAATATCCATAAGGTCAGTGGGCCCTATAGTTAGCTCCACAAGTCAATTTTGGGATGGGGAAACTTCAAATTTTGCAGTCCCCAGGGGCAGCAAATACTTTCTCCCTTACTTCCGCCAACATGGCTTACAGGAGCAAGACTTGCCTGACCACCTACAATATAAGCCACGTGGCAATTTATTAGAGGACACTGACCGTATAGATGTTTGGCCAATCCCTAGGTGGACCTACAAATCCAAAATCAACCTGATCAGTGATTTTTAAGCGTTAGTTGAAGTCATTTTCGATGGTTGATTTTAACGGTAGGAATTTGAGCATTATTTACTATCATTTCCGTATAAAGATCCAACGGTTTGAAATCACTAATCAGGCTGATTTTTGGTTTGTAGGTCCACTTACAGATTGATCAACAAGTCTTGCTCGGCTTACAGGATCCCTGTGCGATTCCCAGGCCATGACGCATATCTTCATCTTTGTTCTACCTTAATATAATATATCGTTCGACTAATAAAGACAAACGTGAAAGGCCCATAAACCCATTTTCAATCAGCTGCACCAATGATGATGCATAGGGACGAAAATTAGAACAAGATCTTAGTCTACTTTTTCTTATTTTTAAAGGGAAAGATGGGTTTAGGTGGACCCCTGGTAGACATATTAATATCTATATAACAAAATAGGACGGTTGTCTCCCCCTCTTATCCGGCTTCATAAAAGATGGCCGAGATCTTATCACACCAAATGGACAGTGGATCGCAGCCACTTACACCCAATTTTGACAAACGATTTGTCGATGAGTGCCGTGGGCACGGGTCGCCTACTATTTACCTACATAGAAGGAATGAAATGGGTTGGATTTACATATGGCCCAAGGGTCAGGCTCAGGAGCCCCACTTTTTATGCCTCGAGAGGGGTGTTACCGTTAAAACGGATTGAAACGGCCAGGGGCAAAAATGAAAAAAATAGATTTTAATGGATTTTAATAATTTTAACGGAAAAAAGTTGTGCTGAAATTCAAAATTTAAAAAAAAAGAATTTAACAGAAATTTAATAGTTTTCTTATACCCCTCTTATCTTATATGGCTTCAATAATGAGTGGCTGAGATCCACTATGCTTCATTTCGATGGCTGAGATTAACTCCCACCCGATTTTGATAAACACTTTGTCGGAAAGTGCCACAGGCACGGGCCACCCACGCATATATCAAGACAACTTATTTGTACTCTCTTATCTTATCCATCGATCTAATGTGGACGGTTAGATTTCAGCCACTCAATCCGCCTCATTTGACCTCAATTTATTCAAAATTTGAATTTCAACACCGTTATTTTTTGTTATTTATGTTATTTTTCCATTTCTCCCTCTGTGCATTACAATCCGTTATAACAGCCGTTATAATGGAAAAAACGGTAACACCCCAGTCCGTTATACCGTTTGAGTGCCGAAGGAATCCAATTTTTGCAAACGCTTTAGTCGGAGAGTGCCGTGGGCATGGGCGATTTACTATTCTATATAACAAAACACATTGGTTGTCTCCCTACTTATACCTCCTCTTATAAGCATCAACAAAGAAGGGCCGAGATCTAATCCTCCACCAAATGGACGGTGGATCTCCGCCACTCACCTGATTTTGGCAAATTCTTTGTCAAGGAGTGCCGATGGCACGGGGCACCCACTAGTCTATATAACAAAACATGGAATTTGTCTACCCCTTGTATACCTCTTATAGGCTTCATAAAGAAGGGCCGAGATCTTATCTCCCAAATGGACGATGGATCTCAGCCACTCACACCTCATTTTGGCAAATGCTTTGTCGGAGAGTGCCGAGGACACGGGCCACCCACTAGTAGATTAAAAAAACCAAAATAATAATTTAGGACAATTACGCCCACTAAGCATTGTCCGATATAAATTGAGAAAGATTACTTACAGAATTCATTTAGACATAACACAACTTTCACCAAGAGAATTCTTTAATAGCTCGAATCGCATAAAAAAGATATCATGATAGCTCTGGCCACTTGATATCTTCGTTGAAAAAGTCCACAGTTCTGGATGAATTGATGACTACTCTTAAGTCTTCTCATATGCTGGGTCTCACATATTCTACGATTTCTTTCCTTCCATGTCTGGTATCTGGTCCCACAAATTACAAGCTTGTTGATCAAAGCGATTGGGTTCATTCTTTCTTCTAAAGCGTTGAAGAATTTTACTTGGTCAGCATCAGTGGCTGAGCCAGGATTTTGTTTAAGGGTGGGCAATATTGTACATATTTTATTCCAGGGTGGCCAAAAGGGTATTTTTCCAAAGTGGGCAATATTTCCTACTAAACTGTTAAAGTTGAGGGTGGCCCACTGGCTCTGCCACTGGTCAGGATGATGTGTCAATGTGTGCCCCTCTAAAAATGCCGCTTAGGAAACTTTTTTGAGAAAAAAATTTAGATGCGGAGGACTTTGGATACAGTCGATGCAGAGGGCTCTCGTGGCCCTATATATCTCATTTTTTAGGCTCACTAACAACATGGATGTTTAGCCTACCCCTTGGTGGATATACAGACCAAAAATCATTTTTTAGGCTCACTAACCACATGGATGTTTAGGATTGATTCTAGTCGTTGCATTCAAGCATGTTTTTTCATGTTTTAGCGTACTCAATCCAACGGCTAGAAATTATCAATTAAACTGTTTTTTGGTATGCATATCCACCAGGGGGTGGGCTAAACATCCATGCGATTGGTGGGCCCAAAAAAATGAGCCATGTAGGGCCACGAAAGCCCTCTATCGAAAGTCCTCTGCATCTAAAATGTTTCCAAGGTGGAAAAATTTTAGATGTAGACGACTTCGGATGCAGAGGACTCTCATGTGTCGTGGCCCTACATAATGAAATTTCCTGGGCCCACTAATCCCATGGATGTTTACCCCACCCCTGGTGGATATACATACAAAAAAACCTGCCTGATTGGTTATCTTTTGCCATTAGTTTTAGGACTGATTGTAGCCGTTGGATTCAAGCATTGTTTTGTGGGTACTAACACTAACGTACAAAAAGTATCAATCAAGCTCAGTGGCTTACAAAAAAAAAAAGGAAATTATCAATCAAAGCTCATTTTTGGTGTGTATATGAAAAAAGGGGTGGGGTAAAGATCCATGCAGTTAATGGGCCCAAAAAATGGGCTTAATAGGACTACGAGTCCACTGCATCGAAAAGGGTTTGCAGGTGCAGGCACGAAGCAGATGAATTTAACTCGCAAAATGATCAGTCTCATTCTCTCTATCGCTCTTCACAGATTGCAAATACGTTGCTTGTGGACCAGGCTCGCAGGATGGGTTGCAAATCTAGCCCAATAACTTTGGAGTCCGGCTTTCTTTTAATTGGGTATGGGCTCCACCTACTAGGTTGTGGGCTAGGCTTGAACCTAATTCAGAATCCCATTAAACAAACGGGACATATTGGGCATAGTATTCAACCATCCAGAACCACAAGATAAAGCTCGCCTCTTGAAAATGAGGAACGAAAATGGTCTGAGTTGTTATCTAACATTATATTTTGTTTGGTTTGATGGAGTAATTAGGAACACTGTTTGCCCGTGACCCAGTTTGGCTTTCCATTGGTCCCGCTATCTTTTCTTAAGACTAATGGACCACAAATTTCTAGATCATTAGTGAACAATGGTCCCCAAATTGTCCCCATCATTCTCCATTTTCCGTGGCCATTTTCGATGGGAAAGGAAAAAAGTTGAAAGGTCTAGTGTGGGACCATAAATTGTGTTGAACCAAAACCGATTGGGACTTAAGGTGCACCAAACAACATTCCAAGCCATTCCATGATGCAGAATTCTGTGTCAAAATTTTGGATACAGGACGGACTCCCTCAAATTGCATTGTACACAAGTCCACTGACCCCATGAATGTTCGGTGCACACCTTGGTGGACGTACACACCAAAAATTAGCGTGATTGATAATTTCTCGTCATTGGATTCGATCATTTATTTAACATGGGCTTCATGAACAGGCCTATGGGGGTGGTTCCAAGCCCATGATGAAAAAGTACTCAACGGCTAGAAATCACCAATCATGCTAAATTTTGTTGTGTAAGTCCACCAAAGGTGTGGGCCAAACATTCATGAGGTCAATGGGCTCGTGTGCCACATGGCAATTTAATGGACTTTTATATCAAAATTTTGAGATAGAATTTTGCATCATAGATTTTTCCCAACTTCAATAAAGAGTTCTACGGGTGGTTAAGCTACTTTAAAAGTCTAAATGGAGACCACTTGATCTAGGGGATGGTTAAGCTTAACACTGGTGGTTCAATAACTCAGGTATCAACTAGTTATGGTGGAATGATACATAACAGAGATGGTTCAGCCCTCTGTGCATGTGCAGCGGGAACTCCTCGACGATCAATCTTCTTTCACGAGCTTCAAGTGATTGAAAATGGTCTCAAGATTCTGATTGACATGGGCTACTACAAGGTAGAGATGGGATGTGATTCTCGAAGAGCTGTGAAGTGCATTCTGGGTGAGGAAGCTCTTCCTTGGTACTATCTCATGATCATGACGTTCATCAAGGACCTTAAATGCCGTTTTTCATTGTTTTTGATACATCGTGTATATAGAGAAACTAATAGAGCCGTGATGCTCTGTCTGCCTTAAGCCATAGGCACAGTTGTATAGTTTTCCTTCCTCTTCAAGAAGAATTTGATGCTATAGTTCAACATGATGCTTTTGGTAGAGTATACACCAGGTTGTAAAGTTCTTTTTGTCTAATATCTGGTAGGGATTTGCCTAACCCTAGCTTATTCTTCACAAAAAAAAAAAATTCAAGAAAAAATTTTGCTATCTTTGGTAGTATGTTTTGAAAAATCGATTCACTTTATCGGAAGCAATAATTGATAAAATAAAAACCTGTCTGATGGAGATTGATGGCTCTAAGTAAAAGGGAAGTGGGAATCTTCGCACAAACACAAACTACAAACAGAGGGACGACAAGATGAGCTAGCTATCACAGTAGGGTCGCAACTAGCTTTGGACTTGAAGTTGCAGCAAATAGAGAAGGAGATGCCAAAGCCATCATTGACTATTTGCAAAGGAAAACCAATTCTATTTTTTGTACCACTGGACCTTTTATTTTGTAAGCATTGGACCACTAGACTTATATTAGATGATTATATCTCTTATATCTTATCTAAATCTTTGACCTTTATGCCTAAGAGAATCAAGCAACACACATTTTGGCGCGATAGGCTGCACATCGAAGTTTTTACCATCATGTATATTTTGATGCCAGTAGCCCACTTTTATTCACATACATCTATATCCCTACCAAAAAAATAAAAAGAAAAAAGAAAATGAATGCTAACAAGCAACTCCCAGTGGAGTTGCAGCTGCAGCTGCACAGATGCAACCCCACAAAAAGATAAGAAAAAAATATTTTAATTAAAGGTGTGGTTTCCAACAAGGTTTAAAAGGGACCGTTATAACGGTATAACGGTCTGGGGGCGTTACCGTTTTTTCCGTTATAACGAAAAAAAATGTTTAGGGGCGAAAATGTAAAAGAACAGAAATAACAGAAAACAAAAGGGAGCTGAAATTCAAATTTTGAATTTCAAAATTTTAAAAACAGAAAAAAAAACTGAAAAACAGCTTTTGTCGCATTTTTTTTTCAGAAAATAACGGCCGTTATTTTCTGGGCGTTTTAACGGTGCGTAACGTAACGGGGTAGGTCCGAATCCATTATAACGGCTGTTCTTTTGTTATAACGGCGGATTTTTTAACCTTGGTTTTCAAGACAACTTTATTGTCTTTTGCGGGTTTACATATGTGCAACTCTCTGAGGGTTGCTTAGTAGAACCTATTTATTCTTGTGATTTAAGTTCAAATCCATCAATCACAACCCTCAAATTTATGGACACTATGCCATTTTGTGAAGTAATTAATTGCTGCCAACAACTCACGTCCTGCTTCAGTTAACTCTTCCCATTACATAAATTCTTCATGTGCTGTTGAAGTAATTGGGGACCCCCCCCCCCCCCCCCCAAAATGTTTGACAAGTACCCCTTGTTAACAACGAGGGTTAGGTTAAGGGATTGGGCTATGTGAAAGACATTTTGGGTGAGGAGACTTCAAAGTTTGAAGTCCCCCAGGGCCAGCGAATCTTTTCTCCCTTGTTAACCACTAACCAAGGGCTTAAGGGATTGGGTACGTACGTCTCAGACATTTTGGGTGGGGAGACTTCAAAGTTTGAAGTCGGGGCCAGCGTATGTTTTCTCCATATGGGGAAAAATTTGTTGTTGCCCGAGGACTTCAAACTTTGAGGGCTCCCTCCCAAAATGTCTGACAAGTACCCCTTGTTAACCACTAATCACTAACCAGGCTTAACACGAGTTGGATTAAGGGATTGGGGTACGTGTCAGACATTTAGTGGGGAGACTTCCAAAGTTTGGAGTCCCCCAGGTCCACCAAATGTTTTCTCTACACATATAGTCAACAAATCTCAGTGTCCATCAATTGGCCCCATGTAGGAGAGACCTCTTTGATCCAAAATGAGTAAAACTTCTGTTGTGACTAAAGCCGGTCACATCCCACAATACGAGCCACGTGGCATATTATTACAGGGCGTTGACTGTATGGATGTTTAGTCAGTCCCTCGATGGACGTGCAAACCAAAAATCAGCCAGATTAGTGATTCATAAGCGTTGGATTGAAGTTATTTTCATGGGTTGAGTTTAACCGTAGATATTTGAGCATTATTTGGGTGCAAAGATCCAAAGGCTGTAGATCACTAATCAAGGTCATTTTTGGTTCGCAGGTCCACCGAGGGACTGACTAAACATCCATACAGTAATCATCCTCTAATAGTGTGACACGTGGCTTATATTGTGGGATGTGACCGGCTTCGGTCACAATATCTTGTGACTGAAGGTTTACTCATCCAAAATCATACTGGATTTATTAGTGGACAATGATTAAAATCAGCCAATCAAACTCTTATTTATCTACAAGATCTTGTGGTCAAAAAACATAAATCGAATTATCCACATTTTCAGAAGGCTCAGGCTCCAGTTCCCGCCCTAAAATGACAGGCTCCGGTTACATGACAAGCCACGTGGCTCACTCTTAGAGGACTCCGACCGTATGGATGGTTCTACAAACCAACAATCAGCCTGATTAGTGATTTATAGGCGTTGGATTGTACTTATTTTCATTGGTTGATCTCAACTGTGGGAATTTGAGCAGCATTTGAGGTACAAAGATCCAACGTCTAGAGATGACTAATCAGGCTGATGTTTTGGTTTTTAGGTCCACCTAGGGAATGGCCAAGCATCCATACGGTCAGAGTTCTCAAAGAGTGTGCGAGTAAAACTTCTGTCACAACAAAGTTGCAAATCACAATATCACAGCCATTGAATTCTCGGCACGTACACCTCAAAAGAAAAAGCACATGGTACGTTGCAAAAGATTGTGTACGTGCCCAGAACTCATTGGCTTGTGACTGTGTGATTTACAATTTGTTGTGATAGAAGTTTTACTCAGAGTGTGCCACGTATCTCATATCGTGTGTCCTGTAACGGGAGCCTCTCAAATCCCATATTTCTATTTGAATGGGACCTACACCGCATCACTTTATTCGTTCGTCAATCGTCACTTTTGCCAAGCTTTTGAGAAGAAGCTCTCTTCGTCTCTCTTCAAAGGGAGAAAGCAAAGGAGTAAAGATATCTTAAATGTAGTTATTCTCTTCTTTGAGTCTGCAAATTAGGGTTTTTTTTCTCTCTCTCTCTCTCATTCAATGTCTCTGTAACCGAAGTTTTTTTTTTTTTTTTTAAGAAAAGTTGCAGAGAAGAACCGACTGTTTCACGTCGTCTTGGAAGATCGATTGAAGATGGTGGACTTCGCGCGCGTACAGAAAGAACTGGTGGAATGCAACAGAGACAAGGCCATCTCTGGTGTAAGTATAAAGCTCAACAGCGACGATCTCTCGCATCTCTGTGGAACGATCACCGGTCCTACTGCCACACCTTACGAAGGCGGAATCTTTCAAATTGATATCCGATTGCCCGGTATATATATAGTTTTTTTGTTCTAAATTTTGTTCCTCTTTTTATGGATTTGATAGATATAGAAGCCTGAGAATATGAGTTTTCGGTAATTAGGGTTTAAAGTTGTATTTTCTTTTTGTTAATTTACATGACTTTATTGAACATTTGGATTCTGAAACCTAACTTTAGGGTTTTGAATGCGTGCAGTGGATGATGTCGTAATTCGAGGTATTTATTAGATTCTGTATATATGGGTCATCTAAAATTAGATGAAGAAGAAAGACGTGTTTTTTGGCATCTCAAATCATTTTAGGTTGTTTTTTCTTGAAATAATATCGTTTTTGGTGTTTTTAGTTTCAATGTAGGTAATTGTTAAGAGGCATACCCAATCCCTTAGATTGTTGGTTGGAAGAAACGAATTGTCGAAGTTAGCTGTTGGACAAGAGGATACATTTACCTTGATTGTTGAAAGTTGAAACTCCCGTGAATTGCTACTATGCTCATAATTCTGTCAAAATTGTAGCAAATCGTGAACCATGTAAACTGAAACAGACTGAGAACAAGGAAACTGTGATCCAGACTGAAGCGACAGAGATGTTCTTGGTTTATAAGTAGTGATAGGTTTATGGGGGAGGACTCAGCAGTTTTTTGTTAAAGTTTTTTATCTTTCGATCTAATTAAGCCTCAATTTTGCAATTTTCATGGTTTTCACCCTTTGTGTTTTCTGTTAGTTTAATGAAGGTCTTTCTTTAGGAAGAATCAGAATTTATACATACAATTGAGTTCTGAGTAAATTGATTCTATCTTTGGGCCTTCTTTCTAGTACTTGCAAAGGGGTTGTTCGTCATCTGTTTGATGCCTTTTGGGAGGAAAAGGAGATCGAACAAATACCTGATGACTGACATGGTTTATGGTTTATGGTTTATGGTTTATGGTTTATGGTTTATGGTTTATGGTTTATGGTGGCTTGTTTTGCAGGTGGGTACCCCTTCGAACCTCCAAAGATGCAATTTATCACAAAAGTTTGGTATGGACCCTTTTATATCTTATCCTCTATCTTTTGATTTGTGCACTTCATAACTTTGCTTTTAACACCTGGTTGCACGCCATGTGCTAGTACTGCAAATTTAGTATTCCTGGTAAGAGACTCTATATACTAAGGTGCTTATGTGATTTAGAGGATAAATTAGTCAAACATTGTGTTGAAACTCGAAAAAACCAATCTTCCTGCTTTAAATATTTTCTTGTATTTTTTGATCATTTATTTTTTTCCAAGCTAAATAGCATATTTGTGGATGTAAAACCTAACAGTGGAGGTAAAAGACTTACAATAGAGCTATCGACTGAGAGTTGGTTCTCTTTAGTAGCACCAATTAGGATTTAGTGGATACAATGTATTAGCATTGAAGCTGATCTCACATGGTAGTCTCCCTTTTGGAGTCCTTATCCTTGGTTTGATGCAGCATTAAGATGTTTGTGTCAGAATAATTTGTCCTAATGGTATTTATTGTGCATACATTCCTGGTGATTTATAGCATGGTCTTTACTTTCTTATTTTGATTATTTTGGGTGTTTAAAGTTTAGACTTGATTGCAATTTTTTTTTGAATCTCTTATGGCTCCATGGTTGAATGATTATGATTATGATTGATGGGTTGGTGAGCGAGATTTTGAAGATAGGTTTCATTTAGGATGATATACTCAGGTCTCTCGTCTATTTTCTCATATTTATGGAATGATATTTGTCTTAGTATTATACACCTGTATTCATATCTGGAATCGTGTGCAAAATAATTCATTCAATAAATTGACTGCTTACATCCATAACATTCCTTAATGGTGATGCATGATGAAACTTTGCTAAGCTCCTAGAGGGTGCCCATCGATTTTTGACACCCTCTTTCTCTTATATCACCTATTGAAGGCACCCCAATATCAGCAGTCAAAATGGAGCAATCTGCCTGGACATCTTGAAGGATCAATGGAGCCCAGCTCTCACTCTGAAAACGGCACTACTTTCTCTACAAGCATTGCTCTCTGCCCCTGAACCTGATGATCCTCAAGATGCTGTGGTAGCACAACAGGTCTCATTTGCCCTACCCTCACTATAATGCCTAACTTGATTTTAGTTAAATATGCTTTCCATGTGGTCTTATTAGTGTCTGGATCTCGACCCTGCAGTATCTTCGAAACTATCCAACTTTTGTTGGCACGGCTCGCCATTGGACCGAGTCTTTTGCTAAGAGGGCAACAATAGGGACTGAAGAAAAGGTATATATATAAACCTGGTTTTTCATTTTCATATAGCCACAATTTTGTCCAAGTTTGTACCAATACAACAAACACGACATGATCTCCATACATCTCCTTGTCATTACAGGTACAGAAGCTGCTAGAGATGGGCTTCTCAGAGAGTTTGGTAAGGACAACTCTGGAAATTGTTGGTGGTGATGAAAACATGGCTCTTGAAAAACTTTGCTCTGGTTAAAATGGCCTAGCAGCGGCTTCCATCATCTTCTTCACCCTTGTCAGTTTCTCTATCTCCTTTAGAGCCTGAAAATTTGAAGACAACGAAGAACACCCATGATAAGTTTGCTTACATGATTTAGTTCTAGTTTTATATTATTCCAGTTGTAATCTATATTTTCTTCACCTCGAGAGCCATGTCTTCTGTAATCACTGCATTCATGTCTTCATACCCCAATTGACAAGCCACATCTGCTAAAACCAAAAAATTGTTAAATGGTAGAGAATAATTGGAAACGAGATGGAAAAGGAATACATGTCAAGTAGGTATACTTTGGAGTGAGACCGTTGCATCTGCTGTTGCGTATCCGTCTCTAAATTCCTGGTATTGTTCTGTTAACTCAGCCAGCACCTGCTTATTGGGGTGGGCATGAAGAGAATCAAAGAAAACCCTAAAGTAGGAGGGGTTATAAAATGTCAAGTTTATAGGCTTATTAGGATGTGGCTGTTCGATATAAAATAAAACATGGACAGAAGTCGTTTTTGAGGAACAGCAAAATGAGATTTGCATGGAAATACCTCACCTTACATAAGTTCCAAGTATTAGAACTGGAGGAAATATGAGAGGAAAGAATCTACCTCAGAAAAAGGATCTGAAGTCGAAGGCCCTTGACCTCCATTTTCGATCACCTCTGTGGCTAGCAGATCTAAGGGGATGTCTATCCAGATTGAAATCCCATGTCTCAAAAAGGCCCTATAAATAAGTAAACAGCACACCAGATTAAAACAAAAGTAGTGATTATCAAAAAAGGAAAAAAGAAAGAGTAAAGCAAGTAGATTTAGCCATGAATGCGAGTTCACGGAGCTGCAAATCAAATATTATTACAGATTAGTTGAGCTCCGTACTGCACCATCTCCAGCACAAACCACCAGGCGACCCATGGCTGATAACTGTTTCAGTACTTCAGTCTGCCATAAAATGTTTAATATTAGATACAATTAACAAAACCAACCTACATCATATTTACCCTCAAACCTTTTTATGACAAATTGTACAGCCTAGCAACAGGGCGTAGCCATGATCCTGGGAGAATCAATTAACAATGGGGAAAGTTTTGACATGGATATTTCAGGGTCAACCATCCCAGAGGGATCATAGACTGAACAGCTCAGATTAATAAATCCATGCGCGGGTAACCCATGCTGTACCAACTAAAAGAACCTTCTATATCTTTCATCCAAAAATGACATTACCAATACCCATACCCTGTAGCAACTCCCAAGTCCTAACAACTATGGTCTACATGCAAAATTATCATGATACACAAGGAAGATCTAAAAGCAGAGTCACCTCGGAGTCATTAAATCCTTTCTCATCTCTCTCTCTAAAAGACTTGGCAGCCGATTCACCACCGGCAACTTGCTCAACCAAGTTATCACTGCATACAAATAGACGAAACAAGCAATTTGATTAGTCTTGTGTAGTAGAGCTACTCGATCATTTCATAATAAGTTGACAAGCAAAGAAGCCATTGTACCTATCAAAGTAGTAATATCTTAACGCATCGGCTAATGATTTCGCCAAGCTGGTTTTCATGGTGCTGTTCATCCCTGATATTTACTAAAGGGTTCATCACAGATAAAGTTCTATACCTGCATTAATCCCTATTACATCAGGACCTCTTGATACTGTAATTAGTAACACTTACCCACAAGAAATATTGAAGTTCCTCTCAGTTCAGGGCCCATTTCCATCGCCTTATTCTGTGTTAAGAACAAAACTTGTACAGAAAGTTCACAAAGCCCAGGAGATGCACTAAGTAGAAAATGTTTTTCATCACTGGTGATGATCAAACAGTTGGTTTAGAAATATCGATAACAGATGTTTAGAAAGTTCGAAAGGTGCACGAAGACTTGGGTAAGAAATGAGATCTCACCTTCACTGCAAGAGATGGGTCACGTTCGACAACCTTTGTGCCGGCACCTTAACATGCAACACAGTTAAAAAAAAAAAAGCTGATAAACTGGGACCAAATCGAGTGCAACATTCCATAACGTTAATATCAAGGTTTAAAAGGGGCCATTATAATGTCATAACAGGCAGGAAAATTACCGTTATGACCCTTATAGGATGCCAAGAAGGGCGATAATATGGCCTTTATTTGTTGTGTTGTTTAACCGTTATGTTTTGTAGAAAATGAACTAAAAAAAATTGACCGTTCTTTGACCCCACCTGTATGTAAACTTTGTAGGCAAATATTTGATAATCAAATGTTTGCAATGACAAACATTTGTTGGGAAAATATTCGAATGGTTGGGCCATTGGGGAGGGGGAGAGAGCAAGGGCGATGAGAGTCATTTGCCCATTGTTTGCAGCCACTTTTTGGCAAAAAAAATGATTGGGTCTAACGCAAATATTTGTTGGATGTTGTGTCGCCAAGCACACGCAAATGCCACAAACATTTGTAGTACAAACATTTGTAGTGCTACCAAACAAGTTAAATGTCTTATAACATATTTTAGCATTAAATCATGGTTAAGAGTTAAGACCAAGTTCTTTCAAAAGAATTCAATTGCTGGGAAGATGTACAGGCCCATGTGGTACGTCAATATAATACAACCTCAATGTCAATCATTGGATATGGGAATCATGACGTCATGGCAAATAGGTGGTGCAGTGACACTAACCAGGCTGATTTTTGGTTTAGGGGTCCACCGAGGGACTGGCCAAACATACATACAGGCAGCATCCACTAAGAGTGTGCCACGTGGCTCGTGTTGTGTGTGGTGACAGAAGCGCTGTGACAGAAGTTTTACTCGGAGTGACATATCTTAGGGGCCGTCTCCAACTGTGATTAGGAAAAGCAGTGAGTTTGGAGTCTGGACTACTGAAATTGCATTGCGCAAGTTGTTTTTTTGGCGGGGGGACTTGTTTTCTATCTATCATTTTTTTTCCCGCGTATTTCGATGTGCGCTAGTCCAGACCAGCGCCCATCCAAACGAGCCCTTAGCTTGCAAAATGAGGAAAGTCATCAAACGGTTGGCACACAAAACACCCCAGACACAGACTCGAAGAACCAAAATTAAGAAACAGAGCTGCTTCTTGAATACGCAAAAAGGAAGCAAATTAAATCCCAAGGATCTAAACTCTAGGTCTAATTTCCATTACCATCTGTTAGCAGTTTAACATTAGGGGGAAAACTAGCTCAACTTGGATGTCGAATATAAATTATCGTGCTAAAATTAAGACAATTTAGGGTTTTAAGGAAGGTGACCTCACCGGAAACTTCATTATCGCCGAGCGAGCAGACTCTGGTCGGAGATCTTCGAAACAGGGAAGTAATCTGGGTTACCGAGGAAGTCGAGATTTTCTGAAATCTGTGAAAATGGTCGAGTTTTGTGGACGAAAGTGAGACTGGGGAGTTCGAAGGTCCATTAAAACGGAGCAATGGAGGAGAACAAAATTGCAGACATCTGCAACTGGAATTGATGACGCTCATCTCCATCGCTGTAGTGTAGAAGTTAGGAAACCCCAGGTCCAATTTCGTATCTGGCGAGTCACTGGTTTATATTGTCCCTTGGGCATCATCACCGGTTTAACCAAAATCTACGGTGTTTGGTCATTTGATGCTTTCTAAACGTCATCCTGCTTGGGAGTCGGATAAGGTTTTAATACTTAACTAGTGTTTTATGACCGCTCTAAGCATGGTTATTAGTAGTTAACGTCCTAACCCCGTTATGTTTTTCCGTTATAATGCCCATGACCAAAAAAGCGGGACATCCATTATAATAATGGCCATTGGAAATAAGGACCGTTATGTTAAAAAAATACTATTTTTTTCTGTTATTGAGGTTTTTTTTAAATTAATAAAATAATATTAAAGTAATAATATTTGGAAAAAGATGTAACGAGCTATACCTGAATCACCCTGATTGGTAATCTCTAACCATTAGATTGTAGTACTTTTTAAGTTGTGATTCTAGCCATTCCGTTGGATTCGACCATTATTTTTTAGTACTAAAATCAGCGCGGAGCTAGGATATTGTTCATGGGGGCACAATCCTTTTAGGATATTGTGTATTAAAATCTTAGTAAAACTTGCCTGATCGCCGTCATTGGTCAAGAAAGCCCCTGACCACCCACAATATGCGCCACATGGCACACTCTTAGAGGACGCACAAGTATGGATGTTTAGCCAATCCCTAGGTGGACCAACAACAAACCTTTTGGATCAATAATGCTCAAATTCCCATGGTTAAAATAAACCCATGAAAATGACTTTAATCCAGAGCTTAGAAATCAATAATCAGGTTGATTTTTTGTTAGTAGGTCCACCTAGGGATTGGCTAAACATCCATATGGTCAGCGTCCTGTAAGAGTGTGCCACGTTGCGCATACATCTACGGCAGTCAGGCAAGTTTTACTCAAATCTGGGGGGTTTCACTTTAGAAGATTAAAATTTTTTTTTATTTTTTTCTCCCATCATTTTTTTAAAGGATTTGAAAGTTGAGGGCGAGCCCTCCCTGGCTCCGCCCTGACTTAAAACAACGGCTAAAAATCATCAAACAAGCTGATTTTTGGTATAATGTCTACCAAGGGATAGGTTAAAGTTAAACATCTCTGTGGTCAGTTGGCACAGGTGACAGTGGTGAGCAACAAAAAGTTTCAGGTATACCTTTTTATATCGGGTCGTGATGTAACAAGGTATACCTGAGATCTTTTCATTTGCGGAAGTGGCATTTTTGGTAGTCACCACTGCCATTTGGGCCCACTGACTGCATGGATGTTTAGCCCACCCTTTAATAGACATTCATACAAAAAATCAGCTTGTTTAATGATTTTTAGCCGTTGGTTTTAGTACTCAAAAAATGGTTGTATTCAACGGCTATAAGAACACCTTAAATGGTGCTAAAAAGTGTTAAAAATCTAATGGTTATAGATTACCAATCAAGGTGATTTTTGGTATGCATATCCACCAAGGGGTGGGATAAACATCCAAGCGGTCAGTGGGCCCAGATGGCAGTGGTGACTACCAAAAGTGCCGCTTCCCAAATGAACAGTTTCAGGCATACCTTGTTACATCTTTTTCCTTTTATATCACGACCCATAATATTCTGGCCATTTTTATAGTCAGACATGACTGATGTGACCATGTTACAACGGCAAACGTTAATGGACTGTTATACCATTATAATGGACCGTCTAAAACCTTTTTCCGGGGTGTATGGCTATGGTTTAAGACAAGAATCGAGTCAAAAAAGGGAGTCCCTGGAGCCCGACCCTAAAGATAAACATAGTGACAGCGACTATTGCAATGGTAAGGCGTCAAGCCCGTTACATTAATGGACGGAGAGGACATTGGTGGACTTGGCAGATCAACACTCTCGGAAGTGATCAACACTCTCGAAAGAAACGAAACTTCCCTCCCAAGCGCTGGAGAGCAAAGTTTGATGCCACCTTCAACAACGCCATGAGGTTTGGCCGACTTTTTAAATAGATCTAAACACCAAAAATCAGCCTGGTTGGTGGTTTCTAGCTGTTGGATTTAATCCTTTTTCGACATGGACTTGGAACTTACTCATGGGCCTGTTTGTAAAGTCCACAATGGAAAAAAATTGAAGCCATCCGTTATAAAATCACCAATCAAACCAGGTCAATGTGCCTGAAAAGTGCCAATTGGGAGTGTAATGTCAAACTTAGCTTTTCCGGTTCACTTTGTAGCTTCAAATCATAGATTTTTATGGATTACCAAAAAAAAAAGTAAAAAAAAATCATAGATTTTTATGTAAAAGACTCGGACGTGCCTGGATGTGCGCGACCACGTACCTATCGAACTACGAAAGTTTTACCAAGGTTTAAAAAGGTCCGTTATAACGATATAATAGTTTGGGGGCGTTACTGCTGTGTTTTGAGTTATAATGGATTGTAACGGACAGGACCAAAAACAGGAAAATAACAGAAATAACAGATTATCCAACGATAAAGATGTATAATTTAATAGCAACAAAGGGCTAGGATTATCTACCCAACGCTCTACAAGATTAGCAATTTATCTCTATCACTGATTTTGTAAACATTTTATCTCCCAAGTCCATCGCCTAGTGAGCCTTACCTCAAATGACCCTTAAACAAGGTCTTAGGGCTGTCAATGGATTGGGTTTGAGTCGGATTAGTGCTGATCCAGACCTGATCAGATAAGAAAATTTGCTGATCCGATCAGAAATTGGATCACGTAATTCTGATATGGAACCAATCCAACAGAAAGAACAGAGTTCCCGACCCAATCCAATCCATCAATTCCACTAAATAAAAAAGAAACTTTTTAATTTAAATTATATATTCTATCCACTCAATTTTTGCATACCGACATAGAAGATGAATCAATGGCTGAATTTTGGTGAGATGATCTCCTCACATATAGATCACTCCTACAAAAAATTAGTCCATTCTGAAATGTCTAACCCCATCAAATGTAGTTTTCAAGTTAAAGGTAAAAATAGATGGTCCATAATTCATCAAATTCTAAATCAGTCTACGAATATCATATTGATTTGAACTTTTGTGAAGATGATCTCCTCACCATAGAGACCATCCTCACCAAAAATCATCCCATTCCAAAACTTATAAGTTAAATATTGGCCCGAGCCAAATTTTTGTTGTGAAAAATATTGTCCTCCTATATCAGATCCGTGCATGCCCCATCCAGTACTAATACAATAAGAAATCATATCAGCATACATGGATCCGGAACCGATCTGATAGGAATATAGGTGGTTCCGAATCCGAAATCATCGGTACATACCCAATTCCTTCATTTCCGGCTAACCTAAGATCAAACCCAAGACCTGGGCATTCAGAATCTAAGTTACCAACCACACTGGGGCCTTAGGATCATATTAACCTTCCTTGCTTCGACCCATCTGAAATTACAAAAGCGTAAACAAAATATATACAATTTAGCAGCAATCCAAGATATATAAAAGTTTATTTAATAAGAAATGAAGCTTAATAGCAATGATAGACGGTAGCTCTCCTCCTGGGTTGGGGTTGACAGACGACGACGAGCAGCATTGCCATGACCAGTGCCACCGCCAGCCCTATCAAAGCTGTAGTCATGGAGTCGTCCGAGTCTGCGCAACACAGCTTTCCCATCTCGATCTATCTCCTTGTGGTAGGTTTTTTGAGAGAGTGAGGTAGGTTGATGTTTAACCTTTTTAAGTCCTAGTGAGTTCTATCCACATAACCATCGATCGAACCAGACATTGCCACGTCAGTTATGGTTTTTCGCTAGTTGGTTCTGGCTTCTTCTGTATTTGTCAACCCTTCATCTTGGGGAAGCTGTGGAGGGTCTGGAGACCCATTCATCGAGGCCAGTTTTTTTTTTTTTGTTCTTGTGTTTTTTTTTGTTTTTCAGCCATCAATCTCTTGGATGCGCCACATCTCCTAAAATCACACTTACGTAGTGATCATTCATGTCTTATTTATTGGTCCTTTTCCTCCAACACCTAAACAAATTTTTGTCGCCCTTCTAACTCTTTAGATAGTTACAAAAAAAAAGTCTTTAGATTAAAAGAGTAAGATCCTTAGTTTAGTATATAGTTTTACTATGGAGAGTGAATAATGTAATAGAATACCTTAAGATTTAGGCAAATTTCGGTTGCCCCGTCAATTTCTCTTGTTATCCCTCACTTAAACTATAAATAAAAGGACATCTATATCCCCCGTGTTTTCTCTTATCTTCCCCCCACACCGAGTGATACCATTCAACTGGCAAATTTTGGTTACCCCTACAAATAGGTAATGTTATATGGGTCGGGCTTAGGGGACCCGCTTTTTTCTGACCCCTCTTGGTGTTTGTGTGCTCGGCCGTGGATTTCAAGAATCCAACAGAGGTCGTCAGCATCAAGCTGCATCACTTTTTTCACTTTTGGGGGGCGTTGACAACCACCGTTGGATTCGTGAAATCCATGGCCGAGCACGCGAACACCAAGAGGGGTCAGAAAAGTGGGTCCTCAGAGCCTGAGCCATGTTTTTTTTGTTCCATACAAATTTTCAATTTTAATAGGTATAACTCATAACCTATAGAAAAATTGATTAGTGTCTTGAATGGAAAGAAAACACAAAACAGATTTTTGAAATATCGCATAAAAACATGTATTGTATCAGACACAACACGGAACTTCACCCATTTAGAAGAATCCATGCAACATATTTTTTTTTATTTTTTAGATAATAGAATATTAAAGAAATGGTTTATTTATTAACAAATTGGCGGTAGGATTCCTTTCTCATCTACAAATTGTTTGTATGTTTAGAATGAGTGTGCAGAATGAGTGTGCTTGATGATGGTCCCATCGAAGCGGTATGGATTTATGAGTTTGTAGACCATTTGTAGGAGGCTGGGATCTGGAACAATTTATGTTATCTTATGATATATGAAAGTTTACGGTGTAGACGTGGAGTGGCTGCATAAGGTGGTACAAATAGTTTTATGCTCACATCATCTATAGTACAAATAGTTTTATGCTCACATCATCGATAGCACTATTATGTAGGCCAGTTTGGATCTTGCAATTCTCTTTATAGTCCAAGTACCATTATCATCACTAGGGGAACGCCACATGCGATGCACGTGCACCTTACACGTGGCACACTCTTAGAGATCACTCACCATACATCGATACTTGGCACATCCCTAGATGGAACTACAATAAAAAAATCAGCCTATCGATGATTTTTAAGGATTTGATTGGAGTCACTTTCACGGGTTAATTTTTAGCCGCAGATTTTGAGCATTATATGGGTATTCAGATCCAAAGGTTTATGATCACTAAACAGACTTATATAGGTCCACCTAGGGATGGGACAAACTCCCATGCCGTTAGCGGTCCCTAAGAGTGTGCCACGTGGCATATAAGAATTGTGCAGGACGTACTCCAAATCAGGTTTTGTTTTGTCTCTATAAGAGAGGCATTTAATGAAGGAAAGGTTTTACCTTTAAAAGTAGAGAGGGATTTAACTGTCACATGGATGGGTGGCATACGTGGCGGTCAATGAAGGTGAATGTCTGTTGAAGCCCGTGTAGGGGGTGTGTCCAACCCAAGTTGCTGCACAAACCCTATATTCCTCCATTCAATCTATAGGGCTGTAACTCGGTTGGGTTGGGTTGTAGGTCAACCCTAGCCCAACCCTATTGGGTTAGTAGGGTTGGTCAATTTCTTAATTTTTCTATTGGTTGAAAACAAGGTTTAAAGGAGGCCGTTTTAACGGTTAAACGGATTGGGGGCGTTACTGTTTAAATGGCCGTTAAAACGGATTGAAACGGCCAGGGGTAAAATTGGAAAAAAAATGAATTTTAACGGAAAAAAAAGTGCTGAAATTCAAATTTTGAAATTTGAAAATAAAATAAAAAAATGGAATTTAACAGAATTAAACGGATGTTTAAACGATTTTAACGGCCATTAAAACAAAAAAAATGGCCGTTTTATTCAAAACCGATAAAACGTGTTTAAACAGTTTTAACGGAAACGGGCTTGGGGCGTTACTGTTTAAACGGCCGTTAAAACCGTTTAAATGGCGGTTTTTAAAACCATGGTTGAAAATATTGCTAATTTTTTTTATATTGAAATAATTAATTTGTCAATACAATAACCGTTATACAAATCATTAAATAATAGCTTCATTTCCAGCACCTCATGAAAGAAAACATGATATTATCATAATAAGAGAAAAGTTCATCAACCCTAGACCAACGCAATTTGATCGGGTTACCAAAAATCCGGTTCAAGCCCAACACAAATTCTGAAAGGGCTAACCCAATCCAACCTTAATGTCGGGTTCAACCTATCGGGGTCAGGTTAAGCCCGCCCAAGTTGTAACCCTAATTCAATCCTATCTAAAGCCATCTCTTCTATTAAGGTAAGTTTCTTGAAATCTCATTTCGAAACTTCATTCTATGTATGTTTTGAACTTTTCCTTGCCTTATCTAAGCCCTTCGACTTGCACATTCTTCCTCATTAGTTCAGCTATTGATCTTCGTTGTACATGACCAAACTATTTCAATTGAATTTCCTTCATTTTATTACGTATTGGATTTAAGTCTTATTAGATCCGGTTCCAACACTGAAGTAGGTATTCCCAAAACAAAGATAACTGAAACCGGGTACTGTTTGGAATTGAAGCGGTCAAATGGCACCTCTCTACGCAAATGGACTAGGAACGTATAATCGATGTAGCACTTGTTAGATGGGACAAAACCTAAGAATCCCATGGTTATCACCGGAATTTTCAATATTAATTTAGCAATATTAGAACCGTACTATTTGACCCACCAGGAAGATGATTTATATATCAAATTGTCAAAATCAGTCTTCAAGTTTGAAACTTGAACAAAGGAACTCGTATTAATTTCTGGCAAAATATTCCTTTCAGACATCAAATTTCAACAGTCAAACGTTTCTAGACACAGTATGAGGTTTTCCATTCAGACTTGTGCTACCCCCAAATTTCAACTCGTGGACCATGGACTTCGTTTGCTCAAAATGCCACCATAAACGAGGACGAAAATGGAGTCCCAGAGACGTTAAAATTCAAATTACAAGTAGTACCATCTTCCTGCGTGCAATGCACGTCCCCTTTTCTTTATGTTATATAGGTAAAGATTAAAATAATGTGGTTATAATAAGGGCTGTTATTTACCGTTATATATTCACCATTATAATGTATACTATTATAAAGCAACAACCGGGGTTGTCACACATGTGACACAATTAAAGACCTCTCTACTTTCAAAAGTAAAACCTTTCATCATTAAATGTCCCTTCACAGTTCAGGTTGTTGGCACGAGGAGGGACAATATTATAAGCCACGTGGCACAGTCTTAGAGATCACTGACCTTATGGATGTTTGTCCCATTCCTAGAGGGACAATATAAAATTTTTTTCCAGAACTTTTTATATTTAACTTTTTCAGAGCTCATAAAAAGTTTTACTTGGCCCCTATCACTAAATTGCGCTTAGTCCAGGTATCGTGTCTATGAGGGAGTTGACTAGTCTAATTAGTTAGGAGTAAAACTTTGATGACAGGGCACAATATTAGCCACATGGCACACTTATAGAGGACTCTGACCGTATGGATGTTTGACAATCCTTAGGTAGACTACAACCAAAATTAGCCCCATTACTGATTTCTAGGCATTGGATTGGAATTATTTTCATAGGTTGACTTTAGCCGTGGGAATTTGAGCATTATTGACCATTAGTTGAGGTGCAAAGATCCAAAAGTTTGAAATCACTAATCAAGCTAATTTTTGGTTTGTAGGTCAACTTAGGGATTGGCCAAACATCCATACAGTCAAAGTCGTCTAAGAGTGTGCCAGGTGGCTCATATTGCACCATGTCATCGAAGTTTTAATCGTTAGTTAGATCGAAAAAGTGTAAAAAGAATGTGCAATAGCGTTAACCTGAAGTGGAGGTTGTTAGATGCTAACCATACCTCTGGTCACACCAAGGTACCTGCTCCTCCAACGTATGTCGGTCTCTAAATGGATGAAATTGCTTGTGAAATGGAATCTTCTTCCACGGATAAAGATGTTGAAAATTCTTCACTTGTACTTCTACCTCCCTAATTTACTCTGACCAATTGACCCAAGCTTTGTTTCATGGGTCCGAGGAGTGAAACATGAAGGAGTGAAATAGACTTATTCGGGCGGGTACGTGCCAGAATTGTGTAGCTGTCATCGGCTTCGATTACAACCCATCAGGGCCGGCTCTACCTTAAGGCCATTAAGGTGATCGCCAAGGCCCCTAGCCCAGGTCCCACTAACAACATTATTTTTAGCCCACCTCATATTGGATAAAGAAACTAAAAATCAACCTGATTGATTATGTCTCGCCATAGATTTTAGTACTTTTTAGGACATGATTCTAACCGTTGGATTCAAGCATTTTTTTGAATAGCAAATCCAATGACTAGAAATCATCAATCAAGCTGATTTTTAGTTTGCTTATTCACCAATAGGAGGGCTAAACATATATCCACGCAGTGATCATTAAATACAAAAAATGATCTACTACGGCCACGAGACTCCTTTGCATCGACTGTAATGGGAGTCTTCTGCATCTAAATTTTTCTGTAGTTTTGATTATCACAAATAGTTTTTATATAAAGATTTTCAATTATAGAGAGTTTAATTTTTTAATTAATACAATATATATTAATATATTAAATATAAAAAAAGCCTTATGTAGAATTTTCGCCGTTGGCCTCAATTTGTATTGAGACGGCCTGCAGCCCACTGTCATCCAAGTTTTACTCGACTTAATCAAACTTATCGAAACAAGGGAGGTGGGGTCCACATATTACAATCTTATCTTGTGATCTCTTATTTAATACAGCGGTATTTTGATGCAAGTGCTGTCCATCAAACTTTTTTGCGCCAACTCCTGATCAAAATTTGCAACCAGGGCTAATTTTAGGAGCTGGTCTTTGATGCAGCCTTCTGTATCAAAATTTTGATGCAGAAGTCTCTCAAATTGTAACGTAATAGACTCGTACGGGCCCATTTGCCACTTGAATGTCTGGCCCACACTATGATAGACCTACGCACCAAAAATCAGTGTGATTGGTGATTTCTAGCCATAAGATTTGGCACTTTTTCATCATGTGTTTATGGACAAGCCTATGAGTTGGTTCCAAGTCCACAATAAAAAAGCGCTCAAATCCAATGGCTATGAATCACTAATCACATTGATTTTGGGAATGTTGATCCACCAAGATGTGGGCTGAACATTCATGGAGGCAGTGGGCCCGAAAGGGTCTACTACGTGGCAAATTTGAGGAACTTCTGCATCAAAATTTTGATACTCGGTATCATAGATTTTCCCAATTGTAGTATACTCCTTATTGTTTTATTAGAGGCCGTTTGGCAAACCCAAAATAAGTCAATTTTTTTGACTTCTAAAATAAAAAAGTCGGATTGGTAATGACTCCATGTTTTGCAAGAGAAGATAAAGATTAAAGACACGAGTTATAGGAAACCAACAGTAGGTTTGCCAACCGTGGCACTTTCGTTATTTATAGGAAACCAATGACCAATTTCTTGTCGAAGCGAGAGATCGAAGACTGGTCTGAAACCGCCAGCTACCTGCTCTGTATTGCGCTCTCCTCGTTCGCGGGTTTGTACTTTGTAAGCGCCTCCAAGTCCAATTTTCGTCTCATGTATATCCTTTGATACAGCTTTTCACTCCCCCAAAACCAGAAACCAGCAAGACTTACCAGAAAAAACACTTTCGGCGGTTTCGAAGTTTCAACGTCCGTCGAATTCAAGAACAGCAGAAAAACCCGAAGGATGCCACTGGCGGTTTTAAGTTGCCGTTTCCCAACTAATTCGTCACCGGAGTACTGCCAGGTAGTAGAACAGTAGAACTTTCTTTCTTGCTTCTTCCGATGTGGTGGCACGAGGAAAACCGCTTCTGGTGTTACGGAGGTTGAGGAATGGGTTGTATTCTCGGCAAGACAACAGCCGGAGACGGCCAGAGACTAGATGGAGTTCCAGACCGTCGCGGCAAGGTCGAAAAATCTTCAGAATCAGTTAACAGCGTTACAATTAGGAAGGAGGGAATAAAGGACAGAAAGAAGATCCGCCGGAGCGGAGATTTTCTGGCGACGGAGAGTTGGAAACCGAAGCTGAATCAGTCGCTGAGAACTCATCATGGGTGGCCGGCGTGGCTATCTGCGGTCGCCGGAGACGCGATCAAGGGTTGGACTCCTCGACGGGCCGACACTTTCGAGAAGCTGGATAAGGTGCTTAAAAACCCTAATTAAGAGATCCGAATTCACGTTTGTAATTGTTCTTTTCAAGTTGAATTCTTGTTTTCTTTTGGTTAGATTGGGCAAGGGACTTACAGCAATGTGTATAAAGCTAGAGATCTCATTACCGGAAAGATCGTTGCTTTGAAGAAGGTTCGGTTCGATAATTTAGAGCTGGAGAGTGTGAAATTCATGGCGAGAGAGATTCTTGTGTTGAAGCGGCTTGATCATCCAAATGTGGTTAAGTTGGAAGGTCTGGTTACTTCGAGAATGTCTTCTAGCCTCTATCTGGTTTTTGAATACATGGAACACGATCTCTCGGGGCTTACTGCTTGTCCAGGGATCAAGTTCACCGAGCAGCAGGTCCTTTTTATAATCTCTGTATTTTAGTACTTCAAAAATTCAACTTTGTGTGATTGCTCATGTCTTTTAACATAGGTTAATTTGACTTCGAATTTTTTGGTGATTTCAATCTCGATATTTTCTCAAAGTTAGGATTTTGATCATATAATTAAGCTTCTCAAGTTCTCAATTTTGAGATTACATGTTGTTACTTGTTATTCTGCATCTTGTGATATTTTATGTTCCTGCAAGGTTTTGGGCTCTGTTGGGGCAGATTAAGTTTCTTTTCGGTTCAATAATACCTGGAGTATTTATTTTCACTTGTGCAACTTATTTTGCCAAAAAGAAATACATGGTCGAACTTATGGTATGTTGGATTTTTTTTTCCAAAGATGGGATCTTGCAATTCCTGTCATCTGGTAAATCTCGGGCTCCTCACCATGGAGAATGAAAACAAACAGTATTGCCGGATCTCAAGAATCATCAAGTATCACACAATATGGGTTTCCATATTGTTAATTATTAAAAATGTCATGGTTTATACTTGTTATATTTGGTCTTCTTTTTGTGGTTCTTTGCTGTGCTCTCTCTCTCTCTCTCAACCTCTTTCTTCTCTGTTTGTATCCCCAAAATATTTGTATTGCTTTCCAAGATGTGATTTGTATTGGATGGCGCACCTCTCACTTGATATTTAAAAAAGTGATTGAGTATGCCTCGAGGCGCTCCTCAAGGCGAGGCATCCAAAAATTGCCTCGAGGTTCAAGCCTCAAGGTACATAACTGAGGCTTAAGCCTCGGTTCAGTGAGGTGTTCGCCTTGAGGCTATAGCCTCGAGGTGCAATTGAGGCTTAAGCCTCAATTTACACGATAAATTGACTCTTTTTTTCATTTTTATTCTCCAAAAATACCATTTCTAATAGATAGCATAACATCTATAACCTCTTTATGTATAGCATATTGAGAGTAATATGTGCATGATGAGAATTTGTCTATCCTTGAGAACCATGGTATAACAAGAGCATTTGACACACACCCACACGGACAATTAAAATTATAAAGAATCCTTAAGAGAGTAGAAACAACTTAAAATTAAGATTAAGGTAAATAATCAAGTAAATTGTAACTAGCCAGCCACTATCTAGTAGCAGGGATAAAATGTCAACACAACAGTAACACAAAATGAGAAGTGTAGTTGAGGTCTTCATGAGTGAAAGCACGTGCAAAGGCATATTAAACTGAGAGCTTGGATAACATGCCAACAACTTAAGACTTGGGGCATAAGTAACAATAATGAAACAAAACAAGATCTAGACTGTTAGGTTGTCATTTCAATAATCAACCATTATGGAATAACTTGACTTCAAAAATACAATATTCCTATAATGTCATTTCCAACTGAATTACAAAACAAAATCAACCATAGGAATGAAGAATAGACTAGGATATAATCCGATTATAAGCACACTTATACTATAATAATGAAAACAAATATACAACCTTACCATGTCAGGCATTCCCGACAGCGTCACTCCTAAGGTAAAAGTTATTTAAGTTTTGCTTATTTTTTCACTTGATTAGTACCACTAACCCAAGGATCTAAATTGGGTTCTTTCGAGATTGTCCAGATTAGTGGAATGTAGAGATGATAAGGTATCAGACTGTTAACTTCCATTGGCAGCCTCCAGTGGGTCCATCAGCTACCAAACTAAAGAAACAGTAAGGATTCATGGAAAAAATTAACCATAGCCTAACCTAAGCATCATCCCTAGCCTTTTCGAGATTTAGTATTGTAGTGTTCCATAGTTAAACCAATTGTTTATTCTATGAATATAGATGCGTGAAAATAGTAAATAATGCAACCAAATCTGGTAATTGCATTGTTTAGCAAAAATGATGTTTCTCTTTTCTGCAGGAACTCATTTAAACCTATCATTTTCTTGGGAAAGATAAAGAGATAAACTTATTTCTTGCAGAAAATAACATTTTCCTATTTCAAGAGGCCTGCATTAGGCCACTACTATTCTTAAGCCATTTTATAACTTGTTGAGATATTGGGTCCACCATAAGTAGAATTCTAGGGTTTGATTCTAGGGTTAAGGTTTAATGGAAATGAAGAAAGAGGAGAAAGAGAGAAGAAGAAGAAGAAGAAGAAAAAGAGAGAACATGTATATTCTACATGACTCCATTCAGATCTTATATTAAATAGAATTTACATGGACAAGTATGCCCTTACAGGTTAACATGATATTACAATACTACCCTAACTTTATTTAATTGGGTTTTGGCAGGCAAAACCCAGGTAAGGACACCGGGTTTTAATTGTACTGCTCAGAAGTCTACTTGTTCTAGTTGACTAGCTTAAGGTTATAAAGATGGATGAGGATCGTGAGCTTTCTGATGAATAGGTGTAAGACCAATTACTCTATTGAACCGGGGGGGAGGGGGGGGGGAAGCAAAGGACCCAACAAGACTGCCCAACAAGAGTAGAATTGGTAGACTTTGGATATAACTGGGGGCTAAACGCCATAACTGATGCAGAACATTTAACCAATACTCCCCAAAAGCCACAACTGTTGGTAGCGTGAGATTAAATTCCTTTATCTCATAACCCATGATCCAGGCCCTTGGTCAAACTCTCCTTCGTGGGTCCCATTTCACATGGGCCATCCCACCCCGAGTGTGCCCCATATACGCAAGTTGCCCCACTCGAACCCGGTATGAAAATGCCCCTGCATTAATCACCCCCGGTGAGGAGTCTCGAACACGAGACCTCCCGCTCTGATACCACTTTGATGCAGGACATTCAACCAATATTCCCCAAAAGCCACGACTGTTGGTAGCGTGAGATTAAATTCCTTTATCTTAGCCCATGATCCAGGCCCTCGGTCAAACTCTCCTTCGTGGGTCCCATTTCACACGGGCCATCCCACCCCGAGTGTGCCCCATATACGCAAGCTGCCCCACTCGAGCCCGGTGTGAAAATGCCCCTGCATTAATCACCCCCGGTGAGGAGTCTCGAACACGAGACTTCCCGCTCTGATACCACTATGATGCAGAACATTTAACCAATACTCCCCAAAAGCCACGACTGTTGGTAGCGTGAGATTAAATTCCTTTATCTCATAGCCCATGATCCAGGCCCTCGGTCAAACTCTCCTTAGTGAGTCCCATTTCACACGGGCCATCCCACCCTGAGTGTGCCCCATATACGCAAGCTGCCCCACTCGAGCCCGGTGTGAAAATGCCCCTGCATTAATAACTGTGTAACAGCCTATGTAACGAGGACACTCAGTTTCTAAGAATTTGCCATGTTAGACACCTTGTCGTATTCACGTGTCGGACTTACACTGACACAATTTTTCAAAAAATCTCAATTATTCAAATATTTTTCTTTTAACTATTATTTATATATGGTTCAAGTGATTTTAATGTATATCAATATCAGCTTAATCTAAATACATTTTTTCTATATTGTATACTTAGCTTGAACTAAAGTATTTAAAAGATATCTTTCAGAATAAGGAATGAATTGTACGGATGTGTCAACGTATCGGGTTTATGTGGGTCAACATGTCTAACACTCCGCATCAGTGTTAGACACCTACACATATTTCCGTGTCTTTGTTACATAAGTAACAGCCTGTGGTGTGAGTGGTTTGCAGTAACATCTTAACTTTCTACAATGCTGATTTATTCCTTAAAAACATTTCTTCTATGGCAGGTCAAATGCTATATGAAGCAATTACTGTCTGGGCTCGAGCATTGTCACAACCAAGGTGTCTTGCATCGTGATATCAAGGGTTCTAATCTGCTACTTGACAATGAAGGAATTCTTAAAATAGCTGATTTTGGACTGGCTACTTTTTATGATCCTGGCCATGGGCAACCCATGACTAGTCGAGTTGTCACCCTTTGGTATCGTCCCCCTGAGCTTCTTCTAGGGGCCACATATTATGGTGTTGGTGTTGACCTTTGGAGTGCTGGCTGCATTTTGGCGGAGTTGCTTGCCGGGAAGCCAATAATGCCAGGACGAACAGAGGTATTACCATTTTCTAGCTTTTAGTTGGCAGTTACGCTCTTAGCTTCCTTAAGGTCAACAATTTAAAGATCTACTTGATGAATAGTTTTCATTCTTGAGATGATGTGATAGCACTGATGTATATATATGACAATAATTCAGGTTTCCTTTCTGTATGCATGGTCCACATGTTCATCAATCTGGACTGCCAAATAGATTGGCCTCCACTTGAATTTAATGCGAGCGCAAAAATCAATTCAATTGGATAATTGTAGCCAATTGAATATACTATACCGAAAAGCATTATGATAATTTTATTGAATTTTCCAAAGTGGGTTATTGGATCAAGTGGTTAGGGATATCTATTACAGAATATTTTGGCTACATGCAATCCGAGGGGTGAACAATCAATTGGATGGAGTGGATTGATGAGAGTGCAGGTTGTGAATATGTGGGATCTTTGTATGTAGTTGTAGTGTACTGTGGTGCTGGTGGGCTTTGCCTTTGCATGTAAAATTGCAAGAGCTGAATGATCAGGACCATTCACTTGATGAAAACCTCGTGGATTGGCAATACTCAACATCTGGATCTGTCAGATGATCCCAACATTCGGATTATTGGAATTTTTGGACCCGTGCATGTGCTTTGATTGTCTGTCCATAACAAAGCAATTGAAATGGTTAGGAGTATCCAGTCTGTCAGGGCTGTGGGCCATCCAACAGTAGCTTCATCGATTAGTCAGCCCCCTCTGATTACAGGTGGCCTCACCTTCCATGGTGGATGCCTCCCCAGTCTATATGTCCTCTTCAAATATATTGTAATATGTTTCAAGAATTTCTACTTGGCCCTGCAAATTCTCTGTTTTTGATATTATGAAAATATTTTTATATACTACTTCTTATCTAATATAAGGATCTTTGATTTTAGTCTTCTGTTTGGGAACTTGCTTCCCAACTAGTCTTCAACCTGAACTAGAGAAGTCCACCTTTATCAGTTCAGTATCTTAGAAGTACTGCTATTGTGTTTACTTCTGACTCAATAGATTCTTGTTATGTTTAGGTGGAACAGCTGCACAAGATTTTTAAGTTATGTGGGTCCCCATCAGAGGAATATTGGAGGAAGTCAAAGCTGCCACATGCAACTATTTTCAAGCCACAGCAGCCATACAAGCGCTGTATAGCGGAAACTTTTAAAGATTTCCCACCTTCTTCACTACCCCTGATCGAAACTCTTCTTTCAATTGACCCAGATGAACGGGGCACTGCCACTGCAGCTTTCAAAAATGAAGTGAGTGATCGAGTCATAAAACACTATATTATTTTGCAAGATAGCTTTATATTCTTAATAATTCTTTTTTTTTCATTTATGTGTGTAGTAGTTCCGGTTTTTTCTCTTCCTCGTTCACTGATCTTTGACAGCCTGATGTGGTTGGTTTCATGATTTCCTTGTTTTTGCTGCTTTACAGCTCTTCATTTGTAATAGGTAGGTGGTTTGTGCTTGTGAAGGATACAGAAGTTGTCCTCTTTATGCTATGCCATACATGTGGCCCACCAATGAATCAGCCTGGGAATGTTTTCAGTCAGGGCTCTTGGATTGGGCTTAGTAAAAAGGTCATACAGATCATACAATCCTAAGATTCGTAATTATCAAACCATTTTTTAGCTGTTCAAGATTTTCCTCTGTATGACTAATGATATTTTGGGCTTATGACCCATCCAAGAGGTGGCCCATTGACAAAATGGTATGCATTGATGCTCAGGCTGGCACGTTGCTTGGGGAAATATCCTTCCCTACCAAAAAACTGAATAAGTAAACACTCTCAACCTAATTTTGTTAAAAGCACTGTAACAAGGGCACGGCATTTTTAGGGTTTTTTGCCTTGTCGGACAGGTCGACACACGGACACACGTGTCCACACATCCTGACACATACAACAGTGTTACCTTTTATTTTAATATTTTTTATTAAATGAATGATTTCTAAAAGAGGGTTAGCATGTTCCATCTCCATACAGTACTTTGTCAAGAAGTTAAACACAACTATAGTTGTTTGATAGTCTTCCCTCTTCTACTTATAGTTATTATGTTATTGGATAGCTCCATGGTATATAGATTTGTCTACTTCTACTTTTCATATATTTTACCTTATTACTATTTTTTTTTTAAACTCTTGATTTAATTAACTAAAATTTTATACTATAATACATGCGTATGGATGTGTCTCTGTGCCGGGGTTCTTAAAGATGCTGTGTGAGACACCTCATATCTGTGTTGGACACCAACACGTCCATCAGTCCATGTCCTTGTTACACAGGTTAAAAGTTATTACCGTGCATCACCTGATTATACAAGACTAAGTGAAGAAGCCTGACCTTGAGTCCTCATCCACATGTTAACTGTATACTTGATGGACCTGCATATGCCAGGAAGACAAAATTGTCCTCTATCCAGTTACGTAGGTTAAATTTGATGTGTTGGACATGTCCGTGTCCTTGTTATGTAGGTTAATAGTTATTACTTTGTATCACCTGATTATGCAAAATTGAGTGAAGAAGCCTGATCTTGAGTCCTCATCCACATGTGAGGGATTAACTGTATACTTGATGGACCTGCATATGCCAGAAGACAAAATTATCTCAGCATTGCATTAAATTTATGGTTTATAAAATTTTTGAGAGAGCTGGTTCAATATCCTTGGCTGTTGCACACTTGCACTTCAAACAAGAGACTCAAGAGCAATCCAATAGAACTGCCTAAACCGATGCATTGAGGCTATTGGAATTTGGCAGGGGTGCGACGGCAGAATGGGTGTTCTTACTGCATTGTCGTCCAAAGTTATCTCAAAGCATGACATGCCATTACTTAGGATCTATTCACTACAAAGTAGAAGCCAGATTTTTCTACTTTGGGCTTGCTTTAATTCCTGCTTTGCAACTCCATGATTTAAAACTTTCTGATATGATATCATTTCTTGACAAATTCATTTTACTATATACTTACTCCCGAATTGTCAGATTCACTCGTATACTTCCAACTCATTGTGAATCTGTATACCCAATGGTGCTAGACCCTTCAAAGTTCAATGACCCTGTGGTACCTATGTCGACATGGAAGCGGAAGCGATGTTGATGTGGCTCAATTGTTCCCACATAATTTATATTAGAAACATATTATAAAAAGTGTAAAAAATTTAGTATTGATATAATGATTATAGTATTAGAATATCTACTATTATAAATTTATAACGCACGAGACCCCTTTAGGGTCAGCGTCGTTTTTTGCCAAAATTTTTTCACAAATGCCCCTACTATAACTGATATCTGTTAACCGTAAACAGTGGCATATAGGTCAGTGTAGAACTCTTTTCTGCCTAAAAAATTTTCCTTTCTAATTACATGTGCATCACGCGTGCCTCTCCACTGGTAATATTTGAATAATGTCTTTAAATATTTTAAATGATAAGTTTTACGTAAATATTACTCTTTATCACAAATTATTTTTGAATAATATTAACATATTCAGAAAGTATAGTCCCAATGATGATATTCATTATCTTAGGTGTTTTATAACCCTATAACATATTACTAGTTCCTTGCATTCGATGGTCATCTCATTCTGATACTATGCCTTGTGTTTCCTGTATAATTGCGATGGAAACATCCTAGACTAACTAGTTCACCAAATAAGTTTAGAGCTGTTATCTTGACACTCCAAAAGGGTGGCCTACGTGCTTCTGGGACTAGTGGCATTAATCAATGACCAAGTGACTTAATTGTTGTGATGGGTAATATGGATCTTCTTAATGTGTTGCTGACTAATGAGTGAATATGGTCTCCTAGGGTCATATTACAGCTTACTTAATTCCTTGTTTTCTTTCTTTAGGAAAAGTCTTCAGGTATTTCTCCTGAATAGTGTTTGGGTAAACAAAATAATTCTATTTATGGAATGTGGTTATTTAATTGGGACCCGGTTTCTGGGTGCAGTTCTTCAACACAGAGCCCTATGCTTGTGAGCCGTCGAGCTTACCAAAATATCCTCCAAGCAAAGAAATTGATGTGAAATTGAGGGATGAAGCTAGAAGGTGGACTTTTTTTTCTGTTTCTGGTTGCCTTTCACTGCTTTCCAATTTTCTAGTGGTTATGCCCATGCGATAACAGATGTATTTCTTCTTCCTCCACAGGCAAAGAGGCTTGAATGGGAAAGGAAATGTTGGTGATGGCGCAAAGAGAGTCCGAGCCCATGATCGGGGTGGTCGGGCCATTCCAGCTCCGCAAGCAAATGCCGAGCTCCAAGCAAACTTGGATGTATGTGAGATTACTGAGATGAGCTCTCTCTTTTTGTTTGTTTTGCATGGCGTAAGGCTCTTTTCATTTTTCATCTTGCCAACTCCGTGCAAGGTTTTTTTTATTTATTAAATCATATTTCCTCTCATTTGTGAACAAGATTTAAAATCTTAGTCTCATTTGCATCTCGGTAAACTGACACTACATTGGAAAAATTGATATACGCTTATGCTAGAATATCAAATTAACTATCTTAATGCATAAGCTAAATAATACTACTTGCCTTCATTGTTAATGTTTAATTAATTTAATTAACTTTTCAGTATGAGACGTACAGTCCATATGTATTGTTCTGGTACCTTACCAGAATGATATGTCTCCGCCAAGACATTCTGAGATGGAACGATACTTTGAACCATGTTTTTGGATAGGTTGAAGTTAGGATGATCTAAGGCCCAAATTTGATATACTATAACTACCAGGGTGAGATTCACCATTTGATGAGATTTACCTAGATCTCTGGGGTAAGAAATTCATTTGGTTGAACAATCATAACCATGTGATTAACATACTACTTTCCTGGACTATCATATCTCTTTTGTGACCGTACAAAAGAATGTAATGAATTGGGTGGTTATGACCATCCAATTGGCCCAGGAGATCTTTGTGGTCAAATACTGATTTAAATGGTGGTCCTGCCCATTTGCTTGTGCTAGCATATATGCATGTCATTTATATCCCCATATTTACGGTAAATGCTGGAATTCCCCTAAACTAAACTCACTTTTTATTGTGTAACCCTCTTCATAATTGCTTTGTACATAGACATTCATACCACTTTTAAGGCTGTACAGCATTGTCTGGTAGTTGTTGTTGTTGTTATTATTTCATGACTCATAATGTACCTGGCTCATTGATTTTTATTTTTTTGTGATTTTCAGCGGCGCAGACTAATGACGCAAGCAAATGCTAAGAGCAAGAGCCAGAAGTTCCCACCTCCCCATCAGGATGGAGCAGTTGTGTTTCCATTAGAAATGTCTCAGAACAGACCTGTATCTCTTGGTGCACCTGACACTTCTTCTACCTCATCAGTTTATAAACCGAAGTCATTAGGCGTCTTACATTTGGACCCCTTGAGGAATCCTGCAGTTGCTGGGGGACCTTCTAGGAGGAGGAAAGCCAAAAAAGAAGAGCTCCATATTGCTCAACCTCAGACTTTTATCCATACATTCAATCGATCCTCTATACGGGGCCCAAGAAATCCAAGATTTAAGGGTAAAGAATCGGTTTCTGAGGTTTTCGGACACTGAAAGTGGAGGAAGTATTAGAAGAGTATTATTATCTCTTTTTATTTTGGAGTAGTTTTTGAATCATTTTTTCTCTTTTCTTGTTCCATTTTTTATTATCATCCATATAAGTGTTTGGTGTATATAATCCGCGCAACGAAAACTCTTTGCTAGGTATTTCTGTACATAAGATTTGTATAGCTTTTGGAAGCAGGTGCAATGGTTATTCACGTAGTCATTTTCTTCTAGCGTCTCATCGTAGATATCCCAAACAAAGATCAGATGATGACACCCGCACAACAGGCGGTGGCCCGTGCAACTTTTTTTATCAAACAACATCCACACATCAGACCATCCATGCAATTTTTTATTATCAGACGGCACCCGCACGTTAGAAAGTAACCTGTGCAACTTTTCTATCAAACGACACTTGCACATCAAATAGTGACTTGTACAACTTTTCTTTCAGACGGCGCCCGCATGTCAGACGGTGGCCCATATAACTTTTCTATTAGGCGACACCTGCATGTCAGACGGTGGCCCATCTAACTTTTCTATCAGGCGATGACTTGTGCAGCTTTTCTATCAGACAGCATCCGCACATCAGATGATGATGTATACCGATGTCTTTCATCCTACAAAGTGCCTATTGGGTACTTACATATAGCGCTAAGATGGTAGTCTTGCTCGCGCAAGGGTCACATGCCCGCTAAGATAGTAGTCTTGCTCACGCAAGGGTCATTTGCCCACTGATAATGATTCTATTTTTTTGCCACGTTAACTAGTGTCGTGCACTAGCATGGGGGTTAAATAAATTATAGGATTGGCGGGGTAAGGGTATGAGAGGTTGATTAGAAGCAATTTTGTTCTCAATGGTGGGTATGAGAGGTTGATTAGAAGCAATTTTGTTCACAAAACCATTGAAACACGTGGGAACGAAATACTCGCTTGATCGACCGTCGTCTGGATAGCATTGAGGCACCATAACATGTCACATGTTCGATCAAAGTATCCAAATCGAATAAGACGGTGCTATCTCTGATCCATGTGGCACGATACGCACAATGAGAATTGTCAAATTTATTACAATCATGTCCTCTTAACCTTCAACCCTCTACAATAAATAGGGGAGGTGGTTGATAGAAAAGAAGATGATACAATAGCTAATGTGTTATCATAATCTTCTACCATGCTCATTTTCTCTGAGCATCTCCTCTTCATCTTCTTTCTTTGTGATCTCTGCAACCGTTCGGTCTGCAGAACTTTGGACTCGGATGCTATGAATTCCTCTTTAACAATGCTTTTAGTTATGTTGCTTTGTGTTTTGAAGTGATTATCATCAATAAAGATAATCGATTATATTTTCCGAGCTTTAGATCCAACATTGCAGCTCAAATGGTTGGTGTGTATCCTCTTCTTTCGAGAGGTCATGGGGTCAAACCCACACAGGTAGATTTCCTCCTTTTGAGCAGTGTGCCAGGAGTAGAAATCCCCTTTATAGGCTTGACCGGGTCTGTACAGGTTTCACCTGCTCATCCGTGGGGCCCTCCCACGATAGTGTCTAAAAATGAAGATCCATTTATCTGTATACAGTCATGTAATGCCGCTTGAGTTTATTTTTCGGAAGTTACGCAGCCTAAATTTTTAGTCCTTAACTATGTTAAATTAAATTACAAATGTCATCAGCTTTAAAAGTAATACTCATGCCCGACCCACCATTTTATCCAGAAGAGGTTCCAAGTCAAAAATCAACACACTCCCGAGGGCCATCACTGTGCTTGCATAAAGAGAACAAGCACATTTAACCTCCAAATTCTTTTGAGAGATCACAACCATTATATTTTTTTTTTCCATAAACACTGTCACCTTAGTTTTGTAACAAACTTTCCTATGTATATGCAGTAATTTTATTTTTTTTTACATTGGACTGTAATATGATAGGTCAGCAGCCTCATAATAACCAGATGATGAGAATCCAAGTGATCGTCTGGAGGACCGTGATTGCATTCACGTCCTCAGTATGTTACAATCATACCACCAGGGGATATTGAGTCATTAGCATTTCAAACTTTTTCCAGGTTTACAAACAAATTGAGTTCATTGGCATTCTATGTGCGCTAGTAATTCAATTGGTCCAAAAACTGGAAAAGAAAAAGATGAATGTAAACACTTCCTTGGAAATAAAAACAAAATTCCTCTCTTTTCTTGGTAAGAAAAAATAAATTCCTCATTTGACGGAACACAATATTCGTTGAATTTATGCTGAGTTCTCATCGTAATCAATTGCTGACAAAAAACAAAGATTAAGACGAGAAACTAAATAATACACAAAGATCATATATACAAAGACGCCGCATGAGATGACAAGAAACAGATTTTGCCCCTGTTAGACAGGCCAATACAGAACTACATAATCACCAATTGCTGGAGAAGTGATCGAATCAATCCCCACCTGCACCACCAGAAGAGCTGTTAGCACTTCTAAGAGAGTCTACCTCAGAAAGAAAGCTGGAAGAAGAAAATAATAATAATTAGACATACATAATATTATAAGGGGATTGCATAGAGATTATATCACAAAGTCGAGGAATTCTGTTATATCAATCTGCCAGGACACATGGCGCACACATAGATCACTGGGGTCACCTAATTGATCTTCTATGCCTGAAATCAATGTGATCTGAAACTATCCAACTATTGCACTGCGTGTGATCATCTGATCAGCTACACTACGAGATCTTACAGGTGGAGCCTATCTACACCCTTGCATGTGTGCATGGATGGAATTTTGTCTTTAAAGCTCCAAGAGGAGACCAATCAATTGTGTTTCAAATCAATAAGCTGGGTCACCGTTTACTCAAAAGGAGGGGGGCGCATGGAGTTTTTACAATTGAGCAGTGAACAAAATATTTCCTCAGTTCAAAATGGGCGTCACCTGGCCTACACGTCACAATAAGCAGCACATACTACAACTATACTAATTCGGAACTTGAAGAATTATAGTATCAGAATGGAAATAAAGGAGGTCGTAGAATCTAGTAATATCCATCAGCCTCCAGATATAGACAAGTAAATTATATAATAGTGTAATACTGAATCACTAAAAATGAGGGGAAATATCACATGATATATGCAGCAACTACTGAAACGGAAAAGTAATGCATAGGGTTTCTCAAATACCTCTGCTTTGACCACTCCGACTGACCATTTCAGAAGTGGTTGATGTCGGCTTGATGTTTGTAAGGGAAATAGGCGTCAAAGGAGGAGAAGCAACTTCTTCAGCTTTCTCTGGATTTTGAGTAGCCTCCGAAAGCTTGGCCACATGTAACGCCATTGCTCTCTGACCACTTGAAGGTATGGAGAAACTGCGGGGGACAGTCAACGGAGGTCTTGGCAGTGGAGATGCTGCATTTGATGTCATCAAAGGCATTTTGTTTATAGCAGAAAGCTCTTGACTTCTGGAGATCAAGGGGGCAGAGTGACCAACTAAACTCGAAGGTCTCATGGTGGCAGAACTGACAGGGGGCCTAGGAAGCTCGTGAAGCTCACTTATTTTGGGTGAAGACATAAGGGGAGGTGAAGCACTTGGGGATACTTTGGGTGATGAGGATGGAGGTACAAGGACACGTGAAACCATTCCAGAGACTAGCAGGTGGTGTTCCATTGAGGGTATGGGACCACTGGCAGATACAACAGGCTTAGTCGACCATGGTTTACTTGTTAATGGACCAGAGAAGGCATGTCTTTTGATTTTTTTAGTGTCAGCAGTACATGGATCGAGCTGTGGTGGTGAGAGCCCCCCAGCCAAAGGAAGGGGCAACTTGCTAGAGGCGCTATTGATGTTGCTTTCTTTGAGTACTGATTGTGCTTTTAAGTTGGTAGGTCTCGACAATTTATCATCTCTGGAATCTTTCTCATGCTTCTTTGGTTCCAAGGGATATGAATGCCACAAATTGTGGGTCTGCCTTGCACGGGGAACTGGATTACTCGATCCTGAAAGAGTTGAACTCTTAGCATCAACAGGTGTGGGCAGGACATATGTGTGAAATGTCCGTGTTGATGATGGTCGCATTTGCATTGTCCTTTCGGCTGGATCAAACTTCTTCTCTGCAAAGATTGGGGCTGATTGGCTGCCTGCCCTAGGTTCCCTACGAAAGGTGTGGAGATCCCCATGCCTTCTATCCAGATTTTCCTGCAAACATAACGATAGTGGCATAAATATTGGAAGCCAAAAAATAGTTCGGTGTTCTAATCTCAAAGGTCGAGTCCTGTAATATTTGACAATCAAAGGATCAAGCAGAATTAACATGAACCAATTTCTCATGGTTCCAAAGCTACATGGAGCCATTCCAAAAATCACTCTAGACATATTCTACACGGGGGGATTGGAAAAAAAATGTGAAATGTTGTAGTTTAGTATGTTTATTGTGTATCACTCGGTACAGAAATATAACGGATTTCCAGCTCAATTGTAGGCATAGTTACAATTATAGTTCCAAATTTATAATCCAATAAACAGGGCAGGATGTTCACCTGCGCAACTTCTGTTGTTGACACTTGGGGAAATGAAAGGTCCACTTGATCCACCTGCGTGATAAGTCGCCATATCAGATCATAGACATAGGGAAATACAAGATACAAGATGAAAATAGCAACTAGTTACAAAGTAACTAGCAACAAGAAAACTTTTGGTGCTCGCAAATTTTTGAGAAATGTGTCAAAAATGTGGGACGAAAGATGAATATTATGCACAAATCATCCATGATCAGAATGCTCCAGTGAAGACACTGTTGAAGGATCCTCGACAGAATGCATGCATACGTCAAAATCAACATCCAGAGGGCAAAATGGCCTACAATAATGTATCTGAGAGCATGGACATGACAATCTGATAGGCAAAGAAAAGATAACCAGTTTATCTTTCCAAAACATTCCCCAAGTACATTAAATTCTCACCTCCATTGAATTCCTTGACATTGAAACAACATCTTGCTCATGGTCATTTTGTCCATAGTCAAAACTCAATTCTCCATCATCATTCCCATCATAGCCATCATCATCATAGACATCCTCCCCATCATCATCCTCAAGTCCACTGAATTGGTAATCAATATGTTGCTGCTCGGTAACCAGTTTTATGTGCGGCTCAACTGCCTCAAGAGACTTAAGTCCCTTCCTAAAGAAATTCAACTGCTTTCAAGCAAGAAACATATGAAAGATAACATATCAACACTCAATTAACAAGAAGTATAAAGAGTCTTAACATTTGGAAGTTGTGAGGAAAGAAAACCTGAGCAGCATGGTGCCGAGCCGCCTGTGTTAGAAGACTTCGAGACTGCCCTTGCTTCAATGATTTCAAACGAAAAACAAATAAAGTCGCCTCCTCATCATATTCGTCATGAGCTGTTTGCAACTGCTGAGAAGAAAAAGTTTCTCCCTTTGTGCTTTTTGACCTTCCTTTTTCCCTCTGTGCTGCCGTCATGTATTCATATACATTTCTGAAGATCATACACCCAAAGTGAGAAACAAATCACTTCAAAGAGGCAGAAAAGCTGTGAAGGAAAGATGTGAACCTTTTTTCATCACATTGACGCTTCATCTCCTGCATCAGCAGATAAGAGAAAACCCATTGAGCATAATTTGCAGGACAACGCTTGAATGTACACATTTTATCAATTTATATATATGTGTGTGTGTGTGTGTGTGTGTGTATGTATTTATGCAAAGAATAACTGAGAAACAAATAAAGAAAACAATTTCACTCCGCTAAGCCTTGGTAATTCATGAAGTTCCATCCAGAACTCTAAATTCAGGGTGTGTGTTCAAAGAATAAGAGATGCTAGAAAAATACGAGCTTATCAGACAACACACAAAATAAACACCTGGAACCTTCGGAAGCCTCAGTAATCTCAAGTCCCAGACCTACAACTCTCAACATCAATCCTGTTCAATTTTCAATTGAAGATCAATGGACTAAAAAAACGGAGTTTTAACTCACATTTTCAACCAATGCCTATTAGTTATCAATCTAAAGCTGCAAATTTTGCACAAATTTTCCAAATTTCGGCACCTGTATTGCTGCTCTAACATAACCTATATTGACTGATGTAGGACCACAACCAAGCTTCAATAGATCGTTCTCAGTTTGCAAATAGTAAACCATCCTCATGCATAGATTAGGGTTGTTGCATCATCATGATAAGCACAGATCTATAACTATAAAACATGTAGAATAAAGTAACCTACCTCATAATCGATCCTTGCAATTAGACAGTGCGTATCAGCAACCCAAACTTCTATGCCAGAAATTGTTTCTACAGACACCAATAGTATAAAAAATCGTGGAAACCATTTTGGGGATGGAGGTCTTCACTCTCTTTACTCTAGAGTTTGATGGGAGAGCACAATAGAGAGCAAGTAAAAAATGGGACCTGAAATTCTTTAAGGAGCTAATTCAATGTCTTTGGTCTTCCTGATCACACTTGTACATTTAACAAAATGATTTGCAACGCTTAAATTGGGTTTCCTATAAAACGTTCAAACACTCTAAAGTTCATGTCCAGTTGAATTTACTACACGGTTCTGACAAGGCCAGCATGGAGATGAGTCAAGGTCCTCACCAAAAGCAGCCTATTCTTCCTTGTAATTTATTTATCTGTTATACCAGCCCTCTAATAATTGGAGGTTTTACCAAAGCATGGTGTTATATTCCGAAAATTCTTAGTACCTTATTTGACACCATTTGGTATAGACTAACCCTATCAACTGTACCATTGCTATATTTTTTATAAGATATGTACCATCGATATAGATCTTACCTTAATGTATTCAACCTTCTCAAAACTTAAATACCCAAGAATACGTTTCTATGAACCATCAAGTACTACTTTATAATTACTGATTTCTGCATGCTAAACTTTATAATTTTCTCAGTAGTAGTTTTCCCCGCCTTGATCGACTTATGAGAAAACATTTGTACAAGTAGGAGAAGACAGCAATATTCACAACAACTTGATATAGGACCACTCTACTATTAACAAACTAAACTCATTAATGCAAGGACTCTTAAAAAACACACACCAATAGTACCCCTACATCCCAGTTAATATAGTCTTCTATTTCAATATCCTAAAATACTTGAAAGAGCAAGTAACTAACTTTCCTAATTACAAACTCTCCTAAAACAGTTTGGGAACTGAGAGATGATACACCCTGCAAATTCTTCGACTGCATCATTGACCACATAGAATGACTCACAAACAAAAAAAACCACACATAAAAGGAGAGCAAGTAACATTACGGAAGTTTTCTTGATTCTTGGGTAAGCATTTCGCAATTCAGCATTTTTAAAGTTATGGCCGCTTGGGAGCTGACCTGCCCCTGGTTCTCCAGAAATTTAATACCTACAGGCTACTTTTTTTACAAACAGCACAAATTCTCAGCAGCAGTCTAACAAATATACAATGGCAACTAATCCAAATGACATTCTTTCGGAAGTCCTAAATTTCAGTCAAAGGATAGGAAATATGATCCATTTATATTTCAGCCACCAACTAAGTCTTATCACGGTTTTAAACTTCTAATCACTGTATGGTAACTTTCTGAACCAAAGAGTAATATTACAATTAACCAACCAAAGATATTCTACAGTTCTTTTAATGCTTTTGGAACCATCAAGAGTTATTACAACAGTTCTGTAATAGCAACAACTAGATTTTATTATATTACTTGAGTAAATCCAACAATCATGGAAAATCTTGGTGAAGAATCTATATTTTAGCGTCGGGATCCATCTGAGCTACAAAAAGGACAGCCACTCATCATCCCATGTTCAACCACAGACAATTCATGATTCATGCCAATCTATACACTAAAGACATACTTTGTATCACTAGGAGGCACACAAAAGAAACACTGAACTTGATAAACCAACAGAGCCATAACAACTTTCATATATTTAAGAGATAAAATAACGCATAACAACAAACCTCCACTGTCTGTAATTCATGGAGAAGAGACTCTGATGGGGTTGTAATTGTCTGGATAATATGAGAGCGCTGAAATATGCAAAGGTTAAGTCATTAACAACTTCAAACCAAGACATTTGTTTCAGAATGGTGACTGCACAAACATCTAACAGTTTAAAGCATAATAATGACTCACATAGCGATCCACCAGTTTTTGAAGTTCAAACTGCACTTTTCCCAGCATTAAGAGAACTCTACCTGCATGTCAACAAACATGATTACAGTAACTAAAACAGTCGGTATGGATCAGGTTGTTAAAATCTTATGATTTACAATTTGAATCCTACGGTTCAAATCAAATCTTTACCAAAACAATTTGAATCTTATGTCTAAATTCATTTAGATACAAATCTTCCAATTTCTATATAAATCTTACGATTTCAGTATGATTCACAACTTGAATCTTAAAAGTTGAAACAAATTGTAGCATGTTTCTTCCTATGTTTCTACACAAACCTCAAGATCATCACATACAATTATTGAACGAAATAGTTTTATGGTAGCGTTTCACTCATGAAAAACCACCTGACACGAATGACAAGAAATACATGTTCATGCACGCAATTTGAAAGATTGAGAATTGAGACTGCTGATAGATACCTTTAAAAAAGAAAAATTGAGACTGTTATTGAAAGATAAAAACTTGTTTATTTGACGATGAATTGAGGATACATGGTTTTAAGTTTTCATTTTGTAGAAAGATCTATTATTTGTATATAACCTATGAGTTTAGAACAGTCTTTCTATGGTGCATATTGGAATTGTCATGTAAAATGTTGTCATTATTTGTAAGAGTTTGTACAAAGGGCTGGGATATTGCCACCCATGTTTCTAGTCTACCCACTCACCATTTTTTTACATTTTTTGATAAGTGTCACCATTGTTTTACAGATACTTTAAGCCTCCGATACTGTGGGTGGTGGTGTGGTGCCAACCGCCACCACGACTCTCTCTTTCTCTCTCTCCCTCTCACTCTCTCTCTCACTCTCTCCTTATCTCTTGCTATCTCTATCTCTCTCCCCTGGGACATGTTCAGAGGGGTACCCCAGCCCAGCCGTGGCTACCATGACTACCACGGATGGGATGGCCGTGGTCTACACAGTCCCCACGGTAGTTCAACACTGTGGAGGCTAAGCCTAAGCCTGAGAGAGAGAGAGAGAGAGAGAGAGAGAGAGTGTGTGTGTGGAAGGAGGTGGTGGTGGTGGGTTCCTCTTCTTCTTCATTCTTCTTCTTTGTTTTTAAGAGTGGGTGGCATGATAAAAAAACAGGGGATACATTTGTCATTAAATTTTTTTTGTTTTTTCCTTAAGTGGGTGGGCAGCATGGTGGCAATATCCCAGCCCTTGTACAAAACCTTGTCATTATACGGAAAATCATAAAAACTGAAGAAATGTTTAACTTTGCATGGCCACACTTCAGGATATAGACACCAAAAAACTATGTAACAATGGCACGGACATGTGTCAGTGTCCGACACAAATTCGAGGTGTCTACCTCAGGACTTTAAAGAAGCCCAAAACACAGTTTATACACATGAATTATAATTTAATACTTCAGTTCAAGGAAATAAATTTCCCGAAATTAACGAAATATTTCGCGAAATATTTCCATTTTCTAGGTTACCGACAGGAAATAATACATACACGAAATGTTTCCATACATGTCGAAATATTTCGTGTTAACAGTAAATTTCGATCAATTGACGGTGTAAATATGTATTATTTAAATCGAAATGTTTCGACATCAATAGAAACATTTCGATCGAAGGTAGGAAATGTCCCATTTGAGCACCACAAATCTCATATTTGATCATTTAACCCATTTCCATATATATATATATAGAAGACCAATCCATTATAGACCGTTATGGTTATTCATTTCCACACTACATATGGTTGCATATTATGGTTTGATAGTTTATGAATGTTTTTAGGCTTGTTTTTATCATTTCCCATACTTTCCACAAACATTTCTATAATATTTCCATCATTTCCACAAAAATGTATTATTTCCACACTGGTCGAAATATTTCCACGAAATATTTCCATTTCCGAGTTGGTTGAAATAAACCTCGAAACCGAAATTTATTTCCTTGCTTCAGTTATAGTTAAACCAAAAGTTCTAAATAAAAACCAACAAAGAGATATATGAAAAGCAAAAGAAAACATTTCTATACGCCATGAAACTGTCCAATGACATAATAAACACAAGTAGATTCGTAAGAAGCAAGACTATCAAACAATTATAGTCGTGTTTAACAACTCAACAAAGTGTTGTACGGATGGAACATACCAACCTTTTTTTAGAAATTATTTTTTAATTAAAAAATATTAAAATAAAGGATGGTCGTGCCAAGATGTGTGTTTGGTTGTGTCAACACACACATCTGTTTTGGTACGTCATTGTTACATATCCAAGAAGCAAAGGAAACAACAAAAAAGATATAGAAGAATTTTTTATAAAAAAAAAAAGACAGAATTTATGTATTTTTATTATCATTTGGAGCAACTTTTAGGTTTGGCTATGACTAACAATCCTAACCCTCACACCTTGCTCACCAATCGAATGTCATTTTGCTAAGACTTGACAACTCAACACTCTTCAATGCTCAAATCATTATTAATCAAAGCCAATATTTCAAAACTAGTGGGGTTGATTTGCAAAATTTATACATGAGCTTTTGTGAAGCATTAACCCATCAACACTTATATCCCTGGAATAAGTGCATTTGTCCTCCTGTTACTAAATTTTGGTTTGGAATGGAGAAAATGCAAGGGCCCTTTCTCCCCAACTCAAGTTAAAGAGTGGAGCCAAAATCGAAAACAAGGTTTGAATTCTGTGTACAGTGAGAACAAGTCATAAGTGCTCGATCAATATGATGAGGCTTAATGCAACTCAAAGTCCACATATATTTGGCCAAGTACTCGAGTCTTGGGCTTTTATAGGCTTCTTTACTCAGTTTTTAAGAGAGAAAGTGAGCTCGGGTGTGACCGTTAACCAAAGAACATGAAGTACACTAATGCACCTGTTATTTGTTCAGATGATCAGTGAAAGTTGCAATAAAATGAGATCTTGATTCACTTACCACTTTCTTCATCATCATTTAATGCAGTTTTCTCAAGTAGACAAGTGCCCATTTCCTGTAGTGACTCTGAGAACTCTGAAAGCAAATAGAGTTAAGTGAGGGAAGTACAAAATTGGAAATAATATTGTATAGAGTGATCATTTAAAATCAAGATTCGAACGGGAAATGATTGACATATAAATCACCATGTCTATGTAGTACAAAATTCGAACTCAGAAGAGTTGGACCTTGAACGAGTCCCTCCATCAAACAACTTGTTGTTGCCATCAGATATGTTGTTCCTAGCTTACCAAAAAATTGACATATGTTGTTCCTAGTTATTTCGGTTTGTTAGTTTTCACATCATTCAACGGATGACATGACCTTATTAGACAAAATTGAATGGAGTAACAACATTCGTGTAGTTGGGAAAAGCGATTTTAAAATTCAACAAAATTCGGCGAAATTAGCCATATTAATTCCGAATTTTGAATGACCAAATTAAGGTGTACATGTATTAAAATTTTACAAAAAATCGTTGAATTAATTCGTTTAATTCGAAGTAAACAGTAAAAATTTGACTGATCTCTCAAAGTTTAGCCATTTTTAGTACAAAAATTGTAAAAAATCGTCGAATTAATTCATTTAATTCGAAGTAAACAATAAACTTAGAGAAGTTTGGAGATGTTTTGCCAAAACGTTCGTAAAACACATTGGATTTTTAGGATATGATAAAATAAGCGTGATAAAACACTTACAACTCATTATATCATAAAAATAACCATTTAGAGCAACCTAAGCAAGATTAATATCGTTTCACTCGTTGTGGCAAATGTTCTCCAAACTTCTCTAATTTAGCGAATTATTACATAAATTTTCTAAATCGAATTGAACTTCTCCGAATTAATTCCGAATTTTAACTGACCGAAGTTTATGGCGAAGTCGAAGTTTAGAACCTTGCTTATGATGAGGATGAGCTTCCACATCATCTCACTACATTTGACAATCAATCAAGTTTAGAGTCAAACATGACTGGGACGACCGTCTCTATTTTAGGGGATTTGATATCAGTGGTGGCAGACGAACTCCGCCGAGTCCGTACACTATTAACTCATATCTGTTTTATTATTGGCTGAGTCACACATCAAAACTTGTACCATAAAATCTATGCTACAGTACAGAAAACTCCAAAAGCTACGATATATTCATGTTGAAAGTTGAAACAACAAAATACCATAAAATAAGATCAATTGTGATCCACTTTGATAATCAAAATACACATTTTATAAAAAGTTTTGAAACACAAAAGTGAGGATTATTAAGCTGATTAAGCTCAACATAGCTTTTACAGAGACTGGCAAATCACAGATAAACCTCCCCTTTGCTGCTACATTTTGTGGTGGAATTTGCAAAGAATGAGATATGAGATTTTTATTGCGAGGAAAAAAGTTGGCCAAGTCTCTCTGCCTGTGTTCAGTTGCAATAGCACTGACTTTTTTAGAACCGGATTGGTATAGATGTTAGAATGACTTGACCTTAGTGTAGGCCCATACTGATCTTTGGATTGAGGCCCATTAGGGTTATGGGCCAACCATTGATAACAGAGAGGCCAAATTATTATATTTTTAAGCTTATTTACGTGCGGCTCATCAGTCTTCTTTCCAAGTTGGGGTCTTGGCCCCCCCAGGAGAATTAAAATGAATTTTTAAAAATTCAAACACAGTAGGTTGGTTGAGTTTCACATAACAGAAATCGGAATGCATCTTAGAGCTTGTTTTCAATGTGTTTTTTGGAATTTTTTTTTTTTTTTGATAAAGTGATTATTGATGAGAAAAGAAAAGATACAACCAGGGAAGGGAGGCCGAGAAAGCCTCCAAAAGAAAATGAAGAAAATAACTAACTGACCCTAAGCATAATGGATCCCCCTCTAAAGACGAGATCCTCAAAGGCTAGTCCTTTACACTCCTCGAAAACCTTAGACCGGTGGTAAAGGAGAGCCTTGATGGAAAGCACAATATCGAAGATCGGAGCCTCCTTCCCGACAAAGGTTCTATTGTTTCTCTCCTTCCAGAGGCCCCACCATATCACGAACGGGAGGAGGCTCCATAGTCTGCCTAGTTTCTAGATATATATGACAGGTTTTCTCAAACTAAGAATTCAACATTGAGTAATTTCTGCAAGAACCAAAGGTCGAAGGTCCTGCAGTTTTTGAAAACTCTCAATCTGAATTTCGAATAAAGAAATATTTGGTATCTAATTTTTTCCTAGTTTCTAGACCTTATAGTATTTTTCCTTAATAAGACTCTCTGTAAGGATTTGAATTGGGGTGGCACACCCAAAATGGATATCGGAGCAGATAGTTGTGGCTCCCATATTGGACAATGGTCAATTTCGCTCCAAATTTTAAGGCTAATCTCCATTTCGGTTTTTAATTTTTAGAAGTTGTATTTTTGACTATTTTTAGTCGAGTTCTCACAAAAAGTCTTAAATACATTTATATTATTTATTAACAAAATTAAATCAAATTTTTGATTTTTTTTTTTTTTTTTTGCCTTTTTCCTCAAGCCCAGACCCCTAGGTTACAAGTGGACCCATGGATGGCAGGTCAGGTCCTAGACCCCAAGATCGGGGCGTGAGCATCATCAAGGTCAAAGTAAGCCCTATTAGCAGCAATTTGAAGGGTTTCCAAGGCATAATGATGTTACAAAATCCAACAAAAAAAGTCATTCTTCTTGAGAGAGACTAAAGTGGATGGAAAAAGTTAAATTTTGAAAGTTGATCCCCATGTAAAGCTGGCCCAACCAGTGTATGTGGATTATTAGAGACAATATGAAGAAGAAAAAAAGCTGGCAAATAGGGATGAACGAGTGAACGACTCAAGTGAAGAGTATGCTCGCACCTTACTGTAAGGATAAAAATTTATATTTGTTTCTTCAACTGGTCTAAGGTGATTCCTCTAAAGTTATTTCTACAGAGGGACCACGGGGCTGGCTATTGTCTTAGAACAAATTTTAATCTAAGTGAAGGTTTAGATATATAGAATAAGCATAAAATTGGAAATGCCCCTATAATACAACCAAAATATTAGCTAAAGATGTAATAAGCTCCCTGTGTATGTAGAAAGCAGCCCACTAGTTCCTAGTTACCCCTTTTGTTAATGAATTTTCTTTGCTTACCAAAAGGGCAAAGATTATAAGTCAGCATCCCAGATATAACTGATGATAAAAGGTGAATACGGTTGTTGAAACTTGAAAGTTACCAAAAAAGGAGAAATAAAAGACTGAAAAAAAAATGAGACATTTAGATGAGAAATTAAGTCAATGAAGTACCATAAGCACTGTTTGTTGTGGCAGCAGCTGCAGCAAGTAAGGTATCGTAACAGTTCCTCATATTTTGCATGTCCTGCAAATACAAAATCAACTCAAATGAATTTTTTTTTTTTTTGATAAGTAACTCAAATGAAAATTGTGAATAATAAACTTCCTAGGAAGGCAATAGATAGATACAAATTAAGGTAGTTGACAAAGAATCATATATTCACAAAGTTCCAATTTTATAAAATAATATATTGCATATGAAACGATGACCTAGGCTCCTGATACTAGTGGTTGCCTCCAAGGCTCTAATAGTTTGTCTTGAGACCACCAGAGTCACCTAAACTAGAGTAGCTACACCTTCCCATCAGTCAGTAGCAAAGACCTGTAACTCAAAGCATGATTTGTTAATTTAAGGCCAGCCCTTTATTGAAGACTTGAAGTGGACTTCCAATATCTTATCATTCACTTTACGTACCTTTTATCTCCCACATACAATTCAACAGATTCAATTTGAACCTTACATTGTTGTTTCTTTCTTCTTCTTTTCCATATAATCATGTCAATTTCCCATTATTCACCATAAATCACAAAAAATCCCCCCTTATTAGGTTACCATAACAGTTTCCTTGGTGATTTTTAGGGAGTGTTTACCACCAGCTACTTTTTCACATGAACTAATAGAATCTCTTCTTTGTGGCTCATGCTAACATAATGTCTGCTCCATGCATAATTTTTGTCTAGATGTTTTCTTTTTTTTTTGTGTATGTAGGGCAAAAGCAGTACACGACTTGGAAGGAGTAGTAAAGGTCTCACTCAAATCTGCTCATTTCTTCTCTCAAGAGGAAGGATTTTGTAGCTAGTTATAAATAGAAGCTTTATCAGCCACAACTTGCACACGTTGATATTTAAAATTCCTCATGTTGCATTCCTTAAGTCCAACTTAAATCTGTTCTCTCTTCCTATGATGTTGCTTCATTTTCAGGTTTTCAGGTTCATCTTTCCAATCCCAATGTCAATGACTAAGAGGTTAGATCTTAACAGCACAAGTATACATCCCCAGTGCCATTCTGACTTGGAAACCACCTCCAGTTACAACTTACAACACCGCTTACTGTTTTCATGTATCTATAAAGATCACCTTCTATGTAATCTGTCATTTCAGAGTTCATATATTGTTGAAGTCTAGTTTTCACACAAAAATCTTCCAAATATTCTATCTTTAATGAAATGTTAAAACACTTATTTTAATATTTTCATCTTACTTAGATGCTTCTGAGGTGCTCTTGATAGATCAGCAAAAATCAGTGCTTCTTTACACGCAATCTTGCTCTGAGTCAGTAAATGGAACTAAGGATCGTACTGCCTCTATCATTAAAGGTGCTGCTTGTTTAGCTGCAATCATTTCTAGAATTGTTACAAGTTCCTTGTTAAGGCATTCCTAGAGTCCTTCATAATGGATAAGTGTGATGATGTATAACTGCAACAAGATGGAGCAGATTGAGGAGATGCAGCAATATGGAGAGTCGTAAACATCTATGATCTATATGACGATGTGAAGACAATTCTAGCTGAACTGGCTGATAAAGCTTCTATTTATGACGACGTGGAATGCCCCTACAACCAATCACCTAAGCCTTGCCAAGATTAGTGCATGTAATGACTGGTGGGGTTTAATCGCAGTTAATCAATTATGCTACTAGATTAACTAGAGTGTGGCTTGCTTACTTTTCATTCTAACGCATAAATGTTTTGATCAAGATGTGTATAACAAATACCTAGGTATTATAAAGCAAACTAAATAGTGTCATTTTTCAGAAAGTATGTTTTATGGATGATCTAGTGTACTTGAAGCTCGGTTTCATATGAAAAACTAGATTGTTTTCTATGAAGTTCTGATTTGAAAATGCTAAAAAGAATGAAGCGCATGCCCGAGGTGAGGCATGACAAAATGCATAGCCCAGTCATTGCATTTCTAGACAGTGGGATAGAGCACTAAAAGAAATGAGCTCAAGTAGTCATGCTCAGATACAATTAGGAGCGCAAAGCAACTAAGTAGATGCAAAATGGCATCTAAACAATATTTTAACAAGCACACAAAATCAATGATGTAGAGTCGTAGACTGTCACTTAGTCGGGTAGAATATCCACAATGGCATGGTTCCACGTGCAACTGTACAAAAGACCAGGTTGTTGTTGCTTACTGAAATCGGAAGGAGAGCCAAAGGTTGTGGGTCCTATTGTAATATTCAACATATAGAAACAACATTGTAAGTTTTCAACTCTGTTTTGGTGGGGGGAAAGAGCATATCTGTGTGAGAAGAGCTTTCAATCACAAACCAACTAATCGCCCATGATCTAGAAAAAATAACGAGAAAGAGAACCATTTGGCGCACAAAGTTCACTTTATTAGTCGAAAATCTAAAAACTAAGCAGGAGAATCATCACAACGTTGTTCTTTTAGGAGAGGTAACAATTTACAAACCAATCCAAATTGGACAAAGGATGTAGTCCGGCATCCAAATGCCAGACCCGAAATCTAAATGAATTTGGAGAGAAAAAATTATCAAGCAGCTGGAACTTCACTTGAGAACCAAAAACCTCAAACCACCAGATGTAGAAGATTCAGAGCCAGCTTTCCCAAATTAATTAACTAGTCATTGATAGTGATCCAATCAAAAGGGAGAAGAGTAGATGGTGTTCTCGAAGGCTGAATTTTAAGCTTCCATGCTTAGTTTCAAAATTCTAAATCTATATTTCCATATCAGAAGTTCCTAATTCTAGTAGTTAAATCTTAAATCAATCAATGCTCCATTAAACCCTAGAATTCAGAGTTCCTTCAGATTTATCTGTGTTTCACGATCGAATCAAGTTAGTTTGAAAAATTAGACCACTGTGTATAGAGAAAATCAGGAGAGAGTACCTGCGATGCCTGAGCAAGCTCATCTAGCTGTGCCGAAGGATAGAGATCTCTTTTCTCCTTCGCATCGTTTTTATGAAGTGCGAATCCTCGCAGTTTCTTGAAAGAGGACTTCATAACTTCACAGAAACCCAAAAGGAAATCCGAGACACCGAAGCGAAACCTCTATCGCTCTCCCTCTCTTCTGCAGATCAATCAACAAGAAACCTAAAAAAGCCAGAGCTCGAAAGCGACGAAGAAGAAGACCCGAAATCGAATCGATCTTGCAATTCCATTTCAGAGAAGTTCTATCTTTCTTTCTCACTCTATTGGTAGGTCAAAACAGATAGAAGACGAAGGAGAGATATAGAGAGAGCGAAAGAATATCGATGACGAGAAACGTGATTTTGACGGCATGTGTAGAGAGAGAGAGAGAATTTTTTTTTAATAAGAAAAATAAATGAAAAGTGAAGTGCTCTACTTTTATTAAAAAAATTCTGTATCAAAAGTTCGATAGAAAATCTCCCAAAATGTCACGTGGCAGACTCTTTCTGACTCACTGACCCATGAAAGTTTGGCCCACCCCTTGGTTGAGCTATACACCAAACATCAGCCTGATTGGTGATTTTTATCCATTGGATATCTGAGATTCATAAACAGGCCCATGATGAATTAAGCCCATGATGAAGAAGGCATCCATGGCTAGAAATCACCAATCAGGCAGATTTTTGGTGCGTAGGTCCAGCAAGTGGTGAGACAAATAATTATGGGTTAATGGGCCCAATAGTTTTCCACGTGGCATTTTTAGAAATTCATATATCTACTTTTGATACAGAATTTTGTACCTAATTATAGGTCAGTGGGCCCAAAGAGTTTGCCACGTGGCATCTTCAGTTATTCATAATTTCATATATCAAACTTTTGATACAGAATTTTGTAACCAAGGTTTTTTTTTCGAAAGTGAAAGTTAACGGAGCTTGACCATTGCTTGAATCGTTGGCTAACTCTCAAGCTACATCAGCTCTCGGCTCGGCTCTGGTTGAGGAGCGCTCCTGGTGGTTCCGGTGCTATTATAGTTATAATGTTACGGCCCTCTGTTATACAAGTGGTGGACATATTATAGTTATAATGGAATTGATTGAACAATCATCGTATGGGTAGCCTGAGGTGTAACTATATAGGTGGCATATATGAAGGTGGACAAAACCCATGCTCCTCCACAGGGGTCAAAAAGAATGTGTTCGATAGTCAAAAAGAATGGCAAAAAGAGTTTACAGATAAAATCGAGTTCATCGATCAGGATTGTTTTTACCATAAAAAGGCTCCTAAGTGGGCCCATAGAATGGTATTAGATCCACACCTCTACACGTGAGCTACGTTGGCTCGTATAGGATCACCACCACGGTATCCCCTTCCATACAAAACGGTCAAAGGTCTGCTTTTTTGGTGCCAGAGATCTCCTGAAGATATCAAATTTGGTGGGACTATGCTCCTCCACAGGGGTAGGCCCAAGCCTAACAAGCTGATTTTTTATTTTTATGCAAATAGCTCTCGTTGTGGGTCTCTCCAAAAAAAATGCCATGTGGCAGGATCAACGTACCAATAGTCATAATGATTAATGATTTCCAACCTCTGGATCCGAGTACCCTAAATAATGCTTCAAATCGCACGGTTAAAAATAAATCTATGAAAAAGAGCTCAACCCAACTGTTAAAAATCACAGGAGCAGTGGATGTGTAGAGCCGAGCTCGGCTAAGGCTTGGCTTCCAATGTCAGTTAAGAGTCAAAGATGACCCAGGGATGACGCGGCAAGGTTACCTTTTCCGTTCGTACGAACGAAACCGTCAAAGTCAGATATTGTTGACAATGGAGGAGAGAAGGCGGGGTTTGGAACAAAATCCCACTAGAAGCGTCCTCAATTTTGACTGCCCAGTGGATCATATGTCGATCTCGGTGTTATCTAAGACCTCATCCAACTTCTTACGAAACTACCCTCCATCTTATTTTCAATTACTAGAACTTCGAGTAGACCCTGAAGAGTCTGAGACCATTACACATTGTGTGCAGTCGGGAAGTACGTGGTTCCCCTCGTTAGATTGTTCCCTTATAAGAGAGCACCACTTACTCTTAATTATTGACCCAAACAATGGCCCTGAGGCCCATGACCATCCGAACCACTACGTTCTTTTGGACGATCAGAAAAGGTTGTAGAACGGACGGTCTTAACCATCCGATGGGTTTACTCTTTAAAGATAGGAGTAGAACTTTGCAGACCGTAGCCAGTCAACAAGTTGCCGACTCGCTCACATTATGAGCCACGTGGTGTACTCTCAAAGGATGCTGACTGTATGGATGTTTGCAAATCCCTCTGTGGACCCACATGCTAAAAATCAACCGGACTAGTGATTTCACTAATTAGGCTAATATTGTTATGTTATGTGGAGCCTGATGGTGCTAGAAGATCTATACCTGAAGGCACGATACCTCTGCCTAGCTTCGTGCTGAGCTGAGTGTTTCTTTTGCCTAAGAGCATAATGAAACAGGTGCGGATCCGTGGACGTACTCAATCTAGAGGGAACCGCATAAATCTCTTTGTTGTGGTTGTTTGCATCTTTGTTTGTCAAGTGGCTCATATGGGGGGAGCAGTTCACTTGGAAGATAATAGATCTCCTCGAACTAACCAATTGAATTGTGGAGTCACACACCTAGCTGTCTAGCTTAGGTGTTTGGTGTGTTCCCTATTCTTATGGAGGTTGTGGGTTCAATCTAAGGTAAGTTTCATCGGGACAAGTCTAGTCTGCAACCGTTTGCAGACTTAAAAGCAAGGTTTAAAAGCGACCGTTATAACATTATAACGGTCTGGGGGGGTTACCTTTTTTTTTTTCTGTTCTAACGAAAAAAATGCTCAGGGGCAAAAATGGAAATAAAAAAGGGAAAAAATAACAGAAAAAAAAAGTGAAAAGGGAGCTGAAATTCAAATTTCAATAACCAAAAATAGCGGCAAAAACGAAAGAAAAATGGAAAAACAGACATTTTTTCATATTTTTTCAGAAAATAAGGATCGTTATTTTCGTTATAACGCCGTTATTTTCTGGGCATTTTAATTGTGCGTAACATAACGGGGTAGGTCCAAATCCGTTATAACAGCCGTTATTTTGGTTAGAACGGCCAATTTTTAAACCTTGCTTAAAAGTATGCAAACATTGTATCCAGCATTGAATGCTCCTTGCAAACCGTGTTTTTAATTTATAATTTATTTTTTCAAAACATTGAAATAACACAATTTTCAAGGGACATCCAACAATACAAACAGTTGCAGACTAGATTTGTCCGTTTCCCACGGAGAAGTTGTGTTGCCACTTGTGGGTCAAAAGACTCAAAACATCCTCATCGGGTATATCCTTGCAGTGCATGGCCAACGGTGTCGGGGTCAGCCTCAAGTTCTCAACCGTGTTGCCTACTCACCCTTAGGACCCTGCTACATTTGAATCATGTAAACTAATAAAAATATTGGACGAAAATACCCTTGAAGTAGGTGCATTTCATTTGACTTATTTTATGGTAATTTTAGCTTTTAGGCATTGTTGTTGGGGTGAGCTGTTAGGGAGTCCATAATTTAACTTATGGCGTGGAATTTGTGTAGTTTGAACTTTGAAGTTTGAACAGAATTTCATATTTAGTTGGTCAATAATAATTATAAAATTCATTATAGTTCCCAAGTCACGGGTTCAACTCCTATGATGAACTTAAGAACTTGAACGCCTATACTCGTTCAATTCCCAATTAAATGTCGGGACAACCACTTGGAACCGGCCCACATGTCATGTACTGATTCTAAATCCAATGACCACGCGATGAGATCGGAAAGTTGTAAATATCTTTTGCATAATTTCCGAAAGTATTGGGATCAGGAGACCAACAAAAGTGAACCAACAAGTTCACGTTTCTTTTCTGTCATGGATCCCGAGAATCCAATGGTAGTTTTGTTTTTACAAAAGTAAATACCAGTTCAGCACTATTAACCATGGCTGCATTCTTGGGATCCATGACCGAGAAGAAAGGTGAACTTGTTGGTTCACTTTTGTTGGTCCCCTGATCCCGATTCTTTACCAAAACTATATGAAGTGATCTTTCAACTGCTATGATTCATACACAAATAATGCCTTGTCCAATTATTTGGGTTGGAAACACACGCAATTCAACTTTATTTAGAGCTATATCTTCTTAAGTCGTGCTATCCTACAGATAACATAACAAAATATACATGTGGATTAAGGCCATTGGCTGTTGGATATATTCAAGAGATTCACGCAATTTTTACCTCGTTGATTGTGGATCTCTTGAATCCAATGGTCAATGACCTCGAACCGCACATTTTTTTTTTCTAGTTATCCGTGGGATAGCATATTAAGGCCATTAAGGTGACCGCCTAAGGCCCCATTGGTGAGAGAAGGCCCCAAAGCATCAGTCAAGCTGATTTTTAGTGTGTTTATCCACCAATAGGCAGGCTGAACCAAGGTTTAAAAAACGGACATTATAATGAAAATAACGGCCGTTATAACAGATTTGGACCTACCCCGTTACGTTATGGACCGTTAAAACGCCCAAAAAATAACGGCCATTATTTTCCATTATAATGACCATTATTTTCTGAAAATTTTTGGGAAAAAAACGGCCATTATTTTCGTTATTTTCTGTTATTGAATTTTTTTCTCATTTTTTCAGTTTTTGCCCCTAAGCGTTTTTTTCGTTATAACGGAAAAAAAATTGTAACGCCCCCAGTCCGTTATACTGTTATAACGGTCCCCTTTAAACCTTCGGCTGAACATCTACACAATCATTGGGCCCGAAAATGATCTATTTAAGGCCACAAAAGTCCTCTACGTCTAAAATCTTTCCTTAGTTTTTTTTATTATAATAATAGATGTTAAATAAAAAAATTATATTATACATCAAATTAAAATTTTAATTCATTAAAAAAAGCTTTATATAAAGTTTTATCTTTAGACCTCAATTTGCATCGAAATGGTTCTAACAGTGTAACACCCCTATATCATTAATGTCATTTTATTACACCACAATATCTGTAAAACAATGATAACTAACAACTACCGTTAAGTCGTTACAATAATCCCTTTTGCACCTTTATTTTTTTTTTGATACAAGGGTATCCGGGCCTCTTAGAGCACCCCGACTAAATCCCTTGGGCACATGCAAACCCCCTCATCCACATGCACGAGGTAAGCTGGGCCGAAGCCATAAGGGTTGCTGCAATAGTGAGTACGTTGAATTACTGATTAAATTAAATGATTTGGTTGTCTATACCAAGGTTTAAAAGGGACCGTTATAACGGTCTAGGAGTGTCACCGTTTTTTCCGTTATAACGAAAAAAAAATGGGAAAATAACGGAAAAAAGGATGCTGATATTCAAAATTTCAAAAACGGAATATAACGGAAAATAATGGAAAAAATGGCCTTTTTTCACAATTTTTTCTAGAAAAATAACGGTCGTTATTTTCATTATAACGACTGTTATTTTCTTGGCATTTTAAGGGTACATAACGTAACGGGGTAGGTACGAATCCGTTATAACGGCCAAATTTTAAACCTTGGTCTATACAATAGGCCTGAGTCCCATCTACTATGTCATATTTGTAGCTGAGGTATAACTTGTGCGCTTAAGACATAAGATATTGGATGTGCTTGGGACGTCTATGATTGCAGTGACGTATGAGGTGACCTAAAATTAAGTATATTTGAATTTGGCTTCTCAAAGTTCGAATGGCTATTAAGACGAACCCCATGAGATAAAAATGTCTTTCATTGGCTGTTGAATGCATATTAGTCATTTATATTTTATTCGTGATTTTGGGTATTGGTATACAAATTGTCCTCCTCACTCACACTCTTCAGGAAATATATGAACGCTGATATATTAGTCAAACAGGAGATAGAGGTCCCACCAATGACTTTTGTAGCAGCAGGCTTTTTTTTTTTTATATATTTTTGTTGGAAAGCAAGTGACATTATTCTTGGGAAAAAGATGTAACAAGCAGCGTCAGGTATAGTCATTTTTGTTACTCACTGCTGCCCTCTGAGTCTAATGACGGCATTGATGTTTACCCCATGGTTTAAAACAAGGATAATTCTATTTGCACTCCACAAATTCCATAAGCACCCTATTTGGATGCTTTTTGGACGAAAGTGCCCTTAGACCAAAATACAAGAAACCCAGCACCCCCTCTCTTCGTCCCTCCCTCTCCACCTCTCTCTCTCGAATATGCCCTACAGCTGGGCTGGCCGTGGGCAGCGGAGGAGCCACATAGGGGCCAAGGGGGCACGTGCCCCCCCTCAACTTTTGTTAACACACCCTGTCATCTGGTCGCTCTGACCACATGGATGTTTAGCCCACCCCTTGGTGGACATGCATACCAAGTATCATTATGATTGGTAATCTCTAGCAATTAGATTTTAGTACTTTTTAAAGCGTGATTCTATCCGTTGGATTCACCCAATTTTGTTAGTACTAAAACCAATGGCTAAATATTATCAAACAAGCTGATATTTTGTATCCGTGTCTACCAAGGGATGGGCTAAGCATCCATGCGGTCAGTGGGCCCAGGTGGCAGTGGTAGAGTTACAAATATAGTTCTAGCTCGAAGTTTGAGCTAAAACTAGATACATCGTGACCTTTCTATTGCAAAAGCCTTCGGTCTTTGCACTAGAGCCTCGCACAAGATTAAAACTTTGATGACAGCGGCTGTAGCCTACAATAGGATCCACGTAGCACATTCTTAGAGGACTCTAACCGTATGGATGTTTTTCCAATCCCTAGGTGGACCTACAAACCAAAAATCAGTTTGATTAGTGATTTCAAACCTTTGGATCTTTGTACCCAAATAATGGTCAGTATGCGCAAATTCTAATGGTTAATATCAACCTACGAAAATGACTCCAATCAAACGTCTAGAAATCATTAATCATGTTGATTTTTGGTTTGTAGGTACCTAAGGATTGGCCAAACATCCATAAGGTCAGCATCCTCTAATAATGTGCCACGTGCCTCAAATAGTGGGCTGTCATGGGCTTCGATGATAGCACAGTCATCAAAGTTTTACACCCCCTTCCCCTATAACACTGATCTTTGGTCTACTAGCCATTACCCAGTTACTCTTATGTAGCTCTGGTGCCCCCCCTTGAACAAAATCTTGGCTCCGCCGCTGGCCGTGGGACTTGTTTGAGATCGAGAGAGACTGGTGGTGGAAGTGCCGGCGACAGCAATGGCATCCTCCTTCTTCTTCTTTTTTCAGGGTGAGAGAGAGAAGGAGAGGGAGGGACGAAGGAGTGCTGGGTATTTATTTTTTTGGTCTTAAGGGCATTTATGGCCAAAAAATACCAAAATGGGGTGCTTATGGAATTTGTGGGGTGTAAATAGAATTTTCCTTACAACAAAGGCCGTTGTAACGAAAATAACGGCCGTTTTATCCGTTTTTAAAAGTATGGTTTAGACCAAGGTTTAAAAAACGGCCGTTTTATCCGTTTTTAAAAGTATGGTTTAGACCAAGGTTTAAAAAATGGCCGTTATAACGGATTCGGACCTACCCCGTACGTTAATAATGACCGTTATTTTCTGGAATTTTTTGTGAAAAAAAAACGGCAGTTATTTTCTGTTATTTTCCATGAAATTTTGAAATTCAAAATTTGAATTTCAGCGCCATTTTTTTCGTTATTTCCCGTTATAACGGCCGTTATAATGGAAAAAATGGTAACACTCCCAGTCTGTTATACCGTTATAACGGTCCCCTTTAAACCTTGGTTTAGACCTTAGACAACCCCTTGGTAGATATACTCGTTACTCACCAAAAATAACCCAACTATTGGTCATCTCTAGTCGTTAGATTTTAGTACTTTCAAGACGTTATTTTAGCAGTTGGATTCAACTATTTTTGGGTAATAAAACCAACGGCTTAAAATTATCAAACAAGCTGATTTTTGGTATGAATGCCTACCAAGGGGTGGGCTTGACATCCATGCGGTCAGTGGGCCCAGATGACAGCAGTGTGTAACAAAATATTCATATTACTCCAGGAAGCAAAAGAAGAACACACAGTCACCTGAACTGCTCAGCATTTAGGTCTAAATCCAAAATATTGCATACACAAAATGGTGGCTGATCGATCCAGATGGAAGCTCCACAGCATGAGTGACACTGGTGCATGATCGTTGCACGTAGTTGAAGAATAGAGAAGATAATACTGGACTGTCATCCCGTCCGATGACAATAAACATTATGAGCAACGTGTTCATTCTTAGAGGACACTGACCATATGGATGCGGGGCCAACCCTAGGTGGATCCACAAACGAAAAATCGATATAATTAGTTATTTCTAGGCGTTGGATTGGAGTTGTTTTCATGGGTTGATAATATCCGTGGGAATTTGTGCATTATTGACCATTATTTGGGTTACAAAGATCCAAAGGTTTGAAATCACTAATCAGGCCGATTTTCCGGTTATAAGTCCAGCTAGGGATTGGCCAAACATCCATATGGTTAGAGTCCTCTAAGAGTATACCACGTGGCTCATATTGTAGACTGACATCAGCCTTGATGACAGTTAAACGGCATCAAAGTTTTACTCTCCCTTTTGTAATAGAATGCTTAGTTATATCTTTTAGTGTTGGTCCGTTGACAGATATAAAATGACAGGGACACAATATAAGCCAGGTGGCACACTATTACAGGACTCTGACCGTACGGATCTTTGTCCTATCCCATGGTGGTCCTACAAACCAAAAATCAGCCTGATTAGTGATTTATAAGTGTTGAATCTTTGTACCTCAAATAGTGGTCAAATTCCCACAGTTGAGATCAGCCCATGAAAATAAGTCCAATCCAAAGCCTATAAATCACTAATCAGGCTGATTTTTGGTTTGTAGTTCCACCATGGGATAGGAAAAACATCCATACGGTCAGAGTCCTGTAACAGTATGCCGCGTGGCTTAGATTATGTACCTGTCATTTTACTGTCAACGGAGCCCGACCCTATCTTTTATCCCAAAAAGAGAGAAGTGCCAAATTCACAATTGTGATTTTCTTTTTGTTTTTTTTCCTTTGGAGGCTCATATTTTGTTTGAAGTCTTACTGGGCCCATGGCACGAGAGAAGAAGAAGAAAAATCGGTTGGAAAGGAGACTTTCTTTGGTCAACAAAGCGCGTTTCTTGGAGCACAAGTTAGGAGAAATTTTTTGAAGCGGCAGAAATTTAGAAGCGGGCGATCCTATATATGTCTGTACCTGCTGCAATATGATTGGACGTAGGATCACCGCTTCTAAATTTCCGCCGCTTCAAAAATTTTCTCCCAAGTTAGAGCTTGAGAAGCTTAGCAAAAAATACAAGAAAAGTGGACAGAGCCAATATGGCTTATATGAGAATGAGACCAGTCTCATACAAAATTCGATGGGATGAGGTACACTTGTTGAGGCCCACGAACCCCGTGAATGTTTGGTCCACCTCTTGTTGGACCCACACACCTAAAATCAACTTGATTGGTGATTTCTAGCTGTTGACTTTGAGCTTTATTTCTCTATGGGCTTGCAACTAATTATAGGCCTATGTCATTAAGCCCATGAAGAAGAAAAAACCCTTAAATCCAACAACTAGAAATCATTGATCAGGCTGGATTTTGGTGTGCAAGTCCACCAAGTGATGGACAACATCCACGTACCACGTAGCATGTTGGGAGGGGGTCCCATCAAACTTTGTGTGAGAAATGGGAATAAGAGAAAGCCCTTGTTGACGTTTGGTTGGTCAAAAACGAGTAAGTGGACGGTGAGGTGGCTTAGCCCTTTTTCTTTTTATGAAATCCCCTGAACGTATTCGAATCGACCACTTCTAAATTAATACATAACATTGACCGGCAAACGTTCCTCTAAGATATTTCTTGTTGGGTGACATGGTTGTATCTAGAGAAAATCATCATTTTTCGATGTGGGTCCATTAAAATATCTAGACTCATGCTGACTAATCAGGTAAAGGGACCAATGCATCACGTGGGACATTCTTTCGATCCCATTGGCCCCCATGAATAATGGATCACCCCTTGATGGACTACGCACAAGCACAAGGCACAACATATCAACCTGATTGGTAATCTCTCGTCCTTGGATTCAAGCATTTTTTTCTGGGTTACACGGATCGAATGGCTAGATATCACTGGCAGGCTGATTTTTGGTATGTAGGTCCGTCAAGGGGTGAGGCAATCATTTATGGATCAGCGGTCCCAAAAGAATGTGCCACATGGCATGTTTTCAAGCGCCCTACACCGCTGCAAGGAGAGACACTTGCAGCAAAAAATGAATAAATTTCTATATGTGATCCAAACCCTTGGGCCCATTACCTATACGATGGATTTTATCTTCGCTCGCATTTGGCAAATCTTTCTATAAAGTTTGAAATTTGAATACAGATATCCCTCAAAATGAGTCCCATAAATGTTTGGCCCATGATCACAGATTTCTAGCTATTGGATTTAAGCACTTTTTCATCATGGGCTTCATAATCAGACCTATGGATGAAGCCCATGATGAATAAGTGCTAGAATATCACACCACGGCTAGATATCACCAACCAGGCTGATTCCTTTTTGGTATAGTTCCACCAAGACGTGGATCAAACATTAATGGTCAGTGAGCCCCAAAGAGTGCCACGTGGCTTTGATGGATTTCTGTATCGTAGCTTTTCTCCGTTGGACTCTAGCATTCCTCGTTAAGAAAACTGTAAATTGTTTACTCCCATTAGAGAATGTTTGGATGCTGGATAATTCTGGTTAAGTGCAATCTCATCTCTGCTGCTACAGAACCAAAACCCTAGAAGCCCAAAAACTCAAACCACAGTGGTGATTCCTGGTAAGCGATCTCCAAGTTTTCTTAGATTTATTAACCAACTCTTTTGCCTTGACCCATTCAGTCATTCATAGCTCTAAATTCATATTTCGTAGTGTCTCACTTCTAAATTTTCCATCAGATGTGGTGAAATAGTGAATGCACTATTAGTGCTCGATGAAATTCCTTAGAGAACGAAAATGCCCATTTGAAGATCTTAGTTGTTAAGTTGGTCCTCGAAAATTTTCTACGTGATGAGTGCAGTATTATTGGGCGAGATGCAATAGATTGGATGGGTAGGATCGGATCAATTTTCGACGGAGGCCATCTGTTAAGTGGGGCTGTGGGTCCATTTGAATGGTGAGTCCAACACCTGCATGTGTGCCACATGTGTTGGAATCAGGAGGGATGGTTGGCTGTTGAGATCTTCAAATGAGCATTTTCATTAAGAATGCCACAACATCGGCGTCCCATTTTAGATTTTGTTATTATTGTATGGACCAAAGTTACAGCCACTTGAATTACCTAATTGTATCACCTAGCCTTTGTGGAGATGAAGAACCGATGGCATACTACTCATACACCATTATTTCATTGAAGATAAATTCGTGAAATATGCATGAGAAGAGAGTAAAAGACTTATGCCTATTTCAAATTCTACTGCTTCTACAGTTCAAAACACCAACCTCCTATTTATAGAGATTAGCAGAGAAACACAAGCAACACGCATATGTAAACTAAAAGAGAGAGATGAAAAAACACCCAACATGGCAGCTCAGATGGTTGGTGTGTATCCACCTCTTTCGGGAGGTCGTGGGGTCAAACCCACGCAGGCAGGTTTCCTCCTTTGAGAGGTTGTGCCTGGAGTAGAAAACCCCTTCCCTGGCAATGACCGGGTCCAGGCTTAGCCTGGCTTCTTCCGTGGGGCCCTCCCATGATGATGACTACCAAAAAAATAAAAAGAAAAAAAGAGAGAGAGATGAAAAACTTGTAAGGCAGAAATAGATTTCTATAGTGATCAAAATGCCCCTATTTATATTCAAATTGTATTAGATATTGTAGGGGCATTTTGGGAGGGAGAAGTGACAGAAAATGATGCTGACACTAAAGGAGTTTCATATAAGAGATGGGTTTAAAGTGCAACAATATTTAAATGGACTCTTATTGCTTTATCAGATGTTTTGACAATTGATTCTGATGCATGGAAACCAACTTTCTAGGTATTTCTGTCATCTTTGAAGCACTAATACTAAATAGGGTATTGATCTTAACCGCCTGTTATATAGAAAGGAAAGGAATAGGAATATCGGCTTGTGACAGCATTTTATCTTCTTGTCTTGCAGAATTGCCTCTTTTATAGTTTGTAACTGATGATTTGGTCTCACTAATTGTTCTAGAGGATAAAGCAAAGTTTGTTCACCGCGTACATGCTTTCTTTCCTCTATAGAGAAAGTTTCTCAATGCAGATAGATTGTTTCGCGAGGAAGTTGTTTTGTTCTTCATCTCCTTTGGTCCCTGTAGCACTTCCATGTCGAAGGTATGCTTATTGAACAGATGGTGTTCTCTTGTTATTAATGATGTTCATCCATTGGAATCTTTATTGATTAAGATAATCGTCCATATTTTCCATGGAAAAGTAGTCAGTGTACTCAAACTTCCATTGATTCGGGAATCATTTACATGCTTATGAACACGTCTTCAAGGTGTTCCTCCCTTAGTATTCTCAATGTACCTATTAGCGGGGTAGTCATTTGAAGGCATGCACTCTTATACATATATCGTCACCTGATTGACGATTACAAAGATTTTTATACTTGAAAAGTTGAGAATTTTTTTCCATTTGTAGGGAAACCCATTTTTGGTATATTGTACCTGATGACGTGAAGGATGCATCCCTCCAAAAACAGTATTTAGAGCTGTTATCGCCATGTGAAAAAGAAAACATTTTCCGCATGCAAGGAGACACGCTTCAAAAAAGAGCCCTGCTAGCTCGTGCCCTGGTGCGCACTACCCTCGCAAGATGTATGGTTCAATATCTTTTAATTACATTCTTTCTCTGGTTCTTTAATTTGTTTTCTTACTCCATGGTTGCACTTGGGGTCTAAAAGTGATGGATATTGGAAAATTAGTGTTCTTTATACATATATTTTAATTTATGTTGTGTATACAACATTGTAGGTGTATTCCAATATCTAAACCGATAATGTTCTACTAGTTAAAGTATTCTATGTTTGAATTTGCATTGCTCTATGATAGTAGTGGGCTTAATGACCTTTGAACGGGTCACTATGAGGAACAGCTTATTATGTTGGACTCAAGGTGCATCTTGTCTCAACTAGGACCTCAGTGTAATGACAAGTTTTTTTTTTTTGAATTTGAAATATTTTTTAAAAGAATTTTAAAAGCTACTAAATATCAATCCACGTTTAGGCTCCAACTAATTTGTCGTCAACAACATCGTCTTCATCATCATCATCATCGTCAAGATGAGAACCAAACAAGAGATTCTCTTGGTAAGGTTTATCTTTGTTTCTAAAAACTGAGGTACCTTATCGTAATCTGTTTTAGAGAAGAATCACGCTTTTCTTGTTTTCATGATCCTTTGGTTCTCTGTGATTTGTCTTAAAGACATTTGTGAGGGAAGATAAGATTCGAGTGTTTTCGATTGTGAATAATGATATCCTTAGGACTTAAGTGATAAAAAGATTCGGTAAAACTTACAGTATATGTCTTGGGATAACTTACAATAATATAGGAGGTTTTTGCGAACTTGAAGGAAAATATCAATAATGCACTTTTGACCAAATGATCATGGAGTATGAATAGACAGGATGATGAAAATCAGGACGGTTCACATAATTGAGCCAGCCTTTGCTTAGCACCACCTTTCGCCTGAATGCAATAAATGCAGTTATATGACCTAGAGAAAGTTGAATTCCTCACTTATAAAAAAAAAAAAAAACTTGAATTCCTCTATTGTGATAAATTGTCACTCTTCATCCTGTCCACCTGATTTCTGATAGCTATTTGTTTGATGTTAGATCAGATTCAAACTCTCAAGTAAGTCCAAGGTCATTGAAGTTCAGGAAGAACAAATTTGGGAAGCCAGAGGTCAGTTTATCTACATAAGATTTTATGTTTAGATTGGTTTTTTTATATGGACCTTTCTTTATCTTTTTCCTTTTGTGGTACTCGGTCATTGTTTGCAGCCAACTCAGTTTTTATGCACCTTTAATATGGTATTATATGTGTGCAGGTAGAGTGGCAACATGATGAAAAGTGGGACCCACCATCTTTGCATTTCAACATCTCACATACATCATCCTTGATAGCCTGTGGTGTGACTGTAGAAATGCCAGTATTATTCAGTCCCTTCTCATATGCGACACAAAATCTCCAGCTTAAGTCATAGCTATATTGCCTTGGCTTCTGAAATTTTGTGGCTGTTGTTATTCCTTTTAAGAAGTATCACTCTTATTTGAAGCCATTCACATTTCTAATCCTAGATAGGCATTGATGTGGAAGAAAAGCAAAGGAAGCTAAGGAACAAACTCTCATCCTTTGCTCGACGTTACTTCTCACCCCATGAAGCAGAATGCTTGAATGCTATTCCAGATCCTGAGATTCAGAGGCAAGAGTTTATTAAATTATGGACACTTAAGGTGAGCAAAGTTTTCTTTCTTTCTTCTTCTTTTTTATTATTATTTTTTTTATCAGAAAAAAGTGCGAGCTGAGGTTTTTCTTATAGTTAATAGTTGGGGTGGGTACATATTGTGTAACCTATACTGGAGTTCCAGTTCTATGTTCTCTATATCTGCATCGAGATAAAGGGATTCTGAAAAGGCATGAATAACAACCACAACAACAGTAAATTATGCAACAAAAGCATGGAAAAATCCATACAACTCTTTTGTCCGGCAGAGCTGGACGAGGATCCATCCAATTGTGGCTTCCTTGGATATACCCACGGCCTCCCTTGTATGGCAATGAGACCTTGGTTTTGGGATTCCCATTTTTTTCCTGCATATCATTACCGGCTCCCTTGTATAGGTGGCAGTCCCTGGTTCTACAGCCAGATGAATTTGGTCCAGATAAGCTGGACAGAAGGCACATTAAGGATTAGCAATAAACCCCATCAAAACTGAATCAAGTCAATGTACTTGATCTATCTCTACACAAAGACTTGAACCATAAATTGGAATCTAAAGTAATAACTGTGTTACAAACATCTATTCTTTGACTGAGAGATTTGGGACCTTAGGTGAATCTCTTCATAAAGAAATTGGGGGGAGAACCTGCCAAAAAAAAGGGAAATGGGGAGGTATCCTAAGAAATGGCTCTGTAATTATTTCAAACTGTAACTCTTCTGCTGTTCTTTCAAATAGAAGAGACTTGTATGGAAAGCTTCAGGTCATTTATGTCAATGGGAAAGCTCGCAAAAGCCAAACACTTATTGAGATAATTAGTTGATATTTCAACCCATTCATGATTTGAATACTAGCCAAAGCATAATCTGGTGGAATAACAAGTTTATAAACAAGATTGATAAGACTTGCTGATTATTCAACTTCCGGTCTCGCGTTGATTCTCCAATTTTTAACGATGCATCTTACTTCCAGGAAGCATATGTCAAAGCACTGGGGAGGGGATTCTCGGCCACACCATTCAAGACTTTTACTATCAGGTTCAAATCTTCTAGTAAATTCAGCTTGCAAGTTCCCAGGGATTCCTGTTCTGAGGTACGTCGTGGTGCTCTTCAATGCAGAATGAAAGGTAGAAAACTGCTATAATATTTATTATACCATGGGTGTGTACTGTACATGTGACAACCAGCCACATGCCGGGAGGCCTAGACGGTACAATCAACCTAAGGATATCCTAGGTGGAAAAATCAGGTCCATTGGATTACATTGATCACCCGATAAATAGACTTCTTTTTGGATCTTGCTTTTTTTTTTAAACAATAAAAAGAGCACGGTTTATCAAATGGTAGGATCATTGGTTAGTCTTTTGAGCTATGACACCTAAGTGGGGGTTGTCAATTGGATAGCCTAGATATAAAGTTTACAACCCTATGGTAGTATCAAGCTGTTTCTCTTCTAGTTACACAATTTTCTTCCATTTAACTAACCATTATAATTTCAGGCATTTGAAATAGTCTTAGAAGCTTTTGATAACCCTGAGTACCTCACTACCAATTGGCAATTTGCGCTCTTTGAACTGGCTAGTTCTCACTATGCTGCCATTTGCGTGGAAAAAGAGAAAATAATGGAAGGTGGGACTTGTCTTTTTCTTTTATACCATTTTTCAACTCGAAGACGTAGAGACACTCATTGTATTCTGTTAATTGCAGGCAAAGAGGATAACCTGCTGAAACTGAAAGTGTGGAAGACTATTCCATTTGTAGAAGATGAATTTGTTTCTGAAACCGATCATGTTGTAAACATCAGTGGTCTTACCTAGTGAGTGGACAAGGAGAGAGACCACCATTTTTACTGTGATGGGTTCTTCATCACTTAATGTAGTGGATGCGGAGAAGAGCCTATAAGAAGGGAAAACATATCTTGCAAAGAAACGTGTATTGCTATAAATTATTCAATATATTAATCTCCAAAACTCGATATTACATCCCCCCATGAGGTTCTAGCCGCATATTAACAGCCATTCCAAGTTTCACCAGGAATTGCTTCTTCCTCAAAGCATCTACTAGACAAATGATTGAAATAAAATCCATAAGGGAGTTAATATGCGGGGGTTCGTCCAATAAGCTGATCCCTTCCATGGAAAAAGAGATCTCATAGGACAAAAATCAACAAATCAGATTATCTAGCCATCCAATCTAAAAACCCTTTTCTGGATAATTGTGCACTTCTTTCTTTCCTGTAATGTCCAGACAACAGATCAATGGTGTGGTGAAATGGTATCATCCGATTGGGATATTTAGTCCAGCCTAAACTATCAGCGTCCTACTCTATTCTTACATCCAAATGTAGATCAGGTTGGGAGTGTTGGACAATCCAACAGTACAGGGAGTTGTCCATAACAGGTAGACCCTCACAAAAAAATCAGTCACTGACACTCTTTAAGCTCATGAAAAGTTGACATTGAAACATCTGGATAATCCAATTGAATCGCTATTTTAGGTCAAATTTTCATATAGACTATCTTTTTGTGATGGTGATCATCATGGGTAGGACAGCTCAAGGCATGGTTGGAATGCCCAACTTGATCTCTATGTGGGTCCTACCAGATATATAAGAATAAAGTGAAGCAGTCATACATTTATCCTAACATAAGAGCCCTATGATAGCATGTCATTTAGTGTCAAAAAAGAAAAAAAGAAGGGAGAAAAACACATCACAATATAACATGACAAATCAAACGGGGAAAATTTGCCATCCAATTCACGACTTCCATCGAAATCAATGAGCATTTATACGGTGAAACTGAAAGTCTAAGATCTCAAATCTTCTTCCACCTTTTTCCAATATGCTCTCAGTCAATGAGAAGTTCTCCCAACCGTGATTTAGGACCCAAAAAAAATGTTACAACTCCCTTTTCCTTCTAAGGAAGCTAAAGCCACAACGGATCTGCGACCAGCAGGGGGAGTGAAAGAAATCATGATCCCACATAAAAATAGAGTAAAAAATAAAAAGCCTCAATGATCCCACTGCTTAAGCTAAGCAACCGCTTGCATTGGAACTGATCTGTAGCATGCCCTCTTAGCTGCACGGACAATATCCTCGACCTGCACCCAGACCCAAAAATAAATAAACGAATGAATGAATAATATGAGGCTGGGAATTTCTTGGCTCATTATTGAATATGCTCATTCTAACGAGGAACTTAGTATGGATCTTACAACTGCATCTTTATACATGTGCAGCGGCTGTACAGGTCAGGATCCATAATTTCAAAGGGTTGTTCCACCAAGGAGGCTCCTAAACCAAAAACCGACCCAGTTGGATGATTATAACAATCAAACTTATATGGACCATTTTGTCATTTTCTGACTATCCAAAAGAATGTGGGCCGACTGGGCGGTTACAATCATCTGATAGGGGTATGTAGATCTCCTGAGTGGGAACCATTAAATGGACAGGTCCTGGCCTTGGTCATGCACCATGTACATCTATGTTATCTATAGACAGTAGTTTATGATCTATAGGACTCGGTACAGATTCCCAAGTGCACCAAATCATGCCTGAATATTGGAGCCCCATATGGAAGCAAAAAAAGTTCAGAGAAGAATTGACCTGTGGAACAGCCATTCTCTCGAGATTTGCTGCATAAGGCATGGGGACATCGGCTCCTGCTATCCTCTCCACTGCGGCATCAAGATACCCGAAGCTTTCCTCGATAACGGATGCACTGTTGGAAGAACCACAGAAAACTAAATATCAGTCATTGCACTGTTGCAATGACTACAATAAGAGATCAACAGGAATCGGTATATATCAGGGAAAAGAAAGTAAACCAGATCTCGGCTCCGACACCATGCTGAGGGAAGCCTTCTTCAACTGTCACCAGCCTGTTGGTTTTCCTGACAGAAGCATTAATAGTGGGTCTATCTAGTGGTCGAATCGAACGCAGATTTATAACCTATATGAACACAGATCAGTCATTATTGTCCTGAGAAGCTGAAACAAGAACTTTTTCAAACCGAGTCTTATGCAAAAGCAAAACTGAGTTGGGAATTTTCACATCTCTTCAAGTATCCATTTACCTCAGCACTGATTCCTTCCTTTGAAAGAATCTCTGCAGCCTGGATATTTACCCACGTGTTAGTTCCAGATGAAAAATATGTCTGAATGAAAATTAAATATTACATGTAGGCTAAGTATTCTTAAAAAATTAGACTAACAATGTCTCTCTTGTGTGTGTGTGTGTGTGTGTGTGTGTGGGGGGGGGGGGGGGGGGGGGGGTGGTGGTGGTGGTGTTCAAAATAGAACAACTTTGGTTTTATCATCACAAGAATATATGAAATAGCTCTAGAATTGAGCACAAGCTTCAGAGAATTAAAATTAAGGTATGGTATGCGAAACAATAGGTAAATCTATTCATCTTCATCTGTGTGAGAGACCTAGATAATGTCATCATCATAAGCCTTCTCCCAACTATATGTGGCTAGAAGACCTGAACAATGTCCTAGAGGGACATGCCTAAAATGGTGCAGGAAATAGAATCTGCTTCATGGAGGGGAACAACCCTAGTTATCCAATGAAAAACCTTGAGGTGATACACTTAAATCCCAGAGCCTATAACGCTCGTAAAAGTAAAACCCAAGCTCATGCCTCTTACCTCCTGTTATACTATCAAAACTAAGCACAATATAGACTATTAGAACTGTGGAAGCGTTACTGGACATTTTACATGGATGTTGCTATGTGCATCTGCTCATACGGAAGATCTTGTTGCTTCATTTGCTTAACTACGGTAGTTTCTTATGCATGTTGCATATAAGAAAAGGGAATTGATAGTAGTAAAAATAAAACATAGCTAATGTTGGTTGTTGTCTTGTTGATGTCAGCAATCTGATACAGTTCTCTCACAGTGCTAGAGACCTACACGTAAAGCACTTGGACAAGAATCCTATGAAAGGTTCTGAATCACTTCAGTCATGTATGACGCTCATGAAATTTTTTGTGGATGAGATCATTTTGATCCATAGCAATATTTTAAGCCATTATAGGTAGATATGCCAAGCTGGGAGATCTGCACACAGTAAGCTGTTTACGATGACAAAGCAGAGCCAGGACAGTGGCATGAATAATGACCATAATCCTTTTTTTGCAGTTCAAGGATAGTTACATATGCAAACCTTGCCATACTTCACGATGAGATCATTTGACACGTGCTTAAGACCATATTTACTAGCCAGGTACATAACAATCCCTATCTGATACAGTGGCTGTCTTTTAAATGACTTAGCTACCAATGCCATTTAGTGATGATATGCATCGGGAAGTAGTGCCATTTAGTGATGATATACATCAGGAAGTGGGAGCAAGAGCAAGAGGCAACATGAATTATAATAAAGGCCATTTAAAAGCTGAAGCGTCAAAGGATGACAAGACATGAATGAATGGTGCCCTAGGCAGAATCATTCAACTACATTATGCAAGAAGGATTGAACAGTTTGGAAAGCTTCTTCACATGGATAACATACCTTTGACAAGTGCTTCATTGTGACTTCTGAACACCACTTTATAAACCATTTATCTAGTTAACTATATTACATAACTAGTCTTGTGTAATAATTTTACTCAAAAAGCAGGTAAGGGAGAAAGAAGATAATTGGATGTGCACTTGGGCCATCAGTGTTGTGGGGTTAAGAGTCCACTGACCCCTAGGCATTTGAAGTATCAACACCATGAGTCACTCAGTCATTAAAGAGCGGCAGTGAAATCAATCTACATGTATTGTTGGAAGCCAATTGAATTAATTCATATATAATTGATAACTAAGCCTGCGACTTCCTCTAGTAAATTCCAATTAACTTAGATTCAAGCCAAAAGATGGAAAAATGGGTGCAGAACACAGCACAAGTTAATTTTGGTAACGGAATAAATTAGATAATAGATCCAAGTCATTCATGTATTACATCTGATACAGGAAGAGAGAATGGGAGACGAACCTGGAGAGCATAACCAACCATCTTTGAGAAAGCTGTGATAGTGACGTCCTTCCCTTCTCGCTCGATCTGTCAACAATAGACATGACAGGGAAAACATAAATATGCATCAACAGAGAACATGCCACAAATAGTTGGGGCAAGGCTTGGATGATGATGATGCTGAAGATTGTAAAGCAACAGTTTATAATCTCCATAAAACATACCTTAGCCTTCCCTATTGGAAGGCAAAAACTGGAATCAAGAGTTTCTGCCGAAACAGGGAAAGATTCACCATATCTGGAACACAGCATTCACAATGAAGTACCAAAGTTAACATTAATCAAGTTGGACTGCAAGTCTCACACATTAAAGCATAATGCATCGACCTACTTACAGCAACTCATTTTCAAGAAAAACAACAGGATCAGGGTCCCTAATAGCAGCCTTCAGCAGGCCACGGGCATCCTCTGATGAGTACGGGGCCAGTACTTTCAAACCGGGACAGGAACCATACCATGCTGCATAACACTGCATATGATCTCAAAGTAAGCATCATCGTAACATTAGGTCTAAACTAAAGTGATATTTTTAAATACAATTTGTCAATTTGTGGTTCAGAGGTAATAGCAACAGTACAGGTTAGCACTGAAGAAACCATTCCAAATCTTAAAACCACTGCAGGGATTGTAGTCCAATTAAAGATAAAAGAGATCTGACCAGGCCTGTATTTTTTATGCAGTTGAAACAGAGCAGTGACAAGCAAGTGACCAGTTCCAGATACAGCAAATGTGCAGCTGCTGGTGTCAAAGGGCTTTGAAGCCCAGTGGCACAGGCTTAAAGTGAGTAGCCAATCCTAACAACTGTGAGGATGTTATCTTCCTCTGAAGTCAGTTGCAGATTACACATTTCATGGTTTGCAGGATGAATCCAGTCCATGCTGAAATCACCTAAAAGACTTACCAAGAAAGTAAGCTTACCTAACAGCAGACTCCAGGTGGAAAAGGAAACTTTGTATACACTAAGAAAATGCCCCATACCTGGGAGTGCTGGGCGCCAACCCCAGCAGCAGCACCATTTGGCCCTCTAAAAACAATAGGTACAGATATCTGACCAGCAGACATGTAGTTTGATTTTGCAGCAGAATTAATGATGTGGTCAATTGCCTGCAACAACCCAAAATATCAGTTCACAGCTGAAATATTGAACAGGGGAGTTTGCATAAAAAAATTTGGCACAGAACAAGTCCAGAACTAAATTATTGCAATGAGAATACAGCCATTATTGGCTCAAAATATCAACTCTCATTGTACCGAGTGAAGTGCACATTTCATCGTGTATCACAATGTAACATACAAAGTCAGGGCTTCATGATTTAGTTACAGGTGTCAACCATATTAGTAGTCAATGCAGAGTTTATAAATATGAAAAATACACAGAGGAGAGTGAGTAAATTTTGCAATGCAGATATTATCCAGATGAAAACCACACAGGAAGAATAGATTCAAATTTTTTTATCAGGATTGTCCCAAACTACCCAGCAGCTCATTGCTGGTAATCTGCAATCCAGTCAGTACATGACCTGAAACTACAGTAGATATGAGAAAATTAAAGCATATCAACCAGCTCTTGTTAAAAATTCTAGGTAAGGAATTGATATAATCACATAAATATTTAACTAAGACTTCAATGCTGAATTGAATTACTAATATTATTAGCATAAAATAGATTAATTTACAAATCACAAATTGAAGTACTATTATAACCATAAAATACTTTAGTTTACAAACCACGCTTCTTACCCACACAATATATTGGTGTTGAGAATCAAATTTTTAAACCAGACTTGTGAAGCTTCTTGGTTGCCCATTGTGTTAGTAGCACAAGGGTCACACTTCTTTTAGGAAATACATAATGGAGACAAATCCATTGTGAAAATTTTCATCACCCACTGAATGATGGTAATGCATGCCTTTCAATTAGAGGAAATTGCTTCATAAACACAAAAAATTTGCAAATTCCAGATGTTAGGCAGAACAATAATTTCCATTTTAGATTCTGTTTATTCTATATGTCACAAGCCTTTAACATATTCTCTTTTTTTAGTTGGTGGGTAAGCTGGGGCGAAACCCATGACCTCATGGTTGCAGTGAATTATCAACCATTTGAGCTTGGGCTCAAGCCCACATTATGATAAAATTTCTGCTTGCCCAACATTTCCTAACCTTTTAGACATTTCCCACTTTATCTTTAAAATATAGATGCTTTTGTTCTGTAGTGCTATAATTTTCATTTCCTACTGTGGAAGCTGAAGTGTGTAATTAGAGATTACAAAACCTAACCTTCTAGATGTTTCCCACTTTATCGCTACATCATTTTGGTAAAATATCAGATGCCTTGGTCTTTTTAGATACCACAGATCTTGATCGTTTCAGAAAAATATAGACGTAATGTTATGAAAAGGGGTAGTAAATTCCTGTACAAAGAAATGACAGGTAGCCATTGGCATATTCATCATAGCAATTAACAGATTCAACACCACTGAAACAAAAATTCTGCAGAAAAATGCTTTAATATAGTTTTAACACAACTCTATGATTTTTAGTATAAAATTCTCGATGCAATTACAGGATAAGACTTCCACCACAGAGTAACAGGATAATACATCATAAGAACTCTAACCTGCATGGAGAAGTTAAACGTCATAAACTCTACAACAGGCCGAAGACCATAATAAGCAGCACCAACTCCAATTCCAGCAAAGCCAGCCTGCAAAAGATGTAAAAAATAAAAGCAGTGAGATTACAACTAGCACTGGAAGAGAAAAAATAAGCATCTTCGTGCCAGTTTAAGTATATCAACTGGCAAAGTTTGTAAATAAAAACATGACTACCTAGATTAACCATGGTCTTGTTGCCACAAAGGAACAACATATTCTCTATACAATAAGTATCGGAAATAACCTCTGTGATTGGAGTATCAAGAACCCTCTCAGGACCATACTTCTCCAATAGCCCTTTGGAAATCTACACAAAATGAAGGTGGAGATGCTAACTTTCAGAGGAGTAGAAGAAACAAATATACCTATATTTACTAAATATAAAAATGAGATTATAATTTCATCTCCATAACTATGTCTAACTAACCTTGTATGCACCCTGGTATTCGCCAACCTGCAATAGAAAGTCGGACATTTTTTTTATGATGAGCAATAGGAAGAGGAAAACATAAGAACAGCCAGAAGAAAGAACAAGGTTTGAAAAAATGTTCCTATTGTTTCTCCTTATTACCTCTTCACCCATCAAAAAAACTTTTGGATCAGCAGACATTTCCTCATCAAGTGCAGAGTTTAGAGCATCTCGCACTGTCATCTGTGACAAATTAGACTTCCAACAAGATTAGATCAAAGCATTATTGTAAAAAATATAAATACACATATAAATTCAAAGAAAGAAGGCATATGAATCCTTAACGTAATAACGACACTACCTCAAAATCTGCAAAGACCATTTTTTTTTGTAAAAGTGGTAACATATGAAAGAAACTCGGAAACCCTCTAAGTGTGGAATTATCATAGAATTCTCCTCAAAACTACAAATGGGCATTTCTTAGAAAACACTCCCCTCTTGAGTTAAGTAATAAATTTCTCCAGTACCATATATCACAAAGTTCTAGAGAAAGATGATCCAGTGTGAGCATCAAATTGCATAATATGATACAACCAAATCCACAATAATATCATACATAAAGTTTAAATGAATCCCATTATCCAATGGAGTATATTAAATCAGAATCAGACAGAGAAAAATAATAATAATGAAATGAGAAGGAAAAAAAACGCAATTAACAGAACCCACAAATACCTCTTTTGCTGCAGTTGAATAACTTCTTGGTGCAGAAACGGCAGGCCGAATCCTCTGCAAGGACGGACCTAGAATCTGAGGGAAATACAAAATGTGCTTTAAAAAAATCTACAGTTCAATCAAATCAAACATCTCAATTGAAATTCGGGTAGAAGATTGAAACATCGAAATATATGGAAAAGCAGAATCATTAAAAATAAATAAAAAAGTTCTACCGATGCAGGAAAGCCTCCGAAACCGACTTTTTGCCTTATAACTCCCCACATCTTTCCTTCTTTCCTCGAGATCGATCTAATCAATTAAAGAAAACGAAATTTCTGGAATCATTTCATCAAATTTCGAAAGCGTAAATCAAATCAAGAAAACTATGATCACTATCAGTATCAAGGGACTCCAATATAACGTTTCTAGTATTCGACGAAATTCGATTCAGAAACTGACGATTCGAGTACGGTTTTCGCTCAGCAATCGGAACACAAAGGATTCAACTAGAAAGAGAGAAGATTAAACACAAAGAAATCGTTACCAAACAGTAAGAAATAACAGACAACAAATTGGTGATATCTGCAGATCGAAACTACCAAATAAAAAATAAAGACGATCTCGGAGTATCGTAACAGTGAAAAGAAATCGAGAAGAAAAGAACACAAATGGTACAAAATAAAACCCAGATTTTGGAATCAGTCATGGAAACAGATCAGATAAAGGAGAATGCACCTGGTTGTTCGTATGATCGAAATCGACGAGTTTGGATGGGATTCGATTGCAGGGGAGAGGAGAGGAAAATTACGGTCGAATTAGTCGACACGAAGAGCGCCCCGATCTTTGCTTACAGATACTTATTTTCCTCTGCTACCCCTCTCTTTTTCTTATTTTACAATTACGGACTATGTATAGAAAACTGATGTCATAGGCTCGTTTGTACTATTAAAAAAATTGCCACCTTAATGTCAGCCTTTAGATTTAGAATCATAGACGACCTTTTATGATATCAGTACTTCTATATCCAGAAGGCGTCTCTAAGAGTTTGCCACGTGGGTCCATTACTGTTATGTGGCTTCATCTCTCTCGAGGAAATCTGCAATGACACTTGCAGTCAGCGATGCCGCTGACTACAGCCGATATGAGCCACGTGGCACATTCTTAAGAGGACACTGACCGTATGGATGTTTGGCCAGTCACTAGGTGGACCTACAAACCTCAAATCATCCTGATTAGTGATTTAAAATCTTTGGATCTTTCTACCCAAATAATGCTCAAATTCCTATGGTAAAATAATCAATCCAACGGTTCAAAATCACTGATCAGATTTATTTTTGGTTTGTAAGTCCACCTAGTGATTGGCCAAAGCCAAACATCCAATCAGTGTCCTCTTTAAAGAACGTGCCACGTGGCTCACATCATAGACCTTTAATGACATCAGTACTTCTATATCCATTACTGTTATGTGGGTCCATCTCTCTCTCTCTCTCTCTTTTCTTGATTAGCAACATATCCTCTGACCAACAAAAGAGAATCAAGGCCGTTGGACTGAGCCTCAGATCCCATCTTCAAGGAATCGTCTCGCAACAGGTAGTTGGTACACCAATCAAGCACTAGATATAAACATACCTAAAAAGCATGCGTGTGAAGTTTTGCGGACACAATCGTCATTTTCAGAAGGTGAAGGGCTACATTTGGGAATGTGATAAAAGACGAGTTATAGTTCGTCGAGAATCGCTGATTGGCGGTCAACTGCAGCAACCAAAGTGAGCCCATCAAAAACTCGGAGAGCCGTTCATTATTTTTCAAACTTATATTATAATAAAAATAACGAACAAGAATAAGATGGTGCTGGTGTGCGGTGTGCGGTGTGCGGCGTGCCCAACTACCGAGCCCGAGTTTTATGTTGGTTGAGACTTCAAAATTTTGAAGTCTCACTCCCAAAAATCCCATGTGGAACTCACATTAGGGCCCACTGATCTTACAGATGTTTGTTGCACCTCTTGATGGACCGACAAATCAAACATCGGTTTAATTTGTGATTTCTATCTGTTGGATTTAGTATTTTAATAGAGATATTTTTTGTCCGTTGGATTTGAGTATTTCTTTTGGATGCTAAAATATAACACTTAGAAAGCATCGATCATGCTGATTTTTTGTATGGAGGTCCGATGACGGTAGTCAAAAGACTCAAAATATCCATAAGGTCATTGGGCCCTAAACTGAGATCCACATTGGTTTTTTGGGAGAGGAAGAAACTCCAAATTTGGATGTCCTTGAAAACAGCGAATAATTTCTCCCAACAACCCTAAACGGACCAGGAATAGGATAGCGGGTCTAGGGAATGGAGTGCCATCTTTCGGTCTTTGGTCATTCGCGACAAACCCTTACCTAACAAACGAATAAAAAAGAACCAAGTGGAGTTGAGTTATTCGTGACTAGCTTATTCTAATATTTTGTTTGGTAAGATATTGCAAGGACTACTAAAGTGAGGCGACGACAAAAGTATCAAACTCTGATTTCTTTTATGAGTTGAGAATAAAAGGCACGTGGGAAGGAAAAATTTGTGCCCTCTTATGGCAAAAGACACGTTAGATGCATCTGACAATGATGAACGGACACGATTATATTGAGCTTCGTGTTTATTCAAGAATATCTGTAGAAAACATGTTCCAGTACAATTCGGATTTGTCATTAAAATTCGTTCAAAAAATTCGGCAAAAACAACTTTTTGTCTTGCGAAATGATTTGTCATATTCAATACTGAATAATTCAGAAAAATGCGTGAATTTTTCCAACCATTGAATAGGACGTTGTTGGGTTGTTGGGTTCGTTTTTTAACTAATTCATATGGTTCATGAATTATTAGTGAATAATTCCAGAATTTACTAACTAGGGGCAGAAGTAGCTCATTTTATTTATTGAACATTAAGATCAATGCCTATCTAAGTCGTGGTGCATGTAATGTACTGGTACTAGTCAATAAATGAAATAGATATCGATCCCCGTGACCCGCCAAATAGAAGACAAATAGTTTCAGTATGTGCTGGGCTTTGTCAATTCTAAGAGCAGGTTGATGGAGGACCTCCCCTTCCTCACCCTAGCCCTCCCTCCTACTTAATTAGTGGTCTACTAGGGGGAAAGCATGCTCTATTGCCAATACTCGTGGTAGGTTACTTTCTTCCAATCCTCTCTTGGTGGAGTCCTTTGCGCGCCTATCACACAGCTCTTACACTCTCACTGCGCTTGATTCATGATTCCCGTTATCTATATATCTAGAGAAATCACTACTTTCCTGAGCGTGCAACAGTAGCTTTGTTTGCATGACTTCACTCGGAGTATGAATGATTGGATTCGGTAGTTTTCATTGATTGGATTCGGTAGTTTTCATTGATTCTTCTTCAAAAAAGCTTTGTTCAATTGTTTTCTTTCTGAGTATGTAATTGGTACTCTACTCACCGTATACAAATTGGGGGCCAATGAAGCCCAACCCAAGTTGTAGACAACGCAAGCCCAACCCAGTCTGAACTCAAGTTTCAGGTGCTCGACATGAGCACGACCGATTGGACTTGAACCACTCAATCCAGTTAGTTTGGGTATAGGATTTGGAAAATGGCTTGTTTTCTTTATGGTTTCAACCAAGGTTTTAAAAATGGCCGTTATAACGGATTTGGACCTACCCCGTTACATTATGGTTCGTTAAAACGCCCAGAAAATAAGGGCCGTTATTTTCTATTATTTTTCCGTTATAACGAAAATAATGACCGTTATTTTCTGGAAAATTTTGTGAAAAAAACGGCCGTTATTTTCGTTTTTTTTCCATTATATTCCGTTATTTTCTATTTTTGAAATTTTAAAATTCAAAATTTGAATTTCAGCGCCATTTTTTCCGTTATTTTTCCATTTTTGCCCATGAGCGTTTTTTTTCGTTATAACGGAAAAAACGGTAACGCCCCCAGTCCGTTATACCATTGTAATAGTCCCCTTTAAACCTTGGTTTCAACCCTAATTGCTAAGTTTTGAGTACAACAGGAAAAGGTCAAGTATAATTTGGCTTATCATTCAAAAATCCATTCAATAATTCGGCAAAAAAAGCAAGAATAAAATAAATAGAAAATTTTTAAATAAAAATAAACTTTAATATATTTATAAAAAGAGGTACAAGTTTTCAAAATTTGTAAAAAAGATGACTAAGCGCCCTTTCAAAGGGCGTCTTGCCGTGCAGACTAAAATACCCTTGACAAATTCCGTTTTAAAGGGCGTTTGTCAGCGGTAGATACCCTTTGAAAGGGCGATTGTCAGGTTCAAACGCCCTTTCTGGCCCTGAGAATTTTCTAAACATCCATGCGATTAGTCGGCCCAAATGGAAGTGGTTGGTAACAAGAATTGTGTTTCCGCATGCCAAAAAGTTTCAGGTATACCTTGTTACATTAGGGAAGAAAAAAAATATAGATACATACCTGATCAGAGGGAGCAAGATTCGTCAAAGAAGGAGGGCGCGAGGAAAGGCAATGATCGGAGAAGAGGGAGACTGGAGATCGGAGGAGGCTTTATATTGCAAGCAGACGCCCTTCCAAAGGGCGTTTGAACAGAAAGGGTATTTCGGTTAACGACTGATAGACGCCCTTTGAAAGGGTGCTTAATTATCTCTTTTGCAAATTTTGAAAACTTGTATCTCTTTTTATAAATATATTAAAGTTTATTTTTGTTTAAAAAAATTCGTATAATAAATTTAAATTTGCTCTTAAAAAATGTTTTTTAAATAACCATTTGGAAATAGAATTCTCCAATTATTTGGTAGATCCCAATCTACATTCTCCTTTTGATTGAGGGCCGCGGTTATCATTATCAAATAACAACTATGAGCAAACACAGAAACCTTCATCATCAAAAAACAAAGCCGTTACACCAGCCCAGAAATAAAAAATAATCCACAATGGGCTTTCACTTTTAAATCTAAAAACTAGAACCAACCTCAAGACTGAGAAAAACATATGAATATAGCTAGAATTCCCAAGCAAAAAGCTTCAAAAGAGGAGGTGGTAGGTTTGAATCGGGAAGGCAGAGTTTCGAATTTTCGGGCAGAGAGATAACTGTGCCAACATTGGTGTTAGGGTTGGTGGCAGGCTGGCAACAACTGGTGATGATGCAAGGGATGGTTATATGAAAAGAAAGAGAAGGAGAAAATCGTATTTTTTGCTAATTTTGATAGACACGTCTGAGTTATCAACGGCCAAGTTTGGTCGAAGGGTTATTGCCATTTGAAAGTTCAGGGGGTAAGCAACTACAACTGGCATTTCCAGAAGCTGGCTGCAAAAGGGAATCTTTTCCATATTTGGAGATGAAAATACCCTTCATAGCAACTCTAGGAGCATCTCCAACCGTGCTCTATTTCTCCAAAATGGAGAGTTGGCACCCTCCAACCGTACTCTAAAAAGGGTCTCTATTTTAGAGACCTTATTTTGAGTCTCCAAATCTGGAGACCCCTGTGGGTCTGTAAAAGTGGTCTCAATTACTATTCAAGGAATAAAATTTCTACTTTAACTTTTTTCTATGTTATGTAAAATTTTAATTCAAGTTGTGTCTTGTACTTTTGAAAGAAAAATGTATTTTCAGAGATAAAAATGGAGATTGTGGTTGGAGTTCACACTGTAACCAAGGTGCTGTAAAAACACTTTATATTAAAAAATATTATTTTTCTGCTCCCAAATAGAGATCTCCGTTGGAGTTACACTAACACATCTCTATATCTTCAAATATAGAGATGTTCTAACTCCAACCCATCTTTATAACTGGCTCCAAATATGAAGTCAACCCCTATATCTCTATTTCTGACTTCAAATATGGAGATCTCTATTTTATGGCTTCAAATTTAGAGATCTGTTTTTTTGCTTTTCTGAATTTCCATCTGTATCATTTTACTATTTGAATAATTTAATTTATTTTATATCATTTTTAAAGTAACTTTTGACTCCAAAGATGCTTTTTTGGAGATGAGAGGGTTGGAGTTCAACACTTTTTGAAGGGATGGAGCTGATTGGAGTTGCTTAGTGTAGAACTCTAACACAATATACTTTTGAATAATGGGGGTAACACTAAATTACCCAAAATAAAAAGTAATTCTTGGGTGACGAAGCCCCTCGTCAACGTTTATGGCGGCCACAGTACGGCAGCGTGGTACTTTCTTAGAGACCATTGATTGTATGGATGTTTGTCCCATCCCTAGATGGACTTACAACTAAAAGTCTGCCTTATTAGTGATTTATAACTTTTGATTTTGAGTCTTTTCGTGGGTTAATTTTTAACCGTGGGCTTGAGCATTATTTGAGAGTACTTAGATCCAAAAATTATAGAGAACCAACCATGTTGATTTTTTGTAAGTAGGTTCACCTAGGGCTAGGAAAAAATCTATGATACGGACTCTGTATCAAAATTTTGATACCCTTCCGGCCCACTGGCCCCTTTAATGTTTGACCAACATCTTGGTGGACCCACACACCAAAAATCAGTGTGAAAAGAGATTCCTAGCTAGCCATTGGATTTTGATGCAGAAGTCTCATCAACGAACATCCATACTCTGAAAAAGTGCCACCTGGCTCAAGTTCGTCATAAACGTTGATGAGGGCCGCGGTCATCCAAGGATGCTTCTCATGTTTTTTGTCTGCAAGTTAATAAAAGTTAGATTCTCTCAACTGTGTCACGTTTTGGAAACGTTTGCATACTCGGGTTACCCAAACGTTTGCATACTAGTTTTCTCCCGACGCATTCCGATTCAGACATCGGGACGAAGGGCCCTCGCGACATAAGCTGGAAAGACGAAAAGTCTTGCTATCCCACGGATAACCGGACAAAAAATGGTGCGGCTGAGGCCATTGACTGTTGAGTTCGAGAAATCCACGCAGTTGTTGCTTTGTAGACTGTGGATCTCTTGAATCCAATGGTCAAGCCTCAAACCGCACATTTTTTTATTCGGTTATCCGTGGGATAGCATTTTCCGAAATGAATCCTTTATTCCTTTTACTTGACCTTCGTGGCTGATTGGTCCTCCCTTCTTTATTAAAAAAAAAAAAGGGTCGTGATGTAACAAGGTATACTGAGATCTTTTCATTTGCGGGAGTGGCATTTTTGGTAATCACCACTGCCATCTAGGCCCACCAACCGCATGGATGTTTAGCCCACCCTTTAAAAGACATTCATACAAAAAATCAGCTTGTTTAATGATTTTTAGCTGTTGGTTTTAGTACTCAAAAGATGGTTGTATTCAACGGCAATAAGAAAGCCTTAAATGGTGCTAAAAAGTGTTAAAATGTAATGGTTATAAATTACCAATCAACGTGATTTTTGGTATGTATATCCACCAAGGGGTGAGATAGACATCATTTTCGGCTAATATTCATTCCCAAAAGAAAAAGAAAGACCAATCAGTGAAACCCAAAAGAAGAGTAAAACTTCTATCACAGCGTTCTGACAGATGCTTCTGTCACAATGAATATCACAGGACATGTGGCAAACTCTTAGTGGACACTGACCGTATGGATGTTTGGCCAGTCTCTCAGTAGACCTCTAAACCAAAAATCAGACTGATTAGTGATTTACAACCTTTGGATATTTACACCCAAATAACGCTCAATAATTCTCGAATTTGTACCGTTAAAATTAACCCATGAAAATTACTTCAATCGAATCGCTTCGAAATCACTTATCAGGCTGATTTTTGGTTTAGACTTTAGAAGTCCACTGAGGGACTGGCCAAACATCCATACGGTCAGAGTCCACTAAGAGTATGCCACGTGTCATATGATTTTAATTGTGGCAGAGGCATCTGCCAGAACTCTGTGATAGAAGTTTTTCTCCCAAAAGAAAAAGGCCAGATCAATCAGCGTCAATAGTCAGAGAAGTGGAGTAAAACTTTGATGACAGACCCTGTCATGCTGACAAGGCGCAATATGAGCAACGTGGCACACTCTTAGAGGATTTTGACCGTATGGATGTTTGGCCAATCCCTAGGTGGACCTACAAACCAAAAATCAGAATGATTAGTGATTTCAAACCTTTGGATCTTTTTACCTCAAATAATGGTCAATATTGCTAAAAATTCCCACGGTTAAAATCAACCCATGAAAATAATTCCAATCCAACACCTAGACATCACTAATCGGACTGATTTTTGGTTTGTACGTCCACCTAGGGATTGGCCAAACATCCGTACGGTCAGTCCTCTTAGAGTCTTTACTCAAACCACGTGTCTCGTATATCAGCCTCGATGACAGGGTCCTGTCATCAAAGTTTTATCACACAAACAGTGAGTCTTCTTCATGCACTGCGTCCGTACAAAGGCAAAGAAAAAGTTTCGAACTTGTCTTCTTTATTCCAACTTATGTTCCTACTTCCTTTTGCCTTTCGCTGTATGTTTTCCTTGGCCTGCAAGATTTCCTTCTTCCATAAGTTTTCTCAGTTTTTTTCTGCAACTCTACCGCACTTATAAGAGTCTTTACTCACCGAATCCGAAGCAGATTATTCTCGATAACTGAGCTTGAAAAGACGCATTTCAGGTTTTTCATCTAACACTCTCTTCAGTCTTACCTCTCTCACAGTCTCACTCTGTAGTCTGTAGACTCTGTACATCGCTCTCACAGTTTCTGCTGTGGTCTCTGTAACTCTCAGAAAGACTTATTCATGGCGACGCCGAAAGAACACGTTGAGGAGATAAGGAAATCGAAGTTTTCGATCGGTAGAGAACCGAATCCTCTCAGAGAGGATCTACACCAGTCCGTTAAGAATCTTTCCGCCGAGCTCTATGCCAAAGATGTTCATTTCCTCATGGAGCTCATTCAGGTTTTCTTTTTTTCTTTTTCATATTTCCTTCTCCTCTAGTCTTTATAGTTGGTTTTGCAGAATGAAGCGGTCAAATATTTAAGTTTTGAATTAGAAACGGAAAATTGCAGAAAAGAAAACCAACTTCAATTTATTTACAAAAAAGAATACAAGTTTTCGCAAATCCCAAAAAAGAAAACGAAACGCTCTTTAAAAGGGCGTTTCATGACGTGGCACATGTTTATTAAAAAAAGCTCTTTAAAAGGGCGTTTTTCTGACAAACGCCCTTTTAAAGGGCGTTTTTCAGTAATAAATGCATTTTTGAAAAACGTCACGTCTGTTAGTGTCAGTCCGACATCTGACAACCTGACCGACGTTATTTTAAATGACGTTTTTTGATACCCCAAATTTTACGCCCATTTTGGCGTACCCAGAAGATGAATCAATGGCTGATTTTTGGTGAGGATGATCGCTACGGTGAGGAGATCATCCTCACAAAAATTCAGATCATTCCGATATTCGTAGATTGGTTTAGAAGTTAAGGAATTATGGGACATTTTTTTAAAATTTCTCAAGAATAAACGCCTTTTAAAAGGGCGTTTGTCAGACGTGTCAGCCATTAGTCATTCGTTAGTCAGTCGACGACAAAGGGCGTTTCGTTTTCTTTTTTGGGATTTGCGAAGAGTTGTATTCTTTTTTGTAAATAAATTAAAGTTTATTTTCTTTTCTGCAATTTTCCGAATTAGAAATGTGATTTCAAATTGGGTAAAAATACAATTTCGCTGCATTGTAGAGGATGTTGGTACCAGACATCAATTCGGATGGATCGTTCAGTTTGAACCATCGAATGCATGGGCCAAAACCTTGTCTGGTCAAAATGAAACAAAATTGTTGCTCGCGAAAAAAAGGTCCATGCATTAGAGGGTTATGATCATCTTATCAGTATAATCTCTCGGATTCTGGTCCTTCTAAGCTATAACTTATGATCTGAACGATCCGAATTGATGGTAAGTTAGTGGGCCATGTAGATTGTTAGTGTTACACCAGAAGCATCACTGTCTGATCATGGTCTATGAGTTGGGTCATCAAACCAGTTCATTTTTTTTTTTTTTACTTTATTTTAATGATCGGGTTTCTTGATTTTGCAGAATGCGGAGGACAACCAGTACTTGGAAGGTGTGAAACCGTCGCTGGAGTTTATCGTAACGTCTCGGGACATAACAGGTACTGGAGCTGCCGCGACTCTTCTGGTTTTCAACAACGAGAAGGGTTTCTCTCCTCAAAATATCGAATCTATCTGCGGTGTTGGACGGTCCACAAAGAAAGGCCAAAGGCAACGCGGTTACATCGGAGAGAAAGGTAAAAATTTTCCGTTAACAGTAAACACTCGATTCTGTTATTTGGAAAAGAAATTCTCTTTCTTGATGAATAAATCTTTGATGATGACGGACGTATCAACGGTTATGACGAACCGCAGTATGAGCCACGTGGTGCACTCTTAGAGATCACTGACCGTATGGATATTTAGCCCATCCTTTGGTGGACATACAAACCAAAAATTAGCCTGATTAGTGATTTCTCTAACAGTTGGATTGGAATCGTTTTCATGATGATTTTTAACCGTGGGATTCGATCATTATTTGGGGTATTCAGATCAAAAGGTTTGAAACCCCTAAGAAGGCTGACTTTTGGTATATAGGTACACGTAGGGATGGGCCAAACATCCATTCGATCAGTGACCTTTAATGGTCTGCCACGTGGCTCGTACTATGGTCCCTCATCAGCGTTGATGGCGAAAATCTATCGTCAAAGATCAACTCTTAGGTTGGATGATAATGGTTCCTCGAGTTACTTTAATCAAATTCTCTAGGGTGTGCTCTTTACAAGATCTTCGGAGTTTCTGCACCGTCTGATACACCTTAAACAAGGTGTATCTGACGGTGAAGAGTCGTCATTGGGCACTTTTGCTCAACACATCTATCAAAGGTGGACTAATATCTTTGTGTTACTTTGACCGCTTGGAGGAAAAAATTTGGGAAAATTACCTCCAGGCCATAAGTTTAAATTTAGGGCCCAAAGCAACCACCTCTTCGTTAGTGTGTCCAAAAAGAGCTATCTTTTTTGAAATATGGACTTAAAACTCCAATCAGCCTATTTTGTTTTTTATTAGGGTAATCTTTTTTAATTTGGGTAATTTAGTACTACCCCTCTTTTTGCAAAACTAATCGGTAGTACACCAGGCTGTGAGTGAAGCCGATTACAGCCCACGATACGAGCCACGTATCATTCTTAGTGGACACTGACAGTCCATATGGATGTTTGGCCAATGACTAGGTGGACCTACAAACCAAAAATAAACCTAATCAGTGATTTATAGGCATTGGATTGAAGTTATTTTTATGTGTTGAATTTAGCTGTATGAATTTTAGTGTTATGTTTGTACAAATATCCAAAGGTTGTAAATCATTAATCAGGATACTTTTTGGTTTGCAATCTCTCCTTGTTTAATTTCTTTAGTTACTCTCCTTTTCTTTTTATTTTCTTTTAATTAAAATCCACTAAGCTTAGGTCTCTACCTGCATATGAAGGTAAAATAGGAATAAATTTTTAAAAGTTGCTCAAAATAGGTTGATTGGGGTTTTAAGTCCATATTTCTAAAAAGACAGTACTTTTTGGACCCAATAATGAAAAGGTGGTTGCTTTGGGCCGTAAGTTTAAACTTGTGGCCCTGGAGGTAATTTTTCCAAAAAATTTCCCCATCCACTACTTCACACAAATGGCACACAAAACAAGGGCCTTGAATCAATACATCGAGAGGTGAGTCAATACCACTCTTTTGGGCCCACAGACTCTGAATGTTTGGTCCGTTTCTTCAGGACCTACACACTAAAAATCAATATGATTGGTGATTTATAGCCGTTGGATTTGAGCAATTGTTTATCATGGGCCCTCATGAACATGCTTCCAAGCCCATGATAAAAAATGCACAAATCCAATGGGTAGAAATCATAAATAAGGCTGATTTTTTATGTGTCAGTCCACCAAGGGATTGGCCAAATATTCATATGATCTGCGGGCCCGAAAGAGCGTGACATGTGGCATTTTGGGTGAGTTCGATTGATAGAAAATCGAATTCGGTAAACTAGGTTTTTTTTTTCAAAATAATCTCCTCTCAGATCGTATGATCCCATTCCACATGTATTGACGGACAGCCCTTGATTTACGTGACACCCATCTCGGTCCAGTAATGGATTGAGGCAAATTATAATTGTTAGTCCCAAACCAAAAAGAAACTGGTCCCATACTGATCTTCGGTTTTAGGGCCATTAGTATTATGGGTTGGAGTTTTTCTGAGATGAATTAAAACTTTTTGGGCCAACCATTGATAATAGAAAGACCATATTATTATATTTATGAGTTTGTTACATGTGTGTTCACCTGTTTAAAACGGATTGTAATGGCCAGGGGCAAAAATGGAAAAAAATGGCACTGAAATTCAAATTTTCAAATTTCAAAAATGAAAAAAAGGGGATTTAACGGCCGTTTTTTCTACAAAAATTTCCAGAATTTAATGGATTTTAACAGCCGTTAACACGAAAAAATGGTCGTTAAACTCAAAGCGTCAAAATGAGTTTTAACCGTTTTTAACGTAACGGGCTTGGGGCGTTACCATTTAAACGGGGTTTTAAAAACGGCCGTTTAAACGGTAACGCCCCAAGCCTGTTTCCGTTAAAACCGTTTAAACACGTTTTATCGGTTTTGAATAAAACGGCCGTTTTTTTATTTATTTTAACAGCCTTTATTTTAACGGCCATTAAAAGCGTTTGAATGGCCGTTAAAATTGTTTAAACAGCCATTTAATTCTGAAAATTTTTGTGAAAAAACGGCCGTTAAATCTGTTTAATTCTGTTAAATTCTATTTTTTTTTAAATTTTCAAATTTCAAAATTTGAATTTCAGCGCTATTTTTTCTGTTAAAACCGTTAAAATCCATTTAATTCCATTAAATTTCATTTTTACCCCTGGCCGTTTCAATCCGTTTTAACGGTAACGCCCCAAGCCCGTTTCCGTTAAAACTGTTTAAACACGTTTTATTGGTTTTGAATAAAACGGCCATGTTTTTTTAACGGCCGTTAAAAGTGTTTAAATGGCCGTTAAAATCGTTTAAACAACCATTTAATTCTGAAAATTTTGTGAAAAAAAATGGCCGTTAAATCCGTTTAATTTCCATTAAATTCTATTTTTTTTTATTTTTAAAATTTAAAATTTGAATTTCAGCGCCATTTTTTCCGTTAAAACCGTTAAAATCCATTTAATTCCGTTAAATTCTATTTTTTTTCCATTTTTGCCCCTGGCCGTTTCAATCCGTTTTAACGGCCGTTTAAATGGTTTAAACTGTAACTCCCCCAGTCCGCTTAACCGTTAAAACGGCCTCCTTTAAATCTTGTTTAAAACCATGCATAAAACAGCAAACGGATAGTGGGAAAGAGCAAGAGAGCATAGATGGGATAAAAATGAAAAAAAAATGAGAGATAGGAGCACGCCACCTGATCGAGTAAAAGAACGCCGGTGACCCAATCACTACTCTTTTGATTTTGACAATGATGTGTAGAGCAATAGAACATAACAAGTGACCATACTGCTCATCATGCTTACTGGTTCAAGTCTCCATGAAATCAACACTGTGTTGATGCATCCTCCCTTTGTATCTTGATGAATTAATTATCTTCATTTGAGTGATCGCCATTATTCTCCACCTAAAACCAAACATAATCTTCTTGCCAGAATAGTGTTGAAATCATGACCCAAATTTCATCACCCGTGTTCCATTTTTGTCTATCAATAAGATCATTTCGGTGTTGCAATGGAAGATAGAAATTTATATGTCATCTCTAATAACTATTAGGGATCAGATTAAATAGAGAGAATCCTTTACTGTCTCGATATTTTGGATTAGTTTAAGCATGCTTTTAATGGCTTCTATGGGAATTTACATCTCTGGCGATCTGCAGGAATCGGGTTCAAGAGTGTATTTTTGATCACGGCTCAGCCTTACATCTTCAGTAATGGGTACCAGATAAAGTTTTCTGAAGAGCCATGTCCGCACTGCAATATTGGATACATTGTTCCTGAATGGATCGAGGAGAACCCCACTCTTGCAGACATACAACAAATATATGGTGCTGCTAATGCTCTTCCAACCACAACCATTGTCCTTCCTCTGAAGCCCGATAAGGTGGGACCTGTGAAGCAGCAACTCTCAAGCATACACCCTGAAATTCTGTTGTTCCTTTCGAAGATCAAGCGGCTTTTGGTCAGGGAAGATAACAACGATCCCACGCTAAATACTGTCAGTGCAATCTCTATTTCAAGTGAGACTGACTTCATTACGAGGAAGAACATGGATGCTGAGTCTTATACAATTCATCTCTCAGCTGAAGAAAGCAATGAGGAAAGCGAGAGAGAATGCAGCTACTACATGTGGAGGCAGAAATTTAATGTTAAGCAGGAAAACAAAGTAGAAAGGAGGATGGAAGTCGATGAATGGATGATCACTCTAGCATTTCCCAATGGGAACCGTCTCAATAGAGGGATGAACTCACCTGGGCTTTATGCGTTTCTGCCTACCGAGATGGTTACAAACTTCCCCTTCATTATTCAGGCAGATTTTGTTCTGGCATCATCGAGGGAAACAATCCTCCTGGACAACAAGTGGAATCAGGGGATTCTAGATTGTGTGCCGTCGGCATTTGTGAATGCCTTCATCTCTCTAGTGAAAGGAACAGTAGCTGCACCTGTATCTACTCTCCCCCGTATGTTCGAGTTCTTACCAGTGAACAGCTCATCCTATACAAAGTTGAACACTGTGAGGAATTCAATCAAACAGATACTTATCGAGGAAAACATTGTACCTTGTGAGTCATTCATGGAGCAGAAATTCTTCTATAAGCCCAGCGAAGTAGGTAGGATAATGCCTGGTTTCTGGAGTATCTTGATTGAAGCAAGGGAGCAAGGAGTGAGCTTGCACAATTTGTCATCCCATGGAAAGTACGCTCTGAATTCAGCATTTGATAAGGAAGAGTATGATGATGTTTTGAATTTCTTGGGAGTGAGACCCATGGATAATGAATGGTATGCAAAGTGCATCCAGAGTTCTAATCTGGTATTGGGAGTTTCGGAGGATGTTTACATGGGCCTTCTCTTCTTTCTCGCTGATAATTGGAGGTCCTGTTTCCAGAGAACAAATATGAATAACATACCCCTGCTGAAATATGTGGGTGAAGATGGCAATGTGTCTTTATGGAGTGTAAATGATAGCAAGAGGATCTGTCTATCATATGAGGCTAGTCACATCTCGTGGCTGATTGGTTGGAACCAGGAATTCAGATGTGCAGCAGATCGGTTCTTCATGCCAAAATCCACACAGGAGGCTATGCAATTATTTTCTAAGAGGGAGACGATATGGGAATGGCTCAAAGAGCATGTGGAAGTTTGTTTTGTGAAAGTGCATGACTATGCCGTTCTTCTTGTTAATTCACTCAACAATGACAGAAGGCTTGTCATTGCTTTTTCTCACTTCTTATATCACTCACTCTTGCAGGATTATTTATCTTTCCGGGAAATTGATCAATTGTGTAAAAAGATGCCCCTCGTTGATAACTATGGTTGTGTGACTAGGCAAAGAAGTGGGGTTCTTGTTCCTGCTAATGGAAGTAAGTGGGTAGGATTGATTGGTTCAAATCCTTGGAGAGGAAAAAACTACATTGAATTAGGGGAAGACTACTTGCGTGCTGGCCATTTTGCAGATGTATATACATTCGAGAGGCAGCTCTTGAAGTTTATGATAATTCATGCTGGAGCTTCGGATATCCCCGATCTCTGTCCTCCCGATGATGCATTTCCTACTGTGTCATCTCCGTTGACCAAGGAAAACGCATTTCTCCTACTAGACTGGATTCGGAGTATGAAATACAAGGGGACCGTAATGTATGAGAACTTCTTGAGATGCATCAAGGAGGGAAGTTGGCTGAGGACTCATGTGGGAGCCTCTGTGGGCTACAGGCCTCCGTCAAAATCATTCCAACTTACCCCAGTATGGGGAAATCTCCTGCAGAACGGGGCTGTGCTGGTTGATATTCCTTTGATCGATCAGCAATTCTATGGGAATGAAATCAGTGACTACAAGGAAGAGCTAAAAACAATAGGAGTGATGTTTGAATTTGGGGAAGCATGCGAATTCATTGGGAAGCATCTCATGAGTCTGGCAGCTAACTCCAATTTAACCAGGGCCAACGTGTTTTCGATTCTAAATTTCATCAAATTTTTGAGGGAGAAGTACTTGCCTCCCGAAGATTTCATCAATAGTATCAAAGAGGGGAGATGGTTAAGGACACACCTTGGTGACAGGTCTCCAGTTGGATCCATCTTGTATGATTCGGAATGGAAAGCTGCCTCACAAATCAGTAAGCTTCCCTTCATTGATCAAGACTATTATGGTGAGGAAATCGGTAAGTTCAGGGAGGAGCTACAGTTACTGGGGGTGGTTGTTGGCTTCAACCAGAATTACCAGCTTGTGGCTGACTACTTCAGAATGCCAGCATCCTTAACTTCTTTGACGACTGATGCGGCTCTTATGATATTGGAATGCATTCGGCAATCAAGATCCTCTGAGCAAATTGTTAGAATACTTAAAAATCAGAAATGGTTAAGGACAGATCTTGGTTGTAAGCCTCCAAGCGAATGTTTTCTGTTCAATTCCGAATGGGGATGCCTTCTGCAGGTCTTCAATGGCTTCCCGTTGATCGATGAAAAAGTCTATGGGAGCAATGTCTTCGCATACAAAAATGAGTTGAAAGAACTAGGGGTGGTGGTGGACTTTGACGAAGCGGCCAAGGTATTTGCTCGTTGTTTTAAATCTTCCATTGGAAAAGAAAATGTACTTTTGTTTCTGGCATGTTGCAGACAGCTTAAGGGAACGAACCATCGATTCCCAACAGAGCTTATGAAGTGCATCCGTGAGGAGAAATGGTTGCGGACTCGTCTTGGTGAAAGATCCCCGAAGGAGTCTATTCTGTTTGATCCAGATTGGGAATTCATCTCTCCAATTGCATTGCTTCCATTCATTGATGATAGTGACAACTACTATGGCAAGGGCATCCGAGACTACAAAGATGAGCTGAAGGCATTGGGAGTTGTAGTTGAATTCAAGGAGGGATCAAATTTTGTGGCTGCTGGTCTTTACATTCCCCAAGATGCAAGCAATGTTACTCCTGCCAATGTGCGTTCGCTGCTGGAATGCATCCGAAATTTGCAGCAAGAGAGGAATGGCTCCTTGCCCGAGGAGTTCTTGAAACGAATCAGTAAAAGATGGTTGAAGACCCATATGGGTTACAGCGCTCCAGGAGAGTGTTTGCTGTTTGATTCCAAGTGGGGATCATTCTTACAACGTGAGGATGGACCTTTTATTGATGACAATTTTTATGGCTTCGATATTACATCCTACAGAAAAGAACTTGATGCAATTGGAGTTACTGTGGATGTTAAAAGTGGTTGCCCGTTGCTTGCCCATCACCTTGGATCCCATTCTCAGTCCTCCGTTATAGATCGAATCTACAAGTACTTGAAAGAATTCAATTGGGAGCCTGAAAATAAAGCTGCTAGCTGGATCTGGATCCCAAATGGAAGCGACAAGGGAGAGTGGGTCAGCCCTGAAGAATGTGTTATTCATGACAAGGATAATCTCTTCGGCTTGCAGTTGAATGTTTTGGAGAAACACTACGAGAAGAAACTGCTAAGCTTCTTCTCCATGGCTATGGGGGTAAGGCACAATCCTTCCATTGATGACTACTGCAAGCTTTGGAAGGATTGGGAAAATTCAGGACACCAGTTGACAACCTCTGAGTGTTGTTCGTTCTGGGTATATGTAGTGAAGCAGTGGAATTTAAAGACAGAGAAGCTTCTTGCTGACAACTTGGTGAAGCTGCCAGTGAACACTGCCCCAGACGGAATTCTGTTGACCAACAAACGAGATATCTTCATTCCAGATGATTTGCAGCTAAAGGACCTGTTCGAGAGGGCTTCTTCAGACTCGATATTTGTTTGGCATCCTCAGCCAAGTTTGCCTTCTGTGCCTCGGAGTAAACTGCATGAAATCTACAGTAGTATTGGGGTCCGGACCATTTCCGAATCCGTACAGAAGGATGAATCCTCCGTACCGGATGGCATCAAACTCAAGCAGGTCAATCCAAGAGAAATGCTGATTCAGAAAGAGCTGATTAGACTTGTACTCGGATTCCTTGCAGATCCTTCTCTGGAAATGGATGCTGAGAAGAGGCATCAGACGGTCAATTATCTTATTGATCTCATAGTCTTTGAGACTGATCAACCCATTACAGTAAGTTACAGCTTATCACTGTCTTCAGGGAAGAATGTCAACGTAAAGGCGAGCCGAATGATTCGTTGGGAGAGAGAGAATTCAAAGCTGTACACTCAGAAGATAGACAGATCCTGTGGACATAAAGCCAACATCGAATTTGCAACGTATTTCTCTCAAGTAATAGCGGAGGGACTGTTATGGGAGAAAGCAGATGAGATTGGTGAACTGACCGAGCTTATCAAGTTGGGTTGGCTATTGGAATTTGAAGAGGAAGCGATCGGGTTCTTAATGAGGACGAAAAATCTGCAACTTTTTATGGAAGATGAGGAGTTCCTGAAATCAGCGTTCTCATCTGGCTAGCCATCTACACTTTTGGTGGGTTGATGAAATGTGTCTATAGTACTGTTTTTATTTTGTTGTTGCTTTAATAGTCTCTAGTGTGTTTTGGGTTATTTCGTTTGAATTATGAAGTATGTTCTGTAAATGTGTCTATGTTTCGAGTAATTGGCTTGTTTACAGCAGGGCTTGATCGCATTTTTTTCCATATTTGAAATGTGTTTTGTTTTTGTTTGGCGTAATCGATTGCATTGTAATTGGCTTCTCCTGATGGGAAAAATTTTAGATGTAGGCCCTGCTTTGTTTCATGTCTGTAGTTTGCAGGAAAATGTTTGTATACAAACATTTGATTGTTGGGAAAATATTCGTATGGTTGGGGAGGGTAGAGCTGTTGGGGATACCACGGGGGATGAGAGTCATTTGCCTATTGTTTGCAGCTGTTTGCGGCTACTTTTTTGGCTGCAAACATTAAACTACTTTTTGGCAAAAAATGATGGGTTCTAATGCAAATATTTGTTGGTTGTTGCGGCCGTAGAGGTCTCCCAATGCAGTCGATTGAGAGTGACTCTAATGACCCCACATAGCTCATTGTTTTGGGAGGACGACTGCATGGATGTTGAGCCCACCCTTTGGTGAATATACACACTGAAACTCAGCTCGATGGATGATTTATAGCCGTTGATTTAATACCCAAAAAGCATGCTTGAATCTAATGGCTAAAATCAATCCTAAAAAGTGCTGATGTACTTGGAGACCATTGCAGAGCTTTCGTTTGGATTCTAATGCACGAGGAATTGCATTAGATGGAGTATCAACTAGAAAAATGCCGCTTAGAGAGTTGATGCAGAATTTTGTATCAAAAGTTTGATATAGAAATCCCTTAAAATGCCACATGGCACGCTGTTTCGGGCCCTTTTCAATATCTGGCTCACCCCTTGGTAGACAGACAAATTAAAAAAACAGATTACTGATTTTCTAGCTGTTGGATATCAGTATTTTTAATCGTGGGCTTAGAACCCATTTATGGGCTTGCTTATTTTTAATATGATCCTATCTATTATCTATTTTCTATACTAAAGCTCGACCCTGCTGAGGTGGTGCTTTCTCCAGCTTTTTAGTTTATCACAAAAACACCCCTGCACAAAACATCTCTCTTTCCAAGCCCGTCACTCTCCCTCTCTTTAATTTCTTCATTAATTCTCAAATTCTCTCACATCTCTTTCCAATCTTACGACTCCCCATCTCCTTATTTCATTCATTAATTCCTAAATTTACAACCGATGCATTAAGAAATATATTTTGGTTCGTTTCCAAAATTAATGTATTAATTATGACCGTTCTCTCTTCCTAAACGATGCATAAGAAAACCAATGTGATTTGTTTCCATAACCGATGCATTAAGAAATACATTTTGGTTTGTTTCCAAAACAGATGCATTAATTATGACCGTTCTCTCTTCGTAATCGATGCATAAGAAAACTAATATGGTTTGTTTTCATAGTTGATGCATTAGAAAATCTAAAGGTTTTCATACGCAAAGGTATTCTGATTTTTAGAATTCCATTTTGGTTGCTTTCCATAACCGCATCATTAATAAATATAATTAAAATTTTCATATGGAAATGTAACCTGCATATGAAAATCCCCGTGCCTTTCCCTCTCCCTCTATCTTAAAATATTTAAATCTCTCACTTTTTATTTCTATTGATGAGTTCCATTTTTTAGGCAACTCAAATGGTTTCCCGTCAATCTTTTATTTCTCTTTTTCATTAAAAAACATATATATTTTTTTTTCCAATTGAATATATTGATTATGTAGAAATTTTTTAGAGAAAAAATATATTCTGATATGGCTATAGTTTTTTAGGTTTATTGAACCTCTTGAGACTTAAACATTTGATTTGTTGAAATCATAAATAACCAATCTCTACAATAATCCCATGTCAGCAGTTCAACGCGACTGTAAAAAGGTAAATATTATGGATGCCATTCGAAATCCTGATGAAAAAAGGTGTGAGAGATCTCCTACTACAAGAAGCAACTAGCAGCAGGTATGCATACTTTTCTTTTTCTTTTTCCTCTTCTTTATTCATATTTTTTCCCTAAGGAGAAGTGAGGTCAGACCAAAAGCATGAAAATGGTGTTTGAGACATGCCCGCCATGTGTTTACGTGTTTTTTTTAATTTGTTTTGAAATGTTTTTAGACATTTTTTTTCAACACTTCGTTCGCACACATCTCAATTGTCACCCGTTTGGAAACAATGTTTGTAAGAATAGGGGATGTGATGATGCAAAGCTTTGGCTACATGCATATACAATATTCTAGATCTATTTTAGAAGAGGGGAGCGTACTACAGTTATTTGGAGGAGCGAAGATCACCAACGAAGATGACCCATCTTCAAATGAAATGAAGAGGATGATCAAAGCCATTGATTCAGTCGAAGGCCGAGTTTGCATGGAGTTGCTCGATTTATTCGGAGAGCGAGTAATCATTAAATGAGGAAGCCGTCGATGCATGCTTGGTAAAAGAAATGGCATGTTAGCCACCACTACAAATGTCCCTACGATAAGAATTTTGGTTGGCATTCTTCAGGTTCCAGCATAAAAATCAGCTTGATTTGTGATCTTTATCAATTGAATCTAGAACTCAAAAAGAAGAAATTCAATATAAAGATGTCACCAAATGAAAATGCTCGAATCCTACAGCTAGCTCGAGATCACCAATTAGGCTGATTTGTGGTGTGTTGGTCTATCAATAGGTGGACCAATCATTCATGAGTTAATGTTGTAGACCATTATATACAAAATTATATAGAATTATAATTTTATATGTATCAATTATATAACCATATTTTAATCATATCCTAACGCTCTATCCTATTATAGACCATTAATGGTCATCTAGAAGCGCAATAGCGTGATATAAGTGGCATAGGTGGCGGGTCTCACAAGTCGCAAGTATCATGATCTAAAGCAAGAGCGATGAGCCATGTGATAAGATCACGATTATTGAATTTATAACATGTATAACTTTTTTTTCACACAACTTCATATTTTATAAGGGTATATATTTCGGTCATAGTAAATTCATTTAAATAAAAGTAGATATGTGACCAAATTGAATGGTTTAAACGCTAAATGTTGATTTTGGTTTAGCTAGCCAGTACAAATGGAATTAATGATTGAAAGTGGTTAATTTTTTAATAAAATTCTGGGTTAATGTTCACTCATATCAATTGAATTAGCCAGTCCGATATGGTTCTCAAACATTGATTTTTATCATTGCCAGCATAGACCTCTACTCAGCAAATGCACTTTATACATCATAAATAATTCTGCTGCAAATCCTAAAATAACTCACAGAGGGGATTGGTTAACAAAAGAGTCTCAAGTGATTTCACATTTTTAATAAAACATGATTCACTCTAGATTCCTACATCACAAAAATCTAATGAATATAACTATTCTCACAAGAATTTCTTATATTGATTTAATTTATATTATTTTTTATTTTTGTATTTCCCTGCTTAACAAAATAAGACATTGTTATTTATGCTCGTGCTTTAGCACGGGTATTGATTACTAGTTAAGGGTAAAATAGGTTGGGGTCGGGCTCCAGTTACGGCCTTAAAATGACAGGCTCCGGTTACAGGACACAATATGAGCTACGTGGAACACTCTTAGGGGACTGTGACCGTATGGATGCTTGGCCAATCCCTAGGACAACCTAAAAACCAAAAATCAGCCTCATTAGTGATATCTAGGCATTGGATCTTTGTACCTCAAATTCCCACAGTTGAGATTAACCCATGAAAATAAGTCCGATCCAACGCCTATAAATCACTAATCAGGCTGATTTTTGGTTTGTAGGTCCATTAGGGATTGGCCAAACATCCATACGGTCAGAGTCCTCTAATAGTGCCACGTGGCTCATATTGTTTCCTGTAACCGGAGTTTGAGCCAATAGGTTGGGTGGTCTAGCTAGTCTTCTAGCTGGGTACAACAAACATGGACTCCTGGGAACCACAAATTTGACGACGCTTTGGGTTTGGATGAAGTTACCGTCAGGGATGAGAGATTTTAGATGACCGTTCCTTTGTCACACAAAGACATATCTAGGGCCCCGGGAAAAATTCGCTGTCCCCAGGGGACTTCAAGCTTTGAAGGTCCCATCCCAAATGTCTGACACGTATCCTTTGTTAATCACCCTTAACCAACTAACCGAGGATTTAACGTGGGTTGGGTTTAGGCCTTGTCGTACGTGTCAAACATTTTGGGAGGGGGACCTTCAATCTTTCGCGGTAGGGTCCCTGCTAGAGAGGGGCAGGACGAACGTCTTGATGTGTTCCACCTAGGAGATCTACTAAGACAACTGTGCCACTGTTTGATCAGATCATATGATCATAACCATTGATCTACCACATTTTTTGGACGATCAGCAATTAGACAGCTTACTATCTACTGATTTTTTGCAAAGGTAGGACCCATCAAGTGGTGACTCCATAGTACACACCAGCAAATAGACAGCAAATATTACAAAGAACGCTTGCCTCGATAGGACGGTAGGAATTCATGCAGTGCACGTGTAAGGATGAAAGAAACCAATATGTTAATCGCAAGGACCCACTATGTTGGTCATAATTCAGGCTGCACGTAACGTGGTACGCCACAGATAGGTAACCCACACTACAAGAGTGTCCTCACCTATCTACGACCACAATATCAGGAGTTTGGGACACAGGAGCACATGTAGCCCACTGGGAGCCACCATTCAACAGGTCCCACCAAACAGATCTTCTAGGTCAGAGAACAATCTCATTGGATAATCTCAAGTCTCAACCATGTGATCGTACCCATAGTTTTAAACAGTAAAAAAAAAAGTCAAGAAAAAGAGTCCAAATATGGAAGACCTACCCACATGCTATAAACAATATTCACCATTCACCAACAAAGACGAAGACAGTCACTAAACACAAAGACGCATTTACAAAATAAAAACAGGACTATAGACACATTTCATCAACCCACCAAAAGTGTAGATGGCTAGCCAGATGAGAATGCTGATTTCAGGAACTCCTCATCTTCCATAAAAAGTTGCAGATTTTTCGTCCTCATTAAGAACCCGATCGCTTCCTCTTCAAATTCCAATAGCCAACCCAACTTGATAACCTCGGTCAGTTTACCAATCTCATCTGCTTTCTCCCATAACAGTCCCTCCGCTATTACTTGAGAGAAATACGTTGCAAATTCGATGTTGGCTTTATGTCCACAGGATCTGTCTATCTTCTGAGTGTACAGCTTTGAATTCTCTCTCTCCCAACGAATCATTCGGCTCGCCTTTACGTTGACATGCTTCCCTGAAGACAGTGATAAGCTGTAACTTACTGTAATGGGTTGGTCAGTCTCAAAGACCATGAGATCAATAAGATAATTGACCGTCTGATGCCTCTTCTCAGCATCCATTTCCAGAGAAGGATCTGCAAGGAATCCGAGTACAAGTCTAATCAGCTCTTTCTGAATCAGCATTTCTCTTGGATTGACCTGCTTGAGTTTGATGCCATCCGGTACGGACGATTCATCCTTCTGTACGGATTCGGAAATGGTCCGGACCCCAATACTACTGTAGATTTCATGCAGTTTACTCCGAGGCACAGAAGGCAAACTTGGCTGAGGATGCCAAACAAATATTGAGTCTGAAGAAGCTCTCTCGAACAGATCGTTGAGCTGCAAATCGTCTGGAATGAAGATGTCTTGTTTGTTGGACAACTGAATTCTGTCGGGGGCAGTGTTGATTGGCAGCTTCACCACGTTGTCGGCAAGAAGTTTCTCTGTCTTTGAATTCCACTGCTTCGCTACATATACCCAGAAAGCACAACACTCAGAGGGTGTCAACTGGTGTCCTGAATTTTCCCAATCCTTCCAAAGCTTGCAGTAGTCATCAATGGAAGGATTGTTCCTCACCTCCAGAGCCATGGAGAAGTAGCTTAGTAGTTTCTTCTCGTAGTGTTTCTCCAAAACATTCAACTGCAAGCCTAAGAGATTATCCTTGTCGTAAATAACACATGTTTCGGGGCTGACCCATTCTCCCTTGTCACTTCCATTTGGGATCCAGATCCAACTAGCAGCTTTATTTTCAGGTTCCCAATTGAATTCTTTCAAGTACTTGTAGATTCGAGCTATAACGGTGGACTGAGAATGGGATCCAAGCTGATCGGCAAGCAATGGGCAACCATTTTTAACATCCACAGTAACTCCAATTGCATCAAGTTCTTTTCTGTAGGATGTAATGTCGAAGCCATAAAATTGTTCATCAATGAAAGGTCCATCCTCACGTTGTAAGAATGAACCCCACTTGGAATCAAACAGCAAACACTCTCCTGGAGCGCTGTAACCCATATGGGTCTTCAACCATCTTTTACTGATTCGTTTCAAGAACTCCTCGGGCAAGGAGCCATTCCTCTCTTGCTGCAAATTTCGGATGCATTCCAGCAGCGAACGCACATTGGCAGGAGTAACATTGCTTGCATCTTGGGGAATGTAAAGACCAGCAGCCACAAAATTTGATCCCTCCTTGAATTCAACTACAACTCCCAATGCCTTCAGCTCACCTTTGTAGTCTCGAATGCCCTTGCCATAGTAGTTGTCACTATCATCAATGAATGGAAGCAATGCAATTGGAGAGATGAATTCCCAATCGGGATCAAACAGAATAGACTCCTTCGGGGATCTTTCACCAAGACGAGTCCGCAACCATTTCTCCTCACGGATGCACTTCATAAGCTCTGTTGGGAATCGATGGTTCGTTCCCTTGAGCTGTCTGTAACATGCCAGAAACGAGAGTACATTTTCTTTTCCAATGGAAGATTTAAAGCAATGAGCAAATACCTTGGCGGCTTCCTCAAAGTCCACCACCACCCCTAGTTCTTTCAACTCATTTTTGTATGAGAAGACATTGCTTCCGTAGACTTTTTCATCGATCAACGGGAAGCCATTGAAAACCTGCAGAAGGCAACCCCATTTGGAATTGAACAGAAAACATTCACCTGGAGACATGTAGCCAAGATCGGTCCTTAACCATTTCGGATTTTTAATTTGTCTAACAAGTTGCTCAGAGGATGTTGATTGTCGAACGCATTCCAATATCAAAAGAGCCGCATCAGTTGTCATAGAAGTTAAGGATGCTGGCATTCTGAAGTAGTCAGCCACAAGCTGGTAATTCTGGTTGAAGCCAACTACAACCCCCAGTAACTGAAGCTCCTTTCTGAACCTACAGATTTCATTTCCATAATAGTCCTGATCAATGAAGGGAAGCCTACTGATTTGTGAGGCAGCTTTCCATTCCGAATCATACAAGATGGATCCAACCGGAGACCTGTCACCAAGGCGTGTCCTTAACCATCTCCCCTCTTTGATACTCCTGATGAAATCTGGAGACAAGTACTTCTGCCTCAAAAATTTTATGAAATTTAAAATGGAAAACACGTTGGCCCTGGTTAAATTGGAGTTAGCTGCCAGACACATGAGATGCTTCCCAATGAATTCGCATGCTTCCCCAAATTCAAACATCACTCCTATTGTTTTTAGCTCTTCCTTGTAGTTACTGATTTCATTCCCATAGAATTGCTGATCGATCAAAGGAATATCAACCAGCACAGACCCATTCTGCAGGAGATTCCCCCACGCTGGGGTAAGTAGGAAAGATTGTGATGGAGGTCTGTAGGTCACAGAGGATCCCACATAAGTCCTCAGCCAACCTCCCTCTTTGATGCATCTCAAGAACTTCCCATACATCACTGTCCCCTTGTATTTCATATTCCGAATCCAGTCTAGTAGAAGGAATGTATTTTCCTTAGTCAACGGAGAAGACATAGTAGGAAAAGCATCATCAGGAGGACAGAGATTTGGGATATCCGAAGCTCCAGCATGAATTATCATAAACTTCAAGAGCTGCTTCTCGGATGTATATACATCTGCAAAATAGCCTGCATGCAAGTAGTCTTCCCCTAATTCGATGTAGTTTTTTCCTCTCCAGGGATTGGAACCAATCAATCCCACCCACTTACTTCCATTAGCAGGGACAAGAACCCCGTTTCTCTGTCTAGTCACACACCCATAGTTATCAACGAGGGGCATCTTTTCACACAACTGATCAACTTCCCGTTCAGATAGATAATCCTTCAAGAGTGAGTGATATAAGAAGTGAGCAAAGGCAATGACAAGCCTTCTGTCACTGTTGAGTGAATTAACGAGAAGAATGGCATAATCATACGCTTTCACAAAACTAACTTCCACATGCTCTATGAGCCATTTCCATATCGTCTCCCTCTTAGAAAATTTAAAAATAGCATCCTGTGTGGATTTTGGCATGAAGAACTGATTTGCTGCACACCTGAATTCCCGGTTCCAACCAATCAGCCACGAGATGTGACAAGCCTTATACGATAGACATATTTTCTTGCCAAAGAAATTTTTCGCTTCATTTACACTCCACAAAGACACATTGCCATCTTGACCCACATATTTCAGCAGGGGTATGTTTTTGACATTTGTATTCTGGAAACAGGACCTCCAATTATCAGCGAGAAACAAGAGAAGCGCCATGTAAACATCCTCCGAAACTCCCAATACCAGATTAGAACTCTGGATGCACTTCGCGTACCATTCATTATCCATGGGTCTCACTCCCAAGAAATTCAAAACATCATCATACTCTTCCTTATCAAATGCTGAATTCAGAGCGTACTTTCCATGGGATGACAAATTGTGCAAGCTCACTCCTTGCTCCCTTGCTTCAATCAAGATACTCCAGAAACCAGGCATTATCCTACCTACTTCGCTGGGCTTATAGAAGAATTTCTGCTCCATGTATGACTCGCAAGGTACAATGTTTTCCTCGATAAGTTTCTGTTTGATTGAATTCCTCACACTGTTCAGCTTTGTATATGATGAACTGTTCACTGGTAAGAACTTGAACATATGGGGCAGAGTAGATACAGGTGCAGCTACTGTTCCTTTCACTAGAGAAGTGAAGGCATTCACAAAAGCATATGGCACGCAATCTAGAATCCCCTGATTCCACTTGTTGTCTAGGAGGATTGTTTCCCTTGACGATGCCAGAACAAAATCTGCCTGAATAATGAAGGGGAAGTTTGTAACCATCTCCGTAGGAAGAAACGCATAGAGCCCAGGTGAGTTGATCCCTCCATTGAGACGGTTCCCATTAGGAAATGCCAGAGTGATCACCCATTCATCGATTTCCATCCTCCTTTCTACTTTGTTTTCCTGCTTAACATTAAATTTCTGCCTCCACATGTAGTAGCTGCATTCTCTCTCGCTTTCATCACTGCTCTCTTCAGCTGAGAGATGAAGAGTGTAGGACTCAGCATCAATGTTCTTCCTCATAATGAAATCAGTCTCACTTGAAATAGAGATTGCACTGACAGTATTGAGCCCAGGATCCTCGTTATCTTCCCTTACCGAAAGCTGCTTGATCTTCGAAAGGAACAACAAAACTTCAGGGTGTATGCTTGAGAGTTGTTGTTTCACAGGTGCCACCTTATCGGGCTTCAAAGGCAGGACAATGGTTGTGGTTGGAAGAGCATTAGCAGGACCATATATTTGTTCTATGTCGGCAAGAGTGGGGTTCTCCTCAACCCATTCAGGGACAATGTATCCAACATTGCAGTGAAGACATGGCTCTTCACAAAACTTTATCTGGTACCCATTACTGAAGATGTAAGGTTGAGCCGTGATCAAAAACACACTCTTGAACCCAATTCCTGCAGATTGCCCAGGATATGAGTTGCCATAGTAGACATTAAAAGCATGCTTATACTAACCTTATACTGATCCAAAATATATAGCAGGTAAAGGATGCCCTGTTTAGTCTCATCCCTAATAGTTATTAGTGATGACATATTGGAGACAATTATTTGCAGCATAACAGAATCAATTTCTATCTTCCATGGGCAACATTAAAATGATCTTATTCATAGACCAAAAAGGAGTACAAATGCTGGAATTTGGATCTTGAATTCCATACTATAGACAAATATGCAATACACAAAACGTTTGACATATTTTGTCACAATTTGTTGTGTATAGAGCAGACTACTCTGATGTACTATCCTGAATCAATCAGATCAATCTGTCAGAACAAACAAAAAATGAAGTCCTATCTGTGCAATCGGATCAATCCATCAGATGGTCGAATCGATCCGATTTCGGATTCAATCTACGATTGATCCGTCTTGATCTCAGATCGATCTGATTTGAGCAAAGTTGCCCAAATCGATCCAATCTCAAATCGAAAGGGTACTAAAATCCTTTATAAGTTAAGGCAATGTTTAGAGACCATGATTTTACTATTTCATACTTATAAAAAAAAAGATTTTACTATTTCATTAACCTCCTAAAGGTTCGTATGGTCTCTAGGTCACTTATCATCCTATGGTCAGAGCCGGTGAAACTCCATCAAATTCTACAATCTTTTCTTGCAAGCTTCATACGACATAACCCAAATGCCAAGTCAAAGCAACCAACCTAAACCTACGTCAACGGAATTTGCCAATAAAACAAAGAACATTATATATGGACTTTACATCTTAGAGATCACAAGCCATATGGATTTTTTGGCCCTTCTCTAGGTGGAGTTACATACCAAAAATCAGTCTGATTAGTGATTTCTAACCTTTAGATCTGAGTACTACCCCATATAATGCTTGATATCACACGGTTAAAAATAAACCATGAAAAAGACCCTAATCCAACCACTAGAAATCACTAATCGAGCTGAATTTTGGTACGTTGCTCTATCTAGGGATGGGCCAAACATCTATTAATCCATACGGTCAGTGGTCTCTAAGAGCGTGCCACATGGCTCAAACTTGGTCCGTCATCAACGGGCGTCGGTCATCAATGTTTTACTCCTAATGGCCTTCCTCTCCACGTATTGATCAACGGCGGCCCTTGTTTGTTATGACGTTTGTGTCATTACGTTTTTGGACGGTCAAAGCAACCGAGAGATCTCAGTCCACCTTTGCTCAACGACGTATCTGCACCATCAGATACATCTTGAAAAACCTGTTAAAAACAGTGAAAACACGTTTTTCAAGGTGTATTTGAAGGTGCAGAGGCCTCGTTGTTTCGCTCAACACATCGTTGAGCAAAGGCGAACCCGAACCCGAAGATCTCAGAACGACCGCACGGAAGAGAATTTGACTGACGTAATTCGAGAAACCACTGTGATCATCCAACCTATCACATCCTTGTGGACCTAACCCAACTTTGATCAATTAAAGAGAATTTCTTTATCAAATAATAGAATCAAGTGTTCACCTTTCTCTCCGATGTAACCGCGTTGCCTTTCGCCTTTCTTTGTGGACCGTCCAACACTGCAGATGGAATCGATATTTTTTCGAGAGAAACCCTTCTCGTTGTTGAAGACCAGCAGAGTCGCGGGAGCTCCAGTAGCTGTGATGTCCCGAGACGTTACGATAAACTCCAGCGACGGTTTCACACCTTCCAAGTACTGGTTGTCCTCTGCATTCTGTAAAGTCAAGAAACCCGATCATGAAAATAAAGCAATAAATGAACTAATTTGATGAGCTCAACCCATGGCCATCACACCATGATCAGACAGTGATGCTTCTGGTATAACACCTAGTTCAGACCGATCGATCCATCCTGATTGATGTCTGGTACTAACATCCTCTATGATGCAGCATAATTATACTTTTACTCAATTTGAAATAACATTTCTAATTTCGCGTACGAAAATGTAATTAAAGAAAGAAAAAAAGAAAAAAGAGGTTTCGACTGCTTCGATCTGCGAAACTGGTTGATGCACTAGAGGAAAAAAAAAACCTGAATGAGTTCCATGAGAAAATGAACATCTTTAGCATAGAGCTCAGCGGAGAGATTCTTGACGGCCTGGTGCAGATCCTCTGTGAGAAGATTCTGCTCTCCTCCGATAGAAAACTTCAATTTCCTTATCTCTTCTATGTGTTCTTTAGGTGTCGCCATTAATGAATCCATCCGAGAGTTACATAGACCCCAAGAGACTCAGAGCGATTTACAGAGTGGGAGAATTCGATCTGCTTGGGAAGTTATTAAAGTTCTACAGGATCTGAACTGTGTAGACACTGTAGAGTGTAGAAAACTTTAGTGAGGAAGGAAATCTTGCTGGCCAAGGCAAGAACAGCGAAAGGTAAAGGCAAGAAAAAGGACGAAACTTTTTCTACAGCTTCGTACGGACGTCAGTGCATGAGGTAGACGCTCTTGAGTCTGAGAAAATTTTTGAAGCGGCGACGTACAGATACGTGGGAATTGTGGCTTGAGGTGATTGGCCACAATCCCCTGATGTTTTAAAACAAATCCACAAATCCAAAAATGCTTTTGAACAGGGGATTGTGGCTTGACGTGATTGGCCACTGCTTCCTTTCGCCGCTTCAAAAATTTTCTCCTTGAGTCTTGACCAATGGCGCTGATTGGGAGAAAAAATTCGCTGGTCCGGGGGCTCCCAAAATGTTTGACACGTACCCTTTGTTAACAACCCTTTACCAAGGGGTTAACGTGGGTTGGGTTTAGGCCCTGAGGTACGTGTCTCCGATGCGGGTACAACTATGCAAGTGAGTAAAACTTCTATCACAACAAATTGTAAATCACACCATCACAAGCCAATGAGTCCTCGGCACGCACAAAAGTGCTTGCGCAACGTACCATGTGCTTTTGTTTGAGGTTACGTGCCGAGAACTCATTGGTTGTGATTGTGTGATTTGCAACTTTGTTGGGACAGAAGTTTTACTACTTTCAAAGTATGCAGACATTGTATCCATCATTGAATGCTCCTTGAAAACGTATTTTTAATTTATAAGTAACATCCAACAGTACTGACAATGTTTACATACTTTTACGTATGTAAATGGTAGCATACTAAATTTGTCCGAAACGTTCGTCCGTCATTAAAGTTGATAACAGACCAAAGTATTGAGCCACGTCGCAAATCCTTAGAGACCACTAACACGCAAAGGGTCGGGCTCCGTTGACAGATATAAAATGACAGGTAAAATGACAGTGATACAATATAAGCCAGGTGGAATACTGTTACAGGAGTATGACCGTACGGATGTTTTTCCTATCCCATGGTGGACCTACAAACCAAAAATCAGCCTGATTAGTGAAGTATAAGTGTTGCATCTTTGTACCTCAAATACTGCTCAAATTCTCACAGTTGAGATCAGCCCACGAACATAAGTCAAATCCAAAGCATATAAATCAATAATCAGGCTGATTTTTGGAACGAGAAGTAAGTAGAAGTTACTCGTTGATTTTTTACCTCCAAAAAAGTTATAGAAATTAAAAGCGTTATGAGGCCTTCTAATTTTTGAGAAGTAATTCTCTTAGAAGTTATAAACTAAAAAATTTAGCTTCAGTATTAAGTTGGTTTTTAACTTTTTAAAAGTTAAAATATGAAACACATCCAAACTAACTTTTTAACTTTTTGTCTTATAAAAATCAATAAGTTACTTATTTTTGTGTTGCCAAACGCCCCCTTAGTTTGTATGTCCACGATGGGATAGGACAAACATTCATACGGTCAGAGTCCTGTAACAGTGTGCCACATGGCTTATATTGTGTCCCTGTCATTTTAATTGTCATTGTAGATTTGTCAACGGAGCCTGACCCGACATGCAAATCCTTGAGTAAAACTTCGATGACAGGGCCCTGTCATCGAAGGAGATGACAGGGCAACAAATCACGGCACGTGAATTTTGTATCGACGGACCGCCTTGGCATAACCACCCACGTACATGTACATATAGTGAGTGTTTGGGCAAAAATTACTCAAGTACTCACCTGGGTACGTGTGTGGTGAGGCCGAGTTGGTTAGCCGTACAAATTCCATGTGCTGAGATCTGCTACCCTATCATCTCCTTCGATGACAGGGCAGGTCATCAAAGTTTTATCGCAAATCCTTAGAGACCACTAACAGTATTATGGAGAGTTTTTTTGAAGCGGCGGAAAGTTAGATGCGGGATGAAGCGCCCAATCATATTGCACTAGGTACACTAGGGGGCGCAAACATCATTGCCAGTACACCTAGTGCAATATGATTGAGCACTTCATCCTTGCTTCTAACAATAATGTTGAAGGACCATTCAGCACTTCATCCTTGCTTCTAACAATAATGTTGAAGGACCATTCAGGGCCGTCTCCACCATAAGGCCATATGCGGTCGCCAAAGGCCCCATTGGTGAGAGAAGACCCAAATCATCAATCAAGTTGATTTTTAATGTGTTTATCCACCAATAGGTGGGTTGAACATCCATGCAACAATTGGGCACAAAAAATGATCTATGTAGGGCCAGGAGACCCCTCCAAGCTTTTGATTATCAAGAATTTTAATTAATACCACATATATTAATACATTAAATATTAAAAGGCTCAGGCTCCAAGCCCCATTTTTTCTGACCCCTCTCGGTGTTCGTGCACTCAGCCGTGGATTTCATGAATCCAACCGTGGTTGTCAGCTCCCTAAAAAAGTAAAAAAAACTGATGCTAGCTCGGCATATTAATCCACTGCTGAGCACATGAACACCAAGAAGGGTCAGAAAAGGGAACCGGTTCCCTGAGCCCGACCCATATTAAAAAGGCTTTATATAGAGTTTTTGCCTTAGACCTGATCAACTTGTATCGAGACGGCCTTGGGGCCATTATAACCGGTCATTTAAAACCTTGATCTAAAACTACACTTTAGATATTCCTATCTCTAATGGTTGCATTTGGTAGAGTCTCTTCTTGGTTCAAACTTCAAAGAGAGATTTGTTGAATGATGATTCTCATGACAATGTCAAATTGAAATTATTCTCTAAGGGCGTGTTGGATTGCCAATTTTTTTTTTTTTTTTTTTCTGGAGCACATAATTTTCCAGTGTTTAATAGCTAGCCATGCATTTTAAATCGATATTTTTCTCAAGAAAACAAGATTGGCCGTGTTTGATTACCAAGTGGGAAAATTGCATTTTCCTTTGGAAAACACAACTGTCCATTGTTAGATAGCCAGTAGAAATTTGTATAATTTTCCCTAACAAGCTATTTAAATCTGGAAAATTCTCCTACCAAGCCCGGAATTCATTTCCCATCCAGATACGTGAGAATTTATTTTCACCTGAAAATACACATTTATTTTCTGACATGATTGGAATATGTGTTCTTAATTGCAATCAATCAGCCATTTAAGGCATATCCCAGATGTGCAATCAAACACGTACAGCCTTCCGGGAGAATTCGTTTCCATGGGAAAATAGGCACTTATTTTCTGAAATAATTGAAAAATACATATTTTTTGGGGCAATCAAACAGCCAATTAAGGCATAGGGAAATAGAGAAATTTCTCGAGAAAATTTTCGTGCAATCTAACACGCCCTAGGTTTTACTTTGCGATAAATGCAACGAATCGGGAAAAGATGAGTGAAATTAAAGGTTTTATGTTTGCGATAAACGCAACGAATCCGGAAAAGACGAGGAGGAAGAAAGAGATAGAACTAGAAGAAGACTTATCGGCGTCAAAGGCCGAGAATTTGTGGGATTTTTGAAGCGGCAATCATGCACGAGTGATCGCGCGCCACATATACACATATTACCAATGTTCTCGTCAAAGGCCATGCAATTACAGATACAAGTCCGCCTCTTCGTGAACTACGTCCTTACAACCTTTTCCTCTCCCTTTTTTTTTCCAACTTATATATGTAGCCTTTCACTGTTCACTCGAATCACTCCTTGGCCTTCTGCTACTCCACCTTGTTAGGAATCTGAAGGGCATATTTCACTCACTCTCTCTCTCGCTCACTAGTCTAAATCGCTCTCTCAGTCTCTGTAACTCTCGCAAGGATTCATTAATGGCGACGCCGAAAGAACACGTAGAAGAGATAAGGAAACTGAAGTTTTCGATCGGAGGAGAGCCGAATCTTCTAACAGAGGATCTGCACCAGGCCGTCAAGAATCTCTCCGCTGAGCTCCTCGCTAAAGATGTCCATTTCTTCATGGAGCTCATTCAGGTTTTTATTTCTTTTTTCTTTTAGTATATATATATATATATATAGATACTATCAATCAGTTTCGTAGACGGATCGTCTGAACCATCGAATGCAGGAGCCAACATTATTTCCCGTTTGGGCTCATCAAAGATCAAAAGAGATCATTTTTACTTTATTTTCATGCTCGGGTTGTTTCTTGATTTTACAGAATGCGGAGGACAACGAGTACTTGGAAGGGGTGAAACCGTCGCTGGAGTTTATCATAACGTCTCAGGACATCACGGCTACTGGAGCTGCCGCGACTGCTGGTTTTCAATAACGTACGAGAAAGGTTTCTCTCCTAAAAATATCGAATCCATCTGCAGTGTTGGACGGTCCACAAAAAAAGGCCAAAGGAAACGCGGTTACATCGGAGAGAAAGGTAAAACACAGCGAATTTTTTCCCGTTGGGTTGGTTCCTCGAGTCACTTCAATCAAATTATCTTACGCATGGTCGTTTTCAAGTTACTTTGACCGTCTATAATGAATGTAATTGCTGCTTGACGCAAAGGGTGTCACGCAAAACAAGGGCCCTCAATCAATACAATGGAGGTGGGCCCATCATTCTTTTTGGATGTACAAGAAAAAAATTGGCAGTTCTTTGTTTTGACTATCCAAAAGAATGCAAAGATCAAGATCCTATGGTTAGGATTCATCTGATTAGGAATGTGTTTGGCATTGTTGCATCCGAGTAAAACTTTGATGACAGGGCTCAATATAAGCTACGTGGCACGGTCTTAGAGGACTCTCACCGTATGGATGTTTGACCAATCCCTAGGTTGACCTAAAAACAAAAAATAGGCCCGATTATTGATTTCTAGGCGTTGGATTTGAATTATTTTCATGGATTGATTTTAACCGTGGGAATTTGAGTTATTCGCGTATAATGCATGAACAGTACAACTTATTTTATAAAAAAAAACAAACCGAACAATATCCTATTCCAAGGTTTGGAAATATTTACACGTTTTTAACGAATTATTCTCAAATGATTCACGAACATTTCTGGATTGTTCAGTTTTCATTATTCAGGGAGATTTTCTTCTAGCATCATCAAGGGAAACAATCCTCCTAGACAACAAGTGGAAAGAGGGTATTCTAGATTGCGTGCCATCTGCTTTTGTGAATGCCTTCACCTCTTTGGTGAAAGGAATAGTAGCTGCTCCTGTATCTACTCTGCCCCATATGTTCAAGTTCTTACCAGTGATCAGCTCCTCATATCCAAAGCTGAACACAGTGAGGAATTCAATCAAAGAGAAACTTATCGAGGAAAACATCGTGCCTTGTGAGTCATCCGTGGAGCAGAAGTTCTTCCATAAGCCCAGTGAAATAGGTAGGATAATGCCTGCTTTCTGGAGTATCTTGATTAAAGCAAGGGAGCAAGGGGTGAGCTTGCCCAGTTTGTCATCCCACGGAAAGTACGCCCTGAATTCAGCATTTGATAAGGCGGAGTACGATGATGTTTTGAATTTCTTGGGAGTGAGACCAATGGATAATGAATGGTATGCGACGTGCATCTAGAATTCTATTCTGGTATCGGGAGTTTCGGATGATATTTACATGGGGCTTCTCTTGTTTCTTGCTGATAATTGGGGATCCTGTTTCCAAAATACAAGTATCAAGAACGTACCCCTGCTGAAATATGTGGGTCGAGATGGCAATGTGTCTTTGCGGAGTGTAACTGAAGCCAAAAGTTGTTTAGGCAAGAAAATATATATCTATCATATCAGGCTCGTCACATCTCGTGGCTGATTGGTTGGGACTGGGAATTCAGATCGGCAGCATATTTGTTCTTCATGCCAAAATCAACACAGGTGGGTATGTTTGTATTTCCTAGGAGGGAGACGATATCGAAATGGCTCAAAGAGCACTTGGAAGTTAGTTTTGTGAAAGTGTATGATTATGCCATTCTTCTCGTCAAGTCACTCATCAGTAACAGAAGGCTTGCCATTGCCTTTGCTCACTTTTTATATCACTCACTCTCAAAGAATTATCTATCTGAATGGGAAGTTGATCAATTGTGTAAACAGATGCGACTTGTTGATAACTATGGGTATGTGACTAGACTAAGAAGTGTGGTTCTTGTTCCTGCTAATGGAAGTAAGTGGGTGGGTTTGATTGGTTCAAATCCCTGGAGAGGAAAAAACTACATTGAAATAGGGGAAGACTACTTGCGTGCAGGCAAATTTGCAGATGCATATACATCTGAGAAGCAGCTCTTGAAGTTTATGATAACTCATGTTGGAGCTTCAGATATCCCAGATCTATGTCCTCCTGATGATGCGTTTCCTACCGTGTCTTCTCCGTTGACTAAGGAAAACACATTCCTGCTACTAAACTGGATTAGGAATATGAAATACAAGGGAATGGTAATGCAAGGGAAGTTCTTGAATTGCATCAAAGGAGGATTCTGGTTGAGGACTTATGTGGGGCCCTCTGTGAGTTACAGGCCTCCATCACAATCATTTCTAGTTACCCCAGCATGGCAAAATGTCCTGCAGAATGGGTCTATGCTGGTTGATATTCCTTTGATTGATCAGCAATTCTATGAGAATAGAATCAGTGACTACAAGGAAGAGCTGAAAACAATAGGAGTGAGGATTGAATTTGGGGAAGCATGCCAATTCATTGGGAAGCATCTCATGTCTCTGGCAGCTAACTCCAATTTAACTAGGGCCGACGTGTTTTCGGTTCTAAATTTCATAAGACTTTTGAGGAGAAGTATTTGCCTCTCCAAGACTTCATCACAACTATCAAAGAGGGGAGATGGTTAAGGACACACCTGGGTTGCAGGCCTGCGGTTGGATCCATTTTGTTTGATTCGGAATGGAATGCTGCCTCACCAATCAGTAAGCTTCCATTCATCAATCAAGACTATTATGGAGAGGAAATCTGTAGGTTCGGACCGGAGCTTCAGTTACTGGGGGTTGTAGTTGGCTTCAACCAGAATTACCAGCTTGTGGCTGACCACTTCAGAATGCCAGCATCCTTAACTTCTATGACAACTGATGCGGTTCTTTTGATACTGAAATGCATTCGGCATTCAAGTTCCTCTGAGTATCTCGTTAGCATACTTAGACATCAGAAATGGTTAAGGACCGATCTTGGTTACAAGTTTCCAAGGGAATGTTATCTGTTCAATTCCGAATGGCGATGCCTTATTCAGGTCTTCAATGGCTTCACGTTTATCGATGAAAAATTCTATGGAAGCAATATTTTATCATACAAAAAGGAGTTGAAGAAAACTAGGGGTGGTTGTGGATTTTGAGGAAGCGGCCAAGGTATTTGCTCCTCGTTTTAAATCTTCCATTGGAATAAAAGAGAATGCATTTTCATTTCTGGCATGTTACAGACAGCTCAAGGGAACGACCCATCGATTCCCAACAGAGCTTAAGAACTGCATCCATGAGGAGAAATGGTTGTGGACTCGTCTTCGCACAAAATCCCCGAAGGAGTCTATTCTGTTTGATCTGACTTGGGAATCTATCTCTCCAATTGCATTGCTTCCATGCATTTATGATAGTGACGATTACTACGGCAAGGGCATCTGAGAGTACGAAGATGTGCTGAAGGCATTGGGAGTTGTAGTTGAATTCAAGGAGGGATCAAAGTTTGTGGCTGCTGGTCTTAACATTCCCCAAGATGCAAGCAATGTTACTCCCGACAACGTGCGTTCGCTGCTAGAATGCATCCGGAATTTGCAGCAAGAGAAGAATGGATCCTTATCCAAGGAGTTCTTGAAACGAATCAGCAAAAGATGGTTGAAGACCCACATGGGTTACAGAGCTCCAGAAGAGTGTTTGCTATTTGATTCCAAGTGGGGTTTATTTTTACAACGTGAGGATGGACCTTTCATTGATGAACAATTTTATGGCTTCGACATTACATCCTACAGAAAAGAACTTGATGCAATTGGAGTTACTGTGGATCTTCAAAATGGGTGCCCGTTGCTTGCCAAACAGCTTGGATCTCATTCTCAGTCCACTGTTATAGCTCGAATATACAAGTACTTGAACGAATTCAATTGGAAGCCTGAAAATAAAGCTGTTAGCTGGATCTGGATCGCAAATGGAAGCGACAAGGGAGAATGGGTCTGCCCCGATCAATGTGTTATTTATGACAAGGATAATCTCTTCGGTTTGCAGTTGAATGTTTTGGAGAAACACTACGAGAATAAACTACTGAGCTTCTTCTCCGTGACTCTGGGAGTAAGGCACAATCCTTCCATTGATGACTACCGCAAGGTTTGGAAGGATTGGGAAAATTCAGGACACCAGTTGACACACTCTTGAGTGTTGTGCTTTCTGGGTGTATGTAGTGAAGCAGTGGAATTCAAAGACAGAAACTTCTTGCTGACAACTTGGTGAAACTGCCAGTGAACACTGCCCAAGACAGAAGTTTGTTGGCCAACAAACAAGATATCTTCATTCCAGATGATTTGCAGCTTAAGGACCTGTTCGAGAGGGCTTCTTCAGACTCGATATTTGTTTGGCATCCTCAGCCAAGTTTGCCTTCTGTGCCTCGGAGTAAACTGCATGAAATATACAGTTGTACTGGGGTCCGGACCATTTCTGAATCAGTACTGAAGGATGAATCGTCCGTATCGGATGGCGTCAAACTCAAGCAGGTCAATCCAAGAGAAATGCTGATTCAGAAAGAGCTGATTAGACGGTTTCTTGCGGATCCTTCACTGGAAATGGATGCCGAGAAGAGGCATCAGATCGTATCTTATTGATGTCATGGTCTTTGAGACTGATCAACCCTTTACAGTAAGTTACAGCTTATCACTGTCTTCGGGGAAGAATGTGAATGTAAAGGCGAGCCGAATGATACGTTGGGAAAGAGAGAATTCAAAGCTTTACACTCAGAAGATAGACAGGTCATGTGGGCATAAAGCCAACATCGAATTCGCATCCTATTTCTCTCAAGTAATAGCGGAGGGACTGTTATGGTAGAAAGCAGATCAGATTGCTGGACTGACCGAGCTTATCAAGTTGGGTTGGCTATTAGAATTTGAAGAGGAAGCAATTGGGTTCTTAATGAAGACCAAAAATCTGCAACTTTACATGGAGGATGAGGAGTTCCTGAAATCTGCATTCTCATCTGAATAGCCTATCAACACTTTTGGTGGGTTCATAAAATATGTCTATTGAATAGTACTGTTTTTATTTTGATGTTGCTTTGGATTTCTGAAGTGTGATTTGTTTTGTCTTTGTTTGGTGTAATTTCATGCTTTTTAGTTGCCTCCTCCAGAATTATTGGTAATTGGTGAATCTTGTTTTACTGCATGTGGGTAGCGTCTTCCACATGCAGTAAAACAGTGAACGATCAGATGGTTGAGATCATCCTATGAGATTGTTGTTTGACCCGGAAGATCTGTTAATTTGGTGGGACCTATTGAATTATGAGTAACACAGTGGGTCTTTGCGATGAGCATAGTGTGCCCTTCAACCTTACATGTGCACTACATGAATTCCTGGGTAAGGAGGATGAATTCCTAAAACAGTAAGGCTCTGTATGGTTGCCCTGAATAAGTTTTCTAGAATTGATTTTTACATATAAATGCCATAAAACTTTTTCTGTATCAACACTTTCTAACAAACAAATCCTTTTTTCTGCAAAACTTCTTGTTGATCACCATACAGAGTCTATAAACTGTGGAAATGGTGGGGTAGTACCATAGCTACCTACTACTTCATTAAAATACAGATATATTGCAAAACAATTTAACAAGGTAGGCGGTCAAATTCCACAAATTTTCTCATTGTTTTAAAAAAACAAACCGCAAAATGTGGCAAATTGCGAATCATGTAAATCGAACCAAATTGCGGACCAGGTAAACGTGGGCAGTAAACTTTCATTATCATACTGAAGAGTATTCCTTGAATTCAAACAATAAACTTCCTTTACAATTGAGATGAATAAATCCCTTGGCCTTCAAAGAATGGGTCAGAGGTTAAAAAAGAAAAAAAAATGAGAAAAATCCAAGAAGAAGAGAATATTTGCTCTCTTCTTAGGATGCAGCAACAGGTGCTTTTTCTTTCGGGAGTTGGTGATTGTCATGGGAAGAGGAGCAGGGGGAAGTGTAGCATGACCTGACGTTCAAAAGATTCTTTACGGCAACATGACCGCCCTTCGGCAAGACCTTCCTGAATCTCATTACTCTGTTTCCTTTCTTCGCTAATTTGGTTACTGATTCCTGTCATCAGACACCAAAATGAATAGGAGAGAAGAAAATGATCGATCATGATCAGATAATAAAGGATAATTGGACCCTGGAGATCATTGTCATCAAACAAAGAAGTCATCTTGTAGCTTGATGATACAAACCAGAAAGGTGTTATAGTCTTTGCAAGTGTTTGGCTGCAAGACCAATGCAGAAATTTTCTTGAATAGGCACATCCACTTTTTTACAGTGGGAAATCAACATTTCATGCTTACTTTTACCACAAAACAGAAATTTGTGTGTCCATCTTATACTTGACAAGGATAGCACATCCCAACAGCTAAATAAGCTCCTCTGCTACAATATTTTCTGTATATGTTATCCTTACTCCGCGACTTATCTAACCTCATTTTATCCAAGAAAAAGGAGTAATAGTACTTACCTCGCTAAATGCAATGCTATCCTTCCTCCGCAACTTATCCCCCCTCGTTGCTCCATCGTCCCTGGCTGCAGGCATAAAAAATATTTAGTTGATTTTGACCTAGAACATCCTAGGTGGACCTATCAAATGTTTGAAGCAGCGGAATTTTTGAAGCAGCGATCATGTGCCCAATGATAGCGCGTCACATATGCCCATAGTTTAGACTTTTGGTTTTAAAAAGTAACCATGGGTATATGTGGGGTGCGATCATTGGCGCATGATCGCTGCTTCAAAACTTCCGCTTCAAAAAATTTCTCTACAGGCCCTTGGTGTATTTGAAATTGTGAATGCATCCACTCACCATCGTCCTTGCTGGCATCGCCCGAGTCGGCCGAGTTACAAATGGAGGCAACGTAATAATCTCTGAAACTGGGCGATCCAGGACCCAACTCGCTGCCGTCTCCATCGCCAATCCTTGTCGCTTCCTCATCGTGTTCTCCTTCTTCCTCTTCTTCTTCTTCTTTAACTTCCTTCTCTACCACTTTACTTTTCTCCTCACCGGTCAGCACCGCTGCCGAGTTGTCAGAGTCAGGCACATTCGCTTCCTTTTCCGGCGTCGAAGGCGTTGCTTTATCCGCCGGCGACGACACGCTTTTCCGGCCGTCATTATGCAAATCAACCAGAGATTGTACATTTGATTCCTTTTTTGGCGTCGAAGGCGGTGCTTCCGCCCACCCTACAGTATCCGGCGGCAATGACACGCTTTTCTGGCCGTCATCATGGAAATTGGCCAGAGAGTGAACATTCGCATCATTTTCCGGCGTCGAAGGCGGTGCCTTCGCCCACCCTAAAGTATCCGCCGGCGACGATACGCTTTTCCGGCCTTCATCATGGAAATCGACCAGAGAGTGTACATTCGCTTCCTTTTCCGGCGTCGAAGGCAGTGCCTTCGCCCACTCTACAGTATCCGGCGGAGACGACACGCTTTTCCGTCCGTCATCATGGAAATCGGGCAGAGAGTGTACATTCGCTTCCTTTTCCGGCGCCCACCCTACAGTATCCGCCGGCGATGAGACGCTTTTCCGGCCTTCGACGTGGAAATCGGGCAGAGAGTGTACATTCGCTTCCTTTTCCGGCGTCGAAGGCGGTGCCTTCGCCCATCCTACAGTATCCGGCGGCGACGGCTCGTTTTTCTGGCAGTCATCATGGAGTACGGGCAGAGAGTGTACATTCGCTTCCTTATCCGGCGACGAAGGCGGTGCCTTCACCCACCCTACAATATCCACCGGCGAAGCCACGCTTTTCCGGGCATCATCGTGGAAATCAGCGAGAGATTGTTCGTCCTCCTCTCCACCATCTTCCAGCAACTCTTTTGTAGAGTGGGTGTCGTCTTTTATCGAAGCCGCGTTCCTGCGGCGTTTGATCTCCTCAATCCGACGGCGAAGTGGGCGAAGTCCGACCAGCGATATGGCTTGACCGTCTGCGTCGAACTTCGAAACCCCACAACCCATCGAGGAAAGGAGGGAGAGAGAGGAATGAAGTGGAGAAAGAAAGAGAGGGATCGAGCGGAGAGACTAAGAGAAGCTAAGAGAATTATTGTAAAGGTTTTGGGTTAAAACGATGCGCTGAACGAGAGTTTCGGATAGAGATGACAAGGAAGGATGGAGATGATCGTATGTTTAGACGGTTAAAATAGTTATTTTTAGGTGGGTGAGGTGTGTCATTTATCGACGACAGCTCCGTTTTTGACATTTGACTTCCTTCGCTTCTATCTCTGTGTAACTGAACGAAGGATCCCTGCCAGAACATGTGGTCCCACAATAGTGACTGTTTTTAGGTTATATGCGCTCCCTAATTCCCGTTTCCACTTTGAGCAAGAAAGGCAAAAAAAAGGGTCGTGATGTAACAAGGTATACCCGAGATCTTTTCATTTGCGGAAGCGAGATTTTTGGTAGTCACCACTGCCATCTGGGCCCACTGACCGCATGGATGTTTAGCCCACCCTTTAATAGACATTCATACAAAAAATCAGCTTGTGTAATGATTTTTAGCCGTTGGTTTTAGTACTCAAAAATTGGTTGTATTCAACGGCTATAAGAACGCCTTAAATGGTGCTAAAAAGTATTAAAATCTAATGGTTATAGATTACCAATCAAGGTGATTTTTAGTATGTATATCCACCAAGGGGTGGGATAAACATCCAAGCGGTCAGTGGGCTCAGATGGCAGCGGTGCCTACCAAAAATGCCGCTTCTGCAAATGAACAGTTTCAGGCATACCTTGTTACATCTTTTTCCAAAAAAAATTTAAAGTCGCATTCGGACTGCAAAAGTTGATGTCGCAATATTAAAGACCACAAGATGTGGGACCCACACGTTTTAAAAATAAATATGGGTCGTGATTAAACAAGGTATACCTCAGATCTTTTCATTTGCGGAAGCAGCATCTTTGATAGTCACCACTGCCATCTGGGCCCACTGACCGCATGGATGTTTAGCCTACCCCTTAATAGACCTTCATACAAAAGATAAGCCTATTTAATGATTTTTAGCCGATGATTTTAGTACTCAAAAAATTGTTGCATTCAACGGCTATAAGAAAGAAGTACTAAAAAGTGTTAAAATCTAATGATTATAGATTACCAATCAAGGTGATTTTTGGTCTGTATATCTACTAAGGGGTGGGATAAACATCCATGCGGTCAGTTGGCCCAGATGGCAGCGGTGACTACCAAAACTGCCACTTCCGCAAATGAAACAGTTTCAGGCATACCTTGTTAAATCTTTTTCCAATAAATATTCCCCAATTGATGTAGACCCACCTCTACTGAGCGCGTGTTTGCTGTCTCTCGGGGACTTCAAAGTTTGATGTCTCCTCCAAAACGTCACGTGGAGTATTCTTTAGGACCTACTTACCTTGTGGATATTCGGTCCATCTCTTGATGAATCTACAATAGAAAAATCAGTCTCATTGGTGATTTATAGCAAGGTTTAAAAGGGGGGCCGTTATAGCGGTATAAAGGACTGGGGGCATTATAAAGAAAAAAAACATTCAAGGGCAAAAATGGAATTTAAAGGGAAAGAATGGCGCTGAAATTCAAATTTCGATTTTGAAATTTGATTCAAAATTCCAAAAATGGAAAATAACAAGAAAAACTGGAAAATAACGGAAAAAATGAACAAACAGTCATTTTTTCATAATTTTTTCCAAAAAATAACGGTCGTTATTTTCGTTATAACGGCCATTTTTTAAACCATGATTTATAGTCGGTCGATTTAGTATTTTAATAATGTAGTTTTTGATTGTTGTTGCTGAAATATAATTGTTATAAATCACCGATCAAACTAATCTTTGGTATGTAGGTCCACCAAGAGGTGGTCTAAACATAAAGGTAGTAGGCCCTGTTGGAATAATCCAGTTTGAAAAAAAAAACCCTAAAAACGTGATTAATGGGGTCACTTTGAGCATAAATAAAAGTGGGACCCACTTATCTTTTGAGCCGGGTCCATACTTGTAATGTATGTAAGTGAGTAAAGTTTGTGAAAAACTTCAGTCCCACATTGAAAAACTACAAGATTGGAATGCAACTTATATATAGAAGTTGTTCCATAGAGACTGTGAGCTCAAATAGAATAGTGGGTGGGCTCGCGCGCACATGGGGGCCCACGAGGAATAAAAGGATTTGGATCTAAGGGTTCGAATTTCCTTAATGCGCGCTCATTGGCATCTTGCACGTGCGCAGGGGGGTGCAAATCCCGACTTTAAACCTCAAGTGAGTGTGCGATGAATTCATTGTATCCTTGGGATTCCTTCTTGGTTTATTAGATTTGGGAATAACTATCAAACAGTTATCTGATTTATTGAACGTTTGATAATTACGAACCACCTTCTCTATTTAATCCTACTCCATTCCCTCTTTCAAAACACATAATTTTTTTATGTTTTAGTCATTTTCTCTGAATTTTATAAATTTTCTTCTATGAGAGTACGAACACAGTTCCGATTCGACAAGCGTGTGGATTAACTGCTATTTCAGCACATTGAGATCATTGTATCTTGGGAGACAGACGTCCAGAGATCTTTAGCACTGCAATAAGGGGACGAATTCGTCGTAAGGCTATTATGTACAACACAAGCCTCGATTTGTCAATTAACAGTGAGTTTTATATTTGATTAATTCTGTTATAATTATTCTTCTATTCTTTTCTTCTATTTCCTGTGAATATATCATACAGATAACATGCCCTAACTAAGCTCCAAATAGCATTTTTTAAGGGGGACAACAAATATTTTCTCCACCTTTGCTTGTCTTGAATACTAACCTCACCTTTGCAGTCTCAAGGTGACCACAAAAGTTTTCTCAATGGATGCTTAAAAATGAGTTGCACGCTCAAAGGAGTGGAACTTTGTTGATGGACCACAATATAAGCCACGTGACACATTCTTAGATGATGCTAACCGTATGGATGTTTGGCCCATCCCTAGATGGACCGGCATACCAAAAATCAGCCTCAGTAGTGATTTCAAACATTTGGATCTTAATTTGTACCCTAAATAATACGTCAATAATTCTCAAATTCCACAGTCAAAAATCAACTCATGAAAACAACTACAATACAACGCTTAAAAATCAACAACTAGGTTGATTTTTGGTTTGTAGGTCCATCTAGGGTACTAGGAGAACTACCCCTGATTGTGGTTTACTGCAAATTACGAAAAAATATTATGTTGTCAAAATTTCTCAAGGTGTCCATAATTCCTAGGGCTGAAGCTTGGGCGGGCTCAACCCAACGTTGGACTAGGGTTGGGTTGGCCCCTCCAGTACTCGGGAATCGTGGACATTATTCATGATTCCCCATTTCCTTCCACTCCATTGTCTTCTCCTCTCATTCTTCATCTTCTTATTTCTTCTTCCTTCCTTTTTTCCTTGTATAATTAATCTCCATGTAGACTACTACAAGAAAGGTGCACATAGATGCGTTTTGCAAATCTAGTTGTAAAGCACTGAAGCTCCTGGTAGAATATACCTAATGCAAGCCCTTTTGAGAATTGTGATTAAATCTATGGGCATTACCTCTTATTGTATCCAACGACGAGAATGGATTTTCTAAGACAAGAGCACGAATGTAGGATTGGTACTAATCAGGCTGATTTTTAGTTTGTAGGTCCACCTAGGGATTGGCCAAACATCCATACAGTCAGAGTCCTCTAAGAGTGTGCCATGTGGCTCATATTGTGTCCTATACGGGAGCCTGTCATTTTGGGGCTGTAACTGGAGCCCGACCCTTATTATATATAATATTAATTAAGATTTTAACTCGCTATGTAATAGAACATCTTTATTTAACAACTGTTCATGATGATAAAAACCTATGGAAAATTTTTAATTAGATGTTGAAGATTCCCGATGCAGTCAATGCACAGGACTCTCGTGGCCTATATAGATCATTTTTTGGGCCGACTAAATGCATGGATGTTCAGCCCACCTATTGGTGGATAAACACTAAAAATCAGTTTGATTGATGATTTCTAGCTGTTGGATTTGCAATCCAAAAAACATATTGAATCCAATGACTAGAATCAATCCTAAAAAAGTACTAAAATCTTATGGCTATAGATAACCAATCATGTTGATTTTTGGTTTGTATATCCAACAAGAGATGCAAAGGACTCTTGTGGTCCTAACTAGCACAAGTTTTTTCGGACCACTCACCGCATGGATGGTTTAGTCCACCCCTTGCTGGATATACATACCAAAAAAATCAACCTGATTGTTTATATCTAGCCATAGATTTTAGTACTTTTAAGATTGATTCTAGCCGTCGATTCAGACATCCTTTTTGAATATTAAATCCAACGGCTAGAAATCCACAATCAAGCTCATTTTTAGTGTGTTTATCTACTAATGGGTGGGCTAAACATCCATGTGCTCGGTATGCACAAAAAATGAACTATATTGGACCTGAACTGGGGCCTTAGGCGACTGCTTTAACGGCCTTTTAAGGCCTTGAGGACATTGAAGGTTTCTTTGCGTTCCCAGTCACCAGTGTCCAGACTCTGATGGAAGTTGTTACTGAATGATATCATCGTCCTTACTACATTACCTTTGGATGTTCTTTGAAATTCGCGTGGTGGGTGGTATGGATCTGAGGACGACGGTAATATATACCGTCCTTGGGAGGATGCTAACACTGCCCTTACCTGGTAGGAAAAATCTATGATACCTACTTCTGTATCAAAATTTTGATGCAGAAGTCCCTCAATTTGCCACGTGGTACTCTCTCGGGCCCACTGCCACCATGAATGTTTAGCGACTCACACACCAAAAATCAGTGTGATTAGTGATCCTAGCCATTGGATTTGAGCACTTTTCAGCATGGGCTTGGAACCAACTCACCGGCCTGTTCATAAAGCCCATGATGAAAAAGTGCCCAAATCCTATGGCTAGAAATCACCAATCACGCTGATTTTCGGTGTGTAGGTCTCTCATAGTGTGGGCCAGACATTCAAGTGGCAAGTGGGCCTGCACGAGTCTATTGTGTTGCAATTTGAGGGACTTCTGCATCAAAATTTTGATACAGAAGACTGCATCAAAGAACAGCCCTTCTGCTTTGATGAAGATTAAGTACTAATGGATGGTCTAAGATGCAAAGATAAGTCATTAACGTATATTTTTAGATACGGTAGGGTTCCCCCCCTTAGTATTAGTGTGAAAAATCACACGGAGAGAGCGACGGCGAGCGAGTGGGCAACAGAGATAGAGAGTGAGAGTCGGAGATATGGTTGGGGTGGGTGCGTTTTGGGGAACACGAGTGATGGAGATAGTGAAGAAGCACGATTCAGGAGGTCTTGTGTGGAAGAGAATAAAGCTCACTACCACCAGAAAAGCCAACGCCAAGAAAAGACTTCTCAGGGTTTGGCAGGTCTATCTTCCCTTCTCCATACAGAAACTAGGGTTTAGGGTTTTATTTTCCAGGTTTAGGTCTTCTAACACTGTCACTCTGTAAATGTTTTATTTGTTTTCTTTGAAACTTGTGGTTTCATTTCAATTTGGTTTGTTTTATTGAAAATTCTTCGATCGAAATGATCTTTGTTTCTCGATAAGTTTCAATTCGAACTCATGCGAGCGAATGTGGAACATAATAATTCGATTGATTTTTGGAATCCGGGAAAGAAAGACTAGTTAAATTGGGGGATATTTCTGATAGGAAATAGATATTATTGGTAATACTTGGATCGATAATTACATTAAACGTAACAAAGCTCTTATATAGAGCATTACACGAGGCTAATAAAGGAAGGAAACTAAATCCTATTCTATTGAGTCAATTTTAATCCTAATCAATAATCCTAATTGATACTTTGACATCCGGGAGAACATGTGATGAGATGCACCAATATTGATATGGTGTATCTTACACAACTTATTGCAATGGTATTTTCTAATACTCCCCCTCAAACTCATGGGGATTGGAGATCAACGATTGTTGTGAGTTTGTCGAAATCCAGCGCCTTGAAGATTGATTGCCGTTGATGAATGCTATCATCATTTTGAGTTTGCCAAGATGATTGAATCGCCTTGATCAAGCCTTGATGTTTGTGCTTGCCAGAAGGAAGATGGTTGCCAACTAGAATAGTGATCTATGATGGTCACGTGAGATCTTGTCCCATAGAAATCTTCGGTTTTGGCTGGACTGGAATCTGTCGGATTTTAATCCTAATAAAGGGTTTCATCGGGCTAGGTTGTGTGTGGGCATTTGTTTGCCTCACCTGCTTGGGCTCTATGAGTCCTCAAGCAATGAAGTGTGTGAACTTCTTTTGGACCTCATAGGAATGGTGTGAACCTCTTTTTGGCCCTCATAGGAAAGATGTGGACTATTTTTTTTTTTTTGGGTCTCCTTGGCTTGTGCCTCTTTTGGGCCAAGCAGAGTGTGTGGGCATCTTTGTGACTCTTGGGCTTGGGCTCTATGAGTCCTCAAGCAGATTGATGTGGGCCTCTTTGGACCTCACGGGGCTTGGGCTTTGAAAGTCCTCAAGCTTAAGCCAACAATAGTGGGGATATTGTGGCCTAATGGGCTTGGGCCTCTATTAGGCCACAAGCAAAAAAACAAAATCTCATGTTTTTTTTCTTCTTCATTCCTTTTTTTTTAGTTGTTTAACCCAACATAACAAAATGGGTAAACAAGAGAGGAGGGTTTCCAAAATCCAAGTAGAGGGTGGCTGGAGATGACATCAGCGACGATGGAGACGGTAACAGAGGCGGTGACGGTAGTGGAAGCGACGGTGGCGGTGGAAGGCAGCTCATGGCAGCTGTGGCAACACATGGCTAGTGGTGTGGAGTTGCATGGGTGACAACGTTGTGGGCAATACTTCAGATGATGATTTTGGTTGTGGAGCTTGAGAAGCATGGAAGACAGTCGTTGACGTGTAGGTAGTAGCAGCAGCCGCATGTTGCATGTTGTAGGGAGATGGAAATCGAATAAAGAATGGATGGTGGAGCTTGGCAACCTTCGAATTATGAGCGTAGATCCTCATAGATTTCGGTGGTGCAAATTCTGGTGGTGAGCCCATTTTTTTTTCTCTCATTGCCGAAATGGTCGGCATGGTGGCGATGTTGGTCGGCATTGAGTTTTTGCAAGCCGGAAGTCGAGGTGGATAGGAGGTTTGCATGGCTGTTGACGGCATGGTGAAGATGAAGACGAAGAGGGGTTGTAATAACCCTAACAACGGGCACTACAATGAGAGGCGGTTACTCTCTTTGCTCTTCCCCCCCCGAGTAAGAATGTGAGAATAGGGAGATGATGAGTGGTAATGATGCCAATTGCCGATCCAATGGGGACCAAGAGCGTTAATAAGATGGTGTTGTTGACGACTTGTACGAGGATGACAACTCGACGTGTTTTCGAAGTACGCGGGATAGGTGGCAACGGATCAAAGAGTTGGAGTAGATCTGGTTGTAGGACGGCTGTAAAATGAGGGCGTGTTGATGTAGCAGCAACACATCGTTGAGGTTGCAACACTAGCGCAGTCGGCAGAAGCGGAAGCATATGGATTTCTTGCTACTTCAGGGGAGTCCGTCATGGGCCCGTTGTCTAATGATGATGGTTGCTTTGTGTAGACACGCAACAACTGATGTGCACGATCGACGATTGGTTGTAGGGGTGAATGATGGGTGAGATTTCAACGACGACTCTGTGTAGTGTACCAAAAAATAGATCAGATGAAGAGAATCCACATGATGTGTGGAGATTCTGTGGTGAAAGAAGACCGGTGATGGTGCATCAAGGGCGACTCACGGTGATGCCAGTAAGGGAGGTGGCAACAGTTGGAAGTGGTGGAGCGGGTGAATGATCAGTGGGCAGTGGCTTTTGGAGGTGAACTCTATTCTCGATAAGCTGCCACCATAAACTATCATGCTGGACCCCACAAAGATGGGTAATGTAAAACCCTGAACTTTTTAGGGTTTTTCTATTCATTAAAAGGGTAAAATAGGAACCAGAAAATTCTTTGAACAATTAATGATAGAACATTTCGACATTTAGAGACTTGATTGAAAACGTTGAAATCAAACCAACATCTTTGCATGACACTTAGGAACTTGTCACTTTTTTGCCCCCTTGACTGCTTAATTTAACAGTTTTTAATATGTTGGTATAGAGACGTTTTGTTGTCGTGTTCAACCTACTTAAGTAATTAAGAACATAATGAATTTTACATTTTGGGACCCACCGGGAACCGTAGACTTACCATAATTAACCATAGGTTAATAACTAGAGCAATTTCACTCACGTGCTACGCAGAACTTGAACTAAGCACAAATAAACCTCACCAACACTCCTTTTAACTAATTTGAACCACATTCAAATAGTGTTCCATGTTAGTTTCCTTAATTATAAACATTCACACTTAGAAGTTAATCATTTCCGACTTTTATTGTGGATGGATAATTTGGATAATTGGGTCAACTTTTACAACAAACATTTTTCAATTACAAACAATTTTGAAAATATCTATTTTTAGGGGTATGTGGGTCTCATGTGATAGCTTTTAACAACGTTTTAATGTTTGGGACATGACATACCTTTTTCGGGTCTTAATTTGGACTTAACGGTAAAAAAATTTAGTTTTTGGCCTTATTTGTAAATTTCCAGAAGTTAGGGGACCTCATTGCAAATTGCTTATTTTTATTCTTCCCACACATGTGCACATGTTCACACACGCGTGAGACTTTGGCCAGACTTTGAAAATTGTGTTTTAGATGATGGATTTTCTAAAAAGGATTTTCAAAATATATTATTAATATATATTTTTAGAACTTTTTATAAAAAAAGTGTAACGTTTTTTATATATACCAACAAGGGTGGGGCGTTGAAACCTATGGGCCCCACACGAGTCCAACGTGTTGGACACGTGGAAGATTTCTAAGACCAAAAATATTTTTTTACAATAAAATCTTGACAAGTCACCTCTATTTTAAGGAATAATATTATTTTATTTTGAAGAAATAAATGCCCCAATGGACCCAACGGTTTTGACAAATCAATGAGCAAATATTCTTTAAGAAATTCTCAAGGATTTTCTATCAATAAGGTAAGTCCTCTAAGAAAAATCCCAGCCACTTTATTGATTAATAAAAAGAATAATTTCATTAATTCCTTCCCTTAACAAAATTGGAAACCTTTTCATTTCACTTGCCTTAAGGATCGTAAGTCACTAATTAATCCGAGGAGATCATCACATTTTCAAGCCAGAGTAATGGCTATAGTTTATACAATGCTCGATCCCTTCTCTTGCGAGGAGCTTCGTAAGATCTATAAGCAGCAAGTATGATACCGACGAGCGTACCAACAATTGATTAGAAGACTATTCGGAATCTTATCGAAGAACTTACAGAAAGTGGACCCAGACTTAGTAGCGACGGCAGAATTTGATCTAGAGATACATGTTTACGACGTAGATCGGATACCAATACCGCCAGCATCACCGACTTACACTCCGATGGAACCCGATGAAGATGTTGCGGACAACTACACTCGCATCCCTTCACCGTCATGTTCTCGTACTTAGCGACGATAATTATTAGGATTGTTAGCTGGGGTTTTCTCGGAGTGTAAGGGGTGGTAATCTATGAAAGATCGATATGGAGAAAGCTTACGATCATGTTAGCTGGGGTTTTCTCGATCACATCCTGTAGAAGATGGGCTTTGGTTATTGATGGCAAGCTTGGGTTAGAATGCGTATCTCAACGACTTCGTTCTCTATTCTGGTGAATAGCTCTTTGGTCGAATACTTTTCCAGCTAAGTGGTATGAGATAAGGAGACCCGCTTTCTTTTTTCCTGTTCTTGGTAGAATGATGAGTAAGACGGTTGAAAGAGGGGTAATGGAGGGGTTCGGGTCGGCATAGAAGGCTCTGTGACACATCTCCAGTTTGTAGACGACACTCTTCCTCTCAGATGCCTCACACAGTTAGCTTCGATATCTGAGATGTGTTTAAAGATGTTTTGAGGTGGTTTCAGGTCTTCGGGTGAATCTTGCCAAGAGCAAGGTTTTTGGAGTAGGAGAAGTCCCCAACCTCAGGGATCTGGCAGTTAACATGGGTTGTGGTATTGGTACATTGCGTACCTATTACCTTGGGTTTCTCCTAGGAGCGAAACACAAAGATAAATCAATATGGGATCCGGTAGTAGAGAGATTTGGAAAGAGACTTGCAAGGTGGAAAATGCCGTACTTATCTAAAGTAGGAAGGATCATTCTCATCAAGAGTACCTTGTTTAGTCTACCTATCCATTTTATGTCTTTGTTGGTCATGTTTGGTTGCTGTAGCTCATATACTGGAACAGATAATGAGAAACTTCTTGTGGGAAGGGGCAGGGGACAACCATAAATTCCATCTTGTTGGGTGGGAGAAGATATACAAGCCTAAAGAGATGGGAGGTCTTGGGTTCAGACACTTTTGGGAAATGAATGTGGCACTCCTTGGCAAATGACTATGGCGATTTGGGGTGGAGGATAGCTTGTGGCGGGATGTCATGGGGTGCAAATACGGGGTTATGGAGAATGGGTGGGAAAGTCTGCCAGTTCTGTCCTCATATGGGGTGAGCATGTGGAAAGGGATAGTCGGTTCCTGTAACTTTTTCGACATGGGTCTTCTTTTAAATGTAGGGAAGGGAGAATTCGATTTTGGGAAGACCAGTGGTGTAGTGAAGAGCCTTTGAAGGAGGTGTTCTCTAACTTGTTTTCTCTTTCAGATCATAAATGAGCGATGATTCAAGATTGTGTAGTTGGGGGTGAAGGCCTTAACTCATGGAATTTTGGCTTTCGAAGACATATTAATGATTGGGAGATGGATAGTCTAGTCTAGTGTTTTTAAAGGCGTGTGAGGCTTACGCCACGGGGCAGAGCTCTTAAAAAATGCCCCGAGGCTCATTCAAAAGGCGTTTACACATCCGAGGCGTACGCCTCACTCCAAGAGGCATTGATGAGGCGTACGCCTTGTCGACGCTTATTGGATTGGGGTACGCCTCAGATGTGCTATTTTTTGGCATGTTGTTTTAAAAAAGAAATAAAAAAAATGTTAAGATATTAACAAAAATAGGTGTCGAAGGGACCCAACATAAAAATGAAATAAAAAACTCTTAAGTTTTATATTTAAAAGGGACCCAACATCGATTGATCTACAATTGATTGATGACGAGATGTTGAATTTCGACTTGGACTATCAAGAAGAGGATGTTATTCGTATAATTGATGAAGATACATTTAATTTAGTAGAAGATTGAGTCTTTGATTGATGTTGTGCTTTTTTGTTAGAGTGGTTGGAACTTGGAAATATGCTTTGTTTTTTCAATTTTTGCTACATTTATTTATAGATTTAAATATTTATCTACCTAAAAAGTGCGTGCGTGTGAGGCTTACGTCTACCCCTTGAGGCTTACACCTCAAGGCTTTAGCTAATGAAGCGCCTCGCCTCACGCCTTAGTGTTTAAAAACACTACTCTAGTCTCTCTTCTTAGTCGAGTTGGTGAGAATCCTAAATTGGATACGAATCCTGACAAAAGAGTTTGGAGATGGGATTCTCAGGGAGGCTTTATAGTTTGGTCGTATTACTGTAATTGTTTGAAGGAAGTCAGGAGGAATTCCCAGCATCTGCAGTTTGGAGGACCCCCAATATTCCATCTAGAGTTAAGTTTTTCGTATGGACGCCATTCTTGACAAGACACTTACAGTGGGCCACTTGATCATTAGGGGCATGATGATGCCTCTATGCAAGTTGGAAGCTGAGTCCGTGGATCACGTGTTTATACACTGTAGCTTTACATCGCATGTGTGGCAGTCCTTTCTCGCCCTTTTCGGCATATATTGGGTGGTTCCTTGTCATGTGGGTGGTTTTTTCCATGGCAACTCTGTGAATGCATTCACAGGGAGAGGTCGTCTTCTATGGCGGTTGTTATCTTCTGTTGTTATGTAGGCCATATAGAAAGAGAGGAATTCCAGGATTTTCGAAGGCAAAGAAGAAGTTCATGGGGTATCTTGCAAATCAAGGCTCTTCTTTTTCTTTAGTCCTCTATTTCCCCTTGTTTAGAGGATGTTTTTTTGAATCCTTCATATATAGATGGGACGAGTTGATAGGGGTGTCTCTTCCTCTTTCCAGGAGGTAGATAGGCTCTCTATTGTTCTTCTGGTGTTTCACCCTTTTTATTTTTATATAATACACACACGTATAAAAAAAAAAAAGAGGTTCATGCCTCACCCCGTCAAGGCTTAAGCCTTGAGGCATGAGGCATTGACTGTGTAGTACACATGCCAAGAATATAAAACTTTTTTTTAGAAAATATTCTTTCTCCAAAATACCCCACTCATTTGTATTCTATGCTAAAAACAAACCTAATAAAGGTTATTTAAATCAACTTCTTCCTCTTATTTATACCAATAAATATGAGATACATGGTCTGGGCAACTTTAATTAGAAGTGTTTCCCAGTGACTACATTTATATAGTATCATCATCATCACCATAAGCCTTTCCATAACGGTATGGGGTCGGCTGCATGAATTCCGTTCTTCCATTCAATCATGTCTTAAAGCCATATCTTCCGATAAGTTAAGTTTCTTGAAATCTCCCCTTAGAACCTCACTCCACGTCCGTTTTGGCTTTTGCCTCGCCCTTTTAAGCCCTTCGACTTGTACATTCTTCCTAACTGGTGTTGTCATTGGCCTTCATTGTACATGACCTAACCACCTCAATCGACTTTCCCTCATTTTGTCACTTATTGGGGCTACTCCTATATTTCATGAATACGTTCATTTCTAATTTTATCTTTTCTGGTCTTACCACACATCCATCTAAACATCCTCATCTCGGTTATACTCATTTTCTGGACATGTTTCTTGATTTCCCAAAATTCTGCTCCATAAATCATCGTCGATCTTATTGCCGTCTTAAAGAATTTTCCTTTAGTTTGATTGGCACACGTTGATCACATAGCACTCCGGAAGCACAACTCCACTTTAGCCACCCTGCTCTAATTCTATGGGCATGGTTACATTTCTATAGTAGAGAAACAAAACGTTAGAGCCTCAAACTCTTAAAAACTTGAGTTTTATGTGAGAAGGATAAATTTTCTTGAGATTGAAATCAATAGACTCTCAAATAAGTCATCAATCCGATATGATGGTCAACGTGATTATGCTTGCTAAAAATATACCTTCTTTACTTGTTGGGTCGACCAATCGCGGGACAATACCATAGGAGTAGTATACATTACTTGATTGAAGTTTACCAATCGAGGGACAGTACCATAGGAGTAGTATACATTACTTGATTGAAGTTTATAAATAGAAAATACGATATGGGAACAAGTAATCAGGGCCTTCAAATGATTTAGAAGAATTTTGCTTCATGGACAATACATAATAATTAGCCAATCTTTTAGAAAAAACCCCGAGGTGATCTTTATGGTAAATCAGAAAAAAGAAGAGCTTCTAACTTCTTTTCTGATTTCTTTATTTTTGCTGTTGATCTATTTTTGTATGTTTTTATGGATTTTTACAGATTTTCATAAAACATGTGAGGCTTGTGCCTCATACCGCCTCGAGGCTTACAACTTGCTTCACGGATGTAAAAAGTCTCATATATGCCTTGCGCTTTCTAAATGAATTGTTTTTATAACCTATACTTGTATGAACCAACACTATTTTAGTTATATGAAACTGACATTTTCATATCTTATTTAGGATTGTAAGTGTATAACACTCTATACTTCTGACACAAACATGGTTCAAAGTACACAGGATCATTCCGGTGTCGTTCATGGGTGATACTGAAACGTATCGGAACTATCGTTCGGTTTCGAACAAAGCTTCATGAAACCGAAAAGAAACGATATGCTTTTCCTCCCTCTCTCCTCCTTTTTATGCTTTTTTTTGTTGCTTTGGTGAATTATTGGTTGTCTTTTTTGCTGCAAACTACGAATCATTTCGGAAAAGGCTGCAATTTGATGGGAGTTTACTGTTTATGGTGGTACGTTACGAAAGTTTCGGCTGATACGAACGAAGCGGATGAGGTATCGCCCTAGGGCAATACCGAAATGATACGGGTGAAATGTTTCGGTATCGCCCGATACTTTGAACAATGGACACAAACACAAGGTCCTGTCTGACAAATGACACGTGTTTAGATATCTAAGTGATATTTTTAACTATTGTGCATGTACAAGAGTTGAAAATTTCATAGCTGTTTGCATGTATCAATTATTATTTTTTTACTATCAAGTACTTTATTGGTTTTTGTGCTTTCTGGATTTTGAGTCTTGCAGGTTCTTCCTTGGGATCCTAAATGTAGTTCAGGTTCTTCAGGAATATCTATTGATTTAGATACTTTTTTCTATAGATTCAAATGTTCTGTAAAACTTATCACCACCAAATTTAATGCCAAGAAAATCTGTTGGTGGGTCTTGTGGCGTTCATATGCAAGAATAAATTTAAGATCAGACATGGTTGTGTGCTGGATATGCTTGTACGTCACATTAGAGTTTTTGATTGCTGTCATTGGGGATCCCAGTTTTATAATTTAACTTGGGAGTATGCATAGATTCCAACTAGATGTACAGAGATTATCATTTTTTGCTTAGAAAATTCTTAAATTCTTGTTTATCAGAATCTTGAGAATTTGGAAATATGTCATCTTTCTTGCAGAATGAGGCAGTCTTGAAGGCTTGTGCTGAACCACCTCCTTCGAAAACTTCGGCGACCTCTGCTGCTGGGATGATAGAGAAAGACAGCAACAGTACCCAACCTTAGCAACAAAGAATTTGAGTAAGAACACTAGATGAGCCTGAACGACGTGCTATGGTGATTCGAAGCTCCATGATACGGAATTTTTTTTGCCCCCACAATCTATAGTCAAAACAGTTGAATTCATGACTGGCCATGCTGATTCTTCTATCATTAGAATTTAAAGGACTTCTAAATGTGGTATCATTTTTTTAGCATGGACGAGATGCTGGCACTTTGCTCTTTCGATATAGTAGTATCTCAATCTTGTATTATCTTGGAAACTCTTAGATGAAGTTTAGTTAGTGAAAAAAATAAAATTCCCCGGCTGTTGGTGATGTTTATCTAAAACTTATGGTTTTGTATTAGATTTCCCTGTGATCTGATTTGGAGCTTTCGTCACATTTTAATTTTCTTATTGGATTTGTGTTAGTATGCTTTGCGGCTTTCATCACATTTTCATTTCTTGTTGGAACTGTGTTAGTATGCTGTGATTTACAAACTTTTAGGGTTCTTGCTGTTTTTTATTTGCGTTTCGCATCTAATCCTACTTCTGATCTCAAGACATCTTCTACAGAAAAGATCGTATCTTTGCAAGGTGTCTTACAGCTTAAGTGTTTGGAACCACTTCCTAAATCTATTTCTATCTTGGTGTTTCCAATTAAGGTGGTGATAGGCAGATGGAAGGGCTTCCCCATTGCTATTTGGGGGCATTTGGAAGGTGAACCAACAAGACCTTAAGGGATGAAGTTGCCTAGTGAGACTAGGTTGTTTGAGAAACTAAGTCTCATCATTCATTATATGGGTTATGAATAATAATTCGTCTGTATTGGCTTGTAGTCGGGTAAGGGATGGCTTGCCAAGTGGTAGGCTGGAGACCTCTCTAAGTGTCTGGCAGGAATAGGCCACACCTTCATAACTCCAAATACCTGGAATCGATAGTCCCTCCAAGTCCCAGATTTGTTGAGAAATTGGAACACAAAAGGAAGCAGTGGGACAAAGTATTGAAAAAGCACGTGTGAAATCTATGGAACTGGTCAGAGGTACTCCAAGCTTAACTACAATGGAAGTTCAATAGACAATCCAGGGCCTGCTGGCATTGTAAGTGTTCTCTTGGGACAGTGAAGGAAGCATCGAGTTGGCATTATAAGATATGAGGTCTATGGATTTTATGGAGGGAATTTGAACAGGTAGTAACCTTTCGACAGACTCCCTTATCATGGATAGAAGTTCTAGTAAGATTTTAGGAACAGGCGAATGTTGTCACTTGTCACAGCTGAGTAGGGTAAGAACCTCCTAAATTCAGTTGTGGAAGGATAATACTGGATCGTTTTTATTTTTTTCATAACATAGGGTGTCGCCACCCCCTTTGGAAGTATGGCTACTACTCACAGATACTCCTAGCCACCACAAACTGGTGTATCTGAATTGCTTATAACTAGCTCATAATGACTGATTAACAGATCAAGAAAATTAAACCAAAAATTAGGGTTTCCTTTCTACATGCCACAGTAATTCATAGTAGTTGAGGAGATATTTTGTCAGTTCACTCTTGCTTCATATTTCGTAGTCGGTTCCCGGTCTAAATTTTCTCTGATGACTCTTGTTGCAGGTATCTTGACAATCCAGGTCGTTAATGGGAAACACCATCTTTTCCTGTTTAAGTTTATAAGAATTGTCTTACTGCTAACGAGAACGAAAAATATCCGTAGTCTCTAGACATTGTCTCTGGATTTATGAACACGGAACACCCACCTCATAACGTATACTTCTTGACCGATAATTTGGATTTATGCACACCTTGAAGATCTGATATTTTCTGACATTTTATTACCTATATTGTGATATTTTTCTTCTTCTTTGATATGCAGTTATATTGTGATATTGAAATATATATTGTTACATATATAATTCTTGAAAACACAAGATACAGAAAAAATAATGGGATAAATACAGAATGTAGCCTCACCTAGTCAGTGGTGGGTTCTCCCATTGCCACGCATCAATGACTGCATTCATCATCCAAGGGATGGTCAGCAGCCCATAAATTGCATTGAACTGATAACTTAAAATGTCCAAACAACTACTTTCTTGTGTACATCCAATGATAATATCTAAAATTGTTGGGTTTGAACCTGTATGCGTCGACATACTACACCATAATCATGTTGTTGCGGGTTTGGTCCCGAATTGAAAAAAAAAAAAACGTATATTGAAATCTGTAAAGTGGACGGTCTGGATTGATGGCGCCTACATTAGTTGGTGCATAGATTATCAATGAATTACGATGTGGACCCACCAACCCCATGCTATATTTGCTTTGGTAGATATACAATCAACCATATTAAATGCATATAATTAAGTTAATGTTCATATCATAATAGGTATGTGTCAGGTGTAAACCCTAAAAAGCTCAAAAAATTGGAAATGTCTTTGTTACATAGTTATGAAGCAACTCTTTTGAACCTCTGTTTCTTTTTCCTCTGTGACAGCATCAATCTAAAAAGTAGTTGGGAGGAGTAGAACTGGTCAGCAGAAATTCCCACACAGGTAGGTTATCTTTCTTTATTGTTAAAATGACTGAAATGTCCTTTGATTACTTTTAACCTAGACTCTGTTTTCTTTATGTTTTGACTTGATCATGCAGGTGGAAGTTTCAAAAGTCCAATTAAAAAGTGTATGGTCTAGCACGACGGCCAACCCACGAGATTGACAAAAGAGAGGCCTAAGTCAGCAATCCAATCCAATCCAATCCCACCCCTTTCATCCATTTGTCGCTTTTGAACATGAAATGGAAATAAAAATAAATAGGGGTGGCGTGAAAAACTTCAACAGCCTTAGATGATTCTAAACCTCTTCCACAAGAAACTTCGGTCGGCTATTGTTTTTCTCTATTCAAATTTTTTTCCACCTCTCCCATGCAACCACTTATTTTATTAGATATTATTTCTTTGATCATCTCCTATTGGAAGAAGCCATCCTCTCAACCTTTATCTGCCGTTCATTTTAAAATGAATGAGATCTTCTGCGATGATCAAAATTATTGACATTTTTTTCCTGATTGTTCACCATGTTTTGAGAGCTTGAATGGTTTTGATTGGGGTTGAGATCTCTTAGGAGGGACCCAATGATTTGTAGCTTCAAAAGCTTGCATGTTTGCCATGTGTACAAGGGGACCCTCTGACCGCATGGATGTTTAGCCCACCCCTTCTTAGACATTCATACCACAAATTAGCTTGTTGGATGATTTTTAGCCGTTGGTTTTAGTACTCAAAATATGGTTGAATCCAACGGTTATAATCACACCTTAAAAAGTACTAAAATCTAATGGTTAGAGATTACCAATCGGGGTGATTTTTGGTGGGTATGGATAAACATCCATGCGGTCCGCAGGGGCCAGTAAGGCAGTTGCCTTAGGCCCCGGTTGAGAGAAGGTCCCAGCCCACTAACCACATGGATGTTTAGCACACCCCTTGTTGGATATACAAACCAAAAATAAACCTGATTGGCCATCACTAGCCGTAGATTTTTGTACTTTTTAGGGTTGAATCTAGCCACTAGATTCAAGCAGTTTTTTGGGTAGTAAATCCAATGGCTAGAAATCATCAATCAAGCTGATTTTTAGTATGTCTATCCACCCATAGGTGGACTGAGCATCTACGCAGTCATTAGGCCCAAAAAATGATCTATGTAGGGCTGCAAGAGTCATATTTGCATGGACTGCATCGGGACTATCGGAGTCTTGTATCTACATTTTTCTATAGCTTTTGATTATCATGAATAGTTGCTAAATAAGATTTTCTACTATATAGAGAGTTAAAATTTATCATTAATACCATATATATTAATATATTAAATTTAAAAAAGGCCTTCTATGGGGAGTGACGGCCCTAGCGGTCAGTGGGCCCAGATGGCAACGGTGGGTAACAAAAATGCGCTTCCGCATTTGAAAAAGTCTCAGGTATACCTTGTTACATCTTTTTCCTTAGTGTATTAATCTTATTAAATAATCTATAAAGAAAAAAAAAATTGTAAGAAATAAGAGCATAATATACAAAAAAAAAAAAAAAAAAGTTTCTTCTGATGAGAAGATATATATTATAAAAACTGTCTTTATATATCCGGACCAAGAATATTCGCCAAATGGTGGAGCATTTGAAGTGGTAGGGACCATATCCATGGCCTACCAGCTCATCAATGTAAACGTATATAATATTATATCGCTGAACTAATAATGCATATAAATAATTGCAGCCTCAAGAAAATGTGCGTCGCAGACGCTATGATACTCCTTTAGAAATTTGTGCGAATCGCATCGTTTGCACGTGCTACCCACTAGTTTTATACTTTGATTAACTAAATATTTTAGAATTATTTTGAGGCTTAAATCAATTTAAAGCAAAGTTGCAAAGTAATTGAGTGATAATGAGAGAATCTACTGCTTATCTGTTCAACTTTTGAAGTTCAAAAGGAATATAAATGTTGGGATGGGAGGGAAGAACCCTTACTCCTGCTGTAAATGTGGCATGGAGGAATTTGCAATCCATCATTTTATGGACCCACCAAGGAGATTTTCTATGTGATAATTAAACTTGATTGATTTGATTGTAACCATCTGATTGTAATACAATCATTCTCTTAGCTCGACTATAATGATAAATATTATTCTTTTTAAATTCGACCTATATATAGTTAACCCTGCTTTTCCATATAATTACTGACTTTTCCGACTTCTCGTGTTCCTCGCGTTGGGATAATTAGAACAACAAATATCTTAAAGCAATGTATTTCTCAATTTGAAATAAAACAGGAAAAAATTACCCTTGGAATCTATTATTGGTGGTGTAAAATTGAACAAAGAACAGTTTTCTCAAGACCTAGCCCGAAAGACCTACCAACCAATGGAACCTAAGACACCGAGTCCAGGCATCCCAATTCTGATATTCCATTCCCTCCGTTGATCAATCATTAATGAACTTCTTTAGGAAGGAGCTGAGAGGGTTCGGACCGGGGTGACTTCGTGAGTAGATAGCCCGGCGTTCAAGCAATCATTCTTTCTATCGGAACTTTCGAGACAGTAGAAGTCTGACCATCTCATCTTCATTTATTGGCTCAGGTGCATTAACGGGTACAGGCGGTCATGTCACTACTTCTTTCATCTCTTCCACCCAATCTTAGATAAAGTCCGGCCGGGTCCCGTAAGTTAGACAAATGCTCATATCGGGGAAGGCCAATAGAGTAGAAGTCTAGAACCATCCCTCATTAAGCATTGGGCAATTGGAGATGTAGTGGGGCTCATCGGTCTTCATTTGATAAACCCGATAAAGCCGATTAATCGAAGACTTATTTCAATATTGTGTTTTGTTCAGAAATTTCACATTTACCATTTTGTAAGAAGGGAGAAGAGAAACCCCATGTTGCAGAACAAATTCTTCTTCTTTTTCTTGCCCAAATGGGATCTCTTTTGAAAAAGTTGAGATGAATATGTCCCCTCTCTTTCCATCCTTTGGATGCCTCTCTTTCCCTCTTTCTTTTCTTCCCGACTGAGCATCTTCCAATAAAATCATTTGCCTTTTGATTAGAAAAGTTCTAGATACTGAACACAGCAATAAGTGCTACCTCACAAAAGAAAGAATAGCAATAATTTAAAATTTTGAGTTTGTGTAATCCATTCATTTCCAAATTTCTCTTGACAGTTGGAAGTTAATTTTTGATTATCTTGTTTTTGGAGTGATAAGCATGGACAAGAAACCACAAGAATGATGGAAATCTGAGTTAATACTTGGATGGTTATTTTTTTATCAGGTTTCCAAAACCCAATTTCTGATACAGCCTCTATTGAAGAGGATTATGGTTCTCTTCTACAAGAAAATGAAGAAATACTATCGCAGCTACTGTTTTCTTCCTGATCGGATTCGGTAGAAGAGACTTCTGTGATCCCACTTGAAGCGGAAGAAGAGGAAGATGAACTCGAAACAGTCTTGTTTTGCATCATGAAATCAATAAAACTAGGCCTAGCCACTCCTAGATTATTACAAACTCTGTTACTGTTGCGTGGTCGGGCGATCTCGTCGTCATTTTTACTTCTTTTCTTCAGAAATATTCGACAGATAACCCAATCTTCCATTTGCTTCATGGAATTCTGTAGAAATCCGACAAAAAAAAAAAAAAAAAAACCCCAAGAAACTAAGTAATCATAAGAAAATTAAGAGCAAATCTATACATTTGTGTTATAAAAAATTTATATTCAAAAGCTAAGAAATAGGTTTCATTCAATTTGCTTGGATTAGCTATCCTAGCTGGGTAAAAAAAACTCACTTGGGTTGAGTTCTTTCTCTGCGGGAAAATGCAGGCTGTAGTACCAGCACCGACAAGGCGATATTCATGCATGATCCAATCAGTTCTAAACCCATTGGTAGGCTTCCGTCTGTAGAAAACCAGAGTTTTCTTCAACCCCACTACTTGATTGCTTCTAGAATCAACAATTTGTTTATCTATACCAGTAGCCTTCCAGTATCCAGTACCAGTTGCTCTGTTGGGTCTGTTTCCATTCGGGTACTTTGCTTCCCTAGGACTAAAAAAGTACCGTTCTTGCTCGGAATCACCTAAACATGAAAAACCCAAGTTTCAGAAAAATCATCTCGAAATACTACAAGCAAAACGCAGCATAACTTGTCCTATAATCAATTATAGTACAAAGTCCACCGCATTATAATGAAATGATAATCTATCTCCTTGAGCATCATTCGAAAACTAACCTGGCAAATCCCAAGGGTCATACTTGCAAACATCGACCTCAGGAATGATCGAAGCGGGCAATGGGCAAGCAAATACTTTGCGCCTCAAGTACTGAAGAACAAGCTCTTCATCTGTGGGATGGAAGCGGAACCCGGGAGGCAATTTGATAACTCCATTTCTAACGAAATTGAGCTTCTCCATATCGAAACGACCGTGTCTCCGGAATTCGACTCTGTTAGACGAATTGGGGTGAATTTAAAGAACCCATGTTCAGTTTTTATAATCCATATAAAAGGAGAAGAACAAGAACAAGAACAAGAACAAGAAGAAAAAAAAAAGAGAACGAAAAAAAAAAGGGAAGAAAAGTTGATGCCGGATATGAAGAGGAAAAGGGATGGTTCTTTATAGTAATGGTGTTGGAGGGGAATATGACGAGTCATGTGGCGTAAACCAGACTCAAACCCGTCTTTGACGACATCTTTAACTTAACAAACGTTCAACAGATATAAAAAAAAAAAAAAAAAATTTGGGCGTCTGCCGGAAAATGTAAAATTATATTAATATATTAAAATTAGAAAAACTGCGCAAACGAATTCACATTTTCCAACTTAGCTTAGATGCCTTCCACGCTTCTGTATGGGAAAAACTGATGCTGTTTAAAACATTCTTAATTACCTTTATACCCTTGTTATTCTTGGACGGTGGAAGGGGTATTTTTGTCTAGCAGACTTAAAAGTATGCAAACATTGTCACCACTGTTGGATTTCCCTTGAAAACTGTGTTATTTCAATGTTTTCAAAAAAATAATTTTATAAATTAAAAACATGCTTTTCAAGGGACATCCAACAGTGCTGACAATGTTTGCATACTCAGACTAGATTTGTCCAGCCTCGTATGGGTGAAGTCCCCTCCAAGGTTTAAAGGAGGCCGTTTTAACGGTTAAACGGAATGGGGGCGTTACCGTTTAAAAGGCCGTTGAAATGGATTGAAACGGCAGAGCAAAAATGGAAAAAAATGGCACTGAAATTCAAAATTTGAAATTTGAAAAAAAAAATATGGAATTTAATGGATTTTAACGGAATTAAATGGATTTAGCGGCCGTTTTTTTCAAAAAAATTTCAGAATTAAACGGCTGTTTAAACGATTTTAACGGCCGTTAAAACAAAAAAACGGCCATTTTTAAAACCATGGTCCCCTCATCTCGTGGTTACAGCTGGAGCTCACCAACGTAATTGGATATTGAAATTACAGAATTATCCCTCATATACTACATAATATCATCAACTGAGAGGGTCATAGGGTCTGGATTGGGGGGGGGGGGGGGGGGGGGGGGGTAACTTGTCGGCGCCTTTTTTTTTCTGTTTTTAAATTAAATTCTGTTAAATTCTATATTTTTCCATTTTTGCCCTGACCATTTTTTTTTCATTTTAACAGTAACGCTCTCAGTCCGTTATACCATTAAAACGGTCAACCCAGATGGCAGCCGTGAGCAACAAAAATGTCACATTTGAAAAGATCTCAGGTATACCTTGTTACATCACACCCTATTTATTTTATTTTATTTATTTTTACTTTTTCTTTTTATCTTCTACGTTAAAGCATGTTCAACTTTTCCAACTTCAAAATTTTACATTTCTAAACTTTTTGGCATGATTTTCTGGCCTTTTAAATTAAGGGTAGTTATACAGACACCCCCATCTTTAAGTAGGGCACCCACTCTTCTCCCTTTCTTTTTTCTGGACAAAAAGCTCCCTTCCCATTTGGGCACCCACTTCGTCTTCTCCAACTGTCAACACCACCATCACCATCACCTGCACCCCCCTACCCCTACCCATTTCCTAGATTACCTTTACTCTGCTCATTAGACATCTGCCACTTGCCTTATCCTCCGACAATATGTTAAATGTTAAAAAGGCCTTATATGGAGTTTTTGTCTTAGGCCTCAACTTGCATTGAAACAGCCCTAAGAAGATGTAATGGTGGGGCAAGGTGGGATGGTGTTCTCCGTTGGAAAAGATGAAGTGGGTGCCCAAATGGAAAGGGAATTTTGTTGTCCAAAAAACAAAAAAAAGGGTAGAGAGAGTGGGTGCCCAGCCTAAAGAGGTGGGTGCATTAGACCCTACCCTTAAATTAATCTTTTAGAATTGCCTGACAAATGGGTAAAATTTCAAAAATTAACCCTTTTTTAGTTTAACTTTTCTATTTTGCCACCTCTTGAAAAAAGGTCCTTACAAGTACAATCACTCTCCTGCACCGCACTTCTGCTGCCTTCTAGCTTTGCATTAAAAAAGGATAGCCAGGAAAATGTTGGTCCAGAGTCCAGACTTATATCCTGGGGCGACCGTATAGACTATCCGTCCTCCTTAAGAAAATGTTGTAGGGGTCCCTTTTAAGGACGTACGTGGGAGTATATTTCTTTTTTCCTTCTTAATGGTATTCGAAATCTCGAGATCAGACCGATCCCAATCCGGATTGGTCCGATCAGGATCGGTGCATCTCGCCCGAGACAAAGTGAGTCTTCTTTGGGAAACAGTGATCTCGGGGCGAGGTGATCCATTTTTTGATCGGATCATTGGCTCCGATCCCGATCCGGATCGCCCAATCCAGAATGGGATTGGGCTAGACTTCGAACCATGATAAGATACGAATACTTCTGTGGCCTACCGTTTGATCTATGGATGGGCCATAGTCCACAAAGGGTACCTAATTTGCTGATCTATGTATCAGAAGCCTATTAAATAAATAAATAAAAACAATTGATGAGTAGGAAGGTGGATCAAATGTAGGGAATCCAATGAAGGCAACATGAACGGTGATGGGGGTTGGTGAACCACCTTATGTCTTTATAGAGATTATGCCTCGAGATACGTGTTTATCAGTTCGGATTGTAATCTAGTTACGTTGACGAAAAACCCTATATAAGGAAGGGTGGGGTCCTTGAAGTTGATAATGCGTTGGAGATTCTTGGGGAAGTGGGGGCTATGCGTCCGTGACTGAGCATGAGCATCTTTTGAATTTTGGTTCCTTGGGAGGGGAAACTGGGAAAGGGCCCAAGGGGGCAATTTTGTCATAACAATGCCGTGGATGGTTAGGGAAATAAAGATTGTGGACCTACTTGCCCCCAAAACGACGGACACCACGTCGGATTTAGGGTAAGTGACAAAATTGGCATGTTCAATTGATGCCCTCTCAAGATCTCAAATCTTCTTTTCGTTTACGTGGAAGAAAATTCACACAAACTCCAAATCACAAAAATGACCTTACAATCTCGCTTCTCATATCTCAACCATAATTATCTCGTTCAACAGTCTTCTCATCATCCCTACCACCTGTCTACCCTATTTGTCGTCCCTAGGTCCATAACATGGTTCAAAATCTCGCGGTTGGAGGTTGATCGATGGGCGCGCCGATCCCGATCCGAATTGGATGGTGGATTGCTCATCTTGGATCGTCTCGCTCGAGATGACGTCGAGGTTTCTTCGTAAACATTGCATCTCGAGCGAGATAACCCCATTTCAGATTGTCTCAATGGCCACCGATCCTACTCTTGATCGCCTGATCCAGTACAGGATCGATGGAGACTTCGAACCATGGTCCAGAATCCAAATCCCCAATGAGGGAAAAAAATTCGTTGGGGGGACCCCCTCCCAAAATATCTGACAAGTACCCTTTGTTAACCACTGACCAAGGGCTTAACACTGGTTGGTTAAGGGATTGAGGTACGTGTCAAACATTTTGGATGGGAAGACTTCAAAGCAAGGTTTAAAAGAGGCCGTTTTTACGGTATAATGGACTGGAGGCATTACAATTAAAACCGTTAAAACGAATTGTAATGGACATGGGCAAAAAAAATAATGAAAAAAATAAACGGAATTTAACGGAAAAAAATGGTGCTGAAATTCAAATTTTTAAAAATGAAATAATGACAGTTTTTTTCCACAATTTTTTAGAAAATAATGACCTTTTTTTTTTCTGTTTTAATGATTATTAAAATCGTTTTAACGGCCATTAAAACGAAAAAAACGACCGTTATTTTCCAAGCATCAAAACATTTCTTAATGTAACAGGCTTGGTGTGTTACCATTTTAATGGCCATTAAAACCGTTAAAACGGTGTTATTTTAAACCATGCTTCAAAGTTTGAAGTCTCCCGGGGCCAGCGATTCTTTTCTCAATCGAATAGCATCTAATGGTCGGGACCTAGGGACGATGATATTACAGAATCATCTTCATTTGGTTCAACAAAGAGATATTAGTTGTTTGGATTGCACGTTTCATTTGAGTGCTAGAAATATTTTGGGCCTCCAAAAGGCAAAAGTCGGAACAAACTTGTGAATGGCATATTCGTAATTAAGAAAAAACTAAGGAGTAATATAGGAAACAAAGAAATGGAAGTGTGGGTAACGTGGGACGGTTGAGTTTTAGTTAAACCGGAGCCTCAAACATTGACTTAATCGAAGAAAGGTGGTTTCCGTAGGGAGAAGGGAAACCCTTCTTTGAAATTTTTCAAAATTAAAAGGATCTAACAGTAAATAAAATAAAAAGTTGAAATTTTGGTCTCACGACTCTCACCCACTTATGGGATACAAAGGAAAAAAGAAGAAGTTGGCTTTCGTAAGCCAAATTGCGGCTTCTCTCTCTCTCTCTGTATACATTTTTTCTTTCTAAGTATTTGAGGGTCAAAGCAGATTGCGTGTGGGTGTTGAAGAGGGTTTTAAGGAACAAAATAGAAACGTCAAAAGCTGCAATTATTGTGTTTTAAGTAAAAAAAATAACAAATCCTCAGTGGGAATTGTCTTTCTGCTTCTTAATTTCATAAAATTCAAGGTTTAAAAGGGGCCATTATAACGGTACAACGGACTGGAGGCGTTACCGTTTTCTGTCATAACGGATTGTAAAGGATATGGGCAAAAGGAGAAATATAGAAGATAACGGACGTTATTTGACAGTTTTTTTTCTTATTACAGTTGATATTTTTGTTATAACGGAAAAATAAGGACCGTTATATAAAAACTAATGACCATTATTTTCTGACTGTTAAGAAGGTACAGTACTTATCGGGGGAGGTCCGAATCCGCCATAATGGCCTTTATAACAACGGTATAACTGGGGGCATTATTGTTTCTTCCGTTATAATAGCCGTTGTAAACTTGTAACAGATTGTAACACACAGCCAAAAACAGGAAATAACAGAAAATAACAGCCCCAAAATTCGAACTTTGAATTTCAATAAACTTTATAACAGAAATAACAGACGTGTTTTAATCAAATTTTTTTCAAAAATCAGGTTTATTTTCTTTATAACAAAAAAATAACGGAAAATAACGTCCTTTATAACGAAAATAACAGCCATTATTTTCTGAGCATTAAAATGGTAGATAACATAACGGGGGAGGTCTGAATCCGTTATAACGGCTGTTTTATAAAACCATGATAAAATCTACAAGCTATCTCTAATGTGTTCCTATGATTTCGTTTTGGTTTTGGTTTTGGTTTTCTTCTATAAGTAGGGATGCTCTTGTTAGAAGCATTTGAATATGGTGGAAGATGGATAGAACTGTCATTTCAATGGTGGAAATCTTGAATTTCTGTTTCTCTGGTTGATGGGGTAATTCCATTTTGAAGGAAACCAAAAACTTAGAAATGAAGAGAGGAGGAGGAGGAGAAAGGTTTCCTAATTGGAGATTGGATGGAGTGTTTTCTTTAATTTGAAGGGGTTGTCTGTGTGTGTGTGTGTTCTTCTAATTTAAATAATTATTAATTAAGCTAAGCATATTATAACTAAAAAGTTTTTCACATTTTGCCCAAAATACCCATGTAATAAAACTGTCATCTGTATTTTTAAGGGGCTTTTATGTCAACATCTGACAGAAATTTGAGTATAAGATGTAAAAAGCTCACTAGAAAAATCAATTCCCAAACAAAAATTGGAATAAGATACAAGATGACAGGGAAATTATATTTTGCCAACAATTTTGGGTTTTTAGACATCTATTTGATTTTCACCATGAGCTTGGCCAGTTGAGCCTCCAACCCTAGTGGCTTATCAAGAAGTTTGAAAAACAAAATGAATGTCAGCTCAGTGCTATCAACCACTGTTGGATTCTCGGAATCCACGTCCGAGAAAACGAGTGAAAAGACGAGTCCCATGAGCCCGACCCTTAAAAAAAAGCCTCACGCGCTAGTGGCCGGTTGGGCTCCAGCTCATAGCTTAATTGGTTGACACGCATGCGGGTTTGATCCCAACTTACCCACAAAAAAAAAAAAACAATTTTTGAAAATTCATTTTAAGGAAGAAAAGATTGAAAAATACTTGAAAATTTAAAAGCTTTTACATAAAAACCAAAAAATAAATTATAGAAATAAGGTAGAGAAAGTTCAAATGTCACAATGGATTTAAAAGTTGACCAAAGTGTAGTTTAATGGAATGAGGTCAGGTGGTTTTCTTCCTTTTCAAGCTAATATTTTGTCAATGCCCCACAAGCAACACATGAGCTTGCAAAATGTATCAACCAAACAACTGCAAATAATAAAACAGTTGCCTTTTCTTTAACTGCTAATCCTGGTTTTTAGGGCACATTATTCATATTTCACATATAAAATGGATGTCGACCCTTCTCGCCGGGCGATTTTTATTAACTAATCATCTGATTACTCCCATCTTGATTTATATTGTTTTTGTACGTCATATCGAATCAAACCCATGACCTCATTTTTTATTTTTTATTTTTAAATTTTAAGCCTTAAAATCAGAAACCCCAGGAAAGCGGGTGAGAGAAGAGTTTAGCCCATTGGACAAGTGTATGTGCAATTACCCGATGGGAAATCAGAAACCCATGACCTAAATGTTGCGACATGGAATATCGTACAATTGGGTAACTGTCCTTCGCCCTAGATACTTATCGGCGGATGCTGTATGCTTAGGCACTAAATGGCCCATGTTGGTAACAGTCTGATTAATATTCTTGTTGAAAATCCGTAAAAGTTGTGGACAATAGTCCACAAAGAACTTCGTTTGTTTGTCGTACATTTCGGATCATATGGAATCAAACCCATGACCTAAATGTTGCGACATGGAATATCGTCCAATTGGGTAACTGTTCTTTACCTTAGATACTTATCGGTGGATGCTGTATGCTTAGGCACTAAATGGCCCATGTTAGCAACAGTCTGATTAATATTCTCGTTGAAAAATCAGTGAAAGTTCAAAGAATTTCATTTGTCGTACATTTCGGCACAAGTGGTCGGTGGGATATTTCGGCTAATCGATCAACGTCCACCGAAGAGTGGCCGGTTGATGGGACAAATTGAGTCGTTGACACGTAGATAGAGATGGCACGCACGAAACATGAATGTGTGCCTTGTACCCTTATATTGTCCTTGTAGGTGGTCAATTATACAGTCTACAACACTCAGATTCTAAATGTGCCCTATATCAAGCATGTTTGTCCCTATGTATTGCTTTTATGCTAAAATAGTTTTGACAAGAGCGGTTTTCACAATATGTGGTTTTAGCCACACGTATAAGAAACATCTAATTACCTCATCAAAAAGAAAAAAAAAATTGCCGATTTTTATTTATTTTTATAAGTACAGCCGTGTACTCGTCATCGCTGCCGCTTTTATCGTCTAATTTTATCAGGTCAGTATTTTTATTCTGCTAGAAAGTTTCGTCCAATGTAAAAAAAGACGTATACGTGCCGAATAAAAAAAGATGTATACACTTATTTAAAAATAATACGCATATTGTAGTTATATATTATGTAACTAATACTATTTAAAGTAAAAAAAAAAAAAAAATGGAATAATTTCAGCAAAATATTTAAATTAAAGACGACGTATACACTAAACTGGGCTGGGCTGGATCAATGGACCTCTGAGCCACTCCTTCTATGAGGTGGGCTTAGGGTGCACCTATCAAGCTATCCACTTATGGATTGGACTTGGCCAAGTTTGATGTAAGAGCATTGTATCCATCCATCAAGGTCATCAAGATTATCCATCGATCCTCACCATCATGAACATCTATCAAGGAGCATTTATCATCCCACGATGAAATTGTTCTTATCCCAATATGAGAGCGTATAATATGAGCCACGTGGCACATCTTAGAGGACTCTGACCTTATGGATGTTTTTCCAGTCCCTAAGTGGGCCTACAGTCCAAAAATCAGCTTTATTAGTGATTTCAAACCTTTGGATCTTTGTACCTCAAATAATGGTCAATAATGCTCAACTAATCAGGCTGATTTTTGGTTTGTAGGTCCACCTAGGGATTGACCAAACATCCATACGGTCAGAGTCCTCTAAGAATGTACCACGTGGCTCATATTGTGCGCTATCATCAAAGTTTTACTCTGTTCTCATAGGTTAGTGTGTTTGGTGCTTAGGTATTTAAGTAGGTACTGGGAGTAGGTATCTTATTAAATGAAAGTTGGTAGTTGAACTGCTGGAAGAGTGTATAAAATAAGCTTTGTGGTTTTTGCACTAATTGTGAATGAACTTGTTAAACGTAGATTTGGTTCTTGAATTCTATCAAGTGCCATTCTACTCTTGGGCCCACTCAAGGTTTGGGCTTACATTTTTTTTGGTTTTGGGCCCATTGGGGTCCCCATACTTTTTAGACTTTATAAGGGGCTTTCTTCTTTTAATTTTTTATTTTAGGAAAACCAGTTTCCTGTGCTTCTTGGGTTTTCCTTTCAGAATCAAATGCTCATATTCAAATGGAAGTGCTTGGTGTATGTCATTTGTAGATGTAGTGTTGGTTGTTGAACAATAATTGCGGATGAATAATTTAGAAATCAAGTTTTTTTTTAAAAATAAGTAGGGCCAAGATAGAGTATATGTAGTGCAAAATTTAATTCAAAGTGACCATTTTTGTTACGTGGGTACAAAAATACATAAAGAGGGAGAAATTGAAAATGATGTTGCTCATAGAATTAGAATTGGCGGATACAAAAGAGATGCGCTTCTAGAGTTTTATATGACTAACGTGTAGTCATCAATCAAAAAGGAAAAAAGTTCTGAATATAGTAATATGACCAACTATATTTTCCTCGAGGAGAATCTTGTGGCAATTATGATCAGATTAGGAGAAGAAGAACCACTAACTCTAATCCACTATACGCGAATGCTAAACAATAATTGAGAAATGATTAAGAACAAAAAATAAATGAATTGAAAGTAATTATTTCCCTTGATTAATCTCTCTTCAATCCGTCCTAACAATTCTTTATATAGTAGTATGGTTTCCCTATTTCTACTAGGGCGATCCCATTTATATGAAATATAAAAAAAGAAATTAAGTATAATTATTTTTTTATATTCGGTTTTGGAATTACAATTACATCAGAACTTTCTCTTGGCGCATCTGTAGAATCTCTATAGATCTGTGAAGATATTCTTGGTCAAATATTCTATAAATAAAGTCTACAACTTTGAGCGCAATTTGGAGGTGCGGCAAACAATCTTGAAAGGGGTCCTCGGTTAGCGAGCGTATACATCTCCTCCTCGTTATCTATCCAACGATTCAAGAATCATCCCAATTGGAGTTTGTACGACAAAGTTATGCTTATTTTACTGTGAACATCCCATCACGCGAACTATTAATGTCTTTGTAATTTTTCCGAATGACAACATATTAAGAAACAACATATTCATAAATTGAGTGTAGCAAATGTATGGATACTATATCTATTGACACGTAGCCTGAGGTCTAACTTGGGGTGGCAATTTGATTCGAAGGGTTGGGCTGGCCCAAGGCATGTAGGGGGTGAGCCTCAGCCCGAGTCAAGCCCAATCAATTTTAAAAAAAATTGAAAACACAAATGTAAAAAAATTAGGTTGCCTCCCAATTTTCGGGCCAGGATTCAAAAGGGTACGCCTGACCCCGGCCCAATAACTTAATGGGCCGGGCTCTGGCCCGACGAGTCATGAGCCAGACTGGATTCTGAGCCAAAATTACAGGCTGAGGTCCAACCGTGCCGTGCACCCTTATAACACCATAACACCACCACGATACACTAAATCACATCTCTCATTTCCTACGTTGGCACATTCCTATTTTGACTGAGATTCAAATTTCTCTTAATATCTTACAAGGAGACCGAGAAACAGAGCCCAAGCTCACACAAAAAAAAAAAAAAAAAACAGAACAGAAGTGAAGAAATACGCATCACAACCAGAAATAAAAGAGAAGATAAGGAGCATCGAGCTATGGACCTCGATTGGATCCTTCAAATTCATCATTTGCTTATGTTGTTGCTGTCCATGCATCATAACCGCTTGCAATCTCCAAAGCCCATTAATCACCATTGATTCAATGTATCATCACCATTGCAAAAGATGGTCAAATCGAATTGAGAGTGGAACCTGAAATGCATTATATTTTTTTCGCAGCTACACATCAACACTTATTGCAAGAATGTGTCAATCTGATCCCCTTAACGATATGATCTGATCTGATCCATTCATCGTTCGAAGTTGATCGACATCTTTATAGTATCATACCGCTACAACCACTACCATCATCCTTAATTGCCAAGAGAACAACCATCAATAGGTTCACAACAACCGTGGTCCCACGAAATCATTGCATTTGTAAACAATTATCGACATTGAAAAGAAGTGGGCTTAGGTAATAAATAAGTTCCCAAACCCAGTCCAGCCCACATTCAAAACATAGCTAACTAGTTCAAACCTTTACACACCAAATAACAAATGCCCAACCAATAGTCCAATATGCAAGTTCGGCCCAGGAAGAGGCCCATATAATTTCGGCCCAATCCCACTAGTCTGGCCCTTTAAATTTTAAAAATTACAGCGAGAGAGAGAGAGAGAGAGAGAGAGAGAGAGAGAGAGAGAGAGAGAGAGAGAGAGAGAGAGAGAGAGAGCAGATTGTGTACTTTTAATAACCAAAAGAGCTTCAAACAACATGTAGGGATTGTGTACAATGGGAGATTACCCCAATGGAGCATTATCACATTCTTTTAGGTGAACCATGATTGAAAGATCGAGGTGCCATATATGTAGGGCTGTCAATTGGGTTGGGTCCGAATCGAATCGGCGTATGTCCAGACCTGATCTAATAACTTATCAGATCACAAATTTGGATCCATGCCCGATTTGATAAGCTATAAGAACTTATCGGATCCGATTGGGGCGACCAGACATTGAGCTGATCCGATCAATTAAGCTGTTAAATTTGATTTAAAATAAATAAAAAATATAAATTCTTATCCAATTAAGTTACAAATGGCAGAAGATTTTATCAACATACATACATTAATTAATATAATATATTTCATTAATAATATATATATATATATATATATATATATATATATATATATAATAATAGCAATTTGAGTCATTATGGGACCAGATCAAGGTAGATCCTAAACCAATCCGATAGCTTATCAAATCACCATTCCTAGGTCCAAACCCAATGCTATCGGATCGAATTAGATAATCATGGAGATCTGATCCATTGACAACCCCTACATGTATGCTATGAATACCTATGCTTTTTGGAAAGACAAATGAAGATCAATTTAAATAGAATTTGGAAGTCGTACTGAAGAATCAATCAATTTGAAGAGAATTTGGAAATCTTCCTACAAAATCAACTGAAAATAAAGATAAAAAAAAGGTGGATTCTACTCCAATTGATGTCCCAGGTACGAAGATCCCAATGAAGCTTAATTCATCCAAGCTTATATGCAACTTGTAACTCCAATAATAAGTCAATCACCTACAGAAGAGCCAAAGGTTGACAATCCTTTTCCTTGTCCAAATATCTGAAAATCAAAAGTTCCAGTAAAAAATTATTATTCACTATTGAGAACTTGATTGTCAAAAAGTGGATGTTAGTTAATTAATGTGTTATGTACAAGTCCAATGGTGAGAATACAAACCATCTCTTAGTGCATTGTGATTTTGCCAAACAAATTTGGTTTTATATTCTAGTACAGGTAGGCATTTTTTAAGTTTTGCTAGAGTCTATTGATACACTTTTGAAAGAATGGCTCAAGCTAGCTCCCACACCTATGGAAAATATTTTTTAGAACATGATGTCATTTACAATCATTTGGGGCATATGGATGGAAAGGAATAAGAGAGTCTTTATAGGAAAAGAGAACAACGTTCACGATATTCTCATTTCCATCAAAGCTTTCCTTTTAGTTAAGGTAGCACTTCCCCCGATACGAGGGGCACATTTTTTAGAGATATGGTTTGTAGACTTGATGTCCTTCTGTTATGTTAGTTGCTTGTCTATCTTTATTTAACGTTATTGCTTTCTTTTATACTTCTTGTTGTAGCTCTTGAGATCTTCTCGGTCTCCCTTTAATATATTTTGGACTCATAAAAATAAAAATCATTTATAAAGGAACAGGCTCCCGGGACTTGCCTTTTCACTTCTCGTCTCGGGCGTGGTTTTTGAGAATCCAAAGGTGGTTTTGTTTGGAAAAAGGTGAATGACAGCTCAGCACTATCACCACCGTTGTATTCTCGGAAACCACACGGAGAAGGCAAGTGATTATCTCTATTACAATGTCTCTTTCTTAATTCGAATCAGTGAAAGGAGCCAAAGTGAACCCCACAAGATAAGTTAGATTTTTCTTCACCCAAGGAGTGATTCCTTTGTTTGGTGGAGTAATTTCACCACATTCATCATCTGTTGTAGTACGGATCCCCTTGTCCTATATGGAGTATGGCCCTACTTAGAAACTTTGATAAAGATCCTTTCAGTGATTCAAAAAGGAGGTCTCATCCTATGAATTCAATGGTTACCAACAGAGGGAAGATTAATTCCTATACAATGATGGCTACCCTCCACCCTCTACGCTTTGACAAAGAGAAAAGATAGAGCTCTGTCATGTTTCATTAATTTTCAATGGTGTGGTTTCAATGCTTTATCAGTTCAGGTATGAGCTTCAGTAGAAACGACAGTTCATGTTGTGAGAATTTGGGCCTCGTGGTCACTAGCATCTTCTCTTCTTCTTCCGTGCTCTCTTCTTCGTCCCCCTTGACTGGTTTGATGAACTCAGAAACTGCTTCTGTGATCTCTCGGACCAAATCGACAATCACCCCCTCGACACCCATTAGATGTTGCATGTAAACCACTTCTGGAACATTACTGAAACACATAATAATCGTCAATACTCCCCTATATGATTGAAAAAAAACTAGACATTTGATCAGCTTTGACTCGGTTGGGTTGGTTTGACTTTGGTTAGGCTGGCCAAAATCCAAATTGACAGAGTCCAAACCAAATACTGGCCGCCTTTATTTTCTCAACATCAATTCAATGAAACTGAATTTAGAAATTACAATTGAGAGGAGGCTTACTTCAATTGGCCGTAGGTTAAGAGGGAAAGATTAGACTCTTTGATCCTGGTTATTGCTCCTGGATTTCTGAAGATTGCTTTTACTTCTGATACAATCCCTTGCAATCCGTTCGCCAAGCATAGTTTTAGGGCCTCGTCCAAGGAGTTTCTTCTCACATCTGTGTAAACTTCGGATCCTCCATTTGTAAGGAAGAACACCTGGTTTTAATCGATAACAATTAACAAGCTAAAACTTATCCGAACTTGAAGAAACACAAAAAAAAAAGTTGATTTTGCAGACAAACAGATTAACAATTAGAAATCATAAAAAGATAAAATATGATGAGAATTCAAAGAGCTCTTACAGGGTAGGTTTTCTGCAACTTCCTGATCAACTCTGTTGCATCGGGTTGGAAGCTTGAGAAGATGATGGGTCTTTCTTTGGCATACTCAAACACCACCTGCACATAAAAAATAAAAAATTGAATACAATAAGAACAAACCCATTTCATAAATTTAACCATTCAACAAATCCCGGCCAATAGGAAAATCAGACAATTATGCTAAGAAAAAGATGAATGGAGAAGCATACCCGCAAGATTACTTGAAGAACATGGATCAGCTCTTCCTCTTGATAGACAATCTGGTCATCGAACTTCAGTTCAATGTTGAAGCCCAAAGAAGAATCGACCTTCTGGAACACCTCTTCCAACGTGCAGAAAGAGTCCTCATCTTGAACATTCCAGTTAAAAATCCTCCCATCCTTAAATTTTCGAAACAGAGGTTTCCCCACCTGATTCAGATATTCAAAGGAAAATAAAAACATCAATTTCAATTCATCTGATCAATTCGAATAAAACCCAGAAAAGAAGAAGTATACAAAATTACATTTCCGGGTTCTTTCTGGGGTCCATAGCAAAGGAATTCAGGTAAAGTAAGATCTGTAACTCTCATCTCAGATATGATTCCCTGAAAAAAATCAAAACCCAACAAAATGGGTTAGTAAAAATCTCTGTATAAGCTTTTGATAACCACAATTTAAACAGAAACAGAGAGGGGGAGAGAGAGGAAGCTTACGTTCTCTTCAGTGAGAATGAAGTTGTCGTGGAAAATGACAGGGCAGTCATCTCTTGTCACCTACAAAAATTACATTTTTGTTTACAGACTCTCCTAAGGTTCTTCGCTCTACCTTTTATTATTTCTTTTATAAAGAAAATCCCAGAAGAAGAAGAAGGAAAAAACCACAAAAATAAACTAATCAGTATCATTGAAAACTTAAATCATCTATCTAAGAAGAAATAAAATTATCAAACAGAAACCCAAATTTTGTTACATTAATTAAAAAAAGGTGTATTTTACAGTAATTACGCCGGAAACTGTAAACGAGAAAAAACAGAATATTTAGTCAAATGAACCTATCAGGAATCATCCAATCACGATTGACGGCATGGGGGCATAAAACCATAGTCAAAGGTCAACAAAATTGCCATCAGTGTGAAGGACACCAAAATTTGGTATACCCCCATGTATCAAATGATTTCCTGAAATAATTATATTGCAAATTACGGCCCCGTATAAAAATTTTCGAAGGGGCGATTTTTTCCCATAAATGTCCGTGAAAGCTTGCTAGACGAGTTGTTCACCAAAATAAAAAAAAAAAAAAAACCTTGCTAGACGAGTAAAACTTCGATGACAGGGCAGCAGATCATGGCACGTGGATTTTGTACGGCCAGACAACTCGGCCTCACCACCCACGTACACAGGTGAGTGGTTTTGGCAGAAAGCACTTGCGTACTCACCTGGGTACGTGTGTGGTGAAACCGAGGTGGTCAGTCGTACAAATCCACGTGCCGGATCTGCTGCCCTGTCATCTCCTTCGATGACAGGGCCTGGTCATCAAAGTTTTATACCTTGCTAGACCAACACATTTGAACGTACGAATCCTTTCCTAAGAAATCTCCAATGGTGACATTCCTGTGGTCACCGTACAGGTGCCAAGAACGCCTGTACAGGTGTCGTGATCTGCTGCCCTGTCATCTCCTTCGATGACAGGACACGGTCATCAAAGTTTTATCCCGCCTATGGTACTTTGTGTCAGCCAATGGAGTGCTGCCATGTATATTATGACTCATTTTTTATTTAATTATATAATTAACGGGAATCCGGGAAGGTGACGGACGGACGGGGGGACCCTGTAACACCTCCGGGGAGAAAAGTCCAGAAGCAAACGTGTCTCTCGTGAATCCTAATCAATGACCGGTCACGTGTCGTCATCCTAGTTCTCTCATAAATTCATAATGCGGTTTCGCGGGCTAATGGCGACAAAACCGCAGGTTATGGGAGTCTTTACGCGGCGGGCGTACGACGCATCCTCAGACTACGTGCTTGAAGAGAAACATTTCAGACCGAAAACGAGGAAAACATGGGCCACCTGAAACCTCTCGGAGAAAGAAAATGAACAGAGAGAGGTGGCCGGAAATCTTACCTGAACGTCGAACTCGACAAAATCGACGGCGAAGTTTCCAGCAGAATTGAATGAGAGAATGGAGTTTTCCTTGATCGCCTTCATTCTCCGATCGGACGAGTGCAACATGTTCATTCCGCTCCCTCTGTGTCCGATTACCAGAAACTTCGGCGATTTAGACGAAGCTCGAAGACCATCAATACCTACAAAAACCAAAAGAAAAAAATTCAGACGGAAATCTAAGAATCAGATGGTTAAGAATCGATAATAGAGAAACCAACGGCTCTGATTCCATTCTCACCTTTAGAGATCCGGCCGGAATACAGCGCTGACATGGCATTTTCCGACACCTGGTCGAGATTAGGGACGTCGGAAACGTGAACGGCTTTGAGAGCCATTGTAGGAGAAACGGAAAGAGGACGTGAAGAAAAGGGACACAACGGGAATTGCTGAATTTGTTAGAAAGAAGAGGGTCTGAAGGGTATTTAAGGCAAGGGAAGTGGTGAGAAGTAACGGAAAGGAAACGGGATCTTGACGGAAGAATATTCGTGTTCTTCGTCACAGATTATGCTTTTGGATATTTTACGGCAACGCAAATGGAAACGTCACTGTCGTTAAGGGGGTCAACGGCAACGTTAATGACGCCGTGTCCTCCCCCGTTAGCGGTGGTTTGTGTTTCGACTTTCGAGAGTTCGAGAAACAGAGAAACAAGGAAGTTACCTTGTGTGTTCGCCTCGTGCCGTTTTGAGTTAGAATTTATTAAAGAACCGAATTAATGGAATATGCTGACGAATATCTGACTCAGTTTGAAAATTAAACGACACGTGATCTTCATCGCCTCGTTTTTCCGATTATAAATCTCGTCAATTTCTCCCCTTGATATGTGGGTACGCACGCTTCGGAAGACGGACCAACCCAAGAAACTAACATCTATCTATGCAGAAGTTACTGTACAGGGACACAATATAGGCCAGGCGTCACAATTTTACAGGACTCTGACCGTATGGATGTTTGTCCTATCCCATCGTGTACCTACAAACAAAACATCAGCCTGATTAGTTATTTATAAGTGTTGGATCTTTGAACCTCAAATTATGCTCAAATTAGCACAGTGGAGATCAGCCCATGAAAATAAGTCCAATCCAAAGCCTATAAATCACTAATCAGGCTGATTTTTATTTTGTAGGTCCATAATGGGATAGGACAAAAATCCATACGATCAGAGTTCTGTAAGAGTGCGCCACGTGGCCTATATTGTGTCGCTATACAGATACCTGTCATTTTATTCAGTCAACGGAGCCCGACCCTATTTTATAACTGCAATTGCGCTTCAAATTTCCTGTTTTGCCGCTTCTTCTAAAGACGCCTTACAATTACTAATTTACCAACGTGTTCCACGTGCCTTCAACTAATTTGAATGTAGGGTCTCTATTATGTACAACGGCGGATAAGTTTTAATGCGTACACATCTATACACGTAATCATGATAACGTTAGGTGGTCTAGATGGGAGCTCTTGCCTACAAATTAAACAAATTGGATAACGCCATCTGTGTATGATAGAGTGGGGCCATGTGAGGCACATACTGCTTAAGTTATGAAATAAAAAATATTAAATGTAATTTAAAGTTTAAACAATAAAATTATTATTTTGTACTTCATTATTAATTATAAAAATTAATTTACAAGGGTATTATAAGAATCTTAATTTAATAATAATAATATTAATTTATAATTAAATAAAGATGTTTTGATTTCATTGTAAAGATCTGGGCAAGAGCTTTCTCATGACAAGGTTTAAAGGGGACCGTTATAACGTTATAACGGACTGGGGGCGTTACCATTTTTTCCGTTATAACGAAAAAAACGCTCAGGGGCAAAAATGGGAAATAACAGAAAAAACGGAATATAACGGAAAAAACGAATATAATGGCCATTTTTTTTCACAAAATTTTCCAGAAAATAACGGTCGTTATTTTTGTTATAATGGAAAAATAAAAGAAAATAAAGGCCTTTATTTTTTGGGCATTTTAATGGACCATAACGTAACGGGGTAGGTCCGAATCCGTTATAACAGCCACTTTTTAAACCTTGTCTCACGATGCCATTTTTACTAAATCAACTTATGGATTGTAAGTAATGAGTTTTAGAAAAAATTTAAATGTAAAAATAAAAAATAAAAATAAAAATACCCCACGTTTATCTGTCAAATTGTTGAAGTGAATAAAATTTCAAACTAATTCGACCTTTAAATAAATAAAAAATTTTGTAAACAAAAATAACTTAATATATTTATAAGAAAAGATAAAACTTTTAATAATTTGAAAAAAAAAATAACAAAGCGCCCTTTCAAAGGGCATTTCTGGTCTGTCAGATACATACGCCCTTTGAAAGCACGTCTAGCCCTTTGTCCGTTCAATAATGCTCAAATTCCTACAGTTAAAATCAACCTATGAAAATAACTTCAATCCAACGCATAGAAATCACTGATCAAACTAATTTTTGGTCTACAAGTCACCTAAGGGATTGGCCAAACATCCATACGGTCAGCACCTCTAATAGTGTGGGTTGAGATAGAAGTTTCCACGGACAAAGCGCTAGACAGCTTTTTAAAGGGCGTTTGTCAAGGCCAGATGCCCTTTAAAAGGGTGTCTGTACCTAATAGTTCGGTCAGATCAGAAACACCCTTTGGGTTTAGGGTTTCATATATTTATAAAAAGATAAAACTTTAAAATTTTGTAAAAAAAAAAATAACAAGGCTCTTTCATAGTCATTTAGGCTGTGTTTATTTTTTACAAATGTGCGTGCATTGACGCTGTTGTACGCAACTTAACCAAAAAATGTGTGTTTGTTTACACCAATGTGCGCGACTCATAATGTGCACAAGGACCCTCAATGTGCGCCAATGCGCGGGAAAATATAAAATAAAAACGAATTATCTATGGGTCGGGTTCTAGTTACCGTCCTAAAATGACAGCCTCCAGTTACAAGACACAATATGAGCTCGTAGAGGACTCTGACCGTATGGATGTTTGGCCAAGCCCTAGATATACCTACAAACCAAAAATTAGCCTGATTTGTGATTTCTAGGCATTGGATCTTTGAATCACAAGTACTGCTAAAATTCCGACAGTTGAGATTAACCCATGAAAATAAGTCCAATCCAACTCCTATAAATCACTATTCAAGCTGATTTTTGGTTTGTTGGTCCAATTAGGGATTGGCAAAAACATCCATACGGTCAGAGTCCTCTAAGAGTTTGCAACGTGGCTCAGATTGTGTCCTGTAATCGGAGCCGGTCATTTTAGGGCGATAACTGGAGCCTGAGCCATTATCTATAGGTATCATGTGGTGATGGAAATATTATAAACATGTTCGTCCATATTCTCTTTTCGAATGAAGAGAATATCTTTAAATAAGATGCTATCCAAAAATTTTCAGTCATTTAATAGGAAAAAAAAGAGGTAAATCTGATGTTTTTTTCTTGAAAATAATTTCTTTCGTGCACCAAACACTTAAAAACACTAATATATTTAATTTTGGACAGCACTAAAGGACGAAGCGCCCATAAGTGACAGAGGTTGTGTCCCTACTTATAATCTCTCTTATAGGCTTCAATAAAGAAGGGTGAGATCTTATCCTCGTTAGGACGGTGGATCTCAGCCACTCAAACCTGATTTTGGCAAATGTTATGGGAGTGCCATGGCACAGGCCACCCACTAATTATATACATATCGGATCGGAGCCGAAACTGATTTAATCACATCGGATCGGTTCCAGAACTGAGTTTCATTGATCCAATTAGTACTAGATCAGTACCAATCCGACTCGAACCCAGTCCATTGCCAGCCCTACGAACTGAGGTGGGAAAGGGGATTTTGGCTCCACGGCCAACCAATCGATATAACTATTGCCCACTTCCCATTGACACCATTAATATTTTGAACATAGTACCTAATGGGCTTTTAAATAGAATATTTGATGTAAGCCCGAAGTGGGCAACAGCTACACTTTGCATTGCCCCTGTATGTTACAATCCGTTATAACAGAAAAAAACGGTAACACTCCCATTCTGTTATACCATGCATTACAATTTTTGCATACGCTTTTGTCCGAGAGTACTGTGGGCACGCCAGCACGGGCCATTTACTAGTGTTTTACGTTACAGGGCTATAAAGTTCATGGGCAGGGGGAGGGGGGGGTGGTGGGGGGACGACGACTATTGAAAGGTCCAAAATGCGTCATGGAGAATTATATATCTTGAAGCAACAAAAAAGTAGGACGAGGAGAAGGCATAACCCATGCTTCTACTGTACACGTTGCATACAATCAAAATGGACCCCATAATTTATTTTTTGTCTCCAACTTTCTTACACCGGATAACCCAAGATTGAAGTGTTGAGGTTTCGGCTCACGATATCGACATGTTGGGGCTCCCAGATGGTGGGTCCCAAGCACCCCTTTAAATCTGTGCTACAATATGGGTCGTGTAAAACTGGGCCACGGGCTCATAAATACAAAAAATCATCAGCCTAATTGGTATTTTTTAACCGTAAAATCCCACAAGAGTGAGCCACGTGGTGGATTTTCACATAACTGACAATACAACAACGAAAATGACCCTCAACGAAAATGTTATCGGACACAATCATCATTTTACTATGCTGAAATGACATTTCCAGCACATGCGCTGCGCGTGATTGAAGAGGATTGATGCCAATGTTATTGATGTAAGTCGTTTTTTTCCTTTTAAGATATCCCGAGATGGACCTACATGCAAAAAATCAGCTTATTAATGATTTTTAAGAATTTGATTGGAATCGTTTTCACAGATTGATTTTTAACCGTAGAATTTGAGATTTATATGGGTATTCGGATCCAAAGGTTTGAAATCACTAAACAGGCTGACATTTGGTATACTAGTGGGTGTCTCGTGCCATCGGCACTCCTCGACAAAGAATTTACCAAAATTAGGTGAGTGGCGGAGATCCCCTTCCATTTGGGGCAGGATTAGATCTCGGCCCTTCTTTGTTGATGCTTATAAGAGGAAGTATAAGTAGGGAGACAAACAATGGGTTTTGTTATATATATAAAATAGTAAATGGCCCATGCCCACGGCACTCTCTGACAAAAGCATTTGCAAAAATTGATTGACTGGGGCGTTACCATTTTTTCTACTATAACGGCTGTTATAATGGATTGTAACGCATAGAGGGAGAAATGAAAAAATAACAGAAATAACAAAAAATAACGGTGTTGAAATTTAAATTTTGAATAAATTGAGGTCAAATGAAGCGGATTGAGTGGCTGAAATCTAACCGTCCACTTTAGATCGATGGATTTGATCTAAACCACGCTTTATCTAACCGTCCACATTAGATGGATGGATAAGATAAGAGAATACAACTGAGTTATCTTGATATATGCGTGGGTGGCCCCAGGGCCGGCTCAACCATAAGGCCAGCCTTAGGCCCCATGTGAGAGAAGGCCCCCAGTCCACTAACCACATGGATGTTTAGCCCACCTCTTGTTGGACTTACAAACCAAAATTAACCTGATTGGTCATCTCTAGCCATAGATTTAAGTACCTTTTAGGATTTGATTCTAGCCATTGGATTCAAGCATGCTTTTTGAGTAGTAAATCCAATGGCTAGAAATCATCAACCAAGATGATTTTTAGTTTGTTTATCCATCAATATGTGGTTTGAACATCCACACAGTCATTAGGCACAAAAAATAATGATCTATGTAGGGCTGCGAGAGTCCTCTGCATGGACTGCAACGGAAGTCCTGTTCATCTACATTTTTTTCCAGTAGCTTTTGATTATCATGAATAATTGTTAAATAAGATTTTCTACCACATAGAGAGTTAAAAAATTTAATTAATACCATATATTAGTGGGGCAGGATTGGTGGACAACCATTTTGGCGGACCCACAGAGAAGATGACCCCCCCCTATCAAATGCGGTTTTCAAGTTACACGGTAAAAATAAACGGTTCATAATTCTTCAACTTCTAAACCAGTCTACGAATTTCAGAATGATTTGAATTTTTGTGAGGATGATCTCCTCACCATAGATATCATCCTCACCAAATCAGCCATTGATTCATCTTCTAAGCGGGTCCGCCAAATGGTTGTCCCCCGATCCTGATCCTATACTAATATATTAAATATTAAAAGGCATCATATGGAGTTTTTGCCTTAGGCCTCAACTTGCATCGAGACGGCCCTAGTTGGCCCGCGCCCGCAGCACTTTCCGACAAAGTGTTTGTCAAAATCGGGTGGGAGTTAATCTCAGCCACTCATTATTGAAGCCATAAAAGATAAGAGGGGTATAAGAAAACCATTAAATTTCTGTTAAATTCTATTATTTTCAAAAAGATTAATTTTTAAAATTTAAAATTTGAATTTCAGCACCACTTTTTTCCATTAAAATCATTAAAATCCATTAAAAACTATTTTTTCTATTTTTGTCTCTAGCCGTTTCAATCCGTTTTAACGGTAACACCCCTCTCGAGGCATAAAAAGTGGGGCTCCTGAGCCTGACTCTTGGGCTATATGTAACAGCACCACTTTTTTCCGTTAAAATCATTAAAATCTATTAAAAACTATTTTTTTCTTTTTTTGTCTCTAGCCATTTCAATCCGTTTTAACGGTAACACCCCTCTCGAGGCATAAAAAGTGGGGCTCCTGAACCTGACTCTTGGGCTATATGTAAATCCAACCCATTTCATTCCTTATATATATGTAGGTAAATAGTAGGTGACCCGTGCCCACGGCACTCATTGACAAAGTTTTTGTCAAAATTGGGTGTGAGTGGCTAAGATCTACCGTCCATTTGGTGTGATAAGATCTCGGCCATCCTTTATGAAGCCGGATAAGAGGGGGAGACAATCGTCCTGTAATATAGATAGGTGATAGGTGAACAATCCCTATGTGGACCTATATACCAAATATCAGCCTGATTAGTGATTTCAATTAAACCTTTGGATCTGAGTACCCCGAATAATGCAAGAAATCTACGGTTAAAAAACAACTCATGAAAACGACTCCATTCAAATCCTTAAAAATCACTAATCAGGCTGAGTTTTTGCATGTAGGTCAACCTAGGTATAAGCCAAACATCGATATGGTCAGCGATCTCTAATGTGCTGCCATGTGTAAGGTGCATGTGGCGTTCCCCTAGTTGTTATAATTATATTATTCTTTTTTGATAGAATTTATTTTTGAGTAATATAGTAACATGGTTGTCATAAAAAGAAAACAATTAATTATTTTAAATTTACCATTTTTATGAATTTGAGTAAAAATTTTATTTAATTTATTATAAAATTCTCATTGAGAGCTTTAATGGAGAGATTTTTAGTGTAATCATATCAATGTGCTCTAAAATGTGCCACGTGGCTCATTTTGTGGGCAGTCTGAGTATTGTCGCTCAACCAAGTTTTACTCGTTTTAGAGAGAGAAAAAGAGAGTTCTCTTTTTGGGGTTTGCCCCGACTAGTAGTCGACCTCAACAGGAAATGGGGTGTGCAAATATGAGCTCCCTTTTTTTTAAGAGAGATGTGCAAGGGATAGTTGAGAGTTTTTGCGAGAAAATATAATAGGCTTCGGCCGCACAAACCAAACAGAACGGCCCTGCTCAAATTCTATTACATAAGCAAAAAAGCAAACGTTGTTGTAACTACTAACATAACATTGGTTTTGATTTTTTTTCTTTTCTTTTCTTTTTGAGATTGAGGACGTGGGGAAATCTCTCCGCAGGGCCATTTTGTTAGTTCTGCATGTTAGAAACTTTCTGTTTTTAGTGAAGTCTTATTTTTCAATAGGACTTACACGGTGAATACAAAAAGGGAATTTCTTGTTAGAGAAGGAAAGAGGTCTTTAATCTTGACCATCCAATCTTTTGTAACCCCAAATCTAATGGCTGACATTAGAATGTCTTTTTGGTTTGGATATAAAAACATTTTTGTAACGTGTAGAGTTTTTTTGGTATGAGAGAAAAAATTGTGTGAGGAAGGCTTTTGCTTTTGGGCATAGGAAAAAGCTCGTTCTTTGTTGACGAAGCTTGTACGCCTTGTAATTTTGTGATCTCCATAATGAAGAAGAAGACTCCTTTGTTGCTGCCCCGTTGACGTAGGCACACTGCCGAACAACGTAAATATTTGTGTCTCCGTGTTTCTCTTTTCCTTGCGTTATTTTTATTTATTTTTCTTCTCGATATCTATTTGTGTGTGGTGTGTTTTTCTCAACACTGCACGCCCTGGCGCATAGAAGCCACTCCCCTTAATATTAGTGTGCTTTACTAAAAATTAAAATGACTGAAATAGCCTCAAATGTAAATAAAGATTCGTTACATAATATAATGGAACAACTGCAATATCACTCGAAATATCTTTAGGTACACGTTGCACAACTTTATTGATGTTGTACGCTTTTTGTGTCGACCATGTTATCCCAAGCGAAATAAACAGTTAAAAAAGTACTCATAAAGAACGATGTAGAAAAGGAGCAAAAAATATTCCGGTATTCTTTTGAAAAAGCTGTGGCTTTATTCTAAAAGTCGGGCTCGTGGGACCAAAAAAAAAGTGATCACTAATAAGTTCACTAATGATCTCGGCCTTGAATCCTCAGAATCCAGCGGTGGTTGTAACTCTTGAGCGCTGGTACATTCACTGTACTCATTTTTTGCCTAAGAACAACTACGTACCATTGAATTCTTGGAATAATCCACGTCCTAAAGTCCCTCGAGCCCGATCCTTCCTAAGAGAGCGCACAAGAGAGACGCGCGTCGAGGTCCTTTCTATATTGGAGCACGAGCGACATCGAATGTGTGTTCCAAACAACTCATTCTCTTTCTTTCTATGATAATTAACGTGATAGTAGAGATATGATTTGTGCGGCGGAGGTCGAGGGGACTAAAAGTGCTGGCACGACACTGTCGAATTAGTGTTTTTTTAGTACATGCCTACATGGTTGCATGTGTCGCAAAGGTCAGCATCATACGAAACAAAAGTTGGAGCATTCTTGCTTTTTTCACGGGAAATATTGCGACACAGCTTGCTGTGATGGCTAAGATAATAACTTTCCGTGCGTTGTAGCTTAATAATTCTGGAAAGAGGAATGCTAACAGTTCTACCAAGCAACTCCGCAAAAGACAAGAAAAACTACCCTTGAATATTATGTGGGGTTGTGTCGGTGCAACTCTGTATGGAGTTGCTTGCCAGCGTTCCTCTTCTAGAAGCAATAGATTTTGACGACCATATGATTTAAAAATTATAGATCTAGATGTAATGGATAGTGACTAATAATGTTTATGGTACATTGTATTATCCCTTCCCAAGTGGCCGTCACTCACCACTTGAGGGTTCTGACTCATTTGTAGGGTCTGCCATGTCAATCGATCGTGATAAATAACTGAGCTATAGTCTTGCTGTCTGCCTCAGGTGGACGTCCTCCCTATGTTCAAGACATTGGATGGTCCTCGTCAGTCAGACCACACATGTCCTATGCATGGTTTAAAAAAAAACATTGTCTAGGCCCTTGCAATATAACGCCCCAACCCCGTTAAGTTCTTTAGAGAATAACTTTCATAATGGCCGTTAGTTAGTTTGTCTGTTATGTGTTATTGTACTATATTTTGCCCTTCCATTACAATGGCTACATAACGATGACGTTAAGTATCCATGGTCTTAAAGACCATGGAACAGTTTAGACCCTAGTGGGGGGACCGGGGACGTCCTGTTGATGAGGACATCCACCTTTAATTTCCTGAACAATTGGGGGATGACCGGCCTAGTGTCTCTGTCGTCTGGACCCAAAAATGAATTGTAGATACATATGGGTCGTGATGTAACAAGGTATGCATGACTTTTTTGGCGGGCGGAAGCACGATTTTACTTTGTTACTCAACACTGCCATATGGGCTCACTAACCGCACTAATGTTTAGCCCACCCCCTTGGTAGGCATGTATACCAAAAATCAGCTTGTTTGTTGATTTTTAGCCATTGGTTTTAATGGTTGAATTCAACGGCTAGAATCATAGCTTAAAAGTACTAAAATCTAATGGCTAGAGATTACCAATCAGGCTGATTTTTGGTCTGTATATCCCCAAAGGGGTGGACTAAACATCCATGTGGTTTATAGGCCTATATTGCAGTGTTGAGTAACAAAAATCATGCTTCCGCATGCTCTGAAATAATTTATAATCTTGGAAGCAATGAAATTATTTGGTCGCATCATCTGATTGATGTAAACACTATCAATTGGTCAAATGGCAGATGTTTATCGACTTCCCGAGTGCGGTCGTACATAGTATGGAGGTCCCCATATTACGAGAATTTTTTTGAAGTGGCAGGGGGATAATGCGCCAATGAGAGTGAGCCACATATACTTGGGTTACTTTTTAAAAAGATTTTTGAAAACCAAATCCTAAACCCGAGGTATATGTGGTGCTCATGATCGCGATTAAAAATTTTCTCCCATATTACGTAGCATGCCGTAACCTGCATCTGCCTTATTAGCTGTCTTGGGGTCCAAGCCTGAACCGTGTTGTCTACCACAAAAAATAAATAGAAAGGGTGTAACAAATCATCTGATCGAGTCAATTTTTGGCGTGCAAGGTATCCTATGTGTGTCTTCGAATATTGGTTTCAACTTTCAACGCGTATGCATAATTGTCTTCGTGGGATGGAGTCAATTAACAATAAGTTGACTTTTTAAGGTCAAAGCCTCGCTGTCCATTTCTGAATGGGTCAGGCTCGACGCACCAACTTTTTTGAGAAATTTTTTAGATGCAGCCGATGCAGAGGGTTCTCGTGACCTACATAGCTTATTTTTTATTTTTGGGGCCCACTAACCGCATGAATGTTTAGCCCACCTCTTTGTGGATATATATACGAAAAAATCAGTCTCATTGATTTTTTCTAGCCAAAGATTGTAGCACCTTTTTAGGATTGAGAGTAGCCATTGGATTCAAGCATGTTTTTTGCATATTTTTGGACACTTAATCCAATGGGAAGAAATTATCAGCCAACCTGATTTTTGGTATGCATATCTCCCAGAGGTGAGGTAAACATCCATGCGGTTAGTGGGCCCCAAAACAATGAGCCATATAAGGCCACGAGACCCCACTGCATCTAAATTTTTTTCACTTTTTTGTGCTAATAATTGCACTAATGCTCTCTGACGTGGATTTCGAGAATTAAACGGTAGTTGCACTTTGGCAAAAAGTGAATCCAGTGATGAATACCAGATCAACAATCATAACCACCTTTGAATTCTCAGGATTGACGGCCGAGAGCATTAGTGCAATATGGTTGCATACTTCAAAGTATGTAAATACAGTCAGAAAGTGTCGCGGCACTTGAAAACCTACCCTAGGTTAAGAAGAGAGGTTGCAAAACATTAGGTTAATAGGGAGTTTGGTTGTTATGTGTCACCTTCTTACCACATTTTTAGTGAAGAGTGCTCGTGTGGTCCAGCTCAGCTGGACAAGCAAGAGAAAATGCCACTTCGATGTGGTAGTGGAGAGTAAAACTTCTATCACAAGAAATTATAAATCACACAATCACAAGCAAATGAGTTCTCGGCACGTACACAAGCTTTGCAACGTACCATGTGCTTTTACTTTTAGGTGTACGTGCCGAGAACTCATTGGCTGTGATTGTGTGATTTGCAATCGGATTGTGACAGAAGTTTTACTCCGGAGACTCAAGTGGCTAATTTATTTAAATGAATAATAACCCTCTGAACTTGCTCGCCAACTTTTCGAGTAAAACTTGTGTCACAAGATGTTGTGACTGAACACGGTCACAGCACTCAATATGAGCCACGTGGTATACTATTAGAGGACGATGACTGTATGGATGTTTGGGCAGTCCCTCGATAGACCGTTACACAAAAAATCAGCTTGATTAGTGATTTTAACTAATTCTATTGAAGTTATTTTCATGGGTTGATTTTAACAGTAAGAAGTTGAGCATTATTGAGCGTTATTTGGGTGCAAAAATCCAAAGGTTTTAAATCACTAATCAGGCTGATTTTTGGTTTGTAGGTCCACCGAGGGACTGGTCAAACATCCATACGGTCAAAGACCTCTGATCGTAATGCCACATGTCTCGTATCGAGTGCTGTGACGGAGTTCCGTCACAACATCTTGTGACACAAGTTTTGCTCCAACTTTTCCTATCCAGTTATGCCACCTAGCATATTATCATGACGCAGCTAGTAGTAAGCAACCCTTTAATGGAATTCCACGTGTGAAACTCCGCTAAAAGACAAGAAAAATTGCCTAAAAAACAATACCAATGAATTAAATTAAAATTATATATTTTTCATGTCTTTTCTTCCTTTTTTTTTTTCTTTTTGCCTTTTTTTTTTTTTTTTTTATGAAGTGCTTGACACATAGACACAATACTTTGTCCGTTGTTGTTCCACCCAAGTCATAGGGGCGTTTGGCAACACAAAAATAAGTAGCTTATTGACTTTTATAAGCCGAAAAGTTAAAAAGTTAGTTTGGATGTGTTTTATATTTTTAACTTTTGAAAAGTTAAAAATTAACTTAAAACTGAAGCTAAAATTTTTAGCTTTTGACTTGTAAGAGAAATAACTTCTCAAAAATTAGAATCCCTCCCAACATTTGAATTTCTATGACTTTTTTGGAGGTAAAAAATCAACTTATAACTTCTACTACAAGTAGAAGTGCCTTTACTTCTCACTCCCAAACGCCCCCATAGAATTATAGGAATGGGTTTCTTAACCAAAATTTAGCCAGGGGTGCAATTTCCTCTGTGGCACATTTTTATGCTATGTGGCATACTCTTTTGGGCCCACTGACCCATGAATTATTGGTCCACACCTTGACGGACCTATGCATAATAAAAGTTAGACACATCGGTGATTCTAGCTATTCCAACTTAATAAATGATTGAATTCAATGTCTATGAATCATTCAGGTTGATTTTTGGTGTGCAGGTCCATCCAGCGGTGGGATTTTTGACGCAGCAATCATATGCCCAATGATCGCGCCATGTATGCCCGGTTAAGACTTTGAAAAGTAACCAAGGGTATATGTGGTGTCCGATCATTGGCTCATGATTGCTACTTCAAAAATCACGCCGGGTATAAAGCATGAGTTGGTGGGACCAATTGACCAAAGGTAGCCCTATGTTTGAGAATGCTAGTTGTATACTTGTATATGCATAACAAAAAAAGGTAGCTGTATGTATACATGCCATGGAAGGTTTTGGATGGGTCAAATTGCATCAGACATCAATCCAAGCCCAACCTGACCTCAACCCAAGCCCAATTCGACTGTGGGTCGAATTGCTTGAGACCTCAATCCAAGCCCAACTGACTTCTCAACCCAAGCCAATCTGAGGTTGAAAAGTCCAACACAAGCCCAAGGCTGACCCAGGTCAATCGGGCTCAAGCTGAGCCCAATAGAAGTTGCACCCTTACTTACCCACCTCACCAATTACTTTCATTGCCAGGCATCTAACATTTCACTATTTGATGTTTGAACCATGGTTCGAGGTGGGATCATCCCATCCCGAGTTGGATCGCTGACATGGTTGAGACAAAAAAACTAGTGCGGGGATTGGATGATCTGTGGATCCAACTCGGGAGACCCGGCCATAATTATGATGGATCATCTGGGTTGGATTGGGATCTAAACTAATACCTCGAAGAAACGAGAAAAAGCACGGAAAATTTTTCCGAGAAAATACATCTGGGATATGCCTTAAATAGCTGATTGATTGCAAGTGAGAACACAAATTTCAATCATGTGAGCAAATAAAGGTGTATTTTCAGGTGGAAATGAATTTTCACCTATTTGGATTGGAAATGAATTCCGGGCTTAGTAGGAAAAATTATCCAGATTTAAATGGCTTGTTAGAGTATTGGCCATCTAACAATGGACAGTTGTGTTTTCCTAAGGAAAATGCAATTTTCCCACTTGGTAATCAACACTGTCTTAGGCGGAATGGGGCAGGTGGTGTTATGCTCCATGTGGCACATTCTTAGAGATCACTGAGCATATGGATGTTTGGCATCGAGCTAGAGATTTCTAGCCATTGCATCTGAGTACCCCAAATAATGCTCGAAACTTGCAGTTTTAAAAAACAACCCAGGGAAAAGGACTCATATCAAACTAGAAATCTCCAATTGAATTGATTTGCCATCTCTAGATCCTTTTTTTTTTTGTGTGTGCCGGGTGTGTATGTGTGTGTAATCAAAGATTAATTAGCTAAAAAAGGCAAACAAAAGAGAATTCAGCCTCCAAGATGGTGGTGCTCCTCATCCAAACAATTGGCTTCTGTTAGTCAAAAAGGAAGAGACTCATACCATTCTAGAGGAAAAGATAAAAGTTTTAGCTATGGGTCTGTAGATCCATTTAGGAATGGGACAAACGTCCATATGCTCAAATTTCACGGTTAAATTAACACTTGAAAACGACTCCAATCCAACTCTTTTTTTTTTTTAATCATTGATCATGCTAATTTTTTACTCTGTATGTACATCTAGGGTTTGCCAAACATCCATAAGGTCAGAAATTTCTAAGAATATGCCACCATTGCGAGGACGTGGCTGATATTGTGGACGGTAATCTACTCACTATAGGCTGGTCTGAGAAAAACTTGGCTTACCATAGATGGTAAGCGAAGCTGACCACCCACAATATGAGCCACATGACATACTCCTACAGGATGCTGATTGTAAAGATGTTTGGCCAATCTCTAGGTGGACCTACAAACCAAAAATCAGCCTGATTATGATTTCAAACCTTTGGATCTTTTTAGTTTGTATGTACTCCACATAATGGTCAATAATCCTCTAATACGAGTAAAACTTGGATGACATAAGGCCGATGACAGCCACACAAGTCTTGGCACGTAACCCAAGCGCGTAGAGTAGTTTTTTAAGGTTTTATTATAAAAGCAAAAGCACTTGGGTACGTGGCAAAACGCACTTGGGTACATGCTGAGAATTGTGTGCGCTGTGCGTCGAAGTTTTACTCCTCAAATTCCCACCGTTAAACTCAATCCATGAAAACGACTCCAATCCAACGCTTAGATATCACTAATCAGGTTGATTTTTGGTTTGTAGGTGCGCCTAAGGATTGTCCAAACATCCATGCGGATATCGTCCTCTAAGTATGTGCCACGTGGACTGTTCGCAGTCAGCGAAGTTTTACTCGCCGCCCGGTCCTACATAAGCCGGGGTCACAAGAATTACTGAATTAGGTTCACCGATCGTAATTCTAGTGCGTATATGCGAACAAGTGTTTTAGGGTTTCAGAAATCTAGGGTTTTAGAGAGGGAGAAGTAAGCAACCAAAACAACCACAACTTGAGAATGGATTCTTCGCCCCTGAGTTCCGCCGAGTTGCAGCAGTTCCTCGATGTAAGATTTCCAAAATTTGTCATACACTGTTTATCAATTTTTAGGGTTTATGAACTACTGCTTGTTTTTTGAATCTCATATATAACCTGTAATTGGGTGTTGGAGGATTTATTTTATGGTTTGCTAGTCATGGAGTTGAGAATCTCTGAGTCATTGTTGAGTCCGAGTCGAGTCCTTTACTCCTTAGTTTCTCAAACTCACATTGTACGTTGGCTTAAGTGTGAGGTGAAATTGGTAGTGTTATGTAACCACCTTTTGATCAGAACTTAATACTACCTTTCAGATAACTAAAGCAAAAACTATAAACCCAAAACTGAAATTTTCATCAAAAACTAAATTGCTACGCCCTCCATGTCATCGAATCAATAACAAGATGATACTTTGAAGGGACATCACCCTTCTCTATATAATTTCTCATTATTCATTTTTGGCAGAGTCAATCCAATGGTTCCTATATCGATTTTGTAATCAAAATAGAACAAACCCTAAAAGAGGAACACTCCAACAGCTTTCTGAGTAAGAAACATGAAAACGAAGACCTTACCATTCCACCTCTTTAAGGAAAGATATGGGGTTTCTTGGATAACCATGGAGTATCTGGACATGCCAAGGATAAGGCCCCGACATGGCATGAACAAGCATATGAGACACATTTTGAAGTATCGGCTAACATAGCCCTTAAATTTTGATTCATCAAGCATTATGGGTACCTAGCTCTTAGACTCTTTCATAGTGACTTGTGAGAGTATTTTCTTGTTGGGGACTCTCTTCCTCTCTTATTTTCTTTCTTTTGCTGCCACGCTATTTGTTTGGGGGATTTTCTTATCCTATTCTTGTTGTATGTTTTTTTTAATAACATAGGCACTTGTGTAAAAAGAAAGGAAAAGAAAAAGAGCAATGGTGCTTGGTTGCTCATTGGGTGTCTGGAGAGGATTAACTCACTGACTTCAAGCTCTCTCTCAAGTCTCAACTTAGCTTGTTATTGTTGTGGTTTTATGACACGTTGAGTCATGTTGAAATTCACCTTTAATATCCATAATGTTCCATCTTTACTTCTTGAATCTTTTTCAACCTTCTCGACAATAAGATTCACAAGTATTCACAAGTTAAATATAGGATGTCATTTGTATTGTAGTTCACCTTTCATATCCACAATGTTCCATCTTCACTTCTTGAATCTTTTTTAACCTTCTCGATATTAAGAGAAAAGGATTTAAAGGTTAATCATAGGATGTCATTGACCGTTTACAGTTGGTCAACTGTTTTACGTCCTTAAAAAACATGTATTGGTTTGCTCTTCAATGTGCTTGGCTAAAACTTTTATTTTTATTTTTTCTCTTTCTTAATGCAAGAGGAAGATAAAAGAGAACCAGAAACAAAATAATCATTCAAGGGTCTTGGGTACTAGATGTTATGCAACTAACTACTTAATGTTGAGAATGTAAGACCATGATAGAAAAGGTAAAATGAAACCAGATATAAGATAAACAATTAAGGACCCAAAATTCATGAAGGTAGATACTAGCAACAATCGAAGAAATATTGAGCATCCTTTGAGGGTGTTCTAATGTAAAACTTAGACGTTTCTAGAGCCATAACTTTTAACCACAAAGTCTCTTTGGAGCAGCCTATGCCCTCTTGGTAGGGTTATTGGAGGCATGCCCCTATATGGGGAGGTCACGGGTTCATTCCTGTCATATTATGGGCTCCTATCCTACTATGTTCTGGTCTTGCATTAGCCGGACCATGTAGCCTACAAAAGAGAAGTCCTAAGAAGTGATTTGCAAAACTTTTACTGGAGGACAAAAAGAAAGCATTTGATAGAACAACATAACAAATGTTTTCCACTAGAACAACAAAATTCATTTCATAAACGTGACTTTCTCTAGGAAAAAGTTTCAGAACAGTTTCTTATGGCATTCCTAGTGCTCCTAGCCCCACAGGTGATAATTCAGTGATTAAATTATTGAGGTTGTTTTTTAGTAATTTTAGAAGGGTAGGTTAATCAGGATATTATTAGAAGTTAGAATCTGGTATAATTTTGCCGGAGGAGATTGCATGGGGGATTTAGTTTCTTTGGATGCAAGTTAAAATGCTCTAATAAGTAGGGGTTGAGTTGATGTAAAGAGAGTTTTTGAGAATTATTAAATTTTGTTTGTTAAAGAATTTCATCTCTTTACTTATCTTTTTCTGCTGTTTCTTTTTGAGAAATCATTGTTGGTCATGACTCATGACCATTCATTGTGAAGAATGTACCTCTTTCATCAGAGAAGTAACCTCCTTCCAGAAACACTACTTCGAGGAGCCAACCTTATTAGGGAACGCAGTATTTTCTCAATTCCTTCCCATAAACGGATCGAAAAAAGAAAAAACTTTTCCATAAGCACATCGACACAAATGAATAGACTCAAAACTCACCAAAAATATATGCTCTCATAAGCTATCTGACCCAAAATCACAACCTTCTTAAATAAATAGTCCCATAGCCACTGTTACAAAGTAAAACGAATATCAAGTTGGTTTAATTGTCTTATAAAGAAAAGGAAAAAAAAATAGAATAGAGAGAAAAACCTCCACCTCTCTTAGGGTTGCTTCATCTAGCATTTTATGCGGGCTCTTGATCGTGATGCAGATGTAATTATATGCAACTCTGGTTTACAGTCAAATTTGACCTAATGAGATGATTGTATCCGTTTAAAGTGACTGCCTCATTTTAGATAGCTAGATGAGCAAAGGTGAAATATCCAGAACAAGTGTACATTGTAGACCAGATGATTATGAATTCATGATCACCAGCTGATTGTGTCAAACTGATCTAGGTGATCTCAGGTAGGATCCGTTGAACATGGGTGCTGTCACCCCTGTGCATGTTCACCACTGTGCCATTATACTGAGTTTCAGTGTGTATCCTTCAAGAGCTTATATTGAAGGATTTGATTCTACTATTCTAGTTTCTTTCTGAAGAACATCCATACCTGCAACATTATGTGATTCTGAATTATGTTATTTGAGACTTTTGTTGTGTCTACTCAGCAAGAAAAAGATAAAGCGATGCTTAATGAGATGGTGGCAAAGCTTACAGATGCGTGCTGGGACAAATGCATTACCGGAACCCCTGGCAGCAAGTTCAGCTCTAGCGAATCAACTTGCCTTTCCAACTGCGCTCAGCGGTATATGGATATGAGCATGATCATCATGAAACGCTTTCAGTCCATGAATTGAAATTTTAAGTACCAACCAATCACCCCCGCCAAGAGATTTGACTTTTTTTTTTTTTTTATCTTTTCTTAATTAATTATTAGGAGAAACACTTTGTATTTCTAGATAATTATATTCAGTTTTATTTAAAACATTGCATGTAATAAGTAATGTCAGTGTTCTTGCATCCAAGTGTAGAGTAAGACTTGCCTGACCATCCACAATATAAGCCACGTGACAATTTATTAGAGAACACTGACCGTATAGATGTTTGACCAATCCGTAAGTGGACCTACAAACCAAAAATCAGCCTGATTAGTGATTTCAAACCTTTGGATCTTAGTAGGTAAATAAGGGTAAATAATGCTCAAATTCCTATGGTTAAAATCAAGAACCGAAAATGATTTCAACTAACGCTTAGAAATCACTGATCAGGTTGATTTATGGTTTGTAGGTCCACCTAGGGATTGGCCAAACATCTATACGGTCAGTGTCCTCTAATAAATTTCCACGTGGCTTATATTGTGGGTGGTCAGGTAGCTCTATCTGACCACGGCAAGTCCTACTCCCGAGTGAGGGGTGAAGAAGATGCCCTGTCCCAGTTGTATATTTCATTGCAGGGTCGTGATGTAACAAGGTATACCTGAGATCTATTCGTTTGCGGAAGCGGCATTTTTGGTATTCACCACTGCCATCTGGGCCTACTGACCGCATGGATGGTTAGCCCAACCCTTAATAGACATTCATACAAAAAATCAGCTTGGTTAATGATTTTTAGCCGCTGGTTTTAGTACTCAAAAAATGGTTGCGTTCAACGGCTATAAGAACGCCTTAAAAAGTGTTAATATCTAATGGTTATAGATTACCAATCAAGGTGATTTTTGGTCTGTATATCCACCAAGGAGTGGGATAAACATCCATACGGTCAGTGGGCCCAGATGGCAGCGGTGACTACCAAAAATGCCGCTTCGGCAAATGAAACAGTTTCAGGCATACCTTGTTACATCTTTTTCCTTCATTGCATAGAGTGGTTGCGATCAACCATTCAATGGGTCCCACCCAGTAGATCTCTTTGGTCAAAATCAACTCGATTGGGTAATACTGATCTACTGTTTTATTTTGTATGTTAAAGATTACATTCTTCAGATTGGGTCATACTTTGGCCCAGGAGATCAACGGATTGGGTACACACGTCATTTTCCAGAGAAAGAGATAACCATCAGATCTAACTGATTGTTTAGGACCAAGTACAAACGTGCCTTTTGCCCACAAAATCACCAAAGGGTAATTCAGTCTTTTTCTCCAAAATCACGCTACACATATCACGAATACCATCCAACGGTCTGGAGACTCTGGACCTAAGAATATCTTCTCCCACTGTTTTTTTCTTTTGGAATCCTTCCCCTTCCTCCCACTCCCACTCCCACTGTCAACTTTCTCATATATCACTCCGGACGTAATTAATAAACAAATAAATAGAAGGGGAAAGAGAAAACCCCATAAGTAGTCGTCGGTCCCCAGGTCCAGACCGTTGATGGTCATCAGCATTCATGCCACACATATCTCGAAGACCATCAACGGGCAAGAACCTAAAAAGCTCTTCTCCCATTGAAAGGAACATTAATGGAGCATTAAAGGGTAGACAAGAGTCACAAGAACATTAATTTTCTGACCACGACTTAACGCTTACGTTTATCACTGCATTTGTTTGTTCTCGAGCCTGCATTCAATGCTTGCGTTTGTTCTACAGCCCTGCATTCAATGCCCTACTACATCTGCCCACACCCTCCTCTCTTATCTCTCTCAGATCTCAATCAATATCTCTTTCTTTTTTCTCCATCATCAATGGAAGAATCTCTCTCTCTCTCTCTGGCAACTTTTAGTCTAAAATTCAACTTGTTTTTTTATTTTTTGCTAAGCAACTTTTACTTGAAAACTTTAGAATATATATATGTCGAAGTGAAAAACATTAGCATCTCTGTAACAAAAACCCATCATGCCATCAGATGAATTCATGAATTCAGAAGCCAAAAAAAAATATAGAAAACTTTAGGGAAACACCCATCAAGCAAAACTTGCAGAATATGCTTACAGGAAAAAAAAATCAAAACTTGCAGAATATATGGTAACTATGGACTCAAAAAGATGATAAATATATTGATTTTTTTTTTCATAACTGTAGCTTGTTGAGCTTTAAGCTGGCTGCTCTGACGTCTTCTTCTGTTTGAATGGAGTCTGAACTTGAGGCTTCTTTCATCTGGGGTGTTGGGGAATTTGATGATGATGGAGGCCTCATGGGTGGGGCTGCACATACTGGGATCACTGATCTAATGTGAACTGCTGGGGCAATGGTGTGTGCGTGGTTGAAAGAAAATCCACCAGTGTTGAGGACTTTTGGGAGAGGGATCGTTGATGTCGTTGAAGGAGGAGGTACAAAAGGTCTACTTCTGATCTGGGTTTTACGGGCACTGTGATCAGGAATTTTAGTGTTTGGCGGAGGAAATGGCCTGGGATAAGTAGTCTTTGGCCTGAAAACAGAACTTGAATTTGAATTGTTGGGGTCCTTCTCTATGTATGTCTCTGTTTTCCCATAAAGCCATTCTTCTTCATCATTTTGATGCTCTTCCAATGGAGGTGGGATCTCTTCTATCTGGACTTGGGATCTGCTTCTGACTTGTACAGAAATGGACCTGTTTGATGAGTAGAGAGCTGGGTGATTGCTACCTCTAGATGAAGTTGATGGCAAGATCTTCGATGTTGTTGGAGGAATAAGAGCTGAGAAGCAATTCCGTTGCTGCTTCTGTTGTTGCCCTGGGTAGACCGAGAAGAAATCTGATAACATATCCACAGACCTCCATTGCTGATACTGCAAGGAATTGTAGGAGGAAGAACCAGCACAATTGTCCCTATAACCCACTACCATTCTTCTTCTTGCATGGTTCTGATTCCTCTGTTTTATTGGTTTGTTTTCATCTTTGGGCCTGAAATTTGAGAGAACCCTTGCCACAACTACTTGCTCAAGTTTTTCACTGCTCTCAGTTTCTTTGTTTGTCTGAGATGAAGAACCCAAGTTGTGCACTGGACAGATAGACATGAACATGCTTAGAAACAACTAAAAGGTCTATTCAAATATACCCATATGAGAAATTATGGAAACCAGAACTTACTTTGTTTCAAAGCAGACCAAGCAGCCATGGCAGCATTCTTTTCAGCTTGCTTCTTTGTCTTTGCTGATTCACCTGTGAAATTCATGCCAGCAAGCTCTACGGAGCAAGTGAAAACAGGTAAATGCCCAGGCCCTGATCTCACTGTGGTGTAAACAGGGAGGTTTAGGCCAGCTCTGTGAGCAGTTTCTTGAAGTAGGTTCTTATACACTCCAGTCTCATCCTAAATAGTTCATATGATCAAGATGAAACACAAAAGACAAATGGGTATTCTTCAATCTCCTCAATCATGCTAAAACAAAAGCTGAAATTGATCAGTTGTGAATTTGTATTTTTTAAGGAACTTACAAGAACTCTTGCAGTTAGAGACCTTGAAGGACCTCTTGTGGATAGAGTGTTGAGAGCTACTTCAGCTGCTGCATGTTCTGCCTGTCTGAGTGTGGTGCAATAGCTAGGACCTTCAAAGATCTCGCCATTGAAATTCACAGAAGCTTTGAATCGAGGTGCATGATCAGGTCCTTCCCTTTTACAGACGTAAGAAGGGAGGTTGAAACAGCTTCTCTGTGCTAGTTCTTGCAGCTGGTTCTTATACATACCTACTATGAATAAGTCCATTAGAGAACACATAAATCTGCACAGAACCAACAATCCAAACAAGAAAAATTGAAAGAAAGAAGAATCAAAAGATAAGCTACAACCCAAAATAGTCCAAAATCAACAATAGATATGTAAGACAAGATACCCCACCTACAAAAACTGAAGAAAAATGAAAGAATCAAGGAACGTACCTACTATACTAGATTTCTCACTCCTGCATGGGTAATCTTGTCTCTCTCAGGCAGGAAACAAACATCTGACGAGAAGAGAGATCTGTAAAGAAAAGAGAGACAGAGAAGGTGATTTGAGGTGAAAACTAAACAGTGAGGCTTGAATCCGAGGCTTTATCTTTGGATCTGTGGTTAATTTTTATTGGTACCCAATGGAAGAATTGGGATTCCTTGGCTTTTGTTTAACGGACGGTTTCCCAATACAGCACGGTTTTCCATCACAGAGAAGCCAAAAACCATGCCTCCCCCCCCCCATCAGCTCAGGCCATTAATGGGACATTTATGGCATTGTAAGCCTTTCTTTTGTATTCTTTTGCATTTTTTTTTTCTCTCATGAACAGAAGCCAATAGAATTCAAATTTAGGCCTTGGTTTTGGGGTCATAACCTGTGTGGATTTAAATGTCATTGAGTCATGATGGATTCTCAAATCCATAGTCAAGAGAGTGGTCTCCCCCCCCCCCCCCCCCCTTCCAATCAAGGGCCTTGTAGTCCAGTATTCCAGTCCAGTCCACCATTTCATTGAGTCATGATGGTGTCATTGGGCTCTATAGAACTTTGTTGACTGCGCCGGTCAGCAAAGTTGCTGATCGCCACAATATGAGCCACGTGGTATAGTCTTAGGGATTTCTGACCGTATGGATGTTTGGCCTAACCCTAGATGGACATACAGACCAAAATTACCCTGATTAGTGATTCCTAAGCATTGGATTGAAGTCGTTTTCATGGGGTGCTTTTTAATCGTGGAATTTGAACATTATTGACCATTAATTGGAGTACAAAGATCCAGAGGTTTGAAATCACTAATCAGATTGATTTTTGGTTCGTAGGTCCACCTAGGGATTGGTCAAACATCAATACAGTCAGCATCCTCTAACAATGTGCCACGTTGCTCATATTGTGGTCGGTCAATAACTTGCTGACTGGCACTGGTCAGCAAAGTTGCACTTGTATATGTAATATTGTAATGACGAGTAAAACTTTGATGACAACTACTTTCATCGATGGCAGACCATAATATGAGGCACGTGGCATGTTCTTAGAGGACTGACCATATGGATGTTTTGCCAATCACTAGGTGGACCTACAAACCAAAAATCAGCGTGATCAGTGATTTTAAACCTTTGGATCTTTGTACACCAAATAATGATCAATAATGCTCAATTTCCCAAGGTTAAAATCAACCCATGAAAATAACTCCAATCTAACGCCTAGAAATCACTGATCATGTTGATTTTTGGCTTGTAGGTCCACTTAGGGATTGGCCAAACATCCATACAGTGAGTATCCTCTAAAAGCATGCGACGATGACAGCACACTGTCATCAAAGTTTTACTCTGTAATTTCCAACAAGACCTCCTAAAAGGACATAAACGACTGTGCAGAGTATACCCATTTGTAGTTTTCAAACCAACCATGGTCAACTGGAACTTTTTAACAGTTCACTGCAGCTTAGCACGTGAGAATCGTTACTCTACGTTGGACTTCAAGCTTGAGAAAACCTTCGCTCACGCTTGTGTGTGAGCAAAGCCGATCACACATCACAATATGAGCCACGGGGCACACTCTTAGAGGACGATGACCGTATGGATGTTTGGCTAGTCCCTCGGTGGACTTGTAAACCAAAAATTAGCTTGATTGGTGATTTCTAAGTATTGGATTGGAGTCATTTGCATGGGTTGCTTTTAACCGTAGAATTTAGAGCATTATTGACCATTATTTGAGGTACTAGATCCAAATGTCTGACATAACCAATCAGGCTGATTTTTGGTTTTCAGGTCCAACGAGGGACTGGCCAAACATCCATACGGTCATAGTCCTCTAAGAATGTGCCACGTGGCTCTTATTGTGGTGTGTGATCGGCTTTGCTCACACACAGCGAAGGTTTACTCAGTTGATGGAGTGGAGTTGGAGGGGGAGAAGCTAAAGCCATCATGAACTTGTTATTAATCTTGATGTCATTGAATGATCTGATTGATCAGACAAATCAATGACATCAAGATTAATAACAAATCTGAAGTTACCCATCTGATTGATCCTTGAGATTGTCTACAAACTTCATACATAGATGACATGTGTATAATGGGCATGCCACCTAGACCTCCCTATACAAAAAAAAAAACTACCCAATCAGATAACTACAACCACTCACCAACTGCACTTTTTTCATTTGATTAGATCAAATTTTGATCTGTGAAATGTGTAGGATGATACCATTTATAAACTTGGTTACTTGTCAATGATGTTTCCATCACCACCGTCTGGTGGATGCCAGACACGTGTCGGCACTCGTCACCATCGAACTGCCAGAAAGACGCATTTTTCGGCCTTTTGAGTGGCCTAGTGCAAACACGCCAAAAAAAGAAGATCATCATCAACATGGATAGCTTATCTTACTACCATAGTTGTACGTAACATTTATACCATGATGTTGTGCAAGGCCAATGGGGAGAGCACAAACCATCTACTTTTAAACTGTGATTATACCAAACATATATGGTTATACTTTCTAGCATTAAAGGGTTTGTCCTGGGTCTTCCCCGAATCCATCAAGGCATTATTGGGAGGCTGGCCCAGGATTGCCGCATCATCTAGGGGGGTCATCCTGTGGAAGATGCTACCGTTTGCTATTATTTGGGGAGTTTAGTTGGAGAGGAATATGAGTCTTTAGAGGTAAGGAATGCCCCATTCAGGAAGTGATCCTTAAGTGGCATTGTTTCACTATGGCAAATATCGAATATGGTACATATTCAATGTGCAGGATAACTTCCATAAATTTGCCTACGCCATCTAAACACCATGAAAATTAGGGCATCATAAAATTTGATGAGAAAATAATATGGTTGCCAAACGTTTTAAAATATTTTGAGGCGCAAATATTTAATTGTGTAGTTAAATGGCTACAACAATATATTCTCTCAGAAGTAAAACGCGACTAACCAAACAGCCCTAAATGCCGAAAGAGTTGCATTTCCAACTTTAGTTCAGGACACCCCTATTAGAATATTCTAGGGCCAAATCAATCTTTTTTTGTGCCATTAAAATCAAGAGGTGGGTCTTTTGACTTGCTTTCAGTGAGCTTATGAGGTTGAGGAGAGCTCTTAGGAGTTCATTCTTATCCGCCCCTTCAAAGAGCTTCTCAAGCTTCAACACCACAGTACTCGTGTTTGGCCTGTGCTTCTTAGGGACACATTGAACAACAACCATAAAGAGTGAGAATGCAAATCTCCTCAAGAATTAACCTTGTAACCTCTAGTCCATCATTTCAAATAACCTTAGATTCTCACATAAGTAGGGCATGACCCAATTGACCAATTCATGTTCATGTTTCGGCCTTGTAAATTCAAGAGCTTTACGACCATTTAACATCTTTAGTAACACCATACCGAAGCTATACACATCCGCTTCACTCTCATCAAAACCCTTAAATCTCATCATATTTTATTTACTCAAGATGTCTGTAATGAGAGTTTAGCCGCATACTCCATCTTCAATAGCTCCTAGGAAGATCATGACTAACCTAATCTAATGGCCACCGGCTCTGACATACTCCAAGATGAGTAGGATGCGATAGTAATGGATTTCACAGACGGATAATGACCACCATCAAGCATACGAACAGACGTTTAGGCCATTCATCGTATTCACTTCATAAAGATCAAGAGCTTATATTTGTTGTAACCAATCACATGTTCCTTTTTCAAATGGAGATACGATTACGGGAGGGTATTAGAGTATATATCCAATTGGATTAATATTAGTATTGTAATAAGTGATGTACATCATATCATTATTGGTATATCCCATACAATATTTCCCTGGTTGTCAAGATTAGGAAAAGATTGATTAGAAATCATAAATTAGACTGATTGTGATTAATTTCTATCTTTCAATAGGTTTCATTTTTTATGTAAACACTCGATTAAGGTCAATGTATTTCATTGAAGATTTATCAAGAAATCTCAAATCCTATGAATGGATTCCTATTGCCACCTGCAAGAATAAAAGGAATCATCTCAGTAATTCAGTAGTCCAATTAATTAGTTCATCGGGATACCAGTGAAGATAGGCTAGGATCGAACCCACCACCTTGTGGTTGCAATCTAGACAGTTAACCCATTGAGCTTTAGGATTAAATCCAAAAGTCTACTGGTTTGCTGCAAACTACTTAGAAAACAATTAAGCTTCACTTATAATCTCTTGGTACACATTATAATTGGGCTGTTAGAAAATCAAGGGGAGAATATGAAATATACCAAAACTAAACTCACTTCCAAAGAGGTGGTCTTCAAGGTTGCCATTTTATATAAATTCGTATACCAAGAAATGCTCATCACCCTCGATGTGCAATATCTGATAAGTTTCACCACATTAGGATGATGTAGCATTTGCAAATAGTTTAGCTCAGCCGATCCAAACAAGAAATTACGCAAACCAGCCAATTCCTAGCAACACATTCGAATCGAACGGAAGTCCCTTGTTGCACGTCTGAGCTCAATAATAGTAAAGAGGGCTAGGTATTGTTCCTCCAATGATCGTAGTATCAAGTACTTCCTGATGACGACCTCTAATATGATCCGATTTGTAAGTAAGCATTTTTTTGTAAAATATGAGCAACATTAAAAAAAAAAAAAAAAAAACTGCACATTTTTCATTTTTTGGGTCTAAACTAGATTCAAAACGCAAAAAATTATGATAAACTCTATTAAGCCCTTTTTTTTTCAATAAGAAATCTCAACTCTATAAACCCATCTGCAACTGCAACTTTTTGATCCAGCGTCCTGCCACTTATAGTTAAGTGCCACCTCTGTCATGGGATTAATGTGGCCCATTAACTGTAGTTGCATTTTATCCAATGTTAAGGGTAACTATGGTTAACGGCTACTTTAACCCCAGGACAGGTGGCTCTTAACTATAAGTGGCAGGACGCTGGATCAAAAAGTTGCAGGATCAAAAAGTTTATTCATTTGGTTGAGGAGATGCCTCAACCCAAATGGGTGAGGAAAGCTTTTTAAAAATAAATGAGAATTTTTGAACAAACCCAGAAACGCTTTTCCAACAGAAGATTGTGGTGCTATGCGATTGGCCACTGCTTCACTGCCTCAAAAATCCACTCCTTCATGTGATTGGCCACTGCATCTGCTTCGCTGCTTCAAAAAAATCCACTCCTTCATGTGATTGTACCAGAAAATGAAGATTATCCAAACGCAGAAAAGAAAAGGTAGAATAAGGGATGGGAAGCCCAAAACCACACCATTTCCATAAATGAAACACGAATCAAGACTGGAAAAGAAAAAACTCTAAAATGGCACACCATTCCTTCCTAGAAATACAATGGCCCAAACTCCTCGCTTCAAGGAAAACAACTCCCATACAAATGTACACACCGTGATAACTTGAAAAGCAACCGATGAACTGTAAGATGCCAACCAACCAACCCACTCTACACCCAACATATCCCTTTAACTTTTCCCTTTTTTTTTTGAACATTTTTCTTCTCTTTCTGGGTTCTCTTTTACAGCCTAAAAGTCCATCTACGATAATCGGTTCCCAGCAGCCATGCTGCCACTGCCAAGCCGGTTAGATTCCCCAACTCCAGCAGCCAGAGCAAGAACTTCAGCTGATATTTCCCAGCTTCCACTTTTCCTGCCCCAACTAGAGCGCCTGGGATGTATTCCAGCACGCCCCTCCATGCCCTCCACAGGAATGGTCCGGCTTGTATCCGGTGATACATCACTAAACCCACTGTCCTTGCTGTCCAGGCCATCATCATTGCTTACCCGCCCTTCAAAATCGACTACCCCAGCTCCTCCACCCTCTCCCCATACTGGCTTCCTACCCATTTCTATGTCTCCCACAGCTTTCCCCATGTTTGGACTAATAAAACCCCCACCCACCGTGCGAGGTGGTAACCCAGGTTCCTGTGGCACTCTCGCCCTGAATTTGTTCTTAGATGGAGGAATGCTGGTGCAGAATATCTCCTTGAAGTTCTCCACAACTCCATTGTTATAGGGGTTGGCTCTTCGATCATATCGGTATCTAAAATTCTCATAAGTAGTCTGCCAGAGCACAGAAAAGGAAACCCCTGGAGTTAACAACCAAAAAAAAAAAACAAAAAAAAAAGAATTGGAAGTCCATGAACAGAATCTTCAAACTACAGGGTCTCTGCTTGTGGGGATGATCGGTTACCTGGTTTGTACTGATGAGATGCAAATGGAAGACAGTGAGACCACCAACGAACCATACACATATAAAGGTGTAAATTATCAGCACGATGGAGGCAGGAGTCTTGGTCATTGCCTTCCAGATTGTTATATCCTCGGCATCCCTGATCCTCTTGATGTATACCCAGCAGAACCCAAATACATATATGCAGAGAAGAGTTGTCGAGAAGACAAACATGAAGAAAAACCGGTAGTTTCGCTGCACCCAGAATCATAATTTGGTTCAGATTAAGAGAAATCATCAATTTATATTCATAAAATCAAGGAGAGGTCATGACGATTGTGTAGCGAGGATCACACACAGAAAGTCAACAGATGACCTGCCGAAAATGCTCCACTACTACCACCAATGTCATTTCTAAGGAACTCAAGGCGAGAAATACTCCACTTGTTTCTAATTTGCAATTAATTTCCTCTTCCTCATAGGTTTCAATTTTGTTTCCTTAAGTTACGTATACAAAATACACCACATAATGGGATTATCCAAAATTCTCAGTGGTCTTATCATGATCAACACCATCCATAAAGGAGCTACAACTTGGAATAGCCATTGCCCCAAATAACACACCCAGCAGAGGAGCTTAATCATCTAGTAAGGAGAATTATTTAGGATAGCCTGGAATATGATCAATGACTGGAAGACTGTTGGGCAAAAATTTCGAGTTTTCATATAATGGTGCATTGTAAAGTGCTGCTTCTTTGGATACAGTAAATATATCATATACTTCAGAGGAAAGGTTGTCCCTTACCTTCCCAATACACTGCCCAACCCAAGGGCAGTGGTGGTCGAATCTTTCCACACAGTTATTGCAGATTGAACAGTGTGAGCAGCGAGGAGGTCTATATAGCATGCATGTATCACAGTACTTGATCTTCACTGTGATCCCATTGACGACAACATCTTTCACGCGAGGCAAACGTAACTGTGGAGTTTGGCCACCCCCAGCGTCAGCACTCCCATCATAGCCTTCTGGTTCGGGAGGGTGTGCATTACGAGGTATTATACCAGGATCTCTGCCAGAGGTAAGCAGAAGAAGAGCTAAATCCTGAAAACAGAACATATCAATCAGTTCACACTAAAAAATTAGGCCAAAAGCACAAGCTACTGAGATTGACAAGCATTCAGAAAGTAAGAGAAGATACTTGATTTTTTTTTTTAATAGAAGAAATTAATTTGAGTTACTTAAAAAAAAAAATTAATTTGAGTTGTTTTTTTTCCAACCATGCAACATCGACAAATGTTACTTATAGTTAAGGACACCAAATCCTCAGTGAATACTGCTGATATGTTGTTTCTTGACCCAAGTCACTGTTCAAATGATAGAAGAGGATAATTGTAGATATAACCAGAACAGTGGTTTCAAGCAACAGAAACAGCTCATCAGTCAACAAAAATTTGGATCAGCTGCCTCAAAGCTGAGTTGTAAGGCCACCGAGGACAAATTGAATCCTCAATGAAAAAACAAACTGCACCACACAAGAAATCCAGATAGAATCCTCATGAAACAATGTCGAAAATTACATTAAAGCCCTCCATCAGTTATAACTCCAAGATAGATGTCTCAATACTGATAGCATCATTTGCCTCCCAAAAAAGTGCAGGAACCACTGAAAAGATCATTAAAATATGAATGACCAATACAGGTGCACAGCTTGGATACAGATACACATAATGTCGGACATGGTAACACCAGAAAACCTGGCACATCAAGTCAGTATAGTTATATGATAATTTTGGAAGATTATTATTATTATTATGTAGGGCCATCTCCAAGAGAGAAATATACAAACTACATAGGTATATAAACACTATCAAAAAACAAACGGAATAAAATGTTGAGGTTAGTATTTGAGTGTTCAACAAGGGAATCCAACATGATTTTCGTCTTCTTTGGAAAATGGCTTAGCAGCATGCTAGGATTAATCAAATGCCACTTAGATATCCAGCTGTAACAAACATCTGAACAAGATATGAAATAAAAAATATTTTCATACGCTAAGCCATCAATTATCAATTTCTGAATGCTTTGTTATATGCATCAGCAAATCCATGCGAAATTGTTATTTGTGGGGATATGTTATTAAACTAAACAAATTTACATTCTTTTTATCCAAAGAATTATAACCACTACGAGATTCAGATAGAGAAAATACTCACATATAATGTGAATGCCACAGCAACCACCATTATTGATATTCCCAGGTGGTGAGAAAAATCATTCATTAGTTTTCTGGCAACAAATATGCAGAAAACTGTAACAGGAGCAGCAATGAGGAGTATAGTCAGCGCCAGCGATCTCACATCCGGTCCAAATATAAACCTCCCTTGAAGAAAAAATATCTGCATAACATAAACAATCTATTTCAATTATGAATGCCTGAAACAAAATCATGAGAATATGCTTTGTGGCATTGGCGACAAAGACATTTAAATGAACTGTTGTTTTTTATTCTTATAGAAGATCAAAAGAATGACCCCAAAATTTCTATAGTTCTTCTTGGTTTGGTTTGAACAAAGCATTTCATGAATTGGATCAAAGACTAACCAAAATTAATACTAAAAACGAAGAAGTTATGTGTCCAACTTCAATCGTTACAGACCAAGCAAGTAACCTTGCTCCAAAACCAAGGACCAAAACAGAGCAATGAAATAGCAGACATTTTCGGAAAACCTTGAGAAGAGTCCAAAGTAAAATAGTAGAAAGATCACCATTGTATAAAGAATAAGCACATGAAACTTGTCAAATTGCTGCATATCACTCCTAGTAAGGGCTGATTTTTGGTGGGTGAGCATGGTAAGCTAACAATAGAGACCATCCTCACCAAAACGCAGTTCATTCCGACATTCGTAGACATACAAAAAGTGGATTACAAGTTAAAATATTTTAGACCATCTATTTTCACCGTTAACTTTAAGTCCACTTTTGATAAGGTTAGAAGTTTCAGAAAGGGTGTATTATTTGGAAGGTTGACCTCTACCGTGAGGAGATCATCCTCACCAAAAATATCCCTCCACTCATCTCCATGTGGGAGTCACCCGCGTCATGTGTCATTTTATGAGTCAAAAAGTATGAGTCAACCTATTCTCAAAGGGATACAAAGATAAGGAAGAAGAGGGGTTCTCTAAATGAGAGCACAACCATAAAACTATGATTGCTCGCCACAGATGAAAGACCCCAACAAGAAGAGAGCATCAAAAGACGTCCATTTAAACTCCTTGTGAATCGAGCTCCAAAAGAACAGCTTCATCTCGCCTTTTTTAATGAGACCCTCTTCTGATTCATACTTGTCTTCAAAAATCCTCCTGCTTCTTTCCCTCCAAATGCTCCAGCAGATGGCAAATGGAATGATTCTCCAAAAGATGCGGCCACAAACTTGGAATAGGAAAATATTCAACCCTAGAAGTAAATCAAACAACCAACCAGGTATAACCCAACAAATATTAAAAATGCCGAGATAAAAGTGCCATATTTTCAAAGAGAATGGGTAATGGAGGAGAATGTGATTGACCGATTCAGCATTCTTCTTGCATATGATACACATATTAGCCAATACCTTCCTGTTGGAGTTTATGTTGTACACCCACGTGGGTGTCCATAAGTAGGTTGCGTCCTACTACTCACGTGGGTTCTTTTATTCCACGATTTATGTTTGTGGGAGTAAAGTGGGTCCATCACTTAACTCCACGTTTTTGGCTTGTAAGGGTTTTATATATATACATGAGTGAGAGAGATTGAATGAACAATTCAACCTCTTCTCTATCCCACATGTTCTCTCTAACCCTAATCTCCCTCTTCCCCTTCTTCCGCCTCCACAACAACTCTTCTTTTCTCTGTAAATCTTCCTCTACTGGTTACGATCTAAATCACAACATGGTATCATAGCATGGTAGTTCTAGGGCATGTGCCTTTGTCCCCTAAAGCCTCCATTTCGATTTAAGATAGTTATGTGAGCATCCGAAGCTGGCGAGAACTTTTGAAAAAATGGCAAAGAGCATTTCTGCGCGATCCATGGATCAATCCTGAGGCAAAACACCAAAGGTTCTGATTTCCTGGTTAGTTTTCTCCCTCAGTCGCATTAGAGATCCAGTCTTTGTCCTCTTCTCTAGCAATTTTCCAGCCAACACACTTTCCGAAGATTTTTGGGCTTTTTATTTCCTAGAGATCCACACCGCTGTAGGAGCCTCTACCGTAACCGCCCTCTCCAGTATCATCCTAGGGATTGTCAGAAGGTCGTTTCGCATTTTTCTGACCTCCGGATCCCCAGTTTCCAAAAATCAGCCTGATCTCCTCTAACCTAGGAGGATACTCCAGAATAGCCATACGGATTGTCATAAACTTGGTTTGAAATTTTTTGACCGCCCAAACCCTAGTTTCTAAAAAATCATCCATGTCTCCTGACAATTTTTGGGTTTTGATTTTTCTGCTATAGGTGCACCACATATTGGGCCTCTAGGGATCCTCCGAACCTTGTTTCGTATTTTTTTGAGCCTCCAATCCGCAACCTGCTATTTTCAGTGGTTTTGCTTCAATAAGTTCCTCCGATGTCACATCCGGGGTTTCTAGCTCTTCCTCTGAGGGTAGTTCAGTGCCTCGTGGGTCTCATGGAGACCACAACCCTCAGCTATGCATCAGCACAGTGAAACTTGATGGTACAAATTATCTAGAATGGATGACTTTCGCTCTAATGTACATCGGGGTTACAATGAATACTTAACCGGTGCTACCAAACAACCGGATCCGACAAATAAATCTCACGGGATATGGGTTATGGAAAATTTAACCGTGATGTCCTGGCTCCTTCATTCGATGCAAGCCCAGATCAGCAAAAGGGTTCATGTTCCTCTTCCAGGTTGTAATAAAGTTCGACTAGCCATCCATTCATCCATTGTCAGTAACTAAGGAGTTGTAATATATCGAGCTTTTCAGGATTTATTGGGTATTCCAAGTGAATGCTCAACCTTTTTTTGTAGATGGGCCAATTGTCCATTTTCAGGAAGAGGATAACTCTTACTGATAACTTTCCCATTCACATTTTGTAGTGGTGTATGGAAAGAAGGGTATAATAGAATAATTAAAGATAAATCCCAGCACCCCTAGGTGCTTTGTGAAACCATAAAGAAGATAATGATTGAGTTGGTTTCCAACTTTATATCTTAAAGGCCTTCCGTTTCATGGAATTTGATCCAGCATGGATAGACATTATACATAGTTCTACAGAAAAGCATAAGCCAAAACCAGTGGCGTTTTCGGACCTTCAATAGTGAAATTCTTGAAGGGTTCCTTTTTCTTTCTCACACAAATTGGATCCATGGATTTAGAAACTCAGAAGTTAAGAGTACAACTCTGAGGTCTTCCTTATTTACGAAGACTGTGTTTCTCAAACTCCATTATCATGGAAGGGGACTCTTCTAATGCAATTGTTAGGCTTCTAATCTGGATGGGGAACTACAAGATGTAGCATTGGATCACATTTAGGATCTATGTAGCCTGATTTGCAATGGTCAACATTTATTCAACTTTTTAGAAGAACAAAGAAAATGCAGTAAGCTTCTCATGATACTCAAAGTGAAGACCTTTATTCAACTAGATTTATTTTACTTGAATGGTAGGTTTTACAGATGGAAAACTTGGATGGAACCTATGACCTCATCATTGCAACACATCGGCTGTTACCATTATGGTAAGGGTAGTACAATTGATATTTAACAATGAATCGGCATGAAAATTATATAGAAAATGCCCACTAACAAATTTATCGCATAACTAGGTGAGAAGAAATTGACTTTCTATAGGTGCCAATGGCCTTATTTCATGAGATCAAATCCCCATAATCAAAAGCTAATAGTCCAAAATGTGTTCTCCGTGAAGAAGTGCTCATGTGTTGAATTCCCCATAAGAGCAGAGATCATGAATACATAGTTCTGGTTTTAGAGGACCTTTCCAGTTTCCACCATATCCGTTAGGAGGCTAGTATGTAGCCATTCTCTTGTTAAAGAATGTTTAACCAGAAACCACCAGTTTTCACGGGCTGGCTGCTTGTTGAAATCATTGTTTTGAAAACCAGATCGGACCAGTCAGTTCAACTGGTGGCTCACTCCAAAAGTGGTCAAGGTAAACATTGACCCAAAATGTAATTATTTCCCTATTTTACCTTGCATTTTAAATTAAAAAATTTCCTCTCTTCATTTAAAGTAAATTTATTTATATAGTCATGATTTGTTGGGTTGACCCAGGTGGGTGGTTGAACTGTATTGACTTGGCCTGGCCACTTTTCCAGTTTGAAGACCAGCTCAATTTTCAAAACATTGGTCAAACTAAAACAACCGACCTAATATAACTCGACAATTACAACCAATGCGAACAAAATAATCATGAGGCTGCATACAGAATTCCTGCTATCTATGTCTTTAACATTTGAGTTCCTTAAAAGGAAAACAAACTAATAACCAGTAACAAATCGTAGGCAGGCCGCAATGTGCACCACTTGAGAGGCATAATGCCATAGAATTAAATGGATGAATCACGTATTCATGCATTTAAAAAAAAATAGTAACACCTCATAAAGAAGACACGAAGTACTTTAGTTGCTACAGTAACTGAAAACATAAACATAAACTAGCAGCAGAAAACCAGCTCTTTTAGGTTTCCAGAAAAAACTGTAATTCAAACTAAACAACTCAGTTGTTTGCAAAACAGATAGCCATCCTATTGCCTGCTAATCTGCAAAAATAAAGTTGCTAGCTAAACATGCTAAATAGATTATGAATTTCTAATAAACGTAATTCAATCTAAATTGATCCAAGTACATATTAAATAGATAGCTACCTATCATCTACTCTGCAAAATTCAAGCGAGCCATGAGTAGTATAACACAGAATTTTGGGAACAACCATTTCAAGCGATTTCAACAGCACAAAAGACACAGATAGCACGCAAGAATCAGGTTTTCCCGCTACTTTCTATCACGACAATGGGAAACGAAACAAAACCAGAATTTGGGTTATCATAGGATCAGATCTTATTCTCTATCTTTACTAATTCAACGAGAAATTGACAGATTTCCAAAGAAAACATCACGTACATAAAAAAGAAACATTTGACCCCAAAATTCACCTCAGTTTCGTATCCCAAATCTAATAGCCAAGAAAAACCCTAATTTTCAACAGGAACGCAAGAGAAAAACAAAAGAAACGACACCCTGAAAATAATATCTCCACTTACATTGCTGCCCTTCCAGGTCTGGAAAACCATAGGCGGCGGCGCCCCGTTGGTGGCTCCGGCGCCGCCGCTCGGATCGGAACCCTGAGGAGGAGGAACCACGTACATCTCTCTAGAAAAACAGATTTCGAGATCCCCAAATGCAATAAAGGTGTGAAAAAGCAAAGAAAGGCGGCTCTTTTAAGGGTTTGACTAGTTCGCCATTAGAGGTCAGCCCCGAAACGTCAAATTCCGAAAACCTTTGCCATCGGAATGCGGTAGCCGGCGACCATGGCGAATTAGGGTTAGGATTTAGTGCCGTACGGACGGTAGTGATTCAACAGCAACTTTTTCTTCTCCGACAAACCTTAGAGGGAGAAAAATGAGTGTTTTCTCTTCGTCCCCTCTCTCTCTCTCTCTTACGAAGATGCTTTACAGGAATGTTGGCGTTGCGTGGCGTGTTCTCACTGGTTATCTTAGTTGCAGTCCAGTCGAGTGGTTTTTGGTCAGCATTTCTTCGAGTAGGAAAATGGCATTCCGAGTTTAAGTACTTTATTTGAATAGCACACTTAGTTGGATCGCTTCGCGATTCTCCTGTAAGAGACTAACCCTTAATTTTATCCCTAATTACGAAGGCCATGCTCTTCTGTATCTCGAAATTACCCCTGCACGAGCAATGGGACCGTTTTAAAGGGAGCCAACAAATTTAGAACTTTTTTTTTTCTTTTTTGCTTTTTGAGAGGAAAGCAGACTTTACCTGACTATTTAAAAAAAAATATTACAAGCATTATTGATTTTTTTTTTTTTTTTTAAAAACCCATTCGAAGTGCTTTCACATGATAATCAATGCATGGGCATTTTACACTGGACTCGAGTAGGGTAGCCTACGTAAATGAGGCACACTCAAGGGTGGGGTGACCGGTGTGATATGAGCCCAGGAGGGTTCGTGTCGACCCAAAACTTAGATAGATCCTATGATATAAAGGTATTTAATCTCACGATACCAACAATTGTAGCTTTTGGTGAATATTGGCTAAATGTTCAGCGTCAAAGTAACAGCGTTTGTTTGAACAAGAATAATTTTTGTTTATTTGTTGCAAGGGGCGGCATACGGTGCGTTACCATCGTCTCTTACTCATTTGCCATGTTACGTGGCATGGGTTCCTTGATTGACAAATCAGATCTTGGCTCGTGTTGATTCAATTGTTTATTTATTTTAGGGGAAAGGTTTTCTAGGCTGTCATCCATGGACTTTACATCGTGTTTAGGTGAGGTTTTCTTGCCTGGTGCAATGTTGTGATAGGGCAATTCCAAACTGCCCATTTTATAGACGACCATCTAGATAAATGGATTGGCCATGTGGATAGCTTCCTCAATCAAGTCGTTGTGTGCCATATCAATATATTTTATGTTTTCTTCACATAAATGACAGTAAGCAAGGTTTAAAAGGGGTCCTTATAACGGATTGGGGGCGTTACCATTTTTCCGTTATAATGACCTTCATAACGGATTGTAATGCACAGGACCAAAAACGGGAAAAAATAATGTGTTTTTAACAATTTTTTTCATAAAATAACTTTTCTAACGAAAATAACAGCCATATTTTCTGAATGTTAAAAGGGTACGTAACATAATGGGGGAAGTCCACTTCTGTAATAACGGTTGTTATTTTAGTTAGAACGGCCATTTTTTCAGCCATGGCGGTAAGTTGATTTTTAGAATTTTAATTAGAAAAGGAAAAGTGAAAAAGCAATTGAACTGAGCTTGATGGAGACGAGTAAAACTTGTGTTACAAGATGTTGTGACAGAAGCCGGTCACAGCACTCAATAGGAGCCACGTGGCACACTATTAGAGGATGATGACCGTATGGATGTTTGGCCAGTCTCTTGGTGGACCGGTATACAAAAAATCAGCATGATAAGTGATTTCTAACCAATTCGATTGAAGTTATTTTTATGGGTTGATTTTAACTGTAAGAATTTGAGCATTATTGAGCGTTATTTGGGTCCAAAAATCCAAAGGTTGTAAATCACTAATCAGGCTGATTTTTGGTTTGTAGGTATACTGAGAGACTGGCCGCCCTACGATCGTGTGCCACGTGGCTCGTATTGAGTGCTGCGACCGGCTTCCGTCACAACATCCTGTGACACAAGTTTTACTCGATGGAGAGAAGGTGACGTGGTCCAAAAGATGGAGACATATACTCCCGCCAGCTCAATTGCCATGTGTGCATGGATCCAAATCTGTGTATGTCACACGGACCATAGCCTTATTTCAACAAAACAAAAAAAAACGTGTTGTGATAAAGATTAATAACCTATCAAAATCATTCTTGTCATTTTCACCAAAAAATTCATCTTTTTTCACCACGAGCTGCACCTAGGCTTCAACTTCGATCACCCCCCTCTCAACACGTGTCACACTTGCCTTCTGGAAGTGGTACAGAATTGGAACAATAATGGAAGCTGGAGTGCCCTAAAACTTGAGGCCTTTCTGGAAGAGTAAAGCTTCTGTCAGAAATTGTAAATCACACAATCACAAGCCAATGAGTTCTCGGCACGTACACAAGTGCTTTTTTGCAACGTACCATGTGCTTTTGGTTTTTCTTTTAGGTGTACGTGCCGAGAACTCATTGGCTGTGATTGTGTGATTTGCAATTCGATTGTGCCAGAAGTTTTGGTTGCGAATTAGGGACGATGATGAGTTGGCTCTTCCTCTTCCACCGAGTAAAACTTGCCTGACGACTGTGGTGTGGTATCCTACCAAGCCATAGGCAAGGTGCTTGCCGCGTGGATTTTGTACTGTAGCAAATCACATCGGCACGAGCCACAAACTCATCCTCCCCTCCTCGGTTAACCTACTCAGGAGTAAAACTTGTGTCACAAGATGTTGTGACGGAAGCCGGTCACAGCACTCAATACGAGCCACGTGGCACACGATTAGAGGGCGCTGACCGTATGGATGTTTGACCAGTCCCTCGGTGGACCTACAACCTAAAAATCAGACTAATTAGTGATTCACAACCTTTAGATTTTTACACCCAAATAACGCTCAATAATGCTCAAATTCCTACCGTTAAAATCAACCCATGAAGATAACTTCAATGGAATCGGTTAGAAATCACCAATCAGGTTGATTTTTTGTGTACCAGTCCACCGAGTGACTGGCCAAACATCCATACGGTCATCGTCCTCTAATAATATGACACGTGCCTCGTCTTGAGTGCTGTGACAGGCTTCCGTCACAACATCTTGTGACACAAGTTTTACTCCCTACTCAGGTTTGGTGAGAGTAAATGAAAAAAGTGAGAAAAAATAAAAATAAAAAAAAATAAAGCAACAAGAAGAAGACACGTGGCAATTTCGTATGAGACACTGACTTTAGATGTTTGACCCATGGTTTTAAAAACGGTCGTTTAAACGGAAACGCCCCAAGCCCGTTTCGTTAAAACCATTTAAACATGTTTTAACGTATTTGAATTTAATGGCCGTTTTTTTTGTTTTAACGGCTGTTAAAATTGTTTAAACAGCCGTTAAATTCTGAAATTTTTTGTAAAAAAAATGTCTGTTAAATCCATTTAATTTCCGTTAAATTCAGTGTTTTTTTAAATTTTCAAAATTCAAAATTTGAATTTCATCGCCATTTTTTTCCGTTAAATTCCATTAAATTCTATTTTTTGCCCCTGTCCGTTTTAATCCGTTTTAACGGCCATTTAAACGGTGACACCCCCAATCCATTTAACCGTTAAAACCGCCTCCTTTAAACTTTGGGTAAAACCAAGGTTTAAAGGAGGCCGTTTTAACGATATAATGCACTGGGGGGCATTACCGTTAAAACGGATTGTAATAGCCATGGCCAACAAAAGAAAAAAAAGGGAAAAATAGAATTTAACGGATTTTAACAGAAAATATGGAAAAAATGGCGCTGAAAGTCAAAATTTGAAATTAAAATTTTCAAAAAATGTAAAAACGGATTTTAATGGCCATTTTTTTTTTCACAAAAATTTCAAGAATTTAACGGCTGTTAAAACGATTTTAACGACTGTTAAAATGAAAAAAAAAATGGCCATTAAATTCAAAGCGTCAAAACGGATTTTAACGATTTTACGGTAACGGGCTTGGAGCGTTACCCTTTAAACGGCTGTATTTAAAACCATGACTTTGACCCTAGCTAGTAAATTCGCATATTATACATGTTTAATACACATTTTTTTTTGTAGGAACATTTAATATTACCGTGTAAAATAAAAAATCAGAAAAAATCATGAATTTTAAGATTATATGAATAAACATGTATTATTCATGTGTAATACATGGATTGCGTGTTTTTTAAATAAAAACGTGTTAAATGGCCGCATAAAATGAAAAAATAGATAAAATTCAAATTTTTTAAGGCTAAACGAATATAAATTTCAACAATGACCGAATTTTTGACCAGATGTTTTTATCCCGAAACGAAATTAAACTCGAACTTTTCTCTTTTCGAATCTTTACTGAATTGCTAACTGGTACGTTAAAAACTATTAAAACCCGTTTTGACGCTTAAAAATTAACGGCCTTTTTTCATCTTAACGGCTGTTTTATTTTTCATTTTTGCCCATCAGCTACAATCCGTTTTAACGGTAACGCCCCCAGTTTGTTATACCATTAAAACAGTCTCCTTTAAACTTTGGTTTGGCCAATCCCTAGGTGGAGTAAAACTTCGGTCACAACACACAATACGAGCCACGTGGCACACTCTTGGTGGACGCTGACCGTATGGATGTTTGGCCAATCACTAGGTGGACCTACAAACCAGAAATAAACTTGATCAGTGATTTCTAAGCGTTGGATTGAACTTATTTTCATGGGTTGATTTTTACCGAATGAATTTTGAGAATTATTTGGGTGCAAAGATCCATAGGTTGTAATCACGAATCAGGCTGATTTTTGGTTTGCAGGTCTACCCAGGGACTGGCCAAACATCCATATGGTCAGCATCCACTAAGAGTGTGCCACGTGGCTCGTATTGTGCCCTTATTGACCAAAATCAACGCGATGTGATTTTTTATTTTTTCAGGAGAAAAAAGGAAATTACTCTTTTGCTTTTTTTCTCACTCACCAAACCTGAGTAGATTAACCAGAGGAGAGGATGAATTTGTGGCTCGTGCCGAGATGATTTACTACCGTACAAAATCCACGCGGCAAGGACCTTGCCTATGGTTTGGTAGGATACCACACCACAGGTGGTGAGGCAAGTTTTACTCTCTTCCACCCTTGCAAGGTTGTAGTATTGTAGGGCAATTAACCCTACATAAACTAACAATGGAACCCTGGAACTGCAAACATGTCAACAAGTATTTAATGCGACATCGACCGCAGCATTATTTCGAGCTGATGTGTCATTTGACAAGCGTGATAAAACTTTTGACATACTCCAATCATCCACCTACATATGAGATCTACAAGATTGGCCCATTCGAATGGTGCCAATGACTAGAACTTTGCAAAAGGACATCGGGCAAACCACAATATGAGCCACAAGGCATATTCTTAGAAATTTCTGGCCGTATGGATGTTTGTCCCAACCTTAGGTGGGTCTACAGATTGGAGTCGTTTTCATGGGTTGATCTATAACTGTGCAATTTGAGCATTATTAACCATTAGTAGGGTACAAAGATCCAAAGGTTTGAAATCACTAATCACATTGATTTTTTCGCTTTGTACTCCAAACATCCATACGGTCATTGTCCTTTAACGATGTGCCATGTGGCTTATGTAAATGTCTACTTCTATCAACGTTGATAGACGGTAACGGTCTGCATAACAAGGTACATTCAGACTTTCATCTCCTTTTAACTAGGCGGGCTGAGTAAAACTTTGAAGACAGTGGACTGTAGCCCACAATACGAGACACATGGCCTACTATTAGAGGACGCTGACCATATAAGTGTTTGGTCAATCCCTAGGTGGACCTTCAAATCAAAAATAACATGATTAGTGCATTGGAGTTATTTTCATGGGTTGATTTTAACCGTTTGAATTTGATCATTATTTGGGGTGCAAAGATCGAAAGGTTTGAAATCACTAATCATCTGATTTTTGGTTTGTAGGTCCAGTTAGGGATTGGTAGAATTTTCATACTGTCAGAGTCCTCGAAGAGTATGCCACGTGACTCATATTGTAGGCTATCATTGGCTGTCATCAAAGTTTTACTCTTGCCTTAACGCTTCCGACCAACCAGGGTGAAACGCGGCTCAGACAGAGTACCAAAGTAGCCAAACAAAAAAGAAACAGAGAAAAAAACACGAAGACGGAGGGTACTTTTGGTAAATTTTCAGAACAAAAAAGGGTTTTTGTAGCTTGTAGTTTGTACGAGAACATGTCAAGCTTTGGTAATTAGTCAATGAGAAGAAGGGCGTGTGATTAGTAGGTGTGCGACTAACGTCATCAGAAGGTGACACGTGCACGCTTGACATGGTCATCCAACCCCATCGGTCAAACCACTTAAAATTAAAAAAAAAAAAAAAAAAAAAAGTCTACACTTGGCAAAATCCCACTTTCTTCTTTGATTCGTATAAAATCTCTGCTTCCTATGCGAAAATTAAAAAGAATAGATTTACTCACCCCTCATAAATAAAACAAAAATACACCCATGAATCATGACCGTCATCTTGTCGATTCAAGGAGACGACCCAATTAGTCCGGTGGCCTGGATTAATGGACACCATGGTTTAAAAAAAATTCCGATCGTTATAACAGTAACGCCACAAACCCATTGCGTAATTCCGAAAAAAAAAGTCCTAACGGTTTTGTCTACATATGTTGTGACTGTTTCTAATTCAGATGTGAGTGATGTGACCAGGTCATTTTTTAGTCATAACGGTAACGCTAAAGCGACAGTTAAAACGGAACATTTAAAACCAGTCCCTGATGGAGAATTCAAGAAACAAAAATGCCTACCCACCACCTAACAAGAAAAGAATTATTAAATCAGAAAAAGAATCCTTCCCATAAGACGAAACCGCTTAACAAAGAACTGGCCTGTCCTCTTCATTATATTTGATCTTAGTAATATTGGACCAATAAGATATGACAGACGAGATTGGTGTGGTATTTTATAATTAAGAGATTAAAAAGGACGAGTAAGACATTTGAGGAAAAGATAGGACAGCAGGGTTAGTTGGACGGTTGGCAACGTGGCACCAAACTGTCCCGACTCGGCTAAGGTCGTCCAACAAAGTAGCAATAATAGTTCATGTGTTGCCTTTTTTTGACTTTTTTCCATGGACCTCTTGAGTTTCACCGTCTTGGATGGACTCTCTCCCTATGATCTGATGTACACGTGGCCCACCCAATTGCAAAATCAGGGCATAGGAACTGCCTTATGTAATTTTGGGGTCAGAGATGTCCCACCAACTAGATGGACCATATGTGCACCATCTTGTGGGGTTATGCTTCTTGGTCCCACTTGATTTCGATTTGTACGTGAAAGATTTGTTTTTGAGAATAAAGATAACAAGGGAACTTTTCATAATAAAGAATTCTTTATAAGTAAGCTTGTAGCATTGTATCAAGAGATTCGGAAAAAATTTAGATGCAGAGGACTTTGGATGCAGAGAGGTCTTGTGGCCCTCTATGTCTCATCTTTTGGGGCCCACTAACCGCATGGATGTGCACCCCACCCCTTGGTGGATATGCATACTAAAAATCAGCTTGGTTGATAGTAGCCATTGGATCAAGTGTCCAAAAGATATGCAAAAAATATGCTTGAATCCAACGGTTAGAGTCAATCCTACAAAAGTGCTAAAATATATGGCTAGATAAAATCAATGTGACTAATTTTTCGTATACATATCCACCAAGGGGTGGGGTACACATCCATGCGGTTAGTGGGCCCCAAAAAATGAGCCATGTAGGGCTACGAGACCCCTCTGCATCGACTGCATCCAAAGTCCTCTGCATCTAAATTTTTTCCAAGAGATTCACCTTCTTTTAAAATAGAACATTTTCTTGGAGTTTCTTTGTGGACTCTACAAACTTATGTTTTCCTCCTTGTAGCCATAGACTTTGGAGCCTTTCTTCCTTTCGTAGTTTGGTGGGGCCTTTAGAAGGAGAGGTATGCATAGGGGTAGTTGGGGATTATATACCCATGGTTACTATTTAAATAGTCTTTTTAAAACCAAAGCCTAAGCAATGGGTATATGTGGTGCGCGATCATTGGCGCCATGCTCGCCGCTTCAAAAAAAATTCTCCTTTATTAGGGGTTCACCACCTAGTGGAAAAATCTTTGATAGAGAACGATCTGTATCAAAATTTTGATGCAAAAGTCTCTCAAATGGAAGACTTCCGTCAGCAATGCTTTTTATTTCTCCTTTTTAGTCACGTGGATCATACATGACTAGGGCTATCAACAGATTGGGCCGCCCCGATTATCTTACCCTATCTAATCCAATAATATTGTGTGGATCCAAGAATTGTGAATTGTTTCTAGATTGACCTAGATTTGATCGATAATGATTGATATATATATACTTATTAGTGGACAAAGGCCTTTCTTGCGTGCCTCATGCTAAACTCCAATATCCCAAAAATACCCTTGTTTTGCTTACTCTGTCTTCTTTAAACTATTCATATAGAAAGGGTTCTTCTGTCTTTTTGGTGTCAAAGCACATGTCACCTTGCAACTCATTCAATGCTCCTATTTTATTAAAAAAATTATTTGCACCCCACAAATTATGAAAGTATCCCAAGTAAAACTTTGCTGATGGCCCTAATGATCGCCCACTGTAGGAGCCACGTGGCATGCTTTTAGAGGATGCTGACCGTATGGATTTTTGTCAATTCCTACATGGGCCCTACAAACCAAAAATCTGCGTGATCAGTGATTTCTAAGCATTGGATTGGAGTCATTTCCATGGATTAATTTTAATCATAGGATTTTGAGCATTATTGAAGTCATTTTCTCCTTTATTAGGGGTTCACCACCTAGTGGAAAAATCTTCGATAGAGAACGATCTGTATCAAAATTTTGATGCAAAAGTCTCTCAAATTGACTTCATGGGTTTTGGAACCAACCCATAGGTCTGTTCATGAAGCCCATAATAAATAAAAAATGCTCAAATTGAGTGGTCTAAATCATTAATCAGGTTGAATTTTAATGTGTAGGTCCACCAAGAAGTGGGCCATACAATAAAGGGATCAGCGGGTCCAAAAGAGTGTGACACATGGCAATTTGAAGAACTTCTACATCAAAATTTTGATACAAAGTTTTGAATCAAAGAACAGCTCTAGAGTTGCAAGTTGATCCCTGAGCCGATAACAATGCTTTTTATCTCTCCTCTTCAGTCACATGGATCACAAGTGCCTAAGGGTGTCAACAAATTGGGCCGCCCCAATTATCATCCTATCTAATCCAATAATATTGGGTTTTGATCCAAGAATTGTGAATTGTTTCTGGATCGACCTATATATATTCTACTTATTAATGGACAAAGGCCCTTCTTACATGCCTCACGCTAAACCCCAATATCCAAAAATACCATTATTTTGCTTCTTTTGTCTTCTTTAAACTATTCACATAGAATGGGCTCTTACGTCTTTTTGGTGTCAAAGCACATATCACATTGCAGCTTATTCAATGCTCCTCTTTTATTAAAACAGGGAGATTTTATTCGCACAACACAAATTGTAAAAGCAACCCGAGTAAAACGTTGTTGACCGCCCACATAGGAGCCACATGGCACATTTTTAGAGGACGCTGATAGTATGGATGTTTGGCCAATCCCTAGATGGGTCTACAAACCAAAAATCTGCCAGATCAGTGATTTGTTGGCTTGGAGTCATTTTCATGGGTTGATTTTAACCACATGAATTTGAGCATTATTGACCATTATTGGGGTACGAGGATCCAAAGGTTTGAAACCACCAATCAGGCTGATTTTTGGTTTGTAAGCCTATCCAGGAATTGGCCAACCATCCATAAGGTCATCGTCCTCTAAAAGTGTGCCACGTGGCTCATATTGTGGGTGGTCATCCGTCGTGGGCGGTCAATGAAGTTTTCCTCAGAATTTGTGGGGTGCAATTAAATTTTCTTAAAAAAAATTAAAAAATTATTATTCTTAATATAACCCTCAAATTCCTTAAATAGACTAACATTGATTCTTTCGTTTTTTTGATTTTTTTTTACTTTGTAGAGGTGCTTTGATCATTCAACATTTTCACATTTCAACTCAATCTGTGAAATCATTTATTGAATGCTCACATGGCACTTGAACTCTACCTCTAGAAAAAAGTTGATGACGAACCCACAGTGTGAGTCAGGCGGCACACTAATAAAGGCTAATGGATGTTTGGCCCATCCCTAGTTGGACCCATAACAAAAATCAGCGTGATTAACAATTTCTAAACTCTGAATCTGAGTACCCCAAATACTGCTAGAAATCCATGGTTAAAAGCTCTAATCCAACGGACAAAAACTACTAATCAGGATGAATTCTAGTATGTAGATCCAACTAGGGATGGGCCAAACATCTATACGGTCAGTGGTCTCTAAGAGTGTGACACGTGTAAGGTGCTGCCAGGCATAAGGTGCACGTGCGATGCACGTGGCATCCCCCTAGTTACTAATAAAATATAGTATATCAATGAATGTAATCTTACGTCCATACCATAAACATTAGCAAACAACTCATCAATGTAAATAACCCAAAGAATCCCACGAACAACAAAATTTGAAAGGGTTGCAAATAGGCGAGCACATGAAAGGTTTAATTGTATTGCATTATGCTGGGACTCAGGCTTGGGCTTATTCAAAATTTAAAAAAAGCCAGGCTGAGGCCCTGCCATTTGTAACCTTACGTCCAACTATAGTTGCAAATAGGCCAGCTTAAGCGTCGCCCATGACCTAAGCAACCTGGCCCGAGCTTTAGACCTATATATATAACCCGACCCAAGACCAGCCCAATAGTAATGTGGGGGCCTGGTTCAAGCCTAGCCTAGCCCAGCCTACTATTCCTTTATAAGTGTTGATCTCAAGCATTATTGTCAACTAGAAATGCTAGCAAGCAACTCCATGAGAGAGTTGCACCGATGCAACTCTTTAAATTTGCCTGGAAAACCACATCTTTAATCAAAATATGTAATTTTTTTTTTCGTCTCCGTGCAACTCCTTCGGGAGTTGCTTGCTAGCATTCATCGTTAGAGAAATACAAGCACAAATTTCTCAACAGTAAGCATAAATATAAAAGGGAAATTTCATTTATTTTTATTTATTTAAAGATTAGGGTAGCGTGTATTCCCTCCCAATCCAAGAAAACGAGACCTGCCATTGATGGACATCCCCCACAATCATCAGAGCTTGGCAAAGACGGGTTTTCTCTTCTGAATTTGGGCCGACACCGCCTGCATCAAATCGTCGGAGAGAAGCATCGCAGAGTTCCACGTGGCCACGTAATCCAATCCTTGATCCACAGTCATGTCCCTACTTCTCATTAACACCTCCTTAGTTCCAATGACAGCCAGGGGTGACTTCGCTCCGATTCCTGCAATAATTCATCATTCTCTTAGATCAGATCAAGAGACAGATAGATAGAGATAGAGATTAGAGACGAATAATATGTTAGATCGCGATATACTCGATCAAGAGCAAGACAAATGAGAGCGGGAAAGACCAGCGTACCCTCAGCAACAGCTCTCACTCCCTCATTCATGGCTTCATTGGAATCAAAAGCCCTGGAAACCAGACCCAAACCCTTCGCTTCAGAACCCGAAATCCTCTTACATGTCAACGCCAATTCAATTGCGTTTCCGTATCCAACGATCCTCGGCAGCCTCTGAAGCGTCCCGAGATCAGCTGCGATCGCCAGATCAACCTCCTTCACACAGAAAAACGCATCCTCCGTACAATACCTGATATCGCAGGCGGTCACGAGATCGATCCCACCTCCGATACAACCTCCATGAATTGCGGCGATTACCGGTTTGCGGCACCGCTCGAGAGCCGTGATCGCGGCCTGAAAGCCCTTGATCTCTCGCCGGAGACGTTCTGCGATCCTTCCACGATCGTTGGATTCAGTGCCTAAGAAGGAATTAAAGGTTTTGAGGTCGATGCCAGAGCAGAAATGATCTCCATGGCCGGAGAGGATGATGACGCTCACGTTAGGGTTTTCATCGAGAGCTGAGAGGGCTTTTGGGAATTCAGAGAAGAAATCGCGCGAGAGAGCGTTCCGAAGAGAGGGGTTGTTGAGGTATAAGTGAAAAACAGGGGAATTTGGGATTTTTTGAACAATTTCTAGGGTTTTGTACCTCCCCTCCTCCATGTTCGTTTGATAAAGAAGGCAAACACGCTGCAGAGCAGATAACGTTTTTCATTTGGGCATTGTTGCCGTTAGCCTCGGGAGAACGTACCCATACTCCATAGATCATCTTCGGTTTATGGTCATTGGGATTCACATCAAACAATCTGACCCTAGAGATAACGTTATCCTGATTCTGACAACGTCGTTTCTTAAACGCGATCAACGTCCCAGATCTATTAATCAAATGGGATCAACCGCCAACAGTGGGCTGCTCTTTGATGCAGACTTCTGTATCAAAATTTTGATGCAGATGTCCGTCAAATTGCAACGTATTAGACTCGTTCGGGCCCACTTGCCCCTTGAACGTCGGGCCCACACTATGATAGACCTACACACCAAAAATCAGTGTGATTGGTGATTTCTAGCCATAGGATTTGAGTGCTTTTTCATCATGGGCTTTATGAACTTGCCTAAGAGTTGGTTCCAAGCCCAGTGCGCAAATTCAATGGCTAGGAATCACAAATCACACTGGTTTTTGGTGCGTGGGTCCACCAAGATGTGGACCAAACATTTAGGGAGGAAGTGGGCCCAAAAGAGTCTACTACGGGCAAATTGAGGGACTTCTGCATCAAAATTTTGATACAGTAGTTGGTATCATAGATTTTTCCGCCAACAGTTCTGTAGACCAGTTTATGCCAATCTTGTACTTGTAGATGAAGCTCCCTGCCACACTCAATTGTGGATCGCGATCTCCACCATCAGTCTGTGCTACATTCATTGTACATGGCAGAAGTGGGCCACTAAATGGACTGTCCGTTATTCTCGACAAGGCCCCACTCAAATTCCCACGGTTAAAATCAACCCATGAAAATGACTTCAATCCAAGGCTTAGAAGTCACTAATCAGGCTGATCTTTGGTTTGTAGGTCCACCTAGCGATGGTCCATCTTGATGCGCGTGGGACCTGCCTTGTTATGTGTCGGGCCCACCTTGTCGTTTGATATGTTGGGAGCCATAGATTTTGTACTGTTATTTGAAGGTATAACAATACACATAAATGTGTGATACACCTGAATTTCTCTATTTTGCATGTCTAAATTTAAATGTGTAAACCAATCGCGTAAAAAGTATGCCCACACATTCATTTGCACGGACATCTATTTGCATGTACAAACCAATGAGCGCAAACCAAACAGACCCTAAGGCCTTTTATAGTTTCCTTCACTAAAGTTTTCAAGAAACGATTCTTGCTTATATGCGGTCACCATATATGGCCTAAGAGCCAAATCCTCATAAAAGGTCACAATCATAGCTAGTAATTCAGAATTTGCGAATAGCACGAAATAACTTGAAGTTTGTCTAACAATTTGAGAGCTTAAAGACTTAGAAACCATTGTCCTACTGCTGGTTAGGCCAAACATGGGCCTAAAGAAGTATGTTCAAGCCCAAACTATACATGTAAAAGATCAAGCCCAGCCTGTGCTCATCTTCTCAATTCATCTTAGGTCATGCTTAAGCCCCCATTTCTCCCTAAACTGTAAACTTATCTTTTGAACCATACGAATTATTTAAAAAATAACCGAATAATGTCCATTCAAAGATTTTGGAAAAATCCATGTATTTCTTATCATGATCGAACACGAACTTTTACAGATTATTTCCGGATTATTTAGTTTTGAACACGAAAAAAATCATTTTATAAAGACAAAAATTATCAGTATTTTATTTTATTTTATTTTTTAAAACGTATTTTTTAACGACAAACCGAATTGTACTCGAACATTTCCCGTACCATATTTTTGCTGCACTCCGAATCGTTATCAAGGCTGCAAATCATGCATATGTACAACATCATATGGCATGGGGTACCCATGTATATGATCCCATGCACTTCGAACTATATCCAATTATATTGTGGTTTGGTGGTGAACCTTAGATGTGTGCCACAACATCTTCAAGAAATGTCGACGATGGCCAAATAAAATGAGACAGTAAGATATTAAAGTACGGACCAGGCTTGAGGGACTTGATCACCTTTTTTGCGTTCATATTTTCACCCGAACTCTCAGTCATGGATTTTAAGAATCCAACAGTCGAGAGTGCACGAGTGAAAAGGCGAGTCCCCTGATCCCGACCATTAAAGTACTTGAGAATCATGAGATTCGATTAAGGCCCTGTATGGATTGGTGAGGGGTGACCACAGAATTATTTTATGTACATTTATAGGGAAGAATTATTTTTAGAAAACTTTTGTAAATGCATCAATAAAGGGCTTTTCTTTGATTGGCCGATACCCAATAGGAACTGGTCCAATTAACCCGGTTCGGAGACTAAGTTATTTCAGAACTAAACCCAAAGAGACCCGAAATCGAAGTATGAAATAAGTTCCTGTTCTTGGTATAGTAGTATCTGGATTGAACGGGAACCAGAACCCACGGCATTTATAGTAGACTAGTAGTTATATAAAAAAATGGGTCGGGCTCAGGAGCTCCCCTTTTTTCTGAACCCTCTCGGGAGTTGTGTTCTCCGCCGTGTACTCCGAGAATCCAACGATGGTTGGTTCATAGCGCTGAGCTGGTATCATTTTTTTTTCACTTATTTTAGCGCTATCAACCACCATTGGATTCGTGGAATCCACAGCCGAGAACACGAACTCCTCAGAGGGAGCCTGAGCCATAAAAAAATTAGTATGAAAATATCACTTATATATTCACAGTTTTTATATAACACACGGTAACTAATACCCGATACCCAAATCGAAACCGACCTGTTAACAGCCCTACTTGCACATAACCAAGGTGGGACCAAATAAATCCATATTTGTGATGTTTAGTTGCAAAAGCCACACCACAACATACACAAATTTATTGTTGAAATTCTATCATGTTTTCCTTATTTAACATATTTTTCCCACATTCCCTTAAATGCTAAAGATGTCTAGTTTCCCTACCTGCTCTCCTTGCCCTTGGTTACACTGACCAAAGGAGAGTGAATTGTACCAGATCAGACATCGGGAAGGACTCAGCTAGCGGTCCATATCCAAGGGAGTACTTGTGCTCATGGTTTGAAGTCTCGGCCGGAAGCCAGCATGATATATACTGGGGTTGTCTCGCCGATCTGAACGATATTTGGGTGATTCCGATGGTGATAGGCGCCTTCCAATCCCAAGATTTTGAACCATGGTTGGGCTTTGCCAACTAGAGAAAATCCACTAAGATGACGTAGAAAAGATGTGTGGTACGTATAAAGCAAAACTAGAAATAAACAGATTATCCATTTCAGAATTAGCGAAATTAATCGGTGCAGGGGAAGGTGGGTGGGTGGGTGGGTGCGTAAGGGTGGGGCGTTATGTGGGTCAAACATCAAAAGCTAAAATATATTGGTGGGTAACAGATCACAAGATCACAAAGCAATATATGCAGCAGAGTAACCACTCGTATGGATTCTGGAAACCCTATCTTCTACACATCACCAAGCGCGCATAATTAGAAAAAAAATGTTAGAAAATGCGTGCCAGTTCGAGCGATTCATGAATATAATCAGAAACAAATCCAATGAGGAAATATTCTCAAGTTGAAAGAAAAAGAAACAAAAAATTTGTTAGAACTATAAGGAAATATGATCGAGAGAGAGAGTTCTTTAAGGTAATCGCAGTCCTCGCATGGAGCTTTCTAAGCTCAGTGCCCTCCACCTACAATTATTTCTTATCCACTCGCTCCTATTATTAGAACAAAAACAAATATATTCATAATTGTAGTGTCCAACTATGTTGGACACAAAAAACCTCCAACCCTAATAAACTTGTGCCACGTGTACCTAATAATCTTAGAGGCTTGATCCTATTTTTAATTTTTGAAAAATAGAAACAGATTCCTTGGTGCATCTTTCAGCATCTCCATGATGCATGCATCCACGGGTGAGAATAATAACTATTTAAATTTCATTATTTCTAAAGAATTAGGGTTACACTATTTTTCAGGCACAACTAGCTTCTATGCCTCAGAGCCACACAGCCCAAACAAAACGGCCATGTTCAAGTTGTGTCACGTTAGTAAAAAAACGTAAAATATCTTACAACTATGTACTTTTTGAAATTGAGCTAAGGGAAAGCTCCAGAGGGCCATTTTGTTTGGTTTGGGCGACCCTGACGCATAGAAGTCGTTCACGTTCATATCACCCTCGCTTTCTCAATCTATAATTGAAACAATAATGCCCCTTTAGAGAATATATAATCACTCGTACAATGAAGTACCCAAAGTACATTCGATACAAGTTGTATTCCGACATAAGCTGTATGGACTTGTAGCTAGGTCATTGCTCTAGTGGCCGGGTTCATCCCCAAGACAAGGGGCGCATGGCCCCCCTCTGCCAGCTCAGCGTGGAGTTGGACCCACGGAAATTTGTGGCTCAATGAATAATATTAATAAATCCCTGCAGAATACAAGTCACCTGTCATCACATCACTGGTGTTTGACACTTAAAGTGTCCAACTTATAGCAATCAAAATATTTATGATAAAAAGGATCAGTGCGAATGAATTTACTTCAACCACATAAAAGTTATAAAACCACTCTACGAAACCGTGCATAAACCAATACCGCTCCAAAAAGCAACAAAATAGAAAGGAGAGAGAGAGAGAAAGAGAGAGAGCGAGAGAGACGTTCTTCTGTGATACAGAAAACTACCAAAATTTTGATAGTCCCTCAAAATGCCAAGTGGGACACACTGACTCTATGATTGTCGGGCCACTCTTTGTTTGACCTATGCGTCAAAAATCACTGTGATTGCTGATTTCTATACGTTGGATTTGAGCAGTTTTCATTATGGGCTATATAAACAGGCCTATGGGCTGATTCCAAGCCCATGTGGCAAAGTACTGCTCAAATTCAATAGATAGAAATCACCAATCACACTGATTTTCGGTGTGTAGGCCCACCAAGGTGAGTCAAGCATTCATTCGTCGGAGGGACCGAAATAGTGTCACGTGGCATTTTGGGATTTCTGTATCATAGATCTTTCCAAAATTTTGATAATTTTCTGTATCACAGAACGGTTCTCTCTCTCTCTCTCTCTCTCTCTCTCTCTCTCTCTCTTGTTGCTTTTTGGAGCTATATTGGTCTATTCAGTGTTTATGCACGGTATTTTTCGGAGCGGATCAAAATTTTCTCGGGGCAGGAAAACCTTCCGAGGTGTAACTTAAGATTTCGATTGGCAATATTTTATCCAACGCCACTGGCCACGTACTAATTATTCCTCCTCCCCAGTCCCCACGGACCCCACCCAGCCCGCGTCATCTCCTCCCTTCTCCCTCTATATAATGTATCAGCCACCCATGTCCTTCCTCAACACACCTACGTGAGAGACTGAGGGATTGGTAGAGAAAGCTAGCTAGGGTTTAACTTGTGAACTGGCAGTTGAAGAGATGGCCTTCTTCACTATTCACCATTCATGGGCTTTTACCTTTGGGCTCTTAGGTAGAGAGAGAGAGATATCGCGCTTCACCACCTACTGATCTCTTCTTCTTCTTCTTCTTTGAGTTTTTGTCTTCTTTCTCATGATTTTATGATCATATTCGTCTCTCCATACCCTCTTTCTTCTGCTTGCGGTTTACCGTTTTTACTTCAATCTTTTTTATTCCTCTTTTTGGTTTTTTTTTTTTTTTTTTTGTATTTTCTGGAAATGATTTCATATAAAATTTTCATTTTTAAGTTATTTTCTCTCTCCTTCTCGGTGTATGATCATGGTCTAAATACAGTATTTTTGTGCTAATTCATGCTGTATCTTTCCTCGTATTCTTCTTGCTCTTCCCCTAGTGTTTTTCTTTCTAAAAAAAAAAAATTAAGGTGGGGTCAAACCAACAGCCTCATAGTAGCTCTTCTTGGATTTTCTGGAAGTTTTTTCATATTAAATTTTCATTTTTAAGTTATTTTCTTTCTCCTTCGATCTCCTTCATGCTGTATCTTTCTTCTTCTTCTTGGACTATTTCTCTGTATATATCGCTAATTGCGAAATGTGAAATGATTTGAATTTGATTTTTCTTTTTAATTTCCTCACGTATTCGCGTTATTCTAATTAACATCACAAATTTAGGTTAACCTACTTAATGATGCACCTTTCTTTTTGGTAAAATTCTATCAACTCCTGTTTTTTTTTTCTATAAATTTTTCTTAAAGTTTAAAAGCCATGATCTTTCTCTGATGCAACTTACTGTGGTGAAAACTACTTTTTTTCTTTCTTGAAATGCCTGGCCTCCCCTCTAGATCTGGTGGTGCATAGCCTGTCTGTTAATCCTAATCTATCATAAGCCTGCCACCCACACCCACACCCTCTCTCTCTATCTCTCTCTCTCTCTCTTTTTCTGATAAACTAACATAAAAGAATTCAAGGTAAATGTCATTTAGCTAAATATGGTTCAATTCTTTTCAAGATCAGAAGAACCTTTTTCATGGTGTATACCTATAGCTCTTAGGAAGGAAGATTGTGATCTTCACTTTTACTTTTCCAATGGTCCAACCCTGTAACCTCCTTGCATTGCATATTTTTTTACTTTTTTAAATTTTCAGTTAATTAAATGAAAATAAGATTATTGAGCTTTCTATATAATTACTTGTAGAAAGAAAATTTAATTTACTAATATTTTTCTTTTGCTATGGATATTCTAGGTAACATTATCTCTCTCATGGTGTACCTTGCTCCTGTGTAAGAGTCTCCTTCTGAGCTTCAATAATTGATTTATCAATGGGTCTTATAGAAGATTAATTACGATAAAATCATAATTTTCATTGCACGCAGACCGACATTTTATCGAATTTACAAGAAGAAATCAACAGAAGGGTTTCAATCAGTGCCTTATGTGGTTGCACTATTCAGTGCCATGCTTTGGATATACTATGCATTCCTTAAGTCTGATGCTTACCTTCTTATCACCATTAACTCGATTGGATGTATCATAGAGATCGTCTACATCACCATGTACATGATTTACGCACCAAGAAACGCTAGGGTACGTATACTAAATTAAATTCTTCGATCTCCCTCATGACTTCTTAAAGAGTTTCATATGATTGAATATCTTCTAATGGAGATTTCGATATGTAATTAATTGCAGATCCTGACTGCCAAATTTCTTCTGTTGTTGAATCTGGGGGCATTTTGTTTGATCTTTCTTCTCAGTTTCTTGTTAGCCAAAGGCGCTAACCGTGTCCGAATTCTTGGATGGGTTTGTGTTGCCTTCTCTGTGAGTGTCTTCGCAGCACCTTTAAGCATTCTGGTGAGGATCATACATATTGAGATCGATTTTACGACTTTTTCGAGAATAAAATTTGTTCGCATTGCGCATTCTGTATGTATATGTTCTAATTTTATATTTTGCAGCGGCTGGTGATACGCACAAAGAGTGTGGAGTACATGCCATTTTCTTTGTCCTTCTTCCTCACTTTGAGTGCAATTATGTGGTTCGCCTATGGTTTACTACTCAAGGATTTCTATGTTGCTGTAAGAAACAAACCCTAATTTTCTTATTCCACATTAATTTTGCTATATTTGTTTAATTAATTTCTTTGATGTTTGTTTTGTTGATAGCTGCCGAACGTGCTCGGTTTCATCTTCGGGGTACTTCAGATGGTGCTCTATGTAATCTACAAGAACTACTCCAAGATAGTTATAGAAGAGGAGATACCCCGCGGGCATGTCATCGACGTCGTTAAGCTAGGTGCAATGGAGATTTCTGATCAGGTCATAGTGATTGAGACAATAACCGCTTCAAAATGAAAATAAACGTGCATGGGTGATGAAGATCACTAGGTGCATGAATAAACATGACCAGAGTTCCATCCATTTCGCTTCTCTCTCTCTCTCCTTGTCTGTAATGTTGTACTTGTGACTACTTTTTTTTTCCGTTGGCAATGTATATGTGATTTCCCTGTTGTAAATTGTTGGATCGCATACCTGATCAACTCGTGCAGCTGCGGGTGTTGTACATTGTTCATCCACACGCGCACCCTCACCAAATTGCTAATGATCGGAGCGTTTCCATAGGTGTCAGATTTCCGATTTTAGGTTAGATTGCGATTGTGAGCTGCATATGAGAAGAATAAGAAAAGTTAGATCGAGTGAGAGTTTGAGTCTGCTTAATTAACAAAATAAAAAAAGTTAGATCGAGTGAGAGTGAGATTTGTCCAGTGCAGAAAATGCCACGTGGCACATTTTTTTTGGGCACATACTTGTTGGGCCCCCACTCTTGGTGGACCTACACACCAAAAATCAGTCTGAATGGTGATTTATAGCCATTGGATTTGAGCATTTTTTGTCGTATGATTTTAACCCATCCATAGGAGTGTTCACAAAGCCCATGATGAGAAAAGCTTAAATTAAATTGGTAGAAATCACTAATCAGGCTAGTTTTTAGTTGCGTAGGTTCATAAAGGGGTGGGCCAAAACATTCACGATGTCAGTGGGTTCGAAAGTGTGACACGTGGCATTCTAAGGGAAGGATGAATCGAACTTTTGAACAGATTCGTATCAATCCGAGCCTACAGTTGGGGTTTCAAATGGGCTGGCTGGGCCGGGCTAGGACCAGGGTTCTGGGCCCGGATCATCCCTGGAGAAATACACCAATAGTCTTCTAGAAGCCTTATGTCTTCTTTCTAGTTTCATTAAGGTGGTACATATCTCAATGAATGGTTGGATTGTCCAACATGATCTCCATGTGGGCCCCAGCATCGGGGTGTAAGAACTAAGAACTGGATGGAAGAAATGGGTTTAGCTCTAGACAGACTCCTATCTACACCCTTTTAAGCCGTGGGCCAATCCCATGAGCTATCCCCGTCACCCTTTTCTCCCAAAAATGGACCTTTAATATAAATCGAAAAGGCAAACAAAACTACCCAACTACAACACAACTACCCCGATGTTAAGGACCAAGAACACAGCCCGCAGGACTATAGATGCAGCTCAAGCCCGTTTACGGAAGGCTGGGCCATAAAGCCCATTAAGAAAGCCTGGTCCAGCCTTGCTCATAAAAGATAGTATCATAAGATGCTTCAAATCTAGTATTTACTCATGCAAACACATTGCCTTTTTAACATCCCGGGTTGTGTCGTCTTCACACCTCATAAGGGAGTATCGGATGCAACCAGCTTCATCATCCTCAATGCAGCCTACCACTACTATACCTTGGCCCAACACACTCATCAACTCCGACCGTTCTGTCAGTGGTCCACCTCATCTAATCAGAGCAGTTAAAACCATTCAATCTAGACCTACTAGAGTTGATAGACCAATTAGTATGCGGGGCCACAAAAGTCTACACATTCAACTGCTCGATAGGCTTGGGCTCCATTGTCAAAGCCCACAACACAACCAAGATTAAAGAGAGAAATACTCCCGACTTTGTAATAGACTTGAGTCGAGTCGACTGAATCAAACTCTGATAAATTTAAAGGAATAACTCTGTTGCTTTAAAAACTAAACGAACTATAATGGCGGGTATGCTGAAGGAGAGTGTAGCGTACAGAGGAAATTGGGTAGAAGAAAAACATGACCCAGTTGTGTTTACTCTCAAAATTGCTAAAAACTCTCACAACAAAGTCATCAGGAGATGTTGTTGGGCTACAAGACCCAAAGATTACAACATTCCTTCTTTTTTTCTATCTTCTGACAGACAAATTTACACTCTCAACAATGCTTTTCTTCTTCTTCTTCCATGGATAAAAAAAAAAAAAAAGGTTAAAAAGAAAAACATGTTACCAACTCCCTTACTTTGAGACCCAACTCTTTGATGCAGAGTAAATAAGCTTAGAAAAGCTGTTTGTGTCTCACAACAGTTTCTAGACTCCCTCTAATAGGAGAGTATGGAAGACCAGTGGTGGCAGACGGGAACCTGCATTATATTTTAGACAATTATCCATTTCCTCCATCAAAACTGCCTTGTGCGCTTTGCCGCCTCTTTTCCCGCCAATTCTCTCCCCACATTTTGGCCTCTGCAACAGCTCGTTCTCGATCCAGATCCCTGTTCAGCATCCTCGCAGTCTCCCTCGGAGAGTCGTCCCTCTCGGAACCTTCCAAATCCCACTTGCGTCCAGAACCTCCCCCTTCCTCGTTCTTCCCAATCCGCCCGCCTCTCTCATCAGTTGCACCACCTCTGTTCCTTCTCTCATCCTTATCTCCACTACCTCTGTTGTTATGTCCGGGAGCTGCATTGGGGTCATATGCATGGGATGCCAAGTAGGACAGGGCGGTCACCACATCCCCAATGAGAGGACGGGTGGCAGCCTGTTCTTGGATACACATCGATGCCACAGCGAGAGCCTGATAGAGCCCACGCATTGGATACCGACCTTGCAGCCGCGGATCTGCTAATTTTGGAAATTTCCGGCGGTCGTTGAACATGGGGCGTGCCTGCAAGACATGAAAACTGTCATTGAGACTTGATTGTCTTAAAAGCTGGTGACAATGCCTGCACTCTTGCCAAAGTCAGTGTACAGAGGGTGGTTAATCAAATAATTTCAAAAAAACCTTTAGTTGCACAAATTAAAAGAACAGATGTATTGGGGTTCGGGAGAGGGAACAAGAAAGATGTGGTTCTCACAGAAGTCTACAAGCTGCTGCAGTTAGGAACAGTCTGACGCAAAGTTTCACGAAAGAGAAATTTTGAGGCACCTGATAAAATGTAAGGATGGTCTACTAATAAAATAGAGGTACAAACATCGGATGAGCAGGGGCGGGCCCACCTTTAAATAGGTCCCAGTTAGAAGGTCACGCACAATAAAAGGTCAATCTGCCCTAACAATCTGTTCTGATATAAATTCTTCTTCTGTACCATATTTATATTATCAGTACAAGAATGCAATAGAACAGATGCTTAAACTCATCCGACCAAGTTGATTTTTGGCATAGAAGATGTCTAAGGTGGGCTCATCAGAAGTGTGGTTCTAACACCCTGAATATACAACACGTGTACTGTTATGGATAGATTGTCTTTATGCTCTCTCCAATGAATACATAAGGATTTCCCTTAGAACATGGCTTTATGTTTAAGATGATCCTAAAACTAAATTATTTTACCACTTGCATTAATGCAACAAAGATTTCTAAAAGTTAGAATCCAAAAATATAGATAAATATAAGCAATACAAAAACCTGATGGCACTAGATATAGATTTGACAAGAGGAAGAAGTTCCTAAGCAGAACGGCACCTTGATTACAAGCTTCCTGTAACTAAGAGAAAAACTGGGACACGGGGGCAAGTCCCTATAAGTGACTCCTCATCATAGGCTAATCCAAAATGTAGATAAATAACGGGCATTGATTTTTCCAAATGAATGTTTTACCTCTTCCATTCAACATTTTTCACATTTGACAGTTTCTTTTGACTTTTGAAAAGACAGGTAAGGGTACTTTTGTTAGAGGGATATTTTTGTCAAACGAGAAAAATGTTGACTGGAAGAGGTAAAATGTTCACTGGAAAAATCAATTCCCTAAATTATAAGCAATACAAGAACCAGTGGCATTACATATAGATTTGACAGGTGCGATCAGAAGTTCTAAAGCAGAATGTCACCTAGGTTACAAGCTTCTTGTAACTAAGAAAAAACTAGGACAGTGGGGCCTGTCACCAGTGACTCGGCCTCATAGGCTGAATCTCCTTAAATACGAGCGTCAAGCAAGCAGGTCTCAATTTCATTTTACTGTGCATTTTGAATCTGACGGGATTATGAAAGTTTTCACTATTAAAAATTCTATCTGTAGCTGAAGAAAAAATTCTATCTGTAGCAGAGATTTATTTTCTTTCTGATTAAGAAACAAATTTTGAGGAACTCAGGTCCCTCCTAAGGAGGTTAGGTCCAACACCCAAGAATAAGTACTTAGTCTACTCCAAAACAGATCTTTTGACACGCCAAGACAATATAACCGTGTGGTCCGATTTCTAAAGGCTTCTGACCAAACACCTCAATGATCTGACTCAGAATCTATATTGACTATCTAACTTGTTCTTGTTGAACCACACACTCCTTGAGCAACCCTTGCTCGATGAAGTTTTGAATGGCATGCTTCAGACTGCTGCATTCCTTGATCTTGTTACCCCTGTATCTATGAAAAGCACTAGTTCAAATCCACGTATTTACTCTCGAGGGTTGTTAACCCAGCTTCGGCCAAGTGAAGAATGGCTCATGCTGGATTTTTGTCAAAATCTCGTCAAAGGGGTTGTTTAAATTAAGGAACTACCTTATCGGCCTGGTGTCACTATCTTCATGTCCCTTGGGAGGGTTTCTTCTTATTTTCTCCCCTTGGGACCATCCTTGCTTGTCTCCTTATTGTCTGAGGTAGAGATGGTTGGACGGTTCCCTTGACAGCTTCGAAAACTAGTTGGCGATCTTCCTCCAACTTGGCGTATTTCTCCACTCGACTGCCGAGGTAGAACATGGTTGATGGAAGAGTCTTCACCAATGATTTGTAAAGTCGAGACCTTGGCAAGAGGCCGTTCTTAAAGGCTACCACTATAATGGCTTCATCGGCCTCTGAGATGATAATGCTTAGATTATGAGAAGGGAACAAAACTTCCTATGGTCTCACAGACTTCTTGCTTAATAGCAAAGAGGGCATCCAGACCAGACTAATACTTATGGTTGCAAGCATAATGGGCCAAGAACACATCACACAGCTCATTATAGTTGCGGGGAAGCTTGTGGAACCACGCCAAGGAATTCCCACGTAGAGTGCTCGAAACATACGACAAAAAATGCATCATGTGTCCAAAGAGCCATTGTCTGTGGATAGTGGAGATGCTCCAAGGGGGTCGATATTGTCCTCGAACATGATGAACTTGAGAATGCTCAAGTTTGGTGGTAAGCGGATCTGAGAATGTTCATCGCAAAGGGTGTGTTGCGCATGTCTTTCAAATCTTATCAAGAGACCCTTTGGCGCGCCCCCCCTAGTCTCAAGTCGAGAATATGCTCCGGGAGGGGAGACCGAGCGAGACCAAAGGAGGTAGAATACTCAGATTCCGAGAACCCTTCATTATTGCTTGTCCCCGGAATTCTCTCGAGGTTATTGGCTTCTCTCGCCCCAGTTTGCCTCCTATCTCGACGTTCTCCAACCAAACCCGTTCTCTTCGAACGTGAATGGCTAAGTGGACCAACTTCTCCGGGGATCTGCCTCTAGCAGTCTGTGGCTTACCCCAATGATCGTTCCTGGTGACCAGCACGACGAGCTCTTGTTTTAGATCCCTATTTTCCTGGGTTAACTCTTCCATCCTCCTCATATGCTCTTGCTACAACCTAAACATCCTGTCAACTAATATACAATACCTCCTACCCCCATGGAGGTCTCTCCATGGATAGATGGCCCCAAAGGGAAGGCAGACAGGTTATGATCAATCCGGCTCCTTGTTTTACTCACCATCGCTCCCTTTGAGAAGCAAGTTAGCTTGTCTGTCGCTTCCCACAAACAATGCCAGAAATGTGTGGTCCAATTTTTCTAAAGGTTTCTAGCCAAACACCACAATGATCCAACTTGGAATCTATGTTGATCGTTCTAACTTGTGATTTGGTTAGTTAGAGATTCTAAGTCATGAGCGAATTGGTGAGAGAATAATTTCTACTTCCTTGTCCAATCCCCAGAGCAATAGGGAGGACCCCTATTTATAAGGAACGTTGGGTGGTTGGCATGTGATGTTTCCCAAGTGGCGTGAACGTCTGTAGTGCAGTGGCGTCGCATGCTAGAAGACAATCTTCTTTCATGTCATGATCTCGGGTAGGTAGGTCACGTCCCATCTTAAGCAAGAGATGTAAGGATCTTCCCCAAGGGTCATACCGACTTTTCCTGAGGAGTCTAGCTCTTTTTACCGAATTGGCATTCCTCGGAAAGTCAACTCTCCCCATCACCAAACCAAACTCTCGGCGTAAGGTCTTAATAAATTCAGTGAAGAATCCTGATTAGAAGTAATATGTACCAACTTCTAATACTCGATCCAAGCATGAAAACAAGCTTTTGTTTGCGGATTTCATGGTGACACATGGACGGTCCAAATGGAGGCCATTTTTAGGTACATCAAATAACTTAAAAAAAAACCTCAGGAGAGATTGGCTAATCATTCTGAATGCACAAAATTGAGAGTTGGGATTCTCTACAACGTAAAATCCGATAACAACGACCTATAATTCCACCTTATACAATAGTCTGCATGTGGACACATATAGGGGGATTGGGATCCACCAATCAATGTGTCACACCAAGAGTGATACGTGGAACAACAAAACTTAACCCACTAAGAATGCAAGTTTTCTACAATTTAGGTTAAAAAAATAAAATAAAAAAATAGCGAGAAAGAAAAGAACACCAAAAGATCAATAAGGGAGGAGTTCGTGTTTAATCCAATTTGAGTCCAAAACTACGTAGTAAAAGAAGTGTACACATACATACATACAACCATTATGTATAGAGACTGGGTAGTAATATAGGTATAATGGTACCATAAACTATCTAATGCTTCCTTTAAGTCTACAAATATAAACAACTTTGATGGTTTCCAAAACATGTTTCCCACTCTCAAGATCTCCTAAAACAGAGGAATCTTTTTATTTTTTCAAAAATATTTTTATAAACACAAAATAGGTAACATCTATTATAAATAAGTGATTTTCATTTATTTTTAGAAACAAAAGTGAGTTTGTTCATGAGATTTTTTTAAAAAATATAAAATTATGGAGTTGTTTTGAATCGTTTGAACATTTCCTTCTTTTAATTACAATGTTTTGAGAATGCTGTAGTTTTAAATGCACTTCCAAAAAATGAGGTTTTTTTTTTCAAAAGACGTGTTAACGGGGATTTGCTAACTATGGTCACACCTAGGAGATCTTCAAAAGAAAATATCAAACCAGTTATAGATAAATCTCACAGTTTGAGCTTTGGTGTCTGCAATATTTTCACAAAAAATTCCAATTGGTTGTATTTTTGTGTAGCCACCCATCGAATAGTGGATCCTACCTCCTGTATGTATGCAATGTGTATAAATATGCTTTTATAAACTATAGCTATGATCTACAATGCCTAGACATTGCATTTCCCCTTCATAATAACATCGTATGATAAAAAAAGAAAATACAAAATTGGCAACTCTACTACTAGTAGATTAAAGGGAGGATTACCCATGTAACAAGGTTTTGTTCTCCGTGAGCTCGGGTGCTGTCAATGGCCTTGCGTCCAGTAATTAGCTCCAAGAAGACTACCCCAAAACTGTAGACGTCAGACTTCACTGTCAGTTGTCCGGTCATGGCATACTCAGGAGCACAGTAACCATAAGTTCCCATGACCCTGGTGGAGACATGAGACTTATCTCCAACTGGACCAAGCTTTGCGAGGCCAAAATCAGACAGCTTCGGGTGGTACCCTTCATCCAATAATATGTTGGATGATTTGAAATCCCTGTAGATAACTGGAGGATTCGCTTTGTCGTGCAAGTATTCCAACCCTTTGGCTGCACCAGCTGCTATCTTCATCCTTGTGTTCCAATCTAGCGGTTCCTTATCAGGTGGCAGATCTAGACAAAAGATCATTTGGTCATTGGTTATGAAGTTATCAATATTAGCTACTGCACTGTGCGATTAGAATTTTTTTTTTTTTTTGGATTGGTGTGCGATTAGAAAGATTGAGAATGTAATAGATGCAGTGATAGACGAGTAATATTCATTAAATATGATGCATAGTTTATTAGCAGCTACACTGTACGATTAAAAAGATTGAGAAATGTAACATATGTGAAGTGATAAGTAATATTCAATAAATACTATGTATAGTTTGTAACTTTTGACTTAGTCAACCTTCATGAAAATAAATGTTAAATTGGGGATCTTAGTGAATTTGATACTTGAATCTTTCTTTTGTCAACTTGGCTTCATAAATATAATCAAGGATGACAAACTGTCACGTTGAAAAAGGGAAACCATAATTTTTTCCTTGAACATGATAAATTATTGCAATAGGAAGGCCTAGAAGAATCCGCCACATGGGTGGCACTAGGGTTGTGAATGGATTGGGTTTGGATCGGATCAGGATCAATCTAGACCCATTCCATTAGTAGACCTACTCTATGCAGATCTTAATAAGGTTAAAATGGGTGGGATCCAAACCTGGTTGGAGTAACCCAACATTGAGCCAACCTCATTGATAAACATAAATTTCATTCAAAGAAAACCAAAGCTACAAATAGTTATATCATATAGCAATTGGGAAAAGGTTTTATCAAAATGCATTGCATTTCATTTCTAGATCAGATCATGGGCCTTGAGAACCAATCCAACAGCATATTGGATCACAAGTCTCAGATTCAGACTCGATTTATTGGACCCAATACCTTGATCCTGACCCAGTGTTATATCATCGGGTCGACTTGATCCATTGACTGCCTTCGGTGGCACACATGGCAGTGGGCTGGGACTTGGGAAACATCATTCATGAGTCCTTTCTAAGAATCCCCCTGGACAAGGAAAAACTTGATTGGGTGTTCCTAACAATCTATTCTATTGCATTCTCTTTTATGATCTTTAAAAACATGGCAAATGGTGCCAAACTAAGTCTACAGTACAAATGGTTACTCCAACTGGCCAATTCACCTCTTCAGCAGGACTTACAACTGAGTCCCAGTCCCATTGCATATGTGCACCTTGGAATCTTGGATAGAACAGGAACAGTGTGCCATGTAGATAGAAAAAGAAAGATGAACTCCTTTTCTCAAGCATTGCAGACATACAAAAATTATTCGGCTAACATACGTTGACACGAGAATGCCCAAGATATAAACTTCATTAACATGGAATCATAAGTAGTAGCAGGGAGTGACAATAGATATATTGTGGAAAAAAAATGTTCAGAGGCCCTTTTATTGAGTTCTAAGAAGTTTAATTTCGTCTTTCCATTTCCTAAAACACTTTGCCAGATTTTGAGTGTCTGTAAAACCTTGAAACCAAACACAGAATACAAATAGAGCTAAAAACACAAGGGTTGACAATTGACCTTTAGATTATCCTCATTCATGCATAGGTTTTTACCTTGAAAAACAGCGATAGAGCTATACATTGAAAAATCTTGGGCATCAACAAGCTTGAGTATAAAAGCATCTTTTCCTCCTTTCCATGATCTCATCCACAGCTGTGAAATGCATGGACCAGTTTATGACGGAAAAACAAAAATCCTGAAGGATAAAGAACAAAGGGATTTTGGAAGCCCAAAGCAAGTTGGGTACCCTGTCCCGTAGGAAATCTCTTTCTCATAGAGAATGAGCCAACTGGTGCAAAAGCACTGGTGGATTGTAGCACTAGACCCTCCTGAAGATAATAATACATTTCACATAAGTGTGCTGGTAAAAAGGCAGTTGGTTTTGACTGTTAAAAACTCCCTCATGAATTCAGATCAATTTCAAGAATTCATATGTTCTAATAATGGACCACCTCTATTCAGATTATGCTTAAAGGCCTCAAAAGAAAAGCAAGTCACACAATGGACTTTATTTTATTTTACTTGTACAAAAGGAGGGTCATTTAAAAAGTACAATTGACCTGGCAAGAAGTTAAAATGTTCAATAGAATCTCAAACTATAGCAGTGTCATTGAGTGTGTAAAAAGACACAAACACCTATGTTGGTTTCAGACGCTGACACGGAGAGCCAAACACAATGACCCACACACATCTGTACAATTTATTACATATTTTGAGAAATTTATTTTTAAACATACTTCAGTTCATCTCAAGTATACATTATAGAAAGAATGTATTTAGATAAGCTGATAATCATATAAACAATATATAAATAATGGGTCAGGATCGGGGGACAACAATTTCATACAACATTTTTGACAACAAAAATTGGCGTACCCACATGGAAGATGAATCAATAGCTGATTTTTGGTGAGGATGATCTCCTCAACATATAGATCACCCCTACAAAAAATCAGCACATTCTGAAATTTCTAACCCCATCAAATGTGGTTTCAAGTTTACGATAAAAATAGATGGTCCCTAATTCTTCAACTTGTAAACCATTCTACGAATATCGGATTGATTTGAATTTTTGTGAAGATGATCTCCTCACTGTAGAGACCATCCTCGCCAAAAATCACCCCATTCCAAGACTTCTAATTTGTACATTGGCCTATGCCAATTTTTGTTGTCAAAAATGTTGTATGAAATTGTTGTCCCCCGATCCTGACCCATAAATAATAGAAGAAAAAAAAGTTGAATAACTTAGAGATTTCTTTGGTAAAGTGTGTCAGCATGTATCTGGTATGTGAGACCCACACAGAGTCCAATACAGCATATTCTAAAAATCATACAATACCTCTTCAAGAAATAAAAATAACTCTAATTTCACCAATATATGGCTTCTAACGTTAATTTTCATACTATTTTGTCTCTAACAACAGTGGGACACTATTACAGTCTCAAAGAACTCCATAGATGACTACGAGCATCTACTATCCTTGTTTATTTTTTCACTATCTAAAATTTGTAAGAATTTTCAGAACCATGATATCCTAGAATTTCAGAAGAAAGGACAAAAAGGTACCAATCAAGCATGATTTTGATCGGTGAATAGAAAAGAAATATAGAATCCCGAACAAAATTACTCAAAAAGTGAACCAAGAAAATCTCCAATTCCTCACCTTTGAGAAACTGAATACAGAGATGGGGGCATTACAATCTTACCATGGAGATGATCTTCCAATGATCCTAAGGGCAGGAATTCATAGACAAGAAGACGCTGGTCACCATCGGCACAATAACCTATCAGATTGACAAGGTTAGGGTGATGCAAAAGGCTGAGCATGAGAACCTCCACCAGAAATTCTCTGTTCCCTTGGAGCCCATCTCTATCCAGCTGTTTTACAGCCACAACCTGCTAACAATGAGCACACATTCATCAACCCAAATGTGGAATTCTGCAAGATCAGGAACTACAAACAATTGTCACTCTATCTTCAATTTATACAAGATAAAAAAAAATAGGATATAATGGTATGTTGGCAACTGTTGAGAGGAACAAACAGATGTGAGCACTCCCACATCTGTCAGAAGAATACAGTAATTACAAATTTGCCACAGAACTCAGAAGCAACAGAACTAAAGAACCAGTGAATTATAGAAATTCACCTGACCCGTGCTCTCTAAGCGCCCTTTGTAAACACGTCCAAACCCACCTTCCCCTAAAAGGGACTCTGGCCTGAAGTTCTTGGTCGCAGCTGCAAGCTCTTTGAAGGTGAATGTCTGAGCAGCAATATGGACAGCAGGCCCATCCTTTGGACCCAACGATTCCCTTCTTGATCCCCCAGTAGTGCTTCTTGATCTGAGTCTGTCTGCACCTGCAAATTCCATTAAACAAGCAAGAGCCCAGATCCATAAGTAACGCATGGAACCGAATCATGCCAAAATAATATATGGCAATAATTCAAAAACTTGAATTCAGTAGAGGCCTAAAGATTCAAATTTTCCATCATTTTGAATCCAGACCAACAAACCCAATTGAACTCACTCAGATGGAAATACCCGTTTATCAAGAAATCAAAATCGTGTTACCAGTCCAATATTTCATGAGATATCCATCAACACAATTGAGTTCTAGTGTCAGTAAATGAACTAATTCGAGAACATCTATACAGATTTTAGTAATTTTGATAAACTAATTACAAATCAAATCCAACAGAACAATCAAAAAACATATCGAGATCTCATTAAAGAGAAAAGAAAGATCCTTGATTCAACAGTCGATAAATTTGAAGAAATAAGATAAAATTAAACGAAATCTGAAGCTAAAACTTCTTATCAGAGAAATCAATCAAAAGATTCAAAGAATTGGCAAAACTACCAGCAATCCCATCCCCAAAACCATTGAAACAAATCTCAAAAACCCAGATCAGATTAAGCCAACAGAAATTGAAAATAAACTGACCTGAAGACAATCTAGAAACATTGGAGTTCACAACTGGCTGGACTTCCTTTTTATCATCACTCGCTTTTCCAGGATTCAACTCCTCTTCCTCTCTCGAATCGAAGCATGGGAAGCAACCCATATCTTCAATCAATCCAAATCCTCCTTATAAATCACAGAAATCTCAAATCGCTCACTCTAATCTCCCATTGTCTTCAACTCCTTTTCCGCGAAGATGAACCAAATTTTTTAGTGTTTTTTTCCTCACTGTAACAGATCCGCTTGAACAAAAGAGATGGAGATAGAAAGTGTAATCGAATCCAAATCCAAGTTCAAGAGAGAATCAAAGAAAGATTAAAAAAAAAAAAAAACATTTGGGTTTGCTTCGTTGAAGGAGGATTAGCAGAACAGAGCCGGCTTGGTTTTCGACTTAGGTACATCAGTACATATACGTCTTATATAAGAATCAAATACACGTTCTCTGTCTCTCTCTCTCTAACTTTCTCTCTCTAAAAACTTTCCAGGACGTTTTTTATATTTTCAGGGTAATTAAATACATCGCAGAGAAATTTTTTGATCCTCGCACATTTTGATCCGGTGTGGTAGCACTTATAATTAAGTGCCACCTGTCTTGGTTAAGGTGGGCCTACATTTTGATCCATGGCGTTGGCACTTATAATGAAGCGCCTCCTGTCCTGGAGTTAAGGTAGACCTTAACTACAGTTGTTTTTCTCCACTGTTTAGGACAGGTGGTGCAGTAAAACTTGTGTCACAAGATGTTGTGACGGAAGCCGGTCACAGCAATCAATACGAGCCACGTGTCATACTATTATAGGACGATGACCGTATGGATGTTTGGCCAGTCACTCGGTGGACGGTACACAAAAACTCAGCCTGATTCGTGATTTCTAACCGATTTCATTGAAGTTATTTTCATGGCTTGATTTTTAACGGTAGGAATTTGTGCATTATTGAGCGTTATTTGGGTGCAAAAATCCAAAGGTTGTAAATCACTAATTAGGTTGATTTTTGGTTTGTAGGTCCAGCGAGGGGCTGGTCAAACATCCATACAGTCAGCGCCCTCTGATCGTGTGCCACGTGGCTCGTATTGAGTGCTGTGGCCGGCTTCCGACACAACATCTTTTGACACAAGTTTTACTCGTACTTAACTATAAGTACCAGAACGCCATGGATCAAAATGTGCCGTGATCAAAAAAATTCTCTCCATTATATGGTGACTGTATAGCCGTACCGGCGAAACGTGTCAGCTGCCCGGCGAAGGGGGTCATGTTCTAGACTAGAGATATTTTTTACTATGGGTTTCTTGAGTAAAACTTCCGTCACAACGTTGTGACTGAAGCTTCTGTCACAACGCACAATAGAGCCACGTGGCTCTATTGTAGTGGACTATGACCTTTTGGATGTTTGGTCAGTCCCTCGATGGAGCTACAAACGAATAATCAACTGGATTAGTGATTTACAACCTTTGGATCTTTGCACCCAAATAACGCTCAATAATGCTCAAATTCCTACCGTTAAAATCAACCCATGAAAATTACTTCAATCGAATCGCTTAGAAAATCATTAATCAGGCTGATTTTTGGTTTACAGGTCCACCGAGGCACTGGCGAAACATCCATACGGTCAGCGTCCACTAAGAGTGTACCACGTTGCTCGTATTGTGCGTTGTGACAGAAGCATCTGTCACAACGTTGTGAGAATTTTACTTGGGTTTCTTGAGTAAAACTTTGATGACAGAACTGTCATCGAGGCCAACGACAGCCCACAATTTGCGCCACGTGGCATACTCTTAGAGGACTATGACCGTATGGATGTTTTGTCAATTCCTACCTTGACCTACAACCATAGACTTGAAGCCTTTGGATCTTTGTACTCCAAATAATGGTCAAAAATGCTTAAATCAACGGTTAAGACCAACCCATGAAAATAACTCCAATCTAACGCCTAGAAATAACTAATCATTTTGATTTTTTGGTTTGTATGTGCACCTAGGGGTTGGTCAGACATCCATACGGTCAGCATCCTCAAGCATATGCCACATGGCTCAAATTGTGGGCTGTCATTGGCTTCGATGACAATCCGCTGTCATCAAAGTTAGACTTATTTAAATGGCTACTTATTGGGTTGTTGACACGTGTCTTATATGTTTAACTCGGGTTTGTGGTTTATTAAATAGTTAGACTTATGAGTCCGTCTAGAGCTACACCCATTTCTTACATCCACTTTTTACACCCGAGGTTGGGGCCCACATGGAGATCATGTTGGACAATCTAACCATACATTGAGTTGTCCTTGCCATGATGATTATTGTTGCCAAAAATCAGTTCACTTCAACATCGCTAACCATATAAAAAATTGACCGAAAATAATGGTTTAATTGGATGGTCTGGATTTTTAAAATTAAAGTCATATTTTCATGAGGTTAAGAACGTCGAATTGTTCTGATTTTTTGTGAGTAGGGTAACTATGGTATGAAAAACTCATTGTGCGGTTAGATTGTTCAACATGATCTCCATGTGGGCCCCAACCTCGGGTGTAAGAAGTGGATGTAAGAAATGGGTGTAGCTCTAGACGGACTCTTAGACTTATTGGGTTGTTGACGCGTGTCTTATATGTTTGAATTGTTTTTTACGCTTGAGGTCAGTTTTGAGAAAAAGTTGGATTAGTTGGCCTTAATTAGATCTGAGGAAAAGTTAAGATAAGATGAGAAAACATTTTTTTATATTTGGTTTTTCATGAGTTAGTTAAGGTTTGCGGACCGTCTGATTCAAGGGATCTGCGGACTACGTGGCAGTGACTTTATTGATATCCAAATGACTGTTTTACCCTTTGCAGTCATTGCCCATGGATCTCTTGAATCTGACGGTCCATGGCTTAACCGCACGGCTTCTTCTTTTTCCGCGGTTAAGCATGGGATAATGCGACCCTTAAAAAAATGTATATTTAGATATATTAGGGACACATGGGGCTATGTTCCCCGTCAGGGCAAACTGGGTCATGTTTCATAGTGCATTATGGTGACTGTTAGAGCCAAGCATTTCTGATCTATATGATTAGTCTCTTTTAAGCTTTGACACGTGTAAACTGTAGATATAGCAGATGCATATAACACAGTTCAAAATCTTGGGATCGGTGGTCGGATCGACCATCGCCAATCCCAATCAGGATCAGTCCGATCCAACACCACCTCGGAATTGGACCGTCTTGCTCGAGATGATATTAGGTTTCTTCATGGCACAGTGCATCTCAGGCGGGACAATCTTAAAATGAAATGGGTCGTGGTGCTTGCGATCAAGCTATCCATGCTTGATCTTGATGGCAAGTCTGTTCTAACGTGTATAGACAATTTCAGGCTGGCAATGAAGCAAATTGTACGAAGAGAAAGCGATGACAACAGGTTGAAGACTCTAAAAGAACAGAGGAGAAAGCCAAAATAAAAAATCCTAGGAACCCAACAAAAATTGCGAATTAAAGTATCAACAACAAACTTAAAGACGGTCTTACATAAAATTGAATAGAGGAACAGGATAATTGCAACTAATTCTATAATGTTAAGACTCCCATTAAGGCTTATGATGATGTTGGAGGTTAATAATGTCATTCCCTAAAGGACTGGTAAGGCCCCCTCAAGAATGCGCTTCCTACGACTCGATTATGTGACCTTAGCTTTGATATCATTTGTTAGGATTTTAACCGAGCCTCAAGCTGCCATTCCTCCCGAAAAGATATATATTATCAAGAAGGGACAAACTTTAACTTTTTTACCACGATCAACATTACACCCGCGAGTCTATTCTACAATTCGATCACGTGACCATGTGACTCTAACAACGATCGACCTTGTACTCGCAGGCCCCTACTGCGCCTTAGGGGTGGCATTATTGACCCCCCTACAAATGTTGTTGTTGATGATGATGATGATTAAATTGTAAGGATACCAAAACTCTAGCTAATACTAATCGAGATCGTCGTTGCCCTACAAATTTTAGGACAACAGGATTGATACCTTGAATACTTTTGAAATCTTAAAGTTTCAATAATTATCTTGCTTTTAAAAAAATTCGACAATTGAACAACCAAAATCGGTATGGCTATTGGTTGTCCAATGCGTATACTTTCCATCGAAGTAGATTTTACTATCGATAAGCCTTCTCTCCGATGGTCTTAAAATCATACGGCAGCCAGCTCCTAACAGGACGGAATGAAACTTAGCAGTGCGCTCCTGTACACCAATTTTGCTTGAACTATGTAAATTGGTAGCAGTTGTCCAATGAGCACACTTTCCTTTGAAGTAGATTTTATGATCGATAAGCCTCATCTCGGATGATCTTCAAATCATACTACAGCCAGCTCTTAACGGTACGGAATGAAACTTGGCAGTGCACTCGTGCACACTAATTTTGCTTGAAAAGCCTATGTTAGCTGGTTAGCGCGGCTCGCTTCACTCTGAAAGCTCCGCTCCTGCTGTTAAGCCATTTCTTGCTGCTTGCTGACTGGGAAGGTCGTGGAGTGCTCAAGCACAGAACGAGCTATGAGCGAATGAGCAAATAGGGGGCAACAACGGCAATTAGGTAATTATGCTCATAAACTCTCAATCAACAAACAATTTAATGGATTTTTGGTTTTTTTTTTCTCTAATCACATTAAAAAAAAACGTAGTTTCGAACGGGTGTGGCAACCCAAATTTTAGCTTTAAAATAGTAATATATAATCTTATATTATTAATTATTTATAGTGTTATATTTTAATTAATTGTAAAAAAAAAAAAAAAAAGACTTGCTAAATATGAGTCAAAGTGAAGTGGTAATAAAGTCAACGGTCAACCACAACAAACACGGTGAGGGTTTGTTGTGTTAATCACTTCTCCCCGTAATTAAAACTAAACTAAATGAATAATTAAATGTCGGAGAGTTACGAGAATAAAGCCGAATTGAAAATTGTTTTCTTTCGCCATCAAAGAATTGCTGGAAATATTTTAGGTGGGGGTCACTGTAACATGCCACGTCTGCTCTTCTCAATTTTGGAGGGTCGAAAACGTTCCACGTCATATCGAGATAACGTGCCGCCGACAAAATTCCAAAAGCAAACGCACATGCATTCCGCGTGAAACAGAGATCGATTTCCAATCCCAAACTCGCGATCCAAATGCATGACGTTCTCACTAGAATTCAATCAATAAAAAGTTAAAAGGGCATATTTGTCATTTAGTCCTTACTAATGATGGGTTTAGGCAGCCACGGGCCCAACAAAGGCCCGGTTCAAGGTGGGCCTAGGTTCATCCATGGGTCTCAGCCAGCCTAGTACAGTATAAGACCCAGTTAGCAATTTCCCGTTTAATATGTGTATTTTTCCAATTTTTAAGAAAAATTATATGGCCATATTATTCAAAGATTCGGTAAAATTTGGATATTTTTATTAGGAATAGTATTATATTAATATTAAATGTGTATACACAATTATTTTTAAAATATTAGAAAATTGCTTTTAAATGTAAAAAAAAATACAAAAAAAATGTTTAATTTTTTTAAATACTTTTATTTCTCTCTCTTCGCCGAATTTTTAAACGTAATTTCAAATGACAAATCTAAATTGTACTCAAACTTTTTCCGTACCCTATTTTTTTGTATGTCAAATTGCTAACTAGGATATAAAAGTTCTACGGGAAAATGATTTTTTACATTAGAAAGTGTTGACACATAAAAGGTTTTACTACTTTTACATGCAAAAATCATTTCTAGAAAACTTATTCCGGACAACCATACGGGCGGCCAAATGTCAAAAATGTAAACCCCACAAAAAGTGGGAGTTAGAATTGGCCCATGTATTTATAGTTTAAGATGAAAAATTCAAAATATCAATCTGATAGCGATAGACGACCCTCTGGATTGGCCACATGGACAACTATGTATTGCGCACCCTTTAATTATAATTTTTTTTCAATAGAAAATTGAATGACACATACCACACATTCCTCATGACCTAAAAAAAAAAAAACTTGGTTTATGGTAACCATCCATATGAACACATTTGACAAATTTTTCTAATCGTCCAAATGGATGATTGTAATCATCTAATCAAGATGACTTTTGATCTAAGATAGACAAATCATGCTTCAGATTTACTTGCTTTCTTTTGTAATTCAGTAGGCAAAACCATAGTTAGCAATTCGGCAAAAATATGATGAGGAAAAAATATTATTTTTTCAAAATTTCAGTTAAAAATTAGGAAAAAAATTAAATCAGATAAAAAATAATATATATATATATATATATATATATATATATTTATATATTTTGCAATTAAATTTCTTTTCAATATATTGGAATGATTCGCCTATAATATGGAAAAAATACATCTCCTCATTGAATTTGGGATTTTACTAAATCTTTGAAACGTTGGATAGTGTAATACATTTTCCCAAAAATTAAAAAAATTAGCATATAATGCATAAATTATTCGCAAACTTACATATAGGTTGTAAATGAGGATGCAAGTGGTTGCATGCCTAGTTAGCAATTTCCCATTTAATACACGTATTTGATATATTTTTAAGAAAACATATTATACAGTCGTTTTAATTAAAGATTTGGTAAAATTTGCATATTTTATGAGTAATCGTATTAAACACGTGTTATACACAAATTATTATTTAAAAAAAAAAAAAAACTGAATTGTAAGTGTGAAAAATGCAAGGAAACCGTATATTTTATTTTTAAAATACTTTGTTTTATGCTTTGTGGAATTTTTAAACATTTTTCGAAGGGTCAGGCTCCGTTGACAGATCTAAAATGACATGTATAGTACATAGACACAATAAAAGCCATGTGGCACACTGTTACAGGACTCTGACCGAACAGATGTTTGTCATATCCCATGGTGGACCTACAAACCAAAAATCAGCCTGATTAGTGATTTATAGGCTTTGCACCCTCTAGGTTATCGATATGGAGCGAATTTTTTTATTTTTATGGAGAGAGAGATAAGAAGAGGGAGAGAGAGAGAGAGAGAGAGAGAGAGAGAGAGAGAGAGAGAGAGAGAGACACACACACACACACACACACACAGAGCCGCCTGGAGAAGAAGAAGAAGAGGAAGAGGAGGCTGCCCAGAAAATAAGAGGAAGCCTGCTGCCCACCACCAAGTAAGAGAGAGAGAGAGAGAGAGAGAGAGGGAGGGAGGGAGGGAGTGGTGGTGGTGGTGGGTGGTGGTGAAGAAGAAGAGGACAGTGATGATAAGTTCCTCTTCGTTCAGTTTTTTTTTTCATCTCAACTTTAGGTATGTGCAGATAAGATGTGGGTGTCACTCAAAAAAAGGTGTGTACAAATAACGCCACCCTTTTTCGAATTGCAAATCCGAATTATACTCGGATTTCTCCCGTCCCGTTTTACCGTATGACACGAATTGCTAAGGTTGTATGTACTTTGGATTGTAATTATGTTTTCCTTTAATAAATCTGGTTGGGGGTTCTTGCCGGCCTAATTCCTCCCTTACCAACCAAAAAATTAAAGCCAAGGACCACTAAACGAGGCAATTTAATGATCATTATAGGCTTGGACCAGATCCAGCATGCCTCGATAAATAAGGTAGGTTGAGTATATATTGACCGCAATGGAGCCCATACTTAGGCCCATGAACTCCAGGGAAAACTCTACCTAACAAAAACCGACACACACTGTATCTTACTCGATCACAATCAAGAAGGGAACGTTTGGGTCAAAGCACTTTAGACTGATGATGTCAGCCGGTAAACGTTGTTCAAGTATTGACAATTGTACCCGTTTAACCGGAACCGGAACAGAAAATATCAGTTCTGGTTCCACATTTTTGGGAACCGACTTAAATGAACTGGAATTAGAATTCTGATTATGGGTAGTTTGATATTGAAATCGAATCAATAGGAACCAGAACCAAAAAAATCAATTCCGATTCCGGATCCATCATTTTGAGAACTGGAACCGATAAGAACCCACATTATTGGTTCCGGTTCTAGGTACTTTAGGATCCAAACCGAAACTGACCCATGGACACCCCTACATAGTACATAGAGGAGTGTTCTTCGCACTTTTGATTTATTACCAAAATACCCCTATTTCAGTTTATTCCTCTTTCTATCTATTTTCAAAGTAGGGGGCTTCGTCTTTTCTTACCTATTTGCATTAATTACGGTCAGCTCGACTTTTCCGAGGTAAGATTTTTCTTTTCTTTTCTAACGAAAAAGATTTGTTGGCCACAATTAACAGATTGGCCTCTCCAAACTAATCTTCCTAGACTGCCTTTTTGAGCTGAAACTTTCTTATTTTGCATTTTCTTCCAAAAACACCCCTAATTCACTCACGTGCAACTCACGTGTGACGCCCGGTCGTGGTCGTTCCTATACACGTACTATAGAAACTGGATATAAAAAAATAAAAAAAGAAGCTGAGGCGGTCAAATACGTCGGCAAAAAGAGGGAAGCATGTTTGGGGAAATCGAAGAGGAAAACTGCTCCCTGTCTAAGCGGATCACAGGGTTTGGTAATTTGTCTAGTAGCTACGATTTCAACGGGGAACACGCAGCACAGATGGTAGGCTACTTGTGGTAGGCGAAGGGTTGACCAAACCAAACTATACCTTTCACACCAAACTTCTTTTATTTTTATTTCCTCATAAGCACACACCAGATTTCTTAGCGGCCCACGAGTCCATGACCCAGGCCCATCATAATGTCCTAACATTAAACGAAAATTTTTACCTGCAGAGGACTTTGGATGCAGAGGGATCACATGGCCCTACATAGCTCATTTTTTGGGCCCACTAACCGAATGGACGTTTAGCCCACCCCTTCCTGTATATATATACTAAAAGTCAATTTCATTGATTTTCTCTGGCCATAGATTTTAGCACTTTTTTAGGATTGATTGTAGCCGCTGGATTCAAGCATGTTTTTCATATTTTTTATCACTAAATCCAACGGCTATTAATTATCAACAAAGCTGATTTTTGGTATGCATATCCACCAAGGATTGGGGTAAAGTAACATCCATGCGGTTAGTGGGCCCAAAAAATGAGCCATGTAGGGAGGGGCTCCTTCCATTTTAAGCAAAATCAGAAACTAGATCGATCAGAGGATCTCAACTCTCTAATAAAAACTAACGAAAAAGTCCTAACATGGGTGCCCACCACTAAGTGATGACTTGCTGGGCTGAATGTAAGGAACAGGAGTACGGTCCACTGAGGACGGTGGAGGTTTTGGTCCAACCATATGAGGTGCCTGTTTCGTTGACCCTAAGGATTCTCTAATCTCGATCACGAACGTAACGGCACCCTTCACTGCATGGTGGGACCCACCTGCGAGAACTCCTATGCCAGTAATCAGATGATTCAAAGTTCAAACCATCGGTATTTATGTTCTCGAGTCATGATTCCTGAATATGCCCTGCATTAGTCCAAAAAAGGTTTTATACGTAGGAAATCTCCTTATTGTGGGACCCAGATTGTGGGCCACACATCCATGCGCATGTCACGTGTCGTTATAAAGAATTTTCAATTTCTCTAAAAAGATCCCGCGAGTCTAGAATCTAGATGGATAGAAGCTTGTGCACCACATAATCAATTCTGATATCCGTATGGGACTGGCTGTTAGTTTGATCATCGATCGTTTATATCCGAAATGCCATTGATCGGGAGGTTGAAATCATCCAAAGATCAAATCAATCAGATGGACACAACAATCCAATCTGCATTTTTTAATTTATTTCTAGACTTCAAATTTTCTCGATCGGCAATCATGTTTTACTTACGATATCTACTAGGTCTGACCTACTTTATTTTTTTTTAACGGAAAATTTTTAAACCAAAAAAACAAAATAAAACTTTTCAAAATTTGTAAAAATAAACAGTAACAAAGGGGCTTTTAAAAGGGCGTTTCTGGTCTAACAGACGCCTTTCACAAGGGCGTCTAGTTCTCTGTCGATTTAATGGCCTCTTGTGACGAGTAAAACTTTTGTGACAATGGGTTACGAGCCATGTGGAACACTATTAGAGGGTGCTAACCGTATGGATGTTTGGCCAGTCCCTCGATGGTCCTGCAAACCAAAATCAACCTGATCAGTGATTTCTAAGCATTGGATTGAAGTTTTTTTCAAGGGTTGATTTAACGGTAGGAATTTGAGCATTACTGAATGTTATTTGGGTGCAAAGATCCAAATATTCTAAATCACTAATCAGGCTAATTTTTTGGTTTGCAGGTCCACGGAGGGATTGGCCAAACATCCATACAGTTAGAGTCCTCTAATAGTGTGCCACGTGGCTCGTATTGTATTGTGGGTTGCTTCCAAGTGTTTCTAGACAAATCTAGCATGCAACTGTTTGCAGACTTAAAAGTATGCAAACATTGTCAGCACTGATGGATGTCCCTTGAAAAATGTGTTTCAAAAAAAATTATTTCATAAATTAAAAACACGTTTTTAAAGGAGCATTCAATGGTGGATACAATGTTTGCATACTTTTAAGTATGCAAACAGTTGCATACTAGATTTGTCCAGTGTTTCTCTGCCTTCCCAATTTTCTTGTTTGTGATTGTTTGCAATAAGATTTGATCAATCATTTCTATTTGAAAAAGGATATATCGTCCCAATACTGTAGTATGTCGTCCCTATGTTAAAACCGTTGAATGTTCTTCGACATTTGTGTTGTGATCTATAGGATTCACGCTATGGAAATGTGATGACCATCAATGGTTTGGACCTAAGGACACTGATAGGGAAGATTACCACAAGGGATGATAGGGAGCATTGACACAAAGGATGATGCCAACGTTGCCCTTTCTATTTACCATAAGATAAGAGGAAATTTGGGAGCTCAAAGAAATGATTGGTCTTCGCTTAGATGAACCATAGAGATGCAAAAAAAAAACTAGGGGTGTTTGGCTGCAAGTGCATGCTGACCAAATCAAGGACAAGAGAAAAGAACTAAGGAAAGGAGCATAATCTCTGGAAAGGAATATCAGAATTCAGAAACATCTCCGTGTCCTTGCGCACGAAGACGTGATGTTATGCAATGTAAATGATCCATACTCACCCGTCAGCAGGTCCTACCTACAAATGTTTGCTCGTTGGCGGCATCTGCGTGTGCTTGGTGGCACAACATCCAACAAATATCTGCATTAGACCCAATTATTTCTTGCCAAAAAGTGGTCTAATGTTTGGCTGCAAACAATAGGCAGATGACTCTTCTCATCCCCCTTGGTCTCCCCCAACAGCTCTTCTCTCCTCCCCAACCCAACCATTAGAATATTTTCCCAACAAAATGTTTGTCACTGCAAACATTTGATAATCAAATATTTGCCTACTGCGAATTACAGAAAAGGATACCAAGCAGGGTAGATCTCAGGAATTGTTCGCGAGGTAGATTTCAGGATTTCTGCAAGTGGGGGGTGCAGTAAAATTCACCTTCACCCACCCGACAATGAGAAGATAAGACATTTGAACATAAAAAAGTTACAACAAAATTAATGCAAGGATTCAATCAACAACTTGAACTACTACATCGGCGGAAGATTTGAATGGTTTTCACAGTACTTTTCCTGAGCTTACAAAAAGAACGAAGGTGACTTTCATTGACTTCACCAAAATCTGATACTTGGACCCCAAATGCCTCCAACCTACGGACATCCCGTGGAATGGGCGACTGCCAAGTCCCGTCCCACCAGGCGGGTGGGAGAAGTGGTGTAAGAGCACATTGGTTGGACTGACTATGACAACTCAAAGGACCCGCAAATCGGTTCCAGACATGTCCCCACCCAACCTGATTCCTCAAACCGTCTGACAACAAATTACGTTGGAAGCTGCTGAAGAATGAAAAACTTGAAGCCATAGAAGAATTCTCACCTGCAAAAAGGTAGATTGAAAGTTCAGCATCATCTTTGGGTCAATTGATCTAGCAGGGGAAGGTGTAAATGTACCGAGCTGATGTGCTGCTGCCAGTGCTGCAATTAGTTGAGCATAGGTGGTTCCAACACGCCTGTGGGCCCCAGAAACAACTGCGTGTTTTGCACGTGACGCCAGAAAGAAGTCCACGAATGCAACCCACCTAGGTGCTGGACCCCAATCTTTCACTCTAAATTCTAACTGGGAAGCTCTGTTTATTTTCATGCTAGAAATATTCCCTTTGAACAATTTGTAATCAAAATGAAGAACCTGTGCAGAGTACAACATAATTGGACAATGAATGAATTTGATATTATTAGAGGTAATTTGAAAATGGATTTGATCTTGAAATCTTACGATTGAGGTTGAGCTTAATAGACAACTATTATTTGGTGCCCATGCACAAGGCAGCCACTGACGATACAAAGATCAATATTATTTATTAGACAAACCTATATACCTCTGCAAATTCCTGCAGGTTTGGTGTAATCTCTTTAATAAGAGATGGTGTATCTGAAACCACGAGCACCCGGGGTCTTGCCACCAGGTGCTGATAACTAAGCAAGGCCTTTTTGATGCAGTTCAATGCAGCATGCACTGCTCTTACAGACCTGGAAGCAAAAACCCATAGACCTTTCTTATTAAACAAAAGTTATGATCTTGCAAGATTGATAAATATGCTAGCAGATAAACAAATTTACAACAAAAGGATGTTTTCGTGATAGATGATTACTCAAAAATAATCCCTATTCAACCTCTTTCATCAAGGATGCTTGTCCAATAATAAGAAATTTTGCAATACCGATTCGTAAGCATGCGCATGTGCAACGTGATATCAGGATCTGCACCACCACTAAGAACCCTGTTCACAGCTTCTTCAACATCCTCTGAAGGAGATATGATAACTCTCATCAGCTCTCCAAAAACATTTGGCCTAGACTGAGGAAATCCTGGCTGCCCAAATAAATCAGAAGCTGCATTTCTCATCTCAGAGTGTATGTTCTTCAAGAAAAACTGAGCAGCAACTGCATCTGTTGTACCTTGGAACCTGCCATAGGAAGTTTAGTAATAAACTGATATTACCTGACGACGAACGATAGCTAATTCTCTAAAATGTTCTCACTTTACCATATGATAGGTTGCTTCCACTCTCTCCAATTGCTGCAAAGGACATTCGATTCTGTTGGCCTCTCGAAATTGTCGGTTCTCATAATGAGACGCTTTCCATACTTACCCACACAATTATTTAGCCTCCAAAGATGCTTGACTTCTTTCAAAGTAAATGAAAGGTTGGTATAAGAAATGTAATCCCCAAAAGGAAATTTACCCCTGAAAATAAGTAAAGCAATACTTAGCACAAAGGAATAATAACTAACAGGCTTTGCAAAGAAGATATTTTCAAATAAAATCTACATCTGGCCTAAACTTTATACCACTCTACTATTGAATTTGACAAGAACCAACTAAAATATGGAGATACACTACGAAGGTCATGGGTTTCTTTGACAATAACATGTTGACGAATCCTCACCTATGAGTCGCATTTTCTAGAAATAAACAGAAGAGAAAAGTGCAGGATGTATAAAGTTCTTTATAGCTGGCAATATGATCTCTGACTCTAGCATTGAAAGGAACATGTCTTGCAACCAAGGTTTAAAATATCGTTCCGACTCATGGTCTTTGTAAAAGCTGACAGAACGAGACATCTCACTGAGACAGAACGAAACGAAAGAGACAATGGAAAAGAAGTATATGTCTCGATAAGATTAAACTATTTGTTAATGTTTAATCAGGCTATCAATTTATTTTTAGCATTTATATGTGTTATAAAAGACATATACATCGAAAATAGGGTATTAAACCAGTTTTAGTACTTATATTAGGCTTTTGGCATGTGTTATACATTCACCTATTTATTATCTCGGTATCCTATCGGAACGAGACATCTCAGCTGAGATGGAACAAGATTTTGAACCATGCTTCCAACAAGAAATGGATGTAAAAAAAAAAGTACGCGGAGAAATTGTACACCAAAAAAACCTAGCATTGCTGATTATTCAGATTTAGAACAAGTTCCAATTACAAACATAAAACAGAAAGGCTTGAGAGAGAACCAATATGCCTGGTTTGCCCGATGATCAGGGACCGGTTTAACATAACACTCAATGCTGCAGCAGTTAAGATCTTGTACATTTCATTGCCAAAACCTGCTTCTGATGCTTTCCCTAGCACAAAACCTTGTCTGCAAAACTGCTTTGGAGGAAGCCCTCGGACTCTAGAAGCTCCTGAGATGCAAATAAAAAATGTGAACACCTGACTCTCGTACCTGCTTTCTAGGCAACGTACTGCACACTCAATAGTATGATACAAAATACGAAAATAAGCAGGCATATATTGTTGGTGCCTTCAACTAATGACATGAAAATTTCAGGAGCTTCTTGAATATAAAAAGGCAGTTTTTCAACCAAGTTTGTACAGAAATCGATAAACCAAATAATAAAAAATTGAGAGAGGTACCCATCTTTTAGAGCTGAATGAAATAATAGAACATGTAATGCACAAATAGAACGTATTATTAAGAAAATGCTATTTAATTGCAGGCGAGTGTTTCTACAGGATGCTCTTGATGGAAAGAACTGTCAGCAAGAGCTTGAAAGCTAAATTGTAATGCAAATAACAGCAAAACGTTAGACAATTTCAGCAGTCCTTTTTATGATTCATTAATGTTTAATGGATAGTCTACCATGTGGAAAGTATTGGCATGATGGATGCGAGGGTGGAGAAAGTGGTTCCATTCAGTTGGGCCTCAGAAATTTGGAGAAACTAGCATCATTCAGTTTAGTCTAAAAAATATTGCCATTAGAGGCCACTATCTTTCATTTTCTACGGAAGGCAATCCTCTCAATATCATTAGGTGGTTCACATAATTAACATGTTAACAATGTCTCTATTAAAATTGCTGAACCTTTTACTTGGACTAAACTCCTATATGATCTTTTTGCATGTCAAATGATTTCTAAGACAAATGATCAACAAATTCAAATGCGTCTTTGTTTTTCTTATCAGTTCATTTACATCTTTGAGATATAAAAGTAGTACAATGATTTTCTGCCAGTCACTGATGCCGTTTGTATTGACTTTCCTTTCCATATTCTGGGTGTGCAATATGTTCCATTCTAAGAGTTCGGATTTACCGTTCTTCAATGCAGACTTACTTCATGACCTCATCAATGGTGCTTGCTTGCAAAGCCTTCTTGAAAGTTTGCAGGAAGGAGCATGGCATTGTATTGATATTTAAAGACTTCCAACAAAATGCTTTTGCCTGATCATGGTTTCTCTTTATAGAAGGCAAAGGAGTCATTCCCTAACTAGCCCTAGTCTAAACATCATCCAACGGGAAACTATAATATTAACTTGGTTAATAAACATTTTCAATCAAGTGTAGTTTTTTTCCCCATCCTCTTGTTTTCCAACTGGTCTATACTTCCCGATAAAACCTTGATTTGACCGCTCTTGAATCCTGAAAGTAGAGGCCTGGACTGCATTGCTACTTGCCTTTGTTGGTGCCACCCTCAGAGGGGGTTGTGGCCTGATCGCAGATTCATTTGGTGTACCTCTATGATGGCCTTTTCATACTTGGCTGGAACAATCTCTTTTGAAAACTCATTAGATATTCGTACCACTACCAACCTAACTACCAATCTCCTCAATTCAAGAAATACCACTTGGTTTTATATCTTAAATGATTCAATTAACCATGAAGCTATGACAAAATTGGCAACATACATATTTCATTGTCATCATTTTCCAAACTATTTGGGGCCGACATGAATCCTATTTCGCCATTCAACTCTATTTGGAGCTATATCTTCTATCAAGGCATGTGTCTTCAAATCTTTTTCGGTCACCTCAATCCACAACATGTTTTACCTTCCTCTCTCCCTTTTAGAGCCTTGAACTTGCACCAAAGCACTTATTCTCACTGGTGCCATTGTTGATCTCCGTTGTACATGCCCAAACCATCTCAATCTACTACCCCTATTTTATCTCCCATTGAGGTTATTGCTAGATTTCCTTGAATGTACGCGTCTCCGATTTTTCCTTTTCTAGTCTTTCTACTCATCCATCTCAACTTTCTCATCTCTGCTACACTCATTCCATGAATGTTTTGGCCACATACACATTTGATGAGAATGAATATTGATAATACTATTTAACGTTACGAAAAAAGAAAAATCAATAATATAACTCTCATTTCAGCATAAGTTCATGGGCCCAATATAGATACTTACACTTAATAAATGCTCATAAATAACTAGACTCAATAGCATGCATTATTCTAATCTGATGTTTTCCGATGAAACCTAGAATAAGAATTCTCCACTCGATTACGTAGATAACTGAGTGCATCTTGTTCAACTCATTGAAGTGAGTCTTAACAGGAAAAAAAAGCATGATCAGCCATGTTGGCATCCCCCAACTACAAATGGGGCGACGAAATACACGTGTGAGCCAAATTCTTGGAATGAGCATCCATCCAATACAATACAAGACATTGAAACACAAACCCCCCATAATTTCCATGAGTTTGCTCATTCATGTTGAATGAATATCCTTAATCGATCCTATCAAACATCACTGTTAAGACCCAAACCAATACTCCAAAAGCACCTAGGTGATAGAGGTGTGGAAAGTTTAAGTCTTAACCTTTAGGATCGTAACATTCCACCCCGCTTCCAAGGCCAACGTCCACGGTGGCCCACTCTGAGGCGGCTTTCACTCCGGTACCATTATTTTCTCACTTTTTTGTGAGCGAGCCCCGGCATTTTTTGCGTACCCCTATTTTCTCTTTTTTGAGTGAGCCCCCAGGTAGCCCTTTCCTCAGGTGGCCCCTCCCATGACTTGAACCCATGACGTGGGGTTGGCTCTGATACCAAATGTTAAGACCCAAACCAATACTCCAAAAGCACCTAGGTGATAGAGGTGTGCCTTTAGGATCGTAACAATCACCTAGCTGTCATTCCAAGCTCCAGGCAACATGCAATTTATCCATAACGGAAGGCCTCACAGGACTAGATCAAAAGTATGAGTAACTCATAGAAACATCGTTCCCATCCGATTAGAGGATTTTTTTAGTAATCAGTTGAAGTGTTAATGCCTATAAAAGCAGTTAAAAATTTCTAACAATTTGGACTTGGACGAACATAAGACAGAGACGTAAAGTTGGATTTGGAGCAGTAAACACTGTAAATCAAGAACAACGTCAGCGAAATACAGAAAGAATCTAACTTACCGTGAAATGCGAAGTGATGTTGAATCATCCTTCTCACTCTGAGGCTTTCTTTTCCAAGACTTTTGGCAAACGCCGCTCCCATTTCTTCCACCGTTGCACACGTAGCCGACCCTCGATTTCTCTCAACCACAATCTCCGAGCTAAGACTGATCTGAGGACTTTCATCTGGTTTTCGGAGTTCCGCAAGCTCGAATGAATCTTCACCAGTAGTGTTGCCTGGAAATTTAAACCCAGTTGAAGGATCGACGGACCTCAGAGTGAGCATGAAGAAGCCAAAACCAGTACAGATTGCACAGATGAGAAGAAATCCGCGTAGGGAGAGACGTCTCCTTCGAGATCCGAGATACCTCATTTTTGTTTTGGGGTCAGAAACCTACCGAGCGTAAATGGTGTTGCGGCTGTGGATCGACTCTCGAGCAGGTGGGTCATAATCTGAAGTAGGGTTTTATAAGTGGAGGAATACTACAGAGTAATAGGCAATGCAATGCAGAGAGAAAAAAAAATTCCAAACCCATGAATAAGGAACACCATGGGTTAGAAAACAAAACACGGTCTAAGACGAGAGGAATGCTTAGCAAGCTACGGCGTTGGTTACGCAAGTGCGAGTAAAACTTGTATCACAACGTTCGGACAGATGCTTCTGTCACAATGAAAATCATATGACACGTGGTACACTCTTAGTGGACTCTGACCGTATGGATGTTTGGACAGTCCCTCGGTGGACCTCTAAACCAAAAATCAGACTGATTAGTGATTTACAACCTTTGGATCTTTGCACCCAAATAACTCGCTCAATAATGCTCGAATTTTTACCGTTAAAATCAACCCATGAAAATAACTTCAATCGAATCGCTAACCTTTGGATCTTTGCACCCAAATAACTCACTCAATAATACTCGAATTTTTACCGTTAAAATCAACCCATGAAAATAACTTCAATCGAATCGCTTAGAGATCATTAATAAGGCTAATTTTTTGTTTAGAGATCCACCGAGGGACTGTCCAAACATCCATACGGTCATCATCCACTAATAGTGTGCCACGTGGCCTGTGATTTTCATTGTGACAGAAGCATATGTCGGAACGCTGTGATAGAAGTTTTATTTTGCAAGTGCAACCCGACCAAAGAGAAGAAAAACTGCCCAGAAAACCACGCCTTTGGGTTAAAAAAAAAAAGAATTACGAGTAAACCTTCGCTTACACAGTCACACCCCGGTGTTATGTTTTCTAAACCATGATTAGTGATTTACAACCTTTGGATCTTTGCACCCAAATAACGCTCAATAATGCTCAAATTCCTACATTTAAAATCAACCCATGAAAATAACTTCAATCCAACGCTTAAAAATCACTGATCAGGTTCACTTTTGATTTGTAGGTCCACCTAGTGATTGGCCAAACTTCCATACGATCAGTGTCCACTAAGAGTGCCACGTGGAAGGCTTGAACTAGCTAAGCCCTGACCCTACCCTCAAGGATCAGAACGGGGTCAGGGCCTAGAAGAAGAGAATTAAGATATATATCTTTTTAAGTAAAAAAAGAAAAAGAAAAAAGAATGCTTAAATAATGAGCATTTGACTTGGTGAACGTGTTTTCTAAGTTTAACCGACACGAGTGTTTGTTGTTCCTAATTTTTGAATGGCTCAACCATTTGGGAACACCCAAAACTGTTCCAAAATTGTATATTTTTTATTAAAAAAAAAAGGTACAACTTAATTTTTTTATGAATGTATGATGCATGAAGTGTGTTGTTGCAAAATAATGCACTAGGCGTGTCGTTTTATATACGACACACTAGATGCATTACTTTAAGGAATATGATTTTTTTTTAAAATGGATGATTTGCTGAGGGTCAGGCCAGGCCAGGCGGGGCTCTACTGAGTGTTACCTTGGTCCAGCCCTTATTTGGAAGAGCCTTACATATTTGAGACCATTCCAGCTCTAAAGGCTTGAAATTAAGAAGAAAACCCCCCTCTTTTTAGGGCTTTTCAAAAGACCAAGCCCCCTTACAAAAAGGCCAAATTAATAACCCTACATAGAAACCAATGTTGATTATCCAGGTTCAAGGATTAGCTATTTCAGAATCAAACTCAAAACGACCCGAATCCGATAACATCCAAAACCGAACTATATAATAGGCTTCAGTTCTTGGCACACTAGTATCCGGGCAGGATTCTAATTGGACCCAATAAAATCGACATATATAATAGTGTTAAGATGTTAAGTATTTTCAAAATTTTAGTAAAAAATCATTTTTTTATTATTTTTCACATTTTTTTTATTTTATATAACAGATAAGTACCTGATACCCGATGAGAAAATTAGATATTTATCGAGTCCTTTCCAATTCTAGATGCACTTGCTTAAGAATCGAAACTGTCATACTTGAAGATAATAGGTTCCGATTCTTGGTACCTTCGTACCCGAATTGGAACCGAGCCGTTGAACCCGTATAGTAATGAGGAATGCTAGCAACAACGCCTCAATGGCACATGATCATAAACACAGTTGTAGGATAATTAAATTTTGTATGGTTGTCGTAAAAATAAGTTTTTGGGCTTTACCCCTTATTTTATTGATGCAATTTGCATCTCACCCAATGTTTTTAAAATATTTGCGTCTCACCCTTTGACCACGGTCAACATCGTTGACCATAGACGATCATTAACGGTCTCTGGATGGACATCCCAATGTTTTTAAATGACTATAATGACCTTGGGTGAGGCGTAAATATTTTAAAAATATTGGGTGTGATGCAAATTGCATCAATAAAGTAAAGGGGACAAGCAAAAAATCGTATTTTTTATTTTTTTATTTTTAGGATTGTGAGCTCAAAACCTTTCTTCATTTACTTTTGGACCAACCATAGGAGGACCTACAGATTGGATTAGAGTCATTTTCTTATCCGTAGAATTTGAGAATTATTTTGGGTACAAAGATCTAATGGTTTGAAATCACTAATCAGGCTGATATTTGGTATGTAGCTCCACCTAGCAATGGGCCCAAAAGTAAATGAAGAAAGGTCTTGACTAATATCAGTGTATATATCATATCAAGAACATCATCCTCTCCGTGATACCAATCCCCACAGTCCCTTCCATGCACGAGAAGCTTGTTACTGATTGCAACTGCAATATGTCTGTCCCTTGGGGCAGGGGCTGGCCTTTCCCTTCAAATAAGTCCATCTCATGGTCTTTAGGTCCGGAACATGTAATAAGTCATTCAAGTAGTTTGCCTCGATCCCCTTCTCCCCTACCCCAAAATAGCACTACTTTATCGTCACTGGCGACCATGGCTCATACATATGTAACGGGAGATTGAAGTTCACCATCTTATAGATATGGGTCCTGCTTCGAAGATCCCCACGCCAAAATCGACCAAATGGAATTATCGTAACTCTCCGACCTAAATGCTTGTTTGCAGGACCATTTCCTTGTTTCTTTCAGACCATCCAAAAAACAAAACAGATTGGATGGTTACAATCATCCAATGCAGTCAATTTTGACATTCAAGATGTGTCTCAGATCCATAAACTACAATCTAAAAGCTCCTGATCTTAAATTTCTCCAATTTATAGATGAATTTTCCTTGGGAAAACACAACTGTCCCTTCTTAGATAGCCATTTAAAATCTGTACGTATACTTTTCCATAGCTACCAAGCCATTTGGATAATTTTTCCTAGTAAGCCCGGAATTCATTTCCCATCCAGATAGGTAAGAATTCGTTCCCACCTGAAAATACGCCTTTTATTTTCTCATATGATTGAATATGTGTTCTCAGTTGCAATCAATCAGCCATTTAAGGCATTTCCCACGTGTATTTTCTCGGAAAAATTTTCGGCTCAATCAAACACGCCCTAAAGGTATAAAACCTCTACCGCATCCATTAACATTCTCAAAGTTTCATGTTTATGAGAGATCTAAAAACATCTACAGTATTAGAGCAGAAGTGTATTATAATCAAAAATCCAGAAAAAAAAGAATAAATAGCATTACTTACCCAAGAACCCTCTTCAAAAAAAAAAAAAAATGATAATAAAATTAAAAAATTAAGATCAGAAGAGGAAGGGGACAAACTCCCAATTAACAATATGAACAGAACAGGAAAAAGTGAGCAGAGATAAGGATAAAAACCGATACCAAATGTCGGGGAACAAAAATATATAAAAAATTATTTTAAAAGATTTCAATTAAAACCAAAAGTCGAACTCTCGAAAAGAGTTTGTTTTTCAACCGTACACCTGTTCATCGTTGCCGTATTTGGTATCTAAATTTGGGAGTAAAACTTTGATGACAGCACGCAATATGAGCCACCTGTCACACTCTTATAGGACTATGACCGAATGGATGTTTGGCCAATCCTTAGGTGGACCTACAAACCAAAAATCAGCCTGATTAGTGATTTCAGGTGTTGGATTGGAGTTATTTTATGGGTTCATTTTAACGGTGGGAATTTGAGCATTATTAATCAGGTACAAAGATCCAAAGGTTTTCAATCACTAATCAGGCTGATCTTTGGTTTGTAGGTCCACCTAAGGATTGGCCAAACATCCGTACAGTCAAGAGTCCTCTAAGAGTGTGCCACATGGCTCATATTGCGTGCTGTCATGAACGTTCTACTCAAAATTTGGATACGGAATTGGGCATTGGGCATCGTAGATTTTCCCGCGCATTACGCACAGGCCCGATAAAACAGGAAGACATGCAAGGTCGTGGCGAACACAAACGAACCTTCTGAAGCGGGTCAATAGTCCAACCCCATCGTTCGTCCCTGCCATGAAACCATGAGATAATCATGTCCGCACATCCCCCGCACTCCTCTTGGCCTCCTCTTCTCAACTTCAACGCAACAACGACCATTTCAATCCCTCCAAATAAGCCCCCAAGAGCAAAATGATTTCTCCTTTATTTACGCTCGCGCCTTCTCATCCCTCTTCCTCTTCTTAAATTCTCCCCTCCTTAACAAATAACAAACAAACAATCAGAACAGGAAAAAAAAAAAAAAAAAATTACAACCCAAATGGGGAAAACCCCAGCTGAGAAATCCGGCAGTTTTTCCTGCCGAGACGACAAGAAACGCGACACAGATCCTTCTCCGTCACAGGGATCCACGGACGTCGTTGATCTAAAATCAGACCGTCCGCATGTCGTCGAGGAAGAGGTACAAGAGGAGACGGAAAAAACCGACGACTCCTCTGATCTCGATTCCAATCTCAGTAAACTCTCCGAAGAGATCGATCGGTTCCTTACTGTTCTCTCCACCGCTAAAGAAAGCCCTAACCCGCCGGAGATCCCGAGTTCCGTCGAGAAATTTGCGAAGCTCCTCGAAGTAGAGATCGCAAAGTACGATTCTGGGGAAGTTTCGGGAAAATGGCGTCAGGATTGCGACGATGAAACGCGTTTCCTCGAAGCGGTCGATAGGATCTCGAACCTGACTAATGCGCTCGGAGAGATCCATTCGAAGCCGAATTACGCTTCTTCCGTTAACCATACGAGCACTGTTTTACAGCGAGCGATGTCGTTCTTAGAGGAGGAGTTCCGATCACTACTAGAAGACTCTAAAAGCAGCGATTCGGATTCGTGTGATTTGAAAACAAGGCAATTGTCGTTTAACGATCACGATCGCTGCACCACACCGGAACCTGGCTCTGCTGGAGACGTAAAATTTCCTGGGTACTCGCCGGAGATTGCGTTCAATCTGAAAAGGATCGCATCGGCGATGATCTCGGCGGGCTACGACACGGAATGCTGTCAGGTTTACAGCATCGCGAGGCGAAATGCGTTCGAGGAGAGCTTAAATAAACTGGGTTTGGAGAAGATTAGCATCGACGACGTGCAGAAGATGCAGTGGGAATCTCTCGAATGCGAGGTCGCCACGTGGATCAAGGCCTTCAAACGCTGCGTCATCGTTTACTTCTCCGACGAACGGAAGCTTTGCGAGTCAGTGTTTTGCGGCAATCCGTCATTCTCCGGCAGCCTCTTCAGCAATCTTACACGCGGCATCGTCATACAGCTTCTCAATTTCGCCGAAGCCGTCGCCATGACGAAGCGATCAGCCGAAAAGCTCTTCAAATTCCTCGACATGTACGAAACTTTACGCGATCTGATTCTGGCCATGGACGAGTTATTTTCTGAAGAGTCTTCAGCGGAGCTAAAATCAGAAACTTCATCGGCTCGGTGCCGACTCGGCGAGGCTGCAATAAGCATTTTCTGCGATCTTGAGAACTCGATCAAGAGTGACACCGGCAAGACTCCGGTTCCTGGTGGCGCAGTTCATCCCTTAACCCGTTACACCATGAATTATCTAAAATACGCCTGCGAGTACAAGGACACGTTAGAACAAGTCTTCAAAGAACACCAAAAGATCGAACAATCGACTGTATCGGATGTGGAGAGTGATCCGCCAAACCACAGCAATCAGACGACGGAGAAGCCATCCCCGTTTTCATTACAGATAATGACAATTATGGATTTGCTTGAGTCGAATCTCGAGGCAAAATCAAAGGTCTACAAGGACCTGTCCCTAAGTTACATTTTCTTAATGAATAACGGCCGGTACATCATGCAGAAGATCAAGGGGTCGATCGAGATTCACAACTTGCTTGGAGACACGTGGTGTCGAAAACGATCGTATGATCTCCGGCAGTACCATAAGAACTACCAGAGAGAGACATGGAGTAAGGTCTTGGGATGTCTTAAAGACGAGGGTTTACAGGTACATGGGAAGATATCAAAGCCAGTGCTGAAGGAGAGGTTCAAGTCCTTCAACGCCATGTTCGATGAGATCCACAAGACGCAGAGCGCGTGGGTGGTGAGCGACGAACAGCTTCAATCGGAGCTTAGGGTTTCGATATCTGCAGTGATGATTCCTGCTTACCGATCGTTCTTAGGGAGGTTTCGACAATACTTAGACTCTGGGAGGCAATCAGAGAAGTACATAAAATATGGACCAGAAGATATCGAGACGTACATCGAGGAGCTGTTCGATGGAAATCCGGCATCCATGGTGAGGAGGAGAACGTGATCATGGAAGGAGAAGATTGAGGTAATTTAAAAGATTTATTAGTTTTCATTTTTATATGTTATTTTGCCTCATATTTTTATGTCACTGTGCTTATTGTATGTTCTACCTTTATTGAAAAAATATGTAATCTAATGCAACCTTGATTTTGGTTCAAATTATTTAATACTAGGGGGACGCCACGTCACGTTACGTGTAGCATCACCTTAATTACACGTGGCACACTCTTAGAGACCTCTAACCGTATAGATGTTTGGCCCATCCCTAGTTGGACTTAAGTACTAAAATCCATCTGATTAATAATTTCTATCAGTTGGATTAGTCTTTTTGATTTCTAGCTGTATTTGGGTTACTCAGATTCAAATTGTTATAAATCATTAATCATGCCGATTAATTTTGTTACGTACGCCATTTAGGGATGGGCCGAACATCCATACAGTTAGTAGCCTCTAATAGTGTGACATGTGGTGCATTGTGGGTCCGTCATCAATTTTTATGATGGACAAAATAGTCAGTTTTTTTATAAGAACAAAGTTCAAGTGGGGGTTCAATAAATACTTTCATAGTTCTTTGAAACGTTAAAATGTTGAATGACCAAAGCATACTTATAAAGTAAAAAAATTTAAAACATAAAAAAAAAATGTTTGTAAATTTAAAGAATTTGAGGGTCATATTAGTAATAAGCGATTTTTTTTCAATAAGAAATGAGCATTGAACAAACTACAGTTAAAAAAAAAAAAAGTACATAAAGTCTAAAATACCTTAAAAAGTAAAATATAAGGGACCCATAGAGAACTGCTAAGCCTATGTCAAATCCAATGGCTAGAAATCACTAATCAATCTGATTAAGCGTACAAGTCCACAAAAGGATGGGCTTAATATTCATAGAGTTAATGGACCCGAACGTTTGCAGACTAGTTTTTCTCATCTCCATCAGGTCTAAGGTGTGATAAATGAAATTTGGGACCTTAGGTCAAACTTAGTTAATCATGATTCATGTATTATGGTTGCCTGTTCATAGAATACGATCTGATGGTTGTCATTTATGGGCCGGTCCAGGCTTAGGCAAACTGCCACATGAAAAGGGAAAAATCTATGATACCGACTTTGGTATCAAAATTTTGATGCCGAAGTCCCTCAATTTGCCACGTAGTGGGACTCTTTTGGGCCCACTGACTCCATGTATATTTGGCCCACATCTTGGTGGACCCACATACCAAAAATCAGCGTGATTAGTGATTTCTAGCCATTGAATTTGAGTACTTTTTCATCATGGGCTTGGAACCACTTCATAGGCATGTTCATAAAGCCCATGATGAAAAGTACTCAAATTCTACGGCTAGAAATCACCAATCACGCTGATTTTTGGTGTGTGGGTCCACCAAGATGTGGGCCAAATAGTCATGGAGTCAGGGAGCCCGAAAGAGTCTACTACGTGGCAAATTGAGGGACTTCGGATTCGAAATTTTCATAAGAACAGCCCCATGAAAAGTGACCGTCAACAGTTTTTTTTTTTTTTTGTAATTAATCATGTGTCAACGTTGATCATTTCCCTGCTCGAGTAACCTTCTACAGTACTCACCAAATGAAATTGGGGAAAATTTTGCCCCACGCATTATTACTTGATGACCAAAGAGCAAAACGTGAATCAAGGGCCGTCCATCAATACATTAAGGTGGGGGCCTACATAAGTCAACAATGTTGACTGATGGGGAGCATCCCTACTTTAAAGAAGTATAGGGAGGCCATACTAATTCAACCAAATTAGTGAGGGGTAGTACTAAAAATGCATTTTATTGGGATTTTTTGCACCTCTAAAGCAACAAAAAAATAAAGGCAATTGCAAAGGGGTCCGTCTTCGGTGCCTATACAAAATAAACTCGTGTTGTAACCAAACATCCACTCAAGCACCAGCCTGTTGATTTGAACGGAACGACAGTAAATTTTGTTTGGGTGAGCCATGCATGATTGTAAGGAGCACGGATAACATTTGGAAAATGAAACCAGTGATAGTCCATTTTTGGTCTGTTAATTAGTGACTCATCTGAATCACTAGCACCTGCACGCTTGACAAGTACCCCTGTTTTAAATTTTAAAATTTCTCAAAAAAAATAAAAAAACAGTCGTGCTTGGGGTATTTGTCAAGTGTGGTAGTGATTGAGAAGCTGGGTCGGTAACTTAAGTGAATAAAAATGGGCTCGAGCAAATTGTTGCTTAGATCCTACCTAATTTCAAACACGGGGTTGGGCTGGTTTAGGTGCTACGTGTCATACAATGGGGAGGGGTTTGTTCAGGTTCATTGAGGCTAGGAATTTTCATGGGAAAGAACCGCCTGTAAACACAAAATCAGGACATGCAAGATACAATTGAAACTTTTTTTTTTCTTGTTTTTTATAAAATTTCTTTGTAGAGAGCAAAAAGTAATAATGCAAGAATGAATCCCTAAGATATACTGATGGGATAGACGAACATGCTATCTCCGCACAATCTTCTCACGATTCAGAATCTACCGAATCATCACCCGATCCTATATAGGCACCACACTCGATGTATGATGTTTAATGAACCAATGATGTGCTTAACGCTTCATGGAAGAATGAAATCCGACCAAGAAGATACGAGCAAACATCCACCTCCATATCTCCCAAAGAATATAGCGAAGAATGATCAAGGGATCTCAAGGATATGGAAAAAACCTACAAAGGATTTCTAAAACAGTTAGGTTTATTTATAGTTGAGAACTCGTATAAAGAATCCTAATCAATCGAAAAAAAATTTCAATGCAAAAATCTAATTTTTAGCAAGTTTTCGGACGAAAATCACAATCTCATTCGAACTCAGCTACATTTCGTTCGAACCAATTTTTCCGAGACAAAAAATCATTTTGTAGGCTGACTTCGTTCGAACCAAGTTGCATTTCGTTCGAACCAACTTCATTCTAGTTCTAATCAACTTGAGAATATTTGTTTAAAAAACATTGTCTTTTAAAGTTCTTTCTCCCCTAAAATACCAAGCCAATTAAGCTATCAAAGTCAAAAGGTCAACCACCTAAAGTGAATTTAAGTCAATTAGGACACTTACAACTCCTAAAATTGTGGTGGTGTAAGGTCTTCATGCACACATGCATATGATCATCGAACGGCTGAGCTTCATGTTTTATCTTCACATAAACATCTAGACTAACACTCAAACATTGACACACAAATGACAGACTTGACTAATTGCTAAGTTTGACATGCAATTTGTCAACATAAATATAGACCTTATAATCTTCCCTTTTGGTATTTTCGTGACAAAATCATTACAAACATACAGACTGCAATAAAATAAACATTATAAGGTTAACAATTTTCTCCTTATTTATATGACCATCTTCACATTGTCTTCAATTTGTTTGAAATCATGTTTGTCTGCACATCACTTCAACATATGCACATCATAGAAATCGAGAGATGTAAAATCAATGTAAACACAAGTGTGCAAGTATATTAGTATGCAAATATGTGACAGATGCATGTGATCAATTCTTCTCCCCCTTTTTGTCACAATCACATAACAAAACAAATTAAGAAATGTGGCAAAGGGTACTACAACACCAAATCAAGAAATGTGTATAATCACATAAACAACTGATACAAGCATTAAGAACATCTGAGACGTATACGAAACAAACCCAAATAATTATGTATATGTATCATAGAATAGACAAAGTTTGAGCACACCAAAACATATAAAGATACATATCATAGCACAACCTCACGAAACAAATATATCATAAAAAAAGGAACAAAGACTAAGATTGCAGATCAATCAAAATCGTTTTCTGAATAACTCCAAAATGCATAACTGAGTTCTAAAATGTATGAAATGCATCTAAAATGATAACACGTAATGTGAAATATACAAATTTTAATTATTCATAAAATATGACCCAATTTTGAAGTTTTTCAGACAATGGATTCTTTTTTGACAAAATACAATTGTCGATATACAATCACTTTTCAAAATCTTGTCTCTGTCACTAGTGTAGGGGTAAATTTTGAGATCTCACCTACACTCTCCAAGGAAGCTAATGCTTTGATCGAGGTAATGTCAGCAATAAGTACTCGAGCTGAGCTGGACAAACTCATTTGTCATCTTTACAAGTATGGCACGAATGAAGGTTGCTTTTGAGATCATGAAGTCGATTGTGGAGAGCTCGTTGGGCTTGAGAGTTACAACTAGGGAGCTGGATCTTATTGTCTCCTTCCACCAGTGGCACGAGGGGTGGTGTACTTGCCAAAAGCACTCCAACGCTCAAGTCATGATATGCCACTATTGTATTTGAGGGGCCTAATTGGCAAATTAGTATAGAATTGTATATATATATTTTTTAATTTTGGTATATCTATTCTATTATAAAGCCAAAATTAGGGTTGCCACCCACGTTTGTGAAAATTAAATGCCACTCTACTTTAAAGCAAAAACCTGGGTTGGAGTGTACACCCGACCTCCATGAGGGACCATAGTATAAGCCACTGAGTGTATTGATGTTTGTCCCATCCCTATGTGGACCTACATACCAACATCATGCTAATTAGTGATTTCAAACCTTTGGATCCGAGTAACCCGCCAAATAATGCTCGAAATCTATGTTTATAAATCAACCAATGAAAAGCACTCCAATTAAATCCTTAAAATCTCTAATCAGGAGTGTGCCACGTGTAAGGTGCATGTGCATCGCACGTGGCGTTCCCCTAGTACTATTTAAAGACCGTATTAAACACAAATAATCCATCCCATATTTTTGGGGTGGCGTTATTTGCACACACCTTTTTTGAGTGACACCCACCTCTTGGTGTGTGCAAAATAAAAATAAATAAAAAAACTCCACCACCGAGAGAGAAGAAGAAGAGGTGCCCTCCTTTTCTTCTTCTTCTCCCAGCAGCCTCCTTTTTCTCATCTTCTTCTTCTTCTTCTTTTCCGAGCGGCTTCTTCTTCTTCCTCCTCATCCTCCTCTTTTTCTTCAAGAGGGGGAGGGAGGGATGGAGAGATCTCTTCCCCCCCTCTCCCTTAAAAAAAAAATTCGCTCGTATCAGTAACACAGGGTGGACATGGCTTAGGCCATATCGGCAACCAACTGTTGACATGGGGGCGAATTTTAATTTTTTTTAAAGAGAGAGAGAGAGAGGGAGAGGAAGCAGGGAGACACACACACACACACACACACACACACACATATATATAGAGGAGAGAGAGAGAGAGAGAGAGAGAGAGAGAGAGAGAGAGAGAGAGAGAGAGAGAGAGGAGGGGGAGGAGGGGGAGGAAGGGGAGGCCGCCTGGAGAAGAAGAAGAAGAGGAGGCTGCCCGGAGAAGAAGGGGAAGAGGCCTACCGCCCACCACTAGGTAAGAGAGAAAGAGGGAGGGTGGTGGTGGTGGTGGGGAAGAAGAAGAGGACGGTGGTGGTGAGTTCCCCTTCGTTTGTGGGTTTTTTTTTTTTCAACTTTGAGTATGTGCATATAAGAGGTGGGTGTCACTCAAAAAAAGGTGTGTGCAAATAACGCCACTTTTTTTTTTTTCCCTCTCTCATCCCAACGTATTCTAATTTTGGGCGAAGCTAACGAAACTTACAAAAAAAATAAAAAAAAAAAGAAAAAAAAAACGCAATCTTCTTCCCTCTTTCTCTCAGAACAGATGATGCTTGCAGAATCCACAAACTCCATTTTGACAGTCGCCGTCTCTTAAACAGGAACCACCTAAAAATATTTTTTAAAACGATCGAACGACAGAACTTTTACAAAACCCTAAAATCTCAATCAGAATCCATGCAAAGCACGCTGGGAAATGGAAAAATCGAGCAGATTATCTGTATCGGTCGTTGATTATCTTCTTCTTCGACCGCATTTGCGTCAACAGGTTAGATTCTCGTTCTCTGCTCATTACTGGAGATTTCTATGACTGTTATTTTGTTTCGATTGACAGGTTTTGTTATGAATTCCTGGTTCTGTTTCGCTTCCTGTCTATTTTTTCTTCTTCTTGGATATAATTCTCGAGTGAAGGTGTATTAGGATTTCGTTTTCGATGGAATTTATCTTTCTTTTTTTTTTTTTATTTTTTTTATTTTAACATTTCCGTTTTAATCTCTTCAAATTCAAAGCTTTCTCTAGTTTTCGTAATTTCTTGTGCGGTCTGATGAAGTTTTTTTTTTTTTTTTCTTTGGCTTGGAAATTTATGTGGAAATAAGCTTAAATGACATATTAGTTGTGATTTTGTAGTCTTTTATGGTTTTACTACATGAAGTGTAATTTGATTCTTGTAAAGGAGGTTAAGATGGTGCACGGTGTCTTGGATAATTTTTGGAAGTTAGTTTCAAGAAATATAGTCTTTGATACTACTGCTAAATTTAGATAAACAGAAAGTTTAAAAATAGCTAACTGCTGACAATCAGAAAGGATTTCAGAAACAGTGAACTGAATACTATAATGGCTACACGCTTAGTGAAGAGAGTTCCAGAATTAAAATATTATTGCTTTGGTGATTGCAAGTGGAATCTAGTGATAGCTTGAGTATTAAGGGGTTGCTAGTGAGGTTTTTAGTGGCAGCTGGTTCATTAGAGCTCCTAGGAAGGTGTGGGTAGGAATGCAAGGAAGATTAACTCTGAGATGTTTTCTTGTACACAGAACTGTTGATTGTGCGGAAGTATGGGAGGTTCTACAATTAGGATTATTACCGTGGCAGTGTGCAACATGAGTGTTATGTTGATCATTGAGCATATAGGGTGTGCAATATGGGTTTTATCTTAACCATCGAGTATATTGGGTGTTTAAGCTTCAAATTTTGGTGCATATTCATATGGATTTTTTATCGTGATTAATGGAAGATGAAGACATAATAGAACTAGAAGCAGGCCAATGAAGCACAAAAATCCATCTATAGTAATCTACCACTTGGCTGACAAAAATAATCGGCCACGTTGTTTTCCTGTATGTACATTGTGTTAACCAGACTTCAATATTATTGAATTTTATGTGTGAAAACTGTGCCCATGACATACATGTTCTATATCCTTGATTCTTTGCTATAAGCAAGAACTAGTATTATATGAGAGATTTTGACAAGATCAAAGACCACAACAGATCAAACTTTTTATCGAATGCCATAAAGAATCCAATGAGACAGGCTCTATTCTTGGGTCTTCCTAAATTTGCAGTCAGCTTGGATTTTGCCTATTTGAGGTGATATTATTTTATCACCCCTTGGTTTCCTATACCTTGTATATCAGGGTTTCTTCCCCTGCTTTTAATAAACCAACTTTTTACCTATCAAAAGAGGGAAACAAAAAACCTATGTTGTCAGAAGTGAAATGGATCATAAAATCGTAAGGAGTAGGATTCAATTCGAATCGGGATTCAAATCGTTTGGATCATAAGATTAATAGAGATTTTTCTTTGTGAGTTAAAAAATATATGAAATAATATCCAAAAAATTAAAAAGAATTACAACCCATCAAAATGCATGCATGAACGTGTATATCTTGTCATCCGTGTTAGGTGGTGTTTAATGCAGAAAATGCTATCATGAAGCTGTTTCCTACATTAATTGTATTGCAAGAAAAGTTTATTGTAAAACTATTAAGATTGTGCTTCTTACTTGAAAGTATGATCAGCTTAGTACCTTTAAAAGGAGCAAAGATAGATAGAATGGACTATAAGCGATTCCCTTACTGGTGCCAACTAGAGGCAGTCTTCTTTTTTCATCAAATTAAAATTTGTATTTCTTCCCTTCATCTCCCTTTGAATGAAACTGATCACTTCAGTGGTGTTCAAGATTGTCTATCATTTATGTTTTAGCAAGGATATTTTTGGTTAGTAAGATAATTGTTTCGCCAATCTCAAATATTTGGGGTAGGGTGTAGACCGTAGATGATGATGATGGTTAGTTAGATAATTGTTCCAGTTAGAATAGTTATTCCTATCAAATTGCCAGCAGTGGCTGACCCTTAGCTCTAGATTCGATGCATATTCATGGCCGAGTATATGCAGGTGGAGCTTTTAGTCTTCTCTTAGAAATAGTTGAAGGAGGGGAGAGGGGGGTGGGGTGCTTCTTTTTTGTCCAACATCCACTTGGACAACATCTCTATTTTAATAAGTTCATTGGTCTACACCGTTTTTGTACAGATCTAAAATTAACTAATTATGAAATGTAAATTTAATTATTCTGCATGTCTGATTGTCCCTCCTTTGTGATGGTATGATTGGATGATGATGATTTTCCCTTCTTATGTATTTCAATGCATCTCTTCCATTGTCACTTTAATGCAATATTCAGTCCACAAATAGTAAGGAACTGGGATTAGCATGCATTTGGTAATGGATTGTTTACAAAAGAGAATAACTTTTAGATCATCTAAAAAGCATCTTCATGTGCCTATAATTTTTGTAGCTTAAGGTAATTAACATTGGTTGCATATTCATCCCACGTTTTGTGTCTAGTGGATTTGGAAAAGAATCTGTATGATACACCACCTTTCTGTGTCACGTATGGAATCTATACATATCCATGTTGAGGTAATATAGAGTTTGGACACGAGTTATTTTGTTGGCATTGCTCGAAATGCTTTTTTGGTTCTCTAGCAGACTCTTCTTTTGCAGATGTTTTGACAAGTCTTATTATAGCAGCTGTTAGTTTAACTGGGTTGCGAAATACTTTTATTCTAACCATGTTTGTGTCATTTAAATGCTCATATGTAGGATTTCTCTTGAAGCATATACCCCAAGAAAAGGGAGCTCTGTTGAGGTAATATCTGGTCCTGTAATATGTGAAATTTACTTGTGAAAATTGTTAGTTCTCTTAGATAGATTTTCTACCTCTGCAAAAGCATGGATCAACTTATGTAGTCTAAGTGTCTTAAATTTTCCAAAACTGATAATACTCTATCTTTCTCTGTCAGTCACTCACAACTAGTGACGAATATTTACCCATGACAGAAACAATTGTCTAGAGATTGATGTTGTGGTTTGGTTCCGTTGAATATGATGCCTAATACTTATTTATTTGTTTTTATTATTTTTTATGTTTTACATTTTCTGTATTCTGGAGTCTTACTAAAAATGATTGCAAAATAACTTTTCTCTTTCTCATTTATCTTCTTTATAGGTTTTGGTCTCTTATTAATTGGGCAGATTATACTAGATACGATGAATGGTACCTTTAATGGCCAGATTTTGGTGGAAAAGCTCACGAAGCTCAACAATTCACAGCAGAGCATAGAGAGTATCCTTTTGATTATGTTTTAGCAAATGCCATGATTCTTTTTTTTTTGCCTGCGGTCATTGGTTAGTCACATCAAATTCATGGTACTTAGTTGGATAGTTGCATTGCTATAAAAATAAGAAATAGGCTTCTGCTTTTGGAATGGGATGATCAATGAGGACTGACCACCCCACTGATTTCCACGATGCTTGTCGTCACTTCTTTTAGTTCTTTGTGTGTATGATTGCATTTTGATTACTTTCCATAGGAAAAGGATTAGCATTGCTTAGATTGCCAATCATGGGTAGCTGAGTTTCTGCTAGAATTGTTAGTAAATTGTATTTGGTAAGCATGGATGTTCAGTTGGAGGTATCCATGGGAAATTAAACATTGAAAATGGCATAACAGTCAAGTTAGTAAGCATGAGCAATGTGCATAGCACATTTAACTACTTAATAAAATAATAATGCTGAATGTTCTTGAGATGCTTTCCTAAATAAAGTAATAACTCTGAATGTTCTTGTGATGCTGCCCTTAACACCATCAAGCTTTATCACACTGGTGCATCTTCCATAGGAAGAAAGCAAAACAAGTTGTTGAAACATGGGATAGACAATTCCATTGTTCCCCTCGAGAGCAGAGATTGTCTTTTCTATATCTTGCAAATGATATATTGCAGAATAGTAGGCGAAAGGGTTCAGAATTTGTTGGTGAATTTTGGAAGGTTCTTCCAGATGCTCTAAGTGATGTATTTGAGAATGGGGACGAATTTGGAAGAAATGCTGCGGTACGACTGGTATGTGAAGTTAAGCTACATTCTTGATATATATTGGGGGTGGATGTGGTGTGGGTTGCGGTGTGGGTGTGTTGGTTTTGGGGTGATTGTGGGTGTGGGCATTGGAGTGTGCATGTGCATGTGCATGTGCATGCACGTGTGTGTTTGCGTGTCTGGGTTAACATCTATTGCTGCTACTAAAATGATATTTGTTTCATTTGAATCCAAAAGCCTTTTGTCATGTAATATAGATTAGCAAGTTCAGTATACTAGGTTGTGGAAAGGAAAAAAAAAACAAAAACTAGAACATTTTTGTGTTGCGGAATGAGGAATGTCATGGTTCATCCTGTGTCTGGATTTTACGTCTATTGCTGTTACTAAAATGATATTTGTTTCATTTGAATCCACAAGCCTTTTGTCATGTAATAGAATTGCAAAGTTCAATATACTAGGTTCTGGAAAGGAAAAAAAAACAAAACCACAACATAGTGCGTTGTGGCATGGGGCATGGCGTGGTTCACGGGCAATTCGGAAAGAGATTAATTCACTGTTCAGAAGGTGATTACAAGGTGACTGAGAATACAAATTTACCTCCCTAAACATGATGCAACTCATTGTAATCTTCTCTTTCCACCTCTACATATTCCACCCATTATTGCTAACGCATCTTTACTGTCACCACCGTTGTCACACCCCAAACAGCTCCTTGATAGCACCGCCTAATATACCTTAAGTCTTTAGGATCTCACTAGAGTTGCAATAGAGCGAGCAAGAGAGTGTGCCACTCTCTAAAACCTTCCTGTAAATGAGAAACCCTCATTCCTTCTTTATATTTTTTTTCTTGAATACTAGGCATTTCTAGCCAATATTGGCTTTACCCAAAATGTCCTTTCAAAATAGATCAATACCCTATGGCAGAAGAGCTATACCTGGAGGATTGTGATCTGATGCCTACTACGTAATGTTTCTCTTTTTATTATAGTGGACCTGTGTCTGTGATTTTCACTTGGGAAAGGAGATCATAAATTTGGGAAAACTTACTGGATCATAAATTGGGTAAGCAGTTTCTACGAAGACATTTTCATACCAAAGACCAGGGGAAGCTTCGGTATTTTCTAGGCATTGAGGTTGCCAAGTCAAGCCATGGGATCAGTTTGTCTCAATAAAATATGTTCTAGATATTCTTGAGGAGACATGTTTATTGGGGCCAAAACTAGTTGATAAACCAATGGATCCTAATATTAAGCTTGTAAGTGATCAGGGTGATTTGTTTGATGATCCACATAGATATCGGAGGTTGGTTGGCAAGTTGAACTATTTGACTATTACCATACCTGATATTTCTTTTGCGATTAGTGTGATTAGTCAGCTTATGCAATCACCTCGAGTTCCACATTGGGATGCAGCTGTTCGTGTAGTAAGGTACTTAAAAGGTATCCCTAGTCGTGGTTTGTTACATAGATCTCGTGGTCATCTCCAAGTGGTTAGTTATACAGATGCTGATTGGACTAGTTCACCTTCTGACAGAGGGTCCACACGTCCCGAGTTTCTCCGTCGATGAAAGGGGTTAGTCTTGGAATCCACACCATCAACAGTAGCATCTACACCATTTTCGTCGTTGTCTGGGCCTTTTCACGCTCATTGTCACTTGCATCACCTGTGAATTGATTCATCTGTTGCGATAACTACACCAAATTTTGTTGGATTTGTCCCAACAAGTCGGGGTTGCTTTGAGCCATAGTCCCAAAAATCTCCCATTTTTTCAAAAAATCAACAAAAAATCAAAAATCTCTGATTTTTGGAATTAACGAATCAATCGCTGATTAATCGGCTAAGACCTATTTTTTTCACCTTCTGATTCCGATTTTGTCGATTTTGGAATTTTGATTATGAATGATGAATCATGCTTTTTTTTTTTTATAAGTAATGATGAATCATGCTTATGAGTTATGACTTATTATTATAGAATTATAGATGTGCTTTTCATCATAGAAATGTGTTTAGTTTAAAACAACATTTCTAACTTGAAATATGCCATGATATATTTTTTATAATTTTGTCAATTTTTATTGAATTTATCTGAATTTTTCCGACTTGACCCCTTGCCGAATCCTGACTTTGTGACTATGGTTTGAACAACATTAGCCTTTCTTAGATGCATGATTGAAGCACTATTTGAATGCCCAAGGAAGCCTGGGGCTTTGATACCAAGAGTTCTGTCAGTTTGTGGTGAGAGTTCTTGCAAATAATTGTGAAGATGTCCTCAAATACGAGCTTCATCATTGTTAAAGGAGTTATTTGTAATGTGTTGGTAATTCTCTCCTGAGTACATATTTCCAACCTGTTCCCATATCTCCTTAGCAATATTCAAGAAAATCAAATTAACACAAATCTTGGGATCCATACTGTTTTATAACTTAATCTCGATTTAAGCATATTCCTGCATCCATTCTGAGTAATTACTGACATAAGATTTTTGGCCTATTTCCAGTCTAATACTTCGCTTTTCCTTTGGCTGTAAAAAAACCTCTACAGATTTAGCCCAAGGGACATAGTTACTTCCATTAAGCTTAATTTGAGTCATCTGATTATTAAAACTAACACATGACTGCACCCACAACAACAAACACCACTGTAATTCTACTTCAGGGGTTGTGAACAACACTAGAGCACATCACTAACACCACTTCAACACCGATCAAAAAAAAAAAAACTAACACCACTTCAACGGCTGGACATCATCAACATGCACCAAACGTTATTGCATGGGTTGCAGACAACACCTAAAACATCTTTAGGGTCTTGCAGAAGCCTCTACATAGGATGTGGTAGCCTTTTTTTTTATCAAACTCTAGCCTGCAACACCCTTTTGAGCAAAACTCTAGCCCTATGGCAGCCTATAGAACAAGCCCTTAGCTTTTAAAAAAATAAATTGCACTGTTCACAGTACTATTCATGAGTATTGTTCACGGGAGCACCATCAACACCAGACTTGATTCCCAAGAAAGAAAATGAAAAGAAAACGAAGAACTTGGAGAAGATGAGAGGATTAGGGTTTCTTCAAGGTATCAAACCCTTGCTCTGTTACCATGTAAATTAGGTTAGATCTTTGAGAAGAAAGAAATAAGATTTGAGAGAAGAAGAGGAAAAATTGACATAGCTTACCTAGTTGACTCCCATAATATATTATATTATTGAAAGTTGTCAAGAAGATAGTAATACCCTTACACATCCAGAACATTACAAATAACTCTCCTAACATTGTGATAATCAAGCAACTATCCATTTAACTTCTAACCCGATATTTCATGAAGGAACAAAACATATTGAGGTAGATTGTCACGTTATAGAGACAAGGTTGCGTGTGGCGATATTTCTACTCCATACGTGAAGTCTGAAGATCAGTTAGCGGATTTGTTCACTAAAGCCCTTTTTAATAGTAGTATGGATTACGTTTGTTCCAAGCTGGAGTTACACACTGTTTGTTCTCTAGCTTGAGGGGGAGTGTTAGAAAAGTTTTTTAATGTGCTGGATATGTAGGGGTATTATTGTCTTTTTGATAGTTTTCAATAATATAATATATTGTGGGGAGTCGATTAGGACATTAAGCTAGTTTGATTTCTCCTTTTCTTCTCTCAAATATTCTTTTTTTCTTTCTACTCAAAGCTCTAACCTAACTTACAATCATCATCATCATCATAAGCCTTTTCCCAATGGCATGGGGTCGGCTGCACGAATCCTGTTCCTCAAATATGAGCTCCCAACCAATAAAACCCTAGGGTATCACTTGGGTAGTTTTTGAGCATGTGTTTAATCTTTTGTTGGATGGTCCCTCGATGCTTTTAGTGCACAGGGTCACATACCTGTTTGCTCTTACTCGGGCCATATGGAAAGAGAGGAACAAATGTATTTGTGAAGGAAAAGAAGATGACACGCTTGCGGTGGTCTTGAATATTAAAGCCTTTATGTATTATTGGTCTTCTGTTCCTCCTCCTTTTCTTCTCTGAGCGGCCTCCTCTCCTCTTCTTCTTTTCTCTCTCTCTTTCTCCTTAAAAAAAAATTCTGCCCAGTATTGGTAACACAAGGTGGACGTGGCTTTAGTCATATCGGTAAGTAGCTGTTGACATGGCCAAAGTCATGTCCACCCTGTGTTACCGATACGGGCAGAAGTTTTTTTTTAAGGGAAAGAGAGATCTTTTTCTCCTCCTCTTCCTTGAAAAAAAATTTTTTTTTGCCCAATATCAATGACACAGGGTGGACATGACTTTGGCTATATCGATAGGCAACTGTTGACATGACTTTTTTTTAAGGAGAGAGAGAAAAAAAAAAGAAGAAAAAGATGAGGATGAAGAAGAAGAGGCCGCCTAGAGAAGAAGAAGGGGAGGAGGAAGACGAGGTTGCTTGGAAAAAAAGAGGAGGAGGTCTGCCACCCACCACCAGGTAAGAGAGAGAGGGAGGGTGATGGTGGTGGTGGTGTAGTGGAAGAAGGCAATGGTGGAGGTTTTTTTTTTTTTTTTTTTGAACTTTGGGCATGTGCAGATAAGAGGTGGTTGTCACTCAAAAAAATGGTGTGTGCAAATAACTGTCACCCAAAAAAAAATTGGCAAGAGAGGACCCAAATACATCATCTCACCAAACATCAGCCGTTGATTCATCCTCTGTATGTTTTGGTCTTTGTTCCCCTGTCAGGACCCTCCGTTTTTTACATAGTGGGGTTTCCCCTTTCATCAATAGAAATATACACACTTAACAAGAAAAAAAGAGCTAGTGTCCAATGAAGTATAAGGGTTATTATTATAGCAATGGTCCTATGCTTCAGTTTTATGGCTGTACAACTCATGGTTATTTTAGTGGAATTATCCCTAAAAAGTTTCAGCATATAAAATACATATGTTTTTCACTCTCATTTTTCTGTGATATTTAATGAGAATGTCCTATCTAAACCTTTACGACTGTTAACTATTATCTTTGTTCTTTTGCACAATCTTTCTTTGTTCCCTTTTATCATTAGAGTACCGAGCTGTTCAGTAGATCATATTGCAAATGAAATTCTTTTCTGCATCATTTATTCCACATGTTTCTCTACCCAGATTGATATATGGGAAGAGAGAAAAGTTTTTGGTTCTCGGGGGAAAATTTTCAAGGAAGAGCTTATGGGAAGGAACACGGAGAATAGTATCAGAAATGGGAAAAGTTCAGGCTCCAAACCGGTGAGAAACTTTATATCTATAACGTGCAGTGTGCATGAGCATCACATTTGTATCATGATCTGCTTCAATTTCAAGGATTTTGATTCCATACCTATTTTGTTGTCATTAACCAGAAACAGTCTGTTGGAAATATACTGGAAAAAATAATTTTGAGTTATGAAGTTGTTTATGATGGCTCCATGGATGAAGAAGCTCTATTGAGCAAATGCAGGACGGCTATGAGCTGCGTTGATAAGGTAGATAAGGATATTGGCGGCAATTTTAGCTCAGGTACTGCATAAACTGGGGTGAATTTTGTATGCCTTTTCAAAAATCACTGACTACTCTTTCTTGGAATTGCCAAATAACATAAATGTTACATTTTTAAGGGCAAGCTCTTCAATTGATGTAAATATTACTGTATTACTTATTTGTTAATTTTTTATTGCATTGTGGCATTTCATTCCAATATTCTCTACTCTATGACCTAAATTCTTTCTATTACAATATTAAAACATATAATGAACCTAAACTATTAATGACTGTCACATGAGTGCATATACATGCTTATGTATTTGCATTCTAATGTATAATATGAGGCCAACTCAACTGGATGGTGACCTTTGTGTTTATGAGCTTGTGTTTTGTTCCAGTTTACTGTTCCCTACCTAGAACATGTAGAAGACATGCTAAAATATTTTTGGCTGCTACGAGAATGTTTAAGTGGCACTGTTATATGTACTTTTTTTTTGTTTTTGAATTGGAGCAACTGTCTCCACTTTAGTGGGTGTATTTTGATCAAAATTATTTTGTCATTAAATAACGATTGTAATGCCTTTTATTTAATGGAATGGAATTTGGCTACTCAAAATGTGATAACCTGAGATATCTACATGACACCAAGGTAAGTTTACCCAGCTTTTTAAACCAACGGTTCTTCATTGATTCAGATTTGTACATACAAAGTTGGTCAAGCGTAAGAGTCTGCTAGTTAAAGGAAAAACATCGTGTCACCGATTTTTATAGATTTTAGATGGTTTTGTTGTTCAGGGTCTATACATCATACATGGGGAATGGGAAGCCAGTGGGTCCTGTCATGATTTTTGCTGGCTTAGGGTGAATTAACTAATGCCATTAAAGTTGTGAACCCGAGTATCTAAAACTTTAGAGAAAGCATTTTCAGATTTCTTGGACAATTTGCAGATATGAGTGACTTTTTTTTATTCGCATCTTTAATGAACCCGCTTTAGACTCTGTTGGGCTTTCAATGATGCTCATTCCTTTTTGGGAGCTTCTCTAATGTTTTCTTGATGAACAGGGCAACTCAGTGGATCTGAATTTGTAGAGTTGCAAGGGCAGCATGGTATACTGAGAGAATGCATTGAACAGCTGAGAGCAGCTGAATCATCCAGAGCAACTCTTGTGTCTCATTTAAGAGAGGCTCTTCAGGAGCAGGTTGGTTGGATAGCAGTTTCCATATATTTTCTTCTGTTTTATATATATATATATATTATTTTTGGTTAAATAGAAAACTAACTGAATTTTGTTTTCAGGAATTCAAGCTGGACCAAGTGCGCACTCAGCTTCAGGTAATTTTTCAACACATCAGTCATATCTGCAAATTAGTCCAATACAAACAATAATAGATTAAGCATTTACCTGGAAAATTCAAGTACATCAGTCTCTGCATATTTGTGTGTTGGTTTTTCAGAATGGGTTCATTAGCTGGTTTTGACATATGCTAAGTTACTCTTTTCTAAGTTTGCTTGATATTGGTAATCCTAAAAATTAAAGACACCTTACATTCTACTGAGTTGCGCTTATTGTTTTGGAGCTATATTCAAACATTTAGACATCTAATGATTTAGTTTGTTTCCTTGTAGTACAACATGTATCTTTTCTATTATGCTTGTTTCTTATATTTGCCGTTTCAAAACCAAATCGAGATCAGCATGAAATGGACTGACCTTTAGGCTTCCTAAAGGTCGAGTCTGTTCAAGTTTGCTGATCACTTTTTCTGATTACCGGGGGTTTTGTAGCATTTGTGCGAATAACTTAATTCAATTAAAACTGTTTTTTTTTATGAAAATTTCAGTGCCAACAATATTTATCTTTTCATTTGTAAAAATTTACAGATTCAGGAAACAAGCCTTGAATTTTTAATGCTTGGGGTGGCAGGGCCAGATCCTACATGAACTTGTGCAGATTTGAACTCTATAACATACAAGTCCAATATGGCTGGTCTTTTGATTTGTGAGCTGTGGAAGTAGACAAGTCAAAGGAATTGATATTGGACATTATATGTTTAAGATTGATACCTACTTTTGTGCTTATGTGATTACTGAAAAGGTTAGCATGATCTTCTCACATTGCGTGAGAGATCAAATTGTATTTCTACACATATTCATTTGTATAATATAAGTTGTGAACGTGTGTGTGCATGGATGCGACTTTTACAATTTACACTTAAATTGTATCAGGCACATATCTTCGGTTAGTAATGGAAAGTACACACAAACATCAACAATAAACAAGAACACGAAGGATAATGATCACTTTCCTTTATCATTCCCCTCGTAGGTTGTTCATTGGCCATTGAAGACCATCTTTCTTGAGAGCTTGTAGAAAATATATATGTACTGTGGTGGGAGGGTATTTTAGTCTTTTCTGTATTCTTGCCTTTATGTTTCTCTGTAAGGGCATTTTTGTCTATTTAGTGTTTTATAATATATAAATAGAAGACGAGTGGGCTCTCATACGTGAGCAACTCTCTTTTTCTCTCATCCCTTCTTCTTCTTCTCCTCTTCTTCCTCCACTCTTCTTCCTCACACATTCCTTGGCTTACACAGACCTCTAATCACTTCACCCAACTTAGTATCAGAGCGGGACACCTTTAGGAACCCACTATACTAATTTTGAGAGTCTCTTAGGCATATCCCACCACTTTGGTGGTATGGCTAGGATTAAAAGCCGTGCGGCCAGTTACAACCTGATGAGGTTCTGAAGCTAGGGGCCGCTAGAACTTGATTTTAGACTTTTTGGATCAGGTATGATCAAGGTTTAAAATTTCGTTTCGGAGGAATGTTTCGGTCAAGTGAAAAACCGAGACAAACTCCGAAACGAAACGAAACATTGAAAAAATAGTGAAAAAACGAAATTTCCGAAACATTTCAAAATATTTCCAAAATCATGAAATCGTATTTTTATTTTTTTGGATTGTGTCGGATTATTTCGGTTTGTCTCGGCGAAGCAAACCGAAACGAAACATACGAAACATTCCGAAATTTTAAACCATGGGTATGATGCAATTTGGATGCGTATTGAAGGTTTTATGTAATTTCTCTTTAAAAAAATCCAGAAAAATACGTTTTTGGTCAGTTTGGAGTTGAGGGTCGTGTTGATCTATTTGGGACTATTTTTGGCTAGTGATCTACAACCATTTGAATCACTTCTTTAAGAGGAATAAGCCGTTTCTAGTCTTGCTTTGTTTGTTGGAGTATTGAAGATGCTGTGAGGAGTTCTCTCCTTTAGTTTTACCGCCCAACTACATTGTGCAGGCTATTCAGCCTGTTTTTTTGAACTTTGAGGGTGTTGTGTGAGCTATATAAACTTTGTGATGTGGTGAATATACTTCACATTGTGGAAGGCAAGTATTGTGTAGGTTGTGTAGCCTTGTGATGTGGTGAAGGTTGAGTATATACTCTCTTCTTTGTGTCCCTTTCGAGTAAGACAACAATGTGTCCACCACATGTTTGATAAAAGATTCTAAAGTTGACCAACCTTCTAATTGCTCAACTCTTCGAGTTATGGAGTTGCCTATTAGCCCAACCACTGATGGCTCATCTATGTAGATCATTACATTGAAGTTAGATGGAGCAAACTACTTGGCTTGGTCCCAATCAGCAAAAATTTTTGTCAACAATAATGGGCGCTTGGGTTACATCGATGGTAGCATCAAGGAACCAACCCCCACTGAGCCATCGTATGCCAAATGGGTAGTCGAAAATTGTAGAGTAATGGTGTGGCTACTCCATTCTATGTAGCCCGAGATCAACAACAACCTTTTTTTTTCTTGAAGACGGCAAAGGAGAGTTTGGGTGTAGTTGCCCAGATCTACTCTCAGGTGGGGAGCATTGCCCGTATTTATCAGATTGAGCAAGATATTGCCCATTTTTGTCAGGGGGAGAAGACCCTCTCTGCTTACTACAACTCTTTATGCTGAATGTAGAAGGAACTAGATCACTTCAAGACTTCACTCCTAAGACACCTAATGATGTGATCCGTTATGGTGCACTAGTTGAGAGGCGCAAAATCTTTCAGTTCTTAGCTGGCCTAAATGCAGATTATGAGCAGACTCGTTCCAAATTCTTGGGAAGAAGAGTTTGCCCTCCCTAACTCAGGTATATGCCTTTGTACATAGTGATGAGAGCAGGAAGATATCCATGCAGCAACCTCTAACATATGGGAGATTAGCACTAACATCCACTTGACTAGGGGAGGTAGAGGTGTTAGAGGCAGAGGAGGTAGAGGCCCTTTAAGCAGTGAAGATAAGGATAAATTGAGGTGTGAACATTGTGGGAAGACATGACACACAAAGGAGACCTGTTGGTACCTTCATGGTAGACCCCAAATGAGATTATCTACTAGTTCTGGTAGGGGGGTGGTAGTCAAGAGGCTTAGGTTGGTCTATTGTTATCAGCTCCTCATCTGTTCCTTCTACCTTTGATGGCTCTAACCATCGAGGTGTATATGATGGTGCCACCAGGATTCAAATGTGAGGGGCAGTGAGAATCAGGTCTTTAAATTGAAGAAAGCCTGGTATGGGCTAAAACAGTCACCTCGAGCCACATCAGTTCGATGTAAAGAATGTCGTCCTACATAGTGAGTTGGAGGCGTATATGATGATGCCACTAGGATTCAAACGTGAGGACAGTGAGAAATTGAGAATCAGGTCAGTAAACTGAAGAAAGCCTTGTATGGGCTTAAACAGCCATTTCAAGCCTGGTTTGAGAGGTTTAATGGTGTAGCCAAGAAGATTGGTATGTACAGAACCAGGCCGACAACACATTGTTCATCAAACACAAGTAAGATAGAATTACTGCTCTCATAGTTTATGTGGATGACATTGTAGTGATAGGAAATGACTCAGATGAAGTGCAAGAGTTGAAGAAGTTTCTAGGTACAGAGTTTGAGATTAAAGATCTTGGACCCTCGAAATATTTTCTGGGAATTGAGGTAGATCAGTCAAAGAAATGAATATTCATCTCTCAGAGGAAGTATGTTCTTGACTTGTTAAATGAAATAGTTAACCTTGGTGCCAAGCCTATCGACATGCCTATTGATCAGAATCATCAGTTGAATAATGTGGTGGTGACAGCTTCATTGATGCTGGAAGATTCCATAGACTAGTTGGGTGGTTGATTTATCTGTCCTTTACACGCCCTGACATTGCGTTGCGGTAAGTGTAATAAGCCACTTTATGCATGCTCCTCGAGCATCTCACCTTGAGGTTCCAACAGAGTTCTTAGATATTTCAAGGGCTCTCTAGGCAAAGGTCTACTGTTTGGGAGGCATGGACACCTACGTGTGGAAGTATATACTGATGCAAATTGGGCAAGTTCAATTATTGATTGTCGATCTACATCCAGTTACTGTACCTTTGTTAGAGTTAACTTGGTTTCTTGGAGAAGCAAGAAACAGTCTGTGGCATGGTTTTAAAATTCGATAAAATTCGGCGAAATTAGCCGAATTAAATCCGAATTTTGAATGGCCGAATTAAAGTGTACATGTATTAAAAAAATTACAAAAAATTGCCGAATTAATTCAAAGTAAATAGTAAAAATTTGGCTAATTTCTCGAAGTTTGGCCATTTTTAGTACAAAAATTGTAAAAATTCGTCGAATTAATTCTTTTAATTCGAAGTAAACAGGTAACTTAGAGAAGTTGGGAGAATTTTTGCCAAAACATTGGTAAAACACATTGATTTTTAAGGATATAAGAAAACAAGCATGATAAAACACTTATAACTTATTATATCATAAAAAGAACTATTTAGAGCAACTTAAGCAAGATTAATATCGTTTCACTCATTTTGGCAAAAAATCTTTAAACTTCTTTAAGTTGGCGAATTTTTGCAGAAATTCTCTAAATCGAATTGAACTTCCCTGAATTAATTCCGAATTTTAACTAACCGAAGTCTAAAGCGAAGTCGAAGTTTAGAACCTTGGTCTGTGATAGCTAGATCTAGCACAGAGACAGAGTTTCAGTCTATGGCCCATGGAGTGTGTGAGCTCTTCTGGATGAAGACTAAGTTGGGTGAGTTGAGAATTAAAGTTCGAGAGCTAACGAGCTTATATTAAGAAAATAAAGCTGCCATTAGCATGTCCCATAACCTAGTCCAACATGATAGGACCAAGCACATAGAGGTTGACAGACACTTCATCAAGGAGAAGTTGAGGAGTGGCCAGATTTGAACACCTTGTGTCAAGATAGGAGAGCAAGTTGCAGATGTTATGACTAAGGGTGTTAGTACGAGTTGTCTCCAAAATATGTTAATCAATGTAGCACGATAGACATCTTTGCACTAACTTGAGGGGGAGTGTTAGTACTATCTCTATTTTTTCTTATTTCATTGTAACTTAGGGTGTTAGGGGTATTTCTGTATTTCTTTGTCTTTCACTTCATTAATATATATAAATCATGCTCCATATAATACATGATGTCCCCCTTCTCCATTCTTCTCTTCTATTTTCCTAATCTTTTCTACTTTTTCACTTTACCGATTTAATTAAACCCTATATATGTGAAGTTTAGAACAGTTTTTCGCCTAGTTCCACTAGGTAGGGCTGGGAGCTGGCTGTCTCCCATCCCTAAGCTATTTTAAGATTTGGTGAAGTCTGCAAATTTTAAAGACGGCATATGAAGATGTCCATGAAGAGCGATAGCTAAGTTCACGAAGACTAGAAGAATGCTTTGGGCAGAATATACTTCATGGAAAGTAATCTATGTCTGGAGAGAAACCAATAGAGCAGTTGATGTTTTTGCTAAATATTGTAACTTCACTATTGAAGTCCACTTTTTTCTTCTGAGAAACCAGAACCTTGAGGTTTCTGATTTCTTCCCAGGTTATGTACCAGAACAAGCAAAAGAGAGGAGCAGAGAAAGTTCAAAAGGGTATTTAAGTTTCTTTGATTAGTTTCTACCTCTTTTCCCTTTTTCCCAGAATGGCCTAAATAACAAGGTAAACCCAATTTCAGGTCCAATCAGAATGGTTTTCTACAGTGTTACCTATTCTCATGAATCTCACACCTTTTCTGGCTTATCTGGTCAATCTTACAAACTTTGGTGGAAATTGTGTTTCAACCTCTTTCACCTAAAAGTTACCATTTGGATAGCTTGGCAATCTTAAGTTGCTGAGGTTCACATACCAGGAACCGTAATGTATTTTGGAGCAGGATTATGACGTGTCCAGTTGGGCTGAGGACATTTTGGCTCAATACTACAATGTGAAGACTCATGCATTGTAGGTTGGTTCTAATTGGAGGATTGTGGATCATATGACAACAGGAGCTAGTCAGTAAGTCAACCAAATGCTAAGCGATCGTCTGGAACTTGTGTGTCATAAGTAGTGGTTGCAGTGGTAGTTCTAGAAGTTCCTTAGATCCATTCTCTGCAATTTGGGAATAAAATTTATCCACTCCCCTTGTCGAAGGCCAGCGGTACCGGTCGAAGTTTTGATTTGCTCTGTCTAGATGGGTAAAGAAAAAACTCATGTCGGACTACAATTTGGAAGATTAGTAGAAGAGAGCCCCAACTGCTTGCATCTTTTTGTAGAGGTCAAGGCTATTCTCAAATGACCAATACCCAAGTGATTTGAGTATCTGGCCTGTATCGTTGATAGAGGATAAGTGAATTAACAATTCAAATTAGTTTAGATCACAATCTAGGCAATGGGAATGCAGCAGGTTCATTCTTATTTAATTTATGATATCTTTCTAATTGCAGTTCATAATTATATTGTATTGATGTATTACCATTCTTTATAATTGGTTTAAAGTATTGCTTGATACACCTCGATATGGGGTGCATCATATCCATGTCAAGGGGCTTTGATATGATATACCCTGTAGTTTATGTATTAAGGCTTTATCAACAGAAATTAAAACGTATTGGTGTACATGGTCCTCTACTCCATGGCTGTAATCATGATGCACGTATTCAACAATCCAGACAGTCCACTTGCTGTTTGGTTGGCCCAAATTATCCAATTGGACAATCCTATCCATCTGAGCAGTAGACTCTCTCTGTGTATTTCTTGTTGCATTTATTGATAGTTCAAAACTGGGCAACGAGATCAGACTGATTTGTTACATGGTACATGTAATATGCTTTTCCTGTATGTTCCAATTTTCAGGCTGCTCAGTCTCAATCTGAACAGGCAGGCAATATATGCCAACAGTTACTGAACTGCAACAGCGGTCAGTTGCTATCTGAGCAGAGGTTGAAGGAAGCAAGCACCTTCTCTGACATGACTTCCAGTTTCATTCCAGAAACTACAACCACAGGTGGAGACACGGAACAATCTATTCCGGTCATGTATACACAGAAGGCACCTTCTTTCCTGGACAACTCTTCCCACGTTGAAGAAGACCCCCGGAAATCTGCAGCTGCCGCTGTGGCTGCAAAGCTCGCAGCTTCGACTTCCTCAGCCCAGATGCTCACATATGTCCTCTCCTCTCTGGCGTCAGAGGGCATCATTGGCAACCCATTAAACGAGTCTTCTGGTGAGTATCATTCAGAGAAGAGGCCTAAACTTGAGAATGGTCCGTCTTCTTACATTTCACCACATCAGCCACCACCACCTCCTTTTCCACATCCCGAATCGCTTCAACACAAGGTCACAGCCACTTCTCAACAATTGGCGCCACATCAGCCATCTCCTCCATCATCATCGCCAATGTCACATCCGGGTCCCACAATGCGGCAGCCACCACCACTGCCACTACCACCAGTGCCGCTACCACCGCCAGCCCACTTCATGCAGACAGCTGGATCTATGACAAGTGTACCATACAGCTATGGTTCGGTCCCACAACGGCCACCACCTTTGCCTGGTTATCCGATGGTCGGTGCCCCACTTACAGGCATGCCTCCCTACCCAGCTCCTCCAAATCCTTATCAAAATTTTCAGGGATCGGAAGGTGGCTTCTACAGCCAACCACCCCTGTCAGCAACGCCACCGATTTCCCGGCAGTAGATTTCTGGTTTTTCAGGGGTGCTTGGAGGAAGAAAATTTTGCTGGATGACTTGAGGTTGAACATTGTTCGGCCGATGAATGTTCTTATCGCCAGTGCACTCGACTCATTGTGGGCAATTGGATTCTGGGATTTCCTATAACATTAATACATAGTTGTATAATAGTTAAAATATTCAACGGGTTTTCAATTCTAATTTGTCTGCACTCTGCGGAAGTTCTCTTTGCTTTGCTAATTAAGACAAAACAAACAACCTTTCCATACACTACAGGCGGACATGATCAGATGATGGTTGGGTGAGGTCCACCATCTGCTGCCCGTTGGATTTGTGAGTAGTGGCCCCATACCTGATCCCTAGTGGATTTGTGGTGAGATGGTTGTGTTGCTGGAGTAACCTAAGGCTCGGTGTCACTGATCACTGGACTATACATTCTTTCCATTCTCAAAGCAAAATCTGAGATTACTGCACTTGCAATGATATGTTTACTCACATTTCTTTCGTAAGGATCTTGGAAGTTTCCATTTGAAGAAAGTCCTGTGGGGTACATCCAAAGAATGGGCGGTGGCCCACCTGGGAATTCAGTTTGGTTGAAACTGATCTGATTGGACGACCATAACCATTTTTGATCTTTTGCAATGTTTTGGACCAACGTAAAAAATCTGTCATATTTTTCGTATAGCCCCCCAAAAGAATGTGACTGATCGGATGGTTATGGTCATTTGATATGGTTTAGGAGATCGATCTCATACTTAAGGACCCAACAGAATGGTAGGTCCAACCTTTCTGTGACGAGACAAGTGGTCATAAGGTAGACCGTCCATTTATTTAACTGACGGTGAATATGTCAACACTGGAGTTGTGCATCATTGAAAAAAAGTCTGATTTGGTATCACACGAAGCAACATATTAGACGGTAAAGCAGGCTTCAACACCGTAGATTAGTGGATCGCGGGTCCTACTAATGAGAGAGGCTCCAGAGTCTGATTTTACCCCTATGGCCACTGCTCTATAAGAAGAAGATAAATCCAGTCTTATTTTCTTTTAACCATCAGAAACGAAGTTTTTGAAAAAGGAACGGGTTTTCTGGAGCCACAGTCCAGAACTCTTCTCAGAAGTTGCGGGGTTTTCTTATGCATGGTAACTGAGGTAGCTGGCCCAAAGAGGCCCACTCCTATATTCGAAATTTTCTAGAACACACTTTGATTTAAAAATACTAATTTTTATTCAAATATTTATCTTACACACATTTGATCATAATATCAGGGAATGTGATTGGACGGATCAATGTACCTTTTAGACATGGGGATCATTCTTCTTACACCATACGTGTATTTTTTGGAGGGAGACGCAAGACATTTTAGGGTGTGTTTGGTAGCGCATCTTCGACATGTATCTTGGGCGATAACAGGTGTTTGGGTCCCTTGAAGGTGCACGCCTTTGGGGACGAAATGCATTTCGAAGACATGCAAAATCGCCCCTTCTGAGGTTCAATCCCCCTCCCCCCTAAACCTTCAAGACACGCATCTTCAAGGTTGACCCTATAAAAATAGTGTTCAATAAAAATTAAAAAAAAATTTGGCATAACCCCCTATGTTATCTTTGAAATTTGATGCACCCCCACAATTGGAAAATAACTCACTTACCCTCCATGACTCACTCGACTATCATTTGACCACTGTTGACCTCAGTTGCTAGCAAATATTTTGATTAAATGACGAAAAGGTCATTTTCTTCAACCTTGGATCATAACATGCGAAGGTTTTTGCCAAAACCCTAATCGTAAATTGACACCCTTGTGCTGGTTGGCCAATCATAAGATTCCGGTGGGTTGGTCTCCGATGATGGGTGGCACTACGACGAGCCTTACATTGCCAGTAAGTGGCCAGAATCACAAGATCTAACGGTTAGTTTTTGTTTTTATTATTTTAAAAAATTGGTGATTAACTTTACATTTAGCGATTAGATCTTTGCTACAACTCGGGCGGGTTGGGTCGGGTGTGTGTGGGGTCAATGACCATCGTACATCTCGGGTGTGTGTGGGGTCATTTACAACCAAGCGAGTGTCCGAAGGACCTGTGTGTATTCGTATGTACGCACCACCAAGGCAAGGGCCTCTAAGACGCGCGCCCTAACAAACACGTACACCCTTAGTGTTGAGGACACCTCAAGTCAGGTCCCCTTCGAATAGACCAAAAGGACGATCTACCAGGTTTAAATTTACAAGGAAGAGTCGGGAACTTATATGACCCTGCATAGGACCCCTCCCCAAAATGCCGCGTGGCACATTTGTTGGGCCCGGAAAGGATACCATCTTCCGGACGAGCTACTAGAAAAGAATATGGTACAACTTTTTCTTTCTGAATCAAATGGTTATAGTCATATCAATCAACTCAGTTTTAGTGTTAGTGGTGTCCCGTGTGTGGCCTACTTCCGTAGCAGAGTACAACTTTGCTGACCAGCGCCAGTCAGCAACATTACTGACCGACCATAATATGAGCCACGTGACACACTCTTAGAGGATGCTGACCGTATGAATATTTGACCAAACCCTACGTGGACCTACAAACCAAAAATCAGCCTGATTAATGATTTCAAAACTTTGGATCTTTGTACCCAAAAAATTATTAAGAATGCTCCCCTGAAAAATGAGTATGGTCAGAAGTCTCTAAGAATATGCAACTTTGCCTATATTGTGGTCGGTGAGAACTTTGCTGAGTGACACGGGTCAGCAAAGTTCCAACTCTCCATAGCATGAGTCGCATGTGCAGCTATAAGACAGTGGACCGTCCTTGTCAGATTTGGAGGGTGGAGGGGAAAATAGAAACGTGCAATCACGTGGAGAGAGAGAGAGTAGGAGTAGCGTAGCAGAGCTGCAGAAGTGGTAGTGGATATTTTAAGCAGGAAACATGGAAGAAAGCCCTTTATAATGGAGAAATCCAATCAATCAAATCTTTGCCTGGCTTTGTTTTCTATTGTCTTTCTTTCTGGTTTCTAGCTTGTACTTTGTAGCATGGTTTTAAAAACGGCCGTTTAAACGGTAACGCCCCAAGTCCATTTCCGTTAAAATCGTTTAAACGGCTTAGATTCCAAGAATCCAACGGTAGTTTTGCTTTGGCAAAAATGAATGCCACTTCAGCATTGTCAATCACCGTTGGATTCTCAGGATCCACAGATGAAATTTTCGGTGAAAATTTATCAAAAATTCTCCGTCATCAGCATTCCGCCCAGCTGGGTAAGCGGAAACTTGGGAGGGCAGCATAAGTAGTTACCTCATTCTCAGGCTCAAGCTTACTTCATTCCAACTCTCTCTTTTTCTTTCTATTCCCTCCTTTGATTAACCATCCCCCCTCTACTTATTCTCCCAAGGTCCACGGATCGCGACCCACTACGGGAACAACTTTGAATGATACATGTATATAAAAATTCACATTTATCCATAGCTCATGTATGCGATTATACCTCGTCAAATGCAACGCTAACACGCTCCCTCAATAGAAATACATTTTGCTGAAGACTTGAACCTGCGACCTCCAAGTTTTTAAGGTTCTCATACCATGTTAAATAACCATGTACCCTATGAGATTAACTTGTTGAAAAAAGGTGAAACAACTATGTATGCCAATAAGTTATCGGTCCAATACAATTCGTACACGGGAACACACCGTCCCCTAACAACATGTCTTGTCTAGAACTACATATGATCATCATAGCAAGAGGATCGAGCTCAAGCGGTTTTGATTCATAGACGTCACAATGTAAGGTACTTAGTGTATTAGTAAGTAATTCATATATATGTACTAATGCACGTGGTGATGAAACGATCACGTGTACATGACGTGTCAATGTACGTCACTACTTGCAAGACCACGTGCTTATGTATTTGGGCATGTGCGTCCTTGCTGACGTGCCAGACAGTTAGTGGAATTGTTTCACAGTCCCATTGTCTAGTCATGACTAACAAATATCCAACACAACAGCCATCATAGCTCTTTGACTAAGGAAATTTGTCTACTGAAAGTTCCCACACTCTTGGGATTGTGACCAAGTTGAAGGGTAATTTAGAGACAAAAGTAACTTAGGACCGAGCGAAACCCTAATTAGAGACACATGAGTCCCCATCCTGGGTGCAAATGGGCCAGCCCATGAGAGGTTTCAGGCAGGGCGTTAGGCTCACTCGTATTCAAAAGCCAGGCTCAGGCAGGCCTGGCCCATTTGCACAACACTCATTGGATGTTAGAAGCACCTGATTGAGCCACGTGTTGACTTCCTAAGCATCCTCGTATAGCTAAAACAATGGGTGAGACAAAAGTACATTCAGCTAATAAAACCAATACAAAAAAAAGGAAAACTCTATAATATGGAAAATGTCGGTGTCCTCCTTATGATACACACCACAGATTGTCCTAGAGAGTCGTGTAGTGTGACGCGAGGACCATCCAACGGTGTGGACCTCAAGATAAAAAGTAAAAGCAGGCAACGGAGGCAAACGTCAGCCGTTAACCAAAAGACGGCAATGACTCAGAAAAACTGCCATGCCGTGCGAAGGGAATATTATCGAGATGCTTTGCTGTATCATAAGGAAGACAACCTTCCTATGACACCGTTGGATTGCCATGTGATTCACATCGAACGCATCTCCAGGAACATCGACGGTTCAAACTCCGGAAGGACGTCCACCTCAGAATGAAAGTATCACTCTCAATTAAGGATTACTTTATTACCGATTGTATCCTCATATATTTAAAGTGGTGTATGCGTCAGAAATGATGAGGGAGAGGGAGAGGGAGAGGGAGGGGAGGGGAGGGGAGGCTTAAGCATGCCCAACAAGGTCAGAGGGGACCGAGAGAGAGACAGACAGACACTCTGAACTAGAAAATATGTTTGGTGTGGGACCCACTCATAAACCACCAATGCTTCTTTCTCCTCTTCTCTCGCCGGTACCCTCCGCATCCGTGGCGCCGCCCACCTAGCGTGTTCCGGTCAGTAGTCTGTCTGCCAAAATTACGGGAATGCCACTTCCTTGTGGTGGATGTTTTCTTTAACTTTTGTGCTTTGGACGGACAGAAAAAGAGATGTGATGGAAGTTGGGCACTGATGCCATAGTTCACTGTAGTATGTTAATATAATACTGCCTAGTATGAAGCGGGTTGGAATTGGAAATAAATAATGATGTGATAACTTTTTTACGTTATGACATCATGATTACCTTATCCAATGGATGTCAAATGACCCGAATTATGGGACGATAGGACCCACAATTTGGGCACTAATTCTACATATAGAATCATAGATCACTAAATCTGCCCCCCCACATGTCGATGGACCATGATGCCCTTCGTTCGTGAGTCGTGAAAACTGAAAAGAAGTTGACAAGAGGGTTATTTTGTCATTTAAATTAACTAAACAACAAAATGCCCAACGAACATGCCGAGTAAAACTTGCCTGACCACCTATAATATAAGCCACGCGGTACACTCTTTAAAGGACGCTGACTGCATGGATGTTTGGCCAATCCCTATGTGGACCTACAAACCAAAACTCAGCCTGATTAGTGATTTCAAACCTTTGGATCTTTGTACCCAAATAATGGTAAATAATGCTCAAAATTCTACGTACGGTTATAATTAACCCATGAAAATGACTTCAACTAACGCTTAGGAGTAAGACTTTGATGACAGGCCCTGTCATCAAGGTCGATGACCGGGTGCAGGAGCCACGTGGCATACTCTTAGAGGACTATGACCGTATGGATGTTTTTCCAATCCCTATATGGACCTACAAACAAAAAATCAGCTTGATTTGTGATTTTCAAACCTTTGGATCTTTGTACCTCAAATAATGGTCAATAATGCTAAAATTTCCCACAGTTAAAATCAAACCATGAAAACAATTCCAATCCAACGCCTAGAAATCACTAATCGGGCTGATTTTTGGTCTGTAGGTCCACCTAATGATCGGCCAAACTTCCATACGGTCAGAGTCCTCTAAGAGTGTTCCACGCGGCTCATATTGTGCCCTGTCATCGGCTTTGATGACAGGACCCTGTCATCAAAGTTCTCCTGTCATCAAAGTTTTATTCAACGCTTAGAAATCACTGATCAGGTTGATTTTTAGTTTATCGGTCCACCTAGGGATTGGCCTAACAACTATACGGTCAGTGTCCTATAAGAAATTGCCAAGTCGATTATATTGTGGATGGTCAGGTAGTTACTTGACCAGCGTGATCAGGTCAGATTTACTCGAACATGCCAGAGTAAGACTTGCCTGACCACCCTTGGTCAAGTAGCTACCTGACCACCCCACAATATAAGCCACTTAGCAATTTGCAATTTATTAGGGAACACTGACCGTATAGATGTTTGACCAATCCGTAATTGGACCTACAAACCAAAAATCAGCCTGATTAGTGATTTCAAATCTTTAGATCTTTGTACCAAAATAAATGCTCAAATTCCTACTGTTAAAATCAACCAACGAAAATGCCTTCAACTAACGCTTAGAAATCACTGATCAGGTTGGTTTTAGGTTTGTAAGTCTACCTATGGATTTGCCAAACATCCATACAGTCAGTGTCCTCTGGACACTAATAAGCTGTCACGTGGCTTATATTGTGGGTGGTCAGGCAAGTCTTACTCAACATGCCTAATCAACCTACCATTTTTTTACAGTTATCAAGCGCACGGCGCACGCAACCCTATCCTCCTAACTGAGCTTTTCGCGGCTTCATGTTCCCACGTGCCAAATTCATCCCAGCATCAATTTTTTTTTTTATATATATATTTTTTGTAATCTACATTCCCTGCATCATTATAACACCCTAACTGCCACTACAACTTCCAAAATTCAAACCCGTGGCACGTGTCAGCCATGTATTCCCAGCCTATTACCCTTCCTCTATTACAATGTTCCCACGCGCGCGCAAACAAAAAAAAAAAAAAAGAGCGGGTGATTAGTGGGTAAAAAACTCTCGCTCTCCATTCCACTCTAGAAACGTGCTAGGGTTAATACCAACGGATAGTCCATTCCAAGGTTTAAAGGGGACCGTTATACGGTATAACAGACTGGGGGCGTTACCGTTTTTTCCGTTCTACACGCTCAGGGGAGAAAATGGGAAAATAACTGAAATAACGGAAAAAATGGTGCTGAAATTCAAATTTTGAAATTTAGAATTTGAATTTCAAAAACAGAAATAACGGAAAAAACAAAAAATGTCATTTTTTCACAAATTTTTTCAGAAAATAATGTTTGTTTGTTTCACAAATTTTTTCAAAAATTAATGGTCGTTATTTTTGTTATAACGAAAAAATATCAGAAAATAATGGCCATTTTTTAAACCGTGGTCCATTTTAAAGGTCTAAAGTGGAGTAGGTGTAGGGCCGTCTCTACCATAAGGCCAATAAGGCAGTCGCCTGATAGAAGGCCCTCAGCCTATGTGAGAGAAGGCCCAGCCCACTAACTACATGAAAGTTTAACCCACCCCTTGTTGAATATACAAACCAAAAATTAACTTGATTGGTTATCTCTAGCCACAGATTTTAGTACTTTTTAGGATTGATTCTAGCCATTGGATTCATGCATATTTTTTTGGTAATAAATCCAATGGTTAGAAATCATCAATCAAGCTGATTTTTAATGTTTATTGACCAATAGGTGGGCTGAACATCCGGGCAATCATTAAGCTCAAAAAAAGATCTATGTAGGGCCATGCGAACCCTTTGCATCTAATTTTTTCTATAGCTCTTGATTATCATGAATAGTTGTTAAATAAGTTTTTTCTACTATATAGAGAGTTCAACTTTTTAATTAATACCATATATATTAATATATTAAATATAAAAAATGCCTCATATGGTGTTTTTGCCTTAGGCCTCAACTTTCATCGAGATGGCCCTAAAGTGGAGATGTACTTTTGGAGGGCTATGTAATTAACAGAGTAAAACTTCTATCACACGAAATTGTAAATCACACAATCACAAGCCAATGAGTTCTCGGCACGTATACAAGTGCTTTTGCAACGTACCCATGTGCTTTTGGTTTTTAGGTGCACGTGCCGAGAACTCATTGGCTGTGTTTGTGTGATTTGCAATCCGATTGTGACAGAAGTCTTACTCTAATTAACATTTGCCAATTAAACTAAAAGAAAAATTCCATAAGATGGCAATAAGATGATGATGAGCCGGCCGTTCTAAAAGCTACAATGTCATCTGAATACGTCTTGTTGATCAAGAACCATCCTTTATTCAACCCTAGAAAATGTATCAAATTGAACTAAGTAACTTAATTAGAACTCTCGAGCTCGGCATCCAAGGTTGAGGCTCGAATTTCATACACGCTCACCAACCGTAGTATGAAGTTGGATAAGATACAAAATCCGATTTTTATAGACATCTTTATAACAAAATAGGACGGTTGTCTCCCCCTCTTATCCGGCTTCATAAAGGATGGCCGAGATCTTATCACACTAACTGGACGGTGTATCTCAGCCACTCACACCCAATTTTGACAAAAGCTTTGTTGATGAGTGCCGTGGGCACGGGTCACCTACTATTTACCTGCATATAATGAATGAAATGGGTTGGATTTACATATAGCCCATGGGTCAGGCTCTTGAGGCCCACTTTTTATGTCTCGAGAGGGGTGTTACCGTTAAAACGGATTAAAATGGCCAGGGGCAAAAATAGAAAAAAAAAATAGATTTTAATGATTTTAACGGAAAAAAGTGGTGCCGAAATTCAAAATTCAAAATTTGAAATTTAAAAATTGAAAAAAAAATAAAAATAGAATTTAACAGAAATTTAATGGTTTTCTTATACCCCTCTTATCTTATATGGCTTCAATAATAAGTGGCTGAGATCCACTATGCTTCGATGGCTGAGATTAACTCCCACCCGATTTTGACAAACACTTAGTCGGAAAGTGCCGCGGGCACGGGCCACCCACGCATATATCAAGACAACTCAGTTGTATTCTCTTATCTTATCCATCCATCTAATGTGGACGGTTAGATAAAGAGTGGTTGAGATCAAATCCATCGATCTAAAGTGGACGGTTAGATTTCAGCCACTCAATCCGCCTCATTTGACCTCAATTTATTCAAAATTTAAATTTCAACACCGTTATTTTTTGTTATTTATGTTATTTTCCTATTTCTCCCTCTGTGTATTACAATCCGTTATAACAGCCGTTATAATGGAAAAAAATGGTAACGCTCCAGTCCGTTATACGTTTGAGTGCCAAAGGCACCCAATTTTTGCAAACGCTATTGTTGGAGAGTGCCTTGGGCATGGGCCATTTACTATTCTATATAACAAAACACATTGGTTGTATCCCTACTTATAGCTCTTATATGCATTAACAAAGAAGGGCCGAGATCTAATCCTCTCCCAAATAGACGGTGGATTTCCCCCACTCACCTGATTTTGACAAATTCTTTGTGGATGAGTGCCGATGGCACAGGGCACCCACTATCTTTATAACAAGTGATAGTGGTTGTCTCCCCACTTATATCGCCTCTTATAGGCTTCAATATAAAAAGGGCTGAAATCTTATCCCCCAATTAAACGATGGATCTCATCCACTCACACCCGATTTTGACAAACGTTTTGTCCAGAGTACCGTGGGAACAGGCCACCCACTAGTTTATGTACAATATCCAGGGTCATTCAGTCTAGGCTTCCTCACAGAATTGTAGTTCTTCCCAACAGAGCCAGAGCCAGAGCCAGAGCCAGAATCGTATGCCAAAAATGCCCTCTACTCAACTTAGATATAAGAGAGATGCTACATATTTACATGGGTATTTCAGTAAAAAACACAAAACAAAACTTAAGAAAGTACGTCTTGTAATCAAGGTCAGATGTGCATAGGAAATGATATCTAAGGTCCAAGGTCCAAGGTCCTGGACTCGAACCTTCTAGATCTCTCACTCTCTTACGGTCTCACCGTAAAACAGCAGAAAAAGATCCCGACAAGAAAAATCCAATAATATCGTTTTCTTTTTCTTCCCCCTCATGTCTCAAGTTCTCAACCGTTACTCTCCTTTATGCACAGCTATGGCAAAAAGAAAAAAAGGAGGCTCGTATACGGACGTCCACTGCACCAATATTTTTCCTAAAATATATATAGATAAAAACATTTTCAGTTTCCAAAATTAGATATTTTAGTATTTTGGCCCATGGTTTTAAGAAAGACCGTTTAAACGGTAATGCCCCAAGCCCATTTCGTTAAATCCCGTTTTGAAGCTTTGAATTTAACAGCCGTTAAAATCGTTTTAACAACTGTTAAATTCTGAAAAATTTTGCGGAAAAAAAAAACGTCCGTTAAATCTATTAAAATCCGTTATCTTTCTGTTAAATTTCATTTTTTTCTTATTTGAAATTTTGAATTTCTTTTTTTCTGTTAAATTCCATTTTTTTTTACCCCTGTCATTTTTTTCCCGTTTTAACTGTAACGCCCCCAGTCCATTACTTTAAAACCCGTTTTGAAGCTTTGAATTTAACAGCCATTAAAATTGTTTTAACAACTGTTAAATTTTGTGGAAAAATAATGGCTGTTAAATCTGTGAAAATCCGTTATTTCTCCATCAAATTCTGTTTTTTACATTTATGAAATTTTCGATTTCAAATTTGAATTTCAGCGCCTTTTTTTGCATTAAAATCCTTTGTTTTTTCCATTTTTCTTTTGGTCGTTTTTTTCCGTTTTAACGATAACGCCCCCAGTCCGTTATACCGTTTAAACGGCCTTCTTTAAACTTTGTTTTGGCTGATTCGACACGGATAAACATAAGAACTCTCACTCTCACCCATCTTTTTAGATGCCCAATTTTATGATATTTTAAAGGAATTTTTTTGATCAATAGATAATCTATCTAGTGAAAAGACAAATTTACCCTCTTTAAATGCAATATTGGCCATTGTTTTATATCAATTTTTTTTAAACAAGTGCAAATTTGTCTCTACATTTGGAATTGATATGCCCCCAGTCACTCATGGTTTGAAATCATGGGATCGGAGGCCGGATTGGTGCGCTCGATCCACAACGGGATCGGCGCATCTCGCCCGAGACAAAGTGAGTCTTCTTTGGGAAACAGTGATTCCGCGGCGAGACAATCCCTTTTTGGATTGGATTGGTGGCTCCGATCCCAGTCAGGATCGTCCGATCCAGAACGAGATCAGCTGAGACTTCGAACCATGCAGTCACTTCCTTGTTTTTAATAATTCAATAAAAAATTAAAATTAAATTACAATTTTTTTTCCTAATTGTTTTTAAGGTAAACGCTCCACTTTTTTATGATTATATCACCAAAAAGAAAATTTAAAAGTGACGGATCACCTAGAAAAGGATAGAAGAAAAAAAAAATAGTGAGATCTCTGTTAATTTATCTAGCCCACGCACAAGAGGTTGGACCCACCATTGGATGTTGACATGATCCTATCCATCTGATTTAGTTTCATTCTTTCCAGGGATTTAAGTGGGACCCATTTGATGGTAAGTACAATCACTTTCATCTTTGCTAGGGTCTGTTCTTTGATGCAGCTTTCTGTATCAAAATTTTGATGCAGAAGTCCCTCAAATTGCAACGTAATAGACTCGTACGGGCCCACTACTTGAATGTCTGGCCCACACTATGATAGACCTACACACCAAAAATCAGCGTGATTTGGTGATTTCTAATCTTAGGATTTGAGCACTTTTCATCATGGGCTTTATGAACAGGCCCATGAGTTGGTTCCCAGCCCATGATGAAAAAGTGCTCAAAGCCAATGGCTAGGAATCATTAATCACACTAATTTTTGGTGTGTGGGTACACCAAGATGTGGGCCAAACATTCATGGAGGCAGTGGGCCCGAAAGAGCCTACTACGTGGCAAAATTTTGATACAGAAGTCGGTATCATAGATTTTTCCCTTTGCTAGGTGTGCTAGTAATAATTTAACTTCCTTAAAAATCTAGTCTTCCACAAGAAACATATTGGGGTTTGGGAATCGCTGATGAATAAAATTTCTAGATTAAAACAAAATTTTTCTGGAAACTGTTTTCTTAGAAATAAAATTTCAGTGCAAATGGTTATTCTAGCTAGTCCATTTTCCCTAGGGGTGTCAATTTGTACCTCTGGAAGGTTGGAACCGAGACCAATTATCCCTTTTTCTAGACTAGCTATTTTAGATCGAGAACCGATTAGACCGGAAAACGATAGGAACCGAAAGGTTCCGAATCTTAACGCACTAGTATTCGGACTAAACCCGGCACTGATAGGACCGGATAGTAGAATGCTTATATATCAATTATTTTTTCTAAGCATGTATAAAAATTATAACCGATTCCTACTGGTTCTAGTTCTACTAATTTGAGAACTGGAACTGATATGAACCAGAACGACCTATGTAATGAGTTCTGGTTCTTGGACTTCTGGTTGTTCCAAGCATGGTTTTAAAAAACAGCCATTTTAGTTATTACGGATTCAGACCTCCCCCGTTATGTTATGTACCGTTAAAATGTTAAAAAAATAACAGCTGTTATTTTCCGTTATTTTTCCATTATAACAAAAATAAGACCGTTATTTTGTGAAAAAACTCGACCGTTAATTCCTATGTAACGAGATCTGTCTCGGACTTTTGGTTGTTCCAATCATGGTTTAAAAAATGGCCGTTTTAAAACGGATTTGGACCTCCCCTATTATGTTATGTATCGTTAAAACGCTAAAAAAATAACAGCTGCTATTTTCTGTTAATTTTCCATTATAACAAAAATAAGACCGTAATTTAATGGAAAATTTTGTGAAAAAAGTGACTGTTAATTCCTATGTGACAAGATCTGGTTCTCGGACTTTTGGTTGTTCCAAGCATAGTTTAAAAAACGGCCATTATAAAATGGATTCGGACCTCCTCCGTTACGTTATGTACTGTTAAAACGTTAAAACAATAATGGCCATTATTATCTGTTATAACAAAAATAACAACCGTTATTTTCTGAAGAAAATTTTTTTGAAAAAAAGCAACCGTTATTTTTCGTTTTTGAAAAGTTGAAATTCAAAATTAGAATTTCAGTGCCATTTTTCCTTTATTTTCCATTTTTGCCCCTGAGCGTTACAATTCGTTGTAACAGAAAAAAACGGTAAGGCCCCAGTCCGTTATACCGTTATAAGGGCCCCCTTTTGAAACTTTGAAACGTGGTACGAACGTGATGAGAGAATATGTTCTTTTTTTGGAAAAGCAAAACAATAAAACGGGCTGGTAAGACCGTGGTAAAAAATAGCAAAGTTTTTCATTTTTCTAGATCAACACATTTTGAGATACAAATTCTTTTTTTCTAGAAAACTTTCCTTGGCCATATGGGTTAGAAGAAAAAAGTCAAAAACTATAAATCCTTTTTAAATTTATTTTTAAAGTAACAGTTAGGCAGGCTGCAGGCTAACATGCGCGTGGAGGGTTCACGTTTGTCTTTCTTTTTTTGGGTAGTACTACTGAGGGACATGGCTACAGAGTCACACTTCATTCTTTTTTCATGTGGAGCCGACAAGAAGGACGGAGACAGCCGTCTATTAACAAACAGCCCCTCCTGAAAAAGCCTGTCTTATGTCCCAACGCCTGAAAGTAAAATTTTTATTTACAAAACCACCCCACTCTTTCCCCTGCATGCCCTGACGACCGCAACAAACAAAACCCCCCTCGATTCCGAAAATACCCTTCATAACAACAACCGATATGAAAATATTCCCTGCACACTCCCTAACTTGGACTTCCTTCTCTTCTTCTCTATAAATATCCACTCCTCGATCACTTCCTCACCCCAACACCACTCTCTCTTTTTTCTGCCTTGTTTTTGTTTCAGTTCTCCTAAATATCGTCCGTTACGATGCATTACCAAACCGATTCATGGGGCTCTTACGTGCCGACGAGGAGTGTCGGAGATCCGTTGGAACGAGTGGAGAGACTCGCTTCTGAGAACGCTGTGGTCATCTTCAGCATCAGTTCTTGCTGCATGTGTCACGCCATTAAGAGGCTCTTCTGTGGAATGGGTGTTAACCCAACGGTTTACGAGCTGGATGAGGATCCAAGAGGGAAAGAAATGGAGAAAGCGTTGATGAGGCTGTTGGGTAGTTCGTCTGCTGTGCCGGTCGTGTTTATCGGTGGGAAGCTCGTTGGTGCCATGGACCGTGTTATGGCTTCTCATATTAATGGAACTCTGGTTCCGCTACTGAAGGAGGCTGGAGCTCTCTGGCTCTGATTTTAGATACCCAGAAGCAGAAAAGTTAAAAATTAAACAGAAAGGAAAGAATGGAGGAGGTGGGATTTGTTTCGCTCCTCCATTTTGGATACACTAATGTGTTTTTTTTTTCTTGCTCTTTTTAGGTTTTTTTTTTTTATCATTTGGGTTCTGCTTTTTCTTCTTTGTTTCTTTAATGGGTGTTGCAGAGAGAAATGTAATTGCTCACTCCCCTGTATAGAAAGAAAGAGAAAGGAAAAAAAAAAAAAAATGGTTGGGTTTCTTCAATCTTCTTCTCTGTGGATGTTTCGGTTTGGATTTTTTCCATCTTTCGTGCTCTGTGAGAGGGAGAAAGATGAGAGAGCGCAGCTTAAGACCCTGTCATCTCAGGTATAAATTAGAATTACTGGATATAGAGGGTTAAAACTCTGCTTATTTTGTGCCGGAAAACTCGCCGGGATTATTCCCGGAGAGACGTCCATGTGGAGTGTTTTCAAGTATACGAAAAGAATTCTCCAGCGTTGAGGGTCTCTTGAAAATGCACCACGTGGCGCATTCTTTAGGGGCCACACTTACCATGAATATTTGGCCCACCCCTAGTTGAACCTGCTCATAAAAAAATTCATTCTGATTGGTGATCTCTAACCATTCGATTTGAGTATCCAAAAATAAATAAAAAAAATCAACGGCTAGAGGTCACCAATGAGACCCTCATATGTCGGCGGGCCCAAAGAATGCCACATGGCGCATTTTCAAAGAGATTCGCGACGCTGGAACGAGAAGTAGCAGGAAAAAAATTTCCATGTGGTGGCCGTACAATGTGGGCCCGACCATAACGGATATAGCCTCACCGTCCAAAAATGCGCCAAGTATTACGCACTATGATGACATGGCAGGCCCTCTCTGCAGCGTACAACCACGCATGGTGTACTAATCTGCCACGTAGGAAAGCTAATTAGTCGGTGGAATTCCTGGCCGGGGAAGGTACGGCGCGCCTTCTTTGCTCGCGTGAGATTCTCTCCGTCGTATTATCGTTTACGTCACCAAAAATCTTGACATGGCTGCACGATACCGTTATGCCACGTTGCAAACTCTCAACAGGACAATATGTTATTAACCAATAGGGTCCAACCACGTGCATAACGGACACAGCGTAGCAAGAAGGGTCTGTTGCAGCCGCCCACGCCACGTCCAAGAGTGTACGGATCTTAGTCTTACTACGCGTGTCAACACATCAGCAGGCTTTTTGAGTGGGGAGTGGGTGGGTCCGAGACAGCGGCAAGAAGAGAACATCTTGCTTTTCTTTTACCCTTTTTAGGGAGAAAAAAAATGTACACAAACTTTATATAAAAATAGCGAAGACTAAGAAAAGGAAAGAGAGATTTTTCTCTGTTTCCCGGTTTCTGGTTTTATGATTGGGGCGTAATTCGATTTGATAGTGGAGAGGAGCAGAGTACGTACGCCCTATGTCCATATTGTAGAGCAGGGAGTTTTCAGTTCCACCCCCGTCTGGCCGTCTGATGTATAGACTGTTTTGTGTACCATTTGATTGATGACATAAAAACTGAGCATAGATAAGAGTTTCGCTAGGTCAACTTTTGAGAAGGCTAGCGATGTCAGAATTGAATATTTTTTTTTGTGATTGTGATCAACATGATCTCCACGTGGACTCCACCACCGGTTGTAAGAAGTAGATGTGGGCTCCACCAGCGGTTGTAACAATGAATCATGTTGTTGACCCCCCATATAGTTGGGATAATGTGTAGATAATGATGATAATAACTTACATATTCATATAAGAAAATGTTGCATTATATCCATATGTTCAGACCATTGGATGGTCTGTGATGGCCGTCGTCCCTAGGTCTGGACCGCTGATGATCCTTGGAATTCACACTACACAAATCTCAAAGACCATCCAACAGTCTCGACCTGGGAATGACGATACTAAAAAAAGTAGTGATTGGATCGCTGGCGAACCAGCTAGTAGCTTGTGGGATCTGATCCGGCCATATGGTGAATGGAAAGTGTGTTACTAAGGGCTTGTTTGATTGTCAATTTTCTCGTGCGAAAATCGCATTTTCTCAGGAAAATATAATTTTCCATTGTTTGATGGCCATTTTCAAATGGAAATTTTTTTCCGATAAAACACGATTTTTCTATCCAAGCCTGGAATTCATTTCCATTCCACATAGGTGAGAATTGGTTTCCTCCAAAATCCACCCTTCTTTTCTCACGTAGTTGGAAATTGCATATATTCTTGGGTGCAATCAAACAGCCATATCAGATATATTTTCCGAGTAACATTTTTCATGAGAAAAGAAAATTTTCATGAATCAAACATGCCCCAATGAAAAAAAATAAAAATATAATTAACTCGAGCAGTCAAAATCTCAATGAGTGGCCTGCTAAAACTGCCTTATAACACTCTTTTCAGGCCCACTGACTGCGAGGATGTTTGGCCCACTTCTTGGCTCTGCACACCAAAAATCAGCTTGTTTAATGAGGTTTGGAGAAGGACTGAAGATCGATATGTGTTTCAACGAGCATATTTGCTGTCCTAGGGACTTCAAAATTTGAAGTATCTTCTTCCCAAAAATGCTACGATTCTGCACAATTTAGGGCATGCTGGTTTAAAAGGGGTCATTGTAACGGACTGGGGCGTTGCTGTTTTTTTTTTCTTTTCGTTATAGCGAATTAACATTTAGGGGCAAAAATGGAAAAATAACGGAAACAAAAAATGGATAATGACGGTGCTAAAATTCAGAATTTGAATTTCAGATTTTCAATAAAAAAAAATTCACAAATTTTCTCAGAAAATAAGGGTCGTTATTTTCAAAAAAATTTAAAAAAATGGTCGTTTTTCTTAGCACATTAAAACGGTTCATAACGGGTATAAAGTTCTGAATCCAGTAGAATGGCCGTTTTTTAAACCATGGTTTGTCCCACCTCTTGGTGGACCTACATACAGAAGATCAGCTTGATCAATAATTTCTAAAATTTATATTTTAGAATTTAAAAACAATGCTTAAATCCATTGGCCAGAATCACGCTATAAAAGTGCTCAAATTCAACAGTTAGAAATCATCAAGTAAATGTATTTTTGATGTGTAGATCCATCAGAAATTCAAATTCATACATGTTAACCAAGCATCTGAATTTCAATTCCTAAGTAATTCAACTCCTAACACTTAAAATGCTTAGGTGTTTAAATTACAAGAGGAAGTTGTAACACCTGGCCGAGGTGGTCCAACGATTCGACGTGCTTTGTTCGAGCAACACATTTCCCGATGAACTTCATTCCGAAAATGGAGAGAGAGAGAGAGAGAGAGAGAGAGAGAGAAGCTGTCTATGTCGGAAAATGTTGATTCAGAAAAAGTTTTATTACATTTTCATGAAAATTTATTTCTAGAAATCTTTTTCATGAAATTTTTTTACCCGAATTGAGCTCAACTCTCCGAATCAAAAATTTTTTTTGTAGAGAAGAGAAGATGTTATACAGAAGTTCTTAAACATGGGGGATCAGGTGTGGTCCACAATGGGTCCATGTGTTACGTCATCCTCTCCTTTTTGTCGTCAGTTCCAGCCTAATAACCCTCCCCTCCCCCATGTAGCGAAATGTAGCATGTTTCACAGTTCACACACGAGAAAATGTTTCTATTTGTAGAAAAACTGAAAAAGATGGTAGTAATTGGGTCCAATTCTATCCTACCGGTTTAGACCCAATTGGAAATGGGCCCAACATCTAATTTTAATATATTGAAGGACAAAATCAACATCTAATTAAACATTTAAGATATGTATTTGACATTGGGTTTTTATTTGTCCTTCTTATAAGTAATCGGCCTGGAAGGCCCAATGTGCCTTTAGGTCCGGCCTGCAATGGCCGGGTTTGATATACATTTATAGCCCAACAGGCCTGGCCTAGACTTAATTCTAGACCCAATAACTGATTGAGTCAGATTTGGTCCTGAGTCCTGACAAACTAGGACTATTAGGCCCACTGGGCCCTTATTATATAACTAGAGACTTGGACTTACTCTACCTCTTAACACCACATGTTAATTTTTTTTTAAATTTATTATTATTATATTTTATTTTTATTTTGTTCAGAAAAGAAAAACTTTGGACTACACATTTGGGACCAGCAAAAGCAGTAGCCTCCTCTCCAAAGTCCAACACACGGTGCAATCCCACCTCGGAAGACCTAGCTTCGTCCCCCGCAGGTAAGCCGAGCATGTTCCCTGAAAAAAAAAATGTGAAAAGCTTCTCGTTTTGTCACTTCCCACGTGGAGAGGCAATTTGGTCCCAAGGTACCACGTATGAAAACCTTTTCTTCAGATTGAAGTCCATTCACTCCATTGTGTATAGAGGTTCTTCTTATACATGGTAGACGAGGAGGGCACGAAATGGGTCCATGTTACATCATCCTCTCCTTTTGTGGTCAGTTTCAGCGAAATGGAGTTCTCACAGACGAGAATGTGTTTCTATTTGTAGAGAGAGAGATAGAGGCGTGCCTCTTTCTGCTGCTATGGTGGAGCGCTGTCCTGCTGAAACTTGCCACATGGGTAGAGGAGGAGGTGGTGAACGAAACACCTCAACTGCTACATGAAAGAAAAACCTTTTTATGGATGCAAGAACCTGTGCACTTTAAAGTTGGACCTTGGGATACGTGCACCACTTCCGAGTTCCGACCTTGAAGTCGGCATTCTTGGGCGAAGTCCATGTCTCGAATAATTGCACCACACTTGATACATAAGAAAGTAAATGAATCAGAGTTGGGGAATAAGAAAAAAAAGACAAGCAAGATCAGTTTTTACGCAGTTCATTGCCGACAAGACACAACTACGTCCACTGGCAGGTGAATAGGTCGGAAATACTATAAAGTCTTGGTCTCACTTAGATGAAAGAGGTTGGAAGGCCATTGAAGTCTCTTCTAGGTGAAGAGGTCGGAAGGACTTTATAGTCTCACCAAGGTGAAAAAGTCGGGAGGATCTTGTAGTTTCGCCTACATGAAGAGGTCAGGAAGACCTTAAACTCTCGCCTGAGTGACGAGGACGGAAGGACCTTATAGTCTCACCACAGGTGAAAAAGTCGAAAGGATTGTTTCGCCTACGTGAGTAATCAGGAAGAGTTTTTCAGTGCATGATAATTCCACGATCCCAAATATTTATAAGTTATATACGTCTCCATTACAAGAGTAACACCCATCACCGACCAACTTACCAAAATCCGATGGCCGCCGACCACCACAACTGTTGAATTTAAGATTAGGATTTCAGCCAAAAACCCCCACCTGTACTTGTGATTGAAAGTCAAAGAAATGAGTAGTTTCCTCTTTTCTAAAAGATAAAAAAAATCGTTAATCGAGTTGGGTTAATAAGGCAGGAGTTCATTATCTGTGAATGGCTCGTCTAAAAAGTAAAAAGGTCTAAGTGGGAACCAAATTAGTTAGATGAATGGTAATCCAATCTAGAGTTTGTCAACAGGCTGGGATTAGATTGGGCCATGTATAACTAGGCCCAGGCCCCACCAGATACACATTCTTGCTTAAGCCAGGGTGGAGCCAGGTCAAGTCAAATTCCAATCTTCAGGCCTAATACCATCCCAAGAATCAAATAGGCAATTTTATCTAAGCCAGAGCTGTCCAATGAAACAAATCTCGCCACCAAAGCCAGCCCAAAAGCATATCAGAACGATCCAGCCCATTTACAGCCCTGTCCACTGTTCTCTATAAAGTTGCAACTCCACAGACCCGTACAAATTCAGTCAAACCTGGTCTCTATGTGAAAAACATCATAGGGCAAGCCCATTATCCGGAATTCGAAGAAGCCCATTTTCCAAATGCTTAGGAAGGGATAACTTCTGGGCCAGTAGATCCACTAAGTGCTGTATGTAGTGTATGGATCCACGAACTCGTAGCCCGCTTTTTGGATTAGCCATATCCAAAAAGTCAGCCTAACCAAACAATCGTAGCCATTTAATAAAGAATTCGTTGGAATGTTCGATCAACGGAAAAAGAATGGAAAAAGATCAATTATCCAACCATTGACTGAAGCAGCAAAAAAAATATTCCCTATCAAAAAATTGATTAGCTTAGTAGTGCCCAATCAGGATATGGGCATTCATAAATCCAATCGGGTCCGGAGTATCTTACACAATGTAGCCATAAACCCTCTTCATATCCATCATATCTGCAATTAAGAAGAAATGAATAAGCAAAACAGGAGACCACAGAACATAAATAAATATTGGTCTAAAGAGAAAATTATGCAGGGGATCCAATATGAAAGTATATTTGAACCAGATGATCTGATTATCTGAAAGAGATTGGGACAAGAATGGGGGGATAAATACTTAAAAGGAAAACCCAATCAAATTGAAGAATAAAAAAAAAACTATGATTTACCAAAAACAAAACCAGATTACTGCTCATTTGAAGTAAAAGGTCGAAAGGATAATCTCTAGAAGACTGGTTGTAAAATGAGAAGTTATAATGCAACAATTGAATACTGTAACCACCATCTACCAACAGCATGTGACACAAGTAACATGTAAGTTGGGGTGGAATCTACAATCTAATGGGTCCCACCCAAGAGATCTTCAAACCAACCTGATTGGATTATCCTAGCGACCATCTAATCTGACGACGTTTTCCAGATCTTTTGCCAGGTTTATCCTACTGCCGAAAAGAATGAAGCAGGCTATATGGTTAGGATCATGAGATCCAATCATTTTTTTGGCCTATGATATCTTTAACATGCACCTGTTCGAATGCTGGGGTCCACCCTGCATGTGCGCCAAATGTACCACAATGATTCCAGTAGACATCAGGATGACCTGATGGCTATCAGAGATTTTCCTAGTCATCAAAAATGAAAAACATCTGACGTCATGTTCCAAATTTCTATTAAATGATATTACACAACTAATAGGATCATTAAGATATTAGTTGAAAGCTGAAGTAACATTTCTTCTGGAATGGGAAGGTTCTCGTGAATTTCCCATTAAATAGAGTGTTGTGTTATCACTAAAATGTGTTCCTGGAAATGGATGTTCCTAGTATTTCCTTAGGATTCGGTACAAATGAATCACAGAACCTTCCTTATAACATTTCAGAGTAACATGAATGCCATGCAGGAGATTGATTGCAATCAGACGCACAATACCAAATTTTATACAGAAACTTGGTCTTCTAGCATTATCCATAATAAAATAGGCATATAGTCTAGACTATAGATAGATTAACCTCGGAATCCAACTCAGAATCAAATAATCCAGTCATGCTCTGCAATTCAATGGTAGAAAAACCGCTTACCCTTTAGGAACCAAATTTGGACAGTTAGTACACATAGGATCGATGCTGAAGTCTTCACTGGAGTTCTCTTCATCTTCATCAAAATGATTGTCACGAGGAAAGCTGGATGTTGGAGAATGCCCTGAGTTGACCATAGCTGTTTTATCAGCACCCATTCCTTCCAAAGAACGATTGGTTACAACTTCGGAGAGGTAGAGTGTGTCGTTGGCTATCGGATAGCCCGCATATTGCAGATGTACGCGAATCTATGCACATTCAGAATCAGTGAAATTGTTGAGGAGACTTTCAAGTCCAAACATTGTCAAAACCATCATAAGAACCATGCACCGTTTAACAGGAAAAAGCTGTCGATCCAGCCATGCAAACCAACAGAAACATATTAAAGCTCCACAATATTAGTTTTCAAAATAATAACGATAACAAGTATATATGTTTCATAATTTTCATTTTTGGATCAAACCAAATAAAAATTCAACCAGAGATTGTTTCCTTTACAAAGAGGGGAGTTTGCTGAATTATCTACAAATGCAAGATGTAAAGAACCGAAGAAAATGCAAATTTTAGAAATCCCAACAGAACAAAAAATAAGATATACAGCAGAGAGATTTCTTGATTAGTCAGTGGAAGAAGGGATCCTCTGAATAGTGTTGCAAGTATAATTCAAATAGGCGAAGAAACCTATAAATCCTCTAACCTGATGAGTCCGACCAGTGATTGGTTCACATAACACAATACTATGAGTTCCATTGGTACTAATCCTGGTAAACTTTGTACAAGCAGACTTCCCCTTCGGGGGTGTATCACCATTACAGCCCCCCACCTGCACAAAAGAGAGACACTTAAAAAATATAGCCAAGATAGAAACTTGATATTTGTTTGTTTAAATAAAATTCTAAAAATTGGATAGTAAAATATGATAGAATTTAGGACACAATTCATGGTAGAACCAACACGGAGGAAACAATAACTAGCTTAGTAAAATATAAAAAATCTGACAAAAATATACGTTATTTTTAGAACCAAGAACTAAAGTTATGATTTCAGTTCACACTTGATTCATGGATGAACACATAGTCAGAATATTTCAACATGCAAAGGATGTTTTTCTGCACATTGAAAACAGAATATTCATCTCCCAGTAAAATACAATTTCGAAAGCAAAATACCATAATTGAGTTTGGATGGATTGTCCAAGGAGAATTATTTTTGGGTCATGGCGTATCAAAAGTGTTAGTCCACTGACCTAACATGATGTATATGTCATGTACACTGGAATCTATGTAACAAGGACACTGCACTTTTAGGGTTTTGCGTGTCAGACACCTAGACACCCGGACATGCGTGTCGACACTTCCCAACACACATCTGGACACTTATGGCCGTGTCACCCCTTGTTTTAATAATTTTTCATACAAAATTGATTTCTAAAAGCGGGTTGGCGGCGGGTTGGCGTGTTCCATCCTCCATACAATAATAAACTAATAAATATTTTCTGCTTTATTTTATCTTTTTTGTTGTAGTATTAATAATTTTAAGAATTCATATATATTAATATATTTTAATAAATATATGTACGACGTGTCTCCGTATCAGATTTTTTAGGTTGTCGTGTCGGACACCTCGTATCCGTGTCGGTGTTCTTGTTACATAGACTGGAATGAAACTTCATCCCAGCTTTTACAGTGTTCAGTACCATCTATACTTAATTTATATGGAACAAAATGAGTTACGGGCATCGATTCCTTTAGAGCATCACATGGTACTTTTATTTTTAGACAGTCTTGCCTGAACATGTCAAGTTTTAACTTTTGCCTTGTTCATGAAGAAGAAAAAGCAAAAGAAAAGTATATACCATGACATCTGAAGTAATATAATCGGAGAAATCCATTATGCAATATATGCCATTTTAAGTATTTGTTACACCTACACACCAACTATATGATTGTATTTAAGATTTTACCTACTCAATAATAAAAATCCAAATGCAAACAGGTAAAATGAAGGTCTTACCTCCACTGAGCTCCTTCCTTCTCGAGCATTATAATTTACATTTGCATCGACAACTTGCTGGATGAAAATTCTGTGTCAAAGACTAAACTGTTGAATAACTAACAGCAATTTCAACACAATCTGAGAAAGGTACGTTGAGCAATTTTTCTACTCAGACCAAGTAAACTTCGACATTATATTGGTCTGTATACTAAACAAATAACAGCATTAGCACCGAAACCTTTCCTTGACCACCAAATTGTTATTTTTATTTTATTTTATGAATAAGTGACCAGTAAATCAATCATCGAATCTTCAATAACTACACAGATGGTGCAGAATTTTAGAAAAGGTAAACATGCTCTTTTGGATATATGGGGGGACTATAGGCAATGAATAATATGGTGTATTTATTAGTTCTATTGTTTGACTAATGGCTCCATGGTTCATATTTGCCTAATGCCAGGTACTATTTCATTTGACTCATTTCTTACCTACATTTATATTTCCACCGAGCAAGCTTTGAAATGACCACCAACTAGATGACAATAGACTGATGAAAGTTAACAGAATATGGATGTTGGGATTAGTCGGGTGCTCTAAGAGGCCCAGATACCCGTGGTATCAAAAAAATATATATGGATGTTGGACTTTGTTTTATAAGTACAGCCTTATTCAAGTGACGTTCGATATTCAATTACTTAAGGTTCCTACCATTCTCATATATTTTGGTTTTTATAATAAAATGTCCTAAAAGTCTATCAAGATTACGATTTTAAGATATGATGACATTCCCTACCAACTCAACTGTGTACCAAATTTTGAGAACATGTGTAAGCCAAGGTTGGAAAAAACTGGGACTCAGATTTGACTTGACTGCATTGTTATCCAAATACACCAAGGATACAGCCCAACACAACAAGGATATGGCATTTACACGTATGAAGTACCCATCACGGATACAATACCCATTTTGAAGTATCCAGGTAAGGTAACATAGCTTGCATGACCCATAATCATGACTTGAGCTAATCAATTCACGAGTCAGGCAACCCATGTTTGTTTATTAGATATTTTAAAAAAAAATATGTATAGATTACAACAAAATTTTAAAAGAATAGGACGGAGGAGGAGGAATGGTAGAGTGACTGGAATCATATTATTATTTGATTCTGGTATGAGGAGCGAGATTTTTGTAGAGTGACTGGAATTAATAATTGTGCTCACTGACAGATTAAAAACAAAGGTGAATTTCAGAAATTGTTGTCCTTTTTTCGATGAATATGGTGAATATTTTAGTCCACTAAGTCACCTACAGTCATATTGTTTTCTTCTTTTATCCATTGGTACCCACAATCATATTATAAACCTATTTTAGAGAATGAATTAAGCTTTTCACCCTCTCACTGAAAAGCTATTGTCGGATTATTTCAGAACTTTCTTTTATCAGTTTATTTAAAACTAAACTAGGAAAACAGGAAATGGCCATGAGATAATCTGATGGCGTATATGCCGCCTGAAATAAATAATCATCAATTTTGGTTATCAATTACATGTAAAACATCTATGCTTAAACATTAAGAATATACCTCTTCCTGTGGAAATACCCCAATAACCTTTGCAATATACTGTTTCTGCACCATCCCAGCCTCAATCTGCGGTAAATGCAGCAGTTTAATTCAAAACAGTAAGGGAGAAAGATCTTCTCAATAAATGTTTCCCAAGAAAAGGAAAACTAACAAACTATTATAAGCCCAAAAAAGTACCTACAAATATTGGGTAAGCAAATAGTAGAGCTTTAGAAAAAACATAACAAGTTTTACCAAAACTGTGTTAGCCAGACACTTTAATTTTTAGTTTGTGGTCCTTTGCAGAGACCTGGACACTGGCCAAAACAACAAAACACTATATGGAAAAGTGTTATGGTGACATCATCAAAACATGTTGCATCTTCAAAAGACAATGTCAAGTGTCTCAAGTTCCCATAACAGGACCCTTCATGCGTTACATGTCACGTGTTGACAAGTATAAAAAAAGAAAAGCATTGCACGCCCAACATTCTAGATGAAGTGTCTCGACAAATCCTTTATGACCTTCCTTTTCTGTTTTTCCTATGAAATCACCGTGCACCAAAACGTCGTACAACGATCGGATGGAGAAGAGGCCTTCATGGTCCCACTTCCAACCATCCTATCGGGATTGCAACCCAAATGTACTCCTATCAAATTCCTCAAGAAGCTCCAGCCAGGATGTTTCTCATTAGCTTTCTCTTTCTAAAAATCTTAACAGACCCGACTATTTGGCTTTTATTCCATATTCCGTTTCTTATTTTAGACACCATAGATTGTGAGTATCAAGGTATCACATTTTATTGTTTTTCTTCTTTTTAAATTTTCCTGTTTTGGGGAGCATTTTTCTGCATTTTACTAAAAAGCAATTGGTATCCATTCAGGCTGTTCATGTACTCACATTTTCTTGAATTAGTTTTTTCATGATTTGTGCATTTGGTAGTAATTGGTTAACCTTTCTGCTGCTTGATTTTTGTTGAATCCAATTTGGTTTTCTTTTATTTCAGATTATAACTCTGTAGTAATTTTTATTTTTCCTTTTTTAAGAGTACTAAATTAGTTCATTAATTTAATTTACAAAGTGTTCCTGGACTAAACTTTTGAAATTCTCTATGCCCAACAGATGGGGACACATTGACAACTTGGCAGCCTTGCCACAAATTGAGCCTTCTTGGACCAACACTTTCCAAAGACATCAAAAGAAAAGTGAAAAGGAAGTAAGAGCAGTACCAAAAGAAGCTTCCTCATATAATACCTTCAAGAATGTAAGCTAGCTATATTAGAGATAAATTAGACTGCCACCACTAACGAATCCACACACATACATGCATGCATGCACATATACATACATACATACATACACTATAAGTATATGGATACACTTTATACGTACTAGTGGGCGGCGCATGTATCACATGATTAAGCATTATTTTGATGGGGATGTTTTGAAAACTTTGGCAATCCAGACTGTTGTTTCATTGTGTGTGTGTGTGTGTGTGTGTGTGGATGTGCATGTACAAAACATGTAATACATGTAGGTTCAGATTATATTTATTTGCAAATATGGTATTAAATTACAGTGTATGCTCATGTCACCATTCCCTGTATTAACATGCTGAAGGATGCTTAAAATTTCAGGCAGAAAAGGGATTCTCAACTTATCCGTATATGATTTCAGACAAACTGATGTAGCTGTACCAGGCTTACCTGTTGCCTAAATTGATCTGCTTTAGCAGCACTTCTGGCTAAGATAAGGAGTCCAGAGACCAGGCGATCTAGCCGATGCACCGCTGATGAAAATGTGTCAAGGGAAAGGTAGGAAACCCAAAACAATCACATAACAAAAAGAATGAAGAATAAATTAAAATGAAACAAAAATGAGAAACAGCCACCTTTAACCAGAAAAGGTTGAAGAATAGACTAAAATGAAACAATAACTCATAGGTGATCTTAAATGAAAAAAGAAAACTCCACTCCATAATTATGTTTATGAAGATTTACAACATTTGCTTCCATGAGCAGTTTGTTTGGATACGAAATAGAGGCGCCAAGCCATATTCAGCCTGAAGAATTCCAACAACAGTGTTCTTACGATATTGACCACATGGATGCACCTACATAACAATAGAAACTCAATAATTTAATGCAATGTAGAGGTACAAGAGGAATAATCCTCAAGTTAAGATGAGATAACAAGAAGGGGTCTCCTCCACAGTATTAAAATTATCCGAATTTTTGGCAAATTTTGTCAATTATGACCTGGAATACTTGTAGTATTTTTTGGCAAAGTTTAATATTTAGAATTGATGCTTTGAAATAGATGAGAAATGTTTAAAAACACTTATATCCCCATTTTTTTCCACATTTTCTTACTTTTTGGAGGTACCTAGGTGAACAACGACCACTCCATTCAAGGCTTCGAGTAAAAAACTAATCAGGCTTGAAATCAATATCAAATGCTCTTATATTTTGATGGTATTCTTCAACAAAAACCATTTTTCTTTGTAATTTCATGTTTCTTTCGTACATTTAAGCTACATTAGTATTACAATTGTAAATGAATCAGATCTCCAAACTACTTAAGTTGGCAAATTTTTATAAAACTTCTCCATGCCAAATTAAACTTCCTCACATTAATTCCAAATTTTATTTATACGAAGTTTAGGGTGCACCCTCCTCCCTTCCATCCTATTGATCACATTCCTTTGGGAAGTACAAAAAGTATTGTTATAAGAAAAAGTCGACCAATTGGATGATTATGTCCATTTGATGGGTCAATGTTTGACCTAGAATATTTCCTTGATGGGACCCATCAAATGGTGGGCCCTGTCAATCTTAGATATGAGCAGCATGTAAAATAAAGTCAATGAGGTTGGCTCTTCCCATCCTCTTGTCTGCCCACCCCAAAATAGACAAATTGGCATTCAAGAGATCTTTCAAAGTGGAACATTACAAAAACAAAGGCATCACTCTGCAACTGGACAAAACAACTGAAACCACCCTGATCTTTACATCGGCAGTTACTCCTGGATAAAAGAAGTATCTTTAAACTAGGGAGGCTTTTATATCTTTTCGAGAGGGATTAGCAGTACTTTCATCCAAGGTTTAAAGGAGGCTGTTTTAACGGTTAAACGGACTGGGGGCGTTACCGTTTAAACGGATTGAAACGGCCAGGGGCAAAAATGGAAAAAAAACAGAAAAAAAATGGAATTAAACGGATTTTAACGGTTTTAATGGAAAAAATGGCGCTGAAATTCAAATTTTGAAATTTGAAAAAAAAAAAAACGGAATTTAACGGAAATTAAACGGATTTAACGGCCGTTTTTTCACAAAAATTTTCAGAATTAAATGGTTGTTTAAACGATTTTAATGGCTGTTGAAACAAAAAAACGGCCGTTTTATTCAAAACCAATAAAACGTGTTTAAACGGTTTTAACAGAAACGGGCTTGGGGCGTTACCGTCTAAACGGCCGTTAAAACCGTTTAAACGGCCATTTTTAAAACCATGCTTTCATTTGTACACGAGTCTCTCAAAAGTGAAACTCAGGAGTCAATAATGTAATCATTGATACATCCGCAAGGTAGGGTAGGAAACAATTTTAGATTTTCAAGCATAAAGAAACTTCTTCACATCCAAGGAAACCAAAATTCTAGTCAAACATCAATACAAAAATCACCATTAAGTACGTCTTCATTAAGTATATATTTATCAGAGTGAGTTTTGCCCCAGATCCATAGTAGGCAGTTCAGGCCACTACTAATACGAAGCCCTCTTCAAATCCTTGGTTAGATAAATCAGTAGTTTAAGGCACCATTTACCTTGTGAAGAAACCAGATTCCTGATATCAGGGAGTTAACCTTAGAATCCAATAAATAAATATGCAGCATAGCCTCTAAGGTAGCTTGGTCACTCGTGCCAAAACCAAATTCATTAAGGAACCCACTAATAGTAGAAGCATCAACCAGGTTCTTTCCATTACAGGCCTAAAAGCCTTTTTCCTATTTTTTTTAATTCTACACCAGTAAGACGTGGTATCAAACTATCAATATTTTTCCACAAACTCTGCAATTTATGGAAAAGTGTAATGGACAAACTATTGTGTAAAACTGAAAACATTTGAGAATGAGAACAAGCATTGTATATTGCTGACTTACCGGAACTGATGCCGGCTTACAAATAGTCAGGATATCGGGTTCTTTATGCAGAATCGAAACATCACATGCCATCACCGGTGGTTCATGCCTACAGCATTATCTAAATCTTAGTTGATCTGCATTCTTAGCTTGAAAGCAATGGTCAAGATAAAAACACTAAATTGAAAGATTAGAAGCAATAATAAGGATACAAATCCACACATTCGGAACAAATATGTCCATTCTAGAGGCAACAGACCTGTGTAAGAAGTGGCTTATCTTTTGTGATGATTGCACAATATATGAAACCAGTACTATTTGTCCATCGACTTGGATCCGCCCACATTTGACAGCACTAACCTATGGAATTCCTTAGCAATTCAGTGACTACTAAGCTAAATCATGAATCAATGAGTAAAACATTGAGATAAAAATGCAGTCCAGAATGATTTGCCGCAAAGCGCATCATGCAGCGGATGGGCCTACCCTGGATATCAAACCTACCAAAATAACGCGATAATCATGTGACATATATAACAATCATACATACATAGTAGTCGTAGGGCCGTCCTTTGAACTCTTCAGCGAACAGATCAACGATGGTTTTACCCGCCCATCGATTCTTAACCTACCAAGAATAATCAAAGTTACAGTCTTTGATGAGTAATTAGGGCTTAATCAAGGTCTTGGATTACAAAAAAAAAAAGCTAATTAGGGTTTCTTTGAAGCAACAAAATTGACGAACAGTGCAAAGATTAGAGAATGAGAGATGAAGAAGTCCGTGTGAACTTACATGAGAGATGAATTCGAAGTAGTAAGGCCTGACGTGGCGCCTCCCTGCATGATTCCCGCCAAAATTCAAATTCTTCAAAACGAGGAGTTAAGGAAGAAAAGAGAGGATTGTGGCAAAAAAAGGAAGCGAGGAAAATTGGGTTTTAATTACGTTTACCGTTGCGGAAGATGTAATCGTGGCGCTCCGGTGGGTTTGCTGGAGTTTGCCATACGATCTCCATCTCGCTTCTGTTTCTCTTCATTTTCCGTGACCATGAAGCCGGCTATAGACTACCAGTACCAGAGTAACCTCCTGTAGTATATGTTCACGAGCATGGACCATAATGACGGTCTATGAGCGCAAGGAGTAAAGATGGTTAGCGAAGCCACTGAACGCCCACAATATGATCCACGTGGCACACTCATAGGGGACGCTGACCGTATGGATGTTCGGCCAATCCTTGGGTGGACCGTGGACCTAGGGCTGCAACTTGGGCGGCTCAACCCGACCTTGGGCTCTGGTTGGGCTTACCTCTTTAGTACTCGGGCTCTGGCCTGCTTTTTCTAACCCGATCAAAATTGGGTTGGGCTCGGGTTGGGACCCTGTGCAACTCGAACCCGATAATATATATAAATAGTTATATAATACATATATAGAAATATATATTATAAATTAATAACCCCAAATCTGATCCCAATCTCCTCTCTCCCTATTTCTCCCTCACGCCATCGTTCAAGTTGACAGTGCGGTTTGCTTGCCCATCTTTGTTGTCCGACTCACATTTGATGTACAAAACAGCCGATGCTCCCCCCTACCCCCCTCATGCAATCTTCATTCGCTCGTTGTGGCACAGCGGAATGCCTTGCATAGTCTAAGCCTCCATTTGAACTAGAAGTAGCGTGTTACGTGCTTGATGCATACTCCCATATGTTATGTGGGAGTATGTGAAAGAGAAGGCCGATTGGTTTGAGATCATGGCAGTACTTGGGTGGGTCATTGGATTGGGGAGATGGTTGGATGATATTCGGTGGTGGAGGAACTCCGTTACAATGGTGCATGTGCAGCGCTGCTGTGTTCACACTTCAAGAATCTTGCGGCCTGTCAAAACCTCATAGGTTTAAAAAAACAAAAAATAAATAAAAACCTAAAGTTTGAGGAGGAAGATGCAAGGAACAAAACTCGATCGAATCCGACTAACCCAATTGGGTTGGTTCGGGTTAGGATTCTCAAGTCTGACCTCAGGTTGGACTCGGACTCGGGCTCATATTCTTGAAAGTCGGGTTGACCCCAACCCAACCCAACCGCTTGAGTTGCAGCGCTAAGTGGACGTGGACGTACAAAGTACAAACAAAAAATCAGCCTGATTAGTGATTTCAAACCTTTGGATCTTTGTACCAGAGATAATGATCAATAGTGCTCAAATTCCAACTGTTCAACCAACCCATGTAAATGACTCCAATCAAACGCTTAGAAGTCATAATGAGATTGGTTTTTAGTTTGTAGGTCCACCTAGGGATTGACCAAACATCCGTACGGTTAGTGTCCTCTAAAATGTACCCCGTGTCTCATGTTGTGTGGCGGTCAGGGCAACCCTGACAATTGCAGTCAGGGAAATTTTACTCAGCGCAACGTGTGAATGTGTTAGGGTAGGTCCCACGAGAGCGATGTCCTAAGATATCGAGATTTCCAGTTTGGTGCGCTAACATGAGGGCCCCACATGCCCATGGAGTGTCCAAAGGGCACATTTATTTTTTGGGTATGGTGCGATGTATGAGCGCATTATTGGTTTGCCAGTGACACACACAAAGACCTACATTTGCAACACCCATTACTCTTTAGCCAACAGCAAATATTTATTTACTTGTAAGCCATGTATGGTGACCCGAGGAAAGATTTCTAGAACTTGGCTGACTGGTGATGGTCACTGACCGCCTACAATATGATCCATGTGGCACATTTTTAGAGGACATTGACGTATAGATGTTTGGCCAAGCCCTAGGCGGACTACAAACCAAAAATCAGCCTGATTAGTTATTTCTAAGCGTTGGATTGGAGCCATTTTCACGGGTTGATTTGAGCATTGTCAACCATTATTTGGGGCACAAGATTTAAAGGTTTGAAATCGCTAATCAGGCTACTTTTTGGTTTGTTGGTCCACCTAGGGATTGGCCAAACATCTATACAGTCAATGTCCTCTAAAAATGTACCACATGACTCATATTCTGGGTGGACCATCGCCAGTCAGCCAAGTTTACGAGAGAGATCTCAATTTTGGGGTGTGCCCCAACCAAGAGTCCGCCCCTGCAGGAAATGGGGTGTGTGAATATGCGCTCGCTTTGTTAATCTTGATTATTTAAGTTGTTATAAGAGATTATTTTGAAATTATAGAAGAAATGACATGAAAAGAAATTAAGTTATTAAAAGGGGTTGTTATGAAAATATGGATAAAATTAAATGGCATGGTAAAAAAATTAGATATTATGAAAGGACTGTATTGAAAATATAATTAATGACAAGAAAAGTAATTAAGTAGTCAAATATGAATATTTTTTAATGAATGGTAAGATTTTTGGAACAAAAATATTTATTTTAATAATAGATGAGCACGGGAAATAAACATTTAAATGAACTAATAGGTGTTAGGTACAGGTCGTGTCGGTGCAATACTTAAGTTCTACCATTAAAATAGTAATAGATATGTTGTAGTCTTTAGGACAAAGTATTGTTCTTCGGACTTGTTGCAAGAGGCATGAACATTTCCTTTTTGTACTATTTCTTCTAGGGTCGGGCTCAAGGGACCCCCATTTCCAACCCCCTTTTTTGACCCCATCTTGGCGTACCCACGTAGAAGATGAATCAATGGCTGATTTTTGGTGAGGATGATTTCTATGGTGAGGAGATTATCCTCACAAACATTCAAATCATTCTGATATTCATGCACTGGTTTAGAAGCTGAAGCATTATGGACTGTCGATTTTTACCGAGTAACTTTAAAACCACATTTGATGGAGTTAAAAATTTCAGAATGGGCTGATTTTTTGTTGGGGTGGTCTATATGGTGAGGTTATCATCCCCACCAAAAATCGGCCATTGATTCATTTTCTACGTGGGTACGCCAAGATGGGGGTCAAAAAAGGGGGTGGTCAGAAATGGGGGTCCCTTGAGCCCAACCCTTTCTTCTATATCAAAGCTATTATATGTTTTGCTGGCCAAAAAAAAAAGTCAGTCAATGGTAGTCAAAAAAGTCAAAGGGACAATAACAAAAGAATGAAAACTCATGGTGTGTTTCACTAATATAGAAGATTCATCATGGGGTCTTAGACCATACTGTGCTAAACGACGAGAAAAAAAATACATGTTCTCTTGGTTATTTTATTTGGGCGTGTTTGGAACATGGTTTAAAAAATGACCGTTATAACGAAAATAACGGACGCGGGCCTCCCCGTTATGTTATGTGCTGTTTAAACGCTCAGAAAATAAACCGTTATAACGACTGTTAGTTACTGAAAAAAATTTGTTAAAAGAGTCCGTTATTTCTGTTATAAATTTTATTGAAAATTTGATAATGTTGTTTGCATTTCCGTTATTTTCCCATTTTTTTCCGTTTTAACCCCTGTGCGTTACAATTTATTATAACGGAAAAAACGTTAACGCCCCCAGTCCATTATACCGTTATAATGGCCCCTTTTAAACCTTGGTTTGGAATGCAAGACATCGCGGTAGGAAATGTCCACTTGCGGGCTCAATTTGCGAGCTATCTTTAGAAATTGATCCCCGGAGGAGTTGAGAAGTTGCCCCCAAGGTTTAAAGGGGACGGTCATAACAGACTGGGGGCATTACCATTTTTTCCGTTATAACAAAAAAATGCTCAGGGGCAAAAAAACGAGAAAAAATGGAAAATAACTGAAAAATGGCGCTGAAATTTAAATTTTGAATTTTAAAATTTGAATTTCAAAAATAGAAAATAACGGAAAAAATACAATATTACGGAAAAATAACAGTCATTTTTTTTACAACATTTTCCAAAAAATAACAGTCGTTATAACAGAAAAATAACGGCCATTTATTTTTTGGACGTTTTAACGGTCCATAACATAACGGGGTAGGTCTGAATCCGTTATAACGGCCGTTTTTTAAACCTTGGTTGCCCCACTTAAAAAAAATGCTCACTCACGAGTGATAACCCGGTGGTCTGGGACCGCATAAAAAATCAAGTCCACATATACCGCGTGAGCCCTTTGTACGCTGAAGATTGATAACAAGTGGGTCCAGCCAATATTTGGATAGCATAACACATGGAGTCCACTTCCACATGAGGCACACTTGATAATTACATGATACGTGGGATCTTAATATGCCAAGCACCAATTTATGTGCGGCCCACTTGATATTCGACATGTGGGACCCTAATATATGTGGAATTGAATGTGTAGGGCACAACCTGATATATGGATCACCTAATGTGGGGCCCAATGAGTGAGCCACGTCTAATTTTGAAGCAAGGTGTACTCAGCCAATGTTTATGTGAAACATACATAAATAACTCTTGAAAATAATTTGCTTAAAAAAAACTCTTGAAAATAATTCACGCGTCTCCCAAAGTCATTGCTGCAAATCAACGTTCACGGGCACGAAATGCACGCGCTTTCTTTTTATCTTTGGGCCCCCCCCCCCCCCCAATGATATCAAACCCCTGAATTTGTCACGTAGTAGACTTTTTAGGGCCCCACTGACTCCATGAATATTTGGCCCACATCTTGGTGGACCCACACACTAAAAATCAGTATGATTAGTGATTCCTAGCCATTGGATTTGAGTACTTTTTCATCATGGGCTTGGAACCAACTCATAGTCTTGTTCATAAAGCCCATGATTAAAAGTGCTCAAATCCTACGGCTAGAAATCACCAATCATGCTGCTTTTTGGTGTGTGGGTCCACCAAGATGTGGGCCAAATATTCATGGAGTCAGTGGGCCCTAAAATGTCTCCTACGTGGCAAATTTAGCGACTTTGGCATAAAAAAGAACAGCCCCCTATGACCCGGTCTACCATCTAAGACCGTCGTTGACTAATAACTTTTTTTGAAAAAGGACAAAACTGTCCCTTCTTCTAGTTTAGAAAAAAAAAAAAACGAAAAATTGCAGAAAAGAAAACAAACTTTAACCTATTTACAAAAAAGAATACAACTTTTCGCAAATCCCAAAAAAGAAAACGAAAAGCCCTTTCAAAGGGTGTTTCGTCTGCTGTCAGTCGAATCAGTCGCCGACTGACTAACGAATGACTGATGGCTGACACGTCTGACAAACGCCCTTTTAAATGGCGTTTATTCCTGAAAAATGATTTTTTAAAAAATGTTTTCATGAAAAAAACGTCATTTCAAAGGGCGTCTGCCAGGCGACGACTTAAATTCTGCATAAGTCGCTTTCATCTATTCTCCAGCCTCTCATCTCTCGCTGTGTTCTCCTCCGGCGAACTCTCCCCTCTCTCTCTCCGGTGGTCTCCTCGTGGCCTCCTTGCTCCGATCGAAGCAGCCTCCTACGCTTTAAAACTCAGGTATGTATTTATTTTTAGTTTTTTTTATTTTTGGTGGGGATTGGGGGCCCCCATTTTGGCCTACACAGTAAAAATCGACGGCCCATAATTCCTCAACTTCTAAACCAGTCTACGAATATCGGAATGATCTGAATTTTTGTGAGGATGATCTCCTCACCGTAGAGATCATTCTCACCAAAAATCAGCCATTGATTCATCTTCTGGGTACGCCAAAATGGGCGTAAAAATTGGGGTTCCCTGTTTATCAAAAAATGCCCTTTAAAAGGGCGTTTGTCAGTAAAAAACGCAATTTAAAAGGACGTTTTCTACTGACACACGCCTTTTAAAATAACGTATGTCAGTTGTCAGAGGTCTGACAGACGTTTTTTAAAAAGGCGTCTATTACTGAAAAACGCCCTTTAAAATGACGTTTTTTACTGACAACGCCCTTTTAAAGGGCGTTTTTTGACAAACATGTGCCACGTAATGAAAGGGCGTTTCGTTTTCTTTTTAGGATTTGCGAAAAGTTGTATTCTTTTTTGTAAATAGATTAAAGTTCGTTTTCTTTTTAGAAATTTTCATGTAGGTTTGGGGAAAAAAAACCAACTCCTAATTAAACAGCTATGGTGGGCGGCCGGCAATGAGATTCCGGTGAGTTGGCCACCCATCACCGGCAACCAGCCTACCGGAGTCTCATGGCCGGCCGTCCACCACTTCGCGGATTAAGTTAACTCCAAAATCTTACTCATGACCTCCCACAAGGGGAGCGTGCACATCAACCACCAGATCAAACAGGCTGTGTGTTACATCTAATGCTTTTTTATTTTCAATTTTATTTGACAGAAGTGAAAGACCATATAAAGTGAAACAAAATTCTTATTCATTGAAACACCTTCATACAGCATTGAGAACAGTTACACGTTAGGATATCACTCCATCCCAAACATTGAGCTTCCACCGAAGCAATGTAATCATGTCTCCTAATCAATTACGGATAAGAAGATCAATGGAAAGCTCGAGAGAACAACAAGAAATAACTTAAAACAAAAAAAATTTCCTTCTTGAGGAATAAACTACCATCGGATGGATCGGTAGAGTACAAGAGACGGCAGCACTGAAGTGGCGAAGAAATGAGAGACCGAGAAGTTGGTCGGTCTGTTCTACAGCATTGTTGCTTAAAGCTGTGTTGTTTCAACATATGTTCAAGACTACCACGGAAATGGAGAGAATAGTTGAGAAAGCTGAGATTTTCTACTTTGTCTCTAGTCTTCACCACTAACGACGAGAAGTTGAGATAGAGATTGTAGGAAAAGGTGGAAAGAGTAGAAAAGAAGGGAGGGTCAGTTCTGAGCTTTTTTTTATCACATGCTTCCTACCGGAGTAGTGGACAGCCGGCCATGAGACTCCGGTAGGTTGGTCGCTGGTGATGGGTGGCCAATTCACCAGAATCTCGTTACCAGCCGCACACCACATCTTTAGATTTGGGGTTTGGTTTTTTCCCAAACCTACATTATTTGTTCTAATCTTGAAAGGGGCAGTTTTGTCTTTTTAAAAAAAAATTTAGTCAATGACGGTCTTAGATGGCAGACCTGGCCATAGGGGGTATGTCAAATTTCGAAGATATCATGGGGGGTATGCCAAAAATTCCCTTTTCTTTTTTGCTCTATCTCTTTCTCTCCCCACACAAGTGCCAACACTTTCACCCATTCGACGAATGCCATCATGGTCACCACTAGCCCACCCCATCATATTTCTTAATTCTTACCATTGTTGCTGCACGACTACCACCACCATCACTATAGAGAGAGAATGTTTCTAACGAATCAACAAAACTTCTCTTGATCGCTAGTCATCACCATTTTGGAGCCATCTTTGGGTTGGAACATTTTTTTATCAGGTGAGTCTAGCTGTTGGATTTGGATTTTTATTCGGGTACTCTAATCAAATGGCTAGAAATCATGAATTAGATAATTTTTGGTGACTAGATGCACCAAGGGGTGGCCCAAACATCAATTGGTTGGGCTAGAAAGAGTGCCATATGGCACTTAGGGAGAGTTAAACATCGACACGATGACCATTTTTTAACATAAATTTCTTTTTCACCGTCTATGCAATCAATGACCTTGAAAGAGTCATTATGTGGTTGCGTTTGGTTTGCAAGAAGTAGATTTCTTCGGACGTGGGGTTTTCTTAAAAGTGTCACTTTTGAGAAACCTACTTTTTAAAATTATTTTCCTAGCTGTTTGGTTGATATTGGAGAAAATAAAAAATTAAAGATTAAGTTTTTTGGAGAAAAAAATATCCCTGTGATAGAAACCCTGATCTTTGGAGCGAGATTAATGGTAGATAATGGGATGACGAGAAAAAATTCAATTGCCCCGGGGGACTTCAAACTTTGATGTCCCCCTCCCAAAATGTCTGAGCATTAAACGGTTCGTAACATAATGGGATAGGTCCGAATCCGTTATAACTGCCGTTTTCTAAACCATGGTGCATATTCAAGGGACCTGCATGCAGAACTGAGGCTAAATGCTTTCACATTTACACGGAGGCTGGGAACCCACAACACTTTCAAAAACCCTCTGCGTACATGTGGTGCTTTCTGGTGCGGCGTTATAGTGGGGGCAAATTTTTCCGCAACAGCCAATAGTGTGGACCCTAATGAGGGTTGAGGACATACTCCTCAGTTCACCAAAACTTTCCATTCTTTAAGTCCAAAGACTCTAAACTTGTTGATTAATACATAGACCAAAAATCAGACAAACCCCGTGGAGGACAAGGGTCCACATCAAAGAGTTGGTGGGTCAACCAGGTTAAGGTCTAGCGAGATCATGGAATCAGGTCCATATATCATCTCTCAGCAAAAGGTCCACATGAGCCGGCCAGGCAAATTGCCTCCTTTTTTTTCTTTTTTGTGTGTGGGTGTCTCTTACCGTAAGCAGTTATGTCACGATACTTTTTCAAGCATGGCCCACTTGTTTTCAACTGTCAGAACATGGGTGTTGAAGCCCAGTTATTAAACAAACACAACATGCATGGGCTGGGCTGGGCTCTTTGGATTGCCATTTTTGCATAAAAAAATTGGATTTATTTTGTTTTGTTGTAACACCTCATGATAAATCATCTATATTACTGAAACCCCCTTGAGTTTTCGTTCGTCTGGTCTTGAGCCCTTAATCGCGTTTTGAAGATCAATTCCCATTTTTGAATGAAACAAGCTGAGCCAAATTGAAAGGACTGATGGAAACAACAAAATTCTTCAATTTTTGGGTGACATGTGGTTAATGTTTTTGACTCGGCTAATGACAGTCAACAACGGTGAAGGGGGCAAACTCAAAAGAATGAAAACTCAAGGGTGTTCATTAATATAGAAGATTTATCAAGGTGGTATTACTAAAAACCCAAAAATACTTTGTTCTTGGTGCAAGAATGGATCCAAACAGCCTTAGTCTTTGAACAATTCACAAAGCTCATTCATCATCATCATAAGCCTTTTCTCAACAATATAGGGTCGGCTACATGAATCCTATTCCTCCATTCAATCTTGTCTAAAGCAATCGCTTCCATTAAAGGCAATTTTCTTAAAATCTCCTCTCATAATTTTACTTCACGTTTGTTTTGGCCTTCCTCTTGCTTTCTTAGGCCATTCGACCTGAACATTCCTTTTAACTAGTGTCATTGGTCTTCGTTGTACATGACCAACTATCTCAATCGACTTCTCCTCATTTTGTTATTTATTGAGGTTATTCATATATTTTCACGAATGCATTCATTTCTAATTTTGTATTTTCTAATCTTATTAAATATGAAAAATTACATAAAAGAAAACAAACTTTAATCTATTTACAAAAAAGAATACAACTTTTCGCAAATCCTAAAAAAGAAAACGAAACGCCCTTTCAAATGGCGTTTCGTCTGCTGTCAGTCGAATCAATCACCGACTGATTAACGAATGACTGATGGCTGACACGTCTGACAAACGCCCTTTTAAAGGGCATTTATTCCTCAGAAATGATTTTTTTAAAAACGTTTTTATGAAAAAAACGCAATTTCAAAAGGCGTCTGCCAGGCGACGACTTAAATCAGCTATTGATTCATCTTCTTGGTACGCCAAAAATAGGCGTAAAAATTGGGGTTCCCTGTTTATCAAAAAACGCCCTTTAAAAGGGCGTTTTCTACTGACACACGTCCTTTAAAATAACGTCTGTCAGTTGTCAGAGGTCTGACATACGTTTTTTAAAAAGATATCTATTACTGAAAAACGCCCTTTAAAATGACGTTTTTTACTGACAAACGCCCTTTTAAAGGGCATTTTTTGATAAACATGTGCCACGTAATGAAACGCCATTTGAAAGGGCGTTTCGTTTTCTTTTTTGGGATTTGCGAAAAGTTGTATTCTTTTTTGTAAATAGATTAAAGTTTATTTTCTTTTTAGAAACTTTCCGTATTAAATATCCTTAATTATCCCAGGCTCACAGCTATACGCATTTTATGGACATGTTTCTTGATAACCTAATATTCACAAAACTCGTTACGAGTAATTTAACAATACCCCATGTTATTCAAAGTATATTTATAATACCCCCTGAACTTTCAAACTATAAAAAACACTTTCATGCTCACGTCACCACCGCCGTCATCCTCTCTCTCTCTCTCTCTCTCTCTAAGATGACGAAGTCGTCTTGGTTTTATAATTGAGCAAAATATTTGTTGGAAAGATAATTTTCCATGCCACTATTATCAAGCTGAACATTTCTTTAAGATTATATTAGAGCCATTTGAGGTTCGGGATTATACCTAAAGCGTTTGCCATAATCAAAAGTAGAATTTCACATCGAATTGGAGGTCTGTTTTATGCGGAAAAAAAAGAGAGCATTATTTGAACTTAAAAAACTTAAGCATATGCAAAAGAGGCCTATATTATGAGTATCCATGTCTCAATGTCCTAATTTGTTAAAAAAACAAACAAACATCTTCATTGCTACTGAAGGTGCAAGGTGAACCCAAAAGATATCTAACCATGGTCTCCTCGCCAATCTGTCCGCCATTAACAACCTTCGTGCTAGCTCTTTTTCATCGCTATTAACAACCCAACAACCTTCTTCATTGCTACCGGTTAGATTGTCACAATTAACAACCTACATTGCTATAAACCATTTTTTTTTTGTGTGTGTGTGACAAAAGGGGGTATCTAACCATGGCCCCATCAACAATCCGTCCGACATTAACAATCTTCAACTCAGTATTTTTTTTTTCATTAAAAATGGTATTTTGGCATTGGTGATCTTGGTGATGGCAGCGATGGTGGAAAGAGGCCAGTGGTGGTGGTTACATGGAGAGAGAGAGAGATGGTGGTGGTGGTGATGGCATCAGTGGCAAGGAAGGTTTGGTCGTAGTGTTTGAAAAGATAAAGACGAGAGATGTTAAGAGGAAGAAGATAAAGGGCAAAACAGTCTTTTTATACCAATTGTGAGGGACACTTGAGCTGCATGATCTAGTTGTGTGAGTCAATGACGGTCGGGTCTAGCAAAGGGAGTGTTCCAATAGTTTGAAATTTTAAGAACAGGAGCTAGTACTAAATTACATAAAATCAAACCAGCCATGCCCGAGCTAAAGATGTTTCGGCCAATGATGGGCTGGAACAAGTTTGGGTTCATGGGCTTGTTGCGACCCTGGGCCAGCCCAAGACGAGTAACGTAAATACTTTTCTTGTATAGTGTATACTTCCATGTCTGAAATACGTATAAATTTTCACGGACCGCATGTCACATCCTCTCCCTAAACACTTGGTCAATGAAGGGCGGCACCGAACTCCCACGAACAGTAGCAACCAGGCTGCTCTTTCCCTCATATTATAACCTCTTTCTCTTCAGTGACAAGAATCGAACCCAAAACCTCGCTTTCCCAATCTGAAACAGGGAAAGAAAAAGTTGGGGAGAAAGACCTAGCAGAAATAGCGTCGCGATCCGGTCTAGGACTCTAGGGTTTCGTAGATCTCTCCTTTCTCGACTCCCCGAGATCAATCTTTAAACTTTAATGTTGTGTCTCTCAAAACCCTAGAAAAGTTCATCGATTCTCTAGCGTGGAACATCTCGAATTGATCTGTAATTGAAGGTCCGTGTTCTCGCCTCTTTTTTTTTTTTAATTCGTTTTTTTCCTGTATTTGTTATCCGATTGCTACCGCGATTTTTGATCGAATTGAGATGTTTATCCATCTCTTTTCGGTGAATGAAATGGAGAAACCCTAAATTGTTCAAATGAAGTGTGCGAATCCAGGGATTTCGCGGTGGATGAGACCCTAATTTAAGAAGAGGTACATAAACAATTCGTCCGTGATTTTCCGTTCGGAGATTTTTTGAATCCTTTGGAGAGCTCCAATGCCAGAAGAAGACCTGGTCGAGCTTAAGTTCCGGCTGTACGATGGATCGGATATCGGTCCCATCCGATACTCCTCAGCCTCTACTGTTGCTATGCTTAAGGAAAGAATTGTTGCCGAATGGCCGAAAGGTTAGAGTTTCATTCGTGCTCTTCTCTAGACTCTGACATGTTATCTGGTTCTGCTTGAGCAGTAGTTGTTTTTTTCCCACTTTAATTTCGATACTTGTGATACTTATTTGAATAAAGATGATATAATTGGCATCATTATTGGTTGATGCAAGTTAGGTAATTCTAAACTGGGAGGCAATACTTCAGTATATGTTCATATGCCAGCCGTTCTGTAAAACACGTTTTGCACTTCTGCTTGACCATCCATAGTTATTGAATGGCGCTACTGCATCAGGAAAATGTCTCAATTGTAAGTTTGTAACAGTTTGACTGATCTCTAATGATGATTTCTCTCCCGAAAAGGAAGCTTGTTTACTGGTTTTGAATGGGTTAGTTATTTTGTTGGAAGTGGCTTTTGGGTTTTCTTTCTCTGGTTTTTCTTTGGTTAGAGAACTGTTGTTAGAGTTATTTTGGTGAAGTCACCCTTTTGTGTACTTAATTTAAGATGTTCTCTTAGTGTTTAGCTGTTGGGATATTTAGTTATTTAGGTTTTTTGGCTCATCTGTTCCATTTATAAATATAGAATCATGTGAGTTCTTGTAAGGTTGCTCTTCTCTCTTAAAGTGGAATAAATAGATTATTTAAGAGAGTTTTGATTAGTCAATACACCACAGTTATTTAGTTTCCATGATCTTATTTATTGGGTGAATTGCGTCATATGAGTGAATCACGATCTTATGTTTGTATCAGAACATGGGGCTATGGCTATGAAACCCACAGCAGTTTTTCCTCTGTAGGCGAGGAGAACTGACACTTACTTGGGATAAGGAAATCTTAGTATCCCCAAGCTTCACCTGAGGACCTGTGATGGTAGCTGTATTCCACAGAATGAGGAACTGATATAACGTAATTTAGTCCTGGGTAGTGATCGTGGGATGTTTCAGAGGGAAGCAAAGATCTTTGGTTGCATCTTGGTTGTGTTTTGTGAAAGAGGAGTCATGTGGTCAATTTTTTAGGCACAAAAATGTGGTCCATTGGGCGAGCTTGGATTCTTTCTGATGGATGTTAGGTTCTGGAGTGCTTCAATTGAGCTAATTTCCATAGGCTTTACAGGGTTGGGAATCTCTAACTGAGGACCGTCTTTTACTTGTTTTTAGGATTGATAAGTGAGGCAGGTTTCTCAGTGCATCTATTTTCTGGGAGTTTGGGTGTTTCTCCATACATCTTTAGTGTAGGATGACTTGTTTCATCCTCTCGAGTTACAGGGGTGAGTATTTATTTGTATTGTGTGGTGTGTGTGTTTGTGTTTCTGATCTATCTTTGTTGTCCTTTCCTTTCTCTGGAACGAGAGAGGAGGTTTAGTGTACTTTGAAGCTAATGACATCTATTGTCTGCCTGAAATTGATTGCTTTCAGCTGGTACATATGAGGTATGATACCTTCTGCTCACCCATGCAACTACCCTTTCAGAGTTCAATTTTTGAAATGTTTATAGAGACCAATTGCATTGAAAGGAATTGGACAAGTTAATACAAAAATGGAAAATTGGCGGACTGAAGGTCCAAGTCAATAAATGTGGTGCAATTTGAATGATCGTGATGTTGGTCGTCATCACTATGAGTTGAGTTTGGTCTTTTTATGCGGTCCTTTGAATGGTGTCAATTTGAAATGGAGCAGAGAAATTGAAGAGAAGAATTTTCTTGAAGCATAAGTCAGGGAGCACATGGCTTTAATCTTATCTCAACATGTACGGGAGCAAGAATATTCCCTACCAACAAAATTTAGGGCGTGGTATATATTTTCGGTGTGTGGGGTCTGTCTTGCAAATTCCTCTCAGCATAGAAAAGGGGTTAGTCTTCTCGGGAATTTTAATAGTGGTGGTTCTCTAGGAACGCATTACATTACTGGGGTGGGAACCTATGGATGTGCACGCTCACTTCCAATTTTTATTGCACTGGCAGCTGTAACTGGTCTAATTTAGTTCTTGATGCACTTGAATCAACATCATGAACTGTTTGAGCTTAGTTCAGAACTCTTGACCTTTTCGTGCTATCCTTCTTATGGTGCATATGGAGGATTGAAGTAATTTCTAGAGGACCAAAGATGTGTTGCACTGGATCTGCGACTTCTGGGCACTGTGCACATTTTCATTTCCATCCTTATGTATGGCCTCAAACTATTTTGGTTAATGGATGGTTAAGAGTGTTTTTTATTTTTTTTTTCCATTTTACTTTCCTTATTATTTATTACTATTATTATTATTTTTGTTTGGGGTGTTAGGTGGGGTGGGAAATGGGTTATTTATTTTGCAACATTTGCTTAGCTGCATAGCGTGTGTCATTTTGTTATGCACATTTTTTTATGGCACCTATTACTATCTAATATGAATGATTTGTTGAAAGTTGAGTATAGTCATTGTTGATTATGTTGCATTTTATTCATCACCGTTTCCATTCCTACTTCTTTCTCATTACTTATTGTTTAAGAAGTGTTATAAAGTAATGATTGAAAATGTGAAATTTTCAACCACATCAAGGCATCTCTTGCACGTTTAGGCTGTATGAGAACTCAGATGGCCATCCATTTATAGTATGCCTTGTTGGGCATGCACACCTCATAGGCATGTTAGAAACACGCATTGACTTGGTAATTGGGCTCCTGATTTACCTTTTCATATTATGTTCTTATATCCTAATACATGTTAGTTTATACATTATATTTTAAACTGGAATAGTTTGTGATCCTCTAAAATTACATCACTGTATTTTAGCGTATGGGGTTTATCAAGTTTACTGATTTAGACTTCTGTTACTAACTTGTTGCAGCACATGCATTTGTGTTCTAGTTTCAGATCCCTAAGGTTATTTTTCAAGTTTATGTGTGGTCCTTGATATTGATATGCAAGTTACACCTGCCTATATTAGGGGTATTATACTAACTATAATAGATCACAGTCCTCCAAACATGTGAACTTTAAAGTTCTATGGAACAAGGATAATAATATGAAAGAAATTCAGTTAAGTTGAAATGGTACCTTTACTTTGTTCTTATACATGACAAGTATCTGTTCCATTATGATTTACTCCAACTTTTCCCAACTTATTGCCATTGACTTGACTGCACGGATATGAGAGATAAACCTAGTAACATGGTAGAAAAAAAGGATTTGTTTTACTTTTGGAACTTGCAACAATGCAGTTGGGGAGATGCCTTTCCCAGCTTGGGATTTCATTGAGAGACACACCTTCAAGTCAGGTTATTGGAGGAAAATATGTACAGAACTTGATTTAATGTTGGAGGGCATACACCTTCATCTCTTCATGTTGCCTGTTAGGGCCTGAAGTTTAAGAACAATCTCACAGTCGCCTTTTGAAGCGACACCATCGTGTAGCCTTAACCCCTTGAGGAATGAGGATCCATGCCTTACATTTTCTTGCCGTTATAGTCATAAATCATAATAGATTTAGATAGCCATAGAAGTAAGGTGGTGCACAAGAACAAGTTTTCTGATAATGGTCCTCTATATAGGACGAGGTTGGCGAATCTTCTCATTTAACTACTAGAAGGAGAAGAAATGATGGTGGGAAAGGATGGCAGTGGTACAATGTAGAAGATAAGCAATTTAATTATTTGGACGTACGGAAATCATGAGATTTTGTACTGGGCATAAGTAAAAGATTTATGCAATTATACTTCTGGCATTCTGTTCATGCCAGATAGCGTAGAGAGTGAAAGGGAAAGAATGCATGATAAGTATTTTATTGTCATGTTGCCAACAGAGTGATACTGCAAACACCAAAGATAGCGAAACGAGTTCATAAGCTTTACATCAATAAAGACATTGAACAATCCGCGACAGAAAAAATGAGAGAACTCTATTGCTCACGTATAGCACATCCTAGTTGAGTTTGATTCCCGTCTCTTGCTTGCCTTTTTGAATTGGTTTAGTCATTGTTAAGTTGGATAGTGGAACTACCATGCCTAGTTCTATTACATTGAGCAGATTGTCTTATTGCCTGCCATAAATAGTACCATTTGTAACACTTGGATAAATTATGCATATTATATGTTTGTTTGGCATTCATAGTACAAAGAACAAGAATGTTCAGAAGAAATATGCGTTATGAGGGAAAGTGCCTTCTTTTCAACTTTCAGAACCTTTCCATAATTTTTTATGCTTTGATGTCACACTTCGGATAGATGGTGTGGATCAATTAGCTTTGCTTGTAATCATTTACTACTTGATTTGGTTGTATTTTGTAGACAACATTTGCATTTATCATATTGTTTGGCTTTTAATGTTCGCAATTTCTCAAGCCTGAAGGTAGGATTGGTGAACCTTGGTGATAATTGTACATTTTTTTCTCCTGTTGAACGGGATTGCATCTTCCTTTTCATCATGGTCTTTGTTGTGATTTTCTTCAGCGTTCCATTAATTTATTCTTTTTTGTTCTAGATAAAAAAGTTGTACCCAAGGCAGCAAATGATGTGAAACTGATTAGTGCCGGTAAAATTTTGGAAAACAACAAGACTGTTGGCCAGTGTAGAGTACCTTTTGGTGAACTTCCCGGAGGGGTAATCACCATGCATGTTGTTGTGCAGCCATCTTTAGCGAAAATGAAAACAGGTATGTTGCAACTTAATCTTAAAATATTTAGTGTTCTTGCTAGAATCTGTGTGCGCTTTATTTTTTACTTCCAATGCCTTCGCAGAGGAGCTTGATGACAATAATGTGCACTTTATTGTTCTTGCTAGAATTCCTTTCCCTTTGGAAGTTGGAATAGTAAAAATAGGAGTTCTAAGTGCTGGAATCTGTGTTCATATTCAATCACTGTAGATTTCATTTTTATCAATGAAGGAAAATAATGAAATGTAGCTAGAAGTATGAAACTAGTAAGTTCTTAATAGAGGCTTATTTTCACAATTAGTTACAATATCTTTTCTCAACTCTGAACTTACCTTATCGCACATCATCTGGTTACTGAGTTTATTGTTGAAGACGCTTTTTCTTTTTTGGCAACCTATTTCCAAGTGTTTCGTAAAATGATTCTTGGTAGGTGCTTTGTGCCCCTTTCGTTGGATACAGAAGAAGTATAACTTGGTTTTGGTTTCCCAAGAGAAATTCACTGTTATATTTGGATATTGAAAGGAATTGACTTGGTTAATCCAAGAGACTAGTCACTGTTTTTAATAATTATAATTGGATTAAGCAAGAAATGAAAGCCACAAGGCGGTGGAGGGCCTTCAAAGGAAAGAGAACAAAAAGGGAGAGGAAGAAAGATATCATATCTCTAATCTCCACTATTTAACGTAGACTCCCACCTAAAAACAAAATCCTCAAGAGAAAGGCTACACTATTTTTTTTTTCTGATCGGTAAAGGCCCCTACACTATAAATTTGGTATTAGAATCCTCCACCTTCTTCATGATCTCCTCAGGTTTCTACAAAAAGCCAATATTGCTGGACACAAAGTAAGATAGTAATAGGTTTCCTAAGGTGTCAGGTTTATTAAATACACAATCCCTTACCCATCTGAAAACCTTCGTGTTACACAATTTGTACTCATCAAATAACCCTCAGTTTGTAGTTGATGACCCTAAATAAGTCAAGTACAGAATTAACGTAGGAGAAAGGTAAAATGAAAGAAATATTAGTTCTCTCCAGGACCTTCAGCAGAACAATAAACAAATCAAGGCAACTGATAGGGTTCCCTTGTCAGACTTACTCCTAAATAAATCAAGTACGGAATTAAGATAAGAGAAAGGTAAAATGAAATGAATATTAGTTCTCATCAAGGCAACTGATAGGGCTCCCTTGTCAGACTTAACTCCCCCCCTCCTCACAAAAAAAAATAAAAAAGTTCCCTTTGTCAGTTGGTCATCCACTCACCTGCCTATCATGTGCACTACTATACCCAACCGGCGTGGATGGTAAAAAGTATTGCATCCACCGGCGTCATGCATCATCACCTGCTCACGTGGGTACTATCGATTCTGCTTGTGCACACAAAAATTTATAGAAATGTAAATTTTTTAAAGAGTTTGTGGAGAGATCAGGAGAGGGAGATGAGCAGGAACTTGAGCTTAGAGAGTATTAAGGGAGAGCTTGTTGTGAGAGATTTGTATGGAGTTGGGGGTATTTATAGGGAAAAATGGAAATTGACTAAAAATGCCCCAAAGATTATCTCCAATATATGAGACAACACCGCCCCGGCCAGCAGTTTTGAAATTGTTTTTGGTCCCTTGGGGTCCTCCAAGGTCATGTTTTTAAATCTTGTCACTGGCCCAACTGGGCCTGTCAAGACTCTCTTCGGCCTGGGCTTCCAAAGACTAGGTCCGGACTGACTCGGGCTTTTCTCACACCCCTAAACGTTTTTTTACAGACATTATTCATTTAGGTTTCTGTAGTGGGTCGAATAAGCATACTACTCACTTTGTAGCTCAATTGGCTTTCGATGTTGTGCTACAGATGTTACTCTAGTGGTTGTATCCCTCTCAGAATGTTCTAATCTGTTGTGATTCATCTATTCTGGAATATTCCACCTCTGATAATTTTAACAGTTTTAGTTTGGTAAGCAACAGCATTCTTTATTCACATGAACTCGGTTAGTCAAAAACTTGAAACCTCAAAAAGAGAATTAGTGAGTGTGCATACTTTTGAAGTTTTATCTTTCTTAATATTGTGAATGCTGAAATTGCCTGAACAGAAAAGAAAGTCGATGATTCCCCCAGGAAGAGTGTTTGCTCGTGCTCCATATTGTAAGAGAGCAAACAAGTGTTGGGAGGTTGCAGATTTAGGAGGTTTGCTTTTGGCGATATCTGCTCTTTCAGCCAAGGAGTTGCATCGCTGGAAAGACAAATAAACTGTAACCGTATCTCCGCTGGGCTTTCCACGTTTATCGAATGGGCATTAGTCTATGTACCAGTTCATCATGGTGATGATGATATTGTTAATATAAATGGGTGGTGTTGATGTACTTTTAGTAGCTACTGTCTTTTAATTATTACAAGGTTGATGGGGGGGTAAATAACATCGAGCGGGCCCATTCGATCCAACAGACATGATCCGATCCGATCCGATCCCTGCAATTTTAGCTAGCATATGGAGTGCGGTGTGGTGTGTGTGGCAGTGACGCTAAGTTGTGTGGGACCCATGTGAATTTTATCTATGTTCAAGACTTCAGACTCTTAAAAATCACCATCACGCTATGCGGTGCATTAAAAATCAAGAGAGCATTATATGATTTTATTGTGTTTGTAGTGCGGTGCGGCAGGTTTTTGATATGTTGTATTTGTTTGCATCAAGCCATTAGCGATGGGGCTGGCTTAAAAAGTACTAAATAAATAAAAGCAACGGGCCTATAATCACTCACGTGCAATGCCCGTACCGCCCATAGTTAAAATAGAAATAAAAAGAACCATTTGAAAGATTAAAATAAATTCTGTTCTTCGTTATTAACTAAATAAATTACATTAATAATATAATCTATATAATAGGGAAGTTGTCACCCCATCTTATATAGGCTTCATAAAGAAGGGCCGAGATCTTATCCTCCAACTGGACGGTGTATCTCAGCCACTCATACCCAATTTTGACAAATGCTTTGTTGAGGGGGGTCACCTACTAGTCCATACAACAAAACAGGGAAGTTGTCTTCTCTTATATTATCCTGCTTCATAAGACAGTGGTTGAGATCAAATTCATCCATTTAATGTGGACAGTTAGATTTCAGCCACTCAATCCCCCTCATTTATTCAGTCACTCCCACTCATTTTACCCCGCGGGCAATAGATAGAAATTTATTGAAAATTTGAAATTCAATTTTTGAATTTTGAATTTTAGCATTGTTATTTTCTATTATTTTCTGTTATTTTTCTATTTTTGCCCCTTTTCATTAAAATCCATTATAACAGATAAAAAGGTAAGGCCTGTGGTCTGTTGTACCGTTTGATTGTTGAAAGCATCTAATTTTTGCAAACACTTTTGTCGGAGAGTGCCGTGGTCACAGGCCATTTACTAGTAATATAATATAGTATAACCTAAGGTCATTTTTCTACTAGAGACGAATTAATTCCTTTTAATTTTTAAAAATATGTATTCTATTCTTGTCGTTTTGCTGGGTTGCATCAATGCAACACCTTAGGGGTTGCTTTCTGCTTTATAGCATTCCTCGTTAGACGAAAAACAGAAGAACCCTCTCTAGTAAACCCAGAAAAAAAAAAAAGAAAAAGGGAAAAAGCCATGCACACACAGTCGTAAGAAAAGAAAGAAAAAGAAATCAACAACGCCATGCAGAAGCAGCAATAATGGCTCTATCTTGCCACCCCAAAAGCAAGCAACCCCTGTCTTCAGTCAACCTATACCCATCACAAGAATACAAACCCAACAATATATTCGACTGAGTCACCGCGTTTGCACTCAGTGGCACCCCCTTAAACCCTTTCCCTTCCATAAGTTTCCTCCACTTCTCAAGCCTCTCATGCCTCTCCACCCTCTCCGCTCCTTCGTACGCCACAATGTTTCGTATCTCTGGTGCAAATATATACTGCTCCACTTTCGCTCGTTCTGCTGAGTCAGCTGGGAATGTTGCGTCCAACGAGTCGAAAATCGCCGAGTAGTAGTGCAATGCCTCGAGGAACCGGCGCAAGAAGTAGGGCCCGTTATGGTTTGCTTCCTGCTCGACAAGAGTGACGATGTTTGGCGCTTGGTCTCGAATCATTCCTAATAAGTTCCCGAGACAATTACTTGAGACACGGTGTAGACGGTTCACCGAGTTAACAGCCAATGCCTCCCCGACACGTCGGTGGAACATGTGGGGCTTTAGATCTTCGAGTCGTTCCCCAACCGGGTGAAACGCAAATGGGACATGGAGAGAATGAGCTAGCTCAGTTAAGCAGCGACCCGTCTCCCTTATGGATTCAGCTGGGGACCCGACTCCGGTTATACGAAGAAACGGAGCCCCGCCTGGACGTGCGGCTAGGGCTTGCATAAATGCTGGCCATTGATACCCCTGAAGGATGTCTAGGTCGATGACATGAACGCGTTCTTCAGCTTCAAAAGCCTCGAAGATTGCTTGGTTGGCTGTGAAATGAGCGAATTTTATATACGGGCAGGCTTGGTAGAGAATTTGATAGATTTTGAGAACCTCTAGTGAGTTTGGAGGGAAGGGTGTGAAGGGTTTTGGGGTGGATGAATTAGGGTTTGTGGTGAGAGTTGCGGCAAGTCTTGCTCCGAGTGCGTCAGTGAAGCAGGAGGCGACTCGTTGCATGGAGTCTCCGAGTGGAGTTACAACTCGGTTGAGATGGTGGAGGTATCGCCTCGCTGACATGTAGTCCTCTTTGGCTACTGCTTCAGCACAGGCAAGGAGAAGGTGCACCAGTTGAAGGCCGCTATCTTGATCCTGTGGGATCAAAAACAAAAGATAATATTTGGGATGAAATTCTGATTAATTGCAAACAGTGATGACGACTCATTGTGAGTTGAGATATCGATCTGATCTTGTACAACCATGTGAATGCTGACACATAAGCTCCCCTCCCAAAATGCCACGTGGAGCGTTTTTAGGGTCACTGACCTTATGGATGTTTGGTCCACCTCTTGATGGATATCTACAGATCGATCTAAAGTCAGTGTAATTGGTGATTTCTATTCGTTGGATTTAGCATTTTAATATCGTGATTTTTTTTGGTATGTAGTTGAAGTAGTTCCACCAAGAGGTGGAACAAACATCCAAAAGGTCAGTGGGGCCTTAATGGTGTTCCACGTGGCATATTGGTAGGGGGAGACTTCAAAATTTGAAGTCCCTCGGGGAGAGCAAATATTTTCTCTATACATGTAGGGTTTGAATCAGTATAGATCATGATCAGTATCCAGTGTCGTCAGTATGTCCCACATATGAAACTCCTAGATCAAAAAGTCAACCTCATCAGTTGATCACAACCATAGATCATGATCAGTATCCAGTCTAGTCAGTCTGTCCCACATGTGACTCCTAGGTCAAAAAGTCAACCTCATCAGATAATCACAACCATACGTTCTATTGCACTCGTTTGACAGTAGTAAAAATAAGAATGTTGAATGGTCCAGAAAGAACTCTATCTGATAAGGTTGACTTTTGATATAAGAGATCTCTTAAGTGGGTCCATTGATCAGCGGGTCCTGATCCTCTGCATATGTGCCATGTGTAATGATATCGAGCTTGGAGACAGTAACTACGACTTTTCTAATTAAAGTAATCAACCTACATACCTATCATCCCCCGAAATTAGATCATGGGCTTGGACATGTCTTGTGGAAAAATCTCTGACATAGAACTCTGTATCAAAATTTTGATGTAGAAGTCCCTCAAATTGACATGTGGCACATTCTTTGGGGACCACTGACCTCATGAATGTTTGGTGATTTCTATCCATTGGATTTGAGTACTTTTTCATCATGGGCTTGGAATCAACCCGGACATTGGTCTGTTCACTAAACCCATAATGAAAAAGTGCTCAAATTGAGTGGCTAGAAATCACTAATCAGGCTAATTTTTGTTATGTAGTCCACCAAGTAGTGGGCCATGCATTCAAGGGATTAGTGGGTCCAAAAGAGTATGACACATGGCAATTTGAGGGACTTCTGCATCAAAATTTTGATACAGAGCTCTGTATCATAGAACGGCTCATATCTTGTAAAGTAGGAGAAGAATAATAAGATTCATGACTCTCACCATTAAAGACATGTTTCTTTCCTGTTAATGTTTTCATGTCTTGATTGGTTTTTAATGAAAGAGAGAGAAACTTTTAAGGTTTCACCTGCTCAGACGCACTAGAAAGAGGCCCCATCAAGCCATGGTCAAGGTTTTTTTGTTGTAGCTGCTGTGATGATGGTGCAGTTGCAAAAGAACCCAGCTGATAAACATCCCTCTCTTGGGTCATCTGCATCTGCAAACTACCCGGCACTGCCACCTGATCATTCACCGACCCGCAAAACTTAGAAGAATTCGGTAACGGCAAGCAGTCCAACAGGGCCGAAAGTGTTGTAGGCATCTCGAAACTCTCGGGTGAACATCCCACGCCCGACATCTTCATAGTCGGGTACGCCCCGAACCCATCTCTATGATAATCATCCATGAACCCTTCCATAGCTCGTAGTGCAAGGCTTTCTGGATGCATATACTGATTTGTTGGAGAACTAAACACCTTATGAAGTGGGCTCTGTGCTTTCCCCTTCTGTATAGTGCTATAAGCTCCTATCTGAGAGGAATTGCATGAAGGAGGAGAACATCCCAGCAAACTCTGTCCTTGCATTGCTTGAGCACAGTTGTAGTTGTGATTATAACCCAATATTGGCAGCCCAGTCGGCGTTCTCTTCGGCGAACAGATCATGAAATCTGGAGTATTCCTCTTTGGTGAAGACATCATAAAGTCGGCCACAGAATCGATCTGATCAGCGAATAGAGACTCCCATATCGAACTATCGGGCGACTGGACTTCGACGTCGACATCTTCAAATTTTAGGCCTTGGAAGTTCAAACTTGACGGGTTCGGATTGTTCTGGTCGAACTCGGAGGAGGCAGCAATGTTGTTAGATTCTGAAACAGAGGCAGTTGGTGATGTTGGCTGCAACTTGGAGCATGAGTTCTCACTCTTAACAGTTCCCGTGCTCCCACAAAGAGAATTTATCATTTTTGCTACCAAGGAAGGCAAGAAATCTCAATACCCAGAAGCCAAAAACAAGAAAATCTGATTAAAACTATCAGTTTTTCACTAGAAGATCATCAGTTCATTCACTGTTATCTCAAAGGTGCATGGTACAGTATAGAGAAAAAGCCGAGTCTTGTGTCTTCATTTCTTCTTATTTGAAGATATATTTTGTCTGTTTGTCCAGCTTGTCTCGAGGGTGAGGGAATTTAGAGACAAAACCCAACTCTAACTTCATCTATTTGGAGGTTTTCGATTGAATCACCTTCATTTTATGAATCATTTTATCAAATCTAGCTACTAATTTTGTCATCTTAGGAACCTTTTTTTTGCAGTTTTTTGCACTAAAATTGGTTGGCCTGTGGTTGTAGTGAGAGACAAATTAGTGAGCCAGGCCCACTTTCCTTGAGCCGGCCAGAAGGTAGAACAAGAGAGTTGGAATATTGAAAGGAATTTTCCTTTTTCTTTTTTATTATATTATTATTCGTTAAGATTGATTGATCAAAGGAGAATAATATATAGATAAAACTAGAAGAGGAGAATTGCATAAAAGGCCCTATAAAAATGGTTATTATGAGAAAAGGGTCTCCACTATGCATAATAACAGAAAAAAGCAAAAAAAATCAACTTTGTTCATCAAAGGGATAACTTATCATATTGTCCTTAATTAACTGCTATAAATTGTATTAGTTAATGATCGAATTGCATTCGAATCACGAGGAATGGAGCCACATTCGTGTGAGTAGAGATTAGGACCCACCTGCGGTATTATGCTAACCGAAACATCATCAAGTGGACACATGTCGGCAAATAGTATTGCGAGCAGAGTCTAATCCTAGATGGGTTTGCTAGCATTTCTCTTAAAGTTTACATAAACCCCCTAGAAGGTAAAAATTAGGGCATTTTTAGTAACATCCCCTGAAATTTGAAAGTACTATTTAATAGCCCCTTATACTTTCAAACTTTAGTATTAACCCCCCTTGACCTAGTTTAACAATGATTGACTTCAGTTAAAACGGACTTGAATCACACGCCGTCAGCATTGTACTTGCAATATTATGATCCTTTCAGATATAGGTGCATTAACAGGCGCACGATGAATGTCACGTTTTAACATTAGTCAAATGTGGTTAAACTAGGTCAAGGGGGGTAAATCCTAAAGTTAGAAAGTATAAGGGTGTATTATTAATTACTTTCAAATTTCAGAGTTTTTTCTAAAATACCCTAAAAATTAAGGTTAAATAAAGTGATCTTGATACTAAGTTCTTGTACATCCAGGACGGAAAATTTAGCGCATTCCATGAAATTGTGAGACATTTACAAGTATGGATGCGTTTCTCATCACGCTTAGATAGCGAAAATTTTTTCATCTTTTTAAAAAAAAAAAAATATAAGGCCTTTTCTGTCATTATACATAGTTGGGGCCCTTTTTTATAATAACCAATTTTATAAGGAGCTTTATGTTATTTGCTATATTTGTGTTATTCTGCCATAAAATTAAGATTAAAGAAGAGAATAAAAGTAAAGAGGGAAGTGTTGAAGTTGACAGAGGAAACGAGTGAGAGATTTGAGATTTAAAAGAGACAAAAGAGGAGACATTGTTGTAGTCGTCGGATATGGTGTCGGTGGCGCCGCCTAAGCCTTGGATTTGCCAAAGGAATGAAGTGCTTGGCCTTCTTCTCCATTCACGTTTCCTCTTAGGCGGCATCTCTTTCACGTGCCATCCTCACGTGCCAATACCATCACAGCTCCTCGCCGAGGACATTAATAAATTCAAAACTCTCTTTGAGAGATAAAACTTAAATGTATAAGCAGTCTTGTACAAAGTAAAGTTTGTGATGATCTAGTTTCCTGCCAATCTCGACCATCTAATCGATAGACTTTCTCTGTCAACCATTGAGTCATTTTCCATTGATCAGACGGTTACGATCATCTGATCGGGCACGTACACAGAGAGCTTTTTGCTACATATACCTATATCAGGAATTTTTTTTTTAAATTTCTTTTTTAAGGACATGGGTACATGGCAAAAGCACTACGGGTACATGGCGAGAAGTTATTGGTAGTAATGGAATTGGATGACAGCCCGTAGTCATCAAAGGATTGCTCGAGCCTTGGGCATTCCGGTGCAGGTCCATGGTGGACAAAGACGGGTAAAATAAGAGAGAATAAAAATAAAAGTATTTAAACGTGTTATTTGAGGAGTATTACGTAAGCAAATTCATATTGGGCATTGTTATAAAGATAGTTGATTTCATACTTAACGTTTCGCCCAAGGGTCGGGGTTCGTGCTTTGGTGTATGGATCTGCTTGGACAGTTGTGGGCCTATGTTTCTGTGTGTTTTATGTGTCACCGTGTGGGGCCGCCTTGTCCAGGGATTAGTGACTCGTTGTAGAGAAGTGCCAGGCTAATTGCTGGTGTGATATCTAAGGGGTGTTTGTTTGCAGTGAAATTTTTATTATGGATAGATTACCACCACAACAAGAGTAATCCACTGTTTGATATGGTCATATGGTGGGGTCAGCCGGGCCACCCAAAATTGGATGGTTTTTTTTGCAAATTGCTAGGTTAGGATCAACCCAAACTGGTTTTGTGACTGGTTCACTGGGTTACCAATTTGACAGGCCGTTCTGGTCTGTGTAGCTTTTCCTCCAACCAAAAATGAGGTGGTTCACACACAAAATATGCCATACTTGGTTCGAATTAAGAGTGTGCATGATTGAACTCCCTCGACAAAAACAGAGAATAACATTTGTCTCCAATCAATTTCTTCAAATTTCAGCTTCAAACGAATCTTCTTCAAATTTGAAGATAGATGCGCCCTTTAAAAAGTATTGAACTCCAACTAACCCTATCTTGTGACTGGTTCACCAGGTCACCAATTTGATGGGTCGTTCTGGTCTGGGTAGCTTTTCCTCCAACCAAAAATGAGGTGGTTTACACACAAATATGCCATACTTGGTTCGAATTAAAAGTGTGCATGATTGAACTCCCTCGACAAAAACAAGGAATAACATTTGTCTCCAATCAGCTTCTTCAAATTTCAGTTTTAAACGAATCTTTTTCAAATTTGAAGATAGATGCGCCCTTTAAAAAGTGTTGAACTTCAACTAGCTCTGTCTTGAAAAAAACATATTCAAAAAGTACATAAAAGGTATTTAAAAGGACACAAAAGGCATTTAAAATTTCTTCATAAAAAGTTGACGTTTTTAAAAAAAGACATAAAATGTATTAAAGTTTATCAACATTACATAAAAATGAAAATTAAGAAAAGTAGAAAAATATATCTATTTATATTTGAAGCCAAGAATAGAGATCTCGATATTCGATGTCAAGAATAGAGATATAGAGTCCAGCTTCAAATTTGTTGTTGGATATAGAACTCAATTAGAGTTGGATTTTGCAAAAGCATCAAATTTAAAGATATAGAACTCGGTTGGAGTTGCTGTAAAATATGTTTTTTCATTTATGTGGTGGTAGGCTGGTAGACTATCCAAAATAGACTTAAGTGGCGTTTGGTAAAACTTTTTTTCAAACCTTAAGTCTAAATGGGGTGATTTTAGTGATTAAGTGGTGTTTGGTAAACAATTAATTTTAGCACTTAATACTTATTTACTGAAATTAAGACTTAAGCAAAAAGTGAGTTGGGTTGACTTAATGGGTTAGTGGCTTACAAAAAGCATCTCCAAAAGAGATTCTCTCTTAAATACTCATAATGCCATTTCTTAAAGCTTTCTTTTTAAAAAACTTACGAAAGTGTCCTAATAAATATTTCACAATACCCACAATGCCCTCGACTTAATTTTAAGACTTAAGACCTTTACCAAACAATCCAATTCAGTTACAAGTCATTAAGCTATCAAATCTTAAGCACTTTAAGCTTTTAGACCTGATAATTTAATTTACCAAGCGCCACCTTAGGGTTGCAACCAAAAAGAACCTTGCAAGGTTTTGCGTTCATAGCAAATGGGCCGTGTTAGGGTATCACCCCTGCTCAGCAAAAATGTACTTTGGGTCTTGGGCCACTGGGCTGTGAATAAGACCAACACAAGCCGGACGGGCTGGGCCAGACCAAGCCATCCAAGTTGCAACAAGGCTAATGATTTGCAAGGGTGTTAATGGGCTCAGTTGGCCCAATAGTAGCTTAGGCCCATTTTACGGGATGGGTTTGATCTGTATGAATAGGCTCAGAAGTTTGGGCTAAGTTTGATATAAGGCTCATTAAATTATTGGGCTGGTCTTGGGCTCTTCTTTTGGTAAGAAAGCTTAGCCCGGCTCATGGGCCTGGACTTAGCTACTAATGTTCCAGGTCGGGTTGGGCAAAGCTCGACCAGCCCGGCCCATTGATAGCCCCAACCACTGGACAACATGTACATCATCAGAACTTTGTTCTTATTATAAAATGATTCGGACATGAGACAATTGGCAGCAATCCATAGGACATGTGGCGATCAGGAATGCCACGCTGCAATGGGGCCCCACATTATTTGTAAGACTTGGAATGCTTTGTCTTTTTTGCGCAGAGTAGAAGAGAGGTGTCTCCTCACCCTCAACACGTAAGCTCAATCAGATGGGCCTAAGGCTCTTTTTGCATGCCTAATCATGTGGACCCACCTCCCCACGTGTTGATACACTGTCCTTGTTTTGGTTGACGTCCGTGAGGCAAACGTTTGCAGACTCCTGAATCTGCAAACATTGCCAAGAACACGACTTTTGGCCCGCTGATAGTATGAACATTTATCCCATTCCCATACCTTTGTAGAGAAATTTGTTTGATCCTGCAGCTTTTTGATCCAGTGATCCTGCAACTTATAGATAAGTGTCATCTGTCCTGGGGTTAAGGTGACCTTTAACTGTAGTATATCCTTAACAGTGGAGAAAAAACAACTACAGTTAATGGGCCAGGACAGGTGGCACTTAACTATATGTTGCAGGATCAATGGATCAAAAAGTTGCTGGATTAAAAATATCTTCTTTATAGACTAGTAAAAGTTTGATGAACAGCTCTTTCAATCTTTCATCTAAATACCATGCAAGGACTCTCAAAAGTAGCTGCGACATTTGTAATAGTTAAAATGTCAAAATTGTTTGGTCTTTTTGTGGATATGATGACTTTTTGAAGTCCTTGCGTCAAGTTTGATGCAAGTTCTGTCCATCAAACTTTTTCTCTTTGCACACTAGAAATCAGCCTGATTGGTATATGTTCAAATCCAATGGCTACAAATTACCAATCAGGTTGATATTTGGTGCGTAGGCCCACCATGGAATGGGATTAACTATTCATTCGATCAGTGGACCTGCAAGTCTCTCCCAAGTGTCGTATTCAGGGGATGTTTGCAGACTAGTTTTCCACTGTTCATCGATGATGACCAGTTAGATCTTCCGATCAATCTAAATTTTGTCAGATAGGTATCCTATATACGGAGTAAAACTTCGCGGACCATCCATGGTCAATGACCACCCACCACCCACAGTATGAGCCACGTGGCATATTCTTAGAGGACACTGACGGTATGGATGTTTGGCCAATCCTTAGGTAGACCTACAAACCAAAAATCAACCTGATTTGTGATTTCTAAGCTTTGGATTGGAATCATTTTCATGGGTTGATTTTAACCGTGGAATTTGAGCCTTATTGACCTTTTTGGATACAAAGATCCAAAGGTTTGAAATTAGAATCAGGCTGATTTTTGGTTTGTAACTCCACCTAGAGGTTAGCCAAACATCCATACAGTCAGCATCCACTTAGAGTGTGCCGCATGGCTCATATTGTAGGCGGTCATGGCAGTGAGCGATGTTTTACTCAAAACAATAGTTTGAGTCTTTGAGAGTTTAATTGAAAAGAATATGTACCACGTGTGATATAGACAAGGTACTAGACTACTAGGTACTAGGGAGTAAACCTTCGCTCACACTTGTGTGTGAGCAAAGCCGATCACACACTATAATATGAGCCACGTGGCACACTCTAAGAGGAAGATGACCGTATGGATGTTTGGCTAGTCTCTCGTTGGACCTGAAAACCACAACTCAGCCTGATTAGTTATGTCAGACCTTTTAATCTAGTACCCCATCAATAATGCTCTAAATTCTACGGACAGAAACACATACAAATGACTCCAATCCAACGCTTATAAATCACTAATCAAGCTAATTTTTGGCTTACAAGTCCACCGAGGGACTAGCCAAACATCCATAAGGTCATCGTCCTCTTAGAGTTTGCCCCGTGGCTCCTATTGTGATATGTAATCGGCTTTGCTCCCACACAAGTGTGAGCGAAGGTCTTATCGGTACTAGGTACTACTAATGCTTCTCCTTCGCTTAGAGTAAAACTTGTGTCACAAGATGTTGCGACGGAAGCCGGCCACAGCACTTAATACGAGCCACGTGTCACACGTTCAGAGGTCACTGACCGTATGATGTTTGGCCAGTTCCTCCATGGACCTACAAACCAAAAATCAGCCTGATTAGTGATTTACAACCTTCAGATTTTTGCACCCAAATAATGCTCAAATTCCTACCGTTAAAATCAACCAATGAAAATAACTTCAATCGAATCGGTTAGAAATCACGAATCACTCTGATTTTGGTCTACCCATCCACCGAGTGACTGGCCAAACATCCATACGGTCATCGTCCTCTAATAATATGCCACGTGGCTCGTATTAAGTGCTGTGACCGGCAAGATGTTGTGACGGAGCCGGTCACAGCACTCAATACGAGCCACGTGTCACACGATCAGAGGTCACTGACCGTATGATGTTTGGCCAGTCCCTCCGTGGACCTACAAACCAAAAATCAGCCTGATTAGTGATTTCAACCTTTGGATTTTTGCACCCAAATAACGCTCAATAATGCTCAAATTCCTATCGTTAAAATCAACCCATCAAAATAACATCAATCGAATCGGTTTGAAATCACGAATCAGTCTGATTTTGGTGTACCGGTCCACGAGTGATTGGCCAAACATCCATACGGTCATCGTCCTCTAATAGTATGCAACGTGGCTCGTATTGAGTGCTGCGCCTGGCTTCCGTCACAACATCTTGTGACACAAGTTTAAATAGAGCCAATGATGGGATAGTCTGGACTGTCCATCAGTTTAAAGATTTCCGTAGACCAGACCAATTGGATGATCTTATCCCTCCAATCATTTGGAGCTTTTTAACACTACTTCCAAGAGTGGGGCATGATAATTCACTGCTAAGGCCCTGCTTGATATTCTCTACGCAGTTTGCAGAAAAAAGTTTGTACGCAAATATTTGATAATCAAGTGTTTCCAATGACAAACATTTGTTGGGAAAATATTAGTATGGTTGTGGAGGGGAGAGCTGTTGCGAGGAGACCAAAGGGGGATGAGATAGTCATTTCCCTTTTGCATGGTTTTGAAAAACGTCTGTTTAAAAGGTAACGCCCCGCCCGTTTCTGTTTAAACTCGTTTTGACGCTTTTAATTAAATGACCTTTTTTTTTTTTTTTTAACGGTCTTTAAAACCGTTTTAACAGCCGTTAAATTCTGAATTTTTTTTTGAAAAAAATGGCCTTTAAATTTCTATTTAATTCCGGTTTTTTTTTTTTTTTTGTTGAAAATTTCAAATTTCAAAATTTGAATTTCAGCCCCATTTTTTCTGTTAAAATCCGTTTTTCCTGTTTTTTTTTTATTTTTTTATTTTTTTCATTTTTGCCCGTCCGTTTCAATCCGTTTAAATGTTTAAAAGGTAACGCCCCCAGTCCATTAAACCGTTAAAACGGCCTCCTTTAAACCTTGGCCTATTGTTCGCAGCCACTTTTTGGCAAAAAATGATAGGTCTAATGCAAATATTTGTTGGATGATACGCCACCAAGCACACGTAAAAGAATACACACAAGTAATTATCATGCTGATTCACTTCGAAAATTCACAGTTGAGAAGGCTAGTCAGTCGAGTCGGGATAGTAGAAATGAGTAAATATAGGTTTAGGGATTTCAAAATTTCTCACAAATCACCATGAAGATGTGTGCCAATAACCCAAGGTTTTCCTAGAATATAATCTGCTAAGACGCGCGTGCACACCCAACCAGTAGCGGAGCCAGGATTTTGTTCTAGGGGGTGGGGGGTCATGACAAAGGGTTTAGGGGGTGCAGCGCAAAAAGAAAAAAAAACTGAGGGGATAATTTCCCTCTAAACCGAAATAAAAGGATATTGTTGGAAAGTTAAAAACAGTTCTGAGTTTTTCGTAAACGCGCACCCCGTCCGCCACTGCACCCAACGCACATGTATTGAGCCATGGCCCATCAGGCATGATGCAGACTAAAATGCACTATGTTAACCCCAAAACTAAGACATGGGGTGCTTATCATGGTTTTAAAAAGGCCGTTTAAACGTTAACGCCCCAAACCCGTTTCTGTTAGAAGATAAAACGAGTTTTTGGCTCTTTGAAAAAAATGTCCATTTTTTCCGTTTTAATGGCTGTTAAAATCATTTTAAAAGCCGTTAAATTCTGGGATTTTTTGTGAAAAAAAAATGGCCGTTAAATTCCATTAAATTTCCGTTAATTTCCTTTTTTCTTTTCTGAAATTTTCAATATTGAATTTTGGCGCCATTTTTCCCCCTTTTTTCCATTAAAATCATTAAATTCCATTTTTTTTTTCATTTTTGCCCCTGGCCGTTTTAATCCGTTTTAATGGTAGCTCCCCCAGTTCGTTACACCATTAAAAGGCCTCCTTTAAACCTTGGTGCTTACCAAAGAAAAGATAATTCAGAGAGGACGATTATTATTTTTTAATTTTAAGTTACGACATAGGACCTGCCTTTCAAAAAATTACATGGTGTGCTGTATGTGGTAATTTGGATATATTGATGTCCTCGGGCATCGGAGCGATGGACGGCTTAGATTGGGTCATGCATGCACACAGACAAATTGATTGAGAAAGTGATCATCCTAGTATTTTTACCAACATTATTATTTTTTTCCAAATCTGTGAGTACCACAAAGTACAAAATATTCTGTAAATATAATCCACAATTCATAAAGAAGGAAGAAACCCAAGGAGTCAAAAAGCATGACAAGATCCTGAAGAAATTAAACTTCAAAAATTCCAAACTTGTTTCTTTTTGCTGTCTAAGTCCTCTAGGAACTCACAAACCCTCCAAATCAATCCTCACCACCCGTGAATCTACCAAAAGACCCGCTAACCTCTATCTCTCTCTCCACAATCTGCCAAAAGGACCCTTCACATGTCTTTGTTTCTAGTGAAAAGAAAAGCTTCTCATCTACTCACGGATTTGCCTGTGTAAAATACCAATTTTTCTGCAACGCTTTATTTTTGGATGGTAACAGAGGTATCGATTCATTTCTCCAACTATATAATAATGCTTCCAAAGAACTTCATGAACTACTGACCATTACTATAGAAGCTTGAGTAAAAGCTTCTCCTCCTCTCTCCCATGTTTGTTGCCATGGATCCATGGATTCTCTTAGTTCTTCTTGTCTCTCTGTTTACTCTCTCATTTTCTATGGAAGCTCAACCAACAAAATCCACCTCTAAAATCACTGTACTGGGTGTTGTATATTGTGACATCTGTTCCAACAACACCTTCTCTAGACACAGCTACTTCTTACCAGGTAACAAACTCGCACAAAACTACTTTTCTTACATTTTTTTTTTTTTTGTACAAGGGAAGAAGTTCTAGAATTTTAAGTGTTGACATTGTCTAACCAGATGTGGAAGTTCATATACAATGCAAATTCAAAGCAAACTCATCAACAACCACAGAACAGATTGCCTTCTCAGTTAACAGAACTACAGATAAATTCGGTGTTTATAAGTTGGAAATCCCTTCTGTTGATGGAGTCAAGTGTGCAGAAGGTCCAGTGATCGAGTCGTTTTGCCAAGCATGCTTGATTGGGAGCTCATCTACTAAATGCAATGTTCCTGGTTTGAAGACTACATCAGATGAAATGGCAATCAAATCAAAACAAGCTAATCTATGCATTTACAACTTAAATGCATTGAATTACAGACCACCCAAGAGAGATATTACCTTGTGTGGAAATTACAGAGAGGGGTTGTCAAGTTCTCTGAATTCCTCAAAGTTCTTTCATCCTTGCTTTCCACCATTTGGTTTTCCTTTGCCTCCTTTCCCTCAGTTACCACCTTTTCCCACATTACCCCTCCCCCCCTTGCCACCCTTTCCTTCATTGCCTTTCCCACCATTGCCGCCTTTTCCATCGTTTCCCTTCCCTCCCTTACCACCTCTTCCTTCATTTCCCTTCCCTCCCTTACCACCTTTCCCGTCTTTGCCCTTCCCCCCACTTCCATTTCCAAATCCACCATCGCTGCCTTTTCCATTCCCACCTCTCCCCCCTCTCCCACCTCTCCCCACTCTCCCCCCTCTCCCACCTCTCCCAGCTCTCCCCCCTCTCCCCCCTCTCCCACCTCTCCCACCTCTCCCAGCTCTCCCCCCTCTACCAGCTCTCCCCCCTCTTCCTCCAACCCCATCTCTGTTTTTTCCATCCCCTCCTCCTCCTGTTTTCAATTTAGGAGACCCAAGAACTTGGATACCTTTTATCCCTCCATCCCCTCCTCCTCCTCCTGTTTTCAATCTAAGAGACCCAAGAACTTGGATACCTTTTATCCCTCCATCCCCACCTAATCAACATCAAAACCAACAACCATGACATCAGTTTTTTTTTTTCCTTTCCTTATCATTCCCCATATGGTTGTGTGAGCTGCAAAATTTATAGTTATAGATGTTATCATGTGATTATTGAATACTGGCACTGCCCCCTCCTACCTCCAGCCATCTGCTCCGCCAAAATGGGGATGGACTGGGGTTATGAACTTTTCATTAAATTATGCTTCATTGAAATTAGATTGTTGTGAAATGGAATTTGTTTGTGCTGTCCAGAAGCTTTTAGGGAGAAAATATTGTTGAGGGGAAAAAGAAAAGCTGATGCATGAGAAAAGTAGAGAAAGATTAAAGAGTATTCACTAAGAACACACAAATTTTTATTCATGTAAGCAGAAAATTACAATCGATGGTCTTCCATAATACAAAACTGTTACACATCAAAGGCATACGATTTCTCTAGCTGAGGAATGGCAACTAAACAACCTCCTAGTTAAATATAAGGAGCTAAAATGACAGATTAACAGTCTAAATCTGCCAGAAGACCTTCTCAGCTGCTGCTATAGTCCATTGGATATCTTCAGAAGTATGTGCCAAGCTCGTAAACCCAGCCTCAAACCGCGACGGTGCAAAGTACACACCTTCCTCCAACATTCCCCTATAAAACCTTGCAAACTTAGCAGTGTCGCTCTTCTTTGCATCCTCGAAACTGTAAACTGGTCCTTCTGTGAAGAAGAACCCAAACATCCCTCTAATATATCCGCCACACATCTTGTGCCCAGTCCTCTTTGCAGCATCCAAGATCCCCTGGACGAGCTCTCCACTGATCTTATCCAAGTATTCATAACTCCCCGGCTCCTGCAGCCGCTTAAGCGTGTGGATGCCGGCTGTCATTGCCAACGGGTTCCCACTCAAGGTCCCAGCTTGGTACATGGGCCCTGCTGGTGCCACCATCTCCATAATCTCCCTTCTCCCTCCATAAGCGCCAACTGGTAGGCCACCACCGATGATCTTCCCAAGTGTCGTTAGATCAGGAGTTATGCCGAAAAACTCCTGCGCTCCACCATAAGCCAAACGGAACCCAGTCATAACCTCATCGAAGATGAGGAGGGCACCATTTTCTTTTGTTATCTGACGGAGGCCATTTAGGAAGTTGGGTTTGGGCGTAACAAAGCCCGAGTTTCCAACAACCGGTTCAAGGATCACACCAGCAATCTCTCCTTTGTGAGTCGTAAAGAGATTCTCCACGGTCGAGAGGTCGTTGTAGGGAGCGGTTAGGGTATCTATAGTGGCAGCTTTGGGAACACCAGGAGAGTCAGGGAGCCCAAGGGTGGCCACCCCACTGCCAGCCTTGACAAGAAAAGGGTCAGCATGGCCGTGGTAGCAACCCTCAAACTTAATGATCTTTGGTCGGCTAGTGAAGGCACGGGCCAGGCGGAGCACACCCATACAGGCTTCTGTGCCTGAGTTGACAAACCGGACCATCTCAATGCTCGGAACAGCCGAGATCACCATCTGTGCTAGCTTGTTCTCTAAAACACATGGAGCACCAAAGCTTGTCCCTTTCTTCATTGTCTCAGCCAAGGCTGCAAGCACCTGCATGTAAAGGGTTGATACAGGTTGTATTCGAATATACATCAAAATTTAAATGGTCTCATAGCTCAATATTATGCATGGAGTTAACAATCTATCAAGAGGATGTCAGGACACATGGTGTACAAAAGGGGGGGTGTATCCACCATTTGATGGGTCTCTCCTCAGAGATCTCCTACGCCCAACACTGATGATCCCCACCATCTGCTTGATTGTATCCTTTTGGATGCTTAGAAGGAATCCACCAAGCAGTCGAGGAAAAGAAGCCTACAGATCAGATGACCAGGATCATCTGATCATGTTGATTTTGACTTCGGAGATATCTTAAGTTGGAACTGAAAACCCATTGCACATGCACCACATGTCCTGATTTTGTGTTTATACACAGCAACTATCATCTATAATACCCAGCATAATTCACCCTTCAGTTTAAAATATCCACTAATACAGTGTTTCTACAAATCTTTTTCCTGGACGAGACTAAAACATGTTTCGGTTATTCTTTTCTGCAGAGGAAGATTTTAAATAACTTGGGTATGGAAGAAATGCATAAATCAGATATTGGAGAAACCACAATCTTTTTCAGTGTGAAAACAGCCAAATTCAAAAAGCTCGACTAAAGAGCAGATATACAAGTAAAAGTATCCTTAAAAATGCACTAAGCAGAATATTTACACCTACATAAAACAGCCCCATTTTTGCACAACTCAATGCCAGATTTATGGTTAGGAATTGAGAAAAAAAGACTAGCACCTCATCATCTGCATGACCGATGATTGCTGGGCCCCACGAACCAACATAGTCGATGTACTTGTTTCCATCTACATCCCACATGTACGAGCCCTTCACAGAATCAATCACAATAGGTTGTCCACCAACTGATTTGAAGGCACGGACAGGGGAATTTACACCTCCAGGCATCAAATCCTACAACAACAAATCTTTCGTGAGCTGATAATGAAATGTTAGGAACTCCCTTTCAAGACCACATATGTAAAAAATAAAAAGAAGGAAATCATTACCATAAAAAAAAAAAGAAAAAATAATGAAGTTGAAAATTCTGAATGCGACTCGCAGGACAAAATTTGAGAGAGAGACTTCAAATAACTTCAAATGAATTAGGAAACAGTAGTCAAGGTTTCACAAGGGGACTATCTGTTGTAAAACAATCTCAGCTCCCAGAAGTTTGAGGGGAAAGCTACAAATGGCATGACTTCTTAGGCTGGAGAAGAGTCTGTTCTATGTTAGTAATCCTGAACATACCCACCAGTATCAGTCGGGGGGGTTCCTTGTTTGGACATGAGTAGGACCTTTGATACCGGCCCTGACTATGAGATTGGAGAGAATCCAGCCCTTGGTTTGAGAAACATTAAAATGTCAAATGCAAATGAAATTCCCACATTCCTCCTTTTCTATAACCTTGTAAAAACCTGCTCTCTTCTATGTTTCGAGGAAGATCTCATACTCTAGGGAGTTGCATCACTCTCTACTTATCAAAAACAAAAAAAGTTGCATCAGTCAATATTGAATTAAAATAAATAAAAAAAATTGAAGTTGGATTATTACTCTTGAAATCCATATCTAGTGCTTTCTTTTAGAGCTCCACTGCAGTATCTCCAAAAACAGAGTTCCTTAAGTCGTGAAGATTTCATCCACAACACTTTATCTACATGAGCACTTACATCAAATGCTAAAATACCAAAGGTGCTAGGTTGCTAACGTTAGAACAGTACGAGATCAACCATTAAAATTCAAGGAAATTGTTGTAGCTTTCAGTCAAAACTGGAAAGAGAGAGGGTGAGTTGGCCTTTTGAGGTCCATTCGTTTTAAAGACTCTACACTCTACAGAGGCAAGACGTAAGACCAAAGCATAGCTGGAGAATATCAGGATATTAGAAAACAATTGGTCTGTCCTCTTAAATTTGCAAGGCAACTCTTAACAAGGTCAAATGAGCTTCAGAAAAGGTCTCAAGATTAAGAAGAAAACATGCAAATCACGTTAACATTGTCTTGATCGTCATAACCATCTGACTTATAGATTTTTCTCAGCAGATAATTTTCTGAATTTCAGCCATCAACCAACATGGTAACTGTTAGCTTGCTACGCGGGGATTGATAACTGGCCGACACGGGTGCTTCTCAGTTGAGTCTCATCAACTTACACATTACAGTGACATGGCCAAAACACCTGCCTCTAGCGAGTCTTGCTCACATCTGCCCGATTTAGGTCCGGAGATCGAGTTATATTGTTCAACAATGAAGTTGTTCCAAAGGACATGGGTAGCTTTCTAGCTAATGAATTATTGAGCACGTACACTTTTGGCCAAGACATCAACCTACATGAAGGAAAGGTTTAAAATTTAGGTGTTTCAGTTGAAATTTCGGGCCGGTTTCAGTGAGTACCGAAATCTCCGAAATAAAGGTTTTTAAACCGAAATTCACCGAAATCCCGAAATTTCGGTTTCGGCCCTCATCGAAATGGTTACTGAAACCGAAAGTTTTTTTTTTTTTTTTTCCTGATAAGTATAAATTTTCATTATCAAAGGCCTTAGCCAAATAATTACAAGAAAAGTATGATAGAATGTTGAGAAGACCTCCTAATACTACATCTAGTCAACAATATTCTAAAGAAAGAAATAAAATAAAACAAAAGACTCGAACTAGCGTAAAAGCTCCCAACGGAAAACAAAATCCCCAAAGAACAACCCTCTGCGTTCTATATGCTTGGACCATACATAATTCCCCTTGATGGATAGAAGAATAGATGCCACATGGATGGAGACAACACATCATCTAAACCATTTAGCCGCAATTCAGTTCTACATTTCTCGAAATTCTCCACAGTTTTGTCGTACCACAACAAAACCCAATTTGTGTTTGTCAAAGAAAGATTAAACATTCATTTGTGGTTGGTTATTGATAGGGAGGTTAACCTTAAACCCATTTTCTTAGTTCAACAGCAATCACTCCTTCAAATCAACCTTACTTACCGGAATCTTCTCTAAGTTCACATTCTGGACAACCAATCAGATTGATTATCATAAAAAGAGAAACTAAAATTTTATATTCCCCAAATTTCTAAGAAACCCATTTCACAGTAGAGCTGAAAACACAAACCCAACACACAGAAACAGCACCACGCATCTCCCGAGGAATTTGATGAGACCCTCTTCTAAATTATCTCCCATATCAAACTATAGGCTAACAGTCGAAGTAATCATCATAAGAAGAAAAACTATTCACCAATTTAAAGCAGACCCATTTCACAGAAGAGTTCAAAACACAAATCCAGCACAGAAGAATAGAAAAACAGATAGAAAGAAAAATTGGTTAAACGTGTGTTTTCGAACCTTGGCTTCATTGAAGATCTCTTCGGATTTCTGAAGCGTGAAGTTCTTCTTCTCGACTGAAACTGCCATTTTTATTTGAGAGTGCACTCGACGACGAGAAGATCGAGATGGGATCGAAGAGGATCTCTGTGAGAGCGTCCACCGCCATGAGAGCCCAACGCCTGATAGGCCCGCCATTGCTCTCTGTCCCTGAGGTCCGAGGAAAAAAAGATGTTTGTACTTTGTACTTTGTAGTGGCATTTCTGCCCTTCCAATCTCTGTACATGCCCAAATATCAGAACCGTCCATTTACTGGGCCTATCTGTTGAATGCTCACGAGTGAAAGAGATGACCCACAACAAGAAAAGCATAGCAATGGTTAGGATCGTTTCGTATATTTTGTTCTTTGGGCTATGGGACCCATGTTTGAGTTGGCCCACTCAATTGACGGTCATGATCAATGGGCATTTTCATGAATAACAAATTAGTGTTTACCGTAACAAACGAAACACAAAGTAGTGTGAAATTTGGCTGTGTACTGATGCTTGTGTATGAACCATCTCTAATAACCGCAATCTCACCGTCCAATTTGTGGGCCGCGTACTAAATATCGTCCTAAAGACGATGCTAATTTAAAAAGTGAGGACAGAAAGGCCCGTCCTTCCGTCCTATTTATACTCTTTAGAAATAATTGATTGGTCCTAAATTTAGAATGTCCCAAAAGGATCTGATAGACCAACGGTTTCGATCATTTGATCATATCGATCTTAGGTAATTTCCTAGATGGGAGGGACCTATCGACTGGTCAGGACGCAGGCTTGTTTGCCTGTTGTATGATTCTGTAGTTCATTCGGCAGTTTTGAATCATCGAGTCACCTACCCGACTGTAATTGGAGATGCTTTACACACTTTTGTTCTCTGTGGGGCCTACACTTTTAGGTTCCCCCGGAGTAAAACTTTGATGACAGTGCGCAATATGAGCCACGTGGCACACTCTTAGAGGACTCTGACCGTATGGATGTTTGGCCAAGGTGGACCTACAGACCAAAATTCAGCTTGATTAGTGATTTCAAACCTTTGGATCTTTGTAGTTTGTACCTCCAATAATGATCAATAATGCTCAAATTAGTACTGTTAAATCAACCCATGAAAACAATTCCAATCCAACGCCTTTTTGGTTTGTAGGTCCACCTAGGGATTGGCCAAAAATCCATACGGTCAGATTACTCAAAGAGTGTGCCACGTGGCTCATATAATTCGCGAGGGAAACTCTTTAGAGTCAGACGGAGGCCGATTCAACTCCAACTGCCGCCCTCCTTTGTTGAACTCTTTGATTAAATATGCTTGCAAAACCATTTTGTCCACCACTCACGTATTAAAAAAAGGTTAAATTATCATGAGGAGGCTCTTTAATTTCCTGATGGGACTGTGAGACTGATCAGCCGCTTACGTACCTTCCGATAACGGGCGGCTTACTTCCACTTTAGTTATTAGGTTCGTTTTCTTTACATGAATTTGTAACCCGAATTTGATCCATTCATTATAAGATTAGATCTGACAGTTGTTATTGGTTCAAGAATTAGGACTTTGTATTTAAAGTCGCCTTTGATTATTTTGAAAAAGTCGTCTTGGATTTTATAGGTTTTTTTGCTACTCTTATAAAATAAAGATGACGTTTGTTTTCTTCATTGGTGATCTCTCGTTCTTAATAATCAATGGACCACGATATTTGTAGATGTAGCCATGGTTTTAAAAAAAAAACCGTTTAGACGGTTTTTAACGCTGTTTAAACGCTAACGCCCCAAGCCCGTTTCTGTTAAAACCATTTAAACTTATTAGTAATTTATAAGTGTTGCATCTTTGTACCTCGGACACTGCTCAAATTCCCACAGTTTGAGATCAGCCCATGAAAATAAGTCCAATCAGGCTGATTTTTGGTTTGTAGGTCCACCATGAGATAGGACAAACATCCATACGGTCAGGATCCTGTAACGTGTGCCACGTGGCTTATATTGTGTCCATGTCATTTTAGATCTGTCAATGGAGCCCGACCCAAAGAAAAATTATACACCTATGACTATTATTCATTTTTTTTTTTGTAAGCGAGTATTATTCATTCAGGTCGGGCTCCGTTGACAGATCTAAAATGCAGCCTAGTCTTGTAATGCTAATCGCTGAGAAAATTTTTTTTCTTTTTTTTTTTTTGAATTTTCAAACCAGATAACATAAAATCAAATTCTAGAAAATAATATTTTGTTTGGGGCAAAAGTACAGATTTCTGGTGAAACAAACACAACCCAAACATGTAACAATCTATATTATTATAAAGCAAAAAATAGGTAGTGCCACCCACGGTTGTCACAATAAAAGGTTTCTCTACTTTCAAAGGTAAAACCTTTCATTATTAAACGCCCCTTCACAGTTCAGGTTGTCCAGCACACCCACATGATAAGAGACAATAGTATAAGCCACGTGGCACACTGTTAGAAACCAATGACCTTATGGATGTTTGACCCATCCCTAGATGGACCTATTTACCAAATATCAGTCAGATTAGTAATTTCAAATCTTTGGATCTGAGTACCCCAAATAATGCTTGAAATCTATGGTTAAAAATCAACCCATGAAAATGACTCCAATCAAATTCTTGAAAACCACTGATCAAGCTGATTTTTTGCATATAGGTCCTATTCAGTGATCTCTACGAGTGTGTCACGTGTAAGGTGCATGGGCATGGCACGTGGGGTTCCCCTAGTATTATTAATGTAACAATGGGACTTTCAATAGAGTAGGAGTAAGTAATAAAAGTAGGATTACATGATTGAAACTTTTGGGTCATGGAAAGATGGGTCCATCAGCTGGAAGGACGGTGCAGATTGACAAGTACGTGCACCAGAATATCTTAAATTAACATATGGCAATTAGTGTGGTACATATATTATTCAATAAAAGGGGAGGGGACCATGACAATTATTTAAAAGGTCCAAAAGAAGAAAGAAAGATGAGGAGAGAAGGCCCAAAAGGGGGACCCGACCCGACCCGGTACTTCCGCAAAGCCATAACACATGCTTCATTAATTGCCTAAAATAAGCAGAAACCGACATGTTAGACAGAAAAGGTTGATCTGTAGCTTGGAATGTCTTTAGAGCTTTTTTTCATCACCATCCTCTGGAAAACAGTGACATAACTTCATTACAAGAACATGAATGAACTGAGAGACTAGCAGTGGTTTGTGAGGACTGAGGAATGTAGTACTTCCCACGTACCAAAACGCCCCCAGGACAAAACCAAAACACTACCGATCAATAGGGCTGCAACTCAGGCCGGTTGGCTTGGGTCGGATTGGAGGTTGACCCTATCCCAACCCTAGTGGCGGACCCAGGATTTTGATCGAGGGGGGGCAAAATCACAAAAAATTGTTTAAGGGAGGGTAAATCGCAAAAAAAGAACTACCAGGGAGCAAACCAAGGGAAAATGAACTTAGAGGAAGTAAAAAAAATTATTTTTTATAAATAATTCAAAGTTGAGGGGGGGGCACAGTTGCCCCCCTGGCCCTTCCTGGGTCCGCCACTGCCCAACCCTACCTTCTAAGCTGTGAACCCTACCTGAACCCAACCTGAGGCCAGGCCTAGATATCTCAATCCAAGCCCAGCCCTATCGGGTTGGTCAATTTCTTAATTTTTCTATTGGTTAGAAAAGTTTTCCATATTTAAAATTGTTTATTAGTCAATATAATGACATTTATGATAGAACATTGAATAATAGTTTTCATTTCCAAATCCTGTTAAATAAGACAAAATTAACAAAATATACACATATTTATATTCATCATCTTCGGAGGTTTATTCATACAATAATTACAAGTTCAAAATTCCCCCCGTAATCTTGTTACATGTCACGGGAGAGGGGAATGGACTTACGACTCTTGCCTTGGTGGGAGGACTGAACTACTACTACTTCCTTTAGTGATATATATATATATATATATATAAATAATAGGGCCAACCCAACCCAATTTAATCGGGTTATCAAAATCTAGGCCTGAGCCCAACCCAAATACTAAAGGGACCAACCCAACCTTAGCCCAATGTCAAGTTGAACCCGTCGGGCTCGGTTTGAACCTGTTCGAGTTGCAACCCCACTGATCGAGCTGGTTGACGAGAGTTCAATGGCGCAGTTGTAATTTCAAGGACAAAACAAGGGCTACACCAACCAAGGCCTTAACCCAACCCACGTGTGTACGTGTCAGACATTTTGGGAGGGAAACTTCAAAGTTTGAAGTCTTAGGTCCTGCTTGGTTCGCTGCAAATGATGCATTTTGCACTCTAATTCAAATGTGGTGAGTTGCATTGCAGTCACTTACCATGGTTTTTGGGTTGTACATGCATGCATCCATTTTCTTAAAGAATTTGCAAGGGCTTGGCAACCACTTGCACATCAACTCATTTGCTTGGCCCCAAACCAATCACGTGTAATCCCAATACCATGGCAAGTGGGTGCATTGCATCTGATTTGCATTGAACCAAGCAGGCCTTAAGGTCAGCGAATTTTTCCGCGGAATAAAGGAGGGTGGGAGGGAGTCGGTGACACAGCTCATTTGCTCATCCGTTTGCTAAAATTGGAGGAACCAAAAAGGAGAAAAGAAGGTTAGGGAGCTTACGACGTGATCTCATCTCTCACAGGTATATTATAGTGTATAGTGTATACTATTGAGATTTGAGAGACCCATCACTGCCCCCATTTATTGCGCACGCTCGTCTTTACGGCTAACGTCCTTATCGAGCAGACCCCTCTCTACCTTCCTCCCTTCCCCCCACGCACACTAATGACTAAACACTAAAAGAAGTGATTGGAGATTGAAAAAGTAAGAAAAGCAAATGTAGGAGTAGGAGTAGGAGTAGGAGCGTACCTTCTCATCTTCTTAGACTAACAACTTTTTTACACGGTGAACCAAATAGCTTAATTTTGTCTCTATATAAAGCTAATCATTTATAAACTTGAATAGCTGACATGTCGCACCCATTTCATTATTGATTACAAGTCTTAAGAAAATATCGAGGATTCGAGATTGTTCATGTGAATCCCGATGATCATTAGCTGTCTGGAGTCTCTTGGGACTATTGACCTCGGGACGCCACTACGGATGACGGTCCCACATTTCGCCTTGTAACTGTATGTAAACGGGTCCTAGAGTACACTTAATTGGTCAACTTTCTTTTCTTGAAATTCGTAAAGGACAATTGAGTTTTTTTGACGATTAAACCTTCGCTCACACACCGTGCTGTGAGCGAAGCCGATCGCAGCCCACAATACGAGCCACGTCGCAAACTCTTAAAGGGCGCTGACCGTATGGATGTTTGTCCAGTCCAGTCCCTCGGTTCGCTGTGATCCGCATCGCTGACAGCATGGTGTGTGAGCGAAGGATTACTCTTTTTCCACGGACACAGATTTTGCTCAAATGACGTCTAGAAGAAGGTCATATCAGTCGTTTATTAGTTACAACTCAAATCCAAAAAGGAGAAAAGATGTAAAAGGTATGCCAGAGACTCTTACAAATGCGGAATCGCATTTTTAATTTTATTACTCGCCATCTGGTCCCACTGACCGCATGGATGGTTATATCCCACCCCTTGCTGTCTATACACACCACAAATCAACCTACTTGGTAATATGTAACATTGTCGTGCTTTTAAGGCTTGATTATAGCCATTGGATTCATCCATTTTTTTTAGTACCAAAACCAACGGCAAATAATCATCAAACAAGCTGACTTTTTGTATGAATATCTACTAAGGGATGAGCTAAGCATCCATGTGGTCAGTGAGTCCAGATGACAGCTGTGAGAACACAAAATGAGAAAGTCTCAGGAGGTATATATACATAACTTGTTACATCACGACCCAGTCCAAAATCTAAAAAGATTGTAGCAAGTCGCCGTCCTTATAAATTTCCGTCATTGTCATCGGGAGTTCAACCACACCAATCTCGAAGACCGTCGCACCTATTTTCACCACTTTCTTTCTTGGGTCGGGCTCCGTTGACAGGTGAAAAAATGACAGGAATCTGTACAGAGACACAATTCTGACCGTATGGATGTTTGTCCAATCCCATGGAGGACCTACAAACCAAAAATCAGCCTGATTAGGGATTTCTAGGCGTTGGATCTTCGTACCTCAAAGACTGCTCAAATTCCCACAGTTCAGATCAGCCCATGAAAATAAGTCCAAACCAAAGCCAATAAATCACAAATCAGGCTGATTTTTGGTTTGTAGGTCCACCATGGGATTGGACAAACATCCATACAGTCCGATTCCTCTAAGAGTGTGCCACGTGGCTTATATTGTGTCACTGTACAGAATCCTGTCATTTTTCACCTGTCAACGGAGCCCGACCCTTCTTTAAATTCAGTTATTTTTTATTTTGTCTTTTTTTTTTCAATCCGTAAAACATGGGGTACGTGGCAAACAAGGAGATCTGGGAGTTTTACTCGTTACCCAACACCCTGAAGCAGAGGATATGAATTCCATTTATTAAAAAAATAAAGATATGATCATTAATAGCTAGTTGCATTAAAATCGGAAGCCAGGGGCAGAGGAATGGAATTTTTCTTCTGCAAGATATTATATTTATCTGAAGACGAATGAATCATCTCAATCATCCCCCACACGCATGACACCACAAAACATTCCCCACGCAAAAACCAGACAAAAAAAAAAATACGGTTATCGCTTCATACTCTCCCCATCTCGTTTGCTTGCAACAAAAAAAATAAAATAAAACCGACCGTTCATACCTGCAGTGGCGCATCGCGGCAGCCAGATGTACCTTCCCTCTTCTTTTTAACGAAAAAAAAACTCTAATTAATGCCATATGAGGGATACCACCTCTCCGATCCTACCCTATACAGTATATAAACCACACAATCCCAGCAAAAAAAACAAGAAAAGAGAACAAGCAAATAAAAGCTATAAAGCAAAAGCAAAACTAAAACAGACGAATAGAAGAGATGGAACTCACTTCATGTCATGGTGTTAGTAGTACTTTTGCTTTATATTATTTTTATTTCTTGTTTATTAATATCAGCAGTTGACGGACGAAACAGAAAGAGGGTAACGGTAGGTGTTCGCGTATTGGAAGGAGAGGGTGCCACCATTAATCAGAGACTTGCCGTCGTTGACGATGCAGTCGTCGTAGCGGATACGCTTGAAGACCTTGGGGTTGATCATGCGAGCAGAGCTAAACCAGCCGCAGCTGAGGTGAATTCTGGAGACATCGCACCCGCTTGCGCACACGTTCATTATCTCCACCGTGTACGTGGGTATTCCATTTGGCAGAGGATCTGTGGGTCCCTGGTTCACCACAATGTCGGACTTCGAACATCTCTCCCCCCACATTCGGTTCGGCTCCATCGCTTTCTTTTTTGATTGTTTCGCCTCCATCGCTGCTGCTTCGGAAAAAAAAAAGACAAAGTTATAAACGACAACATATAAATAAAAAAAACCCCACGAAAAAAAACTGTATAAAAGAAGTAAGAAAGCAAGCAGTACTCGCACCCCACCCTTCCACCATTCCACGTCAAACAAAAGTCCCAAAGACAAAATACGCTTTTGGGGGCTGATACGGAGGGGGTAGAGAGACAGGGAGAAAGGCAAAGCATGATGGTCGTCTTTTTTGTTTTTGCTTTTTTTTATTCTTTTAAGTTTCAAGTAAATGCTAAGTTACTAACATGCGCCGGAAACTCCATGGCAACAAAGAAAAAAAGCAAGACAACAGAAGATATTAATAATGTGCCCCGTGCTCAACTGTACAAGTTAACATTATGTTATCGTGCGCCTTAAAGGATATCCCAGAAGGCAGGGCGAGAAACTTTACCTGACCCCGGTTAGACCTTGGGCAAAAAACTAACCAGGATAAACGTGCGCTGCCTGCGCAATGGAACAAGAATGAAAGATACTACAGAATCTGACGTGGCCCCGTTGTAAAAGAATCTCAGCGGATAATGGCCATTAGCTAGAGGTGCACGTTAGGGAATCCATAACGAAAATCCCTGACGTGCTCGTCTCAGAAGAAAAAAAAAGGAGCCATCTGAGCCAGCTAGCCAGGCGAAGGACCGACAACACGATTTCATCTACGAATAGACGGCGTGGGTAAAAGTGCGCCAGAGAGAAACCCGTACACGTTAGCACCCCCACACAGGACAATGCAAAGCACGCCCGTTCTCCATCGCCAGTGACGAGCTTCCGGCGTACGTTAGTTAAACCCTCCCAAATCGATTTGAAGGAAACAGTACAAATTGGAATTGGAAATGAGGTTGGTTTTTGTTTCTCTTACCGTGTCCGAGCAGCTTGCGATGGGGAGCGCAGAGAGAGTGGTTTTGTTCAAGAACCACTAGGGATCCAATGTGGTGCTGAGAACCTGCAACCATCAACAGAAGCCAGAAAAGAATTTTAGCTATTATTCCCTTTTCTAATATTATTTTTTTGTAAGACAGCCCGAGAACAAGAAATCACCAATGGAGCTTCGTGTCGCGGAAAGAGAAGCCATGGAATAAAATACGAAAGCAACCGACGGGGGAAAGAATGTAGAAAAGGATAAATTATTAAAATTAAGAACGAATCAACAAAGGTGGAAGAATCCCACTGGAATGTAAGAGCGCCTGGTTCGATGTACATACCCGTATAAAACGTAAGCAGAAGTCCGACCGAAATTGCCGCCGCAACAAGAGCGATTAGCCGTCTCGACGAAGTCCTCATTTGTTAAGAAAAAATGAAGAATCTCTCTGGTTTTTGCCGGAGATGAGAAGCAGAAACTTGTTTATTCAAATCTCACAACAAGCAGCTCAGTATATGATGGAAGATTCGAGAATAGTGTAACCTTAATCGTGGTGGATTTAAGGTCGGACGGGAGTTTCTAATCTCCATCAAAACACTTCTTCGAGTATTTGCACATCTAGATCTCTTGATCCTTCTCTTGGAACAGATAAGGCTCGCGAGAAGAGAAATCTGCTTCTGATGCAGCCTCACGGACCGAAAATCTGCATCAAATAACGAGTATAAAATTATAAATCACGTCTGTTCATCAAATCAGTCAAAAGCAACCGCCGATTAAGAAGAAAAACTGGACGGATTTGACTTCAAGCCCTCAAATCACGAGCTAAAGATTACTTAGAAAAGCGAAATCGACCGCGATCTGATAGAAACAAGTTCAGCACCATAAAGGAAACTTTCTCGCAGAAAAACAGAAAGGCTCGGAAAACTTTCTCTATTCTTCGCTAAAATTTCGACTTACGCGCTTTTCCAAAAACGAACCGTCGCAGCAAAAGTAGAATTCCTTACGAACACTGTCTTTGAATCCCCGAACATCCTTGAGAATCGGAATACCAAGGGATTTAAAGGGAAACTAAGCCTTACGATTAGAATGAAACGCAGAGTTCAGACTAGCATTAAAATGGCAAAACGTAGCGGATTCTACTGCACGAACAGTCGACAAAATAGATAGATGCGTCTGCGATTTTTGAAGCTCAGAGCGAAGATCGAAAGCCAGGTAAGATCAGAAAGAAAAAAAAAATACAGACACGATGAAAACAAAATCGAATTTTCTAGGGCTTCTGATGATGAAGAGAGATTAAACCTATTCGAGATCTCACCTTTGACTCTTTGATCGCACGAGGAAGAACAATCTTTATCGAAACGCGTGTAATCAAAAGAAACGAGCAGAAAAAAAAAAAAAAAAAGGGTTTCGTTTCGACTCTCGAGTCGATCGATCGTTCGAATTTCGATTCTTCCCTCCGAGAGCTGTTGTCTGTCTCCCCGTCCAAATGGAATGTTTAATCTCTGAATCATATATACGCTTTGCTTTAACTGGGTGTTTTCAACTGTAGTTAAAGAACTTAAATAATGCAGGTTAACCATGGTTTAAATGCACGTGGCATGTTAATTTCCTTTACGATGGTTATGTTCAAAACAAATTTCCAGATTTGCCCATTTGAGCGTCGTGAGTATAAATTTGCTGACCAACAAGAATATGAGCCACGTGGCACACTCTTATAGCACACTGACATATTTGATATTTCAACAGTCCCTAGGTGTACCTACAAACCAAAAATAAGCCTGATTAGTGATTACAAACCTTTGGATCGTTTTACCCCCAAATAATGGTCAATAATCTCACATTCCACCTACGGTTAACAATAACCCATAAAAACGACTCAAATCTAACGCTTAGAAATCACTAATCAGGATAATGTTTGGTATTGTATGTCCATCTAGGGTTGAGCCAAACATATAAACGGTCAGATATCTCTAAACATATGCTATGTGGTTCATATTGTGGTCGGTTAGCAAATTTATTGACTGTCTCCGGTCAGCAAAGTTCTACTTGGTGTTATTAGCATCCTCTTTTCAATTTGAACAAAGCGGAGGAGATCTACGTAATTTCCTTACGTATTTGGATATTTATAGCAATGCCCCTATCTTAGCTTAGCAATAACGCCGGCACGTGCGTGTCAAACAGAGTATATGCTACCTCGAATAGGGTGCTTCAAGTGACGAAAATATCCTTAAATGTTTACCGTATTGACAAAAATACGAGAATAAGTTGGTTGTCGATGATGGGTACTCTTGTCATTGTGGTGTTTGGGTATTATCTAGCTTTTCTTTATCATGCATGCATGTCTGCCCAACGCTTGATCATCTAATTTATAGACTTTTTTTCTTACATTATTCCGGATCAGTCTTTCGTGTGGATTGGATCATAGGACTTGAAAAGTCAAATTTCATAGGTGGGTCCCAACTCTACAGTGATAAAAGGGTAGTTTCGTCATTTAGAGGATAAAATGCTATTTATAGAACTTTGCTGACGGACCACAATATTAGCCACCTGGCATATTCTTAGAAATTTCTGACCGTTTAGATGTTTAGCCCAATCCTATGTGGACCTACAGACAAAAAAATTAGCTCGATTAATGATTTGTAAGGTTGGATCGGAGTCGTTTTCATGGGTTGATTTTAACCATGGAATTTCTGCATTATTGACCATTATTTGGGGTACAAAGATCCAAAGGATTGAAATCATTAATCAGGCTGATTCTAGGTTTGCAATTCCACCCTGGGATTGGCCCAACATCCATACGGTTAGCATCCTCTAAGAGTATGCTACGTGGCTCATATTTTGGTCGGTCAGCAAAGTTCTACTCCTCTAATAATTAATTCAGCCACATTACCACCATCCCTAGTGGCTGTCATCCCATCGTCACCCTTAGATCCATTCTGGTGATAGCCTTGAGATTCACACTACAAAAATCTTGACAACATTAATTAGTATTATTGGCCCGTGCTAAAGCGAAGAAATGAAAAATAAAATATTAACAAATATTTGAAAAAGAAATCACTTTTGCTCTTACCTTTTTTATCTCTGCACTTCAACTTTTGGAGAACTTTTTTTTGTTTCTACACTTTTTTGTAAGAGTAGTTTAAAGAACGATCGGTTTTATAGAGGGGAGGTGGATAGATGATTTAGGAAGGTGAGAGCCGTTTTAAGAAAATGGTTAATAGAGTGACTAAAGAGAGAAATAATAGAAATATTTAATTAAGAAATGTAGATAAGTTTTTATAAAAGAATTAGAGAATTTTAAGGGATAAGGGATATTTTTAGGGCTTTAGTGCATATATAGACATTTTGGTAGAAAAAATAGTAAGGAGTTAGATATTTTAGGGATACTGGGGAGATTTTAGGGCTTTAATGCATATAAAGACATTTTGGTAGAAAAAGCGTAACAAATTTTAGGGCTGTTTCGCCATTTAACTTTGTTTAAACCAATGTTTGAAACCTCAAAATCTTGACTCAAAAATCTACTGAGTTGTTTAAACCAGTATTTAAAATAATCTTTCTATATTTAAAAATTTACAAGATTGGATCAAGTCAGTTGACTGATGAGCTTCCGAGTCAATTCACCAAGTCAACTCACTACTCGTTTAAATTTTATATGTATTGAGTTCCTACCAACTCAACTCAAGAACCAACCAAGTCATGTTTCAAGTTGACTAGATGAGTTTTAAAACACTGGTTTAAAGCTTCATCTTATACTAAAGTATAAGTTTTCAAATCTTTTTTACTACCTCTAGTCTGTAACCATTTGCCGACTTAAAAGTACGCAAACATCACATCCACCATTGAATGCTCATTAAAAAATGTGTTCTTAATTTATAAAATATATTTTTTTAAAAACATTGAATTAACACATTTTTCAAGGGACATCCAACCTTTCTGACTATTGACGATGTTTGAATACTTTTAAGTCCGCAAATGGTTGCAGACTAGATTTGTCCCCAATCTTGATAACACGAGAGTTTTAACACTATATTTATATATTGATTCCAGTTCTTATAGGTTCAGTTCTGGTTCTTATCGGATTCGGTTGCATATTAAACTACCCAGAACCCGAACCATTCTTCCGGTTCCATATTAAACCACCCAGTCAGGCGACGACGATAGGTATGGGGTAAGGGTTCCTAGCGGGTAAAATTGACACCCCTACCCCATACCTAAGTAGCAAATGGGGCAATAATCTATGTGGCACCGCTTAACACGAATTGTCATAACGCATTCAATATGATTTTGACATACTTAAATCAAAGAAGCTTGCCACACGTGGAGATGCTCAGAAATTGGAGTTGAGTGTCTGACGTACGGTATGTAACCATCCATCCGCAAGGGCCGTTCTTTGATGCAGCCTTATTTATCAAAATTTTGATGCAGAAGTTCCTCAAATTGCAATGTAATAGACTCGTTCGGGCCCACTTGCCACTTGAATATCTGGCCCAGATTATGATAGACCTACACACCAAAAATCAGTGTGATTGGTGATTTCTAGCCGTAGGATTTGAGCAAATTTTCATAATGGGCTTTGTGAACAGGCCTATGAGTTCGCGCCAAGCCCATGATGAAAAAGTGCTCAAATCCAATGGCTAGAAATTACTAATCTTACTGATTTTTGGTGTGGATCCACCAAGATGTGGGCCAAACATTCATGGTGGCAGTGGGGCCGAAATTCAAGGAGCACGTTGGCCTGAACAAGTCTACTACGTTGCAATTTGAGGGACTTCTGCATCAAAATTTTGATACACAAGTCTGCATTAAAGAACAGCCCCACAACTGGAGACTCCCCACGTGTGTCAGATGCAAGGCTCTTTCCAAACACGGAACCATAAGAGACGCAATAAAAGAGTGGAAAACTTGGTAATTTTAAGATTATATAACTCGTAATACAAATAAGTTAACCTCCCACTGCTTCTAGATACCTTCCATCTCTTCCGAAATATGTATAAACAGTCGGGTAACAGAGGGCCGTGTTAGAAGCCTTGACAGCTTGGGTCAGGTTTGGTCGGGTCATCGGGAAATCGAATCTTCGGTGGTTGCCGAAAATCTGTGGTGTTATTTTCTCGTTCTGACTTGCAGCAAGGAGACTTCATGTTCTCCAGCAGCCTCACCTTATCTAGCAACTCTTGAGAATGTAGTAATCTAAATGAGTGGTGTTATTTTCTCGTTAACGTTCCGACTTGCAGTAAGGAGCCTTCATGTTCTCCAGCAGCCTTACCTTATCTAGCAACTCTTGTATGGCATTAGAAGCATCCTTCAAGAAAAAAGAAGATTTGTCTGATGAGATTCCAAGTACACTAGAGATATGAAAAAGGACAAGTGAGTCCAGATAATGGATGAAACTTCTTTTCACCTTCAACTTCTTCCTCAGATTCTCCTCCTCATTGTCTCGCCGGTTCCTCTCCTCTGTAAATATATCAGCCAACGCTTCTACTTCTTTGTTCATCTCTTCAATCTTTTGCTCCGACTCCCTAAGCTGTTTATACAGAAACAGAAAAAACTTCATTAATTGGTGGGGGACTTGACCACACACAATATAAACACTCCGCAAATAAAAAAAAGTGTTTCTAGGCTATCAATCGTTGATGGTGATATCAGAAACCTTGCTTCAGAGCAAATCATTTTTCTTTTAGTAGGCAACACAGTTGAGGCTGGATTACAATACCAGGTGTACGGCAGAGACGACATGGGTAAATAGGATTGAATCCATGATATACCCATATAGGGGACAAGCCTCTAACCACCCTACCAAGAGGGTGGTGGCCAGAGAAAATCATGTTTGTCTATAGCTCCCATTGGATGTACGAGGGAGACCGACCAATGCAATAAAGTGGTGGTTCCATCTGACCATCCAATGAGAACATCCGCAAGTTACTCTGTCCATCCCCATTTTAATATTTAGCCAGTATTACAGGTATATAATTTGTGATTCATATCTTTAACTAACAATATTAGGTATCAGTCAAGACCTGATAAAATTTTCTGCTGATATTCTACTCCACAAACTATCAGCAGTCAACCAAGTATTTTTGCTAGTGCATATCTAAGAATTATATGCAAGACAAAATGGAACATTGGCAATACTAGTTTACATTTTATACTCGTAAGGATGACCTATGACAGCATAGTCATACACATGGTTCACAAACAGCAGAGGACACACCATTCATCCCCCAACTAAGAGAGTTTTTATTCCAAAATCCAACCTGATGAGTGATCGCAAGATGGTAACAACCCAACCTGTAAACATTTTCTCTGGACATCTAGCTAAAAGCTTCCCTAAATGTCCAAAAGAATGCACAAGATTGGATGGTTATGATCTTCCATATAACAGGTTGATTTTGCCCCAGGATATCTCTTTGTTGGGACCCATCGAATGGTTGTGCTTACCCTCCATTTGCATGCACAGATATCCCATAATAGCCCTGTTCACATTAAAACGATGAAGTATCTTTGAAATTATGCGCACATAATTGCCCTACAAAATGAAGCAATACAAAGATCTGTCAGATGAAAGAGGAAAGGTCAAGCAAGTAAATGGTGGACTTACTCGAGCTTCCAGTGCTCTACACTTATCTTTCTCATACTGTAAATCACGCAAGAATGATTCTTCCATTTTCTTTAATCTACAAAACAAAAGCGTACTTAGATGGTAAAGATGGGGGGTCCCAAAGTATTGTATCAAGCAAACAAAAAAGTGCAGAACATGGAGTGAGCATAACTACCTTTCCTTTAATTCCCAATTCTCTACTTCCAACCGATTTAGATTACATGTGTCGGAGTTAGGAGTATGTCCATTAACATGAGCTTCTAGTGATCTACTCCTATCTCTTTCAAACTGTAAATCACGCAGAAAAGTTTCCTCATATTTCTTCAATCTACAGAACAAAAACATAGTAAGGATGGACCCCCAAAGTATTATATCAAGCAAACGGAGAAGTTCAATACAGGGAGACAGGATAACCACCTGTCCTTTAATTCCCGATTTTCTACTTTCGACTGATTTCCATTTCCAGATGCATCAAAGTTAGGAGCATGTCCATTTCCATTTTCATTACTTGTTGCATCAGCTGCCTGTCAGTCAAAGAAATAATGTCAAAAACTTTATTGCATCAACTATGAAACATGATGAATTTCCGCCACCACACATGAGGCAGCAAATCCCATAATATGCACACACATGCTAGCCAAAGGGTAAACATCATGGTATAAGGACAAGCAATGAAAACTCGGAATATAGGGATGTTGAATGGCAGAATTGCTTCTACCTGAAACCTAACTCATGTACAAAAAATGCACCTGTGAAGGCATTATTGGCTAAAAATTACCTTTGAACGTGAACGTGTAGCAATTTGTTCAGTTCTTCCATTTGCACGAACTTGCTCAATTTCACTATTGTCCGAGTTAGAAAAGGATCGAGTTGTATGAGAGCTATCTTTCTGAAAAGATTTCTGAGCAGGGGATGCCTTACAACTACTACCGTTTAGTAGTGTTTGAAGAGGGACGGTTTGTATCTCATAGTCACTATCATCCTCTGCAAAAGGTGATGCTGGTTCTGAAGAACTTGATTTGTTACCAAATTTTGAGCTGGACATCATTCCATCTCCCCCCTTACTATACGTGTGTCCATTTCCATGTTTGCGCTCCCCCGTTTTAGGCGACTCAATGGGCTCTCTTCTTCCAATCTGCTTCTGATTTGAACGTAAATAACACTTGTCTGTATCTGAAAGTGGAGTCCCCCTGCTTGGGGAAGTAGATTTCTTTGAACGTTGAGATGATGACCATTGAAGATACTCTGGTGAACTCTCTGTATAAGTAAACACAAATCAGCCAGAGAAAGCAAGGATATGACAAATAATTTGGTCCTTGCAATCCATGTTTGAACTTTGAACTAAATAAAGAGAGATTGAGGAAGATACCTCTAGCTGCAGACTCAGTTACTAACTTCTTATGGTTCCGGGGAGCGTAGCCAATTTTATGACAGTTTGTGGACCTGGATGAAACAGTGCATGGCAATTAATATATTATAAAACCTCCCTGCAGCCCAGGACAAAAAGATGACGAGAACAAACCAGTATGTCTTCTGCATCTGTATTAATCGTGCCTCAAGTCGTGAAAGCACGGTTGTACGCTCAAACCCCTGCTTATCATGTGCTGGTTCGACAAAATTAGCCTCCAACACGCCTGTAGTAGAAAGCAATTACATTGGAAGTGAGTCTGGCATCAGCTAATCAATATACAATCAAGATTGCAAAATACAAAATAAATACCTATAACTCCGCGTCCATCACTTCCTGCAGCATTCCAAACCCTCCAGAATGGCTGAAAAATAACAACATTTTCAGGTAAGAAAATTTCAATCCTAAAGTTCAAATCATTGGATGAGAGTACTAAAGAAGCATTTAATGATCAAACATTTCATGCTACTAAATAATGAATATGAAACTGAGATACTTATTGAGAGATTACTTTTTTGTACCAGTTGCATTCACTTATGATTCGTTTTTCTTATTCGTCTTATAATTCTCCTTCAAAACTATGATTTTAAATTAGGCAGTCGAAAACTGCAAAAAAAGAAAAAAATCGCTTATTTTAATTCTAAGTACCTGATTGGTATCCTGTCTGTAGTTTGCAGGAGGCAACTTGTTTGCAGTTGTGAATGCTTGCAAGGCAAATGAAAGGCTGCTTAGGGAACATTTTTCGAACATACATAGTCGGTGAATGGTGGTGGGAGGAGGGAATTGTTGGAAGAGACCAAGGTGGAGGGAAGACCCATTTGGCTAATGTTTTTGGCCACTTTTTGGCTTCAAAAATAAGCAAATTTTTTGCAGAAACCGGTGGGCCGGATTCAAAATTTTTGTTGTTTGAAGTGCCACCAAGCATACGCAAATGCTGCAAAAACGTTTGCAGCGCTACCAAGCATGGCCTAAGATAACATTGTACTCTCTTCAAATAGTTACCCACATGACCCATATATGTTCTCCAAAAATACCTCCTATGATTCGAAAATCTCAACTTTTTAAGAATTAAAAAAAAATCATAAAAACACTAATTTCCCTCATGACATTTGATGATTTACAATATCAATCAAACAACAAAGCTTTATCCCAATCAACTACATGAATTCTGTTCCACAATTCCACTCTAGGGCCACATCGTCAATTAGAGCATATATCTTCAGATCTATCTTACGACCTTCATCCACATCCTTTTCGATCTTCCTCTTATCTTTTAAAACCTTCGACTTGCATAACACAGTCCTCTCTAATGCTCTCGTTAGTCTTTGTTGAACATGTCCAAACCATTCCAATCAACCTTAGTTTATTCCCTCTTGGACCTACTAGATTCCCTCAGACGCCCTCAGTTTTTATTTTGTCCTTCCTAGTAACACAAGTGTTTCACCATATAGAGAGCTTTTGATTCACTTTTTAGTCGGATCATTTACTTTTCAACTTGCTGTCGTAATCACCTGCTCCCTTCCAGTCTACGATTAGTGGTATCAAAGCATTGATTAGCATTGATCGTGCCGTTTGCAATCATAATGGTGCAATGATATGGACAAGGTCGTGAGAATCACAGATGTGCAAAGAAAGTCGTGAGAAGAGGAGACAAATTTAAGCATGCTAGTTGAAGAGCTCAGCTTATGGTCACAATGTCAAGTAATCTTAGGAGTACTCTGAAGACAGCAGTCCTAAGGATGTAGATAACTCATTTTACAATTGCATCCACCTGACAAGCAGGGTGATGGCGGCGTCTATCAGATGGCTAGCCGGTATGCTGATCATGATTGTGGCTTTGGTATAAAAGTGGAGACTTCTCTCGAGGAGTTCACGGGCTTATCAGCACCAACAAAAAGTTATTTTTTATTATTAGGAAGTACTGGATCACAAAATAGCTAAGATCATTGTTAAATTGAGGAGTTATGCATCAGCATGGTGGGATCAACTACAATAACATGTGTTCAGAGAAGAAAGGTACTTTCCAGTGCACAGCCATAGTCGAGGGGAGCACTTGCATGCAATTTTGGAGACATTACAACGAGAGAAGTTGTATAACAATTCGAAGAAGTGTTATTTTCTGACAGAAAATTTGGTATTCATGGAGTCTGGTTTTTGGGAAGGTATTCAAGTTGTTTAAAGCAAAGTAGGTTACAAAACATCATTGCTGACACCTTCTAGTGCACATGTTGGGTACATTCAATCGTCAGTTCATCTGAAAATTCAGTGATTTGACTGCACCAATCGCAGTCAGTTCATCCAAATGGAGTAAAGAAGTAATTTGATTGGTATGATCCGTTGTTCAATCTTATATGCAGATCATGAAAGTAAAAAAAAAATTGGGGAGAACCAAAGTTCCAAATTTGTTGAAGATAGTTTCCAACATCTGAAAGAGAAGTGATCGAAATCTCCAGTGCTTGCCTTACCAAATTTCGATGAGGTTGAAGTGGACTGTGATGCATTGCACATCGGAACAGGTGATTCCCTAAGTTAGGAAGGAAAGTCGAGCCCACTTTTAGAGGTGTTCAGGAAACTATTATTGAGCATACAACAAATTGAAAATGAAGAAGATGGGACTTTGCAAGATCAGTGATAATGCGTACAAGATCAAGCTTCCTAAAGGCATGGACACTTCCTTGGTGTGGCAGATCCATACAAGTACAAACGAAATGGAATAACAATGTTTCGGGGAGACTTGAACATGAGGGAGAGTTCTTCCCAACCAGGATGGACATATGCAGCGACAGATGAGAGCTATTCCAACCCTCAAACTCAATCCAAGAAGAGACAAAGGAGTAAAAAAGAACACACAAAACAGTCCAAAACTTGGGTCTAAGTGGGACCTCTTATAAGGCACCATATGGATTTTGGGTGAGCACACCCACTTATATCATAGACTTTTCTATGGGAGCAGTTGCTTTATATTTTGGGATTATAAGAGTACGCATTTATTTTAAAGTTGGGTTTTAAACCAGGGGCTGAGATTACTAAGATTAGGGGAGAAGTAGGGATGTTTAAAAAGGGTCTTAAAGGGTTTTGTAACACTTATTGGACTGATATTATTGCTTGAATTTTCTGCAAAAGTTTTCTCGTAATCAGATCCTTCACTTTTCTACTAGATGTAATTCTCTACTCGTTTCAGGTATTACGTTACATCTCAACATTTCAATCTTTGCTACAATAATTCTATGAAAATGTTGTTTCTTGATTGCCCAACAAGACCTTCCATAAGGCATAGCTGGTCTTATTGTTGTTTTATAAAATTTCCCATTTTAGTCTTACTAGTATGCGTCATAGCATTCTGGAAGCAGATCTCCAATTTAGCCACTCAGCTCTAATTCTATGAGCAGCATCACAAATCACAAGAAATAGAGTTTTTAAATTTCTCACAAAAAAAAATTTACTAAAATGTACTAGATTTTCATGAGATTTGAGTCTCCATGACAAAGGTGAGGTTTTAGATACACTGACCCAGTAGGTCAGCACCCACCTGCACAGTCAAATGAATTAAAGTACCAAATAAAATAACTTGATCGTGGAAAATATTTATAATATTGATTAAGATTGTGAGCAACAAGAGGTAAACAAACCTTAATAAGTCGATTTTTGTGATAAACATTGAATCCTTGAACATCGATATGATTTTTTGCATCCTTTACAAATCCAATTGTCACAACAGCAACCATCTGATATTCAAGTAGGAAGCAATCAAGAAATTAGTCATCGTTAGTTTAAAAAGGCATTCAGGGATTTCAAATAAAATATTCCTTATGAGAAGTTCTACATTTGGATTTGGAACACCATCAGCACCCGGTTGCGGCCTGTATGTAACCTCTTGTGCTAGCATCATATCATTAATTATGTTGTGGTGCTCAAGATCTTTACCACGCAGAACAATTCGGAAGCCAGGTGGAAGTCTGAGATACAGAATTGATGCATAACTCTGTAAACATTGTGATGAAATTACATGATTAAAAAACAGAAAAATAAAAAATCAACAATCAAAATGTCTAACAAAAGAAAGCCTATTTAGGCAACATTTAACAATGGATACAACATAAGTGACTTCCAGCAGGCAACTGGTATAGGGTAGACACGCTTTTTCTTAGAGAGCTAGTAACCACAATTAGAGGAACCACAAAACAGAGGTGAGAAAAGATACATGAAGTAAAAATGGTACAAGATACCCTTAATGAATGTCGATAAGTCAGGAAGTGCCTGGAGTTAGGGAACTGTTTTGCCATGTCTATTTTCTTCTCATCTCGGTTGACACCTCTAATTTGAATGTCCTGTCATTTCGAACAGTACAAACGATTAGCGTCATACAGGCAACTATGTCAATCAAGTTAAGAGCAGTTATATTCAAACATCATTAAGGGAATACCTACTCTCATTCAAGGAATTACAAATTGATTTGTACGACAGGGAGGAACCAAAAGGATGAAGAAATGAGCACAAGGGGCAGAGAAGACATACATATCGATCAGTGTCAAAATCAAGTTCCAGTTCTCCTTGATCATCCTCCCAGAGATTGTATATGATTATACGTGTACCTTTATCTTTCATCAGATTGAACTGCAAAAGTAATACAACTATTAATTAATATTAAATACAGTTAATTATGATCAAAGGTAAGTTTCCCTAGCAGGACAACAATTAAGCCACATTGTAATTTCATTTGACATTGGTATTAGTTTTTGTGCCTTATGAAAGAAAATAAAATATCAACTTTAGATGCATTGATCCAAAATGGAAACGATCACATTTCACCTCATTTTATTCACAAAAATCTCACAATAGCATAATCCCCTCATGGCGTCAACAAAATCTACAGTTCAAAAAGAGAAAACAGAAAGGGAAAAAAGAACAGCCGGGGAGGAGGGAGGGCCACAATGCATCAAACAAGAAAAAGGGGAAGCATTGGTATTATAAGACTAGAAGGTTAGGCTCTCACAATAATGACTAAGAAGATATGTCCATGACCCATAGGAAAAATGCCGTTTTTAAATTTCCATATAAATAGGCATGAAAAAGACCTGAAAAAACCCTCAATAGAGCCCTTAATCACACATCAAAAACCTCGTACACCTGTCAAGGTACTTCAATAAGAACATCTCGGCTATAAGTACTCTTTGTATAGGTGATGATCAGTCAGCAACGACAAAAATACCCCACATCTCCCAACTGAGTAGTGATTCTCAACATGAGGTATAAAACTACTTAACAATAGGGCTGCAACTCAGGTGGGTTGGGTTGGGAGTCGGCCCGATCCCATGTATCAATAAAAGGATGTTCCTCAAAGTGTGGCTTCTCTGTCTTCAAGATTAAACAGTCCTCTCTTGGTTATTGTTGGGATAAAAAAACTGAAACAAGAAAGCGTTAGGAAGAGAACCAATTACAAAACACCCTTGTTTTTCATCAAGAACAGAATCTTTCCTCCTCTGGTGTCATAGAGTTTTACTAGGTATGAGTAATTTGAAGAATACAAGATAAAATACACGCCTGCCAACATAGCTCAGCCTCAACTTTTTTTTGGAGAGAGAGAAAAGAGTATGAAGCGGTGGGAGAGACGAAGGTGAGAGGGAAGAACAGAAAGAAGAGGTTTAAGGTTTTATTTCTCCAAAGAAAAATGATTATCCCATGTAGTGTCCCTCCCTTATGGGGATTTATGGTAAATGCCATCGTGTCTTACTTTGATGGGATAAATTTTAGTTGCCCTTGCACACACACAAAGCCACATGTAAGATTTTGTCCCAATAAAAAAACCAAAAATGAAAGAAAAAGTGACGAGGGGATAAAATAGGGAGTTTTATTTAGTAAAAGATAAAGATGCTATCTTCCTCATCCTCCCTAAAGTCTATCCTGTTGGATGGTCTTTGAGATGTGAATAATGTAAACCTGAGGACCATCAATGGTCTTGATCTAAGGTGACTTAGTAACACTGTTTTTTTTAAACTCAAAAAGTTTCTGCAATACAGTGCAACTTCCAAAAATTAAATAATTTGGAATATATTAAAAGTATATTGGAGGTCAGGCTCAGGGTTGGGGGTCAGGTAACCCGATGCCTCAACTTGGGCCCAACCCAATTTTTAGGCGTGCTCAAAAAGCTTAGGCCCGAGCCCAACCTGAGCTTCAGAAAAGCTAGACCAAGCCCGGCCTGAAGTTGGGTTGGGTCCATTCAAGTCGCACCCAACTTCACAAAGATGATCATCCCACCTCAAAAAATGTTTCACAGAAAAACACATCAACAAAGTGACTTGTACCATATCGAGCATATTTTGCAAAAAGAATAAATGTAGAAGAAAAGAAGGCTCACCTGGTGAAAAAGATCTGCTTCACTAAAATAAGGAGACCACTGCACTATCGTTTCTACATTTCTATTCCAATCAACTGGAGATAATCGCATCAACTTGTTCCAATCTCCTCCTCCTTTCTCATAGTCAAGCTTATGATTTCAATGCAAATGATAGTGACAAGTAGAAGAATAAGTCTTAATAAAAAAATAGGTACTAAAGCAATTTACACATAAAAAGCGCGAACCATCCTTCTTGGTCACATTATACAAAGGAACTTTTTGACAAATGTAGAATGAAGGGAATCAAGACAGAAAACCACTATTTTTCCAAATTCTTTTTCTCTATTTCCCTCTTCTCAATGAAATCCATTATTGATGGGAAAAGAAAACACCATTTCCCCTAAAAATAACTTTATAGTATAAGGTTTTCTTTCTTTCTTTCACTCTTTATTTTTTATTTTGGATAGCAACCAGGTATGGAACCCACAGCTCATGGATTTGATGCAAATCATCGACCGAGCTACAGGCTCAACCCAAATCATTTGTCAGTTCGTCACATCAGTTTCCACTACACACAAATCATTTGAACTCACAAACTTTTATTTCCTAAACCTCAATAATCTATTGTTCCATTGAGCAACCAATGTATGGCAAGGTGTAGATCACAGTGATTAGGACAAATATTTAATTCAGAAACAAAAGAAAAAGGAGAAACTAAAATAGTAAAATTTAAGTGGAATGACATTAAAAATCACAAAGATATATACCGGCTTGCCAATGCTCCAAAGTTTGTGCTTTAGAGGTGTGTAAACCATTTGTCTTCACAGGGATAAATACTTAAATCATGACATAGGATAATAACCACCAAAGTTTATTTGTTTACTCAAAAGAGAGGTGAATTTCTAATGAGAACAAAGAGTTCAACAAGAAATTTGGGTGGTACAAACATGGATGCAGAAACCATATATACCATATGTATCAGTAGTATCACAATACATACCATTTAGGAGTCACCGATACAAACTACGATAAATATATTTAAAACCAGGGAAGTACCAATACTTTGAAACATTCTTATTCTTACCATTGGAACTACAATATCTTCCTTCCCCGTGCTCCTCAAAAATGTGTAGGACAACATTCCTATGCTTTGTGTGGGGCTAACAGGCAGATTCCACACGATAACAATTAGTTTTGACTGTCAGGAAAAATAGATAAATTATACAACACATGTAAGAACAACAAAAAAACTCCAAACAATATGAACACATACAGAAAATAAAAAATAAACAAGTTTATGGATGATGGCAAATAATAATAATTATAATAAATGCAAATTCACTATCATAGGAACTATATTATTCAAAATTTCTTTTATTCTAAAGATTAAGTTTGTCTTCTATTTATGAAAATTTAGAAATTGGGAGGAAGATAGTTGAAAACAAAGTGGAGTAGATTTCTACTGCTGTGAGAGAAAAGAGATGCGGACAGAGAGAATGTGGGAGAGTGTGGATTCTAATCAAGGTTTAAAAAATCTGAGTCTCCTTCAGCATCTTGGTAAGTAGAAGGATATGGATAGATACAAAAAACACACATTAATCTATTATTTTTAATGCTTAATTAAGCTCAATATATATTATTTAATGAAATATACTATACTTCAGTCATTGTAATGTTTAATTAATTTTAATTTTCCAGTATGAGATAATACATTCCCCCTATGTCTAGTACCTATATCTTAGTGAACACCTTCCTATCTTAGACCCTATATCATAGAGAAAATGAACCTCTAACTAATGCCTTGTTGAACATATCACCAAGTTGATCGGCTGATTTGATATATGGAGTAACAATCTTCTTGCTCATAACCATGTCCCTGACAAAATGGCAGTCAACTTCTATATGTCTAGTTCTCCCATGTAAGACTGGTAATGCAGGGGCATTTTCACACCGGTTTCAAATGGGGCAGCCTGCGTATATGGGGCACACTCAAGGTGGGATGGCCCATGTGAAATGGGACCCATGAAGGAGGGTTAGACCGAGAGCCTGGATTTGGGCTATGAGATAAGGAATTTAATCTCACGCCCCCATCAATCGCAGCTTTTTGGGAGTATTGGTTAGATGTCCTGCATCTAAGTGGTATCAGAGCAGGAGGTCTCGTGTTCGAGACTCCTCACTGGGGGTGATTAATGCAGGGGCATTTTCACACCGGGTTCGAGTGGGGCAGCTTGCATATATGGGGCACACTCGGGGTGGGATGGCCACGAAAGAGGGTTCAACCGAGAGCCTGGACTTAGGCTATGAGATAAAGGAATTTAATTTCACGCTCACATCAGTCGCAGCTTTTGGGAGTATTGGTTAGATGTCCTGCATCAACTGGGCTACTAGCAATACAGATAGCAGTAAGATTATTGGAATAATGCATAAGAGTAGGAATCGCAAAACCCATCTCATGAAGAAGAGATTCCACCCACATAATCTCACATATCGTAGCCCTATACTCCTGCTTTTGTTTTCCTTTATTGGGGTTAGCTAATGAAGGTCATCTCGACCCCACGTGCTGGTTTTTGTATCCTTTCTTTGTTTATGAATAAAGCTTACGCTTATCAAAAAAAAAAAAGACCAAGTTAGCACCCATAAAAGTATAATACCAAAAGTGGACCTTCTATTAGAATGATCTCCAGACTAATCTGCAACTGAAAACCGTGTAACACTCAAGTGTTTGGATGGTCGATATAATACGCCTTTACCTAGCGCACCCTTTAAGAACCTCAAAATGTGATGTACAACACCCCAATGTGATTGGCGTGGAGCATGCATAAACTAAATCACAATTATCCTCATGTATCATCCGAGATCACTATACAACTCACTTTGCTCACCATCGAACTTGAGTGTAGAATAGTATCAACGAGCTCAGATACCAACATTCTTGTCTCCTCTAACATATCTATGACATACTTCCTCCGTGACATACTAATACCCTACTTGGATCTCTCCACCTCAATGGCATATCAAAGAGTGCCAAGATCCTTGGTTTGAAAATGCTGGCTCAAGGGAGATTTCAGGTCAACAATCCCACTACTGTCACTCCCCGTGATAATATTATTATTCGCATACACTACCAGAATAATAACTCCAGACTCTGTACGACAAACAAACACAGAGTGATCAAAATAAGTTCGCTTGAAGCCAAAACGTAACACAACTACGCTAAACTTATCAAACCAAGCCCATGGAGACTACTTCAGCCCATAAATAGCTTTCTTCAACCTGCACACCTTGCCAAACTATCCACTAGCAACATATCTAGGGGGTTGGTCCATATACACCTTTTCTTGAAAATCACTGTGTAAGAAAGCATTTTTTCGAACTAATACAAGGGTCATGCATAAATACGGCCATAGATAAAAGAACCCTACCTGGGGGAAATGTCTCAAAGTAGGCCACGCCAAAGGTTTGAGCCTTTAGCACCTAAGCGTGCTTCGAATGCAAAAATCATGACATCAGGATAATACTTAATAGCATACACCCATCTACATCAAATTAACTATTTCCCGGGAGGAAGAGTAGTCAATTCACGCATGTTGTTCTGGAGAAGAGCATCAATTTCCTCATTCATTGCTTGTTTCCATCTGGAGGAAGACATGCATGTTGATAGGACTTTGGAATAGAAGTGACAGAGAGGGACAAAGAAAACTCATGAAATAACGGAGACACACGATGAGATGGTACAAAATTAGCAATTGGTATTCACACAACAATGGGTAAATTGACAGAAGCATCCTTAGTGAAAGGAGAGGATCAAGGAGTAGGCACTGCAACTGTCCTACAGATATCCAGAAATTGAAGACTATCCTTAGTCAACGGTTCGAAGTCAACAATCTCGATCATCTCAAGTATTTTTTGGGAACTGAGGTAACAAGATCCAAGCAAGGTCTTTTTATCTCACAGCGCAAGTATGTGTTAAATTTACTTCAAGGGGCAACTAAACTTGAAGCAAAACAAAATGAAACTCCTATGGAGCCCAATCACAAATTGAGTGACAGTGATGACAAGCCTTTGGTGGATGTCCATCTATTTCAGCGCTTAGTGGGCAAACTCATCTACTTGTCTCTCACAAGACCAGACACTGTGTATGCGGTAAATGTCATCGGTCAGCTTATGCATGCCCCTTGCTCGACACACCTTGATGTTGTACGAGTTCTCCGTTATCTGAAAGGATGCTCGGGGAAGGGTTTACTTTTTCGACGACATGGCCACATGCGTGTGGAGGCCTGGACTGATGCCGATTGGGCCGGATCAATTCATAATAGGTGTTCTACTTCTAGTTACTACACGATGGTGGGTGGTAACTGAGTCACTTGGCGAAGCAAGAAGCAGTTCGTTGTTGCCCGTTCAACTGCTGAAGTTGAGTTTCAAGCGATGGCCCATGATACATGTGAGGTGCTTTGGTTATGCTTGTAACTTCATGAGTTAAGATATTTTCCACCTACCCTGATGGCCCTGTATTGTGATAACAAGGCAACGGTCAGCATTGCCCATAATCCGGTTCAACATGATCGCACCAAACATATTGAAGTTGATCATAACTTCATCAAGGAGAAAGTCACCTTCAACGCGATATGCACCGCCTTTGTTCTAACGTCTCAATAGTTAGTTGATGTTCTCACCGAGGCAGTTAGTAGTGTCACTTTTGATTCTCTTATTGGCAAGCTAGGCTTGTGTGATATCTTCACACTAGCTTGAGGGGGAATGTTTGCATATTTGTCCTTTATTGTTATTTCTCTATTTTATTGTCCTTAGTTGTTATTTTTTTATTTTATTGTGTTTAAGTTATTGGGTCCACATGTATTTCACAATGATATATATATATAACAAAGTTGGGGAAATCGCACCCCACTCATTTCTCTCCCATTCTTCTCTTCTATCGCTTTCATTCTTCTCTTCTACTTCTATTCTCTTACACATCTACGGTTTGTATTTTAACTATCTTGTGATCATCCTCGTAATGCACAATACTAAAACAAAGGTTGGAGATCTAAAGGTTAAGAATATTCTCATAATATGAATCCAATTCCCTTCGAAGACCATTTTCAAAGCTCCTATAACTCTACATGTCACGCCCCCAAATCCGATATTTGGTCATATCGACCTTTCTCGTATCTTGAGGCGCGATCTGATCATACAAACGCACAGTTAAACAAAACTGGTATCACGATGTAGCGGAAATACACCGGATAATTTTTTTTTTCATTTTGTTTAAGCAATCCATAAGACGAAACGCACTTCATTGACACATTAATAATGTTAGAAGATCTCTCACCTCAAACAAAACCGTAATATGCCCATCCAAAAGAAAACATTGTATATATATTGTACTCCCAAATACATGTTACTAAACGGTCAAACGACCTACATAACTCATGTATCCTTCTACAAGATAAAAAAATTAAACAAAATATAACATCGTCTCTAGCACATGTCTATCAACAGAAGTGCTGGAAGCATCAGACCAATTTCCCCTTATCCTTTCTTAAAAACAAAACATTTTAAAACGATGAGCTAGGACCCAGTAAGTACATTCCTCATGCGTAAAACCACTTAAATCAGCGACTTTTGTTTATTTTAAAACAAATACAATTTGCAAATGAATTTCACATGTAATTCAATAAAACTCAATTCTCCATCAATTACTAACGTATAACTTCGAATACAATGATGACTTTTCACATAACAGTCAACATTTCTCTTATCAGAATACTCGTGACCATTTCTATACAGTCAAACTATCAATTCTGATGTATTCAGTACCAACATTCCATCGGTCCTAGTGTACGATGTCAACACTTCTAGTCCACAACTAAACTCCCTAATGTGTACACTAATTGTTTCATTAGGTATCCTCTCTCCGGATTCCCTAATTTTCTTTTAGGTATAAATACCCAAGGGGTCTCATCAATGAGACAACGCCCCTTCTTTAGGGGACTGGAACCCCAAAGGGTCTTAAGGAAACAAGACAACGCCTGATATTTTAGGAGACTAAAACCCCAAGAGGTCTCAAAGAAATGAGACAACGCCTGATTCCAATTAATCTGATATTCCACATTCCCAATCACGTTCTTATTCATGTCCTTAATCGTATTTATATGCATAAAATTATAATGTTTGTAGAAACATCTTTACATACATAACATTCATATTTTTGTATTTTGAAACTAAAAAATAAGAACATTTAAGTCCTATTAATATCTTAAAAAACAAATACATAAAACGGATGAAAAAATGCATATATCTCATTTTAAATGAATTTGAGCATGACTTCATCCAACTAAATAAATTACACATGTCATCATCTATTATAATTTCATGTTTTTAAGATTACAAGAAATTATCAATACATTTACACATTTTATGTGGAAAATACATGAATTGAGATTTTTCCTTGCTAAAATTTAACAGATAACAAGAATAACATTTTCAGACATTTTCCCCAAAAATAATAGAATTTTCTAGAATTTTTCTACAATATTTATGAATTTTCTACTATTTCCAAAATAAAATAATATTTATAAATAAATAATAATTAATCGATTAAATAAATAATTAATTAATTAATTAAATAAAGACATAAAATAAATAACTATGTACTTACAAGTGAATACGCTAGAATCCCAAATCCTTGAACCTCGTACAATGCGAATCTCGAGGTAGCGCGTATCTCGAGGCAGTAGGCCCCACAAAAACTTTTCAAAGGACCTCCTGAATATTTTCAGGAATTTTCTAGAATTTCTTCTAGTTGAGGGATTTTTTTGCAAATATTCTTACCTCAGGGGTTAGAATGCAAATACCCAAATTGATGTAATTTTCTCAAGTCATGGCCTTGTATTTATAGAGGTTGAAAACTCGAAACTTTTCATTCCTATCCGATGTGGGACTATAATTTTGAAAATTATCTTTTTTTTTCAAATTTTATATTTTTGATATCAAACTATATCTTTAAAATGTTGCCCAGAACTAAACACAATAACTTTTGACTCGCACGTCCGATTTGGACAAACTTGATACCGATAGAAAGCTATTGTTAAGACCTTTAAAATGGCATACATATAATGTTCAAAGTATTATAAAAAGTCTACTATAATATTGCTAGAAATAGGGTCATTACACTACATTTATTCATTAACCATCCCCACCAAATTTCAACTTCAATTAGGAGTCATTATCCTTCTCCAGGTTTATCACATCCTCTAGTAGAGGCAGAGACTTCTAATGAATTATTTTGATCAAGCATTATAAAACCTCTACAACTTTGAGGACTTAATACAACCACCATGTTCTTCCAAGTTGATGGTGGTACTAAGAGAAAAAAAAATTAACGGAACCAATCTTCAGATTCCATTATAGTAGGTAGAGCTATTTACCAAAATATAACTCTTGTACATTCTTCTAATCTATCAAACAGATATAGCAATATTCTTTCAACACGATGCCAATACAGATACATAGAATCAATGCGTTTTATTATGATTCCAGAACTATAAAGCATTCTGAAAACATATAATGCTAAATGTGGTTATGTATTGTAAATGAACAAAATAAACCTTTTTCCATCTTTTCCAAGACAACGTGAGAAAACAATGACATCTGCTCCAAGTCTCATGGTACTCGTCTTAAAGCCATTTCCATCTAAAAAAGAGCACAAACAAAGACATAACTGATATGTCATAATCATAAAGCATCCTCAGCAACCAAATATTGATGTTAGGTACGAAGGGATATTTTTTTTGTGAGTAGAGAGATGGCTTACATTGTCCAATAGTATTTGCTAATTTGCTTTTTGCTGAATACCCAAGAGACATGCACTGTCGCATTTTATCTGGATCCATCCCACCACCATTATCTGGAAAAGAGAAATATAAAAACATTTTATTTAGCATAGAAACAGTACAAACATAATGTCATCAGCATTTAAGATGCATATGCCAATTTTACTATGATTTTAGTATTAAACAATGAAGAGATAAAAATATTATAATTGGGGTGGGTATAAGTAGATTAAAATTAGGTAGTATTGTAAGAATCAAGCGACTAAGCGATGGGCTTTTGTCAATTGAACTAATCTTAGGGGAGGAGATACTTAATGCTATTAGCACTTATGCAGCCAAAATAGGGCTAGTCAAGAGCATTAAAAAACAATATTGGAAAAGGATGGATGATTGGGTTATTGCAAGAAATTCCAAATGGTGATATATTTACAAAAAGGGACTTAAATGTGCATGTAGGGAAAGACAGTAGAGGATAACAGTGGTATGGAGGACAAAGGGCTAGAAAAAAACACATGAGATGGGTGTTACAATCCTTCAGTTTGCCATAGCACATGACCTATCTGGTGACCTTCAAGAGGGGACAGAGTAGAAACAAGATAGATTGTTTCCTTTTAAAAATAATGAACTTTCAACATACAAAGACTAAAGGTTTTTCCAGGAGAGAATGACTACACAATATAAGTTAATGGATTTAGTTGTTTACATTAAGAAATGGAATAAAAGACAAGTAAAGGGCCAAAGATACGAGTGATGGATCTAAAAGGGGAAAAGCAATGTCTTTTAAAGACAAATCAATAATGGAGAAAAATGAACTTTATCCAGAGAGCTATGGAGATGTGGGATGAAATGGTCATTTGGTATTAAAAGAGTAACAAAAGAGATTGTAAGCGAATCTAAAGGGAAAAGGCACACACAAAAGAACCTTGGTGGAGGAAAGATGAGGTCAAGAAAAGTTCTTTGAAAAATTGGTCTTGGTACAAGACAACGAACTAGAACCAAGAACTTCGAAACATATGGAATTGCAAAAATAAAAAAAGGAAAGGAAAGGAAAACAAAGAAAGTGGTAAATAGGCAAAACATACGCCCTATGATGCATACACAATACATGGGTACAAGAAAGAGAGAGACATATTTACAAGCTTGAAGGAATGTGTGTGTGCATGTATGTATGAGAGAGAGAGAGAGAGAGAGAGAGAGAGACTTCGATCTAATTAGTTGCATCAAGGGTGATAACGAGAGAGTGTTGGTAAGAGATCAGGAGATTAAAGAAATGTGGAGGTGCTATTTTCAGAAATTACTAAATAATGGCTACATAGGACATGTAAAACTAGAAGGATACGCTAATCATAGTCGTAGAGAAGCCACAAGGAATATGAACTTTCGTAGAATTAGGGTCATAGAAATGAAAGAAGCTTTGGCAAAGATGAAGATAGGAAACGCTCTGGGTCAACAATATTCCAATAAGGTATGGACATGCATGGGACAAATTAGATTGTCCTGGACCATGCTTAACTAAGATATTCAACTAGATTTTGGAGACTATGAATTGTCAAATGGATGAAGAAATAATATAGTTAGCATGTAATAGCACAAGGGAGATATTCAAAATTGCACTTACTATTATTCAATCATAACTTATGAGCTACACCATGACACTATAGGAGAGAATGATAGAGATAAGACTAAGGCAAAAAACAAGGACATCAAAGAACCATTTGGCTTCATGCCAGGGTGGTCACGCATCAATGCTATCTTCTTACATAGACAATTAATATGGAAGTTCTAAGAAAAGAGCAAGAACATGACTTAAAAAAAAAGCATATGATTAGTACTTGAAAAATTAATTTGATGGCTACATCATTAAGGACATGAGGGAGTCGTGAAGACAGGGGAATTCATAGTTACAGTAGGCTTGCAACTTATGGGTGAATTAACTACTCATATTCAAAGCAAGTTCCCTTAGTGTATATTATTTGCAGATGATGTAGTATTGATTTGAACCTAAAGAAGTGAGTAAATGCAAAACTAGAATTATGGAGGGATGCCTTAAAAACCAGGGGTTTAAGGCCAAGACAAGGAAGTAGTACAACTTTTGTAAGGATGCGACTCCAATTAAGGTGATGGGCATGAAATACTCCAAAGCGACCATTTTTATTATCTAGATTCGATTACCCATAAAGAGAGAGGCATAGATTGAAGAGGATGTTTCTCATAGAATTAAAGGTGGGTGGCTGAAGTATAAATGCGCTTGTGGGTACATAAAATGACAGATTACCATTGTATTGGGAAGGGTACACCGCGAAGCACTATATCGATCCCCTAAACCCTAAAGTTCACCTTACGTTGACACATGTCAGAGGAGGACCCTATAAAGAGGAGGGTGTGTAGTAGGAGAAGAAGGATGGCACTTTTAGAAGGAACCCTAGACAAGCTAGACTGAGAAAAATAGAAGATATGTAGAGAGAAGCTAGAGAGAGAAGGTGCATTCTATGGCATCGGGATGTATATTGTAACACTAGTTTGTGATAGGCGTATACCGATCAAATTACAGGGAAATTTTACAAGACAACAATAGAACCAGCTATGCTATGCTTTATGGAGCAAATTTACAATCAAGAAACAACATTTTTATAGAATTGGTGTAGCAAAGATGAAGATGTTGAGATAAATACGTACAAAGACTCGGAAAGACAAAAAACAATGAGCCCATCTGAGGGAATCTAAGAGCATCCCCAATAAGGAGTACAATAAATAAAATCAATTGAGATAGTTTAGGCATGTACAATGAATTGTTACCAATTAAAAAAAGAGGCATATATAATGAAGGCCAACAATGGTATTAGAAGGAACGGTAAGATGCAAATTAAAGGCTCTTAAAGGGCAAGAAGAAGGCCAAAATGACTTGGATTGAGTTAGTAAAAAAAAAACCTCAAGATATTTGCCTTAACAAAAGATAAAGAGCTAAATTGAATTGAATGGTGAAATAGGCTTCATGTTGCAACTAGTCAATGATGAGACTGGACAACGTTGCAGCAATACGTAGCATTCAGAACACATCCTCTTCTCCTAACCTATTATGAATAACTAGACAATCAATGGACAGAATTGAAGGAAAAGAGGTCTAAGGAAATCCATAACAATATCTACAACACTCGTCACTCGCTACAAAATCGCGTAAAGTTCGGTAAGTTTTAGCTTCCAAAATCATTTCCATAGTGACAGATGTTTAGCAAATGCATCCTATACTTAAAATTTAATAAATGTTGCCCCAAACTCGGAATGTATCCTAAGATCAAAAAAATAGTGATCCGTGGATGTAGCCATGGTGCATGGCGGTGTGCTTTTAGTTGAATTGCTAAATTAGGGTTAGGGTTAAGATTAGGTTGAATTGCTAAAGGGAGAAAGAGAGAGAAGTGGAAGAAGGATGTCATGTGTAGGTCACAATGACTCCATAAATCTTATTTATATAAAAGATTACAACCAAATGACAAGTATACTCTCATGGGGAGTATTTACAGAAATACCCTTATACATGAAAAACTGCGTATTTCTACGTATCTGATAACACTCCCCCTCAAGTTGGTGCATAGATATCTTCCATGCCCAACTTGTATAAACATTTGTGAAGTTGCCAACTCAGAACTCCTTTGGTGAAGACATCTGCTACTTGCTCATCAGTCTTCACAAAAGAGGTACAATCTTCTCCAGATACGATCTTCTCCCGAATGAAGTGACGATCTACTTTAATGTGCTTGGCCTGATCATGCTGTACCGGATTGTGAGCAATGCTGATAGCAACCTTGTTGTCACAGTATAAGCTCATGGATCCTAAAACTAGAAAGTCAAGCTCAGCAACCAACATCTTCAGTCAGAACATCTCACACAAGCCATGGGTCATTGCCCTGAATTCTGCCTCTGCACTGGATCTGGCAACTAACAGTTGCTTCTTGCTCCTCCAGGTAACTAGATTGCCTCCTACAAAGGTGCAATAGCCTGAGGTAGATCTCCTGTCATCCATGGCACCAGTCCAGTCTGCATCAATGTATGACTACTCTCATGTGGCCATTCTTCTGAAAGAGGAGGCCTTGGCCAGGGGCAAACTTGAGATATCTCAATATCCTGTGTGTCGCCTCTAAGTGAATCTCCCTAGGAGAATGCATATACTGACTGATAACACTGACTGCATAGGCAATGTCTGGGCGGGTTAAGGAGAGATAGATCAACCTTCCAACCAATCTCTGAAAGCTCCCCCTCATCCTGTAAAGGCGTACTACTCGAGTTAGCCAACTGGTGGCTCTACTCTATGGGAGTCTCCACTGGCTTAGCTCCCAACTTGCCAGAGTCCCTCAATAGATCTAGAACATACTTCCTTTGTGAGATGAAGATCCCTTGGCTAGATCTTGCAACCTCTATGCCGAGAAAGTACTTGAGAAACCCCAGATCTTTTGTCTCAAATTCCCCTGCTATATGATTATTTAGCTTGATCACCTTCTCTGCATCATTCCTTGTTAGAATGATGTCATCAACATAGACGATGAGGGCCGTAGTGCTCTTCCCTAGGTGCTTCACAAATAGGATGCGATTGGCTTGGCTTTGAGTATATCCCAGCTTCTTCACTGCTGGAGTGAACCTCTCAAACCAAGCTCTAGGGATTGCTTAAACCCATAGAGGGCTTTCCTCAGTTGACACACCTTGCTACTATCCCCTGGGGGGTGAACCCTGGATGAGGTACCATATAAACTTCTTCATGCAGATCGCCATAAAGAAATGCATTCTTCACATCCAGCTAATTGACGTGATCAGTGGTAAACTCCAATTAGTGTCGAGACCATAATATTCTAAACCAAGGTTTAAAGGAGACCTTTAAAATGGCATAACGGTTTGTTGGTGTTACCGTTATGACTATTATAACAGCAATTATAACGGGTCAATAGGTAAAAAAAATTTGAATTCATCAACTAAACAATAAATAATAGTTAAGAACGAATAAAATCATTATAAGCTTATAACAGGCTGTTATTTTCAAAATACCAGCCGTCATTTTCATCATAACGGGCATTAATACAAATATTGTTAAATGCCATATAACATAACAGGTTAGAGTGTTACAATTGTAATGGCCGTTATGATGGCGTTATATCAATTTTTTAAAACAGTTTTGAAACAACAACCTAAATAAAACAATGACAAACTCCGAAGTGCTAACTCATAAAACTAAGACAAAATTGAAAAGAGGCGCATAACATGCAATCATAGTATACTTTGGCAGTATCTAACCATAAGACCTTCACTTCAACAAAATTGATGCCTGTGTTAAGGTAAAGAATTCTACAACATCAATAAGAGAGAGAGAGAAGAGAGAGTTCCAAACCTTCAATCAGCAACATCCTGCTCCCATCTTTCTTATTTTCTAGCATATCTACGTTAACAAATGTAGCTCCATAGCAGGTCTGACGTGAAAGTGTATATTTTAAAAAAGTAAAAAAGAAAAAAAGAATTGCATGGCATGTCTGGAATGTAAAAAAAAAATGCAAATACCTCATCTAAAGAATTGTCCAAAAGCTCCGCGAAAGCTGTGGAAGCAAATTGCAAGGAGGTACAGTTAACTAACATGACAAAAATCTTTTGACTAAATCCAAGAATTTATAGTATAAAAGTTACACTTAAAGATAGAGATTTGCAAATAAATGCAAGATATACAGGATTAGGAAACACAAAGTTTACCTCCAAGAGCCCACTTATGGCTGGTTGCATTTGAATGTAGAAACTTAGGATGGACCCTAACATGATCCATGCCACCTGCAGATATGAATAAAATAAAATTTCAGCCACATTAGAAGGTTAGAAGTGACAGTTTTATAAACTGTACGACCACATGAAATAGTTACAAGAGCAGCCACACTGGATGAAAATCTCAAAGTGGCACTAACCCTGGAGAATAGGCAAAGACAAATACTAGAAAAAAATATCATGCATGAAAATCTTATATTTCTCTCTTTTTCCTATCCAAAAATGACAGTGTTGTGACAGCTAGGAGCAACGCCAGTAATTTCTAACTAACCCAGTTAAAAATGCAATGTACTGTTCTTCCAGCATCATTCTAAATTCATGACATCATCTGCATAACGAACTTTTCATCATTATAGTTAAATAGCTTAAACTACTCTCCGACCCTAACGTTAACAAGAGAACTAACAAGGGGGTACAACTGTACATGAGCCTTGATCTTCTAATCTATAGATCTGTCCATTCAGGGACCTTCACTTCTTGACTTAATTAAGTCAAGAAGTGGGCTATTACGGGGGTCTATGGTCCGACTGATAAATCCCTTAGTGATGATTTTTGGAAGGAGCTTGGATCTATCCGTTGTTTGTGGGGATTTCCGTGGTGTGGAGGAGATTTCAATGTGACACGTTTCACTTTCAAAAAGCAAGGGTGTAAAGTGGTGTCTAGATGCATGAAGGAATTTGATAACTCTGTCAGTCAGAACTGTTTGCTGGATCTTCCGTTCAAAGGTCCCACCTTTACATGGTCCATTAATCAACAGAGGCCATCTATGTACAGGCTTGATAGATTCTTGGTCACGGGCGATTGGAAAAGAATGTGTTCTGATTTATCCCAAGAGGTCTTGCCTAGACCAACTTCAGATCACAACCACATTAGGCTTAGTTGTGGTTCTATTCAGCAGCGACCTTCTCCCTTCAGGTTTGAGAATATGCGGTTGGAGGAGCCTTCATTCATCGGACTGGTGGCGGAATGGTGGAAGTCCTTCAATTTCTCGGGAAAGGAAAGTTTGGTTTTCGGAAGAAGCTTAAGGCGTTGAAAGGCAAGATTAAGGTCTGGAATAGAGAGGTGTTCGGTAGGGTAAATAGAAAGATGGAAGTGCTTTTGGAAGAGATAGAAGCCATTGACACCGCAGAAGGTAGTGGAGTGATTACAGAGGCAGAGTGGAGTAGGAACATTGCAGCTAAGAAAAGCTTTCTCCATGGGCTCGATGGGAGGAGATCTGTTGGTGGCAAAAATCTAGAGTCAAGTGGTTGAAAGAATGGGACAAAAACACTAAGTTTTTCCATCAGAATGCCAATACTAGAAGGAGAAGCAATACCATTACCAGATTAAATATAGAGGGGAAGATCGTGGAAGATGAAGAAGATATCAGGGAGAATGTTGTCAAGTTTTATTTGAACATTTACTCAGAGACGTATGGTTTTAGGCCTACTGTGAAGGGTTTGGTGTTTGATAGGATCAGCTAGAACCAACGGGAGTGGTTGAACCTTAGCGGAGATAGGGCTCTCTGGCCAAATGGGTTCTCAATGGCATTCTTTTAAAGATGTTGGGACATTATTCATGAGCATTTTATGCGGGTTATCAAAGAGTTTGAAAATGAAGCCTACCTGGACAAGTACATGAATAGTACCTTCATTACTTTTATACCGAAAAAGGAAGGGGCAGAGGGGTAAGGGACTTTCGACCTATCAACCTAGGGGGTGCTCTTATAAGATTATTTCGAAGGTCCTAGCTTCAAGGATGAAAGAAGTAATGGGATCGATCATTTCATTGTTCAAAGGAGCTTTCATGAAAGGCTGTCAGCTAGTGGACGAGGTGTTGATTGCCAATGAATATTTTGGTTCTAGGCTGGGGTTTGGGGTAGTATTCTATGTAAAGTTGACATGGAAAAGGCGTATGACCATGTTTGTTGGGCCTCATTGGACCACATGTTAGATAAGATGGGGTTTGGGGTCAGATTGAGAGATTGGATCAGAGCATGCATTTCTATAGCGTATTTTTCCATCCTTGTGAATGGATCCCCAGTCGGGTTCTTTAGAAGCTCAAGAGGCCCGAGGCAAGGAGACTCACTCTCCCCTTTCCTATTCTTGGTGGTAGTAAAGGCCCCCAGGGCGAATGATAAGCAGAGCAGCTAAAGGAGGAGTTGTGGAGGGGTTTCTATTGAGCAATGAGGGTCCCTCGATCACTCATCGCCAATTTGCAAACAATAAGCTAATCTTCTCAGGAGCGTCTCATAGTTAGCTTAGATACCTCAGATGTATTCTTAGATGTTTCGAGGCAGTTTCAGGTCTTCGGGTGAACCTATCGAAGAGTGAAGTGTTTGGAATAGGGGCAATCGCTAGTCTTAGAGCTAGCACTCAATTTGGGGTGTAGAGTCAGGAGTTTACCTACCGAGTATCTGGGATTGCCTTTGGGGGCTAAGTACAAGAATAAATCGATTTGGGAAGCAACTAGCGAGATGGAAGAGAAGGTATTTATCCAAAGGGGTAGGAGTGACTCTCATCAAGAGTACCTTGTCTAGTATGCCAATTCATTTTTTCTCATTTTTTATATCCCAATCGTCGTTGCCCTTAGTTTGGAGAAGGTTGTGAAGGACTTCCTGTGGTCAGGAAAGGGAGATAGCCATAAGTTCCATTTAGTCGATTGGAGTAAGATTTGTTCGCCTAAGGAAGAGGAGGGTCTTGGTTTTAGACACTTTCGTGATATGAATATGGCGCTTCTCGGAAAGTGGTTGTGGAGATTTATAGAGGAGGAAAGTTTGTGGTGAGGGGAGCAAATATAGGATATCGGAGAATGGGTGGGGCAGTCTCCCCGTCCAGTCACTTTATGGGGCTAGTATGTGGAGAGGGATTGTCGAGTCTAGAGAGAAGTTTGAGAAGGGCATTATCATTTAGGTGGGAAAGGGTGATAGGGTGAGATTCTGGGAAGATAACTATTGCGGGGAGGCTCCATTGAAGGAGGTCTATCCTAATTTATTCTCCATCTCGGATTGTCAAGGTGAGATGATTCGGGATTGTATTGTCAGGAAGGAAGGCGCTTTCTCGTGGAATCTTGGTTATAAAAGGCATTTAAATGATTGGGAAGGGGATGGGCTAGCTTCTCTCCTTGGTAAGGTAGGCGAAATCCTTGTTTGGGAGTCAATCCTGATGAAAGGACTTGGAGATGGGATCCAAAAGGACTGTCTCCCCCTCTTCGATGCAACTTGCTAAGGAGCCACCAGTCACCATCTCTTGCATGTCCTCATTGCCTCTTCGTGGACAGCAACAGTCTCCACTCCATCCTCCACGGCCACAACTACGGCAAGCCGTGCTCTCCTCCAAACCCGTGCTCTCCTCCAAACCAGCAACCAACGTTCACGATCCTCGTTGCCCATCTTCGCCACATGCACAGCCCGGATCTACTTCCGATCCACCACATTGCACCCCTTCTCAAAATGCCGCCATCTTTTCCTTGGCCGGCAACATTCATCCAAACGGTTCGGCCATCCTTTTTGGCCAATCGTGGGTCTGATCCAAATCTTGGCTCGATCAATTGTGCAACCTCTCCCCTCAGTAAGTCGCTCAAGGGTACTATTTTCTCTCTCTTCCATCACTTTCTCTAGGTATTTTCTCTTCACTCCATTTTCTCTCTCTAAAACCCTCTCTCAATTTCTTTCTCCTAACTTGAAAACCCTAGGGCGTCAAGGGTTTGAAAGTAAATTTTCTCTCTTCTTTATTCTCTCTCTACAACTCTCCACTCTTCATTTCATGTAAGATTCAATCGTCTAAAGTTTTCTCGATCGAGATTAGGTGACACGATCTCTCTCCATGATCGGAAAATCCTAACCGGTCGGATCTCATGATTCTCCGTTCTTCTTCTGATGATAGAGCAGCATTCTATGATATTTGGACGATCCCGTTCTTAATCGGTAGCGCTTTGCTCCAAAGATCATGGGATGCTTCTCTCTCTAACCCCCTTCTTTTTAAATTGCTTTCTAGAATAATTTACATGCTTTATGTAATTTTGTAATTTCATTATGTAAGCACTCTTTGAAGTTAATGCAATTTGATTTTGATATTTTAGTGTTCTTGACTCTCATGAAAAATTTGTTTAAAACCGACTCGCCCTTCTCATCTATCCACCATTCACAATTGTACAAGATTTTCTGTTACTTTTAGTTCCACATTTGCACTAACCCCTAACACCAAGTGTGGATCCGACATCCAACCTACTGCTATGCAAGTCTCGATTTTACAGGTTAAAACCAGATAATTACAAATGTGTTGATCTAGGGTTAATCTCTCAACGATGGAAAAACACTAGTTTCATCTACTTATTATGGTTTATGGACGATGAGGATTGTCTAAGCATTTGGGACATGCAGGAATGTTTGAATCACCATGGAATGAATCCTATATTGGGAGATCCCCTCTGCAGAAAATCAAATGTGATGTGATGATTACAACAACCCAATTTATATAAAAGTCGGTTAACAGATAGGATGCTGAGATCAACCTTTTGGATTGGCTTTTTAATTGGGAAATCCAAAGGTGAGGCTCATCATATGATGGTTACTGACTATAAATTCACATTGATATTGTTCATAGTCAATTGGATGCAAAGAAATGCCGCATCTCAATCACTATAGTATATACACTTAAAACAAGTACCCAACAACCTTTACTAGACTGATTTAAAAAAAAAATTCTGATTCGTGTTAATTGTTAGTGCTTTTGTTTATGGGATGGGTCACCTTTTTAGTGACAAAAATGAACCCAACATTACAGATTAGACTTCAAAATTTGTTGTCTCCCTCTCCCAAAACAAAATGCAGCATGGAGTAGGCACTAAAAATCAGCTTGAAGGACCACCTCTGTTTTTATATTTGAATTTTAGTTATTTCGTATCCTTGGTAGTTGAAATTACATTATTTAATGACATGCAAAACTTTAAGACCAATGTCTGAGTGTAAAAAGTTAATGTTGGGCATTAGGTTCAAAAATTAATGTTGGAAATCATTTGGGTTTAAAATATGGGTCCCCTCAGGATTTGTTCTTTTTTATTTTCTTGGCGGGGGTTCCATTTCATTCTTTTGCTAGAGAATTATGTACAACACTTGAGTAGCAACCATATCTTTGTTGGCTCTTGCAGTTGAGACATAATGACTCAACCAGGTGTTATAATGACTTGTTGTTGGTGATTCAAGGTGTTGAAGCAGGTAACAACACTACAACAGTTGGAGTCCTTAATGGCAGGATCTTTTTCCTTGGTTGACAACATTTGAGGATTTGGAGGAGAGTGAGTATGGTTATGTTCTTGCTTTTCTAATTCTGTCTAGATTTTATGGGTAATTTGCTCAACAAGCATTAAAATATTTTAGCACATAGGAAGTTTAAGTTACCATATAGTAAGGTTAGGGACCTAAAGATCAAGAGTTTCCAATTTCCCACTGTTTGAATCATTTCATGATTTCCTTTGCAATGGCGTATTTCAAAACATTGCATGGTATTTCCCACAGATTCTGCTCAGCTCTACACAAAATTACCATCCTAAGTTTTAATCTACAAGACTAAGGTATTTGTTGCTGTACTTTTTGAATTTCTTGGGTTTCTGCAAGATCGATTTTGATAGTGATTTTATTTGAAACATGCAGTTATATGATGACCAAATCCTTGGAAACATAGTGATGCACTATTATGATCTGTTTCACACTCTTGCTCATCCAATTCACCCATAATATGGTCTCCATGAACATTTTATTATTTTGTCTTGCATGCTGATGTTATTGCTTTTTTGGTGGTTTCATGTTGCATTTCTTTGTGGTAAGTCCATCATTGTGTGTTCAAAGTGATGCCAACACATAGGAAGAGTGTGTTTGCAAATAAGGGACTAGACAAAGTGGTCAGTCCAAATCATTGAACCATCAACCGGCTATTTAGATTGTGTAAATTGTTTTCTTTATGCTCATGAACACAATGAAGATTGTGTAAATTCTGAATTTTAACATTAGGAGAATTGAACCATAGGACATTTAGGATATAAAACCTCCTTATAGACCCAAATATTGGAGTACATGGTTTAATGAAATGTGTATTATATTACCATTAAATGCAATTTCCATGTTTATATTGTTTTTCTTATTTTTATTTCAATTGTTGCAATTAATTTGGAGCCAATGATTGGGCCATCCCCTAGTATAGAGAGAGATTTATAAAATCGGGGAAGTCTGTCTTCAACGGTTCGTAGGCCGGGACAGGGTGTGTGGCCAGGTGATCTTTCTCATTCATATAGAGAGAGAGAGAGAGAGAGAGAGAGAGAGAGAGATTTATAAAATCGGGGAAGTCTGTCTTCAACGGTTCGTAGGCCGGGACAGGGTGTGTGGCCAGGTGATCTTTCTCTTTCATATAATTACATTACAAATCTGGTTATATGAACTACATTATAAGTTAATAAACATGCATTTCCTTTGAAAATAGTCATTACCAATGACATGTGTGAATATTTATTTGTTGTATAATTTATCACATTAATATGCATATTAGTGTCAACAGCTTAACGGAATTACACGAGGGGTACATAAATCTCATGCAAATTTTTGTAGTTCTTTCAAATTCCCATATCTTGTACAGCCAAGCTAGAGAGTCCACATTTATTTGCCCGATGGAGTTTGAGTTTCCAACGCCCAATAAATGTCAGAAATTAACACCACACATGGGTCCATGTATTGCTAGCCAAATGCAGGGACTAAAACCCCAGAATCCAGAGCCAACATGGTTAGGAGTAAATGCAAAACTAAATATTGTTTTAGCTTTGCAACTTCTTCAGCATCATTGCCCATCACAATGATATCATCCACATAGAAAATGAGTGTAGTGGTGCCCTTCCTGCGATGCCTGTCAAACAGTGTATGATCAACCTGGCTTTGGGTGTAACCCAGATTCTTCACTGCTTGGATAAACCTTTCAAGCCATGCTCTGAGAGACTGCTTTAGCCCGTACAGGGACTTCTTCAGTATGCACACTCTTTTATTACTTCCTACTGAAATGAATCCTAGAGGAGTAACCATGTACACTTCTTTTAGATCCCCATTAAGAAATGCATTCTTCACATCAAGCTAATGTAAAGGCCACAACCGGTTAACAGCAAGAGATATGAGCACCCTTACGGAGTTTATTTATGCAACTGAGGCAAATGTCTCCACATAGTCGATGCCATATATATGTAAGTACCTTTTGACTACCAATCTTGCCATGTACTTCTCTACTGACCCATCTGCCTTCTATTTCACAATGTGCACACATCTGCATCCCACTGGTTTCTTTCCTCTTAGTAAGTCAACGAGTTCTCAGGTATTGTTCCTTTCTAAGGGTCTCATTTCTTCAACCATTGCATCATTCCTCTAAGGATGCTTCAACCCTTCTACCGCTGAGGAAGGTATAGAAATGGGGGACAATGAGGTAACAAATGACCTGTAATATAGAGACAAGGCCTCATATGAAACAAAGTTAGTGAGACGATGTTGAGAACAACTTCTCGTACCCTTTCTAAGAACAATAGAGAGATCAGAAGCACAAGCAAGTAGCAGAGTCAGTAACAGGAACAAATGGCACAATAGGCTCAGAAGGTGAGGTATTACTTGGATTCAAGGATAGTACGACTAGGCATGGATCAATTATAGCCTTCCCTCTTCAGTTATAGACTTTAAGCTCCCCCTGAGCACCACTAGCACTATTGTCAGACCGCGCAGTAGGTCGACCAAAGGAGTGGGTGTTGGAGGAATAGCAGGGAGAGGAATACTGGAAGAGGAAGGCCTCTCTTCACCACTTCTTTCTCCTCAAAGAGAAGCGAGGAAAAGAAAGGGGTATCCTCTCAAAATGTGACATTCATGGAGAAAAACGTCTTCCCAGACAATAAGTGATAACACTTGTATCATTTATGAGAGGAAGAGTATCCAAGGAAAATGTACTTGAGGGCCTTGGGATCCAACTTGGTACAGTTTGGACCCAGAATATGGACAAAGCATACACAACCAAATACGCGATGAGGAACTAAAAACAATGAGTAATTTGGTGTAAGCAATTGCTAAAGAGTCTTAAATTGCAGGGCACGTGAAGGCATGCAATTAATGACATATGCAGCAGTAAGAACAACATCAAACCAATAGAATTTAAGAACATTGCTACCAAGGAGAGGGAGTGAGATACCTCAAGAAAATGGCGCATTTCTTTTCATCCATACCATTTTGTTGAGGTGTGTAACTGCGGAAATTTTGATGACAAATCACATGCTCAACCAAATAATGCTGCAAACCTCCGGTGTTTGAGGAATAGGTATGGCGAGGCGGAAATGAGCAATGTGCAGTGCTTCAAATGCAGAGGCACCTGCAACTGTAGTCGTTGCCTGAGGAGGAGACGATATAGCCCCATTGGCATCCTTCGAGGTTCAGCTAGGGCAACCAGATTCTAGTTGCAGCCCAAGTTGCCTCCGAAATCGATGACAATCTCGGAAGTTCTATCTCACCAACCGCGAAAGGCATGTACCGCACGCGCTAACCACACCCGCAGTTCTGACTTGCGGACAAGACAAGTCAGATCCCAAGGGATAGGGTGGTTTCCTATTATTTGAGTAGTTTCATTAATTATTTGTTTCCTATTATGAGCAGTTCCTATTTCAGTGAGTACTGATATTAGGAAAGGTTTCTAGGGTTGAAGCCTATATAATGTAACTGTTGGTTTGGAATGAATCAGGCAATAAAGAAGAGTTATTTTAGTTAAAATAGATTAATTTAGCCATTTTAGTCCACAGTTTAGCTACGATCTTCGAGGATCGTAACAGCAGCTAACGAAGAAAACCAGCATTCCAAAACACAATCTTAAAATCTACAATAAATTAATGCAAGAAGAACTCCACAAGCGCGATAAAATTACCTGAAGATGACAATGACGAATTGCTAGCAGGATCCCCTTTGTAATCCCCAGCCTTCCAAAACTGCTTGCAGCTCTGTACCACCGCCGACGATCTAGTGTGAAGAACCGGCTGGGGCAGAGGTAACGGTTCCTCTGGTGGAAGGGGGTCCAGAAACCCGAGAGGCAAAATAATTCCCATACTATCCAATTTCTGCTTCTTGTACGAACCTCCATCGACACCGTTCGAAACCTTAGACCTCTTACCATGAGGCTCAAGAGTGGAATCGTCGTCAGAACAGTCCGAGTCATCGGAATCGGAGTCGCTGCTGCTGAGATCGATTACCAACACCGATTTCGAAATGTCCGATGGCAGCTTTTCTTTAACCGGAATTTCTCCCAATTCGACAATTTCCTCTTTAACGACCGAATCCATGGCTTTCCAATTCGAGGAAATTTAGGGTTTGGAGGGAATAAATATTTAAAAGAGTGAAACAGAAAGTCTTACCTTTCTCGGTAAACAGGAGAGGGAGCCTTTCCTTTTTCGGTAACGGAGAGGGATAGGGATTCGATCTTTTTGAGAGATCTCCATCCTTTTGCGGAAATCTAACGAGTAAATCTTTTATGACCGACGCTGTCATCAATGTTCCCCATGGACCACAGTATGACGTGCCATAATTTTAGAGACCACTGACCGTAAGGATGTTTGGCCCATCCCCAGGTGGATCTACGGATCAAAATTAGCCCGGTTGGTGATTTCTAGCCTTCGGATCTGAATACCGCAAATAATATTGAATCCAGCGGTTAAAATCAACCATAAAAAAGACTTCAATCAACGGTTCGAAATCACTAATCAGAGTATTTTTTTATATGTAGGTCCACCGGCCAAACATCCAAGTCAATGGTCTTTAAGATGTGCCACACGTGACTCATATTGAGGTCCGTGAGGAACTATGAAACCGACGTCTGTCGAGATCTCACTTGCTATTGGCGGGGGCTGTTCTTGGATGCTGACTTCGTTCGGGCCCAATTGCCATTTCATTGTCTGGCCCATACTACGATGGACCTACACACCAAAAAATCATCATGATTGGTGATTTCTATCCATAGGATTTGATCAGTTGTTCATCATGGGATTTATGAACGGGCCTATGAGTTGATTCCAAGCCCATGTTGAAGAAATGCTCAATTCCAATGGCTAGGAATCACTATTCACACTGATATTTGGTGTGTTTGTCCACCAAGATGTGGGCCAAACATTCAGGGGGCCAGTGGGCCCGAAAGAGTCTACTACATGGCAAATCGAGTGACATCTGCACCAAATTTTGATACAGATGTCGGTACCATTGATTTTTCCCCTATTGGCTTATCCTGATTCCTGACCGTGAGGTGCAGCAGGTTCTAACGTTGGTGTGCATCTGCACATTCAAGTACTCGGTCAAAAGCATGTCTGGGTTTGTTTATACTTTAAAAGCATTTCTGGGTTTGTCGCGTGATGTGATTGGCAACTGCTTCAAAATTCCACTGCTTCAAAAATTATCTCCATCAAGTACTCGTTCGTCCCGATCAAAGTGTGCACTCAAATATAGATTGGTATGGGCCCTACTTCTACGGGTACTTATTCTGTTGCATCTGCCTATTCCGGGGCAAAATGGCTGCATACTTTTAGAGCATGCAAACACTGTCCGAGAGCCACGCGTAACAATCAATCCCTGTTAACACCGGTTAAGGAGAGAGGTTGTGGGTTAAAAAGGGGTTTAGTTGTCCCTTCAGCCTACATTTGAATACTCCAAAGCTATGTTTTAAAACTCGGAACTCGGACTCGATTCGGAAGTCCATTGGGCCGAGTCACCTCAAAGACTCGGCGAGTCATTAAATTAATTATTAAATATTTAAATATATAAAATTTAATATTTATTAAAAAAATTATAAAATTATAAAATATAGTAAAAAAAATTAAAAATTTAAAAAAAAACATTTAATTTTGAGTCGACTCGGCCTTTAAATGGTTGACTTAGTAAAGACTCGGCCAAGTTTCCAAGTTAACTCGGAGAGGCATGCAAATCCGAGTTTATATGCCGAGTCAACTCAAAATACAATCAAGTTGAGTTGACTCGGCCGAGTCCCAAGTTGACTCGGCAAGTTTTAAAACATAGCTCCAAAGTATGCAACCATTTCCATACTAGATTTTTCCTGCCTATTCTATGCTAGGGCTGCAACTTGGGAGGGTTGGGTCAGGTTGAGGGTTAACCCTAGTCCAACCCAACCTTCAAGGCTATAAACCCAAGGTTGTGCCTAGATTTTTCAGCCTGAGCCCCAACCCGATCAATCCGATCGAGTTGGTTAGGTTCATCAATTTCTTAATTTTTTTGTTACTAGTTGAAAAAAAATTGCTGGTCAATACAATGACTGTTATTGCTAGTTATTAAATAGTAGCTTCATTTCCACCTTATGTAAATAAGACCATGTTAGCAAAATATATGTACATTTATATTCATCATCTTACGGGTTTAGTCGTACAAGAATTATAAGTTCAAAATTTCTCATATAATATTTCTCCTACAAATACTAAATAATTTGCCTGCAGAACAAGACCGGCACTTTGGCGAAACTCGCCGCTTCAGCCAATATTAAAAAGTACATCCATTATTAGCAACATAAGAATGAGTTTTTTCAACTGCTCACCCTCTTATACAAAATTGAAGTCAAACCCTTGGTGCTGTGATGCACCGCTTGCATAGGTCGCTTGCATAGGTCGCCTCCATAGATTTGTCTCAAGCATGTATTTGATAGTGTGTATGTCGGTTTGGGTTGGGTTGAAGCCTCAACCCTAACCCAACCCTATTTGATCAGATCGTCAAAATCAAGGCCCGAGCCCAACCCGAGTATTGAAAGGGCCAACCCAACCATAACCCAAAGTCATTTTTAACCCGCCCAAGTTGCAGTCCTATTTTATGCTTCTCAAATTTGCTTATGAGAACCATTATAGGATGGGTTGGGATTAGGAGGCTCTCCTTTTGCACTCGTGTTCTCGACCGTGGATTTCAAGAATCCAAACACCATCGTTGGATTCTCGAAATCTACAGCTGAGAGCACAAGTGAAAAGACGAGTGCAAACAGGCGAGTCCCTCGAGCCTCGTCCAAAAGGGATTTACCTTTACTAGGGGCCGGCACGTGCGTTGCACGTTAGTGATTCTAAAGGCCTTCTCAACATTGATGACGGACCACAATATGAGCCACGTGGCACACTATTAGAGACCACTGACCATATGGATGTTTGGCCCATCCATAGATAGAGTTACATACCAAAATTCAACCAGATTAGTAATTTCTATCTGTTGCAATACAGTCTTTTTCCATAGTTTATTTTTAACCATGGAGTTCCAGCGTTATTTGGGATACTCAGATCCACAGGTTAGAAATCACTAATCAGGTTTATTTTTGTATCTAGGTCTACCTAGGGCTGGGCCAAAACATCCATATGGTCAGTAATCTTTAATAATGTTGCTCACAACGTCTACTTCACATTATTGCTCACAACGTCTACTTCACCGATGTTAATCCATGTCATTAAATTTTTGTTCTTTTCTTTGATAGACAGCTTGGCATTTTTTTATCCCGCATCCGTGTGGCACCTAAAAACGCAACATGGAAGACTCTTAGAGATCAATGACCATACTGATGTTTGAAACATCCCTTGATGGACCTACATACTAAAAATAGCCTGATTGATGGATTGTAACCGTTTGATTTGAATCTTTTTCACGGGTTGATTTTCAACCATGGGATTTGAGACATTTTTTATGGGGTTCTGAGAACCTTTGCCAAACACCAATCTGACTGAATTTTGGTATGCATATTCGCCTATGGATGTTTCAAACATCCGCACGGTGATTGATCTTTAAGAGTGTGCCATGTGGTATTTTGAGGTGCGGCATGGAAAAATGACGGACAAATAATGGAAATAATGAATTTTTTAACATTTTTTTTCAGAAAATAACGGCCGTTATTTTCGTTATAAAGGAAGATAACAGTCGTCATTTTTTTAGCATCAAAGCAGTGTACATAATGTAATGGGGGATGTCCGAATCCGTTATAACGGACGTTATTTTTGTTATAACGGCTGTGTTTTTAAACCATGGTTTGTTTTCTTTATGTTTTGGTTTTTAATGAAATGCTTGCTTACAAAAAAGGAAAAAATCTGGAGAAATATAGAATTTCATATTATAGTTTATAGTTTTATACCACAACATTGAGTAAAGCCACCTATTTTTAATAGGGGCTAGCTGTTATAATGGTATAACGGACTGGAGGCATTACCATTTTTTCCGTAACGCCTGTTATTACAGATTGTAACGCATATGGACAACATTGGAAAATAATGTAAAGTAGAAAATAATGGTAAATCGGCGCTAAAATTCAAATTTGAATTTCAAATTTTCAATAAAATTTATAACGGAAAAAATGGGGGAGGTCCGAATCCGTTACAACGGCCGTTATTTTTGTTATAACGGCTGTGTTTTTAAACCATGGTTTGTTTTCTTTGTGTTTTGGTTCTTGGTTTTTAAACCACGAGAAGCACCCTTTATGGCCATCATAAATCACAATATTGAAATTTTTAAATCCAACAGTTGGAACTCGCTAATTAAACTGAAATTTTATGTGTCATTCCATCAAGAGTGGACCAAACATCACTATGGGATCAGTCGGCCCTAAAGAGTCCTCACGTGGCATTTAGGGAGGGGATAGGGCTGGCAATGGATTGGGTTTGAGTCGGATTGGTATTGATATGGTACCGTTCTGAATAGAAATTCAATTGATCCGGACCCGATCGAATCAATAAAATTCAGTTCCAGAACCGATCCGATATGCCACACATACATAAAAAGAAAATGAAAAAATAATGTATATAAGAATTAGCATAAGGAAAAAAAAAAGAAAAGAAAGGCAACCTATACATGCATATATTCATGTACATGTAGTTTATATATCGAATCGGTATAGGGTCGATTCGGTACCGATCCGATCAGTAAAAAAATAAGGGTCCAAGCTGAGATTTTTCAAATCGGATCTCCAGGGTCGATCCGTTCCATTGCCAACCTTAGAGGGAGACATCAAACTCAGGCATGGAAACTATAATATATATATATATATATATATATATATATACTAAAGCTCGACCCTGCTGAGGTGGTGCTTTCTCCAACTTTTTAGTTTATCACCAAAACACATCTACACAAAACACCTCTCTTTCTAATCCCATCACTCTCCCTCTCTTTAATTTCTTTATTAATTCTCAAATTCTCTTCCATCTCCAATTAATTTCGAAACGTCTTCTCTCTTTCCAATCTTACGACTCCCCATCTCCTTATTTCATTCATTAATTCCTAAATTTCCAACCGATGCATTAAGAAATTTATTTTGGTTTGTTTCCAAAATCAATGCATTAATTATGATCGTTCTCTCTTCCTAAACGATGCATTAAAAAAACCAATGTGGTTTGTTTCCATAACCGAAGCATTAAGAAATACATTTTGGTTTGTTTCTAAAATCAGTGCATTAATTACGACCGTTCTCTCTTCGTAACCAATGCATTAAGAAAACCAATGTGGTTTGTTTCCATAACCGATACATTACAAAATCTAAAGGTTTCCATATGCAAAGGTATTTTGATTTTTAAAATTTCATTTTGGTTGTTTTCCATAACCGCACATTAAGAAATATAATTAAGATTTTCATATGGAAACGTAACCTGCATATGAAAATCCCCGTGCCTTTGCCTTTCCCTCTATCTTAAAATATTTAAATCTTTCCCTCTTTCTTTCCGTTGATGAGTTCCATTTTTTAGGCAACTCAAATGGTTTCCCGTCAATCTTTTCTTTCTCTATTTCATTAAAAAACATATATATACATATATTTTTCAATTGAATATATTGATTATGTATAATTTTTTAGAGAAAAAATATATTCTGATATGGCTATATTTTTCAAGTTTATTCAATCATAAATAACTAATCTCTACAATGATCCCCTATCAGCAGCTTAGCACAACTACAAAAAGGCAAATATTATGGTAGCCATTCGAAATCCTAATGAAAAAATGTGTGAGAGATCTCCCACTACAAAAAGTAGCTAACAGCAAGTATGCCTACTTTTTTTCTTCTTTTTCTTCTTCTTTATTCATATTTTTCCCCAAGGAGAAGTGAGGTCAGACCAAAGACATGAAAATGGTGCTTGAGGCATGACCGTCACATGTTTACGTGTTTTTTTTAATTTGTTTTGAAATGCTTCTAGGTATTTTTTTTTCAACACTCCGCTCGCACATACATCTCAGTTCTCACCCGCTTGGAAACAGTGTTTGTAAGAATAGGGGATGTGATGATGTAAAGCTTTGGCTATATGCATACAGAGTATTTTAGATCTATTTTAAAAGAAGGGAGCGTACTACAGTTAGTTGGAGGAACAAAGACCACCCCATCTTCAAATGGAAATGAAAAGAATGATCGGAGCCATTGATTCAGTCGAAGGTCGAGTTTGCATTGAGTTGCTTGATTTATTTAGAGAGCGAGCAATCGCTAAATGAGGAAGCCGTTGATGCATGATTGGTAAGAGAAATGACATGTTAGCCATCACTACACATGTCCTTACGATAAGAATTTTGGTTGGCGTTCTTCGGTGACCAAATTGAATGGTTTAAACGCTAAATGTTAATTTTGGTTTAACTAACCAGTACAAATGGGTTAATGATTGAGAGTAGTTAATTTTTTAATAAAATTCTGAGTTAATGTTCACTCATATCGATTGAATTGGCCAGTCCAATATGATTCTCAAACATTGATTTTTATCATCAACAACATAGACCTCTACTTAGCAAATACACTTCATACATCTCAAATAATTCTACTGCAAATCCTAAACTAACTCACAAAGGGGATTGGTTAACAAAAAAGTCTTCAGTGATTTCACATTTGGAATAAAACAGGATTCACTCTAGATGCCTACATCACAAAAAGCTAAGGAATATGACTATTCTCACAAGAATTTCTTATATCGATTTAATTTATATTATTTTTTAGGAAATTTTTGACCTACCCCCCCCCCCCTTCCCCCCCATGTTATCTTTAAAATTTGACATACCCCCCCACCATTTGAAAAAGCTGACATACCCCCCTATGACTCGGTCCACGGTCATTTGACCAGTGTTGACTCGAGTTGACTACCAATTTTTTTACTAAATGGCAAAAATGCCATTGTCTTTAACCTTTGACACAAGGGGTTGAGAAAAAACCCAAACCCCACAAACGGCTATGGTGGACGGCCAACTAAGGGATTCCAATGGGTTGGCCGCCCATCATCAATGACCATCCCATCGGAGTCTTATAGTCAGTCGGCCACCACTCCGGCAATAATTTAAAACCCAAGGTTAAAAAAAAAAAAAAAAAATAGCATAAAATTTTAGTTTTAAAATTTTCATTAACATAAATGAAAATTAAAGCAAGACAAAGCAATTTATATTTTAAGCTTTTGAGACATTGATTTTGGAAAGATGGGTTCTCTCAATTTTAAAATATTCCTTCATGAGCTTTATCTATTTTGATTGGGGGTATTTTTTTCTTCTCAATATTCGTTTAATTCATCAAAAAATTGAAAAAAAAAATCTCAAGTTTACCTACATGGGTTTTAATTTTTATTTTTAATCTCCTCTTTTCATGTTTGATTTCGGGGTTGGGTTTTGGTTTAAACCCAAACCCTGATTCTAAAGTTGAAAAGAAGGGCACTTTCGTCCTTTAGTACAAAATTTCGCAGTTAACTCGGGTCAACACTGGTCAAATGACAGTGGACCGTGTCATAGGGGGTATGTCAGCTTTTTAAAATCGTGGGGGGGTATGTCAAAAATTCCCTATTTTTTATTTTTGTATTTCTCTGTTTAACAAAATAAGGCATTATTATTTATGCCCGTGCTTTAGCATGGGTATTGATTACTAGTATATATATATGGGCTGGGATAAAATGACTTATGTTATTCTTACTAATAGAATGACTAATGGACGTTGGGCCCACATGCATATGAGTTAAGAGCTGATTTTTGGAGAAGATATTCTTCTCAACATAGATATCAACCACACAAAAAATCAGCCCATTCCAACATTGGCAGCCTTGTGAAAAGTGGATTGCAAATTAAAAAAATTTGGACCATCCATTTTCACCGTTAAATTTGGGTCCATCTTTGATAGAGTTTGAAGTTTTAAAAATTACTGATTTTTTGCGAGAATGTTCTCCATGGTCAGGAGATCGTCCTCACCAAAAATCAGCTCTTAACTCATATGCATGTGGGCCCCATGTCCATTAGTAATCTATTAGTAAGAATTCCATTAGTCATTTTATCCCAGCCCTATATATATACATACATACATACACTAGGGGAAGCCACGTGCATTGTACGTGCACCTTACACGTGTAGCACTCTTAGAGATCAGTATGAATGTCTGGCCCATCCCTAGGTGGATCCACATGCAAAAAATCAGCGTGATTAATGATTTCTAAGCAATTGGTTAGTCTTTTTCATGAGTTGACTTTTAAACATAGATTTTGAGCGTTTTGGGTGTACGCAGATCCAAAGGCTTGAAATCAATAAGCAGGCTGATTTTTTTGTCATATAAGTCCACCTAAAGATGGACCAAACATCCATACGATCAGTGTCATGTACGTTGGCACATGTTGATTTGTGGCATGTTGTCAGAGTAAAACTTCTATAGCACGTTTTGACAGATGTTTCTGTAACAATGAAAATCATAGGCAACGTGGCACACTCTTAGTGGACACTGACGGTATGGATGTTAGGCCAGTCCCTCGGTGGACCTCCAACCAAAAATCAGCCTGATTAGTAATTTAAAACCTTTGGATCTTTGCACCCAAATAATGCTCGAACTCTTACCGTTAAAATCAACCCACGAAAATAACTTCAATCGAATCGCTTAGGGGGTGTTTGGGACGAGAAGTAAAAGCACTTCTACTTGTAGTAGAAGTTATAAGTTGATTTTTTATCTCCAAAAAAGTCATAGAAATTCAAATTTCGGGAGGGATTCTAATTTTTTATAAGTTATTTCTCTTAGAAGTCAAAAGCTAAAAATTTTAGCTTCAGTATTAAGTTAATTTTTAACTTTTCAAAAGTTAAAAGTATGAAACACATCCAGACTAACTTTTTAACTTTTTGGCTTATGAAAGTATTTTTGTTTTGCCAAACGCCCCCTTAGAAATCACTAATTAATCAGGCTGATTTTCGGTTTAGAGGTCCACCGAGGGACTGGCCAAACATCCATATGGTCAGCATCCACTAAGAGTGTGCCGCGTGGCCTGTGATTTTCATTGTGACAGAAGCCTATGTCAGAACTCTGTGATAGAAGTTTTACTCGTTGTCAAAAAAGATTGTGTACCAATCCCAACTTTTTTTTTCTTCTTTTTTGAGATGCATTTATTCAGCAAATAGAGTGACCTATGTAGGAAACCCAAATGATCCAACAGCTAATAAAAATAAGAAGTAGTAGATAGATAAATAGATTGTGACCCCGAGGGTAAAAGAGAGTATTGAATGTAAGCCCTTATCATCCCCCTCCCATGTTTAGGCTTTCTAATAGTACTAGGGAACGCCAATGCACCTTACTCGTAGCAACACTTTACACGTGGCACACTCGTAGAGATTACTGACAGTATCGATGTTTGGCCCATTCTTAGGTGGACCGGCCTACATGCAAAAAATCAGCATGATTAGTGATTTTTAAGGATTTGATTGGAGTCATTTTTATGGGTTGATTTTAACCATAGATGTCAAGCATTATTTAGGGTACTTGGATCCAAAGGTTTGAAATCACAAATCAGGCTAATATTTGGTGTATAGTTCCACCTTTGGGATGGGACAAACATCAATACGGTAATTGGTCTCTAAAAATGTGCCATGTGGCTTATACTATTGTCCCTCATTATCATTGATGAGGGACGTCGGCATGCTATACCACCTGAACTGTGAAGGGACACTTAACGAGGAAAGGTTTTACCTTTGAAAGTAGAGAGACATTTAATTGTGTCACATGTGTGGCAACTCAAGTTGTTGCTTTATAGTATAGATAGATATATAGATAGATATATCTTCTCTAATCATGTTTAAGAGACTAATAATAGTTTAGAGCATGACTCTTTCTCGTCAATCACCGATTGTCCCATCCCAATTTTTTATTCCAATAATGATCCACAACTGACTTAGCTGGTAACTTATGATCAAGAGTCAACGAAGGCACTTAACAAAAGGAAAATGATAGCGTCGACAATCATGCATCGATCCAAACCACTAGATGTTCATTTAAATATGATGTAAATCCCGAGGACAACAACACAAATTTCAAAGAACATCAATGGTTTGAACATACAGACGACATGCTACAATCTCATCCTAAGGACGATAGTCACGATACTAACACTACCCGCTTAACAAAGTCAGATTAATTTACCTGACGCTTCAAGGAAACATTATGTTATTAGGATGGGGCGATATTCAAATGTCACAATCCGCATGAGAGGGCGGCATAACGGATGATGCATTTTGGTCTTAATATCAGTGGTCGAATTATTATAGAAATTAAAATTCTTCGAGGCAATTTTAAATCTTGTTATTACACCTAACACTTAAACTAATCTTCATATTTGTCGCTATTTTTACTCCTTTGACAAAACCATCTTATTTGTTTTTTATTTTCTCAGTTGTCTTAGATTCACCTCTTCTACTTGTTTGTTGGATTCCGAAGTAAAATAATTTATTTTATTTTATTTTATATTTGTTGAAGGAGCCTCTACTTGTATTTAAATTTGAAATTATTGCAAATTGTAAGAGAAATTGTCGTGAAATTATTGGATTTTTTATTTTTATTTTTATTTATTTATTTACTTTCTTCAATAAATGGCCAAAAATAGGTTTGTTGGATTGGGTAGCCAAGGATGGGGACGTAAAATAGTCTTTTATTTTAATATATATTTTGTTGAAGGAGTCTACTAAGCCTGGCAATGGATCAGGTTCGAGTCGGATTGGGATTGGTACTGATTTGGTACGAATCCGATAAGAAATCCAACTGATCCGGACCCGATCTAAACCCAACCAGATCAATAAAGTCCGGTTCTGAGTCCGATCCGATCCCATTTATATATATATATATATATATACATGTATTGCATATATTAAATAATTTTAAGCAATTAAAAATATATCTATATTATAAATATTATATATAGTATAGATATCGGGTCTATATCAGATCGGGACAAAGTTGATCCAGTACTGATCCGATAAGAGACCAAATCGACAATCTGTGATCAGGTACCGATCCGATAACAAAAAATAAAGTTCCGGACCCAATAATTTCAAATCAGATCTCGAGTTTGATTTGATCCATTGCCAGCCCTAGAGTCTACTTGTATTTAAAATTGAAATTATTGTAAATTTTAAGAGAAATTATCATGCTACCTCACGTAATGCGTGACTGTAACAGCGGCGGCACGCAAATCAAGGCCACTTGTACACGATGAGTGGATCCTACCTTTCGTGTATAGATGAATGAGTATTGTTTCCCTTTCTGTCGAGCAAATTCTTTCTTAGATTTTTTCCTTTTTATATATTTATTTTCTTCAATAAATGTCCAGAAAGCAAGACTTTTAATTTTTAAACATATAGAACCAGTGTTCTGAAAACTGACTGAACCGGACAGGGTCAACCCTAGCTCAACCATTGGATCAACTCGGCAAACCAAGATGTGATAACTAGATTGACTAGCTTAAGTGAGGAAACTTTATTTTTATTTAAAATAAACACGTAAAACAGGATAATAATAAAACACCAAGTCAATGTATGTTCACCGGCCTGGACCATTTTTTGAGCCAATTTTCCGGTTGAACCATCCGGTTTGGTCCAATTCTCAAAACCCGGTATACATCTCTAAGATATATGACATGTGCTCATGTGACATAGAACGCAGTATTAATGGGCATGTACATATATGAAGCATTCATATGACCTTCCCTTGGGTTCAAGCTCACGAGGCAGGTTCTTGATGTGGAGTTGAATCGCCTCATCTCAGGTGTAGCCCCATGGTCTTGCGATATTTTATTTAAACAAATAAAAGTATTTTGTTATATGGTTAGAGGACCGGTTAGGTCGTAGCGGTCCGACAATTACATCATGTAGAAAATTGCTCAATTTATAGGAGCCACAATTACAGGAAAAAAAATGGTAATTAGGTCGGCATTCAACCGTAATTAAATTAAACAAACATTACATGACAACACCAACAAAAAATATTACACAATGATGATGGTGGCTATCAACGTGGTCAAGGTAATCGTTGAGAAAGGAGAGTTGGCATGCCAACTCTACTATCGAGTGTGATTTTAATCAGATTAACATATTTGAATCAATTGATCGACGTTGAAGAGGCACGGTAATGAAATAGATCACGCCTCTTAAAAACTCTTATTAGAGTGAAATGTAGGTGGCCGTGTGTCGCCTAGTGCAATCAAGCTTGGCGGCACCGTCACACAAGACTTTGCACATGCATGACTCATCCATATGTCGATTGGTGGGCCACGGCGCCATTGATGTTCTACTGCAACTTAATCAATCTACGCCATTTTAGAGCTTAAATTAAGCTTGAAAGAATTCCATGGGAAGTATCACTCCATGCCATAGATTTCTAGCCCATTGGCATGGTCGCCAATCGAACCAACAGTTAGGGCCTGATTTGAAACCCAAGATAATGGGGCCAGTCGATGTCAGTCCGGGTTATTTCGTCTTGCCTATGTTTTTTTCGTCTTGCCTATGTGAGTCCTACTTTTTGGACCCGGCTTTTCAGATTTTGTCCTTAAAATTGAACTAGAGTTGGCTTTGGGAAAAGTGGTTGTAACATTGAACCGGTGCTTCCACGCATCCCTGAACTGAGATACGCCCTCAAACATGAGATTTTTCAAACGGGCCCTTGGGGTCGGATCATAAGTAGTCCCACTCCCCCGTGCGGTATGGAGAAAAAAAGAAACCTATAGGGTGCTAACAGCAAAGGACCACCCTAGTATTAAAGATGGGTTATCATTACGAAGTCCCAAAGTGCAGGAGCGACCATTGGATATGGGACATTGTTGTTAGTCCCCCACTTTCACGGCTGGTATTAGGTGATATGATTCGGTGGGCCACATGTACATGTATGGTGGCCGACATCATGTTACTCAATGCCGGTTGTTCACTTACACCACCATTAAAAGCATTTTGCAACTTGCAACTTGCAACATATAACACCCGTGCATATTGACTAAAATATCCTTAACAAATTTTTCAACAGAACCAACCACTCACGTGCTGGAGTTTTTCAACGAACGCACCAGAGCTTATTGAAGGCGGCTTGAAGTAAATATTAAACAATACAAAAGGGTACCTTTGTCATTTTAAATTTAATAATCTTTTATGGAGGTTCGATGGCGTCTAGGTAATGGAGGCATGGCCAAAAGCAGATAAAACTAAGAAAGAAGCCCTGACCACCCATGACTATATGAGCCACGTGGTACACTCTTAGAGGATGCTGACCGTATGGATGTTTGGCCAATCCCTAAATGGAACCACAAACAAAAATCAGCCTGATTAGTGATTTCAAACCTTTGGATCTTTGTACCCAAATAACGGTAAATAATGCTCAAATTCCTAAGGTTATGAAAATGACTTCAACTAACGCTTAGAAATCACTGATCAGGTTGATTTTGGGTTCATAGGTCCACCTAGGGATTGGACAAACATCTATAAAGTCAGTGTCCTCTAATGAATTGCCACGTGGCTTATATTGCGGGTGGTCAGGCAAGTCTTGCTCTCCACCGGAAAGTAGAGATCCGCACTATGAGGAACCTGTTTGATCGTGATGTAAGAACCGAGCGGACGCAGCATCGTTTAGTTGACCTAGTTCTGCTATAAACATATTTTTTTCCGGTTAGGACTGAGGTGGCCCCACCTACGAATATTCCAAATTGATCCAGTTCTGTACCACCTCCATCGATTTCTGTTTAATGTAATTGATCAAGGAATAGGACATCAGGATCGCAGCCATTCAAAATTTGACTCACCCATGGACGGTTCAGATAGATGGTGATGGCAAACATATAAATTTGCGTTCCAGCGAATGCCAAAAAGGCGAGTCCCTCGAGCCTGGTCCATATAAAATTATAAATCTTAGAGCTTTTGGGAAGCAGCTAAAGCCTAAAGGTAGCGTGGGGATATGAAGATATGCCACGGCCAATCTTGAAGTACCAACTTTATACGATGGTGCGTACCTTTTTATCAAATGACTGACATGTCCTTGTCATTTTCCTAGTCCCGTTCACTTTCTAGGGGCATATGCGTCATTCGGACAAGATTGAGTATCCTTTCGAAAAGAAGTTGACCAAGTCCTTGTTTCATCCAACTTTAAATGACCTAAATGCCCTCACAAAGACGATATTTTTAGACTAGCAAGGTCCCGCCTCCCGCCAACCTTGCCAAAAAAAAAAAAAAAAAGCGATATATCGAGTATGGAAGTATATATTCCAAGCTGAATGTCCAGAGACTCCCTATAAGTTGCGCATATTAACATCAATGCCCCTAGTTTGCACCCAAAAAAAAAAAAAAAACATCAATGCCCCTATAACAAAAAGTAGGACCAAATGTCAAAATTGTCTGCAAATTAAACGGTTAGAATCATCCGGCGGTTGACTACAGAGACCATTGGATTACCCATTCCATGATAGTCCCGAGTCCCGACGGGATAGCGGCGCTCATCTTTACTTACTAAAACAAAAAGTCAACCACTGGGCTCGACCGCTCGACCAACCAATTGAGCCATGGATTTGTTAATGTAAATGCTAGCGCAGGGTATATATCGTGAGTGTCTTGTAATGCGACTCGCAAGTTTGATGGCTATTTTGGTCATTATGCACTCAATTGCCCCAAAACAAGATCTTTAATCAGGACATATTAGTCACTTTTAAGACATAAAAGCACAAAGTTCCTCAGGATCACGTTCTATAATCACTAAAAATCCATGAAAACACGTGGCAAGAATATAAATAATCAAGTTATTTACGTGGCACTTTACAATTGGTTCATGAACACAATAATTGATACCATCTCTTTCATTGTTTCAACGGTCACTAAGTTTGTTCTACTAAAAATTTAGAGGGTCCCCTAATAGGGAAAAAAAAAATTAGATGCAGAGGACTATCTTGGCCCTACATTGCTCATTTTTTGGGGCCCACTGACCACAAGGATGTTTAGCCAACTTATTTGTGGATAAACAAACTAAAAATCACTCTCATAAATTATTTCAAGCCGTCAGATTTGTTACCCAAAAAAATGCTTGAATCCAACGACTAGAATCAATTGTAAAAAAGTACTCAAATATATAGCTAGAGACAGCCGATCAAGTTGATTTTTGGTATGTATATCCAACAAAAGGCTGGCTAAACACCCATGCGGTTAGTGGGCCCAAAACAATGTGCTATATGTAAGGCCACGAGAGTCCTCTGCATCTAAATCCCCCCCTTAAAATAGTCTCTTTCATGAAACAAAGAAACAGCAAATTTAGAATTTAAAAGGAGAAACCAAAGCAACTGCAACAACATGTATAGTTTTAGAAAGAAAACAAGAACAAAACTGTGTTAGATTTATCTCTGCCTCTCTGCTATCAAAAATTTTTTTTTTTAAATCTCAGCCTCTCTCTCTGTTTATTTTTTTAATTTTATTTTCTTGTCCACTTCGTCCAGCGTTGAATTCACAGAAGCTGGCCTCTTCACGTCGTTGTAAGGATGAAAAGGTAATTTTATTTTAAATAGCGTTTTAAGCGTTGACAGGTGGCTTATCTTTAAGAATATTTAAGTTGGTATGGGCTGTGTGTATCTGTATTGCCTCCTCTATGCAAGAGATAACCCAGTTGGAGACGCAAGTAGTGAGAGCGTACCCCGTGAGGTTCATTTCTGTTTCTTTTTCCCTTTTTATTCTCTCTTTTTCCTGGTTTTAGGATCTTGAGATCCTCTTCTCAAATGGGTATCTTTTCCTCTAACTCAATCTTCATCACTTAGCTTTGTTGGGTGTTTCTTCATATCATACTGGGTTTTGTTTCTTTTCTTTTCTGTGTTTCTCTTGTTTTTGAATGATTCCAGCTTCGTTTCCAAGTTTAGGAAGATATGAGTAATACAATGAGGCCAAGGATGAAATTCTTGTTTCATTTGGTTTATGACAGAGGGTAAAAGAATCCCAATTCAATCCAAGAACTGTTTCTTTATGTAAAATCTCTAACAAAGAGATTGGAATTAAACTCAGTGTGTGGTGTGTTGTCTGTTTTAAGAGTTCAATCTGTGTTTTCTTTTATTTGGTCGAAGAGTTTGATCCTCAAAAGGATATGGATAAGGAGAAAGGGAGGAAAAGTTTGATCCTCAAGACATGGAAACGATGCAGATCCATCGTTAGCGGCGGAAAAAGACCGTCGGGAATCCATTCCCCTTCCATGTCAAAGAGCAAATCATGGCCACGCAGGGCAGAGTCACCAGAGCCGGATAAACGCAAGATGAGATACAAAGTTGCCCCGGAAGGTTGCTTCACCGTCTACGTTGGACCCCAAAAACAACGGTTCGTGATCAAGACGGAGTGTGCGAACCATCCACTCTTCAAAATGCTACTGGAAGAGGCGGAATTGGAATACGGGTATAACAGTCAAGGCCCATTAGCACTACCATGCAATGTCGATATCTTCTATAAGGTGTTATCAGAGATTGATGGCGATGAGATTCATGGATGCAACTTTGCCAAAGGGCATAACTCGTATCGCCTCCTCAGTCCTTCTCGAATGATAGCAATCAATGGATTCTAAGTTCTAAGTTCTAACCCATGTTCTCGATCGACCTCCTTGTTTATGTTTTGAGATAGTTCTATGGTATTAACTTATCTCCTATCCATGTACAGTAGGGAGTTTTAGAAAGCCACGTAATAACCAATCTATGTCCGTACCAAAAGCTCTGATAAGGGCTTTTACTACTACAGTTATCTTATGTATTGTGTGTGGTCCTTGTATTTTGGTTTTTTGTTTAGTAATATGTAGAATGTGAGCTCTTTGATTGCAAGACAAATTTCACAAAAACTTTAATAAATCATCCAAATTCCTTTAGGGCGTGTTTGATTGCCAATTTTCCCTGAGAAAATGTGATTTTTCCATCCAAGCCTGGACTTCATTTTCGTTCTACATGGGGTGAGAATTGGTTTCCACGAACACCCTTTTGATTGCACAATTTTTTTTTCCAAGAAAATACGTCTAGGAAATGCCTTAAATGGCTGATTGATTGCAACTGAGAACACATATTTCAATCACGGGAGAAAATAAAGCATATTTTTAGGTGAAAATGAATTCTCACGTATCTAGATGGGAAATGAATTCCAGGCTTAGTAGGAAAAATAATCCAGATTTAAATGGCTTGATAGGAAAAATTAAACAGATTTAAAATGGCTATCTAACAGTGGATAGTTGTGTTTTCCCAAGGAAAATTCAATTTTCCCACTTGACAATCAAACACGCCCTTATTTTCTCCAATACAATCAAACAGAACTAGCAGATGTATTTTCTCAGAAAAAAATTCCAGGTGTTTTTCCAGTCTAAAATTTTCTCAAGCTATCCATGCCCCTTGATCATTGATTAAATTTATATTAGTATAAGTACCTTCAAAAACTGTAATACCTGAATTTTTTATTCAAATAATAACGAATCAATATCTCATTAACACGTCAAAAAAACCAAAAATCATCTCAATCAGTTGATTCTAGCTATATGTCCTATTGGCTTTTTTCCTACACCATTTACTTCATTTTTTTATTTCCCGTGAATAAGATGGTTATGACAGTTAGGATATGTTACATTGACATAGGCAGCGGGTATCGGAGTCTGACACGGGTGCGGAGTATTCAAGTCGGCTTAAATCTTGACAAAATAGGATTGGAGGACTCGGCAATATATTATAAACATAAAACAAAGTAATTGTTTTTTAATATATAGATAAGAGTGTACGTATATGTCGTGTTATAATTTTTGCATAAAAACTTCAATCCATAATAGTAGATCGAGCTGATAAGCTATGCCGAATGTAAGTTCGTTTCTTGTAAGAAAACAAAACAAATAATAATAATAATTTAGAAGTGTCGCACCAGAATATGTATCATGTCAGACTCAGACATATAGGTGTCCGTTGCAAATACTTCGCATGGTTGAAAGAATTTATGCAACATAGGTTAGAATGAATAAATCGTTCGTAACGGACGTCTGTCATCAAAGTTCCTGATGGACCATAGTATGAGCCACATGGCACACTCTTATTGGCCATCCTCAGGTGATTGGTGATTTCTAACCATTATATATTGGAGTCTTTTTCATGGGTCGATTTTTAACTATAGGATTTGAGCATTATTTGGGACATGGTTTAAAACAAGATTTAAAAAATGGCCATTATAACAAAAATAACGGCCGTTATAACGGATTCGGACCTACCCTGTTACGTTATGGACCGTTAAAACGCCCAGAAAATAACGGCCGTTATAACGAAAGTAACGACCGTTATTTTCTGGAAAATTTTGTGAAAAAAAAAGGCCGTTATTTTCATTTTTTTCCGTTATTTTCCATTTTTGAAATTTAAATTTTAAAATTCAAATTTGAATTTCGGCGCCATATTTTCCGTTATTTTCCCATTTTTTTCTGTTTTTGTCCCTGAGAGTTTTTTTTTCGTTATAACGGCCGTTATAATGAAAAAAACAGTAACGCCCCCAGTCCGTTATACCGTTATAATGGTCCCCTTTAAACCTTGGTTTAAAACACAGCCGTTATAACGAATATAACAGCTGTTATTACAGAAACGGACTTCCCCCATTACGTTACGTACTGTTTAATTAAATAACGTTAATTCTATTATTGCCATTATTTTTCATTATAAATTTTACTGAAATTTTGAAATTCAAATTTTGAATTTTAGATCTGTTATTTTTTTTTTCATTTTTGGTCTTGGCGTTACAGTCCAGAAAAAAACGTAACGCCCCCAATCCGTTATGCCATTATAACGGCCCTATTTAAACCTTGCTTTGGGGTACTCAGACCCCAAAGGCTAGAAATCATCAATATCAGGCTGATTGTTTAATCTGTAGGTCCACCTTGGGATGGGCCAAGCATCCATACGGTCAGTGGTCTTTAAGAGTGTGCCACGTGGCTCATAATATGATCCATCAGAAATTTTGACAACGTCCGTCGGTTAAGTACTCATTTCATGGTGTTAATTTTCGGATTAGAAGATGACGAGGGGTAAAACCCAAGAATGGTGTGTGACATCTTTCACTGCGTCACTGGAAGAACGTTCTTGTTATACACTCAATAACTACCTCAGACAATGAAAGCTTTGAAGTTTAAACGCTATCCCGAAGAAAACGTCAATGGCTATCATATAATTCGGCTGGTTGTTGAAACATAATATTTTAATATATTAGAGAAGTAAACTAAAGTGTATAATGCCGAGCTAAAGTAAGGTTCAGCTGCCGTGGTTACGTCCGTGGACAGGAGCATGGTTTAAAAAATGGCCGTTATAACGGATTCAGACCTCCACATTATGTTATGCGTTAACGCCCAGAAAATAACGGCCGATATCTTTCCTTATGAAAAGCTTAGGTAGGGGAATTTTGGATACCCCGTCATTTGTTCTTATCACCCCCCTTTCTCTTAATTCCCCTCACCAATTTATGAAAATCTCTAATTGTCCTGTGGGCCCATCGAAATCTCTTATCACCCCTCCCCCAAGTGAAACACGAAAGTAATTGTAGAGGGTTTTATCCTTTCTCACTTTGTGAAGTGAAAACCTAACTTCCTTCATCGTCGAAGACAAGCGTGTTTGTGTGTGCGGCCTTCTGCATCCCTGTTATTTTCATTAACTTTACGTAAGCCCTTGCGTCTGAACAGTGAATGATTGTCCGGACTTAGTAGTCTGAACAATCAATTTAAAGACCATGACTGAGATTGCACGAGAAAAAAAAACCAATGTATTGTTCCGGCGAGATTACTAGAAATTCTTCTTAGAATAGTTTCGGAAATGCAGTTAGAATGATTCTGTCGATTAAAAAAAATTGAATTTAAATACATACATCCATTTATTGTTTTACTCAAAAGTTCCCAAATGAGAATTGTAGAAAATGTAAAATACAACCTTAGAATCGTTTAAATATTCTCCATTTGCTTTTTCAATAGCCTCCCTTGCTTTGAAATAGTATCCCTTGCTCTCTCTTGGGCTCTAATGATTTGAATTTTAGAGGGGATGAGTAGAAATAGAAAGGGGTTAATTAGATAAACAAATGGGGTAAAGTTGGTATTTTATATATCTTTGGGGGGGATAAGAGAAAACACATGGGATATAGAAGTCATTTTAATTATAGTTTAAGTGGGGGATAAAAAGATAAATTGACGTGGTATCCAAAATTCACCGCCTAGGTATTTGTAGAACTTTCCTTACTAGTGTTGGTCAGTAGAGTTGCTGACTGACCACAATATGGCCGCATGGCATATTCTTAGTGATTTCTAACCCAATAGATGTTTGACCCAATCCTAAATGGACATACAGACCAAAAATTAGGGTCTGGCTTAGAGCCCTCCTTTTTCGGACCACCACACTCTCAGGAGTTGTGTTCTCAGCCATGGATTCCAGGAATCCAGCTGTGGTTGATAGCGCTGCAAAAAAGTGATCAACTACCGTTGGATTATCATAACCAAGGGCCGAGAACACGACTCCCAAGAAAGGTCAAAAAAGGGGGCTTCTAAGCCTAACCCTTTTGTTTATTTCCAAAATGTACATACTTGCGTTCATCTCTTCTCTTCTTATCTCTAATTAGCTATGGGGAACTTGGACTTTTTCAAATTCCAAATTTTCTTTTCCTTCTCTGTCTTGAGCTGCTACAAGGTATACCTGAGATCTTTTCATTTGCGGAAGCGGCATCTTTGGTAGTCGACACAGCCATCTGGGCCCACTGACCGCATGGATGTTTAGCCCACCCCTTAATAGACCTTCATACAAAAAATCAGCTTGTTTAATGATTTTTAGCCGTTGGTTTTAGTACTCAAAAAATGGATGCATTCAACGGCTATAAGAACACCTTCAAAAGTGCTAAAAAGTGTTAAAATCTAATGGTTTTAAATTACCAATCAAGGTGATTTTTGGTCTGTATATCCACCAAGGGGTGGGATAAACATCCATGCGGTCAGTGGGCTCAGACGACAGCGGCGACTACCAAAAATCCCACTTCCGCAAATGAAACAGTTTCAGGCATACCTTGTTACATCTTTTTCCTCTATAAATTCGCCCCTCCAAGTTAATCTTCTACGACTACTCCGAGACAAAACACGAAACTTTCCTATTTTACTTCTTCTTCCAAAAACGCCCCTAATTCAACCACGTGCATGTTTGCCGCCAACGGAACTTCTAAGAAGTGTGGTAACAATAATCATGACCACTTGTAGAAGTGGGTTTAAAAGGAGATATTTTTTAAAGTATCATAGACCCCACCTCAACATGTGTTCGTGATTAATGCGACCTGACCTTGAAGTCGCGTTGTGACAGCCAAAGTTTTCTCGCCGCCCACTACAACTCATATAGGTAAAGGAATTTCTAAGAACATTTGTTTTTGCTCTCAGAGTCAGCTTGGATAAGATTTCCAAGCTGACCTTAGAGCATCCAATCAAACTGATGCTTGGCTATGGCCCAAAGAATGGATTAGTGACCTTGATTCATTGAATGTATTTGATTATGTGGGTAGAAAAAAAAAAGTCATTCTCAGTTCAAAAACCCATTTATTTGAACCATTTTATGTAGATTTGGTCAAGTTTGATCGACTTGATTAAAATTTCTTCAACGCTAACATGATTAATAAAGAAATTAACGTTTTGCAGAAGCCCATATGAACCTCGTGTTGAATCAATGAACTATTTGGTCTAAATTGTACCTTAAATTTAAGATTACGAAGTGGATCAACGTAATGGAAGCAATAAGTAACTTCACTTAGAAGTTGCCATCTGAAAGCAAAAATATGTCTACACCCAACATGGCAGCTCAAATGGTTGGTGTGTATCCACCTCTTTCTGGAGGTTGTGAGGTCAAACCCACACAGGCAGGTTTTCTCCTTTGAGCAGTGTGCAAAGAGTAGAAATCCCCTTTACCGGCTTGACCGGGTCTAAGTTTCACCTGACTTCATTTGTGGGGGCCCTCCCACGATAATAACTACAAAAAAAAAATGTTTGGGAGGACAAAAATTAACTTATATGATATCGAAAGACAAAGTAGTCCATTAACAATTTTTGTTACATGTTTAGAGGGGTATTTTTGTTATTAAAAAAAGGTTGAAGTTGTCGTTTATAATTTGTCTTTAATGATTAGAGGGACAAAACCTAATATTATGAAAGTTTCACTAAAAAAAACTTAATTCAACGTGTGTTTAATTTGGATCTTCACTTCAAGCAATAAGTTAAAAAGCAAAAAATATATATATGAACAACTTTTTAACTTCTTAGAAACAACTTCCTATGTAACATCCGAACAAACTTATCTTCTGTAAGAGCATTGATGTCATAGTTCCGATGATTCTTTAGAACGACATAATTTTTTTTTTTTTTTTAATTTATAAAAAGGTGAAAAGTCAAAGTATAGGTTTAGTGGGGGAATGAAAGTAACAGATGAAAATGAGCTTCCGAGCTTATTCTATTGTCCATTCATTCCCACTCCAAAGGTTGGAGCATTAACTATTGAAAAAGGTTTCCTAGAGTGTCACTCCAAACTTCTTACCTACCGTGGCAGTGCTTTATGGATGAGCATGACACATGCAATAGTTGGCTCCCATTGTGCACCATTTGGCACACTCTTCAAGTGCACCCACCCATAAATGATTGGCCCACAACTCAATGGTCCTACAGAGCAAAAATAAGTTGATAGGCGTGCAATTTCAGGAGACCTGCAACGAGCGTGAGCTTCGGCCAAAAAAATTCGGCATGAGGTAGCACAAGTGCAAAATACATGAACCAGTCGTGCGATACTAAAATTCTCCTATAAAAAAATAGTCCACCTTTGCTCGACAACATGCTGAATAAAAAATGCTCAACGACGTCTACATACGCCACTTCTTACATTCTTCGGGACCGGGACCACTAACTGTATAGATGCTTGGTCCATAGAAAACATTCGCTGGCCCCGGGGGACTTCAAACTTTGAAGTTTCCCCACCCAAAATGTCTGACACGCACCCCAATTCCTTAACCCAACCAGCGTTAATCCCTTAGTTAGTGGTTAACGAGGGGTACTTGTCAGACATTTTGGGAGGGTTTGAAGTCCCTGGGGCAGCCAATTTGTACCCTTTGGTCCATCCCTAGATGGATCTGTAGTCCAAAAATAACCCTATTTTGTAATTTTTAACCTTTTGATTTGAATTTTTTTCATTAGTTGATTTTTTGCTGTGTGGGATTCGAGCATTATTTAGGATACTCAGATCCCACAACTAAAAATCACCATTCATCCATGTACTTAGTGATCTCAAAAGTGTGCCCCATGACTTGTACAGATGTTGACAGAGTCACGAGATTATAGATGTTTTGCCCATCCTTACGTCGATCTACGGACCAAAAATCAGCCTAATTCATGTTTTATAGCCATTAGATATTTAGTCCTGTTTAGGTTGATTTTTAGCCGTGTGATTCAAGCATTATGTAAGATACTCAAAGAGGCTGATTTTTGGAATGTAGGTCCACTCAGGGATGTACCTACATATCCAAATTCCCAAATTCAAAGGTATCTGTGACAACTTGGTGGCAAGTAGTAAACTCATATCAAATGAAAGTAAAGTATTTTGGTTTCTTAATAGGCTTGGACATTGACATCACATTACGTTTTTGCACAGGTTTAAAATTACTCGCTGGAAGTGGACAGTCAGTCAGTTACGAGACTCCGGTAGGTTGGTCATCGGTTATGAGCGACTAACCCACTGAATTCTTGTAGCCGGCCATCGACCACAACATTTGATTTGGGGTTGGAGTTTTAGCCTAAACTCATGTGTTTTTGTTCTAAGGTTGACGAAAAGGGGTATTTTTATCCTTTAAAAATATATTAGTCAATATGAGTCAACGACAGTCTTGGACGGTGAACTAGGTCATGAGGTAAGTCAGCTTTGTGAGGGTATGTCAAATTTCAAAGATAACACGGGTATCTCAAAAATTCTAAAGATAACATGGTTTTATTGTTATTGATTTTAGTCATAAGGGTCGGGCTCGATGACAGATATAAAATGACAGGTAAATGACAGGGTCGCTAACAAAAAAAAAATGACAGGGTCACAATATAAGACAGGTGGCATACTGTTACAGGACTATGACCGTACAGATGTTTGTCCTATCCCATGGTGGATCTACAAACCAAAAATCAGCCTGATTAGTGATTTATAAGTATTGCATCTTTGTACCTCAAATACTGCTCAAATTCCCACAGTTGAGATCAGCCCATGAAAATAAGTCCAATCCAAAGTCTATAAATCAATAATCAGGCGGATTTTTGGTTTGTAGGTCCACCATGGGATAGGACAAACATCCATACGGTCATCGTACTCTAAGATTATGCCACGTGGTTCATATTGTGGGCTGTCATCGACCTCGAAGATAGCCCGCTAGCATCAAAGTGTTGCTCGGTAGAGGACCCAATATCGTGGAGTACAAGATCTAAATTCTTTTCAATTCTACTTCCATGGGAACTCATTTCCTCCTCGCTCAGGTTCATCAGAAACGGAATCGGAGGTGGGTCTTTCCGACAAGTGATTTTTGAAGATGGGTTTGTCGTGATTTCGGTTCTGAGTGGGTTGTTGGTTGCACAAATGGTTTTTTCCTTTTGGAGTTAACAAGCGAGCTAGCCTCTCTTGATGTTTGAATTAAGTGGCTTTTGAAGTTGGGGTTGACGCAACAATCTCCGAATGTTTCAAAGTTTTAAACAGAGACCTTGCATCTCAAATTGTTGGTTTTTGGTATTCTCTGAGGAATTTCTTCAGGCGAACATCCACGAGACTTACAGTTGAGTATATTTAATTTTTCTTTCTTTTAGTCATAATTCTTGGTTACTTGATTTAGGTATTTGTTTCTTGAAATTTCCCAGATTATGAAAACAGTAATGTATGATTCTTTTACTTTATTATTTAATTTTTGGCTGTAGATACCAGCAATTATGGATTGTGGGTATGTTTGGTTTTCATTCAGAATTGAAATACACCAAGAATAGTTTCTTAAAAGTTCAATTTCCTGAAAAGGAAACATGAAAATAAAGGATGGTGGAGCTAATCTCACCCATAATGCAATGAATGTAAGCATCAATAGGAGCCATCCAATCAATGGAGCACCAATTGGATAAGAACTAATGTATAGATTTGATAAACCTTTTATTGAATCCAAGCTCCTAAGTATAGAGGCTATAACTTTACGCGATTGCTGTTTTTAGTAGAATTGTATTTCCATAGCTTCTTGCAGTATGGGGTTGGGTTGGAAAGGGCATGTGCTCCTCTGGTTCCTTGTTTTCTGAAGGTGGTGACATTAACAACTTGTATGTTAGTCATTTCAGTTGCCGTTAGTGTTTTGAGTATTTTCATATTCTTGACAAGATCACTTTTATTGGAGGATGCACGATACAACACAATAGCATTTAACTGATAAACAACAGTGAAACAAAATGTAATACTGAATTACCTATCAAAAATAAAAGAACGTAATACAGGACTTCCATAGACATAGTGTTGTTGAACATGAGCTTCCAACATTAGAAGCTCCACATACATAGAATAAACGGGAGACAAGAAACTTAAATTTGCACTTTCACAGTTTTTTCTTCCAAATCCATAATAGAGGAATTCACCTTTGCATCCTGACTCAAACTTCTCTAGAAAGGTTTCTCTTCCTCCTCGTACGACATCACTTACCCCTGCATGAAGTGCATTTGGGACTCATAATTCTGTTTTATTTGACCAAATCCATCTAATCTATGACAGCTGCTTCAATAAATAAACCCCAGAAAGAACCATTAGAATACAGATTCCATTTTTTTTTTCAGATTTGCATCAGTTCTTGGAATATTTTCATGGCAGAAGCCGGCAAACCCAGAAGCACATTTATGCTTTTCCTTGCTTTCCCATGAGATAGGAACAAGATCACCTCCTTCTCAGGCAGCGTCACCGGCCCTGATAGAATCGGTTCTCCCCATCCAAAATCCGTAATGTGGAAAGAAAGCCTAGACCAAGTAGTTATCAGAAGGGTCGCAGCCAGAGATGGCCTAGCTCTCGTTACTTCAAAATAATCTATAGCCGATCGCATGTAATTGTCGGCAACCATCTTAATCGCCTTCTGAACTAGCCCGACTGTAAATGACAGTGGGTTCTCCAGTTGCTCACCTGCGCTGCACAGGGAATTTGTTAACACGATCCCGTTTCCAAAGTACCCCTTTGGTAACGGTGGATTGAATCTAGACCGCCCATCAACGGCAAATAAGAGCTTTGTCTGTTGATCAGGCTGCAACCTTAATGCTTGACTTCGAGCTCTCCACACAAATGCAGATAGGGCTTCAAAAGTAGTGCACTTGTCAAGAACCCCGTCTTCCATGGCTCTCATTTTGAGATTTTCAAGCTTCTCAGGGTCAAAACAAAAGGACCTATAGAGCATTTCTTCTTGGTAAAGATCGATGGTGCTCGATATGTCTTCTATCTCTGCAAATTCGTGGTGGGGGAACTCTATCTTTGGAGGGTCCCGGGTTTTGAGTATGCTTCTATCTAGGAATGGTGGGATAGTAAGCGGCAAGCCTCTGGCGGTTTCACCCCATGAGTTCACAAATTCCATTGCACCGAGCCCATCAAACATACAATGGTTCATGCATAGCCCAAGAACAAATCCTCCACACTTGAACTTGGTCACCTGGAAGATTTTAAAATAAAAAAGGAAAAAATCTAAGATCCACCTAGCCTCCTCAAGGAATTCAAGCAGGATTAGACATGCTGATACTTATCTTTGCATTTCATTCTCTTTTTCCAGGAAGAAATGTTCTTTACTTATCAAAAGAGCTAAAAAAAAATGGAAAACTGAAAATTCTTCTAAGAACAATAGTAAACTATCTGATAAAAAATACTGTCAAGATATGGAGTATGTTTGACATGAGAATGAATCCTGAATATATATTAGACTTAGGCTCTGTATGGTGTGATCAACAAAACGTTTTACAGAAAAAGATTTGTATGTCAGAAAGTGTTGACACAGAAAAAGTTTTATGACATCTAGGTTCTGTATGGTTGCCCTAAATACGTTTTCAAGAAATGATTTTTGTATATATAAATGTCATAAAACTTTTTCTGTGTCAACACTTTCAAACATACAAATCTTTTTTGTGTAAAATTTTATTGATCACCATACAGAGCCTTGTATGCAAAAATCATTTCTAGAAAACTTATTCAGGACAACCATACAGAGCCTAAGGTAGTGATCAGCAAAAAAAAATTTCAGAAAAAGGATTTGTATGTCGAAGTGTTGATACAGAAAATTTTATGACATATAGGCTCTGTATGGTTGCCCTGAATAAGTTTTCTAGAAATGATTTTTAAATATAAGTGTCATAAAACTTTTTCTGTATCAACACTTTCTGACATACAAATTCTTTTTTCTGTAAAACTTTCTGTTGATCACCATACAGAGCCTTATCAGAAAAATCCTGAAATTTTTTGAAGAACCCTTAGGATGGATTTGCTACTCAAAGTGAAAAGATCATCCAAATTCAGTGAGGCTTTGCAGTAAGATGTGAATCATAAGTGAGTAAGATTCACACTCAATCCATCTTCAAACCGCTACAAAAATTGAAGAATTAAAACCCTCTCACTTATGCTTCAACCTTCTGCTGATCTGATGGTTAACCCCAATATTCCCAGGAAGTTCCTTGTGAAGAAACAAGGAGAGATACCAAGAGACAGTCTACTTCTTCCAAAGTCTAGCTTCAGCACTTCCATTTATGAAACATCTTTGTATCCACACAAAGCTAAAGGTTTAGTAGTTAAAAAATCATAAGAGAACTAAAACCAAAATCACATAACCAGGTCTTTTTACTGAAATTTGATCAAGTAAAAGAACATATTAGTTTGTAGCATTTTGCTTATTAAAGAGACTAGTGTAATCCAAAATCTGCCCAAACGACCACAAGGACAGGGGAATACAAGAGATGCTAAACTATGGGTATGTATGTAGGTATGTAAAGCATATGCATTTTTTAATGTAAGCATGTAATATATGTGTTTAAATACATTTCTATAAGTATGCCTTTGATATATTTTTACTAGTAAAAAAAGTGCTTTTGCAGTAATACTTGGAAAATTTTACAGACCTGAGCCACAAGAGGAGGCATTTCTAATATGTTCTTCGCACCGGGAATGTCATAAACCAGCTTCCCGAGTGTCACTGGATCGGGTTTTGTTATGTCTCCAATCTCTTCCATTGTACAGTTCGCCTCTGCCTCAACAAAAACACCTCCTTCCCCTGTGCAATCCACAATAATCTTCCCCTCTGAGCTGATTGTAAGCCGCCCTGCAAGTGGATAGTAGTAAACGAGAACCTTCGCCAAGGCCTCCTTGATAACATCCCCAGCTCGCTCATTTCCCTTCTCTTCTGACTTAAAGCAGTAAATAGTTCGAATGATCACCGCAATGTTCTGGTCGAGGTTCGAGAGGACGTAGAGACCCTTCTGTGTTTCCTCTGCAGGAGGAACCAGAGTTGGTTCTCCTTGCTTCACACTAAATTCAAACACATTCCCATTTGATTTCTCCATTACAGCACACTCTCCAAGCACTACAACCTGAACCCAAAGCACAGAAAAGCAGCAATATATATAGAAAATAAGCACAACCCAAAAATGGAAAACTGGTTTATACTTAATGCATTTACTTGTAATATTATTTGTTTGTCATAAAACAACCCATGTGTAATAACTGAGACACAGAGGAGAATTTCCAAAGAAACTGATGGGAATTGTCAGAACCCAATTGGGAAAGTACCTGTAATAGAAAATCAATCAGAAACACATGGGTTGCGTTTGAAACCTGCAGTATCAGTTACAAAAGCTGGGATGGTTGTGGTTCTATCTGAATGGGGTGAGGGAGCTATATATATAGAAAGAACAGAGCCAGAACAGAATCGAAGTGTGTACCACTCTCTTAAGAAACTGAAAAGAACAAGAGGACAGGTGTTGGAACCTGATTGGAGATGATACAAGCAAAGATGTTTTAATGGAGGGAATTAATTGTTGGAGAGAGAGAGAGAGGGTCTCCCTCTTTGTTTGAATCTTATTTTGGAACGTAGTTTTCTCTGCAGATTCTGCAATTGTCATATGGATTGGAGTTGGCTACTGGCCATGCAACTAAAATATCACCAGACAGGTAGTCTGGCGTGAGAGAGTAAGGAATGTGGGGTTGTTGGTTGGTGGGGTTAGGCGTCCCAAATCTGCTTACTTGGTCTCCTTGTAACAAATTTCAAATCTTTGCTTCTTTCTTTCTTATAAAATGTATGAAAGGTGCCCATGAATCCAAACCCTTTCCTCAACATTACACACACACACATATATATAAATATAAATATGGTGCCCGGTCACCATCTTGTCACTTGATACTTTCACAGCATACAATATATTGGGCCCACCATGGTTGCTGGCCACTGTTTAGTAGGCCCCACCTCTTGGGTGGGCCATAGTTCGAAACATACGCCAATTAAAACAATCAGAAGATTCAGAACCACCTTATGGAAACTTCCTTTTACTATATTGTATGCTGGCCACCACATACAATATCATCTTTACTATATAAGGATATATATGAACAGTGTCATACATACAACAGATGTGTGGACCAGAAACCATCTGTATTCATGATCAAGTTTTTGGCTCATAAATCGAGACCATTGAATCGTCGGAGCACTCGCCATCGTTTCTCATAAGAAAATAGCAAATTTTCAGGGTCTGTGCTTTAGCATGTCTGATCTCTGATCAAACCCCACTTATGTCGTGCATATGCACATCATCACCTTAGAGATATATCCTGTGCCATGTGGATGATCTGAAGAAAATCCAGTAGATTTTTAAGGGGTTAATCCATCGGATTGGTCATCAACCTTGATCCTGGGACTTTTTGATCCATGGCGTTCTGGAGTTATAGTTAATTGCCACCTGTCCTAGAGCTAAGGTGGCACTCAACCGTAACAATGGAGAAAAAGCAATCAACAGTTAAGTACCATCTTAACCCCAGGACAGATGACACTTAACTACAAGACCAGAACGCCATGGATAAAAAAGTCCCAGGAAAACCGTTGAGTGGCCACCTTAACCCCAGGACAGGTGGCACTTAACTATAAGTCCAGAACGCCATGGATAAAAAAGTCCCAAGATCAAATTCTCGAAAAAAATAGGTTATTCTTGCAAAAACAACCCTGAAAATAGAAAATATATAGTAATTTCCCCTTGTAATTTCAAACTTTAGGATTGCCCCCTTAACGGGCTGTTCTTTGATGCAGAAATCCCTCAAATTGCAACGTAGTAGACTCGTTCGGGCCCACTTGCCCATTGAACTTCTGTCCCATCCTAGGCCAAAAAACAGCGTGATTGGTGATTTTTAGCCATAGGATTTGAGCACTTTTTCATCATGGGCTTTATGAATAGGCTGTGAGTTAGTTCCAAGCCCATGATGAAAAGTGCTCAAATCTAATGGCTAGGAATCACTAATCACACTGATTTTTGGTATGTGTATGGATCCACCAAGATGTAGACCAAACATTCAGAAGGAGATACTATGAATTACTTTCAATTTTCAGGGGTTGTTACAAAAATTACCCAAAAAAAATATATTTACCAAAGCATGTAATGTGGGCCTACGATATTAAGATGCAAACGCAAGTTACATTGTGTTTGCACAGTGGGCCCACCAGCGCCCACTATAGATTTTTGAAGTTCCAAGACTCAAAAAGGCCACCATAGAAATATGATCTGTAGCGTGTTAGACACAATTTGGCCTTATTCTTTTAGGTTTTTCAATCCATCTACCTGACACAACACAAGAATTGATAAAATAATTGAACAGTTACTATCTTTCTTGTAGACATGCTTATCAAAATACACAAGTTTCGTGTAGAGATGAAACCGTCCAGAGTTTAGACGAAAAACATATTCCAATGCGTTCAGATGTTGCTTTCAACTTGAAGTCATTTAGGGTTTAGAAATGTTTTTAAATCATCATTAGTTCAACAAGAAATCGTACCCTTGAATATTGCTGATGTTTGACCCTAACAACAACGACAAAATGCCCAGCGCGTTGATCGCGCACCCCTTATGAATCTCACATCTCCATTGCCATTCGATCATGATCGTTTGGTGGTTGGATATGGGTTGTGTTAGGGCCCATTTAATGGCAAGTTGTTCTATCTAAGGGTGGCTTTTTTTTTTTTTTTTTTTTTGGAGATCTTCGAAGGGAGGGGCGTGTTTGATTGTCAATTTTCCCATGGGAAAATCGCATTTTATCAGGAGAATATAATTTTCCCTTGTTTGATAGCCAGTTTAAAATGAGAATTTTTTCCTAGAAAACGAGATTTTCCCATCTGAGTCTGGAATTCATTTCCGTTCCACAAAGATGAGAAATGGTTTCCATGAAAATCCACCCTTATTTTCTCACATAATTAGGGTGTTAGGGCCCATTTAATGGCAATGATTTAGCTCTGAAAGTAGTGAGTGGCAAGTGGTTATATCTAATGGATTAGGTTCCACGGGAAAATCACACATACCTAAATTTTCCTAATAATTCCAACAAGGCTAAACAAAATGGGAGTCAATGAAATTATATTTGACAATACGAGTGGTCCTGAGGATCACACCGGGGAATATTGTGATTAGGTCTGCACCGTTTGGCCTGCTTTTATTTTTAATTTAAAACTTGAAATGTCACACATCTCGAGGGTTTAAGGTCAAAACTGTATGGACAAACCACCATGGGCCTAGGGACCGCTCTAATATATTATTGGGAATTTTTGACATACCTCCCATGTTATCTTTAAAATTTGACATACCCCCCTATGACTCGGTCCACTGTCATTTGACCAGTGTTAACTCGAGTTGACCACCAAATTTTGTATTAAAGGACGAGAGTGCCCTTGTCTTCAACTTTAGAACAAGGGTTTGGGTTTAGGCCAAAACCCAAACCCCAAATCAAACATGAAAAGAGGAGATTAAAAATAAAAATTAAAACCCATGTTGGTAACCTTGAGTTTTTTTTTTTTTTTTTTTTTGATTTTTTGATGAATTAAGCAAACATTGAGAAGAAAGAACCTCCAAAAAATAGATGAAACTCACCAAGGCATATTTTAAAATTGAGAAAACCCATCTTTCCAAAATCCACATCTCAAAAGTTTAAAATATAAATTGCTTTGTATTATTTTTCATTTATGCTAATGAGACTCCGGTTGGTTGGTCGCCAGTGATGGACAGCCAACCCATTGGAATCTCTTGGCTGGCCGTCCATCACAACCGTTTGATTTGGGGTTTGGGTTTTTGCCCAAACTCTTGTTCCAAGGTTGAAGACAAGGGCATTTTTTGCCATTTAATAAAAAAATTAGTAGTCAACTCGGGTCAACACTGGTCAAATGACAGTGGACCAAGTCATAGGGGGGTATGTCAGCTTTTTCAAATTGTGGGGGGTATGTCAAATTTTAAAGATAACATGGGGGGAGTATGTCAAAAATTCCCTATATTATTTAATATGAGGAAAGACACGGAAAAACTTGACAACAGCGGGTACTTTAAGGGGGGCCCGTTATATGCAGAGGCTGCATTTAAGGCCCAGCAGGTCGGTCCTGGGCTTTATTATTAAACTCAGTAGATAAATGGGGGTAGTGATTGGGCTTTGCTTTTAATGCAAAAAAAAAATTATGGATTAGGCTTACTAGTGTTCAGCCCAAGCTGGCCCATTAAAACCTCTAAGCACTCTGGATGACCCATCCAGAGTTGAACTCTGGACAAAACGGTCAGACCAATAGCTCTGTGCTGTGCCATTTTCAGTCCCATTTCCAGGTGAGGGAACAACGAAGGTGGGAAACCAGTGGTTAGCCTGATTGATGCCTAAGCATGGGATTCGATTTCTCATTTTGATATTACCTTAATAAGGTGGGCTCTGGCATGCATACGATGCAATAAAGCCACAACAAAGGCCCAACAAGTTAGCTACCACTAGAAAAATCTATTCTACAGCCCACGTGGCACTATTTGGGCCCCAATAATGTTTGGCCCACACTATTATGGATTTATACACCAAAAAACAGGTTGATTGGTGATTTCCACCCATTTGATTTGAATACTTTTTCATCATGGGCCGGGAATAAACTCATAAGCGAGTTCATGAAGCGGATACATATCAATATATCAGAGATTATGTTTGTATCTTGTTGTGGAGTCTATGGTACTGGAGGAATTAATCTAATCATGGTCACAAGGATATGAATCCTCTTAATATCCTTTAGTCAGTTCCATCCTATATGCTCTGTTCTTCCACTCAAAGGAACCATTGTTCTACAAATGTTAGGTGAGAACCCCCTCCAAGGGATTATCTGAAACTCAATACGGTTGCGTCCTGGAGCTTGAAAACTGGATGGGCCTCGTTGGGATTTTATTGTTAGAGATAACGGTGGAAATCTTGTCTTGGCAAGTGGAAATCGAGCCCGAGCTCTCTTCTGAAGAAGCCAAAGTTCATGCCATAAAACGGGGCATATAACAGACTATCTGTCACCCATCACTGATGGTGGAAGGGGATGCCTTGGACGTGATCAAGTTCTGAACCATCGTTTCTTTTTTGTTAGGACACAAATCAGTAACCCTTCCTCTAGATATCTATCAGTTGGTCAAACTTTTTGCGAATGGGGTTGCCCATGTTATTGTCGCGAAGGCAAAGAGCTTTTCTACTCCTATTTTTGTGGTCAGGGACCCCACCCTTATGGTTGGTAGACTTAATTTCTTAGGGATGGGTCCCTTTGTTTTCTCTTTATATTACTAGTTGGTTACAAAAAAAAAAACAAAAAAAAAAAAAAAAGGCGGCCTCAACCCCACCATCCATGGCTTGGAAGTTGAGAACTGTTCCCACCTAGCATTACATTTTATAGCACTAAATAATTTAGGGAAATGATTTTTCCAGTGACCTTTTTACCTCTTCCGGTCAACAATTTTTCGACATGTTGACAAAAATACCCATTTAATACAACTGTTCTTACCAGTCTTTTCAGGGGGCATTTCTGTCATGTAAAAAATGTTGACTGGAAAAGGTAGAAACAAATTCTCTTAATTTATTATTCATTTCTATCAACTCAAGCTCTCCGAATATGTTCACCTTGTACCTAGATTTTCACATGGATTAACAAGAAACAAACTATACGTGGAAGTCCGGCACAGAAATACAGCTACAAAACCATTTCAAATGGAAAGGAAAGGTCAACACAGCTAAACTACTTGGGACATACATGTCTATTGTACACACATGACAGAAAAGCATTTATCTCAAATGGTTAAGAGGTGTGTTGCTCACACAATTTATGGCCTATGGAAGCTGATGACACACCCCTCCCTACAAAGATGGAGCTACTTTGAGACTGCGCTTACCTCCAATGTGCAATGTGCCATGAAGGTCAGTTCTGTGTTTATTTCTCGAGACCCAGTTGCATGAATTAAGCATCACTATCTTTGTCTGCATCATCCCCAGCTTCCTCTGCATCCTCCTCGGCCTCTTCCTCGTCATCTTCCCCATCTGTCATCATACTGTTTATCACTTCTTCAATTATACTCTTCACCTCTGCCTTTTTATGCATTAGATCCATACCAAACTGGGTTCCTATACAACAAACCAATAATAATTTTTAATATAGACATGTCCATGAATAGTAGAATACAGTACTGTGTCATCATGGAATATTAGGAGGCTCAATATGTCAATGCAGTCAAAAATTATTATAATTTCAGGAGGAATGCTAGCAAGCAATCCCTAAGTGGAGTTGCACAGATGCAACCCCACAAAAGACAATAAAAACTGCCTTGAAAACCATACCTTTGAATTAAAGTCTTTTTTTATTATCTGGTTGCATCTGTGCAACTCCATTAAGGGGTTGCTTGATAGCATTCTTCTAATTTTAGAATGTATTTGTAAAATAAGGAAGTCGTACCTAGCAGCTTCAGAATATCGGATAAAGTAGCCTGCATTACAAACAGTTAAAGAGAAATTTGTAAATAAAAGAACCAATGGAGAGTTAACCGACTAAAATTACAGTGCACTAGACAATACTCACAGTGTTGAAGTCCACTTCTTTCAAAATATCACTGACTGCAGCATGCAACTCTTCAAAACTGGGTTCTGCCTTAGGCTTCACGCTAGCCTTGCCCTTTCCTAATGTCAAAAGTAGAGAGTTTTCAAAACAGGTTATCACTTGAAAAAAATGAGTCATTGGTGTATTTTTGGAAATGTTTATGATTCGATTAAATTATCTTAATTTTGAGTCCAATCTTAGCATCGAAAACTATAATTTGCAAAACTTCTATTGTGATGCAAAATTCTCTTAGCACCCCAACCATGCAGCACCACCCCATGACCACCACCAATGAGTAAAGTTGATAGCCATAAAAAGCTTTAGATGACATCTTAAATCAGAGGACACTAGTCCTTTACCTGAGACTCATATGCACATATGTAAGTTGTTGAAACCCAAAGCAGATTTTAAGTCCCAGAATCACGAGGAGTCATTTTTCAGACATATGTATCTATAGGTCTTTGTGAAATCATAACAGGTCAAAAGTATAACATATTGTTATATCAATAACAATATCTCGTTTCATTGTGTAAAAGAAAAGCTGCAACAATGTTCGCCTCTTCACCCTATAAAACAAAACTGATATCTCATGCAATCAAGAAACATCTAAAAACTTAGAATTTGAGGTCCTGAAAAGCTGAAGCTTTTAGAACAGGGAGAATCTCCAGACAGACATCAGAACTTCATTCTAAATCTTACTGGATTATTGAAATTTGAAAGGAAACTGCATGGTCTCAAAAGATTTGTGTTAAAGAGTGCGATCAGATGGAAAAAATGATAAAAGGAAATATACTTTGTTCCTTGACGGAAACCTTTGCTCCAGATTTGCTCAGTGGTTTCTTGCTTGCAGCCTTATCTTTGGAGGATGAACCCTGATTCTTCTTGCCTTTCATTTCAGCGCTCTTTTGGCTTTTACTTGCTGACTCCTTGGATTTAGAAAATGAGCCAGAAACTTTATCATCAGTAGCAGCACCTTTTTTTGAAGCAGAACTTGAAGGGCTTTTCATAGATTTTGCGGGGCTTTTCCCAGATTTTGCAGGGGTGCCCTTTTCGACCCTGGACTTGGCTTCTGTGCCCTTCTTCGTGTTCTTCTTACCGGAACCTTTTTTGCTTTCCATCTGCACCTTTGGTTTTTCTTCCTCATCTTCTGATTCTCCCTCACCCTCTGATTCTCCCTCACCCTGATCAGTCTCTTCTTCCTGCATCGTATCATCGTGATTGTCTTCATCAGATTCACCTTCGATGTCTGCTGGCTCAACTTCATCTTTGGAGGACCGCTTTTGTTTCTTTTTAACTCCAGGGCTTTGTTTTTGTTTCTGGGTGTAAAAATTGTGCAACAAATCAGGAAAAAAATGGGCAGGACACAGTTGATCCGATCAAATAAGGAAAAAAAGATGTTTTTTTTTTCATTTTAGTACACTCTCATATAACATAAATATTGGAAAGAGACTTCTCGTGTGGGTATTTGTACGGGTGTCGGATACGAGTATGTTTCCAAGTGTTGGACTTCTCAACCCTCAATTTTTTGGGTACTTGGGCAGTTACATCGTTAGCCGGCCCTATACCATTGGAAAAAGGCTTATGATGATGGACACAGTTATACCGTTAATATTTTAATATTATAACAGTAACATTTTAAGTTTTTTTTTTTTTTTTGACAAGTAACATTTTAAGTTTTAATATTATAACATTCTTTTTCTTCTTACACAGGTGCGTGTAACCATGTCTAACGAACTTACACATGGGGCATGTTCGACTCAATGGGTGCATACCCAACAAAAGAAAAATGAACCTAAAAACTGAACAAGGATTTGAAGGATCTGACACGGATCATCTACCCATCATGTCGACACGGGTATGGTGAGGTAACACTGTGGGCGTGTGATGCACGCACACACGCGAGAGAGAGAGAGAGGCATACTAGTAGAAGCACAGTTGATTTGTATCTATCAGTTGTTAGATTCATTAAGTTGAGCAGACTATGCAAAGGGAGATGATTCTTCATCCATTATACTAACATTGAAAATCACTTATCTCTATGATGGATGGGATGGATAATCTCAAGCAAAGCCTAGTCATCTACAACTAGCGCTTCTATTTTGCCTGCTCAATAACTTTCCTTATTTAGTAGTTAAGTAGAGGCTTGGCAGGTCCCTTAACAGAGTCATTAATAACAACCACTGTGGCAAGAAGCAAGTGGACTTTGAGACTCTCCTGGGCAATTCAATGAGATCATCAAAGGCAATGGGCATCGGTAGGCTCATTATGAGGCTAGAAGTTCGGAAATTGGTGTCATCTATGAACCCTAGAAAGCCCTACAATTCCAATGAGATATAAGCAAGGACCACAATCTCGTGAAGCTTCCAAGAATCCAAGTATGTTACGTACTTACATACGATAAACATCGTCTGCACTGCAATCATGAGGTCTCCCCAAACAGTCATTCCCAGCTTACCCGCCAAATTTCAATAATAAATAACAAATAATACTTTAAACATTTTCAGTCAATAATAATACTAACCTCGTAAGCCCATGATATCAAAAAAAATCCCACACGGATTATATTATTTCATCAACATAGAGGGTGCTAGTGATTATGGTACATACTAGCCAATACTCATTACCATTTGCCAATGCCATTAATAAAATAGGTAAATTGCATATTTCATGTCAAGATACTAAGAAGAGAAAACAAACCTTGGCTGATCCTTCTGCAGACGCCTCTCCAGATGTTCTTTCAGTAGTCAATAAAGCCTTCATCTTACGTTTTTTACCTTTCTGAAACAAAAAAAAGTAACAAACTTTACCAAATAACTCTCAACCTAACTAAATGCAAGAATTAACACCAGGAAATATACGAAAACAAAGTAATTATGTAAAACCTGTTCCTTATCAGCAAGTGAGACTTCTGTTGTAGCATGTGGAGATTCCAAAAATTCCAATAATTTTGCTGAGAGCTCTTCCTGTAAACAGTTCAGTCTGATAAAACAAGTGTTCACAATAATAAATGACAAAAGCAATAGAGAACATCTAACATTGACCAACCTTTCTTGTAGTAGCCTTCAAGACGGGGATATCTAGTACATCACAGAAATCTAACAATTTCTCTTTGACACATTTGTCAAGCTTTTCCTTTATTTTTGCCCTTTGTTTTTCCTGCAGAGAAGACAAGGCTGACCTAATAAGAAGCAAAGCACTTAACACTTAAGGTAGATGGTAAAAATTCAAGCATGAAAATTTGAAAACATATCAAACTATCATCTACACACCACTGCTTAGTACTTTTTCTCCATTTGCAATTTAAAATTCATTTATGGGAACAAGATCCTTCAGTAAACTAATTATAATACCTCATTGTCAACCCACACAAAGCCAGAAAATTGATGTATATTTCTCTTCAAACTGTGTACCTGCAAATAAATATGGTGATTACATTCTGATGGGAAATTTGAGAGCACTAACAAAATGCCAAAAAAAAATCCAATGAAAGGGAAAATAAGAACATAATAATAAAGCCATCAAAAAGAAAACCTCACCTTTGTTTTCTTCCCAAAAAGAATTGTGTGAAGCATGTGCAGGTTTTCATCGGGTTTTCTCTTTGACAACTTGAAAGCCACTGAAACAGTTCACAAGATCAGAGAAACTCACAAACAGGCCAGTCTGCTGTAACAAGAAATCATGTAAAATCAAATAAGACTAATATTTTGGAAAACATAATCGATGCATGAAAAAAATCTGCCCCTAGATGTGCAAATCGTTCTTTCCGAGACTAAAGGTTCAAATGAAGAATGTCATAAACCTCACAGAACTCCCGATGTCTACGCTACATGGACTCTTCTAAATGAGGGAAGTGTCTGTGTCGGACACGTGTGGACACAGATTCAGACACAAACTCGCCATGCACTTGTCTACCAAGAAAATCCTACCAAAATCTAAGATTTGGCAAAAATCCTACCACAATCTAAGATTTGGTAAAATTCCTACCAAAATCTAACAAGAAAATCCCGATATTTCGCCACGGACTTGTCGCCACGTGTGGAAGGGGTACACACGTGCCCCAGGGGGACTAGTCAAGTGCTCTACAAGGCCCGGATACCATCAGAAGTCAAAAAATAATAATTATCATCAGCAGCAGCAGCAACAACATCATCATCAGCAGTATATCCTGCCGAGTCCCCAAATCCTATTCTTTGGGGTTTGAAAAGTCCGATGCCTCGTATCCGTGTTGGATTCTGACACACGTGTCTGCATCCATGCAACATAACCCGATGTTCAATCTCAAGAAGGCACTAGGAAGAACTACTAAATGGGCAACATTCAACCTCTTTTAGTCTATAACTCACTCCAGCATCTTTTGGCCCTAGCAATGAGGTATATGTTGGAGTTTATGTAATACACCCACGTGGGTGTCTCAAGTGGGCTGCGTCCCACTTCCCACGTGGGGCCATTTTTGGGTTTTCACTATTCACGTGAATAGTGTCGCATGAATAGTGTTCTCCTTTGTAGGGTTTCTTCCCATCATATATATACAGTGTGCGAGGGAGAATGAATTAACAATTCATTCCCTTATCTTCCCACAACTTCTCTCTCAAACCCTAATCCCCTTCTCCACCTTCCGCCTCCATTACACTTTTTTCCCTCTTCTATCTACAACATTCATCTACTGGTTACAACCTTATTTACAACATGGTATCAGAGCATGGTAGCTCTAGGGCATGTGTCTTTGTCCCCTAGAGACTCCATTCCGATCTAAGACAGTTATGTAAGCATCCGAAGCAGATGAGAACTTTTGAAGAAATCGCAGAGATCATTCATGCGCTATCCGGGGATTAATCCTGAGGCAAAATACTAGAGGCTCTTATTTCCTAGTTAGTTTTTTCCTTCAGCCGCATCAGAGATCCATTTTGTCTTCTTCTCAAGTTTCTCCAGCATTTTTTCCGGTCAACACGTTTTTCGAGGATTTTTGGGTTTTGGTTTTCTTTTATATTCGTACAACAACATGCCCCTCTGACCTTGCCGCCCCCTTCAGTACTGCTCGTGGAACAGTTCGAAACTTGATTCGACGAATTCTGACCGTCAGAACCCTAGTTTCCAAAAATCACCGGATCCCCCGCTACTTTTTGGGTTTTTGATTTTCTTTCAAAATCAGACTTCTCTGGGCCCTCCTGTCCTAGGCGCACCACTCATTGGGCCTTTAGGGATCTTCTAGACCTCGCTTTGGTTTTCTGGGAGCCTCCGGTACACTACCTGCTATTTTTGGTGGTCTTGCTTCGATGAGTTCCCCCGAGGCCACATCTATGATTTCTAGCTCTTCCTCTGAGGATCGTCCTGTGACTCATGGCTCTCATGGAGATCACAACCCTCAGCTCTGCATCACCACTGTGAAGCTCGATGGCACCCTCTCCTAGTTCCTGACTGCCCGGCTTTCATTGTTCCTCCAAAGGTCTTTGGGTGTGTTTGTTATGTCTATATTCATCGTTCTTCGAGGGACAAGTTAGATCCGCAGGCCTTAAAGTGCATCTTCTTGGGGTACTCCTCTAATAAAAAAGGGTACAAATGTTATCATCCTGCTACCCGTCGTCGCTTCATCTCTATGGATGTCACATTCGCTGAGTCCATCCCCTTCTTTGGTGAACAGACCTCTCTTCAGGGGGAGCATGATGTTGCAGAAGAGAGTGTCCCCAGCCCTCTGCCTGTCTCTATTCCTATGCCGGGACCTCAGTCTAGTGACAATGACACTTCCACTACTGCAGATGATGTGCATGTATATGTCAAAACCAATAAGAAAGGACAAGCCGCTGTCCCTGCGCCAACATCTGCAAATCTCCCCTCAAATCCAATTCCAGGTATTGCTTCTGTCCCTGCCTCAGTTCCTATTTCTATTCTTGAGCCACCACATGCATCTCCTACTTCTGATGATCATATGAACACTAATATTGACCTCCCTATTGCACGTCGGTAGGGTGTACGTACTTGTACGGAATACCCTATATCACATTTTGTCTCGTATCAGTCTCTGTCTCCGTCATATCAGAATTTTGTCAGTATTGCCTCTTTTGTTTCTTTGCCTTCCAGTGTTGCAAACACACTTAGTCACCCAAAGTGGAAAGAAGTCATAATGGATGAAATGTAGGCTCTTGAAAAAAACAAAACATGGGAACTTGTTCAACTACCCAGAGAAAAGAAACCTGTGAAGTGCAAATGGGTCTTTACAGTGAAACATAAAGCTGACGGGTCAGTCGAACGATACAAAGTACGACTCGTAGCCAAGGGATTCACTCATACATATGGGATAGACTATCATGAGACTTTTGCACCTGTGGCCAAGATGAACTCAATCAGAGTTCTTCTATCCTTAGCTGCCAACTTGTCCTGGCCATTGCATCAACTAGATGTGAAGAATGCCTTTCTGCATGGAGATCTGACAGAAGAGATGTACAGGAAACTACCACCTGAGTTGACACTTGTTGGAAGTGACGACAAGGTGTGCAAGTTAAGGAAAGCCCTGTATGGGCTAAAGCAATCTCTAAGGGCATGGTTCGAGCGGTTTAACAGTGCGATCAGACGAGTGGGCTACAAGCAAAGTCAGGCCGATCACACGTTGTTTGTGAAGCACCAGCAGACTAGTACCACGGCACTAATCGTCTATGTTGATGACATTGTCATCATTGGAAATGATCCTAAAGAGATAAAGCAACTGAAGACCTTCTTGTCTTAGGAGTTTGAGACAAAGGATTTGAGGCCACTGAAATATTTATTGGGAATTGAAGTTACTCGGTCTCAGAAGGGCATCTTCATCTTTCAACAGAAATATGTATTGGACCTTCTGGATGAGACTGAGTATTTGGGAGCTCGACCAGTAAAGACTCCAATTGATCAGAACCATCGGCTGAATTCTGAGGAGGGTGACACCCTTGAGGATGTCGCTATGTTTCAGCGATTGGTTGGCAGGCTGATCTACTTGGCACACACCCGTCTGGATATTGTTTACGCTGTTAGTGTTATCAGTCAGTTTATGCATGCACCACGGTCATCACATCTTGAGGCAGTTCACAGAGTTCTTCGGTACCTCAAGGGCTCTCCAGGTCGTGGAATACTGTTCGGGCGACATTGACACTTTAGAGTGGAAGCATATACTGACGCAGATTGGGTAGGTTCAGTTACTGATCGTCGGTCTACGTCAGGATATTGTATCCTTGTTGGAGGAAATCTTGTCTCTTGGCGAAATAAAAAACAGCCAGTTGTAGCTCGATCCAGTGCAGAGGCAGAATTTCGCTCTATGGCACATGGTGTGTGCGAACTTGAGGAACTTGGACTCCAGGTGACAGAGCCGATGAGCCTCTACTATAACAACAAAGCTGCCATCAGCATTGCTCACAACCCAGTCCAGCATGATAGGACCAAGCATATTGAAGTTGATCGTCACTTCATCAAAGAAAAACTTCAACAAGGATTGATTTGTACTTCATATGTGAGAACACAGGAACAAGTTGCCGACATACTCACAAAGGGGGTGAACAAGTCTATTCTTAATACCTTGACTGGCAAGCTGGGCATGATGGATATCTTCGCACCAGCTTGAGGGGGAGTGTTGGAGTTTATGTATTACAGCCACGTGGGTGTCTCAAGTGGGTTGCGTCCTACTTCCCAGGTGGGGCCATTTTTGGGTTTTCACTATTCACGTGAATAGTGTCGAGTGAATAGTGTCACGTGAATAGTGTTCTCCTTTGTAGGGTTTCTTCCCATCATATATATACAGTGTGCGAGGGAGAATAAATTAACAATTCATTCTCTCTTCCCACAACTTCTCTCTCAAACCCTAATCTCCTTCTCCACCTTCCAACTCCATTACACTTTTTTCCCTCTTCTATTTACAACCTTCATCTACTGGTTACAACCTTATTTACAACAGTATACAAGAGGCAAATAGACAAAACATTTCCATGTTCACAAAAAAAAAGATAATTTGAAGATTGTTTGGTTGCAACTTGCAAGATAACAAGTAATGAGAACCCAACAGCCAGTTGACACTAGTTCCCACTTGCTGGTAGCTTTAGCTTAACCCAGCCACATCACATGTTGCTTGCCATATGTGATTGAAGATGGTTTTTGTGAAAATCTATTATCAGTATCTTATGTTTATCTCCAATTCAACCACATACAACAAGCAACATGCTCATCTGGCCAAATACGCTAAAGCTATCAGCATATGGTACCCAAGTGTCAACTAGCTGTCAGGTTATCACCGATAAAGTTATCTTTCAAGTGAGCATTACCTTAATGTAAATCTATTTATCTAGGAAAAAATATTTTGACAATGACTAGGGGACAAATGCTCAAATCCTCGTATAACATGCAAAAAGTGATGTATATTTTTTTATACCAAAAAGTGAGGTATATTTAATTAAAACATTTGTACATGTCATTTCCATTTTGTGTTATATAAATCTAAGTTCCTTTTTATCTATTTATTTCTTTATTTATTTTGTCCTTTGGTATGGATTCCAAAATGTGAAAAGAACTTTGTCGCAAATTGTGAATAGATTAACCAGTGATTTACAGCAAAACTAAGTTTCAATCTACTATGGTTTTCAATTTGTTTATGTTTAGAAACTTTTTTCATCGTTTAAAAGGGAAAATTTAAAAACTACACAACTAATTCTAGATTCGAAACTCGAACACAAGGCCCCACCCAGTTCCAACTGAGCCTTACACTTTGCAATCCACACGAGAATCGGTTTTCTCCGAAAAAAAAAACACAAACCATAACTAGTGGCCTTGCCTCAATTGCAGAGTGCAAACATATACATATGGAAAGATACTCATCATTATTTATATGGTCATTTCCTATAAGGCATGTCGTGTCTTCTTTTAATGGTGAACCCAAAGAAACTGCGATCGGCCACTTTATTCAATGTCATCCGAGATGTCAAATACAAGATCTCCTTTAAAGTTTATTCAACATCTTTCAGATTCATCTATAGATAATTCAAGCTAAGTTGTGAAACATATGATTGATTATCAAGAAAAAAAGTTATGGACATGCAAATATCCCATTGATAATGACCGAGTGAGGTGCAAGTGGATCAATCTTTTCTTTGCATTTTTTTGGAAATATGGCACAAATAAAACCTAGTGTCAAAGTCAAATGAATATTGATACAATAACTATCAACATTAGCCCATCATCAATTGAAAGAGACAGATGAGAAAATAATGGATTTTTTTGTGAAAGCAGCCCATAACATACATATCAATACTAGTAATTAATACTAGCCGATGTAACAAGGATACGACACTTTTAGGGTTTTGTCGTGTCGGACACGTAGACACAGACATGCATCTTGACACTTGTGCGTGTCACACTTTATTTTGATATTTTTATTAAATAAATGATTTCTAAACAAGGGTTGGCGTGTTCCATCCTCCATACAATACTTCATTAAGTTGTTAAACGAAGCTATAATTATTTGATAATCTTCCTCCTTATAAGTCTACTTATAAATGTAATTGGATAGCACCATAGCGTATAGAAATATTTCATTTTACTTTTCATATATTTCTCAGGTATAAATAGAGCATTATATTATAACACATGTGCACGTATAAGCCTGCCTATCGGCCTTTTTAAAGGCGGTATTGTCTTGTCAGGCACCTCATATATATTTTTTTTCTTTTGATAAATGAGCACCTCATATCTGTGTCTGGCACGACACAAGTGCCTGACATTATTATATGCAAGGACCCCTTTTTCCGACCCCTCTCAGGAGTCGTGTTATTGATTTTCTGACCCCTCTCGGGAGTCGTGTTATTGACCGTTGGATTCACAAATCCAACGGTGGTTGAGCGCTGACAAAAGTGAAAAAAGTGAATGCCAACTCAACTCTATCAGCCACCATTAGATTCTCGGAATCCACGGCTGAGAACACGACTCCCTAGAGGGGTCAGAAAAAGGGGGCCCCCTGAGCCCGACCCTTATTATACAAGTACCAACACTACATACAAAATTGAAATTCTCATTACAGTATTGACAATGCCAAGAAGACAACAACTACCACACTACTCAACACAGATCTATATATTTTAAACAATAACTCTTTACATAATTTGCTATATAAAAATATTTTCTATTTTTACTATTTTCAATATAAAAATATAGTTTGTGACAATGTGTTCGTCTAAAAATTGTCAAAATGGTGGCATTAGGTCCAATGAGCTGAACTATCCAGCTTGTTGTCTTAAGGGCAAGTGCAGTTTCTAAAATATCTCTCTAGATGCCAAGACAAACTTTATTTCCTGACAGAGAAATGAAACGAATATTACACTTAAAAATAATGGTAATCAATGCACTTATACAAATTCATGAAGAAAACAAGCATCAAATCAGTGTTACTAAAATCCTACGATTCTTAAGCTAAACGATTTGAATCTTTTTGTCTAAATCCCTTTAGATAAAAAAATCCTACGATTTCTATAAGAATCTTGCTATGAGTATGATACTTGAATCTTACGATATTTTCAAATTTTATGATTATAATAAAAACACAGAGCACTTTTTTAGGTGAAAACAACGACCCTCCTATGCATAGTTTAAAAAGGCTTTTTGTGGCTACGCCTTAAGGCTCGCCTCAAGGCGAGGCGCCAAAAAACAACCTTAAGGCTATAACCTCCAGTGTTTTTAAACGCTAAGGCGTGAGGCGAGGCGCTTCACTACCCAAAGTCTTGAGGGGTAAGCCTCAAGGCGTAAGACGTAAGCCTCACACGCACGCATTTTTTAGGTAGATAAATATTCAAATCTATAAAAAAATGTAGCAAAAATTCAAACCAAGTTCCAAATTCCAACCACTAACAAAAAAGCACAACGCCAATTAAAGACCCAATATTCTACTAAATTAAATGCATCTTCATCAATTATATGAACAACGTCATCTTCTTGATAGTCCAAGTCGAAATTCAACATCTCGTCATCAATCAATTGTAGATCAATCGATGTTGGGTCCCTTTTAAATATAAAACTTAGGTTTTTTTTATTTTTATGTTGGGTCCCTTCGACACCTATTTTTTTTTAATATCTTGAGATTTTTTTTTTATTTCATTTTTAAAACAACACGCCAAAAAAATAGCACATCTGAAGCGTGCGCCCAGTCCAAGAAACATTGACAAGGCGTACGCCCCACTGAGAGGCGTAAGCCTCGTCAATACCTCTTGGAGTGAGGCGTATGCCTCAAATATGTAAACGCCTTTTGATTGAGCCTCATGGAGTTTTTTAAGAGCTTTGCCCCTAGGCGTACCTCAAGGCGTAAGCCTCACAGGCCTTTAAAAACACTGATAACCTCAAGGCACACATGATGCTATAGCCTCACATTTACACGTCAAAAGCCAAAGCATAACCCCTTATTTTATTTTTATTTTTTTACACTCATTTTCCCAAAATACCCTCCCCATTAATCTTAAATGATCAAAACGATCTAAAAGGTCTTAATTTTGTTCACTAAAACCTTTTATTTTGTGAGAAACTCTAAATCTAAGCTTTCATCCTTAGTTTTCCCTACTTGAGAAAAATTCTCATAAAGAGCTCAAATCTCAACGGATTCAATCACTTCCTAAACGTCACCAAACTCAAGCAAGAAATCAAAACATTACAATTTGCTCTACTATTTTTCTAGCTTTTTTTTGTCAGTTATTTTTTAGTATTGATACTTGTTAGTGAACTTGACCTACTAATTACTTTGATTTGGTAATTTAGTTATGTGATTTGTGATTTAAGATTTGATAGCAGCATCTAGCTTTGAGGCATTCAACCCAAGTGCTCGATAGTGTCACTTTTACGGTATAGGTTATAGCCTCATTAACTTTTATGCTTATTTGTTATTTTTCACACGGTATGTTGTTTCTAATTTTTCTAGAATTGATTATATTTTTTTTATTTTTCAAGCAATTTTTTAATGAGGCTTATGCCTCAACACCACCTCAAGGCTACGCGTCGCCTTTTGAAGGCAAACTGCCTCAATACCCGAGCTAGCCTTTTTAAAACTTGCTCCTATGTTTGTATTTATGATTTTTCCTGAATTAAGCATTGCAAAAAAGAAAATCAATGGTGTTTTTTAATAATTAAACAAATTTATGACATGTTTGTTGTTATATCTTTATAGACAAACATTAGATCAACGCAATACAATTATTATAGGAAACAACTTATGGTAGCATTTCCGTATGAAACACCACCTGACATGGATGACAAGAATTGATCATCCATGCACACAATTTGAAAAACTAAGTACTAAGACTATTGATAGAAATTAATTTAATTTGATGATGAATTGACGATATGATTTTGATTTTTTTGTGTGAAAAGATTTTTTGTTTGTACGACTATAAGTTAACAATAGTGCCTCTATAATGCATATCGGGATTGTCATGTATCATATTTAGTCATTATTTGTAAGTGGTTTTGTCATTATATGATGGGTTATGTAGTGGTCAGGCACATTGTATATTCTTATTTTTAATCTTTTGAATATTATATCACATTTTTAACTAAAAAAACTTTATGAATCTTACGATCCAGCGATTTGAATCTTAGTCCCTACAATTTTACGATCTAATTCCATATTTCCATTTCAACAACATTGCATCTAATGAAAGTGATATCCAGCAGCTAACAAAAAGGATGCTGCAGTACAACATCGTTCAGGTGAGTGTTCATATGAGCAAGTACAGTAATGGGTCATGTCAAAAATGTCAGGAGAGCAATAACACCCTAAAAATGCTGAAATTGGCATTGTACTTACTAGCAACCAAGATATAACGATGATAAAAAGTACTGATGATAATTATTGCATATTTGGTTATGTCCATCAGCAGCATTTTACATTTGAATCATGCTTGCAATTTAGAATTCAACCAAGATGAGTGTTTCATAATTTAGAGAACTCATCAGTGTCCAGTATGACTGTGCAAGAAACAAAACCACTGTGATCGACAAAATAATGAATTGACTTATTTTTTTTTTAAAGGCAACAAATTTAAGGAGATGTACCATTTGGAATGTCTTTCAACTGTGTCCCAGGACCCTGAAATCCAACAAAGCCCCATTTGAGCATATATTCTGAACTAAAATGTCATCAACGGAAGAATGAAACTGCACTACCTTCTCAATCGAAAACACTTTAGTTGCCGAGACCTTCTCAGAAGGTGATGCCGAGTACCGCACAACAGTTTTCCTCTCTCGCGCAGGTCTCTCAATCGCTGTGGCAGGTTCTTCAGAGCTCGAACTCCTCTTTCTCGACTTCTTCTCTGTCGACTCTTCACCCGATTTATGCGATACCTCGTCACCTTTCGTGGAGCCACTCTTTCGACGCCTTCCCCCCTTCTTCCTTCCTTCGCTTTTCTCCTTACTCTCCATCTCTTCCTCTGCACTTTCTACCTCTTTCGGTCCCTCTTTTAACTCAGAAACCTCTTTCTCCGCCATATCTGAAGCTTCTTCTTCTTTCTTTTCTTCTTGACTCTGTTCCTTCTCTTCAACTGGAGCTACCTCGTCAGGCTTCTTCTCCTCTAGGGTTTCCGAAGCCATTGAAACAGAGAAACAATAACGAATGATGTTATGGAACCCTAAGTCTGGAGTTGCAGAAACAGTATAAACCCTAGCGAGCTTTGTGATTGATCTGAGTACTTCATGGAATCTTGCCGTGAAAAAATGAGCCTCGAGAGAGGCAGAGAGATGTCGTTCACTCCGCTATTTTGTGTAGAGTTGCTTCCTAGTGTCGGAGAGCGAGAATAAAGGGTCTTGTGTAATTTTCTGAAGTGGATTTGAGAACGAGATCGGATACCAAGTGGGGGCATTTAAAGAGAGCGGACGGGCGGGCGGAATAGGTCGGTTTGAAATTTTGATGTGAAAATTGTAGCGGGCTTGGGGATTGCTCCTCAGTCTAAAAGCTAATGAGGAGCTCCATCCTTTTTCTGCTCTTTTTGGATGTATTAGGGAGGACACAACCTGCACGTGCAACGCACGTGAAAATGAGATCTGATTCTGTTGTGGACCTACATGATTTGGTGATGATGATCATTGCTAACATTTATGATTCGGGACCCACCAAGAAAATTCTTTATTCTCACAATTTTATTTTTTTATCCAGGCGTTCTGGCACCATCAATTAAGTGCCACCTGTCCATGAGTTAAGTCTGGCCCCAAAAAAAGGGTATTTTAGTAACAACCCTTACCATTCAAAAGTATTTAGTAATGGAAAAAGATGTAACAAGGTATGCCTGAAACTGTTTCAGATGCGGAAGCACTATTTTGGTTACTCACCACTGTCATTTGGGCCTACTGACTGCATGGATGTTTATCCCACCCCTTGGTGGATATATAGACCAAAAATTACGCTGATTGGTAATCTATAACCATTAGATTTTAACACTTTTTAAGGTGTTCTTATAGCCGTTGAATGCAACCATTTTCTGAGCACTAAAACCAACGGCTAAAAATCATTAAACAAGCTGATTTTTGGTATGAATGTCTATTAAGGGGTGGGCTAAACATCCATGCGGTCAGTGGACCCAGATGGCAGCGGTGACTACCAAAAATACTGCTTCCACAAATGAAAAGATCTCAGGTATACCTTGTTACATCGCGACCAGTTAGTAATACCCCTTATGCTTTCAAACTTTATGATTACCACCTTGACCTAGTTTAACCATCATTTGATTAACATTAAAACATGGCATGCATCATGCGCCTGTTAATGTACCTTCGAAAATATCATAATGTTGCATTTACAATATGCCGATGACGTGCGATTTGAGTCCATTTTAACTTAAGTTTACCACTATTAAACTAGGTCAAGGGGTAATCCTAAATTTTGAAAGTATAAGGGGTGTTACTAATTACTTTCAATTTTAATGTGGGTGTTACTAAAATACCCTAAAAAAAAGTAAAAGGCCACCTTAACCAAGAAAGGTTGCACGGGTGCCAGAACACCTGATCAAAAATTGCTCGGATCAACATATATACATCATGTGAGTCATGTCCACGGACATCCTGTGAACCACGTGACACACTCTTAAAGGCCATTGACCCTTTGGAGGTTTGGTCCAAACCAAAAAATGAGTTGGGTTTGTTATTTCAAACGCTTTGATCTGTGTACCCCAAATAATGCTCGAATCCTATGATAGGGTGTACTTACTATCACGACACAAAGGACAATTGGTTGATCATTTTTGGACTGGTCTTTCGGGGGAATCAAAATGAGATTTAGATCTCAGAAGGAACCCTTTCGAATAGAAAAAACAACATATTGAGCTGTTGCTAGAGTGCTTGAAACTATACCTTGTAAACAACAATGAGGAAGATAGCTTGGTCTGGAACCATACCAAATCAGGCCTATTTTTCGTTTACTCTTTTTACAAAATTCTATCAACCCCAACATCACCACCATCTACCCACATTGAGCACCATTTGTACTCCTTGATTTGGAAATCCAAGGCACCTTTGAAAATTTGTTTATTTGCTTGGGTCGCAACCCTTAACAAGATTCTTACTGTTGAAAATTTGATCACTATAAAATGGGTGATAGTGGATTATTGTGTCTTGTGTAAGGCTAATGAGAAAGTACTAACCATATCTTTGTTCATTATGAGTTTGTTTGACAGATTTGGTCACTTTTCCTTGGCCACATGAACTTATGTTGGATTTTCCCGGCAACACTAGGAGAAGTCATTGAGAGTTGGCCTCATATGCTCACATCGGCTAGAGGCAAAGTGATATGAAGATTGTTACCACTAGCAATTACTTGGGGAGCTTGGCTGTAAAGGAACAGAAGAACATTCCTAGGCAAGGAAAGATCACTCCAAGAAGTCATCATCAATATTAAGGCATTAATCTTCAGCTGGGGCAGCATATCACAAGAAATGAGAGGGACGTTTTTTGACGATATGGTCTTTAGATTGGATCAATTCTTGTACTAACTTTGTTATCTTTTTTGTATCCGAGATCTTCTCGATCTCTCTCTTTCTATCAATATATTTTCGACTTATCAAAAAAAAAAAAAATCAACCATGAAAAGACTCCAAATTCAACAATACATCCATACGATCAGTGGTCTCTAAGAGTGTGCAACGTGGCTTGTGCAGACATATACCTAAGCAAAAAATGAACTCTACATCATACTTGCTTAACTGAAACTGAAATAATAAATAAATCTGCCATGATTGCTAATGATGGACCAAGTATTAGTCACGTGCCACACTTTTAGAGACCACTAACCATATGAATGTTTGTCCCGCCCCTAGGTGGACCTACAAATAAAAAATGGTATGAATAGTAATTTCTAAAGCTGCAACTGGAAGGGGTTAGGAGTCAACCCTAGCCCAATCCAACCTTCAAGGATGTGAACCCAAGCCGAACCCAATCCGATGTTGGGCTTAGATTTCCCAACCCGAGTCCAACCACATCGGGTTGGACAGGTTGGCTCAATTTCTTATATTTTTTTAATGGTTGGAAAGGTTGTTAAATTTTTTCATATTAAAATTTGTTATTGGTCAGTGCAATTGACCGTTATGCCAGCCATTAAAAAATAGCTTCATTTCTACATCCTATTAAATAGGACCATGTTATATATATATATATATATATATATATATATATAAGTTATCTTTGCAAGTTTATTCATATAAAAATTACAAGTTGAAAATTCTCCACATAATCTTGCTCCTGCAAATGCCAAGTAATTTGCCTTAAACTAGATAGTAACATAAGTGTCGATGGTAACACAAGTTTACAACATAACAGGTTCTACACATCGAAACTCACGGCTTCAGCCAAGACTCAAAAGCAGTTCCATCATCGGCAACATAGTAATGAGTTTTTCAACTGCTCGCCTTCTCCTACAAAATTGAAGCCGAGCCATTGGTGTTGTGATGCACCTCTTACAATGGATCACCTCCATGGATTTGTCTCAAACATGTATTTGATAACGTGTGTACGTGTTTGTGTGTATGCAATCTGATTTGATCGGATTGTCCAAATCTAGACATGAGCCCAACCCGAGTACCGAAGGGGCTAACTCTACCTCGGGTTGATGAGTGTGGCATGCCACACTTGGCCTAGGGGTTGTCGAGGTGGCTTGGCAACCCAGTACCGAGAGAAAGAGAGGGAGAGAGAGAGAGAGAGGGAAAGGGAGAGAGAGAGAGAGTGGAGAGTGGAGAGGTACCTTAGGTGGTGGTGGTGGCTTCCCCCTCCTTCAAATTTTTTTCTCTAGTTCTTTGTTTTTGTTGTTGTTTTTTTGGAGAGATGGGTTTGATGAGTGAGAAAGGAGGAAAGGGTTTATTTTGGGTTTACTGAGTGAAATGATAGGTGCCAATATCCCGGCCCATTTTTAACCATTAGCTTCAAGTCTTCTTCATGGGTTTGTTTTTTACCATGGATTTTGAGCATTTTTTTTAGAGTACTTAATTAGATCCAAGTGTTGGAATCATTAATCGTGATCTTTTTTGTAAGTCCAATAAAGATGGGTCAAACATCCCTGTGATTAGTAACCTCTGACAGTATGCCATGTGTCTCAAACGTGGCATGTCATCGACTCTGCCTTCAAAGACTTACTCAAAAAGAAGTATGGTTTGTTTATTCGGAGCACGGGGTACAATGAACTTTGTTGACGGAGGACTTTTGCCAGCAAAGCAAAGTTGACGACATACCACAATACGAGTGAGGTGGCATATTATTAAAGATTTTTTTACCGTATGGATGTTTCGCCCAATCCCAGGTGGACCTACAAACCAAAATTAATTTGATTAGTGATTTCTAAGCGTTGGATTGGAGTCATTTTCATGGATTGATTTTAATTGTTGAGTTTGAGCATTATTAACCACTATTTGGGGTACAAAGATCCATTAATCTTGTTTGTAGGCGTGGTTGAGGCATGGACAAAAGCCACGGAGCAAGCCAGACAGAGTCGTGAAAGGGGATTTCTTCCCCATGTCACAACCGCACAAGGAAGAAACCAACATTTGTGGGATTGAACCCGCGCCCTCCCACAAGAGGACGGTACACACTAACCATCTCAGCTAGACGACTAGGTGTATAAAGATCCAAAGATTTGAAATCACTAATCAGGCTATTTTTTTGGTGTATAGGTCCACACAGGGATGGGCCAAACATCCACACGGCTAGTGTCCTTCAAGAGTGTGCCATGCGACTTACAGGTTCAGACATTTGTCAACGGAGTTTTGCTCAATTTTGCTAACGAGAAACCGAGATGAGATAAAAATTTGCTCAAATGCAATGGCTATAAATCAACAATCGCACTGACTTTTGGTGTGTAGGTCTACAAAGGCTTGGGCCAAATATTTAGAGGGGCCAATGGGCCTAAAAGAGTGTACTACATGGCAACTTGAGGGACTTCAGCATCAAAAAATTGATATGGAAGCCCACATCATTGATGTTTCCAAGGAAAACGAAAATAGGAAACCATTTAAAGCATGAAAAGAGTAATGAAAATAATGATTTAACAATTTTTTTACAGGAAATAATGGCCGTTATTTTCGTTATGCCGTTATAACGAAAACAACGGCCATTATATTCTAAGCATTAAAACGGTATATAACGCAATTGGGGGAGGTCCGAATCTGTTATAATGGTCACCATTTTCGCTATAATGACCATTTTTTAAACCATGATCCAAGCCATCCAAATTAAACAATTATTTTGAGCAAGGAATAAATTTCACGACATTATCGAAATATTTCGCGAAAGATTTTTATTTTCTAGGTTACCGACATAAATGAATACTAACGTCGAAATAATGTTAAATTTTCCGAAATATTTTCATTCATGTCGAAATATTTCGCGTGAACAATAAATTTCGATTAATTGACAGTGTAAATATGTATTATTTCGGTCGAAATGTTTCGACATGTATGAAAACATTTCAATCGTAGGTAGGAAACATCTCATTTGAGTTCAAACCCGTTATAAATCTCATATTTAATTCATTTAACACATTTTCATATATTTTATTTATACAAAAGATCGATTCATAATAGATTTTTTGATTTGTAATTGATCGTGAGGAAGAATCAAATCCCGTTTGGGAGTTTTTCAAATTCGAAGTATATATAAGGATAAAATTTCTTAATACAAATAAATAGGTTATGTGTAAATTCATTAAATTTATGAATCTATAATGCATTTACACTAGATTTGTGCATAGATTGAAGATCGTGTAGGGTGAAAATTTGAAATTTAGGAAAAATCTCAATTTCATTGGTTTTTATTCTAAACATCTATGATTGTGCATAAATTAATTATATGTTGTATAACTTAACCCGTTATACAAGTTGGTTGGGTTAAAAAAAATTAAATAAATGTTATAAGTTAATAGTAAATAGGTTTTCTAAAATTACATATAATGTTAAGAAATTCATGTAAGTGAATAAGGATTTGTTAATATATTACTTTATGACTTTTTTTATAATTAGCAATTAAATAATAGTTGTATAATAAAATTAAATCTTGACTAATTAAAGATACTTGCCACAACATATTATAGACTATTATGATCATTCATTTCCATACTACATATGGTTATATATTATGGTTTGAAAGCTTATGAGTGTGTTTTTATGCTTGTTTTATCATTTCTCAAACTTTCTACAAATATTTTCACAATATTTCTATCATTTTCGCATTATTTCCACAAAAAATATATTATTTCTACATTGGTTGAAATATTTCAATTTTTATACTGGTCGAAATAAACCTCGAAACCGAAATCTATTTCTTTGGTTTTAAGTAAATTTTTTACATGGTAAGTTAGCAATGTTGAAATGGACTATTTTTTATGATGATGATCATCGCGGCAAGGACAACTCAATACATGGTTGGATTGTCCAACATGATTTCCATACGGGCCCCACCATTGGGTGTAAGAACTGAATGTAAGAAATGGGTGTAGCTCTAGACGGACTGTTTTTAAAATTGGAGGGGCAAGTTTTAAATTTTCTAAAAGGTGAGGAGCTGTGAGGGTGTAAAAATACACCAATTGGTACAGTTTTTTGGGCCTACTGACCCATGAATGTTGACACACCACTTGATAGACACACACACAAAAACTCAGCCTGATGGTGATCTCTAGCCACTGAATGTGAGTATAAAAAATGTTCAAATTCAATGGCTAGAAATCACCTGATTAAATATGTTCGAATTCATGGCTATAGATCATAAGTCAGGTTGATTTTTGTTCAAGTGGTGGGCTCTTAATTCACAAGTCAATGGACCCGAAACGCATCTTTTTTTCAGGCTCCACGCAGAAAAATGGATGACATATAAAATTTAGTTGAGGATGACTGAGGACAGCGTGTGCTTCAGCCTTGCTTAAATAAAAAAATTTAGATACAGAGGACTTGGGATGCGGTGGGATCTCGTGGGCCTACATAGTGCATTTTGGGGTCCAACTAATCGCATTGATGTTTATCCCACCTTGGTGGATATACACACGAAAAATCAGGTTGATTAATGATTTCTATCCGTTTGATCTAATACCCCAAAACATGTTTAATAAAAGTGCTAAATCATGGCTAGAGATAACTAAGAGCGCAAAGCCGGGTGTGAGCCAAGCCGCCGATCACAGCCCACAGTATGAGCCACGTGGCACACTCTTAGGGCGCACTGACCGTATGGATGTTTGGCCAATCACTAGGCGGACCTGAAAACTAAACATAAGCCTGATTAGTGATTTACAACCTTTGGATCTTTGCACCCAAATAATTCTCAACTTCCTACGGTTAAAATCAACCCATGAAAATAACTTCAATCCAACGTTTAGAAATCACTGATCAGGTTCATTTTTAGTTTGTAGGTCCACCTAGTGATTGGCCAAACATCCATACGGTCAGCGCTCACTAAAAGTATGCCACGTGGCTCGGACTGTGGGCTGTGATTAGCTTCGCACATATCGGGGTGTGAGCGAAGGTTTACTCTATCGAGTATGGACTAGTGGGTCGGCTAATGCGGTTAGTGGGCCCAAACAAGGAGTAAAACTTGTGTCACCCCAAGATGTTGTGACGGAAGCCGGTCACAGGCTCACAGCACTCAATACGAGCCACCTGGCACACGATCAGAGCGCGCTGACCGTATGGATGTTTGGCCAGTACCTGGGTGGACCTACAAACCAAAAATTAACCTGATTCGTGATTTACAACCTTTGGATTTTTGCACCCAAATAACGTTCAATAATGCTCAAATTCCTACCGTTAAAATCAACCCATGAAAATAACTTCAATCGAATCGGTTAGAAATCACTAACCAAGCTGATTTTTTGTGTACCGGTCCACCAAGGGACTGGCCAAACATCCGTACGACCATCGTCCTCTAATAGTTTGCCACGTTGCTCGAATCGAGTTCTGAGACCGGCTTCCGTCACAACATCACGTGACACAAGTCCACGAGAGTCAACGCCATCCTGCTCAAACCAGTTCTTTGACAAATAAAGCCCCTTCCGGAATTCGGACTTCCAGGCGCCTACAGCGGTAGCAGCGATGGAGGCGAAGAGCAGAACAGTCACTCTACTTCACAATGCGGTGATTGTTACAATGGATCCCCAAAACCGAGTATTCAAAAACGGCGCCATCGTTATCGACGGAGATAAGATCACAGCGATCGGTCAATCTCCCCAAATTCTTCACGAATTCGCTGGTCATGAATACGAGATTGTCGATCTACATGGTCGAATCTTGCTTCCAGGTTATCTCTGCGATCTCAGATATCTCTGCAAATCATTTCGTTTTCTGGTTTTGATCTCTTAATTTTAAAACCTTATTTTTTTTAATCTGTTTTATTGCTTCGGTTTACACGAACATTAAAACAGGATTCATCAACACACACGTTCACACATCTCAACAGCTTGCGAGAGGGATAGCTGATGACGTTGATCTGATGATTTGGTTACACGATCGTATATGGCCTTACGAATCGAACATGACGGAGGAGGATTCGTACATTTCGACTCTACTTTGTGGAATTGAACTCATACGCTCTGGTGTAAGATTTATCTACGCCGATGCTATTGCAATTCATTTTAACATTTTTATTTAGGAGGTTGTTTGGTTGGAATTTTAAGGTGCATGGTGCCGATTTAAATGCGAATAAAATTTTCGGCGTGTTTGGTAAATTGGTACTGAATTGATTTCAGGGAGTTCACAGAATGTGTGATTATGTATACACCGCCTATAGGTGCACTTTGCGTCTCCTTTGACAAACCAAGCTGAATTGGTTTTCACATGTGCCACTTATATAGGGTTGGTCTTTTGGCGGGCAACTTAATATTCATTACTAAACAGTCCCTTAAGTATCTACGATTTCTCATATTGAACAAACAGTTTATCTTGAAAATAAATATTCATTCTAATTAGATCTTTTAAGCCAGTTTGATTAATTGGTCTTCCTTCAAATGTTTATCCTGCAACTTTGATATAATTGTGATATCTTGAATCAGGTAACATGCTTTGCTGAAGCGGGTGGGCAACATGTCTCTGGAATGGCAAGAGCAGTGGAATTATTGGGGTTACGTGCATGCCTGACACAGTCAACCATGGATTCTGGCCAGGGTTTACCAGCAAACTGGGGTGTTCACACAACAGATTATTGTATCCAGGTTGAACTTACACCTATATTTCTTTTATGCTGTAAAAATATGGAGAATTCTGTTGTTTGTATTGATTGATACGATTTTTTTTTTTTGATACAAAAACTTTTTTACCATCAGTAATGTGGTCTGCTGTCTGTATTGATTGATGCAAGAACTTCTTTTATCATTTTGAAGTCTTATCATATTATGTAATGTGGTCGTGTTTCCGTCTAAGATTTGGATTATCGTCTCTAATTGAGTGTTGAAAAACGTGATGCTTGATTGTTAGAACATTTAGAAGGGCTAATTCAGAACTTGGTCATTTCTATCTCCATGAATCTATTAGGCTGCGTTTGGCATTGCGGTTTGCTGAAAATAAGTACTTCTCATAAGCACCTTTTTGTAATTAACTTAATTTAAGTCATTTTGGTGTTCGGCTCGCCCCGCCAGAAACATGCTTATTTTAAGAATTAGCCTTATTAAGGCGTTTGGTAATGTAGTAAAAAAAATTGCTTTTTCAATGGGATAACTTGTCAAATGACCTAATTACCCTTGAAATAATAAACTTGACACATGGCACCTTAGAGGTTGTTATTAGGGAGAATGCATCAAGAAGAAAACAAATCAAGTTTGCATGTCTGTTATCTACACAATCCTTATATCAAGGAACATTCAAGATTGAAGATCTTGTTTTTGAATTGACGATAGAAAAATAGTAGGTAAAACAAATTAACTGTAAACCTTGCACCAGTAAAAGTGGTTGAATCACACAACATAGACCGAAAGAAGATCAAATAAATTATAAATTTTACTTACGAGAAGCAAAAATCCTTTGACCATCTATAACTTGACTTAAAATCTATACACTACAACCATGAACCAACCATCAAAACCCTAGAAACCCAAAAGAACCATATGGATAAAAAGAAAGCTAAGGCAAGGGGGACTTGAAATTAGAGAAGATCAAACAGTTTCAGAGTTGTTGTTGATATGGGTGTGTTTCTTTGAAGAGTCTTTGCAAAGTTTAACAAGGTATCTAAAGGTATTAAGCTCGAGTTTGGCGAAGAGCAGCTTTACCGAGATCAACACCACATATAGCAGCATGACGCCCTAAATGACAGCAGATAGTGGATTTGTTTCTTTATGTTAAGGTCCTGCAGTTAATTTAAGGTAAGTACTTGAGTTATTGAATCAACTAATGGAGGCAATATAGATACTTGCCCCATTTGTGAAACGTTGAACATAGAGTTCTGTGTGCTTCATGAATGCTTTTCCCTGAAGTGTTATTCATGGAGGTAGTTGAATATCCTTCAAAACAAACGAACAACTTTAACAAAAATGAGAAGGGAAGAAAGATGGATCTGAAATCTCGTAACCCAGAGTTTGAATATGAGAAGTTAAAGCGCTTCAATATGACGATTTCGCTGCAAATTGCTATAACTGGACTAGATTCCAAATTAGGGTATGGGAAGAAGATCTGTATTCAAAGAAAAATGCAGAGAAGAAATAGGAAAATCAAACGTTCTTCCAGCCTTTTGGTGCAGGAAGCTTAATTGAGACGATCTCCTCTCGGTTTTCTTTGTTTTTTCGCCTGAAATTCTTCTTCTACAAGCGTGATTTCGTCCTTATCTACAGAGCTCACCATTTTCAAGTTTCACTCAAAGACGAAGGAAAGTGAATGAGGTTTGTCATTTAAAAATTTTTTTGAGGATAAAAAAGTAAAGAAATGTTTAAGTGGCCTGCGGTCCGTAAACGCAAGACGCATAAGTCGTTATGAGACGGCTTCCACGTTTTGCGTTTTTGTGGCTTTTGACAATTTAAAAAATTAGCTTATTTTTCCTTACCAACTCTGACCACTCTAGATTTGCGGTCCGAAACCGCAATAAGTCGGCTTATAGCAGTGAAACAGCAATGCCAAACACAGCCTTAGAGTGATCGTTTTGTGTTTGCGGTATTAAGTTACAAAAAGTTACAAGGGCTTTAAGAAATTGCTTTTCAACTTACTTTTGTAGCGGGCAAGGTATTACATTTTGGTTTCATGGCATATTTCAATCAACTTGGAAATGGAAATATTTTGTATAGTGTAAAACTGATTACAATGTCGTGTAAATGATGGAAATGTTAGTGATAATTTTCATTGAAACTTAGGAAATGACAAAAGAAGCATGGAATCCTATTCCCAACTCATCAATCTACTACAGACAACTGTATGGAGTGTGGAAACACTAAATAGTTTAATGCCTAACTAGGTATAGTTTAATCAACAATGGGAAAAAAAGTGTTTGCCTCAATATGATTGAACCATTTTTTAATGCTTATGGGCTACAAATTTGTTTTTAAGTATTTATATGTGGTATAAAAGACATGTGTACCATGAAATAAATCTTTTAAACTATTTTTTGTACTTGGCACGAGCCTATACATTCCCTCATGCATGTCTCGGTGCACCATGGCCAAGATGAAATGAAATGAACGAGATTTTGAACCATGATAATTGGGCATTAGAGTATGTGTACGTTTTGATTTGGGCCGTGATATTGTGGGTCAGCCGGTGCTATTGCCTATTGTGCTTTTGTTTTGTGTGCTCTGATAGCATGGTGATGGTACAATAAGTGCGAGATGTTTGGTAATATAGTGGTTATGGGGTTCTTTGCATGTGCATGCGCTGGTGCTGCTACGTGGTGCATTTCGTTCTATATCTACGTGGTGGTGGTGCATCATCACCTTATCTAACCATTTGGGATCGGGTAGACAAATTCTGTCTTGCTATTTCGTTCTATATCTAGGAATACTTCTGATATGATCTATGGACTTCATTTTGGCATGTGAAGATTGCCTTTCGTTTTCAGTATCATCAACACAGTGGGGTATGATGTTCATTTCATTTCTTGCCTCTGTTTTGACTTTTACTTGCTTAGAAATTCTCATGTCTTGTTTTGCATCCATATTTATCTGGAGCAGTTATTTTATATCGTCGATTGTATGACCGAAGTTAATGTATTTACTCAAGGGCACAGTCTCAAAAGGAACTTTACAAGAAGCATCATGATACAGCAGACGGGCGCATCAGAATATGGTTTGGGATAAGGCAAATTATGAATGCAACTGATCGGCTACTATTAGAAACTAGAGACACAGCAAAAGAACTAAAAACAGGCATCCACATGGTACAAATGAGAATTTATTGCTTTTTGTTCATTTATTAAGAGGCCTTGGCTGTTTATTGTCTGCCTACTTTTTTTTCCTTATTATCTCTTTTCTTTCAATAAAATTTTGTTATTTATCAAGATAAAAATGTTTGCTTCAATATCCATATTCTCGCTTACCTAGGCCAAACAAAGAAAGAGCCAGCTGAAATCCTTAGTTAGTAAGTTTGATAACATGTAGACTTCTTTGGAGCATGTCATTACATTTTATCTTTTTTTGGGTGCCTCGATTTGTGTCTTCCTTTTATTGTCATTGTTATTTCCTACTTGATCTATTTTCAGAATTTACTAAATGAAGACTACTAAATTGATATGTACCTATCATACTAGATGGAAAATCCTACAAGATGGATGTAAGACTAGTATTAGTATGCTTATGTAGCTGAATGTTGGGCAATCAAGAAGTGAGCACATTCGAGAAAATCTAGGAATAGCCCTAATAGGAGATAAGATAAAAGAAAGTTGATTGAGATAGTTTGGGCATATACAATAAAGACCAATGATGGCACCGGTGAGAAGGAGTGATTTGGTGCAAGTTGAAGGCCATAAAATGTAGTGAGGAGGGCCGAAAATAACATGGGTGCAGGGATGGAGATAGTCAGAAACAATTAGAAGACGTGTGTTTTGATAGAAGACATAGCTTTACATAAAGTCAAATAGATGATGATGATGATGATGATGATGATGGTGATGATAATGAAGACTATATAGGGGGTTTAGGACTAGAACGGGACATGATTCCAAGGGAGACTAGAGGCCCTACAAGCTTTCATAGATTTAGGGTCATAGAAGTAAAATCATGTTGGGTCTATAGATATCGTATGATATGTGTTGATTATCAGTACGATACATAAGGCAAATTTCCATATGTATTGCAAGATTAATTTAATTAGTTCAATAAAAATTTTAACATGCAAATGTGCTGTAAACAAGGTTTTAAAGGTACTATTATTGCTTATTTAACTTATCTAAGCATTCAACCTAGTTTGGTGTAATGTTCTCAGCATATTAGCATATCAGTTCGTCTTGATGAACAAAAGTGTGATTCTTTCTAGTATATACACGGCTCTAGGGGTAGGTTAATTACTTTAAACATCATGGATCAAATGGATGGTGCTCTGTCTCACAACCCTTAATACACCATACCTACCTAAATGAATTTTTAATGTCCTACTTGGATCCATGCCAATTTGATTCAAATAAATTCAATTGCTGTGGTTCTCATTTATTTGTCTTTCATTTTTGTTTAGCATGTTGCAGAGATACCTTATGAGAATGAACTTGTGATGAATACTCGAGAAGTTGATCATGGAACAGTTACGTACTTGGAGAAAATAGAGCTCCTACAGAGCAACTTGTTGGCAGCTCATTCTGTTTGGGTGAATGTTACCGAGGTAATTTTACTGCTAAAACACATTGTATCTTATATTGGATGGATACAATCTACAGTTTACCTGCTTATACCAATAAATAAAAGATACAAGCAGGGCTTCAAAATGTCTAGTGTGCAACAAAATTCAGTTTGATACAAGTACATTTAGAACTTGCTTTCTTTCTAGAACGGGGGCTAACCATCTAGAGTTTGTTCATGAAACAAGACCTCTAATCCTCTCAGAGGGTGAAAAGGCTGCTGGTTAAAAGAAAAATCTTGATCATTTCTAGTCACCTTCTTCCTTGATTAAATAACACTTCACTGACTTGCTTTCTAACCATAAATGAATAACTGAACCATGGGTTCCCACAACTTATTTGCTTGTTTCTAGCATTTTAGTGCATTATTCTCTTAATAGATCTGCTTTCTTATAGTAACTAGTGTTATTAGCCCGTGCTTAGCACGGGCGAAAAGAAAATAAAAAATATCTGCAGTTATTCTCATCTTATCCGGTGAATATACAAATTAGTTTTTTTCTGTTGTTTCGGAAACAATTTGTGTAAAGTTCGGTGTTATAACACGTTTGGGTTTAAACTTTGAAGAGTTCAATTCGGTGCATGTTTTAAAATAATTAGAAAAAAACGCGTATAATAATTCAATAATGCCACGTGGAATGGCCTTGCGTCACTTTTCACCCCATAGCTCAAATATTGATCATATCCACACGTTCTCTCTCTACAGATTTTCTAAATAAAACAAACTCTCTTTGTGGTTTCCTTATTGGTAGGGTAATCTTGAGCCTGAGAAACTCTTAAATACAAAACTTACTAAAACAAAAACTATTAAATAAAAATTTCTCTAAAACAAAAACTCTTTATATAATTCTTTCATGATCTTGATCTTTAAACCCGTGGTATGGTATTAATTATCAAAAATTTTTATTTAATTTTGGTTTTTTATTTGCTAACGGACAATATATAGTATGGACTATGGATTTGAGTACCCCAATTAATGGTCAAATCCAATGGTTAAAAATATTATCATGAAGAAGAGTCCAATTCAATGGTTAAAAGTCAGTAATCAAAATGATTTTTGGTTTGTAGGTGTCCACCTGGGGATGGGCCAACATCTAAACGGTCATTTGTCTATAAGAGTAATGACCTCTAAGAGTGTGCCACGTGACTCATACTGTTAGTGAAAGATTATATATTTTTTGTTTAACAATATCATTTAAATGGCAAAATCTAAAAAATTGGAAAAAATTTAGTCGTATAGGGGTCTCCCAATGCAGGACTCCAGTAGGCCTATAAGCCTGTTTTTTTAAAGAGAAAAGTAACTTGGTGAATGCGGGTTTTGGACCCAGGTGTATTGTATCATCGCCCATCGAATTAACAACATGCGGTCATTTTTTAAAAAAACATGAAGGTAAAATATATTTTAAATGGGTCGGACTCGGAGGACACCCATTTTTGGCGTACCCACATAGAAGATGAATTAATGGCTGATTTTTGGTGAGGATGATCTCTATGGTGAGGAGATCGTCCTCACAAAAATCAAATCATTCTGATATTCATAGAGTGGTTTAGAAGCTGAAGAATTATGGACTGTCGATTTTTACCGTGTAACTTGAAAACCACATTTGATGTGGTTAGAAATTTCAGAATAGGCTGATTCTTTGTTGGGGTGATCTATATGGTGAGGAGATAATCCCCACCAAAAATCAGCAATTGATTCATCTTCTATGTGGGTACACCAAAATGGTTGTCAAAAATGGGTGTCCCCCGATCCCGACCCTTTTTAAATTGGGAACTCTATAATATCCCTAAATATTACATTGACGACCAATGAAAACAACTCCAATCAACGCTTAGAAATCACTAATCAGACTAATGTTGTTTGTTCTATAGTTCCACCTAGCGTTGGGCCAAACATCCACATGTTAAAAAATTGACAATTTTTCCGATTATCCGTAGGGCAGCACAATTATTTCAATATCGTCATATTATTTCTCAGATAATTGTTAATCTTTTTTTTTTTTTTGGCTAGTGTTGTACCTTGTTGAAAATTTGTCTCTATGGAGTATGGAAATGTGAACGGGTTAAAAAGAACATCCGGCACACCATTTCGGGGCGCACTGACCCATGAATGATGGACCTACAAATTTTAAAAAGGGGCGGCCAAATTTTCTTTTATGCATCATCATCAGCAACAATTAAAAGAATATTTACATCCACCTGAAGAAAAAAAAAGATAACCATATTTATTCTCATCTACTTTCTAATAAATAAATAAAAAATGCGAGGGGAAGGAAAACCCAAAAAGATTATAGAGATTGCAACTACACCGTTTTGATTAACTGGAAACGGTGTTGTTCCCTCCAAAATCAAACGGCCAAACAACGGCGACGGCGGAAGCTTTTGATCATCTCTTCTTCTTCCATTTCATACTCCACATATATCCCCCATCGGCAACTTAAATCTGCACACTTGGCAAGAATCCCTCAACCCCAACCACGGTATCGATTCGTTGTGCCGCTGATGTAGATTCCTTGCTCGAAGAGGGAACATCCCCGACCGACCTCTATCAGTTTCCCCGACGAAGCAATTTCTATTTGACGGAAAATGGTGAAACGAATTGTAGATCCGTGTTTGGAGAGGAAGAGATATCTTATATTGTGCTTTAAAATAAATCAAATTTGAGAGTCTTGGGAGATGAACAGATGTGTTGGAAACTGTGGGTGCCGTATTTTCCAGCTAGTCAAAATTGGACACGTATCTCTGGCTTAGCACGTGCGGTTTCAAATACACGACGCGTGTTAGAAGACAGCACGCGAGAGTTAATGCGCTGGAATCATCATCAAGAGCAATAAACTGCCAATCGTGTCGCTCGATTTCCATTACTTGGAAATGCCACGTGTCAGGATTGTTTTATCGACACATGGAAGTGATGCTGACAGAGAATATTAGCGTCTCAACCTTTAATATGTCGGGAAGTATTCAATCTTGCCCGACATATTGATGAGTCTCATCCCACCGAGATCAACTGGATAGACGGGATCTTCTACAATCTCATCCCGGGAAATCAAGGTTCTCTTCCCGGGAAAACTCAGGTATATCATCCCGGGAACTCCAAACATGTCATCCCGGGAACTCATCCTGGCAATTCAAGTATATCATCCCGGGAATTCCAAACATGTCATCCCGGGAACTCATCCTGGCAATTCAAGTGTATCATCCCGGGAATTCCAAACATGTCATCCCGGGAACTCATCTTGGCAACTCAGGTATATCATCCCGGGAACTCCAAATATGTCATCCCGGGAACTCATCATGGCAACTCAAAGTATAGATTCCCGGGAACTCTGAACATCTCATCCCGGGACATCCTCCCCGCAAGGTCAAAATTATTGGCTGGATGCATTTTTCCCGACAAGGTCATCAGACTTGCTTGACGGGATCTATTTCAATATCATCCCGTCAAAGCCAGATAATGTCAAATGACTTACGTGGCATGATCTCTTACATACGAGGTAAGTATTCTGAATACCATCGATTTCTTAACTAATGAATATTGGCCACGTGGCAGCTAGTTGAATTATCACGGATTCGACATCACCTTATCTGAACACCTGACACGGAGGATGCCACCTCAGTATTATTTCAGTTATTTCAGGTATAACTGAATCAAGAAAGTCAAAGTTTAAACCGACAGATTCTGTTTTATAACAGAATCTATCTGAGTCATCATTGACTGATAATGACTAGACACGTGGAAGGTGAGTCACGCCAGTTCCAAGGCTATAAATACAAGACCTTCAGAACTGAGAAGAGGATCTTGCTCTCCAGATCCAGATAGCTTAAACTCTGAAATCTTTTACTATTTCCAAAAACCTGTTACATTTCCCAATCTGACTTGAGCGTCGGAGCCTTGTCAACAGGTACAACCAAATCTCATCTGGAGATCATCCTATCCTTCGCAGAGGAGAAAGCAGTTTCATCCTGGAGCATCAGAGTCGTCCGATCATCACCATAATCCGAATCGTCTGACCTCAAAGATTGTGTGGGTTAGATCAGATATTTTTCCCCCACATCTTTTGGCGCCGTCTGTGGGAACGACTAGAAGTTTTCCGTTCTAAGAGATATTCGATTCGAACAATGGTGGATACCAGACGCACAGGTCTCAGGAGTGGACGAGAGAAGAATCCGACTAGCGATCTCAGAGATGCTATTACGGAGGGGAGAAGAGCGAGAGAATTGGACAATCAGCAGAAGATGATTGCCCAATTGCGCGAAGAGAATGAGGAGTTGAAGCAGCGGATGACTGTTGAACGAACTGGTGATTATACATCTGGTGCAGCAGGGCGTAGTCACCAGGAGAAAAGTCATTTCCATTCAGACAGATCGAATTCAGAGGAATCTGTCTTGCGAAATCCACGTAGTAGACGTGGAGATTCACATATTCCGCTTCCAGAGAAGCGTCATAAAGCCGAGTCTTCCTGCCAGCGAAGCTCGGATCATATTCAGCCAGAAACCAGGAAGCAGATAGCTGATCTAGTAGCTGAAATGATGGGAAAGAAAGAAACATTGGCTGATAGAATGACAGCAATGGCAACGAGAATTCCTAGAGATTCTCCTTTTACAGAAGAGATACAGGGATACCGTGCCCCAAAATCTTTTTCTTATCCTAAATTTTCGATATTCACAGGAGAGACAGATCCTGTGAATCACGTACTTCGCTTCAGAAAGGCGATGACGATGTGGGAGTTTCAAGACGAACTCCTCTGCAGGATGTTCCCTTCCACTTTAAGCGACGATGCATTGATCTGGTTTAACCAGATAGCCCCCCGAACCATTTCTGACTTCACAAAGTTGAGTACTCTCTTCATCACTCGATATTCTTGCAACAGATTACATAAGAATGATGTCGATGTGCTATTTAATGTACATTGTGATCAGAAAGAAACCTTGCGAGATTTTACAAAGAGATTCCGTACTCTCATGACCACAGTGGAAGACTGTGATGATAAGCATGCCGTTACAGCCTTTCGCAAGGCATTATCCACGAGTTCTGGACTATACATGTCTCTAACGAAGAATAGGCCAGTGAGTATGGAAGCCCTGTTTCTTCGAGTAGAGAAATACTCTAAACTTGAGGACGACACACTCCAGCGAGGCCCAGGAGTGGCTATATCAGTGAATGAAGTGAAGAAGGCCCCGACCTCCAGCAAAATTTCGAAGGGGAAGCAAAAAGCTGTAGCTGAGATCATCACGACGGCAGAGATTCCCGTGAAGGTACCAGAGAAGTCGGGGAGCACGGGGCAGTATCCCCGTCGAGAGAGAAGGATTTTTACATCCTTGAACAAGACCATTAGTCAGATATTTGATCTGATTAAGAACGAGAAGTATCTCCAATATCCCCGACCAATGAGGCCGGATTTGAAGGGAGACAGAGATATGAATCTGTTCTGTGCCTTCCACCAAGAAGCAGGGCACATAACCAATAAATGCTGGGCGCTGAAGCATAAGATTGAGGACCTGATTAACCAAGGCTTTTTGCAACAGTTTATTGCCAGCACGACTGGGGCAGTAGCTGGAGCCGAGGTTCTCAAGAAGGATAAGAACCCCGTTAAACAGCAAGAGCGTGGGTTGGTAATTGATGTGATACACGGGGGAGGACGGCAACTATCCCGTGGAGAGACAGAGAGGATGGACAGGATTAAAATCAGGAAGGTTGAACACCTGAATGAGATCTTGCACCTGTCAATGGGACCTAGAATCACAGATCCCGTGGAGATGATGGAGAACACTGACGCAGCGATTTTCTTCTCCGACAAAGATCTCGTGGGAGTAGATCATCCACATTCAGACGCGCTAGTGCTCACTTTGCCTGTCGGTAATTATGAGGTGAAGCGTCTGTTGATTGATCCGGGGAGCTCAGCAGAGATTTTATTTGCAGAGGCTTATCGAAAGATGGGTTTTAACCCGTCAGATCTCATCCAGAGCAATGTTCCTCTGGTCGGATTCAATGGCCAGAGAGAATATGCAATGGGAAAGATAATTCTGCCAGTAAAGACTGGACCGATCACGTCCATGGTCGAATTTCTTGTTCTAGATACACCATCCCCCTACAACGGCATCTTGGGGAGAGGTTGGATACATGAAGTCAAGGGGGTACCGTCTACTTATCATCAATTGTTCCGATTCCCGACTGCTCACGGGATTATGGAGCTCAAGGGAGATCAGGCCATCTCGGCAAAATGCTATGCCATGGCCCTGAAATCGAAGCAGGTCCCAGTCCTGGAGGATCATCATGGAGGGGGAACTTCGTCCGTTGTTATGGAAAAATAGCAATTAGAGCGCATCCCGGCAAGTCTGGAGCAGACTGCGCTGACCCGGGAAGGTGACATTGAGCAAGGGACAAGTCCCACAGTTGAGAAGACTGATCAGGTTAACCTCGGTAGTGAGGAAAACCCAAAGTATACTTATATCGGGGCTGGATTATCTGCGGAAGAAAAAATATCCTTCACTGATTTTCTCAAATCTTATATGGATGTTTTCGCATGGTCATTTAACGATATGCCGGGTATTTCTCCCGACATTTCCTGCCACCATCTACAGGTAAATAGAGATCATTTACCTGTGAAACAGAGACCTCGGAGGATTGCTCCAGAGAAGCAGCAGGCAGTCCAGGAAGAGATTGATAAACTCCTGGAGGCCGGATTCATCCGCGAAGTCAACAATGCACAATGGTTAGCCAACATAGTGGCTGTTCCGAAGAAGAATGGGAAAATCAGAGTCTGTATAGACTTCACACACTTGAATAAAGCCTGCCCTAAAGATCCATATCCTTTGCCGAGGATTGATCAACTGGTTGACGCAACCTCGGGATATGAGATCTTATCTTTCATGGATGGGTATTCGGGTTATAATCAGATCCCTCTGTATGAGCCAGATCAGGAGATGACAGCCTTCACGACTGATAGGGGCGTCTTTTGTTACAGAGTGATGCCTTTTGGTCTCAAGAATGCGGGAGCCACTTACCAACGTCTCGTTAATAAAATGTTCCATGATATGATTGGCGTGACGATGGAAGTGTATATAGACGATATGATGGTTAAAACAAGGACCCGGGAATTACATCTGGGAGATCTCGGGAGAACATTTGATCGTCTTCGAGAGTATCAAATGAAACTCAATCCTGCCAAGTGCGTCTTTGGAGTGACCTCAGGGAAATTTCTAGGTTATCTCATTACGAGGCGAGGAATTGAAGCTAATCCCGAACAGATCAGGGCTTTGACAGATATGCCTTCACCGAAGAACAGGAAGGAAGTCCAAAAGCTTGCCGGGAGAATAGCAGCATTGAATCGCTTCATAGCGAGATCGTCAGATAGATGCAGACCTTTATTCAGGCTCTTGAAGAAGAATGGAAGATTTGACTGGACTGAAGAGTGTGATGAAGCCTTTCAAAAGCTCAAACATTATCTCTCACAACCTCCGATTCTTTCTAAACCTGATCAAGGGGAGCCTCTGGGTCTTTATTTGGCTACCACAGATGAATCCATTAGCGCCGTTCTCTTCCGTGAGCTCGATCGGGAAGAACGACCAGTATATTTCACCAGTAAGACTTTGATTGGGGCAGAAACGAGATATGCCACAATCGAGAAAGCTGCTTTGGCTTTGATTTATGCTTCGAGACGTCTTAAACCCTACTTTGAAGGCAGGACTATTACGGTTTACACAGAGCATCCTTTGAAATCTATACTCGGTAAGATCGATTTGTCAGGGAGAATGGCTAAATGGGCCATTTATTTGGCTCAATACGACATTCAGTTCTCACCAAGAACATCTGAGAAGGGACATGCCTTGGCAGGGTTTTTGGCCGACTTCCCAGTTCAAGATGTGGCAGATCTTGGGGGCGAGGACAGAGAAGTTCTTCCACTTCCCGAGATGCCAGAGATGTTGAATCCCAAGACGGGATGGAGATTGTTTACTGATGGATCAGCCAATGAGAACGGATCAGGTGTAGGAGTCGTTCTGGTCACACCTGAGAATACTAGATTGGAAAAATCTGTTAAATTCGGGTTCGTGGCATCCAATAACGAAGCAGAATATGAAGCAATGATTTCGGGACTCCAGACAGCACTTGATCTCGGGATAACAGACATTACCGCTTATACTGATTCACAGCTGGTCGTCAGTCAGTTTGCTGGGACATATCTAGCCCGAGATGAGAGGATGGCAGCTTATTTAGATATTGTTCAACATTTAGCTGAGCGATTTGGTAACATAAAAATTCATCAGTTACCAAGGATGGAAAATCGGCATGCTGATGCTTTGGCCTATTTATCTACTATGATGGGAGGGGCTGAATCAAGAACTATATCCGTGGACTATCAGGAATTTCCGAGTATTCATTCACCTCTTGAAGTTTATCTGGCCCCGGTGGAGGTTGATCATGAGCCAAGTTGGATGGACGATTTTCGAAGGTATTTACAGCATGGAGAACTCCCTTCTGGGAGAGATGCCGCAAAGAGAATTCAGAGGCTTGGAAGAAGGTATATCATGGTAGGCCAAGATCTCTACAGGAAATCAGCATCAGGTCCTCTCCTTAAATGTCTTACCCCCAGAGAATCTCAGCAAGTTCTTCATGAGATACACGCGGGGGAATGTGGAAATCACTCGGGGGCGAGGACCTTGGCACATAAAGCTCTCAGCCAAGGTTATTTTTGGCCCTACATGCAGAAAGATGCCAAATTGCTGGTGAAGAAATGTGAGAAGTGTCAGAAATATTCTCCATTGATAAAGGTTCCCGCCGAAGAGCTGCATCCTGTATTCAGTCCATGGCCATTTGCGAAATGGGGACTAGATATAATGGGACCATTCCCGACAGCCCCAGGGAATGTGAGATTCTTATTGGTGGCCACGGATTACTTCACAAAGTGGATCGAGGCAGTGCCGTTAGTTCAGGTACAGTCTTCGCATGTGAAGAGGTTCTTATGGGAGAATATCATCTGCCGGTTCGGCATTCCAGAAGAGATAGTCACAGATAACGGAACCCAATTTGATTCCACCGAGGTGAAAGCTCTGTGTCAGGCTTTGAATATAAAGAAAAGACTATCTGCCCCAAGATACCCCCAGAGTAACGGACTTGCCGAGAGAGCAAATCGAGTTATACTCGAAAACTTGAAGAAGAGGTTAGATCGAGCAAAGGGAAAATGGGCGGAAGAATTGTCAGGAGTACTCTGGGCATATCGAACTACCCCGAGAAGAACTACAGGGGAATCTCCATTTTCTCTGGCTTATGGATCAGAGGCAGTAATCCCTACAGAAGTTGTTATCCCGACATCTCGGACTCAGGCTGTCAATACTGGGCAGAATGAAGGAATATTGGCTCGGGACAATGACTTGCTAGAAGAGCGTCGGGAACAGGCAGTTGTGAGATTGGCTAATTATCAGCAAACTATCAAACGGTCATATGATCGCCGCGTCAGACGCAGGACCTTCAAAGTTGGAGATTTGGTACTGAGAAAAGTATTTGACAATACAAGGGAGCCCGGGAGTGGCAAATTGGGGGCCAATTGGGAAGGTCCTTACCTTATTGACAGGATTGGGCAGAACGGGGCTTATTACCTGAAGACACAAGACGGAGATGTATTTGAAAGACCGTGGAACGCATTTAATATGCGGATTTTCTATCAATAAAGATGATTCTAAGTGTCTCATACAAGAAGCATCATCGTCGAATACAAAGTCCTAAGCCGGGAGTTACAAACCGGAAGGCCGGGATGATCTCAAATTCTAAGTCATGCGACTGGAATTGAGGAGAATCACGTCGATTACAAAGTCCTAAGCCGGGAGTTACAAACCGGAAGGCCGGGATGATCTAAAATTCTAAGTCGTGCGACTGGAATTGAAGAGAATCACGTCGAATACAAAGTCCTAAGCCGGGAGTTACAAACCGGAAGGCCGGGATGATCTAAAATTCCAAGTCGTGCGACTGGAATTGAAGAGAATCACGTCGAATACAAAGTCCTAAGCCGGGAGTTACAAACCGGAAGGCCGGGATGATCTAAAATTCTAAGTCATGCGACTGGAATTGAAGAGAATCACGTCGATTACAAAGTCCTAAGACGGGAGTTACAAACCGGAAGGCCGGGATGATCTAAAATTCTAAGTCATGCGACTGGAATTGAAGAGAATCACGTCGAATACAAAGTCCTAAGCCGGGAGTTACAAACCGGAAGGCCGGGATGATCTAAAATTCTAAGTCATGCGACTGGAATTGAAGAGAATCACGTCGAATACAAAGTCCTAAGCCGGGAGTTACAAACCGGAAGGCCGGGATGATCTAAAATTCTAAGTCATGCGACTGGAATTGAAGAGAATCACGTCGAATACAAAGTCCTAAGCCGGGAGTTACAAACCGGAAGGCCGGGATGATCTAAAATTCTAAGTCATGCGACTGGAATTGAGGAGAATCACGTCGATTACAAAGTCCTAGCCGGGATCCTTGGATTCTTATCAATCTTGGCTTCTTGCCTTGATAAGAGTCCAAGTATACAAACCGGAAGGCCGGGATGATCTAAAGATTCTTAGTCATGCGACTAGAATTAATGAGATTCTCGTCATTTATAAAATCCAAGTGAGAGTAATTGACCATGAAATCCTAGCCGGGATAATACAAGTTGATTCCCGACAAACCTATATTCCTGACTAGGATTATTGAATTTTAACACATTGAATTCATATTTTTATAAGTATTCAGTTCATGCAATAACAGAAAAGTATTCTATTATATTAAAAAGCCTTAAACGGCATTTACAATTGTAAACCCAAGGGGTTAATTACAAAAATCAGGGAAGTGTCACATCCTGCCCGCCAACCGGCTGAGTGACAAGATTTACTGTGACATCCCCTCCTGGAGTCACCATGTCTGTCTGAGAAGAGACTGGAACAACTTCAGGTGCCGGGATTGTTGGAGATGGTTCTCGGGTAACTTCTGTTGAAATTATTGTCCCGACAAGTGGTTCAGGCTGAACTATATTGTCAACAGGATCTTCATCTCCTTCTTCTTCCATCATGGCTTCACATTTGGCGAAGCCTTCCCGGTATCCCTTGTCGTAAGATTCTTGTTGGAGGGCATCAGATGCCTGTTTGGTTTCATCCCTCTCAACGGTCATCTTTTCCAGATCTTTTTGCAGGCGACTGGCTCCCTCCTTGAATTTTGCATACTCCGCCTTGACTTTAATCAAGTTATCTTCAGCTTTTTTCTTTGAAGCAAGAGCTTCAAGAGCCAATTTTCTCTCCATTTCAGCCTTGGTCTTTGAAACTTCGGCAGAGAGAGTGGCTGCCTGAATTTGCTCCTCGGCCAGTTGAAGTTTAGCTTCAGATGCACTTGATTTTTCGACAAGGGCAGTATAATTTTGGAGGAGATCACCAAGATAATCCCTCAGACCTACGTAGGCATGGATGCTCTGCAGACAGAAGGAACTGTTAGAATATATTGGAAGAATTCATCAGAGAAAGCAGTACAAAAAAAAAAAAAAAAAAAAAAAAAAAAAAAAAAAAAAAAAAATAGTAAATTTTCTTACCTCCAGGAGGGAACGACTGAGAACTTCACAGGGAACTTTTGGGGAAGGCATGTCAATATAACGCAACCTGTCCCGTGGAAGACAGATTCGTTCGATCAACGTCGCAGCCACCCCAGCGTCAGCAATGGAGCTTTGCTCCGAGATGGGCTGCCCATTAGGCAAGCAACCAGCATTCATGATGTATGGTTCTACGCCATCGAAATCCCGTAGACCTGCAATGGGGTTATCTTGTCGCCACAATTCTTTCAGTGTAACCCATGTATCAATTAAATCAAATACTGTACCAGACGGGAATGAAGGAGAACGAATGTGCTCACCAATTGAATGACTGGGCCCGGTAGTGTCTGTTGGACGAGAGGTTGATGGAGGGGTAGATATTGGTTGAAGCTCTGGAGACGGAAGGAATCCATGAGGAGATTGCATAGTGGCGATCGAAGGAGAAGCAGAAGGTATGGCAGCTACCGCAGGAGAATCTGGGGCCTCGGAAGGTTGAGTTGATGAGGAACCACCAGCCACCGCAGTAGTTACGATACCCTCCCGAGTCAGTGATGCCTCTAATTCAGGAGCTAGTCCCTTCACCAGTTTTCTTTTCTTCCTTGGCACTAAAGTTGGGACAGCAAAGGTATCCTTCCTCATCTCGGCCATTCTACCCTCCATCTGCATAGGAGGTAACAGGTTAGATGATCACATAAGAATATGAGTTAGACATCAGCTATAGAAGAATATACCTCTGCCTCTTCCAACCGGACAAGTTCCCGGGCAAAATCATTCAGAGGTTCTTGTCGACCATCTGGATGTCTGAAGAATTCGGCCACGGGGTAAGGAGCAGCCGTGACCCGACTTGTTGGGGGATTTACATGGGCTGGCGTGCTATGAGTTTGGCGAGGTCTCTTTATTAAGGGGATGTCGGGACTTATATCCTCCTCTTCCCGAGACACTTCATCCCTTGCAGTAATCTCCACAGCAGGACGCTTACGCGAATAGTCGGGAGCCGTTATCCGCAGGTCCCGTGAGATGACAGGAGTGGGAGCTGAGGATCTTTTATTTTTGTCAATTAGCCCCGCCAGGGACCATTGCTTTACTATCTTGGGGATTTTCCTCAAGATATATTTGACCTTGTCCTCTATATCCTGAGGATATTTCCAGGGACGTCTGGTATAGTCTACAGCAGAGAAGAGAGGAAATTGATCAATAGACTGATTAACTGAATCTAAAGGAGATTGACGGGATATAAAGAGGAGCTTACCCGACAAGTTAAAGCTTGTGCGGACTCTATGGCTGCTGGAGCTCCCCTCCACACGCTCGTCAAATTCCCAAGATCCAGTCACCAGCAGAGGATCAGAATGCCATCCCTTATGACTATCGGGCAGGCTCTCAACTATCTTCTGATTTTTATTCCGGGCAGCTACCGACCAGAACATATCGGTATCGAAGGAGTCTGGGCATCTCCTCAAAATGTACAGATAATCGATCTCGGAGAGACCAATCTGGTATTTACTCGTAGAGTTGAAATACTCTATCCTATTCATCAGACGCCAGAAATTTCCGTGCATCTGGCCGGGAGCCCGGTCGTAGAACCAGAGGACTTCCCTCACTAAAGGAGTCAGAGGTAGGGTTAACCCGAACTTCAATTGAAGCCGAGTGATACTTATCTCGCCAGGGTTGGTATTTTCCCCATGACGAGAACCGATATTAACAAAAACAGAAGAAGGAATGGCAAATTCTTTTCTCAAACCTACAATATAAGGGTCATTCCCATAAGTTGGGACCCTGACGATGACTTGAGGAATTATTGGTTCCTCCCTATATACATCTACTTCTCTATCCAACGAATCAGAGGATAATTGCTCCTCTACATCAACACTGGTTTCTACTGGTTCTCTGGGAACCATTTCTTCGGTATCTTCAAGAACCCTTTTACCCCTAGCCATTTGAAGAAGAAGATGAAGAAGAAAATGAAAGTATACGAGAGGGGATGGCAGATGAGAGAAAAGTACCGTTACAGTCTGGAAGCAGCGAACAGAGGAGATACAGGTGAAGAACAGCTTGAGCTTGGAGCTTGAAGTATTGCAGAGCACGGACCAGGGCGAAGAAATGAAAGAAAGCGGTGAATAAACCTTTTATAGGCAAAGATCTGGTTATATCAAACCAGCAGTTTGGCTATATCAAATCTCGGGCGCCAAAAATCAAAAGATTGGTTACTCGACGGTTCGGTTACCTATTCCCTTGAGTACTGTACCCATCAATCATTCCATTCGACGACGTACATTGGGCAGCACGTTGCTACGGACACGTATCATGAATACAGCAAACAGTAAGCGCAGTATTAAATGCGGAGGAAAGTGATCGATTGGTTATTTCATGATCCAACGGCTAAGAAACAGATATGAAACGTGGATGGCCAAGATCTTTTTCAGAAGATACGACGGTCAGTTATCGATCTTCTCAAAAAGGGGGGCGATGTGGGTGCCGTATTTTCCAGCTAGTCAAAATTGGACACGTATCTCTGGCTTAGCACGTGCGGTTTCAAATACACGACGCGTGTTAGAAGACAGCACGCGAGAGTTAATGCGCTGGAATCATCATCAAGAGCAATAAACTGCCAATCGTGTCGCTCGATTTCCATTACTTGGAAATGCCACGTGTCAGGATTGTTTTATCGACACATGGAAGTGATGCTGACAGAGAATATTAGCGTCTCAACCTTTAATATGTCGGGAAGTATTCAATCTTGCCCGACATATTGATGAGTCTCATCCCACCGAGATCAACTGGATAGACGGGATCTTCTACAATCTCATCCCGGGAAATCAAGGTTCTCTTCCCGGGAAAACTCAGGTATATCATCCCGGGAACTCCAAACATGTCATCCCGGGAACTCATCCTGGCAATTCAAGTATATCATCCCGGGAATTCCAAACATGTCATCCCGGGAACTCATCCTGGCAATTCAAGTGTATCATCCCGGGAATTCCAAACATGTCATCCCGGGAACTCATCTTGGCAACTCAGGTATATCATCCCGGGAACTCCAAATATGTCATCCCGGGAACTCATCATGGCAACTCAAAGTATAGATTCCCGGGAACTCTGAACATCTCATCCCGGGACATCCTCCCCGCAAGGTCAAAATTATTGGCTGGATGCATTTTTCCCGACAAGGTCATCAGACTTGCTTGACGGGATCTATTTCAATATCATCCCGTCAAAGCCAGATAATGTCAAATGACTTACGTGGCATGATCTCTTACATACGAGGTAAGTATTCTGAATACCATCGATTTCTTAACTAATGAATATTGGCCACGTGGCAGCTAGTTGAATTATCACGGATTCGACATCACCTTATCTGAACACCTGACACGGAGGATGCCACCTCAGTATTATTTCAGTTATTTCAGGTATAACTGAATCAAGAAAGTCAAAGTTTAAACCGACAGATTCTGTTTTATAACAGAATCTATCTGAGTCATCATTGACTGATAATGACTAGACACGTGGAAGGTGAGTCACGCCAGTTCCAAGGCTATAAATACAAGACCTTCAGAACTGAGAAGAGGATCTTGCTCTCCAGATCCAGATAGCTTAAACTCTGAAATCTTTTACTATTTCCAAAAACCTGTTACATTTCCCAATCTGACTTGAGCGTCGGAGCCTTGTCAACAGGTACAACCAAATCTCATCTGGAGATCATCCTATCCTTCGCAGAGGAGAAAGCAGTTTCATCCTGGAGCATCAGAGTCGTCCGATCATCACCATAATCCGAATCGTCTGACCTCAAAGATTGTGTGGGTTAGATCAGATATTTTTCCCCCACAGAAACCAAAAGAGGTTTAAATGCCAAACCGACGCTATTAAATATTTCTCTTTTAATTTGTAACAGACAGGTCGGTTTAAAACGAATAAGTTGCCAAATGGGGGAAGAGAAACGATGACTGGGGAGAGGCTCCATTGGGAAGAGAGAAAGACACCATTAGAATTAAATGGGTGCAAAGGATACTTTTGAAATAAGTAAAGTGATGAGGGTTGTTTTTGGGAAAAAGGAAAAAAGTCAAGGAGAAAGCCACGTGGATGAGAGAGAAATGTTTTCTCATGCGTTAGCTTTAGTAGAGAGTATAGATGGGACTTATTAAGAAGAATGTGGTTCCATAGACCATGTCTACCTCCATGTCATGTTAGACATTTATTTGAAGTTCCTAATTCACTGTTTATATTGATCTTGTAACTACTAGCTTGCATTTGTTGACAGATTGGTTTTCTTTCAAGGGCTGGGGTTAAAGTTTCTCATTGTCCTGCTGCTGCAATGCGAATGCTTGGATTTGCACCTATAAAGGAGATGCTTGATATGGGCGTATGTGTCTCCTTGGGTACAGATGGGGCACCATCAAACAATAGGATGAGCATTGGTTTGTTCTGTAAACCTATTTATTTGGTTTAGCTCTACATAAACTGCTGAAGAAAGTTTATTTAGTTGGAATGATAACATGTGAAAAATCCTTCCTAGAATTAATGGAAAGATTGCTCTGCATAGTGGATTCTGTATAGATTTTCTAGAATGAGTTGTCTATCTCAAAGCTCATTGGAGTGACTAGCGCTGGAAGGTACATGGTTCCTGTGAAAAGTTCTCCTTATGTACATTGTTTCAGTAAAAGCTTCTCCTTTTCTTTAAATTAAATGTTAATGATGTCTGTTACTACGATGAAAAGAGAATAAACCTTTTACCAGTTCAATTTAGAAGGTCCTTTTTTGTTTGATAAGTTATATATGTATATAGATTAAAAGGATGAAAATTAATATAATAAATGGGTCCTTTGGGAGTTTCTCAACAAACCTATAGTACATGAGGAACTTAAGGCATCTAATGTTTTGAGTGGGTTGTGTTTCCCTAATTTCACCATGTTTTTATGCGAATGGATATGAGTGGCATCATTCCTTACATCCATGGTTTGTTGTTTCGGCCTTTGCAATCTCTAGTATTCTGTTTCATTTTCACACATACCTCAATCCTTCTGGTGCATTGAAGGTCCTCCCCCATTGGTTTCAGACATTACATGATTGAAAATAAGGACCATTTGTTTGCAAGGAGATGTCTCCATATTACTGAAGTTTGCATTCGTTATTGTACTTACAGCAGGTGGAACCAATAACCTGCATCCTTAAGCAATAAATGCACTATGAACTGAAGCTTTTGAGTGGTAATCCCAGTATACACCTAGCACAGAATGTTTGAAGTGTGGACAGGTAACAATGGTTTATGGGGTCATATCGTCTTGTACACTCCTTCCAGTAACTTACAGTGACGTTACATAGGGGTATATACATAATTTCGAATCAGAAAAATTTTAATTACTTAAAATAAGTTCCTTTAGTAAATGTGGCATAAAAGGTAGTAGTATTTTTAGATATTTAAGCATTTAATATAGTTTTTAATTAATTATTTTAGTGTAATGTATTTAATTATGATTCTTCTAGTTTATTGTATTGTGTCGTTCCATCAGCTTATCGATACACTGAACGGGACCAAGATTTTAAATCATGCATATAACCAAAGGATGATTGAACTAAAATGGAAAGCAAATGGAATGAGACAATTCGTTAAGTTCACATTCGTGAAGGATCCTGTAGGGTTTAGCCTCCCTAACTCACAAGGTTCTGGAAAGTTCTCCTCTTCTGTAGGCTATGTTTGGTTCACTGGAATTGGGATTCCAGGCAGTGCCGCTTCTTGGAAACCTATTTCTAGGAATCTATTTTTTTGTTGTTCGTTATCCTAATGTGTTGCATTTTCTTTTCCTTCATAGGTTAGTACCAAACCCCTTTCCTTATTTCCTGTTTTTCTTCTTGGTTAACAAGGTAATTTCTCTTTTACGGAGAAGAATGGTGAGAATCTCAACCTTCTTCTCTCATCACTGATCGGGATTTCCAAACCGAAACTAGGGTTAGGTTTTACTCGATCTGAACCCTTTATTATCTATGCTTCAATTCCTTCAACAAGAAGTGGATTTGTCCGCTCTTCAGGGAAGCAACAACAAGGGAACCTTGAGAAATCAAGATCGAAGAAGCAACCATGGCGAATGGCAGCTGCGGCATGGTGAATGGCAGTTGCTGCACGACGAAAGACAAACCAGCAAAGAGGGAAAAACAGATAAGGAGAAGGAGCAGGCGTGGCATGGCAAACGGCGAAAGATCAACTTTGACCATCGATGCTGCTTCAATTGGACCTCTCTTGCTTTCAGATTCATTTATCAACAGTAAAGGTGACAAAAACAGAGGAAGGAGAAGGAGGGAGAGAGCCGTGCGACTTGGAAAATTGACTTCCGCTTGTGAAGAGCGGAAGTCAGTTTCCTTAAAAAAGAGGGTCGAGGAAGCGCTTTTCTCGTGGGGCCCACTTTTCAGCCCCAACCAAACGCACAAAAAATGGCACTTTCCCGGTTTTTGTTTCCATTTCCCGGAAAAGTGCCGAACCAAACGCAGCCGTAGTTCTTAGAAATTTTTCACAAAAGAATATACACCTAACACAGAATGTGCATACATATGACTGACCAAGGGCTGAACGCAATTTGGACTTCCAACTTTTTGAGTATAGATTCCTAGATGGAATAGTACAGTCAATATGAGTGCTAAGGTATAAAATTTATATTACCAAACAATCATCCCAATGATCATATAATTTGGTTTTTGGAAGTTTCACCTTATGGACCATGTTAGACAGTAGCTTGCTGAGGCTATGCTATTGACATCTCTTTTCTTTTTCATCTTCTTCTTGTCTTTTTGTCACTCTTCTCTATCTCTTCATTTCCCCTATATTTATGCGTAACTAAAATATTTTCAAGTGGTTGTTTTTGGTATTGTCTGTGTACAGTTGATGAGATGTATCTAGCTTCTCTAATTAACAAAGGACGAGAAGCTTATGTAAAGGGAACAACCGATCCCACTGCTCTGCCTGCTGAAACAGTTTTGAAGATGGTGACAGTAAATGGTGCAAAATCAGTATTATGGGACAATGAAATAGGTTCTCTTGAGGTTGGGAAAAAGGTTGGATAAATGACTTAGATTATTTGCCCTTCATAATTCCTAATCACATAGTCGTGCTCATCTTTTCTGTTTTTAACATCTACTAGTGCGTTGAGAAAGCAAAGTGGCTCAGAATACATTTGATGTTTACTAATGTTGTTCGCTTTTAGGATCTATGATACTTAGATACTTCAACTTATATGTCGTACCCATATCATATCGTGTCGATACCGATATTGGTACTGGATACTGCATGAACACTTCTATGTCACCAATTTCTCATTTTTTTATTGTGCTATTGTGAATTTTCTTAACTCCTAACAGTTTCCTTATTCCTTATGTCAATAAGGAGATATAAATAATGTATTATAACAAATTTTGGTGTTTGAATTGAAACTTTGACAATATAGAAAATTTCATTATATTTGGCATGACCTGAATATATTAAATAAAGATACTTAGCTTGAAAAACTAAAAATTAAAGCATGGTATAAACATATTGGATGTGTGTCCTGGATTTTGAGAAATGAATAGTCGTATCATTGTTTCTTGTACTAGTTTTTAAATACGTATTCATATCTGGGCATCTTTGTTTAGGATAAATAATTGTACAAGAGAATTTAACCGCTCTTAGAACATTGTAGAGGTTGGGCTTAAAGCAGATGAGCCAGATTTTGTTTGCACTGAGCAATGTTGTCAAAATCATATCGGATTATAAAATCGTAAGGAGTGGGATTCAAGTCGAATTGTGATTCAAATCGTTGGATCATAAGAGTCATACATTTTTTTCTCTCTCGAGTTCAAAATATGAAATAATATTCAAAAAATTAAAAAAGAATATATAATATGCCTAACTACTCTATAACGCAGCATATAATGACAAGGTTTCATATAAACACAAACAATAACAATACATTTTACCCAGCAATCTTGATATGCACTTTAGAGACACTGTTCTAAACTCATAGTTATACAAATAAAAGACCTTTTTCATGAAAAGAAAAATCAAAACCATGCATCATCAATTCATCATCCAATTAAATAAGTTTCCATTCTCATCAACTGCCTCAATTCTCAATCTTTTAAATTGTGTGCATTGACATGCATTTCTTGTTATCCACGTCAAGTGGTGTTTCATGCAGAAAACGCTACTATGAAGTTGTTTCCTACAATTATTGTGTATAGCGAGGATTGTTTATTGTATAATATTAAGTTTATGCTTTGTACTTGAAAGTATAATAAACTTAATACCTTGACAATGAGCAATCTTGAGAAAATGGACTACATGTGATCACCTTATCTATAGAATACTTGTAATAAGATTTCCATTAATTTTGTTGTCCCTAAGCCTAATCACTTTAGAGTTCTTTGCTAACAGATTTATTAACAGTTTTATAAAATCCTTAAGGGCATTTTAAGTTGAAATATTAAAGAGGAACAATAAAAGTCAAAAAACAAAAAATGAACCATGGTTAATGGTGGAACTAAGTTAAATGATATTATGATTGTGTGAAAATACATGGCAAGAAACATGTTATAAATTTATCTAATTCGTAAAAACACCCACTGATTTTCTCTTTTGTAGTGATTAACACTTAGGAAAAGCCATAAGTATAAACGTAGGAGTCATTGCTTTCATTTGAAAATGTGCTCCATGTTTTTATTCAAATCGTAAGATTAAAATTGTGAGATTCAAGTCGCGAATCGTAATCAAATCGTAAGTGTTACATAAAAATCGTAGGATTTTTATCTAAAGGGATTCCGACATAAGATTCAAATCATTTGGGTTAAGATTTTTATTTGAATCGTAATTGTACGATTTTAATAGCATTGGCACTGAGTATCCCATGGCAGATTCGGAAGTAACATTTGTAAATGTCAAGAGAACAATTTATGGTGCTATTTCCTTAACGGGTGTCATCTAACCACCCAAGCTTCTATTGGTTCAAGTGCTTATAGCCTTTTAACTAATGGTAAGTGGACAGTCCAGAGTCAATTATGGTATCTTAGGTCCTCTTACATGAGTGAAGGGATCATTTCCCTTAATCAGGATTGTAAGTTGTGGAACCATCTGCAAGTCTCACTTTTCATCAGAAGTATAACCATTTAACAATCAAAAGAAAATAGGTTTACCTGTCATGTGGTCCAACTCTCCTCAATGACCCAAAGGCTGGGATACTCTGAGTGAGACATGGAGAGTTGAGACATATACCTTGTTGTCCAAGGGTGGCTTGGAGGGCATGCCACTTTGCAGGTGATCAAGTTGCCTGATCATTTGCTAGCTAGGGAGAATCAATCGTAGGTTCTCACTGAGTGTGCATTAAACTACAGTAACCCAGACTTCTTTTGTTGTTCTCAGAAAATAGTAGTGTTTTGTTACTAATTTGCACCTCTACCAAATTGAATGAACAAGATATTTTCCTAGGGTCACCAAGCTCTGCTTCTGGAATATCTCCAATCAATATTTCAACATATCTGCATGTAAGCTTTTTCAAGGATCGAAACCAAGGGAGAAAGTCTCTAAACTAACTGGTGACTTGTTTCCTGAGCAGCTCCAATAAATTTCTCATTACTTAGTCATATGTTCGAAGTCCAAGAAAATGCATCATCAGACATGGGCAATTTAACCATATTAATTGCTTCACAAAGATGTAAGAATATAGCATACGAACCTTCAACAAAACAAGATAAACTTCAATAGTTTAATAATCACTTCAAACCAACATCCACATTGTCAGTAACCCAACATGATATAAATTGGACAAAATTTTTGCAAAATTATCGAAATATTTCCATTTTCTAGGTTACCGACAGGAAATAATACATAAATGAAAAGAATGTTAAATTTCATGAAATGTTTCCATACATGTTGAAATATTTCGCGTGAACACTAAATTTCGATCAATTGACAGTGTAAATATGTATTATTTCGGTCGAAATGTTTCGACATGTATTGAAACATTTCGATCGAAGGTAGGGAATATCCTATTTGAGCTCAAAACTACCACAAATCCTACATTTGATCTATTTAACCCCTTTTCATATATTAAAAAAAAGACCAATCCATTGTAGATTTCTTGGTTCACGGATTGATCGTGAGGACGAATCGAATCCCATTTTGGAGTTTTTTCAAATTTAAAATGTACATAAGTATAAAATTTCCTGCTATCGTTTCTTGCTAAAAATAGATAAATTTGGCGTAAATGCATCAAATCTATGATGCATTTACACTGTATTTATACATGGATTGAAGATCATTTAAGGTGAAATTTGGGAAAAAACCCAATTTCAATGGTTTTTACCTTAAACATCTATGATTGTGCATAAATTGATTATATGCTACATAACTCAGACCGTTCTACAAGTTGGTTGGATTAAAGTTTTTCCAAAAAATATTTAAAATTCAAAAATTAAGTAAATGTTATAAATTAATAGTAAATAGTTTTTCTAAAATTATACATAATATTAAGACATTAATGTAAGTGGATAAGGATTTGTTAATACCTTGATTAATGAATTTTTTTTATAATTAATACTTAAATAATAGTTATCTAATTAAATAATATATTGACTAACTATCAGATACCTACCTCAACATATTACAGACTGTTGTGGTCATTCATTTCCACACTACGTATAGTTATATATTATGGTTTGATAGCTTATGAGTGTATTTTTATGCTTGTTTTATCATTCCTCAAACTTTCGACAAAAGATTCCACAATATTTCCATCATTTCCGCATTATTTCCATTTTCCACCATTTCCATGAAAAATGTATTATTTCCACATTGGTTGAAATATTTCCATTTCCGGGATGGTGGAAATAAACCTCAAAACTGAAATTTATTTCCTTGCATAAAAACTTATCAACATAAGAGGAATCTAACATCACAAGGAATTATGAAGAGGTTGTTATGAACTGAATAAGATTGAGTCTCTAACATCACAAGGAATTACGAAGAGGTCATTATGAACTGAATAAGATTGAGTCACTTGAATATGCTCCAATACAGTGTAGAAAAAGAAATTGTAGTAACAAAACGTTTTATGACTAGAAGAGAGATAAGTCGAAAGGTCAACCTTCTCCCTGAATCACTTTTTATGTAAGCTCTGAAAATATCCACAATGACAAATATTTCAGTTAATTGAACATATTATGGACAAGCCCTTAATATGCTAATAATATATGTAACTTTCAACATTGATAACGCACCAGTTTGCTTTTTTAGCTGTTGCTGTACTGGCTGATAACCCACATGAGCTATGTCAATTGTCTCTTTTATCTGTTACAAGGCCTTACTGGTTCCATTTCAGTTTTGATCTCTTCTTTAATCATTTTCACAATAATAAAAATTATCTCGTTGCCAATCAGAACAATTGAGACTGATGGATGTTTGGATTTATTTTCTTTTGGCAGGCTGACATGATAATTGTCAATCCCTTCTCTTGGTCTATGGTTCCTGTACATGACTGGTATGAGCCCATGCATGGAGAAAATCTCATGTTGTAAATGGTTTAATCTATTTATGTACTTTCTATTGGGAGAAATCTTTATCTCATCTCTTGTATGTTGTAATGGACAGCGGTCTTCTAGTATCTCCATGCCTTTGAGAAACCATGGTCTTTACTTCTGTGACTTTTATTATGAATTATCAATTGCCATACTGGATTAGCATGCAGCTTATCCAGTATAAGATAACAATGTGCATGAAGATTGTGACTTAGACGAGGATTCATCATATATGTTTCTCCAAAATATTATACTACTGTTTGTGGCCTTGTTAGTGAATTTAATGATGCATCGTACGTGCAAAGTATCTGGCTCTAGACTTCCCATTTGTCACCATTCACCAGCATCATCAGTTGTTTTACTTGCACTGTCTGGGTAATGGGTAAGGTATTCTCTCCTCCATTCATAGCCCTAGGTCATGTTCACAGCTCCATACTAACAGGGAACGATCTTCTTGTTTATTTCAAACAAGAAACAGATGAAACAAGAAATAGACTGAAATGAGATTTTTCCATATATGGGTTCATACCCAATCAAGAAACAGTAAACGCTCACAACAAAGCTAGATGTAATAAGAAATAGATTGGATATGGATGTGAATGATGAAAAATAAATCCACTATTGCAAGGTTGGGTTTTAAGGTAAACTGATAAAGAACCCCACCTTTCTCATCTCAACCTCAAAAGGGAGCGTTATGTAATTAGAGAAAGCAAACTCTTCAACACAAAACATCATTGTCTCCAATATTCTATATGCATAATATAGGTCATGACCTTTTGCTCTCAGTAGTCTGATCATACTGAAATGTTGTTTTATTTCTTAACTAATCAAGATTGCATGTCTGACTGTTGCCCATCTGTGGTAGCAAAAGCCTCTCGTAACATTTACTCAAGATTTGGTATATGTGTTGAAAATATGTCCATCTAGATCAATTGTCTGCAGTCTATGTAACAATGGCATGGACATTGATACAAAGTGTCAGTCACAGTCCCCCATGTCCGTACAGTTGTTATTCCTTAAGTTGAGTGATGTATTTAGTAAAATACTTTAGTTCAAGTTAAGTGTACAGTATAGAAAGAACATATTTAGATAAGCTGATATGCACTAATATCATATAATAACTATGTAACAGTGACATGGAGACTTATCAGTGTCCGACACAGATATGGGGTGTATGAAATGGCGTTTTTAAGAGCCTGAGATGCAGACATGTCTGTACAATGTATAATAATATAATATTTTAGTTATATAAAAAAAGAAATATATGAAAAGTAAAAGAAAACATTTCTATATGCCATTGAGCTATCCAATAACATAATGAACAGAAGTAACTTTAAGAGGAAAGACTATCTAAAACTATAGCTGCGTTTAACAACTTAACAAAGTACTGTATGGAGGATGGAACACATCAACCCTCTTTTAGAAATCATTTATTTAATAAAAATCGTTAAAATAAAGGGTGGCACTTCTGTTCGCATCAGGATATGTGTCGACACACGTGTCCACGTGTTGGTGTGTCAACATGGCAAAAAACCCTAAAAGTGCTGTTACATAGTATAATAATAGCTGAAAACAAAACATTTGAATATATTAAGTCTGTTTGAAAAAGTGTGTTGGCATGAGTCCAACACGGTATCCAACAAGGCAAATTCTTAGAAAATGGAGTGTCCTTGCTACATGGTCTGCAATGCATGCCATTTTCAACTTCTTGCTTAGTAGATCTATAAATGAATAAATGATACAACAATGTATGCATTTATTATAGTTCATGAGTGTGAATCTGAAGGTAATTTAAAACATGTTTCAGATTCCATGACTATGAAAGATTAACCATGACTAATCATTACGAATAGTTCATTCTGGATAAATTTTGGCAGTTAAAGGGTGTTGTTTTGTCTGTGCTATGTATTGTAAAGTTTTTCATGCTTCTTCAATTGTAAGTCTGTTAAATTTATTAGATGGAGCGATTCCTAATATTTGTTGTTGTCTGCAGCATTTCAAGTCTTGTTTATTGCATGCGAACTGAAAATATTGATTCTGTTATGTGCAATGGTCGGTGGATTATGAAGGATCACAAGTTCTTGAATGTAAATGAGGTATGGTGAAATAGCTTGATTTCATCCCGCTAAATTTGAATTTGAATATAAAGAGTAAAAATTCTCCCAAGTGGTATGAAGATATTTATGCTTCCAGCTTTCTAGATTCTCCGCTGATCCTTGAAATGTTTCCATGAACATGTGTACCATGTGTATTGTAGAGATGTTAGGATTAAAATGACACTAGATTATCACATTAAGGTTGATTAAGGCTAACAACGTTGGTGGAAGTTTTGTATCTACTCAGCAAAAGTTTCGGATAGAATTACTCTCTAAGACATGTTAAGTACAGGGTAAAATACCAATATTTTGAGATCTTTAATATTGCAATTCTTAAATTTGGGAACAAAGTTGTGATTAGAAATTCAGAATAGAGGAACCGCCCAATAGACTCGATGTTATCTTTCTATAACAGCTGCCTGTCCCAATCATGAACTTCGTAACCATGATCGGTCTGCCCGCTATTGGATGAAGCCCAAAACAATTTGGTTGTCGACTTTCAAATATAGACAATTGATCCAATGGCTAAGATCATTCTAATTCGCATGAGCTTTTTGTTAGGTATGTTTCTAATATGGAAGGTCTTGAAAACTTCAAATACATAATAAATTTTATAGTTTTATTTTTCTAACACAAGCATGTGAGTCGGCACAATGGTTATGTCACTTCTCTCAAAAGATCTCGTGCACAAACAGTTGTACCAAAACGTGTCTAGCAACTGAGTCAATAAGAACTCAGGCGCAGAGAGATAAAGCTCTCTGAGAACAGAGAACAGAGAACAGAGAACAGAGAACAGAACGGAACTCAGAAAAGTTCCAAGGCCAGATAGAAAACCAGAGAATGAGAACAGTGCATCCAGAGAGCAATTCCTAGACAAGTCGGACCGAAATTTAGCTAAAACTCCAAATATTTTTTACTCTATTCTTCTCTCTTTCTTCCTTTTTGCTCTGTCATTGAATCAAATGTTATTTTGCAGACACATGTGCTGTGAATTATTTCAATCTCAATCTTGTAGCGGGATTTGATTTTGACAAAATGATTTTCTCTAACTGATTTCTTGTCAGAGATTTGTTTTTATTTTAGAAACGTGATTTGTTTTCTAAACACAAAATGTGATTTTTTTTTCTTTCTAAAATTGGGTAATCATACAGAGATCTGTATCTCTTTTAAAAAATCACCTCTTTGAGACTCAGATTGAGTCTAGGCTAGTTGTATCCTAGAGATAATGTTGCCAGGAATTCCCTATTGCACGTGCAGGCTCCAACTATCTTCAAAATAGAGATATTTCGGCTCAAGCACAGAATCAATAGATTCATATTTTTGTGAAATGTGTTCAATTTGAAAATTGTAGGAAAATCATAATCAACCTCATGTAAGTACTAACATTTTAGTCTACCACCAAGTAAATGAACGGTTTCGGCTTGAGATCGATGAACATTTGTACCATGTGTATTATAGAGATGTTGGGATATCGTATTAGAATGGCACTAAGCTATCACATTGTAATGAAAAAATTTCAGTGGTCCCAATTGACTTTCTGTTTTTGGAATTGGCTGCACTAACTTGATTATTGAAGGTCCGGCAACCAGCCATGTGCTTTGAGATTTTGGGAATTCTATTTTCCATGTAGTAACATACATTCTTGACATCTAAAGCTCTATAGCTTTTGTAGGTGTAACTTCTGCAATATAATATAGTCGCCGTACAATTGGAGGCAAGGTACTAAAATTCGGCTTCGATTAAATTTACTCAGTTAAAATTCAGAATTAATTCAAGGAAGTTTGATTCGAGCTGGAGAAGTTTTGTAAATTCACCAAAGGTAGAGAGGTTTGGAAATCTAATGCATTTACAAGTTTGTAATTACTGATGTAGCTTAAGAAATATTAAATTACAGAGAAAAATAACTTCTAGCGAAGGAGAACTACAAAATTCGCAACTTGGGGGTATCTAATCTTGATTACCCTTTACAAGTTGTTTTTTACATGAATAATGGAGTGATCGTTTTCACCTAGGAGCCTCGTAGAAGCAAAGAAATGTTGGAAAAATGGGGATAGAAATGTTCTTGAAACACTTTAATCTATTCTACAGTTTCAGTCTTGAATAGTAAAATTCGCTCTGAAGTATTGCAAGTGAACTTCACTTTGACAAATCATAACAAAGGCTAATTTTAATACTACAGTTGGAGGTGCCTCCAAACGTTGACTAAAAGTGTGCTAGATAGGATGTATTTCAAGTTTCGAAGCATCAGAGCGATATGATGACAATTACAGGATATTTATGCCATATATTTCGATTATAGTTATGTGGATTGGTGAAATGTGGTGCATTTGTTCAGTCTTCTCGAACATCAACTATGATGCTCAAACTTTGAAAGTTGTTTAGTTTGTGTCTCCCTCTTCGTCGATTTTTAGGTTGAATGGTCCGAACAATTTTGTGGCTTTGGATCCCTGCCTTGTGTATTTGAGTTCATCTCATTTTAAACTGTTACTGACCAGGGAGAAGTTCTTTCATTGGCAAAGCAAGCTTCTAGTGAACTTCTGAAGAGGGCAGGCATTACAATTCCTAACAGAATGAACTTCATCTGATCTTCTTTCATGCAATTTTCACTGCATATGCTTCCTAGCGAATCAGACAAAAAAAAATCCAAGGTAAATGTTTGAATTTGGACCTTCTGATCCGTCTTTTTGAGGTTTTGTTTTCTTTATTTACATTGTAAAATATGAAAATCTGGTATAAGAAAGTAACATCTTTTGAATTGGTGTGTTTGGTTTACTTCACTGGATGGTCTTTGATCCAACAGCATGGCAAAACACCTCTATCATGAATGCATTCTTCCTTTTTCTTTGGATAGTTAGCCATAAATATTAAATCATGAGAAAAAAAAGAGAGAAATACAGCAAGAGAAGACAAAGGGATCACGAAGGTAGAGTAATAACATCGTTATATAAAACATCTTTGTGAACTACTTTCTTTGCTAGGAATCTGTTATCTTGTTAGTCGATCTTGGCATGCAAGAGAATTAGATGTTCAAAGAAGAGGCCAATGACCCACCAAATAAATGGAATGTGGTGGTTTCTCGTGTGGAAAACATTTATGAAACAATCAATGTTCGGTTTGCTGCATTATAACTTACATGTGCTATTTGAAAACAAACTGCAGAATCTGATGATGGTAGCACATTCATGGTTTACAATAGATGAGGTAGACTTGGAGAAAAAGGCGAGGACAAGTTGCATTGCCCTTACACGTCACGAGACAGTGCGATTCAGGAGTTTGAGCAGGAGTTCTATTCTTAAACCAACAATGAGTGGTTTGATCGCAAAAAGTTCATTTGTCACCCAAGGAGTCATACTTGGTTGGAAATGGACTACAGCAAAACAGAAAAAGAATCAGTTGTGAGTTGGTCTTATGCAACCGTACTCTAAAAGGTGTCTCTATTTCACAGCCCCTATTTTGAGTCTCCAAATTTGCGAGTAAAACTTTGATGACGGCCTGTCATTGAGGCCGATGATAGGGCGCAATAAGAGCTACGTAGCACACTATTAGAGGGCACTGACCGTATGGATGTTTGGCCAGTCCCTCAGTGGACCTGCAAAACAAAAATCAGTCTGATGAGTGATTTAAAACTTTTGGATCTTTGCACCTAAATAATGCTCAAATTCCTACGGTTAAAATCAACCCATGAAAATAACTTCAATCCAATGCTTAGAAATCACTGATCAGACTGATTTTTGGTTTCAGGTCCACCGAGGGACTGACCAAACATCCATACGGTCAGCACCCTCTTATAGTGTGCCATGTGGTTCGTATCGTGGGTAACACATCTGCCACTGAGAGACACCCTTTTAAAGGGGTTTAATAATTATCTTTTGTACAAAATTTTAAATTTTCTATCTATTTTTATAAATATATTACTCTAAAATTTATATTTGTTTTAAAAAAATTCCGTTTTAAAAAATCTTAGCCTCCAATGTACCAAGAGCAACATGGGAAAAGCTAATCTGCATACGTGGTGCACTCTAAAGTATGCAAAAAATTGTTTGTACCATCGGATGGACCTTTGAAAATGTGTTTTTAAGTTTAAAAATAAAAAAAATGATAGTTTTCAAGGTACATCGAACCGTGACGACAATGTTTGCATACTTTATAGTTTGCATTATGTGTGCAGATTAACTTTCTCGTGCAACACGTACACACGTGTATGGTGCCCTGTGATTGGCCACTGCCTCGCTGCTTCAAAAATTATGTTTGTAAAACTAACTTAGGCTGAGTAGTAACATGGGCTGGTGTGAGCGAAGCCGATCACAGCCCACGGTATACTCTTAGAGGGCGCTGACGTATGGACATTTGGCCAATCACTAGATGGACCTGCAAACCAAAAATCAGACTGATTACTGATTTACAACTTTTGGATCTTTGCACTCAAATAACGCTCAATAATGCTCAAATTCCTATGGTTAAAATCAATTCATGAAAATAACTTCAATCCAACGCTTAGATATCACTGATCAGGTTCATTTTTAGTTTGTAGGTCCACCTAGTGATTGACCAAACATCCATTCGGTCAGTGTCCACTAAGAGTGTGCCACGTAGCTCATACTGTGGGGTGTGAGAGAAGGTTTACTCTTTCGTCTGGGCTCATGATGGGCAATGCAAGTCAGTCACCCTTTTATTCTGTGGATTCGAGAGCATTTTTGGTCACTAGCCCTAGTGAGCAAAATTGGCTATGTCTCTCCACTTGACAAGTACCCCTGGTATGCAGTCTGCAGTATAGTTACATTCTTGAAAGCAAAAAATAAACTTAACGCATGTAGATGGAGAAACCAAAAAAAGGATATCCACTCCGATAGAAGATGAGTGCCACCCTAGCAAGGAACTCTTCTTAACCAATTGTTCAATAAAAAAGAGAGCATATGATTCCACTTCCAACCCCGCTAAGGGCGCCTGTTCCAAGCCCCATTTCAAGAATTTTGTTTGGCTTCTTCTGCAGATTCTCCCCTAGCTGGACAACCCTCCTGGCAGGATAAAATTGCTAGCTGAGTTGGGTTGTCGAAAGATGACCCAAAAGTAGTTTCATTCCTATAAAGTCATATACGCCATAATAAAACACTGCAGTAAGCTGCTAGAAATGTGTCCTGATCATTAGAGCTTAAGCTCAACTGAAGAATGTTAATGAGGCAATCTTGGGCTGACGCCGAATCTAAGGCAGTTGTCCGAAGAGAAAGAGGCGATGCAAACCATACTTTGATTGATGTTGGACAGTGAAGAAGAGCATGAACTACTGTTTCTGAAATGTGCCCACATCTGAAACACAGGAGAAATGGTCGCTATCCGGAAATGAAGCATAGCTTTAGTTGGTAAAATCCCTCGAACCAGTATCCACATGAACATTTGACAATGAAAGGGGCACGGATCTTCCAATCCCTTTCCATTGCCGGGTAGATGAAAAATCCAAAGGTTTGATATCACTAAACAGAGTGTATGGATGTCCACCTAGGGGGGCCAAACATCAATATGATCAGTGGTCTCTAAGAGCGTGCCACGTGGATCATATTATGATATGATGACGGACGTCCGTCTCCAAAGTTCTACTCTAATGGGCCTAAAGCGTATTCCACGTGGCATTTGACGTATCAAACTTTAAAGTTTAAAACAACCAGTAAAACTTTTGTCACAACAAAGTTGCAAATCACACAATCACAGCCAATGAATTCTCGGCACGTACACCTAAAGCAAAAGCACATGGTACGTTGAAAAGCACCTGTGTACGTGCCGAGAACTCATTGGCGTGTGATTGTGTGCTTTACAATTTCTTGTGATACGTATCAACGACTTCTTTGAATCGAATGCTCGACATTCTTCTAGAAACTCCACGAAGCTCGAAAAGTTATCCCTAAAATATCTATGAAACTTCTGGAACTAAACTGCCTACTCAATTCAAATTCTTCGTCCAAAACCTCTATAAATAACCACCAAATCGTTCTCTCCCAAACCACAAAAACCCAAAAAGAAATACTCCGAAGTTTCAATTTCTGCAAAGCTCCCATTTTCTGTAACCCAAAGTTTTAATTTCTATATCTGCGAAGTCGTTTTCTCAATAAAGATCGTACTCTTCTAAGCGACAATGGAGAATTCATTCTTCAGAAACTACTGGAACTCGTGCCCTCGCTACTCTCCAAATACTCGTGGGACTCACCTTCACCATCAGCAGATGAAATCTCCGTCAGCAAATACTCCGAAGGTCGTTTCAATTCCGGTTCACTTCGTAGGATCGGAGAAATCCAAATCAGCAGCTGCGCTGAAGATCCAAAAGGTCTTCAGAGGATTTTTGGTGAGAAAGAGCGTGAAAAAGATTGTTGGGATCAGAGGTGAAGTTGATGAGATCGAGCGCAGGATTTCACAGAGGGAGACGGCCGATCTGATCAGGAGAAATTCGAAGGAGCGGTTGAAGGTGAACGAGATGCTAATGGCGTTGCTGTTCCAGTTGGATTCGGTTCGTGGAGTAGATTCGGGCGTTAGAGATTGCCGGAAGGCGGTGATCAGGAAGGCGATAATGTTGCAAGAGAGAGTAGATGCGGTTGTTGTTGGAGATCAGACTTTACATGTGGTGGATGGAGAAGCAAAAGGCCATTCCCTAGAACTGGAAGATCGTGCTGATCCTTCAGGTACTTGTGAACCTTTAGCTGAAGCCGCTGTTCAAACCTTAGAAATCACAGATTCTGCTGATTCTTCAGAGGACTGCGAAATTGTAGAGAGTGCGGTCGATCAAACCCTAGAAACGCAAGATCCTGTCGAGTCTGAGCGCGATTCAGGGGATTCTGGACCTGTGGTAGTCGAAGCTGCAGAGCAAACCCTAGGATTCCAGGGTCATGTTGAATCTTCTGCAGGTGACGGTGACCGCAATGCAACAGTTGAAACCCAAGGGAAGTCGGGCGCTACAGAATTGGCAGAAAATTCCGAAACCAAGGCAGATGAAGAAGGTTCTTCCTCAGAAGACAAACTACAAAATCACGATCCCACACCGTCCTCAAGCGAAGAAGTTGTCGAAGAAAACGCAGAAACAGAGAACATGACTGAGTCCTCTGTCAAGTCTCAGAGTTCGGTTGAAGAAGGTGGAGAAACCCCAGAAGAACAAAAAAAAGACGCGATGGAAATTCAGCAACCAAATCAGATTCAAGAAAGAGAGAAGAGCCATGATGATAGCAGGGTTCTGATGGAGAGGATGATCAAGGAGAACGAGAAATTGATGGGTTTGGTGACGGAGTTGTGTGAGAGGAACGCGTTGCAGACTCATATGATAACTTCTCTATCGCAGAGGGTCGAGAATCTCGAGAGAGCCTTCAGGAGCGAGAGGTTGAGGCGCAAGAAGAAGAGGCAGGCTGCTGCGATTGTCGAGAGGCTGGAGAAATGTGGAAGGAAATCATAAGTCACGTGAAAGATCTCTTTTTCAGATAGGTTTTCTTGTCCTAATGAAGATGGAAAAGTGTTCCTACTACTTCTGATTGAATTCTATGGATGTTACTCTTCCAAATTTGGAGAATATATTGCATCGTGTGTGTAATCATCAAATCCTGTTTGCAGACCAATCAGCTTGACTTGTATCCTAGCAGATCTTCTCTTGACTTTACATGTTATTTTGTAGTTTTCCGTGATGAACTTGACATAGAGCACATAGTATGGGAGGAGGATTTGCAAATCAGGGACAGCCTTGTGTGCACAGAGCTAAGGGTCTTGTGGCAACAAAGAAGATTGAGCTTCGCTTGGCTGGAGAATCTTGTGCTACACCCATCAGACATGACTGTCAATTGAAAACCAAATCAACACTTAACAAAGAGTAAGGTATCCATTTCCAGAATGCAGCAATATACCTCGTCAGCCATTCAATCGCCTTCAACATCTATGAGTTCCTGCCCACGAGATAAATTTCCCCCCGACTTTTAAACATCCAAAAGCAAAGTCCTCGACCAAGTCCTCCTGTAGGTCTGTAAGTATTTTATTCAATTGTAGAAACAATTTTACCTCGACCGAGTGCACAGAGTTACTTGGGCAAGTCGCATACTGGGATAGTGATTCATATACTCATTTGGGTTCTCCCAAGTCCTTGTAAATTCCTCGTATATGCAAGGAAATGGTGTATTTACCCACCCATTTATTCGACCTGTAGGTCTGAACTCTGAACAAAAGAAGAATTGTAGGAAAATCCAATACATTTTGGTGGAATTGTAGGAAAATTGCACCTTGGTCAGCATGGTTCACAATTCAATACATTTGGTATAATTGTTGGAAAATTGCCAACTTTGATTACTCACAATTTGCCAGGGCTTTAGCTAACTTGGTAACTATGATCCAAACCATAGTTACCATTCTACTCTAATTGTTGCAGTATGAACCACAAACCAGGTACTCGTGCGCCTAGTTCTCATCTTCTTGTAGTCCAATGTACTGGGTTCCTCAGAAGATACATGAAACATTATCACTTGTGTTAGTACTTTATTCAATTGTAGAAACAATTTTACCTGACCAAGCGCACAGAGTTACTTGGGCAGGTCACATAAGAGAACCAACAGAGTTTGATGTCTATTGTTTTAAAAGGCGCTTGAGGTTTATGCTTCGAGATGAGGCTTCGCCAAACCACATGGAGCTTATTAAAAGCAAAAATGTTCATGAGGCATACGCTTGATCCACTGAATTGTTGGAAATCGGTGTAGTTTACGCCTTGTATTGGTGGTGTGTGTCTCGCATGCATATGGTAGTGGTAATTTTAGGTTACAGTACCCTCAAAATTTCAATCTATTTACTTCTTTTTGTTTTGTTTATTCTAGAATATGTAACAGCAACAAAGCATCTCTTCCATCCCATTTGAAATAGATCAGTGTTTTTCATAGTTTTCCTAAATTTCTCTTATGTTATTGAACTTCTCTTACTGTTTATTTATTTTTGTATTTTTATATTCATTTAAAAAGGCGCGTTCATGAGGCTTACACCTACTAATGCCTTAGGCCCTGGAAGAGCATCGCCGACGCCTCAGTATTTGAAAACAATGCTTTGGTCCAAACCACCCCTGCAGTTCTTGCATCCAAAAGACCAGTTTAAGTGTTGTCACACCTTTGGTTGATAGTTTAGGTATTGTCACCAAAAGTGGTATGTTTTGGTGGTGTAGGCTTTGTTGCACCCCCGGTTGGTAGTTTAGGCGTTGCCGCAAGCCCTAAAGTGGATTGTTTAATATTTTTATTGTTGCCACACCTCCCTAGGTGGACTGGTTGATGTTTTTCGTGTGCTACTACTTGTGAGTGTTGATTTTTTGTGGTGATTATCATGAAAAATATATCTAGAATGATGCTACTTTGAGATTGCTTCAATGTCCAGACGACTTCCATCAAACTTAATGGAAGTAATTAAGTTCCTTGGACTAAATCCGTTGAGATTTTTTTACTAGCGAAATGACAAGTCAAGTACCTTATTGAGTCATCTATCTATTGATTGCGAAAAATTATTCAGAATGGATCTAGGAGAATGCTCAAATCATGACATTGTTGTGGAATAGCATGGATCCCACCATTGTGGTAAGGATGATCACACCATGGATTTTTGTTGGGATTTACATGGCAAACCCATAAACTAGGTGAATTCTATAGCGTATAGTGAAACTGTGAGTTCTACTTTTGTGTTGATTGCAGCTATTTTCAACATGTAGTCTATTACATATTATGATATTGTGACTTTATCGTGCAAAGAGTACTCCAAATTCATCCAACCACAACAATCTAGTGCTTTCTCCTCTACCTACCATTCTTGCTCGCTCATATACTATCTGTCTTTTCTCCCAGGTGTCTCGGGCGTCTTTTCCACTGGTCATTGATCTTGGCTCCTCAAATCACAGGATCATGACCCTAAATGTGCTTTCTTTTACTCAATACATGTATTCTTCATCTTCTTAGTATGTAACCCTGTTTGATGGCACTACAACTCAAGTGTCTGGCCTGGATTTTGCCTCTGCTAGTTCGCATTTACCTATATCTTTTGTGTCATACGCTTTGAAATTTTCCATCTAGTCTTATGTCTACTAGTATTCATTTTTCAATTGTTTAGTTACACTTTATCCTTCATCTTGTGTGTCTTAGGATCTCGAGACAAAGAAGTGGATTGGTGGAGAGTGCGAGTTTGGTGGTTTATATTACCTTGATATCAGAAAATAGACTATTGTTTTCTGGACATCACATCTTACACCGCATCAGTGCCATCGCCTTGTACCCAAAATAATGGCCAATACTGCTCACATTTCTTGGTTAAAGTCAACCCATGAAAACGGATCCAATTCAACACTTATAAATCACTAATCAAGGAGTAAGACTTTGATGACAGGCCCTGTCATCAAGGCTGATGACAGGGCCTGTCATCAAATAATGGTCAATAATGCTCAAATTTCCAACGGTTAAAATTAACCCAAGAAAATAATTCCAATCCAATGCCTAGAAATCACTAATCGGACTGATTTTAGGTTTGTAGGTCCACCTAATGATGGGCCAAACATCCATACGGTTAGAGTCCTCTAAGAGTGTTACACGTGGCCTGTATTGTGCCCTGTCATCGGCCTTGATGACAGGGCCTGTCATCAAAGTTTTGTTCCTAATCAAGGTAATTTTTGGTCAGTTGGTCCACCTAGGCCTAGGGTTGGGCCAAACATCCATACGATAAAAGATCTCTGAGAATATGCCACATGGTTTATATTGTGGCAGGTCAACAACTTTGCTGACAGATGTTGGTCAACAAAGTTCTACACTCTTGGGAAGGGTATATGCACTCGAGGTCCATCATCTGGAATAGGCCATAGATCCTTTATTTTACACGTTGCACATCAAGGTCTAGTCCATTCTGTGTATGGACATGGCTAAAGGAAAAAGATGTAACAAGGTATGCCTGAAACTGTTTCATTTGCGGAAGAGGCATTTTTGGTAGTCATCGATGCCATCTGGGCCCATTGACGGCATGGATGTTTATCCCACCCCTTGGTGGATATACGGACCAAAAATCACCTTGATTGGTAATCTATAACCATTGATTTTAACACTTTTTAGCACTTTTTAAGGCGTTCTTATAGCCGTTGAATGCAACCATTTTTTGAGTACTAAAAACAACGGCTAAAAATATTAAACAAGCTGATTTTTTGTATGAATGTCTATTAAGGGGTGGGCTAAACATCCATGCGGTCCGTGGCAGATGGCAGTGGTGACTACCAACACTGCCGCTTCCGCAGATGGAAAGATCTCAGGTATGCCTTGTTACATCACCCCTTGCTAAATGGATCGGGTTCGGGGGATCCCCATTTTCTGACCCCAACTTTTATGAGTAATACTTTGCTGACCATATGGTCAGCAAAGTTAGTTATCACCTACATATATGAGCCACGTGGCATATTTTTTGAGATTTCTTTATGGATGTTTGGCCAAACCGTATGGACACATTGATAAAAAATTAGCTTGATTAGTGATTTCTAAGTGTTGGATTGGAGTCATTTTTTTGGGTTGATTTTTTATGGAGGAATTTTGAGCGTTATTGACCATTATTTGGGTACAGAGAAGGTTTGAAATCACTACTCATGCTCATTTTTTGTCTGTAGGTCCACCTAGGGATTCGCCAAACATCCATACGTTCAGCGTCCCTAAGAACGTGCCACGTGGCTCAAATCGTGGGCAGTCAGCAAGAGTAAAATTGTCACAAGATGTTGCGACGGAAGGCAGTCACAGCACTCAATGCGAGCCACGTGGCATACGATCAGAGGGCGCTGACCGTATGGATGTTTGGCCAGTCCCTCGGTAGACCGGTACACAAAAAATCAGCCTTAGAGATATTAAAGTTATTTTCATGGGTTGATTTTAACGGTAGGAATTTGAACATCATTGAGCGTTATTTGGGTACAAAAATCCAAAGGTTGTAAATCACTAATCAGGCTGATTTTTGGTTTGTAGGTCCATCGAGGGACTGGCCAAACATCCATACGGTCAGCGCCCTCTGATCGTGTGCCACGTGGGTCGTATTGAGTTCTGTGACCGGCTTCCGTCACAACATCTTGTGACACAAGTTTTACTCCTCTACTTTCGGACAAGCGAGGAGAGAGGGTTGGGCTGGTGTGACCAAAATGACCCTTTCATCTCTCTTACTATATAATCTCCTTCACTATCACTTACCGGAAGTTGGGCGGGTGTTTTAGGGTTTCTATACTCGTCGTTCTCAAACCCTCGTTACAGCGGCAAGCAAAGGAGGAGAGAGAAGTTTCTCTGCCCAAATGGTAAATCACAAATCCTAATTTCCCGTCTCTTAACGAACCATGTTGCAGGAAATCCTAGTTTTAGATCCGGTGTAGTGATTTTAATCTTAAAAAGCCAGTTGCTAGTTACAGTGGAAATCGTTTATCTTTTCTCTCAGTTTTTAATGCGATTATATGGATTGAGCTGAACTTCCTTTCTTGTTCGATTTCTTTTTGTTTCAGTTTTTTATCCGTTCAGATCAGCGAATACTGTAGTATTAATGGTTGATTTTGACAATTTGTTTTTCAGGCCCCAAAGAGAGGTGGAAAAGCGCCTGTAGCACCGGCTAAGAAGAAACCGGTAATTCTTACTACTGACTTTCGTGACTAATTTTTTATTTTATTTTATTTTATTTTTAACTTTGGATTAGTTTTGGTTTTGCGACTCAGGAGAAGGTCGTGAACCCATTGTTCGAGAAGCGTACGAAGCAGTTTGGTATTGGAGGGGCGTTGCCTCCAAAGAGGGATTTGCATCGGTTCGTGAAGTGGCCCAAGGTTGTTCGCATTCAGAGGCAGCGTAGGATTCTCAAGCAGCGTTTGAAGGTCCCCCCAGCCTTGAACCAGTTCACAAAGACACTGGACAAGAACCTTGGTAATAACCCTCTCCCCTCCTCTCTTCCTAAAATCAAAAAGAAGAAATAAATCCAACATCTACATGTAATGGTTTTGATTCGGAACGGCCGAATTGACCTTCCAATTAGAGGTTGCCCTTTAGTTGAAAATTCAGCTTAACACTTTAGTGGATCACATGTACTGACTAACAAAGAAATTTAAGTGTTGTGCATATGAATAACCTTTAAAGTTATAGGCTCAGAATTCACGATCTGTTAAATGATTGTGAAATTTCTCGTATTTTCTTGTCTGTGTTTGTCATTTGGGGTAGAATCACTACTTTCTTAATATCTATTGAGATAATAGCGATGCTGGATCATCTCCCATTTATTAGAGTGTTGGAATGTTGGTGGCCAGCTCTTCCTCTCCTTTGCAATAAATGGAATTGTGTGTTGGAGAGTCTCAAGTTTTTTCCTAGACATTGTGATGCAGCAGCAACGCCATCTCCTTTAAGGAGAAGAAAAAGGAGTGCAACGAAGCCACAAATAACTTGGCCTCTTTAGAAGAAGACTTTTAGTAGAATTTTATTTGGTTGTTTTAGATTATTTGTCTTTGTTTCAATTTTGAATTAGTGGAAGATTGTTAGTAGAAGAGTTGCTAGTAGTTTTCTAAAAAGAGTTTGAGTTGAAAAGAGTTGGGAGAACAAATTTATTAATATAGGTGTAGAGAACGACATACATTTTGATTGATTTGAAGAATTCATGTTGACCTTTTGAAGCTTATTTGGTGGTGTTGATTCCATCTCTTGGTAGGGTTTATTCTACCAAAAGCCGTGGAGTGTTAATTCCTCACAAAACTATCCTTCCTTTCTTCTTTTTTTTTTTCATCGATTTCATCTTTGTTTGCACTATTCCACCATTACAACACGAAGAGTGAAGTTTCCCTTTTATTCTCCATCAATTTTGGTATTAGAGCTGAAGAAAATCACTAGAAATCACCATCTTTGGTAGGAAAATGCAGCAACACCTTTTAAAAGTCAATGTAAGACCTTTCTAGCGAGAAGACAACATCGCCAGAGTTATTCCCAATGTTTGATAAGTCATTGATTTTTTTTTGAAACTTGCCCCATTTACTTTTATACGTTTTAAGGGAAGGGTTTCATCAAACCCCAACTTTCTTTTGAGTTGTCTAGAGGTTGAAGAAAACCCCAAGGTGGGCTTAAGAGGGTTTCCTTTGAGCCTAATTTTTTTTAAAGAATTGTGGGCTTATATAAATTGAATCTAACACCATTAACTTAGGCCCAACCTCTTAAAGACATCTAGCCTAACCCATTACCATTTACTTTTATACGTTTTAAGGGAAGGGTTTCATCAAACCCCAACTTTCTTTTGAGTTGTCTAGAGGTTGAAGAAAACCCCAAGGTGGGCTTAAGAGGGTTTCCTTTGAGCCTAATTTTTTTTAAAGAATTGTGGGCTTATATAAATTGAATCTAACACCACTAACTTAGGCCCAACCTCTTAAAGACATCTAGCCTAACCCATTAATCCTTAGCCCAAGTCTATCACTTTCAATACCCAAGCAACAAACCCAAAGTCCGGTTTGTTGCTCGACCTTTGCACTATTCCACCATTACAACATGAAGAGTGAAGTTTCCCTTTTATTCTCCATCAATTTTGGTATCAGAGCTGAAGAAAATCACTAGAAATCGCCATCTTTGGTAGGAAGATGCAGCAGCACCTTTTAAAAGTCAATGTAGGACCTTTCTAGCGAAAAGACAACATGGCCAGACTTATTCCCAATGTTTGATAAGTCATTGAATTTTTTTTGAAACTTGCCCCATTTACTTTATACGTTTTAAGGGAGGGATTTCATCATACCCCAACTTTCTTTTGAGTTGTCTAGAGGTTGAAGAAACCCCAAGGTGGGCTTAAGAGGGTTTCCTTTGAGCCTAATTTTTTTTAAAGAATTGTGGGCTTATATGAATTGAACCTACCACCATTAACTTAGGCCCAACCTCTTAAAGACATTTAGCCTAACCCATTAATCCTTAGCTCAAGTCTATCACTTCCAATACCCAAGCAACTAACCCATAGTCCGGTTTGTTGCGTGGTTTCTGCCCCGTTCATATTGAAGTTGCTTATTTCTAGGGAAAGCATAAGCTTGTATACAACTGGTTGATGAGCATGGATGATTACTCTAATTAGTACCACATGTCCGAAGAGTGTTGAGTACGGTTTGCCAAAACCAAACTCAGAGGACTAGTTAGGATTTGGTGGCATAATGTGAAAGAATGATTACACAGAAAAGGAAGACCTCTTTTAGACCCATGGGCGGAGATGAAAGAGAAGTCGAAGGAGCCCTTCCGACCAGTTGATTATTAGCAAAAAAAATTCGAGTGTCTATTCCATTTTTGTTATGGTAGCAAAATAGTTGAATACATTGATGTATTCTATGAGCGTACCACAAGAAATAAATTGGTAGAGATTGAAGAGTAGATGACAACCGCAATAAATAGTGGCCATACATATTTGGAATGTCGAGGAAGCTTATTAGATTGCTCTCAAAATTGAGTAATAGTACAAGCTGATTATTGTCGTTCACTAACATTCAGGTCCAATGATTCAACATTTCAAGAAATACTTTCATAGCTAATCGCAACACTCGAAGTAATCCTTCTCTGAACTCTATGATTTGACCCATGAACCGGAATGCTGTTTTTACCTTAGGTGATAACAAAGTTAAAGCAATAGTAACTAATTAGAGGGAGGAGATCAAATGTTACAAGTGTGGAGGAGTTGGACACGTGGCTTTTCATTGTCTGACTAAGGGATTACATTTTGTATATAGAGAGATTGAAGATGAACATGTACCAGAAACTGTGGATAAACATTGTGAGGTTGACGAAGATGTGCCTGAAGACCTAGAAGCAGTGGCAGGAAAAAATCTAGTTGTTCGAAGCATCCTAGCCATGCTAAGAAAGAGGAAGATTGGCTTCGATCAAATACCTTTCGCACTCATGTTGATTGCAAAAGTAGGGTTTGCATCATCAGTATTGATAGTCGAAGTAGCAAAAATATTATTTCGACCGAGATAGTGGACAAACTCAAACAGGTAGGACGTCATCTGCGTCTTTAGAAAGTTGCATGGGTCAAGGACTACACGATTCCGGTAGTTTCATGATGCCATGTAGATTTTTAATGGGAAAAGGCTACATTGATTCAATTTGATGCAATATCATTACTATAAAGGCTTGTACCTACTTTTTGGAACACCATGGCTATATAATAGGCATTTTAATCATAATGGGATTTCCATTATCTACATTTTCAAGAAAGATGTAAGGACATATAGGTTAAATCCCTCGAAAGTTGGCAATGAGCCAATGTCAGAACATAGAGAAGAATTTGAATATTTTATGTTTTAACTATGTGTAGGTTCATAGAAGAAAGTAAGGAAGAATGAACAGTTTACATGCTGAACAAGCATGCATTGAAATTAGAAGATCAACCCCAAGAAGTTTGTGAAATACTCGCAGATTTGGATGAGTTGATTCTTGAAGCATTGACAAGTGAACTGCCGCCTACGAGAGACATCTAACATGCCATTGATTTGGTTCTAGGAGTTACTTTACCAAATCTTCCAGCCTATCAATGAATCCTTAGGTGAGATAAGACATTCTTAGTTGTGGATGAGAGATTTTATTGACCTTGTTTAAGGAAAGATGTTGACACCGTAATAAAGAGATGTCGGGTTTATTAGTTGTATAAAGGACATAGGCAGAACATAAGTTTTGTACACGCCACTACCCTTTTCTAGTACACCAGGGGAAGATTTGAGTATGGATTTCTTAGGATTGCCCAAGACACAAGTTATGATTCTATCTTCGCGGTGGTTGATTGCTTTTTCAATGATGGCGTTGTTTATTCCATGCACGAAGACTTATGATGTATCACACGTCCCAGATATGTTCTTCAGAGAACTTCGACTGCACAGACTTCTAAAGACAATTATTTTTGATCGTGATGTCATGTTCGTGAGTTACTTTTGGAAGACTTTGGTGGGGAAAAATGAGAACAGAGTTGTTCTCTAGCGCTTATCATTCTTAGACTGATGGTCTAATAGATGTGATTTACGAAAGTTTAACAAATCTATTGCGATGCTTAGTTGATGTGCGTACTGCCAGTTGGGATTTGATACTTATGCAGACAAAAGTTGCCTATAACAGTTGTGGTAATAGTACTACAGTAAGATCACCGTTGGAGATTGCTTATAGGTTAAGATATGACAACCCATTGACTTAATCCCTTTACCAACAACAAATCGGAGGAGCGAAGATGCATAAAGTTATGCTCAAAACATTTGCGGTATCCACGAAGATGTTCAAAAGGCTACTGCAACAAGTAATGAGCATTACAAATAGCAAGCAGATGCACATTGAATGCATGTAGAATTTAAAGGAGATATGGTCACGATTCAATTGCAAAAAGAAAGATTTCCATGGGGAACCTATCGCAAGCTACAAGCTGAGAAAGCAGGTCCATATCGAGTATTGAAGAGATGTGGAACGAATGCTTACTATGTTGATGTTCAGATAATTTACTTTAGATTTCTCCTTACTTTGGGCATGATGAAGAAGTGACTGCAGAAGAGTGAGAGATGTAAGTTTCATAATTACCCAAGAGAAAGCGTGAAGATATTGAAGCTGTGATTGATGACCATATTCTCTCTACTCGACGAGGAGGTTGTCAGAAGTTCTTGGTGAAATAGAAAGGAGGACCGTAATCAGACAATAAGTGGATCTAGGAAACATGCCTTCAACAGATGGACCCAAAAATAATACCTGGTTGCTAACTTGACGGAGTCGATTTCTTCTTATCTCGGGGGATTTGATGCAACATCAACTCCATCTCCTTTTAGGAGAAGAAAAAGGAGTGCAAGGAAACCAATAGTAACTTGGCCTCTTTAAGAGAAGACTTTCAGAGTTTCAGGAAATTTTTATTTGGTTGTTTTAGATTATCTGTCTTTGTTTCAATTTTGAAATTAGTAGAAGATTGTTAGTAGTTGTCTAAACATAGGAGTTTGAGTTGAAGAAAAGTTGGGAGGACGAATTTATAAATATAGGTGTTGAGATGTGAAGAACTTACAATTTGATTGATTTTCATAAGGATTTTCATTGAGCTTTAGAAGCTTATTTGGTGGTGTTGACTCTTCCAAAATTTGTGGGGTGTTGATTCCTAACAAAACTATCTGTCTTTTCTTCTTCCTTCTTCCTCGATTTTTTCTTTCTTTGCACTATTCCATCATTACAACATGAAGAGTTATGTTTCCTTTGCAATGGCCAATGAAGTGGTCATGTGTGGTAGTAACAATCCTCGAAGGCCCTGTATGGTTGCATTTAGAAAAGTTTTCTAGATCAACGCATTTTGACATACAGATCCTTTTCAAGAAAACTTCCTGTGGCGGCCATACAAGGCGCCTAAGGATCTAAATACCTCAAATTAGTTTCCAAGCAGGAGTTTGTATTCTTATTGGAAGTGGGTCACACGCTTTCTATTTTACAAAATTCCTTCACAAGTTATTAAATCATTTATTGTGAGAATGAACTGATAAATATCCGACATTATAGTTCAAGACTCTTGGACCTGGTTGGACGTAACTCCCTACATGAGAAATATATAACTAAGCTGCTATTATTAGATTGATACCCAAGGGTTGAGATTAGGTTGCGTTTGGGCGTTGAGTTAGCGTGTTCACTCATTGGGGCAGATGCTGTGAGGTTTAGTTGTCTCATGCTCGTGGGTCTCTGAATATATTTGTTGGATAAATAATCCGTTGATGATTATGCTTTTTCCCTCTGGCGTCTTCTCTTGTTATTTTTATTTGTCCCTTCTTTTTATTCCTAAATGATAATTTGTGTTCTGTCTTGATTTTCATAAATGGAAAATGATTCTTATTTTCCTAAAACGATCCACAGCAACAAGCCTATTCAAAATGCTTCTCAAGTACAGGCCTGAGGACAAAGCTGCGAAGAAGGATCGTCTTCTGAAAAGGGCTCAGGCTGAGGCTGAAGGAAAGACTGTTGAGGTTAAGAAGCCTATTGTCGTGAAGTATGGACTCAACCACGTTACCTACCTTATTGAGCAGAACAAGGCGCAATTGGTAGTTATTGCTCATGACGTGGACCCAATAGAGCTGGTTGTCTGGCTTCCTGCTTTGTGCAGGAAGATGGAGATCCCCTACTGCATTGTGAAGGGAAAAGCACGCTTGGGAGCGGTAGTCTTGCCTTCCATTCTCATCTTCTACAAAGTTTTCCTGATCAAAGCAGGGTCCTGTATCGAATACTGATTTATGTTGCCCTTGCCACAGATTGTCCACAAGAAAACTGCTGCAGTTTTGTGTTTGACCACTGTCAAGAACGAGGATAAGTTGGAATTCAGCAAGATCTTAGAGGCTATCAAGGTGGGTGGAGGACTAAGTTTTTTAGGTCTGACTTCTCTGTTGCATTTTTTCCCAATTGATATGACTGGTTGATGTTTCAGGCCAACTTCAACGATAAGTATGATGAGTACCGGAAGAAGTGGGGAGGTGGGATCATGGGCTCCAAATCCCAGGCCAAAACCAAGGCTAAGGAGAAGCTTCTTGCCAAGGAAGCTGCACAGAGGATGACATAGGAAGGTAGTATCTCCTTTCACTACGTTATCATCTGTTAACTCCTAGGCTTTTCATTGTTATAGTTTCCCTTTTGTAGCTGCAGTCCAATCACTTAGACCAATCAGATTGACTTAGTTCCCATTTTATTGATCTCGTTTTTTCTTCATGAAGTTGGTACTTTTCAACCATTCAACTTTCATAGAATCTGGTAGCTTCTTGTTTTTCTTTTACCGGCTGTCCTGTAATATTTAAATGAGGGTGATCCAAATTGTTGCTGTTGACACCAAGTTTAGATTTTACTCCCTTAGCATCGCCATCTTATGTTGTAATCTGCCTGGATTTGTGCGAGTTCTCAAGCTGTTGATTAATGGCTAGTGCTGTCCTAGCCCAGAAAACAAGTTTAATGCAAATTTGTTTTGTTTTGAAAGCAAAAAAAAAAAATAAAAAAAATAAAAAAATTGGGCCCTACAGACTAATTAAACACAGCCAAGAACGACTGGACATGGTGGTCTTGGACTGACCACGGCAGCCCCCCTATTTTGGCTTTCCAAACGGAGCCATTTGGTTGATCAAATTGGGTGAATTTTGGGGCAGAACTCTTGGGTGACCCATGTTGGATCTGCGCATCAGAAGATTGCTTTGAGGAAATGCTGCCTCTGAACTCCTTTTAGATTCATTGCTTTAAGGATATCTAAATAGCGTGGTTTAATTAATTTATTTTTTATTGTTTTTTGGTGGTAAAGCCTGTTTTTAATCTTTTTGATGGATTCCTCACAAGCCAATATACAGTGGAACTGTCATTTAGGTTCTGAACTTTTTTAAAGATCTCGTCTGGCAAAATAATAATAAAAACAATAATCTAATTTCGGTTCATTAACAAGAAAGAAGAAAGGGCGAAGTACAACTTATTTTGTACACATTATTGAATGGCACTATAATATGTTTGTCGTGACACCAAATTTGGGAAAAGCTTCCCCAAAGATGCTTGTATTAGTGTAGTTCCATGATGGTCCGGATAAGAATTTGTTGGGGCTAAATGATGGCGCGAATGCTGGAGTAGATACATGGAAAGGAATCTCTTTAGACCTCCGTTGTCTCACATGATTTGAAAAGAGAATATTCTTAAAATATCCTTCCATGCAGTACCAAGTGTCACAATGTCATGCCCCCCTTTATACGGGTATACCTACTTTTACATGGCAATTTCCTTTTTCTTTGGCTTTATAATACCGGGAAAGCAAAAGGGTAATAGTGGAATTTTATGCAGGCATGGAACCTTTCTAGAGGAGTATTTATATAGGGTCGGCTCCGTTGACAGATAAAATGACAGGGACACAATATAGGCCTGGTGGCACACTGTTACAGGACTCTGACCGTACGGATGTTTGTCCTATCCCATGTTGGACCTACAAACCAAAAATCAGCCCGATTAGTGATTTATAAGTGTTGCATCTTTGTACCTCAAATACTGCTCAAATTCCTACAGTTGAGATCAGCCCATGAAATCAGTCCAATCCAAAGCCTATAAATCACTAATCAGGCTGATCCACCATGGGATAGGACAAACATCCGTATGGTCAGAGTCCTGTAATAGTGCCACGTGGCTTATATTGTGTCCCTGTCATTTTAGATCTGTCAACGGAGCCCGACCCTCTATAATAATGCACTTCCTTATATCTTATAATTATTAGGTTGCACGCGCATCTTACGTGTGGCATGCTCTTAGAGACCACTTAACCATATAGATGTTTGGCCCTATACGTAGGCGGACTTATCAAAATTCATCATGATTTGTAAGTTCTATTCATTGGATTAGTCTTTTTTCATGGTTTGTTTTTTACTATTGATTTTGATTATTATTTGGAAGAAGTGGCACATTATTAGAGCCAACTTACTGTATGGATGTTTGGCTCATCCCTATGTGGACCTGCATGCAAAAAATCAACCTAATTAGTGATTTCTATTCATTCGAGATTATTAACTTTGGAATTTGAGCATCACTATTTAGCATACAACTCAAGGTGCTTTTTTGACCAATAGCAAAACGACAATGCACGGCTATAGACCATGTGATCATTACTCTTTTAATAATGAGGTAAGTATGGAAACTTTTAATAATTTTTTTTTCAAATATAGAATTTTGATAGGAAATAATTGGTGACATGTGGCACATTGTTGGAGACCACTGACTGTATGGATGTTTGGCCCATCCCTAGATAGATCTGTACACTAAAATTCATCCTGATTAGTAATTTCTATCCATTGGATTAGAGTCTTTCATGGTATATTTTTAACTGTAAATTTGGAGCATCATGATCCAATGGTTAGAAATCACTAATCAAGTTAATTTTGTTGCCCTAGTCAACCAAGGGATGGACCAAACATCCGTACAATTAGTAGCCTCTAATAGTTTGCCACGTGGTTAACATTGTTGTCCATCATCAACGTTGATGATGGATATCCGTTCTCAAATATCTTCTCTATGAAGGAGTTCATGTTTCAGTGAGTTGAAATCTAAAAGTGGTATGATGACCAAATAACCCCTAAAAATAAAATGAAAAAAAGAAGGAAAATAAGGACATTTATGAGAATAGACCTTAGTAACGCAAGAAGGGCCTTCCGCTCTTTACTCACTCTTCTAGGTCTTACCAATCTGTGTGTCGCAAGTGCGGGTGGGTTGGACCTACCATTCTATCCGACCATCACATTGCTTCCAATGGTTAAGAAAATGTATTGTATTTAGTCTAAAAAGTGTAATCGTTGAGAGGGAAGGCCACGGTCATCTGATCGAAACAAATAGTGGAAAAATAGCTTTCGTGCATAAACCAAACAATTGATGGATTAGACTATTGTGAAACTTTTCATTTTGTGAAATAGGTACAAAATCTGCATTGAGCGTCACGTGCCACTCTTCTCTTTCCTACCATTGCTTTTCATTTCGTGAAAATTGATGGTTGATGGGTACTTCTAGTCATACGGTGGGCTTACCATTTAGCAGTCCTTATCATGGATGATGCCTTCCACCACTATCCTCAACCTACTTAAAACACACTAGGGACAAGTTTCATAATCATTTTAAATATGCTAATGTAAGCATAATCCCTCTTGTCCGTTGTCCCGAGCTCAAGACCGGAGATGATACTCCCGATTTAAACTGTACAAATCTCGAGGATCGTCTAATGATCTAGGCCTGGGATGATGATGATACTAAAGTATCATAGAAAAGTAGAAGGAAAGAAAAGCATTTTTGTATTGCAATTTTAAAAAAAAAAAATTTATTTAAAAAATAATTATTTGAAATTGTGTTTTTCTTAAAAGGCTGTTTGGATCATCATTAATACAAAATATCTTTATCTTCTCTGGGTGGGTCCCACACCATGATTGATGAGAGTGATGGATGAGGAGGGGTAGGAGTAGGGTTTCTTTGTTTATTATGGTTATTGAGCTGGCAAAATGAAAAAAAGTCCTTTTTGACTTGAAAAACGACTTTCAAGTCATTTTTATAAGGGTCCGTCTAAGGACCCCCATTTTGGCGGACCAACATAGAAGATGAATCAATGGCTGATTTTTGGTGAGGATGATCTCTATGGTGAGGAGATCATCCTCACAAAAATTCAAATCATTCTGATATTCATAGACTGGTTTAGAAGCTGAAGAATTATGGACCGGTGAATGCTGCTTACCGTGTAACCTGAAAACCACATTTGATGGCTGATTTTTGTTGGTGCGATCTATATGGTGAGGAGATCATCCCCACCAAAAATCAGCCAATGATTCATCATCTATGTGGGTCTGCCAAAATGGGTGTAAAAAATGGGGGTCCCCCCGAGCCCGAGCCAGTAAAAAAGGCTTTCGGCATAAAAAGTCTTTTTATGAAATAAACACTACTTAAAAAATGGTCATCCAAATAATCTGTTATTTTGAAAAAGTTTTGTGAATAAAAAAATAAGACTTTCAAGTCCAAAAAAACAAGGGATCCAAACAGGTCAAATATCAAAAAAACGTTTAACTATTTTATACAGATCTTATTAAATCAAGTTTTATGTTCTCAATATGAGAAAAATACCTTCTTACAAACTAAAGAGAGTGTTTGGGGTTGAAGGCAAAAAGATTTGATTTTAAGGAATTGGTGTTCGCGGTCTCCCATGGGCGTGCTGAGATGTGCAAGTTGTCTCACGCTTGAGAAAACCTGCTACGATTTTGGTTTTTCTTTTTCCACTTAACCAAACACCCCTCTATTTTCATTTAACAATCTTTTTTTAGAAATACCTCGTCGTATGGCCGTACCATCCATTTGGCATTGCCTGAACGAGTAGAATTTTGTTGACGGACCACAATATGAGCCACGTGGCACTCTTATAGAACACTGATCATATGGATGTTTGGCCCATTCCTATGTGGACCTACATACCAGAAATCAGCCTGATTAGAGATATCAAACCTTTGGATCTTTGTACCCAAATAATGCTCAAAGTACACGGTTAAGAAGCAACCGACTCCAATCCAACGCTTGGAAATTACTAATCAGGCCAATTTTTGGTTGGTAGATCCATCTAGGTTGGGCAAAACATCTATACGGTCAGAAATCTCTAAACATATGCCACCGTAGCTCATATTGTGGCCCGTCAACAGAGTTCTATTCGAAATCGGCCCATAAGCAAATTCAAATTATCCCAACCTCCCTTAGGTTTTTCATTCGGGTCGGGATCTGGGGACAACCATATGGCGGACCCAAATAGAAGATGAATCAATGGCTGATTTTTGGTGTGGATGATCTCTATGATGAGGAGATCATGCTCACAAAAATTCAAATCATTCCGATATTGGTAGACTGGTTTAGAAGTTGAAGAATTTTGGACCGTTTATTTTTCCGTGAACATAGGAAACCACATTTGATGGGGTTAGAACTTTCAGAATGGGCTGATTTTTTGCTGGGGGGATCTATATCGTGAGGAGATCACCCTCACCAAAAATCAGCCATTGATTCATCTTCTACGTGGGTCTGCCAAAATGGTTGTCAAAAATGGTTGTCCCCCAATCCTGACCCTTTTCATTATCCGCCGTATCGTAAGCCGGCTTTGAGCACTGTTACGTTTCCTTGTTTATGATTGATATAAAAACGACCTCTCCATTCTTTTTTATTTTTATTTTCAGCTCCTTCAAATCACACTTTATTTCGCTCTTCTGACCTCCCAAACCCTCACCACTTCCTACTCTCTCTCTCGTTCGCTCGCTCTCTCTCTCCCTCTCTCTCTCGTTGCAATTCCTCTGTCTCTCACCATTAAGCCTTCGAAGCCCTCGTATCTCCGAAACCCTAAAATCTCCATTTTCGATCTTTCCCCCTCTATATATCTGGTTTCTCTTTGAGCCATGCGAAACCCCCTTCAACGTCTCTAATACCGTCAGATTTGTTTTTTTTTTTTTTCATATCTCCATTTCTCTTTTTGGTTTCCTGGAACCCAACCTCCAGTTCTTCTCTTGCGATCTTCTATCTCGGATTTTCAGGGATCCTGTTCGACGATGGCTGAAAGCAAGTTTGATCTACCAGAGGATCTCCTCTCCTTGAAAGCGGGTGATGAGCCTTGGTCCGCTAAAGGTACTTATGGCATTCGATTGCTTTTGTTTGGCATTTTTTTTTTTTACCTCAATTTATTGATTTCTTAAATTTTTTTTGGGTGCCGTGGAGTTACTATTGAGTCCTTGTTACACGATCTGCAGTAGTTGAAATCCGTGATTATTTTGGTGGACGAGAAATTGATTATATTCTTCTCTGTTTTTCGGCTCTGTGGTCTTTAATGGTTGATCGCCGGATAGGGTTTTAGTGTGGATATTAGGTCTCTAAGTTTTTGGTTTGATTTGTTTTGATGATCAAATATCAGCTTCAAATTTTAGGTTCGATGATCACATATGATATCCAGCTCTCGTATACAATTTTTTTTTTCTCTAAAGTTGATTCTTCAGATCAGGAGCTGTGCTGTTTCTGTGTATTCCGAGTACAGAGATTCGGTATTCAAATGCTCAAATTCAGATCAGAAGCTCTGCTGTTTCTGCACGTTTAATTTCCTGTCTTTTCTTTCTGCTCTCTGTCATCCATTTCATATTATTGTTGGTTTAGATATCTTGGTAAATATACTTTACTTAATAGTCTTGCAGACGTTCTTATATGTGTGATTTATTTGTGGGTGCCGTAGAATTGTGTAGACTTTGATTTGCTTTTGAAGTTTTTCTTATCTAATCCAGTGAGAGGAGAAGAATACTCTTTTTGCTACTTAATTGAACTTTTTCTTTTCAGTTGGTGACATTCTTTTTGTACTGACCCGACAAAATTGGTCTTTGTTGTTTAGAAGTTTCCTCTCTTGTAATTTCTTCCGTGCTGTATAAAATATGCTGTATTTTGCATGCTCTGTTGCCATTTCCACTGGTTTAATGTAAAGATTTTAGACGTCATTGATAAAATACGACTCCAAAAAGTTATAGGGTTTTAGGCCTCTGCATCTTTTGGATTTCTTGTCCCTTGGGTACTTGTAAATGAGCTTGAGCAATTGCAATTTAGAATTTTCTCTGGTATTACTTATTCTGGGATGGTTTGAAGTACTTCTATTCTGTTTTTGGTTTTCAATAATAATCTCTTACCCATGTTTCTTTGTCTGTTTGATGGCTGTCTGCTTAAATTGTTATAAGTGGTGGTGGGTTCTTGTTTTATCTACTAGCGATTCCTCAGCTGGATAATTGTTCTCTTATCTTCTATTAACCGAACTTGTTAAATAGAACTTCAAGTGGGTGATTCACCTATGTTTGTTTGTTTGTTTTTATGCCATGTCAGAGGAACCTACAGGAGGAAATGATGAGGAAAAGGTGTTTATGGGGTTTCTTGATGAGTCGAAAGGTAGTTTTTGTTTCATTTATTTTTATAATCTCGAATTTTGTTTGAAATTATGAAAGTTGTCTCCTTAGTTTAGTGTTATCAGTCATTATTGCGACCACCTTTAGGGTGTGAGTAGATTACTGGTTAATCTGGTTATTTATTTGGAAATAATGCAGATCAAGTAACATCAGAGAACAGCATACCATTGTCTCCACAATGGCTTTATGTTAAACCAAGTGAAACAAGGACAGCACTTTCCGGTGCATCAGGGGTATTCATCTCTGAACCTTATGTGTTCTTTTATAGCTTTTATCTTTAACTTGGGAGTGTAGGAACTGTTGTGTTTCAGGCATACTTTAATTGTAGCAATTGTTCATTAGTTATATTTCACTTCAGAGGTGTTTTCTTGTAGATGTGACTTTATTTTGTTATTTTGAAGACATTCCTAGTCTTTTATTAATATAATGGTGTTACTTTCGTTTTTGTGTTTCTTATTTGGTATTTTTATACTAAATTCAATATCCATTATTAACTAATTTTAAGTACATTTAGCTGCTTTGAATTGCCTAGGCTCAAATTATATATGGTTGGCCATGAAACTATATTTAAGAAAGTTGGAAAGTTAAAGAGTTCCATGCATGTTCTTACTGAAACATGGTAGCGGCATTTTTTGAGAATTATGTTTTACCTTTATCTCCACTTTGCAGTGCTTATGTACAATGTTCAATTGCTGACATAAGCATGATGTGTTTGCTGATTCTTTGTTAAGCGAGGTTATGAAAATACTTATGCAGCATTCTCTTTTTTTGGGAAACGTCTCCTCTTATCTCTTTCTTTCCCCTCTCTCCATCACAAAATTTTCTTACAACGAAACATATGAAACAAGGATATTCTCATCAAGCCATGCTGAAATTCAACTACTGTCAAATATGTCAATCATGATTCTCAATACGCTGTTGTAAGTCTTCTCCCAATTGTGTCAGGGAGGAGGGAGGCATAGTTTTGATTGCTTTTGACTTTTATTATTATTTATTTTCCCATTTTTCTACCCGCTATCTTCCAATTGCCTATCAAGATTCAAGTCTATAACCCTATTAGTAGGGAGCGATAGCTCCTGAGGAACAACTGTGCATACTGAACATGAATATGCACATAAACTTGTTATTACTATCACAGTGATTTTTTAGAAGAAACTGTAAAAGGTGACTGTAAAAAGTGACTATAATATCCAACAAAAGGATGTTTTAGTGCATCATAGTTTCAAACCACCATAAGTTTGCCGGACTACTATCAAACACATTGAAGGTTAACTATTTCGAACCTAAACAATGGTTTATCCTCAGGTACGAAGGAAGGAAGGATTAATTTGTGTTATCTTTATTTGAGCAGCCTAAATCTTCTACTTACCATTATTTCATATTTGTGAATTACTCAAATTTAGGGCCTACAACATTTAGTAGTTATGCAAGTTATTAAAAGCTTGTTTAATTTTTAATGAGTGTACATGGTACAGAAACAAATTGTTAACTTTGAGATTATTATCATCATTAATAATTCTTTCATGAGCCATAAGTTCCCAATAAAAGAATCTTCCCTTTTTTATGTAAGTTGTGGCATTTATTATGATCAAATTATAACTCAGTGATGTAATTCCTTTTGGGAAATGAGTTTCGTTGTCAAAATTAGCTTAAATGCTTGGTTCGAATAAAACGGAATTCATGTGAAACTTTTTCCTTATTATACGACTTGTTAATATACAGATTTTTTTTACTGTTCTAACTCATGTTCATTAAACATGGGTTTTAAGATAGATATTGTGATATTGTAACCCCCTACTTTTTTCTCCCTAAATATTGTTCGTTTTGGTTACCTCTGATATTTATGCCCTTACAAGTACCCAACTATATTTCATCTATTATTCTCCGTCATATGGTTAGACACAATGAACTTGGCCACATATATATATATATATTTGATAAGTGAACTTGGGCACATATGATGGTCCTGGCTTTAGAAGCTTGTCGGTGTAATCTTGAGATGAACTTAAATTATTTTGTTACTAAAGGGATACCATCTAATGAATGTACTAGGAACTTTATAAATTGGAAGATAATGAAAGAATGCCTGGCTGTTCTTAAAATTGTTTTATAAGCTAATATTGCTCGTAAGACCCCAATGTTTGCCAATTTGTTCAAATTAATTGTATCATTTTTTCTCTAACTTGTGACAGGACTTGCGTGCACCAAATTCTTTGCCTCATGGTTCCATAGATCCCATTCAGAAAGAGGGTTGGCGTCTAGATGGATCTCAGGACAAGAAAGACTGGAGGAGGGCCACACCTGAGATTGAAAGTAGTCGCCGCTGGCGTGAAGAGGAGAGAGAAACTGGCCTACTAGGTAGAAGAGACCGCAGAAAAGAAGATCGCCGTGCTGACAATGGTACAAGTAGGGAAACTGCTGAGGGTAGGGCTTTGCCTTCCTCTGATAGGTGGCATGATGTTAGTAATCGTAATTCTGGGCATGAAACACGGCGGGACAGCAAATGGTCGTCACGGTGGGGTCCTGAAGACAGAGAGAAGGACTCCCGAACTGAGAAGAGGACGGATGTAGAGAAGGAAGAAACTCACAATGAAAAACAGTCTTTTGTTGGTAGCAATCGTGCAGCTTCCGAGCGTGAGACTGATTCTCGTGATAAATGGAGGCCACGCCATCGGCAGGAAGTTCAAGCAGGCGGGGCATCAGTGTACCGTGCTGCGCCTGGATTTGGACTTGACAGAGGTCGGGTAGAGGGTTTGAATGTGGGATTTGCTCCAGGCCGAGGGAGGTCAAGCATGGTTGGAAGCCCATCTCTTAGCAGGCCGTCCTCTGCTGGTCCTATTGGCTCTGCACCTGTAAGTAAGAATGAATTGCAGGGAGAATCTGGCCTCTCTGCTGAAACATTTTTATACCCAAGGGGGAAACTTCTTGACGTTTACCGGAGGCAAAAGCTTATTCCATCTTTTGATACCATACCTGATGGGCTGGAGGAAGTACCCCCGATAACACAATTAGGCTCTATTGAACCTTTGGCATTTGTTGCACCTGATGCAGAAGAGGAGGTATTCTTTACATATGAGTTCTCTTGTAATGCAATTACTTTTATTGTTTCTATTTTAATCTTTTTTTTTAGCAACAAGAAAGAAGTAGGTTGATGATGTAATGAGAATGCACATTGTCTTGTAATTTAACTGATTTTTGCAAACCATTAACTGTTAAATTAATATTTACTTTGTAGAGGTGTTGTCTATCAGCTACCATATCCAACATGGATGTTTTTTTTCCTTCTAAAAATGAAGTGTCCATGTTGCATCTTCCTGTGGGTATTTGTTTCTCAGTCTAATTACTGATAGTAGCAGAGTGAGTGGAAAGTTTGATATTATATCAAAGAGTTTATACCCTGTTGCATTGATATGGGTACTAGTGTTAGAATTCGACAGTGTTGGACTTGATGAACCTTGAAATTGGATTCGTGGATTAGACAATATAATGTAAAAAGTGTAAACCAAAGTAATAGTTTTTGTATAATGGTAAGGACAATAATGGATATGAACTTATCAAAAAACTATAAAAAAAAAATAATGGATATGTAATTGGTCTCTTATGTTTCGTATCATTACTTAGGGACAAAAGAATACATGTATGAAATGTTATTATAGCCATAGAAAGAATTTCTATTGGAAAAGCTAAAAATCATATTCTATGTGAAATGCTCATTAATATATTTCATGTAAGGAATAAATAGGGAAAAGAAATGCGGAAGTGTTGCACTAGAATTCATGTGGCCACAATGTGACATGTGCCTGACGCAGATACTTGACTCATTTAGAAGACCCCCTTTCAATTATTTAATAAGGTCAAGTAGAGTCTTGAAACGAATTGAGTTAAGCTGGAGTTAAGATTCGTCTCCCCGAATGAACGCGACTCATTTTGATATGCGCATGTTGGAATTGATGAGTGATCAGAGCGACTGATGGGGCTCCAAGTGGGCCCTCGTGGCCACCCACGACCTTGGATTTTTAAAGAATCCCGCTCTTGTGTCGTAGGAATTTTAGCTCGGTAGTCTACCGGGTGGGGATCATGGCAGAGAAATGCCCTTCCCTGCCATCTCTGCCGGTCTAGTGCGAAATGAAAGGGTTCATTCAAAATTCTTTTTCGAGTAGATATACGAATCACTTTGAATACAAGAAGCCGAGTAGGTGGTTTGGTCCGAGTAGAGAGAAAAAAGTATTGAACTGAAAATCGTTCATATATAGGTTTTAGTGGAACTAATTAGACTTCCCTAGATTCAATGAAAAGGGCGACCTATTTTCTGCCACAGAAGGCCAATGTTTCTTGTACAGAATTTATTTATAGATCCTTATAACAGTAATAATGTAAAATGATAGTATATTTTCCTACTGTAATGTAGAGTATGTTTTTTCCTTAATATTATATATAACAAGTACAAAATTTTGGCTACATATAGAATGGAACGACGGAATGTGATTCTGTGTAACTAGCCTCAAATATCTGGGATAAGGCTTTGTTGATTGATTGATACTAACTTTATGCTACCATATAACATAAAGCAACATCATGTAAGACTAATTTTCCTATGTTCTAGTTGTGCAGCCTAACTTAGGGTTTTCTTTTGCTCCTTCTCTTCAGTACTGCAAACTATTTGATGTAGTCTTTCAAAAACAGCAAATCTTATATTTGTTTTTCTGGAAGAATAAGTACTGTACAAGACTACAGTATTGTCCAGCAATGTATTAACACTCGGTTGAGATTCGGGTCTTACCTATTTAAATTGTTAGAATATTTGACTGATAAAAAAAATTAGAATAATTGCACTATTTCCTCTTTTTTTCTTTTTTCTTTTGTATCGTAATCTTTTGATCAGTGTTTGAACACTTCCTATACATATCAACTCCATTTCACTTGACTGTCTTGTACATACCTTTTTTGGTAGTTTTGTGTGTGATTGGAAATTCAGACCAGCATCAGGGTTTTTTCCTTTTGTTCGAAAAGTTCTTTTTTTTCCCATATATATATATATATATATATATATATATATATTGCATGAAAGTTTAGGAAGCCAACTTTTTTGCTTGTCCTTGTCTTGTGGGGAAATGTCTGTATTTGAGTACCGTGATTCTTTGTAATTGACTTGATTCTGCCGTTCTTTTTGGTTGGATCATGTTTTCGTTGTGTCTTGCTCATGTAATCATTGTGTCTCACAGGCTGTTCTTAAAGATATATGGAAGGGGAAAATCAACAGCAGTGGAGTGTTATATAATTCATATAGAGACAAGACGACGAGGACCAGTGAAAATGTGACAGGTAATGAAGGTTGTATTCACCTTTAAGTTCTGTCAAATTGGTCATAAATAGTCTGAAGCTGCAGAGAATGTTCTTTGTTCAGGTGTTGGAGACGTGACATTGACTCAGAGCAAAGATATACTCCCTTCTAGTAACACGGAAGAAACTGATGAATCTTTTGCAAAAGCTGCAAGGGACGATGCTTGTCAAGGAAATGGTGCGAGTCCTTTAGATGGCTATGCTTCACAGAGTTTGTTAGATGGTAAGTGAAAGTTTCTGTTCAGCCTTTGACCGCGCTTGATGATTTTATTGAGTTGAAAATATTGGCTACTGCCATTTGTTCTATTTCTGAAAGAAGTTCATACCTTTTTTCAGCAAGAGATACTTATCTTACGGAAGGTGAAAATAGTGGTACTGCCACAATTGGCGGGATGGACCAATCTGAATGTTTGACTGCTGCCGTTTCAATGGGTGACGTTATCAAGAATTTCAAAGAGCTTGGTTGTAGCCTCCAGGATGCCAAGCTCATAGTTGGTGGAAAGAAGCAGTCAGGAGATCCAGCTTTTCTTAAGCATGCTAAGTTTGAAGACATTGAGTTACCTGCTTCTTTTGATATTAGTTCCAAGCTACCTGACGATTCAAGTTCTCTATTTGATTTGCCATCGCTCCAGGAGGTTCTGAGTAGTGACGAGCAGTATTTGAAGAGCAATGGAGAAGCAAATATGTTAGAAAGGGGTACCCCACCTGAGGAGTTAAGTTTGTACTACAGGGATCCACAAGGGGAGATTCAGGGACCGTTCCTGGGTGTTGACATCATTTCATGGTTTGATCAAGGCTTTTTTGGGACTGACTTACCGGTCAGTCTGTCAGATGCTCCAGAAGGAACACCTTTTCAAGAACTTGGGGAAGTCATGCCACTTCTGAAACTCCAAGCTCGGTGCGCCTCTGGTACCAGTACCGTTTCTAACCTTGAAACGTCTGATGCTTCAGTATGCAGCTTAAAGGCTGGTACACATACTCCTGCTTCTGATTTTAATGGTTCAGCTGTCATAAATGACCAGCGCTGGGCATCACCTGAATTTGATGGTCATTCAGTTCAGCATGTTCAGTCTATAATATCTAAACACGAAGATCCGATGGAAACCCCTTATTCTGAGGGTCAAAGCTTTCACGATTTTGTTGGACAAGACAAAGGTTAGTTCTGTGGTTAAATATTTCCCATATGACAACACCAAGACACATCAACACGGGTACCTGTACTGACATGTCTTGACAGACACCCTAATACGAACAGCTGTCACCGTTCAATTTATTTTATTTTATTTTTTAAGTTGACTCCTAAAAGAAAGCTGGTGTTTTCCATTCTCCATATACTATATTAAGTTGTTCTAATGGTTCTTCATTCTCTTCCCTTTTCCGCAGAAGTCATGTTTCCTGGAAGTAGCAGTGGGCATACTATTGGGAAACCTTCTGGTAACCTTCATGATACATTGACAAATCCTGCCAGCCACCATTTTCCTGCAAATGAGTTGGCAGAAACCACCGTGCCAAATCATAAGGACAATAAATTGCATCCTTTTGGCCTGTTGTGGTCTGAGCTTGAAGGCAGTCATCTGAGGCGTGTCCAGTCATCAAACATGTCTTCTGGCATTGGTGATCAGGGCCACCTTATGAATCCCACAGTTGGAAGAGATCACCCTTTTGCTAGTCATAAGCAGAACTCATTTGGTGCGATGGCTGATTCCCCTCTAGTTGGGGAGGCATGGTCTGATAGTTGCAGAAGAAGTACACTTCATAACCCCAATTTACTCCAAGATGCCATGGATGCTCGCCACTTGTCACGTATGGAACAAGAAAGCAACCACTTTGATCTAGCAGAGCAGTTGATGTCGCAACAGTTGCAAAAGCAACAATTTCAGCAGCAAAATCTATTGTCTCAGCATCCTGCTTTGCATTTGAATGGGTCTGTTCTAGAGCAATTACCAAGTTCTGCTCTATCCCAGAGCCGGAATTCTGTTCACCATCAACAGCTGATCAATCAACAAATGTCGGATTCGGAACATCTGTTGAAACTTCAGCTTCAACATCAGCGACAGTTTCAGCTCCAACAGCATCAGTTGCAGCAGCAGCAGCGGCAGCAGCTTCATCATCATCAAATGCAATTGCAACAGCAGCAGCAGCAGCAACAGCAATCTCAAGTTCAACAGTTTCTTCTTGAACAGTTGCTACATCAGCAAGTGCATGATCCTGGCTTTGGGCAGTCACAGGTCGACCATCTCAGAGCCAATAACATGCTTGATCAGGTTTTATTGAGGCAGCATGTTCTACATGAACTGCAACAACATTCCCATCCCCCTCCAAGGCACCCTGATCCATCCCTAGAGCAGCTCATCCAAACAAAATTTGGACAGAGTATACAACAAGAGCACCACAATGATCTGCTGGAGTTCCTATCGCGCACAAAGCATGGTCAGATGCTTCCTTTGGAACAGCAGCTTCTTCTTCAGCAAGAGCAGCTGCAGGCAAGGCAGCTCTCTATGGCATCTAGGTTACAGTCGGAGATGGAAGAAGAGAGGCGTATTGGTGGGGTATGGTCAGTTAATGAAACTAGTCATAATGTCAGGACGGCTCCTGGCCCTCATCAGGCTCATTCTGCAGGAGTCAGTCCGTTAGATTTTTATCAGCGACAGCAGAGGACTTCCTCCTATGAGGAGCAAAACCATCTTGAGCAGAATCTTGCATTACAGGAGCGACTGCAGCGAGGGCTTTATGAGCCAAGTCGGCTTCCATTTGAGAGGCCAATGTCTTTGCCAGGTGGTGGTTCTGGTGTGAACCTGGATGTTGTAAATGCTCTTGCTCATGCTCAAGGTCTAGACATGCGGGAACGGCACCTTCAGATGCATGCAGCTGGTCAAGTGGGTCCATTCTCTTCTGGTATTCATTCACACCACCCACAAGTTCCTAACCAGTTTCATCCTTTGCATCCAGACACAATAGAGAGCCACTGGTCTGAGAGCAATGTGCAGCTAGGAAATAGCTGGATAGAATCCCGAATTCAACAGTTGCATCTGGAAGCTGAGCGGCAGAAACGGGAGTCAGAAGTTAAGCTGTCATCCGAGGACCTGAGCTCATGGGTACCAACTGGAGGAAATGAAGAGAACTCAAAGCGAGTTTTAATGGACCTGCTCCATCATAAACTTGGCGTTCACCCTGTCCAGTCATTAGAAATGACTGACAGTGTTCCCACTTCATCCTATGAAAGAAGGGATCCCTCTTGGCTCTTTTCTGGGTCAAGTTCATCAGATCATTCTTTCAATCTCCTCTCAGATCAACAAGCAGGTCTAAGCAGTTCTTTTGCAGAAGGTCCTTATGGCTCTAATTCAGGAAATCCACTGCAGGATCGATTGGTAAATGTGGGCCTGGATGAGCAGTCAATCAGTTTGGAAAGCAGTGAAAAATTGTTACTTAGATCTCATTCTGGGGCGTTGCTTGAAGAAGAGCAGTTTTTTTCAGTCATGAATGAGACTGCTCAGTCCATTTATGGGGATTCTGTCATGATTGGTAATTCATCTGTAGACAGAGAGTCGTCAGAGGGCAAGGAGGGGAAGAAGGGAAAGAAGCGGGGGTCTAAAACCAAGGTTGCAACTAACAGAACAGTCTTAGAGGCTCAAGAAAGCATGGCAGAGCAAGCAAGGTCTGCTTCAATAGATCCCGGGGAGCTGCTGGCGACTGCCCCCATCAAGCATACTTCACTTGGCATTGCTGGTAAGTTTTTAAGCATTCTCATTCACCTAGGCTTACATGTATTTATTGATTTTTCATTTGAATGATTAGTGGCTCGATGGAATGGTTCAGGCGACAACATGGGCTTCTGTAACTATGAGATAGGATTGGATAATACATTTGTCGAAGATATGTCCAAGGACAGGTAAGGATTCTTTCTGCAGTATTTCATTGCCCCATCGACACTGATAATGACTTGCTTAAACATGTGGACATTGTATTGGTCAAGGAGTTGAATCTTTCAATTGAGGATCTTTTGCCTTTTAGAAGTAGTTACAATGTAGTGTTTTGGATCTTTTAATATTTCTGACTTGGTCTGGAATAGTGGAATCTGAAAGGATGATTAAATAATCAGATTGTATGCTTATGGTTTTGTTTCCGTTTGGGCAAGTTTGTTAGCATGCCTAGGCCACTGAACGTGGCACTCCATCTTGGAGCCTCGTGCCTAGGGGGGTATCCATTGCCTAGGGGAAAATGTCATGTATGTATAGTATATAAATTGACAATAGTTAAATATACTTCGGTCTATATACATGTGACCATAAGAGAAGGATTGTGATAAATTGGTATGCAAGGACGAAGTTACACAAGTGTAGGAAAATAGTAAGGCGACACATCATTGGGAAGATTTTTAAATGGACTGCTTTAAAACCTCAATCATTTAGTAGTGAGACAAGAATAGGAAATAGTAAGGCTACATGTCGAGAAGATTTGTTAAATGAACTACAAAAATTCAATTATTTAGAAGTACAAGAACATGATCCTAAATTGATGATTTGCATTGGGATTATTCCTTCTACAATTGGAAACTTTCTGCTTCCATGTGTAAAGAAATGCAAAAGGGAATTATTTTTTTGATTGGTACGGAACGGAATTATTTTTACCCTGGTCAATCATCATAAGAGAAGAAGGATTCATGTTAAGAGACGTCTCCATAATCCTGATCATGGGAAAAATTGAGGTTATAAAACCTTAGCAACAGAATTTATTTATTTATCAATTTGCATTCTGGGGTCTGCTTAGGCCCACCAAAGATGTCTAGGTGGCAAGGTACCTAAGCAACCACCAGGAGGTGGTCAAATATGTCTAATTTGTCCTGGACAACTTTCATTACGCACATGCTGAGTACTCCTATGAGCCTAGTTGGATTCTTGTGATATGCAGGGTGTGACATTTAATTTAGTGCTCTACTGAGCCTGCAGAGTGGCTGAGTTCAACTACTTTTGTTATTCTTTCCATGATAAGATAACATAATACGTGCTCTTACTTTAGTAATGGGTTAGCGTAAAGGATTTCTAGTCATGATAGCAAATGCTTATCTCCGTGCACTGACCCATGATATAACGGATGCTTGAAATTCTGTAGCAGTCAATCGATTCTGAGGGTATATTTGGCTTATATTTTTTCTTAAACTATTGGTGTTGTATGATTCTTCTAAAACAATGATGGTCTCCCTAATATCCTCTTCATAGGCAGCAATTTTGGGTGACGTGGCTTAGGATTGTAATAAGCAGGTCATTTATTTTGAGCTTGAGTTATCCGAGTTTGTGACATATGGTTTTGGTGAAATTTACTGCAATGAACTTGTGGATTAAGTGCTGGAATATTATTTAGACATTCCACGTTGTTTATATCCATTTTTTGGCCTTTTGTCAGGGCATCCTCTATCCTACCCAAAGGGCTCGATAACTCTTTCCTGAAACGTCCGCCTGTCTCACGGGTTTCATCGTCCCACGAAACCTTGTCTGACCTGGCCTCTGCCTCAACTGTCAAGGGGAAGAATCCAATGAGCATCGCATCTGATGGTATACACCTAAATTACATATCCATTTTGTGTTCCTTCTGCTACATTGAAAAGTGAAAACAGCCCTTGGATTTAAGGGGAGCCTAAATGTTGCTATATAATTGTTCACTTTTAAAGCTGTCCTTTGTTGAACGAGGGAGCTTCTCATTGATTAGTTATCCTCCATTCTATTTTCATGATTTATCTGTGCTTTTAATATATCTTTGGAAAAATGTGAAACGTTTTAGAGGGGAGACGAGATGCTGGTGGGAATCCTGCAGCAGCCCAGGCTTATGAAACTTCGGCAGCTGGCAAGAAAGACATGCGTTTCCGGCGGACCTCATCTTGCAGTGATGCAGATGTGTTAGAGACTTCGTTTATAGACATGCTGAAGAGCACCACCAAGAAACCTGGGATGCTGGAGGGTGATGCCATCACCGGAGCTTCGGAGTCATCAGACACTGCACAAGGGAACCGAAGTGGCAAAAAGAAAGGGAAGAAAGGTAGGCAAATAGATCCTACTCTCCTCGGTTTCAAGGTTTCTAGCAACCGCATCATGATGGGCGAGATCCAACGCCTGGAAGATTAACCTTCTTTCATCTGTACCTACTGTGTAATTTACATCCCGTCAAAACTGTACAGGTTTTACATCTCTCGTGTATTCTTTGATTGTTTTCATTTTTCTCCTTCCTGGTGGTAGCGGGCTGACACCTGATTCAATTTTGGAAATGAAGGGAGCCCCCCTCAGAGTGAGAGATAGTGTAGGTTCCATAATGCTTTTGTATAAACAAGAATTTTGTTGTGAAGTCTAATGATGGAAGAAAATCATCATCTTAAACCAATGTTTCACTTGCAGCTGCATTTTATAGAGAATGCACAGGTCTATTTGCACACAGCATTGGTGTTCCTTATATAGAGAATGCACAGATTTCTTAGCAGACAGCATTGGTGTTCCTTATTTTGTCTACAGATCCCAAGCTGCCAAATCCACTCTCAAAGTTAAAAACCACCTTGTGTAGCATGACGATCATCAGAGGTTGCCGAGTTTCCACCATGTCAGTGATAAAGGGTCTTATTCTTGCCGGGTTGGAAGGTGAGAGCCGGAAGCACAAACTTACAAAATCAAATTCCCTCTACTCTTGTCTCTCAGTCCTCTATAGGTGCGAGAAGATCAAAAACACCAACAAATGTGATATCTGGCTTTGCTCTGCTCATTCTGCATTTGCTCGGACCTCTCACGTGCTTCATCTCCACAACCATATAACAAGTACCCCATTAATTTTTTTTTGCAAGGCACAAGTCCCCCGTTATTTGAATTCCTTGTATAGAAACTTCTGATGAGACAGCTTTTCAAAAACTTGGGAAGCTTTGTGGATGTACCCACATTTCACGTTAGTGCAGTTGCAAGAGTAGGATTCAAGAAAACTCAGTTCAATTGATATAGGGGGCGTTTGGCAACACAAAAATAAGCAACTTATTGACTTTTATAAGCCCAAAAAAAAAAGTTATTGACTTTTATTGACTTATTGACCCACAAGTCCCACCTCCCCATCTTGAAAGCTCCAAGATTGTAGGCATGACCCACAAGTCACACCTATCAAAAAGTGCAAGCCCTTTATTATACCTCTTTTACTTCACATAACCTGTGATCATCAGTCCCAATATTTTTCTCTGGCATTCCATGGAAGATGGATTGGGCAATTTCAAGATCACCATAGCCCTCTCCGATCCACCATAGCATTTTAACATGCGCATATTGAGACGCTGTGAATAACAACAATGAAATGGTTGTTGATGCTACGAAAGAAACTAATCCTACTCAAAACATTATTTTTATTATAAAAATCATGCATGATCACCAATATATATATAAACACAAATGCACCTATTATTGAACATTTTTGGGACTCTCCTGAATGGAATGCTTCGGTGTCTATAAATGCCTCCAAAGTGATATGGAGAGACAGAGAGTAAAGAGTTCCATCTATCTTACTGGCAAATAACATTTTAGTAGACCCCAATGGTGAATAGCATGCTGTCATTTACGGTTGACGATGTTGATGAGCTTGTTAAGAAGCAATCCATGAACCTTGAAAAAGTTGCATCACAGTTCTCCCCATTATCCACTCCAAATCAGAAGATGGTAAGGGAACTTGAACAGCAATACGAGACACTGCTTCTTTTGCCTCTTTATATCCACATTCGGGAACAACATATGGGAAATCACTGCAATGAAATTATTCACCCATTAAATGAGAAAACATTATGATTTTTTTCCCAATGGATATCAAACCCATTTTTCCTCATTAAAATAAGGGGAAAAGTGCCAACTAACCTGCCCCACATGACACGGGAAGCACCATAGGTAGAGACAACTTGGGAAAGAAGTTGGCATGTATCCTCATATGGAAATGGTTTTCTTGACACTCGGAACAAGGCACTGAACTTCACATAAACCTGCCCCAAATAAAAAACCATCCAACAGTTTTCAAACATTTAATAGACAGCTTGGATAACTAAGAACAAGTTGCTAGTGATGAGTATAGAGCATATTGATCCTGTATATATAAGCTTTTGGATGTTAGCACTTGCCTGTGGTAGCAGACCTTTATGAGAAGCTTATGGGTATGGAATTTACAGTAAAAGGCCTATAATGGAAGTCCTGGTATGGGTATAGGTCGTTTGATAAAATAGAAAAGGCCACACACACTTTTTGGTCCATATTGGAGCCCTACGAGATTGAACTATAGATAGATCTGCAGCAGTAGTGATAATCATAAAAGCAAGATCCAAAGCATTATTACCTGTGGGAATCTGGACAACTTTAGAAGCCTAGAGAAGGCCTCATTTTCCTCATCGTTTCTGTCAAAATAAGATGCATTAGAATAGCTAAAGTCTTTCCGTCACAAATAAAGATTCAAGAACATCTGGTTAACAAAGTTACAACATAGCAAGGGAACTCACAAGGGTGGTTTGCAGAAAGCCAAATGATCGAGTAGTACAACTGTTGAAGGAAAATCTGAGCACAGCTCCTCGATTTCTGAAATATGCAGATTGAGACCCTGCAATCATCCTCTTCGGAATGATCATCATTTACGCCTTATCTCAAATATTTGGGGTCGTTGACATGAATTTTATTTCACTATTCAGTTCTATTTAAAGTCATATTTCATCCTCTTCTGAATAAATAATCACTACAATGCTATGCCTAATAAAAGTTATGGTATTGGTATCTGTTGAGCTACCTCTGATGATAAGGGACTGTGGGAGTAAAGTGAGAAAAGAAGTAGATATATCCAACTAAACAAAATGTTTTGTTATAGACATAATTTCAACATATTTCCACGAAATATACCGAAATATTCCCATTATACAAATATTTAAAAATATATTAATTAATTAATAATTATGAGTAATGAATAGAAATTATTGAGTTAAATAAGACATGTAACAGGTAAACTCGCTAAAAAGTTAGAATACATGAACTCCAATGGCTAAATTACATTTATGAGTGGTGGGGGGAGGTAGTAGTTGATGGGAGACTGGGTGTGGTGTTCAGGAAGAAGCTATGCGAGCTTAAACAAAAGATTGAACTTTGGAGCCAGTCAGAGTTCGGGATTGTGGAGAGAAATAAGGATTGTCTGCTAGAGGAAATTCTTGTCTTAGACAAAGAGGAGGAGGATGGTGTTATTAGTTTGGAAAATAGAGGTAAAAGGAATAGACTTAGAGAGGAGCTTCAGTCGATCCTTAGGTTGGAAAAAATCAGTTCGAAGCAAAAATCTAGAGTCAAATGGCTAATAGAAATTCTTATCTATACGTCCTCCTTTTCGGTTCTAGTTAATGGTTCCCCTGCAGGTTTTTTTACGAGCTCTAGAGGGTTGAGGTAGGGTGATTTGTTATCCCCTTTGTTGTTTGTGTTAGTGCTTGAGGTTTTGGGTTAGATGATGAGGAGAGCGGTTGAGTTAGGGTGCCTCGAAGGTTTTAGAGTAGGGGAGAATGGCCGATTGTCTCTCATCTCCAGTTTGCTGACTATACCATCCTCTTCCTTCAGGGTGGTGTAGTTGAGATGATCTTCCTTGGAGGCCTGTTTTGTTGTTTTGAGGCTGTGTATAGCCTTCATATGAACCTGGCGAAATCGAAAGTTTTTGGGGTTGGTAGTGCTGAGGGGGTGGGGGATGTTGCTTCCATTTTACAGTGTCGGATTGGGTCCTTACCTACCATGTATCTTGGGTTGCCTCTTGGGGCTAGCTATAGAAGTCCATTTGGGATCATGTTCTAGAGCACTTGGAGAAACGTCTGGCTAGTTGGAAAGCTAAATTCTTGTCCAAAGGGGGTAGGTTTGTGCTTATTAAGAGTACCCTATCAAGTTTACCACGTTATTACATCTCTCTTTGCGATGCCCATGAGTGTAGAAAGGCGAATTGTTAGAATTATGCAGAACTTATTATGGAGTCGGTTAGGGGACGGTCGTAAGTTGTTCCTTGTTGGTTGGAGGGTAGTCACAAATCCTAGAGAGAAAGGTGGGTTGGGGATTAGGAAGATCCGCAACATGTTTGAAACGCTGAGAAGGAAGTGGCTTTGGAGGTTTGGCTCAGAGAGAGACAGCCTATGGCGTAATGTGATTGTAGGTAGGTATGATGAGAGCGTAACGCATTGGGTCAGTAGGCTGCCTAGAGGCTCTTATGGGCGTGGGGTTTGGAGAGGGATCATAAAAGGACTTCAGAGGTATGAGGGTTCATCTACAAAGTGGGGAAAGGCAATAGAGTGCTTTTTTGGAACGATATTTGGTGCTCTGAGGCTAGGCTAGAGTCTGAGTTTCGTGACCTTTAAGCTATTTCTAGCAAGAAATTGGGCTTTGTTTGCGAGATACAAGTTGTAGGTGATGTCTTCCGACTTGGGATTTCGATTTCCGTCGGAACCTTTCTGATGAGGAAAAGTCACAAGTGGCGAATCTCCTAATGAGAGTGGGGGATTCACCCCTTTTTAGCCAGGTGGAAGATGTTAGATGGTGGAAGCATGATAGCAAAGGCAAATTTTTTGTTCACTCTCTTTATGAGGCATTAGAAGTTAGTGAGCAGAGGACTTCCGTGTGGCCAGAGTGTGGAGCAACAGAGCTCGCTCCAAAGTTCGCTTCTTGGCTTAGTGTGTGGTCTGCAACAGAGTCCAAACTATGAATCTTTTATGGAGGCGAGGCATCTGAGTGATATATCACTACCCCATGTGCTCGGAGAGTGGGGAATCCAATGATCACCTTTTCCTGCATTGTAGAGTGGCATGGGCGATCCGGTCAGAGTTTTGTAGAAAGTTTGGCCTTAACTGGGTTGCTCCTTTATCTATCAAAGATTTGTTCTTAGTCTGGCATTGTAAGGCGCTTGGCGGTCTTGGAAAAAAATTGTGGGTGCTTACTCCATTGGCTACCTTGTGGAGTATTTGGAAAGAGAACAATTGGTCGATTTGTATGAAGAAGGGAGAGGTGTCAGATTTGAGGAGATGGTGTTCAATTGGTCGTCCTAGATTGGTAGGGATTGAGTTTTTTGTGGGATCTTGGGAGGGTGTGCTGTTTGTAGAGGTCTTGGGTTTTGGTGTGCCTTCTTGTGCGTCTTTTATTTTGTGCTTTTGCTTCTTCTTCCTTGTCTTGGCAGGCCTTCTCAGCCTCCATGTGGCTATGACCTCCTTAGGTTGTAAAGCAACTATTTTTTTTGCTTTTATATACTTAAAATTACATGATTATGAACATATAAATGTGTAAGTTTTTCAATTCTCAAACTCTGAGTCTTAGATACATGCATCAACAGGTACCCATCACTACTGATCTTGCATTTCTTCATACAAATGGTTGTTTATTAGAGTATGATGAGTTATTAATGTGTTTGACGCTTATATTATCATGTACCTAAATTTTCATGCACATATCTCCCATGTGTATCCATGATTTCCATAATGTTTCCATAATTTCTAATAAAGTTGCAGTATTTCGATAGTGATTGAAATATTTCGATTTCTTCTCTAACTGAATTATACACTGAAATCAAAATTTAAAACCTTTCTTTTTAGATAGATAAGCTGGGACAGACCTGCTAGCAAGTAATAACTAAATAACATAAAGTATCACTGATTTTTTTTTTTTTTTGATAAGTATCACTGATGAATCAAAAGAAAAAGAATTGCTATCGACAAGGAAATGATTAAAGAGAAATACCTTCATACACATGAATCCCACTGGCACTCCAAGTTGTCCTGCTTTAGAGAACATTGCCTTCCCAATTTCATTTGTCATCTATATAGACGAAACAAGAAAAATACTTGTGTAAGCATGGAAGAATAAGGAAAAGGCTATCCTCCATCCCTATGCCACGCACCTTCCACACATGAGATGGTTCTGGATCCACAATTTGATGGATCCACCAAGGTGATCTTCCAGGTCAAGACTTGTTTGATTGGATGATCATGCATCTAATGGACAGAATTCTTTTACCAGGACATTTGAAATATTCTACTGACCATCCCAACGACTTCTAGTTAAGGACCATCTGATAGGGCAGATTTTTGGCCAAGGAGATCTCCCAGGTGGGATCCATCGAATGGTTAGTCATGCATGAGTGCCATGGCATATGCAGGGAGTGCAGCTTGTTCCTGTCTTAAACCTCAGACATCACAAATAAAAATTCAGTTAGATGCTACAAACTGCACTTAGACAATATTTGGTTCAAGCAAATCCCTACAACATTCTGAATAGTTATTTTGACCAATCAATCGAGAGAAGGAAATAAGGACCCTGGACACTTTTATCAAAGTTTCTGTTAAGAAGAATGAGTACCCGTTGACCAGAAGGCCACAAATATGGATTGAAGCGAACAGCACGATAACCATCCTAGAGTAAAAGAAGATTTGATGTGTCAGAACGAGTTTACTGAGACGAAAATTCTTGTGATCTGATACACCAAGTTCTCTCAATAACCTTCAAAACAAGATCTTCAAGCTGATTAATCCCGCTTCCATCTTCTGCAGGATTTGCAAGGCAACAACCGACAAATTTGGATGGGTACCTCTTCAAGACACTATTAAACCATAGAAGTTTGAGTGAGGCAATCCTCTAATAGTAGATGCTGAAAATGAAAAGAATATTTTATTTTGAAAAATAGAAATGAAAAGAATTTGGAAGTTCATCAATAAAAGAAACGTTATTATCACAAGTTGCAACATATGTTCAAGAGAAAATAGATAATGCTCCCAATGCCCCATATTGTAGATGTGATTCATTGACTCATCCGTGATTGGTCCTAAAGATTCAATCTGTAGGCCACCTCTTGGATGGAACCACCTAATGTATGAACTTTTTCCCCCGACCTTGAACATATACTTTTAGCCTTCCAAGTTTTAGCTACAAGTTGTGAACATCTCAAGTAAAGTGTGATTCTTGGGCCATCACATTCAAGAGGTGGTCTGCCAATTGAATGCTCCAGATTAGAGCTGCTGCCATTTGCATAGTACAGGCCTCCTAGTGAGCGTTGTACATTTTCTCTACATTCAATCCAAGTTTTGTCGAGGGCTTGTTTCCTTATAGTAGTTTCTTACAAGGAAGAAAAATAAATTAAGACAACAGTATTTTTTGACGTACAGGCAAAAATAGTAATATAATTCAACTGACCTCGTCACTAAAGAATGGTCAAACTTATGATTAATGGGCTGCACAATCAAAGCACCATCTACTCCCGCTTCTCCCATACACTTCAGAAACAAAGAAAAGAAAGAAAACGAATAACAAATTAACAATAATAAAAACGACACCACATTGGCTTTGCATTTAAAGTAATTATTGCATAATTCTAGCATAGAAAAATAAAATATTACAGCACTATTTCCCCTAAAATCCATCTCCTTTGGTTTAATAAAAGATACTGCTATACATACTCTTATCTTTAACACTATATGCCTAGGGCGAATTGAATTTACGATGTTGTTGCATATACCTTTTATTTATTTACAAGAACACCACAATATTTCTGACTATACGCACACTCATGCACACAGTTACAATTAGTATACCCAGATGTGGCACTGATAATGCAGTAATGCTCCACCTTAATACACTTAACGTACTACAAGTATGAGTTGAATTATAGAATTAGGGTTTGGATTAGGGTTTCACAGTATAGGAGAAAGAGAGAAGGAAAAGAGAGAAAGGGGAAGAGAGGATGTCATTGTGTATTTTCACAATGACTCCATAAATCTTATTTATGTAAGTCCTAAATACAAAAGACAAATATACCCCTCAAGGGGGTATTTACAGAACTACCCCCGATACATATAAAATACGTATTTCTACGTATATGATAACAGTATGCTACACAGTCACCTACAACATCCAAAGCAAAATTGGAAGACTAAGGTTGTCGTGGTTAATCTTTGATAGATTAACATATATAGGTGGTTAATGGAAGCTCGTTCCAGATCATAAGCAGCTAGATCAAGCCCGGTTTGGCCCATGATGGGCCTAAACAACTTAAGCACAGCCAGTCCAGCCCATTAACATCCTTAAACGTATACTTACAAGTTACTACTTTTAATCACAACCAATAGTGCATTAACGATAACGTATAATTGTCACATTGTCGTTCTTTTGGACCCACTTGCTACGTTGGTAAAGTCTGTTGGGGTGTGCCTGTATAAGAGGTGAGCATGGAGAGACGGAGAGAGGCTATGGCCTAGATAAGTGGTGCAAGAAGGCAGGACGAAAGGCAGTTTGGAGTAATCGTAAGGGAGTTTACAAAGAGTAGGTGGTTTCCATCTCACCAAGGGCAGCTCTGAGTACATCGTAAGGTGTTTTCCTCAACAAGCTGCTTGTTTTCATCTCACCACGAGTGGTTTTGACTGATAGCAGGTGGTTTACATCCCACCAAGAGCAGTTTTGTAGATCACCTCAAGGTTTTAAATGACCCGTTATAATGGTCCCATAATGCTACCGTTATGACCGTTAATAAAGGGGTCACCTCAGTCATGTTTGAGTAAAAAAATATCAGAAAATTAATATTTTAATATCATTTTATTTAGTTTTTTAAATAAATAACTGCCATTATAACAGAGATCCTGTTATAATGGATGTAAGTGTTATACCGGGAAACAACGTAAAAGGGTAGGGGCGTTACCGTTATAACGGCCATTTTTAAAACCATGGATAACTTTGCTAGCTGACTAAAAAAGCTCCCATCTCCAACCATGGCAATCAGTACAACCAAACCACCTATGGAGCAGCCTCCAGCCAAACCCATGCCTAAACTCTTTTGGATTTCTACAAAGGAGAGTGGGTTCTAAAGGACTAAGCAAGTGCAGGCTCCAGTTCTAAAGATGAAGGTGCCAACCTGTCAGCTCAAGAGCCCTAGCTGTTCACAGACCAAAGCTGCGTTTGGGTAAGCTTAAAAGCTTATCTTAAGTGCTTACCCAATAACAGCACTTTGAGTTAACTTCTTGTGGCTGTTTGGAAACCATACAAGAAAAGTGGTTTTTTCTTAAGTGTCCTTCTATGGTGTTTGATAAAAAAGTGCTTTTTTGGTGGCCAAAAGCCAAAAAAAATTTAAGCGAAGGGTACTTTTGGAATTACAGAAAAAGTTCTAGGATAAACTTGTAAAGAATTTTTTCTAAGAACGACTTCCTACAAAAGAAATTAGCAGAAGCCGCTCAGAAACGGATTCTGCTTATGGCGATTTGGGAGCTTATTGGGTTTTAAAAAGTTTCAATAGGGGGCATATGATGTGGCATATATTTGGTCACAGAAGCATACTACTCTAGTTTACACGTCACCTTTTGGTCCCCTTATTCCTAAACATCTAACTCTCGCCCGACTTAGCTTCAATTCAACTATCTCTTGGCCTAACTTTTGTGTTTCTCATAGCAGATATTTCTCATTCCTCTCATCCTTGTCACCTTGTATGACTAGCTCTGGTCTGGGCTTCCCTCCAAATCTCCCTAAAAGGTTTTTAGAGAAACAATTTGCTCCCTACGTCTGACTAGGATGATGTTTATCTCCTTCCCAGTTCTGCTGTCAGGTTAAGCCATTATTCTCCAATAGGGACCTTCTTGCCTCTTATAAAAAGTGTTTCAACTTGTCTCGGTGCTTTGGAAAGAAAGACACCTTGGATCGGGCATCCCAATTTGGGGAATGGCCCCAGCGCAGCACTTGCACGGTGAGTCCACTTGAGTCCTGGGTCTGTCTGGCGTCCCAATCACGCTGACCTATCCACGTAGAGTTGGACTGCGAGGGTAGGCACTTTGAACTGTGCGGTGGATTTTCAGTCTCAGGAAAGGGAGTAAGGGATGGCTCTAGTCAGAACATCAGGTAATCATCAATGTACAGATTGGGAGGCTAGGATACTCTCCAAGAAGCTACAGCTATTGCTCTTTGGCTACTCAGAGAAGTACATTCACATTAGGCGGAAATGTGGGAGTTCAAGGCAGTGTTCGCTCTGTTATAGTGTCCACTCTCCATATGTTTAGTTTATGTGTAATTTTGTTGGCCTGTCAGTGTTGCTGATAAACTTTTGTTCAGTGATTCTATGTGGGGTTCTTTGGGATGGGGTGTTAACGGATCTATCATTTTGTGCTTCTTCCTTCATATACAATATAATATAGTCTTAATTACCAAAAATCAAACAAAATTCAATGTTAGCCATTTTTTTTTTTTTTTTGCATTCGAGCTTACTATAGTAAACCCTAATTCCAGTAACAAAAGAAAACTAGCAATTCAAGAAGTAGATAAAATACATAGTTCAAACTGAGCTCAAAGTCTCAAACAATATTGATAACATCCGTACCTTGAGCAAGAAATCGACAGTTCCAGGTAAGGTTGGTTCTTGGCCAGGAAAATAAGGGTATTTGTCTACAGCCTGAAACAAAAAAAATCGAAATGGTGAAAAATGGGGGAATTTGAGGTCTGGAACTGCTATTTTTGGGTTCCTCTTACATCTTCGGGAGATGCCCAAACATGCAAGTGTGAATCGATGATTTTGGGAGGAGAAGAAGAGGTTTTCTCAGGTTCGGCCGTCGCCATTTTTGTTGCAGAGCTTGGAAATTGAAGTTTCCTCGAGAACGAGATCGAAGGTTTTAAAGAAGAAGAAAAGAAAGGAGTGCTCGAAACTGAAATCAGAGGTTTCAGTCTCACTGCCATGACTCATGAGAGAGATTTTGATCATTTTTTGTCTTTTTTTAATGGGATTTAATATTGCAGAAGAGGGCATTATTGTCAGGGAAAATTTTACAACACGCGTCACGCTATGCTGTATGTGCCACGTTTCAGACTATTGAAGTTATCAGCCCGATTGGGTTATCAATCCAAAGTTCCCAACGGCTAGATCACCAATAAGGCAAATATTTGGCCTGTAGGTCCACCACGTGGGTGATCAAACGTTTTCCAGAAAAACGATTTGTATGTCCACACTTTCTAACATTCGAATCTTTTTCTATAAAATGATTTGTTGATCGTCATAAATGAAGTTCCTCACGGACCACGATCTGAGCCCCGTGGCACACTCTTTAGAGACCACATATACCTAGTGGGCCTACAAACCAAAAATCAGCTTGATTAGCGATTTCTAACGTTTCATGGGTTGATTTTAGCCTAGAGATTCGAGTATTATTTGTAGTAATAAATCCAAAGGTTAGAAATCACCAATCAGAGACTCTTGGTCGGTAAGGTCCACCTGGGCATCATCCATATGGTCGGTTGGCTCTAAGAGTGTGCACCGTAGCTCGTACTGTGGTCTGTCAGGAACTTTGATGACAAATGTTTAGGATTTAGTAATGTCTCCCGTGAGCTTTAGCAATTTTTATTACTCACCACTCACCACTCACCAGAGGGTCAACTGACTGCATGGATGTTTTAGCCCATCATATGGTTAGTGGGCTGGGGGCCTTAGGCGACAGCCTTAATGGCCTTAAGGTAGAGATGGCCCTACACATGGTTCATGTGGTCCGTCATCATCTACGTTGATGGATGTCCGTGGTCAAAGATCTACTCTGAGGTCAGAAAGAATTTTCTGAATCTCCCGTCACTTTCGTGAAGCCATTACACGGTAGGTCCTAAATCGTCCGTTGTCATCAACATTGATGACCGATCATGTGTGAGCCACGCGGCACATTCTTGGAGATCACTGACGGTATGGATGTTTGGCCTATCCCAAGGTCTTAACTAGGCTGATTTTTGGTCCGTAGACGTAGGGATGGGACAAACATCCATACGGTTAGTGGGAGGAAAGATTCACTGCCCCTAAAGTCTCCCTACACAAAATGTCTGACACGTACCCCCAGTCTCTTAACCCAACACGCCTTAAGCCTTGGTTAGTTGTTACTAAGAGTACTTGTCAGACATTTTGGGCTGGGATTTGAAGTCTCCCCCCCCCACCCCGGGGCCAGCGAATTTTTCCCCTGTCAGTGGCCTCTAAGAGTGCACCACGTGTCTCATATGTGGTCCGTCATCAAAGATTTACTACCATCACCTTGCTGGTCGAAGGGCCCTTTTGTGCGCTCCCAATTGCATGCCGACCTTCGCTCGAGAATTATCAGCCCTAAATATGGTCAATGGACATCCAAAACTATGTTGAGATTAACTTTGACCACCCTCCATCCCCTCTCGTCCAACTATCCTTACGCTCTCAACCTGGTTTGAGTTTTGTCTTCCATTCTCTTCTCTTCTTCGTTTTCTTTCTCTCTTGATATCATCAGTGTACCGCGAGTGACACTGGTGGCGTTGCAAGGCTCTCCGACCATGGGAAACAGAACATTGGAACCCACCGAAGAATTATGCATTTCAGTTCACAACATCAACTCAAGGGGTATCTTTCTTGGAGATAACGCTCTGAATTACACGACCCCTCTTCTTATGTTGCAGATCTCGATAGCTTCCGTAACAACTGTAGTCACCTCTCTCCTTCTCAAGCCCCTCAGGCAAACCTTAATGGTGTCACACATCTTAGTAAGCTCATCCATCCCCCCCCCCCCTAAATGTTCCAAACTGCATCACTCTATCCCGTTCTGGATTGGTCGATCCGGATTGGGATCGGAGCCTACAAATCCGATCAAAAAATGGATCGTCTCACTCTGAGATCACTGTTTCCCAAAGAAGTCTCACTTATTCTCGGGTGAGATGCGCTGGTCCCGTTCTGGATCAGACCGATCCGGGGATTTCGTACCAAGCTCTAATGTGTCACCATTTGATGGACTCCACATAAGAGATCAATCTTCTATCAAAACAACCCCCAGCCTGATGGAGGATGACCAAAATCATCTGACCTTGCACAACCCTTGAAATTTGAAAGTAATTAGTAATACCCCCTTATACTTTCAAACTAATGGATGTGGGGCCCACATGCAAATGCCTTAAGAGCCGATTTTTTGTGTGGATGATTTCCTCGCAATGGAGATCATCTTCACTAAAAATTAGTAATTTTTAAAACTTCTAACCATATCAATTATGGACCTAAATTTAACGGTAAAAATGGATGGGCCACAAAATTTCAACTTGTAATCCACTTTTCATAAGGTTACAAATTTTTAGTGACAGTACTTTCAGCGAAAACGAATTGGCGATAAAAATATTCACTAAAACTTTTAGCAGTAACTTTTAGACATTTGGCTGTGAAAATTTTCGCAGCTAAACATCCAATTGCTTGTAATATGAGAAGAATCTCATCACACAAAATTAGTCCTTAACTCATCTGCATGTGGGCCCCACATCCACTAGTCATTATAATAGTAAGAATAGCATGAGTCAACATATCAAGAGTACTCGACCTGGTTCGGTCATGTACTCGTGCAAGAGTTCAGACATGACTCACCTAGTTAACTCGTTATTTCTAACTTAATTCAAGCCTATAGTCTATACAGCTACGAGACAGTTGGACTGAGTAGGCAAATCGACTCACCAACATGTGGGTTTAAGTAGGAATGCTCAATAGATCAGGTTTCCCAACTTTTGTGTTAACAAGGTTTATTATATTGTTCTAATTTTTGTATTTTCTGATGTAATTAATCATTAATATTCATTGTTTCTGATCTACCAGGCTGGTATCATACTAGGTCCCTCAGTCTTTGGGAGTATCCACAGTTTTGCAACAACTATATTCCCCTTGAAAAACTTCGTTGTGCTTGATACAGTTTCAGATTTTGGTACCATTTTCTACTTTTTCCTAATTGGAGTGCAGATGGATCCATTGTTGGTAGCGAAATCAGGAAGAAAACCAATGGCTATAGGCATTATGATCGTCTTGGTTCCCTTATTACTATCTATAGCATGCTCTATCCTCGTAACGGAGCTTATCAGTCTGGACAAACATATAGCTCGTTCTCTTTCCATTGTAGGCGCAGCTGAATCTTTGATTTCATTCCCAGTAATTGCTTATTACCTCACTGAGCTCAAGATCTTAAACTCGCAGTTTGGCCGTTTAGCCTTGTCGTCGTCCATGGTTAGTGGCGTAGTCAGTTGGTGCTTTGTGACTATGGCTGCGTTCACCCAAAAATCCCCAGGCAAACTTCTCTCAACTATAGGAACACTTTTTAGTGCTGTCGCTTTGTTGGTGGTCATCGTATTCGTCCTCCGGCCAGTGGTGTTATGGATGATCAAACGGAGTCCTGGTGGAGAAACAATCAAGGAGCATTACTTCTGTGCAATCTTTGCAGCAGTCTTGGCGCTGGCATTTCTTAGTGCGCTCACTGGCCAACCTATCCTCTTTGGGCCCTTTTTCCTCGGCGTAGTGATACCGCCCGGGCCGCCTTTAGGATCAGCCCTTGTGGAGAGGCTTGAGTTTTTCAATTCATGGATCATCATGCCACTGTACTTCGTCAAACATGGTTTGGTAATGAATGTCTTCAGCATACGCTTAAGGGATTTTATTATGGTAGAACTGATTATCCTCATTAGTTGCGTGGGGAAATTTATGGGAGCCTTGGTACCTTGTCTTTACTATAAGGTGCCATTAAAGGATGTTCTCTCGCTTGGCCTCACCATGAACGTCCAAGGCGTTGTCGAGATTAACCTGTTTCATATGTTGAAGGATATTCAGGTATTACAAATACAAACCATTTCATTTCTATTTACTCGCATTGCGATTAAGACTGATACTCCAATTCCTGAAATATATATAGTTAGCAAATCTCCGTTTAAAACTTGACATTTTGAGAAAAGAAACCTTATCTTTTGAAAAAACTTTTCAAATCAGTGTTCTGAAAACATCTCCGAAAAACATGAAATATTCAATAATCCGAAATAACCCCGCGGGTAATTTTAAATTTTCAAAAAATCTCTTGAATAAACTTTATTCTTGTTTTAAAAATATAAGAATATTTTTTTATTTATAATATATGTCATCAATTTTTATGTTTAAAAAAATATATTTAGAAGAGATTAACAGATTCCTACGCATTCGGGAAACTTGATAAACGAGAAATATTTTTTGAAAATTATTAATATTGCTTATATATTTCTTAAATTTAAGGGAAATGTCATACAGTTTTGGTTCTATTATACTTACATTACCACGCAATCTATATACATTATGGGTAGTGGCGGAGCCAGGAAGAGGCCAAGGGGATAATCGCCCCCTCAACTTTTTCAAAACCCTTTAATTTCTTTTTTATTATTTCCAAAAGTACTCTTAAATTTTAGTTTAGTAGCCCCCCTCAGATTTTAATCCTTTAAAATCCTAGCACACCCACCAAAATTTACAAGGATTGTGCACCCCCTTTGGACAAAATCTTGGCTCTGCCGTTGATTATAGGCATGTGCACATATATGTATACTTTTTTTCGAGTCGGTAGTTTGGACTAATTCGAGGTTCTCATCCTTTTGACTGTTTTTTTGACTCATTTTTTTCAAACCCAAATTGTTTTAAACTCGCATTTTTAATGGACAAATTTTTATAGCATTTGCAAACTAGATTTGCATACTATGTTCCTGAATGCTCTAATTTCTTAAAGAGCCATGTATTTCCATTCTTCTCTATCAAGAATCACTCATTCTGATTTTCTAATGATGTGCAGTTAATAGGCGACGAGTCATTTATGATCATGTGTACATCCATGGTTTTGGTAACAGGGGCTGTGACACCCCTAGTAAGAGCCCTCTGCAATCCTTCAAGGATATATGTACTCAACAGCAGAAGAACCATTCAACATTCCAAACCCAATACTGAACTCCGAGTACTTGTATGCATCCATGACCAAGAGAACGTCCCTGCCATCATCCACCTTCTGAAAGCCTCCTATGCCACCATAGAAAACCCCATCACTGTCTACGTAGTACATCTCATGAAGCTTGTCGGCCGTGTAAACCCCATTCTAATCTCCCACAAACCAGGCATAGGACCTATTTCTAATCCCAACCTCTCCCAACGGATCATCAATGTTTTCACACGCTATGAACAAATGCAAAACAGCAGAGGATCAACGATCTCGGTTCAACCCTTCACCACGGTATCGCCTTATGTGACCATGCACAACGATGTGTGCACGTTGGCACTCAACAAGGAGGCTTCCCTCATCGTCATCCCCTACCACAAACAATCATCGGGGTCTTACATAACTGGTTTTAGGACTGTGAACTGCAACATCCTCCACAATGCCCCTTGCTCGGTTGGGATACTTGTTGAGCGTGTGCTCCTAGGTGCTTTTCGGAACATTTTCACAACCTGGGTGGCATATCATGTGGCTGTTCTCTTCTTGGGTGGCGCCGATGATCGGGAAGTACTCACTTTTGCGACACGGATGTCGAAAAATCCAAACATCCGCCTGACAGTATTCCGGTTCAGTGCGAGGGGTGACACAACTAGTGACTTATGGGAAAGGAAGCTAGATGAGGATGTAGTAAGTGAATTTAAGATCAGTATAGTGGGAAATGATCGGATTGTGTACATAGAGGAGGTGGTGATGGATGGGTCAGGGATCATCAATGTGATCCGATCCATGGAGAATAATTACCAACTTATAATGGTGGGAAGACGCCATGTCAAAGAGTCACCACTCATTTTGGGACTTACAGAATGGAAGGAATGTACGGAATTAGGGGTAATCGGAGACATGTTTGCCTCATCGGATTTTGGGGGAGAGGCAACAGTCTTAGTGGTGCAACAACATGACAATGTGGTGCGACCACATGACGATGCAGCAGTAGCCTTACTTAACGATGAGGACAGACTATACTCAGTTTAGAGAGCAAAGCTTAAATGTGGATCATGTTCCATTGCAAATGACAGATATTTTTTTATTTTTTTTATTTTTATTTTTTTAATTTCTAGGGATGATCCATGGTCTTTGTATATAGATAGAAATGGATGATTGTCTCTGATCAGCAGAGGTATATATAACCCCGAGACGAAACTCGGCTTTCCGTATCTCTGTGTCATGCGTTCATGTACAGTACTCTAGCACAATCAGGCTCCACATAATATAACACACCATACATTCAAAACCATCAAGAGTGTCGATTGAACGGTTTTTGAATTTTTTGTATTCATTCGGGTAAAATTGATTTTTTTTTATTGGAGATAGCTTGTGCAATTAGGTGCTCCATGTATGTTATCTTGGGTAGCACTGCTTTAATGGGCCAGCACTAGGGCAGGAAGAGGTCAGCTCAAGCTTGATGGTAATCTACGGCCAAAGCCCAAGCAGGGCATATGCTATAGTACTCAGGCGCGCCCAGGCCCAATATATAACACTTAGGAGCTCAGAGTCTCAGACTTGGCCTGGTTCTTTGCAATGTCTTTGCTGAACTCAAGCCCAAACTGATCAGTTATAATTATTTAACATCTTTAAGCCAATCATCAGACATAAATATATCTTGCTAATAAAATTTGAACAAAGACAGAAAGCAGACCCATGGGTTCGCCTATTGGCACCTTATGCGTGACCTATAGTGTTTGGCATGGTAAGCCCAGCCCCAGAACTTTAAGAAAAGGGTCTTTAAAAGGTGGCCCAAGATACCCTATGGGCCTAAAGATACAATCTAAGTTAGGATGGGCTTCAAAGCTTGTTGGGCCAGTCTCGTCTATTAACAAAACATGCCCTCTTGGAGGACTATAAGTACCCTTAGCAGGTAGGGTGGTGGCACTAAATTGAGTGGTCCGGGTTGACCTATAGATTCGTCCCATGCATGTAAGGTGTAAAACTGTAACATCAAAGGATTCAAAAAATTTATTTTTCAGAGTAGCAGAATATTAAGTTTTAGACATTTCATATTTTTTGTTTTGATCTTGAAAATAAAACCCTAAAAACAAGATTCATTCCATCGAAAGTTGGAGATCCTCGTCAATTGCAATTAGCCTGCGAGCTAGCCGGAACAAACTCGAATGGAGTATCCCAGGCGTACTTGAACTTGATATTAGCCCATTGTTTCATGGGCTTCCCGCTGTTAATAACGCAATAGCCACCGTCAAGTTTCAAGACAGCCGGGTCAACATTCTCTACGGTCTTAAATCCGGCACATAGCAATCTTATATTTGTCTGGGTACATGAACACCAATTGCTCACCTCCACCTCGTACTCGGGTTTTCCTGAGACTTGTTTTAGTGTTATTTCCCGGGTAACCATAATGCTGCTCAAATCACAAGAACTGCACATCCTTGGAGAGAGAAAAAAAATTTAAAAATTTAAAAGAAAATGTCACCACTTATCAAACAAAAAATAAAATAAAAAATCTTAGCATAGTCACATGACACATGAAACATGCATCAAAGCTGATAAAAACTGCACAAAAAAAAAAAAAAAAAAAAAAAATCAAATAAAAAAAAAGTAAAAATATTAACCTTCTCCTAAGATGGTGAGTAAGAGGAAAGCATATAGAAGCTTATGAGGGGATGCCATTGCTAACTCTATATCCTTGTTTTTGAGTCTTTTGGGGGAAATATGGGATGTTTTTATAGAGGTGAAATGGGTTGTCTCCATCTGTAAATCACTTGTTTTAGTAGTTTTTATTTTTATTTTTCAAATGTATCACTACTAATCTTTTAGGTTAATTTAATTGGTTTGCTTGGATTTTTTTTTTTTTCCATTTTTGTTCCGAGATTTCATTCTAGATCTAACAAAGTACAGGGAGGAGGAGGATTTAGGTGAGGAATTATGAAATTTCCATCTTTAGTGTAGTGTGTATATGATGCAACATGCTGTACCATTCTCAATACACACTATGCATGGGCCCGTTACTCATTGTGAATTGCTCAATTAATTAGCCATTTTTAAAAAATAATAAATATTTACTCGAAACCCTGATGTCATCCGATCAATCGCGGCTTATATTAGTCGGTCAAAATATATAGCAAGTGATGTATTAAAAAAGTACGTTACTCTTGGTGCGTAATTTTAAACTAAAAAAGTATTAAACCCAAAGTCCACACTTACCGATATTTTGACGTTATTGTCTTTTTAACTATTATCTTTACATCATTTTTTTAACCAAAATCATTTTAACTCGCATTTTTAAGTGGTCGAAGTTTTGATTCTTCACGATTTGCTAGCTATGAATGTAAAAGGTCTGGCCCGCAAGAGGTTTCGGGCCTGAATTTGAATTGTATCAGATTGATCCTCGGACTTGGGCCTATTCAAAATTTAGCAAAAGCTAGGTCTAGGTGTGACCCATTTACACTCCAACAGTGTAAATCCAAAACAATGGAAGTCTGCCTTCTTCCTTTTGTGTTATTTCTCAATCAAAGATGCTTCCAGTGCGAGTTTGATAGGGTCAACGATTTTCACTGTTGCCTTCGTTGATCCGACTGTTGAATTCGGAGGTAAACGTCTAGTATCCTGTCAAGAACACCACAGAGTGCACGGAGCAAATCTGCCTTAGGACAGCGCGTCGAGCGCATGCCTTAGCCCATCTATTCTACAAACTGATAAGTTTTTATCTCATTCTTTATTTCAGATTGGATTGTCTGCTTTGCAGTTATATTGGATTGGAGAATTCTCAAGTAAGCCTCTGTTCTGAATTTCTCTTTATTAAGGTTATTCGTTTCATTTTTCAGAAAGACAGATTTTTAATATCTCTGCCAAAAAATTCAAACAAGAATCTAAATTTTTTTCAAAATAGACCACTAAACTTCCATAGTAACCTCTTAGAAAAGAGGCACACACTATCTCTTCCTTAGCAGGTGATTTTGTGAGTTGCCTTTGTGGCGGTGTCTCTATCGTCAACAGCAGCATTGGAAGCTACTTCGCTGAGGTGGCTGTACATCGATATCTTTGTGCTACCTCCAGATTCCGGTATGCATCTGCTGCACAACTTTCGTGTGCTGTAGCCTCTGCTTGTGCTGTGACCATGGTCACTGCAGCCTCAGCTGCATGGAGTCTCCTTCCCCAGGTCGTAACAACGAACAAAATCAATACTCCTTTACGAATAGATAAATAGTACGTTACTCAGATACACCAAGGATTAGGCGGTGACACGGCAGATTGAAGCCTTATATGGAGTTGGCAACACAAATCATGTTCCTCCAATTACCTATGAAAAACCTGTATCCAATCCGCCTTTGCCTTTGCATATTCTTCTTATAAGCTAACATCTACATTTGAGACTTGGACACTGGATCTGTAGAATTTCATTTTATGGGTGCTTGGCTAGCCATAAATGTCCCATTGCATAAATCAATACAAGTATCATTCTTGGAAAGTTTACCCTTTTCCTGCATTGTGCGAAGCAACTGTATGATCGGTTCTGGCTTCAAAGAAGAAGAAAGAGATGCTACAAGTTCGATCGATATTGCTCGCAAGATTGAAGGTGAACTATCTCCAACCCATTGTATGTGTTCAGTAGCCATCCCTATGTCTCCAGCATCCGCTAAACACTTCAACAGAACCACATGGGAGTCAGGGTCTTTTATATCATCGGGATCGAGACAACGGATTACCCTTGAAGCTGCAAGAAAATTACCTGTATGGAGCATACAATCCTGGACAAGTAAGAACCAATCTAGCAATCTTCACCAACAATAAACTAGATGAACTCTTCTAATTTGGCAGTATACAATCATGAACATACCTTCCTTGCACAGAGAAAAGACTAATGCAGTCATTATTGTTTGTGCAATAACGATGTCCCGTTCAACAGACTTCTTGAAGATCTCACAAGCAGCTTCAACCTTTGCTTCTTGACATAACCCTTCCAGTAGAAATGTGTAGGTAGTAGCATCAGGGGCTACCCCTTTCCCCAACATGTGGTGAAATAGACGAAGAGCCTCTTCAACTTCTCCTGTTTCTGAGAATTTCCGAATAAGAATTTTGTAAGTCTTCAAGTTTCCATGACATCCATTTGCAAACATCTCATCCCACAGCCTCTTTGCAGGTCGCAAAAGATCTTCTCTACAGCAAGCTTCCATTAGCGAATTATAAGAGGAGACTTCAGGACCAAACCCTTTCTTCCTCATCTCCTGAAGAACCCTGTAAGCTTCTTTGACTCTCCCTGCCTTGCACAAGAATGAAACCATCACATTGAAACTCTCCAAATCCGAAAAGTAATCCTTTGAAGACAGAACCCGAAAAACCTCCAACATTTCTTCGGTCTTGCCATACTTACAGAGATTTCTACTCAAATTGCTCAAGGTAAGAAGAGTTGGGAACCTCTCTTTCTCCATCATAGACTTGCAGAATGAAATTGCAGAATTAGGATCAACAGCCGAGACTGCTCCTATCAAAACATTGAGAAGGTCATCCTCAATAGGGAAATTCCCACCTATTATCACTTCGCCCAATTCTTTCGCCTCCTGAATCCGTCTTTCTGAAATCAAAGCAAATAAGAATTCCCTATAATCTTTTGCCCTCGGTGCCACCCCTAATTTTCTCTTCATCTTCAATACCTTTTCAGCATCCGTTGGTCGACCCGCCAATCGGAAAGCTTCGGCGACAATCCTATATGCCATAAAATCGGGTTTGCATTCTCTATTCCTAAGCTCACCCAGTACTTGGAAAGCCTCTGATACTCTGGACACTCGGCAAAGCCCGTCAACAATCAAAATTGCAATAACTGATCCATTGATCACTGAAGCACCTACTTTAATCTCATCTAACAAACCCAAAGTCTTGTCTAATTCTGCTATTCTACAAAACCTCCCAATAAAAACACCAAACCCAATAGTATTCAAAAGGATACCTCTAACAACCATTTCATCGAACACCCTTTTTGCAGAACTGACGTAACCATCGGCGGCAAGAGCCGCAAGAAGCGAGTTACAAATATCGGGTCCAATTTCGCAACCCAATTCGTTAATTTCGTTGAAAATCAGAAATGCATTCTCGGTTTTCTTGCCGAAGACCTGTGAAGCAATTACGGATTGATAGACCGACGAATCAAGAACGACTTTCTGGGTTTTGATCTGTTTAAGGAGCTTTTCAACCGAGTTGAATTGGCGGGAAATTGAAAGGGATTTGAGGAGTGATTGGTAGGTTAGGGAAGTGTGTGAGAACCCTGGTTGCTGAGAAGCCCAGTTGAAGAAGCCGAGAGCGAGTGAATGGTGGTCGAGGAGGAACGGGTCGATGACTCGAGCAACGAGTGACGGTTTTAGCGAGTCTCGACAGCCGAGTTGGTGGAGTGTCTGCTCGAGTGAAGGGTTCCAGGACCGAGTCGGTCTCAAAAGATTCGAAGCGGAGATGAGAGCTCTGCTTATTAGCTTTGCAGCGTCGTTTGAAGAAAGTTTCATGAGAGAGAGAGAGGGAGAGAGTTTTTGGATTTCGAATTACCGTTGAGGGGGACAGCGCACGAGAGAAAGAGGATGCTTTGTCTCGAGTAGAACTTCGCTGACCGGCCACAATATGAGCCACGTGGAACATTTTTAGAGGACAGTGACCGTAAGGATGTTTGGCCAATCCCTAAGATGACCTACGAACCAAAAACAAACCTGATTAGTGATTTCTAAGCGTTGGGTTGGAGTCAGTTTCATGGATTCATTTTAACCGTTGGAATTTGAGCATTATTGACCATTTTTTGGGGGTGCAAGGATCCAAAGGATTGAAATCATTAATCAGGTAGATGTTTGGTTTGTAGGTCCATCTAAGGATTGGCCAAACATCCATATGGTCAGAGTCCTCTAAGAATGTGCCATGTGACTCATATTGTGTGGGGTCAATGGCTATGCTGATCGTCATTAGTTAAAAGTGTGACTCCAAATTTTTAGTTTCATTTAAATTATTTATTAAAGTTATTCCCATGGGTTGCAGGGTGCCTCCGATTTTTTTTTTCTTTTATTTCAAAGAGGTATTTTTTTCTTTAAGAGCGTTTTCATACTTTTACATAGATATACAAAAACCCTAATTTCATTTTTGAGTTATATACACCTCGATTTTCACGAGACAATTATTTATTGTATTGTGAGTGGTTCTTGTTAAACAACCATTTACTCCAAAAGATCGACTTGTTGAGGAAAGATGAAACTACTATGTATACAAATGGGTTGTCGGGCCAACACAACACGTGTGTAGGAAAACACAATCCACTAATAGTAACACGCCCCCTCAGTGGGAATACACTCTGCTGGAGACTTGAACCCACCACCTCCCAGGCCTTAAGGCTTTGATACCATAAACAACCATTTACCCCAAAAGATTGACTTGTTGGGGAAAGGTGAAATAACTATGTATACAAATGGATCGTCGGGCCAACACAACACGTGCGGGGGAAAACATAATCCGCTATCAGTTCTTTTACCTCAGAACATAGTGGAATCCGTGTGAGTGAGGGAGCCACATAAATTTTTGTGTGTTTACATCTTTGTTGTTTATGTTCTTTATTTCCAACAATATTATTGTGATGTGCAACGCACACTCACTCTCCCATACAACAGTTAGTGCTTATCCTCCCTTTGTGGGAGGTAATGGGAACAATCCGACACAACGCAGGTTTCCTCCATTGAGCGGTTGGCCATGGAGTTGAAATCCCATGACAAAGATAATTGCCGGAAATTAAAAATAAAACCAATATTGCTATTCTTTACTTCTTTTTCTTTAATGAAGAAACAACTAAAACACCAATCTTTATGCGTTCTTGGAGAACTTCATTTCTTATATTCAATCAAGAGCATTTGATTTCAGACTTCGCTGCAGATAAGTCAGTCGGTGTTAACCATGCATAATGGAAACTGATGGGCTGTCCTTGAGAGATCGCTTTCCCGCTGCTGATCAGGCAATTTTCATCTCCCAATTTAAAGAAAGTCGGATCCACTGGTTCCACCGTGCTAAATCCTTTGCATCTCACAAGCAGGTTTGATTGAGGACACGCGCAGTTGTTGCTAATAACAACTTCGTACTCGGGCTGCCCTTCTACCACTTTTCCAGTTTTACTTTGACTGATCGATATGTCCGACAGCCTACACTGTTGCGCCATACCTGCAAATGGGTCATTAAATCAAATGGCGGTTCATATTTTTTATTTATTTTTACAGACGGTGGTGAAGCAGAGCAAAGTAAGAAAGCAAAGCAGCTATATGTACTAACCTCCTTCAAAGATGAAGAGAATGAGAAGAAAAGCAAAGAAGAGATTGAAAGTTATTGATGCCATGTTTCCTCTTTCTTGGATTTTGATTCCTTGAGGGATGAGGGTCTATTTATCCATGGAGAAGAATCGTTTTCTTTAAATGGGTACACCGTCACCTTTGGAAGTTTCTGTTTAAGGAAATGTGGAAGTGTTAATATGGTACTTAATTTTCTTGTTTTTTTCAGAAATTACTAGCTTTCGAGGCTGTGTTTCCTCGACGACTGGATAGAGTGACAGACTGTATATGAAATGCTGGGACCTTATGACCTGGCATGGGCTGCCCCAGTTATGGCTAATTTTGGTTGCCCCCGTCAATTTTTCTTATCACCCCCCTTTTTCTTATCTCCCCTCACCATTTTCTGACATTCTCTTAATGCCCCTCGAGTCCATCGAAATCTCTTATCACCCCCTCCAATATTAAAAAGGAAAATGAAGGTTTTGGTTTTTTTTTACCTCTTCACCTTAACCATCAAAGGGGATTTCATCTTCTTCTCTTTCCCCCTCTCCTCTTCTTCTTCTCAATGCTTTTTCCACACATAATTAATGGATGTTGGTTCTCTAAACATAAGAAAGAATTAGTTGGTCCATTCTAATTCGTTTTTATGCTATGTTCCATTATTAAATTTACACACTATTCTAGCTTTCCAAAACCATCCAAAAAAGAAAATAAAAAGGAATGACGAATCCCCCCATTTTTCTTAAGCATTAACGGACTTGAGGACAGGCTAGAAAGATGCAATGATAGGCTGGTTTTATTAATGTCCATCTACAATGGAAATGCAGGGTCTATCAATGGAAGCATTGGAGATTGAATCTAGCTTTTAACAACAATTGTTCGGCTTGCTAAGTCATCACAATACTCCACTATTCGGCCTTAGCCAACTGAACAATAATACGTTTTATTTATTTATTTTAGAAATAACTATTCGGACTTAACAAGCTGAACAATATCACTCCACTATGGGGGAAGATAAGAGAAAATACAGGGATATAGACGTCCTTTTATTTATAGTTTAAGTGGGGGCAACAAGAGAAATTGACGGGGCGACAGTTATTTTTGTGTTTTTGAGTGCAAAAATAGAAACATTAATTATGTGGGTTTATGCTTCCACCCTAAAATGGGTTTGTTTATATCCAGACCTGGACTTGGAATTGGACCGGACCTATTAACTACCCGTTTAACATATGAGTTGTGGGTTCATGGGAATCCCTGCCACATATCTGGGTCCATGCACCATCTCCAAGGTTTGACCCACCCCACGATGGATCTACACACCAAAACTCAGGCTGATTGGTGATTTCTAGCCATTGCAGTTGAGCATTTTTCATGGATGGATTTTTAGTTGTGGGATATTGGGATTTGAGAAAAATTTTGAAGTAGTGGATTTTTGAAACAGTTGGTTTCGTAATAGTCAAACCAACTGCCACGCGGCAAATATTCAATGGATAAGTAAGTAATTTTAACCGGGCCATAGTTTAGTATACTTCTCTCGTTTGTAGAATTCGGTATACTTCTCGGGACGGATAAAAGTTCATTCTCATTAAGAAGGTTAATTGATCTTGTCGGGATGAGTTGAATGTCAATCCCGTCAAGTAGGCCGTTTGCTCTTGTCGGGATGAGATAAATGTCACTCTCGTCAAGTAGGCCGTCTGTTCTTATAGGGATGTGTTGCATGTCATTCCCGTTAAGCGTATCACTTGACCTTGTCGGGATGAGATAATTGTCGCTCCTGTCAAGCGGGCCATTTTAACCTTGCCGAGATGCGATTGAATGTAATTCCTATCAAGCGTATCACTTGACCTTGTCGGGATGAGATAATTGTTACTCCCGTCAAGTGGGCCGTTTGACCTTGTTGGGAAATATTCGAGTGTCGTTCCTGCCAGATAAGGCTGTAAAACTTGTTGGGATGAATTAAATGACCTTCCCGTCAAGTAGACCGATCATTAATGTGTCGGGCAGTATTGAATGCTTCTCCGACAAATTAATGGTTGAAACTTCAATTCGTACCGTTACCGATCCCGCTCCGAAATATTCTCTTCTGATTACTTACTCTGACACGTGGAGTTTCTATTAATAGAAGGTGTGTGACAGGAGTTGACTTGTCATAATCTCTGACGATTTCTTCGGCGCATTTACTTATGCATGTTGGATGTCACCATGTGTCGACCTTTCATATCCCGCACGTGTCATGCCAGTGACACGTGTCATCATACTATTTGTCAGAAAATACAGTACCCACAGTAGCTATTGTATGTATACTATTTAATTTAAACTATTGTTTTGTCCCTCATTAAAATATAAAATTACTATTTATATAAGTTACATAGAGCAAGGTTTAAAGGAGGCCGTTTTAACGGTTAAACGGACTGGGGGCGTTACCGTTTAAACGGTCAGGGGCAAAAATGGAATTAAACGGATTTTAACGGTTTTAACGATTTTAACGGAAAAAAACAGAAAAAGTTGCGCTGAAATTCAAATTTTGAAATTTGAAAATTAAAAAAAAAAATGAATTTAACGGAAATTAAACGGTTTTAACAGCTATTTTTTTTCACAAAATTTTCAAAATTAAACGGCCGTTTAAACGATTTTAACGGCCGTTAAAACAAAAAAATGGCCATTTTTTTCAAAACTGATAAAATGGGTTTAAACGGAAACGGGCTTGAGGCGTTACCGTTTAAACGGCCGTTTTTAAAACCATGACATAGAGAACTTTTGAAAGGTGAAAATGGAAAATGTCTTATAGCATGGATGTTTATCCCACCCCTTGGTGGATATACACACCAAAAATCACCCCGATTGGTCATCTATAACCATTAGATTTTAGCACTTTCTATAGTACTTTTTAAGGCATTCTTATAGCCGTTGAATGCAAGGTACTAAAACAAATGGAGCAAAATCATCAAACAAGCTGATTTTTGGTGTGAATGTCTACTAAGGGGTGGGCTAAACATCCATGCAGTCAGTGGGCCCAGATGGCACTGGTTACTACCAAAAATGCCGCTTCCGCAATTAAAAAGATCTCAGGTATACCTTGTTACATGACGACCCTATTGGCCCCGCCAATTTTTTGCTGATCCCGAGTCCTGACCCATAGACTTAAGTCATTTAGCCCCTGACCAGAACGTTAAACGCCAGATCTCTCTCCACTCTAATCTCTAACGAGATGGAGAGTGTGGGAGACGCGAATTCAAGACCCTTTCCCGCCAACGAACCAGAGCTCGACCTCTACACCATCCCAAGCTATTCAAGTAAGTCTCCTCCTTCAAAACCCTAACCCTAATTTACTAGGGTTTGGATTTTTCTGTTTTTTAAAGATCAAAACCCTAACCTTAATCCTTTTTCAGGTTGGTTTTCGTGGGACGAGATCCACGAAACCGAGAAAATCTCTCTGAAGGAGTTCTTCGATGGAAGTTCGATCTCGAGATCACCGAAGATCTACAAGGAATACAGGGATTTCATCATCAATAAGTACAGGGAAGACCCTGCCAGAAGGCTTACCTTCACGGAGATTCGCAAATCGTTGATTGGTGATGTTAGTTTGATCCACAAGGTTTTTCTTTTCTTGGATAAATGGGGTTTGATTAATTTCGGTGCATCATCGTTGCCGGTAACGGAGGATGAGGAGAGGCAGAAGGTTAGATTGGAGGAAGGAGCACCGCATGGAATTCGGGTGGTTGCTGTTCCGAATTCCTTGAAAGTTGTTTCTTTGCCGCCAACTGTGAACGATGTTGGTGAATCGGTCGAGAATGGGTTCAGATTGCCGCCACTGGCTTCTTATTCGGATGTATTTGGTGACCTGATGCGACAGAAGGAATTGGTTTGTGGGAATTGTGGGGAAAATTGTGGCTCCGGGTGCTATGAATCTAATAAGGTATTATTCGTCCTATTCGAGTTTTATTTTTTAATCTTATTTATATTTCTCTAATTTAATGATTGTTTTTGAGACAATGGTGTTTAGCATTAAAGGAGTAACGTTTGTCTTATAAGTTCTTTTTTTGAAATACAAATTAATGGAGAAATAGGATTTGTATTGGTGACTTCAAATAGTTGGATTAAGACATTGACAATGATAACTGTTTTTGATTTAACAATCTTATAAATGTTTATAGTTTTTCACCAAATGTGTAAGTGAGATTTTAAGGATGTGAATTTGATGCAATATCATCAAATCAAAATTGAATATCGTGTGAACTTTGAGAAAATGTAATCTGGTCAGTCTGATACCCCATGGCATTATTACTATAAGACAGTTTATTGGTTCTTAAGGAGGACTTTGGAAATTAGTTGGTTGGTCACACATGTCAGAATTATAATGATAGGAGCATAAGTCATAACTAATATACGTAAGAGCAATTTCTTTGGAATTTCTGTTATGGAAATCTATAGATAGGAGCTTTCATTTAAACTCAGTTACTAATCTAAATTTAGAGCTCCCACGCCTTCCCTCTTTCCCCTCGCCTTGTTATGTAATGATATGAAATTTTTATCAGGAAAATAATAGAAAAGAAAAAGCAGAGCTAAAAACTTAGCTTCATGTACAAGGAATGCCGCTATACATAGGGCTGCAACTCGGGCGGGTTGGGTCGGGTTTGAAGTTAATCCGAGCTTCAAGGATGTGAGCCCGAGCCCGAGCCCAACCTGAGGTCGGGCCTAAATCTCCCAGCCCGAGCCCAACCTAATCGGGTTGATCGGGTTGCCCAATATCTCAATAAAAAAATTGTTCAATCAAACTTCGATTAACTTGCAAAAAATGCTATCACGATCTAATTACCGTAAACAATTGATTTCTCAAAAACACTATAAATTCAAAAGACACAAATTTTTCCATTTAGAACGATGACCATACGCCTCTACCGACCATTGGTATTGTAAGATGATGCCGTGGATCGACAATACAATAATATGCCTTGAAAATAATAAAAAAATGAAAAATTTAGAAAATAGAAAAGAGATGGAGAAGACAAGTAGGGAACAGAGGAGTAACTTACCCGAGAGTGGAAGACGGTGTTGTTGACGGCCAGTATATAATAGAGAATGGCATCAAGAATGATGATCGGCGGTGGGCTGCGAGCGGCGGCAGGGTTAGGGTTTTCACCCCAAGAGAAGATTTTCGTTGGGAGAAAAGGGGGAGGAGATGGGCAAACCCTAGAGAAGTTTCTAATATATGTATTTGAGATTTTATTATGTATCTATTGTATAACTATATTATATATATTGTCGGGCTCGGGTTGTGTCGGGTTTCTCAATTCTCAACTCGAGCCCAACCCGATTTTGGTCGGGTTTTCAAATCAAGGCCCGAGCCCGAGCCCAGGTATTGAAGGGATCAACCCAACCCGAGCCCAACGTCGGGTTGATCCCGTCGGGCTCGGGTTGAGCCCGCCCAAGTTGCAGCCCTAGCTATACACTATTTTAGCCAATGAATTGGCTACTTCGTTGGCATTTCAAAACTTTCTTTGTCTATTATCTGTAGTAACCTGTTTTTAGCACCATTGTCTCCCTCTTAATATTTAGCTCTTACCTCCCTTAGAAGACCTGATGTTGGACCAATCTTTTTACCATCTCCTAGCTTCTTCCTAAACAACCCTCGAGCTTCCTTTCTACTATCTTCAGTATCAAGCTTGGGTGTTGGTGTGTATATGATGCATATTCAATAGTGCATGTCTCCACTCCAACAGATTGCTTGTTCGATGCTCTGCTACTTCATCATTGAAATGAATCTGCATAATATCTATATGGCTACAACTTGGTGGATTATTTGTATGGACTGGAATTTCTAAAAATCTGCTATGCTCAAACTCCTACACTTTTGATGAAGTAATTATTTACTTGTTTTCAACTGTTAAGTCTCTTATTTTATATTTCGTCAAGTTTCATCTTGTAACTATTTTCTTTTTGTTTTCTCATAATCAGCACGAGAGCCTTCTAATTTGTGTAAAATGCTTCAAAAATGAAAGTTATGGGGAAAGCAAGTCAGCGGATGATTTCAAGTTCAACGATTGCAAAGACAGCTCTGGTAATCATGGAACCGATGTCTGGTCTGATGCAGAGACTTTACTTCTTTTGGATTCTGTTCTGAAGCATGGAGATGATTGGGACCTTGTTGCTCGAAATGTTCGAACCAAGAATAAATTTGATTGTATCTCAAGGCTTATACAACTTCCTTTTGGTGAGCTTATGTTGGGTGCAACCAATGGAAAGGTTGATAGGAGGAACTCCAATAGCAACACTAGCAATGTTAAACAACTTCAATCTACTTCAGTTGAGCCTCAAAAACCCATAAAAAAAGAGGATCAATATCATGAACATACCAATGAGACTCAACAGATTGGAGAGGGTGCAACTGAAGACCCTCCTTTAAAGCGAAGGCGCATTGCATCATTTGAAGATGCTGGTGGTTCACTGATGAAACAGGTATAAACATGGTAAAAATTCTGTTATTGAGAATTGTTTTCCTTTCATTGGTTTTATGTTTCCTTGAGTTTCTATCAGAAAGCTCTTGTAAAATTTTGAATGAGGAAACTATATATTTAAAACTTAAATATTTTATTAGTTGAACTATGAACATCAAAATCTGTGAGATTCTTGATAGTTTCTTAATCTTTTTGTGAAGGCAATGATTAAATAGCCTGGTGGTATGGTAAGTAACGTACGAAGGGAAGTCCAAGCCAAAGGCTTGGAGGATAATGTATTAGGAAAGGTGAATGAGATCATGGTCTCCCCGAGCCTAGTCACAAAAATCTCCGAATTTTTAAAAAAATCTCTAAAAATCTCTGATTTTTCAAAATCACGAATCAATCGCCGATTAATCGGCAGAATCAAGAAAATTTCCGATTAGTCAAAAAACTTGGTGATTAATCAGCGATTTTGCCAAATTTTGTCGATTAATTGACTGAGACCCATTTTTTTCCCCTTTTGACTTTGATTTTGCCGATTTTTTGAATTATGAATGATATATCATGCTTATGAGTTATGACTTATTATTATGGAATTATAGATGCTCTTTTCATCATATAAATGTGTTTTGTTAAAAACAACATTTCTAACTTGAAAAATACCATGATATTTTTTTTATTTTTACCGATTCCTGCCGATTTTTATCAAATTTATCTGAATTTTCGCGACTTGACCCCTTGCCGATTTATTGCTGAATCCCGACTTTGTGACTATGTCCCCGAGTCAATGGTTTGGATTTTTTTTTCCTATGTTAATTACCATACTGAAAGGGATACATTTTTGCAAAGCATTTGATTTCTTAGGAGATATTTGAACTTTATAATTTTAAATACCAGATTTTAAAAATATCGCAGATATTTGTGATGGGTTTGTAACGGGTTTTCTAGCCTTTCATTTTATCTTATTCAACACAAAATGAAAATTAAAAAAATTAACATGTCTGTTAGGTAGCTCTCTTGTCTACAGCAGTGGGCCCACATATTGCAGCTGCTGCAGCTGAGGCTGCTGTTACAGCATTGTGTGACGAAAACCCATGTGCAAGAGTGATGTTCGAGGGTGAAGAGGAAAATGTTTCAAACGTGTTTGGGTCTCCTACTTCAAATGATGAACCTGAGAGGTTGGTATTTGAGGGTGAAGAGATGTTTTCTTCTTGTTTTGGATATTACTGTTTTTTTCCCTTAGTTATACCTTCACTGTTTCAGAGTACCCATGATTGAAGATTTGGAGATGGAGGAAAGGCACAAACAATCAGGTAATTTTTACTGCCAAAGTACTAAGGTGTTTGATAATAGAGATTGACCCTGGCTGTCAGGCATGTTGGATACTTCATTCATATGACATCAAATGGTTTTTGTTTCTTATACTCAATTGGGTTGCAATTCAAAAAGCTTGACTGCGTGGAGAGAGCCGTTTGGATCCTTGCTACCTCTAAAATTGCACAACAGAGTTTGCATGCCAGTATGGTTTTAAGATGGGAGAAAGGATGTTTCCACTACATGATTACCTCCATTCCTGTGTTGGATTTCCTACTGCCCCTTTGGTTCAGTACTATCATAGATATATATATATATAGCTGGGATTCGTTGACTCATGCTTTTTGACTATTATAACTAATGGAGTGGGGCTCAGATGCAGATGAGCTAAGGCCTATGTAACAAGGACACTTCACTTTTAGGGCTTTTTGCCGTGTCAGACACCTCGACACCTAGACACGCGTGTCGACACTTCCCGACACACATTTGGACACTTATGGTCGTGTCAGCCCTTTTTTTAATTATATTTAATATAAAATTGATTACTAAGAGCGGGTTGGTTTGTTCCATCCTCCATACAATAATAAACTAATATATACTTTCTGTTTTATTTTCTATTTTGTTATTTTGTTAATAATTTTAAGCATTCATATGTATTAATATATTATAATTAATATATGTACGGACGTGTCCACGTATCGTATTTTTTTAGGTTGCCGTGTCGGACACCTCGTATCCATGTCGGACACTGACACCCGTGTCAATGTCCTTGTTACATTGGCTAAGGCTGATTTTTGGTGATGATATTCTTCTCAACATGGGTATCATCCTCACAAAAATCAGCCCATTCTAACATTTGTAGCTTTATGAAAAGTGGATTGCAAGTTGAAAAGTTTTGTACCGTCCATTTTCACCATTAAATTTAGGTCCATATTTGATAGGGTTAGAAGTTTTAGAAATTGCTGGTTTTTGGTGAGGATGATCTCTACCACTAAAAATAAGCCTTTAACTTATCTGCATGTGACCCACGACCGCATGTCATTGTATAAGTCAATAAACATTAATAACTTCAATAATTGTGTGGTAATTGTATTAAAAGGGAAAAGAACCCCACTGTACAAGAGAGTACACAAAAGATGCTAGAGAGAAAGGCTCTCTCTAGCTAAAAGCATAGGTAAAAGAACCATCTGAGGCCTAACAAAATCTTTCCCACTGAAATACAAAGTCCTCGAATCTCAACCTTTAAAACCTTCCAAGATCAAGGACCAAAACAACGAAGCCTTGATCTTCAAAATCAGAGTTTGTAAATGCTCTTCAACATCTTAAAAACTCCTCCCATTCCTCTCTTTCCATATGCCCAACACACTGCACAAGGTAGTAAAGCTGCATTTGGAGTGCGCTAACACAGGCTTATAGCTTATTGCTGTAAAAAGCAATAGGTTCAGGGTAATTTGGTATTTAGAAAAGTTATTTTATGATGCATCTGTCATTTGGAAAAGTTTTTTTAGGCTTTAGAAGGGATTGCTTTGTCATTTAGGAATGTTATAAAAGGCTAGAAGGGCAGTTTTGGCATTTATAAAGTTTCACTTAAGTTTAGACACTGTAGTCTGCAAAATTTACAAGCCGTTGAAAAACTGTTTCTCCTTAACCCTCGAAAACGGCTGTTGTCTTTTGAATATTATTTTCCAAAAAATAAGCCATGAAACAGTCCTTTGACTTATTTTCCGCAATATCAAACGGAGCTTAAGTTCCATAGGGTGAGCCCTCTAAAATCAAAGCCCTTGCCGGACCAGGAGGTGAAGAGCTCAAACATGCTGCTGGGAACTGTCCACCAAATCCAAAACAGATTAAAAACTCTTCCCGAAACTCCTGAAAGAACAATGGATAAGCAAGTGATAAACGGATTCCTCGCAGGATCTGCGAATCCATCTATAATATATATTGCAATAACAGTCTTTTTTTTTCCTCTTACAGAGACTCAGGAGGCTACCCCCGAGAGGAATTCTGTACCTCTAACATTGCGAATTAGAGCTGCAATTGCAACAGCTCTTGGGGCAGCCGCTGCTCATGCCAAGTTATTGGCAGATCAGGAAGACAGAGAGATTGAACATTTAGCGGCAACCGTGATTGAGACACAGGTCGGTCTTGTGTTCTGTTTCTTTTCTTCCTTTTGTAAGTTTGGTTGTTTGTTGGTTGTTCGAACATGAAATCCAATGGTTGAGATATGGAGCACTCTGACACTTGGCTTTGCGACATGCTCTCCATAGCCCCAAGTTAAATCTTTTGTTTTGGGGATGCTCATCGTTCTTATAGTTGTAAGTACATGTGAAAGCACTCTTTTTGAGTTCCTATTTATTTGTTTGTTCTTTTAATGTGTTAATAGTTGAGAAAGATACACTGCAAGATCAAGCATTTTGAAGAGCTAGAGCTGATTATGGAAAAGGAATATACTCAAATTCAGGAGCTGAAAGAGTCTATCATTGCAGAGCGGATTGATGTCTTACGATTGGCTTTTAGTGCCGGCATCTCAAGATGGAGGGATCATACTTCTGTAAAATCTTTGATGGGTAGTGTACTTTGATGGAGTTTTAGTTCCCGTTAGTTTGTTCCCCTTTCATGAAGTTGAAAAAAGAAAAAAAAAGTTGAAAACGAAAGTGGTACTTGGAGATGAATTTGCTCAGCTTCTCTACAAATGTCTGTTCTATTCTTGATTCTTGTTTCTTGCATGCAAGGCCACGAGTGGCCTCGTATCCGATTTGATAATGCACTGCACTATAGGGAACTCCGTACTGTGCATTATTTGCTAGTTAATCCTGGGACTCTCTTGTCAATCTAGATTGTCCATCCGATTGGTCGCCTATTGGATGTGCCGAGCCTTGATAACTTTTCTTGTCCGATAAATATAACAATCCAACCAATGGCATTGTTTTAGGTGGTGAAGAGAAGAAAGTGATAAATTCTGCCCAAAAAGATTCAATTAATTGGAGGTAACAAATTTTGTTATTTAGGTTCAATTATTTGTAAGAAGGGAGATATCGAAGTTGTGGCCCATAAAATTGGTGATGGATGGCTAAAGTGGGAATGCGATTTTAGAGTATTATGTGATCAACAGGTACCTATCAAGATAAAAGACAACTGTGAGACCAACTATGTTTTATGGGATTGAATGTTGGGCAGTTAATAAACAATATGTTCATAAAATAAGTGTAGTAGTGATGAAGATGTTGAGATTGATAAGTCAAAAAAAATCAAGACAAAATAAGGAAGGAAATCTAAAAACAACCCCAATAGGTGATAAAATAATAGAAAGTAGATTGAAATGGTTTGAACATGTCTAAAGATCAACGATGACATTAGTGGGAAGAAGTACTTTGGTGCAAGTTGAAAGGTTTAAAAGAGAGAGAGAGACAAAAAAAATGACAGAGATAGAGGTAGTAAGATTTGAAGATAGATGCTTTGATAGAAGATATATATTCTACTTATTAAAGAGGAAGCCCGTTCTTGCGTTATACATGGATGAAATATCAAAAATACCCCATTTGACCAAAAATGACTTTACTTTTCTTCAGTTGTATTCTTTAGATTATTCACTTCGTAGGGGTGCTTTTGTCTTTTAGTGTATAAGTTACCTGCAAGTTGTAGGTTTGCCAAAAATAAAAATAAAAAACTTCCCTTCACGTCAGCTAGTCTATTTATAAAAAAAGGGTTTATGACGGGACCTCAATGTGAGCAATACTCTTAGAGGACATTGATTGAATGGATGTTTGTTCCATTCGTAGGTGGACTTTCATACCAAAAGTAGTCTGATTAGGGATTTTTAACCTTTAGATCTGAGTACCTCCAATAATGCTCGAAATCCACGGTTAAAGAATATCATGAATGACTAAAATCCAATGGATAGAAATTACTAATAAGGCTGAACATTGGTACATAGATCCAACTAGGTATGGTCCAAAGATTCATATGGTTAGTGGTCTCTAAGCGCATGCCACATGGCTCATATTGTGGTTCCTCATCACATCATCAAAGTTCAACTCCGTTGGTAGCTATCCCTCAATGTACAAAATCTCATTAATGATCTCTCTCCTTAAATTTTAATACTATACCTACACGACCTGTTAATTACTTCCCATGCCATTTAGTGATTTAAAACCTTTCGATTTTTGTATCCAAAATAATGCTGAAAATATCTATGATCAACAACCAACCCTTGAAAACGACTCCAATCAAATGCTTAGAAATCACTAAACATAGCAGAGAATCTATTAATCATCTTTTTTGACATTGTGATGTGGCTAGAGAAGTTTGGTCTTTCTTTCTCTTTAAATTCGGGATGAGGTGGGTGACAACAAGATCTCTTATGGCTCTCTTCCTCAGGGCCTGACACCAATGAAAGTCAAATTTTTATTTCTAATGTCAAGATAACAAACTGTCTCAATCTTCTTTAGAATCCAATCATTTGGTGTCCCTGGCAAATTTTGGATGCATCGAACGAAACGAAGATGAAAAATACATGAAATTCAAACAGATTAATCTAGAAAAAGAGGTGAAAGTTATTGGAATTTATCAAGGAATATAAAAAGAAGCATTCAAGAAAATTAACAACTAAAAGATAACTAGCACTAATGACCCATATTTTACCCTTAGGCCGTGTTTGATTACCAAGTGGGAAAATTGCATTTTCCTTTGGAAAACACAACTGTCTATTGTTAGATAGCCAGTATAAATCTGTATAATTTTCCCTAACAAGCCATTTAAATCTGGATAATTTTTCCTACTAAGCCCGGAATTCATTTCCCATCCAATAGGTGAGAATTCATTTCCACCTGAAAATACACCTTTATTTTCCCATGTGATTGAAATATGTGTTCTCAGTTGTAATCAATCAGCCATTTAAGGCATATCCCAGATGTACTTTCTCGGGGAAATTTTCCGTGCAATCAAACACAGCCTAACAAAAAAATGATCCATATCCCACAACTAAATAATAGAACTAAAATCATGAAAAAAAAAAGAAAGTTCATTTAGTTTTTCATATTCACAAGTCTCACAAATTACCACTAGTTTTTTGTGTTCAAAGGGAGCAATAAACCAAATTTCTCTTCCATCCTAGCATGCTTGATTGATTGTATGGCTGGAGGATGAGGTGGCTACAATAGAGGTGGCTACTCTATTAATTGTGTTCGTAGAGTCCTTAGACTCTGTTTATAATGGTATGAAGATGCCTTGGTTGGATCAGGGGCACGTTGTGTTCGAGCAGGTTTTGGAGGGATGGACATTGTCAAGCTGATCGACTGACAAGAGACCGACAGAGGGGAATGCCCGAGAAGGAAGGTACTGAGAACTTCCCATACTGGATGTTCTCTCTCACTCTCTTTCAAATTTACCTTTTTTTGGTTACATTTAACTTTTCAGATATATGATTCATTGCTCATCAAAAAAGAAAAAGAAAAAGAGAGAATGATTCATCATTGTTTGAGCCCCCGCCCCATCAATCTCTGCACGTTCTAACCCAAATAAATGGTGAGGATAGCTCAATTATGCTAGCGTTAGCTGCCGGTATATTCACTATATTGTTCTTAGTGACTTGGGAGTTACATGGGCCAGGCTGGATTTGGGCTTGGGCTGCACTTTCCAGTCCATTGCTGGTGTTCGGTCCTGATTTTATGCCTAGAATGGGTTGGCTTAGTCCACGTCTAAAAGTTGTAGACAGTTCAATATTTTGCTTTCTGTTGAGGAATGCGTGTGTTTGCGACTTGTAAGCACCACAAAGAGCTTGGTGTTGATGGCCATCTCTTGATGCGCCATAGCTCGATAATTTTATTGATCAGGAGATATGAATTGTCCAGCTAGCTAGATTGATCTAGATCAATTGGTAGCACGTTCGATGTGCGGGTCCACTAACTGAAGTTGATGCTAGGAAGGCCAAGGCAACACCGCAACACTGTCCTTTGTATATATGTAAGGAAAACAGATGTAACAAGGTATACCTGTCGCTTTTTGGCGTGAGGAAGATGCAGAGGATGAGTGGTTAATCTGGACCACTCATCCTGACTTTTTTAGAACCCAATTTAACCAGGGTTAGTATTATAAAGATATTAAAAAACTATTTTTTATTTATTAGTTTCCTTATTAAAAAACCAAAATGTTGCTTTTTTAGCTTTGGAAGCCTCTCTCCACGTTCTTTTGTTCTTATGGCCTCTCTCTTTCTCTCTCCTTAGCTCATCTTTTGGGCAATGATGTGATTGGTGTTGACGATATTTTTAGACTGTTCTTCGTCCACAACAGCTCGTCTCCTTCCCTTCAAAATCCGCCCTCTGCATTCGAGACGTACAAGCCCTAGCATATGCGTTACCAGCACCATGCGTTGAAGTTCACCAACAATTGTACCTGGGTACAAGTTGTTGATGAGCACAGGAGAATGATAATGTTTTTGGGGAGAAATGAGGAGGGTTTGTGCGACCTCAATTCAGGACTGTAAATATTTAACCCTCTTTGCCATTTTAAAGATTAAGAGATGTGCATCTGGTGTCTAAAGAAAACCCAAATCAAAAGACGCCTATCTATTATCTATTATCTATACTAAAGCTCGACCCTCCTAAGGTGGCGCTTTTTTCAGCTTTTTAGTTTATCTCAAAAACACCCATACACAAAACATCTCTCTTTCCAATCCGTCACTCTCCATCTCTTTAATTTCTTTATTAATTCTCAAATTCTCCAATTAATTTTGAAACGTCTTCTCTCTTTCTAATCCTACGACTCCCTATCTTCTTATTTCATTCATTAATTTCTAAATTTCCAACCAATGCATTAAGAAATTCATTTTGGTTTGTTTTCAAAATCAATGCATTAATTATGACCGTTCTCTCTTCCTAAACAATACATTAAGAAAATCAATGTGATTTGTTTCATAACTGATGCATTAAGAAATACATTTTTGTTTGTTTCCAAAACCAATGCATTAATTACGATCGTTCTCTCTTCGTAACCGGTGCATTAAGAAAACCAATGTGGTTTGTTTCCATAACCGATGCATTACAAAATCTAAAGGTTTCCATACGCAAAGGTATTCTGATTTTTAGAATTTCATTTTTGTTGCTTTCCATAACCGCATCATTAAGAAATATAATTAAGATTTTCATATGGAAAGGTAACCTCCATATGAAAATTCCCGTGCCTTTCCCTCTCCCTCCATCTTAAAATATTTAAATCTCCCCCTCTTTCTTTACGTTGATGAGTTCCAATTTTTAGGCAACTCAAATGGTTTCCCGTTAATCTTTTCTTTCTCTCTTTCATTAAAAAATATATAGATTTTTTTTTCCAATTGAATATATTGATTATGTATAATTTTTTAGGGAAAAAATATATTCTGATATGGCTATATTTTTTCAAGTATTCAAGCTCTTAGCGGAATAATCCCCTGTCAGCGGCTTAGCGCAATTGTGAAAAGACAAATATTAAGGTAGCCATTCGAAATCCTGATGAAAAAATGTGTGAGAGATCTCCCATTACAAGAAGCAGCTAGTAGCAGGTCTTCTTTTTCCTCTTTTTTATTCATATTTTTCGCCAATGAGAAGTGAGGTCAGACCAAAGGCATGAAAATGGTGCTTGAGGCATGCCCGTCATGTGTTTACGTATTTTTTTTAATTTATTTTGAAATGCTTCTAGGCATTTTTTTCAACACTTCGCTCGCACACATCTCAGTTCTCACCCGTTTGGAAACAGTGTTTGTAAGAATAAGGGATGTGATGATGCAAAGCTTTGGCTACATGCATACACAGTATTCTAGATCTATTTTAGAAGAGGGGAGCGTACTACAGTTATTTGGAGGAACGAAGATCACCCCATCTTTAAATGGAAATGAAGAGGATGATCAGAGCCATTGATTCAGTCGAATGTCGAGTTTGCATGGAGTTGCTCGATTTATTTGGAGAGTGAGCAATCATTAAATGAGGAAGCCATCGATGCATGCTTGGTAAGAAAAATGGCATGTTAGCCACCACTACACATGTCCCTACGGGTTCTTCGAGTTCTAGCATAAAAATCAATTGATTTGTGACCTCTATCCAATGAATCTAGAACTCAAAAAGAAGAAATCCAATATAAAGATGTCACCAAATGAAAATGCTCAAATCCTACAACTAGCTTGAGATCACCAATTAGGCTGATTTGTAGTGTGTTGGTCTATCAACGGGTGGAGCAATCATTCATGAGTTAATGTTGTAGATCATTATATACAAAATTATATAGAGTTGTAATTTTACATGTATCAATTATATAACCATACTTTAATCCTATTCTAATACTCTATCATATTATAGACCATTAATGGTCATCTAGAAGCACAATATCGTGATATAAGTGACATAGATGGTGGGTCTCACAAGTCGCAATTATCATGATCTAAAGCAAGAGCGAGGAGCCATGTGATCAAATCACGATTATTGAATATATAACATGTATAACTTTTTTTTTCACATAACTTCATATTTTATTAAGGTACATATTTCAGTCATAGTAAATTCATTTAAATAAAAGTAGATAGGTGACCAAATTGAATGGTTTAAACACTAAATGTTGATTTTGGTTTAACTAGCCAGTACAAATGGGGTTAATGATTGAGAGTGGTTAATTTTTTAATAAAATTCTGGGTTAATGTTCACTCATATCAATTGAATTGGCCAGATCGATATGGTTCTCAAACATTGGTTTCTATCATCGCCACCATAGACCTCTACTCAGCAAATGCACTTCATACATCACAAATAATTATGCTGCAAATCCTAAAATAACTCAAAGAGGGGATTGGTTAACAAAAGAGTCTTAAGTGATTTCACATTTGGAATAAAACATGATTCACTCTAGATACCTACATCACAAAAAGTTAATGAATATAACTATTCTTACAAGAATTTCTTATATTGATTTAATTTATATTATTTTTTATTTTTGTATTTCCTTGCTTAACAAAATAAGGCATTGTTATTTATGCCATTGCTTTAGCACGGGTGTTGATTACTAGTTAATTAGAAAAGGGGAACCCAAAAAAATTAAAAAGGAAAATTGTTGATGAACATCTCTGGTTAACAGCCACCGAGGCGATGGATCTTCGATGGTGCACGAAGGATCTCACCTTTTGGCGGTACCCAACTTTATACGATTAAAAGGGTTGTGGAAGGGACATGGTGAAGGTGGAATTTTGAGAAGCAGAGGGTCATGAAAGGAAGGTTTAGCCGAAAAGGAAGGTTTTTGTTTTATAAAGTAATTAATTAAAAGTAGTTTTTTTAAAAGATTTATAATACTAACCCCGGTTAAGTTGGGTTCTAAAAAAGTCAGGATGAGTGGTCCAGATTAACCATATCCTCTTCATAAAAAACCCTTTGCATCTAAATCTTTTCCCCAATTTTGTTATCGTTTCCATCTGGGCCCACTGACCGCATGGATGTTTAGCCCAACCCTTGGTGGATATACATACCAAAAATGATTGTGATTGGTAATCTCTAGCCATTAGATTTTAGTACTTTTTAAGGCGTGACTTCTAGCTGTTGAATTCAACCATTCTTTTTTGAGTACTTAAACCAACGGCTAAAATTCATCAAAGATTTTTTGTATGAATGCGCGGTTGGGCTAAAAGAAATTGCGGTTTGAGGCCATTTGACAATTGGATTCAAGAGATCCAAAGTGTACGAGGCAAGGACTACGTGAATTTCTTGAATCCAAAGGTCAATAGCCTCAACCGCACAGTTTTTTGTCCAATTATCCATACGATAGCACAACTCTAACAACAATTATACAACTTTTTCGAGTAAATCTTCTCCTACAGCTCGTAGTCCGCGAAGCTTGATGACGGATCACAGTATGAGCCACGTGGCGCTCTTAGAGGATGCTGACCGAATGGATGTTTGGCCAATCCCTAAGTGGACCTGCAAACCTAAAATCAACCTGATTAGTAATTTCAGACCTTTGGATTATTGGTCAATAATGCTCAAATTCCCCGGGTAAAAATAAACCCATGAAAATGACTCCAATCCAACACTTAGAAATGACTAATCAGGTTGATTTTTGTTTGTAGGTCCACCTAAGGATTGGCCAGTGTCCTCTAAGAATGTGCCGCGTGGCTCATATTGTGGGCTGTCATCAGCTTAACTGTCTGTGGTGTCAGTGAAGTTTTTACTCATCTTTTTTCCATATGTAAATTGTAATCCACGTGAAAGAAAGTGAACGGCTAGTGGGACTGCCGCTTTAATTTATCAATCTAACAGATCACCACTTGATAAGGACACCTCATATGTCCTTTTGTCTGTTGTCATCATTCATCATACGGACGACGAGAGTGATCAGTCTTTCCTGTATCAAAAAAGGGGTATTGACATCCATTCTTTTACAGATGGGCAACTGAGTGGCCGTCGTCCCTACGTTGTCCCTAGTTCCATACGGACCATACCGTTGTGGTCCTCTAGATTCACACCAGACAAATCTCGAAGAATATCCAACAGTCTGGACCGAGGGACAACAATGTTACAGCATCGATGCTACCATTATGCTTTACAGATGGCCCTTTGTTGTCATTCTCCCCTGACCACAGACGCTCGTGATCCCATTGTACCTGTGGCTCCGTGCACGCCACTAAATCTTCATAAATAATAGCAAAAATGGCTTGCACAGAGCTTCAGATGCACTTTCGCCCAGTGACGGATTGATGACAGACCACAGAATGAGCCACGTGGCACTCTTAGAGTCCACTAACCGTATGGATGTTTGGCCCATCCCAAAGTGGACCTACATACCAAACTTCAGCCTGATTAGTGATTTCAAACCTTTGGATCTTTGGACCCCAAATAATGCTTGAATTCCACAGTAAAATTCAATCCATGAAAACGACTCCAATCCAATGCCTAGCAATCACTAATCACCCTAATTTTCGTTCTGTAGGTTCACGTAAGTTTGGGCCAAAAAATCCATACGGTCAGTGATATCTAAGAGTCCCACGTGGCTCATACTGTGATCTGTCGTCAACGTTCTACTCCGTAAAGGATCCGCCACTGGACGTTGGTCCCACTTTTTGCATGCCAGAGGGCAGTGGGACAGGACGAGAATCGGCCTAGAGAGATAAATGAGGGCTTATAACCTTTGCACTGTACACGTGGCAGATTCTTGGACATAGAGATTCTCGGAATGTTTGACTCGGCTTCGGAGAACCTGTAGAAGAAGTTCACAAAAAAAAAAAAACCTGTAGAAGTTTCTTGTCAATTCAATCATGAGATAGGTCTCCGACATTTTTATGGTTTCATTAGGTTCGGTTTTGCCGACTGCTGAGTTCCCAAAAATTTAATGTGGGTCCCAGTTCAAACTCGGTATCGAGAAGGATTCGATATCGTACACTGTGGGCCCAGATCTAAGTTGGTTCTGTCGAAAAGGTCAAAGTAGGGGGGAAGAGGTGGCCAGCGGGACCAGACGTCACGACAGTCGCAGGCAAACGCAGATCAACTTGTTGTCTGGATGCTTGTTAAATCGATGATACCACGTGTAGGGATATTCAACTTTCGGCACAGCGAGCGAAGGAAAGCGACGGATCAAGTGGCTATCCTTCGTGATGCGTGAGGCCCACCCTCCTCCGTCGGTGAACAGTCTTTTGAGTCTTCCAAAAGGCACCCTAACTAAAACTAATAACGTTATTTATAATGTAATAAATATAATATAATTACTTAATCATTGTTTCGGTCATGATCTCCTGCGTCGCTCAATGTTAGGCAAACAGTCAAATATTGTCTATCAGCCACAGACAAGCAGCAGCCACATGTATATGGAGATGGTCAGCTCTATTTCATCAGATCAATGTTCAGCACACTAGATCTCCATGGTGGGACCCATGAAATCTTGGGTTCCAAATCCAAGCGCCAAGGGATGTGGATATGTTGTAAAATTAAAATTACACCTATATACCACCATATCATACGCATCAGTAGACACGGCAACATTCTAACATCAAATCAGGTCATGCAATCTATGATAAAGTCAAATAGTCAAATCTAGTGGGTCAGTATCGTAGGAACAGGTTCCGATGACCAACAAAAGTGAACCAAAAAAGTTCACATTTTTTCTCGGCCGTGGATCCCGTGAATCCAACGGTGGTTTTGCTTTTGCAAAAGTGATGCAAGCTCAGCACTATTAACCACCGTTGGATTCTCGAGATCCACGGCCGAAAAAAACGTGAACTTTTTTGCTCACTTTTGTTGGTCATCGGAACCCGACCCAATACAGAATTAGGAACAACGAATCTCCATCCACAAAGTCAATTTTGACGACTCCATCTCATTGGGCCCCACTTAATAAGTCATGCTTATCACAAGGAGAAATTCATACCTACCCCCTCAATTATGTGAGCCATTGATTTCTGTTCCATCCTTATGTGTTCAAGGATTTCTTCGGTTTCCTAGTTTAACCAAAAGGGGCCCACGCATGAAAACCCTGCCCTGGCAGGGATTTAAGTCTGTTGTGTCACTCCAGATACCGAACCATATTTGAAATATACAAAATTACAAAACTCTCCGAGTTAAAGAGAGAGTTGATGCAACCCTTATTGCCATAATTGGGATCATGAATAATAGTAACGATTACAAAAAAAAAAAAACATGAATTATAGCAACAAGTTTGCTCCTAATCCGGCTTGGGCTTGTCACTGATTAGTTGACATAATCGCGAGGACCCGGGTTCAATCCAAGCATACCCACCTATAAGAAGTAAAAAAAAAAAATTTATTACCCATAACCTGACTTTCCTTGCCATTCCCTGTCGTTTTCGATTAAGCAATGTTTACGTAGCAAGTACCCAACAGCTTCGAATGTTTGCCTCTGTCATTTTCTTACCCTTAATTATGTGTATAATACAAGATTAGACATCGCCATTGAATGCATGGCTTGACCTTGACCTATGTTTTTTTCCGATAAGTATGGCTTCACCTATGTTGTGCTAAGCTTTTACATGGCTCCTCCTCTTTTTTTTTTTTTTTTTCCCTTCCCTCTCCTCCCCCACCTTTTTTTTTTGTAGGCAGAGGATGTCCATGAACACTCCTATGCCCTTGTTGGGAAAGCCCATATTTAAGCATAATAATGCAATTCAATGGAAGAACAAGATCCTGACACAATAGAACAGTACCTATATGTATTTACAGTATCCTTCGAGACCAAAGGAACCAACAGGGAATTGTATTTTACACAGAAGTTTACAAGGGCAGACAGATGTGAAGCCTAACCTACAATCAACAAGAGGTTGAATGGGAGCTTCACATTTAGCTTTGTCACTATATATGGTTTAAGAACCTGCTTGACAAGCCCAACTGCATTAACATTCACAGGCATCGGGTGCCGCCTAGTTGATCTGAACTGCTCTCATGAGTATGATCTTATTAATCCCAAGTTATAGAGGAACTTTTCTGACCTTGATCGAAAGAGATTACCCAAAGAGAATTTCCCACTTTCCTGCGTGGGTGATTTGGAGTAGATATCGTCTTTCACACGAAGTATTGTCTGGCCAATCTCGCTCTGCACTGCCTCAATTGTTTCACTCTCGACTGGATTCCCTGATGCATCAGTCACATAGAACACGTTTACAGCTTGGGACCCCCTGGTTGTGACCTCGGCTCGAGTGACTGAGAGCCCATTTTCTCTAAATATGCGGGTTACGTCAGATAGAAGCCCAACCCGATCTTCGCTACAGAGTTCGAGTCTTATTCCCTGTATTATATACATATAATGTATGAGCATATACATATATCATATTTTAATGGAAAAGAGAGGATTTAAATAAAAAACTTGCCCATGACTGTACCTCCGAAGTTCGACGTTGAACGGCAGCCTCCAAGCAATGGATAACCCGTTGTCTTTCTGCCTCAGAACTAATAGGGCACCCGTCTAAATGTCTGATATAATATTCCTATTAAAGAAGGAAAAAAGACAATGGCAGATGGTAAGATTAGATTCTATATGAGAAGACTGTTCACAAACATTTTTTTCCAATTTGATGAGGAAAGAATAACTTATAACACCCTACATAAGTAGAAAATATAAGAAAGGAACAGGGAGGATCCTGATTCATTTACAAGCTAAACAACCTTGAAAGGATAAGAGGTTCAACCGAAACAAAATAATATGCTGACTAACCAACATTGAGTTCAGTTATAGGGAACTATTTGGTAACAAGAAAGGAAAGAGCAATGCAAGTATAGCAATAAGGGATTGAAGCAAACCTGAGAAGCCTCAGGTCCTTCAGCAATGACAGTTGCATGGAAGATCACATACTGCATATCTGTCAATGTGCACACAGTGTCAAAGAGTAGCTTAGGCCGGTCCGGGCACCTCAAGTTCACAACAGTGTATCCCTTATCTGCACAATTCTCAACAGTAACAACGGGTTTGCTCTGGTCACTTGTGGGACAACCATCTATATCATCCCTATCATAATCACGATCGGCATACATCATTTGGTGAAGCCTCCTTTCGGTATGAGTAGCACCCATAGAAACAGAGGTGTTGGCATTGCGTTTATCTCTATCCCCCTTAAGCACGTAGTGGAGGAGTTGTTTGATCTTAGAGAGCCGGTCGGGGTCATCAATAAGCAACCCAGTGGCTACATCAGTAATGTAGACAACTGATGCCATCCTTGAGTTGTGGGTCCAGACCTCGGCAGCTACGACGTTGCATTTGAGGTCTGCAAGAACAGCAAAGACCTCTGAAAGCAAGCCAGGTCGGTCTCTTCCAGTCAATTCAATAGTTGTGTGCTCAGCTTCAGCCTGGACACCGACGGACCTTCTAAAGGATGGGAGATTACTCGCTCGTTTTCCCAGTGACTGCAGCAAATTGTAAATTTATCAGCAAAACAATTTCAAATTCACCAGGGTCCACACAGAATGTCGCTAAAGCACTCTAGTACAACCAAATAAGAACCACTTCTTCGATATCTTCTTCGCCTTATCTATTTAGCATTTCTTTACTTGTTACTTATTATTTGAAGGAAGGTTATTGAGGTGGAAAGCATTCTGATGAGACTGAAAACCAATACCCCTTTATGTAACTTTTTTTCTTGACTCAGAAAACCATTTCAGAGCCCAAAAGGTTTATGAATCAGGGTTAATCCTTTGTTTCCTTTTACTGCCGATATGGAAGCCGGAATGAAATCCACAATACAGAATACCGACATTGAGGCACTGGAACTACCTTGACTGGCGCAATTTCTAACAAAGAACTAGGATTAGAATTAGAGGTATCTGATGTTCAATAATTCTCCCAATAAGAACCTCAATCAAAAATAAAAATAAATATTCGACTAATGAGACAACAGTCTAACCCAAATTCATAGTTCTACTATACAATGCAATTCCCATTTTGTTTTATAATGCGAACCTCTCAATTTAAAATGACTCGCACCAAATGAAACAGTAGATTGATTTTGCAGATCTACCTGTTGAATGCGGTCGATGACTTCACCATCTGATAGCTTATTCCCATCTTGGTCTATAACATGAAATACTACAAGAAACAGAGGATGCATGAGAACAGGTTCAAAAAATACGGAAAAAAAGACAATCCCATTAAAAAATGGACAGTTAAATTAAAAGCTCACCATCCATAAACCAATCCCCATCAGAAGAAATGTAAGCCCTGCTAATGGTGAGGTTCAAGTCAGTCAGAACCTGTACCACTTTTAATAAACTCCCATGTTTATTAGCACTATCAACCTGCGAAAATTTCCGACAAATCTCTTCAATTAGTGCAGGAAATCTCTTAAAAACCAGAACCCGAAAAACCCATAAATTCTGTCAATCAACAAATACATTTAAATAATAAATCTCCACATACCTTAATCAAAGTGGCTTTCCTGCTTGAAGTATTATCAACGGTAACTCTGCAAAAAACCAATGTCAATAATTCAAGCGTTTTAACTCAATAACACAGAAATTCTCAAGAACAACAAAAACCCACTTCAAAATCACGAATACCCAGAAAGATTTACAGCAGAAATCGAAAACCCAAAAAAAATTAGGGAGGAAAAACAATATAAATACCTAGGAGGATTCATTCGAATGACAAGCTTCTCGAATTCATCGTCCATGTCCAGAGAAGGAGACCAATAATCCATTTGAAGGAGAAGAGATTGAACACAGAAAAGAGCTACAAAGGATTAAAAGAGAGAGAGAAACTGAAGAGAGGAAGAGACGTTACTTTCTACTCTTCTCTTCTCTTCTCTTCCCTTCTCTCTCTCTCTCGGTGGGTGGTGTTGTGGCTCTTGAGTTGGACGAAGAGTTTTGGAGGCACATAAAAATGGAGAAGCGCATGGGACTTTCCGGGCTTGTCGCTGCATCTGTGGGCCCCCACCGCACCCCTATCCCTCCCCCCCTCCTGACATTTCGTAGTTTTTAGGGTTTGGTTGTGGGCTCAATGACACCGTCAGGTCCAGAAAAATCTACGTTACATAATTCTGTATCAAAATTTTGGTACGGAAATCCCTCAAATAGCCATGCGACACACTCTTTCGGGCCCACCCACACCATGAAGATCCTACACACCAAAAATCAGCGTCATTGGTGATCTCTAGCTGTTAGATCATCATGGGCTCTAACCCAACCCATAGGCCTATTCATAAGTCCGTAATGAAAAAGTACTCGAATCCAACGGTTAGAAATCACCAATCATCCTGATTTTTGTTGTGTGGGTTCACCAATCATGCAATTTGGGGGACTTTTGTATCAAAATTTGATACAGAATTCAGTATCATAGAACTTCTGTTCAGGTTCGATGTTTTCGCAAGGATATTTGGGATAAATCGGTGTCAATCTTTGTTGTCCATTGACCGACTTATAGCCGTTAGATTTCAGCATCTAATGGGTTGATTTCTAGTCATAGGATTCGACTATTTTTGGGTACTCCGATCGAATGTCTAGAAATCAATCACCAATCAGCCTAATTTTTTTGTATAGAAGTCCACCAAGAGGTGAGATAAACATCATCGGTTAATAGGCCCCAAGAGTAAGCCACGTGGCATTTTAAGAGAGGATAGGAGCAAAGTAGTTTTCATTTTCCAGGTAAGGGACTTTAGGGTTTTACTGTGGAGCACATGGCCTTTTATTCTGAGCCAAGTGTCTGCGCGTGTGATTGGCAAAGAGACTAACCTTTCCCCACTCTCTTTAATTATCTCTCCGAATCTTGGAGGATTCATACAAAGCTTATAGGATCTCTCCCTCTCTGTCTTTAATGACTCAGCAGCCTTTGTTTTCTCCCACTTCGATTTTTTTTTTTCCTACTATTTTAGGAATGTTTCCAAAATCTGCACTCTCAACACACTTACGCCAACCATACTCCTTTAAATTTAATCATGGAATCTCTCGCTGTCTCATCTTGACGCTTGACACAGTCACACCCCAATTCGCCACTTTGCTCCTACTCATCATCCTCCGTCCATTTCAAGTCATCATCGGCTTTTTTACGTAGGACCCATGTGGGGTCAACCATATGATTGATGTTCACAACTTCACACAGGATCTGTGGGGGGGCCCAATTCGCATCGTTGATTTATCATCCAAAGGTGGTTGACCTATGTAAATTAGAATGTCATTAACATGAAATGTATGGAGGGTGACCCGTGTGATGCGTACTGGGGTCAATTCGCGTGAAGCTGATTCTGTTTTTGAAGACCTCATTTCATCACTTCTTTTTCAATGAATGGAATCTATATATTAAAAGGAGAGGCGTGAAGCCATCAAAGAAAGTTGATGATGACATGAAATGGACGGAGGATAACCTTTGATGTGTATTGGGATCAACTCTCCTTAGGCTGATGCGGTGATTACTCCTTTTTTTTTTTTTTTTACATTTTTATATTTTTCTATATCATGTAAATGGGAATCCCTCACGTCTTCACCTCTTTTCTTCAATGTATTAGTGGAGGGCACGTGATTATCATGGCGAAGTCGTAAAGCCTTCAGTTTTTTCAATAAAATAGTTAGGGCGTGTTTGATTGCAAACTTATCTATGGGAAAATCACATTTTCTCTGGAAAATATAACTTCCCTTGTTTGATGGCCATTTTAAAATGGGCAATTTTCTTGAGAAAATGAGATTTTCTCATCTAAGATTGGAATTCATTTCCCTTCCACATAGGTGAGAATTGGTTTCCACGAAAATCCACCCTTATTTTCTCACATAATTGAAAATTACATATTTTCTCGAGCGCAATCAAACAGCCCTATCAGATGTATTTTCTGAGAAAATTTTCCATGAGAGAATAAGATTTTCTCAAGAGAATTTTTTGTGCAATCAAACACACCCTAAGGCCCTGCTTGGTTCGCTGCACTGGGTTGCATTTTGCACTTCAGTGCAAATGTGGTGAGTTGCATTTAGGCACTCACTTACCACGGTTTTTGGGTTGCACATGCTTGCATCTATTTTCTTGAAGAGTTTGTAAGGGCTTTTTGCACGCCCCCAATCAATCAGTTGTAATCCCAAAACCATGGCAAGTGGGTGCATTACATCCGATTTGCATTGAACCAAGTGGATTACTATGGCAATCCGATTTGCATTGAACCAGTTGTAATCTGATTTGCATTATGGCAAGTGGATTACTAGTTTAAGAGCATCTCCAAGAAGGCTCCCTATCTTTTCTCTAGATTTTAGAGAAAAGTAGTGAAAGTTATTTTAGTGTAGGGAGCCATTGGATCCCAACTCCAACAAGCTCTCTACTCTTCTTGGGAGTAAAACTTCACTGACTGCCTAAGATGATTGCCCACAATATGAGCCACATGGCACACTTTTAGAGGATGCCGACCGTATAGATGTTTGCCGATACCTAGCTGGGCCTTCAAACCAAAAATCAGTCTAATTACTGATTTCACACCTTTGGATACTTGTACATCAAATTCTCACAGTTGAAATAAACTCACGAGGATGACTCCAATCGGCGCTTAGAAATTGCAAATCAAGCTGATTTTTTAAAAAAAGATTAAATGTTTTGAAAAAGTAAAAAGGTAAAAAAGCAAAAGTGGGACCGTGTTAGTAGTTTGGCGAGTCTCTTTGCTCCCTACATGTAGCGAGTGTGCGTGATAGGGAGGCCCTATTTTAGGGAGGCAGATAGGGAGCCTGTTGGAGGCCACTTTTTGGTACACGGCTCCCTATTCTGATGAAAAACCCAGACTAGGGAGCCTCTTGGAGATGTTCTAACAATGATGGACTTAAATTAAAACAGACTTGAATATAGGGGAACACCACATGTGATGCACATGCACCTTACACGTAGCACCCTTGTAGAGATCACTCACCGTATCGATATTTGGCCCATCCCTAGATGAGCCTACATGCAAAAAATCAGCCTAGTAATAATTTTTAAGAATTTGATTGGAGTGAGTCATTTTCACAGGTTGATTTTTAACCGTAGATTTTGAGCATAATATGGGTATTCAAATCCAAAGGTTTGAAATCACTAAACAAGCTTCTATAGGTCCACCTAGGGACGGGACAAACATCCATGTAGTTAGTGGTACCTAAGAGTGTGCTAGGAGGCTTATACTATTGTCCCTCATCATCATTGATGATGGATGTAGGCGTGTTGGATATCTTGAACTGTGCAAGGCGTACTCTAACCCAAGTTTTGTCCTTAGAACAGAGACATCTATTGAGGGTTTTACCTTTTGAAAGTAGAGAGGCCTCTAATTGTGTCACATGTGTGGCACTACCAGTTGTTGCTTTTGTAATAGTATAGATAGATAGACCCTTAAAAACTGGGATAAAACTTTGATTGAGCCACGTGGAACACTCTTAGAGGAATCTGACCGTATGGATGTTTGGCCAATCATTAGGTGGATGTACAAACCAAAAATCAGCCCGACTAGTGATTTCTAGGTGTTGGATTGGAATTGTTGTCATAGGTTGATTTTAACCGTGGAAAATTTGAGCATTATTGACCATTATTTGAGGTACAAAGATCCAAAGGTTTGAAATCACAAATCAAGCTGATTTGTTGTTTGTTGCTCCATATAGGTATTAGAAAAACATCCATACGGTCAGAGTCCTCTAAGAATATGTCACGTGGCTCCTATTGCACCCTGTCATCAGCCCTGATGGTAGGGCCCGGTCATCAACGTCTTACTAAAAAAAACCGTATGGTAAAAGGTATGGAAAAGAAAAATGATATGAGGACGGCTTGGTTTAACAGTCAAAAGTTCTTTAAGAAAAATTAAAGAATTTGACTTAAAAAGATAGTTAATTATAGCCCAAAGCCTATTCAAGCTTGTAGTGCAGGCCCCACTCCTATGCCCAGCCCGACGTGGAATGCGCATACGTGTGTGGTTTCATACATGCGATCTACAACATTCAAACAATTTTTAAAGTTTTAAAGGACAAGTTAAAAGTAATAAACCCAAGGTCTAAAGTTCAAAACTTCTACGATACAAAAAAAAACACCTTTTTATATTTAGGGTAGAGTCTATGTGAAGCAACAGCCTTGTGGCGGCCAAATGGTTATAGGGCACCCGTCTTGAGGGAAGATCTGAGTTTTCAATCCCACTCACAAGGATACTAGCAACATTATGTGGTATTGTAGCTAATGAGCCTTGTGGCTAGGGTTGGTGGATGGACGACCGTCTCAGAATGGCACATGGAGGGAGTTGCTCAGGTGGTCCTTGAAGTTGAAGGTGGCATGTCAAGTGGGTTGCAGTCTGAATCGATGGTTCATGTCTGCGGGGACACATGAAGGAGGCGACTTGTGTTTGTCGGCACATGTTCTCGTAAATGACTCCCACGTAACTGATTTTGGTTTGCTAAATCATACTCGCGGGATGGCACGTTCGATGCACGTGCACCTTAAGTGTGCCAACTGTATGGATGTTTGACCTATCCTTAGCTGGACCTACATACCAAAATTCACCATGATTAGTAATTTGTATCCATTGGATTAGAGTCTTTTTCATGGTTTTATTTTTATTCATGGATTTTGAGCATTATTTGAGGTACTTTGATCCAAAGGTTAAAAATCACTAATCATTCTGACTTTTGTTATGTACGTCCACCTAGGGATGGGCCAAACATCCATACAGCCAGTGGCCTCTAATAGTGTCACATGGCTCATACTGTAGTCCATCATCAAATTTTTTGCTTACGGAGAGGAGTTCACACAGCAGCCGTTTCAATGTGAACAATATGAACGTGTTCACATTGAGTGACTTTTTTTAAAGACCAAAGAATCCTTAGAATTTTAAAAAAAGTAAAAAAAGAGAACATGGACATTTGTGGAACAATGGAGTTTGTGTTAGTAATGGAAGGACGGATTTGTACCACGATTTAAAAATGGCCGTTATAACGAAAATGACGTCCGTTATAATGGACTGGACTTCCCCTGTTATGTTAATACTGTTTTAATGTTCAGAAAATAACAGCCGTTATAACAAAATAATGACCTTATTTTATGAAAAAATTGTTAAAAGACACCCGTTATTTCCATTATTAATTTTGCTGAAAATTTGAAATTTAAAATTTGAATTTTGAAACTGTTTTTCCCCATTTTTTTTTTTTTTCATTATTTCTATTATTTTCCGTTCTTTTCCCATTTTTGGTCCTGTGCGTTACAATCCGTTATAACGACATCATATGATACACATGAATCGTATGGCTACGCATAGGGAGAAACATGAGATGGTCCCGGAACTGTCGTAAGTGATAGTACGCAGTACAAATGGTGCATGTTCTTGTCAATCCAGACTGGCCAAACAGTGGGCCTTATGTACAACGAGAAAATTTTCGCTGGCCCGGGTGACTTCAAACTTTGAAGTCTCTCCACCCAAAATGTCTGACACGTACTCCAATCCCTTAACCCAACCTGCGTTAAGTCCCCCAGGGCCAGCTAGGGCCTACGGGTGGCAATTGGTATACCGGGTTAACTAATTCCTTATAGGAACGATATTCCGGGACTAGCTACTTAAGAACCAAATCCCAAAAAGACCCGGAACTGATAGGACCCAAAAACTGATAGGACCCAAAATTGAAGTATGCCGGAACCGACATATATAATAGTGATAAAGATGTCAAACTTTTAAATTAAGGCTCAGGCTCTAGTTACCGCCCTAAAATGACAGGCTCCGGTTACAGGACACAATATAAGACACGTGGCACACTCTTAGAGTACTATGACAGTAGGGATGTTTGTCCAATACCTAAGTGGACCTACAAACCAAAAATAAGTCTGATTAGTGATTTTTAAGCATCGGATTGGACTTATTTTCATGGGTTGATCTCAACTGTGGAAATTTGAGCAGTATTTGAGGTTCAAAGATCCAACGTCTAGAAATTACTAATCAGGTTGATATTTGGTTTGTAGGTCCACCTAGGGAATGGCCAAACATCCATACGGTCAGAGTTCTCTAAGAGTATACCACGTGGCTCATATTATGTCCTGTAACCAGAGCCTGTCATTTTAGGGCGATAACTGGAGCCCGACCCTTAAATTAATTTGAAAATAAATTTATAACACGGATTTTCAATGGAACGAATTTCTCATTTACCGGGTCTTGGTTAGACCAGAATAGCATTTTGTGTCTTAAAGGCCCAGAACCTAAATTGCTGGCTTTTTTGGGTTAATCCCTTCATCTAGCATTGATGTAGGGCCCCAAGTAAATCATGCTTTAATGTCTGTGGGGCTTCCGAGTCCGGAAGATTCTATCCGAAAGAATGTTATCATGGTTTTTTAAAATAATGAATTTTTTTTTTACCAAAACATGGATTTATGTGGTGGGCCATGGGCGTTATTCACTGTTACACTACGGTGGGATATTTTATCTAACATTTTCTTTGCTAGGCTTTGTTTTTTCTATACTTTTTTTTAATTTTTTTAATGCGGTGGGATATTTTTTGACCGCCTACAATAGGAGAAACGTGGCACACTTTTAGAGGACACTTACCGTATGGATGTTTCGCCAATCAATAGATGGGTCTACCAATCAAATATCAGTCTGATCAGTGATTTTTAAGCGTTGGATTGTAGTCATTTTCATGGGTTGGTTTTAGCTGTAGGAATTTGAGCATTATTGACCATTATTTGGGTACAAGGATCCAAAGGTTTGAAATCACCAATCAGGCTGGGTTTTGGTTTGTAGGCTCACCTAGGGATTGGCCAAACATCCATACGGTCAGTTTCCTCTAAAAGTATGCCACATGGCTTGTATTGTGGGTGGTCAGCGAAGTTTTACCCTCGGGTTGCTTGCTTTCACAATTTGTGGGGTGCAAATAAATTTTCCCTATACTTTATTTTGCAAAAAGAAAATATTTAATTTTTTTTTTTAAATGCTATGGACAAAAGTCAATAATGGCCATAAAATTAAGGGCATTGTATACATTTGGGTAATATGATCAAGGTTGCTACAAATCAGAACTGCTATAAGGGCCATCATTTTAACCTTGAATGTGATAGATAGATGATGGTTTACCGATCATTGATCTCTACATGTGCATCACATGTATATATGGTGGGGACACCTTATTATTTTTCTCAATTTTAATGAAAAAGTATATATCTTGGTCATCAAATATATAAAAAAAAAAAAAAATCATATATGGTGAACCTTATGTCCATTCAAAAGGTATACAGATGGGCTTATTGGCAAAAAAGAAAGAAGTGTATATACGGATCTTAGGTCCTCATGATGGACCCACCCCCTGTGTGCCCACCTATTGGGTGTACAGTTGGGCTTGTATAGGACTAGGTGCTATACAAAGTTCGATAGGACCCCTCCCTAACTGCCACATGGTACTCTTTCGGACCTACTGAACCCATCTATGTTTGGCCCACCCCTTGGTGGACCTACACACAAAAAAAAACCTGATTTATGATTTCTAGCAGTTGGATTTGACCTTTTATTTTTATTTAGTTATGGGCTTTATGGGATTGGAACCCATCTCATGTAGCCTATGACGAGAAAAAACTCAAATCCAACTACTAGACATCATCATTCCGAGAAATGCAACTTTTTGGCACCAACAAATGCACATTCCCTCTCGGGCGTAGATTCCGAGAATCCAACGATGTGGTTGTGCTTTAGCAAAAAAGTCAATCTAGTGAATGCCAGCTCAACACTTACAACCAACATTGGATTCTCAGCATCGACGCTCGTCCCAGAGGGAACGTGCATTTATTGGTGCCTGACCCATTAGCATAATATGAGTGACCGTATTATGTATTATGCCCACACATATTATAAATGAATTATTCCTGAATTAATGAAATGGCTGTTTTTTAACTGTGAAAAAAAATGCAAATAATAAATCGTTTTAAATTCTTTTAATGATTTTTTTAATTAAATTTAATTTTTTGTAGAATTTTAAACATATTTTCTCATGACAAATCTGAGTTATACTCGAACTTTTCCGGTGACATACACCGAATTACTAATTAGGAATTAGGATCCTGCCAACATGGATGACATAGTTTTCAGATGAAATGCCAAATTGGTTCTTCTACCCATGCAAATTGAGAAATTCGGTGTATCACACATGCACAAGTATTAGTACACACTCATATTAAGAATAATGCACCAAATATATGGATCCTATACATTAAAAGCAAGGTGGGCCCCACACGTGCATATGCGATACACCTGTATTTCTCTATTGTACAAACTCAATGTGCAAACAAAACACATAAAAATGTTTGCATGCACACGCATTCATTTACATGCTCAAATCATTTGCATGCGTAATCATTTACGCGAGCGAACCAAACACCTTGACTTTAGAACAGAAATTGGACTGTTGAACCAAAACAATGGAACATCCAATAAATTTCTTGTATTATAGGAGTGAGAAGATTGCTTACAGAGGCCTTTTTCCGCATGACCTTGCAAGACCAGCCTGTTCTGCTTGTCTTACAATCGCTCATATTCTTAACTAAACCCAAGTAATTTGGACTCGAGCAGCTGTGTCGTGAACTGAAATTTCAAGGAAACTGTGAAAGGCTGGTGCAATTTTGGTGGAACATTCCTGATGGGTTCTCCACAGGTGGCTTAAAGGAGTTCTGGGAGAGTGTTGCCCATTACAGCACAATGGCGTCGTCGTAGGTGCTTGCAGGCCTAAGAAGGCAAATGATGGCGTTGGATAGGTATGTTGACAACTACTTTATCTAAAAGCTTAAGCTGTAGAGGGAGGCGTACCAATGTATATCAAAGGGTCCACAGGTCTAACAAAGGTGGAGTGCTGGCCACAGCCAAACAATACCCCCTTCAGCACTTTGCCGGGGACTTGAACTTGAACTTGCAACCTACTGAGATCTCCTGTTCTGATACCATGTTGACAACCACTTTAAGCTGTTAGAGGGAGGCGTACCAATGTACATCAAAAGGGTCCACAGGTCTGATAAAGGCGGAGTGCTGGCCACACAACCAAACAACACTCTCCAACAACAAGGTAGTGGGTGTGATACGAGCGGTGGCCCTCCATCTAGGAATCCAGAAATGTAGGAAGGTTACATTAACCTTTAGGTTAGAGCAATGAAGACGGTGGTTCTTGCTTACTCACGAGGGATTTGGAGGAAGGTTGCTGCAATCATCTGCACACTCTACTGAGTGTGACCAACTCTAATTGGGCCTTCATCATGGATTAAAGGTTTCTCAGTACAGAAATAGTGTATATGATGAATGTTTGATCGAGAGAGACGAGAGAAATGTCAATCTTGAGCTTACGAGAGGATGAGCCAGCCTTAAAAACATTACCAAGTTCTTCGCAGAAATCCTCAGTCTGATTGAGGCAGTTAGAAAATTCAGATATTTCACATTTGTTGCATCAAGTCCACATAGTTTCGCTTTGTTCTCTCGAAATAATTTCTTGAATTATAAAAAATCTAAATTGAAAATCTTGTTGTTTAGTGTTCAATTACAAATCCAAATTCATCTGAATTTTCTCAAAACAGAAGAGTTTTCAGAAGGAATGAAAGCTCAGAGCTCTGACTTTGAGTGACACTGGAAATAAGCAAAATTGATGGAGAGAAGAAAGTGGACCTACCCACTTTGCCATAAAATGGTAATGGTTTAGCTGAATGGAACTTAGTAAATACAGATGTCGGTGATACGGAAACTCGTTGCTCGAACTGCAACCGAAACATGGTCAAGAAGCAATACTTAGCACCTTAAGCACTAAAGATGAAAGATTATGCCAAACAAAAGTATAAAGTAAACCAGAAATACTATACAAACCAATGTAAATCAATTGGGAGCTGAAATCTTCATCAAATTAAACCTTCATTCACTTAAATTGGGGTAAGTGAATTTCGGCATTTGGTAAGGAAATGGATCTACATTTCAGAATTACAGCTCATGGAAGCTGATCCTAGAGAAGAAGCAAGGATGAATTCATAAAGAGAGAAGAAACAGGACAAAGTTGCGATTGATAGGAACGACTGTAAACTAGAAAGGACAACTAGATAAGAAATTCTATACAAACAAGATTGTAGGATGATTGTGTGTCGACAGCGAGATATGATTCGTAATCTGCCCCTTCTGTTCAAAATTGAAGAACATGGAGTACCATTGCTAGATCAAAGAGAAAATCATATAACAATGACTATGAAACCGTATGTTTAATTTCACAAACAAGCCGATCACCACTCCGTTCAGTCCTAACAACAACAAATAATAATCAAAGATGGCTTATACTATTATCGACACACCTGAAATAAACAAGAAAGTAAGTCCAACCCAAGCTATTTCAGCTCTGCACAGTTCCACCTGCACATTGGGAACCAGAAGCAACACCATTATAATTTAATAACTCCAGAGAAGAAGATTAAAGAACGAATAAAATCCAAAAAGCACCTGTATTTGGAGACTTGGATGAAGCTGGGAGAGAAAGGGGCATACCCAATACCCAAATCCAGTCCCTATGACCCAATTCCATAAAAAGACTGAATTCCGATATCTCTCTTCCTCCCACTTTGGCAATTCAAAACAGAAAAGAAACAATCAGAAAAGACTCATCGGCTTCTGGTCAGTGCTATTTCTTTCTGTTCTTCCTAAATTCTCCTTTAGAAACTCCATCACTCTCCTACTCCTCTAATGTCCTGACCCTTGAGAATCATCCTTAGCAGGAGCTTGTTGTTGTTGCTGCTGCTGCTGTTGCTGATGCATGGGGCCGGCACCGCCTCGGCTTTGACCTATCTGCTGGTAAAACTGATTCAAGGCCTGAGGATTCAAAACCCCAATATGACCGTCTTGAGAAAGTCCAAGCTCCAAACCTGGAAGTTGCTGGTTATTTCCACCCAAAATTGAGCTAAAAGTCATTGGACCCAGGTTTGAACCAGGCAATTCGAATCCATGGAACCCAATTCTAGGCAAATAATTCGAGCTTTCACTGCCCAAATTCGATGTTGACGGCCCCGAAGACGGAACAAACCCCGCCCCAAATCCGCTGACAGAGGGCCATAGGCCTGTGGCCACATGGGATCTGCCCAAATTACCACTAACCATAGTCCAATTGGCCCTACTAGCAGACCCAATATCCGGTCCCAGCTCATCGACCTTTGGATGCAAACCGGCCGAAACAGAGGTCCCCTGTTGAGAAACAGAGCCCCCAGCGTTAGCAATTGCTGAAGCTGGTATTGTTCCGGTGCCGGTGGCGGCGATGATCGATGGCTCGGCTTGCTGTAACAGCCACTGTATGGTTTCCCCATCAGATTTGTGGCCCAATTCTCTTGTCAACTGGAAAATTCTGGCTGCACATAGAGCTGGCATCCTTATTCTTCTCCCCCTCCCATCCACCTTTGTGTGTCTGTCTTTATTGGAGCTTCTCTTGGGTGCTAACTGCTTCTTCCCCTCATCTTTCTCTGCAATAACAATCTGGAAATCTTTAATTTCTGCTGGTTTATTTTCTCCCATGTCTGGTTGGGGGAGACTCAAGAATTTGGGTACCTCTTGAGGCTGCTTTGAGCCCTTGGGATCCATGAGAACAGAGGAAAAAGGGAGTTTAGCCTCTTTGATTGAAGAAGGTGACTTGAAAAGACCTAGACTTTCATGGGTTTTCACTGTTTTTGGCAAGGAATGAGCTTGTTGTTCAAAAGACAAAAGAAAAATTGAAATCCCAAGATACCCATTTCAAATTTACTCTGGGTTTTAACTGTTTCTAATCTACTCCCTCTCTCCCCTTGCTGTGTTGTGGGTTTTTGTTTCTCTCTCTATATCTCTCTCTCTCTTTTTACTGCTGTAGGCTTTGACTACCTTGGATTTGATAGCCCCTTTAACTGCTAACTTCACCACCTCAGACACTCATGAAAACTCTTTCCACATTTCATGGATTCCCTCCTCATTATTTCTCTTCCCTGCATGCTATAATTGCAACAGCAATTTATGCATCTCTTGTAAGGGACTCAAATACCCATGTGGCAGCCTGAATTTGTTACACCTGGCAGCCCATGAATGGGGTAGTGGGGTTGCTTCTGTACCACTCCAGGCCCATCCTCCACAAAGGGCAAAGAAATTTAAAAATAAATAATGGAATCAACAACCATAAGTAATGCAGGGCGCTGGGGTGGGTGGGGGGCGGGGGGGTTGGGGGATTGTTGCACGTACAATAAGGTGGGGGGTTTTTAATATTTTTTCTGTTTGGAGCTGTTCCCTGAGTGGGTCTCTGCAGAGAAGAGTTTCTGACAGTTCATGGGTCTTGTAGAGAGTCCCATTTTGTTTATTTTTGAACAGCCAAACTTGTGTGGCTTTCAAAGATGTGTTGAAAATGCTAAAAAAATAGCCCCCACCCTCATGAAGATTGGAGAGGGGGGAGGGTCAAAATAACAAACCCTAAACTTCACTGAATACTAAAAAAATCCCAGAGAAAATGAGAGAAAATCCCTTGAATTCCTCTCATGACAAAGATCTCCCCTCCTTTTTTTTTTTTAAAGTATCCCCCAACTTGAAAAAAAATAGCCCCCACCCCATGAAAGTTGGAGCGGGGGAGGCTTAAAAAAATAAACCCTAAGCTTCACTGAATACTAATAACATCGTAGAGAGAATGAGAGAAAATTCCTCAAATTCCTCTCATGACAAAGATCCCACTTTTTTTTTAAGGTAATCTCAATTTGAGAAAAATAGCCCCCACCCCCATGAAAGTTGGAGAGGGAGGGGGTCAAAATAATAAACCCTAAGCTTCAGAGAACACTAAGAACCACAGAGAAAATCTCTTCAATTCCTCTCATGACAAAGATCCCAATTTTTTGTGAGGTTGAATTGAGACTTTGAAGATGCTTTTCCATGTTTTATTGTTGTAAGGATCTACCCATTCCTTACAATGGTACAATTAATTGCATAGGTAGGTGCAGTTCTGTGATTGAACGAGATTAAGTTTTTGTAACTTTTGGTGACCAGTAACTTCCATGTGACAAAATACTAGGCATACCACCTAAAGGGATATCACTAGTTAAGTGTCTCATTGACTGTAATTACTACTGCCTATAAATGGAATACATGTAGAAGACTGGAGGTGGAACCCACCATTTTACTGGTCCCACTTAGTTCATCATGTGGTGGGACCCCAACACCATGTACATCAGTACATGTGCCATCTATATAAGTATGGGATTGCACATTTAACTCCAGCCAAATTCAGAATACCCATTTTTCTTTTTTGTATGTAATAGTAAAAGGCGAAAAACAAGTTGAAAATTAGCACAAATGTTTGATGTCATGTAGGGGATGGGACCTACCATTAAGATAGTCCCATCTCCAAGATCTCCGATGAAACATTTTCGCTATATTTTTCATGACCGTGCAAAAATAATAGGAATCGATCGGATGGATACGATGAGATAGTTTCGAATTTTAATGGAGGAATAGGATTCGTGTTGCCGACCGCCACAAACACTTGAGATAAGACATAGATGATGATGATGATCAGATAGTTACGAATCTTATGATCAAATCAAATCGGGTTGATTTTTGGCATATAAGATCTCCTACGTAGGAGCAATTCAATGGTGATGAGACCATCCTTAGGGACTTCCAGAGAGGTTATATTTCTCCTTTTTATCATTTGCCCACCATTTTTTTCTAGAGAATAATGGGTTTTGCTAGCAAAATTATTTCAAAGTTGCTTTGATGATCTAAACTCAAAAGAAATGCAAGTCGGTGTGATTATTGTGTCCCCTTTACCCATCAAGGAATAACAATTAAAAGTCATGAATGAGGTTGGAATTAAAAATCTTGGGTATTTTAGTAACATGCACCACTCCCCCTGAAATTTGAAATACCCCCTTATACTTCAAACATTAGTATTACCCCCCTTGACCTAGTTTAATAGTGGTTGACTTGAGTTCAAAACGGACCTGAATCACACATGAACTGTTGGCTCCAGTCCTACATTTTTTGGATTTTGGCAATGGAATGTAGCTGGACGGTCATTAATAATATTATGGTCTTTTCATAAGTGCATCACAGGCACATGATGCATGTGACTGTTAAACAACCATTTATCCTAAAAGATCGACTTTGTAGGAAGGTTTGAACTTGAGACCTCCCAGACATCACATCTTTTGGAGAATATTCTTTCTCCATCTTTACCCAACAGACCGACCTAGTAAGAATTGTGAAACAACTATGTATACCAACGGGTCGTTGGGCCAACACAACATGTGTGCAAGAACACATCATCCAAATGATGGTTAAACTTGGTCAAGGGGGGTAAAGTTTGAAAGTATAAGGGGGTATTACAAATAACTTTCAAATTTCAGAGGGGTGTTATTAAAATACCTTTAAATGAAATCTTTGGTTTTCTCTGCCTTCTCACTTTGGTAGGAGGACAGCTTTAGGGTTTTTAGTGTGAACCACACAAGAGATGTGGGCAAGGATTTTTCTTCTTTTTCTCTCTTTTTTTTTTTGAAAATTAAGAATTTTTTTATAGCTTTGGTTGCTTTGGTGTGGAGAAGACGAATTTATGGGTGTTGATAATAATGGGGGTGTGGGTATGTGTGTGTTGGTGCTTGCATTGCTTGTCATATGTGTTTCCCACCTTGGAGACATATTGGCCCCCACCTTTGAAAGCTAGGTGTTGACATATCACCCTAAGATCACATGAATTCAAAGCTTGAATGAAAAGATCTTACTTTATATGGTTTTGAAGACATTTTTTCAATAAGAGATAAGCTTGGATCTGTGTTTGTCTTAATCATTTCTGTCTCTTAACCCGTCTTTTTCAAAAGCCTTTGCTTTGCTCATTTTTATGGGATGGTAAGCTTGTCTCATGGAATCAAATCCCAAGCAATCCTCCCAATTTTTATTTATTTCCTCATCTACCCCCCTGTTAAAACTCTTATTCCCCTCACGTCCCTCTTGCCAATTTAGCCATCAGATTAGGGTTTAACAATGAAATCAAATCCCAATCACCTCCACAATTAAGTTAATTTCACAATCAAACCCAGAAAAATCTATGATACAGAATTCTGTATCCAAACTCTCTCAAAATGCCTTTTGGCTCACTCTTTTGGGCCCACTGACCCATGAATGATTGGTACACACACCTTGATAGACCTACACACCAAAAATCAGCATGATTGGTGATTTCTAAAAATTGGATTTGAGCACTGTTGATATTCTCATTTGGGGGTTACCCTCTATAGTTAAAATTCCCATTTTTTTTTTCTCAAGTATTGAATAAACCCTAAATTATGAAAATGCTTTTTAGGTTAAGAAACCCTAAAACCCTTTAATTGGGTAAAATTTAGGGCAATAATATTAAGGATCCGAATGGTTATGCGACCCGAAAATTGGGTACAACATGCATTTTAATATTAAGGTAAGTTACCATAGTATTAAAATGTTTTATTTTCTACATTATCTTTGATAAGGTTTTAGAATATCTCTACTATTATAATAAGGCTCACCCCATAAAGTTATGAGATGACCCTTGAGTAACGTTATTTACCACCTTTCTCTCAAAAATGCCCTTATAAATCATGGAATGTATCTCGGTTCTTAATGGGGTATTTTTTTTTGTAATTTCAATTAATATCTATTATCTATTATCTATTACTACTTTAAAGCCAAAACTTGGGTTGGGGCATGCCGCTCACAAGTCACTCAAACAAAGCTCACACGGCACTCACCTTCACACATTATTCAGCATGCTCACGTCCCTCATCAACGATAGTGATCAGGGATCACAATATGAGCCACACATGACCACTATTAGAGGCCACTGGCGTCAGTGGCGGAGCCAGGATTTTATTCAAGGGCGGTTATATTGTACTGATTTTGTAAAAGGATCATGGGTATTCTACTAGATTTAAAAGGGTATCTTTAGATTTTTTTTTAAAATTTTCAAAGTTTCAAGCGGAGGCATTTTACAGATTTGTTTAAGGGTGGGCATTATACTAGGTATAAAAGGGAATTTTTGAAAAATATTGTTATTTTTTAAAGTTTCAAAGTTGCGGGTGGGCATTGTACTAGGTTTAAAGGATTTTTTTTTTTTGTCCAAAAAAATAGATCTCTGTACCCGAAATAATGCTCAAATTCTACGGATAAAATCAATCCAATGCTTAGAAATCACTAATCAGGCTAATTCTTGGTCTGCAGGTCCACCTAGGGTTGGGCCAAATATCCATACAGTCAGTAGTCTCTAAAAGTGTGCCTGGGGCTCATACTGCGGTCCCGGCAGATGAAACCCCTATAATCACTCACGTGTAACGCACATGCTGCCCTCTAGTCTTAAATAAACCGATAGCAACCCATGGCCCTTACGATTCCCAAGTCACCACCAACACACATTACCTTGACACCTGTCCCATCTCTTCTTCTTGAGCCACATGCAAAGCACATGCCATCCGCTAGTGTAATATAACTGATGAATAAATAAATGTCTTGTAGTTGTATATTTTTTTCATAATTTGGGTAAAATGTCATTAATTTAGCTTACATGCATTCAAAAATATCTCTGTCCTTTTTTTTTTTTTTTTTGTCTCTACCCATTTTTATACATAAGCGGAAGGCAAGTGAAAGAGAAAGAAAGAAAGAGAGTGGGAAACGCTTTGAAAGAGTTAAGGGCCTCTTTGAAAAAGAGAGGACAAGTTTGGTAAGTTTTGAATATCCTTTTGTTGCCTGTGTACCAATTAAGACGTTTTACCTTTTTTTTTTAAACCGTGGGCATTTGGGCCTCTTAGAGCACCCGACTAGTCCCCCAGGGCACGTTAGTCACCCCTTCCACACGTGCCAGAGTGCATTGGGAGAGTTAATGTGGACTGAACCACTTATTACCCTTCTTTGTTATTGCTAAAGCTAAACAGAGTTGAGAGCAACGTTTAAAAAACGGCCGGTATAACGGATTCGGACCTACCCCGTTATGTTGTGGACCGTTAAAACGCCCAAAAAATAACGGCCGTTATAACAAAAATAATGACCGTTATTTTCTGGGAAATTTTGTGAAAAAATAGCCGTTATTTTTGTTATTTTTCCGTTATTTTTCAGCACCTTTTTTTTTTTTTTTTTTCATTTTTTCCGTTATTTTTCGTTATTTTCTGTTATATTCCATTATTTTCCCTTTTTTTTTTTTCGTTTTTGTCTGAGTGTTATTTCGTTATAATGGAAAAAACTGTAGCGCCCCCAGTCTGTTATACCGTTACAACGGTCCCATTTAAACCTTGGTTGAGAGTACAAAAAAATGAGGATTTGCTTTAGAATAGTACAAATATTATAAGGTATTTTAGAATCACCCCCTAAAATTTGAAAATAATTAGTACCTCCTTATAGTTTCAAAATTTAGGTTTACCCCCTCTACTTAGTTTAACCATCATTTGACTAACGTTAAAACATAACATGCATTTTCACCATAATATTACAAGTACAATGCTGACGAGGTGTGATTCAGGTCCGTTTTAACTTAAGTCAACCATTGTTAAATTAGTATAAGGGGGTATTACTAATGAATTTAAAATTTTAGGAGGGTGTTACTAAAATAACCAATATTATATATGGATGTAAGTGCATTTTTGTGAAATGAGGGAGTTATTTAATTTTATTTTTCGTAATAATCTAATTGGGATTTTTATTGAGGAGGAAAGAAAACGGTGAAAGAGTAAGCACCAGCACCACATTAAATAGACAAGCAGAACGACCAATCAGTGAGCTCCATAAAGACAGAATCTTTAGCCGGAGGCCTTGATAAGATCGACGTCACCATTATCCTCTTGTCACATCTCTTCTTCTATCCCTTTCTCTCGCTTTTAAAAATAGAATTATAAACAACCAACACTTCCACCCAACAAAAATAATAATAATTAAATAAAATAAAATACGACCAACACTTCTGTCAAATTACATGAAAATACAAGTAATAGGTAGCATTGTTCTTTGTCTTGACACAATCCATAACATGGATGGTTAAGATCATCCCAAGTACCCAGTTTTCACATTGGAGGTCCTAGGCATGGTTTTAAAAACGGCCGTTTAAACGGTAACGCCCCAAGCCTGTTTCCGTTAAAATCATTTAAACACATTTTATCGGTTTTGAATAAAATGGCTATTTTTTTTTTTTGTTTTAACGGCCGTTAAAATTGTTTAAACAGTCGTTTAATTCTGAAAAATTTTGTGAAAAAACGGCCCTTAAATCCATTTAATTTCCATTAAAATCCGTTAAATTTCATTTTTTTTAATTTTCAAAATTTGAATTTCAGAGCCATTTTATCTGTTAAAATCCGTTAAATTCTATTTTTTTTTTATTTTTTTCTATTTTTGCCCCTGGCCGTTTCAATCCGTTTAAACAGTTTAAACGGTAACACCCCCAGTCCGTTTAACAGTTAAAACGGCCTCCTTTAAACCTTGGTCCTAGGTCTTAGGTCCCAGGTCGTCCCAGGTCCCACGCCTCTATCACATGCACAACATCTATCAACATATGTCAGTGGTAGACCATCTTTACCATCTATTCGGTTAGTATATTGAATTTCCTTTACAAAATTAAGGGTTTTGATTTATTAAGACAAAATTGTCATGTATTTTTTTTTCTAGATGGATAAGCTGGGGTTAGGCAAGACCCCCACTAGATATGTTAGAAAAAAAAAACAAATGATTACAATCTGTCGCATTTACATATCCTCTAGCGCAGTGGTAGATATAAGAATTAAGCTTGCTAGAGAAATCACTAGAGTACAAAATAAACGAAGAGGTCGAACTGTCATAATTCTGGAGAAAAGTAAGATATAACCTAAGTTTTTAGTGTATTTTTTTTTTCCAATTTTACATAACCGGCCAAAATTTCATTTTCTAAAGAATATGTAGTCATAATTCAAGGGTTATTTGTATTTGAAATGATTCGGATGATCCGGCGATCTAAGGTCCTATGCCAACATTTTAGCAGACATATCCGAGGAGGAAAGTCTTGCGGAGGATGGTACCATTTACGGTTCTTTGGGGTTTTTGGATGGAGAGAAATATGAGTCTTTAGATGTAAAGAAAGTACCTTTCAAGAGATAATTTTAAGCATCAAGACTTTCTTATTCAGTTGGGGGAGCATTCTTCCAGAGACGAGGCATCATCTTCGTTGATATGGTTTTTAGGGTTTGACGTACTTATGGAGAATAATAATGTGCTATAGGTCTATTCTTCACATTTTTTTCCTTGTTCTCTTCAAGATCTCCTCGATCTCTTTATGAATATGTCGCTTCAACTTACATACAAAAAATTGACTTTATTAGATTATCACAGCCATTCGATATATAAAATTTTCTTTTTGCCATTTACCATAACTTTAACCAATAAAAAAAAATAGAAAATACTAAATACTATAGGTCATGCGATTACGATCTCCTCGCCATAGGATCTCTTAAGTGGGGCCTCAGGCAAGGTGGTTTCCAATTCCACACACCCATGTAGCTTCTAAGTAACCCATGTTAATTTATTTTTATGTATGAGGGACAGTTAGGTCTTTTGTTCTACAATAATATTATTGTGTGTAGGAATGTTGTTACAAATGTAAGATTTTGTTCATTACGGATTTTATTATCATTTTTACCATTAACAATACTAAAATTTTTTTCCGACCTAGGCCGAAACCTAGTTGAAATTGAAATTTTAATCCCTTGTATAAGGCAAGCAGTTGTAGTAATATTATGTAGATAATAGAGATTGGAACTTTCACATTCTAGCTAGCCTACTAACAATAGGACTACTAATTAATGCTTTCCTAATTAAACCCATTCCAAAATATTAAATTATGACTCAAATAATTACTAATGGGCCATGTCATTTCGGGGCAAGTGGATCATTTATCATAAAAATGACGAGCTTCAAGAGGATGATTCGGAGTTCTTGCAGAGTGGAACCATGCAGCACCAGACACGAGATAGATCTTCCAAAAATAAATATAATGGAACATAAGCTCTCCATCAAACATGTAAAGGACCTAACTCCTCATCTATTCTCTACAACTGGCTCTCTCTTTATAGCAACGTGAGAAAGACAACACAAAGGAGAAAGCGGATTTGGAATCTTAAATAAACGTTAGGGATGTTTGGTTGCAGTACTAACTCTATCCTACCCATTAGGTTATCGAATATTACACAAATTATACGGGGAAAATTTTAGATGCAGATGACTTTAGATGCAGTCGATGCAGAGGGCTTTAGTGGCCTTACATAGCTCATCTCTTTGGGCCCACTAGCCACATGGATGTTTAGTCCACCCCTTGGTGGATATACATACCAAAAACCAGTCTGATATGTTTTCACTAGCCATGTATTTTAGCATTTGTTTTTTAAGATTGATATTAGCCAGTGGATTCAAACATGTTTTTTTGTATCATTTTTGGGTACTTAATCCAACGGCTACAAATTATCAATCAATCCAATTTTTGGTATGTATATCCACCAAGGGGTGGACTAAACATCCATGTGGTTGGTGGGCCACGATGGCCCTCTGCATCGACTGCATCCAAATTTTTTCCAATTATACGCGAACTTACTATGGATACACGTCAGCATCTGCGCTGGAATCTAGGTGTGTGAAAGAAACTTCTCTCTAGTAAAAGCACCTCTATTATCTAACCCATGGAACATTCCCACGGAGTATGGAAATTATGAATATGGGCTAATTATTGTACAATATAAAAAGGGAAACCATGGACGGATGGTCCCAAGTTCGAGTCTTAACTGTAGATGATCTCCTTTTCTAATTAAAAACTTGGAAATGTGTTGGAGAGACAAAAATGATCGATCTTTTAATTCAATAATTAATGTGTTTAAAAGCCAAGTTTTCCCTGACTACTCTGTCTCACATCTCTCTATAAAGGCACAAGTTTTCTTTTTTCGGAGGGTAGAGACAATTTTCTATGGGCTCAAACCCATGGGTGTAAATGCCGTTCGGTATTCGGGTTTATCCAAACCCGATCCGAATATTACCAAGTTCAGTTGTACGCACCCAGATGCCCAATTGATCCATATTTCGGACCTTAGTAATATTTGGATCGGGTTTGGATATACCAAGTACCCAACGGCATTTGACCCCTTGTTAGTCAATCTTTGTTATGAAACGGCAAATAGCTCTTGAGCGCTTATGCATCGGACCGGAGCATTGTTGAAAAAAGGGTGAAGGGAGGTTTTTGGGTGATTGATGCATTGATACCAACCATCTTCAACCACGCTATATCCTTTTCGATGCTGATAAAATTATGGAAAGGGTCGGGCTCAAAGCCCCTCTTTTTCTGAACCCTCTAGGGAGTTTGGCTCTCGGCCAGAGAATCTAACCGTAGTTGATAGTGTTGAGCTGACATTCACTTTTTCATTAAGTGAATGCTATCAACCCTCGTTGGATTCTTGGAATCCACGGCTGAGAGCCTGACTCCCTAGAGGGGTCAGAAAAAGGGGGTCCTCGGAGCTGGACGGAAATGTGCACTAGTCTATTTTTTTTTGGTGTACAAAAAATTGTACTGGTTTGTATAAGTTAAGTACTACACTGAGAAAAATTTTGAAGCAGCGAAGCAGTGGCCAATCACATGGCGCCACAATCTGCTGTTGCTTTTGCACCAACCCAGAAATGCGTTTTGAACAACAGATTATGGCGCCATATGATTGGCCACTACAACAGATTGTGGCGCCATGTGATTGGCCACTGCTTCGCTGCTTCAAAAATCTACTGCTTCAAAAATTTTCTCCTCTACTTTTGCCCAATAAAAAAAACTAATAGGTGGAGCAGTTAACCTATTTGTTGTATAAGAGACACTTGATGGGATCATCATTGACCACCCTTGAAGAAAATCCTGGCTTTGCCACTAATGATATGTGAGTATGTTCTTATTGCGGGAGGTCTCGAGTTCAAGGCTTCTCCATTGCCGGTGTGCCTAAGATCTAAACGTTAAAAAGAGACTAATAAGGTTTCATTTGCATCGACGAGTTTCTACATATTGAAAAATCTATACTACTTAAAATTGAAGACATGGGTTCACCACACAGCCTCACTTACTGACATTTAAACTCAAAAAAAAAATGAGACTCATTACTCCTTTGTATTAAAATTGGGTCGGGCTCAGGGGATTCCCTTTTTCTAATCCCTCTCGGGAGTCGTGTTCTCGGCCGTGGATTCATCACTTTTCGCAGAAGCTCAACCAATGTTGGATTCGCGAAATCCACGGCCAAAATCAGACTCCCGAGAGGGTCAGAAAAAAGGCGTCCTTGGAGTCTGAGCCATTTAAATTCTAGTCCTTTATTTTTTTTTTTTGTAAACAAATTGTAGTCCTTTTTAATCTACTTAATTTCTTATTTTGTCCATAATATCCATGTGAGTGTAGCACACATCAATGTGAACTCACGAAATATTACGTTGCATGACTGATAATATCCTTGGAGAAATTTTTGGAAATGTGCTTTTGCACGTGCTACCCACTAGGAAAAGTGATTAAAAAAAGTCACTTAATGCAAAAAGTGATTACATGTCATTATTTCATTGGAACCTTTTGCAAAGTGATCACCCCCATTGAATATTTTCTCTAGAGAATTTTAATCTCCAACTGGAAGTAATGTTGTTTAAGATCGAACAACCTGTAACACAGCTTTATACCAAGAAATTTATTTCCCAATTAGTTGGTGTTTCCTACGAAACTTGTTTCCGTTTTCGAGGAAACCTCTTAAAAAACACATTTCTCAAATGGATAGAAATTTCTCTCGCCAGCAAACATTCTCACCTAATACCTCTCTCATTGGTTTGAGTACATGGTAAAATCAACCTCGTTACTTTAACCATTGTCTTATAATCAACCAAAAAAATAAGTTGATAAATAAAGGGACGGGATATTGGCACCCGCGTTTTCACTCAACCCAAAAAAAAAAAAAAAAAAAAGAGAAGAAAAGAAGAAGAAGAAGAAGAAGAAGAAGAGGAGGAGGAGGAGGACGCCGCAGCCACTACCACCGTAGCAGGTACGTCTGCTGCCCAAAGAGAGAGACCTGTTGTGGCCGCCTCCTCCTCCTTCTTTAATGTTTTTTTTCTTCTCTTTTTTTTATATTTTTGTTTTTGGTGGATGGGTTTTTTGAGCGAAAATGCGGGTGCCAATATCCCGTCCCTAAATAAATTGTGGGTCAGGCTCAGCGGACACATAATTTCGCACACAATTTTAGTGTACCCACATGGAAGATAAATCAATGGTTGATTTTTGGCGAGGATGATCTCCTCACGATCTAAAAATCAGCCCATTCTGAAATTTCTAGCACCATCAAATATGGGTTTGAAGTTAACGATAAAAAATAGATAGTCCATAATTCTTCAACTTGTAAACCAAGCCCACCAAAAATCATCCCATTTCAAAACTTCTAATTTATATATTGGCCCCCACGATTTTTTTTTTGTATGTGTGTGTGTGAAATTATGTGAAAATATGTTTCCGTTGAGCCTGACCCATAAATCATTCTTCTATTACATTTTTTTTTTATGACCATCAAAATATAATGGGCTGGGATCAGTCAACCATCTCTTCGCCCTCGTGCTCTTGGTTGTTGGATGATTGGAATCCATGGGTGCTAGCGCTAGTGAAAAGATGAGTGCAGCAAGGCGAATCCCTAGAGCTGGTCCAAATATAATTGGTAGTCTAAGAAATAGTAACACTTCATTGATTTGATCTTAAATTCGACAAAACATTTTGCGTCGGTCTAAAACAATGGCGAGATACATGTGTATTGAGAATTGGAAGTAGGACCTACTAGTCTATGGGTACTCAATGTTTTTCATGTCGTTTCCCTCACCGTCTTCCCGTCGTTTCTCTAAATTTTTATTGTCGTTTCCTAATCTTTCCCGTGTTTTCCGTATCAAATAAAATTTTTTGGAATTGTTTCCAGTTGACTATGACTTGTACTAATGTCACAAGTCACTTTTTTTCCGAGTAAAACTTCGCTGACCGACCATGATGACTGCTCCCACAATATGAGCCACGTGGCACATTTGTAGAGGATGCTGACCGTGTCGATGTTTGGCCAATCCCTAAATGGACCTAAAAAAAAAAAAAACTTGATTAGTGATTTCTAAGCGTTGGATTGTAATCATTTCATGGATTGATTTTAACTTGGGGGAATTTGAGCATTATTGACCATAATTTGGGTACAAAGATCCAAAGGTGTCAAAATCACTAATCATGCTGATTTTTTGTTAGTAGGGCCAAACATCCATACGGTCAGTGTCCTCTGAAAATTGCTTGGGTGATCATCTGAGGTGGTTATCATTGAGGTTTTACTCAAGGTTTAAAGGAGGCCGTTTTAACGGTTAAACGGACTGGGGGCATTACCGTTTAAACGGCCGTTAAAACGGATTGAAACGGTCAGGGGCAAAAGTGAAAAAAAATGGGAAAAAATGGAATTAAACGGATTTTAACGGAAAAGGTCGCGGTGAAATTCAAATTTTGAAATTTGAAAATTAAAAAAAAAATGGAATTTAACGGATTTAAACGGATTTTAACGGAAATTAAACGGATTTTAACGGAATTAAATGGTTTTAACGGCCGTTTTTTTTACAAATTTTTTTGAAATTAAATGGCTGTTTAAACGTTTTTAAAGGCCGTTAAAACAAAAAAACGGCCATTTTTTTCAAAACCGATAAAACGGGTTTAAACGGAAACGGGCTTGGGGCGTTACCGTTTAAACCATTTAAACGGCCGTTTTTAAAACCATGGTTTTATTCAATGTGAGACGAAAAGTGGTTTGGCAACAGTCAGATCCGCCCATTTTTTTATATTTGTTCCAAAGTCAGTGGTGTTGAAAGAATGAGAGACAACCAAATGGTTGTGAAACTTGGTTTTCGTTCTTAGGCGTGCAAGTTAGAACCAAGGTAAAATAACGGGTAGCCCTAAAAATGCCCCTACCCATGTTAAAAAAGTAACCATGGTTTAGGTAAATGATTTTAATCATTTTAGAATACGTGTCATTTTTAGGGTACATGTTTAGGAATCCTTTGTTACATCTGTCAAATGACTTCAACCGCACATAATTTTGTCCGGTTCTATGTGGGGTAGCATGACTGAAAGAAAAAACAAAGTAAAACTTGTATGACCACCGATGGTCATATAAGCCCTGACCGCCCACAATACACATGACACATTTTTAGAGGACGCTTAGTGTATGGATGTTTGGCCAATCCCTAGGTAGACATACAAACCAAAAACCAGCTTGATTAGTTATTTCAAACTTTTCGATCTTGTACCCCAAATAATGTTCAAATTCCCCCTTGTTAAAATCAATCCATGAAAATGACTCCAATCCAACTCTTAGAAATCACTAATCAGGTTGATTTTTGGTTTGTAAGTCCACCTAGGGATTGGTCAAACATCCGATCATGCAAGTTTTACTCGTCTCCCAAACTCTTCTTTGTTGACCATGTAATCCTCTGTTTTATTTTTATTTTGTAATCATTCTAAATAGAGGGTACGTGGCAAGATAATAGATGTGGGAGTTGGGTACAGGATCTATATTATTTGTTAGTTGTTACAGGATGCATAGGCATGTCAAGAAGCCAATGATGAAAAGAAAAAAAATGCTCACCATCAGGTTGATTTTCGGTTCATATTTTCCATCAAGGGATGGGCCATACTCATACAAGCTAGACTCTCAATGTTGGGTCGTCTCAGTCAATTCGACCCAACATCCCTCAAATTGGGTCTAGATTCCTCTATTGAAACTTTATTGGTTCTAGATTGGGTTTAGAATCGAGTGGGCCTGCTCTTGGATCAGTCCTGATCCATTGACAGCCCTAATCCAGACAAACGAAAACAGCGGCTTTTGGACATGCTGTTCTTTATTCACATAGGATATACTTGCATCCAAAAACCCCCAGAAAAGAACAGTACACTATGCAGTAATAACACACAGGGGCTTGATATGCACCCCTTTGCGCTTCTGTAGGAGTGTTATTGTTTAGGTATGCCCAGGCCTGGTCATAAACTAATTGTATAAGCTCAAACCTAGTTCAGGCCTTGACGGGCCTAGTAGGTTCTACCAAGCCCAGCTCAAGTATATGTTTTTAAGCTAAGGCCCAGTTTGAGGCCGGCCCAACAACTAATTGGTAGATCAAGATTCAATTCAACTAATATCATACTCCATAGAATATTCGGATCTGGTCCATGTCTAGGTAGATTTAGATCTAACTTCGACTTTCAGTATCATGATTCTTCATATCTTGATTAGATCCTGGTCGGATTTATGTAGATCTAGATCCAAAATTCATCCTTTAATATCATAATCCATATCCAGATTCAAATCTAGGTAGATTTGGATTCAAATTTGCTTTTTGATATGGTGATTCATATTCGGATCCATGACACATGATCCGAATCCGAATCATGATCCATATGACAAGATTTAGATCCGATCCATACCATCAGGTTTGGTCCGTCTGGATAAGGTATTGGGTCCGATTGCTGATTGTGTTTGGGTTTTTGTGCCTATTGATCCCATGACTATTTGGTACACCTCTTGGTGTACCTACACACCAAAATTAGACTGACTGGTAATTTCACGTTGATTTCTAGCCAATCGATTTGAGCATTTTTTTTCATCATGGATTGGAAATCATCCATTTGCACGTCATTAAGCCCTTGATGAAAAAAAAAGGCTCAAAACCAACAGCTCGGAATCACCAATCAGGCTGATTTTTGGTTCATTTGTCTACCATGGGGTGGGCCATCCCCATACAAGCCGGACTCTCAATGTTGCGTCGTCTCGGTAAGTCATTGGGTGTTGATCCCATCCATTGAAACTTTACTGGTGGATTGGGTTTATAACAAAGTGGGCCTACTATTGGATCAATCTTGATCCAATCTGAACTGATCTATTGACAGCACTAATCCAGACAAACGAAAAACGGCCGTTTTTGGATATGCTGTCCTTAATTCGTATGGGATGCTGGGTCCACCACTTGGTAGACCTGCACAAATCAGATTGATCGATGATTTCCAATTATGAAATAGCATAAAAAAATGCTCAAATCTTTAAAATGCTAAAATCCAACGGCTAGAAACATTGATTAAACTGATTTTTTTAGTGTGTAGATCCATCAAGAAGTGAACCAAACATCCAAAAGGTCAATGGGCCCTAAAGCGTACTCCACCTGGCATTTCGGGAGGCCAAGTGGATAGTTTCCTTGATCCGCACCCTTATGTGATTCAGGCTCCTGACCCCCAGGGTCTGTTTGGTAACCCGGATTCCAAGAATCACAAATCTATGCATTTGGGAGGACTGAATTTCAAGAATTCTATTTCCAATTCCGTAATTTTCCCAGAATTAGAAGTTTTAGGGGGGAGAAGAAACTTCTAATTCTTGGAATTCTATTTCCGGGTGAAGAAATTCAAAAGAATTTTATCGGGCTCCAACTCACACTCATCCCTAGGTGGACCTAGAAATAAAAAATCAGCAAGATTAGTTATTTGAAATCGTTGGATTGGTGTATTTTTTTGGTTGATTCTTAATAGTGTGATATCTAGCATTATTTGGGGTACTTAGATCCAAAGGTTAGAAAATTTTAATCAACCTGATTTTTAGCACGTAGGTCCACCTACGGATGGGACAAACATCCATATGGTCTGTGGTCTCTACAAATGTGCCACGTGGCTCATTATGGTCCATCATCAATGGATTACAAATTTGTAACCATTAGATTGATGTCTTTTATGACGTTGATTTTTAATCGTAGGATATATAACATTAGGTGGGGGAGAGATAACTAATCAACCTGATTTTAGTTTGTAAGTTCACCTAGGGATGTATTTAATTGTTGGGTGTCTTTTATGGATTGATTTTTAACTGTTGGATTTCTATACTTAGTTGGGGTATGAAGATCTAAAGCTTATTAATAACCAACCAACCTTATTGTTAGTATGTAGGTACACTTAGGGTTAGGATAAATATCCATACAGTATTAATGATTTATAACCATTAGATTCATGTATTTTATGTGTGGATTTTTAACTATGAGATATCTAGCATTATTTGGGGTACTCAAATCTAAAGGTTAGAAATAACTAAACAACCTGATTTTTTGAATGTAGGTCCACCTAGGGATGGGATAAACATCATTACGGTTTATTGTCTCTAATAATGTGCCACATGGCGCACTCAGAATGTGGTCCCACAGTAGTGTTGATAATGGACACCTGTATTTGTTGCCTTGTGTGCCACTTAAGCTTTAGCCATTGATATTTTGGCACATGTTAATTATAATAAAAAAATTATCAATTTTAAAAAATTTTCTTTAAATTAGCATTGATAACATTTAATTGACGAATGACTAAAAAATAGCAATCGTTATAACATGAAGTTCATGGGATGATATTTCTCTTATGTAGATGGATAGAAGGTTCAATTCTGTTAGATGTCCAAACAGTTAAAATTAAAATTCATTGGGAATTCCACTTAATTTCCACGGTGCAACCAAACACAGAAATTTTAATTCTTTGAATTCAAATTCTTAGAAATCACAAATCTTGGAATCCTATTTTTAATTCGAAATCTGTGTCTGGTTGCCAAACAGACCCCGACGGCAGAGCTTAAACAACGCGTAGAAAGTAGAGGGAAATCCCGAACACCGGAAAATGCCGATAAGGACGCAGCAGCAGCAGAAGAAGAGGCGAAATCCTAGTCGTAATCTTTCAGACCCTAACCCAGCCACTGCTCCTTCAGAAGGCCTTTCCTTCGAAATTTCCGACGACGATTTCGTTGATGTGACGGAAAACCTCTCTCCGGTCTGGCTAGCTCTTGCCGGTTTTGCGAGCTTTGATGTTGCCATAAAGGCGCGAATCTGTTTTGAGCAGTTCCTCATTTTCGATTCGACATGAACAACTCTAGTGGCGGTGTTTTTCCTGAAATTGTGCATGCTTTGCACCTCGTCTTAAGGTGCATGGTTTATGCCCTTTGTATTGAAGGTGCGTGTTTTTAGGGTTTCTGATCGGTTTAGGCATTGCTATCTTCAATTTATGTGTTGATTTTAAATGTGGTTCGCAAGGTTTTAGAAATAGACAAGCAGAAATTCGAATTGGTATTACAGTTAAATCCTATTGGTGTTGGAGTGGTTCTGCCAGATTGGAACAGAATTAAAGCATAAGTTTGTTATCTAGGTCAGAATTTAGAAACCCTTGAGTGCAATTGAGCTAACATTCTTCTATATAATCGTCGAACTCATACTGAATCTGCTTCATAATTGTTTATGATCACACAGGACTATTTTACGAAGGTTTAATTGTTTAAGAAACTTAAATTGGTAATTAGGACACATTGAAGCTTCATCTGACATTGAGGCCATACAATCTATACATGGAAAATTGGAAATACATAGTACAATGATAGGATAGATACTAGGAAACAATCATCTGAAGTTGCTGATCACTGTTTCTATGGTGCATGGCATCAGAATACAACAATGAAGATCTTGATGGCGGTTTCTGGAATTGATCCAAAGTACATTGAAATCTATTTCCTGAACCAAACAAATATAATCCAGAAATGAAGGTCATGCTTTAATTGTTTTGTTGACTCTGTTCTGTTTCCCGGGCACTGTTATTGTCATTGGTGATATATTTGCTTATCCCAGCAAAAGGTCATTGGAGACTCCCACTTTGACAGGAATCAGGGCGGGGTTGACTGCCTGGGTCCCTCTAATACCTTCAATATTCCTGTCCAGGTGCCAAGAAGGTCGACCACCTGCGCAGCTGCGCTCCATCTATCACTTTCAACAACTTTGGTTATCACTTTAAACTGGAATCTGTCTTTTCATTTAGTGACTGGCATCTTTAAATAAATGTATCTAAGCTTCTCAAATTAGATGACAAGCTTGGAAGAGCTTCGTTAGTATATTCCCTGCGGGCTGAGCATCTAACCATGATTGCATGAGTTATAGATTGTTGTGCAATATTGAGAAAATATATAACAGAATCGTTGTATTTCCAAGTCACATGTGCTTATCTTGGAACATGGACTATGGTTGGAATCATTGGATATAGGTGAAAGTGATTGCAATTTTAACTATAAAGTAGATAAAAGGAAATTGTGCAAATTTTAGGAAAAAGAACTGAATTTTTTTTATCTTGATAAGTTAAGGAACTGAAGAAATAAAGGAAAAAATAAATAAATGAACAGATCATGTTTATGGGAATTTAATTCCATGATTTACATTTTTGTTTCACCTCCTAATTTTTATTTGAATATTTAGAACTGAAATGTTCTAAGCAAACTTTATAGTGGTTCTTGACTGGCATAAAGATATTCCAGTTTAAGCAAAGGACTACCTTTGAGCTTCATGTTAGTGTTGATGATGGAAGTCTCATTTCTAAGGTCCTCATTGATCATAATGCGAGCCTAAGTTAGATTTTACGCATTTGTATCTATGATCCAATTTTGTTAGTGCCTTATTATTAGCTAATGGGCTTTTATATTTTTCAGGTTGTCCAGAAAAGAATAGGTCATTCTCCTGGGAAGGTTACTGTCGCACTTCTTCTTCAGACAACAAAATAGTTAGTGATATGGATACCATAAAGCAATTCCAGATTTTCTTAGCAAATTTCGAGGTAATTTCTATTTTAACTACCTATTCATTAATTGTGAGTCACTGTCAAAGTAGAGTTCAAAGTAGTAAAAAAGTAATAATGACAATTTATGAGGTTTGTGCTGTTTACACAGCATAAAACAAATGTATGATCTTAGTCCTTAATCATCCAAAGGTAATGTTCATTTCAAAAAACTAGATCATAACCACTGAAAATTTATAAAAGGTGGTCAATTTAACTTATCTCAGTCTGCTTTGATCTCTGATGATTGGATCGAAGATGGGTAGAAAAACTTCTTGGCTCCAGTGGCAACCAACAACATCTTGTAGAGTTTATCGACTATCTCAGGAAAGAAAACCCCGAACAGGTACAACGCCCCTAACAACGATGGATCCGTTATGGATTTCTTTCCCCGGCATGCACCATTCATGATGGTTTTCGCACACTCCTCCCCACTTTTAACCGGAAATACACCCATCATTACCTACCATGCAGACATGAACATGACACACAAAATTCATTTAGCCATTAGTGATACTATATATGGTCACATATACCTGTATTGACCGATGTAAAACACACTTCATTTGTTACTATATATGGTCATAAATATGAATTGGAATTTTCACAGTTATCTTGGGTCAGAGTCATCATTTTCATGGGTCAAATACGTTATCTTAAAAACTGATACGACGTTGTTGGAATTGTGATGTAATATTAATCTTAATCTTTGTAATATGAACTAAACTAACTAAGCATCAAATAGAGTGATGGTAAAATGGAATTGCTTACATCTCTCTTTTCTTGATTTGTTTCCACTGCACCTTCCTGGGTAAGGTGTTTGCCTTGGGTCATCTCCGATTCTGTAAACCCGAGACTCACTATTGTAATCGTGATTGCAGGATCCAATTCAATTCTCAGTGTCTCATAGAAGTTTATCAATGCTGCTTTACTGGCCTGAGAACGGAAATTCAAAAGAAAAACAAAACAATCAAATACAAGATATATCAAATTGACCAGATGGGATTTATTGAGATTCCTTACACCATAGAAGCAAATTGTTGGTGCAGGCATCCATCCAGTGACTGATGTATTCACGACGATCTTGCCTATGCTCTTTTTGAGGTGAGGAACCGCGAAATAAGTGAGATAAACTGATCCCCAAAAGTTAACATCCTACATTAACCAAACCCTCTTTGTAGTTAGTATATGCATGCAGGAACACAAACATGCCATGACGGATGTGAAACTTGTGATGCTGGTTGCCTCTTCAAATGTGTACCAGCTATTGATTCCGGCGTTACTTACCAGATGATCCACTGAAATGTAAATCAGATCCTTCAAAACATTATTGATCACTAGATTCAAAATTCACTCAAAAACATTATTGCACTTACAACGCCCAAAGTAGGTCACTGCTTCTTCAATGAATCGCTTTCAATCCTCGACTTTAGAAACATCCGCACGAGCAACTAAAACATCAGGGGAGCCAATCCTACGAGCTTTCTCAGCAACCTCTTTAAGCCGATTCTCCCTTCTTGCAACGAGGACAAGACAAGCTCCCCTCTTTGCATATTCATAGGCAAGTTGCTGTAAATTCACATATTAGAACAAGTGATTGCAGTTAACCCAAGAAACAAAAGGAATGAATTTTTATATAATTTGAACTCTCATGGACCTTGCCTATGCCTGATGAAGCGCCGGTAATGAGAACGACCTTTCCAGTCATGTCTTCCATGGAGAAGAATCTTAAGATGAAGTAGACAAAGTTGAAGATGAGGAAGGGAGGTAGTAAGAGAATGAGAGTAACTATTATGAGAGGAGGCATCAACAAGTCCATGAGCTCTTGAATCAGTTCCATGATCGACTTGCCCACACGAGAGAGAGAGAGAGAGTTATAAACACATCCGAGTATCCATAAATTTGGTGATTCAATGTACGACTAGAATCGTACAGTTACACCTACTATGGTACTTGTAGTTTATGAGGTTAGGCAAAAAGGTCGAAAACTCATGAATGCCTTCCGTCTTTTTTGTTTTATTATCAGAACCACCTGTGTCCCAAAGTAATTCCTAATTTATTGTGGAATTGATATCAACCAGTGTTATCATGAGCGCCGAGCTTAGTCCTAAGTTAGAACTTGTTCCATGTTGCAACCTTTTTCAGAAGCCAGTTCCATGACTTGGCCATGAGAGAGAGAGAGAGAGAGAGAGTCCTAGATCATTGTCCGCTACTTTTGTGTAGTGGAGAGTCACTAGAACATTTGTTCTACATAGATGTGCTTGGCTTGTATGGAATGAATTCGGAATAGCGTGGGCAATCCCCAAAACGGTGAAGGAACTTTTATTTGCATGGGGTTGTAAATCTTTAGGCCGGCTTGGAAAAAGGACATGGACTTTGACACCATTGACGATTATTTGGGGAAGGTAATTAAAGGAAAGAGCAATTCTATAAAACATCTTGTATTGGAAATTAAAACTTTGGTATTTTTGTGGGTCAAATTATATAAGGGAAAGAGATATTTTTGAGGATGTAGTCTTCAAATTAACAGAGTTGGTTGGTAAGGATCGAGATTAGAGAGAGGGGGTGCCTTTTTTTGTTGGGTGTGCTTTGTGTTTCTTTGTATTGCTTGATTGCTTGGTAGGCTTCCTTAGGTAGCCTATAAAGCAGTTTATTTATCAAGGAGAAAAACATAAATTTCTTTAAGAAATCGCGGCCCACAAATGCAGTACGCAGAAGCTACTTTGAAACTGCTACTGCGTTTTGCATTTTTTCAACTTATAACAGTTTTAAAAAGCCGCTTTCCTTTTTTTTACCAAATGTCACAAAGCAGCTTTTCATGGTCTGAAACTGCAAAAAACCAATTTATTGCTTCTTTTCCACGATGCCAAACAGAGCCTAACTAGTGTTGTTCCTGAGGGCCCGTTTGGAATGCTCATGCTTTAAGAGCCTAGCCCAGTTCCAACTTAGAAGAACTTGGTCAATGTTGCAACCTCTTTTCAAAACCAAGTTTGTTCCTATTTTAAGGAAAGAAAATGAAAAAGCAGGCCCCACGTGGTCTCCAAACACAGGTTAGGATAACCGAACTTGGCTTGTCGATCCTTGGCTAGAAAATACTAATCAGGCTGATTTTTGATATATAGGTCCATCATGGGGTGGGCCAATTATTCATGGGTCAGTGGGTCGAAAGAGTATGCCACATTGCGAAGTAGGCTTGCTCGGTTGAAGGAGTTGGTTCCTAAAGTGACTACAACCCTGTTATATGCTGATGGGACATCTCCCACTTACCGCTAATGGGACCACTCTTACACGTGCGGAATGGGCCCTACTGTACAGTTATCTAACCGGAATAAGAGAGTACACCTTTGCTCACTGCATAACGTGTGCGAAGCCGATCACAGCACACAATACGAGCCTCGTGGTACACTCTTAGTGGACGCTGAAATACTTAGGTGGACCTACCAACCAAAAATAAACTTGATCAGTGATTTCTAACCGTTGGAGTGAAGTTATTTTCATGGGTTGATTTTAACCGTAGGAATTTGAGCATTATTGAGCGTTATTTGGGAGCAAAGATCCAAAGGTTGTATAGGCTGATTTTTGGTTTGTAGGTCCACCAAGGGACTGGCCAAACATCCATACGGTCAGCGCCCTCTAAGAGTGTGCCATGTGGCTCGTATTTTGTGCTGCGATCGGCTTCGCTCATTGCAGGTTTACCCGGAAGGAAAAAGATGTAACAAGGATGCCTGAAACTGTTTCATTTGCCGAATTGGCATTTTTGGTAGTCACCGCTGCCATCTGGGCCCACTAACCGCATGGATGTTTATCCCACCCCTTGGTGGATATACAGACCAAAAATCACCTTGATTGGTAATCTATAACCATTAGATTTTAACACTTTTTAAGGTGTTCTTATAGCCGTTGAATGCAAACTATTTTTTGAGTACTAAAACCAACGGCTAAGAATCATTAAACAAGCTGATTTTTTGTTTGAATGTCTATTGAGGGGTAGGCTAAACATCCATGCGGTCATTGGGCCCAGATGGCAGTGGTTACTGCCTCCATGAATGTTTGGCCCACATCTTGGTGGACCAGCACACCAAAAATCAGTGATTAGTGATTCCTAGCCATTGGATTTGGCACTTTTTCATCATGGGCTTGGACGAACTCATAGGCCTGTTCATAAAGCCCATAATGAAAAGTGCTCAAATCATACGGCTAGAAATCACCAATCATGCTGATTTTTGGTGTGTAGGTCTATCATAGTGTGGGCTAGACATTCAAGTGGCAAATGGGCCCGCACGAGTCGCTATTAGGTTGCAATTTGAGGGACTTGTGCATCAAACTTTTGATAATGAGAGCTGCATCAAAGAACAGCCCAACAAAAGAGCATGAAATATGTAATAAACAAAACTTAGCTCGTTATGCTAATCATCATCACCGTCTGATAAGGATTGGACAGTGATATTATCCTATAAACTAGGTCACATATAATTAACGATTGAAAATTTAGAGAAAGTGGCCAATTTAACATATCTCAGTCTGCTTTGATCTCCGACGACTGGATCGAAGACGGGTAGAAGAACTTCTTGGCTCCAGTGACATCCAAGATCTTCTTGCTGAGTATATCCGTCGAAGGGTTCCCCGGTTTGGCGAAAAATAGCTGGCCGTAAAGCCAATCAACTATCTCGGGGCAGAAGACCCTGAACAAGAACAACATCCCGAACCACGATGGATCCGTTATGGATCTTTTTCCGCGGCATGCACCGTTCACGATAGCTTTCGCACACTCCTTCCCACTCTTAACCGGAAGTGCGCCAACCATTACCTGCCCAACAATCGCAAACTACCATGCAGGCATGAACATATGACACACCAAATTCATTTAGCCAATGCACCTACCAATGCAGATGGGGTGCAACATTAGTGATCCTAGCTATAATACCACATAACAGCCGTTATAACGGATTGTAACTTTCAGTTGCAAAAACGGAAAATAACGGACGCTTTTTTAATGATGTAGTATTAATCTTGGTAATATATTATGAACTAAAGTAAGCATCAAATGGAGTCCTGTTAAAATGGAATTGCTTACATCTCTCTTTTCTTGATTTATTTCCTCTGCACCTTCCTGGGTTAGGTGTTTGCCTTGGGTTATCTCCGATTCTGTAAACCCGAGACTCACTATTGTTATCGTGACCGCCGGATCCAATTCAATTCTCAGTGTCTCGTAGAAGTTTATCAATGCCGCTTTACTAGCCTGAAAACATAAATTCAAGAGGAAAGAATACAAAACATTAATCAAATACAAGATTTATAGACAAAATTGAGCAGATGGGATTTGATGAGATTCTTTAATTACACCATAGAAGCTCATTCTTGGTGCAAGCAACCATCCACTGGACGACGCATTCACGACGATCTTTCCTTTGCTCTTTTTTAGGTGAGGAAGGGCGAAATAAGTCGGATAAACTGATCCCCAGAAGTTAACATCCTACATAAACCCAAAAAAAAAAAAAAAATTTATACATTTAGTATTTGCAAAAAAAAAAAAAACTTTTTGATGGATTACCATGACGGATGCATAATTGGTAATGTTGGTTGTCTCTTCAAATGTGTACGAGCTAGTGATTCCAGCGTTGCTTACAAGATGATCCACTGAAATGTAAATCAGATCCTTCAAAATATTATTGATCACCAGACTCAAAATTCAATTGAAACATGACTCTTTTTTGCACTTACAACACCCAAAGTGGTTCACTGCTTCTTCAATGAATCGCTTACAATCCTCGACTTTGGAAACATCCGCACGAGCAACTAAAACATCAGGGGAGCCAATCATACGAGCTTTCTCAGCAACCTCTTTAAGCCGATTCTCCCTTCTTGCAACGAGAACAAGACAAGCTCCCCTCTTTGCGTATTCATAGGCCAGTTGCTGTAAATTCACATATTAGAGAACAAGTGATTGCAGTTAACCCAAGAAACAAAAGGAATGAGAGAATTAATTTTTATATAATTTGCACTCTCATGAACCTCGCCTATGCCTGATGAAGCGCCGGTAATGAGAACGACCTTTCCAGTCATGTCTTCCATGGAGAAGAATCTTAAGATGAAGAAGAAAAACTTGACGATGAGGAAGGGAGGTAGCAAGAGAATGAGAGTTATTAGAATGAGAGGAGGCATCAGCAAGTCCATGAGCTTGTGAATCAGTTCCATGACTTGCCCACACGAGAGAGAGAGAGAGAGAGAGAGATATGTATGAAATGATCAAACTAAATTAGTACACAAGCCTCTCTAAGGGAAATTGGCCATGGGTTTCATGACATGATCAAACTAAATTACTACCCGTCACGATTTTTTCATTTTCGTGACCTTATGGGTGTTTGGTCCACCCCTTGATGATGGACATACACGCCAAAAATCAGCTTGATTGATGTTTTCTAACGGTTGTACTTTACAAAATAATAATTGTACTTTAGAAAAGGTTGAAAATTCACGGAGCATTGGTGGAGAGGTGCCTCAGATTTCTACGTGGGACGAGGAAAGATGTTGTGGAAAATGATTCCTCTAGCAGCTATATGGGGCGTATGGTTAGAGAGGAATCAAAGAACCTTTGAGGGCAAGGAGAATTCCGTATCACAAGTCATTTTAAACATTAAGGAGCTTTTATTCCGTTGGGGAAGTACATTGCAAGAGATGAGAGGAACCTTTTTTAGTGATATGGTTTTTCGTTTTGATAAAATTTTGTTGTAATTTGGTTTTCTTGCTATGCTCTTCGAGATCTCCTCAATCCCCCTTTAATATCACTCTTGATTTATCAAAAAAGAAAAAGATTGGAAATTCATGAATGGCCATCTTCTATTATTATTATTTGAACAACTTCTGTCACCTAAATTCATCTGTCTAATTTTTCGCAGAATATATTCTACTTATTATGGAAGGAGGTTCTTGGGTTACTCACGCTGTTACTACCAAAACCCCATAATTTCCAAAATGTCCCTCTTTACCTTCTTTCTTATTTTTTAATCACTTCTCTTTAATAACTAGAACATGGGTTCTTTGGCCTTACTGCATTTTCCAAAATTGCCCTTCTTTTGATTCTTTCGGTTTTTCTTTATTTTTTAAGGGTGTTTTGGTCATTAGGCAACTTTTACTTTTCAATTCATTGCATTCACTTGAACTCTTCAAGAGAATAGATTGGATGAGGGACCACAATATGAGCCAAGTGGTATATTATTAGAGGATAGTGACCATATGGATGTTTGGTCCTTCCCTACGTAAACTTATGCAACAAAAATCAACTTGATTAGTGATTTCTATCCTTTGGATCATAATTCTCAAAAGAAAAATTCAATTTGCACCCCACAAATTCCAAAAGCACCCACATATTTGTACTTTTGAACAAAAATGCCCCAACCCCTCTGTGTGTGAGTGAATAATTCTCAAATACCACCGTTAAAAATCAACCCATGCAAAGGACTCCAATCGAATACTTAGAAATCACTAACTTGGCTGATTTTTTTGCATGCAGGCCAAACATCCATACGGTCAATGGTTTCTAATAGTGTATCACTTCTTCCAAATAATGCTCAAAATCCACAGTTAAAAACAATCTATGAAAAAGACTAATCCAATGGATAGAAATTACTAATACATGATGAATTTTGGTATGTAGGTCCACCTAGGGATGGGCCAAACATCTATATGGTCAGTGATCTCTAAGAGTGTGGCACATGTAAGGTGCACAATGCACTATCCCCCTAGTTGATATTAACTAGTGTGTCCCAAGGGTATGTCAAATTTCAAAGATAACGGGGCACAATTTTTACAATGCTAAAATACAATGGCTAGAAATCACCAATAAACTAAATTTTTTTTGTGTAGATCCATCAGAGGTGGACCTAACAACAATAAAGTCCGTGGGCGCTAAAGAGTGATCGGCATGGCGTTTTGGGTTGTTACATCTAAATGGTGTAAGAGGAAAAGTTTTTACAAAAAGCTACATGATCCAAACCATACAAAGCCTTTAGTACTAGTAGTTTATTTATGAGGTGGTCGCAAACTCATTAATAACCTTTGTCTTTTTTTGCTTTATTATAAGAACCACCTCTATGACGACCCAAATTCATGTCTAATTTATCGTGGAATCAGGCCCGGCTTGACCATTAGGCAAATGAGGTGGCCGCCTAAGGCCCCCGACGTGTAAAGCCTCCAAATCTCAAAATATTAAAGTGTTTTATTAATAAAATTTTTTTGAAAAAGCTCCATCTGTGCACCAACGTCAGGCCCCTACAATCACTCTTTTTTCTGAGTAAAACTTCTGTCACAACGGATTGTAAATCACACAATCACAAGCCAATGAATTCTCGGCACATACACCTCAAAGCACAAAAAGCACATGGGTATGTTGCAAAAAGCACTTGGGTATGTGCCCAGAACTGATTGGCTTGTGAATGTGTGATTTGCAATCCATAGTGACAGAAGTTTTTCTCCTTTTTTTTCCTCTATTCTACAGCAGCACAGTTTACCAAAAAAAGAAAAAGATGTAACAAGGTAAGCAACACAATTTACAAAAAGAAAAAAGATGTGACAAGGTATGCCTGAAACGTTTTCAATGCAGAAACAGGAATTTTGTTACTCACCACTGTAATCTGGGCACATGACAGCATGGATGTTTATCCCACCCCTTGTGGATATGGGTCGGGCTCCGTTGATAAATCTAAAATGACAGGTATAAGAACACAATATAAGTCACGTAGAACACTCTTACAGGACTCTGACCGTATGGATGTTTGTCCTATCCCATGGTGGACCTACAAACTAAAAATCTGCTTGATTAGTAATTTATAGTATTTGGATTGGTCTTATTTTCATGGGCTGGTCTCAACTGTGGGAATTTGAGCAGTATTTGAGGTACAAAGATCCAACACTGATAAATCACTAATCAGGCTGATTTTTGGTTTGTAGGTCCACCATGGGATAGGACAAACATCCATACGATCAGAGTCCTGTAAGAGTGCCACGTGGCTTATATTGTGTCCCTGTACAGATACCTCTCATTTTAGATCTGTCAACGGAGCCCGACCCTATGGATATATACACCAAAAATCACCTGATTGGAAATCTATAACCATTAGATTTTAGCACTTTTTAAGGCGTTCTTATAGCCGTTGACTGCAACCATTTTTTTAGTACTAAAACCAATGGCTCAAAATCATCAAACAAGCTGATGTTTGGTGTGAATGTCTACTAAGGGGTGGCTAAACATCCATGTGGTCAGTGGGCCCGGATGGCAGCGGTGACTACCAAAAATGCCGCTTCCGCAATTGAAAAGATCTCAGGTATAACTTGTTACATCACGACCCTACCAAAGAAAGAGAAAAAACGTCTTTTGTTCTTAACTTAAATATAGGGGTATTTTTGTAAAATATACTTTGTTTAAATGGATATTTTTTATCATATAAATTTAATTTTTTTAACTAATTTTAATTTATATTAACATTTTAAATAAAAGGCCCCATTTAGAGTTTTTGCCTTAGGCCCCAACTTGTATTAAGACGGCCTGCGTGGAATTAATATGAATTAGTGTTATCTTATGGCCCAACTTGGAAATACATGCTTAGCTTAGTCCTAAGTTAGAACTCGTTTGATGTTGCAACCATGGTTTAACAAATGGCCATTATAATGAAAATAACGGCTGTCAGAATGGATTCGGACCTCCCCAGTTATATTATGTACCATTAAAATGCTTTAAAAATACGGCTGTTATTTTCTTCTGGGAAACTTTGTGAAAAAAATGGCACTTATTTTCTGTATTTTTCCGTTCCATTTTTAATATTATTTCTATTTTTTTTTTTTTCGTTTTTCGTATTTCTGTTTTACCGCTGAGTGTTACAATTCGTTATAACGGCCGTCATAACGAGAAAAAAAAAACGCTCAGGGGCAAAAACAGAAAATAACAGAAATAACGAAAAAAATGGTGCTGAAATTCAAATTTTGAATTTTAAAATTTGAATTTCAAAAATGGAAAATAACGGAATTTAACGGAAAAATAACGGAAAAAATGAAAATAACGGCCATTTTTTTCCACAAAATTTTCCAGAAAATAACGGTCGTTATTTTAGTTATAACGGAAAATAACGGCCGTTATTTTCTGGGCGTTTTAACGGTCCATAACGTAATTGGGTAGGTCCGAATCCGTTATAACGGCGTTATTTTTGTTATAACGGCCGTTTTTAAACCTTGGTTGCAACCTCTTTTCCAAAGCCAACTATGTTCTTATTTTAAGGACAAAATGAAAAAGTGGGCCCATATGGTCTCAAAACACAAGATATTTGGAGCACATTTAAGAGGCCAAGATTCATCATTTGATGGATCTTCTTAGGAAATTTCGTAGGTAAAAGATCAAACCCTAAAAAAAATGGTCAGGCTCCGTTGACAGCCCTAAAATGACAAGATTCTGTACAGGACACAATGTATGCCACGTGGCACTCGCTTGGAGGCCTCTGACCGTATGGATGTTTGTCCAATCACTAGGTGGACCTACCAACAAAAATACAGCCTGATTAGTGATTTCTAGACGTTCGATTGGACTTATTTTCATGGGATGATCTCAACAGTGTGAATTTTAGCAGTATTTGAGGTACAAATATCCAACGCCTAGAAATCACTAATCAGGCTGAATTTTGGTTTATAGATCCACCTAGGGATTGGCCAAACATCCATACGGTCATCGCCCTCTAAAAGTGTGCCATGTGGTACATATTTGTGTCCTGTACAGAATCCTGTCATTTAGGGCTGTCAACAGAGCCCGACCCAAAAAAAAACAAAGTATCCAATAAGAAAGGAAAATAGTTAGATAGGAGCAGTATCTTCTGAATTTCAATTAGAGTCAGACCAACCATGACTTATAAAAATCAATGACTCAACAGGATCTCGGGTAGACTCGGGCTACATAAATGATCTGTAGCTACATGACGAGTCTTCGAACTCGTCTGAGGCGACTTAAAATGCACCCAAGTATTTGCGAGTAAAATAGTGGGATTTTGTCATTTTTCTAAGGCAGTTGTCCACCATCTACTTTTAATTTTTGCACATCCCCTGGTGGTCTACACTCTACAGTTTGAGTCACTGCTACACTTTTTTACATAAAAAAAAAATTCCTCAAATCCAACGGTTAGAAATCACTAATCAGGTTAATTTTTGGTTCATAAGTCCATCAAGGGGTGTGCCCTCCCTATACAAACTAGACTCTCAATGTTGAGTCGTCTCAGTGACCCAGTATCCCTCAAATCGGATCTAGATCAATCTATTGAAGCTTTATTGGTTCTAGATTGGATTTAGAATCGATTGGGTCTGCTCTTGGATCAGTCCTAATCCAATCTGAACTGATCCATTGACAGCCCTAATCCAGACAAACAAAAACAACGGCTTTAGGACATGCTGCCCTTGATTCGCATAGGATATCCTTGCATCCAAATACCTCCAGAGAATAATTCAGTAAAATATGCCGCAATAATACACATGGTACTTGATATGTACCCCTTTGCACTTCGGTAGGGGTGTTAATGGGTCTAGGTAGGCCCAGGCCCATCTGTAAACTATTTGCATAAGTTCGAGCCTAGTCCGGGCCTTTGTCGAGCCTAGTCTATCCAAGCCTGTCTTATGAATATTTTTGTAAGCTAAGGCCCATTTTGAGTCCGGCCCAACAACTAATTGGTCTATATGGGTTTTAGTTCTAAGCAAGGTTTAAAGGAGGCCGTTTTAACGTTAAACAGACTGGGGGTGTTACCGTTTAAACGGCCGTTAAAACGGATTGAAACGGTCAGGGGCAAAAAAATAGAAAAACCGGGAAAAACAGAATTTAACGGTTTTTAACGAATTTTAACGGAAAAAAGGGAAAAAATGGCGCTGAAATTCAAATTTGAAAATTAAAAAAAAAAAAAAAACAGATTTAATGGCCGTTTTTTTCACAAAATTTTTCACAATTAAACGGCTGTTTAAACGATTTTAACGGGTGTTAAAACAAAAAAACGGCCATTTTATTCAAAACCGTAAAATGTGTTTAAACAGTTTTAATGGAAATGGGTTTGGGGCGTTACCGTTTAAACAGCCGTTGTTTAAACCATGGTTCTAAGGGCCCTTTTGGTGACAATTATGGTGAAATGAATTCCAATTCAAAAAATCAATTGTATAGGAAAAAAAAATTGGCAGAAACATTTCTAAAAGATTTCTTCTTTTAATATTATGATTCATATAACCAGATTCAGATCTGACTCTGGTATATAATTTATATTAAAAACCGCACAATATTAAAATTATATAAATATTAAAATTAAGTGATTTTCACTTAATGTGGTAAGTGATGGCATCTTTAAAATGATGGAAAAATTTATTCACACCCTATAAATTACGAAAGCATTAAAGCAAAACTTTGCTGACCACTCATGATGACCGCTCACAATATGAGTCACGTGGCACACTTTTAGAGGACGCTGACTGTATGGATGTTTGGCCAATCCCTAGATGGGTCTAGAAACAAAAAATCAGTCTGATTGGTGATAAAGACCTTTGTATCCATATACTCCAATAATGGTCATGCAATACTCAAATTCCTACAGTTAAAATCAACCTATTAAAATGATTCCAATCCAACGCTTAAAAATCACTGTTTAGGCTAATTTTTGGTTTGTAGGCCATCTATGGATTTGGCCAAACATTAATACGGTCATCATCCTCTAAAAGCAATGCCCACCCACAACTTTAATAGTTCAGTAAAGATATTCTTTGGGAAATTTTAGTCGCACCCACGAATTGTGAGGGCAACCTGACCTGTTGAAAGCACGGACGAATTGTGATTTAATTTCTTTAATTTACGAAAATGCCTTCCACAAGTTAGACTCTAGATCACCGTGTGCAACTTCATACAATCGTTCAGGGACCCACATGGCACACTCTTAGAGGACTCTGACCATCTGATAATTGGCCAATCCCTAGGTAGATCTATAAACCAAAAATAAGCCTGATTAGTCATTTCTAGGCGTTGGGTTTGAGTTATTTTCATGGGTTGATTTTAACCAAGGAAATTTGTGCATTATTGACCATTATTTGAGGTACAAAGATCCAAGGGTTTGAAATCACTAATCAGGCTGATTTTTTTATTTGTAGATCCACCTAAAGATTGGAAAAACATCCATACGGCCAGAGTCTTTTAAGAGTGTGCCACGTGGCTCATATTGCACGCTGTCAACAAAGTTTTACTAAAAAAAATCATATATATTATTTGTCAACATAATTGTCCGATGGATTACAAAAAAAAAAAATTTTAAATGTTGGATGAATGTTTAGTTTGGGTGCCCTCACAATTCAAGGGGTACAACTAAAATTTCCATTTCCTTTTTCTTTCGAAGTATCCTTTTGCCCACCTTGAAAAAGTACACTTTTGCCTACCCTAGAACAAAATCTGTACACTATTGCCCACCCTCATCAGATGATATGAACCATTCATAAAGGGCAATGTTAACATCAGCCCTGTCGAGTCATGGTCCATCCCTCTCATTGTCCCTAAAACTAGATAATTGATAGTCCTTGGGATTCGGACGACACAAATCTCAAACACCATCCTGTGGTCTCGAAATAGGGAGGGCAATTCTATGGCAGGTATCACAACGCTGACATTATCCTTCCATTTATACAATAGTCTTTTTACAACCACCGCATTTGACTTCCAACTGCTCAAAATAAATATAGTTAGTTAGAGGGACATTATCCTTCCATTTATACAATAGTCTTTTTACAACCACCGCATTTGACTTCCAACTGCTCAAAATAAATATAGTTAGTTAGAGGGTAGGATCACGACACTGACATATATGATATAGGCTCAGGCTCCAGTTACCGCCCTAAAATGACAGGCTCTGGTTACAGGACACAATATGAGCCACGTGGCATACTATTAGAGGACTCTGACCATATGGATGTTTGGCCAATATCTAAGTGGACCTACAAATTAAACATTAGCTTGATTAATGATTTATATGCATTGGATTGGACTTATTTTTATGGGTTGATCTCAACTGTGGGAATTTGAGCAGTATTTGAGGTACAAAGATCCATCTTCTAGAAATCACTAATCAAGCTGATTTTTGGTCTGTAGGTCCACCTAGAGATTTGACAAACATCCATACGGTCAGAGTCCTATAAGAGTGTGCCATGTGGCTCATATTATGTCCTGTAACCGGAGTCGGTAATTTTAGGGCGGTAACTGGAGCCCACCCTATGATATATTGCCCCCTTAGATATATTATTTAAAAAACCACGTGGAACTCGTTAATTTTCAACTTATATTGACGTTTTCTAAGAAGACATTCCCATTTTTATTTCCTGTTTCTTGGGAATTCCTACCGAACAACTTATTTCCCCAGTCACACACACACTCTCTCTCTCTCTCTCTCATACACGCACATACACGAGAAAAGATTTGTTGGCCCCGGGGAACTTCAAACTTTGAAATCGATATCCCCCACCCAAAATGTCTGACACATACCCCAATCCCTTTTAACCCAACATGCGTTAAGACATTCATTAGTGGTTAACAAGGGGTACTTGTCAGACATTTTGGGAGGGTGCAGGGCCAGCGAATTTTTTCCCCACATCTATATAATAAGGGATCTCAGTTGTCTCCCCCTCTTATAGGCTTTAATAAAGAAGGGACGAGATCTCATCCAGGACACCTGATTTTGGCAAATGCATAGTTCCATGTGCTGCAATATAAAAAAAAAAAGAAATCGCACAATAATTTGACCAGGTTAATTTTTGGAATTAATGGACGTTGTATCATGCATGTAGCACCACTAAATGGTGGGTCGGACTCCCTACACCAGTTTCGCATGTGTCTTGGTTACGTAGTGATATTATACTCTTAAAAGGCAAAATTATTGCTATTAGGTCCGAATAGATGATAATGACAATATATGAGATTCGTACTGTTTGCATGTACACCATAAAAGAAATAAAAGGTATTTTAGTAACCACCCTGAAATTTGACACCCATTTTGGCGTACCCACATAGAAGATGAATTGATGGCTGATTTTTGGTGGAGATGATCTTCTCACCATATAGATCACCCCAACAAAAAATCAGCCCATTCTGAAATTTCTAATCCCATCAAATGTGATTTTCAAGTTACACGGTAAAAATTGACGGTCCATAATTTTTCAGCTTCTAAACCAGTCTATGAATATATCAGAATGATTTGAATTTTTGTGAGGATGATCTCTATCTCCTCCCCATAGCGATCATCCTCACCAAAAATCAGCTATTGATTCATCTTCTATGTGGGTCTGCCAAAATGGGGTCCCCCTAGCCCGACCCATTAGTAATACCTCTTATACTTTCAAACTTTAGGATTACCCCTGTTGATCAAGTCTAACAGTGGTCAACTTGAGTTAAAACGGACTTGAATAGCTCACATTGTTAGCATTGTACTTGCAATATTATGGTCCTTTCATTGGTGCATTAACAGGTGCATACACGATGCATGTCATGTTTTAACGTTAGTCAAATTAATGATAGTTAAACTAGGTCAAATGGGGGTATTCGTAAAGTTCGAAAGTATAATGGGGATTACTAATTACTTTCAAATTTCAGGGGTGTGTTACTAAAATACCCTAAAATAAATGTAAATGATCTTGTTCCTTAATCATCCAAAGGTAATTTTTTTTGCTAAATGCAAATAGATTAAATGGAAGACAATACAACTCCAAGAGGGAAAAAGAAAGGAAAAAATCCCGATCAAACTCTCATCTCACAAAACGGAAATAAGTTTGATTAGGGTCCTCCACAGAAACAAAAAAAGAAGGTCTATGGTCCCACCACTCACTAGAGTTCCTAGGCAATGTGGAGCCTTTCTTAGTGCAAGAATCCGCACTAAAATTGGCTTCTCGCCAAATTGAAGAAAATCGAATGCCACTGAATTTTTGTTTGATATCTTTCCCATTTGCCTTTTATAGTCCAAGGCAAATCATTCCCTCGGAATGCTTTAATAGCCGCTTCCGAATCCAATTCAATCCAAATGTTCTCCCATCCCATTTTTACTGCCATGTCTGCCCTTTCCAAAATAGCCATACATTCAGCAATGTAATGTTTATTTATAAAACACACACAAAACAGTTCCTACAGTACCCCAATTTAACACATATCTCAGTCTGCTTTGATCTCTGATGATTGGATCGAAGATGGGTAGAAAAACTTCTTGGCTCCAGTGACATCCAAGATCTTTTTGTTAAGTGTGTCGCCCGAACATGCCCCTGGTTTGGCATAATATAGCCGGCCGTAAAACCAATCGACTATTTCGGGAAAGAAAACCCTGAACAGGTACAACGCCCCGAACCACGATGGATCCGTTATGGTTTTCTTTCCCCGACATACACCATTCACGATAGTTTTCGCACACTCCTTCCCACTTTTAACTGGAAATGCACCAATCATTACCTGCACACAACAACAACACACATCAAATATTGATACTAGATCAAGCTGCCTAGCTACTATGCCGACGTGAACATGACACACCAAAATTCATTTATCAGCCAAAGCACCTACCAATGCAGATGGGATGCAACATTAGTTATCCTATAATATTTCACCGTGCTTCCAAGGCCGATGTCCACGGTGGCCCACTCTAAGGTGGCTTTCACTTCGATAATCCTATTTTCTCACTTTTTTGCCCCCACCCCGACCCACTCTAAGGTAGCTTTCACTTCGATAATCCTATTTTCTCACTTTTTTGCCCACACTAAGTTTCCTCACTTTTTTGCTCCCCACCCCGGCCCAGATCTTGAACCCATGACGGGGGTTGGCTCTGATACCAAATGTTAAGACCCAAACTAAAACACCAAAAGCACCTAGGTAATAGAGGAGCCTTAAGTCTTAAACTATAGGATTCTAACATATAATTTGTTTGGTAATGCATTAGACTCAAACATGCATGATAACCCCATGACTTGAACTCGTGACGGGGAGTTGGCTTCGATACCATGATAACATAAAACTGATACAGCAACCCTCTATCGACGTTAACGTTGTTATTGGAATTGTAAATTTTGATAATATATGAACTAACCTGGCCTCCTAACTAAGCATCATATAGAGTCCGGGTAAAATGGAAGCTTACATCTCTCTTTTCTTGATCTATTTCCACTGCACCTTCTTGGGTTAGGTGTTTGCCTTGGGTCATCTCCGATTCTGTAAACCCAGGACTTACTATTGTTATCGTGACCGCCGGATCCAATTCAATTCTCAGTGTTTCATAGAAGTTTATCAATGCCGCTTTACTAGCCTGAAAACATAATTAAATTCAAGAGGAAAAAAAAACAAAACAATCAAATACAAGATATAGATCAAATTGAGAAGATGGGATTTGATGAGATTCCGTACACCATAGAAGCAAATTCTTGGTCCTAACATCCATCCAGCGACTGACGCATTCACGATGATCTTGCCTTTGCTCTTTTTGAGGTGAGGAACCGCGAAATAAGTCGGATAAACTGATCCCCAAAAGTTAACATCCTACATAAACCAAACCCTCTATATAGTTAGTATATGCATTCAGGAACACAAACATGTGCATTTACACATATGGATTACCATGATGGATGTAAAACTGGTGATGTTGGTTGCCTCTTCAAATGTGTACCAACTATTGATTCCCGCGTTACTTACAAGATGATCCACTGAAATGTAAATCAGATCCTTTTAAAACATTATTGACCACCAGACTCAAAATTCACTTGAAACAAGACTTTTTTTTTTTTTTTTGCACTTACAACGCCCAAAGTGGTTCACTGCTTCTTCAACGAATCGCTTACAATCCTCGACTTTAGAAACATCCGCACGAGCAACTAAAACATCAGGGGAGCCAATCCTACGAGCTTTCTCAGCAACCTCTTTAAGCCGATTCTCCCTTCTTGCAACGAGGACAAGACAAGCTCCCTTCTTTGCGTATTCATAGGCCATTTGCTGTAAATTCACATATTAAAACAAGTGATTGCAGTTAACCCAAGAAACAAAAGGAATAAGAGAATGAAATTCTAAATAATTTGCACTCTATCTATGAGGACCTCGCCTATGCCTGATGAAGCGCCGGTAATGAGAACGACCTTTCCAGTCATGTCTTCCATGGAGAAGAATCTTAAGATGAAGAAGACAAACTTGAAGATGAGGAAGGGAGGTAGCAAGAGAATGAGAGTAACTATTATGAGAGGAGGCATCAGCAAGTCCATGAGCTCGTGAATCACTTCCATGACTTGCCCACACCAGAGAGAGAGAGAGAAAGAGCAGAGTTATAAACAAAGTGATCCCCAAGGGAAATTGGCCGTGGGGTTTCATGACATGATCAAAGTCCAACTAAATTACTACCCGTCACGTGGTGAAGAAAGAACTGTCGGTGGAAATAGGCGACCTACCCGTCAATACATTTATGGATTCAATGTGCCACTAAAATCATAAAATGTTACGAGCAAGGTTTAAAGGAGGACGTTTTAACGGTATAACGGACTGGGTGTGTTACCGTTAAAACGGAAAAAAATGGACGGGCAAAAATGAAAAAAAAATTGAAAAAACAGAATTTAACGGATTTTAATTCAAAATTTCAAAAACAAAAAAATGGAATTTAACTGAAAAAAATGGATTTTAACAGAATTTAATGGATTTAACTGCCTTTTTTCCACAAAATAATCCAGAATTTAACGGCTCTTAAAATATTTTTAACGTCCATTAAAATGAAAAAAACGGCTGTTAAATTCAAAGCGTCAAAACGTATTTAAACAGTTTTAACGGAAACGGGCTTGGGCCTTTAACGTTTAAACGACCATTAAAACCGTATACGACCTACCTTTTATCAAAAACAAAAAAAATGTCACAAGTTCCACCTTATAAGAAAATATGTAGTACCGTTAAGTGAAGAGATGTAGCAAATTCAGAACATAACCACTTTTGTCACCTAAATTCATCTGTAATTTATTGTAGAATTGATATGAACTAGTGTTGTCCTAAGGGCCCATTTGAAAAGCCCATGATTTAACGGCCCAGCCCAGTACTAACTTGGAAGAAATTGCATGTTCTATGTTGCAACTTCTTTTCAAAAGCCAACTCTGTTCCTGTTTTAAGGACAAAATGAAAAAGCAGGGCTTGCTCCACATGGTCTTAAAACACAGTTTAGGGAAACTGGACTTGGCTTCACCTTGGCTGGCCGCTGGTTGCATTTTTTTGGGCTTCCAAACAAGAAAGTTGCTTTCGTCTTTTCCTTGTAATCCATTATTCTTTCGGTGAAGAAATATCTAATATCCAAGAGCTCTTGTTGCTATTAATTTATGACTGACAATCGTTTAGCGGTTATTATCGTTGTAAATGTTATATTTGTGGAGTCTATGGTGCTAGAGTATTGTAAATCAAGCCATAAGGGTGTTTTTGTACTTTTATACAGAGTTATTGAAACCCTAGTTTTGTCTTGGGGTTATATATATACTAGTGGGTGCCCCGTGCCATCGGCACTCCTCGACAAAGAATTTGCCCAAATCAGGTGAGTGCCGGAGATCCACCGTCCATTTGGGGGAGGATTAGATCTCGGCCCTTCTTTGTTGGTGCTTATAAGAGGAGGTATAAGTAGAGAGACAACTAAATTATTTTGTTATATAGAATAGTAAATGGCCCGTGCCCACGGCACTCAATCTCCGACAAAAGCGTTTGCAAAAATTGGGTGCCTTCGGCACTCAAACGGTATAACGCACTGAATTATAACGGCTGTTATAATGGATTGTAACGCATAGAGGGGGAAATGGGAAAATAACAGAAATAACAAAAAAAATGGTGTTGAAATTCAAATTTTGAATAAATTGAGGTCAAATGAGGTGGATTGAGTGGCTGAAATCTAACCGTCCACATTAGATCGATGGATTTGATCTCAACCAATCTTTATCTAACCGTCCACATTAGATGGATGGATAAGATAAGAGAATACAACTGAGTTGTCTTGTTATATGCGTGGGTGGCCCCTACCCGCGGCACTTTTCGACAAAGTGTTTGTCAAAATCGTGTGAGAGTTTATTTCAGCCATCGATATGAAGCATAGTGGATCTCAGCCACTCATTATTGAAACCATATATAAGATAAGAGGGGGTATAAGAAAATCACAGTCATCACTTGTTATATTTATTGTGGGTGGCCCGTGCCCTCGACACTCCGTCAAAGCATTTGCCAAAATCAGGTGTGAGTGGCTGAGATCCACCGTCATTTGGGGGAAAAGATCTTGGCCATCTTTTGTCAAAATAAATAAGAGGGGGTCTAAGTGGGGAGACAACTTCCCTGTTTTGTTATATATATATATATAACATACAACATTTTTGACAACAATTTTGACGTACCCACATGGAAGATGAATCCATAGCTGATTTTCGATGAGGATGATCTCTTCACCATATAGATTACCCCTACAAAAAATTAGCACATTCCGAAGTTTCTAACCCCATCAAATGTGGTTTTCAAGTTAACGATAAAAATAGACAGTGCATAATTCTTCAAGATGTAAAACGGTCTACGAATATCAGAATGATTTGAATTTTTGTGAGGATGATCTCCTCACGATAGAGACCATCCTCGCCAAAAATCACCCTATTCCAAAACTTCCTCCCCCCACCCCCCTACCATATATATATATTATTCTAACTTTCACAGCCTTATTTGAAAGTGGATTGCAAATTGAAAAATTTTGGACTAATCATTTTCACCGTTAAATTTAGGTCCATATTTGATAGGGTTAGATACCTTGGCTTCCTGAGATGATTATGATTGTATTGTGAGTTTTCTTTTGCCGAGAGTATAGTGGGATTGGCATGAGTCTGTCGACATACCTCGATCTTGAGGGAAGCATGTAAATCTCTGTGTTGTAAGTTATTGCAATCCACGTGCCGTGATCTGCTACCCTGTCATCGAAATTTTACTACTCTAAAAAAATCCACCCCTTCAAAAAATTCTCACGAAATGGTGGCTCCCACTCCCTACACCTTTGCCGCATGTGCCGTGGTTAGGAGGGTAGCCGTTGTACATGTTTACTTCTTTTCCGAGCAATGCAATTTTCCGTAGGGTAGGGTTTTTCCACTGTTTGGTAGACAGGTAGATGTCGTTTTCTATGAATAAAAGAGCATGAAATATTAAACCAAACTTAGCTCCATATGTGATCACCATCACCGTCTGATAACGATTCGACAGTGATATTATCCTCTTAAAGGCTAAATTATCAGAAAAAAATGATAAGGATCTTATTCCTTAATCATCCAAAGGTAATGTTTATTCGCTACAACACACAAAAAAACAGTTTCTAAAAACAAGGTCGTAACCACTGAAAATTTATAAAAGAAGTGCCCAATTTAACACATATCTCAGTCTGCTTTGATATCTGATGATTGGATCGAAGATGGATAGAAAAACTTATTGGCTCCGGTGACATCTAAGATCTTCTTGCTGAGTGTATCCCCCGAACAGGTCCCTGGTTTGGCGTAATATAGCTGGCCGTAAAACCAATCGAGTATCTCGGGAAAGAAAACCCTGAACAGGTACAACGCCCCGAACCACGATGGATCAGTTATGGTTTTCTTTCCCCGGCATACACCATTCACGATAGCTTTCGCAAACTCCTCCCCACTTTTAACCGGAAATGCGCCAACCATTAGCTGCCAAACCACACACATCAATTGATACTAGATCAAGCTGTCTACCATGGACCCATGAACATGATGACACCAAATTCATTTAGATTTTGATCTTTGCAATTCAATATGGGTCGGGCTTGGGGTGACCTATACGGTGAGGAGATCATCCCCACCAAAAATCAGCCATTGATTCATCTTCTATGTGGGTCCGCCAAAATGGGTGTCAAAAATGGGGATATTCCTCCGAACCCGACCCATTCAATATATATTGTTGATAACGACTTTACTCTAAAAGCATAAGTTGTTAGAGGGAGGCATAACAATGTATATCAAAGGATCCACACACGGGTCTAATAGAGGCAGAGTATTGCTGGCCAAACAGCCAAACAATACACTCTAACAACACGGCCCCTCAACACTTTACTGAGACTCGAACCCGCCACCTAGTGGGACCTCTTGCTTTGATACCATGTTGATAACCACTTTACTCTTAAAACTTAAGCTATTAGCTAGAGGGAGGCATAACAATGTATATCAAAGGTTCCACGGGTCTATAGAGGCGGAGTGCTGGCCAAACAACCAAACAATACACTCCAACACATATATAGATTCAATGTGTGGGAGTAGAAAACGTAAAATACTGACAACCTCATGTAAGTTGATAAGATATCGATCAGTTAGTCACCCCTTTCACCAGTGGCGGAGCCAGGGGGAGTTGCCCCCCCTCAACTTTTGAAAGTTCTTTGAAAAAAATAATATATAGCTTCATAAATTGCCTTTTTTCCTTTGGTTTGCCCCCCTGATTTTTTCTTTTTTGTAATTTTGCCCCCCTTAACAAATTTTTGCCATTTTGCCACCCGCACTCAACTCTCAACCCTTGGGAGGGTTGGTCAATCAGTTATTCGTGAATGATCCTGGCCCAAGTAGTTGGTTGTTGTTTGATGTGGACTGATGTCGTCATAAAAAAGATTTATTTATTTATTGTTAAGCAACCTTAAAAAAAAAAAATCTGTTTGGTAAGGCATTAAAGATTAAACTGAAATATATATGAAATCTTAAAAACTGGTACGAGGTTGTTGGAATTATGATGTAATAATAATCTTATGATAATATGAACTAACTAAACTAATTAAGCATCAAACAAAATCCTGGTAATTAAAATGGAAGCTTACATCTCTCTTTTCTTTACTCATTTCCACTGAACCTTCTTGAGATAGGTGTTTGCCTTGAGTCATCTCCGATTCTATAAACCCGGGACTTACTATTGATATCGTCACCGCCGAATCCAATTCAATCCTCAGTGTCTCATAGAAGTTGATCAATGCCGCTTTACTAGCCTGAAAACATAAATTCATGAGGAAAAAAAACAAAAACCAAAAGATAGACCAAATTGAGGAGATCGAGATGGGATTTGATGATGATTACGTACGCCATAGAAGCACATTGTTGGTGCAAGCATCCATCCACCCACTGATGCATTCACGATGATCTTGCCTTTGCTCTTTCTGAGGTGAGGAACCGCGAAATATGTCGGATAAACCGATCCCCAAAAGTTAACATCCTACATGAATCAAAATCCTCTATATAGTTAGTGTATATATATATGGGTAAGGATCGGGAGACAACAATTTTCACAACATTTTCTACAACAAAAAATTGGTGTGAGCCAATATATAAATTAAAAGTTTTGGAATTGGATGATTTTTGGCGAGGATGGTCTCTATGGCGAGGAGATCATCCTCACAAAAGTTCAAATCATTCTGACATTTGTAGACTGATTTAGAAGTTGAAGAATTATGGACCGTCTATTTTTGCCGTTAACTTGAAGACTACATTTGATGGGGTTAGAAATTTTAGAATGGGCTAATTTTTTGTAGGAGTGATCTATATGATGAGGAGATCATCCTCACCAAAAATCAGCTATTAATTCATCTTCCATGTGGGTACGCCAAAATTGTTGTAGAAAATGTTGTGAAAATTGTTGTCTCCCGATCCATATATATATGCATGTGCATATAAAAACATGAGAAATTAACGAAGTTATTTTTTTTTTTTATGGATTACCATGACGGATGTGTAACTGGTGATGTTGGTTGTCTCTTCAAATTTGTACGCGCTAGTGATTCCAGCGTTACTTACAAGATGATCCACTGAAACGTAAATCAGACCCTTCTAAACGTTATTGATCAGTACCAGACTCAAAATTCACTTGAAACAAGACTTTTTTTTTTTTTTGCACTTACAACGCCCAAAGTGGTTCACTGCTTCTTCAATGAAACGCTTACAATCCTCGACTTTGGAAACATCCGCACGAGCAACTAAAACATCGGGGGAGCCAATTCTACGAGCTTTCTCAGCAACCTCTTTAAGCCGATTCTCCCTTCTTGCAACGAGAACAAGACAAGCTCCCCTCTTTGCGTATTCATAGGCCATTTGCTGTAAATTCACATATTAGAACAAGTAATTGCAACCCAAGAAACAAAAGGAATCAGATAATGAATTTCTAAATAATTTGCACTGTATGAGGACCTCGCCTATGCCTGATGAAGCACCGGTAATGAGAACGACCTTTCCAGTCATGTCTTCCATGGAGAAGAATCTTAAGATGAAGAATACAAACTTGACGAGGAGGAAGGGAGGTAGCAAGAGAATGAGAGTAATTATAATGACAGGAGGGATCAGCAAGTCCATGAGTTCGTGAATCAGTTCCATGGCTTGGCCACACGAGAGGGAGAGAGAGAGAGAGAGAGAGAGAGAGAGAGAGGTATGACATGATCAAACTAAATTAGTACCTAAGAGAGTTATATAAACAAGTCTCGAAGGGAAATTGGCGGTGGGATTTCATGACACATGATCAACCTACATTACTACCCGTAAGATATATTTTTTGGGACCAACATATTGGTGGCATTGAATGAGATGATCAACAGTATTTTATTAGCCATGCAATTCCATGCCACCAACAGTATTTGATGACATGATCAACACGCATGAATTTAGATCCTCTACTCCATGGCGTTGGGTAAACTACCCAACTCCCACATCTTCTGTTTCGCTGCGCACTCCATATGTAAAATGGATTAAAAAATCAAAAATAAAAACTGATTTACAGAGGAGTACATGGTGAACAAAGAACCATGCATGGTTTAAAAAATGGCCGATATAATGAAAAATATAGGTTATACTAGGCAACTATAACCCCCTGGTCGTGCAGTAATCGGACTGATCATTAATTTACATTATTCTCATGACTATATCATACATCGTCACAACGGCCTGCCAATCACAATGTCACAAGCCAATGAGCTCTCGGCACGTTCACCTCAAAGCAAAAGCACATGAGTAGTGGAAAAAAGCACTGGGGTACGTATGTGCCGAGAACTCATTGGCTTGTGACGGTCGTGATTGGCAGGACTTTGTGACCAAAGTTTTACTGGTACCGCAGAGAGTAACTGTGAAAACCAGTATTTTCTTATATTCGGCACAAACACATCCATGCTCTTATCCAAATAAATAATGTCACAATAACTATTACCAAGTAGCCTCGCTAGTATCTCGTGTTCTTGCTTTATTATCTCAACTACTTCTCTGACCCTAATTCAGGTCTGCTTTATTATCTGAACCATTTCTTTGACCTAAATTCATGTCTAATTTATTGTGGATATCCTAAGGGAGGGCCCATTTGGAAACCTCGTGCTTCCAAATTATGAACTTCTTCGATCGTTGCAACCACTTTTCAAAAGCCAACTTTTTAAGGACAAAACGAAGTTTAGAATCGCATCAACATCACAACAGATCGAACTTCAGTAGTTACTACTTTTCAAATAGCTTAAAGCCCCTGCTTGTTGATGCATGATACTCTAACATCGTTCTACCCATTAAAAAAAATATATATGTGCGGTTTGAGGCCAGTGACCGTTGGATTCAAGTGATCCGAGTCCACGAGGTAACAACTATATGCTTCACTAAACACACACACGCCGAGCCAGATTGGGTCGTGGGCTAGCTGTGGGTTGCTGTCTAGCTATCGTCTGTGGAAAGCCATGCAATTTTTTAAAACAGAGACTTTTGGTTTTCTTGCACTATTAACACGTGTTAAAACGTGCAAATAACACCTTTTAAGGTTTTTACCTCCCCCCCCATCTAGGTGTAAACTCTTTTTCAACATAAAAAACTGGTGTCACTGCATGATGGCTTCATGATTATATTTTTTTAAATAAATTAAACACATTTCCTTTTTTAAATAAATCTATATAACAAAACTGGGAAGTTGTCTCCCCACTTATACCCCTTCTTATCTGTTTTGACAAAGAAGGGCCGAGATCTTATCCCCCAAATGGACGGTGGATCTCAGCCACTCACACCTGATTTTGGCAAATGCTTTGACGGGGAGTGCCGAGGACACGGGCCACCCACTATCAATATAACAAATGACTGTGGTTTTCTTATAGCCCCTCTTACCTCATATGGCTTCAATAATTAGTGGCTAAGATCTACTATGCTTCATATCGATGGCTGAGATTAACTCCCACCCGATTTTGACAAACACTTTGTCGGAAAGTGCCGCGGGCACGGGCCACCCACGTGTATAACAAGACAACTCAGTTGTATTCTCTTATCTTATCCATCGATCTAATGTGGACGATTAGATAAAGAGTGGTTGAGATCAAATCCATCGATCTAATGTGGACGGTTAGATTGCAGCCACTCAATCCGCCTAATTTGATCTCAATTTATTCAAAATCTGAATTTCAACACCATTAATTTTTTTTTTTTTGTTTATGTTATTTTTCCATTTCTCCCTCTGTGCATTATAATCCGTTATAACAGCCGCTACAATGGAAAAAACAGTAATGCCCCAGTCCATTATACCGTTTGAGTGCCGAAAGCACTCAATTTTTGCAAACGCTTTTGTCGGGGAGTGCCGTGGGCACGGGCTATTTACTAGTTATAAATATGTAGCGACGGTCGATGTCCGTCAATATATCCAACATGTTGTGACAGCCATGGTGTGGTCGTCGTTATAAGGTCATTATAGCGACGGTCTGTGGATGGTCATTGCTATGCTACCATGGCTTTGGTGACCGTCGCTAAATGTGTTTTTACCTGCTTTTTCTATTTTGTTTTGTAATGCACCTATAATACCTGTGACTTGCTTCATTTTATTAAAAGAAACTACAAACCAAATATATTAAACAACTTTTATTAAAATATGCTTAATTAACTAATTCAATATTAAAAAGTATCACAATATTCACGGTTCAAAATCTCAAAAAATTCCACAATGTTATTAGGTCAAAAAAAAAAAAAAAACCATTGGTAGGAGAATAAGACACATGGCTACATCAGATCAATCAACACATGGTACCTGCAAAACAAAGAATAATAAAATAATTAGAGTAACAAATGTTAAGACTCAATTTAGACGAAATAAAAAATAAGTTATTCAAAACTCGCTTTAAAGTTAAAATCTTAAATTTCTTAAACCTATGACCCACTACAGATTCCTAACCAGATCTCCGTTTTTTACATTTTCTCTTTCAACACACTAGAAAATAATTAGGTATTAAAATAATTAGATCAATCAAAACATTTTTTTCAACACAAATAATTTGGTATTAAAATAATCATTTAATACACTTATGCCTTAAAGTTATTTACAAAACTTAAATAATAGTATACCTCCACAACAAGATTCACTTCCTTATTTACTTAACTTGATCGGATGCTTGGTTCATATGGTATTGATTCACCCTCTATGGTCTGATTATTGTTAACTTACAATGATGGTCTAGAGTACTCCTAGGCTAGATAATTTCATGCCACGCAAATGAAACAATTCCTAGTTGAGGAACTTTGACGATAAGCCACATCCGCGACATGTATATGTGGCACATATGTTAAATTGATTGATCAAAATTGACTCATTGATACGCCACGCGAATCACAGACAATTAGATCCTGTGGAAATCTACGTGTATATGCATTGCTTAAAATATAAGAAATCAGGCCTCACTTCCTTATGTTGTTTCAGGCTTGAGTAATATTAAGTCCCAGCTAACTGAGTCCTAAATCATTGGCCCATTACATCCAAACCAAATAAAACATTTAAAAATATAAACAATCACTCTTAGATTTTATCTAACTCCAAGATTATGAAAAATTGAAGATCCTAAGATTATGAGATCAGATCTACGTGAAGAGGAGAACCAACTTCAAGAATTATTAAGATAAATTTGAAAGAAAAACTAATGCAAGATTTTTGTTCCTAATCTCTTGCTTCTTTGATATTTTAAATTATTATATTATTAAATGTATATGTTCAACATAAAAAATTCATGTTTTTAAATTATATTGAAAAGCATGTATTGAGTTTTTTATGCATCTCAATTAATTTTAATTGCATGTATTATTCATATTCATGATGATCTAATTATTAGGTATTATTGATCTTTGATTGTTAGAGATACATTATGATTTACGGTTATTATTTATTTTATTATTATTATTTTTTAAAGTTCAGACGTATCGTAAGGCCACAAACTCTTAGATGCTCTCTCGAATCCAGAGATCATAACTAAAAAGTAACATAGACATTCTGCTCCTAATGATGAAATACCTAAAATATCTAAATTTTTATTAATCAATAGATCTCCAAGTGTCGAAGAATATCGATATCTATTAAACAATATTTCCCCCCATTAATCGAAGATCGCGAGTGCACAAGGGATCTTGAGAAATCGCCCTCAAGATACAATGACACCCCTTTGCTTATCGGTTGTTGAGTTTGAATTATGCATAATCCAACTACAACCCAAGCATTGGGTAGAAACTGATGTTACCCATAACTCTATTTTTTTTTTGTCATACCGTAACCATTTGACTGCTCTAAATCTTCATATGGGCTAATCGATGACTAGTTAATGATCAAAAAGCAATGAGCGCCTCAAGCGTTAATGCACACCTATCCCAACCTAATAGGGCTAGGATAAAGTTACTAATGCTTTTTAACTTATAAAATGACACATGGTCCAAAGGACCACAGGCAGATGTTAAGGGGTGATTTTTTGCCAGGATGCTCTCCTCACTATGGAGATTATCCTCACCAAAAATCAACAATTTTTTCAACTTTAACTCATATCAAATGTGGACTTAATTTACCAGTGAAAATGGATAGTCCAAAAGTTTTCAACTTGCAATCCACTTTTCACAAGGCTACAAATGTAGAATGAGATGATTTTTGTAAGGTTTATATCCATGTTGAAAAAAATATCGCCAAAAACCATCTTAACTCGTGTTGGCCCCATGTCCATAAGTCATTTTAGGAGTCTCTATCATAGTAAATTCTTAAATTATACGCAAACCGTACGAATTATCCAAAAAAACAAACCGAACAATATCCTAGTCATAGGTTTGGAAAAATTCACCCATTTTTTAATATGATAGAATTATTATCAAATAATACACAAACGTTTCCGAGTTATTCCTGCATTATTTAGTTTTGAACATGAAAACTCATTTTATTTGACAAAGAATTGTCAATATTTTGCTTTTTATGGTTTTATTTTATTTTTTTAATTATTTTTGCCTAATTTTTAAATGCATTTTTAAATTACGAATCCAAATTATACTCATTTCCTGTACCGCATTTTTGCTGCACTCCAAATTAACGAAGATTGGACACCATATACAAAGAAACATAATATGGAGTCCTTGCTGACCAAGCAAATGTTTGCTAGGTCAATCAGACATCTGCAGACAACTCAGGAAGGCTGCACACCCTGCAGATATGCGGCATGGTTACTTTGGCAGATCCAACATGGCCACTATATAACAGTTTGAAAACCATATTTATGGTCTATAACATTACACTGATCAACCTTCATGATACAAAATTAATATTTACAAAGATCGTAATGCATACAATTCAGAAGACCAGAGTTACAGAGTAGCTCATAATTCCCGTGTTCAGCTACTCAAAGAAGGCCCAAAGTACATGCAGATGGGAGGATTGATCTTGAAAATCGAGAGGATTGCAGACGGTATTGTCCAAATCCCATCGCCACATATCAGACCAGAAGCAACCGCTCCTGCATAATCCTCTGCCTCCTTGCAATTTACCCGCTCCCACACAAACAATATCACGCTCCCAACAAACATGTCAATCGCAAAGTAAGCCCCGATATAGAATGGGATTGCCATCGCCATTGGTATAGGAATGAACTGTGATATCTTTGTCGGAGTCACATCCCTCAGAAGGTTTATAATGAGAGCTGCTACGAAGAATCCACAACAGATTGCCAGGCAATGCTTGGGGAGCTCAGAGAAGCCTTCAATTCCTAGAATGGCCATCTCCCTAAATATAACAGCATACGGTGCTTTGTAGGGACCGTCAGGATCACCGATATCAAAAGCAGTCCAAAACAACCAGAAGGTTAGAGGGGCTATAATACAACCCATAACTGTCCCTACCAACTGACTCACAAACATGGACTTGGCCGATGACAGAGTAAGGTATCCTGTCTTGAAGTCTTGCATGAGATCGGCAGCAGTGGAAACAATGGACATCATAACCCCACAAGCTGCCAACCCAGCTATGACTCCGCCATTGGTTCCAACCACCGAAGCAAAGAAAAAAAGACCAATCTTTCCATAAGTTGATGTTAAATTCCAGTCAGTGAGTCCAGTACCATACGAGTTGCAGAAGGCGAGGGCGGGGGCAATGATGTATGAACAGAGAACCAGATACCACTTGAGGGGTGGAAAGATGATGGGTACTGTTGCTGTAGATATTGCAGCCAGGCCCACATATCCAGAAGCTGCAAACCAGGAGGGTATCCGGTCTTTTAGGAATGTCTCGTCCATTTTCCTTTGTTCCATTAGTAACTTGGAGCTCTCACTATCTGCCACACATTAGAACAATCAATCCATCAAAAAGCTACAGGATTATATGATACAGACAACCAACATGTAATCCTTTATTAACAGTTAGCGTATAGAAGCAATTAATGCCATAAAATAAATTATATTAACAGTAAGATAAGATACTATTATATCTACATGTTATAGAAGCAATTATTTCCAAAAACCAAACTAATGACAAGTGACAACCAACATAATTTAGAGTTCGGTTCAGAGGCAATTCATACCAGAACCAAATTATGTTAACTGTAAGAAAAGATGCAATTATATCCATATGTTATAGAGTGTGTGTGGGTGCCTGTGTCAAGCAAAGACTTAGGTGTAAGACAACCGTACAGTAGAAACAATGAATATGAATTATCTGTCTGGCACCAAATTCAGAATCATTTTCTGCTAAAATTGAACCAGTTTCTTAAATCATAGCAGCTTAAGTGAACATAAATGGTCCAAAACTAATGTTTCGAAAAAGGAAGTCCAACAAACATTAAGGCTGTGTTTGTTTGCTGAGAACTACACTTTGCGCATGATTGAAACAAGCGCAAGGTTGGAGTTGCGCATTATCAAACTAGCGCAAATGTGTTTATAAAGTGTCTGGTTGAAAAATAAAGTGTTAGATAGGAAAATATTACATACATTACACGTGTATGGGAGCTTGTTGCACCAAGCTCTAAAATAAACATGTAGTGCACACGTCTAGGCCCTACATCAAGTCACTTTGTGTATCAAGTGGGTCCCATTTGTTAGGAGGTCCCCCACGCGCCACATGTCAATGTATCAAGGTCATATAAGTCATGTGGGCCCACATGACAAATGGGTCCCACGTGATATGTCCCCCCCCTTGGGGTCACTGTATCTATTTAATATACTGTCAAGTCTTTACAATACGCTGAAAATGCACATCATATATGGAAGGTTATTCATGCATACAAATCAAAAAGTTCAATCTCATAATTTTGGCTGCTTCTAGAAGATTTCAGGAAGAATCTGTGTTGATAAAATGTGTCTTCCTCAGTTAAAAAAAACTAAAGCTCTTCCCTTTTTTGAGCATTTCAAATGTAATTCAGAGTTATTATTTATACAAAAACATTTTCCTCCCAGACAGCTCAAATAGTTCAAATTGTTAACAATACGTATCAACAAAAGCAAGGATCTGCATCAGTTTTTGCATAATCATGTCAGTTAAGTGGGATTAAAATCCTAAAAACCAATTCTACAATGCACAAAGAAGCATTTAGAGCCAATAAAAGAAAAAGGATCCAGAAGGGAATCAATATAAAACAGGAATATTCAAAGGTGTTTTTACACCAGAGGTCTGTGACGAAATGTGTGCACACCTTGAAACTCATTAACAATAGGAAGGTTCTGTTTGGCACTCTTGTTGCACATTTCCTTTATAGTTACTGATATTATCTTGATCAGATTGTACAGACCATCTCCAAGAATAAGCGATATAGCTATAAAAACCTGCAAATGAAGAGATGCACAGAAAAATCCAACTTAGAGTTCAAGAGAAGTGCTTAACAGGAATACGTTATGGTAGTAAAGAAAAAAAAAACTGCAGATAAAGGGATGGGAAATTCTCTTAATAGTTGCAAATTAAAATCGACAACTGCAAAGGTGAAAAAGATTAGTTCTAGAAATCCAGGTACTATAATAAATAAGCCGCACTTGACTTTGTAATGTTACCACCGGAAGTATAGGAACGGAGATGCTTCAAAAAACATAAGAAACTGATAAATTCCGTCCAGCATAATAATAATATGAAACATAATGCCAGTATTAGCACAATCTCTGAAACTAATCCACAACAATCTAAAGAATTGAACTAAGCTACAAATCAACTTAATCACTAATGAAAAAGTTTGAAGAACTACTCTTTAAGGTATTTGGCTAGTAATAGATGCGTCAAGAAACTAAGGAAGTGAATATAAGAGGGGTAAAGGACCTCAATTGTTACCCAAATACATAATACCCTTTTTAGGTAATAAATATCTAGCTAAACCATAATCCGGAAGAGAATTTAACCTAAAAAATGTAACAATTTATAATACTTGCAAAAAAAAATACTGGTATGTGCATATTCAAAAAGCTAATGACAAAAGTAATACAAAACAAACAGACAAGAAAGGCGAAGCAAACAAAAGAGCAAACATGATTAGAACAATTAACTTCACCCTTCCAATCCTTTTTCCAGTATTGTTTCAAAATAATTCTAAAAGGTTAACCATATCCAACCAATGTGGGAATGAATAGCTTGTAATGCTTCTTTAGAAGTTAAATGTTTTCACTTTACCTTGTATCCATAGAGACCTTTAAAGTCATTGCTACCGAGGTCAGCTGGGTACCAATCCCCTGCATATTTAGCAATAAAGGGCCAAAGAAAGCCCCATGACATTATTGCCCCAAGAAGAACTGAGCAGTTGACTATGTGGGGGCAGATAAGACCACATCCAATGTAAGTTGGACTGAAGTCAAAATAAAACCTGCATAAGGAAAAAGGGAATAACGTAAGCCAATTGTGAATATCAACAGTAGCTATATTTAATATCTTATAAAGCTACTAATTTTCTATTGTATGTATAACTTTTGCAGCTTTCCATTCATGAAAAAATCAAACATAATGAGAAGGACAATAATTTGCATCCGTAATAGATTTAAAAGTACTGTGTCCTGCATCCTAGACCATACATATAGCCTATCGATTAATTAATCCATGATGCAAGTTGGTAGGCCACCTCTTAAACAAGCCATACCCCCAAAATCATACAAATTGAGACTGTTCATCCAATATATGATACTTTCCCAGGACAAGCCATATTTCTTTTCATCCCTACAAGTTTGAGCTCCTGATCAGTGTTGGTTGTATTTATTTTCCCTGCTTCATTGTAACTTGGGGTACCAGGGGTATTTCTTGTATTTCTTTGTCGTTCACCTAATTATATATATAGGGAAATCGTGCTTCACATAATACACGATTTCCCATTCTTCTCTCTTCTCCTCTTATCTCATATTTTTCTTCTTCTCATCTTCTCTCCTAGTCTTTTGTACTTTTTTTTTCACTTTACAAATTTAATTTAAACCCTAGGTATGTGAAGTTTAGAACATGATATAAGAGTAGGTACCTAGGGTGTTGTGTTTCAAACCCTAGGGCTGCCACAGGTGGTAAAACCACATGGTTGGGTCTTACACCTAGGGAAAATCTCAAAATTTTTTTGGTGTGGAGTTTATTTTTCCTTCATACTGTTGACAAAGTATTGTTCATCGCATTGTTCTTGGAGTACTGTTCATCGTTACTATTCACAGAGTATGGTTCACCATTATTGTTCACGGGAGTAATATTCATAGGGCATGTCACAAGTTTTTTTAAGACTTAGTTCATTTGGTGATTCATATGCCACGTTTGGAGTGACGAGTGGTATGTCACACATGGGTACCCATGGTGACCATCACCCAAGTTGTAGGTCACCACAGTGAAGTCGGATGGGTCAAAATTGTCAAATTACCAAGAGTGGGCACAGTCTGCCCATATGTATATTGGTAGGCATGGTTGAGCTCGAGCCCGAGCCTGAGTACTAAAGGGGTTAACCCAACCCGAGCCCAACGTCGGGTTGAGCCCGCCCAAGTTGCAGCCCTAACTACAACATCACATATCTCCTTCGTAGTCAAGTGAAACAAGAAACTCTTACTGGATGGCAAAGATCAACTAACTGTCGCAATTTGGCTAATGGCAACCTAGAGATGGATTTGCCCACCAGTTGAATAGTCTGGATTTGTGCATATGAAAGCAACAACCTTGTGATTCAAATACAAAGAAACCCTTTGATTGAGATTTAGGCTTGAGTTCCCAACTACCATAAGGTTGACGGAACTAGTTAGATCATTTTTGTGCTCCTCATAGATTAACAAAATATAGCCTATGTGGAACATTTGAAAGATTCAATGTAACAAGGATAGAGACACGTGTCGGTGTTTGACATAGTGCCTCTAGGAAGCCTGATACGCAAACACATCCATACATGTATTATAATATAATGATTTAGTTATAATTAAATCAAGTGTTTTTAATAAAAATAAGGAAAGAAATATATGAAAAGTAAAATAAAACATTTCTATACATAGAGCTATCCAATAACATAATAAATATAAGTAAATTTATATGAGGGAAGACTATCAAACAATTATAACTATGTTTAACAAATTAACAAAGTATTGTACAAGGGATGGAACACACCTACCCTCTTTTAGAAATGATCTATTTAATAATAAAAAATCATTAAAATAAAGGGTACACTATCGTACGTGTCAGGATGTGTTGACACACATGTCCGTGTGTCAACGTGTCAGACACTGCAAAAACCCTAAAAGTGTCGTGCCCCTGTTACAAAGGAAATATTAATTGAATTTCATGACAAACGTCAGAAATATTTAGAAAACGATGCCATAGCCCTAGGTGTATGAATCCACCATATGACATGGGCACTGAATCCACTATCATATTCAGCTTTGAGCATGATGTCATGGTCCGCAACCCAATATCTTGGATTCAACTCATATGTACTCCCAAGGCTATAATACCATTATATTGTACCTATTCTAGACTATGAAAGCGAACGAAAAGGATAAGATAAATAATGTCACAAATACACCATATTAGAATGATCAAGAGTTGATTTACCAGAACAAAAACAGGGCTTAGAAGAACACATGATTAATCAAAAATAAATAAATAAAGGCACAAGAAACATACGTGTTCTTGAATGCTAACAGGCCGAGGGTGGGGAAATTATCAAAGCCACAAGAATCCCCGACGCCACTAAAAAACCACTTAAAGCAGCTCCAACATAAGCTTAGGCTAAGATACTTCCCAAGGCAATGTACTTGTTTCCTGCAAAAAATCGTTCAAAGTAAAGGTTTTATCAGAAAGGAAACATAACAAGCTCAAGATATTAATGAACAGTAAGGATCAACTCTACATGGACAGTCTTGCCAAACATTTACTTTGTCAAATGTATTCGGCAAATGCTCAAGGTGTTTATCAGAAAGGAAACACAACAAGCTCAAGATATTAATGAATAGTAAGGATCAACTTTACATGGACAGTCTTGCCAAACATTTACTTTGTCAAATGTATTCAGCAAATGCTCAAGGTGTTTACACCAGAAATCCAGCAGGTATGACCATTGAAGAGTTAAACATTCAGAAAAAACAAAAAATTTGGAGCCCTGGCCTTGGTGAAGACTCCAAAATAGCAATCTAGTGGGGAATTTATAATTTACTTATTAAATAGGGACTGAAAGGATGAATAAGCTCTAGAAAATAAGAAATAACTTTAGAATTTTACAGCTTACCCTGCAAGCTCAGCTCCTGTATTTGTATGAAAGCTATTTATCAACATAGCTGTGGCTGTCCCACTCGGGTATGTAAGCTTGTAATCCATGACCATTACCTGTAAAACCACACACAAACACAACACACACACAAATATGTGTCCATTGTTGTCGATAGAATGCTCAGTTACTAAATTTAGTTTCTTTTTATTCATTTAGAATCAAATCCAGTCTTCATGTCACAACTCATAACAAACTAGTAGACAACAATTTCAACAGACTTTAAGCCATGAATCGACATTTTAGCTTGTGGGTCTACACCAGAGGATCATCATCATCATTGCCTTGGAATTAGCAACACGAATCCCGGAGGATAAGTACCTCATTTTTTTTAGGGATTTACCGCCTAAACTGAGGCTTAAGCCTCAGTTGCACCTCAAGGCTTTTTCTTACCGCCTTGCCTCGAGGCATACGCCTCTTCCGCTTTTTTAAATCATGATTCAATTGAAATTTAGCAGGAGTTAAATCCTCAAAATAGAACGAGTCATGATCCAAGAGGATCTACATGCATATACATGTCATTTGGGAAAAATTATAGGACACCGATAGTTCGTGCAATAGGACAATCACACTAAAATGGGCCTAACTTTGTCATACGAACTTCGATTGGATGATTCTTGAACCGTTGGAAAGAGGACAAGGAGACGTATGCACTCACTAGCCTAGACCAAACAAATAGGATCTTTGGCCAAGAATATCACCGGATTCATAGAGATTCTTTAGATGTTTCAAGAGAGAGTTTTGATGTACTTGTATTTCTGAATCCTAATATGAAAGAAATTGTACTTTCTATTTTTGAACTTATTGTAAATAGTAATTAATATTTATAGTAAGTACCACCAGCGTAAAAGTAGGAAAACCCTACTACTATATAAGGGGTTGTTAGATTATATTTAATACATATTAGCATGAGGAAGAAGATTATTTCCATAATTTTTCATTATTATTGGATTTTTCCCAATTATTGTTTAGCATCCAACTAAGGCGTATTGGAGGGAGTGATGCCTCGTCTCCAAATCGGATCAAGTGAGAGGTCTTTTGCAGAGAATTTCTTAATTTGGTTATGTTAGATAAGAATCCAAGTGCAAGGTTAGCCATTTTCACACAGTGGGAGTGGATGCTTTAGGTAGAAAAATTGAGTAAACTCAACCACAAAGACTTATCTTGTCTTGAAACCATAAACAATTCCCATGGTTGATAGAGATGCCAAAGACCCAGTGGTTTCATGAGTAGCTTCTGAGTTTTACTTCTTTTTGAATTATAACAACTAATTTTAGTCTTTTTAGGAAAAAAACCATAGGCCTTGCTAATCAGGAGTGGCTGCCATAAACCAAAAAATATATATATCATATCATATGCAGATAGATAACTACCTTGCGAAGTGGAACCACGCTAAACAACCCAAGGAAACTCACAACAAACATGAACCCAATCATCCAACCCAAGGCTGGGCTCTTAACATCTTCAGCCCGATTACCCGGGTAATCAACACCAATGAGTTTGTATGTCTTCTCATCCATCGCAAGCATATACGATCCAAACCCCCCTGTCACAAACATACTAATTTATCTCACCACTAAAAAAATCTAAGGAATTATCTAAATAACATACACAATTAGTACAGACGATTAGTACTCTGACCAACACCCAGATCAAGTTTAAATGAATCTAAATTGAATAACACCGAGAACCTACAAAATGCTAAACATAAAAAAGGTGAAAACCAATAGAATTGCAAGGAATCAAATCACAACCAGTAAACAAGATTATTAATTATTCTGATCAAACCCAGATCATAATTAAACGAATCACCATAAACGTTCAGAACCTAAATTTCAAAAAATTAGTCAAAAAAACCAAAATTGTCGACAGAAGAACAAAACTGAAAAGCGGATTACAAAGTATTCTGACCAATACCCACATCGCAAATCCAGAAATTACAGTCAAACAATGCTTAAAAATGTACAAAATCAAAAACTTGTTAAAAAAAAGTCCAAAATTGAGACAGAGAAACAAAGGCAAAGAAAAGGCCGTAAACTAATAAGGGAAGTCACGGCAAATTACCACTAAAAGCTAGGCCATAGCAAGCGACGACGCACGTCTGGATCACAGTGTTCTCCTGACGAGTGAAAGGAGCGATCGAAAACCCTAATTTTGAAAGAAAACCCGTCCAGGACTTCACGAAAAAGAAACCGAGAAGCCCAGCAGCGACATTGAGAGAAGGGATGATCCCGACCGTGAGATTGAGCTTGTGTGTTATGATACAGAACAGAGTCCCCAACACAGCGCTCACTACCAACCCTCTGATCGTGATCTGGTCCTTCCATGGTGGGATTTCCTCCGGAACCTCGAATTCAACGCCCCTGTTCTTCTGAGATTCAGGGAGCAATGGCTCGGATATCTCCAACCCTGTAGTGTTTTGGGTCCCCATTTTCTCTCTCTTAGGGTCTTGAGAGATTGAAGGAGATTTTCGATCTCGAAGGGTTTTAGATTAGCAGAAATCTTAGGGTTGCTTCACAGTTGAGGTTTCCTGGATCAGCAACCAGAACCAGCCGAACAAGAAAGTTGAATGGTCGGTAATTGGTGGAGTTCCAGAAGAAGAAGCCAATCAAATTGTGTTGATTCAGTACATCGCGAGACGAATTAGTACGATATATCCAAGGTTGAATCACCGGATACTTAAAGCTCATGCAAGTGATGTCAGCATCTCTCTTGCAGTTATGGCCCTTATGGGCCTTATTAGGCATCGAGAACCTTTTTCTGGGTTCAATAGAATTGCGACACGTGTGAGACGTTAGCTTCATTAACAATTATTGTTTGGATTTAAAAAAATAAGGTCATAAAGATTAGAAATTTAGAACGTCAAAAGATTGATAAATTAAGGACTTTGGTTTTATGGTCGGGCTCGGGGGACCCCAATTTTTTACATCCATTCTGTGGTACCCACGTAGAAGATGAATCAATGGCTGATTTCTATGATAAGGAGATCATCCTCACAAAAATTCAAATCATTCTGATATCCATAGACTGGTTTAGAAGCTGAAGAATTATGGACAGTCCGTGTAACTTGAAAACCACGTTTGATGGGGTTAGAAATTTCATCCCCAACAAAAAAATCTGCCATTGATTAACTTCTATGTGGGTACGCCAAAATGGGGTCCCCCGAGCCCGAACCTTTTAGAGAACATTGTTTTATTGCTAGTTATGATCGTAATTAAGTTGGTAACCATAGTTAGTAAATTCTCAAAGGTTATATTTGGGAATAACTCACGAACCATAAGAATTATTTTAAAAACTAACCCAGCAACGTCTTACTCAAAGGTTTAGAAAGAAAACAAAAAAAATCGCACACTTTTTAACATGATCAAATTATTTTCCAATAATTCATTTTAAACCTCTGGATCTTCCTAGTTTGTACCTCAAATAATGGTATATAATACTCAAATTTCTCACCGTTAAAATCAACCCATGAAAACAATTCCAATCCAACGCTTAGAAATTACTAATCGCTTAGAAATTACTAATCGGGCTGAATTTTGGTTTCTAGATCCACCTAATGATTGGCCAAACATCCATACGGTCAGAGTCTAGAGTCTTCTAAGAGTGTTCCATGTGGCTCATATTGTGCCGCTTTCCATCAAAGTTTTATACTCCCATAGCCCATCGGTTGATTGGAGACGTGGAGTAGTAAAGTAATCGCTTTTGATGACGTGATGGCATTTGCTTCCAGGTTTGTAATTTGGAAAAAGATGTAACAAGGTATGTGTAAGTGTAATTTCTTTTTCATTAACTGTAGCGCAGGGGCTGTCACATCAGTGGCACACGACAACCATATGGTTGGAATGATGTAACAAAAATAGGTAAATAAGGCTGATTTTGGATAAGAAATTAAATAAGGTTGATTGTGACGTGGTCATAGATTTTCTTTTTTGGGTCGGGCTCCGTTGACAGGTGAAAATGACAGGATTCTGTACAGGGACACAATACAAGACACGTGGCACATTTTTAGAGGAATATGACCGTATGGATGTTTGTCCGATCCCATGGTGGACCTACAAACCAAAAATCAGCCTGATTAGTGATTTATTGGCTGTGATTTGGACTTATTGTCATCGGCTGATCTCAACAGTGGGAATTTGAGCAGTATTTGAGGTACAAAGATCCAACGCCTATAAATAACTAATCAGGCTGATTTTTGGTTTATAAGTCCTCGATTGGACAAACATCCATACGGTCAAATTCCTCTAAGAGTGTGCCACGTGGCTTATATTGTGTCCCTGTATGAATCCTGTCATTCTTTCACCTGTCAATGGAGCCCGACCCCTTTTTTTTTTTTCGTAGAATTTTTGTTAGGAAAAAGATGTAACAAGGCATATACCTGAAACTGTTTCATTTGGGGAAGCCGCATTTTTTATAGTCACTGCTGCCATCTAGGCCCACTGACCGCATGGATGTTTATTCCACCCCTTAGTGGATATCTAGACCAGAAATCACCTTATTGGTAATCTATAACCATTATATTTCATCACTTTTTAGCACCTCTTAAGGTGTTCTTATAGCCGTTGAATGCAACTATTTTTTGTGTACTAAAACCAACGGGTAAAAATCATTAAACAAGTTGATTTTTTGTATGAAGGTCTATTAAGGGGTGGGCTAAACATCCATGCGGTCAGTAGGCCTAGATGGCAGTGTTGACTACCAAAGTTGACACTCCACAAATGAAAAGATCTCAGGTATACCTTCTTAAATCACGACCCTTTTTGTTATATTCTTCAAAATAATCTTCTAAATGACACACTAAATATTTTGAAATTGTTGACATATCTGGTGATAAATTTTACGAAAAGTTACATATACAAAAATAAATTTTATTGCATTTATAAAAATAAATTTTTTAAAATTGATAAAAAAAATTAACTAAATATTCTTTAAAATAACGTTTTCTCAAAGTCAAATATGACACTCACAAACGCTATTTAAAAGAGCGTCTGTCGGGAGAAAACACTCTTTCAAGAACGTTTTCACCTGATAGATGGGCGTTTGTCACTACACTCTCTCCTTCTAAACCTTCCTCTCCCTCCATTTCTCCTCTCTCTCCCGTCGCTCCTCTCCGGCGAACTCTCCCTCTCCCGCTCGATGTCCTCGCGCGAGCCCCTCTCCGATCTAGTTTCCGATGGTCTCCTCGAAACATGTATGTTATTGTATTATTTTTTTCTTTTTCTTTCAAGGGGTGTGGGATAAACATCCATGCGCCTATGGGCCTAGATGGCAGCGGTGACTAACAAAAATCGTGTTTTCGCATTTGAAAAAGTTTCAATCATACCTTGTTACATCTTTTTCCTTTTTATTTTTGAATCAGACTTCAAGGACCCCCATTTTTCACAGCCATTTTTGGCGTACTCACACAGAAGATGAATCAATGGCTGATTTTTGGTGAGGATGATCTCCTCACCATATAGATCACCCCTACAAAAAATCAGCTCATTCCGAAATTTCTAACCCCGTCAAATGTGGTTTTTAAGTTACACGTAAAAATCGACGGTTCATAATTCTTCAACTTCTAAACCAGTTTATGAATATCAGAATGATTTGCACAAAATCCCTATCTTCATCAAACGTTCTTTCAAAGGGTGTTTCTTAGAAAAAAAAAATGTCATTTCAAAAAACACCTATTTGATAAAAACGTTATTTGAAAGAGCATCTGTCAAGTGACAGAAATTTTTTTTAAAGTACGTACGGTCTGTTAGGTGAAAATATTCTTTGGAAGAATGTTTTCTCACGTTCTTTTAAAGGGCGTTCATCAGTGTCAAGTTTGACTTTGAGAAAATATTTTTTGGAAAAACATCTAGTTATTTTTTCGTAAATTTCAAAAAGTTTTTTTTTGTATCTGTAGATATATTAAAGTTAATTTTTTTATGTAATTTTTCGTAAATTATTTTTTTGAAAAATTAAAATATCCACCTTCGATTCATACAAGAACTTGTTGGGGTTTGGGCCGAAACCCTTATCTCAAGTCATCCGATGACTCTGGAGGTCACCCAACCACCAGACTCGAGTAGGTTGATCACCGGTTAAGGACGCACTTCGATGAGTCATATAACATTGGTCAACTAGAATCAAAGATCTAACAGCTGGATGATGTAAACGGTCAAGTTTAGAGCTGGTTAGAGCTCTTTAGTCTAGACAAAAGGATGTATGTCACCCTATTAGTGAGATGTTTAACTACCCATTGGCCCATTTTGGTAGTTAAGCCTGTTTTTAAAGAGACCAGTAACTTGGTGAAGGCGGGTTTTGAACCCAGGTCCTATGGTACCAGCCATCTTATTCAATTGTAACTTATAAATTCCCTCAAACAGTAAGTTGCTTAACAACATTTCCGGTCCCTTCTACACGTAGAAACCATATCCCAATAGCCAAATAGGACCCAGAATCATAAAACAAACAAAACCCACCTGGCACATTATTAGAAGGCGGGCGCTGACGGTATGGATGTTTGGCCAGTCTCTCGGTAGACTTGCAAACCAAAAATCAGCCTGATTAGTGATTTCTAAGCGTGTTGGATTGAAGTTATTTTCATGGGTTGATTTTAACCGTAGGAATAGGAGCGTTATATGGGTGCAAAGATCCGAAAGGTTGTAAATCACTAATCAGGCTGATTTTTGGTTTGCAATTCCATGGAAGGACTGGCCAAACATCCATACGATGATCAGCGCCCTCTAATAGCGTACCACGTGGCTTGTATTGCGGGTTGTCGGTCACAACATCTTGTGACAGAAGTTTTACTCAACCACGTGGGTGCAATGCTTAAATCCAGTGGGATGAGGCTGATTTCTGGTGTCCCCTAAGGCGTGGGTCAAACATTCACACGAGGTAACTAGGCAGGAAGTGTGAGCCACGTAGCACTTTCGGGGGGCGTCTATGTCAAAGTTGAACCCCATAATCAACTCATAATTTATTAGGGTAGAGTGCGACACAGCTTTTCCACAACCCCTTTCTTGTTTTAAATCATTTGCACGTTATGAGTTGTGGGATAGCTTCGAAGCTAAGGAAAGGATATCAAACTGTAGTCACGTTTCGTTTTTCTTTTTAAAGGATCAAAATCCAACGTTGGGAAACACCTCCAACAAAACCCTATCTCTCCTACCCTCAAAAGCGGGGGGCTAAACGCAACTTCTAAAGTCGCAACTTCGTAACTTATAACAACAACCAAAAAAAAAAAAAAAAAAGGAAAAAGTGGAGAAAGATGTTTTAATTATTTATTTTTAAGGTTGCGTTTGGGACTCTTCTTCGATGGTTGACTCATTTTTGTGAGACCTTTTCGATGATTTCGGCTCTTCTTCAATCAGGTTCACACAATTGGGAAGATAGTCGTCATTGAGCGCTTTCTCTTATATGAATTTATGGAGTCTTTTTTTTTACTTCCACACGATGACGTTACTAATATTGGGTATATGGCTCTAACATCATGGACGTGGCATCATGATTCGAAGTCTCGGGATCGGAGGATGGATCAATCCGATCCAACACTGTCTCAGCCGTCCCACTTGAGACGTACGAGTTGAAGTTTCTTCACAAATAGTGCATTTCAGACGAGACGATCCTGAAATGGATCGGAATCGGTGTCTATCAATCCCGATCCAGAGAGACTTCGAACCGTGCATGGTATTGTGGTGGTGGGTTCAATAAAAATGGTCACTTACAAGTCAAAAAGTGAAAAACTAACCTGACCCAACCAAGTTAACTAATCTTACGTAACTGTAACTTTTTGACATGTACGTGGCATGATTTTATTTCGCCCACAATTCCACAAGTCGAGAGTCGAGAGACACCTTCAGAAAAAAAAAATCACGCTTGTGAAAGGTGTGGATTCAGGCCCACTAAGGCAGGTTTCCTCCACGTGCGGTGGGTGAGCCGTGGAGTTGTATACAAAATTGTATAGTGAACATCCCCCAAATGTCATATGGCATACTCTTTTCAGGCCCAATTACCCCATGTTTGGTAGGTTCATTTCTTGGTGTACCTACACACAAAAAAAAAAAATAGTCTGATCGGTGATTTCTAGACATTGGATTTGAACATTTTTCATCATGCATGCGCCCTTTGAACAGGCCTGTGGATGAGTTCTAAGCCCATAATAAAAGCCCAAATCAACGGCTACATATCATCAATCAGACTGATTTTCAGGTTGGGTGCATCAATGAATAAGTCAACCAAACACTGGGTCAATGCCTTTGACTTTAGATATATGTTACATCCCACCTCATAGAGCCCATTCATCCGGTGGGTCACATCTTGCATGAGTTGTAGTCTAAAAGTTGTACTGATCTGATCGAATGATCTTAGCCCTTCGTACTATAAATACCTTGTAAATGGTCTTGCCACCTCATCCTCTCTAACCATTCTGCCTGTAGGATATATCTTGGATGAGTTGTCGTTAAGTTTAAAAGTCGGACCGATTCATGCAAGAGTACATGAGCATATACTGACGGCTAAGATTTCTGATGGCCCAGAATTTTAGGCTATGCCCTATCCATGAAGTAATCCATTGATTAAATGGTGAAGATCGATTGTTTGGTGGGCCAGCTATGTTGGCTTCATTGTATACGATCCATCCGGTTGAAAGTTATAGTATGTAGGTTTTCTTGGTAAGCTGGGCATCCATACTTTATGTACAACATGCATGGATCCATGGAGCATATATATTATTATTGAAATTGGCGTAGATAAAAGGAAACTGATTTTGCCAACAGAAATTCTGTATTGGAAAGCAAAATTTATGACAAGATCTCTCAAAATTGTAAGAACAGGGAAGGATTTGGTTCATGGGGTTTTATTAAAATCTATAACTAAACAAATAGACAGTCTCTATTCTTTTCTAGTCATTTTTATTTGTTGGTTGGGGAGGGAAGGCGGGGGGGTTATTTTTCTTCCTTCTCATGCAGAGCAAGAAACTAGTAATCCAGCTTCACGCTTCATTTGTTTGTTGACCCTTGCAATGAAATCTTCCACCCTTCTGTTTAACTCCTCAGCAGGCAAACCAAGCTCTTCTTCTTCATCATCTAATTCCTCTTCTCTTTCCTTCTCTTCATCTGCTTCTTCTTCTTCCACTCCTCCCCCTTTTTCTTCCATAACCTTCTCCTTATCTTCTTCATCAACCACCCTCTTCACACTCTCTTCAATCACAGACGTCAACTCTAATTTGATCTCCTCCTTCTCCTTCTTCTCTTCGACACTGGGAAGCTTCCGAAGACTTCCGCTCCTGTTTACGTACTCTTCGTAAATTTCGGTGGCCGGAGATGACTTCGAGCCCACCAGCTTGGATTCTCCAACCAGGAAGATAACGATGATATTGCACACTATGAACAAGAACTTGGGATTGAAGACGAAAGCGGTGATAGTCGGGAGAGAGACAGACAGAAAGACCTTCATGGAAGAGCATAAAGAGGGCAACCAAAAAGGGCTAGAACAAAATAGACTACATGTCAAAGCTGTGAAAGAATAAAGGATGAAGTGGTTAAGAAACTGATTCTTCTTGTACTTGTTCATGGCTTGAAGCTTTTCTATCGTGATGGGATCCATGGTGAAGATGGGTTTAGAGATAGGGTTTAGTGGGATTTCTAAGTGAGTTTAGAGGGAACTTTGGGGAAGAATTTTAGAGATGGAGAAGAAGAGCAGCTTAGGGAGAACTCTCATCTGACTGAACATAGAACAATGCAAAAGAACACTTATATAGTGGGGAGAAAGGGTGCCATATTTTGTGTGATTCATCACATGCATGCTACTTTATTTTTTTTTTCTTTTGTATTGGAGAGTAACTTTTTGAAAAGCCATGGGAGGTTTGATTGGTGTTGAGTTAGGGTGCTTTTCGCCTCCCTTTGCTTTCCCCACTACCTGAGTTGATGGTTTTGAATTGGCCCCTTATAGATCATTTTTACCCTAGGTAACCAAAGTCAGATTTATTGCCAATGCTTCCCTTCTTTTTCTCCTAAGAAGTATAATATTTTCCAAAGAAACCAAGTAAAAGAAAGAAAAAACATATATATGATGAAATATATATTGTTTAGTGCCTTCACTCCCATAGTATACACTTAGCCCACCCATATGCATCAAGTCCTAAAATTCAATCATTTTGGTTGCTTACAAATTATGATTGTAGCCATCCGATCTATACTATCTGGAAAAAAAAAGGGTGAAAATGGGTGAGGATCTTGAAAAAAATGCCATATGTCCCATCAAGTGATTGGTTCAGACTGATGAACAAGTGGGTATGATGGTATTGGCTGAAGATAGCATGCATGAATCTTGATGGGATGAGTACCATCATATATTTACCCAAAAACAAGAAAACCATAATATATTTTCCTAAATTCATAGATGAAAATGTTGAGTTTGGTGCAACTTTTGGAATATATAAGGCTTACAATTTCATGACATATTTGGAATTAATTTCAAGAAAATTGTTTTTGTTTCTTTTTTTTTTTTCTTTTTTGAGCATTTTTCAGACCTACCCATTAAGGGAAGTTACTGCCTCATAAAGCATTTTTATATTTCCTTCTTTGGGTGTGTACAGGAAGAGAAGGGAGTTTTGGTAGAAATGGATTCCCCATGCTTTTTGTACGAGTTGCTTAGCTTTTCCCCTCATAATTGAATTGAAGTTTTGAAGTAGTAGGTGGCACGTGTGTTGAATGAAGAAAAAGCTTTTAACAGAGATGAAACCTCCAAGAAAGAGGAAAAATCTATGATATACATACCCTGTATAATAATTTCGATGCATAAAAGTCTCTAATTGACACGTGGCATATCTTTCGATTCCACTGACCTCATGAATGTTTGGCCAACACCTTGGTGGACTTATACAACAAAAATCAGCATGATTGGTGATTTCGATCCATTGGATTTGAGTACTCTTTTGTAATGGGCTTGGAACGAAACTATAGGTTTGTTCATGAAACCCATAATGAAAAAGTACTCAAATTGAGTAGGTAGAAATCACCAATCACGCTAATTTTTGTTGTGAAGGCCCACCAAGAAGCGGGCCATGCATTCAAGGCAGCGGATTCAAAAGAATGTGACACGTGGCAATTTGAGAGACTTCTGCGTCAAAATTTTGATAGAGAGTTTTGTATCATAGAATGACTCCAAGAAAGAGGGTATTTCAATCATTTTCGAAACGGAGGGTAGTTTGGGTTATTCAAAACAGCACATTAAAGACGGCAAGTTTAGCTTACGGACACTAACAAAGGACCACATATCAGCGAGTAAAGCTTTGATGACAGAGTCCTGTCATTGAGGCCATTGACATGGCGCAATATGAGCTACGTGGCACACTCTTAGAGCACTCTGACCGTATGGATTTTTATCCAATCCCTTGCTAGACCTACAAACCAAAAATCAGCCTAATTAGTGATTTCTAGGCGTTGGATTGGAATTATTATCATTGGTTGATTTTAACAATAGGAATTTGAGCATTATTTGAGGGACAAGAATCCAAATGTTTGAAATCACTAATAAAGCTGATTTTTGTTTTGTAGGTCCATCTAGTAATTGGCCAAACATCCATACGGACAGAGTCCTCTAAGAGTGAGGCACGTGGCTCATGTTGCACCATGTCATCGGCCTCTATGATAGGAGATGTCATCAAAGTTTTACTCCATATCAGCCAAACCAGCTAGCACAACCCGACCACCTTTAGACATGTACAAACGTACTTGATTTTGGTGTTATTTACAAAGCACCACACAATGCTTTAAGACCCAATACACTGTTTCTTACTCGTTAGATATTTTGAGCTTTCCATCCATATATGTTTTCTTATTAAATTGCTCTTGCAAACGAGTTATCACCAATGATGTTCTAGCCCGGTAGTACTTATACTATAATGCCACCTCCATCCTAACCCTTGGATAGGAGAATGATAAATTTGATAGAGGGTGTATGATGTCATCATTATTCCCAACTCCAAATGTAGACGTTGAGGTGTTAGTCATCAATTAATAGCAACTAAACGTTTTCTTATATACGTGTACGTACACAAGTGTACGTGTCTACCGACTACTTATTTTAGTGAGTAGGGGTCCTCGGGCAGCTTTATTGGGTAAGAAAGTGCCAAGGCCTCTTTTAGATAAGAAAGGGATTGCGAAGGGGAGGGATGATATGGTGATCAAGAGAGTGCGAGTCGTGGCTCGTTGGGTTTTTGTGGGGAGGTTGAGCACCTACTAAATTCAAAGCTTCTACACCTGCTACTTGCTGAGTCCATATTTTGCTCAACAGCATTTCTGCACCCCACACATACTCCTGACAACACTGTATTAAAAAAAAAAAAATTAATTTCAAAAAACACTGTATTCAGGGTTACGTGTTGGATGCGGATCCAACGTTAAGCAGCGCTGTTGAGCAAAAATGAATCACGACTTGCGACGACCTTCCCTGCGAGGCTTCAACTTCTTAATCCAACTTGCAATAGCTACCCTTTCTTTACTACACTAACAATAGCTATCCTTATTTTTTTTTATTATTATTATTTATTTACAGAGAGAGAGAGAGAGAGAGAGAGAGGTCGATTGCTTTTGCAAAAGAGAAGATTTTCTAGATTCCTTCTAAGGGATCCTCCACATCTTATACTTTAGAGAGAGAGAGAGAGAGAGAGAGAGATTATATTACTAAATTAATGAACATGGTATTATAATATAATAAGTGAACATGAAGTACATATTAGGTGCATTTGTGTGTTTGTAAGCTTGTTTGGTCATACGAAACTTCTTAGAAATTCTCTTAAAAAAAGTGTTATAAGAAGAATTTATTTTTTAGTCCCATAAGCTCAAACTATTGGCATTTGATAGTTAAATAATGTGTGGGTTTGGGTGCTTTAAGCGCATGCTTAACAAAAAGAACTAGAGATGGCACTTTATTACGTACGTCATCCTTCCAGGGGTCTTCACACAAGAAGAGCATGCATGACTGTGTGCATATGTGTACACATCCATGCATGCATACATGTGTGTGCCTCCTATACTACACAACATGCAAAAAGGGTCGCTCTTAGGGTGCCAATGTCTTTCGGCTGGGCACCTACATGAGATCAAAATGCCCTTGCTCTGCATAGCCCCCGCGGTAGTTCAGTACTGTCGGGGATATATAAAAGCCTAGAGAGGGTGAGAGAGAGAGAGAGAGAGAAAAGATGAAGGAGAAGGAGAAGGGGTGGGTGCCCAAATAGAGTAAGGGCATTTTGGTTCCATGTAGGTGCCCAGCCGAAAGACGCAGGCTCTCGTAGGTAGAGCGATCCAGGCAAAAAAGACCAAAGCACATAATTATAACACCTGCCCATAAACATGTCCTAGCCCACATTAAACTCAATGGGGGCAGAAGATGTCTCACGATCTAAACTCAGGATGGGGCAATTATTGGAGATATGAACAGTACTGTCCGCCAGCTCAAGAGAAATCCAACGACAATCCTCCTTCTATAATGTGCCAAATGGGCTTCTGGACATGGACTTTATTGGACCAAGATTTACATGGTCCAACAAACGATAGGGTTTTGAGTTAATTCGCGAATGTTTGGATCGTGCCTTTGTGAACTGGCAATTGATAGAGTCACGACCATCCTCATGCAATCCTCAAGCACCTCCCATGTATTCGATCGGACCATCATCACCCCATTCTACTTGATACTGAAGGTATGCCTCAATTGAATTCTTGACCCTTTTGCTTTGAGGAATTTTGAAACAGTTGCAACACTCTTCGACCCACTTTTGAACATGCATGACATAATATTCACCCTACCCTATACTCCCTCCCACTTCATATATAGATCTTCTATTTCTCTACACGAACTTCTTGTTGTATGGAACAACACAACCTTTGGTAATATTTTTCTTGATGCTAAGAACTTCATTCATGCTCGCTTAGGAGAATCCAACGGTCCCTTAAGTAGTATTTGGGAATGTTTTTGGGGAAGTTTCCCTAGCTTTCTTCATTCATTAGCATAAATCTCTATTTAGTTTGCAAAAGCAATCTGGCTTCCAACATCTAAAAAAAGCTAGAAGCGCTTTTTTTGACCCGTGGATTGACTCGCCTCTCTTAGACCTGTCAACCTGTGGTAGTCAACATGGTATCAGAGCAGGAGGTCCCAGTGGATCATGGGTTCAAGTCTTGGCAAAGTCTTGAGGAGGCGTGTTATTAGAGTGTGTTGTGTGGCAACACTACGCCTCTGTTAGACCCGAGGACCCTTTGATATACATAGTTCGAGAAAAATCTATCTCACCTTCACAAGATTGTGTTTTGTTTTTGAAGATAAATGTGAGTTTGGGGAAAGAGATTCGATTGAAAATTTTAGGACTTCAGCATTTCGTGAGTAAAATCTGCCATTAAACTCTCTAAAAACGAGGTTATAGGTCCAAGTTGTCATAATCTTGTTAAAAGAATTTTACTTGGATATCTTTTGAGGGATGGAGAGAGACAGTACAGGGGGATTTTTGAAGCAGCGATCATGCGCCAATGATCGTGCACCACATATACCAAAAAAAAGTAATTAAAATCAAATCCTTAACCTCAGGTATATGTGGTGCACGATCATTGGGCGCATGATCGCCACTTCAAATAATTTCTTACCATATAAGGCTATGATGTCTTTTAGTATTGCAGGGTGCCGAGAAAGAAGAAAATAATAAAACTTCCCTTCTCACATGAATAAGTAAGAACACATAACATTCTTAATTTCTTATGGTGTAGCGCTTGCTTTGCACGTGTTGGTCAAAAACCGCTACTTATAAGTTACAACTTACAACAACATGAATGGAACTAAAAGCGGCCAGGTTTCATATCCACCTCCAACGCCTCGCATTGACTTCCCACAAATCAAGGAGGAAAAATGGAAACTTACAAGCGACAAAGGCTTACACACAGGAAATCTAACCTGAGGCGAATTTTTCATGTGGTGCTGTGAGGAGCATGAATATGCACCACGTGTTACACTCTTTTCGGGCCCACTCACCCATGAATGGTGATGGACCTACACACCAAAAATAGCCTGATTGGACCCAAAAAATTGCCCATGAGAAATGCTCAAATCCAATGGCTATAGATCATCAATCAGGTTAAGTTTTGGTGTACGTGTTGGTCTATCAACAATGGGCCAATCATTCATGGGTCAGTGCGCCCGAAAGAGAGTACTACGTGGTGCATTTTTTTTGCTCCCCACACCGCCAAATATTTCGCTTACACAACGCACCCATAAGAAAAGAAAAAAAGAAAAAAAGAAAAAAGAAAGAAACAGGATCTAGAAAGCCAAGTGTTGTCTTCTTCATTCCGCCTCGTGCTCTCCCTGCCATGAACATTCACGAAACCCGCTAAAGTTAGCATATCTTTCACTATTTCACATTAAGAAGAAAAAGAAAATACAACTAATAATGAAAACTCACTTTCATGAACTGGACAAACTTGTTCTTGCCCTTGTGATGGGAGTGATTATTCACTGAATTTCCACCAAATTGTCTCAGTTTCTCCCTCACGAACCTCTCATAGATGAAAGCAGCCCCTCTGAATTGGGGAAGCACTAACCACGCCACGAACACTAGCTTTATATCGTACCATATCGGTATCCTTAACGAAACACAACATGAACGTACGTGTTATATATTAGAATAACGTACATATTCAACAACCCATGATCCATGATCCATGATCTGGGTTGTTTGATTATCTAACACGTTTCTCTTCTTAATTTGCTTACCAAGTTAAAATAGATTTCAGGAGCATCTCCATGAGTGTAAGAAATGAATACAAGATCCAATAAGCTAGCCACTGTTCGTCGTCAACCTTAGAATGAGTGTCCTCAATCGCTCGAACCGATGCATACCTGATAGAAAATTAAATAAATTGAACGAATCAATCTTGAATTAAAACGTGATAGAGTTGCCAATTAGGGAGAATTGAACAAAACCAAATTAAAAAAAAAAAAAAAAAAAATGGGATCTAGCCTTACAAGGGGTACATGAGCATCACAACAGGCCTGCATTTAGAGATAAAAAAATTAAATAAAAAATCAAGAAAAAACACAAAATTAAAAGTGAGAGATGGGTTTTGTAGAGGAAAGAAAAATTAAAAAAAAAAAAGAAAAAGAGAGAGAGGTTTGCATAATTACCCGGCTAGGGAATGAAGGTGGGTAACCAAAGTCCAAAAACCACCCATCTTTACGAAAAGAAACGGTTTGGAAGTTTGGAAAATGAGAGTGGGGGGAGGAGGGAGATTGAAAGGTTCTATATATAACGAGGAAGGAGACGTTATAGCAAGATCCAACAAGAGTATCGGATTCTTCCTTAAACCAAACAACCAAAGACCAGATCAATTGTCCCAAACAAAAGTTTAATGTATTGTATCTCACGTTGATAGACGATTTATCTTTTGTTTTTATGCTTTCCGTAAGAACAAGGCACGCGGTTTTCTAGGCATAAAGTAGGTGGCACGTGTCTTTCTCTTGTACAAAGCAAGAGTACAATTTTTCTCATGAGCTGCCTTGACTCAGGCACTCAAGAGTTTCCAATTGCATGACACGTATTCCTAAAACTGTCCTAATTTAAGCGCTATTCCAATTTCCACACACACAATAAATCTATGATGCAGAAACCCCTGAATTTGCCACGTATTAGACTCTTTGGGGCCCACTGGCCCACACCTTTGTGGACCCACAAAGCAAAAATCAGTGTGAATAGTGATTCCTAGCCATTTGATTTGAGCACTGTTTCGTCATGGGCTTGGAACCAACATACCAACATATAGGCTGGTTCATAAACCTACGGATAGAAATCACCAAGCACGCTAATTTATGGTTTGTAGGTTCATCATAGTGTGACCAAACATTCGAAATCAAATGAAAAAAATGGTTTTCATTTTTTTCGTTTTTGACCCTGTCCGTGACAATTTGTTTTAACGGTAACGTACCAAATCCATTATACCGTTGTAACTGCCTCTTTTCAACCTTGCTTTGAACTTCATATTTGATGCCTCATTCAAGGCTATATCTTTTAACACCTCATCTAAACCTTTTTTTTTTTCAAAGGTTTTAAGAAGGTCAACAAAGTATTTAATTCTGTTACTCTCCAATTACCACCAATCTTCTCATTTGCTCTCTTCTCTCTACGAGTGATTAAATGATTGTAGTTAACGTCGAACGGACCTCTACCCTCTGATTAACCACATCACATGGGGAAAACCATTTGCTCTCAAGGTTTAAAAATCGGCCGTTATAACGGATTCGGACCTACCCAGTTACGTTTCGCACTGTTAAAACACCCAGAAAATAACAGCCGTTTTAATGAAAATAACAGCCGCTTTTTCCGTTATAACAAAAATAGCGACCGTTATTTTCTGGAAAAAATTTGAAAAACGGCCATTTTTTCCTGTTATATTCCATTATTGAAATTTTGAAATTCAAAATTTTCAGCGCCCTTTTTTCCGTTATACCATTATAACAGTCCCTTTTAAACCTTGCTCTAAGCATAGTTAGCAATTCAGTATACGACAAACATTCGAAACGGGAAAAGATCGTGTTTAATTGGGTTTTGCGATAAAAAAATTTTGGTCAAAAATTCGTCATTGTTGAAATGTTATATTGTTTAGCGTTAAAAAGCCTGAATTTTACTAGTTTTTTTTATTTTATGCGGCTATGTAATACGTTTTTATTTTTAAAAAATGTAAAATTTGTGTACTAAATGCGAATAATATGTGTTTTATTCGCATAGTCGTAAAATTCGTGATTTTTTCTGATTTTTTATTTTAAACGGAAGTACTAAACGTTTAAAAAAAAAACAAAAAACAAAAAATTCTGGTATTAAACTTATATAATACGCGAATTTACTAACTGGGGCTCTGAGTGATTGAACGAACGATTGTAGTCAATCGCCAGACAGACCTCAATCTCACGTACGTGACATACTCTTTCAGGCCCACTAACCCATAGATTCTTGGCCCATACTTTGGTGGAACTATACACCAAAAATCAGCTTGATTGGTGCTTTCTAGCTGGTGGATTTGAGTACGTTTTCATCATGGGCTTGGATTCAATCCACAGGCCTGTTCATGAAGCCAATGATGAAAATGCTCTCAAATCAATGGCTAGAAATCACCACTCGTGTTGATTTTTGGTGTATAGCTACACCACGATGTGGACCATACATTCATGGGGTCAGTGTGCCCCAAAATGTATAAAACTAGTAGGTAGCCCATGCCCACGGCACTCCTCAACAAAGCGTTTGTCAAAATTGGGTGTGAGTGGCTGAGATCCACCATCCAGTTGGGGATAAGATCTCGGCCCTTCTTTACGAAGCCTATAAGAGGGGGAGACAACTTCCCTGTTTGCTGCTATATAGATGGCACTTCCTCTACATTGAATTGCATTTAAACTTGGCCCAATCTTTTACTAAAAGGATTAAGCCCGATAAACTTGTCCCAATCTTGGTTCAACAGTTAGAAGAGTTAATTTCTAAAATTAGAAAGTAGAAGTAATAAGTATGAAAATACAAAATTAAGTCCATTATTGCTTGCCAATAAATGAACTCAGGTCAAAACATTTTAGGAAGGAAAAAGATGTAACAACCAAAGCAGTCGGGTGCATCGATTTTTATTACTCACTGCTGCCATCTAGGTCCACTGACCACATGGACGTTTAGCCAACTCCTTAGTGGATATACACACCAAAAATCACCCTGATTAGTAATCTCTAGCTATTAGATATAAGTACTTTTTAAGACATGATTCGAGCCGTTGGATTCAACCAATTTTTAGGTACTAAAACAGCAGATAAAAATCATCAAACAAGCTGATTTTTTGGTACGAATGTCGATCAACGGGTGGACTAAACATCTATGCTGTCAGTAAGCCTAGATGACAGTGGTGAATCACACATTGTTAGCATTGTACTTGCAATATTATGATCCTTTCACAAGTGCATTACCAGCTTTAATGTTAGTCAAACTAGGTCAAGGGCGGTAATCCTAAAGTTTTAAAGTATAAAGGGGCATTACAAATTACTTTCAAATTTTAGGGGTGTGTTACTAAAATACCCAAAGGAAAGAAATCAAAACTCAATTATGTTGACCCGACGACCGGTTGATGTACATAGTTGTTTCACCTTTCTCCAACGGATCGATCTTCTGAAGTAAATGATTGTTTAACATTCTATCAAAGACTTAAGGCCTGTGAGGTTGCGGGTTCAAGTCTCGAGCAGAATGTACTCCCACGTTAATAGACATAGTTGTTTCGCCTCTCACCAACAGGTCGATCTTTTGGGATTGTTTAACAAAAGATACACCGAACCGTATATTCATACGGCTCACACACTCGTGACTGCCCAACTCACACACCCACAAACATGGGATTCATTCCTTGTTTGTAAATATTCTTCCCTGAATCTCTTGCCCTCAGTTATGTATGTTACCTTTATAAATCCAAAACCCTAAATTTGTTAGAAATCATGAAGGATTCTACGTTAGCTTGCCATATTTACAACTGAAAAACAAATTGTTTCCAAGAAACATGTATTGCCCTATAAGGTTGATCGTCGGATCTCCAACCTAGCCGATCTTCTAGGTCAAAAATCAACCTAATTTGTTAATCACTACCTTCATAGAGCCTTATATAAACCCTTAGGGCTTCACCTTTCCTACAAAAAAGTCCATCAAATTTTTTTGAAGCAATGGAGGTATTAACAAGTCTTGCTACATCAATATTGCTGCTTATGGTCCTCATGGCATTGTTTACAGACAATGCTCTTGGAGTAAGGTCAAGCCCAAATTCAATTGGTGATGGACGTGCAAACCGACATCGTCATAGGTTTGTACATATCCTTCATGAAGTTCCAGCAGGCCCAAACCCAATTGGTCATGAACATCCACCGCCTGCAAAACCAGAAAGTCATGGGTTCGGACATATCGATCATGAAGTTCCAGAAGGCCCAAATCCAATTAGTCACCGCCTGGAAGCCCAGAACGTGGGTTCATACATATAGAAAGATATGTTCCAGGAGGCCCAAACCCAATTCATGACCGACATCTAGGCCCAAACTAAGGATTTCCGATTCCTACGATTGGCCAATTGTTTTTTTTTTTATTATTATCTTCTCCCGTTTGATATCTTATTAGTAGATTGTTTAAAAGTTGGGTTTTTATAATGTCTTCGTAATATTTTTTCTTTTCTTTTTTGTTGATTTCTTTGTATGTGTTCGAAGGCATGATTTCTACCCGTACGATTTGACCACTTTTATTAGTGGGCTTCATGACCAGGCATATGGGTTCGTTCCAAGCCCATGATGAAAAATGCTAAAATCCAATGGCTAGAAATCACTAATCACGCTGATTTTTGGTGAGTGGGTTCAACAAGGCGTGGGCCAATCATTCAGTGGGGCAGTAGGCCCCAAAGAGCGTATTATGTAGATTTTTTGACACTGAAATCTGTATCATAGATTTTTTTCCACTCGGGGGTAGTTTGACACCCTAGAATCTTTCACTTTGCCTTTTCATTTCCTTTCTATTTATGGAGTTGTTCCGATTCTTAGTTCTACATCGATGGTTAAGAGCCCGTGATCACTATCATATTCAGGCTATGCCTCATTGATACGTGGTCCACAAATCTAACAGTTCCAATTGATCCACCGGGTCGCAGGTGTATTGTGTGAGCACAACCATGAACCTTAGGGCCGTCTCTGGACTCTCTACCTTAAGGTGGTCGTCTAAGGCCCCCACCAACCCAGGTACCCTATATAGCACATTTTTTTTCGAGCCCACTAACCACATGGATGTCAAGTCCACCCCTTGTTGGATATACAACCAAAAATCAACCTGGTTATCTCTAGCCATAGATTTTAATACTTTTTATGATTGATTCTAGCCATTGGTATCTAGCATATTTTTAGTGCATTTATCCACCGGCTGAACATCCATGCTGTCATTGGGCCCAAAAAATGATCTATGTAGGGCCACGAGAGTCCTCTGCATAGACTGCAACGGGAGCCCTCCCTTTCGAGAACCCTTTGGGAGTCGGACTCAGCGCTGTGGATTTTGAGAACCCTACAGTGGTTGATTTCGAGAACCCAGCTCAGTGCTATAAAGCACCATTGGATTCTTGAAATCTATGGCGCCAAATCTGACTCCCAAGGGGGGTCAGAAAAAGGGGGTCCTCAGAGCCTGAGCGAAATATAAAAACGTCTTATATAGAATTTTTGCCTTAGGCCTCAACTTGTATCGAGAGTCGAGACGCCCTGCCTGCACCATCATGTATTTAGCAGTCACTTTAATCTTTGTTGCATTATGGAAGGTAACACGTAATATGGCACCACCCCATCCCAATAATAGGCATACATGCCATCAGTGGCGGACCCAGGACTTTGAAATTATTTATAAAAAATAATTTTTTTTACTTCATCAAGTACATTTTGCAATTTACCCACCCTTAAACAATTATTTTTTATGATTTTGCCCCCCCTTGATCAAAATCCTAGGTCCGCCACTGCATGCCATCAAACAGATCAAGAATCACATAGATCTTTTTTAAGTAACCACAAGATCATTGCACCCTTTCTATTAAAGAGGCCTATGGATTCACTTAGGGCATGTTTGATTGCAGGAATCTGGGAGAGTGCCTTAAATAGCTGTTTGATTGCACCCAAGAACGCATTTTTCAATTATGTGAGAAAATAAAGGCGTATTTTCATGTGGAAAAGAGTTCTCACCTATGTGGAACGGAAATGAATTCCGGGTTTGCATGGAAAATTTTTCCAAATTTAAAATGGCTATCTAACAATGATGAGGTAAATGCAATTTCCCACTTAGCAATCAAACATGCCCTTAGAGTGATGATTAACAGCATCCAATCTCTATACGATTTTTGGATTGCCACCCATTGAATGGACGGTTTTGATTGATGTTCACGTGCAAGCATTGCAAGTCAAGGAAAGTGGTTCAAATCTCATCATGTAGGCCCCCTTCATCCTTCACTATCAGAAAGAGGGACAAAATTGGAGGGCAGGTGACCTATACACCCATTTCCCGCGTTCTTCACATAACATACATCTCTAGTGGAACCCCCTTATTTGTAGCGCCCCCCTTAATTTAAGATTTTAAACCCCAATCTCCAATATCACAAACATTTTAAGATTAGGGGGTGTTTGAATCGTCATTTTTCAAAAAATCTTTATTTGAAAAAATTGACTTTTCTAAAAATATATTTTTCAAAATGTGTTTTTCTTAGAAAGGTCTTAATGCAAAATGTCTTTATCTTCTTAGAAAGGAGACTTCTTCCAAAAACTGCTTCTTTGTTTCTTTGAGCTAGCAAAAATTTAAAAAGTCTTTTTAACTTGGAAAATAGCTTTCAACTATTTTTTTTATAAACAGACATTTTGGCTTAAAAAAATAATACTTTTTAAAAAATGGTCTTCCAAACAATCTTTTATTTTAGAAAAAGTTTTTCTTGTGAAAAAAAAAAACTTTTCGAAGTTTAAAAATGGTGTTCCAAACACCTCCTAAGATTTATTATTAATAGAAGCAAAAACTATTCAAATTTCTCAACATTTGCGTGTGGGCTAACGATTAAGTACTCAAATTCTCGTCCACCCATGAAGGTGGTTGAGCTGCAAATTCCTTCTCCTCCCTCTAAAATCTTCTTCGAACACGTTAAGACTGATTTTTCTGTCTCCCTCTCTCAACTTTCTTCCCCTTCTTTGTATCTGAATCTCCTAGGCTTTTGGAGGGGTTTAACCAACGTAAAACAGTTTTCTTTTTTCTCATTAAATTGGCCTACCTACCAATATACAATTTATCTCTCTATAAAATACAGATCAAACTGTGAGTTTCTTCTGCAAGTGGATGATAACTTTGTCTTGATATCAATGGCGGCGAGAGGTAACGTTCTTCGATCGTATTTTACGGATGGTCTGTGTAAGGTGGAGAGGAAGAATGGGGTCATGGCAATAGTTTCAAATGCGGGTATCAATGTTTGGATCAGTAAGAGAGAATTGAGAGGGTTTTCTGTGAAAGCAAGTAGCAGTAGTTATCAAAGTGTGGATAAGATCAATGGGAGAAAGGTGAATGGAATTATTAATGGGATTGAAGCTCCATATATTGATAGGAGTACTGAATGGGTTAACGAAAGCGATTCGAGCGTGCCCAGTCATGCATCGCAGCTAGGGAGGTTCGTGGAAGGACGGTTTGTTTATCGACAGACGTTCATTATCAGGTCTTATGAAATTGGACCAGACAAAACTGCTACCATGGAGACCCTGATGAATCTCCTTCAGGTTGGTTCTCTTATTCTTCACCTTGGATATTTCACTTTTTGCTGACTAATATTCTCATAATTCTCTTTATTTGCTCATAACTATATTTCAGGGAGAAAAAAAAAAATTCATTCCTATGTTCAGTGTTGGAAAAAATTTGACAACATAAGCTTTGTATGGTTGCCCTAAATAATTTTCTAGAAAAACTTTTTTAGCATTTAAGGCTCTGAATGGTTGCTCCGAATCAGTTTTCAAAGAAATAATATTTACATATAAATTTCATAAAGCTTTTTCTGTATCAACACTTTTAACATACAAATCTTTTTTTTCCCGGAAAACATTTTTTTAATCACCATGCAGAACCTAAATGATATAAACTTTTCCTATAAACACTTTCTGAGGCACAAATTCTTTTTCTGTAAAACATTTTGTTGATCACCATACAGAGCCATATTTTACATTGTCGGGCTCAGGGGACCCCTCTTGTGTTCGTGTGCTCGGCCGAGCTGGCATCACTATTGTATATTAAGAAGTCAAACTAGGAAGGAAACTAAAATGTTGCCAGATGGTTGTATATAGGGACAAGGCTCGAGGGAGTTAGTTACCTTTTTTCCCTTGTCCTTTCACTCGTGCTCTCAGCCGTGGATTTCAAGCAACGGTGGTTGTTGGATTCTCGGAATCCACACCCACGTCAGAGTTTTCGTGCATGGATTCTAAGAATCCAACAACCACGGTTGGATATTCGAAATCCACGGCCGAGAGCACGAGTCCAAAAAGGCAAGTACAGCTCGATCCCAACTCATAGTAAAATGTTGCCCAACTGTCCCAACCAAAATGATGTATACTAATATGTTACTATACAATAGGTGCTATTTTAGTCATAAACGAAAATGTTGCCCAACTGTCCCAACCAACCTCTATTGCGACAACGGTATAATTCGTATCAAAACTAAGCTACGTTTCGGTAAGCTAAAAGTCAGCTCATAACTTGTTGAAAAGCAATTATTTTAAGTTGTTGAAATTTGACTTATCGGTTATAGTTTATTTGCCTAGCACTTTTAAAACTTACTTGTCCAAATTCAAATTTTAATGAAATTCTTTCAAACATTGCCTTGGATAAAAGAATTAAGTAGTGCTATCCCACGGATACCAGACAAAAAAGTGTGCGGCTTCAGGCAATTTGACCATTGGATTCAAGAGATCCAGTGTCTTCGAGGCAACAACTGTGTACATCTCAGGAATCCAGCGATTAATGGCTGAGATATCAGGAATCCAGTTTGTCCGGTTATCTGTGGGATATCACTACTCAATTCTTTTATCCAAGGCAATGTTCTAAACCCAATGTTATTAAACCCTGCCCGTCCGGTTGAACCGGTGACCCAGTCATAAAATCGGGCTGAGTTTATTCGACCCAACAATCTGTGAAACAATCGTTCATATTCTTTGTAACCCGCTCAACCAGACTAGTTGAACCGTTTACCCAGAAACGGGTACCCAGGGTGGTCCACCAAAAGGCGGGCAAAACATTCATGGGTCAGTGGGCCCTAAAAGAGGTGCCATGTCGTCGTGGGTTGAACTGGAAAACCAGTGAACTGTCCCCCATAACAGTCTGGGTCGCATTGACCTAGGACTTCTGTTTTCTAGCTATATTTTAAGAAACCCCGCCGGTTCGTCTTCTTCACCAACTGGTTGAACTGATGAACCGTCCAGTCCAGTGGTTCGATTTTCTAAACATTGGTCCAAGGGGCAAGGACAAGGGACAATAAACCCACCATGTTTGGAAACCCGGACTGAACCAGCCAATGAACCAATGAACTGTCCCCAAATCCATCAGATGAAAATTGACCCAGATTTATCGGTTTTGTAATTTGCTGAAAACAGCAGAAAACCAGACAGTTTGCCCGATTGATCAACCAGTAGAACAGTCCCCCGGTTCGATGACCGGTCGGGATTTGAAAACATTGTCCACCATTCATGGTATCATCATATATGGTGTGGTTGTTTCAGAGAAAACAAGATTTAACACAGCTCCAATAATTTAACCATTGATATATTCACAAGAAATTGCTTGGTAATCACAATCAAAGAAGCCAATGGTTAGGATCAATCAGTCTTTAGCGGGGATGATTACAGAAACCATCTTTTCTTTTGTAAATAACGCGACCGTTACAACGTTTTTTTAAAACCATGGTTGACATGCACATGCTTGATTTTTTTTTCCTGTCCCCAAACGCCACGTGGCACTCTTTTGTGTCCACTAACCCATGGATCTTTGCCCACTTCTTGGTGGATCTTCCCACTGAAAATCACCCTGATTGGTGTTTTTCCAACTGTTGGGTTTGATCATTTTTCAAATTGTGATTCAATTGGTTGGATGTGAGCGCGCATTTTCATTTTTCAGCTCCTGTTCCTATGTGATTTATGAAGTCTGAAACATGGGTTACGGTTATTTGATTGAATCTGCCATTGTCATGAGTGCAGGAGACAGCTCTGAATCACGTAAGGAGCTCTGGCCTCGCAGGCGATGGTTTCGGTGCAACCCACGAGATGAGCCTCAGGAAACTAATCTGGGTTGTCACCCGCGTAAACATACAAGTTGAGAAATACAGCTCCTGGTAAGTTTCCCCCCTCTCAGATTTTCTCATCCCTACAGTCTGCAACTAGTGCTTCATCCTTCAAAGTTTCTTCATTACAAAACTTTCAAATGAGTAAACGATATATTTTCAAAAGCAAACATTCAGAAAAAGGCTGAATTTAAAACACCCTGTATGTTACAATGGATAGAGAAAATTTAAAATGCATGCTTTCCCTTTCTCATCATAGTACATAATTCTGGAGCTTGATCATGAACTGGTGTTGACGAATGACGTGATCATGTGATAGGGGTGATGTAGTGGAGATTGATACTTGGGTTGACGCCGCTGGAAAGAATGGGATGCGCAGGGACTGGGTAATTTGGGACTATAGTACCCAACAGATCATAACAAGAGCTACAAGGTGCACCTTCCCCAAACTAGACTGTCAACAAATACAGCTGCTCTTCACTCTTCTTGCCTTTAGCTCACCTTTTAATTATCTTCCATGCAGTACATGGGTGATCATGAACAGAGAAACAAGAAGGTTGTCTAAGATCCCAGAACAAGTGAGGGAAGAAGTGAAACCTTTCTACCTGGATAGAACTGCAATTGCAGACGACAGAAACAAAATTGACAAGCTCAGTGACGAAACTGCCGAGAGCATCCGGTCGGGTTTAGCAGTAAGTATGATATATATATATATATATATATACGTTGATTAAGTAGAATCATACCAAAGTTTAGTTAGCTTGCTTCACTAATGTCTTCTCTTTATGCAATCCAGCCAAGATGGAGCGACATGGACGCCAATCAGCATGTAAACAATGTGAAATACATTGGATGGATTTTTGAGGTATCCCCTCTCAATCTGGATATTCTCATTAGAATCATTGATATATTTAGAGAAATGCATCTTCAAAATAGTGAAAAACGATGGCTTGTCCTTTAAGAAATACTGCCATACTCCAAGGTCTTCTCAGAAGGCAAAAACAACTGATTTTTTTTCTTGTTTTAATGAAACCCCAAAGGAAAACATGAGCTAAATAATAACTGCTACAATTTGCCTTCTTATTTGCAGAGTGTGCCAATGAATGTCTTAGAAGATTACAATCTCACAAGTATGACACTGGAGTACCGACGTGAATGTCGGCAATCCCATTTACTCGAGTCTTTAACAAGTATGAAAGCAAGTGTAGCTGAAGACTCGATCATTGCAAATAACTTCAGAACAGATTTGAGAAGTACGCATCTGCTTCGCATGCATGAAGATAAGGCGGAGATAGTCCGCGCAAGAGCAGAATGGCAATACAAAGGAAAACATAAGTAATATGATTTTAAATTTGTTTACTTCTGTAATAAATTACACTCCTGTTCTTTCTTTCTTTTTCTTTTGTTTTATCTTGTTATACTTTCTCTCAAGAGTTGGAACCTTTATGTTTGCACATTTTGGTAGTGCACTTCTCATTTGACCCATGCATTCTTTCCATGTTCTGAGACTTTGGTCGTTGAAATTTTTATATGAGCCCCTATTTTTCCACCATTACAGAGCATTCTGTCTTACTGAGACTCTCTCTGAATGAACCAAGCTCATTACATTGACAAATAAGACTCCTCCAACAATGCGTAAAAATTCAATTTTCTTCATCAACCATTGCATCTGACCCATGGGCCTGACCCTGATAAATAAATGGGTCAATGAGATAGTTCCATAGATGCCAAATTCTGGAAAAATGATGTTTGCACTTGTTCAAAAAGTTCAATAGACTCAAATCCTGGTTAAAGAAAAAATCCCATATATGATGAGAGAAGGCCCTGTTTTTTTTTTTGTAATAAACCCTGGATATTGCTGGAAGCTTCAGATGACATACAAGTATGCAACTCGATTCTGAACGCCATTGACATCCTACTCTCAGAAGCAAAAGAAACAATTCTACCAAACAGATCAATGGGTTTAACCACAATTGCTCGGCAACAATTATTCGCGATAAGATCAATTTATCTCAATTTTATCATGAGGAATCAATATTGTTTTTTTAGTTTATCTCACTGATTTGCTCGTAATATCAACATCATTTAGGTTGTAATAAGAGCATCTGTCTAAATGCGGAACAAATATTGTCCTAGATCTAGCAGAATTTTTTTTTCGATGTTCCAAACACAACCTAAAGGACTGAAATTGGTACATCAGTAGCTAGGGTTGCAAATGGGCTAGGCTAGCTCGCTGGTCTTTAAGGTGGGCCAGGCTTGAGCTAAGAAACTCAGCATGTGGGCTGATCTTGAGCCTAATTTTAAAAGCCAAATTTCTTATTGGGCCAGGCATAGGCCTAGTTTCGAAGGCCCTATAGGCATTTACACTGTAGTCTATGTTAGTATGTTATATGAATTACTCTACAGAGGGGTAAGGTTCAAGTCTTTCTAACATACTTTTTGACTATAAATACAGTGAGGATTAATTGAGCAGAGCTAAGGCCCATCAATGGCCCAACTCCAATGTTGTCTAAATTGCCGGACCATGCTGATCCTGGGCTTTATTTTTCGGTATTGGGATGGACCAGAGATACAAAGGCCCATTTTGGGACGGGGCTTGATACGCCCCGTCTGGCCCAACCCAGGTCGTTTGCAACCATACTTTTTGACTACAAATATGGGGAGAATTGGTTGGGCCGGGCTTAGGTCCATCAGAGGCCCGACCTAAGCTGTCTAAAGTATCAGGCCAGTCAGGCTTTCTTGTCCATTCTTTGGACTGGGCCTGGGCAGAGACATGAAGGCTCAATTTTGGGCTAGGTTGATAGGGTCTCGAGCCTCATCCTGGCCCATTTGCAACCCAATCCCCGGGGGACATGATATGACAGGAAAATATTCTGAAGAGTGGTGATAGCTGATAGGTGCCCTTTCAGAGTACTCTTAATCATGCCTTCGTGTCATTTTGTCATTGGACCAAAGCATAACTCGGGATCTGCGCAAACCATTCTCCTTATTATTGGAACTATTTATTAAAGTTGAGTGGCTTGCACGAAGCCTAAGTACACTTCGGCCCACGGAGATAAAATACATGAAATCCCCGTATGGAGTACTCAAGGAACTCAAAGTGGATCACCGGTCCACTCTAAAAAGCATCGTCGTCCCTTGCATTCCATTAATTAAATTTGTACATTCAATAAAGATATTAGGTCAACAAGACTGGTGGTTAGCAATTGAAGCCCATTAAAAGTGGGCCCCCTTTCATGTGTGGTACAAAAAAAAAGTTAACCGGGTACAAATCTATAACTCAAGACCGTTATAACGCCGTTACTATTGGTTTGAACGGCCAACGATGAAACCTTGCTAACAGGTATTAAAAAATAAATATAATAGAAAATGGTAGGACTTTGGAGTTTTGTAATAACCTCACATGTGCGTCACATGTACCTTGCACAAAATATTGTTCTCTCAAGAGATTGAGCGAGGAGAGAGAGTTTTCCATTAGGAGCGATTTGATCAGATGAAAATCGTTTTAACCGTAGATGGAATGGTGAACGGTTATAAATTAATGTCTTGATGAGATCAGTAGGTGGAGCCCATTAGTTGGTGGGCCCCACACCCTAGATTGATACAGGAAGGAAGGCGACTAATCATCCTCCTCGTATCACTGCTTATTATTAATATGTAGGGACTGAAGAAGAGGAGCTGTTCTTTGATGCAGAATTCTGTATCACAATTTTGATACAGAAGTCCCTCAAATTGCCATGTAATACACTCTTTCGGGCCCACTGCCCCCCTGAATGTTTGGCCCACACCTTGGTGGACCTACACACTTTGCGTGATTGGTGATTTCTAGTAGTAGAATATGAGCATTTTTTCTTCATGGGCTTCATGAACAGGCTTATGGGTTGGTTCCAAGCCCATGATAAAAAAGTGCTCAAATCCAATGGCTAGAATCACCAATCACACTGATTCTTGGTGTGTAGGTCCACCAAGGTGTGGACTAAACATTCAGGGGGCCAGTGGACCCGAAAGGGTGTACTACTTGACAATTTGAGGGACTTCTGAATCAAAAATTTGATGCAGAATTCTGCATCACAGATTTTTAATTGAAGATGCGACCTAACAACTAGAGCACTCAAAGCAAAAGTGATAGGACGGTCGGATGATCTTATAGCATCTCATGTGACTTATGACTCGATTAATCTTCCAGGTGGCTTTGTTTCTTAAACAAGTAACAAACACCTTTATATATTATTTATCTTCTTTTGGACCCACATCCAACACCATTCACTGTCATCCACGTGTCTCAATAGCTTAAATAATGTAGCTGCACGAGGCAACCGACGCCCTCTCTACTGGTCCTCGTTTGGTCAACAGAAATCCGAGACTGGTAATGAATGAAAGTTCTGAAATTGAAGGAGAGCAAAACAAAAAGTAATGGAAGAAAAACCTAAAAAAAATCAACCCTAGCTATACCCACCCTCTCAAATATTCCGAACAAAACCAACTTTGAGAGGACATGTGACCGGAAATGATTGAGAGACACGGTTCCCTAGTGTCCCCCCAACCTTACCTTATAATGACAATCAATAATATATTATTGTTGTTCTTCATATAATGTGAACGTCCTTAGTCTAATATTCTCCCCCCACACTTAAACTTACTAATGTTTAACTACTACGCTTCATCATCATCATCATAAGCTTTTTTTTTCCTAATGCTATTGGTTCAGCTGCACGAATTATATTCCTCTACTCGATTATGTCTAAAGTCATCTCATTCGTTAAGTCAAATTTCTTAAAATCTCATTTCAAAACCTCACTCTACGTCCATTTTGGCATTCTCTTCACTTTTTAGGCCCTCTGACTTGCACATAAACCATCTCAATCGACTTTCTCTCATTTTCTTACTTATTAAAACTACTTATATTGTTACGCCCTATTCCCTAGAGTCCAAGACCTGACCCATCATCCCTGCAACTCATGGTCAAGTAAAATATCATAATGAAAAATGGCGACATAGTCATATCCACCAAAGTATAAATTTTGCCACTCATTTCAGTAATGTGTCAAACTATGTCCAACATGAAGTAATTGTCGATTCAATGAATGTAAGTTTAAATGGTGAATTAGGTCAAATTTGAGGTCTGTAGGACCGACAACTTAGTGAGAATCCATTAACTCAAAATGAAATTTTCACGTGACAAATTCTAATTTAAAAATCATAATCAATTTAAATCAAAATAAAGAGATTCAAAAGGCTATGAAAACTAGACATAGTAGAATATACGAAAAATACACAAGTGTTCAAAGTTATACTTTTTTATCATAAATATTGAACTAAACCTAATAATGTATTAAAATCCATGTCTTCTTAAAATTATCTTAATACATTCGCTTAATAAACCTTGAGATGTGAGAATTATGTTAATTATCTCTTCACGTATCACTGTTTTTATTGACAACAAACTATCGTCTATTCTCTTTACTTTGATAATTATATCTTTTATACATTTATCTACATTTATTCTGACCCAAATAATTTTGTTATGTTAACACTCTTTATAAATGTGTCTAGTAACTTTGGTTTCTTATTTGTTAAATTTCTAACATTCCAAGTGGAAGACGATTCCTACATTCTTGGATTAATTTCTTTATGTGCGCTTGTCTGTGATGTAGGAAACCTTGACCACTTTTCACTAGAACTAGGTGTTGTTGTAGCACGTAATTTCTAATGTATGCTAAAACCAAACCTTGTCCACTTCTAATCTAATCCTACATTTCTTGTATTGCCTAAGTGTTGAAGTGTTGACTCTGCATCGTTGCTTTATCTTTTATGTATTCTACGTGGCTCTAAATTTCCCATGTAGCATCTACTTGAGCATGTGTATATCGAAGCATATTAAGGTTCGCAATGGTAAGAATGTGGGTTGAAAAACATAATGTTATTTCGACATTAAATTCTATCTTTTTATTTTAGATATTTTCATATAATTTCAATCCAGAACAATTCGTCTTTTATTTCGCTTGTTTTTAGCATTCAACTTGTACCAAAGTACTCGGTCATACTAATATTGTAATTTGTTTTTATTATTAATGCCCATACCCTTTTAATCAACTATAATTATTTTATTTATTTCTTATTGGGTTAGTTCAAAAAAATTTAGATGTGCCCATACATCATTATCTTGATCTTATTTATTTGAAAACCTTGTTTTCGTAAAATATCTATCCATATTCCTAATTTGCATTATCCCCCTCTTTGGTTTCATGAAATTGAAAGATTCGTTTAGCAATAATAGTAAGCATTGTGCAATGAAAATGAGGTCCATCTTCCTTGAAATATCGAAACCAGCAAGAAAATAATTTGGTCAGTGTGCCGCTCTTCAATGGGCTATATAGCCCTAACAAGTAAATTGATTTGGAGGAACATTTTAACCTATTGATGCATTCGATCGGGAGTCATGGACCTCTTATATCATTGTCTATTTATGTTTGTCGCGGCATCAATCGATTTTATTTTTGGACACGAGATCCTGTATGCCTGCCTTGGGGAAATTTACCAAACACCCAGTGTGCTCATTTGCCACATAAACAAGAAGAGAAAGGGGGAAAATTTTTTTAAAGAATACGCGGCAACCTAGCAGACCTAGGAGATCTTACTAGGTAGCTATTGGCCATAGGACATACACTTTTTGAGACACAAACATCACCTCCCCATACTGGTGGTATGCCACTAACAACCCTACAAACAGGGTGTCCACTTGATTTATAAGCCTATCTTGACCTAAAACTTAAAAATGGGAAATGGGTGAAAAGTGTTGAAAGAAACGTTTTTTATTTATTTTTTCACATGTTAAAAGAAACGTTAATGGAAACGGATTTGAAACAATAAAGGTGTGACAGGAGAAACGAGTGCAAGTAATATACGCCTACTTATGAGATATAAAGCTTAAACAAAGAAATTGAAAAGCTTTTGGCATTCTCATTTTTCCACCAATAAATTGAAAAGCTTTTGGCATTCAAATTCACACATTTCCCGCACAATTCTCATATCATTTCCCAAACGTTTCTATTAACATTTTCCTGATATTTCTTCGACGCTTTTTTCATTTAAAAAAAAAAGTAGCATACCCATTTTCCGACATGTGTTTCTCTGGAATTACCTATCTCCATGGAAATGTGTAATGGCCAATCCCCCTTTCGATTCACAGAATGTGATCTGGGAAATGATGGGAGTTTGTGTTCGAATGACTGCTTTATAATAAAAATGTACATATCTCTATTCCGGTTTGGTCTGGTAATCACTTAATCAATTCGATCATCAGATTATAAGTTCATAACCCCAAACCCGTCCCATTGCTTCGTACCTTTTGGACAAATAAGAATCGCCTTCCTAACGTGTAAATGACTAGTATGTGGTCCATGCCCACGGCACTCTCTGACAAAGTATTTGCCAAAATCGGGTGTGAGTGGTTTAGATCCTCCACCCATTTGGGGTGATAAGATCTCGACCATCCTTTGTGAAGCCGATAAAAGGGGGGATAAGTAACTTCTCTGTTTTGTTATAAAGATGTATAGTGCGTGGCCCGTGCCCTCGGCACTCCCCTACAAAGCATTTCCTTAGTTGAGATCCACAGTCCATTTGGGGATAAGATCTCGGCCATCCTTTCTGAAGCCAATTAGAGGGGTATAAGTGGGGAGACAATTTTCTTGTTAAATTAATCCAAACATCTAAATTTAATTTTATGTAAGGGTTGATATGAGCCCTTGGATATATGAAGACTATAAGAGAGGGAGACAACCGCTGTGTTTTGTTATATAGACTAGTAGGTGGCTCGTGCCCACGGCACTCTCCGACAAAGCGTTTGCCAAAATCAGGTGTGAGTGGCTTAGATCCACCTCATTTGGGGTGATAAGATCTTGGTCATCCTTTGTGAAGCCGATAAGAGGGGGATACGTGACTGCTCTGTTTTGTTATATAGATGTATAGTGGGTGGCCGGTGCCCTCGGTGCTCCCCTACAAATTAAGCATTTCCCAAAATCGAGTGTGAGTGGCTGAGATCCATAGTCAATTTGATGGATAAGATCTCGGCCATCCTTTGTGAAGCCGATAAGAGGGGTATAAGTGGGGAGACAATTCCCCTGTTAAATTAAGCCAACCGTCTAAATTTTATTTTATGTAAGGGTTGATATGGGCTCTTCGATATACGAAGCCTATAAGAGGGGGAGACAACCACTGTGTTTTGTTATATAGATTGTTCTGATGTATCTGAGAAATTCTTTAAGATGCAAGAATCAAATTATTCTTCTTACAACGATAGTCATCCCTATTATCTGCCATGAGGGATGTCTCGTAACCACTTGGCAAGGAGAACCATTGAATTTACCAGGGACTTATTGGAGCCACGACGTCAAGCTGCCTCCACACACCACTCATAGTCGTACTGACTTCTTAAGTGCACACGTCACTTTCTCACAAAATTAGAGTATGTCTTTCATGAGCGATGTCGGATCACAATATGAGCCACATGGCAGACTTTTATAGACCACTAACCCTATGGATGTTTGGCCCATCCCTAGGTTGACCTACATTCCAGACATGAACTTTAGTAGTGATTTCATACCTCTGGATCTGAGTACCACAAGTAATGATCGAATTCCACAGTTAAAAATAAACCTACCAAAACGACTCCAATCCAACTCTTAGAAATCACTAATCAGGCTAATTTTTTGTATGTAGGTCGACCTGGGTTGGCCAAAAAGCAATACTTTTTATCGATCTCTAAGAATGCTCCACGTGGCTCATACTGTACAGTTGTCCGACCATTAACATTGATGAAGGATGTCCATCATCAGATTTTATTACAAGCATTGATATTTTCATCCGTAGCATTCTCCCATACCAAGAGTCACAAATGTGAGTGGTGTATTTTATGGTTTATGCGTGAGATATTTTATTAAAAAAGAAAGGAGACCATGCCACCCAAAATAAACCAATACATCATATGATCAGCCATTTGCCTTGATCAGACGTTTATCTTCTTAGCGATTAAGATTGTCAAAATGGATAAGCGATCAGATCTTATTCACCTTAATTATGAACTCCGGCTTTGCTCAAACGTCTTTGTTCACCGACTCTCCCCAAAGTTCATATGATCCATCTGGAATACTCTTAAAGACCACTAACCGTATGGATGTTTGGCCCACCATCGGTAGGTGGACCTATACATTAAAAATTAGGTTGATTGGAGATTTATAACCGTTGGATTTTAGTCTTTTTCATGTGTTGATTATTCCACCATTATTTAGAGTACTCAAATCTAATGGTCAGGATCAGTGGGACTCAAATTTTGACACAAAGTTTCACACCAAAAATTGACGGGAGCCAAAACATAAATTTAAAGTATAGCAATGGGGTGGGATGATTTTTGGTGAGGCTGGTCTCTATGGACAAATCTAGTCTGCAACTGTTTGCAGACTTAAAAGTATGAAACATTGTCAGTACTGTTGGATGTCCCTTGAAAAATGTGTAATCTCAATGTTTTTCAAAAAAAAATATTTTATAAATTAAAAACACGTCATTCAATGGTGGATACAATATTTGCATACTTTTAAGTCTGGAAATAGATTTGTCTGGTCTCTACAGTGAGGAGATCACTCTCACAAAAATTGAACTCATTCTAATATTCACAACCTGATTTACAAGTTGAAGAATTATGGACCGTCTATTTTTACCGTTAACTTGAAACCTGTATTTGATGGGTTAGAAATTTCAGAATAGGCTGATTTTTTTGTAGAGGAGATCTATACAGTGAAGAGATTATCCTCACCAAAAATAAGCCATTGCTTAATCATCCATGTGGGTAGGCCAAAATTGGTGTGAAATTTTGTGTCAAAAACTGTGTCCCCTTGTCCTGACCCAAAAATAATTAAAAAGACGTTGAATGAACGTAAGAAAAAGGGTCGGGCTCCGTTGACAGCCTTAAAATGACAGGATTCTGTAGAGGACACAAATATGTGCCACATGGCACACTCTTACAGGACTGACTGTATGGATGTTTGGCCAATCCCTAGGTGGAACTACAAACCAAAATTCAGCCTGATTAGTGATTTGTAGGCGTTGGATCTTTGTACCTCAAATAGTGCTAGAATTCACACAGTTGAGATCAACCAATGAAAATAAGTCCAATCCAACGTCTAGAAATCACTAATGAGGCTGAATTCGGTTTGTACGTCCACCTAGGGATTGGCCAAACATCCGTACGGTCAGAATTTTCCAAGAATGTGCCACGTGGCAAATGTTGTGTCCTGTACAGAGTCCTGTCATTTTAGGGCTGTCAACGGAGCCTGAGCTAAGAAAAAGGGGCACCATTGTTGAGTCCATGGTGACGACACAACTGGATCGCCACTCCGGTAAGTTGATTTGCCTTAAATTAATAACGGGCCCACATTATTAAAAAAAGCCTAGACATATCAGCGCATCAAAGTACAATCATCACATGGTGGCCACGCCGGAATGCGAAAACATTAACTCGGCCAATCACACATTCCTAGAATTTTAGAGAAAATTGATTAAAAAAGTACACTACTTTTGATTCCCCAAGCTTCCGTAACATTTTAAAAAGGTATAGTAGTCTACACATATTATAATATCTCGCATAAAACCAGAGAAAGCTGAAAAGGTACGATTACAAAAATACAGTCGCGATCACGTGGGTCTCTAAGTATTCTCGACCCCACACGTGGGTCCCACTTACAACCCATGAATCCTCCAGAGTCCAAAGACTCCAAAGTCCAAAGACTCCAAACCACGGACCAACGATCTAAACTTGGCGGCGTTTTTTTAACTTCGTTGAAGATACTCATCTTGGAATTAGAGATCCACAGTACCACACCTTGAATAAATATTTTTATGACCGACGTCCGTCTTCAACGTTGATGACGAACCACATTATAGCCACGTGGAAGACTCTTCGAGACCACTGACCCTTTCGATGTTCGATTTATCTTTTTTCCTGATTTATTTTTAACCGTGTGATTTCGAACATTATTATGTGGGGCACTCGGATCGAAAGGTTATAGAGATCAATTAATCAAGCTGAAGTTTAGTGCGCAGGTCCAGTAAGGATGGGCCAAACATCCGTACTGTCAGTGTGCCACGTGGCATATAATATGGTTCGTCATCAGAGATCTTCACTTCCTCCACTAGGGCACTAACACCAAAGTGTCAGATAAATTTATCGAAGGCATCAGATAAATTTAGCAGAGGTGAAAGCTGTGGCAGTGGCTGAACCGTTCGCGATGGTGGATTCATGGCAGAGAGTAAATGGGCACCTCTACCAAGTACCAACCAAAAACAGATTAAAATGGGGGCATGTTAAAAGAAACGGGCTGTTCTTTGATGCAGAGTGCCTCAAATTGCAACGTAATAGACTCATTTGGGCCCACTTCCTCCTAAATGTCTGGTCCACGCTATGATTAACCTACACACCAAAAATCAGCGTGATTGGTGATTTCTAGCCGTTGGATTTGAGCATTTTTCTCATCATGGGCTTTATAAATCAGTCAATATGTTGGTTCAAAGCCCATGATGAAACAGTGCTCAAATCCAAAGGCTGGTAATCACTAATGACACTGATTTTTTTCTGTGTAAGTCCACCAAGGTGTGGGCCAAACATTCGTGGGGCGAGTGAGCCCTAAAGAGTCTATTACGTGGCAAAATGAGGGGCTTCTGCATCAAAATTTTGATACAGAAGTCTGTATCATAGATATCTTCAAAAGAAACGCCCCCATTTTCACTCAGCGGTGAGACAATCCTCTAAATTTAGGGGAATTATTTAACCTAGTTTTAATTAATTAATAGTCTTTAAAGATTAGAGAGGTTTTAAACGTTTTCGTGGCTTCCGGAATTACTAAATATATCGAGATATATATTGGACCAGGGTCAAGATGGTCAACAATTCAATAGCAATGGCGAGAATTACGAAAATACCCATTTAGGACCAAACTAGCTCGAGACAGAAAAAGAAGAGAACACACGGAGCAATGTCTCGCCAAAGAAAAACCTAACAAATTATTTGGGTCATTATTTTTTTATCATTATGTCTCAAAATTGGTTTCGAGAATTAGTTTGGGTTAGGGCCGGTATCAACGAGTCGGTTCGTTGCTAAGATACCCACAACCAGAACCAATATTTCCGGTTCTCAAAATGATGGATTCGGAGCCAGAATCTATTATTTGGTTCCTGTTGGTTGCAGTTCCAGATATATATATTCGTTCGAATGTTGATAATATTATAATTTTAACACTATATTTCGATATTGGTTCGGTTCCTATCAATCCCGGGTCCAAATTTAACTACCCAAAATCAGAAGTACTATTTTTAGTTCATTTTCAGTTCAAGTTCTTTTTTAATTGGTTCCCAAAAATAGGGAATCTTAAAAGGATTTATTAAAGGTTTAGTGGACTTTTAGAATTTGTATGGACGGAATAGAAAGGCACAAGTAATAAGTTATAACCCGAATTTCAATGACTAGCTGACTTTTAACTTATTTTAAGCTTACCCAAATGCATAATAGTTTTTATGTACGTTTCGAAAAAACTATGTTTTTTGATAAACTTAAAAAGCACTTTTAAAAGTTCAGTAGCTTTAAAATCGATTTAAGTAGAAGTCGTTCAGAAATGCATTCTTCAGAAAGTTATACTAATAATTTTTTTGTAATACCAAAACTTCAATTTCAATTGTATTTACCACCAGAAACACATTTTTTTTTATCAAATACCAAAACGACATTTTAAGAAAAAAAAAAAAAAAAAAAAAAAGCACTTCTCTTGTTTAGTTAGTAAACGGTCAAAACAACTTAACTCAAGCACTTGCTTTTGAGTAAGGACTAAATATAAGTTTTAAGCTTACCTAAATGTAGTGGTCTTGGTAGGAGCAGGACAACATTTTCTTTTAGAAACAGTAATTTACTTTCTTATTTTAAAGAAAAAAAAAGATAAAATGGGCTCACTGTTTGGGCCTTCTTTTCATTGACCCGTATTAGTGGATGGTAGCGACCGGCCGAAAGTGGCTTTGGAGAACGCATTTTGAACCATCAAAAAAGTCCTTTTCTAAAACAGTCCACCTAAACTCTTCGTAGGTTTTCTGCATACGCGGAAGCCCTTGAAAATTACGTTTTTAATTTCGATTTAATTACACTAGTGGAAGGCAAGACAATAGTGTGCGTAGAACTTGGCTCATAAACCACGTGGCATATTTTTGGACCGTTTGGATGTTTGGCCAAACCCTAGGTGGACCTACCCTACAGACCAAAAAATTAGCTTGATTAGTGATTTCTAAGCGTTAGATTAGAGTGTTTTCATGGATTGATTTTGAATAGTGGAATTTGAGAATTATTTGGGGTTCAAAGATCCAAAGTTTTAATTCACTGAACAGTGAACATGTGTACTTTTAGTATGTAGGTCCATCAAGGTATGGGTCAAATATTCACTGTCAGTGTCCTTTAAAAAGAGTGCCAGGTGGCTCATATTGTGGTTTGAACCAACCGGAGTGGGGACAGGAGAAATATAATGTCTTTTCAAATAATATATATATTTTTTTAATATTTTAATTTTTATCTATTATTATTATCAATAAAATAAAATAAAATAAAGGGAATATTATGAAAAGAATGTAAGAATCCTTTTACCGTGAAGTACACTTTATAACGGGAACGGTGATGTAACTATATAAGTAGTTTGACATTGGGAAGAAAAATAACTCTTTTTCCGCAGAGAACCGCACACGAATTTGTATCGCTTTCAAAAGGTTTGTCCATCGCTGGATGGAAAACGTAAAGGATGGGTCGATGAGGACGTTTCAGTCAATATATCTTTGATGACGGACGCTCACGACGTCCGTATGTGGCCTTACGTGCCACATTCATGTAGACCTCTGACCGTATATCATATAATCAGAGCCGTTCCTTTTCTATTAAAATTACAGAAAGCCCAGTACATTTCATGATTGTAAAAGACCCCCCAATATCCTCAAGTGTGTAAAACTTCGCTGATCGCCAGCGATGACCGCACTTAATATATGCCACGTGGCACAACTGTAGAGGTCACTAACCATATGGATGTTTGGCCAATCCCTAAGTGGACGGATAAATCAAAAAAATCTACCTGATTAGTGATTCCTAAGCGACGGATTGCAGTCAATATCATGCGTTGATTTTTAACCGGGGAATTTGAGCATTGTTGACCATTATTTGGGTGCAAAGGTTTGAAATTCGATTTGTAGGTCCATCTAGGGATTGGCAAAACATCTATACCGTCAGCGTCCTCTAAAAATTGTGCCACGTGGCTCATGGGCGGTCAGCTAAGTTTTACACTCCTCAGTTAGTCGGTTTGGAGAGTATTTTTCGAAATTAACGCGCAAAAAGAGGCTCCGATTTCCAAGAGGATGACCCTGACGATCATATCCCAACAAAAGACCATAATGCCCACTTCCAAAACCTGTCAAAAAGATCGAAATGTGCCCTAAGGATTTGTCCAATCTCAAATTTATGTGCAAAGGGCCAAGGATGCGAGTTTGCGGCTATATTTCGAGTCTTTCTGATAAGAAAATGAGGAAAAAAACACCACCTCACAATTTTAATTAAAAAAATACTTAAAACAATAAAAAAAAAGATTTTCCATTAAAATGTGGTATGAGCTCTCTACTTTACAGACTTTGAGCATCAACTCATAGCTCACTCACTTATTTCCCTAAGACAACAAAGCTAAAGTACGAGATTTAACAGATATTATATCATATATAAAAAAAAAAAAAATGAAAAAAGTAGAACCTCACAAAATTCTACAGTTTTTCTCGGTAGAAGGATTATATATAGAGGAGAGAAGATGCAAGGGAAAATAAGAAGATTTTCCCCTTTTCCCAATTTTACCCCTGATGCTCCTCCATTTTTACATAATTGAACAGGCGTTAGGGTTTTCGTCACTGAAGATCTGAGGTGGGTACACGTATTCCGCTGCAGTGTACTTGGGAGGGTAAATGGAAGGAGGGTAAATGGTGTGGTAAGGGTAGTAGTACTCGTTCTTCTTTAGTTCCAACTTGGCTGCCTCTTCTTCTGATAGTTTTGCTTCTCCTTCTTTCTTCTCGCCCTCTCCTCCTTTCTCTTTCTCTTCGCTCTCGCCTTTCTTCTTGTCTTTCTCTTCTTTCCCCTTCTCTTCTTCTTTCTTCTCTGGTTCTGTTTTCACGATCACCGCTTGTTTGCTGGTTTTCTTGTACACGTATTCGACGAGCTTTGGTGGATCGAACACACCTTTCACTGTTACTAACGAGTTCTTCAGATCTGGATCAGCTGCTTCAACTCCTGAATTATTCAAGATTTATAATTAGAAATATGAATAACTCTTCCACTGGGTCAAATTTGTTGGATTCTTAATGGTTAAATTTAGATCCAAAGAGATTTTCTCTTCTTTTTTTAATTGAAGTGTTTGTGGATGAGAATCATTGAGGCCCTTTTTAAAAGATAAAAGAATATTTTAAGTTGGAAAAGTAAATTACAGAAAAAACAAACAGGTATAGCCGTAAAATCAAAGCAGAATCGTCCTGAAAATCGAAGAAAAACGAGAATGATGAGATGAGATTGAAGAAACCAACCTTTCATTCTCAGTATACGTTTGCGGATTTCCTGAGCGCATCCTTCGCAATGCATGTGGACCTTTAATACCACAATGATCACCTGAGGCTGCAATAACAGAACCAGAAAATGACAGACAAGTCTTGAAAGGGAGCTAATGAGGGGAAAATACGAAATCTTTAACAAGATAGAGAGATCTGAACCTCTTCTTTCTTTTCTTCCGGTTTGACTTCCTTATTCTCTTCGCTTTTCTTCTCATCCGCGGCCGGAGGTTTTGGGATCGGAGAGAGAAGCTCAACCTGTCTATGACTCTTCCTTTGAACTCTCTCCAAAACTTTCAACGGATCAGCCGTTTTCCCCTTCACAGTCACCTTATGAGTCTTGCAATCGGTCTGAACATCTTCAACACCTGAACACCGCCAAAAATAGAGTTCACATTTAAGCATATCGAACCAAAACAGAACAAAAAAACAGAGAAAATTGATCAAAAGCTCTAACCTTCGAATCCTTTCAAGCATCTCTTAACCTTCCGTGCGCATCCCTCGCAATGCATATAGACTCTCAACACGATCTCTTCAGGCGGAGGAGGCTCCTTCGATTCTTTCGATTCCTCAATTTTCTTCTCATCTTTCTTCTCTTCTTCTGGTTTCTTCGCTTCTTCTTTCTTCTCTTGCTTCGCTTCTTCTGGTTTCTTCGCTCCTTCTTCTTTCTTCTCTTCTACTTTCTTCTCTTCTGGTTTCTTCTCTTCCTGAATGGTCCACCAAAAACATAAACAACTTCAAATTAACAACCAAACATACTAAGAAATAGCTGAAAATCGATGGAAGTTTGCAAAAAAGGGAGAGAGATATTAAGATCGATTACCTCGCCCATTATTCCTGGTTAGAGTTCCAACTTCCAGAGACACCAAACCCAGAGGCTTCCACTGAGGTACGTGGGAGAAGCTATAAAGACAATTGTAGCGCTTCAGTCTCTCTCTCTCTCTCTCTCTCTCTCTCGCCCACACTCACTCTCTATTCTTATCTCCTTTTCTCGGCCATCAGATCTGAATTTATCATCACTCTTACGTGGCATACCAATGGTATTTGACGGAGGGCGACGATAAAAATGGGCCACTTGGCATAACGTTCGGGCCCACTGACGCATGAATGAATGGTCCACCACTTAAATGACTTACACACCAGTATTCAGCCTGATGTCTGATCTCTAGCCGTTGGATTCGAAAGTTTTCCATGAGGTGATTTCTAGCCGTTGGATTTGAACTTTTACTTTGATTCTAAGATTAAATGGTTAGATATCATCCATTAGGCTGATTTTCGGTGTGTAGATCCATCAAGTGGTGGGCCAATGAATATATTCATGGGTCAGTGGATCTAAAGTCTGTCCCAGATCGCGCATTTTTATGCGCTCCACGAGGAAAGAATCCACATAAAAATTTTACTTGAGATGGACGGTCTAACCCATTCTAGAGACTCTGGATCCTAGTTAGCAATTCTGCGCACTATAGTAATTTTTTTTTTTTTTTTTTGTAGAAAACGTTTAAAACGACTGTGTACATTAAATTAAATTGTACCGAATATACTCTGCTTTTTTAACTATTAAAATGCATAACAATGTTTGAAAACTCCACTCGAAAGTCTACCAAGTTGATTTAAGTCCGAAGACTCGAACTCAACCTATATATATATATAGGGTCAGGATCGGAAGACAATAATTTTCACAATATTTTCTACAACAATTTTGGTGTACCCACATGAAAGATGAATCAATAGCTGATTTTTGGTGAGGATGATCTCCTCACCATATAGATCACTCCTACAAAAAATCAGCCCATTCTGAAATTTCTAACCCCATCAAGTGTAGTCTGCAAGTTAATAGTAAATATAGATGGTCCATAATTCTTCAAATTCTAAACCAGTCTATGAATGTCAGAATGATTTGAACTTTTGCGAGGATGATCTCCTCGCCATAGAGACCATCCTCGCCAAAAATCATCCAATTCCAAAACTATTAATTTATATATTGGCCCCCGCCAATTTTTTGTTGTGGAAAATGTTGTGAAAATTGTTGTCTCCCCATCCCGACCTATATATATATATACATATATATCATATTTTTTGAAGCATAACTTATAAGAAGTGGTTGGGTTTGTGTTGACAAGACGTTCCAGAATAGTATTTGGTGCGTCGATCATAAAACAACGGACTTGGTGTATATTTTTTTACAGAAAGACAACACACCAATTCCATTTATTCGATTCGAGTTTATTTTGAGTCTACTACGCCAAGTTTCAAGTTGACTCCATGAGTTTTAAAAAATAGAATAATACTTAAATTCAACACTTGGGGAAAAAAGTCAATTAACATTCTTAGAGATCAATGACCTTATTCATTTTTATCTTGACGATCTCCAATCTCATTTGAAACTCAATTTGATTGGTGATTTTTAGCCATTAGATCTTTGTACCCACCCCAAAAGAATGATCCAATCCCATTGCTGAAAAATAAACCCAAGAAAAAGACTAAAATGTGACGGATATAAAGCACTAATCAAGCTAATGTTTGGTCCGTACGTCCACTTAGGATGGGCCTAACATCCATACTATCAATGGTCTTAAAAGTGTTCCACGTGAGAAATTGTTTGATCTAGTTGGTTTTTATCCCACGTTTAGCCACACCTAAAAAATACCATATATACATATACACACGAATATTTGGTGCCCCGACTTTTTATTGTATTATACACAAATTATTCTCGAACAGTTTTTTTTTCCGTTTCCCGGTTATTTTACCGTTTTTAACTGTTACAAAATTTTCAAAAAGGATTATATTCGTACTATTCCCCAATTTTTTCCATAACTTTTTTTGAGCCGGCGCATTTTGAATCAGAGGCGTATGGCTAGAATTACTAATGGTCGTTATTTCCGTAAAAATCCATTTATTTTCGGATAAATTCCATTTTTGAAAATTTGAAATTCAGTGCCATTTTTCCCATTAAATTCGTTAAAATCCATTATTTCCCGTTTTTACCCGTCCTTTACAATCGGTTTTAATTACCGTTTTACCAGTTTTAAAGGTAACGCCCCCAGTCCGTATTCCGTTAAAATGGCCTCTTTTAAACATTGGTTTAGCCCACCCCTTGATGGGTATACACACCAAAAATCACCCTGATTGGTTATTCTAGCCATTAGAGTTTAGGACTTTTTTAGAAGTGATTATAGCCGTCAGATTCATTACAATTTTGGGTACTATATTTAACGGCTAGAAATCATTAATTAAGCTGATTTTTGGTATGCATACGAGCCAAGAGGTGGACTAAACATCCATACGGTCAGAGGGCCAAGAGAAATGCGTTAGTTAGGGCCACTGGTCGACTTGTTAAAGCCCTGGATGTTTCGAAAATTTCTCCGTCAAAACAAAGGGTTGAACTGAGGTGTGTGCTTTTGGCCATTTATGGGATTTCCGTGATTTCACTTTCGTCCAGTTACGGGAAATAAATCTGACGGGTAATGATGTAACAAACTGCCGCTTAATCCAAAAGCATAAGCGAGCACCATTTCTGTAACTTAGCGCTGCCATCTCGGCACGGATGTTTAGACCAAGGTTTAAAGGAGGCCGTTTTAACGGTTAAACGGACTGGGGGCGTTACCGTTTAAACGGATTGAAACGGTCAGGGGCAAAAATGAAAAAAACGAGAAAAAATGGAATTAAACGGATTTTAACGGAAAAAAACGGAAAAAATGGAGCTGAAATTCAAATTTTGAAATTTAAAAATTAAAAAAATAATAGAATTTAACGGATTTAAACGAAAATTAAACGGATTTTAACGGAATTAAACGGTTTTAACGGGCGATTTTTTTACAAATTTTATTGAAATTAAACGGCTGTTTAGACGATTTTAACGGCAGTTTAAACAATTTTAACGGCCGTTAAAACAAAAAAACGGCCGTTTTTTTCAAAACCGATAAAACGAGTTTAAACGGGTTTAAACAGAAACGGGCTTGGGGTGTTACCGAATAAACGGCCGTTTTTAAAACCATGGTTTAGACCTGCCCCTTGGTTGATATATAAACCAAAAATCACATTGATTGGCAATCTTTAGTCATTAGATTTTAGTACTTTTTAAAACCTAATTCTAGACGTTGATTTCATCCATTTATTTTAGTACTAAAACCAACGGCTAACAATAATCAAACAAGCTGATTTTTTTTATGAAAGTCTACCAAGCGGTCGGCTAAACATCCATACGTTCAGTGGGTACCGGATGGAGTGGTGAGTAACATAAAGGGTGCTAGCATACACTTTCGGATTAAGCTACTGCTCATTACATTAGAGAAAAAATTCTCTGGGCCTGGGGACTGAAACTTTGAAGTCTCCCCACCCAAAATGTCTAACACGTACCCCAATCTCTTAACTCAATCCGCATTAAACCGTCAATCTGATACAATCTTATGGGTCGCGGTGTAACAAGCTGTAGCTTAATCCAAGAGTGTAAGCTTGAACCCCTTTTTGTTGCTCGTCACTGCCATCTGGGACCTACTGAATTTATAGATGTTTATGTTGAGCAACCATTTACCCTAAAAATTAACCTATTGGGGAAAGGCGAAACTATGTATACCAATTGATGGTCGGGCCAACACACTATGTGCGTGGGAACACCCCATCCACAAACAGTTTAATCACTGGCTCCACCAAACAAAAATCAGCTTCTTTGATAATTTTTAGCCGTTTGTTTCAGTACTCAAAATAAATGGTTGAATTCAACGAGTAGAATCAGTCTTAAAAAGTACTAAAATCTAATGGCTAGAGATTACCAATCATGGTGATTTTTGGTGTGTACGGATCCCAGGGGTGGGCACCGATGGCAGGGCTAAGTAACATAAACGATGCTAGCTTACGTTTTTGGATTAAGCTACGTCTTGTTACATCATTTACGTACCCTTATCTTATACAAACTATAAGTTCATCGAATCCTGACCTTTCAACCCTTGGACCATACGTTACCTGTCGTAGACTGGAAGAGTTGGTTTAGATAAGACAACTTCGACCATTGGATGTAATAGCATCATTTTGGATTTTTGACGAATTATTTTTTGGCAGTTATCATCGAAATAGTAACCTGATCGGATGGATATGGAAGATCTGGTGGCCCATCCGCTGGACGGTCTTCATCAATATGAACCTATACAACATAAATGTACAAGCAGTTCAGTTTCCACCAACCTATTCTCTCTGTACGAAACTAGAAAATGGAAACTGAAACTGAAATTCAATTTGATTTCATTTTAATGGAGGTAAACTAAGGTACGCTTCAGCTATTATATAAAACTGATACATTGATAGTTTAGTGGAGTCTATGATCCTAACCATCCAATATATACATAATTATTAAAGTCTTTTCGCCTTATTTCCTTCTCCTAAGTCCTAGGGTTGGCAATGGATCGGATCAAACCCGAGATCCGATCCGATCCAATCCAAATAAGATCGGGTCTAGAACTTTATTTTTCGTTATCAGATCAGTATCGGATGGATCTTGTCCCGATCAGATAGAGACCCGATATCTATAGTACATACTATATATATAAAGGTATTTAAATATATTTTATTTAATTATATGCCTAACGAGATTATACATGTATATATATTATATACATATGAGATCCAATCGGACCCAGAACCGATCTAATCATATCGGATTGGTTTCGGAACTAAATTTCATTGATCTGATCGGGTCCGGATCGATTGGATTTTTATCGGATCGGTATAAAATCAGTACCAATCTGACTCGAACCCAATCTATTGCCAGCCCTACTAATTCCTAACCTTTAAAAAAACGTGATTGATTTGGTCTGTTACGATCTTACAAGTAAGTTAATTTTTTGGGGCAAAAAGGTCAAAAAACCATTATAAATGGTGGGTCCCGAATCAGCTGATATACATTGCACCAAGTCAAGCACAACAAGAGGCATACTGTGTGGTGTACCTGGGAGTACTGTAGACTTCCAAATAAAAAAATTTGTTGAGTAGGTAAACTAACAAAAAAACATGGTTGAAGTTGGTAAATGTCAAAAGAGTTCAACATTACTGTGACCCAAACAAACTGTTTCTTCCATGTTTGACCTTGAAAATGCGGTTTGAAAAAATTTAATGGTGGGCTAATATATACAAAATTTGGACAGCTGATTGAACTTATCAATACTGAGGGGACCCCACGTGCGATCCACGTGCACCTTATACGTGCCACACTCGTAGATATCACTGACCGTATAAATGTATGGCCGGCCCATCACTAAGTACCAAAATTTATCTTGAATAGTAATTTCTATCTGTTGGATTAGAGTCCTTTTCATAGTTTGTTTTTAACTGTGTATTTTTAACATTATTTGGAGGACTATTAGAAACCGTATAGATGTTTAGCCCATCCTTAGGTGGACCTACATGCAAAAAATCAGCCCGATTAATAATTTCTAAGCATTCGATTCAAAGTCATTTTCATGGGTTGATTTTTAACAGTGGAATTCGAGTATCACTATTTAGCACGTAACTCGAACTACATTTTTGACCAATGACAAAATGACACCACCATGCATGTCCATGGACCTAGGACCATGTGATAATTCACGTTTTGTGTCGTGAAGTAGTTCACATGATGACAAAAGGAGAGTCGGTTAAAGATAGAGAAAGAAGATCTGACGTCACATACTTAAATGCGTCCAATAAGTAAAGGCTAAGAGAACCCTATTAATAAGTAGAATTTTAAAAAAGGAAAGAACGAAAACATGGATATTTTTAAAATTTTGGAGATTTTTTTTTTCCGTAGAAACATTTTAATGATTTTTTCGGAGAAGTAATTTCTTTTAGAAGTAAAGAAGCAAAAAAAAAATTAGCTTCAGTCCTAAGTTAGTTTTTAATATTTCAAAAGTCACATACAAACTAACTTTTTAACTTTTTGGTTTATAAAATTCAATAAGTTATTGAAATCCAGCTTATAATTTATAACTTATGCAAGAAGCAATTTCTAAAGCGTAAGTGTAACTCTTTGATACCTAAAAGGCCTTTCTATATATTCCATCAAAACGAATTCTAGTATTTATAGAAAAGTTAATTCTTTTCCGTTGCATTTGGGTAAGTTCTAAATAAGTTAAAAGTATACTTATAGCTTATGACAAGCAGTTTTTCTGGGTTTTAGCAATTTTTTGAAGTTAAGCAGAAGCCATTGAAATCTGATTTATTGCTTTTACCTTATAGCTTATGTGCCTAGTGGTAAAATAATAATTTGCAACAAAAAAATGTTTTACGAAACACCACAGAATGACTGTTTAAGAAAAGCAGCACTTTTGTTGAATGGCTACCAAATGCCAAAACAGCGTGCTCAAGCACTTTACACAAAAAGTATTAATAGATAACCATCAAACTTAAGTATTTTGTCGGACCATTATATATCATAGGTTCTAGTTTTGGGTACACCAGTAACCCGCTAGAGTTGACCTGTTGACACATCGGACCAGGGATGGTAGATATGGGCCTAATCCATTTACTGAATCAGCTCAAAAAAACTAGGCCCTATTTCCAACTTGGTGCGTCTAGTCCACCAGTCGTCGGTCAGGTATCAATGCCTGATAATTTATATAAAATCTATATGATAAAATAGGACGGTTGTCTCCCCCTCTTATCCGGCTTCATAAAGGATGGCCGAGATCTTATCACACCAAATGGACTATGGATCTCAGTCACTCACACCTAATTTTGACAAACGCTTTGTCGATAAGTGCCCGGGCACAAGTCACCTACTATTTACCTACATGTAAAGAGTGAAATGAGTTGGATTTACATATAGCCCAAGGGTCAGGCTCAAGAGCCCCACTTTTTACGCCTCGAGAAGGGTGTTACCATTAAAACGGCAGTTAAAACAGATTGAAACGGCCAAGGGCAAAAATGAAAAAAATGAATTTTTATGGTTTTAATGATTTTAACGGAAAAAAAAGTGGTGCAGAAATTCAAAATTTGAAATTTGAAATTTGAAATTTTAAAATTTAAAATTTAAAAAAAAATAGAATTTAACGGAATTTAATGATTTTCTTATACCCCTCTTATCTTATATGGCTTCAATAATGAGTGGCTGAGATCCACTGTGCTTCATATCGACGGCTGAGATTAACTCCCACCCAATTTTGACAAACACTTTGTTGGAAAGTGCCGTGGGCATGGGCCACCCACGCATATATCAAGACAACTCAGTTGTATTCTCTTATCTTATCCATCCATTCAATGTGGACGGTTAGATAAAGAGTGGTTGAGATCAAATCCATCGATCTAATGTGGACGGTTAGATTTCAGCCACTCAATCCGTCTCATTTTACTTCAATTTATTCAAAATTTAAATTTCAACACCGTTATTTTTTGTTATTTATGTTTTTTTCTCATTTCTCCCTATGTGCATTACAATCCGTTATAATGAAAAAAACGGTAACACACTAGTCCGTTATACCGTTTGAGTGCCGAAGGCACCCAATTTTTGCAAATGCTCTTGTCAGAGAGTGACGTGGGCATGGACCATTTACTATTCTATATAACAAAACACATCGGTTGTCTCCCTACTTATACCTCCTCTTATAAGCATCAACGAAGAAGGGCCAAGATCTAATCTTCCCCCAAATTGATGGTGGATCTCCGCCACTCACCTAATTTTGGCAAATTCTTTGTGGAGCAGTGGCAATGGCATGGGCCAACCACTAGTCTATATAACAAGTGGCAGTGGTTGTCTCCTCACTTATACCCTTATTATAGGTTTCAATAAAGAAGGTCTGAGATCTTATCCCCATCTGAATGGTGGATCTCAGCCACTCACACAGTCACACCCGATTATGACATGTTTTGTCGGGGAGTGTTGTAGGCACGGGCCACCTACTAGTTTTATATAAAAGAGGGACCCATACCCAAATACCGTACTTGGGTGGGGGAGGTAAACTTTTTGCAAAGGAAAAAGTCGTAACATGTAGACATACCAAACTGATGCCCCCACACAACTCATGGCTCCGCGACTGAGTACTTGGGTGCTCATTGACATGATATGGAGTGGTAGAGATACAAATTTGAGATAAAATAATTTGTTTTCAAAGGAAAAAGTCGTAACATGGTAGACATACTAAAATTTTGCCCCCACTTAACTCACGGTTGTTCTCTAGTCCCACTGACTGCATGGATGTTTAGCCCACCCCTTGGTGGATACTCACACCAAAAATCACCCTGATAGGCAATCTCTAGCCCTTAGATTTTAGTACTTTTTAAGGCGTGATTCTAGACGTTGGATTAAAAAAATTGGGTACGAAATTCAACAGGTAAAAATCATCAAACAAGCTGATTTTTAGTATGAATGTCTACTAAAGGATGGGCTAAACATCCATGTGGTCAGTGGGCCCATCTGACCCCACTGGAACAAAATCCCGAGTTTATATGGAGCGGTAGAGACACATATTATTCCCGTATTATACATGAATTATTCCCTAGCTATTAAAAAATAATTTTAAATGTGAAAAAATGCAAAAAAAATTATTATTTTTATTATATTTTATTATTTACCTTTTTAACAGAATTTGCGAGTGACAACCCCGAAATATACTAGAACTTTTTATGTACCGTACTTTTACCGGACGCCGGAGAGATAGTTCACGGCATCGATTAGTCAGAAATGTGTGATATGAGGATTTCGTAGGTGGTAAATGGGGTGAAGAATGTTGTATGGGTTTCTCAACTTGCATATTCCAGAGATGATAAGATGGGGGTATCTTGATTTGGCATTGGTTGGACAAAGTTCACCCAGTGGTCATGCAAGCCTCATCGAATTGCACTTGTGGGACCACATAATTTTCGATAGGGCGATATTGTGGACTCTGATTGAGATAAGCCTAAGGTATGCGACGTGACTCAGATTTGACGTGGAGCCAATGTAGCGTCTATTATGCCGGCCGGTTGGATCATGACTCGTATAATTTGTTAATTTGGATGTATCTCCCAATAGTGCTTAAACACCGTGGATTGCAGAATTCACAGTTGAACACACTAATACATCTTTTCGAATTTTTCAAATTGGGCCCACTTATCTCAAATGTGAAAAAATGGATACATTTTAGATATTTATTTTTAATTGATGGCTAAATTATTAGCTAATAAATTGCCAATAATACCGGTTTTAAGTCGTGCGTTATAAAAATTTCAAAATAATGTAATGGGGTTGGGGCGTTATATATAACGGGTTTTTATAAACCATCGATAATACCATACATTGAGTTGGTTAATGAAAGATTTTTCAAAACAGATGATCAGTCCATTCTTTGGATTGTCCCACAAGTACATGGATCCCACGTCGGAGGGTAGAACTTCCGTCGTGGAACCACAATATGAGCCATGTGGCACTCTTAAATCACTAATCAGGCTGAAATTTGGTACTCGAGTCCACCGAGGGATGGGCCACACGTCCTACAGTCAATTGTCTCTAGCTAAAAGTTTGCCATGTGGTTCATACTGTGATCCACCATCAACGTTGATGAAGGATGTCTGTCAGCAAAGTTCTACTCCACCTCAAAGAGCTTCTCTGCTAAAATGAGGGGGACCGCATAACCTTGGATCTCTCTCTCTCTCTCTCCCTCAATTTTTTTTGTTCTTCGCGTAATCATGATCTCTCAAATCCTATGGTCAATAGCTTCAACCTCACACATTTGTGTCCAGTTATTGGCGGGGTAGCATTTTCCTAAAAGTATTTGGCCGGATTAAATTATAATAATTTTGTGAAGATTTGTCCATGATCTCCAACCGTTCAATTTAAAAAGACCAGAATCCATTATGTAGCCGTTAGGGCAGAAAAAAAAAATCAAATAATTGGTCAAGTTGGCACAAACACTGTTTCATGGTGCAAACTTGATCTGTTGAAATGCACAGTTACCGAAAACTTAGTTGGCACAAATTAAAAAAGCGATGAGATCCCATACAACGCCGATACTCCTGATTTGTCATGTACCTTTTCCAAACAAGGGAAAAAACATATAGGGGGAAGACCAGGGAAAAATTGGCAATTAAACATGCCATTAGATTACTGTTCTTGGAGAAAGTTTCGAAGCGGTGGATTTTTGAAGCAGTGGCCAATGACATCATGCCACAACCCCGCAAATGCTTTTGAAGAGCGGATTGTGGTGTGATGTGATTGGCCACTGCTTCGCTGCTTCAAAAATCCACGGCTTCAAAAATTTTCTCCTGTTCCCGGTAATAATATATACGGATAACAATGGCACCACTAGCAACAACTGTAGATCGGTAGTTAAGGAATGGGGTGGGAATAGTGGTAGTATGGGTGGGAACAAGATGGTCGGTTGGTTTTAAGTTTTAACAGAGAAGGCATACCGCATAGGGAGGTTTGACATTTTCTCCTTTCTGTAAAGACACCTTTTTTATCTAATTTCAATTTTTACGGCCATTTCACATCATGGATGAAAACTGAAAAACAAGTCTTAACGTCATAATGGCCGTTATATTTTGGAAGAAAAAATATTTTTAAGAAATTAGAGAAGCATCCAAGGGTTCAGATCTAACATATTCAGCAATAGTTTACCATTATTGGCATTTCTTTTAAAGAACGATAAAATATTCATATTCTGACCATTGTTTGGATTAAGACATGACTGATGTGACCCGTTATGTCCGTTATTCATGGACATAACCGTAACGTTATGTGTCCGTTATAACATCTACGGACCATCTTTATCACGAGAAAGGTTGATTTAGATCATGTACACCATTTCTGCTTGTTTGCCACTTGCTCCTTGTTTAACATAAACTTGCTCCTTGTTTAACATAAAGATATTAATTACAACGGAAAATTTTCGAAACAAACCTAAGTTTAAGGGTATTTTCCGAAAAGTACTGTATTTTTTAAAATTTATCAAAACAAACCTAGGACACCGAACTGTTTGGCATATTCTCATGAAACTTTAAAATGGCTTAATTGCCCTCTCTTTAAACGATACACCAAATGATTTGGCGTATGTTGTTATAAGACGCCATACAGTATGGCGTATCATTTGTGAACTGCCAAACCATTTGGCGGTTCACAAAATGATACGCCATATTGTTTGGCGTTTATTTTTTACCGTGTAAACTTCAAACCCACATTTGATGATGTTAGAAATTTCAGATTATGTGATGTATACGGTGAGGATCATATCCTCACCAAAAATCAGCCATTGATTTATCTTCCACTTGGGTACACCAAAATTGTGTGTGAAAAAACAAGTCAAATTTGACAGCAATTTGACTTTTTTCAGGCAACAAGACAAGGGCAAATCTGCCATTAGAATATTTTCTTGAACATACGCCAAACAGTTCGGCGGTCCTAGGTTTGTTTTGACAAATTTTCAAAAATATGGCTCTTTTTAAAAATACCCTTAAACTTGGGTTCATTTCGAAAATTTTCCGTAATAATAAAAATGATAAAGACAGACTTTCTGATACGCGTGCATTTGGTGAACAAAGAAGCATGGGAGTCCGGCAGCCATCGATCCCGTTGGCATATAGGAATTGGACGCTTCCAAGGTTTGAGATCATTTGACCAGGAGATCTTGGGTATCTAGAGGCAGAACATGCCGTAAATGAATATGATCATAAGTCTCATTTAACCACCACTCAATTTGTGGCCAGTTTTCCTTTGGTAGTCTCGCGCTTGGCCGTGGATTTCACGAATGGAACGGTGGTTGTCAACACTCTAAAAAGTGAAAAAAGTGATGCCAACTTGCCATCGATAACCACCGTTGGATTCTTAAAATCCATGGCCAAGCACACAAACACCGAGAGGGGTCGAAAAAAATGGGTACCTTGAGCCCAACCCTTTTCAATACAATAGTTTAGTAAATTATTAATTACTTTTTCATACCATCATCCTTATTTTCAATACATCCCTTGTAACCACTAAATAACTAACCATGTCATTAATTTTTATATTTTCAAAACAATTCCTTAATAACAACTTGATTATTTTTTACGTCAATTTCTTCCCAAAGGCCCTTACCATCTAGTAACATTATAACGGACAAGTAAAGTTATTATTGTAAGGGGTCAAATCAAAGTCGATAAAAAGTCAGACAATTATTATTTTATTATTTTCTATTTTACTTTTAAAAATAACATAAGAGAATGCTAAACTTACGAATGACGCTTTCATATAACATAAGTCTCAAATAAAGATTAGGCCCTAATTCTTTTTGGGTCAGGCTCATCTAACACATAATTTCACACACAATTTTGGTGTACCAACATGGAAGATAAATCAATAGCTGATTTTCTCCTCACCATATAGATCACCCCTACAAAAAAATCAGCCCATTCTGAAATTTCTAACACCATCAAATGTTAGTTTCGATTTAACGGAAAAAAAATGGACGGTCCATAATTTTTCAACTTGTAAAATATGCTATGAATATCGGAATGATTTGAATTTTTGTGAGGGTGATCTCCACACCATAGAGATCATCCTCACCAAAAAATCATCCCATTCCAAAACTTCTAATTTATATATTAGCCTACTATGATGATTTTTTATTTTTTTTTGTGTGTGAAAATATGTGTCTGCTGTGAGCCTGACTCATTCTTTATTTGAGCCGTATCAGCTTTGCTTGGTTTTTTTCCTTTGTTGTTACGCATAACTTTTGCTACTGTTGCAAATGCAAAGTCTCGAGAGAAGCAATTACATGAAAGATAAATATGTCCATGAAAATGATGTTGTAGGACTGCCAAACAACAACAAGGTTGTTCATTGTGCTTTTATGATGGAACATTAGACATTGACAGGTACTAGTCACGTCCAACAAATGTCCTGGGAGCCACATAAAATCTATACCACCCACGTAAGACGAAACACATGTATCTGCTTAGGATGCCGCGTGGCTCCCATTCTTATGGTTCGGGCCTACCAACCAAATGTGTTGTAGGCTTTAATAACCATGGGATCTCATCATCCCCCAATAACCATCTTATTCATTACGTCCTTTCCATCTAGAAGGTTTTAAATTGCTTTTGTGATTTGTCTAGAAAAGATGCTTTACGGGATGAAACTTTCTTGGCCCCGCTGACCTCACTTAGCTAAGCTACATCGAGTAAAACTTTGATCGGCCCCGCTGACCTCACTTAGCTAAGCTACATCGAGTAAAACTTTGATCCTTGGTTAGATAGAGATCTACCAACCGTCTGTAAATAGTTTTTTTTTTCTTTAATGTATACAAAGTTGGCGTCAATGGAGTAAAACTTTGATGACAGATATACAGACCTAGTCCCATACACCTGTTAGATATGAGCCACTTTGCACACTCATATATGACTCTGACCATATGGATGTTTTTCCAATCTCTACGTGGACCTGCAAACCAAAAATCAGCCTGATTAGTGATTTCAAATCTTTGGATCCTTGTACCTCAATAATGGTCAAAAAATAATTCCAATCCAACGACTAGAAATCACTAATCATGTTGATTTTTGGTTTGTAGGTCCACTTAGGAATTGGCCAAACATCCATACAGTCAGAGTCCCTAAGATGGCTCATATTGTAAGGCCTTGTCATCAAAGTTTTAGTCTCTGTCAATGGTTAGTCAAAAATTTGACTCCGAATTAGAGAATTCACAATTAAATAATCTAATATTATCTAAAAATTTTGAATATCGAACTTGGAATAAGATAATTTTTTATATTCAAATATTTTTTTGGATACATATTCGGATATTGATATTCACGCTTTAATACATCCTATTTGAAATATTAAAGCAAACCTTGGGTGTATATCACACTACATGACATTCATGTTCATATGTTTTGGTAGGAAATCTATTAGTTCATTAAATGCCTATTCACGGTACAAACCCATTATTAAAGCAAATACGTTGGTTTAGAAATGCTTGCGGTAGTTTAAAAAAGTCATATTTAACTATTTATTACTTCATATGCCATTAATTATATTTTCAATACAACCACTTCATAGTCTCAATAAAAAATATTATTTTAATAACACCCCATGAAATTTGAAAGTAATTAGTAATTCCCTTATTGATTAGTTATTATTTTATGCAATTTTTCTCTACTTCCTTTGTAGAATTATCTTATTTTTCGTGTCAATCGCCCATTTTGGAAGATGTCATAAGCATAAAGGCATTTAAGGACTCTTGTAGTACAATTCTCGTAATATTAGCTTCTATAATGGGCTTACATCCCCTCCTTGTATTTTATTCATGTAGGCAATCAAGCCCAAGGCCTAAAGAAGGGTACTAGAATACAAGTCCAAGAGCTAGAAATTCAATTAAGACCCAAAAGCCCAGTTTGAAGCCCAATTCCAATCAAAAGAAACTAAAATATCGTTGGCCACATGCAAGGACTTGAATGAAGCATTAGATGTGCTCGACCAAAGACATGATGTGATGACATGGCAAGCATGGATGATAAACATCTAAGGCGGCGTGGCATTGGTAACTCACATAGCATGGAACGTATTTTTTATCAAAAGAAACAAGTTGCTAGAAGATGTATTGGATACAAAAAAAGTGGCATATCACGATGTTGAGCCACAATGTTGGGCCCGTGAACCAAGGTGTTGAATCTTGGTAATCCACGTAGAGGACAGTCTTACAAGAGATAGTGCATGGTTGTGAACTACATGGCACAACTAATGAATGGTCGTGATAAAGCAATGCACATGACATGATGCTGGCCTACAAGGTTATGGGCCAGCAAGGTTGGGGGCCGAGAATATTGGCCAGTTGATAATCACATGGAAAAGAATAGTTTTGAAAACAAAGTTACTGGATGTTAGCTGTCGACAACAAGAGTGAAATCATTTTTATCATGGGCTTGGAACTCTTCCGTAGGCCTGTGGATGAAGCCCATGATGAAAAAAAAACCTCAAATCCAAGGCTAGAAATCATCAATCAAGCTTATTTTTTTGGCATGTGTCCAGTCCAACAAGGGTGGGCAACATTCATGGGTCTGCGGGTCTGAAGAGTATGCCTCATGGCATTTGGAAGGGTTCATTAAACTTTCCAGGTCCCATAAAAGCCAGACTACAGGATCAGGTATTAAACAAATTAAGCTTGATAGGATTCCTCCCAAAATGCCATGGGGCAAACTCTTTCTACCCTACTGATCCCGTGAATGTTTTGCCCGCCCCCTTATCGACCTACACATCAAAATCGGCCTGATTGATGATTTTTATCTAAGAGGATTTTAGCTTTTTATTTTTATTTTCATGGGCTTCGTGAAGTTGGAACTCGTCCACATTGTTCATGAAGCCCGAGAGGAAAAAAAACGAACTCATATCCAACGCTTAGAAAATCATCAATCAGACTGATTTTGATCTATAAGTCTATCAAGAGTGGCCAACCATGGCATTTTGGGAGGTTCTCTTCCTCTATTTTGAAAATAGAGCGCGAGTCCTTCCAAGAGTCGAACGATAGGAACTGGATTTCTATCATAAACTTGTACTTCCAGTCTATAATCTAGCACGAGACTGGCTGTATGGGACTAGGTCTGTATAAAGTTGGATGGGACCCTCCCCAAATTCCAAACGGCACTCTTTTGAATCCACTGACCCATTGAATGTTTGCCCCATCCCTTGGTGGACCCACACACCAAAATTCAGTCAGAATGGTGAGTTTTAGACTTTGAATTTGAGCATTTCTATCATGAGCCTGGAACTCTTCCACAGGCTTGTTCACGAAGCCCATGTTTAAAAAATCTCAAATCCAGTGGCTGGAAATCATCAATCAGGCTGATTTTTTTGTGTATGTCTACCTAGGTGTGGAAAATCATCAATCAGGCTCATAAAGGTTGTATATTCGGGTAGCCCGAGTTGGGCCCATACCCATCCGAACTTTTTATCTGGTTTGGGCCCTACCCGGGCCCTATCCAAAGCCCGAAAATGGGCTGAGTTTTGGGCTGGGCTCAGATCGAGGATTCGGGCTGGCTTTAGGTCCACTACACACCATTTGAAACAAATTTAAATCTCAAAAAATAGAAGTGGAGGGTGGTCTTTTTAAAAAGGTTCGGGTTCGGATTCGGGTTCGGATTCCAGTTGAATTCGCGCCGGCTTTCCGGTCGGGCTTGGAGGAACCGGGCCGGGTTATCAAGAAATGGTTGGCAACTTTGAAGGGAAGCGTGGCGAGTTTCTCGTGTCGTCTAAACGAAACTGTTCGTTCTTATCTCCCCTGCTGCTGAACATGCGACACTTGCTAGTTAGGCGTGTCACTTTTAAGGTTGACCGATCTAACAGGTGGCTTCTTCTGTCCATGCAAAAATTTCTTTTGTGTAGAAACCAAAATTTAAAATGAACAATAGTCACTCACTTTCTTCTCTTCTTCCTCCCAAAAGTAAAAACTGCTGCTACTCGCCCTTTTTCCTTCTTTCCTTCTCTGTTCTCTAGGATCCTCTGAATTGCTTCCAAAGAAGGGTTTCTCTTCCATCTTTTATTCCATAAAACACAGTAGGAATCAACAACAAACCCAGAGCAATCAAAGAAAAAAACGAAGAAGAGATGTCAGGCCTCACTCTCGCAATGGCTCCTCGAACCGAGCCGGACGGAACCACCACGAAACCCCAGCACCAAGTGGAACAGCCAGTGGTTGGGGGCGTAATGGGCTCCCTGCGCGTAATAGAACTGCAACTAGTAGCCTTCATCATGGTCTTCTCCATAAGTGGTCTCGTCCCTCTCTTAGACATTATCTTCCCGGCCTTCACCTCTGCTTACCTCATCGTGCTCTCGCGCTTGGCCTTCCCGGCGTACGGTAGCACTACCGCCTCACAGGAGATCTATCATGGTAGCAGACTGTATAGGTCATATGTGGTGATGGGCACCACAATAGGGCTGTTCTTGCCGTTGGCGTACGTGTTAGGTGGGTTCGCTAGAGGGGACGATCATGCGGTCCGGTCCGCGACGCCGCACTTGTTCTTGCTTTCTTTCCAGATATTGACGGAGAATATAATTTGTGGGTTGTCATTGTTCTCTCCGCCAGTGAGAGCGTTGGTGCCGTTGCTGTACACGGTTCGGAGGATTTTCGTCATCATCGGTTGGGTTTGCGATGTTTGGCTCAACAAGAGACTGCCTGCAAATGCACCACTTAAAGTAATTATTCTCTTTTACGTTCTTCATTGTTTGCTGTGACTTTGTATTCTAATTATGTTTTGGTGTAGGATGTTGCGTGGTTGTGGTTCGGCAAGATTTTGGCAGTTGCGAATTTGGTGTATTTCTCTATCAATCTCTTTGGATTTTTGATTCCCCGATACCTTCCGAGGGCTTTCGAGAGGTATTTTAAGGAGAGGGATGAAATCATGGCAAAGACTGCAGAGGACAAGAGATCATCCGCAGCAACCACTGGGACCAAGAAAGCCGATTGATTGGGTATGTGCCAACAGAGGGGGGGTTTGATGATCTCTGGTTTTGAATTTTAATCCTCCAGTTTTTTTTTTTTTTTGGGTTCCTCCAAGTGACTGTCTTGGTTTCCTGCTTTTTTTTTAATCTTTTTCATGTGAGATGGCAACAATCTAAGATGGAGACCACCAAATTTGTTTGTATAATCTGATTAGTGATTTCAAACCTTTCGATCTTGTACACCAAATAATGCTCAAATTCGCACGGTTAAATTCAACCCATGGAAATGACTCTAATCCAACGCTTAGGAATCACTAAGCAGGTTGATTTTTAGTTTATAGGTCCACCTAGGGATCGATTGGTCAAGAATCCATACGGTCAGTGCCATTAAGGTGGGAGAGAGATTTGCGACCGCACCGACTGTAAATGTTTGGCCCGTTGAACCTTCGATGCATGAAATGGTCCAATCCCGTTCGGATCTAGATAGGTCCATATTCAAATCCTAGTTTGACAAGATGATCCAGATTTTGATCCCCCGTTTTCTATTCGGATCAGGATCGATACCTGCAAATTTCGGGTTTGAATTGGAGCGATTATATCCGACCCATTTCATGCCCTGGGGCAGCGACCTGTACATATAATCAGGTTGATCGGTTATTTCTAGTTAGTGGATTTGAACATTGTTTCATCGTGGGCTTCTACAGATGAAATTCTAAGCCAAGATGAAAATGGGCTCAAATCCAGCAGCTAGAAATCACTAATCATGCTGATTCTCGATGAGTAGGTCCATAAAGGGATGGGCTAGGCCTGAAAGATTGGCACGTGTCATGTTCTGATGACCTAAAAGAGTGACGTGTGTCGTAGTGTTGAACGATTGCAGACGCTAACTTGTGTGTTGTCAATGGAGCCACCACCTGGATCCAGACCATCCAGTGGACCACGATCGAGTAGTGCTAAAATGGCAGAAGCTCAAAGATTCACGTGTTGCAAATGGATGCCTGAATTTCAATTGTATCATGGGAGGCCTTGGGCTTGGACATATTCAAAATTTAACAAAAGCCCGAGTTGAGGACCGGCCCATTTGCATTCCTAATTTGGACGAAATGTTGTCTAATCTGCGTGAATGCAAGAATGCCTTATTTTTGGATTCTATATAAGGGATTAGGGAGGCATTAATAAGCGGCACAAAACCTGTGACCTGTGTTAGATAGGACGATTTATTCTTGGGCCTATTTGTGATTATTCATTGATTGGGCGTAAATTCACTTTTGATCACTACGATAAATGGTCAAATGTGATCACCAGCACATTTTTGGTCATGATCACGGGATAACTTCTGTAGCATATGTCGAATTCTCTTGCACGAGATAAACGGCTAAAATTCATGAATGGCTTTCAGCTGCTGCTGCTGCTGCTGCTTAAGATTCTCCCTACCCAAATCCCTAAATCCTAGAATAGGATAGAAAAAATTGACTTTCTGGCATGAAAGGCTTTCAGCTGCTGCTGCTTAAGATTCTCCCTAGCCAAATCCGAAAATCCTAGAATAGGATAGAAAAATTGACTTTCTGGCAGAATGCTTGGCCTCGTGCGCTGGAACCAGCGCGGACACCCGAAGGGTGAGCTTCTTATATATGTCAGTTAGGGGTCCTATCAAGTTTTGTTCAGGTTTGGTCTGGATACTAGGCCCGAGTTTTTCAGCCTCCAATCGAAACAAGGTCCTTTGGAGCAACATGGTGGTCTTCTCACTGAAGAGTTCGGTCTGACACTAGGTTCGAGTTTTAAAATAGTTGTCCCGAAACCAATTCTTAATTGTTAATTTTACACCCCTTAGTAGGAGCAATCTACTCATTTTTCTTCTTTATGATAATAATAGTTGATACGAGGGAATCTCTTCACCACACAGTCTTCAAGGTCTACTCTGAGAAGAAGAGTTGGAGATTTGCTTCTTCTGTTGATTGGATGTCAAGGTATGACATTCAAGTAAGAGAGGAAAAGGAATTGCAAATAAACTGATTGAAGATCTGATGAGATGAGTTTCGATAGGCTATATCTTGAATTATAGATTAATAAGAAAATTTAAATTAGAAAGATTAAAAGTTAATAGAGGCTTTTGGTTTTTTGAATTTGCTGTACCAAGGAGAAGGGGCGGAGCGAGGATTTTGTTTAAGGGTGGGCAATATTGTACAAATTTTGTTCCAGGGTTGGCAAAAGGGTACTTTCGAAAAATAAAAAAAAGTGCCTACTAAATTGTTAAATTTGAGGGTAAGCAACTGCGCCCCTCTAGAAGGAATTGGATTTTATCTGGAAATCAAGTGGCCAATAATTACGAAATCTCAAGTAATATTTGATTTAAAAAGTTGGTATCCCCTTGCAAGTAGGTTTACTTCTCGAGATGATTCATCGAGATCCTTGCCACCTCAAGAAAATGTCTGAATTTGTCCTGGAGTCTTCTAGGAATATAAAAAATTATTAAGATTTGTATTAATTTGGTCACACAATATTTGTCATGGTCTATATATCACGTGCTTGGATCACATGCTATTGAGTATGACGACACATGTATGCATAGTTTGATGACTTTTGAAAAAAAAAAAAATTAAGGATTGTTTTTGTACAAATAATTTCTTGGAACTCCTAATTTTCTCAAATCCTACCTTTTAGTTCCTGTTTAAATTGGGTACTACTTTATAATTATCATAATCCAAATAATAATCATAACCATATTTATCTAAATCATATTTTTGTTCTTTAATGCATTTTAAATCAGAAGTTTCATTTAGCCTTTTCGGGTATTTATTACATAAAAAGGTATTTTTTTAACTTTTCTTTTAAATAATGTAAGGGCAAAAGAGGAAGATTAGGATGTGTGAGAATGATGCGCCCACAATTATCTATATCTATACTATTATAAAGCGAGAACCCGAGGTTGCCACCCACGCGAGTGACAATTAAAGGCCTCACATCTTGAAAGTCAAAACCTTCCCTTATTTAATGCCTCCTCTTTATTCAAAAGACAAAACCTGGGGTGTAGGCGCTTCATAGTTGGTTGTCCAGCATGCCAACGGCTCTCATCAATGATGATGAGGGACCATAGTATAAGCGACGTGGCACACTATTAGAGGCCACACAATTGTATGGATGTTTGTTCCATCCCTAGGTCGATCTATAAACCAAATATAAGCCCGATTAGTAATTTCGTACACCAAATAATGCTCAAAATCTATGGTTAAAAATCAAACCATGAAACTAACTCCAATCAAATCCTTAAAAATCACTAATCAGACTGATTTTTTTACATGTAGATCCACTTAGGGATGGGCCAAACATCAATACGGTCAATGATCTCTACAAATGTGTCACGTGTAAGTTGGCGTTCCCTTAGTTGGTCAAAAGATAATCTTTAGTTGTAATAATTTAGGTGTACCCTTCCACACACGACATTTAAGTCCCTAGGGGGTGGCGCAAGAGGGAGTTGAACTCACGACCTCTACATATATGCCATTGTTGACATAGTCACAAAGTTGGGATTCAACAATAAATCAGCAAGAGGTCAAGTCAGGAAAATTCGGATAAATTCGATAAAAATTGACAGAAATCGGCAAAAATAATGAAAAAAGTATCAAATTCTAGTTAAAAATATTGTTTTTGACAAAACGCATTTATATGATGAAAAGAACATCTATAATTCCATAATAATAAGTCATAACTCGTAAGTATGATATATCATTCATAATTCAAAAAATCAGCAAAATCAAAATCAAAAGGAGAAAAAAATGGGTCTCAGTCGATTAATCGATAAAATTTGACAAAATCACTGATTAATCGGAAAGTTTTTTGACTAATTAGAGATTTTCTTGATTTTGCCGATTAATTGGCGATTGATTCGTGATTTTGAAAAAGCGGTGTTTTTTGAAGATTTTTGTGACTAGAATTGTCTATCCTTAGGGGGTTAATAATGTTTATCAGCCCCATTCATGATGTCAGCGGGTATAAAAAATTGCCCGTAATATTTGAGAGAGGGTGGAAGCCGGAATGGCTCGAGTATTGGTTGAAGCCTCCCAAAAGCAAATTCGGCGAGTAAAAAAAATTAGTAGACAAATTGTTTTCAAAGACCATATCTGACGGTTGGAATTGAAGGTGATATGTTGGGTCTAGTGCAATATGTGGCGGTTCATCAATCTTTCCATTAAATGAGTGCGTATATTTTTCTCACGTGTCTTTATTTATAGAATGTGCTTGGTATAAAATTTTGAAGTCCCTTCCCAAAAAGCCAAGTGGGGCGGGGAAATTTTTGTATGCTTCAAATTGCTCGTCGTGTCAATGTTTTCTCCTTCGAAATGCCATATGTGGCAATTCTTCCAAGCCCATTGATGTCATATACTTATTGCCTACCCATGGTGGATCTGCACAATGAAAATTAGCTTGATTGGTGACTTCTAGCCGTTTGATTTGAGTGCCCCCAAACAATGGTTGAATCGAATTGCTAAAACCACTCCACGAAAAATGCTCGAATCCCAACGATGAAAAAACTAGTAGATCTACCAAGCGATGAGCCAACATCTCTGTCAATGGGCTAGAAAGTATGTGGCACGTGGCACACATCGAGTTTATGGACCATTGACGCCATGAATGTTTGGCCCACCACGTACGTTGTGGACCTATACACGGAAAACTAGCCTTGATTGGTGAATTCAAACAGTTGGATTTTCGAGTACCGAAAAAGTGCTGGAATCAAATCAACAGTTACGCTGATTTTTAGTGTATGGGTCAAAGGGTGGGCCAAATATTCATGGGTCTACACACCAGAAAAAGCATCCTGATTGGTGATATCTAGCCATTCAATCTCCGTATCCAAAAAAATTTTTCAAATCCAATGGCTAGAGATCACCGATCAGGCTGGTTGTTGTAGGGTTAATCAATTGTGGGCCAATCACCCATGGGTCAGTGAGCAAGAATGAGTGTGTTAGGTGGCACATTTACATGTGCTCCACGGCTTTTCTTCATTTCACTGTTTCTAAAAAGGTTTTTTTTTTTTTTTTTAATTTAAAAAAACATTTTTAGGGGACATCCAAGGTGCATACAACGTTCTCTCTTGAGAGTCCCCACCATGTGGACAGTTCTGCCAAAGCACTACCACCGTTGGATTCTCTGAATCCACGCCCAAGAACATTAGTCAACTTATTAGTTCATTTTTATTTACTATCCACGGATCAAAATAACTGGCAAATTTTAACTCACGTATTGCCTAATCCAAAGGGCGTCACTTAAATCAAGGGCAGTCAATCAGTGTATTGGAAGATATATGGCCACTTGACTTGATAGGAGAATATTTCAAAAAGTGTTATGTGCCTACCTCTCCATGATTTGATGGATGCCCATAATATGGATGACACTGGTCAGTGGTCTATAAAAATGTGCCACGTGGCTCAATGCACGTAGCAGAAGGTTGGAATACTAAATATTTCCTGGAGGAATTATGCATGAGATGATGATCACCGTCGGATATAGAATTAATTGCTTAACAGTTAAAAAAGAGAAAATATCTGATTAGATGGTAAAAAAATGATCTTTTCAGGATTGACTTTTGTAGACATAATCCTAGGTGGTACCCACAGAAAAATGAGGCAATGTATGGTTGCCACGTGTACTTGGTATTAATTGACGATCATCACTATATGCAATAATCCAGCTATATATAAGTGAGTGGTCCTCATGTTCAGCTGTCGCGTACCAAGGTTATGGTCGAATAGCTTTCAAGGATCTCAAATTATTGTTAGGGGGGGATCCCGGACATACCAATTAATCAATATGATTAAAGAATGTTAAGTGCTTGCCACCCTGTTACGATCGGAAAAGAATATAACGAAAGCTAGTCTAAAAGGTTCTCCCAATTAATCAATTGTACGCATTTAATAATCTTTTTTTTTTTTTTGTAACTATTAACAACTTTTATTATATAATTTATACATTTTAATTTTTAATTCTCACTATAAAAGCGATAACGATGTTCGCACAATTTCCGGGCTGTGCACCGAACACATTTTTAGCCGGGGGTTCATTTGTTTCAACCATGGTTTAAAAGGTAACACCCCGACCCTATTACGTTCATTTCAGAAACTTGCTTAGCATTATAACAGAAACAACAGCCATTATTTCAGAAAAAGAAAACATTTCTTTTTATTGTTATCGAGGTTTTTTGGAAAAATAATCTAAATATAATATTTTGAACATTTTTTATGACCCTTTATAGAACCCGTCGTAACAGTAACGTTAAGGGACATAAAAAGACGTTATAACGGACCATTTAAAACCTTAGTTTGAACTTTGAACCATCCAACAGCTAGGCCAATTCTGCATTGTTTTCTTTGAAATAGAGTTGGGAATGAATGAGTGAGTCAAACTCAAAAGGTGGGGGGGATTGGGCAAAGTTGATATTGAACTCTAAACTGCCTATGAAAACATCTCATTCATCATAATCAACGTGTGTCCGATCTTTATTGGATTCCATCATTAAATCGAAGAAAGTTGGGGTGCTATTATTGTCCTAAGAGGGAAAAATGTCATATATGTGATGTAGAAATGCCCTATTCAAACAGGGTTGAAGGTGTCAACTTGCGAAGTTGGTAAGATTTGTGAGTATTGATACCACTGACATGGGTTTCAAACCTGCCTCGCCCATGGACCACTAAACACTAACCAAACCCGCTTGCTCCCATCATTAAACTCGGTTTTTGATATTGTATGTAATTCCATAAGACGATTCATCACAGAAACCAAATCAAACTTGAGTTTAATTCAAAAATCCTGAGAGAAATGTTAGGTATTGTTATATGAGGTGGAGCTTGATGGTGCTAGAGTATTGTACATGAAGGCACGACTCAACTTCATTGAGGCCTTTTTCTTTTCTTCTTTATGAGCGTTTTCATACTTTTACATAGAGATATGGATACCCTAGTTTTGCCTTGTGGTTATATATACTTTGATTTTTTATGAAACGATGATTTATTGTATTGTGAGTGTTTCTTTTGCCTCAGAACATAATGGAATTTGTATGAATCCATAGACATATCTTGATCTTGAGGGAACCACGTAAATCTTTGTGTCATATGTTTGTATCTTTGTTCTTTATTGTTCTTTCTTTTAAAAAATATTACCATTAGAAAGGTTTACAAGGCTGTTTGTACACCTAATGGTCGATTCAATCTCACTGTACTAGGTTGTCGGGTGTTAGTATATATATACTCATACCCACCCACCCGATTATTAATCGGGTCATTAGATGGTACATCCCCTTCCTCAAAATATAAGGTAGGGTTGAAGGTGATATTTAGGTGAACCATCATGATTGAATTAAAAATAAAAAGAAAGCAAACAATCATGAGTTTTGGGTCATTATATCTGATGGTTAGGATTGCTACATCAATGTAAGTTTTTGGCCATGGATCAGTGACGAACTAGACCATCTAGATTATAACACGTGTTGTAAGCGTGCCATGGAAAGACTCCAAAAAACAAAAAAAACAATACTACCCCTCATACGCATGGATGGAAAAGCAAACACAGCTTTAGCAGCACCGCAATCTTTGTGCAGAATAAAGTGGGAATAAAAAGATTTAATCTTTATTGGCTTACATAGAGAGCCTATATTTAATTATTTATATTATTGAGTCTCCTTTTGAAGCCTAATATATACAGTGAATTTTGATAAAACTACAAAAGCCCTTTACTTTAGTTGATGGCTTGATCTAAAATAAAGTACTTGAACCACAGTCATGATCAATAATCGCGCGGGACCCACTGATGCAATGGTTAATCTAATGGATGGTCAAAGAACCAGATAAACAACCAAAACAAAGTCTAGAGATGTGATGGTCGTAATCGTCTTACCCCCCATCAAACCGTTTTAGGTCTGTTGTCTCTGTTGTCTCTCTTGGTAATTTCTAACTGTTGGATTATAGTATTTAAATGGGGTTATTTCTAGCCGTTATTTTTTAGTTTTTTTTTTTTTTGTCACGTTCAAACTTCAAATGAATACTGTTGGAAATAAAATCTAAGTTGATTTTTGATGTGTAGGTCCACCAAGGGTGAGCCAAACATTTATGCGGTGAGTTGGTCCAAAAGAGTGTTCCACGTGGCCTTTTTTTTTTTTTTTTTTTTTTGACGGGGAGACTTCAAACTTTAAAGTTCCCTGGATAGCAAAAATTTTCTACTTGAGGACCACTTTGCAGTTTTACACCTCAAAACCGGGACTCCCTTGTGCTAGGGAAAAACTTTTTGCTGAAGTTTCCTCTCGTTACGGCGTTGTGGAGCGATTGAAGATGCACCACGTGGTACTTTCAGGGCCCACTGACCCATGAAAGACTCGGCCACCCATAAGGATCTACACACAAAATATCAGCCTGATTGGCGATTTCTAAGCATATATTTGTGTACCGAAAAACTGCTCGAATCACGGACCGTCGATTACATTACACTGAAGGGTCGTGATGTAACAAGGTGGCATTTTTGTTACTCACCGCTGCCATCTGAGCCCACTGACCGCATGGATGCTTAGCCCACCCCTTGGTAGACATTCTTAACAATCAGGGTGATTTTGTGTGTATATCCACCAAGGTGTGGGCTAAACATCCAAGTTGTCAGTGGGCCCAGATAGTAGCGGTGAAATAACAAAAGGGTCGTGATGTAACAAGGTATACCTGAGATCTTTTCAAATGCGGAAGCGGTATCTTTGGTAGTGACAGCTTCCATCTGGGCCCACTCACCGCATGGATGTTTAGCCCAATCCTTAGTAGACATTCATACCAAAAATCAGCTTGTTTGATGATTTTTAGCCGTTGGTTTTACTACGAAAATAATGGTTGCATTCAACGGATATAAGAGCGCCTTAAAAAGTACTAAAATCTAATGGTTATAGATTACCAATCAGGGTGCTTTTTGGTCTGTATATCCACCAAGGGGTGGGATACACATCCATGCGGTCAGTGGGCCCAGATGACAGTGGTGAGTAACAGAAATCGAGCTTCGGCATTTGAAAAAGCTTCAGGCATATCTTGTTACATCTTTTTCCATAACGAAATGGCGCTACCTGACGCTTTTTGGCGTAAGGTAGACCTTGTTACATCTCTTTCCAGTTTCCAATATTAACCTACAATAGCCGGTCGGCGTGCGGACGAACACAAAAGAAAGCTTTGGTCCCTTTACCTGAAAAAGCCATTAAGCGCCTCTGTAATAGTGACCTTTCCCACTGCCGTGCTTATCAAGATAAAACCCTCGTAACCCTTTCTCTCTCTTCTTTGTAACTCTTCGTCTCCACCTCTCAAAACCCACTCCCATCTCATCTCTGAAACCCAGAAAAAGAGAGACCCCATCTCGTCCAAACAAGAGAGATGAAGAATCTATATCACAAAAACAAAGGCAAAGTGTACCCATCTCCTTCCTCGTCCTCACTTCCCTCTTTTGCTCCAAATAGAGATGCTTTATCCGTTTTTAAGCTCTTACCAGCTGCGATTCTAGCTTTAGCTTCCGTTCTTTGTCTCGAAGATCGCGAGGTCTTGGCTTACCTGATAACCAGGTCAATGAAGACGACCAACGCATCTTCAATGATCGAAGAAAAGAAGAAATGCAAGAAACCCAACAACACCCGCAAGCCTCCTCTCTTCGACTGTGGTTGCTTCGACTGCTACACCAGCTACTGGTTCAGATGGGATTCTTCGCCTAACCGAGAGCTCATCCACCAAGCCATTGAAGCCTTCGAAGAGCATTTAACCAACGGAGAGCTCTCCAAGAAGAACAACAACAGTAGAGGAAAGAAGAAAGATAAAACTGCGCGCCGCGTCACCGAAAAACTGGTCGATGAACCGGGAAAACAGACCGAAACGCCGGAGACAGAGATGAGCTTACTCCCGCCGGAAAATGACGCTTTTCCGGTTGTTGCATCAGATAAATCTGTAGAAGAAAACCAGGAAGAGTATGAAGAAGGCGAGGTGGAGGACATGATCGGAAACCTAACACAGACGTTGGAGGCCGTACAGTTCCCGTCGGGCAACCACAGGGGTTTGGCGAGGAAGGTTTTACCGGACGTGTTGGGGTTGTTAAATTCCCGTTTATGGAACCTTTGGAGTCCGGATGTTTAAACGAAAATAAAAATAATACATATATGTTCGTTTTTTTTTTTTTTAAGTATATTTGTTAGTGTTAAATGACGTAATTTCCGGGCGAGCGTCATATTTCCGGGTGTTTTGCAACCTGGGATTTCCTTTAGGTGTTTTTTTAGGCATTAGGTGCTTACCTGGATAAATCAGATGTCATTTTCTCGTGACCCTGTAGTGAACAAAAGAAAAAGAAAAAAAATAGTTTATCGTTTTAATATTTGTTGATAGATTCGATTTCTATGCTTTATTTCTCATCTTTGCTGTTGGAAATAGTCGGGAAAGAGCTGCACCGTTTTCTTGCAATCCAGTGGTGGCGCCCACATTCTCATTTCTATTTCTACGATTTTTGACCGGTCAAGGTCAATTTTTATATGATTATCAATGTCAAACTGAACTAATTTTAGGTTATGATCATCGTTATAAAAAAAGGAAACCAATAAAAAGGGTCTGATTGGTGATTTACAGCTGTTGGATTTTAGCATTTTTCATCGGTGATTTCTAGCTCCCCCTCCCAAGGGAGAAGCAAAAAAGCCTTTTTTTTTTTTAAGATTTTTTTATTTTTTTATTTTTGTTTTTTGACGATTGTGAGCTCAACCTTTTTTTTTTTTTTTTTGTGGAGAATTGTGTACTATAAAAGGAACTCACCTTCACAAATTGTTAAGCAGGCTAATGTCCCTCGTCAATGATGATGAGGGACCACAATATGAGCCACATGGCACGCTCTTAGAGGTCGCTAGCTAGCCGTATGGATGTTGGGCCCATCGCTAGGGAGCTACATACCAAATATCAGCCTTATTACTGATTTAACCATTGGATCTTTGTACCCCAAATAATGCTCAAATTTTACGAATAAAATCAACCTGGGAAAACGACTCTAATACAATACTTAAAAATTAACAATCACATTAATTTTTGGTCTGGAAGTTCACCTACGATTGGGTCAAAAGTAAATAAGAGAAGGCTTTGAGCTCACAATCCTCAAAAAAATAACTTAAAGAAAATATATTTTTTGCTTGTCCCCCTTACTTTATTGATGCAATTTGCAATGCACCCAATGTTTTAAAATAATCCTCAAAAAAATAACTTAAAGAAAATATATTTTTTGCTTGTCCCCCTTACTTTATTGATGCAATTTGCAATGCACCCAATGTTTTAAAATATTTGCGTCTCACCCAAGGTCATTTAAAAAATATTGGAATGTCCATCCGGAGACCGTAAATGGCTGTCTATGGTTAATGACGTTGACCATGACCATGGTCAAAGAGTGAGTCACAAATATTTTGAAAACATTGGGTAAGATGCAAATTGCATCAATAAAATAAGGGGTAAAGCAAAAAAGCCATTTTTTATGCTAAAATATAACTGCTACAAATTAATCAAATTGAATTTTTGGTACGTACAGTAGATGTGGACCAAACTCCATTAGGTCAGTGGGACCTGATGGGTGCACCACGAGTTCATTTTTGGGCGGAGGTTACCGCAAATATTTTCTCGATTTCTGGTGTGTAGGCCCACTAGCAGTGGGTCCATTATTCATGGTTCGCTGGACAAGGAGTGCCACATGGCATTTTTGTGGTTGATATCAACATTTGATTCCAGGATGGACATCAAAGTTTTCTTCGGTGTTTTAAGAGATTTTTTGAAGCGGCGATCGTGTGCCACGTATACCCATGGTTACTTTTTTAAAAACTCATTTTAGACTGCCTAAAACCAAAGTCTAAACAATGGGCACGATCATTGGCACATGATCGCTGCTTCAAAAATCCCGATCCTACGCCACCGCTCTAATAGAGCCTTCCTCTCGAGGGATTTCATTTATTTAGTTATATAAGTTTGGAAATAGGATTACTTGTGGATTGGGCTCAGGGGACCTCCATTTTTTTACCCCTTTTGGTGTTCATGTGCTCGGCTGTGGATTTCAAGAATCCAACAGTGGTTGTCAGTGCTGAGCTGGCATCACTTTTTTCACTGTTGGGGGCATTGACAACCACAGTTGGATTCTTGAAATCGATGGCCGAGCGTGCGAATACCGAGAGGGGTCAGAAAATAGGGGGTCATGGCAGCTTAAGCCTTAATTGTTTGGATGAGAAGGGACTTTTATTGAAGGAAAATGATAGCATGACCCTAGTAAATCTTTGATGTATGAGCTACTTGGTACACTCTCATCCCTTGGTCGACCTACAAACAAAACATCAGTGTGATTACTTATTTCTAACTGTTGATTGGTGTCTTTTTCACAGGTTTATTTTTAATAGTGGGATTCAAGCATTATTCGGGGTACTCGGATCCAAAGGATAGAAATCAAGCTGATATTTGCTAAGCAAGTCCAGTTAGGGATGGACCATACAATCGGTGGTCTCTAAAAAAGTGCCACATGGCTCATACAATGGTCCATCATGTCAACCTCAAAGATTTATTGCATCACTACCCCCAAGGACAATAGCATTGGTTTTTTTGTTTTTTAGGAAAAGGACCATACCAATGCTTTAAAAGCAAAGCCAGTTGATATTTTGCAAAATAGGTAAGACCAGAGTTGGTTCAAATTGTCGGCGTCCAACCACACTTTTTAATAATTTTACAAAAATAAGGTTTGAAAAATAGTAACATTTTGATTCATCATCATCATAATCATTTTTCCAACAATATGGGTCGGTTGCACGAATCATATTCCTCCATTCAATCTTTATCAAAATCCATCTCTTCTGTGAAGATAGATTTCTTAAAATCTTCTTTCAGAACTTCACTTCACGTTTGTTTTAATAGTTTTCTCAATCTTTTAGGCCTTTTCAACTTGCACATTTCTCTTCACTAGCGATGTCATTGGTATTTGTTGTACATGACTAAATCATAACAATCGATTTTCCTCATTTTATCACTTATTGGGGCTACTCTGATAATTCTATGAATGTGTTCCTCTCTAATTTTTCTTTATTTGTATAACCATACATCTATCTCAGCATTCTCATCTTAACTATACTCATTTTATTATATGTTATTTCTTAATTGCCCAACATTCTGCTCCATAACGTATTGTTGATCTTATTGTAATCTTACCTGACTGAAGCCATTGTACATAATAGGTTTTGATTTTGGGTACCCAAAACAAAGCTGACCTGTTGACATTGGGATAATGCTCCAATGTCCTATACTTCTATTTCCATAATTGTACCACCAACGTATTATTGCAGAAGTTTACTTGGTGGGCCGTGATTATGATGTGACAATCATATATTGATCCATTTTGTTGTTTATATCCCATCTTTTGGAGAGTTTTTTTTTCCTTGGACCATAGGTTAAGCGCCACATGTCCTCAAGTTAAGGTGGCCTTTAACCTGAGTTGCTAAAATAAAATCATTTTTATTATATTTTTATGAAAATTTCAAATAAGAAAATAAATTTTAATCTATTTACAAAAACAAAAATAAATTTCTGACAGTTCCAGAAAAAGTAACCAAACGCCCTTTGAAAGAGCTTTTCTCCCTGACAGATATGAAAAGTGAAAAGACAACTGTTTGGACAAAAGCTGAAAATGCTGACAGACGCCCTTTAAAAGGGCGTTTGCCCATAGAGGAGTAAAACTTTTGTCCCGATACAAGCCACATGGCACACTATTATCGGACGATGACTGTATAGATGTTTGGCAAATCACTAGGTGGACCTACACACCAAAAAAGAAACATGATTAGTGGTTTAAAAGCGTTGGATTGAAGTTATTTTCAAAGGTTGATTTTAATCGTAGGAATTTGAGCATTATTTGAGTGCAAAGATCCAAAGGTTGTAAATTACTAATCAAGCTGATTTTTGGACTGCAGGTCCATCAATGGACTGATCAAACATCCATACGGTCAGTGTCCACTGTGTGCCACGTGGCTCGTATTGGGACAAAAGTTTTACTCCTGTATGGGAAACGCCATTTTAAATGGCGTCTATCAAGTTCAGATGCCCTTTAAGAGGGCATTTGTCAGCCTTTTCAACTTTTTGCTACTTGTGTTAGGAGATTTATTTCTGTCAGGGAGTAATGCCGTTTAGTTACTTTTTTTGATATTGTCACAATTTTATTTTTGTTTTTGTAAATAGATTAAAGTTTTTTTTCTTTTTAGAAATTTTCCGATATTTTTATGTTAAAATACTTTTTAGGGTCAAAACCTGATAAAAAAAATACACTTTTCTCTTCAATGTATTTTTCTTACTACTGTGTGCATCTATACTCTTCCTCTCTTTTTTAGCCTCGTGTACTCTTTCATATCGAAACTCTACTTTTAATTCTCTAATCTGATCCCTTCAATCTATTTCTGAGCTCAATTGGGTTTCAAGTGTTGTTCTTGTTAAGTTTTCTTTGGGGGGGTTTTGAGATATTTGAATAAGGAAAGATGAAGAACAGAGCTTCTGTTTTCTTGAGATAGATCCTCTCTGTGCTGTGTTCGATGATTAAAGCCAAACCCCAAGTGGCCCCATTTCATGAGGGAAAGAAAAAAAAAAAAAAAGGAAAAAGGGAGTTTAGGTGATAGTGAAACACTAAAGAAACTAGCAGCACCGGCATCTTTGACGAATTCACACCAAGCATACACCCTCGCCCCATCCTTGTCAACAATTGTGATCACGAAATTTGGTGGGGCGACGACCAGCATGGACAGTATCTCTAGTATGTATTTATCGACCAAATCAAGATAGTCACAGACATGAAGTATATCATCCTCTTCTATAAACCCTTAACCCCCGGTGTTGACATCGATTCATCGTCAAAATTTGCATAAAATCAGAAGAAGAAAAAAATCTCAAAATAAAAAATAAAAAAGAATCTTACTCTTACTTGACCTGCATATCTACGATTTCTGCAAGTGGAGTCGCACATAGGACGAAGGAGATGCATGGTAGGACGAAGGAGGAAGATGAAGGAACAAGAAATTGAAGAGAAGGATTTTTTTGTTTGATTAGGTTTTGACCCTAAACAAGTATTTTAATATAAAAATGATTTATTTTAGCAAATCAAGTTAAGAGCCACCTTAACCTGGGACATGTGGCGCTTAACCTATGATCCAAGGAAGGATGCTTTGGATCAAACGTCCAAGGATACATATGATCAGTTCCAGTTCTTGGTACATTAGTACCTACACCAAAGGATCATTCAGAGGCAATCCAAGATTAGGTGGCCCAAATTGGTGCGATTTTCCGGAACAACTAGGATCAAGTTTTGGGTGTTCTTGCCAAATTAAGGTCTTGGAGTGGTGGCTAATTATGAAGCAGAATGTCTAGCCATGGTGGGATTCGAGGCCTGACGTTTTGACAGCTATTGAAGTCCTCTGAGGAGAGTTGTGCAAATGATTGAAAAGATAGGGGTTCCAACCTAGTGCGGGTGTCTTTCTTCATAGTGATGCAGCCCTCCCCCTTTGTTCATGTCGTATTCTTTCTTTTTCTTTTATTAATAAAATTTTCATTACTTAGCAAAAAAAAGGTACCGATACTTAATGGAAGAATTGGATATTTAGCACTTATGATTCTGGAACCACTTGTTTGATACTGAACCCAAAGCCGATAGGGCCGAAGCACTCGTACATAATAGGTTCTGATTCTGGGTACCCGAAGCAAAGCTGAATTGTTGACATTGGGATAATGCTCCCAATGTTATACACTTCTATTTCCATAATTGTACCACCAACACATTATTGCAAAAGTTTACTTGGTGGGCCAACTTGAATATGATGTGACAATCATCTTATTGATCCATTTTTTTTGTTTATGACCCATCTTTTGTGGTTGTCCCCCCACCATTGAATGGTTTGGTTTGGTGGATCTACCGGCCACATGTTTTGTACGTATTGAAGCACAAGCCTGAAAGAAAACGGATAAGAGAAATAATGTGTGATACGGAAACGAGAAACAGTCCCTGAAAATATCATGTGATACAGGAGACATGAAACGCTTAACAAATGGCAATGGACATGTACAAGGAAACGACATGAAAAATGCCAGGTACACATTGAATAGGGGTTCCTAATTCTCAACATACTAACATCTCGCCATCATATTGGGTCAACTTGAAGAAATTTTCTTTATCAATAAACCTTTAAGGTAATCTTAACTATCTAATCTATGTAATATTTATGCCTTTTATTAAACTAAAATCTATCTTCCAATGACCACCAAAAATAATTTATTTTTAGGCTCTGTATGGTTGCCGTGAATAAGTTTTCTAGAAATGATTTTTGCATATGAATGTCATAAAACTTTTTCTGTATCAATATTTTCTATCATACGAATCATTTTCTGTAAAAGTTTTTGTTGATTACCATTCAGAGCCTTTGTTGGTACAATGATTGGAAATGTGACGGCTAAAAGTGAAACAAGTTGATTCAACATGTAGATAAATCAACGAAGAGAAAATATTAGGTGGGAATCTGAGTGTACTCATTTGTTCCTTGTGTGTGTGTGAGAGAGAGAGAGAGAGAGAGAGAGAACTGTTCATCCATTTAAAAATTGAGTTTTGGAAGGGTTTTTCAAGAAACACAAACAGGTTTTCTTGTAAAACAAGTGTTTAAATGAAAAACAAGTTTCGCAGTAACTATGTATCGAAGGAGCACCATCCTATAAGGAGCTTCATTTATCCAATCAAAAAGAGAATATATGTAATTTAAGCAATGATGATGCTCCCTGCAGCCCCGCCCCAGATTGATCAATTGGCCAGTTAAGTCTTAGGGGGTGTTTGGATCGCCAATTTTAGACTTGAAAAAGTCTTTTTTTTTCACAAATTTTTTTTCAAAATAATAGATTGTTTGGATGATCATTTTTTAAAAAGTATTTATTCCATAAAAATATATTTTTTAAGCCAAAAAGTATTTTAGCTGAAAGATGTTTTTCAAGTAAAAAAAGACTTTAAAATTTTGCTAGCTCATTGAACATAATAAACAAAGAAACAGTTTTTGGCAGAAGTCTCATTCCAAAAAACTAATGACATTATATTGGTGGGGCCAACTTACATAAGATGAAGATATTTTGCATTAATGATGATCCAAACGACCTTCTTTTAAGAAAAACACATTTTCAAAAATATATTTTCAGAAAAGTAATTTTTTTAAATGGCGCGATTCAAACACCGGCTTAGATTCATATGGTTTACAAAGAACCATCAAAACTGATTACTTTGTTTTGTATGTTTTAACTTTTGTTCAGTTGTAGGATCTAAGTGGCATTATGTGTAAAAATGAGGGTGTTTTGGACCTTCGAGTCATGAAACTATTTTCATGTCCTACTTGACAGACTTGGTAGATACCCTTATCCATGTAAGTTAGATAACGAGAGAGAATTTTGGTTGTTTCAATAAGAATCCAAGGTTCTATTAATGCCTAGACACAGTGACAAAGTGACAAGTCACAGTCAATAATAGGTGATGATATTGGGCCACATGGCACCCTCTTAGAGACCACTGACTGTATGGACGTTGGCCCATCCCTATGTAGACCTACAGACTAAAAACCAGCCTGATTACTGATTTCTAACCGTTGAATTGGACTATTTTTTATAGAAAATCTTTAACTGTTGGATTTGAATATTATTTAAGGTAATTAGATCCAAAGGGTAGAAATCAGTAATAAAGATGATTTTTGGTTTGTAGGTCTATTTATGGATGGGCCAAACATCCATATGGTAATGCTCTCTAAGAGTGTTGAACGTAGTAAATACTGTGGTCCACCTAAGTACGGGGCAAACTTCAGGGTGGATAATGTAGGAGTGTTGCACGTGGCTCAAACTGGAGACCACTTAGGGATGGGCAAAAATTCAAAGTTGAGGGTGGGCAAGACATGAGAGGTTCCTTGTTTCTTCTACTAAAGCAAACTTAGTCCCATTTTTGTGGGACCGTCACTTTCCTTTTCTCTCTCTTAGGCCCTGTGACAGTCTGTCTTCCTTCCGTTGTGCAAGGCAAAAGAATACCAGGCTTTCTTTGATAAAGGAGAACATCACTCACGGGAGTAGTTAGGGCACAGCCGGCCATAGTAATTCCGTGTGGTGGGAAATGTTCGAGTACAATTCAGATTTGTCATTTAAAAATGCGTTAAAAAATTCAGCAAAAAATAATTTAAAAACAAAATCAAAGTAAAACATTGACAATTTTTTGTCTTATTAAATGGGTTTTCTTGTTCAAAACTTAATAATTCAAAAAAGTTCGAGAATTATTCAATCATGTTGAAAAATGCGCGAATTTTTCAAAACCTTCGAATAAGATGTTGTTTGGTTCATTTTTTGAATAATTTGTATGGTTCGCATATAATTCATGAATAATTCGAGAATTTACTATGCAGCCTGATCTCAAGTGATTAGGCCGGGACAGGATTCGAACCTGCAGTCTTTAGGTCATGGGCTCGATGAGTCCATCAATTCTTCTACCCCGCTTCTTCTCCTCTTTCTTTCACTATTCCCACCTAGGTCCCAGGCTTTGGTTGTTTGGCTGAGATAGAACGCAAGTGTTGGTCACACCAAGCTTTGCAATGTAGCATACTTTTTGGGACCATTAACCACTGAATGTTTGGCCCATTGCTTGGCGAGCCCATACACTGAGCATTTTCCATTGTGGGCTTCATGAACAGGCCCATCATAGATGAAAGTAATGCTCAAATCAACAGTCTGGTGATGACCGTAAGATCTGCAGTGGCTGACTATCCCCACCATTTGAATACTAAAACAGCCTTTTTTATTAGGTGCAATACATTCAAGTTTTGGGTTGATCACTGGATTGGCGACTTAAATTCCTAGGGACTACCACATTTGATCTTTGACCAAATAGTGCTGGGTCAACGGAATTTAGAGATATAAAACATCCAAGGCAAGATATTGGGCTTGAACAGCAATATTTCAGCCTGCTAGTTGGACTTGGACCTAAATATTCCGATCCTAAACCTGTGATATGGATTGGGCTGGGAATAGTAAAGCCCATCTGATGACTGCCCATTGACAACAAAGTAGGTCAAAGAGGTCGATCATGAGTTGCTTGTATTTGTGAAAGCAAGACCATCTGATCCGAGTTACTAAAGTGTTGAAAATCCCATCACCATAGTGTTAATTAAACGTACGGTGCCAAATTCTCAATTACAGATGAGTTGCATGTATTAGAAGCACCACATGAACCTCACTTTCGAAGAGGAAAGGATATTGAACTTATCCTTTGAGCACAGGAAAATTTTTAGACGGAGAGCACTTTGGATGCAGTCGATGCAAAGGGGTCTGGTGGCCCTACGTGGCTCACTTTTTGGGCCCACTAACTGCATGGATGTCTAGTCCACCCCTTTTTGGATAGGTATACGAAAAATTAGTCTCATTGATTTCATCTAACCATAGATTTTAGTTTTTTTTAGGATTGACTGTAACCGTTGGATTCTAGCATGTTTTTTGCATTTTTTTGGACACTTAATCAAATGGCTAGAAATTATCAACCAATCTGATTTTTAGTAGGCATATCTACCAAGGGGTGGAATAAACATCCATGCAGTTAGTGGACCCAAAAAAATGAGCCACGTAGGGCCACCAGACCCCTCTGCATCGACTGCATCCAAAGTCCTCTGCATCTAAATTTTTTCCTTGAGCACAGGATTGATTTCGGCAGTTGCACGCACAGGTGGGAGACGCGGCTTTCACCTGTTGGTCCAAGCTTTATCCGAGCACGAGTAGGTACATACCACCTGCCACGTCACTGAAACAGTCAGCCACGTCAGCAAATGCAACACGGGAGTACTCCACTACGCTCTCCTTAGCGTTCTCCCTCCCAACCACAAATTTGCTGTCCACATCCAAAATGCCACATGGCACTCTTTCGAGCCCAATGACCCTATGGATGTTTGGCACCCCGTCCACCCTCCCCTTGGTGGATATAAACACCAAAAATCAGCCTGATTGGTAATTTCTAGCTATTTGATTTGAGTACCGCAAAAATGATCAAATCCAAACAGACTTCTGTATCAAAATTTTGATATAAAAATCCCTCAAAGTGACACGTGGCATAATCTTTCGGGTCCACTGACCTCTTAATGTTTGGAAACACCTTGTTGGACCTAATCATCAAAAATCAATGTGAGATGGTTCGTAGCTCTAACTAGCTCATAGGCCTGTTCATTCTTCAAGTCCACTAACTGTATGGATGTTTGGCCCATCCCTAGGTCAACCTACAGTCCGAAAATCAGCCCGGTTGGTGATTTGCAGTCTTAGGATTTGAGTCTTTTTCGTGGATTGGCTTTGGCGGCGTGATTCAAGCATCATTTTGGGGTACTCAGATCCAACAGCTAGAAATCACCAATCAGGCTTTTTTTTGTCTGTAGGGACCTAGGGATGGGCCAAATTAATATACGTACCATCAGTGGTCTCGAAGATTCAAAGAGAATGCCCCATGACTCGTATGGACGTTGTTGACCATTATTTGCTCAACACCTTGTCGAGCAAAGGCGGACTTCAATTGAGGAAAAATATACTATACGGACTTCTGTATCGAAGTGCGATGTGGCATATTCTTTCCGGTCCAGTGAACCATCTAAGTATGGCCACACCTTGGTGGACCTACTCAATGATTTCTAGCTTTTAGATTTGAGCACTTTTCATCATGGGCTTGGAACCAGCCGATTGGCCTTTTATGAAGCCCATGATAAAAATTTGTCAAATCGGAGGGATAGAAAATCATCAATCACTCTGATTCTTCGTGTGTAAGTTTCATGGGTCAGGCCTGACGAGTGTACTCTGAGAGAGTTCTATTTCAAAATTTTGATAACTGGACTGTCGTACTGATGGTTCCTGATTCACCAACAGTGATCAATAATCCAGGCGTTGAGCTTTCCACGTCTAGCGGTCTAGGTACTTGGTTTCTACCGCTGATCAGCGAAAGTGGGTCCCCTTGCGCAGATATGCAAAATATTTTCCTTGAATCTGAAAGTGTTCATTGACCGATTACATTGCATGGTCACGGACATTCGCTATAGCCCTTGGATTAATTCAAGGCACAGTTAAAAACTAATAGTGGCCCATGCAGGTCTCGAACCTGCGACCTTCGCGTTATTAGCACGACGCTCTAACCAACTGAGCTAATAGGCCGCTTGCAGTGTACTTTTGTAATTCACATATATTTCATATATTAGAAGTTGTAATACTACATTTAATTCACATATGACATTAGAGAATTACACTATTGCAAACATTGAACACCATCCAATTGAGTTACAGACTAAACCCAACTGCAACAGAGAAACAAAAGAAGTTAACGACCCTTGCGACGTATATGCTCTGCGCGTACATCTACGAACAACCACCCCCCATATTTCTTTGCTGCTTGTTTGGCATCTATGGCTTCCTTCTGTGCCACAGCTTGATCATTGAATTTATGAGGCCTATGTTTGCGGCCATCACACTCATCCAGGAATTCGAATGCGTCTCTCCCTATTTTTACAAGGTCACCCTGCCGATTCGCCATTTAACCAAGTAAGAATCGGTAAAAATGGTCTGTTTAGTTTTTGAGCCCAGTAAGATCTGTGGTAGTTCATGGGTTTTTTATAGTGTAGGAGGGCCTGTAGGCTTTCAAAGTTCCTATAGTGTCAAGTTTGGTCTTTCAAAGGTTCCCTTGTTTTCCTTTTCGCTTCATTGGCTCTAGGTGCTATAGGAATGTTCTATCGCAATAATTTAATTTAACGGGAATGTTCTCCTGACTCGGACTCAACAGAGGCCATTCAATGAGTCTTCAACAACTATGGTCCACATGGAACCCCTGTCTTATCATGGTATTTTCTTAAGTGGGACCCATTTGGGTGGAGGGTTATATACTTTGAGCGTATGCCACATGTGTTGCCTCTTTTTGCTTGTAGATGATCTTCCTATGGTTCGAATATATCTATCTGTTTTATTTCTTTTCACAGATAAAAATATATGATCCCCTCTAAGAGCACTGAGGATTATGCTTCCTACACCCAATAATAGGCCTGTAATTTTGGTCATTGGGCCGGGCCTGCCCTTTAAGGCCAATCTGGCTGGAGGCTTGGCCCAAAACCAACCCAAACCGGCCTGGCCCGACCAGCCTGATTTTTTTTTTTAAAATTGAACGGCCTCAACCCAGGCTGAGGGCCAGGCCTAGGCCCTGGGATTTGGATTGGCCCGACTCGTATGGCCAAAATAACAGGCCTACCCAATAGCCTCATATCATAAACAGATCCGTTGATTGAACCAGAACTTACATTTCTGGCTACTTAATAGATGGGCTAGAGCCTGAAAAGTTATCCGATCTTGATCACCCTTAGCAAGGTTTAAAATAACGAAAGTAACGGGGTTAGACGGGGGACGTTGACCGTTGACCATTATTCAATGTTGCAGAGGGTATAACGGCCGTTACGACGGTGGGTATTTTTTCTAGCTTATTGACTACGTTTTATTACTAAATCTGATGAACCAAGGGGATACCGGGATACTAAATCTTGATTTCTCGCCACGTGGAGTGCTTTTCCAGCCCAGCCCAGCCAGCACCCCTACGGCCTCGGGCAGGGCCCTGAACCTGGAACCCAGCCGGCCCGGCCCAAGTCGGCCCGTCACTGTAGACACGGCTCGATGGCCCAAAATGCCACCCTGCGGCACCCGATTGTATTATATAAGCCAAAGCCAGGGTAACCATGTTATTATATAGACTTTAGAAACTAAGTCGTGCACGTGCTAACACGTTCATATTTCATCCAATAAATTAAAAGATCGACACAAGGGTCCGTATGGGAGTGTTAGGATAAGGGTCTCTTATGGGATCACGATTCACTACTCTTGTTTGATGACAAATACTTACCTCTTTGTTGATGAGGATCATACGATGGTGCAAATAACAAGCGTCCATTTGATGTCCACATTTCAGGGGATTGTTGGGGAAACGTGTCAAGTGGAGATGAGCTGTATCTATGGTAGGAGGGACACCTAGAGACAAGTAATAGTGTAATAAATCACCACGCCCAATTAAAGTGGGTCCCTCTACATCACCTGATGCAATCAGTTCTCGACCTCGTCTTTTTGCATCGTTTGTGGTTGTTTGGTAGTGTGGAGACGAGTGAGGGGGCATCTTTTTCTCAATTCTCACTCTCTTTGATCATGTTTCCTTAATTATGGCGAGGTAACAGGGACGTGTACATTCTCAATTGGCCCAGATGAAAACGTTGCTGTCAGCCGCAGGAAGACAACCTCCCTAGGCTCCAGACCATTGATGGTCATCAGGATCGCATGGTGTGTATCCCGATGACCATCCGAAGGTGCTAGCTAATTTCGAAGATATAATATCATATTGAAGAAATTACAAAGTAATGAACACAGGAAATAACATGTACCATTCTTCTTCTTCTTTCTTTCTTTCTTCTTCTTCTTCTTTTTCTTCTTTTTATTTTTTTTATTTTTTTTTTTAGGGGGGGGGCGGGATGAGGAATTCAAGGATTATGTTCCTACCCGGTTCACTGGTTTTATCCATCTGGATAAGATCGGTGCTCCTTATATTAGAGCTTAAACTTGCTCCTCCTTAAATCTTATGCCAGCTTGCACTGCATCTGTTCTTCGTTTATTGCTAGCATCTTGAGTGGTATAGCACTTACGTCCATAAAGTTTTTGAAGCAGTGGAGCCCAATCACATCACGCCACAAACCCCTCTTCAAAAGCTTGTCAGGGTTTGTTTCTCGGTTTGTGGCATGATGTGATTGGCCACTGCTTCAAAATTCCACTGCTTAGAGACCACTGTACAGATGTTTGCCCCATCTCTAGGTGGAAAAACGGCCATTTAAACGGTTTTAACGACCGTTTAAATGGTAACGCCCTAAGCCCATTTCCGTTTAAACACATTTGAACGGTTTTGAAAAAAATGGCATTTTTTTGTTTAAACAGCTGTTAGATCCATTTAATTTCTGTTAAATTCCTTTTTTTTTTTTTTTTTTTCCAAATTTCATATTTTGAATTCCAGTGCCTTTTTTCCATTTAATTCTGTTTTTTTTTTTTCCATTTTTTTTCATTTTTGCTCCTGGCCGTTTCAATCCGTTTAAACGGTTTAAATGGTAACGCCCCCAGTCCGTTTAACTGTTAAAACAGCCTCCTTTAAACCTTGCTACATACCAAAATTCATCTAGATTGATAATTTATCCGTTGGATTATAGTCTTTTTTATGGTTTATTTTTAATCGTAGATTTCAAGCACTATTTGGGGTACTCAAATCCAAAGGTTAGAAATCACTAATCAAGCTAATTTTTATTATGTATGTCTACCTGAAGATGATCCAAACATCCATTTATACGGTCAATGGCCTCTAATAATGTGCCATGTGGCTCACAATGTGGTCCATCATCAACGTTGAAGATGGATGTGTATAATCAAAATTTTTCTCTAAGGAGTTCACACACCAATGTATTCAGTTCCAAAGGTTAGAAATCACTAATCAAACTAATTTTTATTATGTATGTCTACCTAGGGATGATCCAAACATCCATACTATACATATCGCATTAAGGTTCCAAACTAATTTTTTCCCTCAGTGAACGCATTAACTGAGAGAAAAAATATTTAAAGACTAAAGCACTCTTAAAAAGTAAATAAATAAAATAAAATAAAAAACATAAAAAAATAGAGACACTATCGAAATACTGGGGTTTGGCATTGTAACACACTTAAGCTATCACCCATTAATAAGTAGAATAGATGTATCAGATTTCACGGTGCATTTTTTGAAAAATAATATAAATTAAAAATTTACGAATTAAGGATAATTTTGAAAGATGATGGAAAATCTGAAAATTTACAAGGACAATTGTGAAAGGTCTGATATTACAAAAGTCGATCCAGTTGCTTAAGTCTAGACCTGATCCAATGGACCTAATACCTCAATACAGACTTAATGTTATCAAATCCAATCATCAAGGCAATCTGATCCATTGACAGGCGCCCTATAGGTAATAGAAAGACGAGAAAGTTTTTGCTAGGTAACTCTCGTGTTATGTCATTGTGGGGCAGGGAAAAAGGACATACATGGAAAATCCAAGTGTTAGAAATTAACAATCAGGCTGATTTTTGGTGCAAGTCCACCAAACGCCAAACATCCAGTCTGAGAGTGGTCCTGGAGCTAGAGTGTCAAATGGTGCATTTTTATGTAACGTGGTGCATTATGAGTGGCATTACGGGGTTGGAGATATGCCATTGGACTTAATAATGTCATCATCTCTTTTTTTCTTTTTTTCTTTTTTCTCCTTATAAGCAAACATAGAATCTAAATAAGATGTTTAGACAAATACTTAGGTGATGAGGCCAGGACAGGAAGAAGCTGTGCCGAACGTGTAGCACTCGTGTACAATTAGGAGGTAGCAATCAATGGGAAAAATTTTAGATGCAGAGGGGTCTCGTGGCCTTACATACCTCGTTTTCCGGGCCCACTAACTGCATGGATGTTTAGCCCACCCCTTGGTGGATATATATACGAAAAATCAGTCTCCTTGATTTTATCTAAACATAGATTTTAGCAGTTTTTTTAGGATTGATTGTAGCCGTTGGATTCAAGCATTCTTTTGCATATTTTTGGGCACTTAATCCAACAGCTAGAAATTATCAACCGAGCTGATTTTTGGTATGCATATTCACCAAGTAGTGGGGTAAACATCCATACGGTTAGTGGGCCTAAAAAATGAGCCATGTAGGGCCATGAGACCCCTCTAAATTTTTTCATATTCAATGGACCCCACCTGTGATACATCCTACCGATCCTATAGCCCAACGTAGACCCATTTGACATTCTAACCAACCTATATATCCACTGGTGAGAAACCTCTTGTTGGACATATTCAGACGAATCCGACTGATACGGAATCATGGATATTAATTTGGATCAGATTTATAGATTATGATTTTTGTGGAAAATCATAACTTTGGTCCACGTCTATCATTTTTCAAAAAAATTAGGGTACTTTATGCTTGTCTTCCATAAATTAATTATACGCACTTGTCAAGATGCTTATGTGATTCTCATCAAGAATGGTTTCATGCCCTTTGTCTCTAAGCTCTCCAACGTACACTTTTCTCTTTCTCTCTTTTTCTCCTTTTCACTTTGTAAAAGCTATTTTGGGTGATACATGTTTTTCAAGGCCGACCACACTTTCTAGCTATATAGACTCCTTAATAAAGAAACATTTATGAAGTTGATAAGGTAACTTGACAATATGAGCTTCTCTGTTCGACTACCATCACGCATTGCAAGCATAGTCACAAAATCAAGATTTGATAATAAAATGGCAAGAGGTCAAGTCGAAAAAATTCGGTAAAAATCAAGAAAAATTCATGTCATATTTCAAGGTAGAAATGTTTTCAACAAAAGATATTTATATGATGAAAATCACATCTATAATTCCATAATAATAAGTCGTAACACATAAGCATTATTCATCATTCATAATTAAAATTCAAAAATTGGCAAAATTGAAATCAAAAGGGAAAAAATGGGTTAGCCGATTAATCGGCAAAATCGAATATATGATTGCAAGCGTGTCGTTGTAGGATGAGGTTGAAGAATCCCCTACGTGATGATTGCGTTGTTACAGTTTCTTCTATTTTACCAATTAATATGTGGGTGGCTTGGACAGTTCCTAGGTCAGTAAAGGAGTTATTTGTGGCCTGTAAAGGGAGTTCATTGGGTAGTTTAGGAAAAAAAGATGTGGGCATTACCACCATTGGCGGTTATTTAGGGATTGTTGAAGGAAAGGAATAATAGGGTATTTGAAAGTACTAGTCTATAGGTGGAAGATTAAAGCTTTGCTCTATTATTGAATTAAGTTGTACAAGAAGGGAAAGGAGTTAATTGGCTTGGGTAGTTCCTAAGTTGGTAAAGGAATTATTTATTGCCTGGAAATGGAGTTCAACATGATGTGGGCATTACCTGCGTTTGCGGTTATTTAGGGATCGTGGAAGGAAATGAATAATAGGGTATTTGAGAGTAAGAGTGTACAGGCAGAACATCTTATTCGATCTAGAGATTAAAGCTTTGGTCTATTATTGGGTGAAGTTGTACGAAGAAGAGAAAAGTATTGCTTTTGAAGACATCGTTTTTAACTGGGGTGAACTTGTCAGAAACGAGAGGAACTAGCGAGGTTGGTGGTGGTAGTGCAATGTAGTTTTCTTTTGTAATTATTGGTTTGCTTCTCTATGTAAATGCTTTGGCGTTTTGGTAGGTTTCCTTAGCCTCTAATAGCCTTTATCAATAAATCATTAAACTTAAAAAAAAAAAAAAAAAAATTCAAGGGTTTTAGTGAAATTTAACGGAAACTTTAGTAAATTAATTGAAGTACAGTATACCCTCTATTATTTAATTTTATAATCGTAATACTCAATAATATTTTGATGATGAACCAATTGGACGGCTAATAACTAATTAATAATCCCCAATTATTTCGTCGCGCAATAATATGAAATAGAAAATGTAATAACAATTACTCTCTAATAACACATAGATATATGTTTCCACCAAGAACATTAGTCTACTACCTATAAGGTGTATTGTATTAATTAGATGAATAAATTTATCCGATACATGACCGACATGGGCATGCAGTTTGCGACGTCGCGGCGCCCGTCGCACAGGCGCCACACGCACATATAATCGCCAACTTGTGAGCCTAATGAACCTACTACTCCTTTTGCAACACATGATTTAATCTTGAGAAGGAAGGGCCAAACCAAAAATTGTATTTTTCTTAATGTTTTTCTCTACCCACCACTTTGACCCATACTCATCAAGCATCTTCACCCTTCTAGCAACTATTGTCCTTGTCTTTCATTAACACTATATATGTCTCAATTCTAAATCTATTCTCTTCCGCATATCTCTCTATCTCCATCTCCTTTTTCCCCACCCAAACTCATCAAACATCAAGATGAAGGTGAGCTCATTCTCTTTTACACTTCAAAATGTTTTCAATACCATTTGCATTTCTCTATCTCTTATCCTCTCTTTATTGCAGTTACTCGGTTGGATGCATCGTAAGTTCCGGCAAAATAGCGGAGAACCATTCACAATCGGTAATTCGGTATCCTGCTCGATCATTAATTACTGTTCTGCTTTCTGCTACATCTGATCATCACTATCTTTTTTGTTTCTGGTTTCAGGGCACTCTTGTAATTGTCTTTCAGGGCAGCCATCCATCGACGAACAACAATACTATCAGAAGCCGCGACCATCTTCAAGGCAGACCCAGAAAGAAAGTTTCCGACGGAAGTCGTTCGCTGGACTCGAAGCAGTAGTGAGAGTTGATGAAGACGATTTGGAACAAGAATCGTCGGGTGCGATCTCTGAACTCTTCGATGGACTCCTCGCAATAGGGACTCTCGGTTCGGATCCTGTTGATTCCGATCCCTCAACTCCGACCTTTGCTGTATCTGTTGAGAGCGTAACGGAAAAACAAACGGATGTAACGGAGAATGACTTGAAGCTTATTAACGAAGAGTTAGAGAAAGTGCTCGGGGCTGATGCGAAAGAAGACAAGTGCAACGATTCATCCGGGCGGACCAGTCATGTAAGCACCATTACACTTAGTGGAACGGAAACTATTGGGATTGGGAATGGAACGGCTGTTTGCCCGCTCCAAGGATATCTTTTTGGGTCTCCTGTCGAGTTGCCACAGACGACAACCGTTGCTAAAAAAGAACACCGCACGTCGCTTGGAGAGCTGTTTCAGAGAACTAAAATGGCGGAAGAGAGAAGCGAGAGGGAGGAGAAGAGAGCGGAGAGAGAGGGGGAGAAGTCATTGAAGAAGACACTGAAGAGGCGGATGCTCAGGAGCTCTACTGCTGCTACAACTGCAGATTCCGTTTCGGCCGAAACGAAACTTCATAAGGAGAGTTGATTTCTTCACTATGATTCCATGCTTTTTATTATCAGATCTTCTTTATGTAGTGGGACCCATCTGATCAAACTGTGGGCCCCGTGATCGCTTTTATGGGAACCTTAGATCAAGTTCATTCCAATGTGATGATGATATGAAAATCAACATATCGTTGACTGGGAGTGAACACCTAATCCTTCTTGATGATTCCTAGCCATTCCTAGCCCAAAGAATGTGGACGTGGCATTCTGGGAGGGGGGGGAGGGGGGGCGGGGGTCTCAAACTTTTATCTTCTTCCTGCATGTGACACTTTTCGTTAGATGTGTTGTCTACGGGGGAATTTTACATGTCTGACTCTATTTGTCATCGTTCCCTGCTGTTGCGACCTGCTTGACCAAAGGGTTTCATGCAAATAATGAAGTGGGCCTACTTGATTTAGACAAAAGATTTTTTTTACCAAGTGCTACGAGCTCACTATTGATGGACGGCCTTTGATTTGCGTGACGCCCTTTGAGTCAAGTACTGCGTGAGGTAAATTTTCCCCATGAGGAAATTATTTTTCCAGTGAGCTTTTCAATTCTCCCAGTCAGCATTTTCTATATGAAGACAAAAAACCCCTCTAATAAACTGTCCTTTATCTGAATTTTCAGGGGGGGGGGGCATGTCTGTCAACATGTGAAAAAGCTGAATGGAAGAGGTAAAAAAGCTCACTCGAATTTTTTTATTATTAATTTATAATAATTTTGTTAAATGAATTTTATAATAACTTTATATTAGTAATTTTATTAATTTATTATAAATTTAATAATTTATAAATATTTTTGTACTTTTTGAGAACATCTTATTTCAGGAAAACCAAAGATTTAGAAATACATTTCCGGAAAATAGGTCCTCCCAAACACATTGATTTGTAATTCCAAGAATCACAAATCCAAATCATGACTCAACTCCTGGTAACCCTAACCAAGCGGCCCCATATTAAAAACTGCACATCCAAGACCTTAATGTATAAAATCATCCTAACCATCCACCCTTTTGAACTTTCTGTGATATGCTGGCGATGGCCCATCAAAATGAAGATCTTCCTTTGGATGGAATTGATGGGCCCCAATTATTTCAGAATATGTAATTCGAATCACAAAATTTTCTTTGTTGTGTTTTCTAATTTCTTTGATTTTTGGGATGCAGATCTTACAAATCTTCCACAGAAAAGTTCATCCTGAGAGCTCTACATCCACAAAAAAGTCTAACAAGTCTCACAAGTATGAGAGCAAAAACAACGTTCCCTCTGATGGAGGCTACAACAATGGAGATCGTACGCTTCCGGATGAAGACATCGTGATATATCCCCAGAGAGCCATCTCTAAGGAGCGCATCCGACGCTACAAAAGCCACTCGAACCCACCTCACTTCGCAAGCGGCAGTGATTCAAATGGGAATAGGGAGTACTGGATCAAAACTGATGCAGACTGTAAGTAAACATCTACGTTACATGGACCATCTCTACCATCCACTTGGTGAACATCCAATTTATGGACTACGACCATCGGGGCTGGCTCTACTGCGTAAGACCCTTTGATGAGAGAAGGCCCCAGCCCAGGTCCCACAATATAGCTCCTTTTTTGGGCATACTGATCACATGGATGTTTAGCCCACCTATTAGTAGATAAACACACTAAAAATCAGGTTGATTGGTGATTTGTAGCCATTGGATTTAGTATTAAGAAAGATGCCTGAATCCAACGGGTAGAATCAATCCTTAAAAAGTACTAAAATCTATGGCTAGAGATAAACAATCAGTTTAGTTTTTGGTATATTTATATCCAGCGAGGGGTGGACTAAACATCTATGCGGTTAGTGAGTCCAAAACAATACGCTAGGTAGGCTGCATCGACTGCATCCAAAGTACTCCTCTGCATCTGATCGATGGGCTGAACGTACATCCATACGGTCAGTGGGCCCAAAAATGATCAATACAGGGCCACGAGAGTCCTATGCATCCGGAGTCCTCTACATCTAAACTTTTTCCATAGCTTTGATCTTGAATTTTTCCATAGCTTTTATCTCGAAGAACAGTTGTTAAATAAAGATTTTCTATTATATAGAGACTTAAATTTTAATTAATAATATAAATTAATAATATATTAATATATTAAAAATAAAAAAAAAAGCCATATATATAGAGTGTTTGCCTTAGGCCTCAATTTCTATCGAATCGGCCCTGACTACCATTGGGATCGATGAAAATGTGCACCAATCGGACAGCTGAGATGACTTACATATTACCCACTTTTACCAAAAAAAAAGATGATACATTTACCATGTCAATAAATTTATCATTTTTATAAATTTATTTTTTATTTAAAAATAATGTGACTTGACTTCTTATGCAAATAACGTAACGGCCTTTTTTTAAAATCATGGTTATGAACATCAAATAAAATTGATATTTGATCTAGATCTCTTTGCATCAAGAATATATAAAAAATTATTATTGTACACTACTTATCTGACCCTTTTCTTCCACTGCCATTGTAGACCTGGTGTTGGAGCTGTAAAAGCAGAAGTTAGACACTATGTTACCTGGATACAGCAAGGATACGGGACCGATACGGTGTGGATACGGCATTTACACTTAAAATGGAAGTACACGGATACGGCACCCATTTTGAAGTATCCGGGTATCATAGGTTAGTCAAGTAAGAAGAAGTAAAAATGTTATTGTTGATGCCTAGTTGTGTGGGGAGTGAATGCGGTTATGTTATAATGAAGTTGAGAGAGGATTATAAACAAATAAAGAAGAATCCGTATTGTAGGATCTCTCTCTCTCTCTCTCTCTCTTATGAATATATACCAAGTTTTCTGTATGCTCTTTAAATGGTTTTGTTACAATGAACTGTTGTATGGTGGTCTTTTTCAGCTAAAACTATAGCAAACTAGTAAACCTCGTGTTTAATGAACTATTGGAAACACCTAGCCTTTATTTTATCGTCTTTCGGCGGCATATCGATCAAGCGGGTTGTCCCGAAATCTCTGGAAAAAATTCCCCATTCTATAAGTAACACTTGTGTGCTTCATCTGTTCGATATAAGTAACACTAGTGAGCCGGGTACATTTCAAGGAGTCGTTGAAAAAGGCACGTCGCAGAGAGAAAGAGACTCTTTAGTGTTTGATGCGAACTAGTAGGTGAAGTTACCAACCGTTTACAGAAATTAAGATGATGATGTGGCACTCTGAGCGTAGAGGATGTCATATCAGCATGTCTCTGCTTTAGTATAGATATATTGATTGATTTGACTTATAAAAAAGATCAGCAGAAAATTTAATAAATAAATAAAAAAAAAGAGTAATCACATAGGACCCACAATAAAATTATTAGGACTTTTTTTTTTATTAAGATGAGAATGAAATGTTGCTAAGATTTGCCTTCAGCTTTTCTCATTGAAATCTCTAAGATGGGATTGAATCGTCTCAACTTGGTTGGAAAGGGATAAAAGAGAAGTTAAGCCCATGAAAGCCAAAAGAGCAAGAAAATGAAGCAAAATTGTAGAGGACAAAGAGGACCGACATGTTACCTCTGTCTGTTTGTATATGATTATTAAAGTGCAGCATGAAGGAACGACATTGAAGCGAAATTTTTTAATGGGCATCTATGTTCCTTCCCTGTGGGGTGGTTGAAGGATGAAGATCAAAAAATCAATCTCCTCTTATGAACAAATCCGAGACAAGAATCTTATCTTTTGTATCAGTAGGAAAGGAGATATTCAAAGAAAATGCTCAACCAAGGGAGCTCATATTTGCACACCCCATTTCCTATCCCGGTGGACTCCTAGTCGGGGCACACCCCAAAAAGAGAGATCTCTCTAAATCTTGGCTGACCGATGACCACACTGACCGCCCACAAAATGATCCACATGGCACATTTTTAGAGGACACTGACCGTATAGGTGGACCTACAAACCAAAATTCAACTTGATTAGTGATTTCCAAGTGTTGAATAGAATCAACCTGTGGGAATTTGAGCATTATCAACCATTATTTGGGGTACAAGATCGAAAGGTTTGAAATCACTAATCAAGCGGACTTTTCGTTTTTAGGTCCACCTAGAGATTGGCCAAACATCCATACGGTCAGTATCTTCTAAAAATTTGCCCCGCGGCTCATTATGTGAGCGGTCAGTGACAGTCACCGGTCAGCCAAGTTTTAGAGAGATCAGTTCTCTCTTTTTGGGGTGTGCCCCGACTGGGAGTCCACCGGGATAGGAAATGTGGTGTGCAAATATGCGCTCCCTTTCTGATTGGCTGGGAGGTTTAATTGATAATGATTGCCCGCTACAGCATCAAATGTGGAAAGTTGAACAAGCAGTCGGTGGGGAGACCACGTGTTTTGCGAAGGGAATATTCTAAGAATTGTTGTGGACCCTACTTTTGATACAGAATTCTGTATCAAAGCACTCTTTTTAGACACACTGACCCGTGAACGTTAAGCCGACACCTTTGTGGACCTGTACACCAAACCTTACCAGTGATTTCTAGCCATTGGATTTGAGAACTTTTTCACCACTGGCATCACAAAGGCCTACTATGTTTGGGTTCCAAGCCGTTCCACCAAAAGCTGGACCAAACATTCATGGCTCACTGGGCCCGAAAGGGTGTGCCACATAGCATTTTGAGGGATTTCTGTATCAAACTTCTGACACGGAATTCTGTTCCATAGTTTTTTTTTCATGTAATTTGGCAGCCCTTATTTTGCCCCTCTCAAAATATGAACACCTGAAACAATAAACGAATGGGTCGGGATTGGGGGACAACCATTTTTGACAACTATTTTTGACAACCATGTGGCGGTCCCACATAGAAGATGAATCACTAACTATTTTTGGTGAGGATGATCTCTATGGTGAGGAGATCATCCTCGCGAAAATTCAAATCATTCCAATATTCTTAGACTGGTTTAGAAGTTGAAGAATTATGTACCGTCTATTTTTACCATGTAACTTGAAAACCACATTTGATGGGGCTAGAAATTTCAGAATGGGCTGATTTTTTGTTTGGGTGATCTATATTCTGTGGGTCCTCCAAAATGGTTGTCCCCTGATCCCGAATAACCCCCAATTGGAAATAAAACGAAGGAAAGTCTATTGAAAGGATTTGGGCATGAACAACAAAGAATAGTAATGAAACAAGTGAGAAGGAACGCTTTGGTTCAAGTTAAAGGCTCTAAAAAGGCGAGAGGGAAACCAACACTGATGTTCACCAAGGTCATAAGAGAAATCTAAGTCCTTAATAGAATTGAACCACAATATACAATTAACGTTGCAGACCCAAATAATTAGGATAAGACATTGCTGCTGATGGTGATAGAAACAGCAGTTAGCAAACCACTGTTAAGTGATAACAGTCTCATGGGTTCTAACACCATTAATCCCATAATCCACGGTATCAAGGCAGAGCTATGTACGCACCGCAAAACCCCCTTTATATTGTACAGCTTGCAGGCTATTTACTATATAGGACCAAACCAACAGGTTAATTTCGTTTTGTGTGTTCATTACCATACTATCAGGGTTATCACATCAGTGCTGCTGTGAAAAGACATGCATCTCAAGACAATCATATCATCTCTGTTTATGGACACTTAAAAAGAACAAAATGATTGATATAAGATGAGCTTCACATGTACAATGTTTTACAAATGAATTCTGCAACATTTCACTTTTAGAACAGTAACCACAATGTGGAAGATCATACACATAAAATCTAGGAAACATCTTATACTCCGAAGTTCTGAAAGTCTCACAACCCTTATTAAGATCAATATCAATACAATGGAAACCCATGCAAAATAGCATGAAGTGTAGTGGAAAGGGCTAGCCACTTCTAGCAAGAGCTGTCCATGAAATTCACTAACAACTCCTGAATCATACCTCTATCGGGCATCCTCCCAGCGGCACCATAGATCGGAGCAAGCCCTCCATTGATTGGACCCGGATTTTCTTTTACCTGAAAGATAGAGAAAAAAAAAATTCCCAATCAGTTCCTAAGCCTATACAAATGAGAAAACATTGCAGTGCTTAGCACCACATTGAATGGAGCATACAGTGGTGGTGCCACCACCTCCATCTCTTCCTGCAGACAATGCATCAGAGAGTCCAACTAGACCGTCCGATCGTACAGGACATAGCAAATAACAACATCAATTGGGCAAACCTACCATCAGATCAATCACTTGTTTTCTAATGGTTAATAACTCAGTGTACAATAATCTACAATGAAGCTCAACAAGTGGATGGTTAGTGTCTTTCAATTGTGTCCTTTTCGCGCTATGGCCCCTTGATAAGGGTATGTTGATTGGTTAGTAGGGTTGGGGGAAACCACCATAACTGTGGCACTCAAGACTGACGTTCAAACTTGTAACCAAGAAGAGACTTACAGTTTGCACGGATTCCCGCAAGTCTCTCAGGAAGTATTCGACAGCCGGAACATGCTGAAGGGTCACACAGATATGAATGCTGATTCATGCACAATACAAGAGGTAAGTATCTTGGCAAATGGAAATTTCAAACAGATCATAAGTATCTTGGCAAATGGAAATTTCAAACAGATCAAAATCACACTATATTTGTATTAGATGTGGAAATAACTTTTACTTGTGATAGAAAAAATGTGTATCAAGAATTTTTACCAGCAACAGGGATAGATGCCCACCGATTTGTCCAATCAGAGGGCTACATCTTGGATTGTCTATAGCTCAAGCCAATCAGATAATCTCATCCATCGCATCAATTACATCCTTTGGATGATCAGAAAAGAAAGATGGTGATAATGTTATTAGCCATTTAAAGGATGTCATTGGTCCGGCGGTTAAGATCACCAAAATCTGTGCAATTTTCTGGCAAGATCAATCCAAGTGGGGTTCAATCAAGTGGCCATTGCAGTACGGAGGATCAACTACCACAACTGCTATTAGAGATGGCTTTTCTTTCAAGTTTCGGCCGAAACTGAAATGTTTCGCCCGAAACATATTGGTTTCAGTAGTGGACGAAACTACTTTGGTTTCGGTTGGTTTCATCCGAAAACAACCGAAACTGATAAAAACCAATTTTTTATTCATAAAATGTCACTTGGTTTCGGTCAGTTTCAGACCGAAACCACTGAAACTACCGAAACGTTTCGGTTTCGGCCATGGACGAAACCGAAACGAAACCAGTCACTTTGGACCATGCTTTCTATATGCATTTGCAATACATGAGGTTTGCACTCTCAGATTACATAATAAGGCCCACCTGTTAGGCTTCTGCAACGCATTCAAATGCCAGCCTCTGGACGACATAATATCATTCACTTCAAAAATGTCTATGTCATTCGAGCCAAACGCAACAATCGTCATGTCCGGCCTTCCAATGATAAATAGCTCAGGAATCTCCTTAATCCTGCACACAGACTAAAGCTATTTTCAAGTGTAAATGGGAAACCCACTAAAGTTTCAAGTGAAAAAATCACTGACCCTTTCTGTATCCTCTTTGATACTTCCATGATCTCTCTTGTGTTTTCCAAGTATCCTATAATGGTATAAGGACATTAGGGTTACCCTCCACATGATTAGTGAAAGAGAAAGAATGATGCTAGAAAGCAAACATAAGGACTAGTGTATTTTATCACCTTCTTGACCTAGAGCTATCATGGCTGCCCAAGCCCCAGCAATCAAACCCCCAGGCCTGCTCCCAGCGATGGTTGGAGAAACATATAGCCCACCTGACCATTCAGTGACTGCAGCAAAGAGATGGAGGAATAGGATAATGATATTAACACATTAACGATAACATAGGTAAGCATGTATAAAAAGACTTCAGGAACAAGAACATTGCAGAAGAAAGTCCGAGGTCACACGTAGAGGTGCATAAGCGCATTCAAGCAAGTTATGGATGACATGTGTGAGATCATGTCAACATCAGAAAAACCATAATCTTTGTTCTATCTTTAATGTCTGTTAGATAATGTGAATGTACTATTTATATAGAGTCAATTGGTTTTAATTAGTCAAAACAACAATTTCCAAATCTCATGCTTTTACAGAGTATAGCTTATATCACAAACATAAAATCCAGTACAATCATGCAACGGAACAGATGCCCAGCAATGGAATAGATGCCTAAGTGCTCGATTTTCCAAGGTAACCATGTCAGACGCCTAATTTTCCACGGGCTTGCAATACTCAAGTGAAACAAAAGTTAACCAGTTCCCTAGAGATGAGCATGGCAATAGAGAGTGGGTGTCTCTGAGAACAGTGAAGTATAGAGATAGGAAGAAAAGTATAAAACTTACCAGCTACGAATTGGTGCTGTTGAAGAAGTGTAGAAAGAGCCATCAAACAAGTTGGCCGGGCAGACATGAAACGAAAAAAGAATTAGCAATCCATCCACAAGATGCCATGACACAAAAGCATATAAATTAGAAATGGCATGCACAAGGAAAAGTTATGATATAATCAAGATACAGAATCAAAAACCACAAACATAAAACTATATAGCTTAATCAAAATGAAAATTATGCTACTTATATTTTCTGCTGTCCTATGCCGGAGTACTTATCATCGGCAGAAGGGAGAGAGGTCATGAGTGCCTCATCAGATTATCAACAACTTGAAACCAGAGTAATAATAATTAAATAGAAGAGACAATTTGAAAATCATTCAATAATAGCGAGTTTCAAGAAAAGAATAGTAATAAAATCAATATTTCACAAATTGTCTTTTTAGAAAACAAAAAAAAAAAACAGAAACAAAAATATATTTAAGACCCACACAAGAATTACCAGAAAACGGATACATGACTATGCTTGAGATATGTCTAGATACCTAAATTAACCTGCTACCTCCATTTGATTAATTATGGTTAGTTACAGCATGAAAATGCCATTGAAATGTTCTAGTCCACTACCTTTCTAATGTCGTGATTCCTGTATAGAACTATACTTGTTCCCTTTGGAGCCAACCCATACTTGTGCACATCAACCGATATTGATGTCACTCCTTGAACAGAAAAGTCAAAAGGTGGAATTGGGTACCTGGAAAGAAAAATGCTAAATTTTTTAATGCCCAACATAGAAAATACTGGGTTGACTTATGTCTTAAAATGCCAGTCAAAGGAGTACAGTAATATCTGAGTAAGGTTTACATCTACAAGACTAAAAGGAGAAAAGCACAACAGTAATGGATCTTTGCACATGTAATGATTTTTTTTATCGGTAGAGATATATTAATAGAGGGCTAAGAAGGCCCTAAACTATACAGCCGATACAAAAGGAAAGGAAAAGAAAGGGCATGAGAAGCTCCGAAAGCAACTGAAACAAAAGCCACATGTAATGATTACAGAAGATGACATATATATCCAGGATTGCAGGCTCTTAAAATTATTAATTGAAGAACCAGCAATACTTTAAGTTTGAATGTTAGAGGGCTAAAATCTTCACTGCAAAGTCTGAATTAAGTAAGGTTGCCCTTAAAAATAATCAATTGCAGAACCAGCACCACTTCAAGTTTGAATGCAAGAGGCTAAATTTGCTTTCATTGATTATCACTATCGTAGTGATAGGTAGCTTTAAAAACTTGAATGGATATGTTCAAGTGTGATGAGTTCCAATTAGTCTTATACCACTATGTTGTATTGTCAGCTGTTAACCATCCAACTGGTACATGTGCACTGGTACATGTGCTATTGATCCAGACCTTCTAATTGACAGACACCTCTTCCAAGGACTGTAGCCCAACAATCCCACTTAATTAGGCATTTGATTTGGATGGTTTTATTGCCAAATGGTTAATACTTCCAAATAGTGAGACACTGAAGCTTTGGCCCATCCAAGAGATGGCCTGTCAGCAGTCCAGATTGATAGGATGTGCACCTAGTGGACATTTAATAGCAGACCATACCATTTAATAAATGGCACAAGACTCTCAACCTATTCTCCCTCAAAGTCAGAAAAAGCTAATGGTTGATATTCGACCAAAGTTGCAACCACGGTTTAAAAAACGGCCGTTATAACGGATTCGGACCTCCCCCATTACGTTATCTACCATTTTAAAGCTCAGAAAATAACAGCCGTTATATTTCCATTATAACGAAAATAACGACTGTTATTTTCTTCTGAAAAAAAATTGTTAAAAAAACAGCAGTTATTTCCATTATAAATTTTATTGAAAATTTGAATTTAGCACTGTTTTTTTCCGTTTTTCCGTTTTGCCCGTGCATTACAATCCGTTATAACAGAAAAAATGGTAACGCCCCCAGTCCGTTATACCGTTATAACAGCCCCTTTTAAACCTTGGTTGTAACAACTTGACCAAAATAGTTGATAAGATTGGTTTTGATTGCTTTTATATATACCTAAGGAAAAGTACTCCACAAATATTTTCTTTAAAAGTAATCTTCCTACGAGAAAGTAATTATACAAGCTCAATTAGAACTTTTGAGGAACATGCAAACCTTTCATTGCTCAAGATCTCAACTTGAAAATACTAAATGCAGAGAACTGCAACACAGGAGTTCATATAGATGTGGCAAGCCTTTCCATTCTCCTATGTTTTGTGGATAACAATAGTGCAATTTGATGGATTGGTTTTACATGTCGGAAGATCACTAAATATCAATCAAAAGCAACTATTAACAAGAGAAATCTTTACAAGTTATTAAACAATCATGAAAACATACCCAAGTTTACGAGCGAAAGGCAATACGAAGCCACCAAGGCAAAGGTCAACATGCAAACAAATTCCCAAACTCAAAGCCAATTCACCAAGTTCCTGCATAAATAAGTTCATTAGTAGAAAAGAACAAATCATACCTACAAACAACTGAAGAACATTCAAGAAAGTCTTTGCTGAAGGAAACCAACACAAGTTTCAAGGACTTTAAAATATACTGAGGCAGTTCATTCACATACTTCAATGGGATCGATGATGCCATGTGGGAAGCCTGGTGCAGATCCAACAATCTGAGAATATAGTGAAGTTCAAGTTATTTGAAATTGTAAACATGAATTTTATGTTGGGGAAAAACAGGCCTCGATGTTGTACTAGCTAGAACCATAGAGAATAAACTTATTTTAAAAAAGCCATTTTCAAACAAGTTTCCCTCATCTAGTTTGAAAAGAACATTATGCACGATAACCCAAAAAAGAGAAAGGATTAGAAACACGTACTAAAATGGTATTCTTGTTAATAAATCGTCTGACCACTTTGACGTCTGCTCGAAATTCTTTATTCACAGGGACACGCCACAGCTTGATCTTAAAATATTGTGCAGCTTTGTCGTAAGCTGAATGTGCAGATTCAGGTATTATCCTATATTTGAAGAGAAATCAGATGTCTACAAATGATTCCCATATTATAAAAAAGATTACTCCCAATTAGATGAGAAACTAAGGTACCCAACCCACATTTCAGGTTTTGTGATCCCCTTCCTTGTTTTCATATAGTCGCGCGATGATTTCACAGCTAATAATATACTTTCAGTCCCTCCTGATGTCATGTTGCCACAGATTTGTCCGCCAGAAGTCTTTTCTTTACTCCCAAGCAGTGCAGCTGTCATTCCAACAACTTCCCCCTCAAACCGTACTACACTTTGAAATACATCGAGATGCAATGGATTGGTATGTGCAAACCTGAACATTGCATATATTATGACCTGAGAAAAGGTATATGTATGAAATACAAATTGTATGCATCGAAGTTATCACCTTAAAGTTCTGGGGTAAACTGGATTTCCAACCTCATACAAAGTCAAACTAACTAAAAAAAGAAAAGAAAAAAGCACCGCAAGAGAGTTTTTCGTTGAATGTTGTATCACCAATTGGTATTTTACCACTATACCCCTTTGTCAGTATTTTTATTTTTTTTATAAGTCCCTTTCTCAGTATTTTAACACTCAAAATTAACTAGGACAAACTTTTTTATTCCGAAGATCAATAGTTGAACAACAAAGCTTAGGTAAACCAACAGCTATACACTCATGCACATCAATAACTCAAACAAGATCAGAAAAAGCCTTAAACATCTAAGTGTGATAGGCTGCACATATGTTATTGGATGTGATGTATTAGTTGTTCTTTTGTTTATGACGGCTATCCTAGAATTTGTGCATGTTATATACCTCATGGGTCAACCTGTAGCTGCTTCTGTACAATCTCATCCAACTGTTCTTCCTCTCATTATTCTGCATATCTGATGGACCTAGCATGGCACTAACATATTCTTGCATTCATTTTGGAGCCCAACAAGGTTGGACGGATTAGAGGGCATCCTGCGTCCATTATTTTATCTCTTACTCCTCTATGTGGTGATAATGCTAGCACAATATAGAACACATTAGTCCATTTTTCCGCATGCTAATAAGGATATACATATTAAACATTGATTGAAATTACATTCAGAAGAAATATTAAGCAGGGAGATCCCTTCCTCGTGACTCTAAGAATAAACCAAATAGCTGATATAATTCCAAAGGTGTTGATCAGCATAAGACATTCTTTTCTTGTGGGCAAGCCATCCATGTTGATTTTACAGAGTGTAAGATGATGTATATGCAAGGAAAATTCTGTCCCTTGTGTTTGTACAATTGTATTTTGTACCAGGCCAATCCTAAGAACAGAACTGTGCAAACTCAAGTACAATGTGCTTACTTTAAATTAACAACAAACACAGATGCATAAATGATAAAATGTACCATGTCTTACTAACATTGAATAAGCTTCGTTAATCAAAGAAAAATGCCCCTCTGACTCACTTCCACCAATGTACCTGCACGGGAAATCATGAAAATAATAAATTCAGGTTCAACAAATTGATGCATAATAAGAGAAACAAAGCCAATGTTTTGAACTTTTAATTGGGCATAATATACACATAATAAATAATTTAATACAATGAACATACACTGTACCCGAGCATTTCCCTTGCCAAACCACATCATTCCCTTTCTCATCTCTCAACTTCTCTATGACTCCTCCTCCAAGTCCAACCCTTGGCAGCTCAGTCCGCCAACTATCTCTTTTAGATTTACCACCAGATTGCAACTTTTCCACAACCTGCACAAACACAACAGTCAGACACATCAAAGAAAACTTACCTTTTCAGCACATCTGCAATATACAGATTTCAGACAGAAGAAAACATACAAATAACCAGGGGTAGCAAACTACATAACTCAAACATTAGAAGCAGAAAAGTGAATTGTTACCAGCTAAAATTGTCACTTTGAAATATTCAAGGTTATTTGTCGTTCGAAATATATCATTTACCAGTCCCAAGTCCCAACCACTTTACACGTCTAAAGCAACCTGGGGTGTTCTAAGCCATAAGGCCCATAAGAGATAAATCATACAACTCACAAGAGCAGCTTCAGTGCCAGTTTAAAATCTGACTCCAAAATGCATACATATAAACATGTATCTACTTCTAGTTCATTGTGCACATATAAATGTGTGTATGCATGCCATTGCTCATCTAAATAACTTAATATGGGTATGATTATCTAATGAGAAATAGTGCATATTGTACTGTACTTTATCTATAATACGATGGTGTCTCTATTGAGCACTTGGTGCACTATCTTGCAGGTCCAGTCTCAGGGGTCGAGAGTGCAGTTCATACAACAGAATGGATCCAACCTAGAAGATTTCCCAGCCAAAAAAAACAGCAAATTAGCTGAGCATTGACCATTTTTTGGATCCGGACTATTGCCACTTCTCTACCACCCAAAAAAACACATGTGTTTGTAAGGTTAGAATCATCCAATTCGGCTGATTCGGGTATAGGAGACCTCCTGGATGGGGGCAATCAATTGGACAGACAGGGTTGATGAGCTTATGCACTACGCGTACATTAGAGATGTTGTACTACTAGTATGGGGTGCCAACCCACCATGAAAAGTGAAGCATCATCTCTGTATGCACCAATCCGTTGATGTGCTCAGCAATCAGGGCATAAAATTTGAATCGATCAGACTACCCAAGCTATCAACAGGCTGAACTATTTATAAAACAGGCCCTACACAATCTTTGCATGGACCTCTTCCCTTAACAAAATACTTATTGTGGAAAACTTGATTGCTCGAAAGTGGATCTTGGTTAATTTCTATACTATGTGTAAATCCAATGGGTAAAACACAGATCACTTACTTTTGCATTGTGATTTTGCATCACAGATTTGGTCAGACTTTCTAGTGCAGGTGGGTATTTCTTAGGTTATGCGGGAAAAGATTGGGGTGTTATTGGGTGGTCGGCCAAAGATTAAACTTTCAGATAAAGGGAAGGTCGAATGGAGGATGATACCATATGCGATTATTTGGGGAATATGGTGGGAAAGAAACAAAAGGATATTCAGAGGAGAGGAATGATCACTTCACGACACCATCATAAGTATTAAGGCCCTATACAGTTGGGGAAGTACCTCACCAGAGATGAGGGGTAGTTTCTTTTCTGACATGGTGTTTAAGCTTGAATCTTTGTTGACTAGTTAGGTTGTTTGTCTGTTTAGCATCTTGTGTTTTTGCTTTCTTTCTTCCTTTTGTACTTTGAGATCTTCTCGATCTCCTTCTTTAATATCATTTCTTCTTGACTTATCAAAAAAAAAAGAGGCCCTACACAAACCATTGTAGGGCCTCTGCTATAGCACCTCATCGTTCCACAGTAAAGGCCTGTTTGGTTGCACGAATTAGTTCTGACGTCGTTCAGAATTATTTCTGAGGTCTTCCCCTATTGCTTCAAACATAAATATAACCCAGTAAATAAACCACAAGAAAACAAGAAACCTAACCTTCTGTTTCTCGGCTTCGATGTAATTTTTCACACCAGGTATCAACCTGTTTATCGAAACTCCGTTAAATCAAAATCATCGAAGTTATAGAAACCTAAAACAAATGATTTAATATGACTACAGAAAAAGATCAAAATGAAATAATGAAGAAAAAATTACTTGACGGAGTTCGTGAGGAACCCTAGAAGAGCTGCTTTGAGTCCTTTTTCTTGAACGAAGTTGAGGAATGATTGAAGAATCCAAGCGACGAAGAGAGCTAGCAGAGGAGTGAGAACCAGCGCGAGAGGTTCGTATTGAGATAGAAATGAATTTGCAGAAGCTCTGAAGCGAAGAAGAAACGAAGAAAACTCCATTGAAGATGGATAGAAGAACAAAGAAAACGAATCGTAATAGAGAAAAATTGAGAGAGACAGAGGGAGAGATGGGTTTTGTTGAGTCCATATTTCGTGAATGACATCGTTTTTTTTTTTGTAAATGTGCCACGTGGCACAGTCTTGGAAAACCAATGACCGTGTGGATGTTTGGCCAACGGTCCGCCAACCCTGTGGTGGACCTGTTGATCAAAAATCAGCGCCATTGGTGACTTATATCAGTTGGTTTTGCAAATTCGAGTAAAACTTCTGTCACAATGGGATTGCAAATCACACAAAACACAGCCAATGAGTTCTCGGCACGTACACCTAAAAAGCAAAAGCACATGGTACGTTGCACAGCACTTGTGTACGTGCCGAGAACTCATTGGCTGTGTTTTGTGTGATTTACAATTTCGTGTGATAGAAGTTTTACTCTGCAAATTCAAGCATTATTCGAGATACATCGGACATGAGTACAAAGGCTATAAATACCAATCAAGCTGAATTTTGGTCTTTAGGTCCCCCAAAAGGGTGGGCCAAACATCCATACGGTCGGTGGTCTCCAAGAATGTGCCATGTGACACACGGATCTCAACGACGGATTTCACGGAATATGGGGCTCGGGAGTAAACCTTCGCTGACACGCAGTCACCCACGCCACTGACGGCAATTAATATGAGCCACGTGGTGCAATCTTTAGAGGACACTGACCGTATGGATGTTAGGCCAAACAAAAAATCAGCCTGATTAGTGATTTAAAAGTTAAAACCTTTGGATCTTTATACCCAAATAATGCTCAAATTTCTACGGTTAAAATCAACCTATGAAATTAACTTCCATCCAACGCTTAGAAATCACTGATCAGGCAGATATTTGGTTTGTAGGTCCACCTAGTGATTGGACAAACATTCATACGGTCAGTGTCCTCTTAAGAATGTGCCATGTGGCTCACATTGGCTGCTCGCTTGCCTGCAGTTGTGGGCGAAGGTTTACTCTTGGGCTCAGTTTTGTTTTCGCGTGGAAAAGACGCCTCCTCGTTTTCGGCAGTTTGGCGTTTTAAGCTTCTTTCTTGGGGTTGTTGGGTACCCCGGTATGTCTTTCGGAAAATAATGGCATACTCCTGAGGACGAAACTGCACTTTGTCGTCTTTAGTTGGATAGTTGCGACTTGCGAAATTTGTTTGAGTAAGACATGCCTGACCACCCACATTATAAGCTACGTGGCAATTTATTAGAGGACACCATATAGATGTTTGACCAATCCATAAGTGGACCTACAAATCAAAAATCAGCCTGATTAATGATTTCAAACCTTTGGATCTTTGTACGGAAATAATGGTAAATAATGCTCAAATTCCTACGGTTAAAATGAACCAACGAAAATGACTTCAAATAATGCTTAGAAATCACTGATCAGATTTATTTTGAGTTTGTAGGTCCACCTAAGGATTGGCCAAACATCTACACAGTGACTGTCCTCTAATAAATTTCCATGTGGCTTATATTGTGGGTCAGGTAACTCAGGTAGTGGTCAGGCAAGTCTTACTCGATTTGTTTCTATTGAATCCCCAGGTTCATTAAACCTAGAGACGAAAGACGATGATGGCAGGGATTATGATAATAGGGTCGGGCTCAAGGGTCCCCCATTTCTAACCCCATCTTTGCGTACCCACGTAGAAGATGAATCAATGACTGATTTTTGGTGAGGATGATCTCTATGGTGAGGAGATCATCCTCACAAAAATTCAAATCATTCTAATATTCATAGACTGGTTTAGAAGCTGAAGCATTATGGACCGTTAATTTTTACTGTGTGACTTTAAAACCACATTTGATGGGGTTAGAAATTTCAGAATGGACTGATTTTTTGTTGGGGTGATCTATATTGTGAGGTTATCATCCCCACCAAAAATCAGCCATTGATTCATCATCTACGTGGGTAAGCCAAGATGGGGGTCAAATAAGGGGGTCCCTTGAGCCCGACCCATGATAATATGGCCCTTCGCATTTATTAGCCTACAAAGAATATCTTAGCCGTTGAATTTGTAGACCATGACGTCGTAAAATTCCGGTTTGCATTTAAAGTCGTAATAAATAGTTGAATTTTGCCCGATAAAACTTTGATGATTGGGCTGTCATTGAAGGAGATGACAGGGCAACAGATCAAGGCACGTGGAATTTGTACGGACTGACCACCTCGGCCCCACCACACACGTACCCAGATGAGTCCTCGAGTGCTTTTTTTGCCAAAACACCCACCTGTGTACCTCGGTGGTGAGGCAGAGGTAGTCCGCCGTCCAAAATCAACATGCCGTGATCTGCTGCCCTGTCATCTTCTTCGATGACACTTCCCTGTCATTGAAGTTTTACTCAATTTTGCCGACTGGAAGACCTACAATCATCAATGATTGCTTCAGATGTTGAAATTTTGAAAATTCTCTAGGTCTCCTTGTTCTCTTCAAACGAAAGAAGAAGTAAATGCAATGTACAGCTTACCCATGTACAAAACTCGAACAAGTGCACCGGTCATCAAAGTTGCTGATCATCCACAATATGAGCCACGTGGCATACTATTAGAGGACGCTGACCATATGGATGTTTTTCCAAACCCTATGTAGATCTATATACCAAAAATCAGACTGCTTAATTATTTCAAACCTTTTGATCACTATACCCCAAATATTGGCCAATAATGCTTAAATTCCACGGCTAAGAATCAACCCATGAAAACGACTCCAATCCAACGCTTAAAAATCACTAATCAGGATAAGTTTCAGTCGCTATGTCCATCTAGGGTTGTCCCAAACATCCATAAGGTCATAAATCTCTAAGAATATGCCACGTTGTTTAGGCGGTTATTAACTTTGCTGACTAGCGACGGTCAGCAAAGATATTCTCCTAAGTCGTGAGTAAACCGGAGACTCTAAAGCGTATATAAAGGACATCCGTCAAATGAGCTGGGCTTTGCTGGAGTCTGCTTTTAGTCACAATCACCAAAGCCTCCACACTTGACACGTACCCTTAACAAGTCATGTTACAACAAATTTAAAATTAAATTGTTTTTAAACATCAGCCTTGCCAAGAGTAAACCTTGGCTCACACCTGTGTGTGAGGTGTCAGCAAAGCCGATCACACACCACAATATGAGCCACATGGCACACTCTTAGAAGACGATGACCGTATGGATGTTTGGCCAGTCCCTCGTTGGATCTTACAAATTAGCCTGATTAGTTATGTCAGACCTTTGGATCTAGTACCCCAAATAAGGGTCAATAATACTCTAAAGTCTACAGTTAAAAGCAACCCATGCAAATGACTCCAATCCAATGCTTAGAAATCACTAATCAAGCTAATTTTTGATTTACAAGTCCACCGAGGGACTAGCCAAACATCCATACGGTCATCATCCTCTAAGAGTGTGCCCCATGGCTCATATTGTGATGTGTGATCGGCTTTGCTCACACACAGTGTGAGCGAAGGTTTTCTCCCTTGCCAAGGTTGTTACGGCCCTTACAGGTACTTGTCGAAGTGCAGAGGCTTTAATCATTGAGATGGATCACTTTCTTTAATGATAAAAATAAAAATAGAAAAAGGACTCGTTTTACTTGGACAAGCCCATACCTTTGGTACTCAATCTAATGTATCGCGAGCTACCTAATTAAATAGTCTCAAGAGACAAAGTGGTGGATCAAATTTCGTGTTGATGCAAGTCCTGATTTGTACCCAAGGACCTGGGTTCAAGTCCCCTTCTAAACTTTCCAATGTTATTACGATGAAATTGAGGTTTTGGTGTCCGTTCCACCATCGTTATTGTAGAACCAGGGACCCACAAAAAATTATTTGCCCTAACATGTGTGCCAGTATTATACGCCATCTTAGATGCTGCAGCCTGCAGCTGAGACGCCCAACCGCCCTTGGAACAAATTTACTCTCAGCACTTTTCCCCTGCGAAGCGCATAAATGCTTCCCCTGACACTCTTTCGGGCCTACTGACCCATGAATGATGGGCCAACACATCAACAATCAGCCTGATTGGTGATATCCAGCCGCTGGATATGAATTTTTCATGGGTTTCTAGCTGTTGGATTTGAACATTTATTTTTATACTCAGATTGAATGACTAGAGACTACCAATCTAAGCTGATTTCTGGTGTGTAGGTCCATTTAAGTAGTGGGCAAATCCTTCATGGGTCAGTATGCCAGGTGGCATTTTTTATGCGACTCCAAGGGAAAAATGCTCCCCAGACAAAATTGGAAAAATCTATGATACCAACTTCTGTATCAAAATTTTGATGCAGAAGTCCCTCAATTTGCCACGTAGTAGACTCTTTTGGGCCCACTGCCTCTCTGAATGTTTGGCCCACATCTTGGTGGACCCACACACCAAAAATCAGTGTGATTAGTGATTCCTACCCATTCGATATGAGCACTTTTTCATCATGGGCTTGGAACCAACTCATAGGCCTGTTCATAAAGCCCGTAATGAAAAGTGCTCAAAGCCTACGGCTAGAAATCACCAATCAGGCTGATTTTTGGTGTGTAGGTCTATCATAGCGTGGGCCGGACAGCAGTCTGCGTCGAACAGCCCAACAAAATTTGCACTTTGTCGGGTGAGAGCAAGGGTGTCAACTCGAAATAAAACTAGTCTGCGTACTGGTGCAGACTCTTGCTATGCAAACAGTGTAGATTCCATCGTACACAACCAAAACTGGAGAAAATTTTTGAAGCGCGGGATTTTAGAAGCAGTGATCATGCGCCCAATGATCGCGCGCCACATATACTTGAGGTTTAGATTTGTTTTTTAAAAAGTAACCATGTGTATATGTGGCACACGATCATTGGCGCATGATCAAAAAAATCTCCCAAAACTCAGTTACAAATTAAGGTTTACGATGGGTTCAGTTTTGCAGTACACCTTAAAAAAAGTGTTTTCTCAAATTAAACTAAACAAAGGTTACTTTTTTAATCATGATTTAATAGGGGTTCAAGCTTTATTTAGTTAGGCATCTATCTATCTATGCTAAAGCTAACGCATGGAACCACGCTTCCCTTCTCCTTCCTTCATGTGCCTTTCTCCCTATCTTTTTTAGTTTTTTCCATAAATAATTAAATACCCGTACATATGATTTACCTCCAAACCAAATCAATCGTCTCATTTTGACCTTCTCTTTTCCAAAACGTCTTCTTTAGACCTTTCCTTTATCAAAACTTCTCCTCCCTTCTTGCCTCTTCCATATTAGTCTCCCAACGTCTCTCCATCTCTTCCACTTGGATAACAAACTTTTGTGTTCTTTCGCTACGCATCTCCCTAAAATTAGTTAGATGGCGTTTGGTAAATTAAGTTATCAGATCTAAAAGCTTAAAGTGCTTAAGATTTGGTAGCTTAATGACTTATGTCTGAATTAGGTTGTTTGGCTAAGGTCTTAAGTCTTAAAATTTAGTCAAGGGCATTGTGGGTATTTTGAAATGTTTATTAGGATACTTTCGTAAGTTTTTAAAAGAGAAAGGTTTGAAAAAAGGACATTGTTGGTATTAGAAAAGAATTAAAGTATCTTCTTTAAAGATTCAATCACTTACCGCAAAAAGTGAAGGCTGGGTCACTTTTTACTTTTGTCTTTTTTTCCTTGAGTTTGGTGATAAGTGTTGAAATTAATTCGTTTACCAAAAGCAACTAAATCACCAAAATCACTTAATTTCAACTGATTCAGACTTAAGGTCTGAAAAAATATTTTACCAAACACCACCTTAGACAATAAGCTGAGCCTTACCATGTCAAGGCAAGGAATGTGGGAATACCCACCTGATACATTAACTATATTGGAGACCCCATATGAATGGAAGATCAATTTGGTTTCAAACTGGGTGTGAAATCGACTAGTGGACTACACAATCCTGAAGTTCAAATCTGAGTCATCCCATGTGACGGCTCCCCACCTACGTACCCTGTGACGCCACTCAATTTCAAGATCAAGTCGTCATTTGTTACATATGAAGTTAGTCACGATACATGGTTTAAACATTTTGATCAGCATAACCCCGGACATCAGGTCCAACTCTTGCTCTCTTGTTGAGTGTACAGGTGATCTTACCTACAAATAATCATGAGTCAGGGAGGCCAAATAAGCATAACATTTGGGCATTTTTGAGGGGGTAAATATCATAGTAACTTTGAAATCTTTTATATATATATATATATATATATATATATATATACTAGTAGGTGACCCGTGCCCACAGCACTCTCCGACAAAACGTCTGCCAAAATCGGGTGTGAGTGGCCTAGATCCACAATCCATTTTGGGTGATAAGATATCGGTCATCCTTTGTGAAGCCGATAAGAGGGGGGATAAGTGACCTCTCTGTTTTGTTATATATATGTATAATGGGTGGCCCGTGCCCTCAACACTCCCCTACAAAGCATTTTCCAAAATCGGGTGAGTGGTCGAGATCCATAGTCCATTTGGGGGATACGATCTTGGCCATCCTTTGTTAAGCCGATAGAGGGGTATAAGTGGGGAGACAAATTCTCTGTTAAATTAATATAATCCAATCATCTAAATTTTATTTTATGTAAGGGTTGATATGGGCCCTTAGATATATGAAGCCTATAAGAGAGGGAGACAACCGTCCTGTTTTGTTATATAGATATATATGGGTCAGGATCAATTGACAAAAATTTTGACAACAAAAAAATCCCACGGGCCAATATATAAATTAAAAGTTTTGGAATGAGGTGAGTTTTTGGTGAGGAGGATCTCCTCACCAAACCTCAAATCATTCCGGTAGTCGTAGCCTAGTTTACAAGTTGAAGAATTATTGACTATCTAACCACTTATTTCTGACTACAAAATGAAAAAAAAAAAAACCATTGATTTGGAAACCACATCGTTAGGGTGTCCCCACTTACATTGAAATGGGACTAAAGCCCTCCTGCTACACACAGACCCACTCAGAAGTTTCCCTACATGCAACATGGAAAATTGAAGAGCACAAAGAATTGAACACACGACCAGTGGGAGCAAATTAACACTTTCGCAAAAATCATTATCCAGCCTTGGTCATCAATCGCATCGTCGATGTGACCTAATTAATAACTGAAGTTGGATCATGAATTTTATGAAAATTATAATTAAGACCACTAGCATTGAAGCTTGCCAAAGACACATTCATTGCGTCACCGAGAGAAAAATTAGACATGGACGATGCAAAATTTTTGTCGTGGCGCAATTTTCAATGTTGGCCTGTGCTCCCAATGGAATGATTCAAACAATTCATTGTCTTCGTCATCATAAATTTTAACCCAAATACATGATATTGGTTTGCCTGAATCATGTTCTTTCATTCAATTTTATGATAAAAATTTTGAAGCAGCGATCATGCGCCCAATGATCATGCGACACATATACCAGTTGTTTAGACTTTGGTTTTAAAAAGCAACCATGGTATATGTGTCACGCGATCATATGGCTGCATGATCGCTGCTTCAAAAATCTCGCCACTTCAAAAAATTTCTCCAATTTATCAAGGGTCGTGATCGGGGGACAACCATTTTGGCGTACCCGCATAGAAGATAAATCAATGGCTGATTTTTGGTGAGATGATCTCCTCACCATATAGATCACCCCAACAAAAAATCAGCCCATTCTGAAATTTCTAACCCCAACAAATGTGCTTTTCAAGTTAAACTGTAAAAATGGCGGTCCATAATTCTTCAACTTCTAAATCAGTCTATGAATATCGGAATGATTTGAATTTTTGTGAGGATGATCTCCTCACCATAGAGATCATGCTCACCAAAAATAAGCCATTGATTCATCTTCTATGCGGGTATGCCAAATAGTTGTCCCCCAATCCTGACTCTTTTATCAATGGGTCGGGCTCAGCGGAAACAAATTTTCACACACAATTTTGGTGTACCCACGAGGATGATAAATCAATGGCTGATTTTTGGTGATGATGATCTCCTCACTGTATGGATCACCCCTACAAAAAATCAGCCCATTTTGAAATTTCTAACACCATGAAATGTGGGTTAGGTAAAAATATAGATGATCCATAATTCTTCAACTTGTAAACCATGCTATGCTATGAATATCAGAATGATTTGAATTTCTGTGTGGGTGATCTCCTCACCGTAGAGACCATTCTCACCAAAAATCATCTCATTCCAAAACTTCTAATTTATATATTGGCCCCGGACGATTTATGTGTGTGAAATTGTGTGTCCGCTGAGCCTGACCCTTTATCAATGGATTATGTCTTCCACTAATTAATACTTCAAATCCATGTATTATATTAACACGTGCTTTCTATTTAAGTCATTAGGCATAGTCAAATCATTTTAATTGACTCGCCTTTATAATATCATTGATGTCTCAACGTTTTTTCTTGATTGTGCTCATTGATTGAAAATGTTATATTGAAGTTATTTAAATCAGCCTGACTAGTGATTTCTAACCGATTCAATTGAAGTTAATTTCATGGGTTGATTTTAACGGTAGGAATTTGAGCATTATTGAGCCTTATTTGGGTGCAAAAATCCAAAGGTTGTAAATCACTAATCATGCTGATTTTTGGTTTGTAGGTCCACCGAGGGACTGGCCAAACATCTATATGGTCAGTGCCCTATGATCATGAACCACGTGGCTCGTATTGAGTGCTGTGACTTGCTTCCGTCACAACATCTTGTGACACAAGTTTTACTCAAACCAGGGATCGATATATGGGTCAGTCTGGCTTTTTGGCTCACGGCCAGGCATCGGTCGGGCCAACCCAGCCCGTTGTGATATTCGGGCTGGGTCTGTGTTCATCCTCTTGAGGCCCGGCCTGCGGCCTGGCCCAGGTCCCATCCAGCCTGACCAACACACCTTTACATTTTTTTTTGAATTTCTAAAAAAAAAAAAAAAGAGCACTTGGGCCGATTTGGCCCGGCCCCATGCAACCATCCTAGTCCGGCCCGGACTGGACCTTGGGCCTGGAACCCAGCCCGACACTGTACACACGGGCCAGGCCGCCGATGCAAAATGTCACCCTGATGTATGGGTCAAGTTTTACTGATGCACGTCTTTTCTCACATATGAATAAAACGTCGGTCACAATGCGTGGTGAACTGTAGCCGGTCACAATATGAGCCACGTGGCACTCTATTAGTGTATCCTGACGAGTCAACTTAAAACTTATTTAAAACTTAGTGAGTTGACTCGACTACCTGGGATTACAAGTGTGCTCGGGCGTTTGCCTCCATTAGCCTATACTTGCCGAATCAACTTGAAAACTTATCCCATTTTACTTGACTCAACTCGATTCACGAGTAAAAGTAACCGTTTTATTTTATGTAGATATTTTCATGGTTCTAAAAACGGCCGTTTAAACAGTAACGCCTCAAGCCTGTTTCCGTTAAAACTGTTTAAACACGTTTTATCGTGTTTTTGAATGAGACGGTCATTTTTTTTGTTTAGATGGCCATTAAAATCATTTAAACAGCTATTTAATTCTGAAAAATTTTGTTAAAAAATGGCCGTTAAATCCGTTTAATTTTCGTTAAAATTTTTTTTTTTTTTTAATTTCAAAATTTGAATTTCAGCACCATTTTTTCTGTTAAAATCCATTTAATTCTATTTTTACCCCTGGCCATTTTAACGGATTAAACGGTAACGCCCCCGTCCGTTTAACCTTTAAAACAGCCTCCTTTAAACCTTGGATATTTTTATAAAACACTCGCCCAGTCAACCAACGAATCAGCGTGAATTACAACAAAAAAAAAATGGGGATATTTGCACCCACTTTTTACCCTCTACACCCATGTATTTCTACACCCACCCAAAAAAATAACGTAGAGAACCAAAAAACTGTTTTTAGTTCTTTTTCCTCCTCCCTTCTACCACCACCGCACTCTCCATCTCTTACTATCTTTGCCTCGGTTCTGAACTGCCATGACAACCTCGACAGCCAAAGGCCGAGATAGGCATGGCACACTTGGCTTTATACAAATCTGTCGGTACGGTGCTCATATTCATCTCCATTACATATCTAAGTTTTGTTTATTTGTTGTTTAAGCTTGTGCTTTATCATTTATGAAAAACAAGTTTGTAGTTCTATCATATTCTTTTGTACTTTAAATACAAACCAGAAGTTGGTGGCTTCCAACTTTAGATAACTCATTAATTTGTGGCCTTTTGTACTTTAAATACAAATCAGAAGTTGGTGACTTCCACCTTTAGATAACTCATTTGTGGCTGAGGACGAGCAACAGTTGCTTTGTGTTCACACGTACAGCCAAAAAAGCTAAAAATCAAGTAGATATTGGGTTTGTCATTAAAAAGTCATTGAAGAATTTGGGTTTGTCATAGAGAGAGAGAGAGAGGTGGGATTCTCTTCTATGTTTTCTTCTCTAGTGGGATTATCTTCTTTTTCGGCGACTTCGTTTTCTCCTCCGCACAGGATTCTCTCTTCTGTTTTGTACTTTAAACGATTTTTGAGTTAAAATAGTGGGTGTAGAGACAAAAGGATTCTCGAGCTTTTGAGTCAAGTCAAATTTTGTTGGTAAGACGTGATTGTCACCAGTGGCGAAGCCATGATTTTGTTCAAGGGTGGGCAATATTATACATATTTTCTTTCAGGGTGGGCAAAAGTGTACTTTTTTTAGGTGGGTTGGGTCAGGATCGGGGGACCACCGTTTCGCTGACCCACATAGATGATGAATCAATGGCTGATTTTTGGTGAGGATGATCTCTATGGTGAGAGGAGATCATCCTCACAAAAATTCAAATCATTCCGATATTCATAGACTGGTTTAGAAGTTGAAGAATTATGGACCGTCTATTTTTACCGTGTAGCATGAAAACCACATTTGATGGGGTTAGAAATTTCAGAATGGGCTGATTTTTTGTGGAGGTGATCTATATGGTGAGAAAGGGTACTATGAAAGAACAAAAAAAATTCCTTACTGCCCACCCTCACCCCTACCTGGCTCCGCCACTGGTTTGTCACGAGGTGCATGTCTATAAAAACAGCGTTGCAGGCCAGACTTGTGTATGCAATCAACGGGAAAATTTAGTAATGGTTCCATAATTTAGAGTATGTAAATGTGGTCAGAAGGCGACATGTAACAATTAGACCCCCTCTTTTAACCCGCAACCTCTAATGGTTAACAGGGATTGGTTGTTACATGTAGCTTTCTGACTGATTTGTAAACTCTAAAAGTATGGAACCATTTGCATACTAAATTTTCCCTTTATCCACTGCTCCGCGGACAATCCCACGGTCCACGTTATGTTCCTTTTCTCTAACATAAAATAAAAGGCCATAATCATATTTTGTGGGCCCATAATCATACTAATTGGTAAAAAAAATCACAATGATTGGTAATCTTTACAGTGGACCCAGATGGCAGTGGTGAGTAACATAGATAACTATACCTAGCGTCGAGTCTACCACCCTCGATACATCTCGGACCCTATTTAAGGAGTAAAACTTACCTGACCACCCACAATATAAGCCATGTGGCAATTTCTTAGAGGACACTGACCATATAGATGTTTGGCCAATCCCTAGGTGGACCTATAAGCCAAAAATCAACTAATCAATGATTTCTAAGGTTAGTTGAAGTCATTTTTGTGGGTAAGCCTATAAGATAACGGTTACACATGTCTTTGACACAACACGTGTAGAACACCAAAAATTGACACATCATCTCGAGACCCGCTTGTCTGATGAGACTTGCCAAAGACAAGAATCAACTTTTCAACAGCATGTCAGGCCACGTGTCCGATGAGATGTTCGAGGAAATACATCTCGAAAAAAAGTTAGTAACGAAATGCATCAAGTTTAGTAATAAATTTGTGGGTTAAGGCATTCAACTCTTTCCGACAAATAGATCAACACTCAGGACAGTCAACCAACCCTTCCTGACAAGTCTCTCAACTTAACGGTTAGGGCAATCAACTCTTCCCGACAAGTCTCTTAAACTTGACAATTAAGGCGATCAACCCTTCCTAAAAAGTATTTCAAACTTGACGGTCAAGGCATTCAATCCTTCGCAACAAGTCTCTCAACTTAACGGCCAAAGCTTTCAACCCTTCCTAACAAGTTCTTCAATAGTATAATTGACGGTCGAAGCTTTCTTCCTTTCCCGACAAGTAACGACATCAAACTTTATGAACAGATAAGTACCTTGACCAATAAATTAATTACACATTGGCATATTTGCAAAAGATACCACTTGGCAACATATTTGATCATTACTAAACTTCTCGTCATTTCCTTATTCAAATATATGACATGTAGCTACCACATAAGCTATTCCAGATCTAATTGAATGGATGAGGTTTAGATCCAACAGGAATAGCTCGTGTCAGACAAAATTCTTCTGAGATTGGATCTGACCAACGAGAAGTGAACACATGATCTATAATTATTACCCTCTTTATTTTAACTTTGTGTGTTCATCCTGTGAGAGCCCAACATTCATTGACTTGAGCGGTGAAGTGTTGTCAACATGTAAACCACCACCATCTTTGAAGAGATTATCCTATCAGTCGCAGCTAGGGCTGTCAAAGGGTCGGGCCAGGGTGGGGCATAGCCCGACCCTAGCCCTTAGAGGGCCTGAACTGGCTAGGCCCTAGCCTTACCCTCAAGGGCCAGGACAGGGCCTATAAGAAAAGTATTAAAAATTATAAAATTTTTTAGTAAAAAAAGTTGATGTTATAATAATGCACTTGGCTTGTAATGTATTTCCTTGCCTTAATCTGTATAAAATTTTCAACGAATGAATCATAATTTTTGTAGTTATAGGGGTGAAACGTTAAGGTTTGAAAATGAAACTTTTTAGTCTTTTTTTTATAAAAACTTTAATAAAATAAATGATATATTATAAATTTAAACTAAAAAAATCATTTTCAACTTATTTTGAACCATTTTTAAAATTTTCAAATTAGGAACAATTTTGGGTCGGTCATAATATTAGAATAGCCTAATATCTTTTTTAGGATAATTGTAGTGTCCAACACCAATAACGTTGTGCCATGTGTACCTAAGGAAACTGGGAGACCGTGCCAACTGGTTTTGTTTAAAAAAAAAACGAGTTTGATTCCCTAAGTAGCTTGGAAATCTCATTGACAGTTGAATACTTTAAGTGTCAAATGACAAGTGACCTTAGAACAACCCATTGTATCTATATAATAAAACCAGACGGTTGTCTCCCCCTCTTATCCAGCTTCATAAAGGATGGCCGAGATCTTATCACACCAAATGGATGGTGGATCTCAGCCACTCACACCCAATTTTGACAAACGCTTTGTCGATGAGTGCCGTCGCCACTGGTCACCTACTATTTACCTACATATAAGGAATGAAATGGGTTGAATTTACATATAGCCCAAGGGTCAGGCTCAGGAGCCCCACTTTTTATGCCTCGAGAGGGGTGTTAACATTAAAATGGATTGAAACGGCTAGGGGCAAAAATAGAAAAAAAAAATTTTAATGATTTCAACGCAAAAAAGTGGTGCTGAAATTCAAATTTGAAATTTGAAATTTGAAAATTAATTTAACGGAAATTTAATGGTTTTCTTATACCCCTCTTATCTTATATGGCTACAATAATGAGTGGCTGAGATCCACTATGCTTCATATCGATGGCTGAGATTAACTCCCACCCGATTGTGAAAAACATTGTCGGAAAGTGCCGCGGGCACGAGCCACCTACGCATATATTAAGACAACTCAGTTGTATTCTCTTATCTTATCCATCCATCTAATGTGGACGGTTAGATAAAGAGTGGTTGAGATCAAATCCATCGATCTAAAGTGGACGGTTAGATTTCAGCCACTCAATCCGCCTTATTTGACCTCAATTTATTCAAAATTTAAATTTCAACACTGTTGTTTTTTGTTATTTATGTTATTTTCTCATTTATCCCTCTGTGCATTACAATCCGTTATAATGGAAAAAACGGTAACGCCCCAGGCTGTTATACCGTTTGAGTGCCGAAGGCACCCAATTTTTGCAAACGCTTTTGTCGAAGAGTGCCATGGGCATGGGCTATTTACTATTCTATATAACAAAACACATTGGTTGTCTCCCTACTTATACCTCCGATCTTATAAGCATCAACAAAGAAGGGCCGAGATCTAATCTTCCCCCATATGGACGGTGGATCTCTGCCACTCACCTGATTTTGGCAAATTCTTTGTAGAGGAGTGCCGATGGCACGGGGCACCCACTAGTATATATATAAATGACAACTTAATTTAGTTTCGAATATATCATGCACTTAGTGTGCCATTTTCTAAAAAAAAAGATACTATGTACGTTGTTTTATAGAATATATTTAAAAAAATAAATGTAATAGAGATGATTTGCTAAGGGCCGGGTAGGGCCAGGCCCCCTTGAGTGTGAGACCGTAGCCGGTCCTTATATAGAGGGGCCTTACATATTTGTGCCAGGCTTGGCCTGGCCCTAAGGGCTTGAAATTTATATAAAAAAAAAAGTCCTCTTTTTAAGGCTTTAAAAGGTAGGGTAGGGCCGGACCCGCTTACAAGAGGGCCGGATTGACTCCCCTAGTCACAGCAAGGATGAATCCGGGACCTGAAGCTTCAGATTCAATCAATTTGATTGATCTACTTCGAGATACGAGTCGTTTAAACCAAGGTTTAAAAAACGACCGTTATAATGGATTCGGACCTACCCCGTTACATTATGGACCATTAAAATGCCCAGAAAATAACGGCCGTTATAACGAAAATAATGGTCGTTATAACGACCGTTATTTTTCCGTTATAACGACTGTTATTTTCTGGAAAATTTTGTGAAAAAAAATGGCCGTTATTTTCATTTTTTTCCCGTTATTTTTCCGTTATTTTCCATTTTTGAAAATTTGAAATTCAAATTTTAAAATTTTAAAATTTCAGCACCATTTTTTCTGTTATTTTATGCTATTTTCCCATTTTTTTTCGTTTTTGCCCGTGACCTTTTTTTTCGTTATAACGGAAAGTGGTAACGCCCCAGTCCATTATACCGTTATAACGGTCCCCTTTAAACCTTGGTTTTAACCTCGAAGATAGCGTGGGATAATATCAGATATTTTTCCCTCCACAATTTTCATAGGTTGATTTCAACCGTAGGAATTTCAGCATTAATTACCATTATTTGGATACAAAGTTCCAAAGGTTGACATCACTAGTCAGGCTGATTTTTGGTTCGTAGGTCCACTTAAGGTTTAACCAAACATCCATACGGTCAGCGTCCTCTAAAAGTATACCACGTGGCTCATATTATGGGTGGTCAGGGCTTCCCTGACCGTCGGTGGTCATTTCGTGGTCCCCACCCTTTTAATAAGCGCACATGCCGTAAAGCGCCATATTTCGTTACTTGAACGAGTCTCATGACTCCATTTGGTATGAACTTCGTTGGCAGAGGTTTTTTTATTCGGGAAAATATTGATATTTTCATGTCTCTTTTAATTGCAAGATCTCTTCGGTTTACTGGAAGAGAGCTCTCGGTCTCAAAATCAGGTTAAACTTCTTCTCTGTTTTTTTTTTTTTTGGTTTGATTTTGGTTTGTGTAACTTCTCTGAACGTGTTTCTGAGAAAGATTTTGTTTATTAGTTCTTGATTCTCTGTTTGGTAGTTAGGGTTTGGTTATTCGATAGGTTTCGAGAATGACAAATTCAGCGAAGAAGGTTTTGCTTACCTCTGTTGGCGATGAAATTTCAGAGAACATCGCTTACCATTTAGCGAAGCGCGGTTGCAGGTTGGCTTCTCGATTTTTTTTCTTCGAATTTGACTGCTTTAATTTTGTGATATTTAGGGTTTTAGTGGTTTTGTTTGGTGCTAATTAGGTTAGTTTTAATGGGAGATGAGAGCCGCCTTCGGGGCATTGCGGAGAAGATAAATGGTTCTTTGAAGGGAATTTATCGGATTGAAGTGGTTGGAGTGGACATGGAAGAGGAGAAGGAGGCGGTTTTCGATGCAGCAGTGAATAAGGCATGGGAAATTTTGGGGAATTTGGATGCTTTGGTCCATTGTTATTACTACGAAGGTATATTGAGTGACTCAAGAGTTTTATTCTTTACCAAATCGTTACACGAATCCCTGTTATTGTTTCTGATTAGATTATTGTGGAAGTAATGTTATCTTGATTTAACCATTTCTAGGGTCGTATATTTCAGGAAATTTCTTGGTTATTTAGTAGTTCTCTCTGCAGGCCGTCTCGATACAAGTTGAGGCCTAAGGAGAAAATTCTATGTAAGGCTTTTTTGTTATATTTAATATATTAATATATATGGTATTAACTTAAAAATTAAACTCTATTTATTATTGGAAATCTTTATATAAAAGCTATTCTTGATAATCAAAAATTACAGAAAAAGTTTAGACGCAAAGGACTCCGGTGCAGCCGATGAAGAGGACTCTCGGGCCCAATGAATGCGTGAATGTTCAGCCCACATATCGGTGGATAAAACACACTAAAATTCAGCTTGATTGATGATTTCTAACCATTGGATTTACTACCCAAAAAACATGCTTGAATCCAACGGCTAGAATCATGTCCTAAAAAGTACTAAAAAATTTATTTTTAGAGATAATCAATCAGGTTGATTTATGGTTTGTATATCCAATAAGGGGTGGGCTAAAAACCCATGTGGTTAGTGGGACCTGGGCTGGGGGCCTTCTCTCACCAAGGGGCCTTAGGCGACCGCCTTAATGGCCTTAAGGTAGAGCCGGCCCTGTCTCTCTGGTCCCAAACCTTTAGTAGCGGTGAAAAGAAATTACATGTATATATATCTTAGACATTTTCACCAAATCTAAAAAGAAAATGAATGCTTATATATCGAAGTAAAAATTATAAACACAAAGACGAATATAAGTTTGGTAGAGATCCAATTGGTTAGGGTTGTTTGCCTCCATTAACAGTTGTCAATCTGTTTGTTCCTCAGATTGCATCAAATCCCTATTCGATGTTGGGTTGGCAACTTCAGCAGTTTCAACAAGTTTGGTGTCATGCTAACTTTTTGTCGGATTTTCTTCCCATTTCAGGGTTAGGAAGACCTAAATCTATGAAGAGGTTCAAAAGTTCAAAACATAAGCTTTCTGTACAAGGAAATCACCAGGCTTGGTTTGAATTGGGATTTATAACCTTGGAAACGCTGTTTGGAATGATGGAATAAGGAAGAAAATGGGTATTCTAATACTATACTTAAACTGTAGTAGATTTGTGGTAAGGTTAGCTAACATGGCAAGGGGTGTCACGCTGAGGAAGGGTGAAGTGCATTAGGATCCTACCTAAATCGAGTAGATGACTGTTCAGGAACCATTGCACTAGAGAGAGAGAGAGAGAGAGTATCCCCCGTGATGTGGCAAGGCTGGCATTGTTAGAATCCCTCTGAGGTGGTAGCACTTTCCGTTAGTGGTTTAGATGTCAGAGTTAATTGTAGAGGTATTATAAGCACCCATATTATCCTAATTGTCATATAGGAGGCGTTTTCCAAAAGATATCTATGGTGTAGTAGGACACCTCAAACTCGCGTTTAGGGTGTTTGGCCCTCCGCATGTGTCCGAGGCCATGCTTCTATAGTCAGGGAAATGACACTTTCTGGATATGCCTCGTGTAGGGGTGTCAACGGGTCGGTTCTGGTTCAAGTCAATGTACCCAAACCTGAAACCTATTATGTTCAGGTTTGACAGTCCCAGTTCTGAACTTTTTTATCGATTCTAGTTCCCAAACAAGTCGATCCAAAATTGGAATTGATAAATATCTAGTTCTCCCATCGGGTATTGGGTACACGTGTGTTATATAAAAAAATGTGAAAAGATAAATAATTAAAATGATTTTCATACTAATTGAAAAAGCTTGACTTATTTATCACTACTATATATGTTGGTTCCGGTTCCTATCGGTTTGAGTTCTGGTTCGTCTGAATACTAGTGCACCAAGAACCAAAACTTATTATATACTTCAATTCTGAGTTTTCTTGGGTTCGGTTTCGAAATAACTAGTCTCGCAACTTGGATTTTTGGAACCGATTCCTATCGGGTATTAGTTAATCGGGTACAAATTGACACCCTTAGCCTCATGCCTTTGTAACTTTCTTGGCCTCAAATCCCAGGTCTCCTATATCCCCCAAATTGTGTGGCTGCCACATAAGGCGAGTTGGTTGACAATTGACATGGCGTGCCCAGCTCACCTCTTCATGCATGCGTCATCTACATTTAGTTCCATGCACACTAGAGTTCAAACGAGTTCCTTTTGTATGCACCTTAAGCGTCTCACAAATATATACGTGTGAATACTGGAAACAAGTCCTCAAATGCTCTTTTGGAGAAGAAAAATGTGGGGCGCTTGTGAGTTTTTGGGAGGCAAATGGTAGGGCGCATTCTTTATGAACAAGTCCCCAAGTGTGCATTTTGGGAGACAAAAAATGGGGCGGGGCGCTTTTTGGAGTAATTATTGTCCATGACGGTTATCGATATCTTTTTGTGATTTAAAATGATTGTCAGCAATTAATGCCCATACCTTGAGAGTCGTGTTAGACTTGAAGGGATAGATTGCTAGATTCATTCACTTCAATCGAAGCGTTAAATTTGCATTCACACCTTTTGCTTGCTTTTTGATCAAATTTAGATTTTACTTATGGCAGTTGGAAGTGGAAAAAAAAAGTTTTGTGAGGCGTTCGTTGTCTTCTTAGTCAGGAGAGGGTGATTCGCTGCAAAATCATGAATTTAACCTTACAATTGATCAAGATGTCGGGTAAACCATCCGAGTTCAGGGCGATGGTCTCCCAGCTACGAAGAAAGTCCAATGCAGTAGAGATTTGCATATGATCGAAGACGAGTTCTTTGAATTTGTTGGCGAGATGTATTACAAGTTGTCGCCTTTTGACCATATATGGTGATTCATGACTCCAGAGGATGGGCTTCAATTACTGTAGTTCTTGAGGAGACACCTTGATTTTGCTTGAAGAGGGGGGATTTGCTATAAGAAAATTCTCTAAAGATGTGTGGACTTGAGCAGAATAAGTCATGCAATTGCAAGATCAATTCGTACACAATAACATGACATTAAATTAAATAACCTCACATACATGTAGACATCTCCACTACCAATCTAATCTTGACCTTGTGGTACAAAATCCTTTGAACAAAATTCAAGAGCTTGTTGATGCGAAGAAGAAACCATGGGAAGAATAGAGAGAGAAGAGGGAGTATTCCCTACCTTTTCAATGGACTCTCTATTAGTGTCCACCCCCCCCCCCCCCCCCCCGGTGCTTATGTAGTCTCCGCTTAAATCACACCCATCAATGTGAAGGAAGAGTTGGGGCTGCACTTTAATTAGAAGTTGTTATTCAGCTAGAAGTCTTATTTCCTAAATGCATCAAACTCGTACACCAAGTTTACCACACATAATAGGCTGTTTGGCTTTTACTTGTCTTCACCCAATTAAGTTTAGCCTTATTCAGGTTTTTGCAACCTTGCGTATAGTGTTAGACTATAAAATATTGCATTCTCCCACTTCGTGCACTAACACAGTTTTTAATAGAAAACGACTCTCCCATATTTTACAAAACTTGTTGAGTGACCACTCTTTATTTTAAAAACCAAATACTTAATAGGATAGACAAGACGTGTTTAGGTTTAACTTTTACTTAGCTCAAATAACCCCTCTAATATAGATCATGAATACATATGCATTATCAATCGATGCAAGGCAATTCCATGGTAACGACACTATTCTTGTCAAGTCATTACCTTTAATTGTGCAGTGTAGGCTATGTATGACCTTGTTTGGTAAATGCCAAAATATACAATCCCACTTGTCGTCCATTCCGCTTCACATACAAACCCATACGTGTCATTTCGTTGCCTTACTATTTAATCTTGTGATCTCTCGATCACCTAAACAACTAGAATGAAGACCTTAAGAACATGATGTTACATCACATTCAATCCAATGAAGAGCTTTAACCAAGTTCCATTAATCGGCTTATTCAATACATCGCCTTCAAGAGTTGACAAATAATAGTACCTGCTTGGGGCGATGCCTCATACAATGTAGAGTCCTTCCCAGTTTGGTGAGAATTTTGTAGCTGATGCATTTTCGTGGACATAGCTGCTAGTACAAAGTACAAGGTTGTATTCTTTGAATGTGCGCTCACAGAGTTACTTATTGTAGGCTTGGGCGACATGGTGTCTGTATTAACCGCATGCTGCTCAGCTTTGGTTTGTCGTTCGAGGTTCGCGAGTCGTGTTGCTAAGCATTTAGAGGTATGGCTTTCAAATCCACTAGCTAAGGCAACGTATTCTGATGGGACCTTGATTTTGACAGGTAAAATTGCTTCTAACATGTAGACAAGGGAGTATAGAGAGATACCGATGGAACTCCGAGGCGCGGTTTGGTATGCCCACATTAATAAGGGGAGTTACTTGTGCCATGAGTACTCATGGTCATAATAGTTCAACTAATATCTTAAGTTTTGTTGGTAGAGTCCGCCCATCCATTGCCTTTTGGGTGTTAGGGGTATGACTTCTGATGCTTGATGGCGTAAATATCGAAAACATGACGTACTTTCTTGTTGACAAAAAAAGTTTCTTTGTTCGAGATTATCTTCTTTGGGGTGTTGAAGTGATAAATAATGTGCTCTTCGATGATGTTCGCCACAATGGCTCCTGTTGTATTGAGGGGAACAACTTCAACCCATTTGGTTGTGGTAGCTAGAATCTAAATGTGTTTCTTGGAAGACTACATATTGTTTGGGCCAATTCCAAGTCTCAACAGTAGAAGGGCGAAGGTGTGGAGATGGCTTGGAGTGGCTTCGAAGGTTCATGCACTAGGTTGCCTGGTACGTGGCACTGATGGCATCTTCATACAAAGGCAACAATATTCTCTTCCATGGTGGATCAATAATATCCAGTGTTGAGTAGTTGATGAAACAACTATCTGCCTTGGTGCACTCAACGTGTTTTTTGTTTTGTGCTCGATGAGGCAATTGCAACCATAGTCACAAAAATCTCCGATTTTTCTAGAAAATCGTCAAAAATCTCTGATTTTTCGACTCATCAAAAATCTCTGATTTTTCGAATCAATCGCCGATTAATCAGCTAAGACCCATTTTTCCCCTTCTGATTTTGATTTTGCCGATTTTTGAATTTTGATTATGAATGATGAATCATGCTTATGAGTTATGACTTATTAATTATTTTTATGGAATTATAGATGTGCTTTTCATAATATAAATATGTTTTGTTAAAAACAACATTTCTAACTTGAAATATGCCATGATATATTTTTTATAATTTTGTCGATTTTTAACGAATTTATCCAATTTTCCTGACTTGTACCCTTGTCGATTTATTTCCGAATCCCGACTTTGTGACTATGATTGCAACAAGGAGACTCACCCTGGAAACTTCTCCTACATGGGACACTGTCCTCAATGGTGAAATGTTTGGCATGCTTCTATACTTTTAAGTGATACATGCTGCTCCGATAGCAAAGTTCCATTCTGGAGTTGGGAGAGTTATGGTGTAGGCCATTCGATTATGTGTTCGATGTGGTGCGCCTTAGTTGAGTACAATGGGCTTGGCATTCTGGGCAGCCATCTTGCAGTGCTTGAGCTCGAGGGGCCATTTGGGATCAATATTAGCCAAGGCGCTGGAGACATTGGTTCAATGTGATACCCAAAGTCTACTCACCTTTATCATTATGAACTCGCTAAAGTACTTCTTGTGCTTCGTGATTGTCAACATATCTCGCCAGAGCGTCGTCAGGCTCACGGTGGTATCGCCGTGTAGGAGGAAAAAGGACTTTGTTGTGTTGAGTGGTAGCTGTCGTTCCTCCTGGGGGTGTGATAACTTTGCAATCATTTGGGGAGCACTTGTCGTCTTTTTCTTCCTTAGAAGTGGGTGTTTGAAGCCAGTTTTGTGAGACGAAATGTTTGATGATAGAAATTTCCCTCTTGTCACCTCCCAATTGTAATTTAGATGCTAAGTAAGGTAGCCGAGGCATCGCTGTGGCAATTTCATGTTTGTCCAGTGTGGATGATTGCAGATTTGCAGTGTTTGGAAAGTGTGTGAACAAGCTCTTGCTTATACCCTATACGGTGCAAGAGCAAGTTCCTTTAAAGCGTAAATGCCCATCTTTTGGTTGATTAATAATTTGGAATCACTTTTGACGATCATATCTCAAATCTCCATTTCTTCTGTTGTGGCTAGGTTAGGAGAATGCTTCGTACTAGTATTTGTTGCCGGAGCAGTGGAAATCCAATTTGCATGGCAGTACCATCTGGAGAGGTCAGCATGACACCTGCTCCGCCACGTTCCGCTGTGCCAGAGCCGTCGAAGTGCATGTCCACTGCTTGGAGGGCGGTGAAAAAATTGTTAGGAGGGCAGCAGAAAGCAGGTCCCCTAGTACTTCCTCATGAATTTCCATGGCATCAGTACTAGGGAAGGTGGCCAGAAGGAAGCAAGAGATATCAAATTCAGACAGTTGGTGTAGCTAGTGAGCGGTTAGTCTTGTAAGGCCAGGTTTGGAGAGGAGGTATCGAATTGGATCATCCTTAGCCATGAAGTGTACTTTATATAGAAGTAATGACTGAACTTTTGGCTAGCATAGATGAGTGCTAGGCATGCTCGTTCAACCTTGGGATATCATAACTCTGCATCATCCAAGGTTTGACTGACATAGGATACAGGGTGCCCATACCTTTCATCATCTTCTTGTGCCAGTAGGCTGCTAAAGGACTGGCCAATGGAGGTTAGATACAACAACTCGTTGTTCTGGGTGCCATCATCTAGAGCTCATTATGGTTTTGATTTTTCTGAAAGCTACATTTTTCTGTTCGGACTAGGTGAATTTGGCATTCTTTTTTAGCATTGGAATGATTGGGGTAGTGAGTTCTGCAAGTTCAGGAATGAAACGACAGATGTAGGAAAGGCAGGTTAAGAAGCTTTTGACTTATTTGAGACTGGCTGGTGGTGGCATAGGGCAGAGAGACTGGAGGCGTCTGTATTTGCTCTCATCCAGGTGCAAACAACTTCTGCCAACTGAGGGGGCGTATGTTCCACCGCCATGGGTTTCTTCTCTGGTATTTCCGGGAGTTGTGTTGGTGGGTCTAATGATGGCAAGGGATTTGGCTGTTCAACTTGGTATATATTTTTCATCAGGCCGCCCTAATCTGGTGATCCTCATCTTTGTAGCAAGAGTTACATACCCAGTGGAGTCACTAAATGTAGATATGCAGATAAGGCTAGCTGAGATGGCAAGGGGTGTCATGGCGGGGAAAGGTGCAGATAAGGCTAGTTCAGGAACCATTGCACTGCATTAATGAGGGGTTGGGAGATCATGGGGTAGGTCAGAGAGAGAGGGAGAGAGAGAGAGAAAGGGTCTCAGGAGAGGTCCCATAGGCAAGGCTAGCATTGTCAAAACCCCTCTGAAGTGGTAGCACTTTCCTTTAGTGGCCCAGAAGTCAGAGTTAATTGTAGAGGTTTGACAAATGCTCGTACTGTCCTAGCTGTTCTCAGATAGGAGGCGTCTTCTGAAGGCATCTATGGTGCAGTTGGGCACCTCAGATTTGTGTCTGGCACCCCATGGATTCAGAGTTGTCATGCTCCTGTGGTCAGGGAACCTTGACCTCAAATTCTAAGTCTCTTGTATCCCCCAGATTGCACGGCTGCCACGTAAGGTGGTAGGGTGATATGTGTGCCCAGCTCACCTCTTCATGCATGTGCAATCGACAACTACTAAATGAGACTGCACTAGTTGGAGGATTGAGAAGATCAAAATAGATGTTGGGGCAAGTAGTAGATTTGGGGAAGGTATGATTCAGATATTAATAACCTCATGAACAACAATATCTGTCAATCTAACATCATTACTAAATTCGGTACAAGATAAGACCTTGATCAGAAAATTTGTGTATCAGGTGTTTCTGAAAATTTGTGTATCAGGTGTTTCTAGGATTTTGCAATTTTATGCTTATACTTTCTTTACTAATATATTTTCTTTCTGATTGAAATCTAATTCTATATCTAAAAAGGGTCCTAGATAAACAATCTCATTTGCCCTGATTTAAGATGGTGAGTTTTGCAAAAAATATCAAGTAATGACATGGTCTGTTGGTTGGAAGACTGTAAAGGGTTTTGTGCTCAGAATGTTCTAATCCATTGTCCCAAGGGCATTGAAAAGGAGATGCAACTTCTGAGGTTATTGATAAGTTGCCTATTGCATTATCTGTGGTTGTTTCAACCCTCTAAACACATCTTCCCTCTATGGCTCTTTAAGAGTGCTGCAGCTTTGTACACTGTGTTAGTTGTTATGCATGTTAACATTTGCATCTGTTTGAGCTAGGAGACTTTGCTTATGGGTCAAGATATTTTCAGCCATGATCTCAATTGTGTTGATTGGCTTCATGTTCAACAATGCTAAGAAGCATTCCTATTCTAGGCTTCTAGCTTTCAATATACTGCCGATAATCACCAGGAGAAACAAGGAAGAAATTTTTTATACTTGCAAACCATGACCTCCTGTCTTGCAGTAACTGCAACAAACATGTATTTTTTGGAGTGAGAAACAAAATGACCTATGTCTATTGACTGTAAAGTGGAGAAGCTCTTTATGGTTGAAGAGGCCCTGTGAAGCTAATGTATTCAAGGGAGTTCTTCAGCCACTTACCTAGAGCATCATTCAAAAAGAGGGGAAGATCAGTGTTAGGTAGTAGCTATGCTCTCACACTCTTGCTGTAGACACAATGGTGAGTGAATGAAACAATTTTGATTCTGAGCCTGCTGGTGGATTCCTACGTTATCAGTTGGATAGGAAGGTTCCATCATATTCAACTCACACTTGTTACAGGTGTAATGCATTAAAGCATTTCCTTGTAGCTTTATATGGAGGACGTTAACATTTTTCCATTTCTATAATACATACAGGTAGTTTTAGATTGATTGTCCATCTGTTTGAGAAAGTCCTGGATATTTTTGGCCATATGAGTATGGTTGCAATACTGTTCCCCACATATTTTAAATCTCCAAGATGCTGTGTTCGTCACTTGTCAACCATTGCAGAAGAGCTTTTTTTTCGGTTTTGAAATTTAGCCATCCACAGAACTTCAAATATTGGGACCCAATAAAAATTTCTTGAATGGAAGCCCTTCCCATCGTGTCGTACAATAATGTTCTGATTCGAGTTCATTGACAACCCAAATCCTTTATAACTGCCAAAACAATGATTTTAGCAGATATGTCAAAGATCAAGTAATTTATTAACCCAAAAAGTAGAGACAACCAAATTTGGTGAAACTGAGGTTGAACCACAGACCACAGTTGACCCAGGGAAGCCAAAACCTGCCTATAAAATCATACTATTTATGTGCCTGGCACGGACGAGCAGAACCAACCACCAAAACTGATAGTGCCAAGGCAAACTCTTCTCACTCCCTAAAAACATGCTCCCATTAACCTGTAGTGTTTCCCTAGGGCAACATAATTCGAGGCCCAAAGTATTAGGTAGAACCGATTTATATTGCCAAACAAAGTTAACTATGACGTGTTCTGCGCATAGTTGCATGAAGTGGAGCAAGGAATCATCTGATGTAAACAAGTTTTGATATGCTGTGATCTGGAAAGCAGGTGTGGGAGCACCACCTAGGTAGAAGGTGGTTAAACAACCATTTACCCCAAAAGATCGACCTTTTGGGGTAAATGGTTGTTTAACATGGTATCAGAGCCTTAAGGCCTGGGAGGTCGCAGGTTCAAGCCTCCAGCGGAGTATATTCATGCTGAGGGGATGTGTTAGCGGATGTTGTATTCCTGCGCATGTGTTATGTTGGGCCTGATGAACAGTTGGTATACATAGGTGTTTCGCCTCTCCCCAACAGGTCGATCTTTTGGGGTAAATGGTTGTTTAACAGAGAGCAAGAGAAGTAATGCAACATTACAGCAGTGACTAAAAACCATGGGTGTCACAATTACTAGTGAGCCCTTAGGAAAGAAATAACAAAGAGAAATACGTGAGTGGTAATTCTAAAACACAGATGGATGAAATGACAAATGAATGCCTTGTGAGAAACATTCAATAATATATGTTATATCTAACATATCCCTTTTTTGGGTGCGTATATATAACATATTACTGCTTGGTGCTCCATCTGGCATTTTGACATTCTTGATTATGTTAGTTGTATACTTATAAAAAAAATTATGTTAGTTTACATAGAAGACTTCTAAACTGTGCTTAAAACTAATCGAGAGTTCAAATGATTAAGATATTTAGTGGATATTAATGCACGGGGACAATTGCTTATTGTTTCTAAGGATGCTTTATAAATGCATGTTGGGTATTCTGTATCCTAGATTAATTTTTTCTGGTAATTTTAATTCCGAGTTTTATTGGTTCTCTGAACCTTGATCAGTTGTGTTAATATTACAAATTAGTGAAATGGCCTATCCATATGCACATTTGTTCTCTCTCAGGAACATTATTAGTTGAAAGTGAGAAAAGTTGTATTACTAATGATGTTTTGGAACAGGGAAGATGCAAGACCCTCTACATTTGGTTGAAGATGAGTTCAAAAAGATAGTGAAAATTAATTTCATGGCAGCATGGTTTCTGTTAAAGGCAGTTGGTAAAAGAATGCGAGATCTCAAATCAGGAGGATCCATCATATTTTTGACCACGATAATGGGCGCAGAGAGAGGGATCTATCCGGGAGCTGCTGCTTATGGTTCATGTTTGGCTGGAGTTCAGCAGTTAGTCAGGGTATGTTGATTTTTATTTGCATTCTTGTACTTTTCCGATCAAGGTTGTATTCTTTTACCAAAAAATTATAAATGTCACACATCATGCTTTTTAAGATAGTAAACTGAGGATGACCGATAAAAAAAAAGGCAAATATTTTTATGATATATGTTTGTAGGTTTAGATGTCAGTGTGTTGACAGCTTTGTATTAAGAAGCCTTATGTTTTGCAACATTGTGGTTATTTTGTGTTTATGGTTGAATTGCCTTTTGACTTGCATATTTTATTGGAATTATTTGAGTTGGGAAGCTGTGTTTGTGTTTCTTTTTGGCAGTTTTTTGCCAGCTCTGGGTCAAATTGAGCCTTGATTAAGCATTAGCGAAGCTTTGCTCCGGATGCATCATGTTAGTTCTCATTTGGTGAATATAGAGTAGGCAGTGCATCTTGCATGCCCCCATTAATGTGACCATAACATTTAGCTTCCTCTATTATGAGAAAATCTTGGCTGTTTTGACGTACAAGAAAGATTTGTTATGTCATTTCTATGATTATCCACTGTCTAGGTCACAAGTCACTTTGTGCTGGTCACCTAGCATGCTTATATGCAGGGTTTGGCTTGGCATCCTGGTTTGAAACTTTTGAACGACCCAAATATATTTTGGCAGGCTCTTGATGTCGTAGAATTTCAGTTGATATTCTATGCAATATCATATTATAAAGCTGATTACCACATCTTCTACAACCACGATTGAAACAAGATTTGCGATGCCTGATAGACTGAGAAATGGTGAAGATGAGTGAGTAGAGGAGAGAACAGGAATGTTACTGTTCATGGTATGGAATAAAATAAAATAAAATGAAGAAGCAAGAAAATCAAGGGTAGATCGATCGAATAAGAAAAGAGAAGAGAACAAGTGGATGAGAAAATAGAGATGATGGAAGAAAAGAATGTGCTATAAAAAAAGGGAGAGAAAATTGAGCAAATAAAGAAATGAATGTACAATTTACTGTAGCAGTAACCTAGCAAGTTACTGTAGCACTATAATGTAGTAGTACTGTAGAAACATTGTTAAGGTGCTGTGGGAAAACCGTAACAGTAGTGGCGCAAGCTAGTTTAGCAGGAAAGAGAAAAAGAAAGTGGAATAATTAGCATTCTCGAGAACCATATTGAGAAAGAGAGAACGAGATGACGTGAAAGAAGAAACTAATGGTCTTGACCTGTAAGCCTGATGGTTTGATCTGTGAGTTGGTTGCCTCCCAAGTTTTTTACCCTGATATTAAATATTATAACGATTAGAAATTTAAGATTTCTCCAACTGGGGAGAGATTATTATTTTGTATCTTTAGCTTAATTTTGTAATTTTATATATTACATCATTATTCATCCTCATGAATTTAACTAGCGCGATGATGGAAAATAGCTAGTGGATGTAAATATTATAGAATGTAATAACTCATTCTTTGCTAAGTTCAGTCAGGGGTAAACCCCCAAGCTTATCTACAAAAAAGAAAAAGAAAAAAAGAACACGTGTGAGAGATTTGTTCATTAACATATATTAAGAGGACATTTAATTACAAGAATGCTTGTAATGTATAAAGAAACGAGATTAGAAGAATCACAATCATTATAGGATATTTGTGTCCAGACCTATCCATTGATGGGGAAGTATGATGATTATTAACAAAACACTATATTTCGCTATTTTGCTTTCCCAGCTAAGGACAGATCGGGTCATCAGATATCCTATTTGGAGTCACCTGATAATGCTGTTTTGTTGTACAATGCCTCTCTTATATTCACTCAAGAACGTAGTTTCAGATGTTATGAGGTAGTGTTATTGGAGCATGATCTAGTAGTGGAAGTTAGGTTTGGTTGGCGTCATGGAACTGGTTCTTGGTGATTATTTATGTAACGAAGACATGGATGCATGTATCTTTGTCCGACATTGATACAAGGTGTCAGACACACTGACCACCCTCACAAATATGATATGCCGTCACGTCCATACACTTTATTCTATATGTTGAGAGACGTGTTAAAATACTTTACTGCAAGTTCAGTATATAATATAGAAAGAAAATATTTAGATAAGCTGATGTACATTATAAAATGGAGTGTTCTTGTTACAAAGTTGGTGGTATTGCGAGCAGGCTCATATGTAAAAAGACTTATTTTCCTGTGTTTTCATATGGGTTTTCCGGTGTATTTGACAAGCTTTCAAATGCTCTGTGAGATCTCGTGCCGGAAGTGTAGGAAAGCATTGCTACTTGAAAGAGATAGCTTCCATCGCTGGTGGGTTATAGTGTCAAATGTGAACAGTTTATGAAGATGTTTTTTTGGATGGTGTGTGTCTGACAGTCTCTCTACAAATCTAGGAAGGATGTTTTTTTTTTTTTTGTGGGGGGGTTGGGGTTGGGGTTGAATTAGACTTCGAAGGTAGGTTGATCAAGCCATAAGGAAAAGTGGTTGTCGAAGATTGGGCGGCATATGGAGAAAGGGCATGTAGAAATATTATGTCTCTAAGAGTGTACAGATTCCAAGGAAGCTTTTAGAAGCAGACAATCAAGGGTGTGATTGGTAATTTGTCCCTTGAGGAGCCTATGAAAGGCCTTTGAGAAATGTAATTAGGTCATGGGACTTGGTTTTGTGTTCCCTGAGAAATAAGTTCTTTTCTGTGTTCTCATGAGCACAGCTTGCCTGGTTTTCTCCTACTGCACTTCCCTGGATGCATGCAATTTAAATGAACAAAGTTTCTAAACCAACTTTCTTGTAGTGTGTAATGAAACTTGACGACCCATCTCTACTTTTCTCTCTTTCCCGGGGTAGGTAACCTGGAATTGAACCTCGACCTCATGTTTGCATCGGGAAGCCATCCAATTGGATTTCAGGATCACCAGTCGATCCATCTCTTTTATGAATTCACTGTTTCCCACTACCGACAGGTACAAATGCACCTTTCATTCATCAAGAAGCTCATGAATCCTTTGTTTTGCATCTTTAATATCAGCAGAGATATGAAAGGTCACTGATCTCCTTATAGAATACCTCAGCTGGAATGATAGTTCTTCACTTTTCAAGCAGTGGACATAATGATATCATAAATTTCGTCATTGATACTTTCTGGTTCTTCCTGTCAAATTTATGGGGCTATTCATGCCAGAGAGAATTCAAGGTAGCAACCGAGATCTAATTGTTATTGGTCAGATTCTTGAAACTATTAAACATAAAATCAAGTCTGAATGGAAAAGGAAATCGCACAACACAAAAAGTGTGGAAACGGACAATCTTAAACACTCAATCACATTCTTTTCAACAGTCAGTTACACTGTAAAATTCTTTTGACTCCCCAAAAGAAAGCAATTGGTTGAATGGTCAGGATCATTCAACCAAGATGATTTTTAGATGTTGGTCAATCTGAGAGGTGTTTTGTCAATTGAACGGGTCCAGATAGGTGGGCTGCCTATCTTCATAGTAGATACAGTCTGGCACGGCAAACCTCCAAAAGTTTGAATACAGTTCCACTTTTATATAGTTAAGTTGATATAATAATAAAATAAAGATAAACAAATGTTAAACAATCAAAATGATTAATTTAGCGGAAGTTGGCAAAGCAAAATCCTAGTCAAGATCGATTAGCATAAGAAATATTGTAGCCCACGTGTGTGTCAGGTGTTACTGTCATGCTTCCTCTTAAAATGACATGGGAGGATAATCTATTTACAGCAAATTGTCTCATCAGCTGATATCGAAACTTTAACATGCTCTGTTGTTGTAGCCTTTAATTGTTAAATAAATGAAGGGAATTTACTATTTGAGAGCATCAATGCTTTTCCTCTCCCGTTTTGCTTCATTCACATTATAGTTGAGAAACTTTGGTACCCTGGGAAAAACAAAATGTGCTCTGGAAATAGTAATTCCTTGAATTTAACACTAGGATTAAGATATTTTGGATATAATTGGTTTTCCCTGGTTGGAACATCAAGAAATTGTTTTTTTTTCTTCTAAATATTGTTTTCTCCTTTGTATTAATATATATACCATTACCTCCTCAGGTGTCTGCACTGGATATTGGAAAACACAAGATCAGGGTCAATGCAATTGCCCGTGGCTTGCACCTAGAGGACGAATATGTATTATCAGTGGGGAAGGAGAAGGCAGAGAAGTCAGTCAAGGACACGATGCCACTCCTCAGATGGCTTGATGTGAAGAATGATTTAGCATCGACGGTCATTTATTTGATCAGCGATGACTCTCGCTACATGACTGGCACCACCATCTTCGTTGACGGGGTCCAGTCCCTCGTAAGGCCTCGTATGCGATCATACATGTGAATTGAAGTACCACCTCTTAGACTTTTCTATTACACACTAAGGTTTGCATGAGATGTTTCTTAACTCTGGAAAATTTCATGCGAGGATACCAGCACTAATGTGCCGGATACCATCAGAACTTTGCAATTAAGTATTCCAGGGCGAGAATTGTACTAGTATGGGGGTCTCCTGGGAAGTCCTTGTGTTGCACCTCACAATGCCTTTTAAAATTGTACTCTGCGTCGCCTACGATGAACGAATGGATCAAATTACTTGTTTCAAAAAATAAATAAATTATGATGCAGTCTGATGTTATACATGTGCATGCACCTCGGATAACTCCCGAGTTTGAGTTGAAGGATGATGCAAGACGGTCATAGCCTTTTCATCTTTGATATGATAGTTATCAAGTGGGTATAGGTAGGTTGTAGCTTCAGCGATCAATGTGAGCATTTCGCACCGGATCGATCCTCATGAACAGATCTCAATATCTAACTTGTTTTGTGGTTAATTGGGAGTTTTGGGTGCAGAAGAAGCATGAGACTGAAACCCTTTCAATGGTGTTTCAGGAATTTTTTTAATAGGTCAGCCATTGAATGGATCTGCAGAAACCATTAAAAAAAAGGGGTAGCTAATGCTCTTTAAAAAAAGCCTGGATCCCTCATTAAAAGGTGTTCTGTGGAGTACTTGAAGTTACTCAAACTGTAATTCAGGATTAATTTATTATCTTAAATCTCCCATTACTTCTAAAACATCCTTTATGGTATGTTCTCAATGCAAGTAAGGCCAATGGCCAAGTAAAACCAGTACTAAATTAATATCGTGGCATAGGGTTTTCCATCGTACGATGCTTCATATCTCATAAGAATGATTATTAGATCGGTAGGGCGTAATCTTGTTGATGAGACCATCTACACAGACATGTCCTAGTAGGTGACCAAACGAATGGAAATTTGGTGGCTTTCGTAATTTTGTGAAAAAGATGAATGCATTTTCAATGGGGTTTCGGTTAAGTCTTCCATTATTTTGCAAATTAAAGTTATCTATACACGTTACAACACGTTTCAACTCTATTAAAATCTTCTCAACGTCTCTCCTCTGACTAAAAAATAATAATAATAACCTACGATACAGAGTTCTGTATCAAAAGGTTGATATAGAAATCTCTCAAAAGGCCGTGTCATTCTTTAGGTGTCACTGACCCATGATTGTTTAGCCCACACCTTGGTAGAACTATGCACCAAAAAATCAGCATGTTTGGTGATTTCTAGCCAATGGGTTTGAGTACTTTCCCATTATGGGCTTGAAATAAAATCATAAGCCTGTGCATGAAACCCATGACTAAAATGCTCAAATCCAACGGCTAGATATCACCAATCAGGCTAATGTTGGGTGCATAGGTCCACCAAGATATCAGCAATAAATAGTTTACCACGTGGCGTTTTGAGGGACTTCTGTATGATAGAATTGCTCCTCTCTCCCACTGAAATCCCATCTCGTTTCTAATTTTGTAAGGATACTGCCGTTACATTGCTGTGAGAAAAAAAAAGAAAAAAACTTTCTAATGGAAAAAAAACTTTAATCTAAAAAGAAAAAAAGAAAAAAAGGAAAAAACGGAAATTTTCTAAAAAGAAAAAAAACATTAATCTATTTACAAAAACAAAAATAAAATTGTGGCAATCCAAAAGAAGTAACTAAACGCCCTTTAACTCCTTAACAGAAATAAAAGGTGAAAAGATTGACTGAAAATGCTGAAAAGGCTGACAAACGCCCTTTTAAAGGGCGTTTCCCATAGAGGAGTAAAACTTTTGTCCCAGTACGAGCCACGTGGCACACTCTTAGTGGATGTTGACCGTATGGATGTTTGATCAGTCCCTTGATGGACCTGCATTCCAAAAATCAGCCTGATTAGTAATTTACAACCTTTGGATCTTTGCACTCAAATAATGCTCAAACTCTTACGATTAAAATCAACACATGAAAATAAACTTCAATCCAACGCTTATAAACCACTAATCATGTTTCTTTTTTGGTGTGTAGGTCCCACCTAGTGATTTGCCAAACATCCATACGGTTGTTGTCTGAAAAGAGTGTGCCATGTGGCTCGTATCGGGACAAAAGTTTTACTCCTCGGCAAACGCCCTTTAAAAGGGCGTCTGTCGGTACAGACGCCCTTTTAAAGGGCGTTTGTCAGCCTTTTCAGCAGTCTTTTCAATTTTTATCTGTCCGGGGAGAATTACTTTTTTGAGAATGTCTTAAAACCTACTTTTGTTTTTGTAAATAGATTAAAGTTTGTTTTCCTTTTTTAGAAATTTTTCGAAAAAAGAAACGTCTTTATAATTGCTCTTTAGCTTGTCATTTCGCCGAGATTTTAATTTCAATTTCTCTCAACTAACAATCCAAATTCAAATATAGATAACTTAAACTGAACACCTGGAGGCATGTTGAAAGCATGGTTCAAAATCTCGGTATCGGTGAGTGCCGATCCCAGTCCGGATCTCCCCGATCTGATAAATCTTGGCAAGATAACCCAATATCATTCAGATCGCGGTGGCTGTCAATCCCGATCATTATGACCCGATCCAGAATGGGATCGACCGAGACTTCGAACCATGGTTGAAAGTGACCACCTGGACAAGACCATCTGATTCTACATGGATGGCTAGCATGAAGCCTTTTTGGGCCCAAACCGCTTTGGGATGTACATTGCAACCCATGGATCGGGCTGTTTAGAGACCTTCATAAGATTCGGCCAGATTTGTACTCAACCTTGGCCCATGTTGCTGTTGCTTCTGCACCGGGCTTATGTGCATTACTATTTTACCCATTGCATGCGTGCCACGTTTACAAACATCCATTTTTACGAAAAAAATGGATCCTTTTTCCTTTCTTACACGGAGGGGTAAAAAGGGGAACAAGTAACCGAAAAAGTCGCAGAATATGTTTTTTCACAAAAAAACGCCTGGTTATTTATTGGACTTTAAAACCCGAAAATTAAAAAAGCAGCCCCCATGTGAGTTGTTTTACAGTTTTACTCTCTCTCACCTTCACTCCTTCCTCGTTTCCAAAAACGAAACCCGCGCTCTCCCTCCCCAACACCTTATAAAAGAAACCAGACCCCCCCTCTCAATCTCAAACCCCCACACTGCTTATCCTACACACCGCATTCCCTCCCTTATCCTGCGCATTCCCTCTCTCAAACCATGGCCCACCCTGTGACCCCTGTCTCTCCCCCTCTAAAAGATGAACTCGACATTGTGATCCCGACGATCAGGAACCTCGACTTTTTGGAGCAGTGGAGACCGTTCTTTCAGCAATACCACCTGATCATCGTCCAAGACGGAGATCCGACTAAGACGATCCGTGTCCCCGATGGATTCGACTACGAGTTGTACAATCGGAACGATGTGAATCGGATCCTTGGGCCCAAGGCGAGTTGCATCTCCTTCAAGGATTCGGCTTGTCGGTGCTTCGGGTTCCTCGTTTCGAAGAAGAAGTACATCTTCACCATCGACGACGATTGCTTCGTGAGTTCCACTCACTACTAGCATACTAGTACTCTAGCAGCAGTTAATTTCTTGATTTAATTGATTTTCTCTATTAGAATCGGTAACTCGAGATTTGACTCGGTCGAGTGTCGACTGCCGAGTGAATCGACAATTTGGAATCTCGCCGTATTTTCCGGTTACGGTCCAAAAGTCAAGTCCGTTTTAATTTGCCGAATTATTAAAGTTTTGATTTGTTACCTTCTCAGAGGGATTCGTGCCTCTGTGGGGTTTCAATACTTTTCTAGAAAAATCCGTCTAAAATTTTTCTTTTTGGTGATAAAAAAAACTGTGGAAAAGATTTTTTTTCCTCCACGGCCAAAGATCACCACATGAGGGCGTGGAGCCTACCTACCGTTCGAACTGTTCCACCTGGACACCAACCCCATCATTGGATAGTTGACAACTGGCGTTTGATAGTTGGTCCAAGAACCACGTTCACGTCAACCGGCAATAGGGATCTTGTTCTTAGTGGGACCCATAAAGTGTCGGTCCACCCATTATGGTTGGACACGTATTCCTAAATGACTGGTGATCCAATAGGGGGCCCTGACTCTTTTTTCATTGGGTACAACGTACCTCGTGCTCCGAGCAAGCCAGGAATGGCCTATTGTCTTCATAGCAATTTACTTGCGGCATTTGTAGGGGGAGTGGGGTATACAGTGGTACACCATCCGTGGGTGGATCCCACCGTTAACAGATTCCCTGTGTCACAATACCCGATCCTCCTCCAAGTGAGTATGACCGTTTGATTAATTGTCCTTTTGGACGGTCAGCTTGACCACCGTACGGATTTTGTGCCAAAATTAGCCCGATTGGTGATTTATAGCTGTTGGATTTAGTACCCCAAAATAATGCTCGAATCCCACGGCTATAAATCAACCAAGAAAAAGACTCAAATCTGACGGGTAGAAGTTACCAATCAGGATGATATGTGCAGATCCACCATGATCGGGCCAAAAATTCGTACGGTCAGTGGTCATGTGGAACATTTTTACGCGACCCAATTTTCTCCAATGTCAAGACTGAGTCATCCGAGACGAATTGTTGAGTCAACCCGGAAGGATTCGTATTTGATATCCGAGTCTATGTACTCCCTTTGTTCTCTGGCTTCTCTCTTTTTCACTATGAGAATGTAAAGAATCGATATTTTGTGTTTGTTTCCATGGGAGTAAAGGTGGCGAAGGATCCGAGTGGGAACGAGATAAACGCGTTGGCTCAGCACATAAAGAACCTACTGATGCCGTCGACGCCGTTCTTCTTCAACACGCTTTACGACCCGTTCAGGGAAGGCGCGGACTTCGTACGTGGATACCCATTCAGCTTCAGAGAAGGTGTACCGACAGCCATCTCTCATGGGCTGTGGCTCAACATCCCCGACTACGATGCGCCCACCCAGCTCGTCAAGCCTCTCGAACGCAACAGCAGGTTGGTACCTCCATTATTTTCATGGCCTACTTCTGGTTCTTTTTCTGGATTTCATGCCCCGCATTTTGAATTTTATTGGATTTTGATTTGAGTTCATGGTCTAGTTATAGTGGGGGATGTGTCATTTGAATCTTTCACTGGCGTTTGAATTTCCAAATCTCTGTTTTGCTGTTTTTCAGTTACATTTACTTCCCTAAAATCACAACCTTTATGAGTTGAGGAACCCAAACACTCTCACAATTCTTTCCTGTTTGCCTAAATTTGTATTAATTTTTTAGTTCAAACAGGTATGTGGATGCGGTGATGACAATACCAAAAGGCACCTTGTTCCCAATGTGTGGAATGAACCTGGGGTTCAACAGGGAGCTCATAGGCCCTGCAATGTACTTTGGCCTCATGGGTGATGGCCAGCCCATTGGCCGATACGACGACATGTGGGCTGGTTGGTGTGCCAAGGTATGTATCTTGATTTCTTTTTCTGTTTTAACTAGCGTTTCTTCATAATTCTTGGTCAACCTGAAAGTTTTTCTAGGCTTAGCGGCCAATATGGTAAAAAATGGACCTCTCAGATCAAGGGAATTAGCCCAAAAATGCCGTTGATCTACCGTTGTCTATTCTAATTTCTATCATCTATCTAGAAGTGGGCAGCTAATCGGATGGTTAAGATTGTAGAGTGTTGGGATACGGTTCACTCATCTAGTGAGTGATCCAACTTGATTGGCATCCATAAATGTTCTTAACAAAGTAGTTTGCTTTTTCTCTTATAATGAGGAATACAGCATAATTGTATCAGCAGATGGAAGAAGGGAGGAACCACCCTTCCTGTTTCCACAGATATAGTGAAAATGCAGTGTTCTGCATTTGATGCCTCCCACTTGGGAAATCTCCCTAAGACAAATGTCATATTCTCTTTTTTTTGACAAGTGTAGAATATATTAAGGGCAGAAGCGCCAAGACGAGGATACAAAGGCAGCTGAAGAGGTCGAGATGACCTACAAAGAGCTCGCCCCCAAAAACAAAACACAAAATAGGAAAATAGAACAGTTCCTAACTACCTTCCTTGGTACGAATAGAATCCCGTTGGAAAACAAAGTCCTCAGAGAAAGGCCTTTGCACTCTACAAACACTCTCTGATAGTCAATTTTCTATTTAATGCATCCTTCAAATGGTGGGTCCTGCCCTTCCATGTGCATCCCATCCTCCTGACCAGATCCTTCTGCTTTTAATTGACTGCCTATTTTTCGATTGGATGTGGTTTGCAGGTGATCTGTGATCATTTGAGTCTTGGTGTGAAGACAGGGTTGCCATACATTTGGCATAGCAAGGCCAGCAACCCTTTTGTGAACTTGAAGAAAGAATACAAGGGCATCTACTGGCAAGAAGAGATCATCCCATTCTTCCAATCTGTTGTCCTCCCAAAGGAATGCACGACTGTGCAGAAATGCTACATTGAGCTCTCCAAGTATGTCAAGGAGAAGCTCGGTTCCGTTGACCCTTACTTCGAGAAGCTTGCCGATGCGATGGTCACATGGATTGAAGCCTGGGAGGAGCTCAATGCAGCACCAAAAGCGGCAGCTCAGCCTACCACCCCACCCAAGTAGAGAAGGATTTGCTCTACTTTGTTATAGTTGGGCTTCATTTCTCCCATTTCCTCAGAATTGGCTACTTCGCTATGTTTTGTTCTTTTAGGCTGCTCTAGTTTTTAGCATGCCTCCTTTGTTTGATGGCTCCTTTACGGGCCTCTACTATCTTAGCATGTATTAGGTTTCATTTCCAGAGTATGATCATCCCCTCCTTATTTCAGACGTGGATTCTTCTTCATGTCGAATGCTCGGTTGTGATAATGCATGTTTGCTTAACAATTTATGAAAAGTTCCCCACCCTTATGTTGGAAGAAAGAATAAACAACATGAAGATGCAAACACAGAGATTTATGTGGTTCCCTCGAGATCGAGATATGTCCACAGAGTCACACCGATTCCACTTTACTCTTAAGGCAAAAGAAAAAGTCACTATACAATAATAATCGTCTTACAGAAACCGAGGTATATATATAACCCCAAAATGAAATCTCTACGTAAAAGTATGAAAACACGCCTAAGAAAAAAAACTTTCCAGAAAAAGGGTGCTGCCCCCAAATCCCCTCCTTTAGGCAAGGGGCTTGATTTACAAGACTCTAGCACCATCAGGCTCCACAAAACATAACACCTTATACCCAATCGTCTAAGTATCCTAAACTTCACATGGATTAGATCTGCCTAACAGGTGTCGTATGTGTGTGATCAGACCAATTTGATTTGACTACTTATCGATTAGCCCGGTTGAGCTCATAGATGAATTGAGATTGTATTGACTAGACCGGCCTTGAACAATTTGGCTTAGCCTGATTCCACTCGGTTACTTGGGCCTTGGCTCTAAGCTCTTGGACTTGGAAAGAGAGGCATAACGTGCTCAATTATTTGTTCATGGCTAGTGCTTGAACCCATCTTGAGAATAAAGAGAGTCCAAGCTTAGATGGGGCCCTAAAGAGGACTGAAGGTCTACAAATCATGCCCATCTATGTAACAGACCCTAAATCGGGCCCAACTGTGGCCAGTTTGCTTCTTGATGAACCGATGGAGACAGGTCACAGACAGATTTTGGTGATCAAGCCATCACAAGCTAAGCGAACGAATCTATTGTTAATCAAATTTCTTTCTTTGTTGTTCTGTTGGATGCATGTTTTGAAAACGTTGCCAAGGATCTGAATGGGAAGGAGATCAATGCATTGCCACAGCACATGAGCACATAGAGTACTTTCTTAATCCCATCGAAACCGTTTTTCTTCAACATAGGGGTGCAAACTGATGAGGCCCATGAGAGTTTCTGGCCTGAATTTAATTTGTATCAGATCGGGCTCTAGGTGAGGCCCATTTACATCTTTAAAAAACGTCCTACTAGGGAAGGCATTGATGTTTGTCGGCTTAACTTTACTGATTACAAGCACCGACACAATTCGTGAGGCCATGGTTAAAAAAATTTGTTATAATGGACGCTATAACACCCAGCAACGCTCCAAAGCCATTACGTTATTTGTAAAAAAATGACAAAAACTAAAAAAATGGACTTTATTATGTTATAATAGCCCGTTACATGTTTTTATTGATGCTGTTCCGTAAAAGATAAATAAATAAAATAATAATAATAATAATAATAATTAGACCTTTTTGTACTATGATATAATGGCCATTGCAACGGATATAACGGTAGCATTACCGGTCCATTATAACGTTACCAACATTTGCATCTCACTCTGTTTTTAAAATAGTTGTGTCTCACCCATTGACAATGGTCAATGTCGTTGACCATAGATGGCCATTAACAGTATCCGGATGGACATCCTGATATTTTTTAAAAGGGCTATAATGACTTTAGGTGAGACGCAAATATTTTAAAAACATTGGGTGTGATGCAAATTGCATCCATAAAGTAAGGGGGACAAGCAAAAATATCTTTTTTTTTTTTAAAGATTGTAAGCTCAAAACCTTTCTTCATTTACTTTTGGGCCCATCACTAGGCTACATACCAAATATCAGCCTGATTAGTGATTTCAAACCATTGGATCTTTGTACCGCAAATCATGCTCAAATGCTACGCATAAAATCAAACCAGGAAACAACTCTAATCCACTGCTTAAAAATTAAAAATCAGATTAATTTTTGGTCTGTAGGTCCACCTACGGTTGGGCCAAAAATAAATGATGAAAGGTTTTGAGCTCACAATCCTAAAAAAAAATTCATTTTTTGCTTGTTCCACCCAATATTTTTAAAATAGTTGCGTCTCACCCAAGGTCATTATAGTCATTTAAAAAATATTGGGATGTCCATCCGGATACCGTTAATGGCCGTCTATGGTCAACGATGGTTAAAAGGTGAGATGCAAATATTTTAAATACATTGGGTGAGATGCAAATTGCATGCATCTAAGGGGGTAAAGCAAAAAAAGCCCCCTTTTTTTTGGGGGCAAGAAATCAGGGGTTAGGAAGGACACCAACCATTTGCCTGTTACTACTTTAAAGCCAAAACTTGGGTTGGGGCATTAAATTCACTATTAGTTGCGACTTATAAAAAAAAATAACATAGGCACCTATTAGTTTGTTAAATGCTTTTACCAACAGTAAGTAATTAATTAAATGCCTCTTCACTCAAGCCACCTACTAGTTCGTTAAATGTTGAGTTCTTTTCTACTGAACTGGACATCTCCGGCTAGGACATTAGTGCTGTATAATAAATTTATAATTCTTTTTTAAGAAAGGTTATCAACATTATGAGCCACCTAACACACTCTTAGAGACAACTAAAAATCAGTTTGATTAGTGACCTCAAACCTTTTGATCTTTGTATCCCAAATAATGCTCCAATCCCACCGGTAAAAATCAACCCATGAAAATGACTTTAATCGAATGCTTAGAAATCACCAATCAAGCTGATTTTTTGTATTTTAAAAAAATATAGACATTTATCAATTCATTAAATGCTTCTCTCTACCCAATAAAAATAATTTATTAAATGACTAAAATAACATAAGCGCTCAATTAGTTCATTAAATGCTATTCTCCACTAAAAATAAAATAAATCCCTAGCGTACTCATTCATTCTCCCATTAATAGCTTACAACTATTTAAACTTAAAGTTTTGTTTAACTACTTAATTACTTCTCATACCATTAATTATATTTTCAAAGCAGCCTCTATACATAATCACTAAATTACTTACCATATCATTTTATCCATATTTTTAATACAATCATTTTCAACTACTTAATTATTTAACACGTCATTATTTCTATAATTCCAAAATAGGTCGTTAGTAACAACTTAATTACTTTTTATGACATTACTTCCATGTTTATAAAACAACACTTAATAACTATATATGGACAACTTTAGAATTTTGATTTCCTAATTGTACCTTGAATTGCCACAGTTTCATATTCACTCCCTCCAAACTATTCTTTGCGATGAATTATTTTTACTTTGCCACTTATTCTAAAAAGGCTCCTCTGAAGCATCACAATTAACAAAATTACAAAGGTAATCAGGTAAATAATCAATATACATAATACTATGCCCTACTTGATTCAAAAAAGAAACTAAAAATCAGCTGTGAAGTAAATTGAAAAGAATTTAGATGCGGAGTTCTTTGGCTGCAATTGATGCAGTGGACTCTAATGGCCCTACATAGTTCATTTTTTGGGCCCATTGACGACATGGACGTTGACCAACCCACTGGTGGATACACACTAAAAATCAGCTTGATTGATGATTTCTAGCTATTGGATTTTGTACCCAAAAAATGCTTGAATCCAATGGCTAGAATCTGTCCTAGAAGTCCTAAAATCTATGATTATACATAAATAATCAGGTCGATTTTTGGTATGCATATCCACCAAGGGGTAGGCTAAACATCTATATGGTTAGTGGAAGCAAAAATATGCACTATGCAGGTCCACGTAGGGATGGGCCAAACATCCATACAGTCAGTGGTCTCTAAGTGTGTGCCATGTGTGAGGTCCATGGTGTACGTGGTGTCCCCTAGTACAAATAATGAACCACATAGATTGATCAGATACTAACCTCCATGGTTAACCAATTCGTTGAAACCCACTAATTGCAGAACTTAGCAAGTTAAGTAGACACATTAGATGAACTTGTCTTCACCACATAGACTAAATCAAACTACAAACCCACAAACAACTCTTTATTGCAGTATTCTATTATCAGCAAAAAAATAATTTGCCTTCATGGTTGGTGTTTACCCCAACTATGGGAAAAAGTCACGGGTTCAATCCCGTAGCAGGGCAGACATGGATGTCTCCTTACTAACCACCAAGAAGATGGTTAGTGTTTACCCCCCACTATGGGAAAGTCATGGGTTCAATCCCATGGCAGGGCAGACATCGATGTCTCCCTGTTGCCTGCGGGCATAGCCCGCCTAAGGATGACAATGCATGGCCTGACAATTAGAGCTGCAGCCTACCCAAAAAAAACATGCGGCATCATTTTCTGAAAGGGTTTATCCTGTTTTTTTTTTTTTTTCTTTTCCTTACATATTGGAAGACTCGTGATAAAGAAGGTAAATATGGCGTTGGAGTCTACGAAAAGGTGTATAGTGAGTCTTTTGTGCTGTTTCTTTTGATGTATATTCTTTTCCTTTGTATTCATTATAGCTGTTTTGGTAGGCTTCCTTAGCCTCCTATGCATTTTTTAAAAAAATATTTATATACTTATCAAAAAAGCAAAAAAGTCTACTTGAAGATGAACTTCGTTGTCTTGAGTCTTAATAGTTCTGATCACATGATGAACATGTTCTATAGAATATGGGTCATCTAAGTTAAGCCCACAGATTGAAAAACCTTTCATCACCCATTTAGTTGAGGAGATGCCTCAACCCCTATCATGTTACGACATGTGGAAGGGAGGTCTATGGTAATGGAGATTATTAGTTTTGGTTAAAGCTATTTTTTTGTTGGTAACACTTTTGGAGATGTAACCCGATCTTTAGGCATCTCCTACACATGTCACGACTCACAACATGAGAGGGGTTGAGGCATATCTCCTCAACAAAATGGGTGAGGCAAGCCAAACTGCCGACTGATTTGGTTGAGGAGATGCCTCAACCACCTATCATGTTGTGACATGTGGAAGGGAAGTCAAGGGTTACTGGGAGAATTAGTTTTGGTTCAAGTTATTTTTTAGGTAACACTTTTGTAGGCCTACTCTCTCTTTAGGTAGCCCTTGCCCTCTCCTCCACTTGTCACAACATGATAGGGGTTTGAAGCATATATCTCCTCAACCAAATGGGTGAGGCAAGCCGAATTGCTGATTCATGGTTTCATTTTTCTGCCAGGCAATTGTTGAGGTGAAAAAATTTAGATGCAGAGGGCTATAGTGGTTCTATATTGCTCATTTTCTGGGGTCCACTGACCACATTGATGTTTATTAGCCCACCCATTAGTGGATAAACACACTAAAAATCAGCTTGATTGTTGAATATTTCTAACCATTGGATTTACTATACAAAAAATATGTTTGAATCCAACTGCTAGAATCAATCTTAAAAGGTATTAATTAAAATTCTATGGCTAGAGATAAACAATAAGATTTATTTATATCCAACAAGGGTGGACTAAACATCGTGAGTGCAAAACAATGGAAATTTTTTAGATTCAGAGGACTTTGAATGCAATCGATGCAGAGGGGTCTCGTGGCTCTACATAGCTCATTATTTTGGGCTCACTAACCGCATGGATGTTTAGGCCACCTCTTGGTGGATATGCATACTAAAAATCAGCTTGGTTGATAATTTTTGGCCATTGTAATAAGTGAAAGTGTCCAAAAAATATGCAAAAAACATGATTGAATCCAACGGTTACAATCAATCCAAAAAAAGTGCTAAAATCTATAGCTAGATAAAATCAATGAGACTAATTTTTCGTATACATATCCACCAATGGGTAAGCTAAACATCCATGCAGTTAATGGGCCCCAACAATGAGCCATGTAGGGCCACGAGACCCCTCTGCATCGACTGCATCCAAAGTCCTATGCATCTAAATTTTTTCCCAAAACAATGGACTAAGGAGGGTCACGAGAGTCCTCTGCATCGACTGCAGGGCTATACCCGGAGGATGATTTGAACTACACAGCCACCACAATGGAAGAATTATTCGATGCATCCTGGCTGCTGGCACCTGACGGGCGATCGGCAAGCGCCAAGTGTAACCAGATAAATCTCTCTCATAGACCATGGTTTTAAGGTTAACGTACGAAAACAAAGAAACACAACTGGCAAATGTCTAGAAACCTTGAATTCAACCTCAAGAATAGTAACAGAAGCTCCACGAGCCAGTACCCTTCCGGATTTTTAAACTTTCTGAGGAAATAACGTAGCAATATCGCAAATAACCTAATCTTTTTTAAGATACGGAGACAATAAGACTAATCTTTTTCTAACCTTGACCACCCACGCCCACCTCTCCCATCATTATCTGAAAATAATATGGTCAAACTTTGACCGCCACAATCATAAACATTCCTCTAAAATTGAAATTTGGAACCAAATATTTGTTCACAGGGTTATTAAATAGTTTAAATTCATGCTAAGTCCTTTGTTTCTAGATAAGATTGTGTAGTACACGTGTCTGCCATTCAACGGGGTAGCTGCACGAATAGATTTCGGACAAAATGTGATAAAGATCAATTCAGAACTGAGTGATTGTGACCGATCCGTATATATACCGTATTGCTTGCTTTTAATTTTACATAATATATTTTTCGTCTTTAATTAATATTAATATATCAATTATATAAAATACGGGTTGATAAATTTGTAAATATGTTTTCGTAAATCTTACGTATAGTGATAAAACTCATTTTTCATAGCTGAATTGGTTGAATTTATGTCGCAATAGCCAATTAGCGGTATGATGATGATACGACAACGGAAAGGTTTGAAACACTCGAAAACTGTTTTACGATAGACTGTAATGTGATTTAGTGTATATTACTCAAAGGCGGATGGATTGATTCAAGACGTCAAGAAATATCGTGCGGGACTTTTGACGTATTTCATAATTGGTGACGATCGAAGTTTGAATTTGTTGTTAAGCTTAAGTTATTTCAAAATTTTGACATATTTCATAATTGGGGTAATAATATAAAATAAAATAAAAAAATTCTTCAATCTTGTAGACTGTAAGCACAATAAGCTACTGGCCTTGGTTGAATGAACATAATGATGCAGGACTTTTCTCAGTTTTAGCCATATTTTTCTTGACCATCCAAGATAGTACTGTATAGGCCGGATTCTTCGAATTACCAATACGGATATACCGTTTACAGATTTTATTTACGGTGTATATATAAATTAAAAACATGGGTCCTTTAAATTTCTACAAATGAAATCCAAGTAATATTAAAAATCAAACTGCGAATTTGAAATAAAAGTATACCGCCACATATAGAAAATTTTGATACTTTATATACCAGGCATGAAATGAAGCGGTCAGTTATAGCCCGATCCATACCCGCTTCATTTGATACACAGAGACAGAACAGAACTGGTATATCTTTAGACTTGGGTGGTTGAATCTCACACAACATACTACAGTGTAAATCATTGTTAAAAGAACAATATAACCGGTTACAACGGTAATGTTTCAAGACCGTTATCTTATTTGCTAAAAAACATTAAAAACCATTATAATTGACTTAGCAGGATAACGGCAGTTAGTTTTATGATTACTGATGGTATATTGAAAATACAGAAGTGACCCCATGAATGTCTGGCCCTGCCCCTCCTCTTGGTGGACTACACACCACGAATCAACTTGATTGTTGATCCATAGCTGCTAGATTTGAGCAATTTTCTACATGAGTTAAGCCCCTGATTAAAAAAATTGCTTAAATCTAACGGCTAGAAATTAATAATCGAGTTGATTTTTAGTGTGTAGGTCCATGGTGAGGTAAACCAAACATTCAATGTGTCAGTGGGTCCGAAAGAGGAGAAAATGTTTGATGGCCCAAGGATACTTCAAAATTTGAAGTCTCCCCCTCCCAAAAATGTCATTTAGAGCTTAGTTTTAAGGCCTAATGACCTTATGGATGTTTGGACCTAAATGCCAAAGATCAGCTTGATCGATGATTTAACATTCAAAAAAAAAAAATCAAATTCAACGGTGAAAAACCATGTTATTAAAATACTAATTAAATCCAACGGCTATAAATCACTAATTATACAATTTTTAATACGGAAAATTGCAGAAAAGAAAACAAACTTTAATCTATTTACAAAAAAGAATACAACTTTTCGCAAATCCCAAAAAAGAAAATGAAACACCCTTTCAAAAGGCATTTCGTCTGCTGTCAGTCGAATCAGTCGCCGACTGACTAACGAATGACTGATGGCTGACACGTCTTACAAACGCCCTTTTAAAATGCGTTTATTCCTGAGAAATGGTTTTTTAAAAAATATTTTCATGAAAAAAAAACGTCATTTCAAAGGGCGTCTGCCAGGTGACGACTTAAATTCCGCCTAAGTCGCTTTCATCTATTCTCCCGCTTCTCCTCTCTCACTGTGTTCTCCTCCGGCGAACTCTCCCCTCTCTCTCTCCGGCAGTCTCCTCACGGCCTCCTTGCTCCAATCGAAGCGGCCTCCTACACTTTAAAACTCAGGTATGTATTTATTTTTTTTTATTTTTTTTTAATTTTTTTTAATTTTTGATGGGACTTGGGGGACCCCCATTTTGGCCTACACAGTAAAAATCGACGGCCCATAATTCCTCAACTTCTAAACCAGTCTACGAATATAGGAATGATCTGAATTTTTGTAAGGATGATCTCCTCACCGTAGAGATCATCCTCACCAAAAATCAGCCATTGATTCATCTTCTGGGTATGCCAAAATGGGTGTAAAAATTGGGGTTCCGTATTTTTTTGGGCTCTGGCTCCGGTGTTACAGGACACAATATTAGCCACGTGGCACATTCTTAGAGGACTCTGACCGTATGGATGTTTGGCCAATCCCTAAGTGGACCTACAAATGAAAACTCAGCCTGATTAGTGATTTATAGGCGTTGGATTAGACTTATTTTCATAGGTTGATCTCAACTGTGAGAATTTGGAACAGATCCCAACGGTCGAACGCCCTTTAAAAGGGCGTTTGTCAGTGAAAAACGCCCTTTAAAAGGGTGTTTACTACTGACACACGTCCTTTAAAATAACGTCTGTCAGTTGTCAGAGGTCTGACAAATATTTTTTAAAAAGATGTCTATTACTGAAAAACACCCTTTAAAATGACATTTTTTACTGACAAACGCCCTTTTAAAAGACGTTTTTTTTTATAAACATGTGCCACGTAATGAAACGCCCCTTTAAAAGGACGTTTCGTTTTCTTTTTTGAGATTTAGGAAAAGTTGTATTCTTTTTTGTAAATAGATTAAAGTTTGTTTTCTTTTTAGAAATTTTCCGTTTTTAATAGTATATTTGTCAAGAGGTGGAACAAATATCCATAAGATAAATGGGCCCTAAAGAGTATTCCACTTTTAGAAGGAAGATTTCAAGCTTTGAACTCTCCCATGGACATCATCAAACACAGACCCACCAAAGAGAGTGCCATATGTCATTTTGAAAGAAGTTTACTTCAAACTTTTAAAAGGAACATTTATGTCAAAGATCTGCTAAAAACAGCGTATCTTTCTGACGTGTTTAAGAGCGAAAGGAATAAATCTTTGATGCCAGACGTCTCATCAAACATCCATAAGGTCAGTAATTTCTAAGAACGTGACACATGGCTCATAATGTGGTCCGTCAGGAACTTCGATGACGGGCGTTCGTCATCAAAAATTTATTCAGAGAGCAAAGGTGGATGGATACAATGTCACGAGAGACGTCCGAACATAATTTTGCAGGAAAAAAAATGACGTTTTGAAGTTTGAAGCCTCTTTTGTCTTTGCACCGTTCAATATCTCTTAGACAATGACTTCCGTTAAATTCGTCAATACAAAGTAGAAAAAATATCCCCGAATTATTATTGGGCCTATGAAAGGGAGCAATGAGATGACTGCCAAGCGACTTCACACATTGTAGAAGAAAAAAAAACCTTATTACCCAGAAGAAAATGAGGTTTAAACTTTAATTCACTCTTATTTTTATTAATTATTCTTGCTTTAATATATGTACGCTCATGGCATGATACCGATCGTCAACCAATCGAGCACGGCTTCGAGCCCTTTTTTGGTGGGTTAGCTGGGATCAGACCAACTACATAATGGTTGTGTACATTGCGGTACATCGGGCTATAGCCCGTGTATGTTAAGGATCGTATTAGAATTAGCGGGGGCAGTGCGGTAGAAATCATAATAGCCCATCCATATTCTATCTTCCAGATTGAAGGAGTCAATTCAATGCGAGTAGTTACAAGAAATCGATTGCAGTCTTTTTCTTTTCGTTTTTTTTCTCAAAATTTTGGTAAAGAAGCCTAAATTGTTGTCCATTAACCCTGAATCTTAACTGAAAACGACCCTCTTATTCCCGCGTTTAGGTTAGAAATAGCGGATATGGTGCCGTAGCGTCTGGACCACGCCACATCACTACCATGACATATTGCGCGATTGCTCCTAGTGAAATGTGACAAGATTTGCAATTGCTCACATCCTGATTCGTGCATGGCAGTAGTGTTTGGTGGACCACACTGAAGAAGAAGCCAATCAGATGATCGTTAGCCATCTGACTTTCATAGTCAAGATAGTGGTTGAAAACTTGAAAGTGTAGTATTCACATCTGCAACTACAATGTGGACTGAACCAGCGTTGTGTAGTCGCAATCACATTAGGTTGTGCCTGAAGCACCACCATCGGACCGAGCACCACTTGTCACCCGTCATCTGACAGTTCCACGTCATCTCTGCCGTTGATCATCATGAGACAACAATGCTATGCGTGTAACACCTATGATTATGGCTAATTTCATGGTAATTCTCAACAAAAAAATGCATTTTGAAGCATGCTTTTATTGATGGTTTATATGTGCCACTTGATACACTCTAGGAGGAGTAAAACTTTGATGACACTGCACAATATGAGCCACGTGACACACTATTGGAGGACTCTGACCGTATGGATGTTTTTCCGATCCTTAGGTGGACCTACAAACAAAAACGTCAGCTTGATTAGTGATTTCAAATTAAACCTATAGATCTTTGTTCCTCAAATAATGGTCATTAGTGCTCAAATACCCACGGTTAAAATTAACCCATAAAAATAATTCAAATCCAACGCCTGGACATCAGCTGATTTTTAGTTTAGAGTCTTTAGACCAACTAGGGATTGACCAAACATCAATACGGTCAGAGTCCTCTATGAGTGCCACGTGGCTCATATTGTACGTTGTCATCGGCCTCCATGACAGCACGCCGTCATCAAAGTTTTACTCCTCTTTGGAGGCTATTGACTGTACGGGATGTTTGACTCAATCTTTCAAACAGAGCTTGATTGGTGATTTGTATCTCTTGGATTATAGGAATCTTTTTGTTATCTAAAGGTCATTAGCTTTTGCCTTTAGAGTGGAATTCTCATCCGCCCTTTTATAATAAATCATCAACGACTATGACACAAATCCAACGACTAGAAATCACCAATCGGATTATTTTATCTATAAGTCCAGAAAAGGGTGGGACAAAGATCACGGTCAGTGGTCTTCAAGAATGCACCACGTGGTACAAAAGCAGTCGTGGTGTGAATTTTTGTACATAAGCAGTCTTTGGATCTTTTCCAAGGGCTGCGCGTACACGTACACGACCAGACCAAACCAAACCAAACCCATTTTTTCCAACCTCAAAACCACACCCTCTTTCTCTTTTAATTAGGACCACCTGGATCATTTTAGAAATTTCAAACCCACGTGCTCTCATGGGGTACTTGATCTGCTTCTCTCTCTCTATTGATTACATTAAAAAAAAAAAAATCTGCTTCTCTCTCTATATATGCTCTCTACATGTGGGGAGGAAAAGTTGAGATATCTTTTGTCATCTTGAGGCAACGACTATGACCCCCCATCTAATTAAATAAGTTAAACCTGCAGAGATTTATTGACCTATTTGTAGGAAGAAGCTTCAAAGAAGTGACTGGTTTTTTTTAAGAGTCCTAAAATATGGACTAACAATAGTTTTTTAAATTTATTGCGGATTAACTTAATCTTGCAATGTACGGCGGTGACAAATCCCACATTTTTTGCTAAAATAAATAAATAATTTGGTGCAGAAAAATAATCACATCTGAGAAATGATCACGACCTTTAGTAGATCGTATATATCTGATTGGATTAGTATTAGTATTGTAATAAGTTGTGTGAGAAAAACATCATATCATTATTGGTGTATCTCATACCATCTCATACCATATTTCCCTGATTGTCAAGATTAAGAACAGATCAATTTGAAATCTTAGTTAGATTCTATCTTTATCAATGTACTTCACCAAATTTTATCAATTAATCTCAAATCTTATCACCCATAATCATGGATGAACAAAGTGAGACTCCTTTGTAAAGTAGTGATCTCGAGTGCGAGATGGACCCTGGTTTGGATAGGATCGATGGGCTCTAATCCCGATCCGAATAGCTCAATCCAGACTAGGATTGGTTGAGACTTTGAAGTTTGAACCATGCCCATAACATGGAATTGCACGTGATGTACACCGTTGGATCCTAAAATTTAGAGTGGGGCCTCCATATCAGACTATCATACATGGAGCTCTTATCATTGATCAAAACTTTAAATACTTTCTTATATATTTTTTTAAAAGAAGAACTTCCCAGTTCCTGTACGGCATGTAGAGGTAGTCTACACAATTATTTTATTCAAAACATTGTCGAGAATGGTCAATGTCTTAATCCTAATTATGAATATACCACAATTTTCCACTTTACTTTCTCTCGTATAGATCTGTTAAAATACGGCGTTCTAACCTTAATATTTTACTTGCCGTTTACGACACCTCTCTCTCTACGTATAGTGGATTTGGACCATTGGACATTAAGCCGCCTCACTTTTCTCACAGAGCCCACCTTTATATATTCACAGAACCCACCTTCTTCTTCTTCTTCATAAACATCTCTCTCTCTCTCTCTCTCTCTCTCTCTCTGATGGCGAACTACTCAATACTCTTCCCTTCGTCATCATCATCAACAGCTTCTCCTTTCTCATCAGACATGGTAAATTTTAACGTTTTTACTGATCTTCATGGTAACAATCCAACTGGGTTCTCGGGATTGAAGACAGATATGGATGTTCCACGTCTGGATCATGATACAAACATTTCTCATCATAATATTGGTGGAAGCTTTGGTGGATCTGAGAGTGTGATGAAATCAGATAAAAAGAAGAATGAAAAGAAGGTTAGGAAGCCCAGATATGCTTTCCAGACAAGGAGCCAGGTTGATATACTTGATGATGGGTACAGATGGAGGAAATATGGGCAAAAGGCTGTGAAGAACAACAAACATCCAAGGTGAGTTTGTTTATCAGCTTTCATCTTGATCTCTGGTTTCTATCCCTCTTTTCTTTTTCTTTTTTTGTGATCTTTGTATTACATCTTATTAAGATATCTTATCCTACCCACCATCATAGTTATTTATCATTTCCTTCACGACTTTTGCTAAAAAAAATGAATTCCACTTAGCAGTAGTTCTTTTTATGGATCGAGGATAAAATCCTACTAGCTAGATAATTATGGATCGACTATTTACTGGGTCCATAATTCACAACTTCGTTTTTTATATTTTTGATGAGAAATTATGGATGGGATCATGCATCTTTGCATGGATGGGTGCACACACGTTGATAATTATGTGCTCGAATCTTTTCAAATTGCTTCCAAACCATGCATGCATCTCTGCTGAAGATTCATGAGAGCTCCTTGGGTATGATGCATATCTTCGATCATCATTTTTCGTTCGAGATCGTATCTTAAGGGTCCCTATATATATATATATATATATATCTTTTCTATGCTATCTTCATCTGTGTTAGCTATGTATGTTAAGAATCATATTGGAGTACATACGATCAAGAGAGTAACACGTCCAAGAGAGGATTACATTTTTGATGAGAACCAAAACTGGTGGAATCCCGAATGCTCTCCATTGATCTCACTAAGAATATTGTAGCAGAGAAGTTCAAACATAGGTAGAATGCTTCTAGCTGACCGATACAGCAAGAGCTTTTGATCATCGATGAATTATCAATACATACAAATTGATCTCCATTGGTTTATGGTATATGTGTCGTTCTAGAAAAATGAAAAGTCTTCGTTTAACTTTTGTTCAAGACAAGCTTATGATTATAGATGGAGGAGTTCCTGATCAGTTTTTCAGATATTCTCTTTCTTCCCATGGTAGACACTAATTAGATATAATTTTTAAGGGTGTTCAGCGCAATGCTAGAACCAAACCTAGTGTTCAAATGCTTGTGTCCGGCCCCGAACCAAAATGATATGAACCAATACTTCATTAATTAGCCCTACGCGTGCTAAACTGAGTCGATTGCCAACTGAACCAATTTTGAAAGAAAAATTTTAGGATGTAGATGCTTCGATATGCACATGCTTATGTGGATGCCACATGAAAAATTTAGAATCATGTAGAACACTTAAAGGTAGGACAACGATGCATAGTCAGCACTTGGGTGATATAACAGATATAGGATTTGAGGTCGAGAGTAATTTTGGAGGGCATGATCTTGATGTCATTAGGAGTCGTGAAGGTGCCCTATTGACTTCATCCTTTTGTTGACATGAAGTGTCGACATAAGGCATCGACATAAAACGTCGACGTATAGACATGTCTTGGGAACTGACATACTGAGAGAGAAGAGTACGTGAATGAGCAACCAATACCTATGACCAACCACTGTGGTTATATGTGCAATGTCACTGCTTCTACATAGAACATGGGTATTTCAGTCATTTCACCTCTTGGATCCGAGTCTATAAATACCCCCACAAAAAAAAGAAAATTGACACTTTTCCTGAGAATCGAATCTCTTCTCTCTCTCTTAAGTTAAGATTTTGCATATTGGTGCCTTTATTAGTATGCCTCAATTATATACAAGAAACAAAGAGAAAGGACGAATGAATTTGTCAATAAGTATAAGAAGGCAAATTCTTATTCATGAGTTGATACAAATACTCCTAAGGGCCTATTTGGTAACCAGACATGGATTTGGAATTGAAAATAGAATTCCAAGATTTGTGATTTCTGGGAATTTGAATTCCAAGAATTAAAATTTTTGGTGTTTGGCTACATCGTGGAATTTACTTGGAATTTTCAATGAAACCAAATTTTAGCTGTTTGGAGATCTAACAGAATTGAATTTTTTATCTATCTACTTAAAGAGAAATATCATCTCATGAACTTTATGTTATAACGGTCGTTATGTTTTTGTTGTCTGTCAGTTTACTGTTATCAATGTTAATTTAGAGAAAAAAAAATTAAAAAATAGTAAATAAAATAATTAATATTAACCCGTGCCAAAATCTCATGATTAAAGCCTAACTAAGTGGCACATGATGCAACAAATACGGACATCCGTCATCGATGCTGATGATGGACCACATTATGAGCCATGTAGCACATTATTAGAGACAATAGACCGTATTGACGTTTGTCCCATCTCTAGGTGGACCGCATACTAAAAATCAGGCTGATTAGTTATTTCTAACCTTTAGATTTGAGTAATCCAAATAATGCTAGATATCTCATAGTTAAAAATCAACCCATAAAAAAGACACAAATCTAATATACGGGTACAAATCACTAATACCATATGGACATTTATTCCATCCCTAGGTGGACCTACATACTAAAAATAATGCTGATTGGTTATTTATAAGCTTTGGATCTTCATACCCCAACTAATGCTAGAAATCCCATGGTTAAAAATCAACCCATAAAATACACTAATCCAATGGTTAGTTATATCCTTGGTGGACCTACAAACTAAAATTAGGCTGATTAGTTATCTCTCAACTTGGATCATCGTACCCCAACTAGTGCTATATATCCAACGGTAAAAATTCAACTCATGGAAGACATCAATCCAATGGTTAAAAATCAACACATAAAGACATCAATCCAACGGTTAGTTACATCCCTAAGTAGACCTTATCTTTAAACTTTGGATCTCCGTGCCCCAACTAAAGTTATATGTATATCCCAAGGTTAAAAATCAAACCATAAAAGACATCAATCCAACGGTTAAAAATTTATAATCCATTGATGATGGACCACAATATGAGCGACGTGGCACAATACTAGAGACCACAGACCGTATGGATGTTTGTCCCATCCCTAGGTGAACTTACATGCTAAAAATTAGGTTGATTAAAATTTTCTAACCTTTGGATCTAAGTACCCCAAATAATGCTAGATATCCCTCAGTTAAAAATCAACCAATAAAAAGACACCAATTTAATGGTTGCAAATAGCCAATCTTACAATTTTTGGTTTATATGTCCACCTAGGGATGCATGTGAGAGTTGGAGCTCGATAAAAAATTTCTCAAATCTCTCCGTCCAGAAATAGAATTCCAGGAATTAGAAGTTTCTTCTCTCCCCTAAAACTTCTAATTCCGGGAAAATCTCGGAATTGGAAATATAATTCTTGGAATTCAGTCCTCCCAAACACTGAGATTTGTGATTCCAAGAATCACAAATCCAATTCCGGCTCAATTTTGGGTTACCAAACAGACCCTAAGGGTTGATGTGGAAAACCATACAATGTGGCATTCCAAATAGGAGAGTCAATATGGAAGGTTCAGATCAGGTACCATATACCCACACCCCTGATCCATTTGTTGGTCAGGACTGAAAGATGGACCCAAACTTGGTCAAATTGATCAAGTCTATCAGGTATCGGGTCTAGGTAAATAATAGAAAATTTTGAAATCATATACCAAACATGATCCTATATTTTACTGGGACGTCTAAAGGATGGAGCAAAACCTGACGACCGAGCCCTGCCTAATCTCCACCAAAACTAGGGGGCACTGATGTTACGAATGGATGTTGCTTATTATGGGTATTAGACAAGTAAGCCATTACCATAATTCTTTCCTTGTACTAATAATCAAATCCTTATTTAATCCACTACCTACTTCAACTGAAAGAGTCAAATCAAACCAAACTTGAGGAAAATTTGAACCATATGGAAATACTTTATAAAGGAAAACTATGAGAGCTAGCTTATACACAGTATGCATGTATGCATGTATGTACAAAAATATGTATGCATGTACACATCCGATCCAAAGAATTTTAGTGGTAATTAAAAAAATTAAGTGAATTAATTTCTTGTTTGCAGAAGCTACTATCGATGTACGCATCAAGGATGCAACGTCAAGAAGCAAGTCCAACGCTTATCTAAAGATGAAGGGATCGTGGTGACAACTTACGAGGGAATGCATACACATCCAATCCAGAAGTCTACAGACAATTTTGAGCATATCTTGAGTCAGATGCAAATCTACACCCCCTTTTAAATCTCTGAACCACATACACTCTTAATCTTGTATAAAGATTATAGATTTTAGATTTTAGTGCTCAAAAATGAAATAATATGGGCTATTGGAAGTTTCATTATACCTCTTGTACGTGCAATAAAATACATTTTAATATGAAACATACATTATTTAATTAAATCGTGACTAGTGGATGGCACATGCAAATTTGTGCGGTGTGCCAATTTAACACACACATGTTCCCAAGGTTACAATTTATACATGTATTATACCAGTCAAGCAACATAACATTATTATGATGTTGCCCATCATAGATTTTCTCAATGTACCCCAAGTTCAGCTCACCCTTGATGTGTGCTTATGGCATCTCTTTAATAGAATATGAAATTGATCAATAACTATGAATCCTGAATATTTATATTAAGGAATGTATTGACTTTATTAATTCACTTAATAGTGGTAAATGATGTATCTGCCCGCAACAAAGCTTAAGATTTCTCTTTAAAATTGTACTAGTCGGGAGGCATGCACGATGCATGTGTGTAATTAAAAAAATGAAGAAAAAATTATTGGCAGAAAAAGGGTTATACAGTGACCAACATTTTCAAATTTATATTCAACATGTATATATAGGTCAGGATCGAGGGACAACTATTTCATACAACGTTTTTGACAACAAAAATTGGCGCAAGCCAATTTATAAATTAGAAGTGTTGGAATGGGATATTTTTGGTGATGACAGTCTCTATGGTAAGGAGATCATCCTCACAGAAATTCAAATCATTCTGATATTCGTAGGGGTGATCTACATGGTGAGGAGATCATCCTCACCAAAAATCAGCTATTGATTCACCTTCCATATGGGTACACCAAAATTGTTGTATATATATATATATAATACAACATTTTTGACAACAAAAACTTGATGTGCCCCAATATATATATAGAAGTTTTGGATTCAGGTTATTTTTGGCGAGGATGGTCTCTATGGTGAGGAGATCATCCTCACAAAAATTCAAATCAGTCCAATATTCATAGACCGGTTTACAAGTTGAAGAATTATGGACCGTCTATTTTTATCGTTAACTTGAAAACCTCATTTGATAGGGTTAGAAATTTCAGAATGGGCTGATTTTTTTATAGAGGTGATCTATACAGTGAGGAGATAATCCTCGCCAAAAATCAGCTATTAATTGATTCAACTCCATGTGGGTACGCCAAAAATGTTGTATGAAAATGTTGTCCATATATATATATATATATATATATATTAGATGTTTAAGGGCGTTTTGGAGAAAAAAGTGGTAAGAAACCTTGCTGATGATAGCTAAAGCGATCATTTTAGGGCTAAAGAGGTGAGCCTTATTACAGGGCCCTACCATAAGGCCAATCAGGTGAGAGAAGGCCCCCAGCCCAACGAGAAAATGTCCTAGCCACTAACCACATGGATGTTTAGCTCACCCCTTGCTGGATAAACAAACCAAAAATTAACCTGATTGGTTATCTCTACGTACCCATATATTCTAGCCATTGGATTCAAGCATAAGGTTTTTTGAGTAGTAGATCCAAGCTAGAAATCATCAATCAAGCTGATTTTTAGTGTGTTTATCCACCAATAGGTGGGCTAAACATCCACGCAGTCATTAAGCCCAAAATGTGATCTATGTAGGGCTGTGAGAGTGCTCCACATGGACTGCAATGGGGCTACGGGAGTCCTTTGCATCTAAATTTTTTCCATAGCCTTTGATAATTATCATGAATAATTGTTAAATAAAATTTTCTACCATATAGAGAGTTAAAATTTTTAATTAATATCATCAATATTAATATATTAAATATAAAGAGGCCTCATATGGAGTTTTCACCTTAGGCCTCAACTTGCATTGAGACGGCCCTGCCTTATTATAACTTCTGAATTAGATATGAAGTATACGAATATTAATTGGACTTACTCCAAAAGTCAAACACAGGCCCAACCCGTGGCTTGGTCCATAGTCTAGGGCCAACGGGCCAGGCCACGGGCTTATTAATGGGCTTGGGTGTGGGCTATGTAGCGGGCTTGGGGTAGGCTATGCAACAGGCTGGGTTGCGGGCTATGTAACATATGAAATATTATCTACGACATTGTTTTTATTTATATTTAGCTGAACAACAAAACTGATCAAGCGGTCAGGATCATATGATCACACTGATGTTTGTTAAATATTCTACAGATATTCCATTGATTAATGGTTATGATTGATAAGAATATTAACCAATTCTATGGAAGGATGAATAATTAGTATTAACCTTTGGGAAAATGATGATGTCAGCCTGAGGACATCTTCTTAGGGTCCAAACCGTCTGATTAGATAATATACCTTTTACTAGTATAGATGGTTATTGTTCTAAGTTGGGACATTGGAGGATTTCTATGTATAGTCCACTAGTTGGGCGGCTTAATTGAAATGTGATACAGATTATTCAAGGGCCAGGCCGGGTCGGGATCAACTTTGGGCCGGGTGGCGGACCAAATTGCCACCTATAATCAGCCTACACTACGGTCCAGACCAATTTGAACCTAAAATCTTTGGGATTTTAATTATAACTATAAATTAAAATTTTTATCTATTTAAAATTTATATAAATCTATCTATACTATTATAAGGCCAAAACTGGGGTTGGTGATGACGCGGGCTTCAAATGACATCTCCATAATTTTAAAAATACCCCTATTTTTCCTCTATAAATTTCTTTGAATTATTTTGTCTTTTGGTTTCCAAGGGGCATACATGTTTCCTCATTAAATGCCCAAAAAATTAAATAAAAAACTTCTCTCAACAACACTATTTAAACAGCAAAAAAATACCACATAAAGGACACTGGTCATATGGATGTTTGGTCCATCTCTAGGTGAACCGACGGGCAAAAATCAGTATGATCAATGATTTCTAACCTCCAGATCTGAGTACCCCAAATAATAATCAAAATCTAAGGCGGACCTATGTAAAAAAATCAACCTGTTAGTGATTTGTAACCTTTGGATTTGAGTACCCCGACCATGTCGATCATTCGGTGATTTTTAACCGTTGGATCTTTTTACCCAAAATAATGCTTAATATCTACAGTGGAAAATCAACCCCATGAAAACGACTCCAATCGAATGCGTAGAAATCACTAATCAGATTGACTTCTTGCATGTAGGTCTACCAAGGGATGGGCCAAACATCCATACAGTCAGAGATCTCTAAGAGTGTACCATGTGTAAGGTGCAGGCAGTGGCGGAGCTAGGATTTTGTTCCATGGGGGGCAAGGTGGCAAGTGACCATCAAAGTGGGGCAGATGGGCCCACTGACCGCATGGATGTTTAGCGCATCCTTTTGTAGACATTCACTAAAAATCAGCTTGTCGGTGACTTTTAGCCGTTGGATTTAGTACCAAAGTTTTTTTTTGAATCCAACGGCTAGAATCACGCCTTAAAAAGTACTAAAATCTAATGGCTAGAGATTGCCTGTCAAGGTGATTTTTGGTGTGAATATACGCCAAGAGGTGGGCTAAACATCCATGTTGTCAATGGGCCCAGAGAGCAGCTGAGTTGAGGGGGGCAACATGGTCTAGTTTGTTACAACTCTACCTTGCTACAAATTTTTCCTATACAAAATTTTTGTTTTTTTCTCAATTTTTAACCCTTGCCCCCTAGCTCCGCCATTGGGTGTAGGTGCAATGCACATGGCATCCCCCAAGTATCGTTATAAACTATCTTTTATGACTAATAATGAAGTACAAATGAGTTAACTCATTGCTTAAATTACTCAGTTAACATTTTAGCAAAGGCTCATGCTTGAGGACCCCTTTTTGTGACCCCTCTTGAGGGTCATGTGCTTAGCCGTGGATTTCGAGAATCCAAAAGTGGTTGAGCATTGACAAAAAGTAAAAAAATGTTATCTGCGTGATAGTTCACAGCAAATAGAAGAAAGAAGAAAATTGTTATAATAACAAAATGTAAAACTCACTGTTAATTGGTAAGTATAATAGATTGAGGCTTGAGTTATACACAATGGCCTTAAGACAGATTCATCCCCTTATTACAGTTTCAAAGGTCTTTGGACGTTCTCCCAAGATACAACGATCTCTACATGCGAAAAATAACTCAATCCACATGCATGGCTAGCCAGAACTGTGTTCATACTAGAAAACTTGAAAAAATTCCAAATAAGGAGACTAATGCATATTTTTATTTTTCTAAAGGAGAGGACGAACAAGGGTTATAAAGACAAGCTGATGACTATTTGGATAGTCACAAGGCGTAGATGTTTGATAGTTACACCCACCAGTGATAAAATTCAATGAATCAGAATAATTGTTTGACAATTATATTCAATGATAAAATACTATGAATCCACCTAAGCCAAGAAAAGCCCAAAGTTAGCCTATACACAAAAGTAGCAAAACTTAAGTTAACGGGGATCTACGCCCCATTGTGCATGTGCGTCACGCACGTTAAGGTTTTTGGAACGAGATTCCAGAATGCAACTACAACCCATGGGCCCCCCCGTGTGCACACATAGGCTTATCTCTTACCTCACACTTCAAGTCTACAAGCAGCAAGCTCTATATATAAGCATGTTTCTTTTCTTGTGTTTCTTCCATGTGAGACTAATGTTTTACACACATTTCATTTTATAAACTAACACTACAAATTGCTAGTAGTAGTAGTTTGGAGTTGATTTTCTATTCACTCATAAATGATCTTGGTTAACTAATTCAACCTCATTACTTATCAAAAAATAAAAAACTAATTTAACTTCATTATTCTTCATAGCAAGGAGATGAAAAATTAATATGAACTTGCCTCGAAAGATAAGTAGGTCCCACTTGTATTTATGTTTAAAGTGACCCCATTACTCATATTTTCTGATTTTACAAAATCAAAATCTTCCAACAAAAAGTGAATGCTAGCTCAACACTATCAACCGCCATTGGATTCTCAGAATCCATGACCGAGCACACGACTCCCCAGAGGGGTCACAAAAAGGGGGTCCCCTGAGCCCTATTCCATTATTTTAAGTCCTACTCCATTGTTGAAGCAGCATGTGCCCCTCCGTTGGTACCTGCACATGTGGGACAAGTATATGTTTTGATCGCCGTAACCACCCGATTTATCACTTTCTTCAGATTAGTAGAAAAACATGACATGGTCCAAAAAGTAAAGGGAAAGTTTATCAATCAGATGGTCACGGTCGTTTGAGTTTTTTATGGTCTCGGCAAGAGGGGCCCATCCCGAGAAAATGAGTTTCTTAAGGACATTTTAGTCATTTCATAGAGAACGGTATATTCTGATATTCTCCCTTCCAATCAGGAGTTAGAGAGTCAGAGACAACTAATTTGGGTCTTTCGTGAATTATCACACAATCAAGGGCTTTAACGTAACATGTTGTGACAAACTTGTAAATAGGGTTCATGAGTCTGGGTTTTTGGTTGATTCCCTCTGCAACGAGAAAGAGAGCGACTGTTCCCAACTCGCACAGAGTTCGCGAAGAAAAATAGAAGAAGAAACTTTCGCTGAGAGTCTCTGAACTCTGAAACCCTCTCCGAGGTTTCAAACGAACCTGCGATTTGTAGAGAAGTTCAATGGTGGATCGATTCGCACAGACCTGTTAGGGTTTCACCAGCCATGGCGCTTCCGCTCGGGAAGCTCACCATCCTCGTTGGTGCAGGTCCGTCTCTCATTTTTCTTCTGTAAATCACTCTTATCTGTGTCTCTGAGATTTCGAAAGAAGTTTCCTTTATTGGTCTGTAATCAGTCTTAGTTTGCTTAGCTTTCTGCAATCACTCTTCGAATTCGTCGGAAGTTAGATTCTTAATTCAATTTCAGTTCCTTTTGATTTAATTTATCGGTAGAGGGATTTTAGGGTTTTGATAAACCCTAAGTTTGAAAGGAGCTGCTAACGGAGATGAGTTAACTTGTGAAATCAAGCGAGATGACTCCATTGTTGAAAGAAAGGGGAAACATGGGATAGTCCCGGTATTATTGTACTTATAATACTATGGTATCTACAGTACAAGTGGCGCACATTCTTATCAGTTGAGAGATGAGACCGTCCAATTAGTGGCCCCCATGTAGGAAAATACATAGACCCAAAATCAGAGTGATCGGATGATCTTAAGTCTTTAACTCTCTGATAAAAAATAGATTTCTTTTTCTCTAGATTACTGCCCTTATTCTTGGAAGTCCAAAAAATAGATTTTTTTTTTATAAGGTTAAAAAAATTTCAAGGAGAAAGGAAGATACAAGAAGAAGTGGAGGAGGTCGAGATGACCTCCACACTAAAGTGCAAAAACGACTAACTGCCCCTTAGCATAACAGTGTCCCATCTGAATACCAAGTCCTCAAAGAGAGACCTTTACATTCTTCGAAGACCTTAGACCAGAAAAAGAGGAGAGCCGTGATAGAGATCACCAACCTACCTACCCGATTGAAGCTTTTTAAATCAACCCACATGCATCAACTCTATTCATAACTTTACTGAAAGCCTTAGTAAGTAACTAAGAGAGAGGATAATAGGTATCAATCCTATTTCAAGTTCTTATAGCTTCCAAAGAAAATTTTTGTGGAATTGTTCACCAAAACCGATAATGTAGCATGGCTGCATAGATATGTAAGTTGTTGTCCATGTTTTCCCATGGATCTCTAAATTCCTCCCACGTATATGGTGTTAGAATTCCAAATTGGCATATTCATACATTCTCTCTCTGTCTATGTTTCAAAATACCCAGTTTCTCCCTCAATTTCAAATTCAGAAGCTGCAAAGGTAGCACTTTGGTAATATCTTGTACATGCTGACTAGGATGCTGGCTTCTATTAACAGCAATATGTAGAACTGAAATAAGTCCAGTAAAAATAAGAAAAAATGGCACATTATCAAACAAGAAGAACAAAGTAGATGCTTAGACCCCAAAAGGTCCCCTTAAGGTTCTTCTAAAGTACAAAACTCATAACAATAGTATAAATCCCTTACACGGTTTTGGATAGTTCCTTTATACTAAAAAATGTAAAAATGTCTAAAGACTCTAAACTACCATTCATTAGTGGTATTAAATGTAAATATTCCTAAAACTAATCAGTGATGTACCAAAGTACCATCCTTATTAATTTTAACTCAACTGTAAAGTAAAATAAATAAATTAGTGCACTGCTTAATTGGCTTGTGTCACAATGTCACAAAAGTAGCTTTTGTGCCCCTTTTTAACTTGGGCTGCTCGTTATAAAGACAAAAGAATACTGAAAAGACAAAAATAGCCCTTCTAGTATTTGTACTTGTACCTGACCTTAAAACACGCACCTATTAAAATACTGGATTTTTAGAAAGTTGGAGGTTTATAAGACATCTATGAAACAGTAACATGGCATCTTTCACAATTTTACCCTTGACGTCAATAAACTGTGTCAACATTGATTTGCGTGGCGCTTCATGCTGGTGCAGTAGACACGCATGCACGGGTGCTTTCAAGTATTGTCCCACATGGGCATATCCATGTGTGTTGCACATTTTTTTTAATTGATGTCTCTTTTTTTAATAGTAAAAAGCCAACACAAATGCATTTGGGAGACTTTTCCCAAATGGGTCTACATGAATAAGGAAGAGAGTGCCAGAAATGTGCTCTTTCACGTATAAATACAAATTTTGTAGGAACCAAAAAAATTAATATGGAAGTTTCTGCATCCTTTTGTCAAAACATTTTTCTCTCCATCACCCTCTCACTCTTACGTAAATATTGTCTGAAGTGCTTCTGTTTCTTTCAAAGTGGCTAAATCATTTGCCAATATCTCATTCTAAGACATGGATAAGGTTTAGCTAAATTGGTTGCCAATGGGAAAAAGTCTTTTAGAAACCAGCTGATATAAGTCAAATGAATTGAATCCACCTTGTGTAATTATATATGCTTATCTAAGTACCCTCTCCTCCTGCAGCTACCTCATCAAGATTTTGTAGCAACAAATGCTTCGGTCAATTCTGCTGACCTTTGATGGTCTATGCACATATAAATCAATTTCCACTAAAGTTCATATGATTTTCTTCTCCTTTAATACATTCCTCAATGCTCAAACCATGAAATTCTAATGAAGTGGTGTGTTCAGATGTTGATTGACTATGCTGCTGAATGGAAAGAAGAACAGTTCCTGACCAAATGTCTTATTGAATTTGTCTATCAGGTATAGTTGGGTCTGTGCTTGCAAAGGAAGGGCGCATCTCATATTTGTCTGACTTTTTTTCTGGTGCCTTCAAGGTATCAATTTAGTTCATCAACTGGGGATAAATTTGACTTTAATATTTAGAACCATGAATGCCAAACTGCAAATTACTTCAAGCATGTTCTCGTGTGTTGTGTATTTTGTGCCTGCATTTTCTCTTTCAGATGTAAATAGGCACCTGAAAGATGAGATTGTTTTCAACAATGTGTTGAAGGCTATGTTGTATTGATACAGGTATTGGTGTCAGAGAGACATGAATGCGGAGTGTCCGATTTGGTTAATCATGAAAAGTAGGATTTGGGGACTCAGCAGTATACTTTAAATAATGTAATTATTTTTTTATATAATGAGGATAATAGTGGATAATAAGATAGGATATCTTATTGTTTGTAACTTTGTATCATATATTTGTATCATAACTTTGTATTATATAGACAAGAGAGTACATACATGTGGTGTTATATTTGTAGTAGAAAAAACTTTAATAATCCTAAAAGGTACAGCTCACAACCTATGCCAAATGTCAGTTAGTATCTTGCAAGAAAGGAAAGAAGAACAAGAAATTTTTTTTGAAGTGTCACACCAGAATTTGTGGTGTTAGACTCCGACACATGCTAAGTCTATGTGCTTTGCAGCACATCATAATTTCTGTTTCTTGGTATCTGATAATCAGACCTTTTCTTTTACATTTTATCATATTGAATAGATGCATTGCGATAAGGTAGTGATTCAAATATTATATAGGGTATTAATGATTGGTGTGATATTTGTGTTTGCGCCACATCCTGGTTTGTGCTTTTCCATAAGACGAACTACTTATTGGTCTTGACTAGTGTTTCAAAAGGCGGTTGAGGCTTTTACTTCTCAAGGCTTACCTTCGGATGTGGTTTCCCCAAAATGACGTGAGGCTTATTAAAAAAGCATAAAAACTTGTGAGGTATACACCTTGTCCACTGAGGTTTTAAAAAAAGGCTTACGCCCCACTCTTGGTACCCCTTTTCTGATGCCTTGTGTAAGGTGTGCACTGTGCACCTCATGTGCATATGCTGGTATAAGCAATTTTAGGTTGTAGTATCAATTTATTTCTTTTTTTTTTTGTTTCTTTCCCTTTATCCCTTAGTTAAATAATATTAAGCAATTGTATGTTAAGCAAAAGCAACAAAAACCTCTATTTCCGTATATAAAATGGATTAGTGTTATTTTTCTTTAATTTCTTTTTTATTGAAATTATCCAATTATTTCTTTTTTATTTTTAGTGTTTGGCATGCTCGTGAGGCTTATGCTTCACACCTTGAAGCTTATACCTCATGCTTTAGGCAATTGAAGTGCCTTGCCCCATGCCTCTACTTTTAAAAACATTGATCTTGACTGATTGATTTACTGTCTTTTCCTTGAGTTATCTAAGAATTCTCTATGATGTATTCTTTTCAGAGTATTCTTACCTAACCTTAATTTACAGTGAACTGGTGCTAGTTTCTGCTATCCATAATTGATTTTCTTTTACCTCAGATTGTTTTGAAGCAAATTCAACAGGATGATTCTCCTTCATCAAGTGGCAAGCCACAAAATGATTCTTTGTTGGCTCAGGTTTGCATGTTAGCTTATTTTCTTTTATTAATGGTTTATTTATTTATTTATTTTTCCAACTGCTAATAATTCTTTGAGCTTATCTATTTATAGTAATAAACTCTAATTTGGCTTACAAGTCAGTCATGGATGAACTCTTTTCCCAGCTACAGATAGTTTTTTGAGCTTATCTGTTTATAGTAATATATTCTAATTTAGGATATAAGTCAGTCGGGGATAAACTCTGATGGGATATGAATACATGAGATTGACTTTGAGCTGTTCATTCCCAAATGTGGCTGTATAACAACATAGAGCACTTTGAGATGTTCAATACATAATTCATGAACTCACTTGGTTTATATAGTTGTGGCAACGGTCCTGGAGGAAATTTCCTAAAGCCCCTTCTCAGCAAACTCGTGCAAGTTGGTTTTAGGAACAATGAGGAATCATTCTTTCGAAGAAGATCTCCTGTCATTTGAATGTTCATTCATAATTGTAATTATGTTGTTTCCTCGGTATCATTCTGCTTCTGTCCATGTAAGATCCGGTGATAGTTATTTTAAGGGGGTTTACATATATGTCACTATTAAAGGTTTCCTACCATCCCCCAGGTTTGAGTCATTTTATTTTCATTTTATTGTAGGGGGGTGAATGCTATTGCTTGGTCTTTCATCTTTTCGGAAGGACTGTGGAGACTTGCAAATAAAGAATAGGTTATTATTTTTAGGCACAGATATAGAAGTGCTAAGATTTGTCCGTGTTTTGGCAAGGCTTGTGTAACGCATCATTCTTTGAATACCAGAAGTTATCCTTTAGCTTCTTCTTTCCTTTCCTTTTTTTATTATTATAGTTTTCTCATTAGCAATTTAAAAAATAAAAATGACGTCAAAATAAATAAATAAATAAATAAATAAAACAATTTGGGTTAGGCTATGTTTACAGCAGGAATACGACATTTACGCTTAAAATTGAAGTATCAAATGCAAAAATGGCAACTTTGTTCGAGTATTCAGGTAACAAATAGTCTAGACACTTAAAGTTTCTACACTGAAGCTTTGCTTAGCTTCTTAATTGAACGTGCCAAGCTTTGATTTCAAACTCAGGCAGTATAATCTTTGCAACACTTCAATCATATGCTTCATAACGAACCTTCATTAATTAGCTCTTATCGTTCTGTCATTCCCCCAGTCAGAAAAACATACTTCATAACCTGTGCTGTTACTGGCCCAGGACTTGTCATATGACCTACTAGGCTCCTCTGACTCATCTTCCCAAACCTGCACAGGAAGCACTCCATATCTTTACCAAGTCTCTACTAGTAACTACAATCTTGAATTTCTCAAACCTGCTTTTTTTAGTTGATTTTTTTAGCGATGCTTTGTTAGTCTGCTTTTACTGCCAAGTCGCTTTTTTTTCTCTTTTTTTCCTTTTTGACGTTGATATGGTTTAGAATCTCAATATCCTAGGTCAGCTGGTGTTTTCAGTTATTTTAAAAAAATTGCTAATGATTTCCTTTGTTCACCAGATCCTAAAATATAGCACTTAACACTTCCATACTTTAGTCGTTGCACAATGCAAATTGTTGGCCGCTGTGGTTTCATTGGCATCCACTATAAAGGCTGTAGGATTTCATGTGCACGTAATTCTTCTTTTATATCTTGCATTAGTACCTTTTTTCTCTTCATATTGTAAACTTCTTGTAAAAAATGGCATGCTGAAGACGATGAACTTATTTTTTTTGCAGGTTAATAGCCTACGGCAGGAGCTGCAACTCTTGGCATCAAACAGATCAGTTACAATTATTACTGGGCGTAGATCAGGTTGGGACGTAATAACATTTATCTTGCTCATGGGAGGAGGGATATGTAGTTTACACAAAGGAGAGAGAGATGTTATAGACTACTTTTTGGTGCTATTAAGTCACAAACTTTGCATAACATGTTATCCCAGACATTTTCAGAGAATTATACCGTATCTTCTGTCAATGATCTACTTTGCGCACATGCACATGCGAGCTTTGAAATTGAATATTGCTATTTTAACCAACGCCATAACTTTTCTATCAATTTGTGTACATATTTTCTGTCATATATTAATATTACTCTTTGATAGGTTGAAAACTTTTTATTGGTTGTATCTTGAGTGATGCATATCATCCTTCTCATGAGCATTAAAGTGTTCATCTAATTCAATGGGCAGTGTTAGCATCTTATCTTTTTCGCAAGTTCAGGTGCTTCCCAATGTTTATTATGCTGCAGCTGTTTCAGAACATCTTTCTAACTAGAGTTTGTCGCGTGCAGGTGCAAGCGCATATGGTGTCCCGGTTGTTGTTGTCATTGTTGTAGGATATGGTTATATATGGTGGAAGGTAATATCCTATTCGCTAGGCATACAATATGCAACACATTTCATGAAATTCAATTTGAGGAAATGAATGAACATCTTGAGTCTTGAGTGAGACGTATGGTGAACAACTGAAGCCTTCATTTTTAACCAGTATATGTTGGCAGAAACGATGTTTCATGAACCTTTCATGAAATCCATTTCATTCCAACCCCAAGCCTTCATTCTAAACTAGTATATTTTGGCGGAGATGATGTTTCTGATTGCGTCTTTTTTCCCATCCATATAATTCATGTTGAGATTAGATGCTCTGTGTGGGATCTATTAGATGCCACCCAGCCGTTATTCTAATCCATTACATTTTGGCAGGGATGATGTTTCTTATGGGATTTTCTCCATCTTTACACCTATACATTGAACTTAGGCACTGTATTTAAAGCTTTTCTTTGTTATCTGTATCTTTTGCAGTTAGCTGATGCTGTAATTCATGGCTTTTCTGAACATTTTTCAGGGTTGGAAGCTTTCTGACATGATGTTTGCAACAAGACGCAGTTTATCTGATGCTTGCACTACTGTAGCTAAACAACTCGACCAAGTTTCCTCGTCTATCTCGGCAAGTTTCTGCATTATATTCTTGAAGTCGCCTTATCAACTTTTGTTGTTGAGAATATAAATGGTCCCCAAGCTTGTTGCTTTTTTGCCTTCCTCTCTTATTTTTCATATTTATATATTTTCTTTCAGAACCATCACGTTTTACTTATTAAATTTAAAAGATATCATATCAGTTCATATATTTTGCAGCATGCAACACTTGATTACATGACAGACATCTGTCCATTAAATTGAAGTTACCATGAAATGTAAATTGAACCGATCCTTTAATCATTCTGGATATGGATGCCATATTTCATATTGATTCTTTCCACAATTTTGTGATTGACACGAAGCAGGAAATGTGAAGAATCCAAGTAATTGTTTCATAATTCTCATCTGGACACACGAGGCTGAAACACATGAAGCATTTCTGTGGATAATGATTAACATTTAAGTAATCTTCAATGTGAGTTAGGCATGGGATTCAAATTTACCGTTATAATCTCGAAGGCTGAAACACAAGAAGAAAGTTCTTGATTTCTGTTACTATTATATATTTTGATGTTGGGTACAGATTCAAGGTGTCAATTACAGACCATTAAATCCAAGATACATAGAAACCCATGGCCTTAGACAGTTATGTGTCAACATCAGAAATGGCAGATCTGACGGGCGGTTCACAGTTCAGTCTTTCTACGAGCTATTAGATAGTCCGACGAGTGCAGTCCCTTCGCTTACTCTTTCTTGTGGGAGCCTTTCCTTCCCTGAGAGGAGGGTTTGGGGCTCCAAGGTTCCCTCCAAAGTGGCCTTTTTTGTTTGGACTGCTTCGTTAAAGAAAATTCTCACCATGGATAACCTCATCAAAAGGAAGTGGGTGACTACTAACTATTGCCACTTGTGCAAGAATGATGGTGAGTCAATGGACCACCTGCTACTGCATTGCAAGTTAGCTTGGACCATTTGGAGCCTATTCTTTTCCTCTTCTGGTTGAGTTGGGTTATTCCGTGATCTGTCATTGACACGTTGAGTAGTTGGAAACATCTTCACTTCCCTCCGTGTTGCCGACGCATTTGGAGCCTCCTTCCATTTGCTATTTGGTGGGGCATATGGAAGTAGAGGAGCAGAATAGTTTTTTAGGGAAAGGAGGCTCCACTATTTGAAATCACCCTCTCCATCAAGGCTCTCCTCCTGCTCTGGTCTAAGTTGTTTGAAGAGTGCAAATGGCTGTCTTTTGAAGACTTTGTGTTCAAATGGGACTCTGTTATGTATAACGGCTAGCTGTGTTCTTGCTCGTTGTTTCAGTTTCTCTTGATTACGGAGGTCTTCTCGACCTCTGTTCTCCTCCTTTTCTGTTTGTATCTTTTTCCTCTATCAATATATACACCTTATCAAAAAAACAAGGGCCTTTTTGCTTTGCCCCCTTCCTTTATTGATGCAATTTGCATCTCACCCAATGTTTTCAAAATATGTGTCTCACCCTTTGACCATGGTCAACGTCGTTGACCGTAGACGGTCTTCAGATGGACATCCCAATATTTTTTAAATGACTATAATGACCTTGAGTGAGACGCAAATATTTTAAAAACATTGGGTGAGATGCAAATTGCATCAATAAAATAAGGGGGGCAAGCAAAAGATCTTTCTTTCTTTCTTTCTTCTTCTTTCTTTTTATTTTTATTTTTATTTTTAACCTTCTTCATTTACTTTTGGCCCAACTGTAGGTGGACCTAGAGACCAAAAAATTAATCTGATTGTTACTTTTTAAGCATTGGATTAGAGTAATTTTCCTTGGTTGATTTTATCCGTAGAATTTGAACATTATTTGGGGTACAAAGATCCAATGGTTGGAAATCACTAATCAAGCTGATATTTGGTATGTAGCTCCACCTAGTGATGGGCCCAACATCCGTACGTTAGTGACCTCTAAGAATGTGTCACGTGGCTTATATTGTGGTCCCTCGTCAATGATGACGAGGGACATTATCGTGCTTAACAACCTGTGAAGGTGTATTCCTTTTAGGGTCGTGATGTAACAAGGTACACCTGAGATCTTTTCAAATTTGGAAGCGGCGTTTTTGGTAGTCACCGCTGCCATCTGGGCCCACTGACCGCATGGATGTTTAGCCCACCCCTTAGTAGACATTCATACCAAAAATCAGCTTGTTTGATGATTTTTAGCCGTTGGTTTTAGTACTTAAAAAATGGTTGAATTCAACGGCTATAAGAACGCCTTAAAAAGTGCTAAAATCTAATAGTTGTAGATTACCAATTAGGGTGATTTTTGGTGTGTATAACGACCAAGGGGTGGATAAACGTCCATGCGGTTAGTGGGCCCAAATGATAGTGGTGAGTAACCAAATCATGCTTCCGCATTTAAAAATGTTTCAGGCATACCTTGTTACATCTTTTTTCCTTCCTTTTATAGTTCAAAATCCTCAAAAAAGGGTTGAGCTCACAATCCTCAAAAAAAAGAAAAAAATCTGAAATTTTCTTTTTTGCTTGTCCCCCTTACTTTATTGATGCAATTTGCATCGCACCCAATGTTTTTAAAATATTTGTGTCTCACCCAAGGTCATTATAGTCATTTAAAAAATATTGGGATGTCCATCTGAAGACCCTCTATGGTCAACAACGTTGACAATGGTCAAAGGGTGAGATGCAAATATTTTAAAAACATTGGGTGAGATGCAAATTGCGTCAATAAAGTAAGGGGGTAAAGCAAAAAAGCCCAAAAAACAAACATGAGATGTCCGACAATAAGGTAAGCAGAGAAGAAACACCAGCTGCATGAAAATATTGAAAATTGCATTATTATAAAAGTATTAGAAGTCAAAATTATGCCGTGCATTTAGATAATTTTTAGGAATAAATTGAAGTCAGTTGATTATGTAAAGTTATAAATACTAGCTACATAAAGTAGTAGCAATAAAAAAAGAATGAAGGGTTTGTCCTAATGGCCTTGTCAACAAGAGTATAGAATGCATGTCATTCATGTGTCTGCAATGGCATTATTTTGAAAATGGGAGTGTCTTTGTTAAATATCTTAACTTTTAAATGATTTGTGTATGGGAAGAGCTTATAGAATGGAAAATCAACTATGGTCTTGAGAAATTCTTAGTTTTGTTACTCTGCAAGCTTGGTGGAAAGCATGTATACTATACTTCGAGTAACATAGAGCTTCATGCTTTATTACAATATATCTCACTTCTCTGAAATAGTGTCACTGTTTCACATTTATAGCACTATACTGTCTTCTTCTACTATGTACCGGGCTGAGGTCTAGAAAAGCTCATCATTTCCTTATGAATAAATGTTGATTGATGCTGATGAAATTTATCATAATTTGTATTTTCATTGCTCTAATTGAAGAAAGATATGATAGCAGTTGCATATTGCCTTAGTTTACAATGTGGAAAACCGCATAGTCTAGTGAGTTGAATTAGCACGACTTCTATAATATCGAACATCATAGATTCCATTGTATAAGTGAAATGAAATAGTTGATTGGAATGATAAGGCATGACAACTTTCAGAACAATAATGTTAATCACATTTCATCTAATTTTGTCGTCAGTGAACATCTGTGCAATGTTTTCAGTTGGAATTATATATATACGAACTCTAAGGTGAAAAGGCATACACACAAGGAAACTTGGTGGTGGAATGATGAGATTCAAAAGGTCATTAAAAAGAAAATTTACTACAAAACTTGACAAATGATAGAAATAAGGAAGAGTTAAAAAGATATAACAATTCTAAAAAGGAAACAAAAAAAAAGTGGTTAGTGAGGCTAGACATAAAGCATATGATGATTTATACAATAAGTTGGGGACAAGAAAGGTGAGAAAGATAGATATTACAAGCTTTCACGAATAAAAGAGAGAAAAACTACAGACCTGGGTTGTGTTAGATATAAAGGGTAACAACCAGAGAGTTGGTGAAAGATGAAGAGATTAATGAAAGATGGAGGATTTATATCCAAAAATTATCGAGAGTAGATTGCAGAGAATGCTTTGGACTAGATGGAGATCGAGGGAGACCAAGGAACACACATACGCTCGTATAATTAGGGTATCAGAAGTAAAAGCAACTATGGTGAGGATGAAGACAAGTTGGGCCATATGATCAAATGATATCCTAATAGAGGTGTGGAAATGCATAGGTAAAACTAGATTTTCATGGAATACTAAGGGGTTCAACAAAATTTGGAAGACTAGGACAATGCCACATGGATGGAAAAGCATTGTAATGCCCATATACAAGAACAAATGTGACATATAGAGTTACACAAACTATTGTGGCATCAAACTTATGAGCCACACTATGAAACTATGGGAGAGAATGACGTGCGAAGATTGACTAATACAAGGATGTCAAAGAACCAATTTGGTTTTATGCCAGGGAGGTCAACCATCGAGGCAATCTTCTTACTCAAACAAATGATGGAGAAGTTTAGAGCAAATTAGGAAATTTTTTATATGGTCTTTATTGACTTAGAGAAAGCATACGACCTAACATTTGTTTGGCCAGGAGATGATTAATTTTGAAAAATACGAAAACATGACATTGTACTTACTCATTTTAGGATTCTTTGTTTTTTGGTTTGCAGGCTGCAAAGCGACATCTATCATCAAGAATTGATCGCGTGGATAGTAATATAGATGAGTGTGCAGAGCTTACTTCTGCTACCCGAGATGAGGTGGTACCAGTTTAGCTTTTTGTCTAGCAATTAAGCTTTTCTGTTGGTAAGTTATTTGCAGAAGCTTACAGAAGCTGCATATTTATAGGTTACCCAATTACGAGGAGATCTGAGGATGTTTTCTGTGGACGTGGAATCTGTTCACCGTGCGGTTCAAACTCTGGTGATTAATCTTTGTTCCACTAATTAGAATGCACTTTTTCTAGCATTTTAGGATGTATATATGCTGTTCCTTAGATGGGGAAAAAATGACTGATTTTAAGCTTTGCCATGTCTCAGGAAACAAAAATTGGTAGAATAGAAGGGAAGCAGGTACTGTTTTGATTTAACAACAGAACAGCATAGATCCACTTATACTGTTTCATAGACTTATCAATATATATATACACTGTTTGATAGTGATGATTTCTATGAAATTATGCTTCAGGATATTACAACTCATGGAGTTCTTAAGTTATGTGATTTCGTCCAGAGTTTGGAAAAGGGCAGAACTTCAGAGTTTATTCAGGTACAACCTAACTTCTTCCAAATTATGATGTTATCAGTTTGTAGCATCGGGATTTAGTGTCTGGTTTTATGATAACCATTGTCAAGACTGCCTGTTGATTGCTTGCTTTACTTGGTCCCTTATTTAAAATTTTATATCTTGCATGTGGTAAAACTTAATTTAAGCATCGAAAGCTTAAAGTGCTTTAAGTGCTGAAAGCTTAAGTGCTTAATTTTTGTAAATTTTGATCGTTTGGTAAAGGTCTATGTCTGACAATTAAGACAAGGACATAGTGGGTATTTTAAAATGTTTATTGGGACATTTTTGTAATTTTTTTTTATAGAGAAAGCTTTGATACAAGGGCATATTGGGTATTTATTAGAGAATCTTAGAATCTTTTTAAATATGCCATCAATTACCACATTAAGCGAAAGGGGGACGATTAAAAAAGTCACTGAATTTAAGGTCTCAAATTCAGGTGGTTACCAACCCATTAAGTTCTGAATGACTTGAGGTCTGAAATCAAGCTCATCTTCCGGATTTGAACTTCCATTGTTCTGCTTAAGCAGAAAGTCTGGACAGAGTGTTTTAGATATTTATGATGAATGTTCAGCTCATCTGGAAAAAAAATTTAATTTGTTTTTAACTTCTTTCTTGTCTGAACTCTATAGGCATCACCATCCAGTTCTTCCAGGCCAGCTCTTGAACCTCCACAAATTACACCAACCTCAAGGGTAAGCCTCAATCTATTGCATTACATTTTCTAGTTCTTGGTTGAATAAAACAGCACTGGTCTATCAGTAAGAGGTGGAGAAACTGAGGAAGTTCTGAATATACACTTTTTTACAGTTAATATTAAGCAAGAAATTAAATTGTTTCTAATTGGTGCCGTCTCAGACTGTTTCTTTGCCACCTAAAGTTCTATCACTTGAACCACCGTCTCCATCGTCATTAAACGTATCTCCCAAGGTTTGTATGCTTTCTATTCCAAAAGATTGAGAGGAATGCATTAGTAAGACCTGGAGGAAGAGAAGCCGCCATCTCTGCTTTGCTGTAGATTTGACACACATTGGGACCCAATATTCAATGGATCTCTCACCTAGGAGTGATTTCCAATGCCAAAAAGCTGACTTGGATGTTGTATGGTAAACAGTCTGGGAAATGCCAATATGATTGGGTTGATTTTTTTGTACTTGAGACGTCCTAGTGGAGCTCATTAATCAGTGCCTTCTCCCTCACTCCATCCCAGATGTGTCATGTGTACAGCTGATGCGGGGAGGGTGGCTTCTTCCCATAAGATTTCTGAAACAAAGTAAGTTTAATATTCTTAACAATTTTAATTCCCCTTCCAGGTTTCGCGGCCATTGCAAAGCGCTGTCTCTGCATCAGGCCTTAAGGTTAGTTTACCATCTTTGTGCTTTGTGTCGTCTACCTCTTGTCACATCATCAAACCCAACCTTGGCCTATCTTTTTCAGGAGCTCCAAGAGATTTCAGACACAATTAAGGATGTAACCAGTTCTGATGTTCCAAATGGAATCAGTGCTGCAGTAGATCCAAAAAGCAATGGCTCTTCAAGTTCTGGTAGGTTTGGATGGAAGCTTCCCAGTCTAAATGCATCTTTTCTTACCAGAACTCACAGTGCAACTATCTCCTTCAAATAGCGCATAGGGTGAACAACCCTTTTTGGTTGATCACCATTCATCGTGTACATGTTATCCTCGCTTGCTGACGGATGCATTGTGAGGTATTTTGCAGCATGAGTCCCTCGCAGAGAGTGCTCGGCTATATATGAAAATAGGACTGAGCACTGAATTTTGTAGATTTGCACTAGGAAGTACAATCATATATGATCGATATTGCTAGGTGGACTGATAATCTCAACGAAGAGTTGACGGGAAGAGGAATGGAGAAAATTGAAAATAAAAGGTCTAGATATTTGATTTTTTTTTTGTTCCTGCTTGCTGATTGTGCACGAAAAATAGTATGGGGTAGTTTTGACATAATGACCTTGTACGTGACAGATTTTGGTACCCCTTCAGCTACCAAATTTAATAGTCTTAATGGTTTCCAATATCCAACACCGTAGATCTTGCACCACATGAGGCAACTGACGATGGCGGAGGTTGCCCTTGGTTCCTAACTACCTTACTGATTTGTCAGATATTAGTCTTCTGGGGCCGTATGGTGAGAAAAAATCTGCCGACCCCTCCCAATTGTCTGACACGTACCCTTTGTTAACCACCCTTATCCAAGGGTTTAACGTGGGTTGGGTTTAGGCTTTGGCGTATGTGTTAGACATTTTGGGAGGGAGACCTTCAAAGTTTGAAGGTCCAGGGGGTTGTTCTTAGAAATGTTTTGTAGAAATGATTCTTACCCATAAATGTACATAAAAAAATATCTAGATCAACACATTTTGTTGTAATAATCCCATATTCTGTGGTCATCATACAGGGCCAAAGCCTTAAGTTCAAGGGTCGACTCCCTTAAAAGTTAGGGTCGGACTCCAGGGATCTCCTCACCATATAGATCACCCTTACAAAAAATCACCCATTCTGAAATTTCTAACCCCGTCAAATGCGGTTTTCAAGTATCATAGTAAAAATCGACGCTTTATAATTCTTCTACTTCTAAATCAGTCTACGAATGATTTGAATTTTTGTGAGGATGGTCTCCTCACCAAAAATCAGCCATTGATTCATCTTCTATGTGGGTACGCCAAAGTGGGGGTCCTGGAGTCCGACCCTAAAAGTCATAGCAAGGTTTAAAAAACGGCCATTATAACGAAAATAACTGCCGTTATAACGGATTCGGACCTACACCGTTACGTCATGGACCGTTAAAACACCCAGGAAATAACGGCCTGTTATAACGAAAATAATGAATGTTATTTTCTGGAAATTTTTGTGAAAAAAGACGGCCGTTATCTTCATTTTTTCCGTTATATTCCATTATTTTCCATTTTTGAAATTCAAATTTTAAAATTCAAAATTTGAATTTCAGTGCCATTTTTTCCGTTTTTTCCATTATTTTCGGTTATTTCCGTTATTTTCCCATTTTTTCCCGTTTTTGCCCCTGAGCATTTTTTTTTTGTTATAACGGAAAAAACGGTAACGCCCCCAGTCCGTTATACCGTTATAACGGTCCCCTTTAAACCTTGAGTCATAATACATAAAATTTCCCTTTTAAAAATTTTTAATCGGCGAATCCTACTTATTCTTGATAGGCCATGAAACCCTACTCACATCGTAGAGTTGCAAATCTTACATCTCCACGCTCTATTTTACTTCATGGCAAAGTGGCAGACCCAAATGCTCAAATCTTGAACAGGCCTATTGTTGAGTTCCAAGCCCGTGATGAAAAAATGCGCAAATCCAACTGTAAATGAGAGTTCCAGGCTACCTATGGAATTTATCCATTTCTATGAAAAACAAAAAACGTATACCGGTTGGCATGACAGTTGCTCATGGTACACCGACATCTTTCTAAAATTGCTGATCTGGGCGTCTCTACTTATTCTTGATAGGCCATGAAACCCTACTCACATCGTAGAGTTGCAAATCTTACATCTCCACGCTCTATTTTACTTCATGGCAAAGTGGCAGACCCAAATGCTCAAATCTTGAACAGGCCTATTGTTGAGTTCCAAGCCCGTGATGAAAAAATGCGCAAATCCAACTGTAAATGAGAGTTCCAGGCTACCTATGGAATTTATCCATTTCTATGAAAAACAAAAAACGTATACCGGTTGGCATGACAGTTGCTCATGGTACACCGACATCTTTCTAAAATTGCTGATCTGGGCGTCTCTACTTATTCTTGATAGGCCATGAAACCCTACTCACATCGTAGAGTTGCAAATCTTACATCTCCACGCTCTATTTTACTTCATGGCAAAGTGGCAGACCCAAATGCTCAAATCTTGAACAGGCCTATTGTTGAGTTCCAAGCCCGTGATGAAAAAATGCGCAAATCCAACTGTAAATGAGAGTTCCAGGCTACCTATGGAATTTATCCATTTCTATGAAAAACAAAAAACGTATACCGGTTGGCATGACAGTTGCTCATGGTACACCCACATCTTTCTAAAATTGCTGATCTGGGCGTCTCTACTTATTCTTGATAGGCCATGAAACCCTACTCACATCGTAGAGTTGCAAATCTTACATCTCCACGCTCTATTTTACTTCATGGCAAAGTGGCAGACCCAAATGCTCAAATCTTGAACAGGCCTATTGTTGAGTTCCAAGCCCGTGATGAAAAAATGCGCAAATCCAACTGTAAATGAGAGTTCCAGGCTACCTATGGAATTTATCCATTTCTATGAAAAACAAAAAACGTATACCGGTTGGCATGACAGTTGCTCATGGTACACCCACATCTTTCTAAAATTGCTGATCAGGGCGTCTCTACTTGATGTGTACTCATTGGGTATACGTGTCAACTGGAGAGGAGCTGATTAGTCGGCGCTATTCAACCAAAATGAAGTATCCCTTTTGTCTTCTTTGTCGTGGTGACTATTGGAAGCGTGAGAATTTGCTTTTCTCAAAAAAAAAAATTCTGAATCTTGATACACCTTCGAAAGCGTATGTTTAAAATTAAGTACCTAGAGCTACACCCATTTCTTACATCGGATCGTGGGGCTCACATGGAGATCATGTTGGACGATCCAGCCGCACAGTGAGTTTTTCTTACTATGGTTACGCTCCTCACAAAGAATTAACTTTAATTTGAAAAATCCAGACCATCCAATTAAACTATTATTTTGGGTCAATTTTTTATATGACTAGCAATGTTGAAATGTACTGGTTTATGGTGATGATGATGATGATGATGATCATGGCAAGGGATAACTCAATATATGGTTGGATTGTCAAACATGAAAACCTTTTTAACACTCACAGCCCTTGAAATTATTATTTTTTAATAGAAACTATATATTTGAACCAGGCCTATGTGTCACGCCGGCCAATGGCATTGGGCAAAGAGGCATTGGCTGAACTGTTCCGTTCAGACTTCTATTAAAAAGAGAACACACCAATCATATTGATGTGTTCTCTTTACACGTTGCAACCGAGTGATTGGCCAAAGGGCCCGTGTGTTTCACCACCTCAGCGTTCCCACATAAAATGATCCAGCACAAGAACACTGCCATATGGCAAAAAGAAACATGTTTCTTTCGTCTCTTTTATTTAAAACATATCCAAAATTTATGAGGAAGACTTTGATCATGAACACACACAGAAGTCAGTATACGCCATGTGGCGCACTCTTAGAGAGCACTGACCGTATGGACGACCAAAAATCATCCTTGTTGATGATTTCTGGCCTTTGGATCTAAATACTCCAAATAATGCTCAAATCCCACGGTTCTATAAAAAGAGTGAAATCACCAATCAATATGATTTTAGGTCTGTAAGTCCACTTAGGGATGGGACAAACATCCATTGGGTCAGTAGTCTATAAGGGTGTCTACGTGGTATGCTCATACCGACGTCCGTGATAAAAATGGACTAAAAAAGTAGGTATTGTGGACAAGGGAATTGTCAACTCCCAGACTCCAAGTGCCCCCGAGCAACAAGCAGAAATGCTGCTCCGAGTTGCCCCTCGTACGACACGTACCCCTAAACCTTTTTGGACTCAAACCAAAATCCCAGGAAACTACATTCCCGATCAACTTTTTGGATGCACTTGCCAATCCAAAGGGAGGCCTATCAAATTAACACTCTGGATTGGCCACATGAGCCTCTCGCGTTTAGCTCCAAAAAACCTTTTGACTCGGAAGAACACACTTTCTATTGGTAAGTTGTTTAATAAAATTTTGATGCCGTATGCCTATGAGCCACATGGCATGCTCTTAGAGACCCTTGACCTTATCCGAATGGATGTCTGGTCAATCATAAGTGGACCTACAGACCAAAAATATACCTGATTGATGATCGATGATTTGTAGCTGCTTCATTTGAGCACTGTTTCATCACAGGCTTGGAACCACACCATAGGCCGTCCATGAAACCCGTGATAAAAAAAAGTACTCAAATCAAACGGCTACAAATCATAAATCACACAGATTTTTTGTGTGTAGGTCCACAAGGTGTGGGCCTAATATTCATGGGGCAGTGGGCCCTTAAGAGTACTACATATCCAAATTTTGATACAGAATTCTGTATCATAGAACCATTGATGTTTGAAAACTGATTCCAAGTGTGGATGACAAATTATCATCCACTTAATGCACGTGTTATTCAATCCAGAACATCCAATCAGTGGGATGGAGTCCTGAGTATTAACATAGTTCAGGATCGAACTTGTCAGATAAGAAAATTCTCTGAACAATGAAAATCTTTGTGAAGTATCCTGTTACTTTTGCTGACCATCCAAAAGCTTGTCATGAACAAACCATAAGAAACATCAGATCTGAACAATGTTTACATTCGCAGAAAGAGAGTTTACAGTGAGTCTCAGATTCCACCCATAGGACATAGAAAGCCATCAAGTGAGAAGTTGTCTTCATCAAACAAAGATTCAGGACCTTAAAAAATTAGTCTCCACCTCACATCCTCGAAGTGTCTTTTAAGTTAATCCGAGCAGCAACAATATCAGTTAAAAGGGTCAGCTTGAATTAGCTCTATAAGAAAAAGACCTGAGTCACCACAATCCTCAAATGGCGATTCCAACGTTAAGCAATCGTTCAATTCAAACACAAAAATCTCGACTTACATACCATTTCTGATCTCAAGATAGCCTCAAGCTTCTTAATCAAAGCTACTCAGCTTACGGTATTTGGATTCGAGATGTCCTCTATTATGCCTTTCCCATCCATAGCATCAAAGAAAAAGAAGTTCTTCATGGGATCCCCTTTGCCCGATATCGCTTTAATAACTTCCTGATAAATTAAACATGAACCAAACCAAATTGCAGTTAAGAGAAAAACTGAATATGAATTTTTATTTTTATTTTGTTTTGGTGTTTTGTACGTGAGTGTGTGGTGGATAGGTAAGCAAAAGAATTGAAGTGGCATGGTACCTGGCCAAGAATTCCCCCGATGATTGCACACACTGGCGGGTATTCTGTTGTACCCAGCAGCACTCTTTCCAGCAGACCATTTGGGATCTGAGATTCACTCAATGACTGCCATGGTTTTTATATAGCATACATGTCAGAACTCAATATGTGAACCATTGTTACAAAAATCAATAAACGAATATACACCAAATAAATCACCTGTGCCTCACAAAGTTCCTTCTTCAGGTTCAGAACACTTGGGAGATCTGCAATTGAGGTTTCACCAGGATTACGCCCCTCAGCCTGTTCAAACCGTTCTATCACTGCATAAAGAATGAGCGATGTAGGTGGTTTAGTCATTCTTCTACAAAGATCCATGATTAGAAACCAAGCTTTCCGATTAACCAAGAAGGACCCACTCATAAAATGCACTTTTGATCCCCACAACACCCAACCCCAATAAATAAATAGCATTATTATTATTATTATTAATGATAATTATATAATATATTGGAAGGAAAAGAACCCTAGATCTGCAAATCGCAGTAAACAACAAAAGTTTTTTTTTAAGATCCTGATCAGGACCTCAAAACAGCCCTTAAAAGCACTAACAAATGCACTTTCTTTTTTCTCTTTTGATAAGTGGCAACTTGTAAATTATCACACACCTCTCATGGCAAAGTAAAGCTTTGACACTTTCCTCGGAAGTGCTCCCCAAGCCACCGCAACTGCTTCCTACCATGACAAATACTAAGAGTTGCGTAAAAATCCTTATAGCTGATACTACACTTGCTATAAACTTGTACAGTTCAATCTTTTTTGTACTCCATGAAATAAAATATATGGAATATGAACATGTGAATAGTTTACACAAAGGAAAAGACAAACATTTCAACTTCAGGAAAAAATTAAAAAAAAGGGTTACAAAGAAGCATCTATGAATTTAACTCCAAGTAGTGCTTGAAGATTAACAATGAGGTCTTTGCATATATTGTAAACAGTACAACGCCTGTTGCACATGTAAGGCAGGACCTACCACTCAATAGGTTCCACCAAGGAGATGTCCACCAAAAATTGACCCAATAGGATGATTGTAACCATTCGGTTGCTTTCTATGGAAAGTCGGAAAAACAAGGGACATCGGTCCAGTAGAAAGCCCATGATCGATGATGACAATTATCAGTTGCTCGGATTGTTTCCAGCATATATTTTTAATATAGGAGATCTAGATGGATGCCTGAAGGATGTGTTGCACCCACCACACGTATGCTACCGAACCATTATGCCACCGTTAGATGTGACTATGGTCTACCAAGCAAGTATAGAAACAATCTCTCCTGAAAAGTGGCATTAATGCTTTTCCCACCAGGTTTTACCAACTATTACTGTTTGAGCTAGCAACCAAAACACAGCTTCTCACACGTGTAAACATGTGTCCCACGTGGAATTGTGATCCAAAGCTCTGCATATTTTTTCTCTTTTGGCACATGTAGAGTACAAAAGTGGAACTATTTTTAAAATTCTTCAATAAACATTGCTGAGGATTTGGTAGGATCCTGCATTATATGGATAGAATGACGAAAATCACACCATTTGAATGAAATTTGATCTTCAAAGTGCATACCTCAAAACTTGGATACTGCAGTTGGCATTCAACAGTTTCATCAAGCTTTTTCTGCCAAGAGAATATTTATTGACATTAGTTCTTCTACGTGGACTGTTCAAGGTCACCAATGCATGATATCAAGAAATAAAAAAAAGTTATAACTCTCCAGTACCCTTAAAAGAGTAATAACTGAGCTCATGATACAAGTATCTAAACAGAAAATAAACAAACGAAAAATTCTAAGAAACAAACGGACTAGCTCATAAGTTGTAATCCAATCAAAATTTCAATAGTAGATTCAAAGAAAACTTTTGCAATTGGTACAGGGCACAACTTGATTCCTCTTCATAACTCCTGAGATGGAAACTTTCAGGCTAAAACGTGTTATAGAAGTGTTCAACTCAATCTTGGACAAGGGTTTTCTTTTTCAGTGGGTAAGCTGGAATTGTACTCATGACCTTACGTTGTGGGGCAGAATGTCAACCAATTGACCTGTGACCTTGAGCCCAACCTCAGGCACTGACTCCCCTTGCCTGACTAATTATTAGTCTTTCTCCACTATCCAACAGCCAGGTATGCTTTTCCAGTTCCTGGTTTGTGTAATATAACAATGACAGACACGTTTGTCGGTGTCCGACACACATACGAGGTGCCTGACATGGAGCCTTTAAGAAGCCCAACACGATATAAACCAAAAAATAAGGAGAGAAATATATGAATAGAAAAATGAAACATTTCTATACACCATGGAGCTATCCAATAACATATTAATTATAAGAAGATTTATAAGAGGGAAGATTATCGAGCAATTATAGCTGTATTTAACACTTGACGAAGTACTGTATGGAGGATGGTACACACCAACCTGTTTTAGAAATCATTTATTTAATAAAAAAATCATTAAATAAAGGGTACACTGACGTACATGACAGGATGTGTTGGGATTTTTCGACGTGCAGGTTCGTGTGTTGACATGTCTGACTATATTAAAATACCGATAATAGGATATGGAATCCCCACTATCCATCAACTAATGACTGCCTCATGTGTAACCAATTAACTGGCCAAGTCTTTGGCAGCACGTGCATGCGCCAAAAATTGACAAGATTGAGAATCTGCAGCTAAAATGCAGATAACAGGAAATGGGTTCGCAATACCCATCAACTAATGCCTGACTCTTGTTTAACCAATCATCTGGCCAAGTCACGCAGGCATGCACACAAGCACACATACGGACATGTGTGTTGGAGTCCAACATTGATACGAAGTGTCAGACACACTGACCCACACAAGCCCGATGCGCCGACACATCCGTATAATTCATTTCATATATTGAATGATTTGTTTTTAGAGTAATTTACTTCATGTTAAGTGTTTAATATATAGAAAGAATGTATTTAGATTAGCTTATATGCATTATAATCGTATAAATAATAGCTGAAACACAATATATTTGAATGAAATGGAATTTGTCTGAAAGAAGTGTCAACATGTGTCTGACACGTGTTACACCACAATAAACACGGCAAATTCTTAGAAAATGAAGTGTCCTTGTTATATAGCTGATCATATAGGGGGTTTTAACATGTGTACACACATCTTCACCAATCCACGAGGTGGTCTAGCATTTGGATGATCATGATTGAGGAACATAAATGCACATCCTTTTTCTGATAGCCTCACTGATTTTGGACCATTGCCCATGTGTTTGCTCTACGAAGGCTCTCGATCCGATAGTATAATTTGCCCACATAGTTAAGCATTGGTTTCTATTCTATCCAAGGGCCAGTCCAACTTTTGGACAAAGTGGATTAATGATAAAGAAAACATACTATGTTTCACAGCATGAAACATATACCAACTCCTAAGTAATATTAACAACCCATTGGCCATCATAACGAGTAATATCAAATGACTTAGGTAGATAACAAAATGAGCTGACATTGGGAGTATATATAGAAGTATGTTTCAGAGCAAGAGGGATAGTCTATTATGCTTATCAAGAGTCCAGGACACCTTAATCCTCACAAATTAACTGTTTAAAAATAGATCATGATTGTGATAATATTATCTGGAATGATGTGAACAGTTTCCAAGATTCTCTAGGTCACCATAGTAAAGCTGGTAACAAGTTGATAAGAATGGTTGGGTATGGATTCTTCTAAACAGGAGAAGTACGTTTTGGACACTATGTCCCCACTCTCACTCTCCACAAATTCTAGTGCAATTCTATGTGTCAAATATATCAATGCATTTATATATTCTCTTGTTTATAGGTATATAAAATCATAAGACATCCCATTGCATAATCCACTGTTATCCTTTTATTATATTAAACAAGTATTGTGTTTTACATTATATTAAATTTAGTCTACAAATCTCATTTTTTAAGGTTTGCCAAATCCGAGATCCCATACCTGTGTCAGACTAAAACGCATGTACACGTATCAATGCAACATAGTTAGTCCCACATCTTTTTGTTTGCCGTACAGGCATTTCAGAGTAAAGTTAGAGATGGTAAAGAAATGTTCCAAATAAAGAAAGAACAGAAAAGAAAGGGAACATACACTGTGAATTTCCCAATACAAGAAGAAGCCAACAAATACCCACAACTAAGAATGGTCAACAAGAAGGGATGTAAGATGAGCACCTGTGTATAAGTATAGTTTTGCAAATCGACAAATATCTCACCGCATGAGTCCCTACAATCAACTGTGTAAAACGGAATCTGCTTTGGTCCCTTCCGACATTTTTCATTGATAAGTTTCTGAGATAGAAGTGAATAGTAAAAGGAAAATGAATAGACATTCTGAAAGCAACTGTATTAAGAAATGCATGAATCACACGAGCTAAGGAGAACCAATCAAATGTCACAAATCATTGTTACCACTATCTATAAATAAAGAAGTGTGTATTGTACTTTTGTTGTAAGAGAGCAACAACTAACGACAACAGCACTGAACTTGTTGTAGAAATCTCCATCAAAGCTTGACAAATCACCTGTAAGAATGAAAGATTAGGATTTATTTACATTGTTTATTTAACTTTCATAAGCCCAGTCAATGAAACACAACACCTACCAATTTAAAAAAAAAAAAGCAAGCAAACAAACAAATCAAGAGTAGAACTGCAGAAATCCCATCAGTGCAGCATCAGCAACCTTGGCTTTTGGATAAGATCTATGTTATCCTGTTAAGCATGTGCAAAAATAAAGGTCTTCTTCAGAAAATTCTGTCGAGGCTTGGTAAATCTTGTCACAATTAGTTTATCTAAACCATAAACAACACCTTTAGTGAGGTTGTCCTGTTCTATTGCTTTTCCTATGCTACTACGATATAATTTCAGATTCTTCACTGAGCAGAGAACAATAGAGAGAAGGAAATGTTTAGGTGGCATATAGATTTTGACACCTTTTAAAACATCCACGAAATTCAGTGGAGTTTTATTGTTGGTTACACCAGCTGGCCACAACAAAACCCAGCAACCCGTTCCCCGGCTAGATAAGTTGATTGTTGAGAAGCTTATTATTTCATAAACTATAATACTGAGATGGAATGATTATCATGTTTGAAGCAGAGAAAAATCAGCCTATTTCCTAAAGGTGAACACTTGACGGTTCAGAAGATCAGAATGGACACTTTCTACAACCTTTAGATATTAACTAGCCTCTTTTAAGGTACAAATAGAAATCATGAGTCCATACTTAGAAATTGAGAAGGATAAAAAAACAAAGCGCAAAAGAAAACATATCTTTAACAGACATGCACTTCTCGTGTTCACAAAAATATAAAGCTAATCATCGTGACCCATTTTCAAATATATACAGTTATAAAGCTTATCAATATTATCGAACAAGTTATTTCTGACTAAGACGATGAACCTTTGGCTAATTACACAACAGAATCCATCCTCCATGTTCCGCAGGTGACGCTAACCGGACTTTCGTTGAGTGCAAAAGGATGCTAGATTGTTAAATTTATTACATAAATGAAGTGGGACTAATTCGACTGAAGCATACTAAAAATAACAGAAAGAACGGAAGAGACTCACCTTTTTCTACGGAAACACGGACCATCGGATTGAACTCTCTTAAAGCATCACAACAAACTTCAGCCAGAGATCTCCCACTGAAATTATTCTCATCGAGAGGGATTAAGAAGTTCGCTGAAAGTGCTTCTTCTGTGACCATCCGATCATCCATCAAGGTCAAACTCCCAACTCCTGCCAGAACAATATTTTTGCAAAACTGCAACAATGACAACAACAATAAATGGCTGATACATGCCACTGCATAGAAATTCCCACCCAAATCTGTTACTGGTTGGATTTGTTTTTCACAAAACTTAAATTCTTTACTTGAGTAGTGTTTTTTTAAGTTTAATAAGTCTAGAATTACCTCAACAACTGTGCCCTTCATGCCATTAACCAACATATGTGACTTGCTCAACCTAAAAATTAAGAAGAGTTCCAGTTAAAACATAAAGAACGTGAACTTATTTCCAATAAAAACAAGCTAAAGTTGTTTTAATTGTAAAAATGGCACAAGTATTCGACGTAATACGAGATGAAGGTCCATATCTAGTCAAGACTGTTGATTTGAAATCAAGAAGCAAGGAAATGGGTTTGTTTTATAACAGACTCAGAAATTATTAGCAAAAGCTAATGTACCTCCTTTGTGCATCAACGCCCCATACGCGAATCTGGCGATCGTACAACGCAGTTTCCTGTTCGGTTAACTCCTCACCATCCATTTGCAACCTGCTTTGGGAAAAAATACCGTGGTGACAAGAAACATAGAAACGAAATCTGAATAACCAACCAAGTTAATGTAAACTTATAACCAGCAATTTAAGAGGAACAAAAGAAATGCAAGATGAACGAAAACCCATTACAGTGGATAAAGCTTCAACACATTATAGACATTGGAACAACCCTAAAATGTAATATTGGCATTCTTTACAATGGTCAATAACAGCCAGCGATATATTAAAAAAAAATTGATATTTCTAGTCGAGAAGAGGTTCTTTTCTGGTGTGTCGTTCCAACAGAGTTTTTTCTTTTTCCAAACCTACTCTGCACAAGCGGACTTTTTTCTTTTCTTTTTCATGTGGAGGTCTTAACGTTACTAGTCCAAGCCTTTCATTTAATAAATAACATTTTGGATTGTCTAGCTGGACAGTGACTTGTCTAACTAATCCACAATACAATTCAATAACAAGCGGAAGAGGGTTTCACGAATTGTACCAGGATTTTTGACTCGCTCAATGTCAATAGTTTAATAGGAAATGTATCAAAATGCAAGTGGGATTAATGAAATAACTCTAATGGAACAACTTAAAATGACAATAAGAATATACAACTTGTTAAATTGATAAGATTGCCCAATATAAAATCTCACTTCTTAATTTCAACTTTCTTTGTTTATACATGGACAAGAGGAGAGGGAATACAATTAACAATGCGCATTACATGTACACTAAAATGGTGTGATTTTCATGCAAAATGAGCGCAAACAGTATTGCGATGTTTGGTTCAGCAGAAGTTACTTCAACCCGAAAAACCCAATTTTAGAATACTCAATTCCGGAAAAAACGACTTCCCAGGTTTTGTATTTGTGGTGCTTAGTTCAGTTTAGCTATATATATATATAATAAAATAAAAAATCAGAAACATCGGTATAGAGAAAGAAGTGTCTTACCGACAATGGTTAACAGCAACAATCAAGGTCTGGGGGAGACGTCACGAGACAGATCTTACCGGCGACTGTGAGATGTGGGAAGAATCGCACCGTCGGAGAGTGAAGACAGATGTTAGGGTTTCTTGAGAGAGAGAGAGAGCTCTTACCGTAAATAGGAGCACGGCAAAGTTGAGATTTGGGAGGTGATTGTGTCGCCGGCGAGAGGAGTGGAGAGAAGAGAGAGAGAGAGAGAGAGGGTAGAGACGAAGAGAGAGTACAGACCTGCTTTCCTCTTTTTTTAGGTTTTTTCAGTGACCTGATAACCAAATATTAGGGTTTTGGTTTTTACAAAAAAAAAAAAAAAAAAAAAAAAAAAACTGGGTGGGGGGGGGTGGGGTGGGGGGTCAAAAGTTGACGAGAAAAACATTGGGAAAGTTTTGGTTTTGAAGAGTGAGAAAGAGAGAGTCTTTTTGATAGTGGCGATAATAAAAATATATTTAAGAGAGTTAAAAACATTTTTGAAAGGAATTTATATTTTGAGTTTCGTGCTCTGAACGTGGTGAAACGTGTGGACCCCTTTGAACCTTCTTCTCAGCTGCCACTTGCATACCAGGGTCACACAGGACCAGGTTCCTTAGTGTGTGTGTGTTGGGTAATCGGGTACCCGTCGATAACCATAGTTTGTATAAATGAAAAATAAAAAGTAAAAATAAAAAAACACAATCAAGACTAGGTTTCTTGCCTGCTAAACATCGAAACTAGCATGTCGTTCCTTGAAATTACGCGAGGACGATCCATGTACGGTCTTTTTTCATTTATACTGCATAACAATGCTTTTAGTCCTGAGAATGGATACAACTTCGGGATAAAAATTCCACAAAAAATAAAATCTCTTCATACCAATCCAATGTAATATTGTAATTTGATTCTTACCTGGCATATCATCGTTCTCACATCTAAAATTTCTAATCCTGTTCATTGATCGCTCAGAATCTGTTTCCAGACTCTTGAATTTCGAGCTAGAACCTGGATTTTAACTGCAATTTTGGACCACAAAATATCAGATGCTTGAGAGAGATGAGAGGAAAATAGCTGAGAAACAGAAGTAAGATCTGACTTACTTCGTCGGCTTTCTCCAGTCTCTCGTTGTATTTGGGTTACTTGGTCACGGAGAAACGCAAATGAGAAGCAATTTATAATCGGAAAAGTTGGGGAGCCATCGAGAAGAGCAAGGGACGCATACCATTCTTTACCAATCACGAAAAGGTAATGACTCAAAGCTTTCCTTTCGACTCGATGATCAACGGACTGTGGAGTTGGGATCAAGGTTTTAAATCGTTCGTTGAATGGAAAAAAAAATTTTGCTGGGGCTAATGGGGGCGACCGGCTAACACTACAGCGTGACACGCGTCTTGTAGCACGTCTACGCAAAGCAAAACTCGGACAAAGAAAAAGGAGTCGTCTTTTATTATTCTCGTACTATTCTTCTTCCTTTTTTTGGTGTGTGGGGGTGGGGGTGGGGGTGGAGGTGGGGTTAAGCCTCTCCTTCTTCCGGTTGACCGACGACCTTCGTCAACGCTGCTTAATCGATGGAGATTTCTGGATGTTTTCCGTTCAATCTCCCGTTAAAGCCATGTCTATTTGATCCAAAAGACCCGAATTTCTAACCAAATTATCCAAAAAGGTAACGGATGTGGACTGTTGTTCGAACCCTAGTGTACGGCGAGTGACGGCGGTGGCCAATGATGGTTGCCGGAGACGCAGAAACGTCTGGCGACGGTGAGGTTAGCAACGGAGGCTTTGAACTTCTTCTCCACAAGAATAACAAACAGAGGAGGTGAATGGCGAGAACTCTGGCGAGAATTGATTTGGGAAAAAGTAGCAAAATGACCGCAAATGGGAGCTTTTATGGCTGATTTTATCAGCCAAAAACCAACAAAGAGAGTGATAAAAATAAGTGAAATCGGTTCGAAATTTCTCTCTGAACCCTCTTCGGTCCTCCCTAAAAACAGAGATGTAGTAGGCGAAAATTTTTGGTTTCTTAACCCGAAATCCAACCAAATTGGAACACAATAGAAAACAATAGTGATCGGAAAACCTCCGTTAAAAATCTAAATTTCTTGGAGCTCCGACAGATCCATTGTACCCATAAAATCCAATGTTTTAATGGCTGAAATACACACCAGATTCTCAAGTCTGTCCGGCCACCATTAAAGTGCCGGCCGTGACCTACCTTAAAACCCTTAGTTGCTGGTTTCTCTTCAAACCATAAATTAGAGGTCGAAGACGACGAAGATTTTCGTTCTTTTTTATTTTTCTTTTTCTTTTTCCTTTTTTTGCAGGTTTAATTTCATACTTTAATACATGTTTTGAGTCAACACAAAAACTTTTGACTAGTGGTGGGTCGCATAGGACGAGTGGCGCTTTGTGGTGCTCATCCCATCCCATCGTTGGCCCCAGCTTTTTTTTTTTCTTCTCCCATAACGTTTTAACTTTTAACAACGTCAAGTTACCGACCGTATAATGGCTCACACGGTCACACCTGAAGTCAAAATAAAGCCAGATTTTTTTTAAATAATGATTTTGATGACGGTAAAATGTTTTTAACGACAGATACTATTTCCGTTATAATGGCCGCTACTTTTTTTCAGATTTGAACTGTTTTTATTTTTTTTAAGTAGCCTAACAGTTCGTGTCTTAAAAAAAATAAAAACAGTTCGTGTGTTACAGTTACTAGCAGAGAGCACGGGCGATGTACTGTACGTGCACCTGAAGTGTGCCAACCGAATGGATGTTTGGCCCATCCCTATGTGGACCTACGTACCAAAAGTCATCCTGATTAGTAATTTCTATCCATTGGATTTGTCTTTTTCATGATATATTTTTAACCGTGGATTTTGGGCATTATTTGGGGTATTCAGATCTAAATATTAGAAATCACTAATTAGGTTGATTTTTTTGTTACCTACGTCCACCTTGGGATGGGCCAAACATCCATACGGTAAGTGGTCTCTAATGGTGTGCCATGTGGCTCAACACTATGGTATGTCATCAATGTTGATTATGGACGTTCATCATCAGAAAAAAAAAAAAAAAAAACCCTTGTGGAGGTGATTGATACACCCATGTGGTTTCAATGTAAATACAATAAAAATAAAAGTTGAAAAGTAAGAATCTTTAAAAGTCAAAAAAAAAAAAAGCAAAATAAGAAGATTTTGACATAATGTAAATTGAGTCAGTAACATAAGAATTGCCTTCGTACATTAATAATAGATTTTCTTCCTAACAGCCATTTTTAAAACCATGACTGGGATCTTGGGATCAACGAGTTGGTATTAGAGTCCACCTTTGCTCAACGATGCCTCTACACAATCAAATGCACATGAACAACAATGGACTGTTGGATGCAATCAAACGTACGCTGAAATTTTTTTGTTTTTGAACGACTTATGAAGGGAGGAGTTCCTAAATGCTTTTGAGATCATCGTGTTTTTATGTCAGGCCCTCATATATAGTTGGAATAAAGTCTCACCTGAAATGAGATGATGTTTTTTTTTGTTGAAATGGTGTTTTATTTTGATGCTTTGTTGAGAAGTTAGTCTAGTTGGTCCTTGTTTTCTTTTATTTTCTTTATCTCTTTTGTACCCTTGAGATCTTCTCGATCTCCTCTTTTAATATTGTTGTCAGTTGACTTATCAAAAAAATATAAATAAAGGCAATGGCTTTTTTTGGCACCAGACATGAGACCTGGTTTTTCAAAGTTTATCTACCAACTAGAACCATCACAGAAAGCCTAGAGGAGGTCCTTGAGATTTATAGCCTCAACGAGGTTGACTCTATGAAAGATGAAACAATCATCGACGAAGAGCAAGTAGGAAATGATAGGACTGATTTTGGCAATCTTTATGCCATGGAAATGATTGTGCGACTCATCTCTGTTTAACATGTTGGATAACACTTAAGTTTGTGCAAAAGAAAAAAAGGTGGGGAGACAAATGGTCACTTTGTCTTAGGCCTTAGAGGATTTGAAATGGCCTACAAGCGAACCCTTAAGCAAAACAGAGAAGGGGGGAAGAAATAATTGGTGAATCAAGTTTATCTATGTTTCACAAAACCCAAGAGTTCTCATGGTTTTGCACACAAATCACTCAATGCGGTCATAAGCTTTAGCCATATCAATTTTAATGGCCTTCGACCCTTGTATTTTTTTGATATGACTAAGGATTTCTTGGGCCAAAGTAGCTTTATTAGGAATGTGTTGACCTGAAATGAAAGCTGCTTGATTGGGAGAAACCAATTGTCCGATGATGTTTTTCAACCATAAGGTAAGGATCTTAGGGATGATTTTGTACACCACATTGCTTAAACTAATGTGTATGTATTGAGAGATGAATTCGCGGGCTTTGATTTTGGGGATGAGTGCAATGTCGGTGTGTTCCAACTGTTTGAGAGGACATCCATAGTGGAAGAAATCAACAACAAATTTCAACAAATCAACTTTTACTTTTTATTAGAATTTTTGTAAGAAAAATCCCTATAAAACCATATTGGCCCGAGGCTTTATATCTAGGCACCAATGCTAAACCACCTAATGGTTTTAAAAACGGCCGTTTAAACAGTAACGCCCCAAGCCCGTTTCCGTTAAAATCGTTTAAACATGTTTTATCGGTTTTGAAAAAATAGCGTTTTTTTATTTTAACGGCCGTTAAAATCGTTTAATAAGCTATTTAATTCTGAAACATTTTGTGAAAAAAACGGCCGTTAAATCCATTTAATTTTCGTTAAATTTTATTTATTTTTTTATTTTCAAATTTCAAAATTTGAATTTCAGCGCCATTTTTTCTGTTTTTTTCCATTAAAATCATTAAAAACCGTTAAAATCTGTTTAATTCTATTTTTGCCCCTAGCCATTTCAATCTGTTTTAACATCCCTTTAATCGATAACGCCCCCAGTCCATTTAACCGTTAAAACGGCCTCCTTTAAACCTTGGTTATAACCATCTAATCATGTTTGTTCATGCATGAACAATCACTCACGTGGGACCATTGAATATGGGTCCCACCACCCAGCACGTGCACCAACTTAGGACGAGGATGGCAGACCTTTATAGGTATCTCATCTCAAATGTCAAGAGTCGCGATCCCATCAAACATCATGATCCTTCCACTCCATTGGCAACTATTTATTGGTTGATTAGTTGCCTCCGGTTCCTTGCAAGCCAAGTTTATATTTCAATAACTTTTCGAAAGTAAAAGTCAAAGAAAATCTCTACTACTACAAAGAGAGGAGTCCAATGTCCTCCATTTTCTCAAAACTATCTTTGCGCATAGATGCTCACACGTGGCACACTCTTAGAGATGGAGAGCTTATCTTCCAAAAATCGACCCGATCATTGATTTTTAACATTGGATTTGAATTCCCAAACAATGCTTGAATCTCAACTCTAAAAATCAACTCATGTAAAATACTCAAATCCAACAGTTAGAAATCACCGATCAGGCTGATTTTTTGTCTATATGTCCACATAGAGATGGACCAAACATTCATATAATTGGTTTCTAAGAGCATGCCACGTGTCTCTTGCAGACGTCCATATCCCCCGAGAAGGAGAGGCGGGTAAGGGTTTAGGGCAAGGAGGGAGAAACAAAAGTTCTAATGCTTAGTGATGGGACCAATGTTGGGCGCAGATTAAGGGGAGGGAATACTTAGTTTAGACTTTAGACGTAAGGTGGGACGGACACGATTTGAAAAACGAAAAATTCCTAAATGATCCCCTCGCATGTATCGGCCCACATTTGCCCCCATCAAATTATTTCCCCGTCAATAATTTTTTGTAATCTCACGTCATTGACTAGTGGATCCATCACGCACCAACTTTATTAATAGATAAATTAACTATTTTGCCCTTTGCAGTTGTTGGCCAGTGGACCGTGGATACCTTGAATCCAACGGTTCATAGTCTCAACAGTAAATTTTTTTGGTCGTGATGTAATAAGGCAAACACGAAACTTTATGACATGCTGAAGCAGTTTTGCTACTGCTTCCATCTGGGCCCACTGACTGCATGGATGTTTAGCCGACCTCTTGGTAGACACTCATACCAAAAATCAGCTTGTATGATGATTTTTAGCCATTGGTTGTAGTACTAAAAAATAATGGTTGAATCCAATGCCCATAGTCACGCCTTAAAAAGTACTAAAATATGACTAGAGATTGCCAATCAGGGTTATTATTGGTTGTATATACACGAATGGTGGACTGAATATCGATGCGGTCAGTGGGCCAAGATTGCCGCCTTGAGTAACAAACTTGTTACATCTTTTTATATTTGTTTGGATCAGGATGTAACGAGGTATACCTCAATTTTTTTAGCGTGAGAAGCACAATTTTTGTTACTCACTGCAGCCACCTGGCCTACTGAGCGTTTGGAGTCCAGCCCTTAGTAGACATTCATACAAAAATCAGCTTGTTTGATGATTTTTACCCGTTGATTTTAGTACTAAAAAATGGTCGAATCCAATGGCTATAATCACATATCAAAGTACTAAAGTCTTAAAGGTTAGAGATTATCAATCAAGTGGTTTTTGGTTTGTAGATCCACCGAGGGGTGGGCTAAACATCCATGAGGTCAGTGGGCCCAGATGGCATTGGTGAGTAACAAAATCATGCTTCCTCACGCCAAAAAGTTTGGGTATACCTTGTCAAGGTATAAAGGAGGCCGTTTTAACGGTTAAACAGACTGGGGGCGTTACCGTTTAAATGGATTGAAACGGTCAGGGGCAAAAATGAAAAAATATGAGAAAAAATGGAATTAAACGGATTTTAACGGTTTTAATGGAAAAAGTGGCGCTGAAATTCAAAATTTAAAAATTAAAAAAAAAAAGAATTTAACGAATTTAAACGGAAATTAAACGGTTTTAACGGAATTAAACGGTTTTAACGGTCGTTTTTAAAACCATGTACCTTGTTACATTTTTTTCCCATTTTTGTTTTCAGCGGTTATCTGTAGGAACCATCTTCCCGTTTATAAAATTGAGTTGGCTTTTGGAGCAGCACGATGTGTCTGTGTCCAATAAACAGTTGCCAGCGGGACACGTAATGGAGTGGAAGGAACGGGACGCTTGATGGGATCGCGACTCGAATGTCAAACCCGACCCGGTCGATTCTTTTTGGAGCTAGTCCAGCCCGACCTCGACCGGATGAACAAAAAACGGCGGGAAGCGTTTCCCGCCATTTCCACTCTCCCAGTCTCTGCTGCATAGGCAGTGGTTAACATTTTAACAAGAAAACCAGTTATCTCAACGGTGCTAACTTCATCTCGTCCGTCTCGCGCCTCAGAGAGACAAAATGGAAATTGTTCGATCTCAGAGGAAAACCTCAGCGCACGATGTCATTCCAACTCTCCCTCTATACCGCTCTGCTCCACCACTCGAAGTACGGCTCGAAGATTTCGAGCTATTTGCCATTGATCGTCTCCGAGGTATCGACTCGATTCGTTCTAGATGGAGGATTTCCATGTTATCTAATCTGATTTTAGGGTTTGTTATTCGAGAATCTGTCAGCATGGTAGAGCTTGGTTTCATAGACAAAACCCTAGGGTTTCTAATATGAAATTAGGCAAATTTATCTGTGTTTTCAAGCATCTTGCGATGCTTACTATAAGGTTTTGAATGCTGATTGGCGATTATGTTGTTCGATGCAGTTCTCAAAGGGATTTCCGATGGTTTGTCGCGCGGGAAGAAACCTGAGGAAATGGATAAATTGGTGAATTATAGTTTTAAATCGAATGAGTTTTCCCTCTCTCTCTCGTCCTTGGTAAAATGTAGATCTGCGTTTGAATCTGGGTTCTGTTGGTGTTACAAGGTAAGCGATCTCTGGAAGGCGAATTTAAGGCATCATAACGCGTCTGAGGTGATCAATAAGGACATTATCTCTCACTTTGTGCTGCGTCTTGTTTATTGCAGAACGTAAGTGTTAGTGCATGTTTGGGTATTTTTCCTTCGGAAAAAGGAAAAAATGAAGATTTTTTTTGAGACCCTCATTTTGCAAAAAATATACATTTTAATGTAAAATTGGCAATTCCAACTGACCTTTAATCTTCCAGTTCCGTGTTTTTCCCTGTACTTTGTGGCATGTTACCAACTTTTTTTTTTCTCTGGAGTTTCTAGGGAAGATCTGAGAAAATGGTTTCTTTCAACGGAAACTACCCTCTTTCGCTATCGCTTTCGACTTGAAAGCCCCGAAACTCAGGTGGGTTTTGGTCATTCTACTACACTCATGGTTCATTATCCTATTCCTTTTCTGATAAAAAGATTCCTTTGAATTTACAGAGGGCATTAATGGGAGAATTTGACCTTCAGTACAAAGCGGTCAGCAATGCAGAACTTGAGGTATCTATATTATCTCTGCCCATTTAACTTATCTTATTATATGGTCTCATACACTAATATACATGACTAATACATTGTAATTGACAATATGAACTGAAGGGACATATAAAAGTTCGATTCAGCACCACACACTCATACATACAATTATACGTGCACATTCTTAAGATATCCTAATCCAGTTTCTACTATTTTTGAAACAAATCATGATTCTCCTACCTATTAAGTCTAGTACTTTAGTTTGCATACGTTTCCTTGAAAATTTCAGCGAACTTGAATTTCTAAAGGTTATTCTTCTTTACTTATTTTTCTTCTACAGAATGTGAAGGATAAATTGAGTCAAGTTGCACGTTCCATTGGTCAGAATCCATCCAATAGTAAGAACAGATTAAATACCAATTTCACTGGACATCTTCCTTCAGCAGTTGCTCTTTTGTGACGTTTCTAATACTTTCACCTGGTTTTTCTTTTTTTCTTCCAGCTGATACTGTATTCTTCAAGGTTTGTTTTCCTTTAATTAAATTACTTTTCCTCTGCAGCATACCAACTCTGTTAACAGCCTATATTATTAAATGAAAATTTGTGCTTGGAGATGGAAGGACAGGAGAAGCCTCTTTCCCACTGACCCATATCTGGCAAACTACGTAAACAAAGGGACAAACACGTATGTTGGTGCCCGAAATTGATTGAAGTATAAAACACGCTGAGGCCAACGAACCTGATATGCTGACACATCCGAGCAATATATTCGTATGTTGAGAGATATTAACAATTATATATAATTTAGTTGAACTATACAATACAGAAAGAATGCATTCAGATAAGCTGATATATATTACAATCATATAAAGAAGATACAAATAATAGTTAAAAACAAAATATTTGAATAAATTAAAGATTTTTGTAAATTTATGTTGGCATGTTTTTGACATGTTTGACAGATTCTTTGAAAATGGTGTTCCCTTATTACATAGGTGGCAAACATTTAAAATGGTTGGCCCACCATTTGATTCGTCTCACTTAGAGATCTCTTAGGCCAAAAGTCAACACGATCGGCTGATCCAAACCATTGGTCTTTCTTGTTTTTGGATTACGAGAAAAGTATTGTGGATTGTACAGAAAAATGTGTATGGGATGGATTATTAATTGGGTAGATATTTGTCCTAGAAGATCTCAATGATGTGTCTCCTCATACATTCGAGGAACATGTATAGCAGACATAGGGTGAACGGCTTCTCTCCATCTTCCAGTCCAAAATCAAGCATTCTTCTTCTTAATATTGGCTGGTTTGTTGTAGCTGATCTCTAATATGTGGTTTGTACGAAGGTACCATTTGAAGAAGTCCCAGAACTTGTTGCTGGTCGCAGAGTATTTCTTCATAAAGGTTATGCATATGTTGCTATGAATCAGGTGAATGTTAATGTTCACTGTTTGACAAATGCATTTCACCTAGAAAATAGTAAAAGGCTTTTTACATATCTGTCACTCTTATGTAATACGTTTTAGGTGCTTTCACTTTTTAGGTGGTCTCCCTTGTTGTCACTCAGTTCCGCAGCCATCTATCAAAGGCACTTGTGCTGACAAACAGGTTACTATTTGAACACTAAAGAGTTCCATCTTGTATTCTTAGCTGTCATAATTTGATGGAGCAATGCAATCTGTTGTTTGGTTTTACTTAAGGTGGGTTCCAGTACTCAAGTCCTGGGTTTGTTGGTTATGTTAGTTTTAATATAATGACATTGCATTCCAATTGCAGTGGCTCCACCAGGCTCTATGCGTTGTTATCACTTTGACAAATTCTATATTGATAACAATTACAATTGATAGATTAGCAGTGTGACCAGTGAATGTAGTGTCACTTAACACTAAGGTAACCTGCTGCTTAGATAGCAGGTTTCCTATATTTTAAGCCCCAAGTTCATATCAGTCACATTGATATTGAGTCAGGGTAGCACTTTCCTCTATATAATGCTGACAACCACTTTACTCTAAAAGATTAAGCTGTTAGAGGGGGGCGTAACAATGTATATCATTATCAAAGGGTCCACGGGTCTAACAGAGGTAGAGTGCTGGCCACACAACCGAACAACACACTCCAATAACACGCCCCCTCAGCACTTTAACGAGACTCGAACCTGCAACCTACTGGGATCTCCTGCTCTGATACCATGTTGACAACCACTTTACTCTAAAAGCTTAAGCTGTTTGATGGGGGCATAACGATGTATATCAAAGGGTGCATGGGTCTAACAGAGGTAGAGTGCTCGCCACACAACCAAACAACACAGTCCAATAACATATAATACTTTGATTGGTAAAATTTTCATTGCATGATTTTCATTTTCTTTATGCATACTTTGTGTATTGTTTAGTAAGAACCGTGCACCTGAAGTGATCAGTAAGCAGTTCGCATTATATTTCTGGGATGTTTTTTAAAGTAATACACCATATATCTTGTAATGGATATTGGAAAATGTATTCCTATGCCCCCTTTCTCCCAAAGTATTAACTTTTCCTTGTGTGTGTATGAATGTAACTCTTTATTTGGTTTTCACTTTTTCGTGGTGTATTTCATTGGGCAACATAATATTTGTTATGAATCATACCCTTATACCCTTAAGGTATAAAAGGTTCTTGAAATTTCACACTGCAACTTTTGCTTACAGAAAATGGACATCTACCATCAGAGAGCAGGAAAAGGATCGGTTGACTCCTGTGAGTATTGAATCATCTTACCTAATGTGGCTTTCAGGTTATAAATATGGTGGACCCTGCAAACGGAAATGGGTTTGGATTGTCCAGTGTAGTTCTTGATAATTACTTTATCTCATTTAGATTGTCGAGGCACTTAGCACAAGCTATCTGGGTCCTGACTATTCTCAGGTACTTTAGTTCAGTTTGCGTGTTCATCTGTTACTCTTGGGTTGAGAGGTTCAAATTGGTTTGTTTTGTTGTTAATGTTTTATGCAGCCCAAAGAATTTGCAGAGTTATCAATAAAGGACATTGATAAAGTGGCTAATAGTTCTTTTCCGCTTTGTATGCGCCACCTGTTTGAAAAAGTAAGGAGTTTGGTTTCTAGAAACTTAGCAAGTACTCATTATCTTTTCACTTTAACTTAATTCATTGCTTTCCTGTAAATTTCTGCTGGGCCTTCTTTTTTCTCTTATTCCTTTTTCCATTTAGTGTCTCTTAATGCACGCTATGTTTGTACAGCTAAGAGAGGATCATCATTTAAAGCACGGAGGAAGGATGCAACTGGGGCTTTTTCTGAAGGCAATTTTCTCATACACATAAATGCGTACAGTCATATATGTGTACATACATGCAGACACATAAATATACACATAATTGCATATGCATACACATGTATACACATTCACATACACATATTTTAGTGTTTTGTATTCGAATAACTGTATCCACTCTTTTGCCGGATAATATTACAGTATGGAGATGAGTTAGTAGCATGAGCAATCCGTTATTTCAGTTTCATTTTGTAAGGTTTTCTGATCTTTGAAACACAATATGCATGCATTACGGATGTAAACTGAAAAAGTAAGAGTGGTTTATACATGATTATAGAGACCTTTAATGTTTAATGGGGCTGAAAGTACTTTCTTTCCAGGTTTTTCACTTAGTCACCAATTTTTTAACTAAGTGCCTTCTTTTCCCTTGTGCAGGGTGTTGGTTTGAAGTTGGATGATGCGCTTGCATTTTGGAAAGCAGAGTTTGCTCAAAAGGTTACACTGCAAGTTGCGCACTTTGTATTCTGGTTAACTATGGAATTCTTTCCAAATGTATTGTTTCATATTCTAGTCCAAAATTATTCTAAACATGTTGTTCATCTTGTCAACTATGAGTTAGAAAGTGCAACGGCCTATTTTCTATTGTTTATTCTTCAGTTTTACTCTATTATGGAGCTACCACCAGATATCGAGCTAATGAATCCTTTAGAATAAGACAGTCTCCAGCTGACCTGATTGTTCTGTCATAGGTTGGTGCTGAGAGGTTTGACAAGGAATATGCATACAGTATACGCCATAACTATGGAAAGGAAGGAAAGAGAACAGTAAGACATCTTCAATGGGAACTCTTAACCAAACATTCAAATGCTGTATTTGAAAGATCATTTCTTCTGGCTGGTGCAGGATTACACACCCTATTCCTGTCAGAAAATCATCTCATCAACTCCTGGCGTAGGAGATCATCATGGCTGCCCCTATCGACACTTCAGGTAGGATGTCTAACTCATCCATTTTTGTCGAAGTTAAACCCCATCGGCTGGGAAAAATGATACATGTCTTCTTAAAGTATCTTCAAAGGAAATGATGTCCAATACATCTAAAAAACTGGTTTACTGTGTCCTTACATTAAAGTGTATCCCATTACTGATTCCAACTGACCATGTCAACTCAACTTCTACCTTGGGAGTTCATTCAATGTGTATCAGAATTGTTGAATCCCTTGTCTGACATTATGAGTCCGATGAATTGCCCATTTCCCTGAGATTAAAGTGAGACGCCCTTAGATTGAACAGAGGTGCAATCATGTGGCATATGTTTGTAATCATTTTCCGTAAGGATGAGTTGATGTGTCCAATTTTTTTGGCTCTCTGATTTGACTCACTGGCAATCACCTCATTATATTTGTGCTGCACTTACGCCCTCTAGCATAAATTTTATATGTTGATCTTTGAGGAAATCTTTGGTGTCCTTGCAATAGGGGACTGTATTATATTAGGTGTTATGGACGTTTTGGGGGGAGGGGGGTCAAAAAAGGAAAGAAAGAAGGCCAATTCCAAAAAGAAAGTCAAAAGATTCAGATCATCCAATCAAGTTTTTTTTGGACCTAGGGGATCTGCTACATGGGACGTTCAAATGGTTTTTCCTGTCTTCTGCATGTGTGCCACGTGTCCACAGTGATTGATACAGTATTTACTCGTGTTGGTGAGTATACTACCTAGGGTTCCTCATGTGTGCCATGTGTCCTCTGCACGTGTGCCATGTGTTCACAGTGATTGATACAGTATTTACTTTTTCTCCATATTTATGCTCTTTTCTTCAACACATTCAAAGTAGTTGAGCAATAAACATTGGTTTGAGATTAAGCCATAATCAAGCACCCAATTTTCAACTGCTAAACTGACTCCCCAGAGATTCTTAACTTATTGGCTTTAATACCACTTGCTGAGCTTTACAAGGAAAAACTATCACTACTCTCGCAATCAAAACTATTGGGCAAAAATAAATTTTTTTATGGAACATGAAACAATTCATTTAAACAATTCATTTTATATCATTGCATTCCTCCCCCTAGTTGGGTGTTGAAACCTTATCCATACAAACCTATAATCAAATTTAGGCTCAGGTTTAAACTCAGTGATCTCCTAAAAACTTGCTTATCTAAGATTTCTCCAGGTGTCCAAGTAGACTATGAATTTCTCTTGTATTCTCTTGACAAAAACTACCAAACATAGGGTGAGAACTTAGATTCAACCATTGCAACTAAGGATAAATTTATGGCTTGAGCACTCAAGATGGCCAATTATCATCTATAGACAAAGGACATGTAACCCATGCAGACGGTTGGAACCCACATTTACTGTTAACACTTTGGATATATCCTAGGTAAAATATCAACTTGCATAAATTAGTCCTAACCATCCAATCTTACGCATTTTTCTGGATAGTTGAAAAATATTTGGCGAACAGTATAGAAAAATTTGATAGATTAATAGATTCAACCATTGCAACTAAGGATAAATTTATGGCTTGAGCACTCAAGATGGCCAATTATCATCTATAGACAAAGGACATGTAACCCATGCAGACGGTTGGAACCCACATTTACTGTTAACACTTTGGATATATCCTAGGTAAAATATCAACTTGCATAAATTAGTCCTAACCATCCAATCTTACGCATTTTTCTGGATAGTTGAAAAATATTTGGCGAACAGTATAGAAAAATTTGATAGATTAAATATTCACCATTTAATCAAGTTTAGCTTTGAACTGGATCTTCTATATGGGGCCCATCAAATGGTGGATCCTACGCATTAGCATATGAGCCCCTTATCATGATATTTTCTTTGTAGACAGTAATTACGGTCCAATAATGGTTGTATGTATACCATCAATTTACTCTACAGCTAAATCTAGACTCATGACCGTGTATGACCTACCCAAACCACTTTGGTAATGTCATGACTAAGCTGACTAGCTGTACGCGCACACTGCACAGGGATAAATACATTTGTTTCTAACCTTTTATTGTAATATATTTTTTCCTTCTCCATTTGAAAGCGAGGAGAATTTGAGAGCTGCACTTGGTAAGATGGGAGTCAATGGTCGTACAGTGGAGGATGTGATGGAAAAAGTCCGAAATCGGCATTATCAGGTTTAAGATTTCATTTATACACCAGGAGTTGTTCCAAGTTTATTAGTTATTATTTCCTTAACCTTGTTTTTATGTTGTACAATCAATGGAAATGTGTTTTCAGTTGGCATGCACCTTGACCTTTGAAGCTGTTCATGGCTCCTCCTGTGACGCTGGGATCAACCATCCAAACCAATACTTCAGTGACAGCCAAAAGATCCTGCAATCAAAGGTAGATTCATTTAATTTTATCAAATCCAATTATTGACTAAACCCTCATCTGTATGAATATATAATTACAGTTTTGGGGGATACTCGGTTTAGAACATCTATACATTTAGCATGTCTAGAGTTCATATCCAACTGTGCCATCCATGCGGTTCCCATACAGAGGGGTTGGGATGCACTGAGATCTACTAGACCAAAAATTGACTGAGTGATGATCTTAATTTTCTGTTTGTCACATTCTTTTGGATGGTCAGAAAAGAATATACTATGGTCTGATAAACACCTCTAGATCAAATGGTAAGGAACATTCAACTGGGTTGGTCTTTGTCCTACAAGATCTCCCAAGTGAGACCCATCGGATGGTTGGTCCTGTTCCCATGTGTATCATGTTTATGGCACATATAAGTAAAAATGGAGATGCAGATGCGCAGAAGTCTTGACCTAAGTATTTCCCTGAAGTCTTGGAGGTCATGGTTTGATTTTGATCCTAGTTAACTTTCCCTTTGCAGAACAATTCCACGACTTAAGGATCGACTTTTTCGGGCGTACAAGGGGCTGTTTATATTACTATTGTCTCCAGGTCTTATTCTCTTGGACCTAGCCACTTCTACTTCCTAATCTTTTTTCCTTTTTAATCATTTCTGTTTGGTAGGCAAGCTGGGAGCCTGCAACATCATGGTTGCAGTGCACTAAGTCAACCAATTGAACTACCAAACTCGCACAATCTTCATTTATTTTTCTAAATCTCCCTGGGTTATTTTACCTTTAAGGTACTCTTCTTTCCTTCTGCCAAAGAACATGGTAAAGCCAGTTTCTGTCCAACACCGCAATGTTGGACTGCCAACCTGCAGAATCCCATGTCTCCATTGTGTGTGACTGGTGGTCCAGTCCTGCTTTAAAAGCATGGGATAGTTCCTTCCCCAATTCTGAAACTGCAGAGTTCTTGTTTTAGGGGAAAAGGGTAACCTAATGGCATTGCTAATGTTAGCTGGGGCGGTTTCCAAATTTTTCCTCAAACATCTTCTTTTGCTTCAAACGCAAGTTTTTTTTTCAGGAACAACATTCATTGGTGGTTGCCCCCCCCCATCACTATTCGATTCAACATGGTTGTTGATGGGAAGTGGGACCTGCAGTAGCTTGCCTGATAAAGGGATGCTGGAAATCATGAGAGAACAGAATTTGTTAATGTAGTTAAAGCTAATGAAAGGTATGTATTCTTAAAGAAAAAAAAGTGGTTATTGGCAACAGAGGTGAGACCAAGAGGTTGGTGTACTTAAGGTTGCATGAAGCAGCCGTATGTCACCAAGACGTATCAGAAGGAAGTTTTTAGTACCGTCTCTAAATGAAATATAACCGCCACAGATCAGCATAAACATTGATTGTCCATGCATGTATTTATCAGATGTGATTTTTTATTATCATATAAAAAAGATAGAATTGTTGCATTAAGTGGGATTGACGGTTTCTAGCTTGTATGCATGATGTCATCTATTCCATATGATGGAATGACCTAACCAACTGATCTATTTTTCCATTTGGACTGTCTGAAAAAATACTGTAGAATGTGTAGAAATAAATAGATAGGGTGCTTACGATAATTCAATCAGGTGTGCTTTGAAGGGGAGGGAGGGCTCTAAACAGGAGTCCATTGTTTGTCACTAAAGAAGTGACTTATCTCAATCACTAAGACAAGTACCCATGATAACCTTGACAAGACTGATTTTAAAAAAAAACTTAAATTTAAAACAAGTTGTCATGGGTCGTGTTAAGTGAAGAGGCTTATGTGATTAAGACGGCTCACTACTTTAGTGACCAAAAATGGGCTACTCTAATGATGAGCTCAATACCCTGGATGTGTGCCATGTGTACTCCAAGGTAGAGAGAGAGAGAGAGTAGGCTCCTTATTTTATTATTTTCTCCCACTTAAAGGGTTTGCCCCTTATTTCATTTATTTACACCCAACTAAACGCCCCCCTTATTTTATTGCCTTCCCTCCCACTTGATGGGCGTTCATTAGGACAATCAACATCCATACGTTTACGCAGTCCTTTATTTATTTACTTTGAAGTTTTAACAGAAAGAGAGTTGATGAAGCAACCTCTTGCCATCCATGAACATAAGAGTAGCCTTTTCTATTGGTAAGGGGACTCCGATGACTTTACTCTTTCACGAAATTTAGTTGGGACCTGTAGGGTCCATTCTAGTGACAGTCCATGCCGTCCATGAACATGGTTAGCTGTACATATTTAGCATATTTACTTTGACCTCCTTTTTGTTGGGAAAGTCAGGGAATAAAATAAAATAAGTGGTAAGTTTTGATGGGGAGAAAGTGCTGGATTTGCTAAAGATCTCATCAACCCCACCATTTCATTTTGCTTCTTCGTGGTGTTTGAAAATTAAGTGGGGAGTTTTACAGCCTTTGCATGCATGCTTTGCTCTTAACACTTTCACTTTATCGACGACTCCACTCCCTCTCTCTTCCTCTGTTTTCAGGGCACTCATGCTAATGATGAGAATGCAGTTCTACTAGGGATACAAAATCTTGCCCAATTATGTGGGCCCTATTAATCTAAGGTCTACAATGATACCCAACCAAGCTAGGTAGGAAAAGGAAAGAGATTCAACATGGCAAGTGCCAACAAGTTGAGGAATGCTAAAGTGAGCAATGCCTGCACAGAGGCAACGCTGTAAAACACTAAGAAAAGAATACATATATCTATATAACAAGAGACAGTGGTTGTCTCCCTACTTATACCCCCTTTATAGGCTTCAACAAAGAAGGGCCAAGATCTTATCCCCCCAAATGGACAGTGTTACTCACCTGATTTTGACAAATGCCTGATTTTGACAAGTGCTTTGTCGGGGAGTTCCGTAGGATTGTGCCACCCACTATTTATATAACAAAACATGGAAATTATCTTATCTTATGTGGTTTCAACAAGAGTGGCTGAGATCTTATTCCCCAAATGGAAGGCGAATCTCAGCCACTTGCACGCGTGTCGGCCAAAACATATATCCACACTCGCACGCGCGTCGGCCAAAACATATACCCCTCCCTTATCATATATAACAAAACAGGGAAGTTTTCTTATCTCTTATCTTTCCGTTATTTTTCATTTTTACCCGTGCGTTATAATCCATTATAAGGGAAAAATAGTAATGCCACCCGTACGTTATACCGTTTGAGTGCCAGAGCCACCCAATTTTTGTAAACTCTTTTTTCACAAAGTGTCGTGGGCACGGGCTGATTTTTGGTTCGTAGGTCCACCATGGGATAGGACAAACATCCGTACAGTCAGAGTCCTGTAACAGTGTGCCACCTGGCTTATATTGTGTCCCTGTCATTTTAGATCTGTCAACGGAGCCCGACCCTGTATGTAAATACAACATCATCCAACGGAACACAGGTCTCATGAGCAGCCGTTTGGAAGGTTGCAATAGTAGACGGTGCAAAATTAATGAGAAGCCTTTTTGTCTGGTTGGTGGTGCTGATGTTTTGGGCGTTGTTTTAGCCGACAATACGTATTACGAGACACAAAGCCGTCCTAATGCTTGCCACCCAAACAGCCTTAAAAGTACTCCATTAGGGTCGTGTTTTAACTTTTAAGCAAACGGGTAATAGCAGTCAAAATCACGGGCAATTTTTAAAGGGTCGGGCTCAAGGGACCCCTTTTTCGACCCCCATCTTGGCGTACCCACATAGAAGATGAATCAATGGCTGATTTTTGGTGGGGATGATAACCTCACCATATAGATCATCCCATTCTGAAATTTCTAACCCCATCAAATGTGGTTTTAAAGTTACACGGTAAAAATCGATGGTCCATAATTCTTCAGCTTCTAAACCAGTCTATGAATATCAGAATGATTTGAATTTTTGTGAGGATGATCTCCTCACCATAGAGATCATCCTCACCAAAAATCAGCCATTGATTCATCTTCTACGTAGGTACGCCAAGATGGGGGTCAAAAAAGGGGGTCCGAAATGGGGGGTCCCTTGAGCCCGACCCATTTTTAAATATTTTTTTAAGAAGACAAACAAAGTAGAGGGTTTAGGAAAATTACCTAGAAACACACGAAGAAAAAGAGCCGCTAATCTCTCCCAACATGTTTTTTTTTGAGCTCCACTTGGTTCATTTGAGTGGGAGTTAGTTATCCTTAATTTGGTTTATAAGACAAGAAAGATTATTTTACGGAGGAATTAATGGTAGCAAGCAAACTTCCATAGGAGTTGTACGGATGTAACCCCCTTAAAAGACAAAGAGAAAATATTTTAATTAAAAGTACAGATTTCTAGGCTTCTTTATTTTTGTCTTTTGTGAGTTGCATATGAGCAACTTTCAAGTGGTTGCTTGCTAGTATTAATATTAGTGAAACTACCGACCTATGATATCTCTACAACAGTAACTTGTCTTTAATGAAGTAAACGAGGAAAGTTTTATCTGCGAAGCCAGCTTTAAAAGGGTCGTTATAACGGTATAACGGACTGGGGGTGTTAGAACAAATTGTAATGCTCAGGGGCAAAAATGAAAAATAACAAAAAAATGGCGCTGAAGTTCAAAATTCGAATTACAAATTTTCAAAAACGAGAAAAAATACCCAGAAAATAACAGAAATAGTAGCCATTTTTTTTCACAATTTTTTTTTCAGAAAATAACGGTCATTATTTTCGTTATAATGGAAAAATAACGCCCGTTATTTTTTAGCTTTTTAACAGTATATGATGTAGTGGGGGAGGTCCGAATCTGTTATAACGGCTTTTATTTTTGTTATAAGGGTCTTTTTTAAACCATGGTCGCAATATTCTATGCCACGGGTTGATATGGGACCCATATGTTTGAAAAAGAAAATATTTTAAAATGACGTGGACCTCACCTCTATTTGTGGTCTTGATTCTTGAATACTCCTACCACACCTCCTTAATGAACGAAAGGGTTCGAAAATGCCCCTATCTAATTGTAGTTGTTAATGATTGTTACTAAGGGCATGTTTGGTAGGCCACAGCAGTAGAAAAATAAAATATTTGTGCATGCTAATATTCACCAGGGCGTGTTTGACACGCATTTGCCTCATGCCGAATATTTAGCTGAGCCCATAAATTTGCCAGCCGCAGCAGAAAAATATTTCATTACCTCCTCCCCCTGAGTAAATATTTTTACACCAAATAAACCTTGGTGGAAAAATGTTATTTTCTCGTGGGAAGATCACTACTTTCAATAAAAATAAATTTTTTAATATATAAAAAAGATAAAAATTGAGTTTTTATTTTATTTTATCTTGTGACCTAATATGTGGGTCCTACACTCGCCTAACCCATATTTAACTTACTTTAATATGTGAGACCCACACAAATTAAAAGAAAATGAAGTAAGCTAGCTAATGCACATACCAAATGTTGTTAAATATTGATATGCTCAAATATTTAGTAAGATAATATTTGTCTGGCTAAATATTCGTCATTAGAACTCTTTTTCTCACATACCAAACAGGCCGTAAGGGTTTTTCAGACAGTTCACCATGTGAATGAATTTAATGCATTCACATGCAAAATGCTAGAGAGTGGAGTAGAACTTTGTTGACCGCCTAAACTATGAACCATGTGGCACACTCTTAGAGGATACTGCTTGTATGGATGTTTGGTCAATCTCTAGGTGGACCTACACACCAAAAATCAGTCTGATTAGTGATTTCAAACCTTTGGATCTTTGAACCCTAAATAAGGTCAATAATGTTCAAATTCTACGGTTAAAAATAAACCTATGAAAACGGCTCTAATCCAACGCTTATAAATCACTAATACGACTAATTTTTAGTACTTTAAGGTAAGAAATCTCTAAGAATTGCAGAATGGTTCATCTTATGGTCGCTATGTAACTTTGCAAGGGCGGTCAGCAAAGTTTCAGAGAGAGAGAGAGAGAGAGAGAGTGTGTACTAACCTACCAAATTAAAATTTCTTACGAAAACGATGTAACAAGGTATACCTGAGACTTTTTTAAATGTGGAAGCGCATTTTTTGTTACTCATCGTTGCCATCTCAGCCCATTGACTGCATAATTGATTAGCCGTTGTCGATATACGCACAAAAAAAAAAACACCCTGTTTGGTAATCACTAACCGTTAGATTTTAATACTTTTTAATGCGTGATTATAGTTGTTGGATTCAACTATTTGTTTTAGTACTAAAACCAACGGCTAAAAATATCAAACAAGCTGATTTTTGGTATGAATGTTTACTTAGGGGTGGGCTGCTAAACATCCAAGCTATCAGTGGGCAAAGATGGCATCGGTGAGTAATAGAAATGTGCTTCCGCATCTGAAGATGTCTCAGGTATCCCTTGTTACATGTCGATTCAATTTCGAGTAAATTGTTGGTCACAGACCGCAATATAAAGCCACGTTGACACACTCTTAGTGGATGCTGACTGTATGGGGATGTTTGGCCAATCAATAGTTAGACCTACAAACCAAAAACAAACCTGATTAGTGATTTCTAAGCATTGAATTGAAGTTATTTTCATGGGGTTGATTTTAGCCGTAGGAATTTGAGCATTATTTGGGTGCAAAGATCCAACGGTTGTAAATCACTAATCAGGCTGATTTTTGGTTTGCAGGTCCACCGAGGGACTGGCCAAACATCCATACCGTCAGCGCTCTCCAATAATTTGCCACGTGAATCGTATTGTGGGCTGTGACGAGTAAAACTTCTGTCACAACCGGATTGCAAATCACACAATCACAGCCAATGAGTTCTCGGCACGTACACCTCAAAGCAAAAGCAGTGGTACGTTGCAAAAGCACTTACGTACGTGCAGAGAACTCATTGGCTTGTGATTGTGTGATTTACAATTTCTTGTGATAGAAGTTTTACTCGGCTGTGACCGGCTTCGGTAACAGCGCACTGTGACCGAAGTTTTACTACCCAATTTTTTATTGTGCGCGTCACTACTTTACATTGGCTTATGTCACATGGTGACGTCGTGGCTTACGACACGACGTCTTCTCTCCCGAGGTCCCTTCTTTGTAACTCGTAGGGACGGACGGGACCATCCACCGACTATCCTCCAACTACAGACCTGCAGTGAGGTCCCCCCCACGGCCCCCACAGTTCCTTAAACACCGAAGTTATAAACCAAACACCATACGGGCATGTTTGGATGCAGCCGAGCACCTTTAGTTTCCTGTTTGGCTGCAAGGGAGTTAGTAATTGGGTCTCCTGCGGAAGCAGGTCTGTCTTCAGCCTAGTTAACTGCAGCTTAGCCATGAACCGGTGGATCTCTTTATACTCTTGAGATTTGTGCAAAAGGGATGCATCATGTATGTCAATACAATTATACAAGGTCAGGTATGCCTTTTAATCTTTTTAGTCTACACGAGGATAAGGTTCCTAGGGGGTACATCATCTGGAAGTTGCTGCCCTACGCGATCATCTGTTTGAAGAGGAATAGGAGAGTCTTTCTAGATAAAGTTTGCTCTTTGCAGGACATTATTTTGAGCATTAAAGCTCAACATAAAGAGAACCAGATGGCTCCACGTGCTCTGATTCATTTCTTTATTGTTGCGGCTGTATTTTCTCGGAGATGAGAGGGACCTTCTTTGGGGGATTTGGTGGAGTGATGGTTAGGTGGGGAGCTATTGTGTTTTTGTTTCCTGTTGCTGCCCTTGGTCGCCTCTTTCGTTTTCTATTTTCTCTTTGAGATCTTCTCGATTTCCTTTTTATTATATGAATCTGGGTTTATCAAAAAAATGACGATAAGATTACAAGAGAGAACAAGAGCTTAACATGGTTGCTCCTTTTTTTCACTTTAATATGTTCTCGCCAAAGTTTTGATTCTGAAATCAAATTCAAATGGCATAAAACTCTTTTTCTTATATACCCGTTTTTGCATACCAAAACAATGGCTACAAAAAAGCTCTTCTCGAATCAGCTTTTCTTCTTTGGGCTTTCAATTCAATCTTACGTAACAAAGAAATGCTTCTACTTTCTAATATATACGGGTTCGTCTCAAGTTACATCCATTTCTTATACTCTATGGTGGGGCCCACATGGAGATTATGTTAGTCAATCAAACAATACAATGAGTTGTCCATACAGTAGAAATCATAAATAAAAAAAAAAAAAAAAAAAAAAAAAAAAAAAAAAAAAAAAAAAAAAAAAAAAAAAAAAGAGAGAGAGAGAGAAAGAAAGAAGTCCATTCTAACATTCATAACCTAACCCCTAGCCCCTTTCTAACTACGCCTTTGGATTGGGGCTTACATGGAGATCATGTCGGTTAATCGAATAGTAGATTTGAGTTGTCTATATAGTAGAAATCAAAAAAAAAATTAAATCCATTCTGACATTCTTAACCTAATGAAAAAATTGATTGTAACTTGAAAAAAACTGGACCATCCCATTAAATCATTACTTAGAGTCATTTTTTTTCATATTAGTTAATAATATCACAATGTACTTATAATTAGATTGTCCATCATTGGATGTAAGAATGGGTATTGCTCTAGATAGACTCTATATATATGTGAACTCTAATTTATTAATTACCATCAATTAAGATAAGAAAAGAAGGTTAGTAGAATCGTTTGACATACAAGGCTACAAAGGCTATGCTACACAAGACTATACCAAAGCATCGTTTTAGAAGAAACTGTTTAGAAATAAATGATTTTGGTCTAGCGAAAATCTTGGGTGTGGGTGTGGGACTCATACACCCTTAGAGGGTCCTTAAGTAGTTCATGTTGGTGGATTCCACAATGCAGCTACAACCTGCGATCGCGATTTGACCCGATTGTTGCCATGATTGACTCAGGCTAGCTCTAATGTGGATCACGCAAATACCATTGATTCAGATCATTAAAAGCGGATCAAATTCCGTCCAAGTTTAGACATGATTTCTTCTTTTTTTGTTTGTTGAATTGAAAATTTTAATGCTTTTGAAGCCCCTTGAGGTCCCACTTTTGTACTTGGTAAAACCATCTGCATTTAAGTAGCTGTTTTTCAAGAGTTATTATGCAGAATGTAGCCGCTAGAGTAGGGTTGTTTTTCCTGCTCTGCCTGAGGACCAAATTTTCACTCTTGAAATTTGAAACTTGAAATTCTTGCAGGAAGGTTGTTGCAAACATTGAAAAATATTTTAGAGACGTCTCTTTCTGTTTCCTTCTTACACTAGTCTGTCTAAAATAAACCAGGTAGGTGCGTCGCGTGGATTCGTCGCATGTTATAAGGTGCATTTTTGACCCATCATCCTTAATGGACCCTCAGCCCCAGATTGTTCACGTGCACTACGAACTAGTCAATTTCTTGGATGGGGATCAGATGATCTAGGAAATCTGATTCTAGCTTTTGACCGGGAAGTCGATATCTTCTTGTTAGTAAATTTCACGCCATTGATTATCCAAAATATATCAGAATTTTTTTAACGGTCCTGATCAATGAATCACTGGCCACGTGTAATTTTTAATTGGGTAGGGTGGATTGAAGATGATGGACCTCTTATTCATTGGATTTATTGTAACACGTGTCAACATAGGAAACAAAAACTATATGCCGACAAAGAATATTCGTGGCTCAACTAATGATTTGGAAGAATATTCTTTTTCTATTGTATTTGAGCCACTGATTAACGACAGGTGCAGCTTACAGAGATCTGGCGGTCAATATCTGATTTGATTATTCGCATTGACGGTCAGGAACCTAACGCGTGGCGTTTTCTCTGCATAAAGTACAAACACGAGTTTAGTCCCACTGAAAATTATTGCAGCTGCCTCCTCTGACTTCCGATAGCAACAGGCTTGTCTTGTAGTGGGAATGGCGATTTTACCCGTGATAAAACATGAAAAGACGAAAATGTCCTCATCCATGTTTTGTCGAACGAAAATGATCCTTTCTCCTAAATTACTATTTTGACATTTTTAACTAGAACAACAAACAGCAATTGGAATCTGGCATTTTTGGCTACGTTCAATCATCAATCTGATTCATTAAAATGTCGTTACTCTCTTAATGATAAGGTGATCTTATCCGTTGGATCAAGAGTTAAAATGCGAATGGCTAAAGAAATTCAATAAAAAGTCGAGCTGTTGCGATGGGGCATCATCTTGCATGAGATGAGAGACATTTTCTTCAGTGACATGATTTTTCGGTTTGATCAGGCTTTTTTTTCCTCTTGTATACTTAGAGATCTTCTTGATCTCCTTCTTTTATTTAAATTTGGACTTATCAAATAAAGAAGAGTTGAGCTGTTGCAATCATATGTGACCATGGTTTGTAGTCTCGGACGATCCGATCCAAAAATTGGATTGTCTCACCCGAGATCATTGTTTCCTGAAGAAGTCTCACATTGTCTCGAGCGAGATACACCAATCTCATTCTGGATAAAACCAATTCGGATCTAGATTGGAGCCCACCGATCTGGCCTCTGATCCCGAGACTTCAAACCATGTATGTGACCAATACGATTTTAGGCTGTTGGCCACCCAAACCCTAAACCCTAAATTGTGAGGAATGAATAACTTAAGTAATTTAATGTGTACTATATGTATATAAAAGTTTTATGTCTCTAAAGGCAAACTTAGGGGGTCAAATTTTTTTTATTTGTGTATGTGGTGTACAAACTTCTAAGGATAGTTTTGGCATTTCAACATAAAGTTAGGAGACATGACCGTGGTTAAGGGGGGCAACATAACGTCTGGCCCCACTCCTTATTGCCAAGAAGACTCATGTCTTTTTCTTTCCTCGTGAAGAGTATTAAAGTCTCAGAAATAAGTACCTTTGTGAGAATTGACTGATAATAGAGTAAGATTAGTTCTTGTACATAAATACCCCTGCTTTATTCCATATTGTCATTTACATACCCCACATTTCTCAATTATTGCAAGTATAACGAAAGAGAACTGACGTGGTCTTCCCATGGACACAAAGGGTTTGTAACATTCAGTGTTACACAAACATGGCCCACCATGTTCAGTACTAGTATTTTTTCTTATTTGTTTTTGATTGGACGCTTATCGGGAACTAATCAATGATCAATTGGATGGCCTACTAAGAAAAATATCGAAATTGATGGATTGGAAACACAATTGTATGATTTAGTGCATCGATTTCTATCAGAAATCGTAATCTCCCCACTCTAGCGAGAGTAGCACTAAGATGGGTGAGCTCCAGCGAGAGTAGTACTAAGATGGGTGACCTCCTTGAAAGTCCTTACCAAATTGTATAATGCTTTGTAGTCTTACCCAGAACTCACTTACCAATTAAGGGTGAAATTTGACGAAACCGTGTGGTGGCTGGAATCCGCACATGATAAGACTTGGCAGGTAAATGTGATTTCAACTCCACTATAACAAAGAAGAAACTTGCCTATGTGGGATTGAACCCGCGACCGCTCATAAAGATAGGGTACACACCAACCATCAGAGCTAATCGATCAGGAGTGACAACGAGAATTTAACAATTTTTTTTTTTTGTAATCAACTATATATCATAAACGAAACACCACCGAAGATAACAAAAGAGAACCCACTTATTCCTAGATCACATCGCTCTCACCAGACACACGGGATGTAAGCCAGGATGCAATTAACCATATAGTTTTCAATATTAGTTGCGGGTTTGGTATTATTAGAGAATATATTATAATAAATTGTGATGAGATGCACCGTATAAGACTCAAAAATTTAGATTATCATAAATAAACCATCAATTACCTTGTTTGATAGAAATTGAAAAGAATTCAAGAAAAAAGAGAAAAGAAAAGAGCTGATAGAGAAATTAAGGGAAAGAAAGGGAGAAGAAAAACATGTCATCAAATGTGAAACACAACGCCACATGCCTTAACCCTCACATTTGTACTTTTCCTTCACTTAAAAAGTTGAAAGCAACAACACCCTGTCCCTTTCCTTGCCACTCATTTTTCTAAATTAAGACGAGAAAGAAACGGAGAAAACAAAGCAAAATCTCACTCTCCACACGGCGTTTCTTCTCAATTTTTTTTTTTTTTTTTTTTTTCTTATCTCAGTCTCTGCTCTCTACACACTTAAATAATATTATCCATTTTCTCTATTGCTACTCCCAATAATTCCCACAAATATCCACAATGTCTCTTAACTCTTTTGCTCTGGCCTTCTGCTAGAGGGAACAGGGAGGTGATTCTTCTTAACCTTCACCACCAGCTTTTTTTTCCTCTTCTTTTCCTTTCTCTTCCTTTATTGGTTTTTAATGGAATCCATGTCAGGGAATGAATGGCTGGAAAGCCCATATCAGTCTTCTTCTGCTTCAATTGTCTGTAAGTACTCCCTGGGTTTTACTAGTATTCACTTCTTGGTTGGTTCCCTTCACTTTAGTTTCCAGTTTTCCCATTTTCTTGGAGGTTTCTCTTCAACTTCACTGTGTACAGGTTACCAAGATGAGATTTTGTGAATTGGGTTTTTTATTCCTCGTTTGTTTTGTAGATACCCATCTTTGATTTTCAGCTGTTCATCACTTATCTATTGTGAATTGGGTTTTTGATTTCTTCTGAAATTTGAACATATCAAGCTCACCACTTCAATTTTCTTTGAATTGGGATTTTGATTTTTTTTTTTTTTTGGTTCTTGTGAGTTCCAGTCTCTAAACTTGGATTTTCTTGATTGGTTTTGACTCTGGGGTTTTTGGTAGGATTGTGAAGGATTAAGTGATGAATTGGTGAGATAAGTAGTGAAATAGCTTGGCTGACTGGGGATGATAAGGAGAGGAGTCGAGGAGGAGAAAGGTAGAAGAGAAGAAGAGAAGGGGAAAGGTTTTATGGACTGGGACTTGAAAATACCTTCTTGGGATTTTCCTGAATTTGAGCGAGAAACCGACCCCAACATCGCTCCCGTTGTTGGGTCGAGTACCGTAGGCGGGCAGAAGACTAAAGGGGATTGCTCGGTTGATTTGAAGCTTGGGAGGTTGGGGGATTTTGGAGACGGGTCGGTGGACAAGTGGAAAGATTCAAGGGTCTCAACTATGGTGTCATCACCGTTGGGTTCATCGAAGAGGGCTAGGGCCCCTAGTAATGGAACCCAGACCGTTTCATGCTTGGTTGATGGATGCAACTCAGACCTTACTAAATGCAGGGATTATCACAGGCGCCATAAGGTCTGTGAGGCCCATTCTAAAACTCCGAAAGTGCTGGTCGGTGGTCAGGAGCAGCGGTTTTGCCAGCAGTGCAGCAGGTATGGTTAAAATGCTTGTAGAGAGCAAAAGTTTTCCATTGTGTTTATTTCCCATGGTAGTCCCTTCTTCATCTTACTTGGTCCCTAGAATTTCCTTTCAGAGCAGCATATTGTTCCAGTTACGGTGCTTTGAATTGTTCTGAAATGCATATTGCGTTGCTTAGTTTTTGTGCTTTAGCTCATTGGCTTTTTCATGACTGCTTTAGACCCTCAGTTTTTTGGAGTTATGAAGAACATATCAAAGTGTTTGAAGCAGTTGGTATTCATGGGATTTTATTGGGGATTTTGATCTTTTGGGGTATCATTGTGGTTGTTGGACCTGTTTTTGGGGAAAGGTTTGTTAATTTGTATGATTTTAAATGAGAAAGTTTTTATGAAAGCCTTTGTGCGGGTTGGTGGTCCATGGCTTGATATGGCTTACTGGTTTTATCCAGACAAGATAAAATGTATCGAAGATATGTGCAATGTGGATGTATCTACTCTGACCATCATACAAAAATACTAAACTATTAATCCTTTTAAAATTAATTAAAATATTTTCGGAATCCACGATTCCTGTTTTCTTGGGTTCGCCAAGTGCATCACTCATGCATGGCGAACCCCAAAAAGTAGGATTTCCAGATTCCAGTGTCCTGAAGGTGATTGTCGCTGGTGTGTGTCAATGTCAATGGAGGACAATTAATTTTTTAAGAGAAACCAAGCAACTCCTGAAATCGAAGAAATGGAAGTCACATGGAAAATCATGACTGCAGATAGGGTGGCTAAAAGGTCGAGTCACTCTCAAGTTTCTTTCAATTCTTGTCGAGCCATCCTCGAGAAACAGTCATTTTTTACTTTTGAGCTCCTTTTGTATCTCCTTGAGGACTTACCTACCCATTAAAAATTTGAGAATAGGCATATGGTTTGGACAGTATGTTTCTATTTTTGTTCTTTTCTGCAAATTATACCTGGTTGTCACAGTGGATTACACAATAATCTAGAATAATGTATATAACTGTAATTTTGTATTCTCAAGATATAAACTCTCAAGTCAGAAGGTTTAGAATTCTGCAAGCATTTCCTTTTTTCGACTTTTTTGCCCTTCACTGGCAATCAGATTTTTGTCGCCTATGAATCTTTTGTTTGCTATGATGCCTTCTCTTTTGTTTTTCCATTTTGTATTAGACCTACATAACAAACTCAATCAGGTAAGCCTACTACAAATTTTAGAATCACTTGTTTACCCAAAATATTTAGTGTTTATTTTATGATTCCCATATGATCCCTTTTTTCTTGTGTTGTAAGTTCTCCCTAGTTCTTACTCTTTACCGTATTTCTTTCTGTCTGTGCACCGATTCATTTGTTATGAACTATGTAACAATGACAGACAGTTGTGTTGGTGTCTGACACAGAAACAGGTGTCTCGCACGGTACCTTCGAGTAGCCCAAAATGCAGTCACATCCTTACATGTATATTATAGTATAATGTTTAATTTTATTTAAATAAGAAGTCTCTTTTTCATATAAGAACAAGGAAAGAAATATATGAAAAGTAAAAGAGAACATCCACATACTCTCTAGTAATTTAACAAATATAAGTAGATTTATAAGAGGGAAGACTATCAAGCAGCTATGGCTCTGTTTAAAAACTTAATAGTGTATGGAGGATGGAACATTCAAGCCCTCTTTTAGAAGTCATTTAAAAAATAATAATAATAAATGTGTTACTGCCTTATATGTTTGGATATGTTACATGACAAAAAAAAACCTAAAATTGCTGCATCTTTGTTAGTTTTGAATGGATCTTGGTACATTTGAGCATTGATCTTCAATTTAGCAAATTAAGTTGCATATATTTTAGCTGAGCTATTATCTTTTATGCACTTCTTTTATACCCTTATCTATTATACACTAAGTAGGACTTACAGAATTATATCTGTTGTATTCATCATAATCGTCATCATCATTCTTAATGCCTTATCCCAATTTATTTGGGGTTGGCAACATGAAGCCTGTCTTGCCATTTCATTCTGTCTAGAGCTATATCCTCTGTCGGGGCTTGTATCTTCAGATCTTTTCTTACTACCTCAGTTCACGTCTTCCTCTTGCCCTTTTAGACTTACAAAGAACCATGGACTGTTGAGGACCCAAAGTATGTGAAACTGAGTCAACTAATGTGGGACTAGACCCACTTAATAGATAAATGCAATAGTTAATACAGTTCAGTCTGGTTCTTCAACTTTTCTTGCAAATGTGATTAGACTTCTTGCTACAAGTGAAAAGTGGGAGATTTTATTAGCAAGTATAAGATGGGACCCCTCCTTAAAAAATACTTCTATTTATTATTTAAAGCATGGCACTTCTCTTCTTTCTTTGTATTTGCTAGTCTTTTTCCTTAAAACCAGAATTTTGTTTTCCTGCATTGATTACCTACTTCTGCGGTGTTCTGCAATCAATAACATAGGTTCTGTTATCTATTTGATCTCTCTCTCGTAGGTTCCATTTATTGGTGGAGTTTGATGAGGTAAAGAGAAGCTGTAGGAAACGTCTTGATGGACACAACCGGCGACGACGGAAGCCTCAGCCAGAATCCCTGACCATGAATTCCGGAAGCTTATACTCCAATCACCAAGGTTCGGATTCCTTTACCACCACCCCAAGGCCAAGGACGAATGAATGGCTACCCACCTTGACCAGATCAAGGGCCTCTAGCAGGCTTGGAAACAGTTTAGGCGGGTTCGGATTCCTGTCTGAAGAGGTTTTATGTTAGCCGTTAGTATAATATTCGGTTCTGTCAGAGTTTAAAAACTCGTGAGTCGAGCCAGAACTTGTCTGAGGCGACTTGTTTGGCTGAACTGAGCACAAGATATAAAAATTGAGGAGTTATATGATTTTGCTAGAAACTCGCCAAGTTGATGATCAACTCAGTTGAGTGTTTCATCAACTGGGGATGTGATTTAGTCAACGATTGATTCACTGAGCTTTTGAAGAACTTGTTTGTGGGCTTCTTCACTTTCCATGGCCATTGACTCATTTAACTTGGATGGGGCCTCCCGTCTTCTGAGCAAGTCCAAGTTTTGACCATTGGTACAGTTTTAAGGTGATAGCTTTTTACAATAGGATTAGTCGTGTTTAGTTTAGGTCAAATTGGTAGTAACTGGCCAAGAAGAGATTAATATTGGATCTTTCTTTTTCTCTCTTCCTAACCACTAGCCATTTCTTTTTATGAGTACTTTTGTTTCAGGAACGGAAGAAGCCATACCCCCTGCCTCTGACGTGCATGGAGCACCCATGCAGGAGGTTTGGACCTTCTGCTTGATGGGTCTCGTCAAGGAAATATTCTACGTCGTACAGATTGGGTGATCGTAACCATCTGATTTCTTGACATTTCAATGGATTGTCTCTTTTTTGTGACTTCTCATAAAAAAACGATAGATTAGATTGTTAGCGTCATCTGATCAGTTCATTTCAGCTTGAGAGATCACCTGGTAGTATGTATAGAAATTTGTTCATGTGTGCCACTTGTATCACTGAGGTCCGGAATGGTGGTGGTGGTGGGGGCTCATTATTTCTCTGTTCTCGCACAACCGAAGTATATAGGGGACCTTGAAATTAATTTTCTTTTCCCCATCTACAGGTACCAGGTTATTGCCATTCAATAATGCACAAATATTTCCATCAGCTACTGTGGTGAGCACCACCTGGGCCAGTGTTGTCAAAACTGAGGAAGATAGTATGATCTATAACTGCCACCCCTCGTTGCACTACATTGACAGACAAAACCCGTTTCCCGGATCCTTCTCTAACAGCTACAAAGGAGGAGGGAAGCAATTCCCCTTCTTGCAGGTTAATGACTCTGCATTTGGCAATCGGACAGCCCCTGAAGCTTCCATATGCCAGCCGCTTCTCAGTACCATTGCCTCATCAGAAAGTGGTGGAACTGGCAGGAAGATGTTCTCTGATGGGTTAACTCGAGTCCTCGACTCCGATTGTGCTCTCTCTCTTCTGTCATCACCGCCGACCCATACTTCAGGGATCAGTCTGAGCCACGTGGTGCAGCCTGACTCAATCCCCATGACTCAGCCCCTAGTACCAGGCCTGCAGTATAATGGTATAGGTAGGTACCAATCACAGGGAATGGAAGGTGAGCCAGTGAGTTCAGTTTTAGTTTCCAATGCCAGCGAAGCTGAACTCCATTGCCAAGGGATCTTTCATGTGGGGCCTGACGGGTCGTCCCAAAATGGGGTCCCACAGACGCTTCCCTTCTCATGGCACTAGTTAAGACAGCTCCCGTGGTTCTCCTTGATTATGGAATGTTTAAAGAATTCTTTTTTAGTAATTAAGATTGCTTAGTTTCTAAAGAATTCTTATTTTTTGCTCCTGTGGCTCCTAAGATGTTTCTATCATAATATATGTACTCATGTTTGTTATGTCAGATTTTAGCTTCTTCTCTCCGTATATGTTGTGCATGTGGTATTTGACCTTAATTACATGCCTGTGATGCAAGCTTTGCCTAATAATAATATCACATTTTGAGTATATGTAACTTACTCCTGATATCACTGGTCGACGGAGGGGTTTTTGCTACACAGTCGGCCTTGGGGTTTCTTGTTTTGGATTAATTTGCTTGTTCCCCTTGCAATTCTGAGCTGTAGTTTAAGGGGGACTCAGATCAGGAGCATCTATTTTCCGGTTAATGTGTTTCAGTTTGGTTACTATCAAAAGGCTGTGTGCTACATATTCTATGGTTACAGGATGAGCCAAGATGGGGAGTGCAAGCAGTGGCGGAGCCAGGATTTTGTGACCATCAAAGCGAAGTTAACGACATGCAGTCGACGCCTCTGACTACAGTCAATATGAGCCACGTGGCACATTCTTAAGAGGATACTAACCGTAAGGATGTTTGGCCAATCACTAGGTGGACCTACAAGCCAAAAATAAACTTGATCACTGATTTCTAAGTATTGGATTGAAGTTATTTTCATGGGTTAATTTTAACCATAGGAATTTGAGCGTTATTTGGGTAAGAAATCCAAAGGTTTTAAATCACGAATCAGGCTGATTTCTGGTTTGTAGGTCTGCCTAGTGATTGGCCAAGCATTCATACGGTCAGTGTCTTCTTAAGAATGTGTCAAGTGGCTCATATTGGCTGCAATCGGCAGCATCGCTCACTCTCAACAGGTGTCATCGAAGGTTTACTCATCAAAGTGGGGCAGATGGGCCCACTGGCCACATGGATGTTTAGCCCTTCCTTTTGTAGACACTCATACCCGAAATCGGCTTGTTCGATGAGTTTTAGCCGTTGGATTTAGTACCCAATCTTTTTCGAATCCAACAGCTAGAATCACGCTTTAAAAAAGTACTAAAATCTAATGGCTAGAGATTGAATATCAGAGTGATTTTGGGTGTGCATATCCACCAAGAGGTGGGCTAAACATCCATGCGGTCAATGGGCAGAGCAAGTCTGAGTTGAGGGGGGGCAACACGGTTTATAGTTACCCATCCAACAACCCATCAACTGAGTGCAAGTGCCTGTGTAAGAATCAGTGAGACAGATGAGGAAACTGGACACCCTAGGGTGTCCAGTTTAAGTTACTCTGAACATTGTGTGCTTGTATAGTTACATTATTAGTTGGGTTTGAAAATTCCCAAGTTTAAGTTACTCTGAACATTGTGTGCTTGTATAGTTACATTATTAGTTGGGTTTGAAAATTCCCATGCGATGAGTTAAGGGTTGATTTTTGTGATGATATTCTTCTTAACTTGGATGTCGACGTCAACAAAAATTAGTCCATTCTGACATTTCTAGCCTTATGAAAAGTAGATTACAAGTTGAAATAATTTTAACTCCACATTTGATAGGGTTGGAAGTTTGAGAGAAGTGCTAAATTTTTTGAGAGGATAATCTCCGCGATTATTTCTAGACTTTATGAGTAGTTTCTAAGCGAACTTGGATTCAGGGGTAAGCGTTTACTGACCATTTCACGCTTACACTGGGACAGCCCCTTTAGGCCATATTTTGTGGAGAATTTTTGAAGCAACAAATTTTTTGAAGCGGGCAAAGCAGTGGCCAATCATACCGTGGATGCTTTTAAACAAACCCAGAAATGCTTTTCAACAGCGATTGTGGTGCGATGTGATTGGCCACTGCTTCGCGGGTTCAAAAATCCGCTGCTTCAAAAAATTTCTCGGTTAGATGTGTTCTCAAAGACAATAAAAAAGTGCTATTTTTTTTTTTGTAACAGCTACTTCATTAATCTTTTATATTAATTAAGAGTCCGTCTAGAGCTACACCCATTTCTTAGATCCACTTCTTACACCCGAGGTTGGGGCCCACATGGAGATCATGTTGGACAATCCAACCGCACAATGAGTTTTTCATACTATGGTTACCCTTCCACAAAAAATCAGAACAATTTCGATGTTCTTAACCTCATGAAAATATGACTTTAATTTTAAAAATCCAGACCATCCAATTAACCCATTATTTTCGGTAAAATTTTTATATGGTCAGCGATGTTGAAGTGAACTGATTTTTGGCAACAATGATCATCATGGCAAGGACAACTCAATGTATGGTTAGATTGTCCAACATGATCTCCATGTGGGCCCCAACGTCGGGTGTAAAATGTGGATGTAAGAAATGGGTGTAGCTCTAGACGGACTCATTAATTAAAGCCCCCAAATTTATTTCTTTTGTTCTTGCCTCTTGACTGTGTTTTGAGCATTGGCCAAGTTAGAAATATTATCCCGTATTCACCGTGAAACCCGTTTCCCAATTAGGCTGGAAAACCCTTTGGACGTTTCTCAAATAGATGGAATCTCTCTCACGCACATATACACGCACTCTCTCTCTCTCAACACAGCAGAGGATATATACCAACGAGCGCATACGTGGAACTAGTGGAATGGAATGGGATTCACTAAGGGTGCGTTTGGTAGCGGACCTTCAATTGAAGGCGCGTGCTTGGAGGTCGACACCTTCATGATGCATATCTAGGTTGCAGGTCAACGTTTGGTCTACACAACCAAATATACTTGGAAGATATGTCTTAATTCTGTGTATTTGGTTCGCGAACGGATGAACGTCTTGGAATTGTGTGAGTTGCATGTGCATTATTGATGGTGCATGGTACAACCAAAAAATGTCATGTTGCCATAAAGTAGGTGAACTACACATAATAATGGGGATTAATAGATCATATCTGGATCGCACACATCAAGTGAGTACTCTCTAATAATTATAGATCATGTGGGCTCTCACATAATAACGACGATTGATAAATCATATGAGCCAATGAATAATTAGGTTAACATGTTGACCTAACACATCAAGTGGACCCCACATAATAACAAGGGTTAATAGATCATATTGGTCCTATATAACGACATGGTTTGATAGATCATGTGGGCCCCACATGAGAACGAGGATTGATAGATCATGTAAGCCTCGCATAATAATAATTAGGATTCATAGATCATGTGAGCCTCACATAATAACAGGGTTGATAGATATATAATAATAGGGATTTGATGGATCATACATGCGCTCCACATCTAGTGGATCTATATATCATAACTGGGCCATACAAAAGCGGCCTAGACAATGGGCTCACATGCGTGTTTTCAAGGTTCAAGAATGGGGATGGCTGTTGAACGTTAGAAAGTGCGATTTTGCGTGTCTTCAAGGTCCGTTGTGTTTTTGAATGTGCGTCCCTTGGAGTGACCCAAACACATGTTATCGCCCAATACGCACTACTAAACGTAGCTTATAAGATTTCTGGTTAAGATTCTCACTTGTTATATAAAACCAATCTGATTACTTTAATCATCGTTCCGTATCATTGCTTGCCAATGAATAGATTGACATTCTATCAACAATATCTTGGTTGGTCATCAAAATATGATTGTTCATCTATATCTATATCTATACTACTTCTAAATGTCGGTATCTTGAATTTTTTTTTTCTTTCTATTTTATCCTCATTATCTACCCTAAAAGACACATCTATGTGCTTTCCTCTCTGATTTTTTCAATATTTCCAAAACTAAGCCTCAACATGATCGAAACCCCTTCTCTCATCTTTACTCTCATCCCTCCAGCTATCTATCTATCCATCTATTATCTATCTATGTATCTATACTAAAGCTAAAGCATGAAACCACCTTTTTCTCTCATCCACGTGGCTTATTCTCCATATTTTTATTTTTTCAAAAAAAACCTTTGACATTTTTAAGTAATGTGGCTAAAAAACATGGATATTTTAAACTTTTTCAACCCAAAATCAATGTCTCTTCAACCCCTCCACCCCATGTACACGCCCACACAAGACGTCTCTCTATCTCTCTCCATAATATTTTTCCTAAAATCCTTCCACGAGTTAAATGCAATTTAATACTCTCTAACTTCCACCAAAAACCTTTCTATCGTTGACATGTTTTATATTCCAACTAAGTCTATTTCTCTCCCTCCAATCTAATGATCATCCATGATTTAATTGATGCCTCTATTAAGAAATTATATAAAGCTTCTAAAACGTTTCTACAATTACATAAAGCTTCCTAAGACGCATTTCACCTTATTAAGTAACCTTGACATGTTTTATATTCTAACTAGGTCTCTTTCTCTCCCTCCAATTTAACGATCATCAATGCTTTAATTGATGCATCAATTAAGGAATTACATAAAGCTTCCTAAAACGTTTCTACAGTTACATAAAGCTTCCTAAGACACATATTTCACCTTATCACACTCTTTTAATTAATATTCTATTTCTTTGTTTTTAATTATGTTTTCGTGAAACGATTGGGTTTTACCATTTACTACTGTATTGATGAGGTAAATTCATATTCCAAATATCTTATAAAACTCGGATTTATATTTTGGAGTTCAGTATAAAACATGTTCGACTAGAATTTCATTGAAAAAATATGAGATATATGAATTTTTTTCTCAATAATTTTCTATCTCGATCATCAGTAGTTTATGAAATTTCTATCCCGTCTAAAAGGTTTGTATCTTGATTCAAGTAGAAAAAGAAACAAGAGCTATCATGTGCGCAATATTGTATCCTCGCGATGGGATTGTTGAAAACGAGATTTACAAATGCGCAATATTAATGTAGAAAAAGAGCTATCATATGCAGGTAGTTTTTCTCACTTTTTAACTCCACGATAATAGTCTCCCTAAGCACCTTTATACATAATGCACGTATCTGTTTAAGAGACACACATGTCCTGAGGTGGATAGAGAAGATGGGGCTGTGCACATAGTGCACCATGGCAGAGGTTAGGATATGGGCTACAATATAGGGTTTTTTTTTTCTTCTGCTGTCATGTCCTAAAGTTAAGTTGAGAAGATAATAAAACATTTTTCTCACTTTTGGTACAATACGCGATGGCTTTGTCACCTCTGCTTCAGTTCTTCGTTTGTGTTTATCTATAGAGCATCTCTCCAGTGCTTTAAGATAGAAAGAAGAAAATGATATCGTTTGAAGATCCGTTAATCGATGGCATCACAGATCCCTTGATGAAGTCAAGCCATTTGAATTCCTTTCTCTATGTCTCCCTTACCGGAGGTTTTGTTACCTTTTTTCCATGACGGATCACTGATCACCTTTGTTTTATTTGTCTGGATTTTTGATAAAACAGTAAATTATTTTTTTTTCTTCTCTTAAGGTGTGTTTGATTGCATAGAAATTTTTTCGAGAAAATACATCTAGGAAATGCCTTAAATAGCTGATTGATTGCAATTGAAAACACATATTTCAATCATGTGAGAAAATAAAGCGTATTTTCAGGTGGAAATGAAGTCTCACATATCTTGATGTGAAATGAATTCAGGCCTAGTAGGAAAAATTAACCAGATTTAAAATGGCTATCTAACATTGGATAGTTCTGTTTTCCTAAGGAAAATGCAATTTTCCTACTTTGCAATCAAACATGCCCTTAGGTTTTGGGTTTTTATTTTTTGGATACCCAGAATTTGTTTTCAATGTTTTTCTTAGAAAATCGAGTATGTTTTGCTATACAATTTTTTATATATAGTTTTGAAGATAAATTTAAAACTGTAATTTTCATAGTCAGGACAAGTGTCAGTCCAAACCCAGCCTAGAATATAAAGAGTTAAGCCTGTTTTAACAATTCATAACAACTCCATGCATAATCTTGGGCAGTGCAACACATTGAGGCAAGGCCATTAGCTTTATGACAGTGGTTATTAAGGTTTTTTGAGAAAACAATATTTGTTCATAGTTAGAAAAGTACTAAAACACATCAGTGAGTGTCTGATCCAAATCATTTTGTTTTCTAAAGTAAAATGCATGAAACAACTAGCTACAAGACACATACATGACACTGTACAATACAAGAGAACTTTCTCACAACAAAGAAGGCTTTACCTCTTTCTTTTGTGTTCCATCTTAGCAGTTAAATATTCCAAAGATAGTTAACATATAACTCAATCTATGATGAATATACCAACCATGATATGAATAAAGGAGGGACAAAAAAGTTTCTTCAAGGATGGCACTCCCAAACACACTCAGAGAAAAAAAATATACAAAATTAAAGTGAAAATTTTAAACCTTGAGGGATTATATTGGACATAATCATATATCAAAGATATACAAAAAGAGAAGAAGTCAAGCATATTTTCTCTCTCATCTTACGGAAGTATAATCTAACCATGTTGGGGATGAAAGGAGTCCATTTCAAGTGGACAGACTGAACCTATCGAATAAAATAATACAAGAAACCAAGAAAAAAAGGGATAGAAAAAATATAGTAGATTTTTGATAAGGTCGTATGAGCCACTCTTACATTGAATTCCTTTTTTCTTTTCAACATTTACTTTTTTACTTCTAAACAATTATTTTTTTTCCTCAGTTCTTTTTAATCATTTTATTACATTTTTTTTATTCTTTGCAAGTGTGGGTGCAAAGCATGGGCTAAAACACTAGTTAAAGAAAAAGTACCAATAATGCAAATATTGAATGGTCAAGGTCACCTTGGTTGACTTTTAGCATAAAAAATCTCTTAAGTTAGCTGAATATGATGGCAAAACGTACAGAAAGGGTTGGGAGTAGAACTCACCATTTAATGGGAGTAAAACTTCTATCACAGCGTTCTGACAAATGCTTTTGTCACAATGAAAATCACAGGCCACGTGACACACTCTTAGTAGACGTTGATCGTATGGATGTTTGGCCAGTCCCTCAGTGGACATCTAAACAAAAAATCAGCCTGATTAGTGATTTAGAACCGATTCGATTGAAGTTATTTTCATGGGTTTTGTTTTAACGGTAAGAATTCGAACATTATTGAGTGTTATTTGGATGCAAAGATCCAAAGGTTGTAAATCACTAATCAGGCTGATTTTTGGTTTTGAGGTCCACTGAGGGACTGGACAAACATCCATACGGTCAGCGTCCACTAAGAGTGTGCCACATGGCATATGATTTTCATTGTCACATAAGCATAGGTCAGAACGCTGTGATAGAAGTTTTACTCATTCAATGGGTATTTGACGTTTCAAGGACCAATAGAACCAATTACAAAAAAAAAGGGACCAATAGAACCAAAACCAGTCTTCAAAATTTGAGTGATAGGATCAATGTTTTTGACTCGGTCAATGATAGTCAAAAGAACAAGAGGGCAAGACCAAAAAAAAATTGAAAACGTGGGGGTGTTTCATTAATATAGAAAATTTATCAGGGGTTTATTAAAAAAACCCAAAAAATTCCCCGAACATAAGCCTCTCTCATTCGGTCTTTCGAGTCTCTGAAGCAGCTCGCTCTCTCTTCCTTCTCGTCATCTTCGCGACGATGGAAGAGACCCCAAAGAGGAACGCGATTGAAGAAGGTGATAAGGGAGGGTTAGCTTCGATCGGAGAAGACCTCCTTCGAAATATCCTCTCGAGGCTCCCTGCCGTATCCTACGCATACGCCGCGTGCGTTAGCCGCTCCTGGAACCATCTCTGCAACCAAATTCTCTCTCGCCCTAAACTCCTCTCTGCGCTCTCTCTAAACCCGTGTCTAGAGGTACCCAAACCCACCACTCAAAACACTAACCCTAAAATCTATTTCTGTCTCTCTCATGTTCATTTCTCATTTGAACTTCTCATTTCAGATTGCCGTAAAAGAGGCTTTCGATAAGGTTCTCGCCGAGCCGATTCGACCGCATTTCGCCATCGCCTTCGTTGGCCGGGAATTCAGTTCGAGGAAGTCTCACCAACTCGTATGAATTCTCCATTAGAATGCTCTCTCATTGTATGAATTTTCGTTTTCGATCTCTTGATCTTCATTTCCTATGAGCTTATAAGCAGGTTAGGGCAAAATTGAGCCCCAAAATCCCAATTATTACATCTGTTGCTCGTGGAATCATCGGTAGTGACGCTCTTACTAACGAATTCAGAGAGGTACGCATTGCTTTGTTTTCTCTTTCTTCAAATTCAAATTTGGAGGGAACGTAGAGCCAAAGGGATTTTTTTTTTATTTTTTATTTTTTAAATTTCTGTATAGGTTAAGTGGGTTGAAGACGATGCTGGTGTAAATGGAGAGTCTTACAGTTCATCGGCAAATGTAAATCGCGGAATCGTTCTGATTGTTGGATTTGTACCGGGATTGAAAGTCTGTACGATCCCTTTGTTACGATCAAGGGAGGTAAGAATGAAAGCTGTATTAAATCTTTACATCGCATCTTGCGCTTTGTAAGTGTAATCAGAACTGAACTATGATCTCTCACTGATCTCAGGAACCTCCTGAAGTGCCTATGGTCGACAAATTAGTGACGGATATAAAGGATTACACAACCTCTGTTTCGGGTTGCACCTCCCCGACTGGGATTTTAGTGTTTGCAGTAAGCTATTATTCTTCAATTGTGTTGGAGTTATTTTTTAATTTGGTTTTTGTCCTGTGAAATGAGTTCTTTCATTCTTGGCAAGTTTCTAACATGTGGATGGATAGCGTTCCAGGATCAATATTGTGAGATGAAGCCCGTTCTTGATAAGATGGGTGAGTATGATCCTGTATATGATCTTCTGTTCAATTTTTTTTTTACCAAAAGAAAGGAATCTTATGGATCAGGGTGTGATCCATGAATCTATATTCCATTTTAGTACTTATACTTTAGCTGCAATGGAAAGTTAATCTATAATCAAAGATACCATAGAACTTATATGGTTTGCTCTCTTTATATAAGCTACTTTGTTGAGTGTTCTCTTTGGTATGTGTATAAAGTAGTTTCCAGATTCATATTATGTAGTTCTCCCTTAGGTATGTGATTTTCTGTTTCTGGCTACGTGTGGAGACTGGTATTTCTGTAGATAACAAATATATTCAGTGACCACACCACAATAACTTTGGCTCAAAAACCTCAACTGTTTCTTGTGAGTTGTGATAGTTTTTTTTTTATAAGCAGTTGTGATAGTTTGTTTCGGCATGGCATGTTAGTCATAAGTTGTAATTGACAGTCTCCCGCATGTGCAGATTATGCCCTGTCTGGGGAAACTGTCATTATGGGTGATGAGAGTGGACGCTTCTTATACAGCAGTGGAGATGGTTCTATGATTGCTGGTGGGAGTGAACAATTAATTCGGTGCAAGAATACCAAAGAAAATTACAAATGTGCTGCAGTTGCTCTCGTATTTGCGACGGACAGAAACAAATCTCATGGTATTTCATTTTCTTCCTCTCTCTCTCTCTCTCTCTATATATATATATATATATATACATCTCTTTTGTTTTGAGGCAAGTTTCTTGAAATCTCCTCTCAGAGCCTCACTCCATGTCCTTTTTGGCCTTCCCCTCGCACTTTTAGGCATTTTGACTTGCACATTCCTCCTCATTGGTGCTGTCATTAGTCTTTGTTGTACATGACCAAACATCTCAATTGACTTTCCCTCATTTTGTCACTTATTGAGGCTACTATATTTTCACGAATGTGTTCATTTCTGATTTTTTTTTCTTTCCTTTTTCTTACCAAACATCCATCTCAACATTCTCAACTCGGCTATACTCATTTTATGGACACATTTCTTGATTGCCCAACATTATGCTCCATAAAGCATTGTTGTTTTCATTGCCGTCTTATAAAATTTTCCTTTTAGTTTGATTGGCACACACGTCGATCACATAGAACTTCGGAAGCACATCTCCACTTTAGCCACCCCGCTCTACTTTTATGGGCAACATCCTCCTCAATCTCTCATTCCTTATGAATAATAAAACCAATGTAACGAAATTGGTCACTTCGAGGTATCTCTTGGTTTTCAATTTTAATTGACAAATCATCTCTGTCTTACTAAAACTGCATTCCATATACTCTATCTTGATTCGACTAATTTTAAAACCTTTAGATTCCAAAGCATTCCTCTAGAGTTCTAGTTTTGCATTTCTCTTATCCCTAGTCTCGTCAACTAATAGTTTGTCATCTGCAAATAATATATACTAGGAGACTTCATGTAATACCCTGAATTTTTGTTCATGGACGTTTGAGTAAATTAATTTTAAAAAGTTGAATTTGATTCTTTAATTTCTTTTTCTACAATTTATTTTCAATGATAATTAACTATATTTCTATTGTGGTGTATGAGTGGTATAGTCGTAATAAATAATTAATGAATTATACTTGTTGAATGGGCCCGTAGGGCCAATTTAAAGGCCTTTTGGGTTTAATAATAATCTAAAATGAAGCCTACTTGATACTCATAGGCCTTAGGTCCATTTTTAGTCCATATCCATCTTAAAATAAGCCTTTTATTGAGTTATATAATTCACCTATTTTAAAGTGACGAAAATCACTTAAAATTAGAAACCCTACTTTCCTAAACCTATTTAATAAAACATTGAGAGCTTGTAAACTCTTACAAACCCTAAACCATTACTCTAATATTTCTCTCATCTTTCTCTCCCTCTTCCTCCATTGAAGCACCTCCATTGAAGCAGAACTTGAAGAACCTTCGAAGCCCTAGAAACACCATAGTGTCTCACCATTTGACATATTCTATTGAGACAAAAATATTGATGAGACCCCGAAGCATAAATACTAGAAGAATGAATTCATCCGACAACAATCAAAGAAATATACACATTTCCATCTCTCTCGAATCTAATAGAAAGTAATAACAAGTACACTCTTAGATTTTTCGATTAATTAATTTCGGTTATACTCTTTGTATATGTATTGCACTTGAATGTATTGGAATTCTGGAGATCTATTGAATGGTTAGATATTTAATTGTATACATTTTTGAAGTGTGGGATTGATCACAATTGTTGAAAATTTTTAAGCAAGAAAGGCTTGGAGCCTTTGGGTGCAAAGCCCTAAACCCCTGCAGAAGAGTTCTTGGTTGAACTGTTCTCGGTGTGAGAAGGAGAAGGAGACCCATAGTGGGTTATTGGTTGCATCCACAATAATTTCGGATCATAGTTTATTTTGAAATATTTGTTATTCTTGTTCCATACTTATACTCTGCGTATGAACTATTGATTGATAGAACTGTCATAGATATGATGTAGTGATTAAATCTTATTGGGCTTTCATAAGCTCACGGTTCAGCCGAATTATTTAGAGATAGAATGAACGATAGACTAAAAGACGGTGTACCAAAGAATATTGAAGCGTTCATTGAAGACAATTTTATTTATTTATTTTGATTTTATAATTGGAATAACTTGAATCTTAACTTTATTGGTCTATTTTGAATCCGAATTGATTGATTTAGTACTTTTGTTTTATTATTTGTATTTTAATAAAATATACAATCTGACCCACATGTAGTGTTTCTGTCATAAATCAAATTCTGTTCTTTTTCAACAAAACTCGATAGGGTCAGTTGAGAGTAAAAATTTATTAAAATAAAATAGTAAATGGTATTTTTGAGCTAAGTGCTTTCACAAAAGATGTTTAAAATGATTTTTTAATAGTAGAGAATTAATAAAATAATTTTTTATTAAATTATATTTTTTGGAAAATTTTATCCCTATTCGCTAAAATTCTGAAAAGTTAATTAAAAAAGCCTATCAAATAGAAGTTTTAGCCAAAACGTTTTTATAAAATATTTTTATTTTAATATATTATGAATTATGGTCATTTTTAAGAATTATTTCGGAGCATTGTATTTTTTTATTTTTATCACACCCTGGATCTTGGGCAAACGGGTCATTTTTCAGGCGTTCGGGTCGGATCCGGGTGCCCGGGTGCGAGGTGTGACACTTCATCTTGGATATGAATAGTACTTCATCTATAACTAAAGCAAATAGCTATGGACTTAGGTCTGATCCTTAGTGTAATACCATTGTAATTGGAAACTCACTTGTCTTACCACTAGTTATTCTAACATTAGTTTTTGCCCCCTCATACATATCTTTAATGATGTCATATATCCATTTGGTGCTCATTTCTTTAGCAATGCCCACCAAATTAATTCTCTAGGAACTACATCATATGTTTTTTCTAATTCAATAAAGACGTGTGAAGATTCTTCCTCCTTTCTTTGAACTTTTTCCATCATTTGTCTAAATAAGCAGATTGTCTTGATGGTCGACTTTCCTGGCATAAATGCAAATTTGTTTTTAGAAGTCTTTTTCTTTTTCTTTAATCTTTGCTATGACTCTTTCCCATAGTTTTATAGTGTCACTCATAAGGGTAATGTCATGGTAGTTTGTGCAGCTCTACATTTTTGTTGTTCTTGTATATAGTCACTACAATACTTCTTCATTTATTTGACATTTTTTTTTTGTCTTCAGGGTATTTTTTAATAACTTAGTAAGCGGGGACAATCTAATTCATCTCATGTATTTCCACACCTCTTTTGGGATACCATCTGATCCTAAAGCCCTACCTGTATTTATCTTAGATAAAGCTGCTTTCACCTTTGATATTCTAATTTTATAAAAGTATATATGTTCTATGTTCTCCCTGGTATTTCCATCTAGTCCTATGTCTATTATGTTATCATCATTTAATAATTTATGAAAATAAGTCTTCCATCTTTCCTTAATTTTTTCATATTTCACTAATATTCTTTGGTCGTCGCCCTTAATGCATATAACATTATCTATATCTCTAGCATTTCTCTCTTTTGTTTGGGCAAGCTTGTAGACATCTTTCTCATATTCTTTTGTCCCCAATTTATTATATAGACTATCATATGCTTTATCTTTGGTCTCACTTACCGCTTTTTTTGCTTATTTTTTAGTATTTTTATATCTTTCCAAGTTCTCATTGTTTCCAACCAATTGTCAGCTCTTGTAATAATCCTCCTTTCTTTAATGGCCTTTCGAACCTCATCATTCCACCACCAAATTTTTCTGTGTATATGAGTTTTCCTTTTAGATTCCCCAATGACCTCTTTTGTTACTAATTTTAATATATTTAGCTATTATATCCACATTATCGTAGTCTCTACTTCTACGTTCCACATTTCTTTACTAGTTTATTTATGAAAGACACCCTTTTTTCTCTTTTTAAATTCCACCACCTTATTCTTAGGCATATTTTATTTTCATTCCCTCTATTTTCTTGATGCGAACATCTAAAACCACTAGCCCATGGTTAGGCTCTCTCTCTCAGAATAACCTTACAATCTTTACACATTGAGAGTTCTATTCTCATTAGTAGAAAAAGTCTATTTGGCTCATATTTGTTCTAGTTTTGAACATAATTAAATGTTCATCTATTTTTAAAGCACGTGTTTGTTATTGCAAGATCATATGTCATTGCAAATTCAAGTATCGCACTTTCCATTTCATTTCTTTCTCCAAATCCATATCCTTCATACAACCTTTCATATCCTCTACTTTTCTTCCCTACATGCCCATTTAAGTCCCCTCCTATAAATATCCTCTCTGCATCAGGAATTCCTTGCATCAATCCATTTATGTCGTCCTAAAATTGTCTCTTAATGTTTTCACTTAATCCAACTTTGAGGTGCATAAGCACTAATAATGTTAATAATCTTTCATGTATCGCTATTTTTATTGACAACAACCTATTGTCTATTCTCTTTACTTCTGTAACTTTATCTTTTATATTTTTATCTACAATTATTCTTACCTCGTTTCTAATTTTATGTTCTCTTGTGTACCAACATTTGTAACCATAGCTTTTGTCCATTTCCACTTTTTCTCTTGTAAACAGGCTATTTTAATTGTCATTCTTTTCATTGTGTCTACTAACTCTAAGCTCTTACTTGTAAAAGTCTCAACATTCCAAGTGGCAAGACGGATCCTACTTTCCTAGACTAACTATTTTACCCGCACTCATCCAATATGGTGTGGGAACCCTTGCCTACTTTCACTACAACCGGGTGCCGTTGCAGTGCGTCGTTACTAGAGTACGTCTTAGCCAATCCTCTCCCACTTTCCACTGCAACCGGGTGTCACTGCAGCGCGTCACTTCTGGGGAACACCCTACCATGAGCTAAATGTGATAATGGATCAGGATTAATGGATGATTTGGTAAAGTTTTTCACTGGCTGCCAACCTGATGTAGCCCTCCTCTGTTCGGGCTTTGGATAGCCGATGCAGTGTAAAGCATTACACCGGCGGAGTTTATATATATATATATATATATATATAATCATTCATTACAAACATACATTACTTTATGAAAAGATAGTTGTCATCACTCCTGAGATGTTGCAACATCCATTTAAACTACCTTATGGCACGGCATAAGTGGGAGTGTAAAGGAATATTATATTTAGAATATTTTATAGTTGGTCTCATTCCTAATACTAATACATTCCACTACTTTGTTTGCTTCTATGTTCTCATCTGTCCAAGATTCAATGGTCATGTTTTCAACTCATGCTCCAAAATTTATTTATGACTTTTTTTTACGTTACTTATTTATCTTCTTGTCTAAGATCATAAAATTGTTCTCTGTTTGCGTCCTCATTATCGTTTGTTTTCTATTGAGCAGATATGGGGGAAATTCAATTCAATCTTGCGTTGTCAACTGGTTTATCACCTGTAGGTCCCACATACAAGGGGGCTTCTGTTAGAGTGACCAGAGAGAAAGAGTCTGAATGTTTAACATGGCTCACTGCGAGAAGAGAAGGTTCTCTAGAGAAGCTTGACGGTCAAAGAATTCTACATGATATTGATGACGAGGTATGCTGATATTTTTTCAAAGTGGTAGAACTTACAGTTGATTTATTATGTTGTAATTCACTGCAGAATCATTTTTAGAACCACGAGCTCTAAAGAGTTGTATATGGTTCAATGGCTTCTCTTATTTCTTGACTTTTTTGTGGCTGAAACTGGGATTAAATACATGACCTCACTGTTGCAACAAATGGGTTATAACTGCTTGGCGAACATCTATATTGAGCTTGAATGCTGCTCCAACAATTCTATATAAGGTTCGATGGTGTCTGTTATTTACTGGACGGTTGAATCATTTGATCAGTTTGATATTGGCCTTGCAGATGTCTTAGGTTTGACTAGTTGATTAGGTTATCGGGATTCCACTGCATATCCAGGATGTATACAATTGAAATCACCGAGCATTATTTTAGCTAGGAGTTCTCCTAAGTGGGATCCGTTGACTGGATTTTTGAGTTTTACTTAGTAGGCACGTGCTTTTATTTTAGGTCTGCAATATAGTATTATTTTGTAATTCTTTCTTTCTTGGTAATTGCACCTGTGAAAGCACACACTTTTTCTAGATGCTAGAGCTTTCTTCAGAATCAGTTAATTCTGTTCATGATATCTTTAACATTGGTAAGTATGTAAAAATTTGAAACCTTGATACAACTTCTTAGTCTTTGTATTTGTGGCCATTATAATTCTGTATAAAGGTAGCTTGTTCTGTTTAGGTTTCTATGTTTGATTAACCTAAATTTTTAAAGTATGTTATTTTCAAAGCTCTATTTTTTCTGCCATTGAAGCTTCTGAGATACGGCATGGTGTCCAAGAAAATAGGAGTCAAACAGTATTCATGTAAGGCACTGGTTGCATATAATCATTATTCGCCTTAAAATCTTTCACTCTTCCTTTGTGCAGATGGGAAATGATATTTCATGTGGTGACTTGTACATTGGGGTTACAAAACGAAGGAAATGTTCCATTGGATCAGAGAAAGGGAAGTTAGTTTCATCCTTAGCATTTCATGAAGTTTCAGGGTAAGATGCGAACCTTCAATATCTTTTGCCTTCAGCCTAATCTGACGCCGTGCTAGCATATTTAGGATATACATTATTTAAAATGTATTGTCAAGTCCACGAATCATACTCTTCAGGGTTTGCAAATCCGACACTCCATACCCATGTCGGACTCTGAGACTACCTATATCAATGCAACACAGGATTTAAATCAAGGGGGTATATTTTCCTTATATGCTGTAGAATGCGTGTTAGTTTATAGACTAGGCTCTATGTTAAGACCTAGACCAATACACCAAAAGCACCTAGGTGATAGAGGTGTGGGAAGTTTAAGTCTTAACCTCTAGGATCGTAACATTCCACCACGCTTCAAAGGCCAACGTCCACGGTGGCCCACTCTAAGGCGGCTTTCACTCCGGTACCCCTATTTTCTCTTTTTTGTGAGAGCCCCAAGGTAGCCTTTTCCTCAGGTCGCCCCTCCCATGACTTGAACCCATGACGTGGGGTTGGCTCTGATACCAAATGTTAAGACCCAAACCAATACACCAAAAGCGCCTAGGTGATAGAGGTGTGGAAAGTTTTAAGTCTTAACCTCTAGGATCGTAACACTCTATGCTCTCTCTCTCTCTCTCTTTTGATTTTGTGTAATCTTGTGTCTTATGATCGATATTGTAGCTTTGTTTGGATAATCATCTTTTTACACTGTTTATCTACTCTAAATCAGTATCATGTGCAATAATAGGTATTTTTTTCTTCTATTCAACCATATGTTTGTTACTTCTACAACTTTGGGAGCTCCCTAATGCATTCTTCGGTTTTCCACAGGGGAGATGAGGAGTACCTCTACGTTAAAGGTGATGGAATCAAAACTGGTGACTCCTTCCACTTCTACCAACCAGATCCTGAGACTGCTTTGGTGTCGCGCAATAATGTCTTGGAGGACCTCAGAATTTTGAAGCAGGAAGGGAGGGGTATAGGAAATAGTGATAAGAGCGAAGTCTGGGGGGGACTAATCATCTCTTGCTATGGCCGTGGTGAGTCCTTTTTCGGACGCCGTAATGTTGATTGCTCAGCATTCTTGGAGAACTTCCCTGGTGTTCCATTAGCAGGAATGTTTTGTAGTGGGGAAATTGCACGTGGCGGCTCCATCTTGAAAAGGCGAGAATATGATAGACAAAATTCCACCAGTTGCTGCCTGCATGTCTATAGCACCGTGTACCTGGTGATGTTGTATACTCCAAAACCCTTGGAACATTAGATTTTGAATATTGCTTGCTCCTCTTAGAATTTCATAGTTTCCTCTTAAGATATTCAGACCTATAATAGGAAAATTGTCGTGTTTTGAGTTAAAAATCCCTCTGAAAGGAATGTCTAGTCTCTACTCTTGCTGCTAAGTTTGTGAATAATTCTCAAATTTATATGCTATTTTTCCTTTTTTTTTTCTTTCAAGAAACGCAAAATACAGCTGAGCTTTCCAATATTTTAGTTGAGTGGTTCGAGTATATTCCCAAATTATTATAAATTTTTTTTTTTAGAGGAATAACGACTTATCACATTTTTTTTGCTGACTTTTTGGAATGACAAATCCGAATTATACTTACCTTCATCCGTATTGTATCATCTAAGCTTTTCTACTGCCCCCTGGTTTCTTTTTCTCGATGAACCATAGTACTTGAGCTGTTGAGCGTGGACTATGGGTGCTCGAATGGTGAAATTTTGGTTTTATGATTGATCGAGAATTGGTGAAATAAATCTTTGGACTTGTTTTCACATCAATTTGGTTTTGGGGATCCCGTACCGACCCTCTTCCAAGAGGTGGCGGGCAGAGGCCATTTTTTGCTCAACAGCTCCTATGCATATGACAAGTACACCTGAAAGTACTGTTACACTACTGCTTTCAAAAAGAAGTAAAAAAAAGAAGTGTTTGTGTTGTCAGCGCAGATGCGCTCAATAGCGCTGTTGAGGAAAAATGAACTCGTGGGGCAATTTTTTCAAGAGCATTACAAAATCCTGGAAAAAGTTAGCCCCTCCAGTAGAGGATCGAAAATTCGGACATCCAGGTTTCAATGAGGGATGCGCGCACTCACTGGTGGAGAAAATATTTGCTATCCCATGGGGACTTCAAAATTTGAAGTCTCCCTCTACCGAAAAAAAGGCCATGTGGAGCTCATTCTAGGGCCTGTGGCCTTGTGGATGTTTGGTCCACCTCTTGGTGGATCACAATACCAAACATAAGCTTGATAGTTGATTTTGAACAGTTAAATTATAACATCCAAAAAAAGGGGCTCAATCCAACGTTATTAAAATGATGAATCCAACAGCAATAAATCACCAATTATACTTCTTTTTGGATGTCTAATTCCATCCAGAGGACCAAATATCCACAAGAGTACTTTACGTAGCATTTTAGAGAGGGGTCTTCAAAGTTTGGAGTCCCAAGGAGACGAGAAATTTTTTGAATCGGCGATCATGCGCCAATGATCGCACGCCACATATAACCATGGTTATTTTAAAAAAAAATATTTTAAAACCAAATCCTAAACCCAGGTATATGTGGTGCGCGAACATTGGACACATGATTGCGGCATAAAAAATCTCACCGCTTCAAAAAATTTCTCCAAGAGACATCAAACTCGGCTCCCCCACCAGGTCCATCGCAAACTCTCCTTCAATGGTGCATTGGTGCGGTATTTCTTTTTTTTGGTTTTTTATTCAATTTTTTTTTTGGTCTTCTTCAAAACTCATCTCATATTCCCTTGCTCATCTTCTCTTCGACATAGTCTGATAACCGCAGAAGGGAGGGACGGGTTTGGGATTATCTTGAAGCAGAAAAAGGTCCCCAAATCTCGAAAGAGATGTTCTTTATCTTGCAAGAGATGCAGAAGAAGACCGAGCAGTTTTTCTACTGGGACTAGTTCGACATCAACTACTGGTCTGGATTCTTCGTCATCTTTTTTACTTTGAAAGAGAGTTTGCCTCAACACAGTCAAACAACAAAAAATGTTTTCTGCTTCTAGGATTCGAACCAAACAACAAGAAAATAGATTACAGGAAGTGAGTTTCTATCAAGTGGCACTTCTTGGAAAACCAACTTCCAGAGATCCAAACAAAGTCTTTACAAAAAAAGAAACGGTGGGACCCACAAAAGAGCATATGGCGCTCGTACATGAATGGAGGTCTGAATTTTGGTACTCCAATAGAGGAGCTAACTTTTTTCCGCAAGTCTAGAGTCTAGACCTCTTCTCTGTCCAAATGGGGTTTATCGTTTCCACCTGGAGGTGAATACGGCAAATCCAAATACAAAGGTTCTGCAAATGTACGGATATATGACAGACTAACTTATAGATTAATCAAAAGAGAAAAGTAATAAATCTCCATAAATCTTAATCATGTTATCTAACACGGCAACATACAAAATCAACTATCAAAACACAATGAAAGAAAAAGATTAACGGTGATTCACTTGTTTTAATCGCCGATTTGAAGATTTAGACAAAGGGTCCTCCGATTCACCGAAGATTTTTCCCAAACCCTAAGTTCCTCCAGAGATATAGAGCGGGAGAGTTTCTATCTAATTTTTTAAGTTAAAAAGTGATTTTCATAACTTTAAAAAGTTCTTAAATTTTGTTTTTTTTTGGCATCATGGAGTATTCGGTTCTCTTAGAGCACTAGACTAAGTACCTGTGGACATGAATAAGGCTGCCTGCCCCTCCATGTCATTTAAACACCTGGGTAAGCCTAACTAGTGGCTGGTCCCGAGGGGAGGGTATTCAAACTCAGGACCGACACTTCCTGAGGTGTAGTCCTGGCCATCTGCGCCCAATCCTTAAAGGTTCTTAATTACAAGCACTCAAAAAGCCATAAACTAGGTTACATTTGGACTAGAGATAGGCCAAATGCCCTAGTCAATCGAATGAGCTTCAGTCTAAGTTATTTTTAGACCTAAAAAAGTCTCTAAATTAGTTCTAAAGCTCATCCAACAAAAACAACACAAATAATTTACAACAAGTATAATTATTCGCTTATAATTTATAACAAGTATAACTATTCGCTTACAATTAATCATTAAGTTTTAAAAACATTGGGTGCGATTGCATCAATAAAGTAAAGCAAAAAATTCTTTTTTTTAGGTTTTTTATTTTTAGGATTGTGAACTCAAAACCTTTTTTTTTTAGGATTGTGAACTATAAAAGGAGCTCACAGGTTGTTAAGCACGTTTCTGTCCCTCATCAATGATGACGAGGGACCACAATATGAGCCACGTGGCATACTTTTATAGGTCACTAACCGTACGGACGTTGGGCCCATATCGCTAGGTGGAGTTACATACCAAATATCAGCCTGATTAGTGATTTCAACCATTGGATCTTTGTACCCCAAATAATGTTCAAATTCTACGGATAAAATCAACCCAGGAAAATAACTCTAATCCAATGCTTAAAAATTAACAATCAGATTAATTTTTGGTCTGTAAGTCTAGCTAAAGTTGGGCCAAAAGTACATGAAGAAAGGTTTTGAGCTCACAATCCTCCAAAAAAAAAAATTTCTAAAAAAAACGGCTCTCTTGCTTGTCCCCCTTATTTTATTGATGCTATTGCAGTGCACCCAATATTTTTTTAAATATTTGCGTCTCACCCAAGGTCATTATAGTCATTTAAAAAATATTAGGATGTCCATCCGGAGACCGTTGATGGTCGTCTATGGTCAACGACGTTGACCATGGTCAAAGGCTGAGACACAAATGTTTGAAAACATTGGGTGAGATGCAAATTGCATCAATAAATAAAAGGGAATTTTTGACATGCCCCCCATGTATTCTTTGAAATTTGACATACCCCCCACAATTTGAAAAAACTGACTTACCCCCTATGACTTGGTCAACCATCCGTGACTTGAATTGACTAACAAAATTATTTTTAAAAGACTAAAATACTCCTTCATTCAACGTTCCATCAGAAAAGATGGGTTTTGGCGGAAACTCTAACCTCAAAACAAACGATTGTGGTGATCGACCGGTCACAATATTCAGTAGGTTAGTTGCGGGTGACCGGAGTGGTGGCTGGCTGCCACTACTCCAGCGAACAGTTTTGGAGAACAAAAGAATCTGATAAGTCCCAAGACTTAGAAAATTTTGGCCGCTTCCCACTCAATCTTTTTGCCCAGAATATCTGTCAATGATGGACGTACAAAAGAATGGCGTATGACAACCCTAAACTCACCTCACAAACCAAAACTCCGGCCGGATTGGATATTGTGCAATGGATTTGTCATTTACAGATTTCAAGTTGCGACTTTTGGTTTCATTTTCTGTTTCTTGGGATCCAATGCAGCTAAGCCAGTGCCCAATCTAATAGGTGTAGGATCTTCTTGGTCTGTGATAGATCCATTATCTTTGCCATCTCCTAGGCCATTCATTGTGGGGCATTGGCCTCTGTTTTGGGCTCTTCTACTTGTGCATCGCTTTGAACTTCTGGAATCATCCTTCAGTTGATAATATTGTTGAGTTGAGTGAGTGGTGGCAAAGTTTGCACAGGAACATCGTGTGGCTGTATAAGGAGGCCCTTTGCTGTTGCATTCTTCTGTAGGTTGGTTTTAGAAATGGGTTTTTAATTTTTTAAAAGAATATTCCGTTAGTCAATACGGGTCAAGGATGGCCAACAACGGTACACCAAGTCATAGGGGGTAAGTCAGCTTTTTAAAATTGTGGGGGGTATGTCAAATTTCAATAAATACATGGGGGTTATGTCAAAAATTCCCTAAATAAACTAAGGGGTTAAAGCAAAAAAGCCCTAAATAGAATAATTAACCCAGAGCATTGCATTACACCAACGCAAGGTTTAAAGGAGGCTGTTTTAACGGTTAAATGGACTGGGGGCGTTACCGTTTAAACGGCCGTTAAAAAGGATTGAAACAGCTAGGGGCAAAAATAGAAAAAAATAGAATTTAACAGATTTTAACGGAAAAAAACATAAAAATGGCGGTGAAATTCAAATTTTGAAATTTGAAAATTTAAAAAAAAATGAAATTTAACGGATTTAACGGACATTTTTTTCCACAAAATTTTCAGAATTAAACGGTTGTTTAAACGATTTTAACGGCCGTTTAAACGATTTTAATGGCCGTTAAAACAAAGAAACGGCCGTTTTTTTCAAAACCGATAAAACGTGTTTAAATGGTTTTAACGGAAACGGGCCTGCGGCGTTACCGTTTAAACGGCCGTTTTTAAAACCATGCACCAACGCATTCGACCTAAGGTGTACGTCGTTTTCTGTGGAGCTCAGGTGTACATCTATTTTTCGTTTTTGAAAGAGGAAAACTGGACGAATTGATCACAAATACCTGTCCTGCGTGATAGTCATGCCAAAACAGCCGATAGGTAATTCCTAGCCCTTGGATTTGAGCATTATTTTTAAGCCGTATAGCACAAAAGCCTTGGGAAGAAAAGAAAATGTAAGGGAACATCCATCATCACTAGACACTACTACTCGAATTCAAAGGTGAGAGAGCTCTTACAGTATTACTGTTCCATTCATGGTCTCATCTCCTAAAACCCTAATTTGGGTTTATATATGTGCAGTAATTTCCAGGGTTTTATTTCGGACCAGAACTAAAATTAGGGTTTACAGCAATGGCCTTGACGAACTTCATCCTCACAGTAGCTGGCGTGAGCGCCGTGGTTCTCCTTCTGAGGAGCGATGTCAAACAATCTGCTACGATTTTCAGACGCAACGTTCGTCAAATTCGACAATGGCTCGAAGAAGAATCCGCCTCTGCTTCCAAGTAACTCGTTCTCCTCACTGTCTCTTTTTGAATTTTGATCTCTCTTCATCTTTACTCTGTAATTCATTATCTTTCGGCGTTCATGTTGTTATTTTAGGGCCTGTTAATATCGCCAAATTCCCTTTCAGAATTTTTGAGAGTTTTCTTTTGCGAAATATATATTTTTTGAATCTTTGATTCAAAAATGGCAATTCAAAAGCTGACCTTTGAGTCTAGTTTTGTGCTCAAAAGAGTTTTTTTTTGGGAAACAAGCTGTTTACTTTTAATTTCTAAATTCTATTTTCTATATTTTAGCTAGGATTTGATCGACTGTTTTGTTTACTTAGTGATAAAAACATGTTTCACTTTACAAATTCAATGTATAAACTTTTTATTTAGAAGGGTAGAAATCAGAACCTGTGGGAATTGGGGATATACGTTGGGGCAATTCAGGAGAGGATCGAAAAAAAAGAATCTAAGAGTGAATTGAACCCAAGTCAACATGGATACAGCTCTCGTTTATATAAATCTGGTTGGACATAGTTTCTAGGAAGGATTAGAGTCGGACAAAATAGTAGAGACACAGAAGTGCATTTTTACAAAGGAATTTTGGTTATATAAGATAGTTAGACCTAGAAGTTGTAATAAATATTTATGATGCATCTAAGATGTAGAGATGCTATGCTTTGTAATATGTTTCCTATTGAGGAGAAAAGGTTGGTCGTCAAATAATTAAATCTTTAATGCACAGGGCCTCAACATTAGTAGAATAGCGGGATTTATCTTCTGGAAAAAGCTGAATGCCCTTAAAAAGTTTTTGAAGGTGTGGAATATAGTGGTCGTTGGTAGAATCGATAAGAAGATGGGGGACCTGCTCCAGGAAATCGCTCAGATTGACAGAAAAGAAGAGGAGGAACCTTTATCTACAGAAGAATTTAGCAGAAGAATGGATATGAAGAGGGACTACTTATCTTTAGCCCACCGAGAAGAGATCATTTGGAGGCAAAAGTCCAGGGTGAAATGGCTCAAAGAAGGCTATAGAAACACCAGATTCTTCCACAAAATTGCAAATGCTAGAAGAAGAGCCAATAATATTTCCAGTATCAGGGTGGAGGGAGCGATCCTTGAAGAGGATGCTGACATCAGAAATGCCATTGTAGCCTACTATTCCCATCTTTACTCTGACGTAGTGGTAGACAAACCCAAATTAGACGGTATTGAGTTCAGCAAGATAGAAGATAGTCAGAGTAGATGGTTGGAAAGACCTTTTGACGAGTTGGAAGTGTTGGAAGCCTTGAAATCTTTGGGGGGTGACAAGGCTCCTGGGCTAGACAGTTTCCCCTTGGCCTTTTTCACCTCGTGTTGGACCATTGTGGGCAAGGACTTCGTGCGGGTGGTGGAGGAATTTCATCGTGACTCTTCGCTTGATTGGAGGGCCAATACCACCTTTATCTCTCATTCCAAAGGAGCTGAATCCATTGCTGATTATCGGCCTATTAGTTTGATAGGGAGCACCTATAAAATTATTGCGAAAGTCGGGGCTACTAGACTCAGGGGTTTTGGGGAGCATCATTTCTCCATCTCAAGGAGCTTTCGTGGGGGGTCGTTAGATTTTGGATGGAGTTCTGATTGCGAACGAAGTGATCGATTCCAGACAGAGAGGGGGAAATCGGGTATCATCTGTAAAGTTGACATGGAGATGGCCTACGACCATGTCAGTTGGTCATTCCTCGATTATATGTTGGGTCGGCTGGGCTTCGGGGATAGGTGGAGAAGATGGATTTGCATATGCATTTCTACAGTTCGTTTCTCGGCGTTAGTCAATGTGTCCCCAACTGGTTTCTTCAGAAGCTCCTGAGGAATCCGGCAAGCGGATCCCTTATCTCTGTATCTCTTCATCATCGTAGCGGAGGGAATGAGCAAGATGGCGCCCAAAGCGGTTGACGAAGGTTTTATGGCAGGGTTCAAAGTAGGGGAGGAGAGCCCGGTCATTTTCCATTTACAATTTGCAGACGATACTATATTCTTCTTTGAGGCATCCTGGAGACAAGCTCAAGTGTTGCGAGGGTTTTTGCGATGTTTTGAAGTGGTTTCTGGCCTTTGGATCAACCTTTCCAAAAGCGAAGTCTTTGGGGTGGGAGAGGTTGAGAATTTGGATATGATTGCAGATTGCTTGAGTTGCAAAAAAGGGGATCTCCCGATGTTGTATCTTGGCCTCCCGCTTGGCGCTAGTTGCAGATCGAAGACGATTTGGGATTCCGTCCTTAAACGTATTCAGAAAAGATTAGCATCATGGAAGAAAGGGTTCCTATCTAAATGAGGCAGAATCACTCTGGTCAAGAGCACGCTCTCCAATTTGCCCATATATTACATGTCCATGTTTTCCATGCCTAAAGGGGTGGCAAAGAGTATTGAAAGGGTGATCAGAAATTTTGTGGGATGACAAAGAAGACAAGCACAAGATTATCCTTGTTAGTTGGGACATGATTTGTAAACGTAAAGAAGAGAGGGGGTTTGGGAGTTCGCCACATCAAGCTTATGAATCAATCTCTTCTTGGGAAGTGGCATTGGCGGTTTGGGGAGGATAGAGAAAGCTTGTGGAGGAAGGTGATTTCGGCTAAACAGGGCACTGATAATCAGGGTTGAGATTGTAGAGTGACCTCTATAGCATATGGGGTGGGAGTTTGGAAAGGCATATCCAAAGTGAGAGAGGAGGTCAGAAATAGGAGTAAATTTAAGGTGGGTAACGGATCCCAAGTTGGATTTTGGGAAGGTGTTTGGTGTGGGGGGTCTTCATTGGCTGAGGAGTTTCCCTCAATCTACGCATTATCTAACCGAAAAGGTGACCTTGTTAGGGAGGTGGCATCCAGAGGGAATGGAACTATCTCCTAGGACCTGAGCCTCAGAAGGGGAATAAACGATTGGGAAATAGATACGATGGCTGCCTTATTACATCGCTTGGAAGGGTTTCAATTAATAGACGGAGTAGAAGATAGAAGGTGGTGGAATCATGATTCGAAAGGGAAATTTTCGGTCAAGTCTCTCTACTCCGCCCTCCTTGGTCCTATTCAGAGGGATTTTCGAGCTAAGCGTTTGTGGAGTACTCCCATCCCGTCCAAAGTCATCTTCTTCTCTTGGTGTGTTACTGTCGACAAGATCCTTTTAGTGGAGAATTCCAGAAAATGCTGTCTCCAAATTCCTAGCCGATATATCCTGTGTTGTCATGAAGAGGAGACCTCCAATCATTTGCTCATCCATTGTTGCATGTCCAAGGAGATCTGGGAGCGATTCCTTAGGTTTTTTGGGATTTCTTGGGCTTTTCTGTTGTCGATCTTTGATCTATTTGGCCGATGGAGTTCCAAGGCATTTTCAGTTTGTGGTCAGACTCTAAGGAGGATTACCCCTTTTGCTATCTGTTGGGAGCTATGGAGGGAAAGGAATAGAAGGATTTTTGATGATAAGGAGGTCATAGTTGAGATCTTCATGAACGTTAAAGCCACTCTTTATTACTGGGCTTTGGCTATCCCCGATCTCAAGCATTTCAGATTCAATGATTTTGTCTTTGGGTGAGATCGGCTGATTTCCTAATCGTGCGCTCTGCTGGGCTATAGGGCTTTGTTGTTTCCCCTTGGGGCTCTAGTCTGTAGTCTCTTTGCTGTATAGCTTCTAGGGCTTTCTCAGCCCTCTTTTAATATATATCTTTTACCAATAAAAAAAAACCATTAGTAGAATAGCAACTGTAAGCAATCAAGAGCCTGAAATAAATAGTTGTTAGTACTTTCACCATATTAAAAATGGGATATGTTGCACAAGTATGACTTTGGTAAGCCTGAGATGGCCATGGAATAACCACACTTAATGAACCATGAGAAATAAGGTTTGTGGATTAGAAGAATCCCTGCAACTAGGAACACAGCAGTTGGCCTAGCCAACCCTTGTCTACTTTCACTGCAATTGGGTGTCGTTGCAGTGCACCATTTCTAGAGTACGCCCTAGCCAATCCTTGTTTGCTTTCTACTGCAATCGAGTGTCGCCGTAGTGCTTTACTTCTGGGGAACACCCTAGCATAAGCTAAATGTAATAATGGATCAGGATTCGGCAAAAGTTTTACATCGACTGCTAACCTGAAATAACCCTCCTCCTTCATCAGGGCTTGGGACCGGCGATACAGTGTAAAGCACTATACCGACAGAGGAAAAGGCATACAAGGAAACTTGGTGATAGAATAATGAGGTTCAAAAGGACATTAGAGACAAGATTTATTACAAGACATGACAACTGGCTGAAAACAATGAGAACTTAAAAAGATATAAAAATGTTAAAAGGAAGCAAAGAAAGTAGTAAGTGATGCCAAACATAAAGCATATGGTGATATATATATATATATAATTAGGGACAAGAGAGGATTAAAAGGATGTGTACAAGCTTGCATGAATAAGAGAGAGATAGGCTAGAGATATAGATCATGTTAGATACATTATGGGCTTAGTGAAATATGAAGAAATTAAGGAAAGGTGAAAAACTTATTTTCATAAATTATTAAATGAGGACAATATAATGGACATAAAACTAAATAAATTACTAGGGAGAATATAGAACATAAATATTTTTTATAGATTTAGGGTATCAAAGGTGAAAGTAGCTTTAACTAAGATGAATACAGGCAAGGAAATAAATTTCACAAAATTATCGAAATATTTCGCGAAAGATTTCCATTTTCTAGGTTACCGATAGGAAAGAATACTTACATCGAAATAATGTTAAATTTCCCGAAATATTTCCATTCATGTCGAAATATTTCACCTGAACAGTAAATTTCGATCAATTGACAGTGTAAATATGTATTATTTCGGTCGAAATGTTTCGACATGTATGGAAACATTAGAAACATTTCAATCGTTAAGAAATTAATGTAAGTGAATAAGGATTTGTTAATATATTACTTTATGACTTTTTTATAATTAGCAATTAAATAATAGTTATATAATTAAATTAAACATTGACTAATTAAAGATATTTGCCGCGACATATTATAGACCATTATGGTCATTCATTTCCATACTACATATGGTTGTATATTATGGTTTGAAAGTTTATGAGTGTGGTTTTATGTTTGTTTCATCATTTCCTAAACTTTCCACAAACATTTCCATAATATTTCCATCATTTCCGCATTATTTCCATCATTTCCACGAAAAATGTATTATTTCTACACTGGTGGAAATATTTCGTGAATATTTCCACGAAATATTTCCATCTATACACTGGTCGAAATAAACCTCGAAACCGAAATTTATTTCCTTGAATACAGGTAAGGCCTTGGAACCAAAAGGTATCCCAATAGAGGTATTGAAATTCATGAGAGGAATTGGATTGTTCTAGCTTACCAAGTTATTTAACATTATCTTGAAGGCAAGAAAAATGCCAGATGAATGGAGAAGAAGTATTGAAGTACATATATACAAGAACAAAGGAAATAGACAGAACTGCACAAACTACCGTAGCATCAAACTTATGAGCCAGATGAAACTATGGAAAAGAATGATGATGCAAAGATTAAGGCAAAAGCCGAGGATATTTGAAAACCAATTTGGATTTATGTTAGGTAGGCAAGTTGATCATAGAGGCTATGTTACCCGGATACGGCAAGGACACGGGACCGACACGGTGTGGATACGGCATTTACACTTAAAATGGAAGTATCCGACACGGATATGGCACCCATTTTGAAGTATCCGGGTATCATAGTATAGAGGCAATCCTTTTTTTGACAAGTATAGAGGCAATCTTCTTACTTAGACAAATAGTGGAAAAGTTCAGAGAAAAGAGGAAGAATCTCTACATGGTCTTTATTGACTTAGAAAAAGCATATGATCCCTAGAGAATTAATTTGGTGGTCATTGGGAAAGAAGGGAGCCCCAAATGGATATATTTGATACCACGGGATTAGTCGGATGCTCTAAGAGGTACGGATACCCATGGTATCAAAAAAAATTAATTAGTATTCAATTGGTGGCGAGGCAAGTGATTTTCCAATCATAATTGGATTACCCCAGGGATCAGTCCTAAGTCCATAACTATTAGCTTAAGTTATAGATGAAGAAACAACTCATATCGAAGATGAAGTCCCCTAGTGTATATTATTTGCAAATGACGTAGTATTAGTCGACGTGATTAAGGATAGGGTAAATGTAAAACTAGAACTCTGGAGGAATGCTTTGGATAGTAAAGGTTATAAAATAAGTTGAACCAAGACAGAGTATATGAAATGAAATTTTAATAAGGATGCACATAGAGATGATCTGCCAATTAAAATTGGCAACCAGGAGATACCTTGAAGTGACCAATTTCGTTACTTTGGTTCTATTATTGAGGAGGAGAATTAGAGTAGGTTGGCTAAAGTGGAGATGTGCTTCTGGAGTGCAATGTTATCGACTTGTGCCAATCAAATTAAAAGGAAATTTTTTTTTATAAGACGACGATAAGATTGGTGATGCTTTATGGAGCAGAATGTTAGTCAATCAAGAAACAACATGTTCATAAAATGAGTATAGCCGAGATGATGATATTGGGATGGATGTGTGGTAAAACAAGGAAAGACAAAATTAGAAATGAACACATTCGTGAAAATATAAGAGCAGCCCCAATAAGTGACAAAATGAGGGATAGTCGATTGAGATGGTTTGGTCATGTACAACGAAGACCAATGAGAGCATTTGTGAGGAGGAATTTGCAAGTCGAAGGGCGAAGGGCGAAGGGAAGGCCAAAACGGATGTGGATAGATTATGAGAAGAGATTTTAAGAACCTTGCCTTACAGAAGGGATGACTTTAAACTAGATTGAATGGAGGAACAGGTTCGTGCAGCTGATGCCATACCGTTGGGAAAAGGCCTATGATGATGATGATTTGTACATACGCTAAAAGGCGATCTAATCCTTATTTTATAAGCTTTATTCAATGTACTTTAGGACCTTGAGAGAGCCAAGGTTTCTTCAATTTTAAATACATGTGATTTAGAGAAATCTTCTGCTAGATCTTTCATGGCCACTTCATTTGTGGAAGGCACTTTTTTGAAATTCGTAGTACAACTGGGTATTTACCTTCATATGACTTGGCCTGGTAGAAACCTGATTGTGTTTCTTAGGATTCGCTGGTTCAAGAACTTGTGTGGTGTTATTGGAGTATGTTATCTGGATGTGTGGCCAGCACTCCGCCTCTGTTAGACCCGTGGACCCTTTGATATGAATTGGTACGCCTCTCTCTAACAGCTTAAGTTTTTAGAGTAAATGGTAGTCAACATGTGGCTTTATCGAACTGACAGGATTAGTAGTTAGACTTGAGATATTTGATAGAGGGTTAACTTTGTTCGTGTTCTAGCCCAGTCAAGCAGCAATAATTCCCTATATCCATTAAGATTTGCCAACCTGGCTTTGTTGTCATAATGTACAATGTTTTTGGTCTTTGACTGGTTTTACATGTGTACTCTCTTCTAATTAATTCCTCGTTTAATTTGTTACTATGAAATGAGGACACTCCATTTCTAAGAATTTTCCACGTGGGATTATCATGTTGTACTCATGCTTAGACACTTTTCTAAAGAAATATTTAATTTTTTTCAATTTGTCTGTTTTCAGTTATTTTGTATATCATTTATATAATTCTTATGTATGCTACCTTATCTATTATATATTCTTTCTATATTTTATTTTAACATGAACTCAATTTTAGAAAATTATATCTGTCAACATATGGGGATAAATTGTACGGGGTCAGTGTGCCTGCCACTTGGAATCTGTATTGGACACTGATGCATGTATTTGTTGTTGTCATATAGATATATTAGATCAGTACTCTGCACCATGTACATCATATCATGTGCATGGCCCCGTGTATTTGTGTCTATCCCTGAGTGTAAGCTTTTATTCTAGAACTGCAAGGATAGGTTCTACATGACTCTTCCTTCAGCTACTCAGCTTCATGTTCATTCAGATCTTTGTAATCTGTTTTGAACAGGTGTGCTTAATATGGGCAAGAATCCAAGACAGGCAAGAAGTTTCACACTTGGTGAATCTAGAAAGAAACAAATGCGAGGATTTTGCTATATTTTAACTAATTTAAAATCTCGTTTATTCTATACATAATGGAAAGAGTTAGGGTTGTTTGGTTAATTAATACACCTACTTGGTGCATCATTGTTTTTTATTTTTTTTTGATAAGTAAGAAGATTCAATGAAGGTGGGGGAGAACCCCAGGCCCAAAGAGAACTACAAGGGAGGACCTCAAGAAAAGGACCTCACAGAAAAGAATAACTATACAAGACAAGTAGGACCAGAACCACTTAACATCTCGTCCCATCTGAAAACAAAAGAGTAAAAAAACCACCACTAAACTCAGAATATAGAGAGGACCAAAGATACAAATACTTGGTGCATCATTGTTTAGTTCTAAAAACTTTAATCAATCTAGGTTTGGGGGTAGTTTCATCACATATTACCTTTTTTATAAACTAATTTAATTTTTTTGTTAACCGTTGTGTGCCATTATGGGCAAATTATTTCCTTATAAATTCGGTGATTTTGTTTATGTAATTCAAGTTACCTCCCAGCAAGTGTTTTCCAATGTCCCATCCTTCTATTTTATTTTATTTTTGTCTTCCTCCTTTTTTTTCTTTTAAGGAACACACCCTAGAAAGGGGCATGGCGTTTGGCAGGACCCCTGCCAGTTTATTAAAAGTAGAGCCATTCTTTTATCTATTTCTGCAGTTTGTTGGACTATTTCCAGATGAATGTAAAATGTCGAAATACGCTTGAAAATTGATTCTTAGCCATAATGTGATCAAGTATGTTTTATGTTTCAAAGGATATTTTGGAACATCATTCTAATGAATTACCAAAAATAGTCCATGGAAAGCTCTCAAGAGCTTTCAAATGAGCTTGACTTTATGACATATAGGCACTTAATTTGGAGGTACAACATTTCGAAACGGATTTTGTTTTCTTTCTTGATAGCACTAGTCTTTGGACAACACTGATTCAGACAGCTAAAACCAAATTGGGGGTTCACTTTTCTATGATTTACACAAAAATTGGAACATTCTTTTTACTAGTTTTATATGAATATAAAATGCTATGTTGCATTCTGACATATATCTAGAGATTAAATCATCTGTAATGGCAGTATCATAATTTTCGTGCAAAGACTTTCTATTGAGAAGGGTATAACTAAAAGCATATGATTCTTGTTTTACATATCAAGAGAAACAAAATGATCAAAAAAGGGAAGAAAATCTGTCTGATTTGAATCCTTGGATTGATGGCATTGAACATGTATAAAATTCCAAGTATCCTAAAAGTCGACTGTCTCAGAACTTTTGATAAATAGGATACTTGGAAATTTTATCTCAAAAACCGCAAACAGGTTGTCTACCAAGCTCAGTATGGACTCTTGCTGTTTATACCGGAGGACTAGTTTTTTGAGATTAGTTTATCATAATTGACCTTTTGGTGGATTCTCTTCCAGGGCGACAGAGAAAGCAAAACCCAAGGAGCTGGACTCAAAGGTTCCTCAGAAAGAGATTCCAAAAGAGGACAAGCACTGAGTTTTCCAGGAGCATGGGGTTTGTTTCAAAATCCTGGTTGTCAGAAGTCTTTTTCTCAATCTCATCTGTATCAGGGTAAACACATGCACAGAATCTTCTTTAATTTATTTTCCCTTACCATGTTAAGTTATCTACCAAATGAAAAGAAAATGTGGGAAAGAAAGCAAACAAGCTTCTTGGAAATCTCTTATAATTACTTCCATGTGGTCATTGGTAAATTTTTTTATCCGACTGATCTTCATGTAACGTCTTTTATACTAGCCTGGAATCTGGTTTGCCTCGGTTTTTTTGTTAGGTGCCACTATAGTACTGTTTGTAGCTTAAGTTATCAAGTTTTAGCCTCTTATTAGTACTTTAAAGCATGATTTCATGTAAGTGTAAATCTGGGAGTGTTGTAGATGGTAGAAGAACTGTTTGGATTCACCATATATGCATGGAGCTTAAGTTTCATTTAGTTGAGTAGTGCTCTATCCTCCTTTCACCAATTGTCAGTCCTGGTCGTACATGTGGTACACTGCCACCTCAATGTCAACCCTAGTTCTTATTAGATGTGTGGATACTTTTTTTTTTTAAAGGAAATTCTTTTAGATCCAATCTGGGAATGGAGATGGATATGAATTTGGGAAGATTTCTTGATTATTAAGAAGAAAGATGTTGAGTTGACAAAGAAAATAAGCAGAGTTGAAATTGAGCACTGAGAAGTAGCATTCGCAGAGACAGCGTGTCACACGGACGAGAGCATATGAGGGGCTCGCGGTGCACTTGTTGGATAACATTTAGGAGTTCTTTTAGGTCAAAAGTCCAATGTGATCATGATTATAACCATATGATCTTCCCTCTTTGGTGAAACCAGTAAATGATTTGTCATGATTCCCTGCATGTATGATAACAAGAAGGGCATCAAAACAGTATACAATTGCACGGTCTGGATCAGTTCTTAACTGGGCCACACATATTGTGGGGTGTAGCTGTAGCAACAATGAGACAAGAGGATGAGAGTAAACAATAAATAATCAGCAGGCTGGTTCCAATCTGTCACAGCGACCTCGTCTCGTGGATTCCATCGAGTTGATCAACTAGTCCTTTAAACCCCAGTGTATGATGGGCTCCACCACCTCGAAACTGAGAGACCACAAGGGCAGTGTTACCATCATCCCAACGAGTCTGTCGTCTCTATTGTTGTCCCTAGGTTCAGCCCTAGGACAGCGAGAGAAGTGTATTACATCACGAGAGGCCTGTCTGTTCAGATTACTGAAAGCAGCAACTACCACGGGAACAGAGTGTCAATTGGCGAGGTACACCTCATCCAAGTAGGGAATATGACGGGATGTGGAAACCTTGTTTGATTCAAGACGAATTAGGGATGGTACTCTGGACAGCAAGTCTACAAAATATGATATTTTCAATAACTTTAGATAATGGTAGTGCTAATGATATTAAGGCTAGGCCTGGGCCTGGCTTTTAGTCCCATAAAATCAAATGGGCTAAAGTGGCCCAGTCCAAAATTTGACTTGGACTTAAACTCGGCCCGGCCTGTTTTACACCCGAGTAGCTGAGGTAGTGGCCCAAGGGTGGTTCACCTATTTCACCACCTCACCATTTTATCATGTGGCAAGTTTCAGCTTAGAGGATTCTACCACTGAACAAAGTATGCGTATGAAACAAGAGGAACTTTTTTTTTTCTGTCGAAATGCGACTGCAAAAAGCGTCTGTCATGATCAAGATCACATTCAAGTTCCACATATTAAAAGGAGATTCCAAAAGTGATGTGGACCCACCTCAATGTGTGGTCTTGATTACTGCGACCACCCCTTTGCACTCGCAATGCAACAACCAAAGTTTTCTCAACAACAAGAAGCGACGAGGTTCAAATTCACGGGGATGTGTGTCCCAAAAATTCAGATTGCCCGACTATCCTTTTGAAGACAAGTGAAAAGGCACGTTCCGGGAGCTTGCTATACTTCACTTTTATTTTAACCCTACCTGATCACCTTCGCTGGGGGCAATCTTGGGGGATTTTGAAGTTTAAAAGTCCTGTCCAAAAGGAGGTGGTGTTGGTGGTTTGGGTTTCAACATTGTTGTGGTGGCTGAGATGGAGGCACTGGTTAGGGTGGTGGACATTCGGTCTTCTTTTCCGCAGCCATTGCCTCCGCTTCCGCCGCTTCGTGCGCCACCATCTCTGTTTATCTCTTTGACTCTCTTCTAAGATAAAAATACTTTTTAAAGGGTTGGGACAAAATTACTTATGCTTTTGACTAATAAAATGACACAAAGTCGTGGGACCCACATGCAGATAAGTTAAGGATTGATCACCAAAAATGTGCACTTTCTAAAACTTTTGATACACTTTGATCCATTTTCATAAGGTTATAAATGTCACAATGAACTGATTTTTGATATCCATGCTGAAAATAATATAATAACCAAAATATCAGCTTACAATGTGGCCCCCATTTTACAAGTCACATTGTGTAACTTCATCCTAACTCTATTTCAGAGTCTACTTTGGCTGACTGCGGAGTGTCAGTGAAGCCGCAGACAATCACAGAGTTCTCGGCATGTCGATTTTGTAAAGGCGAACCACCACGGCCTGACCAAACACGTACCCAAGTAGGTTAGCTGAGTTATAGGAGACCCCTGCGTGCGTCCCTTCCCTTCCCGTCGCTTCAACATGCAAGGAATCCATAGGCTAGGAAAAACCAACTGGTCTTTCTTTTTCATTTTTTTGGGTATTTTAGTAACACCCCCCTGAAATTTGAAAGTAATTAATAATACCCCCTTGTACTTTCAAACTTTAGGATTACCCCCCTTGACCTAGTTTAACCATCATATGACTAACGTTAAAACGTGATATTTATCATGCGCTTATGAAAGGACCATAAATTGCAAGTACAATGGTAACGACGTGTGATTGAAGTCTGTTTTAACTTAACCACTTTTAAACTAGGTAAGGGGGTAATCCTAAAGTTTGAAAGTATAAGGGGGTATCACTAATTACTTTCAAATTTTAGGGGGTATTACTAAAATACCTTTTTTGTATTCAATAACTGGAGACATTCAAGGGCTGCAAGTGCTATTGGCAGAGGAAAAGTGCAATAAGGAGGCATTGTGCACATGGCGAATCCAGAGGGTGGTCAGTCAGATGGACGGGAAGGAAAGCCACGTAGGTCCTCCACATGGCAAAAAAAAGTACTCCCCGGCCTATTGGCAGACTCTGCATGCTACAATGTGCTTTATCCACACGCCGAATGTGATTTTTAGTGGGCGCGTGCAAGGAAAGTGCCAATCAACAAATGGCTAAAATCACCGTTCACTCTAAATTTTGGACCTCATTTCTTTTCCATATTTGCGTAACAAATAACAATTAGACATATTTACCGACGAGAGCTTTAACAAAAAGTGTCCATCTCTGTTTTCTTCTTAAAAAATAATCAATAATTTTGATCTTTGCATAACGAGGAGGTTGGCAACTCTAATGGAAGACGAATTTGTGGGTTTTTCTCTCAACTTTGGGTTGGAGAACGAAGATGAGGACGTGCAAGAGATGCTGCAAGTCCACCAAGAAGTGAGCTATTCATGGTAAGTGGGCAAAGAAAAGCATTTCATGTCGCACTTTTGGGGGGGTGAAATATCAAAGTTTCCGGACAGAAAACATAAACAGGTAAAAACAAATCCCCCCAAAAGCGCCCATGCTTGATTCCCATGGTTAAAAATTAAACCCATGAAAAAGACTCTAATCCAAACGTTAAATCACTAACCAGGCTCATTTTCAGTCTAAAGGTCCACTTACCTATGACCAAACATCAATACGGTCAGTGGTCTATAAGTGCGTGCCACGTGGTTCATACTGTGGTCCTTCATCAAAGATTTTTTCTTTCATTAAACGGTCCCTTGAGCAAAAGATAGGTATGGTTCTTTTAATTACAGGCTCAGGCTCCAGGGACGGGCCTTTTTTGACTGGCTCCGGACTCTAACTATATGGACGTTTGGCTATGTGGACCTACAAATCAAAAATCAGTCTGATTAGTGATTTCTAGGCGTTGGATTGGATTTATTTCATGGGTTGATCTCAACTGTGAGAATTTGAGGTACAAAGATCCAAAGGTTTTAAATAACCAATCAAGCTGATTTTGGGTTTGTAGGTCCACTTAGGGATTGGCTAAACGTCCATACGGTCAGAGTCCTCTAAGAGTGTGCCACGTGGCTCATATTGTGTCCTATAACAGGAGCCGGTCAAAAAAGGCCCGTCCCTTAATTACAAGGCAGACCTCTCAAACATTCGCTGGCCCTGGGGGGACTTCAAAATGTCAACACGTACCTCAATCCCTTAACCCAACCCGCGTTAAGCCCCTGGTTAGTGGTTAACAAGGGTACTTGTCAGACATTTTAGGAGGGGGACATCAAAGTTTGAAGTCCACCGGGGCCAGCCAATTTTTTCTGGAGTTAACGTCCAGCCCTCCACTTTTTATTATATTAGTGACGCAACGCAAACGTCATATAAGATAGTTGGTGAAGATGGGACTTGAGCCCAGCATCTGTTGACAACGATGCTTCCTTTTGCGTACTTGTTATAACAAGCCCAATAATGTATTTGGGTAGGCCTATTGGTTCAGGTGTACTGTATAAGGGATAACTGGAGTCAAAGTAACGGCGTTAGGTCTGCTATTTTAGTTTTTGATTTTTATTTTTTCAGATAACTTTCTAAAACCTAAGAAATCGACTCAACTCAAAAGTCTGTAAGGTCGAGTCAACAAAATCTCTCCGAGCTCTTCCCATTCATGTTGGAAAATTTTAAGCTGTGATAATCTATGCTAAGGACACGACATGGATACGGGATTTACACTAAAAATTGAAGTATCCAACAAGGATACTACACCCACTTCAAAGTATCTGGGTTACAAAGGTGATAATGTTCATAAACTTCATCTCAAAATCTATAATCTTATATGACCTTTGATAAATTATAACGAATGAACAAAAGATATAGAACTAAACTTGATTCAACAAATAAATAGTAAAATTAAAAATACTAAATCATCTGAATCCTCAGTTGGAAGGACATTTAATTTTTTCTTCAAGGAATCTTTTGATTGACCTGTAGAAAAGAAAGAGAAGAGGGTGAGGTTGATCGCCCAAGAGCGAAAGAATGATTGTTAGGTTTGAAAGATAAACAACCCATCTTTTCGACTGTGAGTTGACTCAACCCAACTGACTCGGTCGAGTTCCAACTCAATTCGAAGAACAATGAGCAATTGAGTTTGTAATGGAGTCTACCGAGTCGAGTTGACTCGGCTCCTAGGATAGGCCTTCTGGGTGTAGATTCCGAGAATCCAACGGTGGTGATAGTGTTGAGCTGGCATCACTTTTTGCCAAAGCAAAACCATTGTTGGATTCCACGCCCACGAAGACAAGTCCTGGGAGCCTATAAAAAAAGGCCTGTCCCGGGAGCCTATTCCTTAGTTCTATTGCCTAAGATCCATAAATGACATGTTTGTAAAGAGCTGACATTTATATATGGGGATGATCAAGCTACTGGTAGCTTTGCCAAATCACATGGTGATATTGGTGTGGAGTTAGTTGATGCAAAAGATGATAATTAATGTAAGTAATAATGTCAACTTTGGGATCCAGAACTTTGAAGATTGTATGTAAACCAATAAGTCACAAACTTTAACACTTTGTGGAGCATCATCTCGTATTCGACAACATGATAAAAAGAGCAGTAGTGATGATACAATGTAACAAATAACAAAAAATATTGGTGAAGTGGCTAAAGCTTTAAAGAACCTAACGAACCAAAATATTGAACCAAATCTTTATGATGTAATGGCAAATGAAGGCGCAGACCAATGATGAGCTCCTCCTCTATGCATATGACACCACCTGATGTTGAATGCAACAATTGCAAGATTTTTTTTGGCTAAATGACGAAACCATCAACAAATTTGATTAAAGGACCTTATATCACAAGATAGTCAAAACTTTAAAGTACTATTTATAATTTTTTAATGTTGTGTTTAATTTAGTTGTGGTGTTCCTATACTTTAATACCTTTAGATGAGTTATGATATTTAGAACTTTTATTTATGAGATAATTTATTTATGTTTACAAGAACTTTATTTTTGGTTACAACACACCTTGGCATTCGCTTTTGTTAGGAGAATTTGTTGTACTTACAACTTATATTGTGATGCTTGTATTTAGGGTTGATAGAGTTAAAATCTTATTTATATATGTTGAAACAAGTTATTTTCTGAAACAATTTCTAGAGATCCAAACACCGTAAACGTTAATTTTCAGAAAAATTCGGAGTTATTTCTTGTCATTGCCAAACGCCGGTCTTTTTTTTTTTTTTTTTGGTGGTTGTGGGTGCCGTATTTTCTGGCAAGTGGTATGATGACACGTGTACTGGCTATACACGTGCGATATTAGAACAGTGACGCGTGATATTATTTGTCGTGCTTAAGTGAATGCGTCGAAGACATCAACAGAGGCCATGGTCATCCCATCACTGTCATGTAACTTCCATTAATGGAAGTGTCACGTGTCAAGACGTGATAATCAGAAGAGAATATTTCGAGGCAAAATCAGTAACAGAATGCATTAACACCTCAACCATTAAATATGTTGGATGATTGATCTTATCAACGTGACTGATATACAGCTGACCCCGACAAGGTCCAATGGCCTATATCATACAAGTTAAGATCTTGACGGGATTCTTATTTATACTCATCCCGACAAGTACATCTTGACGAGGCGAACTAACTTACTTGACGGAATTCTTATTCATACTCATCCCGACAAGTACATCCCGACGAGGCGAAATGACTTACTTGACGGGATTGATATCCATCTCTTCCCAACAAAGTCATATAGTTTGTTTGACAGGTGTGACATTTCTCTCATCCTGATGAGATCAGAATCTTACTTGCCGGGTATAAATTTTTTTTCAATCCCGAGAAGTATACCAGATTCAACAAGCTAGATAAGTACTTCGAATACAATTATTTTCTTAATCAATTAATGTTGGCTACATGGCAGTTAGTTGAATTTTCACAATTTTGACATATTCTTATTCAAATATCTGACATGAAGGATGCCACCTCAGTGCCACTTCAGTCATTTCAGATATAATCGAATAAAAGAAGTTGAGATCTAACAAGAAGATTCTGTTTCATAACAGAATCTTTCTTGATTATAACTGATTGATAACATCTGAGCATGTGGAAGGTGAGTCACGCCAATTCTAAGGGTATAAATACAGGACCCTTAGGACTGAGAAGAAGATCTTGCTCTCCAGATCTAAATAGTCTAAGCTCTGAAATATTTTATTATTTGTCTGAACCCTGTTACCATTCCTAAGCTGACTTAAGCGTCGGAGTATTGTCAACAGGTACAACCACATCTCATCTGGAGATCATCTTATCTTTCGCGGAGGAGAAAGCAGTTTCACCCTGAAGCATCAGAGCTGTTTGATCATAATCAAGATACGAATCGTCTGACCTCGAAGATTGTGTGGGTTAGATCAGATATTTTTCCCCTATAGTGGTTATGACTTTTCTAGGAAAATCATGACCCCCAAACTAATAGAAAATTTCAGTAACTTGCAGTAGCACATGTTGAGGTGCGGACCAGCTGTTGCTCTCTGTAAGATGATTCATGCCATTGTGTGCTTTTTAATATTTTATATCTTTCAATATTTTTTAATCTTTAATTATAATTAATATAGCATGACTGAGAAAAATAATAAAAGAAAATAAATCAAAGATGATTTTCACGATGATGGTCACTAATCATACCTCTTTTAGTCGTGCATGCTATATTAAAGACATTAACCAAAAAGGGCACCGTCCACATTGTCAATCCAGACGGTCGTTAGTCGTATGGACGGGAAGGGCAGCGATGTAAGTTCTCCACACGGCAAAAAATGATGGACCATCTAAGAAGAGGCTTGGATGCCCCGGTCTAGAGAAAGTTTTCGTTGGCCCCGGGGGACTTCAAACTTTGATGTCCCCTTCCCAAAATGTCTGACAAGTACCCCTTTTTGACCACTAACCAAGGGCTTAACCAAGGTTGAGTTAAGGGATTGGGGTACTTGTCAGACATTTTGGGTGGGGAGACTTCAAAGTTTGAAGTCTCCTGGGGCCAGCGAATGTTTTCTCCCCCGGTCTATTGGCACACATGCATGCTACAACGCCGCATGCAAGGAATGGTTCGATAAAAGTGTCAATCAATAACTTAGGACCCATATGGACAGGTGTAAGGCTGAATATCGAAAATTGAAATAGAATTTTTTTAAACGGCGATAATGTGTCCAATAATCGTGCGCCACATATACCTGAATTTAAGATTTGGTTTAAAAAAAAAACTAGTTAAAAAGTAACCATGGGTATATGTGGCGCATGATCGCCGCTTCAAAAAATTTCTCAAAATTGAATTAGGGAAATTACTAAGAAGGATAATTTTTATTAAAGAAATAACAACTAGCTAGGGATAGTGGAATAAAAATATTGCTATTAAAGATAGCCATTACACAAATAATTGTAAAGTCTTTTTTCTCTTAAATCCTACTTTTAATTTCTATTTTACCTTTTGAGTAAAACTTCAGTCACAACGCCTTGCAAATCACACGATCACAAGCCAACGAGTTCTCGGCACGTACCTAAGTGCTTTTTGCAACGTACCCATGTGCATTTGCTTTGAGGTGTACGTGCCGAGAACTCATTGGCTGCAATCCGTTGTGCCTGAAGTTTTACTCTTGCCTTTTTACTATTTAAACTATTTTAAAAGAATAAAATATGGTTTAACAAATATTTTTGCTGTAAAAAAAAAATCCAAAATAGCAATAATAAATCCATGATTAAAAATAAAGTTTGAAAAATAAAATATGATTTAACAATATACGTTCATAGTTTTAGATAGTAAAAGAGCAAAATAGGAACGAAAGTAGAATTTGAGAGAAAAAAAGACTTGGACTTACTTGGTAGCACTACAGATGTTTGCAGGCAGATGCTTGGAACATCCAACAAATATTTACAATAGACCCAATCGTTTTTTTTTTTTGGGTAATTACCAAAAAAATTAACGTTTTCAACATTTATCATCGAACAACCAACGACTTTTTAACATTTTCAGTTTGTTAATTTGGGCATATTTTCGGACATTCTTATCCTTACTGTCAAAACAATTTTTCCATTGTAAAAAGTAAAAAAGTACACCTAATCAAATCATATGAATTGACATTTACGGTCAAAACAACTTGTCTCTTATCAAAGAAAGCTTCTCCGGTAAGCTTTCTTCTTCATTTTTTTTCCTGTAAGCTTTCTTTATTTGTTCATACGTAGTAATCAAAGATTGTAATACGGTAAGCTTTCTTCATTTTTTCATTTCTTTTTTATCTGTTTTCTCCTTTACTCTCTTTTCTCCCTTTCTATCATCCGTCTTCTCATTTTCTAAAGTTTCTCCGGTAAGCTTTCTTTTTCATTTTTTCTCTTTTAAGCTTTTTTTTCATTTGTTTATACGCAAAGATCAAAGATTGTAATATGGTAAGCTTTCTTCATTTTTTCATTCGTTTTCTCATTTGTTCTCTTTTCTCATTTTCTAACATCTATTTTCTTCATTTCTATTTTCTCATTTTCTATCATCCATTTTCTCCCTTGCTAACATCTATTTTCTCATTTTTCATCATCTCTTATCACCTTTTCTATCATCTGTTTTCTCCTACTCTCTGTTTTCTCCTATTCCGTCAACTGTTTTCTATTTTTTTGTTATCTATTTTCTCCTACTCTGTCATCTATTTTCTATTACTTTGTCATCTATTTTCTTATTTTAAATCATCCGTTTTCTCCTTTGTTCTCTTTTCTCCCTTTCTATCGCCCGTTTTCTCATTTTCTAACATCTATTTCTCTATTTCTATCTTCTCTTTTCTCATTTTTTATCATCCATTTTCTGATTTGCTAACATCTATTTTCTCATTTTTCAGCATCTCTTTTCACCTTTTCTATCATCTGCTTTCTCTTACTCCGTCATCCATTTTCTTCTACTCTGTCATCTGTTTTCTCTTTTTCTGTCATCTATTTTCTCTTACTCTGTTATCTATTTTTAGTACTTTGTCATCTGTTTTCTCTTTTTCTAACATCTATTTTCTCTATTTCTATCTTCTCTTTTCTCATTTTCTATTATCCATTTTCTCCTTTGCTAACATCTATTTTCTCCTTTTCATCATCTATTTTCTCCTTTGCTAACATCATACGAGACAATTATTAAACTTGTTAAGAATCGTAAGTTATGAAACTGGACAATTATGAATGATGTTGTCATCTCTAATAACAAATAGTGTAATAAGTAACTCTGGATCTATTCACTTGTTCTGTTCTAATACATTAATTAAATGACAAAGTCGATGACAAGAGGAAACAAATGATAAAATAGGAGCAAGCTGACGATAGAAGAGAGTCAAGAAGACAGACGACAGACAAGAAGAAAATAGAAAACAGACGACATACAAGCAAGACAAAAACAGACGACATACAAAGAGAAAACAGCCGACAGACAAAGAGAAAATAGACGACATACAAAGAAAAAGCAGACGACATACGAGATATATAGACAACACAAAATAGACGACAGACATAGAGAAAACATACGACATACAAAGAGAAAACAGATGACATACCTTCCTCTCCTCTTCAGCCTTCATTTTCTCTTCCTCGTCCTCCCTGCTCTCCTCTTCAGCCTTCCTTTCCTCTTCATCCTCTACCTTCCTCTCATGTTCAGCCTTCCTTTTCTCTTCCTCCTCCACCCTCACCTCCTCTCTAGTCTTCATTTTCTCTGTGATTTCTTTTGCATGTTCTATCAACTATTTTCTCTCCGTGTCTATTTTCTACTTTGATATTATCTGTTTTCTCACTTCATACCATCTCTTTTACATTTTCATGTCGTTTATTTTCTACTGTTCTATCATTAGTTTCTCTTCATGTCTATTTGCTCATTTAGATGATTATAGTGGGTTTTTTCATGGTTATTGTTGATCTTGTATCAGAGAGAACAAATGATAGAGAATGAGAAAACATATTACAAAATAAGAGAAACAAATGACAGAATAGGAGGGAATAGATGATAAAATAAGAAAAAATTAAAAAATAGAACATAAAAGAGTGTCATTGTCAAAAAAAGGTTGATTACATTTTGGAGTGATTCCCAGCTGTTAGATCATAATCGGACGGTTGATCCAAAAGTATTTTAGAGCCATCATTGGGAATAGGAGTAGAAAAAATTGTAGGCGTACGGTTGTGTCAGCTTTGTTTCAGTTGCCTTTATGAAGTCACACCTAAAAGTTAAGGGCAAAATCGGTAATCGTTGCTTTTTTTACTATCCGTTGGCTGTTCGGTGATAAATGTTGAAAACGTTAATGTTTTTGGTAATTACCATTTTTTTTGCCAAATTAAGAGTGGTCTAATGTTTGCAGCCAAAAATAGCTACAAACAACGGGCAAATTAATGACTCTAGCTCTCATCCTCCTTGGTCTCCCCTTCAACATCTCTCCCCTCCCCGATCATATGAATATTTTTCAACAAATATTTGTCATTGCAAACGTTTGATTATCAAATATTTACATACAAACTATAGATAGGAAACCAATCAACCAATCAGGGCCTTAGTCATGACAATTATTTGTGTAAAGTCATCATTGAGAGCAATATTTTCATTCCACTATCCTTGGCTTTTTTTCATAAAGTTATCCTTTTTAGCAATTTTTCCATTGAATTAGACAGGAATACGTAGGCGGGTAAAAACAGGATCCCCCAAAACGCGCACATTCAACTAAAAAACAGAAGAAAAACCTTCAGGTCCACCAAACTGTCCCTTTAGCAAAAAAAAGTTCTATAAGATCCATAAATGACAGATCTATTTTTGTGAGAAAATTTTTGCATCACGCATTAATGGGTGATCAAAATGATGTTACAGAGAACAAGGGCCGTCCATCTAACGTGAGAGATGGGGCCCACATAATTCGACGGGAATATTCTAAAAGGTCTTGTTGACCCTATGACTCCAGGTATAGATATGCGGCCGCCCTTGTTTTCGTCACGTGCACACATCGGATGAGCTAAATTTTTTGTGTGGAGTAGGTCCAGAAAAGATTGACCCACCATCCAACCAAGGGCAACTTCTATGCCAAGAATCGGACTAATAGAATGGCCATAATCATCCAATCAGTTGCATCAGATGGGTGTGTGAAGGATCATACTACTTGTATTGACTGAAATTTTGTGGCAAAAGCAGGCCACGTGTTAATTGTTGTGGAGGTCCTACTAATTGATGGACGTGGATCAATCTGGTGTGGTTATTCCCTCATTTTGGAAACTATATAATGCTAAACAAATATAACAAGCGTGAGATATGTGTAGCATCACCCAACGGAAAAACCGGAAAAACGCAGTCACTAGTCACGGCCTGTGCTATAATGCATCCACTAAAGCCCTCCACCCCACCTGAAACTCAACTATCCGTGGAAGCGAAACTCACTCTAATCTTCCCCGCATCACGAGTACATTAGGTACTCGGTGCTCCTAGGCCGAGCTATCCATGTCCCGCTACACGGTAGCACTGTAAGAGGGGCAACGCTGTGTACAGTGAAGCTTGTGAGGTAATACTTATCCCGTGAACTTGGGTAGGTGTCTGATATGCGACTAGGTAGTCAGAGAAGATTTCACTAACCTGCAAACAAACAACTGTTCGTCCTTCCTTCTCTGCACAAGATCAAAGAACTCCCAACTCCCCACACTAGCTAACAGTTCTTTGCCTAAAATAGAAACTAAGAATGATTCGAGTAACCCAAATGAACGTACTAGTCAATCAAAACGTCAACCCAACTCTATATAAACCAAGATTAAGGGTTATAAATTTTGTTCATCACTTTCAAGAAATCATCGAAATCAACTGAAAAAATAAAAAAAATATAAGAAGTAAAAGACGAAAGAGTCGCATCATAGATGATTATGTGCTTCTAATATTTGATCTTTCAATTTTTTTAATGAATATCAATATTTAAATACATCCGTTATAACGTTATAATGGACATTTAATAGTACGACTATCCGTCATAACGGGTCACGTTATATTTTATTACTTTTTAAATTTTTTCAAAATAACATTGATAATAGTAAAATAACGGATAACGGACAAAATAATATCTGTTATTTTAAAATAACTCCACTACAACGTTTAGTCCGTTTTTTTAAAATAAATAATGTAATGGTCTTGGAGTGTTACGATTATAACGACCGTTATAAAAAAAATTTCAAAGCACGACTGAGAAAAATAATTAAAAAGAAAATAAATCACATGATTAATAAGGAAAATGTTCCTTAATTATTAATGATCTTCACTAGTACTCATGTACCCTCTATTAGTCCATTAGTTAGCAATCGGTTGCCTATAAATATAATCCGGATTTTGTCCGGTTAATGCTAAACTTGAATAATCTAGAGGCGAAGCTGAGTGCAGTAAACGTGATATTGGCACGGCTCAATCAGATTAAAGGACCCAATTCTTGGGAGCTTTGATTTGATTGAGCCATTCCAACATCCCATTTTCACCGAGCATCCCTCCAAGAAGATGAACATGATATGATGCTGATGAAGAGTAAAGATTTCATTCACTTGCCTTTGATGCTTCCACTGTGTGAATCTTAATTTATGAGGTCATATACTCACGACTTCAATCCCATGTTTATCAGCGACAACGTTGAAGATGACGATGACAACGAAGAAGACGACCACCACGTCGACAAAGAAGAAGAAGAAGAAGAAGGAGAAGATGATGATGAGAAGAGAAGAAGCGATGAAGGAGGTGTGGTGGGGGCGGTTTGGAAACATATGAGAGGAAAGTGTAGAAATAGAGGAGTTGTAGAACAGTAGAATGGAAGGATGGTTGAGACGTCAAAATCTTTGCTTCCCAAAGGAGAGAAGGAAAATATAGATATAAAATTTCTAGATTTGGTTTTCTACGTAGTGGTTGATGACATTGTCAAAAGAAGTGTCCCTTTTCTCTCATTAATGCCCTTATTTCTATTTTTATTAACGGGTTTTTTTTTCGGTACGCAATTTCAAATATTGTGCTCGAAAGTATGCTAAATTATTAGCTATAGTTGGATAATTAATTATTGTCATCATCATTGTCGTAATCATAATCGTCGCTATTGGTAATCGAATCTCTCTATTGCCGTCCGATGATGTGGGCATGTGGAGCCTAAGTCGTGCTCCACATCACATGACTGGCAATGATGTTTTCATTAATCAAGAACGAAAGTTGGAGGTTCGAAGACGATCAGATACTATCCTAGTCTAAACCATAAATGATGCCGATCGACCAGTGATTGGCGGATCGATCACAATTGAATAGATAATATATATCATAGTTTTGTTTCAACATGAACAGATCAGATAGTTAACAAATATGGAGCCCACAACTCTAAGGTGCCAACCTGATCCTAAAGATACAACAATTATTATGTCCGATCCGGTTCGTACTGGATCATTACTCATCACATGATCACCACCTATTAATAAAATAAAAACATAAATCGAGCCGTCCAATATTCACTATATATTACAGGCAAAATGCATTCAAAAAAAAAAATAAAAAATTCTTGCTTTATGGGTTGGGAAGCTTCATTTTTCTCTTTCACAAAAGACATGAAGAAACCATAGATTCGCCAACCCATATGCTTAGATACATAAGCAACCTACTCCTTGTCGCATTTTCTCTGAGGTTTAGTGGAAAGTTTCCCGCCAAATATTTTAAAAAAAAAAAAGAAATATAAACGAAGGTAGGTAGGTCCATTCGTCCTTTGAGATGAACAAGCGGTTAATATCATGCTCTTTCTTTCCTTTCTTGAGAAAAAGTTGACCGTTGGGGTCTGCCGGCAGCAACGATCCCTCTCTAATAACTTTGTTTTTTAAATTTCAACATTTTTGTCCGTCTTTCCTTAACGTTTGGTGTGATCTCATCGACTTTCTCCCGCCCAATCTTATTCCTCCCTTTCAACCATCATTCACGCATCGGTTTCTCCCAATATATGAATATAAAAGAATGATATTTTGGTGCTGAGCACCATTGAAATCAGCATTCCATGCATGCAAATTTGGTTGTTGATCGAAACGGATAGTATTCTCCGATTAGATTTTCTTTTTATCGACGTTATTGGATTGGAACGGCTTTCTACCACATGCCATTGATCAATGGGTGGAGATGGGGTTGCACCATATGGGGTTGCACCATAGCTTCAATGATATTCAAATTAAAAGAAAAAACCTTGAGATTTGGTATTATTAGTTGAACGAATTCGTACAGATGTATTATTGATGGTATCGAGTGGACCTAAGATTTTATATTGGTAGATGGAGTTTGGTTGGGGCTTGAGATTCGTGGGCCCACTATTTTATGTTGGAAGCTGGAGGTTGTGGAATTAAATTAGGTTTATATGTATTTTGTTGCCGACACTTTCCTTTTCCCTGCTTTTTTTTTTTTTCGGTGAAATCCTTCTCCCTGTGGGCTTGGCTGGGGTTGAATGGTGCTGGTGGCATTGGATTAATTAGGTTTTTACTGGTTTTGGGTAGATATCAGGTGGACCAGTTGGAGCCCAGCTGGGGTCTGGGTTGGTATTTGTAAGACTCAAATCTGGTTTAGTTTAACTTCCGGGCAGTAGCATGATCAGAATGTACCTGTTTTTGCCGATCTCTGATTCATACAACTGGTTTTGTATCCAGATCGGATCTGGTTCACTTTAGGTCACTTTAGGATTGGTTTTGTAGGGGACTTGGGTTGCGATTGAATCGACTCGAACCCAACCTGTTGTACATTTCCTATTTTAGGGACCCATTGGTTGATGGGTTCCAACCCCTTGTATGTGCACCACCGTTTTTGCTGGACTGCCGTCATCGGTTGATAAAACTGTTTGTCCAACTCCTATTTCCTGGACTAACAGAGACCCAGTAACGATTCCGCAATTTCCTCAACTTTCAAGATTTTCTGATTTAATTTTAGTTTCAGACAAGTTCTAACGATTCCAAAAGAAAATTTAAAGAAGGTACATAGATTCAGTGGATTTAGTTCCTTGGCAACTCTCTTCATGGTCACCACTAATCCATTCAATTAAATCTACAACCAGTTCTTTCGCCAACCATTCCAACATAAACAAGTACCGGAAAATTCAAAAGCCTGCTTAATGGGAATCTTGGGATTTATTTCCTCTCAAAAGACAGTCCTAACTGATTGATACACAACGGAAAAACTTCAAATAGGTATCCCATAAGACTTCTTCAACTTTTCAACCTCCAAATAAACCGTGGAGTAAGGGAGGAACTCTGAGAAATGGCTCTTGCTCAGATCATTGATTGCGACAGCAAGTTTGGGGATCTCCAATATTTCTTCATGAGTCAGACTCCGAACAAACCTTGCAGGGTTCCCAGCCCATAGTTCACCAGTAGGAATCCTCCGGCCTGGAGGAACTACAGATCCAGCTTCAAGTATTGAGTGCGTCTCTACCAACGAACCTTCCATAAGGATGGAGTGTTGCCCAATGATGCATTCCGGCTCAATTGTGCAGGACCGCAAGAGACTGTACGCACCTATAGTCACATACCTCTCAATGGATGTTTCCGCAGGCAGCCCTGAAGCAAGTCACACATAAGATGGAAAATCATATGGATTACGGCAAACCAAAGAACACAACCATGGAGATCTTAGAACATTTGACGGTTTGGTTCTTGCATAATTGCAAGTTATCATGTTTACGAGTCAAATTTCAACCCATAGAGAAAATAGCAATAACTCCATGGCATGATAATAATCACCTTGTCCACCGCCCTTAAAAGTCACTTTTGACCAGTGCCACAATATCCCATAAAGATTTAAACTCTCCTTGCATTCTAAAAAACTGAACCTGGATGATTTATAGTCCCCTTGTTATAGGCTGTGCGTTACGGTCTAGAAGCAGTATAAGTGCCACATGCAGGCAGCAAATTTGGCCACTCTTGATAACACACCAAACATGTAAGGATATCCAAGATGAATAACTGTTGAACACCATCTATTTCTTGAGAAGATAGTGACATCAGTAGCCTACTGAAATCTATGTTGAAACAAAATATGCAGTCAACAATCTCAATGGTGAAGTAAGACCTGGAGGTTTAAAGGTTCTTACTTATATCCAATAAACTAGGATGAAGGAACCAACGGCTACAAAGTATCAGTTCCCATGACGTTGCTGTGCAAGACCTAATTGAGGTGGAGGCTCCCTCAGAAACACATCCAAGAATCCATACATAGAAATCCTAGGACACAAAATTCATTTCTAGTTCATGTTCTGGATATGTTGGGATAGTCGCACACTTCCTTTCAACCTTACTACCACAAATTTGAACACGCAAAAACAAAAAGAAAAGAAGCTCTAAGAACCATCTCTAGAACAAATGAGGTCCCAACGAAACACAAAATCCTCGAAGAAAAGGCCACGGCACACCCTAAAGCTCTTCGATCACAAAAAACAAAAGACCCTTAACATTCAAAATAACATATGCCGCTTCTTCCTCCTTCCCTTAGAAAATTCTATTGTTCCTCTCCTTCCAAAGCCCCCAACAAATTGCGTAAGGAGTGCCGTGGCCTGTTTTTTGAGGACTTCGTTTTCCAGTGGGACTTGATTTGTAAGAGATCTAGCTTAATTTTCTCTTTGCTTTTCCTTTTTTCGTTTTTGGCGCTGATGTAGGCGTCTTTGCCAACGACCCCTTAAACTTTACTTGTACAGTCCTTTTTCTTCTTTGTCAATAAATTTACACTTACCAAAAAAAAAAAAAAATTGCGAAAAGAAGCAAACGCCAAAGAACAAGACCTCTAGAAGAGAAAGCAAGCATGTGCAAAGACAAAATCATATGCATCACCGAGCTAGACATCACCCAAGAAATCCCAAAATCACCAAGTAACGCCGCCCAAACTGCTCTTGCTAAATCACAGTGCAACATAAGATGGTAGACTGATTCCCCATAGAACAATAGTCCACAATAATGATCCTCCTAGCTCTCAACTGATCCATTGTCAAAATCTTCTGCAAAGAGACCGTCCACATAAAAAAGGCAACCTTAGTAGGCACTTTGGAACCCCAAATAAATGACGCCGGGTAACTAATGCTAGAAGGACTACGTAAAGCCTTATAGAAGGATCTAATCGAAAACAACCCATCTTTAGACCTTCTCCAAATGCGCTTATCCAAGGTCACCATCAAGAGATTTTATTTTTATAAGTATAATCTTCATTAAAGTGGGGAAAGCCATGTAAAACAAGCAAATCAGCTAAAGAGGTCGAGGTGACTTACAATATACAGAAGCAAACCATCGAAAGATTGCAATCAACCAAACGAGACAAGGCACACCACTAACTCAATCTCCCGATCATTAAGCTGTCTTCTAAAGCCAAAATTCCATGAAGAAACTCCTCCTTCCCGAATAGAGCATTCCAGGATACAATGATCTTTCTTCTCAGAAAGAGAAAAAAGGATTTGGGAACTCAACCTCATGGGGAGATATCTACACCACTTGTCTTCCAAAATCTGACCCCATCTCCAATTCCTACCTTGAAAGGAACCCCATTTGAAAACCTCACAAAAATCTTCATGATGCCCTTCCAAACACTACATCCATAAGATGACAGAACAACTCTCCCAACCCACCCGAATTCCAGGACTCCATACTTACTAGCTATAGCCTTCCTCCACAAGCTAGTAGTCTCCTCCTCAAATCTCCACAACCATTTTCCCAACAAAGCCTCATTCATCACAGAAATAATCGATCCCCCAGCCTCCATGAAGCTTAGACCCAAACACTAGCTTCCAATTCACCAGGCGTATCTTAGCTTTCTTCTCTTTATTATTCCAAAGAAAGTCCCTCATAATTTTTTATAGGATTTTCGTTATACTCATGGGGACAGAGAAAAGAGATAACTAATAAATGGGCAAATTGGACAAAGTATGCTTGACTATAATCAATTTGCCCCCTTTCTAGAGATACCGAGATTTCCCCATAGCCAACCTACTCCCAAATCTCTCAATCACGGGATCCCAAAGCACCTTGGCGAGTTAGGGAAACCCCAAATAAGTTGAAGGAAACCTACCCAAAACACATCCCAAAGAATCAACTAAACTAGCCATATTCTCCACTTCCCCCACCCCAATCACCTTGCTTTTCACCAGATTCACACATAAACCCAACACAGCTTCAAAGCAACAAAGAAGACCACGTAGGAACATGAATTGATGGATAGAAGCCCCCATGAAGACAAGAGTATCATCCGCGAATTGAAAATGGGAAATAGGCGGTACCCTTACACCCACCACAAAACTCGCTATCTCACCAAGATCCACCGCACTGGATACCATTCTCCCACCGCCTTTGCTACCACAATAAACAAGAAAGGAGACAACAGATCTCCTTGTCTAAGCTCCCCTCGAATCCCTGAAATAACCCAAATGGGATCCGTTAGCCAAAATAGAAAATGACGCGGACGAAATACACTTCCAAATCCACTTCATCCTCTTTGTGCCAAAGTCCATCTCGACGAGCATATAATCCAAAAATCTCCAGTTGACATGATTGTAAGCCTTCTTCATATCAATCTTGCAAATTAACCACTCCTCCCCTACCCTAATCCTGGAATCAATACACTCGTTAGCCAATAACACTCCACCTAGAATCTGCCTTCCCCACACAAAAGCACCTTGAGTAGGCGAGATCACAGAGCAATATACTTTATGGAGTCTATTAGGAAAGGTCTTCGATACAATCTTATATACACTACCCACCAAACTGACTATACCTCGACAAATCATCGATCACTTGATTCTTATGAATCAGAACAACAAAGGTGCTATCAGAAGTATAGTCCAAGTAACCCTCCTCTTGGAACTCTTACCACCACCTTCATAAAATTGCCCCCACCACATCCCAACACTCCTTGAAAAAGGCCAAGGAAAATCCGTTAGGCCTTGGGGCTTTATCCCCTACTAACTCCTAGATGGAACACAAGATCTCTTCTTCTTCAAAAGACCTTTCCACCCAATCCCTCTCCTCACTATTGGTGGAATCAAAAGGCAAGCCGTCCAAAGACGGTCTAACATAAGCTGTCTCCAAATACAAATCGGAGTAATAATCTACCACTCCCTGATACTTTTTTTTGTCTTCCATACTTTCCCCATATATCTCAAGATGGGTTAAATAATTATTTCTCCTATGAGCATTCACCATTCGATGAAAAACTTAGCATTATTATCTCCCTCCCTCAACCATCTGATCCTCGATTTCTGTTTCTAGCTAATTCTCCTCCATCTTAGCCAATTGTTGAAATTTCTCCTTAAGATTCAATCTTCTGCTACGATCATCAATAGTCAAAGAACTATCCTCCTCCTTACCATCTATCATAGCAATCTCGTCGAGAATACGTGCCTTTCTCTGATCCTAATACCGACTCCTCCTGATCCCACTGCTTAATCTTCTCCTTGAGAGCTTTAAGTTTCCTCCTAAAAACCTCCCCTGCTCTCCTATCAAAAGAGAAATTGTTCCACCACTCCACCTTCTGCCTGAACGTAGAACACAACGGCCACATGTTCTCGAACCGAAAAGGCATTGGTCGAGTACGAAACCCCCACAGTCTAAAAGAATAGGCACATGATCTGATGCCGGTCTCAGGATTGCCAACTGATACACGTTCAAAAAATGCTCCTCCCACCCATAAGACACCAAAAATCTATCCAATCTGTAAAGAGTTGAATCTTCTTGATTATTAGACCACATGAACTTGCCCCCTCCCATAGGTAGATCAATGAGAAAATTCCTATCAACAAAATCACCAAAATCCTGCATACACCGAGTAAACCTACTACCTCCTTTCTTTTCATGGGAAAACCGAATAACATTGAAATCCCTTCCAATACACCACAGGAGATCCCACAAACATGCAACATCATCTAATTCCTCCCATGACTGAGCTCGAGATCTCCTATCTGTAAGACCATACACCCTTGACAAAACCTAATAAAAGTGCCCCTCCACACAATTGCAAACAACCGAAATCGAATAAACCCCCATCAAAACATCTTTAACTTCCAAAAATCTCCTATCCCAAATAATGACAATACCACCAGACGTGCCAACAATAGGAAGCTCATGCTACCCTACATCTTTGAAACCACACAACTTAATAATTCGAGCCTCCAACTTATCTAATTTAGTTTCCTGAAGGATCACTACATTGGCCCTCCATCTTTTAATCATACTCTTCATGACCGCCCTTCTTTCCGAACTTCCTAATCCTCTAACATTCCAAGACAAAATCTTTGTCTTCATTAATCAACATACATCTTCCTCCTCTTACGACTACTTTCCACCCTAGCCCCACTTGAATTTAAACGGCAACCCAATCTTTGAAGTTCTCGAGTAAGCCTAAAAGACCTATCCTTTGAGGGAGGACTAAGAACCACCCTCTCCTTCCCAATCCTCACGTCAACTCCCTACATGAGCTTGTTGTTCCACATTGGCTTCCCCATGCTCAATAATCTCCAAAGTCCCCCTACCACCTTCCGTAGTCTTGCAAGGAGCTACAATAGCCTCAAGAAGATTGAGAATCGTCTCTTTCTGCCCTGCACCCCTCCTAAAACTTCATCCACAAAACAACTTCTCCCACCCCCTCTACTAGAATCGATTGGAACCATGATTGGGCAAATGAAAGATTCCTCTCCCAAAATCCCACAGATAGAACCCTCCCGCAATCCATAGACAGAATTCGAGGGAACACCATCCCCTTGAGAGGAGGCAAGGGTATTGGGTTCCACTCTAAACAAGGACGGTTTAAGGATGGGAAGCATAGTACGACGAGGAGACAGAGGATTAACGACAGAAATGCTCTTACCTTTTCGAGAAATTTCATCCCTGCAGTTCGCCAAAGGAACGTCCGATGGAGCCCTCTGTAGATTTGGATTCAAGTCGGGAGAAGAAGACGCTTCGATCTCATCTTCACAGCCCGCCCCAAAAGAGTCCTGAATATCTGATCGGGTAATGACAAAAGTCTCGTTAACCTGGACCACACTTCTCTTACCCACAATCCTTTTAGGAGGAGAACCACCCAAAGTCCTACCTAAAAAAGTAATACCCTTGAACTTCTTAGAGGCCCCAACACCCTTTATCTGAAAACCCGACCCAACATTGGCCCAGGTCATAGCTGGTTGCCCAACTCCTTTGACCCGACCTACCACCTTGGGATCAAACCTACGATTCCAACCCGATATATAACCGGACCTCTCACGACCGAACCGAGAAGCTCCACCTACCCCACTTCCTCTCAAGATCGTAGATCCTACAACTTCACGTGTCTCCAGTAGTGGGTTCTTTAGAAACCGACTTTTGTTCTCCTTAATCGGTTGAATACGCGTGGCATCAAGCAAATGCCATGCACCCTCTCCACCTGACCAATTGCCCCACGTACTCCTTCATTGACGCACACCTCGATCGAGGTACTCATACCATTTGATAAGCAGAACCGAAAGAAACACTTCGAATAGGTCAAGATGAGCTACAAAAAGAGAAACTTACAAACAACTCAAAGGAGAAGCAAGAATTACAACTCAAAAGCCAAACAAACTAACTAGAGTTATGCACGATTACATCCCACTTGTAGATAAAATCTTAAAAAAAAAACCCTCTAAACTCTTAAATTGCTCCGCCCACCAATACATAAAAGCCTTGATGGAGATGATAATACCTTGAAACTCATCCTCCTTGCCATCGAAGAGCCTCATGTTCTCCTTCCATAGGCCCCAATTCATAGCAAAGGGGAGAAGACTCCATAGAATGAAGCCCTTAGAAGAAAAAAACGTAAACGAACCAGTAAAGACATACATAACTGTTCTAGGGAGAGTCCAACACATTCCAAAAATTGAGAAAAAATAACCTCGAACATGCCAAACTATCTTACAATGGAGAAAGAGGTGGTTGATCGATTCGTCGTTCGACTTACACAGAGAACAGAAATTCACAAAGATACTCTTCCTCTTAATCCAATTGTTTATCGTCAAATCTTCCCTAGAAACGTTCAAGTGAAGAACGCTATCCATATTATGGATTCTGGTAAAGCCTTTCTGTTACTCGAGATCAATGACAAATAAAAGGAGCGACCTTGAAAAAAGCCATGCTGAGACCCTGTCCACACTCTTATCGGCAAGACCAGAGGAAGAAAGCTCTACAATACGAGCAAGCATGTACGCCATAGGGCCAATCTCCCAGTTGTTAAGATTTCTTCTGAACCCAAAGTCCCAAGCATAGTTCTCCCCGTCCCTTATCACAAAATCCTGGATAGAACGTTCTTCCTTATTTGAAACCGCAAAGACCAATGAGAAGTCCTCCTTAAGAGACTAACACCCGCACTAGCAGCCTTCCCAAAACCTCACCCTTAAGCATGTACCTAACTTAAAGAGGATCCCTTTCACAAAAAGAGTGATGACGTCCATAATGCCCCTTCAAAAGCTATTACCAATAGAACTATGAACCGCCTCACTAACCTAGCCGAAAGGATTACGACCGTATCTCTCAACAATCACCTGCCTCCATAAGCTAGTGATCTCCAATGCAAATCTCCACAACTACTTGCCCAGCAACGCTACGTTTGTGGCTTTGAAATTACGGATTCCCAAACCACTCCTAAACTTGGGAAGATAAATCACTTTCCAATCAACCAAATAATACTTAAAAGAGGTAATCTCTGTCCCTCCAGAGAAAGTCCCTAATCAGCCTATTTGCAAGAAGAAAGAGAAAATAGACAAAATAAAGAGGAAGGCTGGAGAGCGTACTCTTAATAAGGACCACTTTCCCTCCTATGAAGAGATCCTAAGACTTTCAAGAGGCAAGCCTTCCCTTCACAAAAGCCCCTTGGGTTGCCAATATGATAGTAGGAATCACTTCCTTCAACCTACACGCCAAGACTATAGCAATGATCATATAGGCACTCCCAACCAAGCAGATGGGCCTGTAGTCAGCATTGTCCTCTAGGGTATCTTTCTTTGGGATAGTGCAATAAAAGTACTATTTGAGCATAAATCTAGATACCCGCTCTCCTATTAGATCACCAACAAAGTAGCATCTTCATTATTGGTGTTACCCAGTCAATCGTGTAGGTCCCAAAATGTCATCATAGCGCAACTGGAGTTCTAAAACTAGAGGAACTTTCTAGAATATACTAGAATATCTGATCCAATCCTTTCTTTGGCCAACCAGACCCTCTCACCCCACTAGTCCATGATGCTAATGCAATTAGCTAACCTTTTAGGTGTCTATGTAACTGGCTGAAATGCATACCCTTTTGAATTCATCTTCACTATGAAATGGCAATACAAGATACACGATATTAATTTTTTGGTTCCAAATATCATTATCTTTACTGCCTAAAACACAATCTTGAGCAAGGTTTAACATATCAGTATTGTAGTGCGTATTTGTTAAGCTGAAAGATGATAAATATCGATACACTGGCAAAAAAAATTGACGCTTAGATATGCATCAACACATAACTCTCATGATTCAATGTAAGGTATTGTACGAAACATATCATTTTTTTCCATACCACTACAATAGGGAAATATCTATATTCCATCTTTGTATCATATCTATATTGCATTGCATCATAAATGTATCGTACAATACAATAAATTCTGTTACACATGAAAAAAAGTTACACTGAACCTTTTAATATCCCTTATTTTGCTTTGATTCCCATCCATTCTCTATTCCTTTTGTCCTCTACGACTTCCTCTTGTAGATTCCAAAAAACAAGTCATTTAGTATAGATCCAAACTCAAATTTACATTTCAGAATGAATCTAATAAGATCTCAGGTCAAAGTTTTCCTCGAGTCTGTAAGTACCCATTTTTCTAAGAACCACAAGTTTTTTTTTCTAGGATACCCTAAGATAGGCTAACATATGTTATCCTAAACTCTATTTACTGCTTAGATATGCTAAATATAAGCAAATACGACACATTACAACATAGGTACCACACATTACAAAATAGTATCGACCCGTGTCATATGGTTCAGTTTGATATATAGGGAAATTTCAATATGAACACTATGTATCATATCAATAGGCTCATATTACGTTAAGTATCAATTGTTGAACCATTGGGCTTGAGACCTATAGGGAGCTGGAATAAAACTTGTCAGCGATATTGCCAGTTGTAATACTCCACCGTGAACCTTGTATGAACGTTTTGATCACTAATTCTAGTTGAAAATAATTTGGTGCATTTACAGCGAATGAAATGCAAGGGAAAAAAATACACTTCTGTCAGATGGTTTCATATCTTTGAAATCAAAATAGAAATGTATGAATTCAACGGCCGAAACACAATAAACTAGACATTGTCATCCACTCCAACATTCTTTGACACAATAAACAACATTCTTCATTAGAGCTCCAATGGGTCAATATATGGTTCTGATCATACCATTCCCCCAAAAGTGAATATAAGAAATAGGAGGGATGACATAGCCCTACAAGAGATATTTATGGGTATGATCCAATTCCCTCTTTCAAACTTAAAAAAAAGTAGCACATATAACTAGTTTTTGGCGCGAAACTTTTAAATTGGATTTCATTCGAAAAGCAACTATTAAATCATTCATGTACAAATTGTTAGTTTTTTAGTACAGAGAAAATGTTCGAGTTGGAGCATACCAATGTTTATAAGCATATGTTGGTCTACAACGTTTTAATTGCTTAGAGACAGACAAACGCTTTGCAGAACCAAGTACCTTTACATTCAACGGTGACACAATTGCACTTGTGAAATTTAAAGGACATAACAGAGGAGAATGGTAAGGAGAATTGGCAACAAATTACCATTCTCAACTAGTCGTCTAAAGACTCTAAACTATTGAAGTCTAACTACTTGACAAAATGAGTGGTCTCTCAAGTAGCAGGTGGCAGAGACATGGTTTCCAACAAGTCTAGAGATGCGATTCTTGCTTTTGTTGGGTTCGATTGATTCACCTAAATCGATCAGTTCTTAAAATTTAGCACTCTAGACCAAACGGTTTTTCGGACTCAATTAGCAGCTAATCGTATTGAAAATGCATTTCAGCCCACATCACTAGCGGCGAAGTTTGAGATTTTACTTTTTAACTATAATTTCATATAAGCCTTAACGTGGTCCAAGATAAATAGAGAGGAAGGAACCTGTAGGCGAGGACCAAGCGGCATGGAGAACGCAACGCTCCTGCACATTGGAGCAGAAGCCGATGGTGATTTTGTTGAGATCGCCGCGAAGGACCGATCCGTTCCAAACGGAAGACCCGTCATAGACAGTGACTTGGCCGGCTAGAACGACGTTTGGGGCCACGTATGCGTCCACGGCGACCTTAGGGAGCCATTGCCCTAACGGGATTATCTTCCTCTGTCCTCTGTAATCCCATTTCACTCGATCGTTTGTTGTTGGTGTTGGTGTTGTGGTGGAGAGAGCCCTTGGGAGGAGGAGAGAGCGAGATGAAATTGTGGTTATTAGGGCTTTTCTGGACAAACGAGCTAGGGTCGCCATTTTTCCCTAGAGGAGTTAGGCAAAGAGAGAGAGAAAATTGAACTCAGGTTAACGGGTTTGTTGGGACTTTTGATTCAGAACTCTCTGAATCAGAAATGAACAGAGAGGGTGGGCTGTTATGCTTGGGGTTTGTAAGGTGTCCCCACCGTTTGGAATCCATCGTTGAGAAAAGTATTATCTTAACAGCGGCTTATGTGCCACATGGTGTAATCATCGAGACTTTGGCCCATCCCTAGATGGGCCTACAGACAGATAATCAGCTCGATTGGTGATTTCTAGCCGCTGGATTTGAGTCTTTTCATAGGTTGATTTTAAGCAGTGGATTGAAGCATTATTTGGGATACTCGAATCCAACAGCTAGAAATCATCAGTCAGGTTGTTTTTTTTTTTTTTTGTCTTACAGTGTGGCTAAACATCCATGATCCTTATGGTCAATGGTCTCCAAGAATGTCAGGCACACAGCTGGCTAAACATCCATGATCCATACGGTCGGTGATCTCCAAGAATGTGAGGCACACACACAGCCGCTGTTAAGAATGGACGGGAGTGGCTTCTATGGGTGGTGTTATTTGCACACACCTTTTTTTGAGTTACACCCACCCTTTGGTGTGTGCAAATAAGTTACAAAAAAAAAAAAAACAAAAACAAAAACAAAAAGAAAAAAACTCCACCACCGGACCTCCTCCTCTTCTCCCAGTGGCCTCCCCTTCCTCCTCTTCTCCCGGCGGCCTCCCCTTCCTCTTCTTCTTCTTCTTCTATTCTGAGCGGCTTCTTCCTCTTCCTCTTCCTCCTCTTCTTCTCTAACCGACCTCCTCTTCTTCTCCGAGAGGGAGGGAGGGAGAGAGAGAGAGAGGAAGAAGAAGAAGAAGAGGAGGAGAAGGAAGATGAGGGAGGGAGAAATCTCTTTCGCCCCCTCTCTGTAAAAAAAAATTTCGCTCCGTATCGGTAACGCAATATGGCCAAAGCCATATTAGCAGCAGGCTATCGATATGGCTAAAGCCATGTCCACCCTGTGTTACTGATACGGAGCGAAATTTTTTTTACTAAGAGAGAGATAGGGAGAGGGAGATGAGGGAGGAAGGGAGACACACACACACACACAGGAAGAAGAAGAAGAAGAAGAAGAAGAAGAAGAAGAGGATGAGAAGGAAGATGAGGAAGGGAGAGATCTCTTTCTCCCCCTTTCCGTAAAAAAAAAAACAAAATTGCTGCTACCGATATGGCCAAAGCCATGTCCACCCTGCGTTACTGATACGGAGCAAAAAAAATTTTTTTTTTACTGAGAGAGAGATAGGGAGAGGGAGATGGAGGGAGGAAGGGAGAGAGAGAGAGAGAGACACACACACACACACACACACACACACACAAAGAGAGAGAGAGAGAGAGTAGGAGGAGAAAGAGGAAGCCGCCCGAAGAAGAAGAAGAGGAAGAGGAGGCTCCCCGGAGAAGAAGAAGAGGAGGCCTGCCGCCCACCACCAAGTAAGAGAGAGAAGGAGGGAGGGAGTGGTGGTGGTGAAGAAGAAGAGGACGGTGGTGGTGAGTTCCTCACAACTTTGGGTATGTGCAGATAAGATGTAGGTGTAACTCAAAAAAAGGTGTGTACAAATAACACCACCAGCTTCTATACGTCAGGGCCGCACAGACCAAACAAAACGGCCTTGCTCAAGTTATGTGGGTAGACCTTGACCTTGACCTAGGGTGTCAACGGTCGATTCCGATTCGGTTCCTAAGGTACTGTCAGTTCCGATTCTCAAAATGATGGAACTGGAATCAATTATTTGGTTCAGGTGGTTCTAATTCTGGTTTGGTTCCTAAGGTCTCAAAATGATGGAACTAAAACCGATTTTTTGGTTTCGGTCCGGTTCGTGTATCTTGGTTCCAATCTTGATAATATTACAAATTTAACACTATACTTATATCGGTTCCGGCTATATTGGTTCCATTCTTGATAATATTACAAATTTAACACCATACTTATATATTGGTTCCGGTTCTTATCGGTTTCAGGTCCATATCAAACTATCCAGAATCGAAAATATTATTTTCCATTCGGTTTTGGTTCTGATTCGGTTTCGGTTAAAAGGGAAGAATTGACACCCCTACCCTGTCCAGGTATTTAAAAAAAGAAATACAATGTAGACCCTCCTAAATTGCCACGTGGCACATTCTTTCCAGCCAACTGACCCACTAACGTCTGACCCACCCTTAGTAGATCTATACACGGTAAGTAGCCTTATTTGAGCGGTTGGATTTGAGCTTTTCTTTATCATGGCCTTCATGGGCTTCTATGAGTTGGAACTCATCCATAGGTTTCAAATCCAAAATCCATCAAATCAAGATGATTTTTGGTGTGTAGGTCCACCATGGGGTGGGCTAAACATTCTGTGCCACATGGCATTTTGGGGAGGGATCCTCTCAAACTGTGCATATATAGGACCTGCGGATCTGGTCCTATACAAGCCGGACTTCCCCTAATTTGTTTGCCCAGCATTTCAGCAGTCCAGCTAGAGGTGAACGTGGGCCAGGCTTCAGTCATGTTGTGTTACGCATAAGCCTTCTGAGGACATGATCCAAAATCAAGCCCAGCTCAAGGTTAAACACCTGGGTTGGGCTATTACTGTGGAATCTAGACTATCATTTTTCAAATGAAGGCCCAATAGGAAAGGATGAATTATATATTGCGGCCTTAAAATTGGGTTCAATCTTAGCTTACGCTACTAGGAACAGAGTTGGTTCGGGTTGCGGGTCCATATATCGGTGCATGTAAGTGCAAGTTTATAAAATCCATACCCAGATGGAGATTTTTTCTTATTTATAGACCATCTAAGATCTATATGGGATGACTTTACATGAAGTCTACATGCAGCCTAGGGCATGAAATGGAGTGGGTCAGATCTGAAATCCAACCGATCTATACTCATTTAATGGTTTGGATCGTTGAGACGAGATCAGCAGTATGTTACATTATACACTTGCTGATACATAATAAATTAAATATAAATTTGACAAAGAATATTTGCAAAATGTGTACAATGTACAAATTTTGGAGTTAAAAGAATTAGGGGAACACCACGTGCACATGCACCTTACACGTGGCACACATTTAGAGACCACTGACCGTATAGATGCTTTTCCCATCACTAGGTCGACCTACCTACGAAAATCCATCCTGAATAACAATGATTTTTGACACTATTAATGATGGGCCATATTATGAGCCACATGGCACAATCTTAGAGATCACTGACCGTATAGATGTTTGCACATATTTAGTTGGACTTACATACCAAAATTCATCTTGATCAGTAATTTATAACCGAGTCTTTTTCTTGAATTATTTGTAATCGTGGAATTTGATCATTATGATCTACAGGCTAGAAATCATTAATCATGTTTATTTTTGTTACATATATAAGTCCATGGATCAAACATCCATATGGTTAGGAGCCTCTAATAAGGTGACACGTGTCTCACATTGTGAGTTTATCATCAACTTTGATGATAGACTTCATCATCTAAATTTTTTTAGTCATATAGTTTAAGTACCACGTCAGGTTATAATTATTGTTGATATAGTTAAGTTGAAATGTGAAAGTATTGAATGACCAAAACATCTTTGTAAATTAAAAAATTTTAAATACTGAAATAAATAATTTGATCAATTTAAAGAACTTGATAGCATATTAAGAAAAAAGATTTTTTTTACTTTTTTAACATTGAATGAGCTGCAGGGTGACATGTTCTTTGGCACCAAAAAGATTGAAAAACCCTTGTCAAGTGTCAAGTAAATAAAATGAAGAAATAAAAAGAAACAAAAATAAGTGGGCCTCACCATCTGTGCAATGGTGGGGTCCACTTGATATCGGATGACGTCCTAGTGGCACGTCACCCCACTTGTGAGGTAACTCGTAAAACTTGTGTCACAGGATGTTGTGACGGAAGCCGGTCACAACACTCAATACGAGCCATGTGGCACACGATCATAGGGCGCTGACCGTATGGATGTTTGTCCAGTCCCTCGATAGACCTACAAATAAAAAATCAGCATGATTAGTGATTTACAACCTTTGGATTTTTGCACCCAAATAACGCTCAATAATGCTCAAATACTTACCGTTAAAATCAACCCATGAAAATAACTTCAATCGAATCGGTTGGAAATCACTAATCAGGCTGATGTTTTGTGTACCTGTCCACCAAGGGACTGGCCAAACATCCATACGGTCATCGTCCTCTAATAGTGTGCCACGTGGCTCGTATTGAGTGCTGTGCCCGGCTTCCGTCACAACATCTTGTGACACAAGTTTTACTCGTGAGGTAACATATTTTTCTTCTTCTATTCATATTCTAATCGAGGCAATTATACGATATACAAGAATGTGATTCATTCATTCATTTCTCTAATCTTATCAGGTATGGGGCCACCCATTATACGGGTCCCACTTATATATATATATATATATATATATATATATACCGTTCGATGGACCCACCTATCGGTCTCTTATCTTGAACATAAATCCTCTCAGATGATCATAGCCATCGGATGTCGTCCAATTTTTATGTCTATGTCCCACCTTACCCAGCATAGTTCCCTCCCGTATCTCCTATTCTCCTGCTTTTCAAAAAGGCAAATAATCGCCCCTGATCTCCAACAAAAATGAATAAAGATCAAAAAAAGCATCTGCTGTCATGTTAGCACAAGTGTCACTTCCTTTTCTTGCCACGTCTCATGCCAAAATAAAAATAAAAACCTTATTTTATCATAATAGGCAAGCAATGGTAATGGTGTGGGGCCTACACCCATACCATTCGATTACGATTGAGACCAGTCTGGAGTATTTAAGCTTATCACCGAATCCAAACCCTAACTATATATTCTAAGCTTGTCATTGAAACAAAACCCGAACCCTAAATCCTAAGCCAGAGATTTAGGAGGCAAAAGTAGATGCACTTTTGCCCGTAAAAAAGACACTTAATAAATCAAAAGCAAGAGTAGGATCGGAGGGAAGGACTTCTGACCGTATTCTTGGCCAAACTTCAAATAAAAACCACACCAAGAAAGAGATTAAACTTGGTTGACCGGCAACAGTCAGCAGGCCGTGACAACCGACAATATGAGCCCCGTGTCACATTTTTACAGTACGCTGACTGTATGGATGTTCGGCAAATCCTTAATTAGGTGGACCTACAAACAAATAATCAACCTGATTAGTGATTTCAAACTAACCTTTCGATCTTGTACCCCAAAAATGGTCAATAATGCTCAAATTCCACGATTAAAATCAACTCATGAAAATGACTCCAATTCAACGCTTAGAAATCACTAATCAAGTTGATTTTTGGTTTGTAGGTCCACCTAACGATATCCATATGGTCAGTGTCCTCTAAAAATGTACCACATGGCTCATATTGTGGGCGATCAGTAACCGTCGTCGGTCTATCAAGTTTTACTCCAAGAAAGAATCCAAACAACCCCACTTGTCTTTGTGACATATGAACTGTATACCACAGAGAATATTTTTCTGTAGATAGAACAAAATAGAAACTTTATTAGTGTCTAGTCGATGTCCAAGTAAAGCAACACAGCCCAAGTTGAAAGACTACAGTACCATCCTTAACCGTAGCTTGCCCATCAAAGAAAGGAGAGCAAGATCCATATCCATGACTACAGCTCCTCATCTTTTTCCAAGGAAACAAATCTCGGGTCTTAGTCGAGAGATCATGCATGGTCATAAATGGGTTGCAACCCTAGTTGGCCATTTGGGTGGGTCCACATACTTAGGATAATCTCTAATGCCAAATGCAGAGATAGATCATGACTGTACATTGGTGGATCATGATCGTCAAATCAATTTAAAATTTTAACCAATCTAGTTTCCTTGATGGGAGCATCAGATGGTGGGTATTGCCTCCTTGTATGTGTTTCATGGAAACTTCTTTCTTACACAGAAAGTTGCTTTTTTGGGTTATTCCATGGCACAGTGGAAGTGCTTGAAAAGGACACTATTATTCGTATCCAATATTCATTCTTCCCATTGAAGATTTGATATGGCTTAAAGGCTAGCTACTTAGAATAATCAAATGTATTAAAAAAACAAATTATCCAATAAGTAGGAGAGAAATGATATAATCATTGATTAATAACCTATCTCTACCGTCAAATTTGTGGGGGGAATGAAAAAGCCCATTGATAGATCAGAAGGTTAGGAAAAGCTTATTAGCTGGAGCTATCTTTAAGTCATGGACCATTCAAGATATAGATGGAACATATAACCCAAAAAACTGGATCATTCATCCTTGCCAAAGGGAAAAAAAGGATTATTTACATTTTGCCACTTCTTTTCATCTCTACTTCATTTTTTTTTCTTTTTCTTTTGTTATTATGTTTTTTTTTTCCTTAAATAATTTCATTATTAAAAGGACAGGTTGGGTTCAGGGGACTCGTCCTTTCACTCATGTTCTTAGGGTGGATTCCGAGAATCCAACGGTAATTGATAGCACTGAGCTGGCATCACTTTTTGCCTTAACAAAACCAACCATTGGATTCATGAAATCCACGCCGGAGGACACGAGTGAAAGGACAAGTCCTCAGAGAGTGAGCCTTGAAGGACATGATATTTTTTACTTTTTTTCAAAAATACCCTCAATTCTTTACTCTTAGCAAGGTTTAAAATTTCGGTTTCACATGCCATTTCAATGAGGCCCACAACCGAAATTTCGGTCTAAATGTCAAAATTTCGTGTGCAATTTTGAAAATTTTGAAATTGAGATTAGTAATAAAAATTTCGAAATTTCAACCGAAATTTCACGAAAAGTTCGAAATTTCGATTGGAAAGTTTGAAATTTCACAAAAATCGAAATTTCATGAAATTTCGGTCCAAAATTTCGACGAAATTTCGAACTTTTCGACAAAATTTAAAACCTTGACTTAGACTGTAAACCCCTAAAAAGGCTCTGGTTCAGTGGACCCCTTTTTCTGACCCCTCGCTGGAGTCGTGTTCTGGGTCATGGATTTCACGAATCCAACGCATTTGAGCACTGTCAAAATGTTAATGCCAACTCAGCGCTATCAACCACCGTTGGATTCTCAGAATCCACGACTGAGAACATAACTCTCAAGAGAGGTCAGAAAAAGGGAGTCCCCTAAGCCCGACCCTAAACTAAAACATGGAGTAAAACTTTGATGACAGGCCCTGTCAGGCCAATGACAAGGCGCATATGAGCCACGTGGAACACTCTTAGAGGACTCTGACTGTATGGACGTTTTTTCAATCTCTAGATGGACCTGCAAAACCAAAAATAAGCTTGATTAGTGATTTCAAACCTTTGGATCTTTGCGCGTCAACTAATGGTCAATAATGTTCAAATTCGCACGGTTAAAATCAATCTATGAAAATAATTCCAATCCAACGTCTAGATATCACTAATCGGACTGATGTTTGGTTCGTGGGCCCACCTAGGGATTGGCCAAACATCCATACGGTCAGAGTCCTCTAAGAGTGTGCCACGTGGCTCATATTGTGCCCCTGTCATCGGCCTTGATGACAGACCTTGTCATTAAAGTTTTACTCACATGATTCCCACTCTCCTACTTTCTCCATTTCTTTCCAAGAATGCCCCACTTTCTCTCTCTTTCTCAGGTGCCTTCCCTAGTATATATTTTAAGGGTCGGGCTCCGTTGACAGATCTAAAATGACAGAAAAATGACAGGGACACAATATAAGCCAGGTGGCACATTGTTACAGGACTCTGACCGTATGGATGTTTGTCCTATCCCATGGTGGACCCACCAACCAAAAATCAGCCTGATTAGTGATTTATAGGCTTTGGATTGTACTTATTTTCATGGGCTGATCTCAACTTTGAGAATTTGAGCAGTATTTGAGGTACAAAGATGCAACACTTAAAAATCACTAATCAGGCTGATTTTTGGTTTGTAGGTTCACCCTGGGATAGAAAAACATCCGTACGGTCGGAGTCTTGTAACAGTGTGTCACCTGGCTTATATTGTGTCCCTGTCATATTAGCTGTCATTTTAGATCTGTCAACGGAGCCCGACCCATATTTTAATTCAAGATGCGTTCTTGGAGGCATTTTTATGGGGTTACATCTATGCAAAGTCATTAAGGCATTGTTTGCTAGGATTCCCATTGGATATTTCCTTCATGATTGAAGACTAAAAACAACAGAAAAGTGTTTGGGGTCGGGCTCAGGGGACCCCATTTTTGACCCCCATCTTTACACCCATTTTGGTGTACCCACATAGAAGATGAATCAATGGCTGATTTTTGGTGAGGATGATCTCTATGGTGAGGAGATCATCCTCACAAAAATTCAAATCCTTCTGTTATTCATAGACTGGTTTAGAAGTTGAAAAATTATGGACCGTCAATTTTCACCCGGTAACTTGAAAACTAGAAAATCACATTTGACGGGGTTAGAAATTTCAGAGTGGGCTGATTTTTTGTTGGGGTGATCTACATGGCGAGGAGACCAACCTTGCCAAAAATCAGTCATTGATTCATCTTCTATGTGGGTACGCCAAAATGGGTGTCAAAAAATGGGGGTAAGAAATGGGGTCCCCCGAGCCTGACCCATTAAATAATGGGATAAAAAAGGTTCAAAGCTTTAGGCTATGGAAGTACCCACATCGACTTCCCCATATCTTCCAAATCCTGTAAAGGTCCTGCTAAAAATGATAGCTGGGGAATATATCTGACCATCTTAAAGACCCCAGAACAATCTACGATTAAAAGAGATTATGATTTTAGATATTTAGTTGAGGGCCGGGACCACCGCATGTTCATGTCTATCTCAAATCCCTTAAGAACACAGGGCGCGCGCCAAGTACTATAAATAAGTGTCCCCTTGTATCGGACTCATTGCAGATAAAAATGGAGTCATCCAACCGTAAGCGCAGAGGGTTCATTAAAGGGAAGCTGATAATGTCTTTCTATAGGGCAGCCAAGCCTACCTCTTCCATCAAGGTTAAACCTAGCCCATCTTCTTCTTCAACCACTGTAGGTTTCCTTATGGACCAGGAGTTTGTGGTTCCTTCACAGAACCAGAAGGTTTCATTTGTAAAATCAGATGTCGGTCGTGACTCGAATGCCCATCTTAATACCTCTTACGGGGGTTGGAGGGCTAGCGGTGAAGACAGTGTCGACAAGAGGGCCGCAGGTTATATATCTTCTGTTCAAGAACGATTCAAGCTTGAGCGAGTTGATTGAGAACGTACGTACATACGTATGTATCATGACATGCACTAGTGTGATCACTTAAGTCTACTTCTCTTAATAAACATTAATCATCTTCCAAAAGAACCAATGTAATTCTCCGAGTTCATCCGTACGTGCGTAGAAAAGTAGAGCTTGCTATTTATTTTTATGTATTTTTGATCTTATGTTAATTATGTCACGTGTAACGGTTCTCAATGATGTATGAATGTGTTTGGATGAATAAGAATTTTGTTTCATATTTCACTTCTTTGTCTAATAAAATTGAAAAAAATAAGCGCACGTTAGATGTAACACACGGCCCGCTTGATCTGATGGCTAGCAGGAATCTATATATATATATAGATTTTGCAGAAAAGCTTCCCTAACATACTACACCGTACATCTCAAGTCCCGATTTTTTGCAATTAGGACCTGTATGGGGGACCCCTGTATGGTGATCATAAAATGAAAAAAAAAAATCTTCTAGAAAAGATTTGTAGGCCAGAAAGTGTTGATGTAGAAAAATTTTATGACCATTTATAGGCAAGAATCGTTTCTGAAAAACTTAAATGAAGGCAACCATAGTCCATAGAGGGCAAGATGTGTGCGTGTGTGGATATCTAAAAAATTCTCCTGCAACATTAGACAAATGCGTAGGTTAGCAAACTAATGATTTGTAATTCCAAAACCTTTTATGTGAAAGATATTCCTTAGAGAAGGAATGTCTCTTCGTTGAGTTGGAGTATTCCCTTAAAAATTGGAAGATAAAGTGCACCATTATTACTTTGCAGGGAAAAGGTGCTTTGGAGTTTCAATTTAAATCTCTTCATGATACAGGTTTTCTTAGCACATGGCGGGCTGACCTGACCAATCCAGACCGTCCATCTGATGGACAACCCTCTGAATTGATCACGTGGATGGTGCCCTTGTCTATACCCTATCATGTATTTGTACTTTTCCCCCAAAGGATTGCAGCTAGTGATTTAAAATTTAAAAAACAAATTAATAGAAGAGAGAAAAATAGTATTTTTGTAATGCCCCCCTGAAATTTGAAAGTAATTAGTAATACCCCTTATACTTTCAGACTTTAGGATTAATGCCCTTGACCTAGTTTAACAGTGGGTGACTCAAGTTAAAATGGACTTAAATCACACGTCGCTAGCATTGTACTTGCAATATTATGGTCTTTTCATAGGTGCATGATGCACGTCACGTTTTAACGTTAGTCAAATTATGGTTAAACTAGGTCAAAGGGGTAATCCTAAAGTTTGAAAGTACAGGGGGTATTTCTAATTACTTTCAAATTTCAGGGGGGTGTTACTAAAATTCCATAAAAATGTATTCCAACATGGTGGGGTGCTATTGGATGGAACTTTCTAATGGGTGATATTGTGATGGAAAAATGCGTGGAACCCGCAACGCTTTGAAAACCCTTCCTCCACTTCACACAGTTACACAGTAAAAGTCGATGGTCCATAATTCTTCAGCTTCTAAACCAGTCTATGAATATAAGAATGATTTGAATTTTTGTGAGGATGATCTCTCACCATAGAGATCATCCTCACCAAAAATCAGCCATTGATTCATCTTCTGTGGGTACACCAAAGTGGGGGTTAAAAATGAGTGTCCCCTCTGACCCTTTTTTTTAACACAAGTATAAGAGTGAGCGTGCAAAAAGTAATGCTTGTTATTCAGAATGTTTTTTTAAACGTAAAGCATGAAATTTTAACGCTTAGGAATTACTAAAAATCTCGGAGAAGAAAAAACCACATAACTAAAACATCTAAGCTACTATAACGCAATTCCTCGAAGAATATATGTGCCTTCTTTTTATAACCAGGTGTGGGCTCCATTCTTGACACGAGCAAGCCTGCATTCAGCACTAGGGGTGTCAATTTTACCCGATATAACCGGAACCGAATAGGAACCGGAACCGAAAACACCGGTTCCGGTACCACATTTTTGGGAACCGATTAAAAAGAACCGGAACCGGAACCGAACCGGAAACTAATGGTTACGGTTCCGGTACTCTAATATGGAACCGAAACCGATAAGAACCGGAACCGAACCGATAAGAACCGGAACCAATATATAAATATAGTGTAAAAATTCTCATATTACCAAGATTGGACCCGTTATACCCGAAATCGGAACCGGAACCGACAAAAACTACATAATCGGTTCCGGTTCTGGTACCATCACTTTGAGAACCGGAACCGATAAGTACCCGAACCGATAAGAACCGGAACCGTTTGTTCCGGTTCTAGTCACCTTAGGAACCGAACCGGAACCGAACCGGAACCGACCCGTTGACACCCCTATTCAGCACCTCTTAATCATGAAAATGGCTAACCATAAAATATATTCTATGATTACAAATATATATTTTCCATGATTAAAATATCGTCAGAGATGCCGGGTTGGGAATCTTGGGATAAAATGAACAATGCTTTTGTGACTAATGATTGTGGAGCCCACACATGAATAAATCAAAGGCTGATTTTTTTATAAGGATATATATATATATATATAAATATGAAATAAATCTGCCGATTTCGACATTTCTGGTCTTGCGAAAAGGGGATTACAAGTTCAGATATTCTGAACCGTCTATTTCTACAGTGAAATTAACATTTGATAAGGTTTGAAGTTTCAGAAAAAAAAACTGATTTTTTTTAAGATCTCACCTTCACAAAAAAAAAAAAAAAAAATCAGGCCTTAACTCATCGATTTGTGGGCCATACGTGTCATTTTACTAGTCAAAACTCAAAAGGCAGTAGTCATTTTATCCCAACCCCATAGATACACAAGAATACCGCTTTGGAATTGGCGCTTTTCGAAAGTAATTTGTGACCTAGTTTAACCATCATTTGACTAACATTAAAATGTGACATGCATGATGCGCCTGTTAACGCACCTATGAAAGGACCATAATATTGCAATGACAATCCTAACGGCAATGTGATTCAAGTCCGTTTTAACTCAAATCAACTACTGGTAAACTAGGTCAAGGGGGGTAATCCTAATGTTTGAAAGTATAAGGGGGTATTACTAATTACTTTCAAATTTCAGGGGGGGTGTCACTAAAATACCCAGAAATTTATTGCAAGCGAATACGTTTACAAAAAGCGCCAAAGCGGTTGAGGAGACCAACTTGTGTCATTCATTCATGGAGTGCATATGGAAGATTGTTGGGTCTTTCCAACTCCAAAATTGGACAGCTTCGGATGATTGTAACCACCCAATCAATTCATTGGGCTTAGGAAAAATATGGCAAAAGGCTGCCAGAAAAATAAGAGTCTACATATTGGACACTTCGGACCATCCGATTGAGTTAATTTTAGACCTAGGAGAGCTCCTAGGTAGGGTTCATAATGATGGGTATCCGTATCCCAGTCTAAATGTGTATGGCACAGAGGGGAGGACTCGTCCTCCTGTCCTGATGCAAGTATTCCTCAAGGTATGCAACTCGAATGCCTTGAAATTAGCCGAAGAACAAAAAAAAAAGGGTGTTTCATTTTATGACAAATGAATACGTAGGTCAAGACAAGAGGACGATAGATTCCTCCCCCCCGTGGCCATACATGTGGTGCACTTGGATAGATTGCCACTCGCACTGTGGATCATGTGTACAGTGGACAGTAGTACAGGGTCCTCCCATTCCCTCATCAAAGTATTCCAAAAGAGAAACCTATATTAATCGCTTGTATATTCTCTTAAAGCAAAGATACTAGTTATTACCTTTGAAATGGATCGCATGAACTTTACCTCGCAAGAAACAACAAAGAAAATATATTTCACACTCCATGTTCTTGTGGTTGATGAAGAAAAAATGTTTGTTCTTGTCCAAGATATAGGTAACATAATAACTTTCAATAATCTTTTTCACCTTTCTTTGCAGACGAGCGTTCTCCCCTTGCAGAGCTCTTTGCTACATTTATGTGAGATGGCAATTAGTTATCCTACTTCTGATAATCTATCTTCCAAAATATATGGTCATAAAGCATAATAATATCAACGGCAACGACAGGAGATCTACTACTGTCAGAGACCAATCCGATCAGATGATTGTAAGCATTTGAGGTCTATCTAAAAAATGTTTTTTTTTTTCTTTTTGACAATCAACGAGATAGAAAAAGACAGATGGTTCAGATACATTAAATGGAATTCATCAAATAGTGGGTAAGCCTCAATAATGATAAACCAGCCGAATAAGAGTTAGCACTTGTGTTGTACATGCAGGGACACACGGCTCTCTTAGGTCAACAATCAGCCCCATTGAATAATGTAATTATCCAATCCAATCCATCACATTCACATTTTTAATGATAGATGATGCAATCAGACAATTGGGTCAGTTTTTGGGGAAAGGAAAATCTATGCAAGTATGTCCAAAGCTCCGAAACCCTGCATGAACACCATGCTAATAGCTATGCTTATATACATCATTATCTTCTTATTAGATATGAGGTTTAGTTTTTCCTATTGGTTAAGTCATCGTTATCATATCTTAGACGTTTCATATAAGAACACGCTATAAAGCAATCTAAACCTTGAACTACTTTCCAATACTTAACGAATCATTCTGACAGTGATCGATTAACAAGAAATCACAGGTACAATCACCATAACCAATCCATATTTCCTATCAAAATCAGTCACTTCCATATACGATCTTTGCTTTTCCAATTTGAATGTTCCTTTTTTCCCATTGAACTGGAATGTTTGTGGTGCTTTTGGAGAACTTTAATAGTTGATGTGACCTGCTGGAGTTTCCCATCATCGGCAACAATCAATGGATAAATCCATTCCACCTCTTTGATGAGATTAAAATGGAGATCCAAAAAACTGTTGTTGGATTGTGTTGTTTGGCTGTGTGGCCAGCACTCCACCTCTGTTGGACCCGTGGACCATTGATATTCATTGTTATGCCTCCCTCTAATAGTTTAAGCTTTTAGAGCAGAGTGGTTGTCAACAAAAACTAGTGGTATTGGTCTCCCTTCATCTCCTAGTAAGAATAGACTTTTTCAGGGTTCGAGTGGAGAAATAGAGAAAGTCATCTTTATTTCAAAGATTATTGAAACTGTAACGGAGTTCATGACCTAAAAACCAACTGGGCTACTGGGGTGTGGCACTATGTTACCTATATATGCCACAGATAAGTCCTTGACACAACATTTACACTTAAAACTTGAAGTGTTATACATGGATACGGCACTCATTTCGAAGTATCTGAGTAACATAGGTGTGACACAAACCTCTTCCAACAAGTAGTTCATTAGGATGGCAAGACAGCTTGATAGAAGTCCAAATGCTATAATTCACAATAAGGATTCTCTTTCCCATAAATATACTATTCAAGCCATAAGGCAAACCAATTTTCCTGAGACGAACAAGATTCACAATCAGATTAAAGGAAAGTCCAATGTCAATTGATATTCACAATGTCAATTGTTGCTTAAAGTACTGGTAAAAAAAATTGTTGCTTGCAATCTTTAACAGAGGTATGTACTATCATTTAGGATTAATAGTTCTTATTGCTTGATGATAATAGCAAAGCAAAACTTTGAACAAAAGACACCTGTCACCAAGCATCCAGACTTTTAAACAGAAACCAATCCTTTTTTTTTTCTACATTTTATTGGTTTAATGAGATTATTATTATCTATATGGTTTCATTACCTCCAAAGTTCATAGAATTTGACGGACTTTCTTGGTCTTATCCATCTCTGTGTAGAAGCTCACTATCTTCTGATCCAGTTCATAGTGGTGAACCATCTTTTTCAAAGGTTTCATATCCAGGTCAATGAAACCTGCCTACAGAAAATTTCAAATAAGATCAGATCGCATTTTATAAGAAATTGACTCAGCTTGTGGAAAATCTGGCCAAGGCACAGTGGAATGGCAAGAAGAAGAAGAAAAAACTCTAATGTTTCCTTTTTTTATGGAAAACACAGGGCAGTCACTTCCATCTCAATGGATAAAAATTTCACCTGGAAAAGTTTGAACTCTGACAGCAATGGAATCTAAATGCTAAAAGTAATTTCCCCTGCATACGTGTACACAGACATATACTGTTAGTACATACATCTGTATGTACATAGTACCATATGAAGAGAAAACCTAAGGTATACTCACTAATTGGGATCACCAATTGGTCGGTCAGACCTAAGAGATCTCCTAGATTGACAATCAGCTCAATCTGATGATTGTAACTGCCCAATCTATCTCATTATTTTGAGTGGTCAAGAAAACCAACAGAAGTCAACAAAATGGATGAATAAAATCATCTTATGTGGGACATTATGTTGCATGAATTCTTTTAAAAGGGTCAAGTACCCATGTTAAACGCGTTTCAGATTCCGCTACAACACAGATTCTATTGTGATACTTCACAATTCTGTTTCGTTCTTTTCTTTCCTTACTTGCAAGATACTATGTAACAATAACACAGTTCAAGGATGAAAGTCTCGGGATCGGAGGCTGGATCGGTAGGCTCCGATCACGATCCAGATCGGTCCGATACGGAACAGGATCGGCCAACTCGCCCCGAGACGATGTGAAAATCCTTAAGAAAACAGAGAACACGGGCGAGACAGAGCATGGTATGGATCGGATCGGTGGGCTCCGATCCCGATCCAGATCGCCCGATATGGAACAGGATCGCCCGAGACTTCGAACCATGACACAGTTACACAACCATTTTAACGTTTTTGGCTGTGTTGACACATGTATCTGTGTGTGTGTGTGTGTGTGTGTGTCGACAAGTATCAACATAGATACATGTTTTGATACGAGTAGACACGGCTTTGGATACCTGTGACAGTATTGGTTTTTTAAAAAATATTTGATAATATTTTTAGGGAGAGAGAGAGCGAGCTACTTCTTTAACCTTTTTTTTTATAAGTCTTACTTCTCTAACCTTATCACCTTTTTGTTTCAACTTTAGCTTTTGTACTTAATGTACAGCTGTCATGCCTATTGCACTTGCTTCTTTAACCCCTTTTCAACTTTTGTTTTTTGACCTTTATCTCTTTATACTTAATGTACAAGTGTCATGCCTATAAAAATGTACAATTGTTATTTCTTTTTGTCATTTCCAAAACAGCTTTTGAAGAGATATTTGAAAGTGTACCAACATTTCTTTTTTTACTATGTAACACTAGTCATTTGACTAAGTCACGGCAAGCTTATAAAAAAAGAAAAAGAAAAAGGAATAGTTGTCTTTTAAAGAGCTATAAGTGTACTTGAGGTTCAATACTGTAAAGTGATCCTTAGGTTCAAATTGGATATGTCTTTGTACTATTTATCACACCTTAATATCATTAATATGTCCCAACCTAGGAAAGGTCATCTGTTATTGAGTCTCCCATCCGCAATTATGTGGCCTATTTGGAAGGAGAGGAATTCCCATATTTTTGAAGGGAAAAGCGTAGATAGTGCGGGGTGATCGTGAATATCAAGGCTTTTTTGTTTCTATGGTCTTCTTTATTACTAGAGTTTAGGGGCTGTTTTTTCGAGACTTTTGTATTCAGATGGGAGGAGTTGTCAGAGGAATCCCACCATCTTGATTGTTCTCAGGCTGTGTGGCCTTGGGGGTTTCCCCGTTTTTTTTTTTTTTTGTAATCTTTGGGGTTTTCCCCTTTTAGTTACACACATTACTTATCAAAATAAATAAATAAAATATTATTTTAGTATTAATGTACAGATGTGTCTGCATATTGGCTTTTTTTTAAGCCGCCATGTTGGACATTTCATATTTGCGTCGGACACCAACATGTGTGCCAATGTCCTTGTTACATAGCTAATTAACAATTTCCATAAGGTATGAGTTCTACCTTATACAATTAAAGTTTCTATGCAGCAAATATAACATTACATATGTGTATTCTCTCTTGTCCATAGGTATATGATACAGACCATATAATATCTTATCACATTATCCACTATTATCCTTATTATTACGTAAAAATAATTAATTTGTTTCACATTATTTTAAATATAACACTGAGTCCACGAATCCTTTTTTTCAAGGTTTCTTGAATTGGACAATCTGCACCTGTGTTAGACTCTGACACCAGTATCAATGCAACATACGTGGGTGGGACCCATCAAATAAAAGGGTCTTAATGGCTATGGATGCATCTCCTCCACAGAGCTTAGTACAGTCAAGTCTTGTATTGGATGGATATGGTCTTGGACAAGTTCTTTTCCACCCTTTTATTAAGTATTGGATATTGGATATTGGATATTTTATTAAGGAATTTCAGCAGGAGTATATCCTTGATCGTTGGTCGAATAGCACTTTTCTCGTCCTCATACCTAAGGTCCAAGCAGCCACGAGTATCTCTGACTTTAGGCCGATCAGCCTGGTAGGTAGCTTCTATAAGGTGTTGGCCAAAGCCCTTGCGACGAGAATGAGAGAGGTGATTTCTGGGGTGATCTCCCCCTCTCAAGGAGCCTTTGTACATGGCAGGCAAATTCTTGATGGAGTGCTCATGGCTAACGAATGCATTGATGCGAGATTGAAATCGAAGAAGCCAGGTATCGTCTGCAAAATCGACTTCGCCAAAGCTTATGATCATGTTTGTTGGGACTTCTTAGATTATTTGATGCAGAGAATGGGATTCGGCACCACCTGGAGGAGATGGATTCACTTGTGTATTGCCTCGGCTTCCTTTTCAATCCTCATCAATGGCTCTCCCGCGGGTTATTTCAGGAGTTCTAGGGGCCTAAGGCAAGGGGATCCTCTATCCCCTTTTCTCTTTAATATTGTGGCGGAGGCCCTTGGCAGATTGATCGATAGAGCGGTAGAAAGACATATGTTGGACGGCTTCCAGATAGGGACTTCGGGGCCCACGATTTCTCATTTACAGTTTGCCGACGACACACTGGTTTTCTTGGAGGCTGAAAGTGATCAATGCATTCTGCTGAAAGGGACCCTAACTTGCTTTGAGGCAGTCTCAGGTCTCAAGGTGAATTTCCAAAAAAGCAAACTATACCCGGTTGGCGAGGTTGAGGACATCGAGGACTTAACCGCTTCTTTGGGTGTTCCCGTCGCATCTCTCCCGACTCTGTATCTTGGATTGCCTCTTGGAGCGGCTTATAAATCCAAATCTTTGTGGGATCCAGTCATTGAGAGATGTGATAGGAGATTGGCGGTATGGAAGGCTAAATACCTATCCAAAGGTGGCAGAGTGTGTTTGATCAGGAGTACCCTATCCAACCTTCCCATCTACTACCTGTCTCTTTTTTCCATGCCCGTTGGGGTGGTTAAGAGGCTGGAATCCTTCTTTTGGCAATTCCTATGGTTAGGTAAGGCAGAGGGGAAGGGCTATCCTTTGGTCGCTTGGAAGACTATTTGCTCTCCTAAGAAATTGGGCGGTTTGGGCATCAAGGATTTGAGACTGATGAACCAAGCACTTTTGGGTAAATGGCTTTGGCGCTTCGCTGTGGAGGTTGACAGTCTATGGAGGAAGGTCATCGTGGCTAGACACGGGTGTGATCCCCTTGGGTGGTTCTGTAAGGCAGGCAAGTCTTCCTACGAATGCGGGGTTTGGAGAGGGATCTTGAAACTTTCACCTTCAATACTCGCAGGTATTCGATTTTGGAGCAACATTTGGTGTGGCGACAAGGCTCTCATGGAGGACTTCCCCAATCTCTTTGCTATCTCAGACAAGAAACAGGACACGGTTCATCTATTCTTAAGGGGGGAGGGCAGCACTCTATCTTGGGATTTTGGCTTCAGACGGCACTTGAATGATTGGGAAATCCCGGAGATGGCGGCCCTTCTGAGAAGACTGGATAGGGAGTCTTGTGACAGAACAAGTGAGGATGTTATTTGGTGGAATGGTAGACCTGATGGAAAATTTTCTGTGCAATCTTTCTATGAGATGATGGCGAGGCAAGGTTTCCACCACCCATCTGCTTCTAACACAGCCCGGAGTCTTGAATATCCGACGGCTAAGGTTTGGGGTTCTAAAGTCCCCCCAAAAGTGGCTTTCTTTGTTTGGAATGCCTCGCTAGAAAAGATTCTCACTACAGACAATCTTATAAAAAGGAAGTGGGTGATAGTCAACTATTGCTACATGTGCAAGCAAGCGGGAGAGTCGGTAAATCATTTGTTATTACATTGCAAGATCACTTGGAAGATCTAGAGCTATTTTCTCTCTTCTTTTGGGATGTACTGGACTTTCCCTGCATCGGTTATAGACACGATGCGTAGTTGGACGTGTCTATGCTTTCATCCCTGTAGCCGTAGACTGTGGAGTCTCTTACCTTTTGCCGTTTGGTGGGGCATATGGAAGGAGAGAAATTCGAGGGTTTTCGAGGGAAAGGAGGCTGTCTTCTCTGACATAGTTCTTTTTGTCAAGGCGCTTCTCTTCTTCTGGTCTAAATTATTTGAGGAGTGCAGAGGCTTGGTCTTTGATGACTTAGTCTTTAGATGGGACTCTATTATGCTCAGGGATTCTTAGATCTCAGTTTTTGTTCATTTTCTTTTTCCCCTTGCTTTTTGTTTTGGGGGAGGTTATCTCGACCTCCCCTCTCCTCTTTTGTAGCTCTTTGGTTTTATCAATGCATCTCACATTATCAAAAAAAAAATAAGTCCCTTGTGGATGTGTGCAATATGTATTTGAGCCTTGTAATTGAAGTTTTGTTCCATTACAAGGCTCACATGTGTGAGCAAGCAATGTGAAAGCAAGAAAGGACGTGTACCTTGTAATCAAAGTTTTGTCTTGTTGATTCCAGGTATACAGAGCTATACTCAGGCGCCATATTCTCATCCGATCTTGGTCTAAAACTGATCATTAGACTACAATCCTTAGCGGTTGTAGCTATAAGGTAGTCTCTTAGTATTTTCTTACTTCTTTCTAATGAGAGAGAATGCAGGAAAGAAAACTTATCTGTGAGTTCGGCATCACCCAAATTGTTGCATACCATGCAGGGCTGAGAAATAAAGTTGTAATATGCATGAATCACCCCTTCAATGTCAAATGAATCAAGCTTCTGAGCTTCCAAAAGCCGGCTTAGTATCTCTGATTGGAAAATTATATTGCCGACAAGCTCTATAAAGCTCCCTAATCTTGAGCCATGATCTGCGTGGATTACACCTTTCATCAGGTCTTCAAATGCCTTGTCTACTTCATGAGGGTGATCTATTGCATAGTCAGCATCCTCCCTGCTACCTCCCAAGTCCCCAAAAATGAGATAGCCATTTAAAAATATGCGAAAATTGTTCTGAGGAGTGATGAAGAGGGCTTTAATAGCATGGCTTATCCTGTCTATAGATCCAGAGAACAGATCCAGTGGGTCATAATCGCTTACCCGTGATATCTGAAATATGATTTGAAAATCAAATGTGAGCATATTAAACAATAGAGGATAACTACTAAACAACTTAAAATGCATTGAGATGGCAAGATGATTTCTATCGTAATAAGGTGGAACATGTGAGGCTCACCTAATTACTAGGCAGAGATCATGATCGACAAGGAAAACAAGTACATAGAGGCAGTGCCTGAGAAACTCTACATACTACCTTGGGAAAATGTTAAAAACAGAAAAATTAAACTTGAAAAATAAAGAAGGATCCATGCTGTAAATTTTCAGAACTCAAATAACTTCCAACATTCTAAAATGTAACAAAGAACAAAAATGCTGGCAATGTTCTAATAGAATAAAGCCTCTTTGGATAAATTGCTCAAAAAAAGAATAGCTAAAGGCTGGGTGGATTGATTACCTCTCTTTGGTGAAGTTTAAGGACTTGATGCATTCTAAAACGGGTTATGCTCCTCTTACTAGCATTTGCTTCAGATATGAATTTTGAAGATGGAAGAAATCCACATTTGGGCTGCTCCCTTAAATGTCAAAACCAAACATTGGATGCGAAGCCATTTTTAAAGAAAAAAAAAAAAAAAAAAAGCATTCCATTGATAGAAAAGCACCTTTATTTCTACTGCTATGCAGATGTCCTCTTCAAGACCACCTGAAATGGAAAAACTAGGTCAAAGAACTACATGTTCACACCATTATATGGTGAAAGTACTAGGAAAAGAACCATTTTCCACTAATCATAGGCCATAAATATCTAAAACTTGCATTTAGAAGTTGAACTTAGCCTCGCATGTATGTCATTACAAAATATGAGAAGGTAGATTCTAATAATGCGGTCTCATGTAGCTAAGCATTAGGTTCTTGATAAATAAGAAATAGTGTAAAACATAGTGGATTTTGAAAGTTTCTCCATACATACATCCAGAAATCTGCTAATATTTTCTTCTAAATCAACAAACCTTTCTTCTACGTCAGAAAAGTCGAGCTTATATAACAAGTGTGCTTCAATCTTGAAGTAAATCTTGTGCTGAAGATGTGTTCCAGAAAATTCAGCATAGCTTTTAGAAAAAAGGAAAAAAGTCAGATTTATTCTTGATTCTATTTATGTTATTAACCTAGAAAATTTCTCTACATTTAATAACTGTATGAACATGCCAACGTGTCCAGACACTCTCTGATACAAGCATGTCCGTGTTGAAGTTACATAAACAAAAATCATGCTTAACAATAGGAAAGCTTGGATTAGAGACATTTGTCCTAGATAAAATGGTTTTTGAATTCTTAAATCCATCTTGCACAAATTTATTTTGGGAAGAAGAACAAAAGACAATTTTAACTTTTAATATATCATTATTTAAGTTCCCAAAATACAAAAATTAACCGGATTTCAAGAACTTTCAAGGTGACATCACAAGATTGGCCTAAAGAAATAGAATCCATGGTTTGAAACATGACAGTTTCTTGTTTCTTTTATGTGAATGGATACCATATAGAGATGATTTATCTCATTAGTATTAGCTTAAAACCCCTACTTTCATCGTTTGTGAATCAAAACCATATCATAAGCCAACCCATGATTTGCTTCCAGTGGTATTACTTTCCAATCTCAAATTTGGGATAATGTAATTTGAAAAAAGCTTACAGAACTATACTTTTGGAGAGACCATTATCCGAAAATGCAAATGCTCTAAAAAATTCAATACTTTAATCGCTTCCAAAGTTACAATTTTCCTGTTCATATTTAAGATTTTCCAAAGAAACTAACAGGGTACAACTCAACTAGGTTGCTATCCACTTTTGAAGTTCAAACAATATTCTAACAACATCTGCCCAGCAGGGTAGGGTATACATCATATCATGAATAACCATTCTTGAGAATGAAGTCCTGAGATGAGCATAAAAAAGGATTTTTTGTCTACGCATATTAATGGCAAGTCTTTACCGTGGGGAAAAAGTGAGTAATCAGAGATAAGCAGTGCAGAATCACAGGAGGTATTGACCTTGGCAGCATCAACACGCCAAGCAGGTCGTTGACCATGAACATTCTTTTCGACTGACTCCAAGAATTCCCGAGACACCAGCACACGTGTCTACAATGTTCCCAGGAAAATGAAGTCAAAGATAAGTATCATGCCTTCATAATCATTATACTAAAAGGAAAATAACAGATAAAAATGTGTAACTCTGCCATGAGCAGTTTGAGGATATGTCAAGAAGTTTGGGCCTTTTATAGGTGATCAGACAAGGATTGGCACAACAAAACTGAATTTACCACATAAGACATGTTTAACTTCAGTGTGGCTTTGTTCTCATCAAGGATAAAAGCTTACTGATTGTTTGTTTCACAGGGGAACAAGCAATCAGGGATACACAATTCAGAAGATGAGGTCTTTTGGGCATAATCTTTGGTCAGGTGTGTCCCAAAAATAACAATTTAACAATAGTTTCTAAAAAGTATCAACGGTTTCTATATTCATAAATTTAGATCATACCCCGGCATCAACGCATTGGGAGCCTAACAAGGGACTCATTACATGCAGCACAAATAATTGTCCAGCAGATTCCTTTGAACCAGATGCCACAAATTCTTCTATATCCTTCCATAGAAGCTGTTCATGCTTGGACAACTGCAAATGGCCTCCTGTAGATTGAGATCCACTTCGTGGAACCTTTCGCACCCGTATAACTTTCCCAACCTGCAACAACAATCAGGAGCATATGTTTCAAGTGAAAATAAATTTCAATTGACATAAACACGTTAATTTATACATTCATCAGTGGAAGCGGATCATGGCAAAACTCATGCCATTCATAAACAATATTAAAAGAAAATCTTTTCAAAATGTTAAATGAAGATCACAGAGACACATCAGTTTAATTCTTTTAGGAATCAAATTAGATAAAATTTTAGAGATATTTTAAGCAAATGAAAGTTCAAACGGTTGGTGTACAAAAGCAGGCAAAGATCCTCCATAGCCTAAGACAAGATTTGCAGCTCCTTCTCCCTTATAAACCCAATCTGCTGCATCTTTTCCTTTTAAAATCATCTCCATTTATCCGATTCTACCTGAAATTTTGTGTGAAAAGAAAAACACCATTAGATCACACGGAAATTCAAATCTATGATTGATTTCACTCTCTTCATGCTCATGTCCTCAATTATTCCAGAAATTAGGGTTTTTTTTATCACAAATCTTCGTAGCTGGAAATGTTAAGATTTAGTCTCAAAAGAGAAATACAAATACTAAGATTTGAGAATCCGAGATCAATGCCGTCGAATGCAAATTTAACAAAAGAAATCGAGAAGTTCAGATCAAGAAACGGATTTAAGAGGAATTTAAGCACCTCTCCTGTTCGATTCTTCTGCTTCGCTTCGAACGTCCGGGAACACAGTGTTTTAGGAGCAGAGAAAACTGCAACTGTGAAGACGAGCGGGAAAATATGGGGATGATCCACCGTTTTAATAGAGTAGACCCTAATGGCGGTCTGACATACCTATCTCAGCATTCGCAAGTGAGATAAGTGGGACCAAATTAGATCAATGCAATCTACAACAAATTTTCAGCCGTCAACTATTACTGTGATAGTGTGAACGTATGGTTAGAATTGCTCAAATGGTATGGGTTGTGGGTTGTGGATCATCAGAGAGGCGGAAGGTTGGATAACTGCAGTGTCCAAAGATGGTGGGCGCAATAACTTACGCCACGTGTACTTTAGGAAACCTTGCCAATCAGTTCTCCCTCTTGTTTTGCATTTTTTTGTTTTCTAGAAAAAGGAACAGATTCCCTAGGTAACCTGTGACTCCTTTCAGCATCTTATAGGGTCACTTGACGGTTAAAAAGCTTCCAACACCAAAAGATAAACGGTAGAATCGATGTTTAAGCCATTGGATGTTCTTTGAAATTTGTGGCGGTTAATGTGTTTCGTGTGGTGAGAATCTCAATTAAAATCAGTGGTATTTTTTTTTTGTTTCTCAGAGGATTGTATTAATTTAACTGGAAATTGTCTCCCCACTTATACCCCTCTTATCGGCTTCACAAAGGATGGCCGAAATCTTATCCCCCAAATGGACTATGGATCTCAGCCACTCACACCCAATTTAGGAAAATGCTTTTGTAGGGGAGTGTCGAGGGCATGGGCCACCCACTATACATCTATATGACAAAACATGGAAGTTGTCTCCCCTCTTATACCCCTCTTATCTATTTCAACAAAGAAGGGCCTAGATCTTATCACCCAAATAGATGATGGATCTCAGCACTCATACCCGATTTTGGCAAATGTGTTGTCGGGTACTACCGAGGACACGGGTCACCCACTATCAATATAACAAGTGACTGTGGTTTTCTTATACCCCCTCTTATCTTATATGACTTCAATAATGAGTGGCTGAGATCCACTATGCTTCATATCGATGGCTAAGATTAACTCCCACCCAATTTTGACAAACACTTTGTTGGAAAGTGCCGCGAGCACGGGCCACCCATGCACTCATATAACAAGACAACTCAGTTGTATTCTCTTATCTTATCCATCCATCTAATGTGGACGGTTAGATAAAGTGTGGTTGAGATCAAATCCATCGATCTAATGTGGACAGTTAGATTTCGGCCACTCAATCCACCCCATTTGACCTTATTTATTTAAAATTTTAATTTCAACACTGTTATTTTTTGTTATTTTCTCATTTCTCCCTATGTGCGTTACAATCCGTTATAACAGACGTTATAATGGAAAAAATGGTAATGCCCTAGTCCGTTATACAATTTGACTGCCGAAGGCACCCAAGTTTTGCAAACGCTTTTGTCGGAGAGTGCCGTGGGCACGGGCCATTTACTAGTCTATATAACAAAACAGAGAATCACTTATCCCCCCTCTTATCGGCTTCACAAAGGATGGCTGAGATCCTATACCCCAAATGGACAGTAGATCTCAGCCACTCACACCCGATTTTGGCAAATGCTTTGTCCGGGAGTGCTGGGGGCACGGGCCACCCACTAGTGGAAAAAATGCAGCAAAATATTCTTAAATATTTTTATTTTATTTTTGTCAAATTTTTAAACGTATTTAAGCATAACGAATCGGAATTATACTTGAACTTTCTCCATACCATATTTTTTGTTGTATGCCGAATTGCTAACTAGGGCTTGGACTGTGGGAGGGCGATGCTACAATATGCCTCTTCAAGCCAACATTTTTAGCATTTGGCACAATTGGCCCTCTCAATTTTGTGGTTTTCTTTTTATTTGAAAAGAAAGTGCAATTTTAATATAGGGATATTGGGTCAAATGTTGACTGGAAGAGGTTAAAAGCTCATGGGGAATCATTTCTTTCCCAAAAACTAAAGGAAAGAAATCAATTCCCAAAAAGAGCATAAGAAAAGATATTCGTAGAGTTCGTGCTGAGTACAATTTATACCGGGGGTACTTTAAGTATTACATTGCACCAAAGATTATATATTTTTTTGAAGGGAATTTAGGGTTTCACTTATGGGTTGGGATCCACGCATAACCTTTTTTGACAACCAAATTTCCACACCTCTTCTCGCGAATGGATTCTGAAAATCCAACAATGGTTTTGCTTTGGCAAAAGTGAATGCCAGCTCAGCACTATCAAACATCGTTTGATTCTTGGAATCCATGCTTGAGAAGAGGTGTGAAAATTTGGTTGTCAAAAAAGGTTGTTCTTTGAACTCATTCATGCCTGAGAAGAGGTGTGAAAATTTGGTTGTCAAAAAAGGTTGTTCTTTGAACTCGTTCACACGCACATATCTATATAACAAAATAGGGAAGTTGTCTCCCAACTTATACCCCCTCTTATCTATTTTGACAAAAGACGGCCAAGATCTTTTCCCCCAAATGACGGTGGATCTCAGCCACTCACACCTGATTTTGGCAAATGCTTTGACGGAGTGTCGAGGGCACGGGCCACCCACAATAAATATAAGAAGTGATGACTGTGATTTTCTTATACCCCCTCTTATCTTATATGGCTTCAATAATGAGTGGCTGAGATCCACTATGCTTCATATCGATGGCTGAGATTAACTCTCACACGATTTTGACAAACACTTTGTCGAAAAGTGCCGTGGGCAGGGGCCACCCACGCATATAACAAGAGAACTCAGTTGTATTCTCTTATCTTATCCATCCATCTAATGTGGACGGTTAGATAAAGATTGGTTGAGATCAAATCCATCGATCTAATGTGGATGGTTAGATTTCAGCCACTCAATCTGCCTCATTTGACCTCAATTTATTCAAAATTTGAATTTCAACACAGTTATTTTTTGTTATTTCTGTTATTTTCCCATTTCCCCCTCTATACGTTACAATCCGTTATAACAGCCATTATAATGGGAAAAATGGTAACGCCTCAGTCCGTTATATCGTTTGAGTACCGAAGGCACCCAATTTTTGCAAACGCTTTTGTCGGAGATCGAGTGCCATGGGTACAGGCCATTTACTATTCTATATAACAAAACACATTGGTTGTCTCCCTACTTATACATCATCTTATAAGCATCAACAAAGAAGGGCCGAGATCTAATCCTCCCCCAAATTGACGGTGGATCTCCGCCGCTCACCTGATTTTGGCAAATTCTTTGTCGAGGAGTGCCGATGGCACGGGGCACCCACTAGTAAATATATATATGAAGAGAATGTAAGAGAAAAGAGTTCTCACCATTGACATGGACACATTGCTGAATCATGTAAATTTGATGTGTATGTGATTGATATTTTTGCTTCTTTATTTTTGCTAGTTCACGGAAGGTCAATTTTCAACACTACCATGAGTTCGAAGTCCATAATGAAAATGCTTCATCATTTCCATGGCTAGAAGTCACAACCCAAGTTGAATTTGTGGACAAATCTAGTTTGCAGAGTTAAAAGTATACAAACATCGTCAGCACCGCTGGATGTCCCTTGAAAACTGTGTTATTTCAATGTTTCAAAAAAATTTATTTTATAAATTAAAAACACGTTTTACAAGGAGCATTCAATGGTGGATACAATGTTTGCAGGGTCGGGCTCCCTTCACAGGACACACAGTATAAGCTACGTGGCACACTCTAAGAGGACCGTATGGATGTTTGGCCAATCTCTAGGTGGACCTACAAACAAAAAACCAACTTTATTAGTGATTTTAAACCTTTGGATCTTTGTACCTCAAATACTGCTCAAATTCCCGCAGTTGAGATCACCTCATGAAAATAAGTCCAATCAAACACCTAGAAATCACTAATCAGGCTGATTTTTAGTTTGTAGGTCCACCTAGGGATTGACCAAACATCCATACAGTCAGAGTACTCTAAGAATATGCCACGTGGCTCATATTGTGTCCTGTAACGGGAGCCGGTCAAACAAAAAAGGTCGGTCCTTGAAGCCCGAGCCCCATGTTAGCGTACTTTTAACTCTGCAAACGTTTGCAGACTAGATTTGTCCGTTGAATTTTGGTGTGCAGGTCAAAAGAGTATGCCACGTGGCATTTTGGGGGATATCTGCGTCGAGTTTCGTGGGAAACATCAAGTGTGGGAGTGGGAATCGAGTACTTGGCATTTGGCAACACCATGATCAGAACCCATAACAATTCCAAGAATATTGTAGTTACTGACCAAAATTATTTTAATAATCGTGTACAAGGACTGAGGATATGTTCCCACGGGCCCCAGGAAATATCTTGGCACCCTAACTATGCTGTCGGAATAAGCATTCACTCTCCCTGATTCGGCCTTATCCTGTTGGCACCATCTCTCCATCGTGTCTCACACCAAGGTTTAAAGGGGGCCGTTATAACTGTATAACGGACTGGGGGCGTTACCGTTTTTGCCGTTATAACGAAAAAAATGTTCAGGGGCAAAAACGGAAAAAAATGGAAAAAAATGGCGCTGAAATTCAAATTTTGAAATTTGAATTTTAAAATATCAAAAACAGAAAAATAACGGAAAAAGCAAAAAATGGCCTTTTTTCACAAATATTTCCAGAAAATAACAGTCGCTATTTTCGTTATAACGGAAAAATAACGGGTGCTATTTTTTTATATCGTCCCTTATTTTTTTGGGGGGTTTTAACGGTACATAACGTAACGGGGTAGGTCCAAATCCGTTATAACAGCTGTTTACCTTATTATTTTAACAAAATTGTTTAAAAAATGCTTAAGCTTTGATTTTTATTCTTTATTTTTGGTTAATTTTTCTCTAATATGGTGGTCAACATTTAAGGGTTCTACGAATGATTTATGGCCCTTCATCTTATGGATTGCAATGATGGTCGATTCATCGTTGAAGTGAGTAGTCCCTACTACTCCCACCCAAGGTTTAAAAAATGGCAGTTATAATGAAAATAGCGGCCGTTATAATGGATTCGGACCTACCCCGTTACGTTATGGACCGTTGAAATGCCCAAAAACTAACGACCACTATAATGAAAATAACGACCGTTATTCTCTGAAAAAATTTGTGGAAAAAAAGAACGGCCGTTATTTTTGTTTTTTTCTGTTATATTCCGTTTTTTCCTGTTATTTTCTATTTTTGAAATTTTGAAATTCAAATTTTAAAATTCAAAATTTGAATTTCAGTGCCATTTTTTCTATTTTATTTCCGTTTTTGCCCCTGAGCATTTTTTTAGTTACAACGGAATCCTTTTAACCTTGCTCCCACCTACTATGTGACACCATCGCAGCAAAGTCGCTGTCTTGGTGGTAGAAATATCTCGTGGGCACGCGCACGGCTCCTTCTACCAACTAATCTTCTTGATTAGAATCTTGGAAGGTCAAGTTATCGTAGCAAATAAGGAAAAGCAACTCTTTTAAGAAAATGATTTGGTTGCTTCAAGGTAAGCTGGCTGCTGGGATAGATTGAACTCCATGGCTCACGTTTGAATGCAGAACATCAATAAATTGCGATACATTAACGAGATATTACAAGTTGGGTGACCATGTTGCGACATTGCTGTTGTGCTTCGTGTCCTGGAAACTGCGGATTAGCCATAACCGAAGACAATTATAAAGAAGAGAAAGCACAATTATGCACATATATAGGAGAAAGAAAAGCGGTTTTACATGGTTCGCTGCTGGGGCTGCAACTTGGGTGGGTTCAACTCGAGCCCATCGGGTTCAACCTGACGTTGGACTCAGGTTGGATTGGCCCCTTCAGTATTTGGGCTGCCCTAGGGCCTGGATTTTGACAACCCAATCAAAATTGGGTTGGGCTGAAAATGAGGCTTTGGGCAATCCGAACCGACAATACAACACTACAAATATAAATGTATATATTTTGTTAATGTGTTTTATGTTTTCTAACCTGTTTTTAGTGTGGTTTATGTTTGCAAAGATGATGAATAAAAAATTTACCAACCTTTCTTATCAATAAAAAATAAAAAATTGAGTAATTTACCAACTGACTAACCCGACCGGGTTGGGCTTGGAATGGAGATTCTAGGTCCGACATTGGGTTGGGTTGGGCGTCCCACCTGGGAAACCTGTCTGGTCTAAAAAGTCAACGGAGCTAGGATCTATAAGCCATGGGATCTTTTTATTTTTATTTCTTTCTAGTCTTGATTATTTGCCATATTCTTTAATTTTGACTTTTCATAAAGAATGTGATAGGTTGGTCGCCCGCGCTCATCCAATTGTGTGTTCATGATTTATCCAAACAATCCCCTAGGTGTGATGCATCAAATGATTGATCCCACCTCATTCATGTGTACTACATGATTGATTATCCATATACAGACTGTTGTATGAATTAGTTTCGCCTTTTACAAACTTGTTTAGCGGAATCATAAATCGAACTAACTTAATTGAATTATAAATTGAAATCAACCAATGTCAGTTGTGATGATATGAAGCACTTTTTGGGAAAAATTTAGATGCGAGAGGACTTCGGATGCAGTCCATGCAGAGGGCCCTTGTGGTTGTGGCCCTACATGACTCATTCTTTGGGAGGGAGAGACTTCAAATTTTGAAGTCCTCATGGGACAATAAATATTTTCTCTCATGGTGGGCGTCTGGGTTGAGGAGCTATGAAGGTAGTGTCGCATGTCAATTGAGTAATTTTTTTATGTGAACCCATTTTGCATGCGGAACTACCATCTTAGAGTGGGATCCACTAGATTCGCTAGGAGAATATTATAAAGGGTCGCGATGTAACGAGGTCGCGCGTGAGGAAGCACGATTTTTATTACTCACTGATGCCATATTCATATATACCAAAAATCAGCTTGTTTGATGATTTTTAGCCATTGCTTTTAGTACTCAAAAAATCGGTTGATTGCAACAGTAAAAGTACTAAAATCTAATGGTTGGAGATTTCCAATCAGGGTGATTTCTGTTGTGTATATCAACCAAGGGGTGGGCTAAATATGCATGCGGTCAGTGGGCCCAGATGACAGCGGTGAGTAACAAAAATCGCCAAAGAAGGTGAGGTATACCTTATACCTTGGAACGTCCCTAATTGGATCGACCCACCAATATTCAGCCTAATTAGTAACTTCTATCCATTGAATTTGAGTCGTAATTGATCATGATGTATTTTTGAGCGATGATTTCGAGTATTATTTGAGGTACTCTGATTCAAAGGTAAGAAATCCCTAATCAGGCTGATTTTTGGTTTGCAGGATTACTTAGAGATTGTCCAAACATCCATAACGTCAGTTCCCTCTAAGAATGTGCCACGTGGTTTTTGGGAGGCTTTATTTAATGACCTTATTAAAAGATAAAAGAAGCCCTGTGTGTGGGCGTGGCATGTAACGTGCCCAACCCCAGTGTTGACTTTATAATAGAATGATGATTAATCCTCTAATCTCCCTCGGATTTCATATACAAGTTCTTTGGCATGGTCACGATTAATCCAATCGTGGTGATCATGCCCACATTAATCGTGATAACTCGATCAAGGGCTGATGACTTATTCTCGACTGTCAGTTTTCTTGACGAAGGGACAATTACTCATCTTGATCGTCGGTTTGCTTGATCAAAGTCCGTAGCTTGATTTTGACCCTTGATTTCGAGCCTGGAGGGGCTTGTTGGAGGCTAATGAATTGTCTCGACTGGGTTAATTTGTGTATGCGGCGTGTGTGCGTGAGAGGTTGTCTCCAAAAGCCTTTTACCTTAAACACGCATGAGGGAGAATTAGAGAAAATCCTAATCTCCAAAGTCTTCAACCCCTTCTCTTTGGAAACCCCATATCTTCTACTTTCCATATATATTTTATTAAATGCCAATCAACTTTGGTTATAAAAAGAAAATCCAATAAGTTTACCATATGCAAGAAGTGGAGAACTAAGGCTATCCCTTGATAATGTCGCTGAGCATGACTTGTGGCCCGGCCCCACATGGATGCTGAAAGATATTCTTCCTTTGTTGAGGTTTGGATGGAACCCACATAAGGTGTTGTATTTGTAATATAGCCCTTTTTAGTAAATTGCGTTACTAAGTTTTGCTCTTCATTTTCCTTCTAAGTTAACTTTTTAGAAACACTTCCAAGTTTCCAACAGCTACATATACATAGGGTTAGGATAGGGGGACAACAATTTTGGTGTACCCACATAGAAGATGAATTAATAGTTGATTTTTGGTGATAATGATCTCCTCATCGATCATATTATAGATCACTCCTACAAAAAAAAAATCAGAACATTCTGAAATTTCTAACCCCATCTGGTTTTCAGCTTATCGGTTCAACTTTTAAACCAGTCTATGAATATCGGAATGATTTGAATTTTCGTGAAGATGATCTCCTCACATAGAGACCATCCCCGCCAAAAATCCTCCCATTCCAAAACTTCTAAATTATATATTGGCCCGCACCAATTTTTTGTTCCGCACACACACACACACACACTTGACTTGGCAACCAAAATTTTTGAAGTATAGCCCTTCAAAGTTATACTTGAAAAAAAAAAATTACCGGCTACGGATAGATCCATCAGTTTGCTTGGAGTGAGGCTGACCTCGGCTTGCTTTGGAACTGCATAATTTTTTATATTTTTGATAAATAAAGAATTTATTAAGGAGGGCGAAAGCCAAGGAAAACAACGAACAACCTAATTAGAGGTCGAGATGACTTACAAAGAAAGAGAACAAAGTACAATGAAGATAAAAACGAACCAAAAACACACCAAGTCCCCTTTCTCCAGAAGAAATGAGATCCCATGGGGGTCGCATTCTTACTAAAGTTGTCCCATTACAATGTCATATGGAGCCACAAAAACCTACAATTGCGTGATAGGGTACCCTACCTAACCCCCTGAGCTCTCTCTCTCTCGTTGTCGGGTAGCATGTCCCATGGAGTCATGTTCGTTGTCCTCGCGTAAAAAATACGCGATGGCACAAAGGGAGATTGTCTTTTGTTCTCATCAAAGATATTTTTAGATACTGATTACACAGAAAGAGCTTAGACTTTTCCAAATAGTGGAAATCATATTCGACGAAATCGGTTGCAAGACTACTATGCATGAGAGGTGATCAAGCTCGAATAATTACAATTAGCAAACTAACCACTTTTGAGTCTTAGATGTTGAGGAACTTTTTCTATAATAGGTTGCTTGATTGAAATGGGCATGTAAAGGGTAAGGAGTAGGGACCCTTTATTTTCAAAGTGGGGAAGAACATGGTCTTTTACATTTGACTTCCTTGGACTACTTTTCTCTTTTGTGGATCAGCTAGGATGGATGGTGGAAGTTGGAATAGAAAATTTGTTTCCAAGAGTTTGTAGCATCTCACCAGCTACAAATTATTTTTTTTCATTTTTTATAACTGCTTTATTGATAAAGGTCTTGGAGGTTAAGGGCGAAGTTTAAAAGGGGCCGTTGTAACGGTATAACGGACTAAGGGCATTACCATTTTTCCGAAAACGTAGACGAACACAAAAGAAATAACGGAAAAAGGTGCTAAAATTAAAAAAATTTAATTTTCATTAAAAAAATAATGGAAGTAATGGGCGTTTTTTTCCACACATTTTCTCAGAAAATAACAGTCGTTATTTTTGTCACAACGGAAAAATAATAGAAAATAATGGCCGTTATAACAAAAATGATAGATGTTGTAACGAGCATTAAAACGGTACATAACGTAATGGGGGGGGTCTGAATCTGTTATAACGGCCGTTTTTTAAACACTGGTTAAGGGAACTTACCAAAGCTTTAAAGAATAATACAAGGGAAAATATTAAAAAGAAAATGAACAAAACAAGTCACTCGCCCCTATTCTTCATGCAATAGACAAGCTAAACTCTCCCTGAACAAGCTACTGCTTCCTCTTCTACAAGTTTTATTGGAATTGGCTCAAATGGGCTCCATACGATCGTCTGGGCCACACCTAAAATGCCACGTGGCTTATTCTTAGAGATCAATCGCCGTGCATAGATGTTTAAACCATCAGTAGATAGACCTATAGACCAAAAATCAGCCTGATCGGTATGCGTTGTATCTGAGTACCCCAAAAATAATGCTTGCGCCCACAGTTGAAAATCTACCGATGAAGAAGACTAAAATCTAACAGATATAAATTAACAATCAGACTGATTAAATTTTAGTCTATTGGACTATCTAGTAATGGTCAAATATCCATAAGGCCATTGATCTCTAGGACTAAGCCACGTGGCGGCCGGGATGCCCGAATAAGGGACGCCAGGACAAAATGTTCTCCCATACGATAGAATCCTAAGCTACTTTCATGGTGACTAATCTCGCCTACGGCGACTAGGTCCAGAACACGGTCTCGAGATTTGTGTGGTGTGAATTCCAGGGAAACGGCGACTACGGCGACTAGAGATGATACTAAAACTGCCCTCTAGGTTAGTTTGCTCTTAGTTCCACAAAAATCAGGCGAATTAAGAACATCATTCGAACAGAACCAGGCGCGCCATCAATGGTTCACACTACCATTACCACCACCAAGTATAAGTGTTACTACTAGTTCATTTGGAGTTTCCTCAAGGAGCTTTCGAACTTTGAAGCATAGTTTAAAAAACGGCCGTTGTAACAAAAATAATGGACGTTATAAGGGATTCAGACCTCCCCCGTTACATTATCTACCGTTTTAATGCTTAGAATAATAATGGCCGTTATTTTCCATCAAAATGAAAATAACGACCATAATTTTCTGAAAAAAAAAATTTGGTAAAAAAAATCTGTTATTTCCATTATTTTTCGGTTATAAGTTCTATTTTGGCACCGTTATTTTCCTTTTTTTCGCTTTTGGCCCTATACATTACAATCGGTTATAATGAAAAAAACGGTAACGCCCCAGTCCCTTACACCGTTATAACGGCTCCTTTTAAACCTTGCTTTGAAGTACTGAAATGCCTAGTTAAAGGTGACCCCTCAGTGACTGCAACGATAGCTTTCATGTCCTTTTTATAACAAGGTCACAACTTGTTACAAGTGCTGCTTTGCCATCCCAAATTCCCAATCCATCTTATCACTCGGGCCGTCGAAGTACTTAGGGTCTCGTTTGTCCTGTACTACAAGATTTTTTTTTCTGAAGTGGTCGGGTCGAGATGTAACAAGTTACAGCTTATGCCAAAAGCCTAGGCTAACACCATTTTTGTTACTCACCGCTGCCATCTAGAACCACTGAGTGATTATCCGCTCAAATCATCTCGCAGAAAAGGTCGGAGTACGCGGTGGGGGATCGTCCTTCTCAAGTAGTCACGTTAAACATTTATGGCCCTATATATCTCTACTAGATGGTCCATAGCATAATTACTTCTCTGTAGCAATGATGGAATGATGGATGCGCACTTCTTCTCAGTGTTCTCTGACACTCCTTTAATTTTAATTTTTAACTTCTCCTTCAAGTACTTTTTGCTGCTTTCTTAACTACATGCCAAAGAGTAAAACTTCCATCACAATGGGATTGCAAATCACACAAAACACAGCCAATGAGTACTCGGCACGTACACCTAAAAAGCAAAAGCACTTGTGTACGTGCCCAGAACTCATTGGCTGTGTTTTGTGTGATTTACAATTTCGTGTGATGGAAGTTTTACTCCATGCCAAAGTGCCCTGGCCTCCGCCACTGTAATCTTGGTTTTTCCAACATTATGGGTTATCGCCAAAACGTATGCTTAAGATCCACGAAGGGCCCACGCCTTCGTGGATTCCGAGAATTCATCAAGCACCGTTGGATTCTCAAAATCCACAGCTGAGAGCAGGAGTGAAAAGACTAGTGCAAAAAAGGCGAGTCCCTCGAACCTATATATGGTGCATAAAATTATTGTGTTTGGATCTATTTTCTTCTGTGCTTTCCCCTCCATGAGGTTCAACCGTTCAACGCATAATGAACATTTTGGCATATGGCAAAAGTACAGTATAAAAACAGTTTTCAGTATAATTTGCTCTCAACGCTGCCAAAAATTTAGTCAATAAAGCTAAGAATATACCTATTTGGGTCTAACGTGATTTTACTTCAAAAGTTTGGGAATAAAAGTTCAGTATATTTAACGAATATTTATCATCTTAGGCCCTGCATGGTTGCCTTTTAGAAAAGTTTCCAAGAAACGATTCTCGCCCACAAATGTGTTTTGGACGCAGTTCATAACGTGCTCTAGCTTTCCAGCACTCGTAGACTTGTAGTAGTCCGCAGGCAAACTATCTTTCTAGTGAATTGGGAAAGGATTGAAAAAGGTGGAAAAATCGGATCTAGATATGAAGTTAAGGGGGGTAGTGCGTCCCATCAATCTTCAACTATTAGAACTTGGCCGGCATCCAACAGGACCAACACGCCCCTGAGCTCTTGTACTCAGTTACATACGACCTGCCGAGTGTTTACCCTGCGGCCAAACACCCCTTCTAAGCACCATATTACATGGAGTATCCCATGTTTCTCCTAAATCCGTTTGGAAAAATGATGCTATCGTCCGGAGGACGCCTCTCTGGGGTCCAGAGAGTTGAGTTCTTGCGATGTAAATCCCGAGGAACATCTAACGGTCTGGACCGAGGAAAGACGTCCTCATAAATATGACAGCAACACTGCTCAAAGTGTTTTCTTTGGTTGTAAGAAAGTTTGTCCTTTTCTTAAATTTCTTGACGAGAGTATCGAGTTGATTTAAGGTTGTGGTCCGTTGATAGAAAAGAGAAGAAGATCAGAAACAAGTACACATATTTATGGTGCCACCAACAAGAAACGAGCACGTGTTTGCTTTCCTGGTCCCCTCCCAAAATGCGGAGCGGATGTTTGGCCCAAGGTTTAAAAAACGGCCTATAACGAAAATAACGGCCGTTATAACGGATTCAGACCTACCCCATTATGTTATGGGCCGTCAAAACGTCCAGAAAATAATGGCCCTTGTAATGAAAATAATGTCCGTTATTTTTTCATCATAACGAAAATAATGACCGTTATTTTCATTTTTTCCAGTTATTTTTTCCGTTATAATCCATTTTTTCTGTTATTTTCCATTTTTGAAAATTTAAAATTCAACGTCATTTTTTCCGTTATTTTCCCATTTTTGCCCCTGATTGTTTTTTTCGTTATAACGGAAAAAACGGTAACGTCCCCAGTCCGTTATACCGTTATAACGGTCCCCTTTAAACCTTGGTTTGGTCCACCTCTTTTTTTGGATCTACACGTCAAAAATCAATTTAATAGTTGATATCTAGCCGTTGGATGTGTAAAACTTGTGTCACAAGATGTTGTGACGGAAGCCGGTCACGGCACTCAATACGAGCCACATGGCACACGATCATAGGGTACTGACCATTTGGATGTTTGGCCAGTCCCTTGGTGGACTGGTACACAAAACATCAGCCTGATTAGTGATTTTTAACTGATTCGATTGAAGTTATTTTCATGGGTTGATTTTAATGGTAAGAATTTGAGCATTATTAAGCGTTATTTCAGTGCAAAAATCCAAAGGTTGTAAATCACTAATCAGGCTGATTTTTGGTTTGTAGGTCTACCAAGGGACTGGCCAAACATCCATACGGTCAGCGCCCTAGGATCATGTGCCACGTGGCTCATATTGAGTGCTGTGACCGGCTTCCGTCACTTCCTGTGACACAAGTTTTACTCCCGTTGGATTATTAGTTTTTACAATGAGCTTTTTATCTTTTCCAATAAATATTATTATTGTTTAATGAAAATACCCTTAGGCCGTGTTTGATTACCAAGTGAGAAAATTACATTTTCCTTAGGAAAACGCAACCGTCCATTATTAGATAGCTAATAAAAATCTGTATAATTTTTCCTAACAAGGCATTCAAATTTGGATAATTTTTCCTAGTACGCCCAGAATTCATTTTCTATCCAGATAGGTGAGAATTCAATTCCACCTGAAAATACACATTTATTTTCTCACACAATTGAAATACGTGTTCTCAGTTGCAATCAATCAGCCATTTAAGGCATATCCCAAATGTATTTTCTCGGAAAAATTTTCCGTGCAATCAAACACGGCCTTAGCAAAACTCTCTTTTCAAACCGTCCATTAATATAAAAAATGTTCCTCGGAAGAAGTAAAAAATTTTCAGAAAAATTCAATTCCCAAGAGCAGAACTTGAATTTTTATTAGAGACTTTTCTTGCTCGACGAAAATGCAGCTCTAATAAAACTGTCCTTGTTGTTTTCTCTCAATTTAAATGTGAAGTGAGACCACAGAGGGGTGCACTTTCTGCGTAAGCCAGCTAGTAAATTAAAAACAAACCAAGAGAAAATTAAACAAGACTCGAAAAGATTAGCAGCCCAAGTTTGTGTCCTGCATCCTATCCTCCTCCAACAGGTTCCGAAGAAGACCAACCCTCCTCCGTGGATCCTTGCTTCAAAACTCCAATATTTTAGGTCCTTGCCATTGTGATTGTTATAACTGCCGTTATAATAGGGTATAACATCTCAGCAAAAAAATGTCAGAATATTAAGAAAATATTTATATTTATTATTTTTTAAGAAAAACTTCAGATTTTTTTTTTCTTTCAAAAATAACACCGTTATAACGAAGACGAAGTGGTGTGGGGTGTTTTTGAAAGGTGTGGGGCTTTCAATATTTGTTGGGGTGCAAATAGAATTTCTCTTTTTTAAATTCTACCTGGAATTGTCACCATTTTCAGAGTTTCATTGTCCCTTCAATTGCCAAATTTTTAAAACTGTCCCCATTTTACCGATGTTTCCAAAACTATCCTTTTGCTTTGAACTTTTCTATTTTGCCACCTCTGACCGATGTTTCCAAAGGCACATACAATCCTTCCTCTGCAATGTGTCGCCTACTTGCAGCACCTAAAACTACACATGCACATGTAAAAAGAGAAAATTCCGTGGACAAAAATCGTCAATATCTTTTTATTTCATGGACATTTTAGCCCATGAAAACTCGTAGGTAGGAAGGATATCATCGAATGGTTCTACATTTGATACAGAAATCTGGTCCAGGGAAAAAAAACTAGCCTGCAACCGTTGCATACTCTTATGAGTATGCAGTTGTTGCCGAAACAAGACACGTGACATTGTTACAAAAGTTAGTTATTTTATTTTTTTAAATATTTAGTAACACGTGTCTTGTTGCGACAAGGTTTGCAGACTAGTTTTGCTCCCTTGCAGGGATATCAAGATATCATCTTATCCGAGGTCAAATATCTGTGTTATTAACATTAGTTTGGCCAATGCTTGGCTGCACATGATTGGTTGGGGGCATGCAAATAAGCTGGCATGCAACTGGTTGCCAAGCCCTTGAAAACTTCTCAACAAAATAGATGCAAGCAAGTGCAGCCCAAAAACCATGGCAAGTGGGTGCATTGCCAGTCACGGCATTTGCACTGGAGTGGATGCACCTGTCGTCATCGAAACCAAACCTTGTTATGATTTTGAGATCTCCGACGACCTAGGGAAAATTTTTTTTTATTCTGCAACCAACATCAAATTTATACTTAGTACATTCGAGGGTCCCCACTTATACATGGGGAAATGGACCCCACATGATTTTGAAGGGGTATATTCCAAAAGAGTGCTGCATGTGGGCCACAATCTCATTTATCGGTGGGGACAGCTGAATGTCCCAACATCAAAATTGATTTTGGCTGCCAAACATTGAAAATTTTCCGATCCAGACAACTTCATTGGTTTGTCCCAAAACATATTACGAGAATTTAACATCCACACATAAAAAAAAAAGAATATAACATCCACAAATGTGACAGCATGTCACATATGTTCCACGAATTAAGGATTCATTTTGTTATGAATTAGGTGTATTGATGCCTATGAGAGGGGGACCCGGACGCCTAACCACACATTACCTACACTCCTTACAAAACTTTTTGAAACCGAGGGTATTTGAACCTCTTAGAGCACCCAACTAGTCCCTCGGGACACGCTAGTCACTCCTCCCCACATCTCTTTTGATGTGGACTGAGGCACTTATTGTTACTCTTCCAGGGGTGGCCCCAAGGAGAGTTGAACTCAGAACCTCTCGCTTTCTGGACGGAGTCTTGGACATCAGCACTCAACGTCCTATTCAAAGGTTTTGAACAATCTGTCCATTTTTAAACCTGATCGAGAGTATTCTCGAATAAGTTACCAACTTTTTTGAATTATTTCCGGATTATTCAACTTTTAACAAGATAAATCATTTTATAACACAAAAATTGTCACTATTATTTTATTTTTTAAAATTATTTTCGCTAAATTGTATTCTAACATTTCCCATAGCGTAATTTTGCCGCAGTCGGAATAGCTAACTATGGTCCACGTACACCAACCAACCCCTGCAATATTGTTCCTGCGGCCCTACCTAAACCGGAGCTGCCCAAATTGAAACCCACAACCAAACATTTCTGTAGTTGATATGTCGCAATCGGCCTAGTAATAAGCCACGTGTATGATAAAGACAAAGGTAATGACATTCCTATAGTTGAAATCGTATTTTTACACAATATATTGTGAGACAAGAGTCACAAGTGCTCACGAATAATTGTTTCAAAATGCAAACTAGTGTTACTTTCATAACTTCACATGTGATGTTCCTACAAAGTACTTTTAACCTAAATCCACCTGTCCTCAGATCTTATATTTATGGCATTAGATTAGAATAGGACCAACAAAATGGCCGTTTTTTAAGTTTTAAACACCCCAACCAAAGTTTTAAAAACCGCCTTTACAACGAAAATAACGGCCGTTATAACGGATTCAGACCCCCCCATTACGTTACGTACCGTTAAAACACGTCCAGAAAATTACGGCCATTATTTTTCCATTATAACGGAAGCAACGACCGTTATTTTCTGGAAATTTTCCTTTTTTTGAAAATCTGAAATTCAAATTTCGAAATTTGAATCCGATGCCATATTTTCGTTAATTCGATTTTTTTTCTTTTTTGCCCCTGAATGGATTCGGACCTCCCCCATTACATTACATACCGTTAAAACGCCCAGAAAATTATGGCCATTATTTCGTTATACCGGCAGTCATTTTCCGTTATAACAGAAATAACGACTGTTATTTTTTGAAAAATTTTGAGAAAAAAATGGCCATTATTACCGTTATTTTTCCATTTTTTGAAAATCTGAAATTCAAATTTCAAAATTTGAATCCGGCGCCAAATTTTCGTTATTTCTATTTTTTCCATTTTTACCCGAGTGTTATTTTCGTTATAACGGAAAAACGGTAACGCCCCCAGTCCATTATACCGTTATAACGGCCCCTTTTAAACCATGACCCCAACCACGGAATAAGGTCCAAGTTTAAACTAGTTTTCTGACGTGGCACTACCTAAAGTTAAATAAAAGAGAACAATATTATATGGACTTTACACAAGGTATGACGTATGGGGCAAACATTTGAGACTGTATTATTAATTGATTTATTTTGGGGGGAGCGTTACTGGCCATCCAATGGAGAGCACCAAATGGGACGTGACATCCTTAAAGAGATGTTCCTTAAGTATAATATTGGCCCACGTTCATCAAAGGCTTGATGTTGATTGTGTCTGCCTCCAAACAGAAGGAAAACTGACTTTACCTTTGACTTGTGGGCCCCGGTCATTCATTTCCTAGCTATCGATTTTTATTCCATCACCCCCTACAATGAGCTGTTATAACGTGCGGTTAAGCTGAACTCTTGAAGTGCCATAAATACCCTTATCCTCAGTTATATGATGATAGCCCTCGTAAGTGGTTCTTTATGTCCAACTAAGTAATTTCACTTGAACCAAGTGCAACCTTCTTGTTATGTTTGTTCCAGACTTTTGAGGACACACGCACACACTTAGAGGACTCTGACCGTACGGATGTTTGGCCAATCCCTAGGTGGACCTACAAACCAAAAATCAGCCTGATTAGTGATTTCTAGGCGTTGGGTTGGACTTATTTTCATGGGTCGATCTCAACTGTGGGAATTTGAGCAGTATTTGAGGTACAAAGATCCAAAGGTTTGAAAGAGGAGTATAAATAATCATGTCAATTTGAAGGAATCTAAGAATCGTGAAAATGACAAAACGAGTGACAAAAAAGAGAGATATAACTAGATAAATTGAAATGGGATTTGTGCTCTGGACCCAAATAATTGGAAAAGGACAACGATGGTCATGAGTGATCTCAGCTGCATGCAGAGTGAGACCTATCATTTGATTAGTCCACCTATTAGACACCCTGTTAGGTTGGATGGTTGTGATCAAATGATAAGAAATCAAGAGTTTGTGCCATTTATAAATTGTACTTTGCAGAACGAAGATCTTCATTTTACCTCTTGCATTGAATTCCATGACAACCATATAATTTAGGTTGGGAACCAAGCAAAGTGAACCAACAAGTTCACTAATGTTCTCGGCCGTGGATCATGAGAATCCAAGGTAGTTAATAGTGCTGAGCTGGCATCCACTTTTGCAAAAGTAAAACCTACCGTTGGATTCTCCTGATCCACAGCCAAGAACATTAGTGAACTTGTTAGTTCACTTTTGTTGGTCCCCTGAGCGTTAGGTTGGATGGTTGTGATAATATATATGATAGAAATCAGAGTTTGTGCCATTTATAAATTGTACTTTGCATAACAAAGATCTTCATTTTACCTCTTCATATAATTCCACGACAACCATATAATTTAGGGTCGAGCTCAGGGCCGGACCAAGAAAAGTGAACCAACAAGTTCACTAATGTTCTCGGCCGTGGATCATGAGAATCCAACGGTAGTTAATAGTGCTGAGCTGGCATCTACTTTTGCAAAAGTAAAACCTACAGTAGGATTCTAGAAATTCACGGCCAAGAACATTTGTGAACTTGTTGGTCCCCTGAGCCGACCCTATAATTTATGGCTCATGCTCTGGTTACAGGACACAATATAAGCCAATTGGGACACTCTTAGAGGACTCTGACCGATCCATAGGTGCACCTACAAACCAAAAATCAGCCTGATTAATGATTTATAGGTGTTGGATTGGACCTATTTTCATGGGTTAATCTCAATTGTGGGAATTTGAGCAGTATTTGAGGTACAAAGATCCAACGCCTAAAAATGACTAATCAAGCTTAGTTTTGGTTTGTAAGTCCGCTTAGGGATTGGCCAAACATCCATATAGTCAGAGTCCTCTAAGAGTGTGCCACGTGCCTCATATTTTGTCATGTAACTGGAGCCTGTCATTTTAGGGTGGTAACCAGAGCCCGACCAATAATTTATCTATCTATTTAGAGAGAAATAAGAAGAAATGAATAGGGACTTGATTTTTACAGTTTTTTCCAGTCAACATTTTTCACATATTACCATAAATGCCCCCAACAAAAGACAAATAAGGACAGTTCTATTAAAAGGGTATTTTCGTCAAAGCGGTAAGAAATTAACTTGGAAAATAAATTCGTAATAAATAAAGGAAAATTATAAAGTACAACCCTCAATGAAAGCAATGGACCACATGATAACCGTCGTCATTGAAAATCTATTTTTACAAGTGGATATCAAAGTCGTGGCCACTTATTGTTTCGGTGCCAATCACACCACTCCTTAAGATCTGATTCTACGTACTTTTGTACATTATAGTGTATATAGATCCTCAACCATAGAATATTGTTTAATTAATTTTCTATTCTTTTCTTGCTTAGGGTGAATAAAATATTCGTGTATTAATTAATCATATTTCACCAATTCACAACCATCGGATTCTTAAATAACCATTTACCCCAAAAGATTGACTTATCGAGAAAAAGTCGAAACAACCATGTATACCAACGGGTCGTCGGGCTAACACTATCACCATCCGCTGCCATGCCCCTTCAGCGGGAATATACTCTATTGGAGATTTGAACCTGTGACCTCAAATGCCTCAAGGCTCTGAAACCATGTTAAACACCCATTTAACTGAAAACGAGAATGCCGATCTCGATCTAGATCGTCCGATCCAGAGAGGGATTGACCGAGACTTCGCCTTACTAGATCACTCTCCTCATACGGAAGGGAAAAAAAGTTAGTACAAATTTAATTAAGGTACATCAATCGGTTCTACTTTGATGTTAGATGTGGTCCCCTATTTGTACCCTTTACAGTGAGTTTTTACGTGAGGAGAAGAAAGTAACAAATCCTGATTGCCTCTCTTTAAATATTAATAGGTTTGTTTAGGGGTTCTTATGATTCTCTTGTACCTATTTCCTCTTTAACGTTTCCTTCCTTCATGAATAATACTAAAACCCTCCTCACCTTTCTCTATATTCAGAATCTGACCTTTATATATGTAAATATTTACTTGGATGCCCTTCATCGGGGGTTACCTCTTGCTGTTACGTACTGTTTGACTTCAGTACATAAAGTCAAATTTAAACAACATGGAAATGATAGGAAGCAGAAATGGAAATTACAGACGAACGTCGTCCTTGTTGTGTTCAAACCTTTGGATGTTCTTCCAATTTTGTGTGATGGTTTATGGATTCACAAAACATCAAAACGTGCTACGGTATGTTTGGGATTGGGGACCCACCATTCGACTGATGAAAATCAACCCTATAAAATGATTTGAACCGTACGATAAATCGACTTTTATGTTAGCCACCTTTTACCAGAACTAGCGATTTGTTCAAATTGTTTGTGTATGCCGGAAATCTTGGTACACCATAGTCATCTTGGTACACCCTATTAAGACAATACTGAACATACCTCCAGTGGTGGCACCAGCTGCTATGAATTACCCTTGCACGATCGGTTCCAGTGGCCACTGCCCTCCTCTTGGTAGTACCGGAGATGGCAAATATTACTCTTCATAGGGTTGTTGATTGTAGAGATAAAAGAGGGATGTTGAAGAAGTGCAGAACATTTTAGTTGTTTTTCCCTTGAATCATCGAGGTTGTTACTTGAGTGCTATGGCATGTTCAATCACGTCGATGAGATCCAGGTTGGGTAGAAATGACGGTGGTGCTTTGGTATTCAAGTTTAAGCTTTCGTTGGGTGGGTTTAAGGCAATTAATAACAAAGATAAGGGCACTTAGGACATTTTAATTTTATAACAACGGACACTTGTGTTGCATATAGTGAGTCAAAGATAGTGGAACAGGGTCAAAGGGGGTTTGGCCGTAGTGGTAAAGTTCAGGGGGTAAAACGAATTCGTTTTGAATCTCAGGGGGCTATTACCAAATTAATCTCTTTTTTCAAAAGGACTTTTAGGCTTAAAATATATATATTTTTATGGAATAAATACTTTTAAAAAAAAATGCTCATTTAAACAAGGGTATTTTAACAACACCCCTTAAATTTGAATGTAATTTGTAGTACCCTTTATACTTTCATACTTTTGGAATTACCCCCCTCAACCTAGTTTAACGTTGGTTGACTTATGTTATAACGGACTTGAATCACACTGTTGGCAATGTACTTGCAATATTATGATCCTTTCTTGGATAGTTGGATGCATTAACAAGCGCATGATGCATGGCACGTTTTAATGTTAGTCAAATGATGATAAAATTGGGTCGAGGGGGTAATCATGAAATCTGAGAGTGTAAGGGGGTACTACAAATTACTTTCAAATTTCAGGGGTGTATTGCTAAAATACCCTTAAACAATGTATTATCTTCAAAAAAATATTTTTGCGAGAGAAAAAAGACTTTTTTAGGTCTAAAAATGGCGATCTAAACTCCCCCGAATCTAGAATTCGATTGTTGCAGAAGGAAAATGTCATACTCGAGGAGAATTGGATCTACAATGGAATTATCTTTGGACATAAGAAACATATTAGGCGGGAGTGTGGGATCATGTGATGGGTCCTAAGCATATCAGTGCCACGTGTCATCTAATTCTGCTTACTATAATTTTGATCCTAAGGTTGCCATAAAGCTATGGGTATGGGGAAGAGGTTGGCTAGTCATTATCTAGGAGGATATGGGTATTTTCGTAAATATTCGCAACAACGAAGCTTCAGTGCTTCGCCTTCTTAAGGTTAGGTCACATGATTGTCTGAAAGATGGGTCAGGTGGATATCAGACGTCTCTCAGTCGATCGGTCGACACGTAGCACTGTCTAAAACCATTGCATTAAATGTATCTATCCCTAGTTAAGGTTTAGGCCTTTCACATTTCCAATCACCCTTTTTTCACCACTTCTTCAATTATTTAATTCCTTCTTAATTAATCTTCATCGTTAATGTCCGAAAGAGATCGAGAGTGAGCAAACTTCAAAAAAAAAAACAAAACAAAAAATTAAGAAAAAGACAGGAGGGCGAAAAAAGAGGGGTTTCCGAGCTTCAGAAGCTTCAGAGCTCTCAGTATAAATACCGAACCAGAGTCTCAAAAGTAATAGCTTCTCCCTCTCTCTGTGATTTCTTCTGTCTGTGTGTGTAAAGAGGTCTGAAATGGGTAGAGGAAGGGTTGAGTTGAAGAGGATCGAGAACAAAATCAACCGGCAAGTCACCTTCGCAAAACGTAGAAATGGCCTTTTGAAGAAAGCTTACGAGCTTTCTGTTCTTTGTGAGGCTGAGGTTGCTCTCATCATCTTCTCCAATAGAGGAAAGCTGTACGAGTTCTGCAGTAGCACCAGGTAAACATAGGTTAGATAAATCATCAATTTTTTTTTTTGTGGTTTTTTCTTTCGTTTATTCGACTTTCTTCATCTTTTGATTCTGCTTTTAGGTATAGAACGCTTGATGAGATCGTTCTACTGTTTCTGTTTCTGTTTCAGTGTAGTTTAGATCATGAAATGTTGTTAAATTTTCCACTTTCGTGTCTGTCTGAGCGTTTTTAGTAGGTTTTTTTTTTTGTTTATGTGAGTTCGTATTGTTGTAGATCTGCAACTAGAAATCGTTTAAAAAGAAGATAGGTAACATATACTGAATTTTCTGGTGTATTTTCGTTTCGAGCTTTAGAGATCCCGCTGTACTTGAACGTTCTTCTTGTGTTTTTTCATGCTTGATGAATTTTTATAATTTTTTGTAGATGTTGAACAGTAGAAGAGATCTTTTGAAGTCAAATGTTTCCTTATTAATTTATTAATTTGCTCGTCGATCGAGCTCGTAAAGTTTTTATTTCTATTTTTTTTTAATAGTCGAGCCGATCTTACGATCTTCAACTTTCAAAGACGGATTATAGTTTCTTTGGGTAGGTGCTTTTATCAGTAAAAGAAGTTAGCCAAGGTGAAGCGATCAATTGCACCGATTGTAAGAGATTCAGGAAAATATCGTCTCTTTTTTCTTTTTCTCCAAGACGTGACTTCGTATTAAACGATTTCGTAAAAACAAAGGTTTTTAGAGGTGAAAGTTGCTTGATTTGAACTGGATTTCTTAGCTTGAAATGTCTTTTATGTTCTGTTTCTCTTTTTTAGGGTTTCTCTATCTTAGATTTTTTCTGCTGACTCCGAATCATTCTGCGATTTCTTTATTCATATCTCTCTATCTCTCTCTCTCTCTCTCTCTCTCTCTCTCTCTCTCTCTCTCTCTCTCTCTCTCTCTCTCTCTCTCTCTCTCTATTTGAAGTTGATTTTTTTAACCGGATAAATAAATTGAGATCTTCTTCAGGTCCTATTTCCGTGCTTAGGGTTTTTAGACATATACTGCACTGTCCATTTTCGCAAGCTCTCTCTTTCCCTCTCCCTCTCATTATCTTTTTCCCTGGATATGATTTTTTGAACCGATCGAGGAGGTTTCTTGAGATTTCTTTGTTGTTCTATTCTGTGTTCGATTTCCAGCCCCTCCCCCGCTATTTCTGACATCTCTCTCTCTCTCTCTCTCTCCGAAAAAGATGATTTGGTTCTGAAAAGGATACGCAGGTTGAGATTGGTTTGAGGTTCTCTTTCTGTGTTGGATCTTATTTGCGTATTTGTATTGTTAATTTTTTTCTCAAGATGAATTCTATGGGAAAGTTCATTCCATACTACGCTTTCTTGGCTTGCGATCTCTTTTAGGGCTTTTCTTTGGTGCATTTGTTTATTTCTCCCCCCAACAAAATTCTGATAAGCCAGGCATCACTCGGTTCTCAATCTGCATTCCAGATATCTCAGAATGCACTTTACTAGTTCATTTCCAACATCTCTCTTTCTCTTCGTACTTCTGAATTTGTCTAAATCCCATGGAAGGTAGTTAGAGTTGTTCTTTAAGCAGCCCTACGAATCTCATAAAGTTATGAAAGCATAAACGTATTGCAAATCAACTGTTTAAACAGCTTTTATGCTTGTCATCTAAACAACAAGTAAATCTGAAATTTAGAAAATTTAACAGGTGTACCATTCTCTTTAATAGTGTTTTGCTTACAAATTTTTAGATCCACAGTCTTGCTAAAAGATCTCTGAATTTTTTTGAGGTTTGATATCCAATTAGAAATTAACACCTTTCTTTTGACATTTTCTGACATCCTTAAAAGATGTTTTAAAAAAAAAAAAAAAAATTAGTCCACTCTCTCTCTTAAAGATATCTTAAATTTTTTGAGGTTTGAATACAGCATTTATGCAGGTTCATCACATTAGTGTCATTATCTATCGGGCCAAATGATCAAGAACTTCACTATTTGCGAAGATTAAATTCATATAAATGAAGTAGTGTGAATCACTTGCTTACACAGAGTTATAAACAAAGTCCCAAACCCAATACCGAAGAAAATATCCAAAATTTTACCTTCAGTGGAGCTGCCTTCTACCCTGTTGAATTCGTATGGGGCCAAAGGAATAGATGGAATACAATATTCATTGCGTTGAAATTTTAACCAATCCATCCAAGCCATATTGTTTACTTCAATCTCTAAATTGCCTTCATCATAACAAGTAAAAGTTAGGTTTATAGTGGCTCCGTGTAGAGATCTTTAAAGAGAAAAACCATTCTTTATGCCCAAGTCCCACTGATTGGAGTAAGCAATAAGAACTACCGTAACTACATCCATCAGTCTCGATACAAGTGCAAATGTGTTCTCTTAACCCTTTTCATTGTCTTTCTCTTAAGTTGGTTTGATGCTAACCCGAACCACTAGAATGATTTGATATGCCACGCGCGGAACAAGCACAACAACATATAGGGAAACACACAAGCCAAACTAAAAGGTAAATTCCCAACTCACACAAGGTTTGATCACCACCTAGTGCAAGAGAGAGAAATGCAAACCCTAAACTCATATCTCATATTAAGGAAGTCGAGCTCGGGTCAGATCAAGTTTCCCGAGGCCTCAACCTAAGCTCGTTTGGGTTCTGAAAAACTGAGCCCGAGGCCAAGCACTGATGGAGCCAACCCACCCAAGCTTGAAGTCGGGTTTAGGCCGTCGAGATCGTGTTGGGCCTGTCCAAGTTGCAGGCCTAAGCAAAAGTCCCATAAGATGTCAATGTCGACCAAAAGGTGAACTGTAGTTGTACAAAATGGGAGCAAGGAAATGATAGTCTCAAATAGTTGAAGAAAGATAATATGTTATGTATATACATATTATTTGTAAAATAGTTTATAAGGCAAGTACCAATATTAGGTAATTGATAGGTTAGGGCTGTGATATAATGGAGAAAAATTTTGAAGCAGTGGATTTTTAATTGAAGCAGCAAAGCAGTGGCCAATCACCTGGCATCACGATCTTCTGTCGCTTTCGTACAAACCCAGAAATGCTTTTTGAACAGCAGACTGTGGCGCCATGTGATTGGCCACTGCTTCAAAAATCTACTGCTTCAAAAAATTTCTCGATATAATGGTGGTTGTATGAGCAAGTTAGGGTATGGCATAAGAGGTGTGAGCAGGACAAAAGTTTAGTATTGCTGTGAGACTATATTTATTTTATTTCATGCTTGAATTACCTTAATAATCACAAAAGCACTTGAGTCAAGGCTATCCAAAAGAGATAAATTCAAATTTTATCACAAAATTAAAATTTAATGTAAATCCATAGAGAGGAAAGATACTAAAACTGATCCATTTATAGTTTAGCCCACGACAAAGATTCCTAATCAGCTCGTAACTAGGATTTTCCCCTTATCAATGCAACATCCAACTTTACGAATCAAAAAGAATGAAAGAAAGAAAGAAAGAGAAGGTTCTCATTTATACTAATTGGAAAACATTTTGTGCCATTTTGCATCTAGAGCTTACAAATATGCCAACTTATGACCATTGGATTCTTGATGTGCATTCATTTTCATTTGTTGATGGAATTCTCAATCCCAAACACATGTTGTGAACATAGTTATAGATAAAGTATCATGGCCGTAGGATGTCTTAGCATCATAATTTTCGAAACCATAACAAGAAAAAAAAATTACATGTGGGGTCAAATTTTTAATAGCAAGGGTAAAAATGAACCTACACCTCAAATGCTCGACTTGAATGTCCGACTGCCTACTCATCTTGCGTGAGTTAGGGAGTCGACTGCTCAAGTCGAGTTAGGGGCCTAATGAGAGAGAGAGTGGATAGAGCTTTCGCTAGTGAAATTTTGATCAAGGATCCCTTCCTCAATGAATGAGGCTCTATTTATAGGAGGGAGAAAGGGTAGACTTTGCGGCTACAGTTACCCAATCATGATGGGGGAATGGCAGTCCGCGAAGGTAGGTTTGAACCTTTTGGCATGTGTAGAAAGCTTTAGTTTTGTTTATCTTTTATTCTTCTATTTTACTGAGACACCAACCCGCGTAGACATGGAAGATCCAGTCCGTGATAGGTAGGATACATCCTATCGATTAGTGTTAGGTTGCGACTATCCTAGGGAGTGATGCTGGCTGGTTGGGCAAATCGACTCCTTCACCCAAGCTGGTTCTCCACAGCAAGTCAGATCTCCCCTCTGCCAAACCAACCTTTGAGTCAGGTCGAAAAGGTTCGCGAAGAGGTCACGATTTATAGTAGGACCAGTCAGGTCTGAGAGTTGTGGCTCAATCCTATTGGTTGTTAGATGATTTCGCCCTTGTTGCATAGATCTCGAGGAACACATAGACGTTTGTCAAGGTGGTCACTTTTTTGGCACTTACAATACTGTAGGAAGCTTTTACGGACATCTGGCTAGGAATCTGCTTTATTTTAGCAGTGAAAAATACTAAGACCCTTTTTTGAACACAAGGTGAACCCAAAATTTTCTGGTCCAAGGCTGCCTCACTTGATTGACATAGAATTTGTTATTTGATATTTGAAATGAACTCTGTAATTGTGTCCTATACTTCCCCCTTCAAATGTAGATTTGATGGTTGTTAATGCTGATTATGTTGGATTCAATTCTCAAGAATATACAATTCAAGTTTGTACAATATCTTGGGCATGTTATTGATTTCATAGAATGCAAGAAATAACAAATAATTTGGAAATCAAGATAAGAAGCTGCATATTGTTTTATTTTTATTGCTCGTACTGAGTTAAAGTGTTTTCAGTTGAGTATTGGCAATTTATACTCCGTTTGTTTTATTAGTTTCATGGGGAATGTTATACTATATACCTAGTCATAAGGGTGTTTTGATTTTTTCAGTCAATTTTGAATTTTCTCTTTATGTTTCCTCATATAATGGCTCATTGATACTTTTTCATATGCATATGATTCTCCAATGTAATTAGTGATGAGCGGGAAGAATAGCCAAACTTCTTCAGCAACCATTTTCCAATGTACACCCAAGGTGTTCATTGTTGGTGGCAGTATAGTGTTTAGAAAAAGAAAATACAAATAAACAGTGCAAATACTAGTAAAAAGATTTCTCCTAATTAATTCCAATAATATTGCAATCTGTAAAAATAATAAAGACTTATCGATTTTTATAGGGCTGAGGTATGTGTTGTATTCGTTGTCCTAATTAAGGCAAATTCACCCCCTGCATGTTCTATGATGCTATCAGGTGCTCTGGATGTCTACTCCTAGGATTCAACAACCTAATCGACGGTAGTCACTCCAAATGGTCATTCCTAGCGAACCCATTATTTGCAATACCCTCTTTTGAAATAAAATGAAATAACTTAAAAAATATGAAGAAACTAGAGTAAGAAGAAATTGAATTTATGTATTTGAGAATTTTCTCTGAGTGTGTCCAATTGAGAGAGCACCCCCTTTATATATAGTTCAAAGGAGATAGACGTTTTAGCCTTAATAACTCTCGTTAAGGTAAAACAGTAGTCAAAGAATGGGCAAAAAGTAAAGAGAGGAGTAAGATGGTGAAAAGAATTATAATGGACAAAAAGTATGTGACTAAAGTCTTCACTTAACCTTGAAAAATGTATATGCGTAAAAGGAAAAAAAGAAAAATCAATTAAATGATTTTTGGGTAAAACAATAGTTTTGTCTCACAACCTACAACCCATGACTCGCGAACCCAAGGCCAGCTCAGCTTGTCTCGGACATGTGCATGTGTGAGTGTGCCTTATATTGTGCATAGTTATTCCAATAGAGACAAAATTTGGATTCCTAAGGCTCTACTGTTAAAGCTCAATTCCCATCCTTATAAACTCTAGGACTCATATTGTTCCCTATCCGATGTGGGACTACAAGTTCTAGAAAATAATAATATTACTAAAAGAAGCTTTCAAAGTTTTCCTCTAAACCTTTCATTCCCAATTTTACCCAACAAGAGCATACTCAGGATCATGGATGGCATTTACTATCACCTTATGCATGCACCTCTGCAGAGATACCCTTTGTAGTTCTCATCACCCATGCAATTGCAACAACCAGATCCCCGAAAGTCAACTCACAAATTGGGTTCTTGGGTGACTCGAGAAGAACTGGTAGTGGACATAGAATGCATCATTGCCTGCAAACAATACATTAAATTTTAAAAAACACAAATTGAATACTTTAAATATAAAAGAAAAGTACTGGAAGCTACTAATGAGAGGCAACATACTCTGCAAAAAAGTGAAATGCTAACTATTGAGTAAAGGAGAATTGCTCTCGCAATGTAGCAAGTGCATGTTAAAGTTCCATGCGTGCCCTTGCCTCCTCATAAAGTCGATGCTTTAATGCATCAACTTCAGTTTAAAAGTCCATTTGTGCTCCTTGATCCTCTTTATCAACCTCTTTGTAAGGAGTTGAATTTAGAATAATGGTCTTAGAAACACCACTACTTATGCCCTATATATGACCCCTTCTTTCAGGGCTACAAACCGGTGTAATAGTATTTTTTACTAAATAATTTTTTCTTAAAACAAAGGAATGAAGAATAATACAATTAAGTAAAGAAGAAGCATCACAAACCTGTAAACTAAGGTCATGGTTTACATCTTTTTGTGCTTTGGTAGATCACTAGAAACAACTGTTTTTATTTGATCTGATAAAATAAATAATACTTTAGATACATTTTTAGTTAAACTTATATTCATTGATTGATAGCAAATGAATAATTAGGATAATTTGTTTTTGAAATTTCTCCGGTCCGTTCTCTTTAACTTAATATACCTAGAAGGGGGTTGATTAGATATTTAAATTTAGATATACTTATACAGTTTTACTGGTCTATGGTATGGGGATAAAATCTCATGCATTGGTTGTTTGAAAAGAATTATTACAACCGACTTAAATCAAATATATCTCCGTGGTATATATTATTTTTTTGTCGTTTGATCTAATCAGGATATAACGCGAACACAGACAAACAATCACACAAGGCAAGATATTTTTACGTGGAAACCTTAGCTAAGGAAAAATCACGGGACCACGTTCAGACGAAAAGTATCATTAACTGAAAAGTTAAATGAAACAAATGTTACCTACGCAGCACCGTTGCAAATATAGCATCCAACCTTAGCCAATGCCCACTGCCGATGCATCCATGTCCTCTGAGTCAACGCCACGAATCCACGCGTACCTTTCTAGCCAAAAAGCCTTATCCGCTTGTTCAGTTTGGCACACCCCAAACCTACCTTCAACCGGCTCCTCTGATCTTAATTCTTAATACTTCCATCTTTGCAGAAGGTGAAGGATTCAGTTCACCCTGAATCTCAAGTTGCTCAAAAGGTGTTTGAGTCACACTGGTACTCTCAGGCTTACTAGGTTAAGTATAGAATTGGAAAACCTAGGCTGAGTAAAGATCAAACTCTTGATTTTGAACGAGAAGAAAATAAGCTCACAAGATGTGAATGAAAACAAGCTTCTTACTCTTCGAAATGGACACTCTACTAAATATAGCATTTGCTTCTTTCTCTTGAAGATTGAGTCACTCTGTGTCTCTGTGTGTGTTTAGATAAGGCATAGAATGGGTATATTTATAGAATACCAAGACCTTGAGTAGTGTGAAATGTAGGATAATAGAACAATGAATTTCGAATTTGATAAAACCGATTATGTTCAAAGTCCAATCGATTGGGTCATGTCCAATCGATTGGGGACAAGTGTCCAATCGATTGGGCTCAATAAGTTTTCTGTTCCGAAGGCACCAATCGATTGCACAGGGATCTCCAATCAATTTGACATTTATAACTTTCTGTCTCGAAGGTTCCAATCGATTAATCAGAGTCTCCAATCAATTTAATTCAGAAAGATTTCTGTCCCGTTGTCTCCGATAGATTACACAGTGTCTCCAATCGATTGGGCTCAATTATGTTTCTGCCTCATAGTGTCCAATCGATATATAGTGTCTCCAATCGATTGGGCTATGTCCAATCAATTGGGACACATGTCCAATCGATTGAACTTTTTCACTAGTCAATAAAATTGATTTTGACTCGGGTCTGTCCAATGACCAAGTCTAACCATTATATTTTGTTCATTTTAATCGAGCGTACACGATTGTTAACTAACAAATCGACAGTTACTCAGATGATTCATGTCGTCAACCGTCTGATTCTTGCTGTCTCTATCTTTTAGTCTTCACGTAGTTGGCGAAGCAAGCGTACCACGACATCTTCACGCTACACTAGTGCTCGTAGGAACGGTTACAATAATATTTTTATGTCAAACGGAATCTTCGTCAAATTGAATATGAAAATATTTCTTACAGTTTTTACCAATTATTGGCTCAAATCCTATAAAGGGCAAGACCCATCCATTCTTGGAATGGGTGGTTAATTATAAATCTGACCTGGTGATGATAGGATCACTGTGTTTCTATAAAAGATTAAACAAATACATAAGTAAATGCTAATATTTTGATGAATTATAGGAAATTAATATATAATAGAAGTTATCAAATAATCCTCTGCTATCCTAGCTACTCATCGTCTACCAGACATGTGTAGGATGTTCATCTATAACCAAGAAACTTATCTTATTCTTGACGAGTCTAATTTAATGACTATCAAAAAAAAATCTCAATCTTCTTTCTTCAAATGATCTGTGTAGTTTCCTTTTCTCTTTGGATATTTCTCATACTTGTTATAATGCTCACGTAGCTCGTAAATTTTATCCTTCCAAATTTTGTTTTAGAGGTTGAACTCTTTGTATTGTTCAGGAACCTCATATGTGATTGAAGTCTTACTTAATCTTAAAAAACATATAGGGTAAAAGATAAGAGGAAAAACCAATTAAATGATTTTTGGGATAAAAGATAGGTTGGTCTCGCAACCAACGACCTTGACCCACGAACCTGAGCCTGAGCCTGTCCCGACATGCGTGTGTGTGACTTATGTGCAAAGTTGTCATCAATATGGATAAAATTTAGATGTCCTATGGCTTTGCCCTTAAGATCTAATTCCCAACCTTTTAAACTCTAGAACTTCTTGTTCCCTATCAGATGTGGAACTAAGAGTTTTATAAAATATTAACATTAGTGAAGAGAAGCTCTCAACGTTTCTTTCCTAAATTTTCATTTAAAATTACATGAAGTTTTTATACTTTAAGAAAATGAGGGATTTAAAGGCACTCGTTTTTATTAATAAAGAACCTAGGTTCTAAATTAGGCTCAAAATGACTACGATTTTATAAATAACATTCATAACTTACATTTGGGATTGTGGTTACCTGGGCTTATAGCTTATTACGATAAGCTATGGATAAGCAATATACATAGCATATTGCTTTTTGGGACGTGATTTGAAATGATGATTTTGTTATTTAAATCGATTAATAATGACTAAAGGGTTATTTTTGACATTTTAAAAGTTGTATAACTTGTTTAATGGTCATTTATGATTTTCCTTTAATGAGTATTGTGAGATTTGTACTTATGTTTGAATTTCGACATATGTTAAATAAAAGTGTTGGCCTCATAAGTCAAAAAAGAAAGTACTTTTAAAACTGCTTCTCCTTAACCTATGAAAATGGATGTTTGACCCATTTCAAACCATAAAAACTCAAAACATAAGTCAAACATAACTTTTTGACTTATTTTCCGCAAATGCAACCTTAGAAATTGATTGAACTATTTACAAGATTTTAATAGAAGTTCCTTGAGAATGAGGTTGGATAGGGTTCTTACAAAGCTCTAATTCATCTCAAAATTGATGTAATTGCATATCCAAATTTATGCCATCTTGTTGAATCCAAGGAGACATGTGGATGTTGCTAAACATTTAAGCACTCTTTCTAACTCCATTCTAACATACCCTACTTACCATATGAGAATCATTTTGCTAGATAGGTCAGTTAGACATACTTATGTATACTCTAAGACATGACTAAACTTGCACCTAAAACAAAATTATAATCCCAAATTAAGATGCTCAATGCAATTTAGCATCTTAATAGACTTGTACTTCAAATTTGAGCATATATTGTCAAAGGCGCACCAATTAAATTTGCTTTCTAATTTGGCATATTGCATTCTAATGTATTTTGAGAAGACATTCTCTCTCACAAATTATCAAACTAATTTATTATCATGAGTCCATTATTATGAAACCTGATTTTGTAGGGATGTAAATCATGAAATAGTTATCATAATATTTTCCATATAAATGTATGTTGCTATTCTCTGGTTAGCATAACTAAGCCATGATACTACACCATTAAAAGGACAAAACGTTACGATAATATTACTAATTAATTACTAAAAAAGGTAAAGTTAGCAAACACAAAAATGGTCACAACATAATTGTGTAAAACCGAACAACAGTACTTACAATGAGGGTAAAAACATAACTAAACCTAGCCGGCCTGGTGCGCCTATGCACGTGTGCATGTGTCAAGGTCTAAATTATTGACCCATTCGTGGCATAATTTCAAATGACTTAAGGGCTCCACCATTGTGAATCCTTTTCCCTCATAAAATCATGGAGGGGATCACCTTCCTTTCCATTGTAGGACTAAATGAAAACACTAAAAAAGGTGTGGAATCCCAGCATAGAAATTGCCCTCCTTATGTCCATGGGATCTCCTTCCTTTATAATATGAAACTAAATGAATAATAGGTTGAACATAGTTGATAGTTCCATTTACTACATAATACTGCGCCCATAAAGAGAATGAGCTACTTTGCTTTCCTAATCAGAATTCCTACTCCATAGGCTATGGGATTCTTTTCTGAAACTCTGTAACAACTTCCCTAATTGAGACTTGTTCATATGCTTCAAATTCTTCCCTCCTATGCCGCCCTGAGATTTAGGTGAACATACCAAATCCAGTTGACAAGAGAATACTTGGTAACATCATCGTTCCTATATATCATTTTCATAAGAAGTCCTTAATCATCTTCTACAACTTCTCATCACCCCCATAGTAAAAAAAGAGAAAGAAAGTAAACAGACAGACTAAATAAAGTATTCTTGGTCAGATCCATCTTGCCCCTTTAAACAAGTAGCTTGCCTTCCAAGAGGCCAACTTCTTCTCGCATTTCTCCAGCACTAGATCCCAAGGGACATTGGATTTGTAGGTCACCCCAACGGGAGCCCATGGTATGAAGCAAGGAAAGTAGCCAACACCACATCACATCCCAATATGTTATTTAAATACAATGTACTATTGGTTGACAAGACTAGAATTAATAGACTGAATGCAAAATTAGAACTATAAAGGGATATCTTACAAACCAAGTTTTAATATAAGTTGGACCAAAAATAAATTATGTAGTACACCTTTAGTAGTGACACGGAGATGCTAGTTACAATTGACTGACAAGAAATACTATAACGCAACACCATTTTCATTATCTAGGTCGATTCCCCATAGAATCAGTGTTTGGTGGTTATAATGGAGATGCACTTTTGAAGTGTTATGTGATCCACCTATATTAATTTAACTAAAGGAAAAATTTTACAATACAATAAGTATACCAACTTAGCTTTATGGAGCTGATTGTTAGGCAAATAAGCTCAACTTCCTCGTAGAATGAATGTAACAAGAAATGAACATGTCTAGAAAAATATAGAAATAGCCTCAATAAGGGATAAAATGAAGTATTAATTGAGATAGTTTGAATATGTACAATGAAGACCAATGGCCACACTAGTAAAAATGAGCATTAATTTGATGTAGGTTAAATACTATAAAAGAATGAGAAGAAAGCAGAAATTGCCAAATTGAAATGGTGAGAAACAATTTAAAAACACATATTTTTATAAAAGATATAATTCTTGATAGATTTGAACGACAAATGTAGATTCATGTTGCCTACTCCAAATAGTTGGGATAATGCATAGACAACGATGACGATGATGCGAGACATGTGCCTTGTAGATGAACCTTTGGAAATCAATTCATATCACCCTTGAATATGAAATCCCTTATGCATATAGAAGAACCTTATGTAAAAATCTGATAGATATAAGATATATAGTTGATAATAATAATCCAAGAATTCTCATGCCATATCTTTGATAATCTTCTGTAATGCAAGTAGTCTATTGCCCATTTGAAGAATTTTGATGAAGGACTTCAAACTTTCACATTTAAATGTTCATTATTAGTTATAACCAATCACAAGTTCTTAGTTTTTAGATATACTATAACATTTATGAGGGTTTTTTTTTTCCTAGCATGTTCAAAACGCTTGAGAGGTATCAGAAGTGCAACTATGGTGCACCGGAAACAACTGTATCCACAAGGGAGCTCCAGGTAAACACTATCTCCTTATTACTTTCCTCTAGAAGTCATATCTCTCACTCTTTTTTTAAGATTGGAAGATGTCAATTGCAAGTATTCAGTAGTTTCTCGTTAGAGCATGCATTCATATTCTTCTACGTCTTAAAGAGAAGTAGAAGAATATTGATTTTGTGTAATTTACTATCTAAACCAGTTCTTTATCATTGGAATACTTCTTGATGAGTTTATAAGTTATCTCCCCTCACCACCCTCACACACAATTTTAAGTTATTATCACGATGCTAATGCTCAAGTTAAGCAGTATCTCGATCATTGTTATCAACGTTTGAGAAATCATTATGTGCCATTCATAACGTACATGCGTCAACACATATATGGTTATTCTGGGTCCCTGCGTGGTTAGATTTTCAGCAAAACTTCAGGTTCACAATTATTTACTAGATTTATCAGCTAATGACTTTGTCTCAATTGATCCTTGCAACAATGTTGTTAGTTTTCCACATCATTTGGGGAGGGTCTCCAATGAAATTCTATCAATCAACAAAGGCTAGCTAGCTTAAATTGTTTAGTTCTAATGCCTTTTCTAGATGGATTGATACTAGGGTTTAAAATATAGTTTGGTTTCATTGTCTCGATCGGCAGGCTGATGAAATGAGACATCTTGACCAAGACGGAACGGGAGAATAGAAAAACAGTAAATGTCTTACTAAGATTAAACCATTTTTTAATACTTAATTCAGCTACACATTTGTTTTTTAGCATTTATTCATGTTATACCGATCAAAAAAATAAAAATAAATTAAGGATGCATATACCAATTCTTTGTGTATCACCTCGGTACACTGCCGGACAAGACGGAACAAGATTTTAAATCATGATATACTGATCAAACAAGCTAATATAATGTTGTAGGCAGGATTCTATTGCAATTTTAGGGAAGATCGAGTTCAAGGGAAGTAGGATCATAGTTGGAGGGTATTTTTTTGTTTTTATGGTTTAGGAAGCATTTTTTCAAGTAGATCTTTGTATCAAGTTGATTGTGAGGATCTGTTTAGCTGTGCTTTGGTACAACCACCACCCGTAGTTGTGTTCAAGGGCCAGAAATAAAATTCTGCTGTTGCATTCAGTCTTGTGTGAGGATTCCGCCAATATCACCATAATAGATAACCATTCATATATCATTTCTTCTCCATTTTCTCCATTTTCACGTTTTTCCATTTTTTTAGTTCAATAGTTTACACCATGTAGAAATTGAGTAAGTTTCAAAATAAAATTAAACGATTCTTGAATATAGAAGAAGCATCCCATTTGTACAAGAAATCATGAAAATATCACCGGGATTTAGAGAAGTTGGGCCTTATGAGCAGGTGATGGATCTTGCTTTAATTGTTTGAATCGTGATGCAATCTCCCAAATTGAGAAGATGGGAGGGAAACTTAAATTCCTTTTTAGATTCATTTTTTTTTTAATGTGGTACTATTCTCTCGCAATAGAGAGATCTCTTCATATACTAAAAACAAAATAATGAAAATGTGGAAATAAATTAACTTGTATAAACCCGACTAAGTTTTGAAAATTTTGAAGCGGCGATCATGCGGCGCATGATCGCAGGCTACATATACCTGGGTTTGGGATTTGGTTTTAAAAAAAAAATTAAAAAATAACCAGGAGTATATGTGGCGCAATCATTGGATCACATGTTTAGTATTGGGGAACCTTTTTTTTTTCGTAGGATCGAATCCCTATAGTTGCACCAAATCACCTTCATAAAAACAAGTGCCTTTGGCATACATTTCCATACATGATTTGGCTATGGCAATTGGCAAGTGCAGTTAGTCTTGGTGTGAGTGAAACCCTAAAAACCTGAAACAGGAAAGAAAAAAGAAAAGAAGAAGAAACACCTAAAACACCATCTTCCCATCAATTGATCTGTACCCCGAAAAGTTTAAACCCCGTTTTCTCTACCAGTGGTGGTGGCGCCATTCCCATCACCACCTTCTCTTCCTCCTCCCATCTCTTACCATCTCTATCTGACCCACATTGGAAACTCCTTCCAAGACCGAGTTGCAGCTCCACTTTCCTTCCAGCGTACCCATCAAATCCTCCCACAAAACCACTGTTGCTTTCGTCTCCATCATACCCTACGTCGATCATGCAGAATGCCTGCTGTTCTTTAAACCCTTCTCTATACTCGCACCTGTAGAATGTAATAATATCCTTCGCCTTCAATTCCTTTTCCTTAACAAATCGATTCCAACCTCTTGTAAACACAAAGCTCTGGCTACTCTTCCAATAGCAATACCGGAACTTCCATGATCTCATCTGCCTGTCAAAGAAAACTAGCTGCACGTCATCGACCCCACCAACATCCCCATCTTCTTCGGAACTAACTTCAGAAACCTGAGGGAAGTATTTAATGGCGTGTTTTTTTGGGATTACAAGCCTATTAAGCTTCCCCACATCGCTTGGTGTCAGCTCCTTTTGAAAGAGTTGTTGACACGAAAACCCTCTATCATTAACATTCCCCACCACCAGGTTGAATCTGACTTCATTTTCTATCTTCAATGATCGATTCCTCACGAAATCCATAAACTTGGATTGGTAGGATCCGTCCTTGATCATGTTCAGCACCACTTCCGTAGAGTGTAGATTCTGGAAGTTGGGTTCTTGAATGGTGAGGTTGGTCCACGGGAAGTTTCGGTGAGAGTCTCCACTTCTAAGTTTGATGGCCGCGCTATCATAAGCCATCGCTGCTTCCCTCTCCGATTTAAAGGTTCCAAGCCAGATCCGCTGGTGGTTTGCGTAGATTTGTGCTCCCCAATGCCCATTTTGCTGCAAGACCACCCCTTTGAATCTTGCAGAAGATGCTGTATTATTGTGTCTTTGACGCTTATTAGGATGACATGGGTTGCTGCCGCTGTTTGAATCCGAACCTTCTGCCATCACATGCATTCCTGCATTTGAAATCATACTCACCATCTCTTCTTCCATGGCACTCCTAAAGAAAAGTAATTACAAAAAAATAAATAAATAAATAAATAAATAAGAAGAAAAGAAGAGATGAAATAACTATAATCAAGTGATGAAACCCTATTTAATAAACATAATAAATACAACCAGGGAAAGAAGATGAGATAGATTTCAATAAAGATCGAAATAATAATATCCGAAGTGAGGGATAAGAGCAGCTTACATTGAATACAGAGAAAATTTGGCTTTAGGTGAAGAAAGATTATGAGTTGAGATGAAAGTTTATGGAGAAACAATGTTGGTTTTAAAGGAGAAGCTAAGGAAGAAGCAACGAAGCAAAGGACAGATACGATATTTTTGCAGAGAATTGGCGGAGAAAATCTGGCAATCAGAATAAGAGAGATCTTCTGTTGCTTCGAAAAGGAAGGATTTTATTTGAAGGAGGTAAGATTTAGAAACTAGTCTAAATTCGTTCCAACTTGACAACTCTAATAGACACAAACCGAGTGGTGCTGCCTTAATAAAGGCAAACGTTAGTAAGCTTGAAAACTAAAATCCCCCATTTTATTTTTCCCATTTTTTTTCTGTTTCTCTCATCTTGCCAGAACTTACTATTTCAGTGGTTTTGCTATTCTAGGGTAATCAGATAAACGTTATTCGATTTCTTGTTTTCCATCTCATTAGCACGCGTGTTTTGTCGGAAATCATAGTATTTCCAGGATTTATGTAAGAGGAACTTTAGGTTAGGGTGGCGATCCATCATGGATGATACTGATTCACACCTTTGCATGCCAATTGACATAAGGACCTCCAATTTATGGGGTTCAACTTTCATGGACCAGAACCAAATATTTGCTGAATGGCTAATGAATCCCATCTGAGAGGTGGTATGTGAAGGGTTGAATCATCATCATCATCATCCACCATGGTATATTAAATATTTTTTGTTTTCAAATTTTAAAAATTAAACTGCAATGGTTTTTTTACTATATTGTCCTTACAAAATAACCATAAAAGGACATTTACATGGGTGTTAATGTCTTAATGATTAATTAACTAAATATAGGTGGGTAGTTATTGGGAGAAATATAAGGGATTTTGTACAGTACTACTTATGGAAGATTACCAGGAATAATTGACCTAATTTGACTTAGTAAAGCCACGTAATAAATGACGCCCTTGAATCACTTGTGAAATTTAATTACCAAATCACCCACTAAAATTAAAAGACACCCCAAGTTCATACTATCAAGTCTTAATTACCCTGACCTGATTAGCTGATTTGGTGTTGTGCTGCTTGAAATAAATATTTTGTTAGATTGTACGAAATGATTGTAATACCTTCACTTGATCAAAATCATTTCTGCATGGAGATTTGATTTGATCATCTCACATACAGGAAGTGTGTAAAGTAGCAATGTAAAATGGCACCCAACATCTTCGAACTCGATTGCGTTTTGAGCCTGATTCATAACTAATCAGATATTGGTACCATGGTATATATATATAAATTTTATTCACCATCCAACCCAAAACCTGATTGACCTGATTTTGTAGGGGGGTGGGTTCAGTTTTCAGACAAAGTTAGTAATGGAGTCCGTTCTGGACATACTGGCACCCGACACCCTCGACTAGATTGTGTAGGTTTCAGGGTTTAAATACTTGAAATAATCTTTAGTTTAGCCATGATTCCTAGAGTGCCATAGATCGCTATTGTGGGTGTTTGAATATTAATTAATCTTTGGTCCAGCTTAGCCATTCAAACATTATCAAGCTGCAACATGATAACATGCCACGTGGCATAGGTTTTAAAGGGAGAAGGTGAGCAAGTTTGTCATGTTCTTATTCATCCCCAGAAAATAATTCATTAAAGGAAAGATACTAAAGATAACAGCTAATAGATACTAAAGATAACATCAAAAGATTCAAAACCTTAATTTCAAAATATATTACTTATTAAAAGATCCACAATAAGATAAAAACAATAAAAGAAAGGACTCATCTTCTCCTTTCCCCTTTTTCCTTTCTTGTTTTAATTAAAAGAAGAAAAAAGTCTTTCCCTCTCTTATTTTTAGTTTTCAAGAAGTCATTCTCTTTTAAGAGATGTGAGTTTGGTAGATTTTCTTTTGGGTCATTTAATGAAAAACATCTATTTAAATAGTAGATTTTTTTTACATTATTTGATAAAAATTTATTAAGTTTATTAGGGCTATAATTTTATCTCTCCAATCGAGGAATCTAAGCCTGAACAATTCCACTGATTTTTTTTCCATATCTTTAGGGCAAGTAAATGTACAATAAAAATTAAAATTAACATATCTTCAGAGCAAGTAAGTGTGAAAAATTAAAAAAGGAAACTTAGACTGGTTTTTTTTGCAGAGATATATATATTTTTTTTTATTTTCATTTGCAAAGACAGTTACCAAAACTAGCAAGACTTGACAAAACTTGCTCTACTGATTCTTCTGCTCACCCTCATACACGTGGCACCCTCTCATGCTGCAGTTGGAAAATAGTTGTCCAAGTGAGCTAAACTACAGGCTCACTCTGTCAATACAAGAAAAGGAATTTTTCACTCTTTTCTTGTGTCGAATTAATAATGCTTCTTCATCCCGTTCATGTTTTATTCCCTACTTGTCGGTTCTCGCTTCTCGCTTCTCGCTTCTCGCTCTCCTTTCATTAACAACTGGCCCCGTGTCCCGTACCTCTCGCTTGGCCTGGGAATGATAGAAGAATGAATTGAATGAAGCCCATAGAGGAATCTGTTGAGTAAAGCATGCCCTTGATTGAATGATTGATGGAATAAGCTTTTTCCCCATATGCCATTCACGCATGTAAACACCACCCCCTTGTATGGGTGGTAGTCACTGAATGTGCTCCAGCCTAGCTGGACTGCCCGCAGATTCAGAAAAATTTTAGATGCAGAGGGATTTGGATGCAGAGGATGGATAGTAAATTTGGACCACACGTCTTGGCTTTTGCAAAAGCCAAATTAAGAGGGTAACATTTTAAACCATTTTTAAAATTAATATTATGCAAATCTGTGAAAGCTGTCTCAATTGCTAATTCTCGATTTATCTCTTGGCTCAGTTTATATTCAATCTAACCTAAGCTAAGAACACGGTGCAACATATTTGATCTCCTCTCTTGACGTATGGGATCCGTTCCAGGATTTTTTCCTTCACTCTCACAGTATCTCGCCCTGAGTTCTCGAACAAGACTGCTCAATTTGCAAACACTCACATTGATTGGAAAGACACCCTCGAAGCCCATATCTTCAAAGCTGATCTTCCAGGAATTAAGAAGTGAAGGTGGAGGTGGAAGAAGGGAAAGTCCCACATATAACTGGAGAGAGGAGCAGCCTCAAATGCGATTTTGCTATTTTAGAAAAGTGTTGTTTCAGCAATAACCTTAATTTATAAAAGTCAGAATCACTCACCTTCCATTTTCACATGTTATTAGGCTCTAAATATATCAGTTTCTATGCTTAGTTTGATTTTTATTATTTTTAATAATTTGTTTATTTTCGTGTTTTACATGAAATATGTTATAAGCCGAAAGGCAAAGACAGTTTTCAATAAGATTTCGTAATTTAGCTCCTTTGAGTGTTCTTCTCTGTTTGGTGGATTCCAAACCTTAAGATATTGACATTGGTCGTATCTTTTTATTGTTTCACACTACGTCAACTGGTGCAATGGGCATTTACAAACCCTCCACTGTGAACGATTCTATTCTCTAATAAAGGAAAAGTTTACTCTTGACAAGCAAAGGAAAAGGAACCAATGATAGAAGTACTTTTTGTTCCAAATGTTAATAGTGTTTGTTTTCATTAAAGCATGATTTGATATGCTCTTGGTAGTTGCAAGAAATTCTTTTGATCAGTGCATCTCAAAACATCAGATATAATTATATACATTATATCTCTATATACTCTTAAGTTTATACTGTGTTATTTTGATTAATTTTATTTGTTTTCCACATTCCATAGACATTCTTATCTCATCTGACTGTAGGAGCAGAGTAGCCAGCAGGAGTATTTGAAACTTAAGGCACGAGTCGAGGCCCTACAACGATCCCAAAGGTAATTCATAATATGATGATTCTCCATAATGATTAGAGCACATACATGATCTATAGCTTTATTATAAATATTTTGTATATTTATAGGAAAAATGGAAAAGCAAAATAAAATATCTCCAATGTTTTCTTTGACTGTTATCACTCTAGGAATCTTCTGGGTGAGGATTTGGGACCCTTAAGCGGCAAGGAGCTTGAGTCACTTGAAAGACAGCTTGACATGTCACTGAAGCAGATCAGATCAACTCGGGTACTTATATCTCCTTTTTTATATCAAACCATGATAGAATTCGCCCAAGGCTGATTGACCCCACCACAAATTGTGTCATCCACTCCTCAGACACCATCAAGGTTTATGAGGGGAGCTAGCTATGATTCTGAGGTAGTCAAGTGGGTATAATGATGAAACTTGACAAAGAACTGAAAGGAATTGGCCTGAGGTTGATAAAAAAAATTCCTTCTTATTTGCATAATATGGTTGTAAAATTTTCCAACTTACCTCCTAATGGCTATTGGACAAGTTCGATCCCAATGTTCTTTGTTGTTGTAGGTCATTGTCTAGCAAAGTGAAGGACATTGCCATCTGTAAAAATGTGGTTGTTCTTATACTAATAACCAATTAATTACCTCGAATAAAATCAGATCCCAAATGGAGTCTATTGGGCAAATTAAAAGTCAAGCATGTATATGAGTAGTAACAAACTTATATTTGAATCTCTCACCTCCGGTTTTTGGTTCTTTAACAGACCCAATACATGCTTGATCAGCTCACCGATCTTCAACGAAGAGTATGAGACCAAAACTGAAGCTTCCTTTACTTTGATATTCTTTTCATTTTCTTCTCCCATTCCACTAACATTTTTTCTTTAATTCTTATGTTTGCAGGAACAAGTGCTTAGCGAATCTAACAAGAACTTAAGAAGAAGGGTACATATATAGTATTCTCCATTGCTTCTTTCCAAACAAATGCAGGACCACCTGAGATTCGCAGACAAAATAAACTGTAGTAAGAGTTTATGGAGCACTTATATAAGCTCGTGTGATGATTTGCAGTTGGAGGAAGGTAGCCAAGCAAATCCACACCAATGGGACCTAAGTGCACACGGTGTGGGGTACGGTCGTCAGCAGCCTCAAGCACAGGGCGAAGGGTTCTACCATCCCTTAGAGTGCGAGCCCACGCTGCAAATCGGGTATGGCCTTTTTTACCTCTAAAACAGAGAACGAGTAACCATATCTCTTGCTTTTCGAAGCTGTGCTAGCTAAATTTAGCTGGAGGGTTTGTGAAATGCAGGTACCACCCTGATCAAATAACGGTTGCAGCACCTGGGCCAAGTGTTAATAATTACAATATGCCAGGATGGTTAGCATGACAGAAAATGGAGTTCAGCCGTGGCTGTATGTATGCCATTGATAAGTAGTAGATTTTATATTTTGAATTGTTGTTTGGCAAAGGAACGCAAAGGATGATAAATTACTTTACTAAGACGTTTCTACTAAAAACTGCTTTCCATGGGGAGCACTATAAATGTTGTTGTTTGTGTGCGCGCCCTCTTATCGAGGATGGGGACTTTGTTTAAGGCAACAACTCCTTTCCAAACTAAAATCATGGAACATGTTAAGAGTTATATCTGTTAAGCTTTTTGCCTATTTGTAATCCATCTTTCTTCAATAAAACCATTGTTTCTTGCAAAATATCATTACGGGTTTCTTACTGAAAATTAACTGGACATGTTTTGAAGCTCGAAACTGAAAAAGTTAATTGCAGGCCATATTGCAGGCCATGTGTACCATCTTATTTCTTGGTAACTGTAGTTAGGATACACCATTGATGGCCCCCCTTGGGGAGAAAACTTTGTATTTTTCTGCTGTAGCATTAAATGATATATACCAGCTTGGCTTGATTAAAGCTGAACGAAGTAGGAGTTGTAAGAGTGCCACATTTAGCATGGACAGATGGATTTTGAGTAAGAAGTGCGTCACGCCAAAGCTTTAGGGATTTTGGTTATAGAAGGAATAGTTCCCGGAGAGAATAGATGTAACAGGGAAGACCTCACGCGCGCGAGCTTTAGAGCATGATCTCCAACAGCTATCTATGGCTATTTTCATGTTTGGTTATAGAAACCACTCCCTATTTTCATATTTGGCTAACAAACCACTCCTTAGGGGGGATGGGGGAGCTTAGGGGGTTACAAGGGGGTTAGAACATCTCCAACAGCTATCCATATTAGTTAGCCACTTCAAAATAGAGTGAAAAAGCATGAAACAAGCTCTCCAACAGTGTACCCAACTGCTTAGCCATATTTGGAGATTAGCTGAAAGCACTTGTCTCATCTCCAAATATGGAGATCTATTTCCTTAGCTATATCTCCCTAGCTGAGACCTTTACCATTTTACCCTTTTAGTACAAAAACAATAAAACAAACGTTTCTTGCATGTTCTACATGGCCTACTATTGGAGACCACTGGTTGTATAGATGTTTGGCCCATCTTAGGTGGGCTAGGATGAAAATCATCCAACTGATGATTTTTTGTCGTTGGATTTGATCTTTTCATGGGTTGATTTTTAGTCCTCTAATTGGATCATTATTAGGGATACAGAAATCCAATGGTTAGAAATCACCAATCAGGCTGATTTTGTCCACCAAAGGGTTGGCCAAACATCCGTACAGTCAATGTTCTCCAAGAGTGTGCCATGTGTCCACATATCTTTGATACCCCTCTTGAATTTTACTAAAAGTTTTAGGGTATTTTGATCATTTTACTAGATTTTTGTAGCTACATATTTTGGGGAAGTTGATGGAGATAACACCTTTTTGTTAAAGCTCTCTCATCGGCAGAATGGGTTGATTGGTAGCTAAATATGAAAATAACTATGGATAGCTGTTGGAGATGCTCTCAAGATCCAATAAAAATAGTTTACCTTTCAAAAATAGAAAAGTAATTATTTTTAGCTATTCTCCAAATATGGCTAATTAAACAGTCTAGAAAGCCTTTTTCATGAATTCTCACTTTATAATAGCTAACCAATATGGATAGCCGTTGGAGATGCTCTTAGCCATGCCGCCCTCTCGGCCCACTGACCGCGTGAATGTTTAGCTACCACTTGACGGATGCACACCAAAAATCACCCTGATTGGTAATCTATAGTCATTAGATTTTTTAGCACTTAGGGCAAGATTCTAGCAGTTAGATTGTACCATGTTTTGTTACTAAATCCAACTGTCAGAAATCATCAAATAAGCTGATTTTTTTGTATGAATATTTACCCAAGGGTGGGCTACACATTAATGCGGTCAATGGCAGAAGGCATAGCTAGGCTCATTCCTGAAAGTAACCCCCCTAGAACTCTCATATATAGTTGGACTAATCTAGTCAGCATACATTTGCAGTATGCAATCATTGTCCATTGAAAAACTTGTTTTTCAATGTTTTCAAAAGAAATTATTTTATATATTAAACAACACGTTTTTCAAAGAGGATTCAACGGTGGATACAATGTTTAGGCACTTTTTAGTCTAAAACGAATGCAGATTAGATTTCTCCTTTATAGTTGGACGTGATTAGATAACGACTCATTCCTCGAGTACGCTAGAACTCTCATTTATAGTTGGACGCTTTATATCTCCAACGACAGGTGACCCGATTAACAACCTTGTATTCTTGTATGCTACCGGACAAAACCGGTATACAATTTTAACCAAAATAAAAAACGACAATAACAATGAATTCCACAAGGGACACCGACCATCTGTACTACAAGAGGCCAAAATCGCAGGCTGAATCCCAGCAACCCTGCCGATCAAAATCTCTTGCCGTTGGATTCGAGCTTTTTAATGGGGTGATTTCTAGCCGTTGGATTTGTGCTTCTTTTCTTTATACTCGTTGAATGGCTGGAGATCACTAATTGCAAGACGTAACAAGGTTGAAGACAAGGTCTTTTTTGTCCTTAATCAAAAAGTCAACACTGGTCAAACGACAGTGGACTGGGTCGGCCTATGTCAGCTTTTTCAAATTGGGGGGGGGGGTGGTTATGGCAAATTTCAAAGATAACTCGGGGGGGTATGGCAAAAATTCCCAAAAAACCCAAAAACGTTAATAACAATGAAATCGACAAGGGACATTGAACCCAAAACAAGAGGCCAAAATCGGAGGCTGAATCCCAGCAACCCAGCTTATTCATGGGGTGATTTCTAGCCGTTGGATTTGAACTTTTCCCTTTTTTTCCTAATATAGCTAGAGATCACCAATCAGGCCAACCAAACAGCACCCACGAAAAAAAAAAAAAAAAACAGATGAAGAAGAGTAATCAATAAGTTAAACACTTCATCATCTCCAACAGCGAAGAACAAACAATAATCCACGCGAAGAGTAAACAAGAACACATAGACAGTTGATCAAATAAACAAACACTTCTCCCCTTCCACCTTTTTCTTCCCTTAGCTTTGTGATAAATTTTACCAGATATATCAAAGAAGGTCCTAGGCAAAAAAGAAGGAATTATCCGGTGTAGATGTGAACACCAATGGCGATGAGGAAGATGGTGATGAGACCGAAGTAGATGATCGTGTGGACGAGAATCGACACCCCGCTCGTCTGCATGTTCGCGAACTCCACCACTCTGCTCTTCCCCGGCAGCTGGAACAACAGCCCCGGCGTCAACAACACGAACAGCACCACCGCTATCACTACCGGTCCCCAATCGGCCATTTTTTTCCTCCTCTTCAAACTCTCTCCTCTGTATCACAAGGGAGCAAAGAAATAAAAAGAGATGAAGAGATTAATAGAAGAATTGGTGCATCAGATCAGACAAGAAGAACAAAGTCCCGAGGAGAAAACCCAACTTTGGGAAAGTGAAACTGGAAGAGTACGAGTGAGACTGGTGATTCCCTTTAAAGAAAAAGTGACAAAACACGAGGGAAGCATCGGAATCGACGCCCCTCGATGATAGCTGTTGGTGGGACGGCAAACGTGGCAGCTTCTTCGCTCGAGTTTTGGACGGCTGCTGCGATCACTTTGTCTTTCTTCGAGTAAATCTTTGATAACCAATATCCGTCATCTTCCTGACGGACCATAATGAGCCACGTGGAGCACTCTTAGAGACCACAGACTACATTTGGATTGGAAGGGTTGATTTTTAACCGGGGAGGCAGGTGAGCGAGTGTCTTGTCTGTATATATAATTATATTAATTATATTTTATATATATAATTATATTTGTTATTCTATAAATATAAAAAATTCTTACATCTACAATTTATTTATCGGTTGATATTCAATAAGTTAATCATATTCGAATTTGAATATCTATTCGGATTTCGTGTGGGTAGGTCTTAGATTTTTTTTTTCTGATTCAAATATGCTTATATTCGATTCAAATAAAAATGTCCACTAACAACCCTAAAATTGAGCAATGATAACATGGATGGGGCGGCACTTCAGATTTCGTTCCCTGTTATGATTGGGTTTTCTGGCTACCTCAGGTTCGAGTGTAGCGAATCTGAGCAGTCCAATTAACACAAGGCCACTTCAACCTGGACTGGCCACTTGAGCTCATCTTTGTGAGTGTCGAAACGCATACGTACCCAATCATGTGGGAAAACTTTATTTGATGCATTGCTCGAGCCAAAAGGCCTCAAGTTAATCAAGGGATGTCCATGAATAAAATAAGAAATATGGGCCTACATAATTTGAAATGAGATGGGCCTACTTCTCCATGTATTGATAAACGGCCTTTGCTTTGCACGATGCCCTTTATGTGTAGCTTATGTTTAACAAAGGGAAATGGATGCGAGAAACGATACGATAAGCTCAACCCCTAAAGATTTCATGTGATGTGGGAAAACAGGAAATGAATATAAAAACAATGACGAAAATGTATAGAGAAACAGCGAAGAGAGAACGGGCGGAAAATGTCAAGAATACTCCCAACCCTTTTCATATCTATATGTCACCATTATATTGTGCCAATTTAAGAATTTTTTTATGCCAAAACCAATGTAAATTAAGAAAAAAATAATAATAATAAGTGATCTTGACTAACCTATACAATATTTGTATATTTTCTTGGACTTATATTTTGAATTGGGTTGGTGTTACCATATGTATAAAACCAATGGATACAGAAATATTAGGTAAGAATCTTAGTCATAAATCTTTTGGTGAGTTGCATCCCATGAATGACAGTACTTCAATTCTAAAATTTTCAAATGAAAAAATGGAAACTATCCCATTTTATTACACAGCATAGGGCAATTGGACTAAAACTTGAGACAAACAGGAGGTTTTTTTTTTCTTTTTCTGATAAGTCCAATATATTAAAAGGAGATCAAGAAGGTCTCAAAATGAACAAAGAGAGAAGGGCTGAGCCTACAAAGAAAAGAAAATAAAATGAACAACAAAAAAAAATAAGATAAACCACCCTACTATCTCTCCAAGAGGGTCTCGAACCTGAAGACCATGTCATCAAAGAAGATGCCTCTCAATTCATTGAATATGCTAACCCAGCTGAAGAGGAGAGCGCCTTGATGTTAAGAGGATTTGAGGTGGTCTAACAAATATACCACATTGGTCTCGCCACCTTAGCTCCTGCATGTCAAACCCTGCTACCTTCGGGGATTGAAGTTTGTTGCATCCACTCATAGTACCACGCCTCTCATATATTTTCTTTCTTTTCAGAATGCGCTTATATTGAACTATAAAAGGATCCTTAGAAAATATATATTTTGAATTGTAAAACCCTCGTGCGTGTAGACTAACACCAAGCTTTTAGGACTTTAACCAGGCCTCAAGTTGCCATTCCTTCCAAAAAGATATCTTGTCAGGAGGGGGGCAAAGTTGAGCCTTTCTACTACAATCAACATCACACCCGCGGGTCTATTCCACGATTCAATCCCGTGACTCTTTGGCTCTAACTATAATCGACCTCACACCCGTGGGCCCCTACTGCGTCCTTAGGGAGCAACAATATTGACCCCTAACACAAGCATTGCAAGAGAGATGGAAGAAATATGTTTCCATTCATATGGGAACTGAGTTTCCCACTAACTATGACTACAACAATAAGTTCCATATATGTTCTAAAACTTGGATTATTTGTATGGGTCAAAGTTGTGCGTTGAGGCTATTGACCTTAGATTCAAGAGAAATGTCTATCTTTCGAGGATATTGTAGTCAAATGGCTTGAATTGGTTAATGTGAGGAGGGACTAGGATGGTTTTAGTATTTTGTTTTAGCTTGTTCTTGTATTCTTTAAGGCTTTTAGTAGGCTTTATTAGCCTCTAACTGCCTAATCGAATAAAATTTCTATGCTTATAAAATAAAATAAAAAGACAACTTTATTAACAAACACAAAATAATTATTTTACCCTTTGTAATTAATTATTGCCTTGTCGACCATGGATCTCTAGAATCCTTTTTTTTTTTTTGTGGTCTACCCAATCGACGGATAGCATTTTCCTATTTGTATTATCAAATGGAAACCTTTCATCAATCTAGCTTTAAATTAAAGTAATTGTCTAACCTAGCTATAATTATAGTTTGCTCCCAAGACTCTCATTTAATCTCATTAATGGATACATAGGCCCTGCTTGGTTCAATGCAAATCGGATGCAATTCACAAACTTGCCACGGTTTTGGGATTACAAGTGATTGGTTGGGGGTGTGCAAATGAGCTGGCTCTTGCTAGTGCTTGCTAAGCCCTTGCAAACTCTTTAAGAAAATGGATGCAAGCATGTCCAGCCCAAAAACTGTGGTATGTGCAGGGAACAAAGCAGGCCCGCAGTCGATCCTCTTTTTCCATTTCTCTGAAAAGTAAGATAAAAAAACAAAGCATACACACTAAAGTTCTTCCGATCCATAAAATAATTATGCCACAAAATGGTACCAGAACACCATGATCTTTCGAATAAAGCACAGTTGATACTTAAAATCAAAATCCAGTATGTGCTTTCTTGTGTGGGAGACCTTCATTCGTTTGGACATATAATGACCTAATCATCTCCTTTTCTCTAGCTTTATGTCCTTCACCGTCTGCGACACATTTAGCTTTCGGCAAGAGGTTAACCACATTAGCAAGCAATATTCTTAACTCTTCTAGCCTTGCTTCTTCTCCCTTTCCACATGCTACCTTTCCTTCTTTCTTTCTTTCCTTTTTCTCAAAAAGCTCCACCTTCATCTATGTTTAGAACAAGTAGAATATGATGTTCTCTTCGATCCCATTAAAGCAAAAGCCCGCTGTGTTCTTAGTCTCTAAGTTTAGAATCCTCCTCTCCTTCTCCATCAAGACAAATTTCTCCTACTTATCACACTACAAATTTGCATAATCTTCATACAGATCTTCTTAACTTTCTCCCATTGAGACTTTGAGAAAGAGAGATCTAGAGAGAGAAATGGGTGCTGACTGGGGACCGGTTGTTATTGCTGTGATCTTGTTCATCCTTTTGTCACCTGGACTCCTATTCCAGATACCAGCCAGGACAAGGGTGGTAGAGTTCGGTAACATGTGCACTAGTGGGATCGCCATTCTTGTTCATGCCATCATGTTCTTTGGTATACTCACTATCCTGGTCATAGCGATCGGCGTGCACATACACGCCAATTGATCTGAAGAAAATCACATGTAGTGTGTTTTGCTTTCAATGAGACTTTTTTTTTTATTCTTTTTTAGTCCCTTTATTTGGCTCGGTGGTCTGATTCTCGTGTTGTTAGATACATGGACTACTGATTCATACAAAGGTGAGTATATCTGTATTCTATGATCTTAAGAACCTTGAAGAGGTGCTCTTGTCAAGTTTCTATGACAAAGTTGTTTCTTTAATAAAGATTTATTCGATCAATTGGGTTTCTTTTGATTTTGTTGGGACGTGTTATGTTCTGCGACAAATGTAGCTTTTTATTTTTTCTCTGTTTCATGTGTTCTTACTTCCAAAAGTCGATCTCAAAAAATAAAAATAAAACAAGTTTAAAACCCTATTACCTAATCATATCATGGGTTTAAGAAATTCTCATGGATTGATTTTATAATGGAACAGGTTCCCAGGACCAACTAAAGTGAACTAATAAGTTCACTAATGTTCTCGGCCACGAGAATCCAACGGTGATTGATAGTTCTGAGCTGGCATTCACTTTTTGCCAAAAGCACAACCACCGTTTTGATTTCGAGAATCCGTGGTCTGTATGTGAGGTTAAGATGGTCAGACCAGCATTCAATTAGTGATTTCTAAGCATTAGATATTGGAGCCACTTTCATGGGTTGATTTTTACCGTGGGAATTTGAGCATTAACGACCATTATTTGGGGTACAAGATCGAAAGGTTTGTAATCACTAATCATGTTGATTTTTGGTTTGTAGGTCCACCTAGGGATCGGCCAAAAATCAATACGGTCAGTGTCACATAATCAGAACCATAAATAGGAGAACCATACATAACAGGCTCCGGTTCTTGGTAGTCGAACTAGAACCAACCCGTTGACATCCTTGGTATCAACAGGGAAGGCCTATGTATAAGCACAATATCAGGTGGTCCATATACAGGCGACGTGGACAATTCAATGGGTCCAACCCATGAAATCTCCTAAAATTACCATGAAGATTTCAAACGTATTATTTGTACATCCTTTCATCAAGTGGAGAGAAAACTAGCAATCGCTGCATAAAACAGGTATACAGATCTGATGGTTGCAGTTGCAATCATCCAATTGTTTCAATTTTTGGCCCAAGAGATCTTCTATGTGAGACTGGGACAAATTGAATCATTGGTCCTTAAGTAGCAACTACAGACGGGTCCTTTTATTGTGTTTATACATGGAGATTTTCCATCTATCTTTCTAGAAGGCACGTTTGGCTGCAGCGTAATTCATGCCTAGCCTTACCACGGGTAACTGTATACCAGATTAAGAAAAAAACCACCGTTTATGGAGGTTGAACATTGACGTTCAAAAGGTTGCAGACTTGCAGTGCACAAAAAAAGGACTCCAAGTTTACTGTCCCCGCGGACTCCCCCCTCTCAAATGCCACGTGTCACATTCTTCCCTACCCACTGATCCATGGATGGTTCGTTTACCACTTCGTGGACGTAGACAACAAAAATTAGCTTAATATGTGATTTCTGGTGGTTGGATTTGACCATTTTAATGGGGTGATTTCTAGCTGTTGGATTTGAACTTGTTTTGGGTCTCAATTCTAATTGCTAGAAACCACCAATCAAGCTGATATTTGGTGTATAGGTCCACGATAAGATGGGCCAAACATCCATTGGGCTGTGAGGTTCCAGGTGGCATTTTGGGTGGGGAACTTGGCAAAAAAAACATGTTAACCCCCGACTCCTAGACAAATTCTACCGTTTATGAATCCCTCGAGTTGAGAGTTGAGACTTGAGAGTTGAGAGTCTCGAGACTTGTGATCTTCGACAAAGAGCTACACTGGTGAAAAATCCCTTAAAATTGCCACGTGGCAAACATTTCGGCCACACGGACCATGACGGTGGCAATAGTTTAAACCATGGTTTTAAAAACGGCCGTTTAAACGGTAACGCCCCAAGCCCGTTTCCATTAAAACCGTTTAAACACGTTTTATCTGTTTTGAATGAAACGTCCGTTTTTTTGTTTAAGCGGCCGTTAAAATCGTTTAAACAGCCGTTTAATTGTGAAAAAAAAGGCTGTTAAATCCGTTTAATTCCGTTAAATTCTTTTTCTTTTTTTTTTAAATTTCAAAATTTGAATTTCAGTGCCATTTTTCCATTTTTTTCCGTTAAAACCGTTGAATTCTATTTTTTCCACTTTTGCCCCTGACCTTTTCAATCCATTTAAACGGTAACGCCCCCCGTCCGTTAAAACGGCCTCCTTTAAACCTTGGTTTAAACTTTTAAACTTTAAATGAGTAAAACTCTGTCACAGCGTTGTGACATAATACGAGCCACGTGGCATACTCTTAGTGGACGCTGACTGTATGGATGTTTGGCCTGTCCCTCGGTAGGAATGTGAACATTATTGAGCGTGATTTGGGTGTAAAGATCCAAAGGTTGTAAATCACTAATCAGGGCTGATTTTTGGTTTATACGTTCATCGAGGGACTGGCCAAACATCCATACGGTCAGCGTCCACTAAAGGTGTGCCACGTGGCTCGTATTTTGCATTGTGACAGAAGCTTCAAAAGTTTTACTCACTTTAAAGTAGCCCAATACGTGGTACACAGCATGTGTGCCATTTAGATTCTATAGTAACTAGTAAGGCATCTCAAGGGTATCGTTACAGTTACCGGAGCAGAACGTTGATGACGGACCATAATGACAGTGTGATCCACGTGGCACACTCCTAGAGACCACTGACCGTATGGATGTTTGGCCCATCCATACGTGAACGTACTACCAAATATCAGCCTGATTAATGATTTCTAACCTTTGGATCTGAGTACCGCAAATAATGCTTGAAATACACGGTTAAAATGAACCATTAAAAAGACTCTAATCCAACGGATAGAAATCAATAATCAGGCTACATTTTGGTATACAAGTCTACATAGGGATGGGCAAACATCCATATGGTCAGTTGTCTCTAAGAGTGTGCCATGTGGCTCATACTGTGGTTCATCGTCAAAGTGATACTCTTGTTACAGAATAAATCCCAGGTTTCTCTTACCGAGAAAAACTTAATAATGGGGCACAAATGCAGGGGGAAAAAATGGAGGTCACTTTTACCCGATACACCCGGCTCCACATATCAAAGGGGTTTGTCGTCACTCGTCGGATCTTTGAGGATCAGTGGTATTACCGAAGATTTGCAGCGATACAGGAGCATTCTAGTCAATGTGAGTGCATCAAATTATGGTTCCATCCTTATCAGATCCAACAACGATATTACGATCGTTCAGCAACACAATTAATCATAGTCGCGCTACATTCATCTACCCGAAACCCTCAAAAGCTGATATTTGATATTTCGATTCAAAGAGAAGAACAAGTACGACAATCAAAACCAGCAGAGAGAGAGAATCCTTTCTTCACATATAGAGATTTTCAGAGTTTCATTTCACAAAAAAAAAAAAAAAACACACCAAACCCTAACCCTAGACTAAAACTGACCAAATAACATAGGTTTATCACTGGATCTAGCCGGTTTGGATGTGGATACCGACGGCCAATATGAGGATGGTGAAGATGCCGAAGAAGATAAGTGTGTGAATAGCGATAGCTTTTCCGTTGGTCTTGAAGCTCCCAAAATCCACGTGCCGGTTGTTCCCTGGTAGCTGGAAAAGTAGTCCCGGCGATAGAAGTATGAAGAGCAAGACGCCGATTAAAACGGGCGCCCAGTCCGCCATTTTCCCAAAAAAAATCGACTATCTGAAGTGGAAAGCGACGATGGTTGTGGAAGTTTACGAGTAATCGAAGAAAAGAACAAACCGACGATCGTAACCCAACGGAAAACAGTGGGTGAAAGGGTTCGCGTCCTGCTAGCCTCTATATAAGGAGCACAGAAGCAGTACAACGAATATGATTTAATACTTACCCTTCTTTATTCCGATTACTACAAAAATGCCATGAGCTGGGCCTGGCTCTAAGCTTATTATAATTTACAGCAATCAGGCCCATAAGTAATATTTTCATTAGATAAGTCTATCCAAGGACAGTTTCTCCGCGGATCCCGAACCTTTCTGACCGTCCAAAATGAATGCATCGGTTGGACCACTGAATGGTTGGTGTTACTTTGTAGATGTGCTACGTGTGCAGGTTTGAGGATGGTAGACCGCCAATTGGGAGTGCTTAGATTTTTGCCCTTTTTCATAAGGTTAAGATCATCTAATTGAGCCAAGTTTTGGCTTAGGTGGGACCTAAAAAATTGTGGATGGATCCCATCCCATGTGCCAGATGATCACACGACACATTTATATTAGGTCCATCTCGTAAAATTATGAGGAATGATCTGGTGTGTCACCCCAACACCAAGTTCATGTTAATATGTTATAGCAAAGGGACAAATCTAGTAAGCAAGATTGTCATGTCACGATCACGGTCACGATCGAACAATTTATTAAGAGATCGACCCTCCACGTGGGTAACATTGACATATCGAATAGACAGGTACCGGGCACATTCTCCGTATGAGCCAATAAGAGCCACGTGGCACATTCTTAATAGAAAACTGACCGTATTGATGTTTGGCCAGTCACTAGATGGAGCTACAAACCAAAAATGAGCCTGAGTAGTGATTTAAAACCTTAGGATCTTTGTACCCAAATAATGCTCAAATTCCTACGGTTAAAATCAACCCATGAAAATAGCTTCAATCTAAAGCTTAGAAATCACTGATCAGGTTTATTTTTGGTTTTTAAGTCTAACTAGTGATTGACCAAACACCCATACGGTTAGTGTCCTCTTAAGAATGTACCACGTGGCTCATATTAGATACAGTAAGCGGAGTCACTGCTGCAGGTGTCATCGTAGGTTTACTCTCGAAGCGTGTTAGGACACGCGTCGGTGAGCCCACTGCCACTTTGTAGTGGTTTAGGTATGAAATCCAGGGTCAATCATAATGGAGCAAAACCTGATTACCTTAATCACCATGCTTACATCCTTTATGCTTGTCTACTTGACATCGATGCTTATCAAACAAAGATAATATAGGAATAAAGAAAGAAGAAAAGTGAATGAACGGCTGTTTTCAGTTCTAGCTTTATAGGATTCCAATTCCTCTGTAAAAAAATAAAATACACAGAAGTCGGCATCGGAGGTCTTTTTAATGGGGGATGGGCATCTTCCCCTTTACTCTTATTATGTCTCAAGGCAACTCTTTATTCTCTCCTTCTTGAAGCTCAGCTCTTCTTCTCTTAATTGCAAAAGTCATTCTCCTTACCCCTTTTTTTTATAGACAAAGTTGTTGAATTTGGTAGCGTAGAATGAAAGATTGGGCTGCTCCCATTTTTGCTGTGGCTTTATTTGCATTGCTCACACCGGGAATGATCTTTCAAATGCCAGGGATACATCGGCCCATTGATTTCATGAGTATGAAGACTAATTTGATCTCCATATTGGTGCACGCTGTCCTTTATGGTTTGTTTCTTACGTTGTTCCTTGTTATACTCCGTGTCCACCTCTATGTTTAGACTTTAGAGAGGAACCATAGTTTCACTCTGCTTAAGAGGGAGAATTTCCATGTTGTATTTCTTCTTTCTATTATCGTATTTCAATTCAAGCAAGCAGGTTTTTAATGTGCGTGATTATCTTTACAAGCTTCCATGATGCACATACTAGCACAGTTGCATTCATGCGCTGTCATGTTGTTTTGGGAGCTCGAGCTGAGTCCGACTGGGTGTCCAAGCCATCAATGGAGTTTTTGGCTGAATCACTTAGGATTATGAGTCCTAGAAGATACATTTTAGTCTCTTCTTTTCAGAATTTTCAAAGGGCAACGCCATTAACCTAAAAGAATCCTTGCAATGCAGTTCTTAGATGCCTTAGTAATATTAATGGATTTTACTAGATTCTTTTTCTTCGGTCTCTGATTAAAGTCGAAGTGTCATTGCCCGTCCATGAAGAACCTAGTTTTAAAATCATAGCTGCACCAAATTATTCCTTCCGAGAAGAAAAGTTCACGATGTATTTCCATTCCGAATCAAGATATTGGGGAATCAAGATATTGGGATTGGACTTGTCAATTGATTTATTTGTAACCTTTCGAGCACAACCAATTTCTATTCAAACCCCCTTTACTTAAAGGAGTACATCTTGGATCTGTTGATTTGTTATGGTTGGAGTCCCACTCACGGTGACCTGGTCAAATTGGAAGCAGCAGTACGTATTTTTGCGGGTCAATCTATTGGAAACCAGGGATTCAACTAAGATTAATAACTTTTCATTCATACCGAATAACATTTACGTTGGCAAAAGAATAATCCAGGGATTCTGCTAGAAATTTATAAAAGATTTTTAAGAGCGAGAGGGAGAAGAATTTTTTTGAGAGAGACTTCTTGTGTTTGGTCTCAGATCTAGTTATCGCTGCACAAGTGTACACCATCTTTCTTGGAGAATACACATATCCCCTTAAAATGCAGAAGCCATTCAGAAATGAATGCACAATCGACACCCCAATAATCAGCCAAAGAAACCAAACAGGCTTTGTGACCCAATAACTCCATTTGAACATAGTTATAGCTGCAACCAAACAACCCTTTGAGGAACAAATTAGAGAAATAAAGGTTGATCTATTCAACGAGGGGACTAACTTTACATCATCTACATACTCCTTGTAAGTTGTGGATAAAGACCTCCACATAGCCAGTTTTCATTCAAACTTCAAAGGCAAACCTGGCGAATCCAGTCTTAAAGAATTAAACAACACCAATCTCATTCTTATATAGGGGTTCAAGATTCTCAAGAACCACTATAAACACAGTAGATCCAACCTAAGAGATCTGCTACGGCAAACACAACATAATCAAACATCTCATCATATTCTTTTTCAGACCATTCATTAGATTTTTCTGCGCTGTGCAAAAGATTGTGATCATCCAAGTGATTTTGACCTTTGAGATCTTTAGGTGGGAGTGGGACTCATTGAGCCTAGTCTACTGCATGTCCTGTATGTCCTCATTTTGTGCGTGTAGACGGTCATTTCTCATAATGCTCAATCTGCTGATTGATCAAATTTTAGATTGCAAACTAAGGAGTCTTAACCTTGCAATTAATATACCCATTACCAAATTATCAGCAAATGCCATCAAATCAAAAGAAAATTATAATATATCACAAGAGATTCATAATAATCTGAACTAATATTTTGAAATATATCGACCGCAACTCTATATTCTGCTTATGCAGATGCATGACCTACAAAGAGATCACACCTCTATGTTCCGCTGCTCAACCATCTCCAAGCCATTTGACAACATTGCCATCAGAAGTACCCTTACATAGATTTTATATACAAATGGGAAATACTCCAAAGATGATTAAGTGACATCCAAATGATTGAATAATCAGACTGTTACAACTTTACAACATGCAATAGCTCTATCTTTCCTTAGAAAACTAATTTAGTCCTCACAATATATGCCATGCCATTAAGATGCTAACTTGCTAATTTGATAAAACCTGTGTTGATACCACAGACCTGGGTTTAAAACCACCTACACCCTCTAATACATTAAACACTAACCCACTTGCCTGCCCAAAAGAAATCATATTTCTACTGCCATCCATTACAAATCAGCCGAAAATTCTGGCAACAAATCCCTCTAAAGTTTCACTTTGTAAGCATTTTACAACCTAATGCCTGTTCTAAATATCTCATAAACTAAATGATTAACAGGAAAATTAACCATCTCAAGTTTCAAATTCCATAATCTCATTTTGTCAATTTTCAAATAAGGCGAATATCCATATATAAGCACATTGCAGAGAAAACCTTTACAGTTAATTAAAAACATCAGGGAAATGAGCCTCTAATAATCCCCATCCAAAGATGTTCTTATAGACTAGTAAACACCAAGGTGCATTAGTCACCTTTGGACTAATTAACCCATCTCTCTAATATTGCCACAATGTAGGCTTGTTTTAACTTTATCAAATGAGCTTAATACATTTGGTCAATGCAATGGAGTAGAATGTATTTTATATAGAGCTTTTGTTATAATGATATCGACAAACAGGAAAGTTATATGCAATGCAGCCATTAATGATGTAAAAATTCATGGTATGTTAGTCGAACCCATAGCCCAATCGGATGATGTGGGTTTGATCTCAGATTCCGCACCCATAAAGATTCCATACTTCCATAGTATATTTCATAAGAATATAAAATGGATTGCTATGTTAGCACAGATTCCATAATTTATTAATTTCAATTTTTTTAAATATTTTTATATTTCTTAGATATTTTAATAGGAAATATCTGAATACAGCTGAACCATATCCGACATGGATCCTAAACCCACACCCATGGCATGTCTTGTAGACACAGGTACCCCGGTAGAATTTGAAGGATCAAGGTACCGTGATAAGAGATCTGGACACTATTAGAACTGATACCCATGTGAAGAATGATTTTCTAATTTTTCTTCTGATCATGGACCCTCACTTCTCATGTGAGACCTCTTAAACCCCCAAAGTAGTCACCTAACAGCCGGTTCCAATGAAAGAAATACCTCATAAGCATAGTTGCAGGAATCTCCTAAACAAAGGTACCTCTCCAGCTTCCTACCACCAACTTCCAATAGAATAATCTTCACCACTGCCACCTTTAACTTACTCAGTTACGCGATATGTGCAATATTCTTCCTTTTCAAATCTTGACACTCTAAATTTCCATACAAACAATCACTAAAAGTTTTAGTTTGGATTAAAACATTATTAATATTAAGACGTATTAAAATGTCTGTAATATAATTTTCTGTAGATGGTAACTAGGCACTCCAGAGTATGATTCCATGCTCCCTGCTTGTGCAACTAAGATCATAAACATATCTGATACTACAACAAGCACAAAATTCTCCATAAAATAGATAAAAACACCATTAATATGAAACAAATAAAGCCAATGTGAAATGCGAATGGATCCAGCTATCCAGATCTGGCAATGCTGGCAATCCCTTTCCGGTTTGGGGTTCTTACGAGTTTAGCTTAGAATTTTAGTTACCAATACCAGAAACCAGAATTTCAAAACATACTCAAAGAAGAGCAAGAGAACAGGTAGTCCAGCTTCTTTACATACCAGCAAGAACATGAACAACTTTAACCTAACACCCAAACAAATTCAGTTAAGCAGCTAAATGTAGAAGATCAGCTTCTAGAAGTTTATTCGCATCCCCATTCTTCTACACTAAAGCCCTAGAAATTTCGATTTGAGTAATGTACCACAATCTCATAGAAACAGTAGATGGGATCACAAACGCAATCAATCAAAGTATTTATAGTTTATTAATATTCAAATCAGAAATCAGAAGCGATACAGAGAGGAAGAAATCGAACAACTTGATAACAAGAAACCCTGGACTGTAATGGGGTGAACTCGTCGCTTACTGATGTGTGGTGATTAAGAACCGAGGTACATGTGGACTCCAATAGCTAACAAGAAGATGCAGATGAGGGCGAAGTAGATAATGGAGTGAACCAGAATCGATGCACCACTCGTCTGAAAGTTGCCGAACTCTATGAATCGGTTCCGACCCGGTACCTGAATCAGCAGTCCCGGCGATAACAGTACAAACAGAACCACCGCTACGAAAACTGGGCCCCAGTCCGACATCTCTCTCTCTGTTTTACTCTGAGAAGCGAGACGGTAGGTAGATAATGCCCGAAATGGTTAGTTGGAGCCGGAGGAGAGGCTTTTATAAAGGCGAGGTTTTAGGGGAGAGGAAAGAAACGGAGAAAGTGGGAAGTGGGAAGGGGGAAGTGGGATGTGGAAAAGTGAAGTTTAGGGAATCAAGCCACTTAGATTCATTTCCGCCGTCCCATTTGCACCGCTCTTTCGACACGTGACAACTTCATGCAAAAAAGGAAAACGGTCGTGATGTAACAAGGTATACCTGAGATCTTTTCATTTGCGGAAGCGGCATTTTTGGTAGTCACCACTGCCATCTGGGCCCACTGACCGCATGGATGTTTAGCCCACCCTTTAATAGATATTCGTAAAAAAAAATCAGCTTGTTTAATGATTTTTAGCCGTTGGTTTTAGTACGCAAAAGATGATTGTATTCAACGGCTATAAGAACGCCTAAAATGGTGCTAAAAAGTGTTAAAATCTAATGGTTATAGATTACCAATCGAGGTATTTTTGGTATGTATCCACCAAGGTGTGAGATAAACATCCAAGTGGTCAGTGGGCCCAGATGGCAGCGGTGACTACCAAAAATGCGGCTTCCGCAAATGAACAGTTTCAGGTATACGTTGTTACATCTTTTTCCATACCTCACGCCATCTGGGCCCACTGACCGCATAGATGTTCATCCATCCCTTTATGGATATACACACACCAAAAATTTCCCTGATTGGTAATCTCTAGCCATTAGATTTTAATATTTTTTAAATCGTTATTATAGCTGTTGGATTCAACTATTTTTTAAGTACTAAGACCAACGACTAAAAATTATCAAACATGCTGATCTTTCGTATGAATGTCTACCAAAGGGGGGCTAAACATCCATGCGGTCAGTGGGCCCAGATGCCAGCGGTGAGTATCAAAAATCGTGCTCACATCACAATCCTACAGATAATATAGTACCGTTGCATGTCCAATATGAGGATGTATTGGGGTTGATTAACCGTCCATGTCTGTACTTCTGTATCGGTAATTTGTACTTTGCACATGGTAAATCTTTGATGACGGACGTCCATCGTCAACGTTTATGATAGACGTCATGGACCACAATATGATCCACGTGGCACATCTATAGAGACCACTGGATGTATGGATGTTTTGCCTATCCATAGGTACACTTACATACAAAAAATCAGCCTGATTTGTGATTTATAACCTTTGGATCTGAGTATCCCAAATAATGATGGAAACCCACAGTTAAAAATAAACCCATGCAAAGAACTCCAATCCAACGGTTAGAAATCACTAATCAGGCATATTAGTTGCTTACCGTCATCAATCAGGTCATCTGCGCTATTATTTGATTGTCGTGGGCAGTGGGCACATTATTTGATAGTCCGAATATTGCTCCTGTGTCGACTTCTGCTCACTGATTTTTTGGGCAATTGATGTTCAAAAGGAAAAAGATGTAACAAGGTATGCCTGAAACTGTTCATTTGCGGAAGCGGCATTTTTTGGTAGTCACTGATTCCATCTGGGCCCACTGACCGCATGGATGTTTATCCCACCCTTGGTGGATATACAGACCAAAAATCACCTTGATTGGTAATCTTTAACCATTAGATTTTAACTCTTTTTAGCACCTTTTAAGGCGCTCTTATAGCCGTTGAATGCAACCATTTTTTGAGTACTAAACCAACAGCTAAAAATCATTAAACAAGCTAATTTTTTGTATAACTGTCTATTAAGGGGTGGGCTAAACATCCATGCGGTCAGTGGGCCCAGATGGCAGTGGTGACTACCAAAAATGCCGCTTCCGCAAATGAAAAGATCTCAGGTATACCTTGTTACATCACGACCCTGTTCAAAATTGTTCCTGCGTCGACGTCTACTCTTCCAAATTGCCACGTGTCATACCTTTTCAGGCCACTTCTTGAATGGATGTTTGGCTCACTGGCTCAAAGTCTCGGCCCATCCCGTTCTGGATCGGGCGATCTAGAGAAGCCACTGATCTGACCGATATTTGGGTCAGCAATCTGACCGATATTTGGGGGATTCGGAATGGGATCTGCACCCTCCGAGCCCGAGATTTTGAACCACACTTCGCTGACAGTCGTGGTTAGAGAAGCCGATGACAGCCCACAATATGAGCCACGCAGGACATTCTTAGAAGACACCGACGTATGGATGTGTTTGGCCAATCCTTAGGTGGACCTACAAACCAAAAATCAACTTGATTAGCAATTTCTAAGCTTTGGATTGGAATCAATTTTGAGCATCATTGACCATTATTTGGGGTACTAGGGATTTAAAGTTCTGAAATTAATATTCTGGCAGATTTTGATTTGCAGGTCCACCTAGGGATTGGCCAAACATCCATATGGTCAGCATCCTCTAAGAATGTGTCATGTGTCTCATATTGTGGGCTGTCATTGGTTTAGCTAGCTGCGGTCTATCAGCCAAGTTTTACTCACAGTTGGGTACTTTAGGCTATGCAAATGCAGGCAAAAAGACGGACGTATGTACCCCATAAAATTATTGAATACAACGGCTAGAATCAACTCATGAAAAGTGTTCATGTAATGACTTAGATGTTTTTGAACCTTTACCGGTGTGAATCTTAGTGTAGGTCCGTGCTTGTAATACTAAAAAAAAGGCATTTTGATAGCTATACAACTTAGGTTAACTTATTAATTTCACTTTTTGAATACATCTATTCTACCTAGGAAAATTTTAGTCGCACCCCACGAATTGTGAGGGCACCCTACCAAGAAGAAAAGAAATAAAACACTTAACCAGATTTCAAAACGTACCTATATTCATCTCTGTTGAAAACCTTCTTTGTGTTTTCTATTACACTCCATCATAGGCGAAGTACTTAGCTTGATTAATTTCTGGTTTTCATCTTCTTTGAAATCCCTTTGTCCAGATGGTCTGTGAAGAAATGATTCAACCAGTTCACAGAAATTGTTACTCCAAATGAAAATGGTAGTAGTAAAACAAAGTAGAGTTCAACGGGCCTAAATCAAACAACTCAAAATGGTAACAAAATGACCATATATCGTAATGAAAATCATATTGATTCAACAAAATTGAGTTCGAAGGCCCCAACCCAAATACTCACCATGAAAATAGTAGAGATTTCTCCACGTAAAAGAGAAGTTAAATAACTTGTTTGTTGCAAAATACAAGTTCAAGATGGAGCTTCGAACATGGTAGGAAATAGATGAGAAATGGAGCTTCTAACATATCTTGTGAAATAGAGCGAGAGAAGTATAACTTCAAAGAGCTTCTTCTTCGTGGATGAAGGGAAATGAGATCGGAAAGAAGATATGGTTATAATAAGGTCCGATCCTAGTTATATTGGTACCTGAACCAGAATCTGACTTTTTTGACATCCCTACTTGATCAAAAAAATTCCCGGCTATAAATGGCCTCCACAGTCCACAGACGGTATAAAAACAGCATGGTCTCACACGTGGCATTTTCACTGGTAGGGGGACCAACAAAACCCTGCATAGCCTGTATTGGAAGGCATAGAGGCGGACTTTGATACAAACCGTCCGTTTCAAAATTTTGATACATTTCCCTCCCAAAATGCCACATGGCACACTCTTTTTGGTCCATTTGGACAAACACAAAAAATTTGCTTGATCTGTGGTCTAGCTTTTGGATTTGAGCATTTTTTTTCATCATGGGCTTCATGAACAGGCCTTTGTAGGGTTCCGAGCCCATGATAAAAAGTACTGAATCAAACGGCTATGAATTACCAATGGAGTTGATTTCCTCTGAATCTCCCACGGGTTGGACCAAACATAATAGGGTCACTGGGCCAAAAGAGCTCGCCACGTGGCATTTTGAGCAGAAGGGGTATCAACCTTTTGAAACAGCCGTCAGTATGTTTTTCTTTCCAGAAGGAATATCCTCAAATTCATTCTGTACGATATGGGGAATAAATCTTTTATGACGGACCACAGTATGAGCCACGAGGCATATTTTTGAGACCACTGATCGTATGGACGTTTGGTCCATCCCTAGGTGAACCTACAGACCAAAAATGACCTGATTAGTGATTTATTACCGTTGGACTGGAGTCTTTTTCATGGAATGATTTTTAACTGTAGGATTCAAGCATTATTTGGGGGTTATCAGATCCAAAGGTCAGAAATAACTAATCAAGTAGATTTTTGGTATGTAGGTCCACCTAGGGATGGGACAAACATCCATACGTCATTGGCCTCTAAGAGTGCCACGTTGCTCAGTCCGTCATCAGAAATTTGCTCCCAAGTGGGATCCATCTAAATGCTGGGTCTTCCATCTTTGAATCTGCCACGTCCAAGACAGCTCCGTCCACACACTCACATTTTATGTTAGCACGCTTGTGCCCCCTCCTAAAAAACACCCGGATGGCAAACAAAAACTAGAATTTCACACAAAAACAGTTCAATTCCGTGGACAAATAATAAAAGGCTAGTTTTATAGTGGATGAGTAGCGCTACTGGAGAGCAGCCCTGTCCATCCGTTTTTCAGATATTTTCTTTGCTTTCCTGCTTCCAGACAAATTTTTATTTCATCTGACAGAAATGCCGTCACTTCACATTTGACCGTTTGAAAAGATACGACACTTGGAGCACTCTCAGAGACCAGTGACTGTATGGAGCTTTGGCCCATCCCTAGGTGGACACTGCATGCAAAAAAACATCAGCTTCATTAGTGATTTCTAAGCATTCAATTGGAGTCGTTTTCATGAGTTGATTTTAATTATAGATTTTGAGCATTATTTGTAGTAGGCTGACGAGTCTGTAGTGCCTTCCCTCTTCCTGCAGTATCTTCCCTTCCTTCGAACTGACTTAATAAGGCGGGGTAGTGTGATCAGACTTCCCTAACGTGAGGATAGGATAATACCTCTGCTCTTCCGGTTCAGATGTTAGCAAGTGACCTCTTCTCTTTCCACTTTCCATTTAGTAAGTAGATTTCTTTCTTTTCCTTTCGATCAGTAGGTTCTAATAGTACGCGTGCCATGTGGATCACACTGTGGTCCATCGTTGCCATCAAATACTTTCTAGTGAGAAGAGTTCAGGTGTCACGTTGCGCTTCAGTAAATGCTCACATTTGAGTTGAAATGATAAAATTGTGTATTGACCGAATAAACCTAACAAAGTAAAAAAATAAAAGCAATAACTAGAAATTTAAGAGACTATATATATTTTAGGAATGAGAAATTTCTATTTTATAATTTTTTACCAGGGGCAGCATGTGCGTTGCACATGAGTGATTATAGGGCCTCGTCAACGTTGACGACGGACCACACTATGAGCCATGTGGATCTTAGAGACCACTGACTGTATGGTCCATTCCTAGATGGACTTACATTCCAAAATTCACACATGATTAGTTATTTGCATCCCTTGGAGTAGTCTTTTCCATGTTTAATATTTAATCATAGATTTTGAGTATTATTAGGGAACTCAAATCCAAAGGTTAGAAATCACTTATCAAGCTTTTTTGGATATGTAGGTCTACCCAAGAATGGGCCAAACATCCATTCGGTCAACAGCCTCCAAGAGTGTGCCATGTGTCCCACACAGTTGTCCATCATCAAAGTTTTGGCTTTATAATAGTATAGATTGTGAGAGGAGCATTCAATGAGCTGCAGGTGACATGTGCTTTTTGACACTTAAAAGATCTAAAAACCCCCTCCCAACCGAATAATTTCAAGAGAACAAATGAATCAAAATAAGAGTATTTAAAAAAAATTGAAAGAAACAATAGTTGGAAATTCAAAAACCTTAAGGGACATTTTAGGTATGAACTTTTTTTTATTATTTATTGGGAGATGAGCATTTAATGAATTGCACGCGATGAACAAATGAAATAAAATTAGGGCATTATCAGAATATTTTACAAAACTTGCAGCTGATGTATCTCTTTTTGACTCCAAATGACCATAGAACCCCTGCCAAGTGAATAATTAAAAAAAATAAAAAATAAAAAGATAGAAGTAAAAGATGAGGGATAAAAAGGTATCTTCATTAAATGTTGGAAGATCCACTATGTATAGAAATCTATGGCCATTTTATCCTTTATTGTTATTTTCGAACGCCTTTACCCCTGCATTTCTGTCCAAGCACGACTCCTTGGTGGCAAACAACAACCTTTTTTAAAACAAAGGAAAAAGATGTAACAAGATATGCCTGAAACTATTTCAAATGTGGAAGCAGGATTTTTGTTACTCACCACTATCATCTGCGTCCACTGACCCCATGGATGTTTATCCCACCCCTTGGTAAATATACACACCAAAAATCACCCTGCTTGGTAATCTATGGCCATTAGATTTTAGCGCTTTTTAAGGTGTTCTTATAGGCGGTGAATGCAACTATGTGTTTTAGTACTAAAATCAACGGCTCCAAATCATCAAACAAGCTGATTTTTGGTGTGAATGTCTACTAAGGGGTGGGATAAAGATCCATGTGGGCAGTGAGCCCATATGGCACTGGTTACTACCAAAAAGGCTGCTTCGGCATTTGAAAAGATCTCAGGTATACCTTGTTACATCACGACCCTAAATTAAAGGGTCGGGCTCCGGGGACCAGCCTTTTTTTGACCGGCTCCGTTACAAGACACAATATAAAACGTGGTACATTCTTAGAGGACTCTGTCTGTATGGATGTTTGGCCAATCCCTAGGTGGACATACAAACCAAAAATCAGCCTGATTAGTGATTTCTAGGCGTTGGATTGGACTTATTTTCATGGGTTGATCTCAACTGTGGGAATTTGAGCACTATTTGAGGTACAAAGATCCAAAGGTTTGAAATCACTAATCAAGCTGATTTTTGGTTCGTAGGTCCACCTAATATTGGCCAAACATCCATTCGATCAGAGTCCTCTAAGAGTGCGCCACGTGGCTTATATCATGTCCTGTAACGGGAGCCGGTAAAAAAATGCCGGTTTTTGGAGCCCGACCCTTAAAATAAACTCCTCTCTCCCCTTTCTCAAAACCGAAGTTACCCAACCTAACTTTCTTTTTTCCATTTTTCTCTTCGAAGACTCTCCTCTCATCGCCGCTGCATGTCTCGCCGGAGTTACCGCAGTAGCCGTCGTCGTCTGAGAGGGATGAGATGATGGTTTGGGAGGGGTACTGGGGTAGAGAAGAACGGGAGAGATAGTGGAAAGGGGAGTTTTTTGAGTAAAACATAACCCACAATACGAGCCACGTGGCATATTATTGGAGGGAGCTGAATGTATAGATGTTTGGCCAGTCCCTCGGTGGACCTGAAAACCAAAAATCAGCCAGATTAGGGATTTCTAAGCGTTGGATTGAAGTTATTTTCACGGGATGATTTTAAGTGTAGGAAGTTGAACATTATTTGGGTGCAAAGATCCAAAGGTTGTAAATCACTAATCTGGCTGATTTTTGGTTTGCAGATCCACCGAGGGACTGGCCAAACGTCCATACGGTCAGACCCCTCTAATATTGTGCCAGGTGGCTCCCGTTGTGATCGAAGTTTTACTCTCTCGTTTTTTGAGGGTTTCTTAGACCGTGCGCTGTCTGACGTCTCTTGTCGTACACTCGATCTACGCGCAAGGGTAAAACAGTCCAAACACAGTGAAAAAGCATGAAACGGCCAACGGTTTCCAAACATAGTCGCCCAAGAGAGTAAAACTTGTGTCACAAGATGTTGTGACGGAACACGGTCACAGCACTCAATACGAGACACGTGGAATACGATCAGAGGTCTTTGACCGTATGGATGTTTGACCAGTCCCTCGGTGGACCTACAAACCAAAAATCAGCCTGATTAGTGATTTAGAACCTTTGGATTTTTGCACCCAAAAAACGCTCAATAATGCTCAAATTCCTACTGTTAAAATCAACCCGTGAAAATAACTTCAATAGAATCAGTTAGAAATTACTAATCAAGCTGATTTTTTGTGTACCGGTCCACCGAGGGACTGCCCAAACATCCATACAGTCATAGTCCTCTAATAGTATACCACGTGGCTCATATTGAGTGCTGTGACCGTGTTCAGTCACAACATCTTGTGACACAAGTTTTACTCCACCCAAGATAGATGGATAAAAGGGTATCTTCGTTAAATGTTGGAAGAGGTAAAAAGTTTCTGGAAAAATTAAGGGTTTCGAAGGTTAAAAAGGTAATTTTAACTTTATGTAGAAGGGCCCTACATAGAAATGTGGAGGCAAGGATTCAACGCTTATCGACCCTGTAAAATTGGAACGTTATCAGTTAAAATCGTTGACGTGCTAGACTTGTATTGGTTTGGCCTTTGAAATTTTGGATTCCGTCGCTTGATTATGTCGGCCATCCGTTAGGGTTTTGTTTTGCGCAGAAACGACTCGTCGGTCGGTTTTTCTTCGCCGGAACTGCGACTTCCGATTAGAATTCCGGCCGAGATCGTTCAATTTTCCGAACACACGACCGGTAATCTCCCCAGTCCCCAGATTTAATCGGTTTCTAGGCCGCAAAAAAGAATCTTGGATCCTTCGATATTGATTCAATCCTCCCTGATAGCTTTCACGTTTGATCGAAAATCGAGCTGGAGTCGATTTGATTTTCTGTTGAACAAGAGTTGCTGAATTCTTAGGGTTTATAGCGACCTGAAATTTTGATTCAAACTTCATTTATCGAGCTGTGATTCTGTTTGAGGATCTATCATCGCTGTTACGGAGGAAGATTGATAGGATTGACTGTCTGGGGTTTTGAACGATTAGGTGGTTCTGCAGGGGCCTGGAATTTTGGTTGAACGTTAAGCTGCCTTGGGTGAATTTTCCATTGATGAGTTGCGGCTCTGTGTGAGGATCGTTGTTGCGGAGGATTCGTTGTCTAGGGTTTTTAAGTAAGGAGAGATTGTATTGTTTTATCGACAAAGATGAATGGTCAAGGAGGTCCTTCTAGGAAGAGCTCGACTCTGACCAACTCGTCATCCCAGGGGAAGAAGAAAAATTTGGAGAATGGAGGCACCGAGGCTGGACGGAAATCTTCTGGGTCGTCTCGTTCCATGTACGTTATTGGCCTTTGGCACTTTGCTGATTTCTGTCATACATTTTTCCATGCGTGTATTGCGAAAACATTCTATTTCTTGATCACTGTATTTTATATGATTAATCTAGTTAATTAATTAAAAGAATCAGTTTCTGAAATTCGTGGTTTTTAATGCTTGAGCTGCCCCTTTCTGTCCTTATGAGGCCTGGATACTTCTTGATGACTACAAGATTGAGTATTGAATTTGATTACTTTGGTTTATTTTTTGTTCAATTCTGCTATATTATGAAAATTGTTCCAATGCGTTTCTCCTGGCAAAGTGCAATTGGAACTTTATTGAAAATCATTTAATCTGTTTAGTGAGGAGAAGATACTCTCTTTTTAATTCTTTCAGGAAGGAGAGAGTTTGCTAATGTGCACTTCTTTTTTATATTGGGAATTGCTTCCATTAGATAAAGAGGCACAGTTTGACTGAGTATCAGAGTCAGTTTTAGACACCTTACCCAGCTGGAGGTGCTCTTGCTTTACCTCCTGTAGCCGTAGACTTTGGAGCTTTCTCCCGTTTGCGGTTTGGTGGGGTATTTGGAGGGAAAGAAACTTAAGGATCTTCGAGGGGAAGGAGGCGTCTACTTTCGATATTGGCCTTTCCATCAAGGCTCTCCTATTCCTTTGGTCCAAGTTATTTGAGGAATGCAGGGGTATTTCCTTTTGAGGATATGGTGTTCAGATGGGATTCTATTATGGCTAGGGGCTTTTAGTTTTTTTTTTTTTCATTCTGTCTTGCTCTTCTTTGTCTTTGGTTTGAGGAGGTCTCCTCGACCTCTCTCTTCTTTCCTTGTAATCTTCTCTATATTAATATATCCCACCTTTATCAAAAAAAAAAAAACAGTTTGACAAAGTATGGGTTTGTATGGATTGATATCACCATTCAAATATTTGGGTTGTTCTACAAGTCCAAAACATGACTCTTCAAATCCATTTGAAACTAGGTTGCTTTTAGTATTAACTCTCCATGAACACGTGTGTGGTGAGGTTGAATAAACTTGGCTGTGTGAGAGTGAAGTTTTCTTCTTCATCGTCGTATTTGTTCATGATGTCTGAGATACTTACCAGTTTAATTTTGCTGCTGGTACATCTGGAAGAGTTGCACTGTTACAGACGCCCATGTCTAAAGTTGAAATAGCAAGCGCCCATTAGAGAATCAGGATTTGATCCCTACATTTTTTTTTTATTTGATCAATATTATCTGATCATTACATTGAGATTTTCAAATTCATATCATTGTGTCATGCATATTGCTTGTATTATTCCCTTATCCACTCACCCAAGGACTAGTGATATAGTTCAGGGATTATGATATGCACCCTTGCTCTATGATCTGGTTATTTTATTTATATGTCGAACAAACTTCGCCCATTGTCCTCAATGCTGTTTTTCAAGCCAGAGACATTTACGTAGTCTAGTTGGTCTTTTCATGTAGTCTAGCCTAGTTGGTTTTCAAGTCCGTATATTGTTGCATGATCGAGATGTAGAAATTTCCATCAATGTCAGATATATGTAGTAGGGTTTAGATTATTCAACAAATAACAGCTTTTTTACACAGTCATTTTCTCTTAACATGATAGGTAACTTCACAACCTAGTCCTATATTTCCCTGATTGGATACCGACAAACAGAGCAATCACACACACATACACATGCACACACAAACATGATCATTTGTAAAACAATCTCCTTTCGGACTTATGACAGAAACTTAGAATAATGAAATCCTAGTAATATTTTCTATACTTTTCCTTATATTGGAGCAGGGTACTAACTGGCGAGCGTACAGTAAAGCGGTTGCGACTGTCAAAAGCCCTGACAATATCTGAAATTACAAGTATCAATGAGGCTTGCCGTCGGATGGCTGCTCGTAGAGTTGATGCTTTGTTGTTAACTGACTCAAATGCATTACTTTGTGGAATCCTAACAGACAAGGTTTGACTTGATTAATCTGTTGTGCTATGTTTGCTGGAAGATTAATAATTTTTTTTTTATAGTTCCCGAAGCTTCTTTCATTTTATATTCTTTAATTGTTTGTGGTTGAAGGACATAGCGACAAGAGTCATCGCTCGTGAAGTAAATCTTGAGACACCTGTTTCCAAAGTCATGACAAGGAACCCAGTTTTTGTACTTTCAGACACACTAGCTGTGGAAGCGCTGCAGAAGATGGTGCAAGGTTGGTAGCGGTCTTGTGCTCTATATCCATTTTCTTTGTTAAACTTTCTGTTGGATTTTTCCCTGTAATGACAACAAGAATATCTATATCTGCAGGAAAATTCCGACATTTGCCTGTTGTGGAGAATGGAGAGGTCGTTGCTTTACTTGATATAGCAAAGTGTCTGTACGATGCTATTGCACGTATGGAAAGGGCAGCTGAGAAGGGAAAAGCCATTGCAGCAGCTGTTGAAGGAGTGGAAAAACATTGGGGGACTTCAATATCTGGTTGGTGGAGATTATTACAGTAAATAAATATTTATGTGCATCTATTTTCATGCTGCTTCTTTCTTTTTCTGCTTCCTGATGGAGTGCCTCCATGTGATAAGATAACATAAATCTTGTTAGTTTTATGTATTCTTGTTTTTGAGAAGCATAGGTCTCATATCTTGTTTATATATTGTTGGCTGCTGTACAGCTCCCAATACGTTCATTGAAACTCTTCGAGAGAGAATGTTTAAGCCCTCTTTATCTACAATCATTGCAGAGAATTCAAAGTAGGTAATATCCTCAATTGTCATTGATATTTGTTATCTTATTCAGCTAACTGTTTAGGGGATTTTTATTTTGCGGAGGGGCACAGCTTTACATCACTTTGTTTGACTGATGCAATTTTCAGGATAGTTACAGTCGCACCAACTGATTCAGTCTTAACTGCAACAAAAAAGATGCTTGAATTTCGATTAAGCTCAGCAATTGTAACAGTTGAAAACAAACCACAGGGAATACTAACGTGAGTATCTTCTCAGTCTAGACTCTAGATCTTACTTGCCAGATCTGATCTTTTCTTCCAGAGGAAGATTTTTATACAACTTTTTCTTGTGATGTAACCTTGTAATCCATAAAAGTAATTCTTAACAGTTATGCCTGTTTCACAATTCTGTATTAGTTCAAAGGATATTTTGATGCGGGTCATTGCACAAAATCTTTCTTCAGAGTCGACTCCTGTTGAGAAGGTATGTTTTATTTGCTGTTATGTTTATTTGGTGTGCCATTACATGAATTATTTGCTTTATCTAAAGTGAAAACTTGTACTTACAGAATCTTTTTTGCAATAATTTTGTCTGGAACCTTTTATTGCAATAATTTTAAATTTTCTGTTTTCAGCTCTTATTACTTACAAGTTGTGGATCCATTAATGCCAGAGAGCATGCTATATTATGCTTTTCTTGTGAACGAATCGATTTTTTTTCATGATTTCTAAGCATTAATTATTGGACTCTGATTTCCAGGTCATGACCCCAAATCCAGAATGTGCAACAGTTGATACGCCAATTGTTGATGCTTTGCATACTATGCATGATGGGAAATTTTTACACCTTCCTGTTGTAGATAGAGGTATCTTTACACACAATAAAAAAACTTAAATATTAAGCTTTATGATTTCTTATTCTAATTTCTTATAAGGTTGAATGGTCCTTCACAGATGGAAGTGTTGTTGCTGTTGTTGATGTAATTCATATCACTAATGCCGCTATAGCCACAGTAAGTTGACACTACATTTTTCCAAAGTTTTCCACGTTGAGAAATGTATTCTGGACCACTTGTTGACAATGTTCTTAATTCAAAACCTTGTTATTTATGTACCAATCAGTAGTTTCAAACAATGTCTACCATTCAGAAATGTTGTTAGATACTTATCAAAAAAATAATGTTGTTAGATGTTTTTTGTTTCAGGGAACAAATTCCTTCCTTGAGTGAGGAGATCATTTCCCTTTAGTTTTTTTGTTGCCTAGTATTTTTCTAGTGATATATCTTTTGATATCTGTGTCAAGGTTTTTATGGTTGCTGTGTCTCACACTTTGTCACTGTGTTTGACACTGATGCATGTATTTAAGTTACATAGATAACAATTGTATTACACTATTACTGATATCTGATGGCATGCTAACTTGTTGTTTTGCCACCTTTTCACTACATGGATGTCCTGAGCTTATTGCTTCAACTGTTGTATATTATGTGCCTGATGTTGCTTGAGAGATGGAAAAATATATGACTTCAGGGGGGTTGTATTAGTTTTACGGAAAAATAGATTACTCCGTGCTGAAGTACAGGTTTTATGTCCGGTTGATACTTTGAGATGCGTATAGGTTGTATCCATCTCTCTCTCTTAGATCTGTTTCTATTGTCTTGCAAATTCTCTCTCTTCTCTTGCTTCCTCTTATCTTATATGCTAGCCTTCAAAACATACTAACATCCAACACTGCTCTTATCTCACTCTCCATACGTGTGATGTAAACCTATATGTTTTTCTACATATCATGGTGCCATTAACGACATTTATCTCCTGAACAATCCACGAGAGGTTTATCTCCGAAAAATCATTAGCAGATCGGTAGATTTTTCTTTGGTGATCATTCATTTTTAAGAACAATTGATTTCGTTTTTTGCTTTTGCAATTTTTGGTATATTTTTTGCTCTTATTTCCTTCGTGATCACCCTATCAAAAGAGAGAGAAAGAGAGGAAATTTTTGCTTACTGTTTGGAATTTTCGTTAGAATCGGCTTAAATAAAAAAAATGGCGTTTCAACTACCTATGAGTTAAAGCGAAAAAAAAAATCTTCAGCTCATGACTTCAGAAATACATGAGCATTATCTTTAACCCAAAACCTCGGAAAATACACATGGCTCAGTGGCCTATTCATCTGGAGTCCTGGACCCTTTAGTTGGTAGGTCCATCAAATGAAAAATCAGGTGATTGGCTTGATCTTGGTTGTGAAAAGAGCAGATTGGTAATTAATAACGGTTAGTACGGCCAAATATGTGTAACATTGAATCAATACGTTTGTAACTGTACATCTGATTGTTAAGAACTTTAGATCAATATAATTTGTATTCTATGCTCCATCCAAAGTGGTTGAGCTTGATTGAACTGTCCAGATTATGATAGGATAGGGGGAGCACGAGTTTCACATTAAATTGTGAAAACACCTAACGGGGTAATAGTGGGTTATTCTCAAGATTCTAGCTAAAAATTGTTCAAACTTCTTGGTCATTGGCACTGGTGATCCCATGGCAACCTTTACCCTCACATAGAGGTTGCAGGTCTGATCCCAACACACAGGTTCAACCCCAAAACCAAAATAGATTAATGTCACAAAATGATTGGTTATTTAAACTAAAGGCATGGGGCACTTTTAAAAAAAACTTTATTAGGATAACCTATTAATTGAGGAGTTCATTTTCCTAGCTAGCTTTGATTCCTTGAACGGAATCACTGTTGGTGTAGCCAATTGCTTATAATAAGAAAATATGCTAAAAATCATAGAAAAAAAATGGGGTTGTGAAAATTGACATATTTGTTTCAATTTTGAGGGCAGGGAGGAATTGTTGTTGAAGGTGGTATTGGATTCGGTTGCTTTTATTAAAAAAATTATTAAAAACAAACATATTGCATTAGGCATACGATGTAACCACAATCTCCCCTTACGCTATGTTCTTAGTGGATTATTATCGAACAACTCACGAACTTTTCCTAATTATTTAGTTTTGGACATGAGAATTCATTTTATAAGACAAACATTGTCAATAATTTATTTTTTTATTTTATATTTTACTTTTTTGTCAAATTTTTAAATGCAATTTTAAGTGAAAAATCCGAATTGTACACAATCATTTCCTGTACTGTATTTTTGCCCACTATGAATTGCTAACTATCATTTATACTAAACCGAACCCACCTGTCACGCCCCGAATCCGGGTACCTTGGACTGATCCGATAACCCGTGGATCGATGCATGACCCGGTTACAAGATATGATAAAGTAACAGAGAAAACGAAATAATGTGAGTAACCAAAGTAACTATTCATTCATTTAAAATGATTCATAATATCAGAGTTAGTGCGGAAGGGAAATACAACGGATAGACTGAAATAAATAAACTAAGTCTTAATAATGATCGTCGCTAAGTACGAGAACATGTCGGTGAAGGGATGCGAGTGTAGTTGTCCGCAACATCTTTGTCTGGTTCCATTAGGGTGTAAATCGATGATGATGGCGGTATAGGAACTCGGTCCATGTCGTAAATGTGTACTCGTAGGTCGAACTCCGCAGTCGCCACTAAATCTGGATCTACCCTATGTAGACTTCTTGGTAGAATTCCGAATAATCTTCTAAATGAACGCCGGTACGCTCTTCGGTATCGTGCCTGTTGTCTATAGATTTCTCACTGATCTTCGTAAAAAAAGTAGCCGTACGTAGGGTGAATCCCAGTAATCATCCTAACTCGTGATTATGGCACATTCTTCAGATTTTCTAGCAATTTACAATCCATCTAAAGTAATTATCACGTATAACCAAAACTATAAAGTTAAACATGTGACTTATAACTTTTTCTGAAAATAAGGCAAGGTTGAAATCAATTCTAATAGAGGTCAAAGGAAAGCTATTTTATCAACTTGCCTACGCTATAGTATTTTGAAAATAGCTCTTAATTTAAATAAGATTTGAAACTCTAACTAATGTTTGAAAATTCTAAATGCGGGTCCTTTTATAAACAAATTTTCTTATCCTATACTTATAGAAATATTTTTCTCTTTTCCCCTTTTCTTTTCTTTTTGGAAATATGGAACACATAATAAAATAGAGAATTTTAACTCTTAATAAGACTTCCATTTATATTCAATTCAAAGCCACTAAGGTATCCTACCAATATCATTGTGAAACTCATGATGAGGACATTATTCAAAGAGTTATTAACCAGAGTAAAGTTAACTGACAAAATCATAAAAATAAACCTAGTTACCCTCAGGTGAATTAAATTTCTAGGTCTAAGTTTTCTTCTATGAGCCCGTTGTCTTCTTCAAGTACTCCGTCTTCAATAAGATCCTCGTGGTCTGGCAGTTTGAAACATACAAACCGTGAGCTTTAAGGCTCAGTATATCATGGATACAATTATTTTCTCATGCATTAATAAATCAAACACCAATCTTATAAGCAGTTCAAATGATAGAGTCATATAAATAAATGCATGGATGAGACGAGAGAAGTCGAGAATCTCTGAGATTGGTGTTGGATTTATTAATGCATGAGAAAATAATTGTATCTATGATATCCTGAGCCTTAAAGCTCACGGTTTGTATGTTTCAAACCGCCAGATCACCAGGATCTTATTGAAGACGGAGTACTCGAAGAAGACAACGGGCTCATAGAAGAAAACTTAGACCTAGAAATTTAATTCACCTGAGGGTAACTAGGTTTATTTTTATGATTTTGCCAGTTAACTTTACTCCGGTTAATAACTCTTTGAATAATGTCCTCATCATGAGTTTCGTAATGATATTAGTAGGATACCTTAGTGGCTTTGAATTGAATAAAAATGGAAGTCTTATTAAGAGTTAAATTTCTTGATTTTATTATGTGTTCCATATTTCCAAAAGGGAAAAGAGAAAAATATTTCTATAAGTATAGGATAAGAAAATTTATTTATAAAAGGACTCGCATTTAGAATTTTCAAACATTAGTTAGAGTTTCAAATCTTATTTAAATTAAGAGATATTTTCAAAATACTAAAGCGTAGGCAAGTTGATAAAATAGCTTTCCTTTGACCTCTATTAGAATTGATTTCAACCTTGCCTTATTTTCAGAAAAAGTTATAAGTCACATGTTTAACTTTATAGTTTTGGTTATACATGATAATTACTTTAGATAGATCGTAAGTTGCTAGAAAATTTGAAGAATGTGTCACAATCACAAGTTAGGATGATTACTGAGATTCACCCTACGTACGACTACTTTTTTTACGAAGATCAGTGAGAAATCTATAGACATCAGGCACGATACCGAAGAACATACCGGCGTTCATTTAGAAGATTATTCGAAATTCTACCAAGAAGTCTACAGAGGGTAGATCCAGATTTAGTGGCGACCGCGGAGCTCGACTCACGAGTACACATTTACGACATGGACCGAGTTCCTATACCGCCATCATCACCGACTTATACCCCGATGGAACCAGGCGAAGACGTTGCGGACAACTACACTCGCATCCTTTCACCGACATGTTCTCGTACTTGGCGACGATCATTATTAGGACTTAGTTTATTTATTTCAGTCTTTCCGTTGTATTTCCCTTCCGCACTAACTCTGATATGATGAATCATTTTAAATGAATGAATAGTTACTTTGGTTACCCACATTATTTCGTTTTTTCTGCTACTTTATCATGTCTTGTAATTGGATCATGCATCGATCCACGGGTTATCGGATCAGTCCAGGGTACCCGGAAACCCTAAACCCACTATGAATTGCTAACTATCATTTATACTAAACCAAACCCATCCAATTCTCCCAATAAAATACATTCTGCATAAAAAAGAGAAGTGTAAAAGAAAATCATCCAATATATGAAAAACATACCCTCCCTAATTACTACTTTCCAATTGTGAGACGGGGCATTACTTTCTCATTGCTATTTACAACCATCAGTTAGACTATCATTATTAACTAGAAATTAAATAAGATAAATGGTGCTGAAACATCCAATGTCATCATAGGTATATTTTCTTGGCCACATACCCTTATTGACAATCGTCAATTATATGTGACCAATTCGCATTATTGTACGTTATTATTAAAAAAAATTCTTTCTTAATTCCTTTGCCCGTCCTAAAGCACGGGTCATAATAACTAGTTCATACAAGTAATAAATCATTGAGGCACCTGTATAACAAATCCAACTTTTATAATATTATATCCTGTCTGAATTGTTTGCTCGTCCAAAACATATTTAGATGTTAGCTTCTTTCTTCTTTTTCTTTTGAGAATGTAAATATTTCCGCTTTAGGAAGTAATTTGGTAATTGTACCAATGGTCTATCATGAACTAGGTGGGAAGTAGTGGTGGAGTTGGAAATGAGACGACAAGCACTATGATGCAAAAGTTTTGGGATTCTGCCATGTCATTGGGACCTTTGGACGATGAAGAAGAGACACGGAGGTTGTACTCTCTTGTAACTGCAATGATGAATTTCTAATTTTTCTCTGAATCATTTTATTTGCTTACATATCAGCAATTGTATTTCAGTGAGGGATCCATGAAACTGGCTTCTGAAGGAACAGACCAAGGGAGATATTCTGTTTATCAGTCTGCTGTCCTGCCTAATTCCTTTGGCTTCAAGATCCAAGACAAAAAGGGACGAATGCATAGATTCAATTGTGGTACGCAACCTATCAATGATTATATCATCTAATGAGGAGATTGAAGTTACCCGGTGATGACTGGGGATGGGTCTGCATATGCTGCATTTGGCACACTAGCCAGGGGGTGGGACCCCTCATTTGATGGGTACCCCATTAATAGGATCTCCCTGTCACGAACGAACTTGATTGGATGATCCCAAGTTCTTTAGCATCCATTTTAATACGTTTGCCTGGATGTTTAAAATTAATTTGGTGGACTGGGTTGATTTTGTTGCATAGGTGATCTCCTCGATGAGATCATCTAATGTTCGGGAGCCACCCCGATGACGGGTACCTTAGATTTCCTCATTATCTCAGTTGAATGGGGTCCTTGGTTTGCATTGTAAGATTGTGAAAGTAATAATACTGCTTGCTGCTGAGTTCAGATACCCGGAGTTTGACCGATCTTATAACTTCCATTCTTCAGAGGGTGGGGGATGACATCGACCGGAACCACCTGCCACAAATTCTGGTATCTTGAAACCCTTAATCATCTTTCAAGTTGAATCGAAATAGTCACTCTTTTATTCTTTAGTCTTACATCCATTTATTTGCTTATTTGTCACCGTATTTTGTAGTATGAGGATGAAGACCATGACAAAGTCGTACTTGCATCAGATAGTGACCTTGCAGCAGCAGTGAATCACGCCAGGGAAGTTGGTTGGAAGGTATGATGGTTTTCTAAATCTCAGTCATTAACTTATCACAGTGAGGATATTCCAAACCTCCCCTTGTGCAAACCCCTTGTAAACTGATAACCTCAAATGGCGATCTCCAACAGGGTTTAAAGCTGCATTTAGATTATTCAGGATCAGCTGGTCATAGGAGGGGTGGCGAGTCCGTAGGTTTAGATTATGCACACAAAGATGCATGGACTAACGCATATAGCACAGTGGCTGCGGGGGCTGCGCTTGTTGCGGGACTCGGTGTATTGGCTTACTTAAAGAGATCCAGTTAGTGATCAGTTTCAGATGTTTCCAAATTACCAAGAAATTTCGGAATCGTAAGAAAGCTCGGAAGAAGCGGGTGTTAGTTCCCAAAGGAATTACCCCCTTTGTTTTAAACCTGCCTAATAAAATGTGAGGTGCATGAGTTTCTCCAAGCAAAAAATTGGGATTGGTTGCGGACAAGAGTTGTGAAGTCTCCCCCCTGATATGATTTGTTAAATCATGATACGGTCGTTTTCGATGCTTGGTAATTCATAATTTATTTATTTTTGATCGGTATGTAATGCATAATTTATGTGCATAATTTATTTACAAATACATATTAGACAGTTTTGAGTCTTTTGACATGGTCATGTATTACTGCCTAACTTTTATAATTTTTTTTTTATCATTATTCCATATGCGAGGACTTACTCTTTTTTTTTTTTTTTTTGTTTTATCATGGCGCCGCTTGATTTGCGTGTCGCCCCTTTTGGGTCAAGCAATAGGATGGAATTTGGTCCTTCCATCTTACTCGCTTGTGCGGTTGGATCTTTCCGGACTGGTGCCTTTGCTGGCATATCGATAATCAGTAAATGCAACTTCTACCTACCTAAAAGTAAATAATATAGTAAAGGAATCAAACAGCGAGGTTTCATGTTTTCCACGTTTCCGTCGTCCCCCAGATATACACAAGATATTCAATTTACCTACGTCTATTGCCATCAGTCAAGCAACATAATGACTAGAACACTAATTGAGTTTTATAATTCCTTTACCAAATATAATCATCTGACGGAACCTAACAACCTGAACTGAGAAAAGGGTACTTTTACGGCAAAACTAGAACATGCAAATGTGGCCACGCCAGAAGGCGACACCTAACAACCAAACACCCTGTTAACCAGGGGATTGGTTGTTACATTGGCTTTCTGGCCGTATTTACATACTCTAAAGCATGGTTTTAAAAACGGCCGTTTAAACGCCCCAAGCCCGTTTCATTTAAAACAGTTTTGACACTTTGAATTTAATTGCCGTTAAAATCGTTTTAACAGCCATTAAATTCTGCAAAATTTTGTGGAAAAATGGCCCTTAAATCCGTTAAAATCCATTATTTTTCCATTAAATTCCGTTTTTTTTTTTTTTTTTTTTTTTTAAATTTTCACCCTGCAAATTGTAAAAGCACCCTGAGAGTAAAACTTTGCCGATTGCCCACGATGACCGGCCCACAATATGAGCCACTTGGCACACTTGTAGAGGATGCTGACTGTGTGGATGTTTGGCCAATCCCTAGATGAGCCTACAAACCAAAAATCACCCTTTTGGATCCCCGTACACAAGGTCAATAATGCTCAAATTTTTGTGGGATACAAATAAAATTTCCCTAAATGGGGAGGATGTTACAAAATTACCCTTAAAAAAGTAAGGACGAAAGTACCCTTACAAGTCAACAAAATCACAATGGAGGAATTGTCTTAGGTGACATTGTGACCTAAGTAGTGATTTGATTTGGAAGTCATGCCTAACATGACGACAGTAGCTTATAGAAAGAAAAAAAAAGATAATAATGATGACCGCTTCGGCATGATAACGATGGAAGGCATTATTAACATGCATATATTCTTGGTTGTTGAAAGTCAAAAAAAAAAAAAAAAAAAAGTCAATGTAGGTTACGAAGAGTAACCAAAAACCAAAAATCAGCCTGATTAGTGATTTCTACGCGTTGGATTGAAGTTATTTTCATGGGCTGATTTTCACAATAGGAATTTGAGCATTATTGAGCGTTATTTGGGTGCAAAGATCCAAAGGTTGTAAATCACTAATCAGGCTGATTTTTGGTTGCAGGTCCATCAAAGGACTGGCCAAACATCCACATACGATCAGCGCCCTGTACTAGTGTACCATGTGGCTCGTATTGTGGGCTGTAGAGAAAATAAACACATATTTCAATCATGTAGAGAAAATGAACACATTTTTGGTTTGCAGGTCCATCAAAGGACTGGCCAAACATCCACATACCATCAGCGCCCTGTAATAGTGTACCACATGGCTCGTATTGTGGGCTGTGACCGGTTTCGGTAACAACCCATTGCAACTGAAGTTTTACTCAGATGTGCTAAACATCCATATGGTCACTGATCAGTGGTCTCGAAGAGTGCCACATTGCTCATACAGATGTTATTGAACATTTTTCCTCGATACGTAGAGGCAAAGCGGACTCAAAATCTTCCAACCCCTGGTCAGGAGAAAAAACCAATTGAAAATTCCATAGAAGGGGTCAAATATGCTACTGCAACAGTAATTCTCAAAAAAAATCTAAACATTCAAAATAATCAAGCATCTTAGTTAAATGACTTCAATAATATTTTGTAGGCGGAGACTTTTTGGGATTTGAGGATTTTAACGTGAACTTTTGATGTTTTCAGAAGATCATAAATTTGCAAGTACGTGAAGAATGTGCAAGTAAACCATTTTTTCTCATCCGCCTTACCCGTGTCCGCGGATACTTAATCGGGCTCTTTAAGAGACCCGAACACCCTGTGATAAAGCATTTGACATGTAAACACCCTTTCCAAACAAAATAAAAAATAAAAGCATGGTTGTCAGTAAGGGCATGTTTGATTGCACAGAAATTTTTTCCGAAAAAAATACATCTGGGAAATGCCTTAAATGGCTGATTGATTGCAATGAGAACACATATTTTAATCATTGAGAAAAATAAAGACAGATTTTCAGGTGGAAATGAATTCTCACCTATCTAGATGGGAAATAGATTCCAAGCTTAGTAGAAAAAATTATCCAGATTTAAATGGCTTGTAGAGAAAAGTATACAGATTTAAAATGGCTATCTAACAATGATTTTAAATCACTCACCAGACTGATTCTTGGTTGTTTAAAGTCAATGGAAGTCAATGTAGGTTTTAAAGATAACATATATTCTTGGTTGTTGAAAGTTAATGTAGGTTACGAAGAGTAACCAAAAACCAAAAATCAGCCCGATTAGTGATTTTTAAGCGTTGGATTGAAGTTATTTTCATGGGTTGATTTTAACAGTAGGAATTTGAGCATTATTGAGCGTTATTTGGGTGCAAAGATCCAAAGGTTGTAAATCACTAATCAGGCTGATTTTTGGTTGCAGGTCCATCAAAGGACCGGCCAAACATCCACATACGATCAGCGCCCTGTACTAGTGTACCACATGGCTCGTATTGTGGGCTGTAGAGAAAATAAACACATATTTCAATCATGTAGAGAAAATGAACACATTTTTGGTTTGCAGGTCCATCAAAGGACTGGCCAAACATCCACATACTGTCAGCGCCCTGTAATAGTGTACCACATGGCTCGTATTGTGGGCTGTGACCGGTTTCGGTAACAACCCATTGCAACTGAAGTTTTACTCAGATGTGCTAAACATCCATATGGTCACTGGTCAGTGGTCTCGAAGAGTGCCACATTGCTCATACAGATGTTATTGAACATTTTTCCTCGATACGTAGAGGAGGCAAAGCAAACTCAAAATCTTCCAACCCCTAGTCAGGAGAAAAAACCAATTGAAAATTCCATAGAAGGGGTCAAATATGCTCCTGCAACAGTAATTCCCAAAAAAAATAAACATTCAAAATAATCAAGTATCTTAGTTAAATGACTTCAATAATATTTTGTAGGCGGAGACTTTTTGAGTTTTGAGGATTTTAACGTGAACTTTTGATATTTTCAGAAGATCATAAATTTGCAAGTACGTGAAGAATGTGTAAGTAAACCATTTTTTCTCACCCGCCTTACCCGTGTCCGCGGATACTTGATCGGGTTCTCTAAGAGACCCGAACACCCTGTGATAAAGCATTTGACATGTAAACACCCTTTCCAAACAAAATAAAAAATAAAAGCATGGTTGTCAGTAAGGGCATGTTTGATTCACGGAAATTTCTTCTGAGAAAAATACATATGGGAAATGCCTTAAATGGCTGATTGATTGCAACTGAGAACACATATTTCAATCATTGAGAAAAATAAAGACATATTTTCAGGTGGAAATGAGTTCTCACCTATCTAAATGGGAAATGGATTCCTGGCTTAGTAGGAAAAATTATCCAGATTTAAATGACTTGTAGAGAAAAGTATATAGATTTAAAATGGCTATCTAACAATGATTTTAAAACACTGACCAGGCAGATTCTTGGTTGTTTAAAGTCAATGGAAGTCAATGTAGGTTTTAAAGATAACATATATTCTTGGTTGTTGAAAGTCAATGTAGGTTATGAAGAGTAACCAAAAACCAAAAATCAGCCTGATTAGTGATTTCTAAGCGTTGGATTGAAGTTATTTTCATGGGTTGATTTTAACAGTAGGAATTTGAGCATTATTGAGCGTTATTTGGGTGCAAAGATACAAAGGTTGTAAATCACTAATTAGGCTGATTTTTGGTTTGCAGGTCCATCAAAGGACTGGCCAAACATCCACATACGGTCAGCGCCCTGTACTAGTGTACCACGTGGCTCGTATTGTGGGCTGTAGAGAAAATAAACACATATTTCAATCATGTAGAGAAAATGAACACATTTTTGGTTTGTAGGTCCATCAAAGGACTGGCCAAACATCCACATTCGGTCAGCGCCTTGTAATAGTGTACCACGTGATAGAAATATGTCTTTATCCAGATTTAAATGGCTTGTAGAGAAAATTATACAGATTTAAAATGGCTATCTAAAACTGGACGGTAGTGTTTTCTCTAGGAAAATGTAATTTTCCCACTTGGCAATCAACCACGCCCTAAGTAATTTTAAAATTATCATTGTGTGGTGGGGAAGTGAATCCAGTGGCAGAAAATGAACTTGTTAGGAATACATCTGGGTTACAGAGGAGTTGAAGTTCAGCAATGTCAAGCAAAAATTGATCTAAAAAGAGTTTAAGCGCGTCGACCAAAATGCCTGCATTTATATTTAACATATATTAGATTTTTTTGCATGCTGTATTCGGAAAAAAAAAGTGACAAAAAAGGATGCTGACCTAAGGATCTCGAGTAGAAATGATTAAGAGCATTTTCAACATTGTTCTATTTCTCCAAAATGGAGAGCTGTGAGGTGGAATCCACTTTCCCACCGTTCTCTAAAAAAGGGTTTCCATTTTAGAGACCCCATTTTGAGACCCCGGGTAGATCTTTAAAATGGGTCTCTATCATTGTTCATGTTGGTTTAATTCCTATTTTGACTTTTTCGTATATTATACTAAATTTTATTACCAGTTGTATTCTTGTTGTATCTGAAATGAATAGTTTTAGAGAAAAAAAAAAGAAAAGAGATTGTGATTGGAGTAGACATGGTCATAGTTAGCAATTCGGTATATGGCAAAGATTCGAAATGGGAAAAGTTTGAGTTTAATTCGGTTTTGGGATAAAAAATTTCAGTCAAAATTCAGTCATTGTTGGAATGTTATATTTGTTTAGCCTTAAAAAGGACTGAATTTTACCAATTTTTTCATTTAATCTGGCCATTTAATATGTTTTTATTTAAAAAAAATGCAAAATTCTTGTATTAAAAAATCCGGGGTGTTAAACACGTATAATAAGCAAATTTACTAACTAGGGACACGAATGACCAATGTATTGTAAAAGCACTTTATATTAAAAAATATTTTTGTGTGCTCCAAAATAGAGATCTTCGTTGAAGATGCTCTAAAGTAGGGACATTTTCATCCTTCCATAGATAGTAGGAAGCAAGTAACCTTCACTGACACTACAGTCAGCTGTAGTCGCTGACTACAGCCAATATGAGCCATGTGGCACATTCTTAAGAGGACACTAACCGTGTGGATGTTTGGCCAATCACTAGGTAGACTTGCAAACCAAAAATAAACTTGATCAGTGATTTCTAAGCGTTGGAATGAAGTTATTTTCATGGGTTGTTATTAACCGTAAGACTTTGAGCATTATTTGGGTACAAAGATCCAAAGGTTTTAAATCACTGACCAGGCTGATTTTTGGTTTGTAGGTCTACCTAGCGATTGTCCAAACATCCATACGGTTAGTGTGTGGGTCTTGGTTGCAGTCAGCAAAGGTTTACTTGTACGGAAGCTTTCCTTGCCTTCTCGAAAACATTTGCTGTCGTCTTGAGACTGCATAGTTTTTTTTTTATATAGGTGAGATCGCAGTATTCAAGAATCAAGACCACGAATAGAAATGGGGTCCACATGATTTAGAAATGGGAATTTTTGACATACCCCCATATTATCTTGGAAATTTGACATACCCCCACATTTTAAAAAAGCTGACATACTCCCCTATGACTTGGTCCATGGTCAGTTGACCAATGTTGACTACAATATTTGACATTAAAAGACAGAAATATCCTTGTCTTCAACCATGGAACAAGGGTTTGGATCAAAACCAAACCCCCAAATCAAATGGATGTGGTGGACAGCAAGTCAAGAGATACCAATGGGTTAGTTGTCCATCATCAGAGACCAACCCACCGGAGTCTCATGCCGGTCATCTACCACTCCGGCGAAAATTAAAAAACCCATTGGTACACAGAGTTTCATTTTTTCTTTTTCTTTTTGAAACACTAACTCAAAAAAAAAAAAAAACTTCTAAGGCTGAAGTGGCATTGTAATACAAATATTAAGGTCTGAATCTTCTGAATCTATTTTTGGTATCTCAACTAGTATTGGGGATTCCCACTCCATATATTGATTGGATATTTTTGAACAATAATAGTCAGGAGATCAACCATTTTCAAGCTGAAATTAGATGAGAAATACAAGCTCGAGTCTATGGTCAGAAAACCCAATGGTTTTTTTAATTCTTGTCGGAGTGGTGGATGACCGGCATGAGACTCCGGTCATTTGATTTGACTTGCCATTCACCATGGCCATTTGATTTGGGAGTTTGGTTTTGGTCCAAACCCTTGTTCCAAGGTTGAAGACAAGTGTATTTTTGTCTTTTAATGTAAAATATGCTGGTCAACTCGGGTCAACTGATCTTGGACCAAGTCATAGGGGGTATGTCGGCTTTTCCAAAGTGTTGGGGGTACGTCAAATTTCAAAGATAACATGTGGGTCCGATATCTGCATGTGGTCTCGAATATTGCGATCTCCACTTTTGCAGTCGCAATGCGACGTATAAAATTTTTCCCCTGTTAGTTGATTCATTTTCTTGCTAGAACTTAATCACAGCGTAGGCTAAAAAATAAGAAAAAAAAACACCCTTAATCGCAGCGTCAGCCTTTCCACCGGTTTTCATGTGTTTTAGCACCTGTTTTTAAAAGCCCAAACATCAAAGGGGCGGCGGGACTTTCCTGCGACAATCGAAGTTAAAATCTGATTTCTCTCTCTAGGGTTTGATATTCGAAACGTGCTTGCAGGGTTAATTTAATGGTCAAAGTTGACTAACACAGTAGTCTCTGCTTCGTGGATCTTTCTGTTCCTGTCCGTTCCTGTTGGGGCACTATCGTACTTGGATCCGTCTCTACTCTTCTTGCGCAACACTCGGAACTAACGTCGTAGCTTCGATCCAGCTTTTATCTGAAAGGCGAGTACTTAATTTGAGTTTAGATGGTCGCCGGCTTCAAATGATCGCCAGAGAAGGAATATCTCCCATAAGTCGTCCAGTTGTGATTTCTAGAGATTGAAGACGATGGAATCCCCCGGTAAATATTTACAATTTTCTCTTCTCTTTTTTCATTTCTGATCCATCAATTCTTCTGCATTTTTTTTACTTTCTCAAGCTAGGATTTAGGTTAATTTGATTCGTTCTCTTTTCTTGTAATTAGTAGGGAAATCATTGTGGATTTTACGCAGTTATTGACATTTTGACAAGCGAGTTTATGGAGAATTTAGTGGTGTTTTCTCAGAAACTAAGCGGATCAGATTGCTAATTAGTTACGTACATCCTGGTAGGATCTGATTTTATTGATTTACAAACAGCTGATGCATCTGACATTGTGGGCTTATATTTAGGGGCTATTTGGCAACACCATAAAAAATTGCTTTTTTGCTTCCAAAAGCATTAAAGGAGCCTAAGGAGGTAAGTTTGTTTGGATGTCATGTAGGAAGTTGTTTGTGAGTAGCCAAAAAGCTGCTTCATAATTAAGCTGTTTGTTTTTGCTTGTTTTGCTTCTTGCTTCAAGTGAAAACTCAACTTAAGTACATGTTGATACATGTTGAATTGGGGTATTTAGTGAAACTTTCGTAATATGATATTTTCCCCTCTAATCTTTCCAGACAAATTATAAATGACAACTTCAACCTTTTTTAATGACAAAAAATCCCTCTAAGCGTTTAATACAAATTATAAATGACCACTTCATCCTTCCTTACCAGATAAGTTACTTTTTGGCATTCCAAACACACTTTTGCTTTCAGATAGCAACTTTTAAAATCAGTACCTTCTAAATGAACTTACTTATTGCTTCCACTGTGTTGCCAAACAGGCCCTAGCTAAAGGGAAATGTATAGTTGTAGGCAAATTAAAAGCATCCCGGATTTCGTTTGGGCATTCTATCAAATGTCCTGATTGTAGCCTTTCGAAACCTACTTCAGTTTTTGCTTTATTGAATTTAAATGAATGACTTGTATGAGCAATATAATTCTTTTTTCTTTTTAGCTATAGCAATAGATTTCTTTTTGATGTAGAGTGGGAAACCAATTCTACAGCTGTGCAAGGGAAATAGAATCCAATGGTTCATGTAATCCACCACTCAAGTGAAGAATCTCATCCCAGGCCTCACACTTTAAACATAGCTAAATTTCATTCATCAACTCATGTGAAACTAGGATATTACATTTGTATATATCGACTAACTACCCAACGCTATCCTAAACCACTTACTCAACTAAAATAGAAAATATGCCAATACAATTCAACTACTTTCAATTTATCTCTATCATAACACTAAATAAGTAATAAATAGAATAAATTCTCTAAATCTTGTGGGGTCCACTTATTGAATGCACGATCCTTGATCTCATGCAGCCTGTACTACCACTATAGGATTCTCTTGCATCTAACCACCTGGGTTGAAAAGAATTTGACCTCGAACTCAAATTTAGATATTGTACACTGCCCTTCCATTGGATTAGCTAATTAGTGTATTCGTTCTTCTTCAATTTCTTCTTATGCATCATTCAAGTGGAAGTAGAAATTTGTATCTTGATCATCCAATCTTTAAACAATAAGACACTCCATTAACGCTAATCAAAGATGCCACGTCGACTCCAATAAAATTGTGGTGAGGTAGGTCAAAATCTTTTGGAATCAACAATGCATTCCAGTTACTCTCGAATTTTGATAACACATCTTTAGAATCAATGGTGGACTTTCGACCTATAGTTTTCTCTAGGTGATTGATTGATTGTTGAAACTGTAGAATGTGCCTCCTACAGAATGTCTGATTTCTTCACTTCCTTATGGTCACCGTGTAATAGGTTCTAAACTTCAACTTCGCCTTAGACTTCGGTCAGCTAAAATTCGGAATTAATTCGGGGAAGTTCAATTCGATTTAGAGAATTTCTGTAAAAATTCGCTAACTTAGAGAAGTTAAAAGATTTTTTTGCCAAAATGAGTGAAACGATATTAATCTTGCTTAGGTTACTCTAAATGGTTGTTTTTATCATATAATAAGTTATAAGTGTTTTATCATGCTTGTTTTATCATATCCTTACAAATCAATGTGTTTTACCAACGTTCTGGTAAAAATTCTCCAAACTTCTCTAAGTTAATTACTTCGAATTAGACGAATTAATGCGGCGAATTAATTCGACGAATTTTTGTAATTTTTGTACTAAAAAGGCTAAACTTCGAGAAATTAGCCGAATTTTTACTGTTTACTTCGAATTAATTCGGCGATTTTTTGTAAATTTTTTAATACATGTACACTTTAATTCGGTCAGTCAAAATTCGGAATTAATTCGGCTAATTTCGCCGAACTTTGTCGAATTTTAAAACCATGGCGTGTATTGGAGCTTAGGCAGATTTAGCTTTTCGGGACTCTTCTTTTGTAGTTGGAGCATAATCAAAGGCACGTCGTGACAGAAGATATAGCTCTATATAGAGTAGGATTCATGTTGCCGAACCCAAATAGTTGGGATAAGGTGTAGATGACAATGGCTTCAACAGGTGCAGGTGTAGGCGAAGTCTTTTAAAATTGATCCTTCTTGCGTCCTTCCAGAAAGTATCGGTATGTTTAATCCATAGTTGTCCCAAACGTAAGTGACATCGATCAGTTGGAGTAATCACCCAATAAATAAGTTCTGATTTTCTCCAAAAGAAAATTGATGAAACCCTTCTTTGAAGTCCAAAGGCCATGTTTTAACTCCATCAATATGTTTGCCATATATTGGGAAACATAATCAATAAGCTAGATTAGTTACAAGATTAATGATTTTCCCTGCAACCATGCACCTGGTTTGAACTTCTATATCTAATGGTAGACATAGATAGTTATTTTGTATAATTGGGCTTGGCTGGGAAGTCTATTGGGTCTAAACTATAAACCTCTCTCTCTCTCACCCCCTTGGCTGGCCTAATCGGCCTGGGATTGGGTCCGTGGTCTAATGGGCCTGGGTCTGAGGTTCGGGCTTGGGCTAAACAACTTAAGTCCACAACTACATTAGAGTTTGGCCCAATTTTATCATGTTTAAAGCCTAAGTAACAAGGCATCTTCAACCTTATGAAGAATTAAAGAGTTAAGATTTTTGGTTTACCTTTTCTTGATAATGGAATACGGCTGAAACGAACGGTGGTCGGGCAACCTTGCTTGAGCACAACGGAGTCCAATGACGACAACAGTGACAATTTAGTAGTAACTTTATTGTTTTGGTGTCAATTGTGTTGTTTGAGTGTGTTTTTGGCATTAAAATTACTCTTGGGTGTTAGCCGAACAGTGAGAGCAATTCCCGTCGTTATCATTCTTGTTGATTGGTGTCAATTGTGTTGACTATACAGGCAACAATCATATGGAATCTGATGACTGTGATGTATGCAATGGAAACAGTAGCTACAAATGACAAGGTTAAAGACTGAAATGTTAATTTTGACAACTGCAGTTGTGGAGAAGCTGATTATAGCCGGCAGATGCAACATTGAACATGAAATTGAATGAATTAAGCGACGTTGTAGTGAGTGATCCCGTGATCAACAATCCTTATTGGGGGTGTCGCAGTAGCAGTGGTTGAAAGTTTTTGCAGCTGACTCAATGTGGCTGTGAGATAGTGTTTTGGCAATGAAACGATTGCCACTACTTAGTAATGGCATGCCAATTTGGATTTGACGACCCAAACATATACTAGGAGCAATGAACGTGCTTTATACCAAAAACAAATGTAGAATGGCAAGCCGATTCTACAATAGGGTAGGGAACTGGAATCCACCACTCCCAAGTGAAGAATCTCTCCTTATAAGGCATCACACGTTAAACCAAGCTAAATTTCATTCATCTATTCTATAAAACTAAGAGTTAACATCTATATTTGTAACAATAACAACCCAAAGCTTTCCTGATCCTACTCAAAATAAAATATATAATATCCTACTGCATGTGAAGTGCTAAACTTATCTCTTATCATAATACTAAATTAGCAATAAAATAAATCATAATTTAAATCTTGTGAGGTGCACTTATTGAATGCATGGGCCTTGATCTTTTCTAGCTTGGTATTACCACAGTAGGATGCTCCTGCATAACTTCTAGCCAAGGTGTTAACATAGTAATGGGCTTCGTTTCTGGTTCCTATGGTTCTTCGTGGCACGATCAAGATTGATTCTTACGGCCATTACCCCATGGATTGGAGGCTGCCAATTTCAATTGGGAAAGTTCAGTAACAGAGAGTGTTCAAAGGCGAAACAAAGTTGTTTAGGTAAGTGGAGGAGAAGGCAGTTAGATGCTGGGAAGCTTTTTAATTTCATTCGAACTCTTGCAATTCAAGACCTTGTTTCGGTTTTAGGTAATTAATGTCAACCAATTTCGACCATATTTTATTAAAAATCTACAGTTTTACAGGCTTTCATCTTGGTTTTGGCCAGGACTAGAACTGATGCCGAAGCTTGATTTTGAAATGAGAACCATGATATTGGCTGAGGTGGGGAAGACAAGTGAAATATTAATGAGGTGGACGAAGCATTCCTTGTTTGTCATTCAAGGTAGGGGGCTATGTTGGAGAGAATGGAGTAAGATTCTTTACCAATGTTGGCCTACCAGTACTTCCCAGGTGTTGGTTTGGCTACAAAGAGGCTGTGGAAGGATCTTTTCAAGTGGTTAAATGGAAGGGGAAAGGGAACTGAAGGAGTGAAATGCTTTTGGGGATAAACACTCAATCGAGTCGATTGAGTTTTGGCTTGATAGGGTGTTAAACTGAGAGTGTTTTGGTAAATAATCCAATTGCATAGTTATGTTACCTTGATTACTCCACCAACGGATATTTTTCCTCTCAAATTTCATAACATCTGGGGATAAACACTTTTAACACTATAGTTTAAAAATATGAGAAAGGTCTCAAATATTTCAAAGCAAGGTTGGAGATGACATGGCAGTTTTGGTAGCCTTGCCAGCCAAAGCAATTTGCTGGATGAGGACATGGTGTCATACCAAATTTTGGAACCACCCGACAAACACCACTTGATTATGGTTGTTTTCACATCCAAGAACAATTTCTGAATCCAGAATGTAAAAAGAGGCAAGGTGAATATTGATTGTGTATTGAATCAAACAACACCCACAACTGCTCCAACAATCTCAAGAAAAGTGGTCAATATTGTCATCCTTCAACTGATATTTGCTGCTTTAGATCAAATAAGATTTATAGATCTTCAAAAGCAAGCAAAAGCTTGGTAAAGACATCTCAAAAGATCTTGGAAAATTAATCAAATATTTATATCCATTGTGCCTCAATCAGATAGGCAACACCATCTACACTGTTGTTGTTTTCAGCTGTACCAAAACCTTGCATGTTAAACAACTTGGAAAAACAGAAAAGAAAAGAGCAGAATGACAAAATTTCATTTGTGAGATCCAACTCTTATATCGCTGATGTGAGCGATTTTGGTTCCAAGAATGCATACGAACTTGCTCTAATACCAGGTGAATAATTTTGAAAGAACAATTTTGTTATAATAATTTACGATTGAAAGATTTCAGGCCTTTCCTCAAAGCCTATGTTAGGTTGACTTTGCCCCCATTGTTTGCTTTTCTGAATTTGAATCTAATCCCATTTTGATTCTCCGGGGGATCCCCAATAGCACATGTTCATGGCTTACCCGGTCTATCAAGTTCAGAACAAAACATTTTCATATTGCTTTCTTGAATGCTTGTCTGTAAACAGTCAATTTGTCGCTCAGAGAGGAAGGAACGGGAGGCTGCCTGGCTTCCCCATACATTAATATAGACATATGGTTTAGTCGTCGAGTCGTGATGGTCGCATCTCCCATTTGAAGCGGAACAGAAAGAGACATCAAGTTCAGAGCGTCGGGTATTGAATCCCTATCACCCTTTGCTACTGCTGCAGTTGACAGCCCAACAACGTGAACAACAGACATTGGCGGTTACTCACTGAAACTGCGAAGGGATGGTGCGTACACAAAATGGAGGCTTACCACAAGTCCCTGCACAAGAACTTGTTGACCATAGCAGAGATGGCTGTACTGTACTGGTTGGGCGATGGCATAGTACGCAGGACCCTCATATGAAACCCCACTGGGGAAACGAAACTGCCCAGGGTTTGAAGCCTTAGAGGCTCCGTGTCCCCACCAACCACATGCCGTGCCATATCGAGAGACTAGCTTTCGCCTACAGATCTCTTTAAAGTAAAGTATAATATCGACTTGAATGAAACTATAGCACAGACGAATGCTAGCGAGTGCTCATATGCAAGAACAGGAGCTCGGACTCTTGTTGTAGTTCGAGCCTTAGAAGGAAGCGAGTCTGAGACTGAAGCACCCGGGTCTTAATTTGTCCGAGAAGTGAAAACTCCTCCTGAACCGAACCAATGTGCAGCCCCCTGCTAAGCTTCTCATATGTCTTTATGAAAGCCTCTCGCCTTTCGAGATCCGGTCCATCATCAACTCAGTCAGATCTTCTTGTTTCCCGCTTTGATTAGGCCTCCTTTAACGGATTTGACAGAATAAGACGGGATCGTCGTCTTGACAAACATGAATAGAAATAGTGCTTTTGTTTTTCATGATTTATAACAAAGAAAAAATCTTTTTTTGTGCTCGCTTGGACGAAAAGTTTCACTGTACCAATTATGGTTAAGAGAAAGAAGTTGTAAATGCTGTTAATTAAGTCACAAAAAGAGTAGATTAGTAAGAATATGCATACAGCATAAGTCATGACTTTCAAGATTCCCACTTCTGAATTACGAGAGAGCAATTTCTGCTTTTAACAGAAAGGAGTGCCACACACATTTGGTTTCCTGGGTAGTGTTACGAAATTCGCTCTTGCATCATTCCACCATGTTATACGTACCTATGTAACTTATATATGACACCGGCATCAGTGTTGTACATGGCTAACCCCCAAAGTCAAACTCATGCTGACATGTCCGTACAATAATATGATGATATTGAAAAAAGTGTTAGTTTATAATTTTCAGGTGATGTTATAGAAATGCTTTAAAAGCAAAACTATGTATTAAGTATGTAAGTACCTGCTGAAAACAGAATAAAAAGTATATTACGGGGTTGTCTTACTGCCCTTTTAGATGAGTCTCTGACACATGACCAGACGGCAATTGTTTTGAAAATGAAGTAGTCCATTGCAAGGATATGCATTAGTTCAAGACTTCACGCATTGCTTAAACAAGTTGGGTTGCTTTTTGCAATGAATAAAGGAGTCACAGAAGTTTGGTACTCTTTTTATCTGACAAAATAATTAAGTATGCACATTTTCCTTTCAAGATATTCTGCTAGTTTTTAGCTAACCTCAATCAGTCATGTATATGAGAAATTTAAAGGCCATAAAAACTTATTATTGTCATTCAGATGGGAGCAATCTCTAGGATGTGACTAACATGATAGTCATACCTCAATGCCTCATTTCTCAAGTACATTGCAAGAGAAGGACAATGCCTATTGATAGTAGGGAAACCTAGTAAGGAGCCCGACCCAATCCATAAAAAGTTGTCTCTGTAGCCTCCTTAAAAGGAGGGCAAAAATCAGGTTGCAGAAGCTCTTTCTTCAAAGGTTGGTTCGAAGTCATAAACTGATTAGTAGAAGACTAGCAGCAAGTCAATTGAAGTATATCACAAAGTGAATCCAGCTAATGGATGCTGATTTATCTTGCAATTAGGCAGCACAAAACCTCTTGTGAAAGTATTGCTCATCCCATATTTTTAATTTAGCAATATATTGTACTTACGGTATTGAATTAATATTTACACTAATAAGATTAGAAATTCTTATATATTCTTTTTAGCTAATTGCAAATAGAAAAATCTTGTCTGCGAAATTTGAAAGAATTAGCACTACCTTGTACCTTTCACTTATTAATATGATTACCTGTTGTAAATTTCTCTTACGTTGTTCATATCCTTATTCTTTGAGAATACAAGGTTTGGCACTCCTATGCTATTTTCTTCATTTGAGATTTGTGCGATGTTTCTAAATCAGTTTCTTCTTGATGTTTATTTATACTTAAGTCGATGTATAAATCAATAGTAGTTTACTTAAAATTTGCTCAACAGTAAATCATATTGATTTCCTTATATGGAAAAGGTATGATTTAATCTAATTCATGTTTTCGATTTATCATTCTTTTACTTAAAAAGTTAGCAATTGGTTTGAGCATAGCTCTCCTCCCAAATTGAAATTGGTGAAGTGTTTGCTGGACAAGTTGTTTTGACTGCTTTCTTTCTTTGTCCAATTTCAGGATTTGATACAAATGAGCTAGTTCAAGAAGCTCAAAATCGTTGGCTGAAGCCTGCAGAAGTGCTCTTTATTTTACAGAATCATCAGAATCACCAGCTCACTGAGGCACCTCCTCAAAAGCCATCTAGTAACCTCAACATTCTTAAAATCTTATTGTATCCCATTGTTAACTCGTAATCTTGTTTGTTGAGTTTATTACATAATCATGCAGTGGTTATATTCTGGTGCTGAGTGGTCTTAGCACATCCTTATGAGTTATGACTATACCATTGTAGTTTTTTTTTTTTGCTGATTGGATTTCTCAATAGGTGGGTCTTTGTTCCTTTTCAACAAGAGGGTCCTCCGATTTTTCCGTAAAGATGGTCATATTTGGCGAAAAAAGAGGGATGGGAGAACAGTTGGGGAAGCACATGAACGGCTCAAGGTTTGTTAAAGATGTTTATGTATATAATTTTTCTTATTAATGTTGTTTGATGCAGGACTATGATAACTAGTCTAAATGATAAACTGAGATCACATAAATTACTATGGATAATAAAAAACATAAAATAAATCTAACAATCTACCACAAATTTTTAAAATGGCTAGCAAATAATTAAACTAATAATTCTAAGGCAAGAAATCACAATCCAATAGTGAAAAACCCTCAATTATCGATTGAAGGGTCCAATGGAAGTATGAACTTCCATTAGCTTGGGATTCAATCAACACTTGCAGGTTCACTTAGTTCCTTTTTCCAAGATGAATCAATTTTATTTAGGTTAAGAAGGCTTTCTTGAAGGTTTTTGGGGTTCTGGGCAAGTATCAGCTGTTTTAGGTGGTTACGGCTAAAATGGAAAACTGATAAAATTTGAGGTTTCAGAAGGAGAATAGGTTTTCTACTTGGGTCACAGGGCTTATTTGAGCGTATGGCTTGTGCCTTAGGCTTAAGGGGAAGTAAGGGATCGATTCGGGAGGTTTTGGGATTTGAGTCAGCTAGAAGGGAGAATAGCTCCCTATAGGTGCCGCAGGCACCAAATTGGCTTGGGGTTGGAGCCGCAGGGCTCTAATGGGCCTAGCGAAAGGGGTGGTTGGGTTTGGAGGGGTGTGGACTAGCTCTAGGTCAAAATCCAAAATTTAGGGTTAGGGTTTATGCGGGTAAGGTAAGGGTTTATGGGATAAAAACTGATCCAAAAAGATAAAATAATGGAGAGGCGAATAAGAGAATAAGAGAGAGGAGAGAGATAAAAGAATACCTTTGGCTTCCCTCTAAATTAGTTGACTTCACACTAGGTTTTCCATTCACATGAGATTTCTCGAAAGATTTTTCTAATTTTTCATTCACAATAAGAGAATTACATCAAGATGCCTTAAATAATAACTCAAATAACCCTAATCTAATATCGACTATCCAAATAAACTAATAGAATCCAATGGTCTAAAAGAATACTACAACCTAAACCAACTAAGCAAAATTAATGACCCCCATTATTTATGGCTATTTGCTTAGACACCCAAAACTCGTAAAATATAAAAACTAAGCCTATAAAGCAATAAAAACTAACAAATAACTCCCTAATGCAACCCACATGCATCTTTCCAATATGGAGACTTCAAGATGCCATGCATGTGGGGTCATCCGCTCCCACAATCTTGGAGAACTTGAATTGGGGCCCACATAGTCATCAAAGTACAAAGACAAGGGAATGGGTCCCGTCCTCCTCCTCTGGTACACTCTAGGAGACGTCTTGATGTCCTCATCATTGTTGTAGTCAGAAATGTTCTATGTCATCAATAGGTTGACGTGGTATTAGATGAGGTACTACAAATGTGTTGAATCTTAGGAGCTAACACAGTAAAAAAAATCTTTGAAGTAGCTCAATCGAGATATAAAATGTCTGTCTTTTTTTTTTTTCTCATAAAGTTGTATCTATGATCTAAGAAAAATTTCTCATCTCATCTTCAAGGCCAATTTTGGTTGAGACTGTTAAGAAGATTTTGAATCTCATTTAAAAAATAAACATACCAAATAAAAAAACCGAACTAAAATTTGTTTGGCGACGTGTGTTTGGCACAACAGTATTAAAAAGAATGGGATGTTGATGTTACATAGATTTTGTTATTTGATCAGAAAAAATAGGTTTCTTGTGTGCTTGCAGAAACTTATGCTGCATTATTCTCTGTTCTTGTCTTGTGGTTAGCAAATGCACTACTTGTTTGTTCTTTGAGTTCAAAAAATTATTTTCTTTATTTGATATCTTTCAGCCCGTGGAATGAAATTGTTTTGATATGCTCATGTGTGCTTAGGTTGGAAATGTTGAAGCTTTGAATTGTTATTATGCCCATGGAGAGCAGAATCCCAATTTTCAAAGGCGAAGCTATTGGATGCTGGATCCGTAAGTTATCTACATCTATGTTGAGTTATGGATAATATATATTCGTTATTCCCCAAGCCTTTCTAGCTATAGTTTTTCTTCATTCATCCAAAACCTGTCATTACACATTTTGTAACTGCTGTTTTCTTTTTGCGATATGCTTGTCGTACTTCCTTCTAGAAAGGTATTTTTTCACCAAAATTCAACCAAAAATTTGGTTCCATCCATAACCATTACATGTACCGTGGAGAGTTGCCATGAGGCAATCCTATAGAGGACAATGACCTCACTTCAACAATAAAAAATTTGCTGTTTGTCCAATGGATGATCTCAAAAAGGAAATGGGAGTGAGTTGGAGACAATTAAAAGTTACACGACTTTTCACATGATCACGTTATGCTTCCCATTAGAAGGGTCCCTTTCCACCCACCCACACGCAACACACAAAAGAGGTTCAAGGTGGAGTTCCCTAATTGCCATGATTGCTTCGGGATAATGTTTGTGATGGGGATTCACTATGAATGGTGATAATGTTTGAAAGGCTTTTGAATAATGACAAGTGTAGAAAAGTAATAGTTAGAGCCAGGGTATTCATTTATAGTGACCAAGTCAAATGACCAGCATCGGTCTCTCACATGCTTACCGTAGTAGTCACACTTGGGCCTCTCCTTCGTAAAAGACTTCCCAAAAGTCAGACCAGTAGGAGCATATGACGGGGCCGCAACAGGAGGCTGACAAGAGTGGCCCTACTGAGACTGCTGAAGCTGGGAGACAAGAGGAGCAGAGACGTGGCTAGTGCTGATCGCTCGGAAACCGGATGCTCATCTTGGAGGGATATCCATCGGTTCTCCTCACTCTCAAGGTAGGCATAGACCTCACTAAGAGAGGGAAGATCCACCTTGCTACTGAGGATCTGGACCCGAGCAAGCTCATACGAGGGATTGAGTCTAGGGAGGAACTCAAAAATCCTAGTCTTCTCCACATGTCGCTGATATGAGAGAACATCCTCGGAGTGTGGGGGCTGATAGGAATAATAATAATCCAGCTCCTGCCACATGCTGTGGAGAGGTGTAGTACTCAGCAAGGGGCTTCTCCCCCTGTCTGAAACGGAGGATATTCTGCTTCAACTGGAAGGCCCGACTAGTGTTCTACTGTTGGGAATAGGTCTTCTTAGTCGTCTCCCAAACCTCCTGAGCCGTGTCCATAAATAAGAAGCTCTGGCTAATATCATGCTGCACAGAGTTGACGAGCCATGACATAACTGTAAGGTCATTGGTCTCCCATTGTCTATATGTGGAATCAGTGTTGGCAGACGCAACTGTATTGCCAGTAAGGTGGCCTTGCTTTCCCCGGCCTCCAATAAACAACCGGGCAGCCTGTGACCACTTCAAATAGTTCTTTTCGTCAAGTTTTACTAAAGTGATTTGCAATCCGGGGTTCTCGTACGCCATTTGATGCACCATAGGCCCTCCTACTCCACTGGAGGTAGCTTCCGTGCTCATAATGGATCTTGAGGGAATGTCCTGGGTAGATTCCGTAGTAGTCATAGCTAATCAAGGTGCTGGAGACCTGCTTGGAGTGCTCTAGCAGATGTAGAACCACTCAAATATAGATGGAAAGATCCACACAAGTCTGTATGAGGGACATATATCATTGCAACAGCCCAAAAGGTAGCAAATATGGTGTCGGAGACAACTCAGATGCCCAAAAAACTGAAAAGACTCAAAGGCAGCCTCCCAAAATAGCACATATCCCAGCAAAAAAGGATCATAGAGAGGTACTAGACCCAACACAAGAATCTGATAGGGTTTAGTACCTTGTAACAGCCCATAAAAGGGCAAAATATGCCACCGACGGTAACTAAGGGGGGGTAAAAACAACCCCGAACCTTCAATACCTCACCAAATCGTCTGAGACAAGTTTCAAACACTTGCTCACATAGTAAGGAGGTAAAATGAAGCAGCAAAGTAAAAAACCTCTTAGAGATCGGCGGATGATAAGATGAAGCCAAAAAACATTATTCTTGAATTTCAAGTCCATAATAGAGGTCCAAAAAAATCACCAAAAATCCTAAAAAATAGAGATCTACTAGGAATAGGAGTTTCAGTAGTTTCCGACAGACCTCGAAATGCATGTCCAGACCTCGAGTTGTGTGTCCGTAGGCCTATGACGTCAGCTGTATGGTACAGTGAGACATCAGCACTCCTCTGGTGATCTTCTCTGGCTGTTTATCTTAAATCCAAGCTTTGATACCAAGTTGAAATGGTGATTAGGGTTAGGGTTAGGGTTACGGTTAGGGTTAGGCAGCCAAAGAGAGACGAGAGAGGAGAGAGAAGAGAGAGAAAGGAGGAAAGGATCTCATGTGTATGTCACAATGACTCCATAAATCTTATTTATATAAAAGGGACATTATAAAAGACAAGTATACCCCTCACACAAAATGGTATTTACAGAATAACCAAATATGCTAAATACGTATAAAATACGTATCTGATAACACAAATCATTGAACTCCAGTGTTTAATTCTTAATTATCAATTAAGAATTATCTCTTTTGAGTCTTTGACTAAATCAACTGATTGAGAAGATCAATTGGCTAGAGCCTAGATATATGTTTATGTGCGTAATATTTGTAATTCCATAAAAACGCTAATGGACTCCCACTTGGACTTGTACAAGTCGTTTAGACATGGGTCTTCGATATATTCTAGCTAGTGTTTTGAAAATTAATTGGATAACATTGTTAAGGGGAGAACAGTTTTGAATTGTAAAACTGAAATCCTTTTTAGACTTTATCCTAGAAATTTTGTTAGTGTATACATTCTAAAATCTAGAAAGTACGGTATTGCCAAATCAATTACATTCTAACACTCCAAAAGAAGTTTTAGTCATTTAATGGTGTTCCTATATAAAAAGAAAATGTGTATAGCATGTTCATAAATATTCTAGGAAGTCATATATAACATGCGGTTTTTCCTTTTGCAGGGCGTGTGAGCACATTGTTCTTGTTCACTATAGAGAAATCAAAGAGGTGTGTTATTGATACCTGATTATTGACAATACAAATCTCATAACCATTATATCATCTAATCCCATTGAAATTAACTTTTAATAAACACATATATTACGCTTTTTTATTGTCATTCTCTTCACTTGAGGTTTAGAGTGATTATTTTGCATGATTGTTTTTTAATATTTATTTATGTTCAGCGTGTGGGGCTTAGGCTCATGTCCTAGGTTAAGGGTATGGCACATTGTTGAGCGTGTGCATTGGACTCATGCGGTCCGTGTGTGTGCCGGGGATCCTTTGATATACATTGTTAAGCCTCCCCTTAACAACTTAAGCTTTTAGAGTAAATTGGTTGTCAACATGGCGGCCCATTATAGTTTATACCCTTTTCGTTTTATCTTGGTGGCGGAGGTACTTAGTATGCTAATCAAGAAAGCAGAGGCTCTAGGACTCCTTTGAGAGCTTTACGGTGGGAGACGCAAGATCTCTTTTGTCACACCTTTAATAAGCCGATGATATTATCATTTTTCTTGATGCGGTGGTTTATATGCATATTATACTCGGATAATAAGATTTTTTGAAAAAATGTTCTAAACAACCGTACACTTTGAACTAGATGGATTATACTCTTTTTTCTCGAAAACCGATTAAAACACGTATTTTCATTTTTTTCAATAAAACTTTCCAATAATACTTCAAATTCGACGTGTGCGGGAAAAAGTCCATTGACACATTCTTAGAGATCAATGACCTGACTTTTTTTTTATCCGGGTGATCTGCAATATCAGTTGAAAATCAGCCTGATCGGTGATTTTTAGCCATTGGATCTTTGTATCCACCCCAAAATAATGATCCGATCCCATTGCTGAAAATCACCCATGAAAAAGACTAAAATCTGTTGGATATAAAGCACTAAACATGCTAATGTTTGCATTGTTGGGTTGTGATTTTGCCTTGAACCAATTAATTTAATTATTTGCTAGCATATATAAGTATTCGTTGTAGGTTGTTAGATTTATTTTATGTTTGACATTGATCTTGGTAATTTAGTTCTGATCTCAGACCATCATCTAGGCTTAGATTTCACAGTTTTACATCAAATGGTCTTCGTATAAACTTAAGATATGCCAAGCAATCGAGATTGGGGAGAAAGTGGACTGGCTTTTTAGAAAATGTGTGCTAGATGATTGGGCTTGCTTGGTGGTCTTTTGATTCATAGATCGGGCTTCCTATTTGGGACAAGTGTTTATGAACCAGTGATAAACTAGAGAGAAGGTTTGCAGCAGAGAAGAAAAAATTTCTTTCTTGGAGGGGTGGAAGAATTACTCTCATCAAAAGTGTGTAGTCTAGCATGTTGATATATCTCATCATGATCATCTACTCCTTATCTCAACTATTTGGTGTCGGCAACATGAATCTATTATTCTATTTCGCAATCCTATATATTTATACACGCCTATGTGGGCCCCACATGGATATGATATAAAGGATGTTTTTTGGTGATACAAAAAATCAGCGCATACTGTAATCTCAAATCCTATCAAACGTGGACTTATAGTTAATAGTGAAATGGACTGTCCAAAATTTTTCAACTTGTTATCCACTTTTTATAGTGCTAGAATGTTGAATTTTTCAGCTCGTAATTTACTTTCATAGGGCTAGAATTATAGAATGGGCAGATTTTTGGTGAGGTTGATTTCCATGGCAAGGATATCATCTTCGCCAAAAATCACCCTTGACTCATCTCCATGTAGTCCCCACATAGGCTGTCAAGATAAGGCATGTCAAAAGAAATCAACTCATCTTGACATTTGTAGCCCTATGAAAAGTGGGTTACAAGTTGAGCAGTAGCAGTGGAGGTGATATGGCATGGGGCTGCGAAAAATCCCAGTTAATTAATTAAATCTTGAGCTTACTACTTTACAACTTACTGGCAATTCGAGCAACATCCAAGCTGGAGACGCTACTTGGTAGCTCGATCAACTGTGCGGTTTCTAGTTGTATGGCAAGCTTCTTTATCCATCAACGCGCTCAAAGAGGTGGCAGTCTCCTTGGGCTAATGTGTCATTTGATGCACATACCCGATGAAGACAACTTTTCCCTGAGCTGTGGCAAGTGATCAGTGTGCACCTTGGAGGTTGAGGTGTTATTGTGGCCAAGATAACGTTGTTTATCTTCTCTTGAGCACCCGATGATCACTTATTGGTATTGTGCATAATGGTGGTAACAACCAGAGTTAGGGTTTTCCTGATCTTTCTAGTTGGGCTCCTTACGAACGAGTAGGAACTCAATAAATTTGTTCCGTATCCATATCTGAGATCCTGCAAAGGAAGTCATGTGGTTCAATAATTGTCTCGTCTTCTTTCTTTAGCGTTTGCGTTGGCAAGATGCAACAATAGTAGGGTGAGCATCGTCTTTGTGCTCGTTTCTTTGGATCCAAGGGTGGAATTTATCTCCATGGTCATTGAGGGGTCTTGAGGTTCTAGAGATGGGGCTAGTAGGTTCTTCCCTTGCCTTCAATCTGCAACTCGATCAGTTGAGCCTCGATCACAAGCTCATTGAGTTTCTTCGTCTAATGTTGGCGGAAACACCCCAAGTTTGTCAGTTTAGTACGCTTTATGACGCAGATAGGAGTTCACAATTTCCTTATAGTTGGATATTGAGTTGAGTGCCAAGTTATTGTATGGTGTGTAGGAGCTACCCACTAGGGACTTTGACTATTTCATGAAGTCGGAGATTGAAATTGTGAGAGAAGTCTCCTAGTACCTCAAGGAAATGGCTGATATGCTTTTGAGAGCTCCAACTATCACTATATTGTGGGAAGTTAGGGCTAGTTAGCCAACTGGAAAAGCTTTCTGAGCTAGTTCGGATGAGTATGGTAGTAATGTTCATATTTCATGGGTTCATACCACATCAACAACATGTGGTGTAAGTTTTTAGGGTGACAGAAGTCTTGTGGAGCTTCGCCAAAGATGCCACTGACATTTCCAACGCTGTTGATGTCATGATACCATGATTTTCTGATATGACCTCGTCCACTACATTTGCTTGCTGCTTCGAGGGCCTAGCCTGAGTCTAGGCTTCTCTTACACTCTTAAGTTGCTCTAGAATTTCAAGCCACGTCTCTCAGAATTTTCCAAATAAGTTACCTAAGGATTCAAGGACACTCTTAGCCAACAACTTGCTTTGTTGGCTAGGGCAATGAGACGAATCTAATTCACTATTGAGTGGGCTCATTGGTTGCTTAATTTGGGTCATCAACTGTTCGGTTACTATTGTACTACTGGGAAGTAGAGGAAGAGACTTCTCATGATGGTGATGGAAAGTGGATGAGTTGGAAACCCTTCTTTGGAGGAGATGGTATTTATAGGCTCCTAGGCGGTGTTGTGATTTAGATTGTAACCAGTAGGCGGTGTTGTGATTTAGATTGTGGAGGCGGAAGAAGAGATTAGGGTTAGAGAGAAGTTATGGGAAAGAGAAGAGGTTGAATTGAATTTTCAAGATCTCACTCATATATATAATAAAACCGTGGGTTAAGTGGGTGACATATATATATATATATATATATATATATATTTAAGTGGTGAGCCCACATATCTCCCACAAATAATAAAACTGTGGGTTAAGTGGGTGACCCATTTAACTCTTATATATTAAAGAGAAACCCATGTGGGAAGTGGGACGCAGCCCACTTACGTACACCCACGTGGGTGTAAAACATAAACTCCAACATTCCCCCTCAAGCTGGTGCGAAGATATCCATCATGCGCAGCTTGCCGATTAAAGTATGAAGAATTGACTTGTTCACCCCCTTTGTGAGTATGTCTGTAACTTGCTCATGGGTTCTTACATAGGGAGTACAAATCAATCTTTGTTGTAGTTTCTCTTTGATGAAGTGATGATCGACTTCAATATGCTTGGTCCTGTCATGCTGGACAGGGTTGTGGGAGATGCTAATAGCGTTTTTTTTTGTCACAATAGAGACTCATCGGCTCTGTCATGCAGATAAGCGTTCTTCACGTCTAGCTGATGTAAGGGCCATGACAGGTTGGCCAGTAAGGATAGAAGAACTCTGATTGAGTTCATCTTGGCTACGGGTGCAAATGTCTCATGATAGTCGATCCCATAAGTTTAAGTGAATCTCTTGGCTACAAGCCATGCCTTGTTTCGTTCAACTGATCCGTTAGCTTTATGCTTCATTGTACACACCTATTTGCACTCCACATGTTTCTTTCCTCTGGGTAATGGAACAAGATCCCATGTTTTGTTTTTCTCAAGAGTCTATATTTCATTCATCATAACTTCTTTCCACTTTGGGTGACTGAGTGCATCTGCAACACCGGAAAGCAAAGAAACAGATGATGCAACACTAACGAAATTCTGATAAGATGGGGACAAAGACCGGTAGGAATCATAATGAGAGATATGGTGCGTTGTACATGTACGCACACCCTTCCGAGGTGCAACGCGGAGATCCATATCAGTGCTCATATGGTGATCAGAAATAGAAGACGCACATGGCTCATGAACAGAAATAGGAATTGAAGTAGGAATAGAGGCAATACCTGGAACTAGAGCAATACTTGGAACTGAATCTGAGGGGACATTCGCAGGTGTGGGATCAGTGGGCCAGTGGCTTGTCCCTTCTTGGTCCGGACGTAGACCCGCACGTCCGCTGCAGTAGTAGAAGTGTCATTGTCAATAACAGATTGAGATCCCGACATAGGAACATAGGTGATAACTGTCCCAGGCATACAAATAGGGACGAGCATAGGAATGGTGGCACTCTCTTCTGTAATGTCAGGTTCCCCCTGAAGAGATGATCGACCACCAAAGAAAGGAATGGACTCGGCAAAGGTGACATCTATGGAGATAAAGCGACGACGGGTGGCAGGGTGATAACACTTGTACCCCTTCTGATTCGAATGGTACCCCAAGAAGATACATTTCAAGGCCCTCGGATCTAATTTGTCTCGAGAAGAATGATGAACATGCACATAGCAAACACACCCAAAGACTTTAGGGGGAACAATGAAGCTTGGACGCTCAGGAAGCAAGAGGGATAAAAGAGTCTGAAATCCCAGGACACGAGATGGCATACGGTTGATGAGATAGGCCGCAAGTAAGACAGATTCCGACCAACAGTGTTTCGGAACTGGCATGCCAAACCGGAGAGCCCGCTCAACCTTAAGAAGGTGACGATTTTTGCACCAACCGTCCCATTCTATTGAGGTCTGGAAGGACACCAGGTCTTGTGAATGATGCCATGAGATGCAAAGTATGATTTAAGGTCCCCATCTAAGTACTCCCCCCCCATTGTTGGATCGAAGAACTTTGAGAGTGGTATGGAACTGAGCGGTGGCCATTTTATGGAACTCCTAGAAAATGGAGACCACTTCATCTTTGGTCCTCATGAGGTACACCCAGGTACAACCACTGAAGTCATCAACAAATGTCACAAAGTATCGATATCCAAATAAAGAAGTCACAGGCGCAGGGCCTCGCACATCAGAATACACAATGGAAAAGGAACAATACTTGTATTTTCACTAATGAGAAAAATAGAGCAACAATGTTTTGCAAGTTCACACATTTCACAGTGAAATGGGACTAGAAATAGATGAAAAAGTAGGAAAGACATGCTTTAAGACTAACACTGGGACGTGACCTAACCAGTTATGCCAAAGCATTAACTGGTCTTTATTGACTCCACTACTACTATTGATGCTGGACTGGTGTGCTGACGAAGGAACCGAAGAATCTAGGATGTATAAGCCACCGTCCTCACGTCCACTGCCAATCATCCTCCTCGAGTCCAGATCCTGAAACACAAAGTGAGAAGGAAAAACGTTACACTACAGTTAATACTTTTTGTGAGACTACTAACGGATAATAAATTGAGAAACGTGCAGAACAAATGACAGAGATAGAGTTGGGGTAGCTTGCCAGAGACAGGAATATGTGCCATCAGCTATCCAAATTTTATCACGACCAGAACAAATACCATAACTCGAAAACACGGAGGATATACCAGTCATGTGATCTGAAGCCCCTGAATCGATGATCCAAGAAAGGATGGCGGAACAGTAGAGATGGACAAAGCAGACTCAGTACTTGTGTGAGCAAAGGCAGATGTGGAAGTGGAAGCATGGCCGTTGAGTTGAGCCATCATGCGACGAGGACGCTCAAGATTTGCAGGAGAGAACGAGTCCATGTCCCCAAAGGAGGTAGACGCTGGAGGTGCGGTGTCCTGAGTAACAGAGTGTGCTATAGGTGATCCTTGTTTAGCTGGGAGACGCTGGTGAGGAGCCAGGCCTTATTCTGCGGGACGTCCATGTAGCTTCCAACAAGTGTTCTGGATACGGTCCATGTGACCATAATGGTCACACTTGGATCATGGCCGTGTGTCCCCGGGCTCCTTCGGACTCGATTTTTGGCCCTTCTGATTGGCAGGGGCTAGAGCAGATCAATCCTGAGTGTTAGTCCCACTGTGGAGCTGTATAGTTGAACGACGACTTTCCTCCCCCTGAATATAAGCATAGAATTGCGCTAGAGAAGTGGGGGCATGATCTCTGCCAAGAACCTGAACACGAGCTCCCTCAAAGCTAGGACGAGGCCGGAGAGAAACTGAAAGATCTGGGAGCTGTCAACCATAACCTTAACAAGGTAGTTAAGGGCGCAAGGCGCACTTAAGGCGCTAGGACCTGTGGCACTTGAGGTGCAAGGCGAGGCACGCGTTTAACTGAAGCGAGGCACAAAATTAAAAATTATAATAAATAAAAGAAAAAAATTAAGAAAAATAAAATCATAAATAACCAAATAGGTAATCATTAGGCCATAAAGTATGAAAATAGCTATTGGCGAAAATCTCAAGTAACCCAAAAGCAGTTCTAGTTAGCATTGTCATTATCTAAATACAAAACAAGTAATTAAAAGCCATAGAACATAAAAGATAGTAAATGTTCAAAATCTCAAATAATCCCCAAGTGCCATTCATTGCTTTCATTAATGTCTTTCAATGAGATAGGTTCAATTTTATCTCTCCTATCATACCAATGCTTAATATAATAGGCCAAAGTACATAATTTTTACAAAAAAATACGTATTTTAGTGAGGCGTGCGCCTGATGCGCTTGAAGCCTGGTCTGAGGCGCACGCCTTACTAAACACGCATCGCCTTGACCCTTCTAAGATGCTTTAGGTGCGCCTTGCTCCTGAGACACGCGCATTGACTATAAATAGCCTTAAAGGACTTGACATCATCCACGCACATAGGAGAATAACTCTGGTAGTGATCGATTTCCTCCCATTTGCTTTGAAGCGAAGCGTAATATGTACCTAGTTTCATATCCCCCTGTTGAAGACATGCAATCTCTTGCTCGAGCTCATATAGCTTAGCAAAATTTCCACCTGGGAATATTTCTGTGATACATCCCAAACATCTTGGCCATTGGTAGGAACACGAACCTTTAGCTGATCTGGGCTTGCATCGAATGAAGAAGCCAGGACATCATTATTAAATTCTCCATAACTCATATTCTGTGAGATTTATATGTCGGATCCGGTTGTTTGGCAGCACCGGTAAGGTATTCACTGTAACCACATCCCCTGATGTACATGAGAGCGGAAGTTTTCCATTCCAGGTAATTTGTGCCATCAAGTTTCATTGTGGTGATGCATAGCTAAGGGTTATGGTCTCCATGAGACCTATGGGGCACAGAACTAACTTCGGAATGAGAGCCAGAGACCTCAGATGTGACCTCGGAGGTACTCATCGAAGCGGACTCATCGTAAATAGCAAGTAGTGGATTAGAAGTTCACAAAAATCCCGAAACAAGGTTCGGAGGATCCCTAGAGACCCAATATATGGTGCACCTAGGGTAGGAGGGACCACAGAGGTTCGATTTTGGAAAAAAATTAAAACCCAAATTTTGGAGAGAGAGCCGGGTGATATTTTGGAAGTAGGGTTCATACAGTCAAAAATCCGAACTGAATATCCGACAGTCCGTATGGGGATATTGGAGAGGGCGGCTAGGGCAGAGGCACTTACCGTGGTGCGAATTTCGAGAAAACCGAAAACCCAATATTTTGGAGATCAGGCCAACTTTGGAAACTAGTGCTACGGGGATCAAAAAATGTGAAACGACCTTCTGACAATCCCTAGGAGGATACTGGAGAGGGCGGCTAGGGAAAATGCACTTACCGTGGTGCGAATCTCGAGAAAATCAAAAATCAAAAAAACCTCGAAAAACGTGTTGGTCGGAAAATCGCTGGAGAAGCTTGAGAAGAAGACAAAGGCTGGATCTCTAATACGGCTGAAGGAAAAAACAAACTAGGAAATCAAAACCTCTGGTGTTTTGCTTCAGGATTGATCCACGGATCGCATAAGAATGCTCTCTGCGATTTCTTCAAATGCTCTTGCCGGCTCCGGATGCTCACATAACCGTTTTAGATCGGAATGGAGGCTCTAGGGGACAAGGACACATGCCCTGGAGCTACCATGCTTTGATACCATGTTGTGATTTAGATTGTAACCAGTAGAGTAAGATTTACAGAGAAAAGAAGAGAAATAGTTGTGGAGGTGGAAGAAGGTGAATAAGGAGATTAGGGTTAGAGAGAGAAGTTGTGGGAAAGAGAAGAGGTTGAATTGAATTGAAAAGATTTGTGGGAAAAACCCCTACAAAGGCAAAAACATGGAGTTAAGTGGTGAGCCCACTTAACTCCCACAAATAATAAAACTATGGGTTAAGTGGGTGACCCACTTAACCCTCCTATATAATAATGAGAAACCCATGTGGGAAGTGGGACGCAGCCCACTTACGTACACCCACGTGGGTGTAAAAGATAAAGTCCAACAGGCGGGAGATGTGTTGCTCTCGTATGTGGTCTTTCTATCTCTTGGTTGCTAAACTTACAATCCCTCTATGACGTTCCATTTGGTGGCACTAGGTAACATGGTCTGGTCATGTTTTGGCACCGAGTAAGCTATCTGACATTTTGCCAGGTCTGCTTTGTTGCCAGGGCTTTACATCTTGGTGCCGAGGTAGCAGTCCTTCAAAACCCACCATCTATAATAGGGATGATGGAAGACTAGAAAAGAGGAATGGAGTTTTGAGGAGTTCTGAAAATATAAGAATGGAAATTTATATAGTGAAGATATGATCATTTCAGATTCGGTCATGGTAAAGAAATCATAAGAATCCCAAGGAATTAATAATTTCAATTCGAGAAAGCGTAGAAGCCACCGAGGCGGGCATAGGATGTGCTCTTTGCATGTTTAAGAAATATTTAGCTCTTTTAATAACGTATTTTTATCTCAAGATGCTGGATGAATAGAAGCCAAACTAGGAAAGCCCTTTACAAACAAGTTAAGATTCTTTTAGTTAAAGCGAAAGATCTAGATGCAATAACTAAAGGATCGCAATAATAGATTATGGGAAAATATTACAAATCATTGAATAGAGCAAAGCCGACTACACTTCATGGAAACTCGTAAAAAATGTTGGTAATTCTGAGTGTCTACATCCACAAGTTTCGCATTAAGGAACCTGGTGACTACCTTGGTGGAGATTATACAATTCTTTGACAAAGTTTAATGGGACTTGGTGAAAGAACTTAAATGTCTCCAGGGCTTGATACAACTAATATTGCCATTGTACAAACTTTTAGAAAAACTGACATGGATATAGATGAGAAATTTATCTTCAGGAAACTCCAACAGTTTGTGCAGTACTACTTCTCGAGTTACAAGCAACTCATGAAGAGAAAACCAGTGGCATCAGATGCTGGTGTGGCTGATTTTAATGGAATGATCAGTTTGGACTCAGTATTGAGGATTTAGAATCAGATTCTGGTGTGGCTGGGTCAGGTGTCAGATTAACCTTATTAGGCGGACTACCATGACATCGTTATTTATTAGCATAGAAGATACTCTTCATAACTACAAACTTTGTTATAAACTGCTTCAAGACCATTGGTATTGTGTAAATAGATTTGGTTTCCTTGAGTAGTTACTGGAATCTTCTCTTCAGGCAGGACTTCCATATCAGGATCTCATGACTTGAAACTGCTCATGTTTCCACTTTTAGCATTATAGAATATTCTAGCTAATTTGATAATATAAGAATTATGATTAACATTTTCAGACACTCTTCCTTTCAAATGTTTGTTATTACGTTTCCACATGCTATTATTCTGCTAGTTTCACATCTGCAATAGCTGTTCAGTGGTACATGATGTGAGTTTTAGTGTGACATCACTTCTTACATTTTATATGTTTCAGGGACGGCACAGTGCTGGATCGACCTCACACTTGTCACCAGGCTCCTCTTCTACTGTAAGTCAGAGTCCCAGTTTTTATGCCGCCCCAAATCCAGGATCCACTTCTGCAGTTAGTGAATTATATGAACCATATCGGAGTTCATTTAGTCCAGGGTCCGTGGAAGTCAGTTCTGAGTTAGTTATCGGGAATAATGGGATGGATCACTTGGATAGGACAGGTAGATCAGGAGAGTTTAGTAGTTCGCCTGAAGCTGAGGTTAGTCAAGCACTGCGAAGGCTTGAGGAGCAGTTAAGTTTGAATGACGATGACATAGCAGAACTTTCTCCATACTGTGGCCAGAATGATAAATTGAAAGACTCAGGAGTTCTAGATTATGAAAGGAGGTCCAACCAGGATGAGTTTGCAGCTCTACAACGTGGATCAGCATACAGAGAGAATGATCAACATTTTAGTGCAAATGCGGGGATATTAGATGATTTAGACAGCAGGCTGTTTTCACAAAATTCAGGTTTGTCTTTTATGTTTGATCGGAATTGTTGAATAGTTCTTGGACCTATGTATGGTACCGCACTATGCAGATTCATAAAAGTACATTATTATAAGGTTGTGGTCTAGGTAATTTTTGCTTGATTGATTTTTTAACGTTTCCTGTTTGATATTGGCAATAATTTTAGCACTGGACCTGTTTTAATGTTGTTATCAATAATATAAATTTTTTGGTGTCATCAACATGTGCAAAGTTCATGTTTATAATATTGTTTATAGATTCATATTGATTGTCACTTGCATCTTTACCACTTGCCCTATCACGAGTTATTAATCCAACCTGAGAATCGTTTAATACTGAATTCAAACAAGAACTTAAACTCTGTTACCCAAATTTCATTACAATTGTTACAGTATGGTCAAAACTTCGCCGAACCGGACTCTCCTAGGCACACAAGCGCTAGGCATTGAAGCGTTCTCCTAGCCCATACGTATAAAATTGATGTTATATGTGCTTTAAATATTAAGACTAGATTATACCTACAAGGTCAATGTTATATTATTTTCATATAAGAACTCAATGGTATATATTCATATAAGTGTTATAAACGTACCATTCATTAAACCCTAACAAGAGGAGAAAGTAAGCCTCCTGCTCCTCTTTTCTTTTAATGACTGATAGCCGGGATGTTGAGTAGTGGGACTTTTAAGGATTTGGGGTCTAAGACTTCAACTTTGTTTGAAGTTTGAAAAGTTATGTGTTGAATTTAAACTATTAGATGCAGCACTAAGTCACTAGAGGTGGTTTGAGCATGTGCAACAAAGACCAATGATGTCACCAATGAGAATGAGTGCTAGTAGAAAATATTCAGTTCTGTAAAGTGGAGAGAGAAGAGAGAAGATGGGTTTTTTGTGTTAACCCTACACACAACCCAATAAATCTTATTTATATTAATAAATGTACGGGCCCTTACATAAGTGAGAAAATAAAAACATAAAGACACTAAACAATATATAATGACAGAGAGGTCCTTCAACACTCCCCCTCAAGTTGGGACATAGATATCAATCATGCCCAACTTGCTCAAGCACTTAGTAAACGGAGTTGATGCAACACCTTTCGTGAGAATGTCTACTAGCTGATCAGATGTAGGAACGAAGGTGTGCAGATCACTCCCGATGTCACCTTTTCACGAATAAAGTGACGGTCCACCTCGATGTGTTTGGTCCTATCATGTTGAACTGGGTTGTGGGCTATACTTATTGTTGCCTTGTTGTCACAATATAATAACATGGCCTTTTACGGGGAAACCGAGTTCTCCAAGTAACATTTTAAGCCACAGTAACTCACTACCCCATGGGCCATTGATCGGAACTTAGCTTTGGCGCTCAAACGTGCAACAACTTGTTGTTTTTTACTTCGCCATGTAATCAAATTTCCTCCTACAAAAGTACAATATCCTGATGTTGAGTGCCTATCATCTTAGGCTCCCGCACAATCAGCATCTGTGAAACCATCCACACGCATGTGACCCTGATGACTGAATAGTAAGCCACTACTGGGGGAAGATTTTAAGTACTGCAAAATCCTGTATGCGGCTTCCAAATGTGTAGTACGAGAGAAATGCATGTACTGGCTAACTACACACCGCATATGCAATATTAGGGCTAGTATGAGCTAGGTATATAAGTCTCCCCACCAATCGTTAGAAGCTACTCACATCCTCCAGAGACTCCCTTGACTGACCATCGAGTCTATGATTTGCCTCAATGGGTGTGTCGACAGGGCGAGCCCCTAACATACCAGTATCCTGCAGTAGGTCCAACACATATTTCCTTTGGGAGATGAAGATTCCTTTATTAGATCTCGCAACTTCTATCCCTAGAAAGTACTTCAATGTACCCAGATCCTTGGTCTTAAATTCTAATGCCAAGAACTCATTCAACCGGATAATTTCTGCAATACAATTACCCGTAACAATGATATCGTCGACATATACAATCAAAACCGTCACAGCCTCCCTGTCACATCTAATAAACAAATTATGATCAGCTTGACTCTGACTGTACCCCATTCGTTTGACTGCCCTACTAAAACGCTCGAACCACGCTCTCGGTGACTGCTTCAAGCCATACAAAGTTTTCTGAAGCTTGCATACTTTCCGTTCATCCCTAGAAAGTTGAAAGCCAGGAGGGGGCAGTATATATACTTCTTCCTTCAGATCCCCACGAAGGAAATCATTTTTGATGTCGAGCTGAAATAGTGGCCAAGATTGATTTGCAGCAAGGGAAAGGCTAACCTTGATGGAATTGAGCTTAGCTACAGGAGCAAATGTCTCATTGTAGTATCCCATAAGTTTGAGAGTAGCCTTTCGCCACTAATTTTGCCTTGTACCAATCCACTGAACCATCAGGCTTGCATTTCACAGTATAAACCCATTTGCATCCAACTAGTTACATTACCAGGATTTGTTCTCTCCTTGTTCATTTAGATCCGTTTGAGGCATTATTTTTGTTTATCTGTGATTTGTTGCTGTTTGTGTTGTTGGTATTTGGAGTAGTAATGTCGATTGAGAATGAGTCTTGGGCATCCGATGTGTCCTTCGGCCCTACCTGCAACTATCGTTTCAGCACCGATACCGTTTGAGAACCCTAGTTTGCAGACTGGAAAAAATTACTTGGAGTGGTCTAGAGCTGCAAAAATGTTTATTGGTGGTCGTGGGAAACAAGGATACAGTACTAGACGATTAAAAGCACCCGCTGAGATCGATCCTACATTTGAACAATGGGAGACAGGTAATCTAGCGGTGATGTCATGGCTACTCAATTCTATGGAGTCCCACATTAGTAGAGGATTTATGTTTTTTTCCATGGCGAGGAGATCTGGGATGCAGCAGTTCAGACTTATTCACAAGAGCAAAATATCGCTCGTGTGTATCAGTTGCGCCAGAGCATTGTCACTCTTCGTCAGGGGGATTTGCCCTTGGCTGATTATTTTGCTAGGCTCCGTGATACCAGCTCTTGCTAAACAACCATGGAGCCAAGGAAAGACTATGAGGCACCCAAATCACTACCAAATATAATTAAAAAAATATGAAGGAGACATATCTTGATAAATCATGAAGGGAGATAGTGCGTTGATAGCACTTTTGCCCCCAAAGAGGTCGCCTGCGGTAAAAAGTGGGGAGAGAAGTCGACCCACAGACTTCAATCCTCCATGAATCCAAGATATTCACCAATGGATTAAAAGATATGATCATAGGGGGCTAAAACGAAGCAACAAGCTCCCCCAATAGTGACCGTATGGTTCTACAAGTCGCCGAGAAGGAAAAAATGAGTTATTGCAATTTTCTTTAAAATCAGCAAAAACATATCAATCAAGGCTCCAAAAAATGCCCAAAAATCGAGATCTATTAGGAAGAGGGTTTTCAGACAACCATGTCTACCTTGTCCGTACAGCTGATGACGTCAGCCGTATTGCTCGATGACGTCAGCCAGGCTGTTCACCGGTGAGGACACCTTTAGGGTTCCTCTTTGCCTCCCACAATTAGTATATTTCGGACTTTTTTTCCCTATACCGATTTGCTTATGCCACATTATTTTCTTTGAGTGAGGTATTTGTTTGGGATGGTTCCTTAAACCCTCTCCTTGCCTCTGAATATTAATTTGCTTAAGAGGTTATGGAATGTGATGGATGAGAATTGTTCTCCATTATTTTCTTCTTGAAATGCCTTTCAGTCACTTTAAATGTTAATGAAGCTTGAAGAGAACCCTATCCAGTCATTTTTTTTTTAAATACGGATTTGAACTTTCACACCTTCATTTTGTTTAAAAAGAAAATATTACAGGTATATGTTTCCGCGGAACTTCTAACCTTCTGAGTGGTTATTTGGAAGGTGGTCAGCAGCTATAAGGACTCTTCAATACTTAGATGACTCTTGAATTGTGAACTTCTTATCTTTTAAACTTTTCTAGCAAATTGGATTATCCTTAGTGATGTTGAGAAGCTGCTGCCAGTTAAAAAACATGTATGATATAGAGGTAGCTTTTGGATTTGCTTAGTCCATGGATATGCTACTCCCTTAATTTCTTTAAGAATTGGATGATTTTTTTTCCTTCTCTTCTTGTTTTATTTAAAAAAAGAAAAGAAAAAAGCCACTAACTAGGCTTGTTGGATATTCTTTAGGTGATAACAGGAAGCAACATCATATACAGTTTGGTCCTGAATATACATACGAAAGGAAAGAGTCTCCATTTTGGAAAGAGATGCTGGAGCCACGCTCAGGTTCAACTTGGATTGGTTCCGGAGACAAAAATTTCAATACATTGGATGAAAGTGTAAGGACTCCACAATAATATAAATTATGTTTTCTTGATTCCGCTTGATGATTTTATGTTGCTTCAATATAGGTCCACATTGGTTCGAATTTCTGGCATTTTTGAACAATATGTGTTCTCTAATATGTGTTCGTTTCTGAAGTTGTTTATTGGGAACATGACTTATCATATCTACCTCGAACTTCTTGTGTATTTAGTGAGAGTAGAATTGTTTTCATTCTTAATCAAACAGTGGCATTCCTGAATCAATTTAAAAGCGATTATCACTCTTCCTAGTAGTAAAACATATGATACTAACATGGACATTTGTACAGGAGAAGACACCATCTTCATTAGAAACGGGGAAAATCTCTGCAAACCTAGCTGAACAACAGAAGAACTGTACTTCTCAGGGGCTAGATCTTAGCGGAAATAATGCAGAAAATAAGAGTAACTATTATCCAATTTCTGAGAATAATTTCAGCCTGCAGCTTTCAGCAGCTAGGCGATTTCTATTAGGCTCTGACAACCCTATTGTATCACCAACTTCAACGTCAATGCTTCAAGAAATTGAAAACTCTAAAATTTCTGCATACTCTTCTGGAATTAGTACTCATGAAGCCAACCTTGACTACTACTCAATGTGGTTCGACCAAGAAAGTCATCTTGGAATACCTCTTGGAGCAGATTCAAGTTTGACTCTCGCACAGAAACAGAGGTTTACCATTCAGGAAATATCTCCAGAATGGGGTTATGCCACCGAGAATACAAAGGTATGTAACCAATAATTCATAATGCATTCTGGCCTTCATCTTAAATGTTAGTGTTAATACATGTTGGTTGTTGTCTTTCCAATGGAAAATGGGTGTGGGTATCCCATGCTTTGTGTGCAGCCAAGACCTGAATGCCGTGGATGAGCACTCATACTGACACTCGATGTGCCAATGTGTGAAAAATTGCCGCTTCAACTGAGACACTACCACCATTGTCACCATCCCACAATAGTTACACCTCGACTTCTACGTGTCATGATAGATTGGGACCTCATGGTCCCAACAAACCTTTACACAGACATCTTGATGTGTCAAAAAAAAAAAATTACTATATGATTAAAACAAGAAACCTAGTCAGAATGGGTGCAATCATTATATCAAACAACATGTAAACTACCCTAAAAAGCACAAAAATGTGTAAAACACATGGTTAAATGATGCAAACTAGTAACTACTTTGTTCACATATCTTTATATATTTTCTAATATTTTTCAGCTTTTATAAATAAAATACTGTATATGCTAACATGCTTAAAATACATATAATTTATCCATGTACTATCATGGATGTTAGGGTGAAAACTAAGGAAATTAGAGTTTTCCCCAATTTTTTGGAATTTTCACTAAAAAATCCATAATTTTGCACACAAATCTGGTGTAAATGCATCATAATTTTGTAGGCCAGATGCATTTACACCTCTAGAGTCTAGTTCTATAAAAAATCTATAAAATATTTTTTCTATTGAAAAATTTTCATTACCCTGAAACGGATGAGAAAACCCCAATTTTCAGCTTTGATCTACTCTAACAATCGATGCAACAAGTTTTTCCACCAACGAATTGAAGTGGATTGTCTTATTTGATGTATAAAGGCCCAAAGAATTGATTTTTTATCAAGTGCAGTTTGGAATGGTTTATAAATGTGGCGGTCGAAATGTTTCGAATGACATAATAATAATTTATAACTATGTTTTAAAATTTCAGTTGAATTCACTATTCATCAAAATTTTGGACAAAATGATTAGTCTCTGTAGTCAAGGTGCACCTAAAGCGCCTTAGAAGGGTCAAGGCAAGGCGCATTTAGTAAGGCATGCGCCTCAAACCAGGTTCCAGGCACATCAGGTGCATGCCTCATTAAAATATATTTTTTTTGTAAAAATTATGTACTTTTGGGTTAAGAGTAAGGTCACAATCAGGGTCAAAAGTAAGGGCAAGAGATTTAGTAAGGGAGTTGGAAGAGGGAGAGGCCAATTCGGAGGAGATAGAAGAAGAAGAATATATTGAGAAGGGCCTAACACATCCGATGGTGATGGGGATGAAGCTAATGATTATATTTTAGACGATAACAATGTTAATGAAAACTAATTGTCGACTATTTGAGATTTTGGACATTTGCTATCTTTTATGTTTTATGGTTTTTTGATTTCTTGTTTTGTATATAGATAATGACAATATTAACTAGAAATGATTTTGGGTTACTTGAGATTTTGGACATTTACTATCTTTTATGTTTTATGTCCTAATGATTACATGTTTTGTTATTTTATTATGTTATTTTTTTTATATTTCTTAAGTTTATTTATTATTATAATATTAATATTGTTCCTTGCTTTAGTCAGGCTAGTGCCTCGCCTTGCTCCTTGAGCCTTAGGCACCAGGGGTCCTTGCACCTTAAGTGCGCCTTGCGCCCTTAACTACCTCATGAATAGTGATTTTGTCAGTTTCTATTGAAACCGACATATTTGTCAATATTAAATACCTTGCGTGTGATCGCCAATTTGGACCATTCAAATGGCAGGCTACCTCTTTTTTTGCGACACAAAAATAGACCAACTGAATATTTATTTTAAGTATATCATCAAAAAAAATCACTGATCCACTGTCAAGTTATATGATAATATCCCAAAACAGCAAGCACACTGCTTTTTTCTTCTGCTGCTGCTTGGTAGTCAAGCTTTCGAACCCTATCAACTCTACTAGACCTCAGGTTGCCAATTTTGTGTGATTCTCAAACTTTCTAATTATGCCCAACCTTTGATTCCAATTGAATTAAACATTTTCCATTTATATTTGTAAAACTTCTGTAGCACCACTGTTGCAACTTTGCCGAGCTGCAAAAGTAAAAATTTAGTCGATGTCTTTTTGCTCTTATTGAAAGGAATGATGTCATAGCCCCGAGAACATTATAAAATTATGACCCAGGCCTCAACACTACAATTGGTGACATGTTTATCGATCCTCAACCATTCAATTGTTGGATCACCTTTTGAACCAGATGTATTTGAAAATACATTAATTGAGTGGTCCCTAAATTTCTGATCCAAATGCCTGCTTTTGATTGGTTAACCAAATCATGGGCAATACTCCAAAAAAGAAACATATTGATCATATGTTTAGGATCATCCAGTTGATTTGATACATGGGTCATGTGCAACATAAAGGGTGGTCCATTGGTCGGATGGTGGGATCAATGAGGATATGACGCTGGGTACATTGAGGAAATATCAGTTTATTATCATTTGACAAACCCAGGTCTATCACATTTTTTTCCCATTGGAAATTGTTTTCTCTCAAGCTACTCTTGCATTTCATGACAGTTCTTAAAATCTAAAGATCATACTACTCACTGCAGGTCATCGTCACTGGATCTTTTCTTTGTGATCCCTCAGAGTGTGCATGGACATGTATGTTTGGTGACACTGAAGTTCCTGTACAAATCATTCAGGAAGGTGTCCTTCGCTGCCAAGCTCCTCCGCAAGTTCCCGGGAAAGTCACCTTTTGCGTTACGTCAGGAAATCGGGAATCCTGTAGTGAAGTAAGAGAGTTTGAATATCGTATTAAGCCAAGGAGCTGTGGTCATTGTAATTTTCCTCAAAGAGATGCTACTAAGAGCACAGAAGAACTGCTATTGCTTGTCAGGTTTGCACAGATGCTTCTGTGTGACCCATTGGTTCGGAAAGAAGATAGTGTCGAATCAGGAATTGATGTATTAAGAAAATCAAAAGTGGATGAAGATCCATGGGAACTTATTATAGAGGCACTCTTAGTTGGCAGTGAAACTCCATCCAGTACCATGGATTGGATTCTGCAAGAACTTTTAAAAGGGAAGTTGCAGCAGTGGCTTTCTTCCAAATACCAGGAAGAAGACATGCCAGGTTGTTCCCTGTCGAAGAAACAGCAAGGCATAATACACATGGTGGCTGGGTTGGGGTTTGAGTGGGCTTTAACCCCAATTCTTAATTCTGGGGTCAGTATAAACTTCCGTGATGTTAATGGATGGACTGCCCTTCATTGGGCTGCACGTTTTGGAAGGTAAGTGAAAAATCTGTCTGTTTCTTCCTGGCCTGTACAGTAGACTATTTAATTCTACGAAAATACATAATAGCTAGAGCATTCTGGACCAATTCGTTAAATAGAAAATCTAAATTACTTTTGAAATAGACATTAAGGACAGTTGACAGACCACATAACTGTACATGTGGTCCACACACTCAGATATTGAGATCCCAATAATGAGACTTCCTTTTCCATATGCTGATCCAATCAAATGATTGTAATCAACAGTTCTATCGCATTATTTTACATGGATAAGGTGGGTGCTCCTATTTGCATTAATTCAATTGGCGGGCTGTCCTTGTGGGTAATGTAGACTGCGGAGCTATTCCTCAAATTCTATACAGCTCAGAGAATTTAATATTGGGAAATTGAAATTTTTCAGTTGTAGCACTTTTGAATTGCACACTGACAGAATATTGTCCATGTCTCATAGGGAGAAAATGGTGGCTGCACTTATAGCTGCTGGTGCATCAGCTGGAGCAGTGACAGATCCCACTTCACAAGATCCAGCAGGTAAAACACCAGGTTCCATTGCTGCTGCCAGTGGCCACAAGGGACTTGCCGGATATCTTTCAGAGGTGGCACTAACTAGCCATCTTTCATCCCTCACACTAGAAGAAAGTGAGATTTCCAAAGGTTCTGCTGCTGTGGAGGCAGAGAGAACTGTTGAGAATGTCTCGAAGGGGAGCCTCGGGTACACCGAGGATCAGCTCTCACTTAAAGATTCATTGGCTGCGGTCCGAAATGCAGCTCAGGCTGCTGCACGCATACAATCTGCTTTTCGTGCACATTCTTTCAGGAGAAGGCAACAGAAAGAGGCTGCTGAGGGTGGTTATGATGAGTATGGTTTCGCTGCAGATGATATTCAAGGACTTTCGGCCGCATCAAAGTTGGCCTTCCGCAACCTTCGTGATCACAAGTTAGATAAAGCAGCTCTGTCTATCCAGAAGAAGTATCGTGGTTGGAAAGAACGGAAGGAATTTTTAGCCTTGCGCCAGAAAGTAGTGATGATACAGGTATTTCACCCCATATTCCAGTTACCTACCATATTCTTAGAATCTCACAATACTTAGATTACGTCAAGAATTAGACAAGCTTTAATTTCTCTGGAAAAGTTGGAAATTTCACAGGACAGCAAATATATTATTTTCTTGTAATAATGTATTAATATTTTAATGAGATTATGATGTCTATACTTCTATGAATTTCTATTTATATATATGCTATTTTATTCAAATTTCTGAAAATCGTTTCTAAAATGAAATACAAGAAAAATGAAGAATGTTTAAATTTCCGGTGAATTTTTTATCCTGAAAAGGTTCTGAGCACAGGATTTTGACACTGCTTCTGCCTTCTTATAGTACATGTATATTACAAGCATTACTTTGACACTTCTACATTTCCTTTTCGCCGTGCCGACACTTGGGATGCACTTGAACAGTTTCTGACTTGACATAACACTCCTGGATGTGTACGATAAAGTTGCATAGTGACATCATCAAATGTATCGTGTGTTAATCAGCTGTCCCTTTTTTGGACAATTTTCATTATAATGGCACTTAAAATGAAAAATGTTTTGCTTGCACACCAACTTAAAGTATGGAATGCTTTTCTTTTGCTATGCTTAACGTATGGATCACTGAGTCTTCATTTTAAACCCTTGAAGCAGTTATATTTACTGACGCTACTGCTTGTTTTGGTTATTTTAAAGTTTTTTTTTATGCTGAATTTGATTAAAACTAAGTTGATAATTTTTCCTAAAATAATCATTTTGTTTTCTAATTTCTGATTGGTTTTCCTTATTTTTTTTAAATATGTTAAATAAATTAAACAACTGTATAGAAGTGTCCTGTGTATGAGAAGTTGCCATTCTGGACACTGAAATATACTTTGACGCTGGGCACCCATGTCTCATGTCCAGGTAACATGTCATGCACATGGATACATGACCAACTCACACAACAGAGCTGTAAACTAGGCAAAATACAACTTATATGAGTTTCTTTCTCTGTTTCCTAGAATATGTAAGTGGAAACAGTTTTAAGAAGTAGACAAGTCAAAGATGCTTAATGAGATTGAAAACTTAGTTTAGAACCATTTTTATCAAATAGTGAGTTGTACACATTTTCTTCTGTTCAGATCTGTTTGTATTTTGGCAGGCTCATGTGCGTGGGCATCAGGTCAGAAAGAAGTATAAGGTGTTTCTATGGGCTGTTGGTGTCCTAGATAAGGTTGTATTGCGGTGGCGTCGTAGAGGAGTTGGTTTACGAGGATTCCGTCCAGAGTCAGAATCTATTGATGAAAATGAAGATGAGGACATCCTTAAGGTTTTCCGGAAACAGAAAGTGGATGTGGCTATTAAGGAAGCTGTCTCCCAGGTGCTGTCCATGGTCGAGTCTCCTAAGGCACGGCAACAATACCGCCGCATGCTTGAAGGCTACCAGCAAGCTAAAGTAAGTAGGCAACATTTTTTCATATTTGTAACAAAATAATATGCAGGCCTAGAGACGGTTAGGATCCAACAAAGTGTATTTTTGAACTTGGAAAATAACTGACAAAACCCGCTTACCTAGGATCCCACAACTTTCAGCATGTATTACCAGATGAGATGCTTACATCAGGATAGGAGGATGAGAAGAGGCCACCTAATGCTTATCAGAAACTGTTATCCAAAGTGGAGATACATTTCCTAGTAAACTGTTAGCCTTTTCCATGGCTTAAAGCTCTTTTTGCATGGAAGATAGTGGATTTTGGAGGCGTGTCTTCAATGTCTCTTGCCGTTCCCCCGGAGTTTCTCTGCAAGTCATCTTTTATCATAAAATAGTTCTTCCCCTGGCATTTAGTTTCCATTTTCCTAACCATTATGTTGCCATTTACCAAAATGTTTCCATCGCATTTCCTTTCCCATGTGTTTTCCAGTGGGCAAACTAATGACCTTGGCATGAAGATCATGTTCGGGCATAAGAATCGAGTATCCCTTACACTGAAGTAGGTGTGCTACACATTGAATTTCCCTACTCCAATAATTGCCAAAAGAACAAATGGAGGCTAAATCCAGCATCCTTTCTTGTTCATGGTTTCTAAATTTATTAGGTTTCTTCATGGAAGAACTTAGCTTCCCCTTGAGTGTATTTATCTGTTGCACTCTCATTCGCAGGGTTATACCCTGGCATGGGCTCCTTTATTGAGTTAATCAATTAATTTTTTATGCAGGCTGACTTAGGTGGCAGCACTAGTGAATCAGCGACAATTTCTCAAGGCGATGGTGACAACATGGAGAACAACAATGATGAATTGTATAAGTTCCTGTTGGATTAAAGTTAGAATCGCTATAACATTGGTTTCTTCACAAATTCAATATTTGATGATGGTTTATATCATTCATCAGCTGTGTATATATATTTGTTATCGATTTAAGAGTAGAGATCAGGGTTTATAATCGATAAAGGGTCATATATCACACCCATATGCCCATATATTGTCAGTGTAGATGCTTATTGTAATTGCTGTATATGGTTTCTGAGCAAGCAAATGCTAATTTGAAAAATAATATTTTGGGATAGGTAGCCTACAGGATACTTTTTTTTTGTTTTTTTCTCATTTTCATTGTTTTCACTTGCTACTGTGAGCAGGGATCAGACCCAAGGCATCATAATTGCAACACGAGCACTGCCCAATTGACCCACAGGTTCAACCCTACAACTTTCACAGCTACCCTACACACAAAGCAATCATTTTGTAGACATGGCATGGAAATGAAGATATACTCGTCGATTTTCCAAATAAAATGATTATTATAGTCCGTCAATAACATGCAACGACGGATTTTTACATCGTTTTTTGCACCTTTTGTTGTAGTGTAGTCTAGAGGTATACCAGTGTGATATTAAGGAAGGGTTCTTGTGCCAGAAGAAATATGGTACAGATTTGTTGATCAAATTTGAGAGGGAATATTGCAAGCCAATCTCAACTCGTGTCGAAATTAACAGAAAGTTGAGAAAAGATATAAGAGAGCTAATGAAGGGCAACACTATGTACCGACAGTTGGTCGGAAGTTTGATTTATCTGACTTTGGTTCGAACAGACATTTCTTACACACTGTTGGAGTGGTAAGCAGGTTCATGTAGAGTCTGAGGAAGCTGCATTTAAAAGTTCGGCATCTTGCGGTATGTAAAAGGCATAGTAGATTACGAGATTCTTTACAAAAGGGGAGCATCATGTGTGCTAATTGGATTACGTGCTGTGGATTACGCTGGAGACGCATAGGTCAATTATTATCTTGGTGTAGCAAGATGCAGCTAGCCAACGGTATCACTATCAACAACTGAAGCGGAATATAGGCCAGTAGCTATGGTGGTACAAGAATATGAGTGGCTCATGCAGCTGATGTTTGATATTAATATTTTATTCATTATTCTTTTGCATATTGTTTGTGTGTTTGTGGTGGTTCTCTATTTATCTTCTTGATTATCAATCAACGATCTACAACGAGCAATCAGAGTTTCTTTATTTAAATGATCACATGAACGTTTATTTGATCTTACACCATTCAATTTCGATCGATTAGTGATATTTGGATTCTATTGGGATCCCATCTTTAAAAAGTTTCAAGTCCAAAGATGAGAAGATATGCTATCTCTCTTTGTGCCATTATAAAATGGTAGCTTTGGAAAACCAGAAACAAGATTGAATCTTTGAAAATGTTCAATTAAGTCCGAAAAAGATCATTGAGTTGATCAACTTCTATTGAGACGAATGCTACAATATTGGGAGGATGTTATTATAGTGATAGTAATACTAAGTTTTTATATATTGCTCAGATGAACAACAAGATGTTTGAAGCTGGTGGAGGGTTTGTACAAGATAAACTTTGATGGTGCAACTAAACTCTTAAAAAAAAAGGCTAGATAGATGTGTATTTGTAAGTTTCAGAGGATAAGGCAACTGACAAATGTTTAATGAGCAGGGAAATGTAGTCCAGGATACTCGCCTAAGCTAAGTTATTAGCCGTTCGAGTTCCGTATTCGTCAAACTGGGAGAACATAAGGGATTAGGACAGTTAGAGATAGAGAGAAAATAAGGAAAGAGAGAGAGAGAGAGAGAGATCTTTGGTCTCCAAGAAAAGTGTGCTCTTCCTTTCTCATTATGGGTACTTATAGACCCAGGCCTAAGATGTGAAATGACCAAAATACCTTTGTCCGGCCCATGTGGAAGTGATATGGTATTTATGACCATATTGATTGGTCACGGGTGTTGGTTGCTTATTCATGTACTCTTGTCTCTCAATATGTTAGTCCCTAAGACTGTCTATGTGTCGATGTCATGTTGATATCTCATGTTGATAAAATGATGAAATCGACGAGGCACTTATGTGGCTCTTTGCGACGTCAATATCACGTTTTGCGGGTTTATCTCTTGACCTCCAATCCTATGTCGTTTATGTCACCCAAGTGCTGACTATATATCAATGCCTTACTTTTAAGTATTTTACGTGGCTCTAGGTCTCTTATGTGGCATCCACGTAAGCACGTGCATATTGAAGCATCTATAACATTATTCATGATCATTGAGACGTTTTATGTGTTGCAAGATCTATGGTCGTCAGTCATGGAACTAGCGAAGAAATAGAACTCTAGTTGTCCTTAAAAGGGTTTAAAAAGGTTAAAGAGCTTGGTCTAGACTTGTTGAGGTGGAGGGTGATTCTAAGGTGATAATTGATGCTCTAAACAAGAAGAAATCTAGTATTTCTTGGCATCTTCATGATATTTTGTTTCGACTCTAGAACATTGTGGATAGTTTTGTTTAATGTAAGATATGCCATGGAGAAGGTACGTAATGTAGCTGCCCACCTATCTTTTGTTTGTATTTACTGAAATCTTTGCTTATATTAAAAAAAAAATTCAAAAGCATGAATCGACTTGGAAGCCCATTAAGTCGAGTCAACTCGATGACTCACGATAAAAATAGTTAAAAAGCATAAAATATTAGACAAAAGTTATTGATTTTTTTTTAGAAAAGTACATTCTCACCGTAACATCAATTTTTTTTTGGGCTAAATGATGAATATATTATAAAAAAAGAGGAGAAGAATACAAGAGAAAAGGGGATCCGAGGGAAACCCGATCGAAAAGAGAGAAGAGAGGGGAGAACAAGGGAAGGAAATACATTATTTTACAAATCTGTAGTATGTCTTGGAAGGGTAACGGATGTGAAAAAAGGAGGTCTCCCATCCCACTATAATTAACAGGACCCACGGCTCAAAGAAGAAGCAAGCTTAGCACAATAATCAACTCCAAAGTTGACCTCCCTCCAAGTGGAGCTAATGTTCGATTGATGTGAGTTCTAACCAAATTCCACTGGCTCCAACCATCCATGGAACGTCATCTCTCTTGAAAGATTAGATGGCAGGCTCTGAATCCAATTCAATCCAAATATTCTTCCAACCCATAGGGAACCTCTACAAGCGCCCATGTCTTTCAGCTGGGCACCCACATTTTAGACATAAATATGTTTTTTGACAAAAAAGCCCTCCATCCAATTTGGGTTCCCACCCCTTTAATTCTCTCTCTCTCTCCTCCATCCAATTTGGGTTCCCACCCTCCATCCAATTTGGGTTCCCACCCCTTTAATTCTCTCTCTCTCTCCTCCATCTAATTTGGGTTCCCACCCCTTTAATTCTCTCTCTCTCTCTCTCTCTCTCTCTCTCTCTCTCTCTCTCTCTCTCTCTCTCTCCTTTTAGACATAAATATGTTTTTTGACAAAAAAGCCCTCCATCCAATTTGGGTTCCCACCCCTTTAATTCTCTCTCTCTCTCCTCCATCCAATTTGGGTTCCCACCCCTTTAATTCTCTCTCTCTCTCCTCCATCTAATTTGGGTTCCCACCCCTTTAATTCTCTCTCTCTCTCTCTCTGCTGCCATATGTCTACTATAATAGGCCCTGTGGCCAGCCTAGAGAGAGAGAGAGAGAGAGAGAGAGAGGATTTTTGTCTCCGTGGGTGCCCAGCTTACAAACATGGGCGCCCGCAAAGTTTCCCTGATCCAAAATTGGAAAACTCTATATATAACATGTAATTTTGACTATAACACCCTTATTTATTTGATAAATTTGTATTTTGACTCGTGAGTCGACTCGACCCAACTGACTTGGCCGAGTTTCTGGGTCGACTAGATGAGCCATTACAGATCCGGTACGAAACCACGAGTTTTAAAACCCTAAAGAGCAAACCGATTTCGTTGCTTAGGGTTTCGAAATCATATTCCATAATCAAACTATGCATATGCGGAAGTTATTCCTTTGGAACTTCACCGTGGTTAATGGCAAGCTGAGAAGATGCGGAGAAGAAGACGATGAGAATACATGATAGAAATGAAATGAAAATTTTAGCTTCCATAAAGAAAAGAAAAAAAGACACGCTTTCAACTTTAATTATCGGAATATATATATACCTGTAATCGAATCAAAATTCTCCTGCTTCACTCTCTCATGTGATCACCAATTAGATAAATATTCTCCTGAAATTATCCTTGTAATTCCTTCTATCAATTTTTCCATAAAAACAAGTGGTAACATAACCATGCAAAATGCTAACAAAGTAACGACCAGACCAGAAAAGAAGAAGAAGAAGAAGAAGAAGAAGAAGAAGAAGACACAAAAGTGCAACCTCATCAACTTCATTTATCACAAGCAAACACCAAGAGTGTAAAACATAAGCCATAAACTCCAATCTTTGGCCAGTCCGCACGTTATTCGAAATCACTACCAGAATTCCACCAAAAAAAAAACAAAAGAACAGCGAACTTCGTGCGGTTCACCAAAGACACTCCCATCACCTAAACATGAGAGAATTGAATGTCAGAAAAAAATGAAATAAAGTCTCAATCTCATAGCTATTCATAGAAAATTCAAAATGACCTTATACTAGTAAATTAAGATAATGAATTAACGAACCTTAAACCTTGAAGTGATGATGCTTTTCACCCTTGTACAAATGCACGTAGAACAACGTAAGCAGGACCAAGAAGGACAGGAGATATGGAAACCACTTTAAGTAGCTAGGAAGAAAAACCCACATGCAAACCTTGACGGCAATCATCATGCAAACGAATCCGAACAAGGAGAGATATCTACTGGTCCTCCTATGGACACGGTGGAGAAAGATTCCGATAGCAGAACCTGTGAAAGCTAAACCTACAAAGGTAATGAAGATGTGGAATAGCATCGGATTGGAATTAAAAAGTTTGGAAGGAATAAGGCTCCCCCCAACATCTTCGTAAGAGAGACTCAAAAGTGCAATTGGCACAGTAACAGTAACCGCTAGGAGTATCTCAAACAATGGAGAGCGAGCATTCTGCACCATAACCCACTTCACCTCGGTAACAGAAACGCGACTAATCGGAGGTCGCTTAAAAATGGGGATTCTCCCCTCTTTTGTTTTTGATAACCCTATCTCGATCTTCACCATTGGCACCTAAGCTAAGAGGAGGACCTTAGTGTTAGCTAGAGAACAAAGAGAAAACTTGGCAGAATAGGTTTTGGTTTGGGTGGAGGAATGGATCGAATTAACATTTGCAGGTTCTACGCCTCTTACAGTTTTATAACCAGGGGGGGACTAAGCTTAATTTCGTCGGACCTTCTTGGAAATTATCGTCTGACCCCCCCCGCTCTCTCTCTCTCTCTCTCGGGTGGGTAACTGGTACACGATCCTAGGGTTCAATAACCACAAACCCTAGCCTCATAATTTAATAGTAATATATTAATTAATGATAATTTAACAATTGAATATGTTATTTAACTAATTATTACTGATGAAAATATTACTTCACTAACACCCATTTATCTCCTAGCTTATTAATTATCTATATAACAAAACAGGGAAGTTGTCTCCCCCTCTTATCCAGCTTCATAAAGGGTATACCGGGTGGTTGTTGGGTACGAGGGATTATTGACAGAGCTGGAGGGTTTGGTGCTTTTTGGGAAGCAAGAAGTTAGGGTTCGAAAGAGGAATGTTTCTCATGATGGCCTCGAGCATGTAAGAGAGGATTCAACATGGAAATTTGTGACTTTTTGAACAATTTCTAGGGTTCGAAGGCAGTGACAATGCAGAGCAGATAACGTGTTGTCGTCAACATCGATTGAAAATTGGTTGTCTGCCTTCTGCCTCTGTTGTCATACCCCTTAAACATAATCTATCGTTCTCTCTATGTAAGAAGTGAAGCTACTTCTCTAATTCGTCGAGCAAGTGATTTGATTTTCATTGTGAATTTTTTTTTGTCTTTTCTTTCTTAATTTGATTGTGGTTTTGAATATTTTTTTTTGGATTGTTGCAATTCACGTTTCTTAGCTTCTATATTTCTGTTTCTAAAACCTTACATTGTTTTCAGGAGGTTTTTTGTTGATTTAGTTTATGATCTAATTGATTAAGATGTTGACTCAAGATCTATATAATTCAACCATCTAAAAGCCATCTCATGATAAATTTAAGATACATGTGGATTACTGCTTTCAAAGGGCCGGGATAGCGTAGGGCTTGGCCCTACCCTCACCTAAAAGGGTGAGGCCCTAGCCCTACTCTCAAGGGCTAGGGTTGGGTTAAGGTAGGGTTAGGGCCTAGAAGATCGAAGAGTATTATAACATATAATTTTTTAAGTCAAAAAAGTAGATGCTTGAATAATGCACTTTGCTTGGTGAACATTTTCATTAGTTTAATATATGTGGATTTTCAATGAATGATCATAATTTTTTCGTTACAGGGGTAGTTCACCGTTAAGGTTTGAAAATGAAACCTTAAGTCTTTTTAAAAACCTCGATAAAATAAATTATATATTATAATTTACAGTACAAAAAAGTCATTTAAAAATGATTTTGAATTGTTCTTAAATTTTTAAAAATATGAACGATTTCGGGCCATTTATAATTTTAGAATGACTCAATTGTTTGGAGTGACAAAAAACTGTATATTTTTTTGTAGTATTTAACACCAATAATGTCGTGACACGTGTACCTGAGGAAATTGGGAAACCATGCCAACTGGTTTTATCCCTTTCTTTGGTATGCTTTATTTTTCAAAAAAGGGTTAGATCCCTAGGTAGCTAGCCTGGAATTCTCATTAACAGTTGGACATTTTAAGTGTCCAATGACAGGTGACCTTATAACAACACATTTTTTTATTTAAAAAAAAAAAAAAGCACAACTTAATTTAGTTCTGAATATACCATGCACCTAGAGTGTTGCTTTCTGAAAAAAAAAAGAAAGATGTATTAGGTGCTTGGAATATAATTTGAAAAAATAAATAAAACAAAGATGATTTGCCAAGGGCTGGGCTGAGCCCCCTTGAGTGGGACCCTAGCCCAGCCCTTATTTAGGAGGGCCTTACATATTTGGGTCTGGCCCAACCCTAAGGACTTGAAATTAACACAAAAAAAAAAAAAAAAAAAAACCCTCTTTTTAGGGCTTTTAAAGGGCTAGGCCCCTTACAAGGGGGCCGGATTGATGCCCCTAATGTGGATATAAATTAAAGTTCATTAGAACTACATAGACAATGTATGAAAATCACTGAAATCTTGAAAAGAAAGTAAAATCTAGGAATATTTTTTGGCTTTTGGCTTACTTAGGAAGTTTTCTGAGTACATTTTGATTGATACTTATTTCCTTCTGTGGAAATGGGGGTTTTTTATATTTCTTATTTAGAAGTGATGCAAGGAAGTTCATTATCTCCTTTTGTCAATTTTTGCAAACGCTTTGTCGTGGAGTGCCATGGGCACCGGTGATTTACTAGTTCATGTACATAAGTAACCATGCATGTAATGAGACCAACCAGAAGTTTGAAACCACTCGAAAATTTCGCCTACATTTCAGGAATGGACGTAAACATGCACTAAGTAGTGGGAGATATGCTGCCGTGGATATGGGGCAAGAAAATGAAGAAAAGTTGCATGCGCTGTTTCTTTTGTTACCTTTGAACTTTGTTTATTTATTTGTATACAAATATGCGCGCACTTTTTTAATATTTATTTTTGTTAGTATAAGCAATTTGAAACATGCACTAACCATAGTATTAAAGGTAACGGTCATGTTCTTCTGTCTACCTACCTGTCTCTTGGAAAAACAAAAAAAAAATCCTCGATCGAAAAACACGTTTCAATACATGGTATCTAACTTTTTGATAATCAAATTGATTTCACTGCAATCGACTGATAAGTCGGCGTCGTGACAGTTGAGGGTGGGGCCGGTAGTGGTGGTCTTGGGTGGGGAAATAAAATCTACGAAAAATTTCTTAAACGAAAACTAAATTTAATGTATTTACAAAAATAAAAATAACTTTTGAAAATTTCCCAAAAAAGTAACTAAACGCTCTTTAAAAAAACACTAGGAATCAATAGCCCGTGCTTAGCACGGGCAGTGAAAAAAATATATATTAAAAAAGTTTTTTTTTATGTAAAATTATATATTTTTTGGTTACTCTTATAAAAAATAAACAATATATATATATATTGTGTTAAGCATGCTTGATGCAAACGTTTGGGAGTAGGTTTTTGTAGTTTTGGTCAGCAAAGTTCTTAAGTTCTTTTCAGCTCGAATAGAGAATTTCTTTGTGAATCATTTTTCACTTAGGAACTTTAGTTTAGAGCACATAAAAGCATGCCACCAGACACAATTGTTTGTGCCCATTGAGCAATGAATAAGATTGGACCATCAAAGGACCTAACCCAACAAACCAATAATGAACCTGATTGATGATCTCAAGCTGATTGGTTCAAACTTTTTGATGGGATGATTTGTGCCTTTTGATTTGTACATTTTTTGTGAGTCTCAGATTGAATGGCTTGAGGACCAACTCCAGTTGTCACCGTGTATCATCGCTCAGCCCCTTGTTGTAGATCTATTATGGTCCCTTCACTTTTATTCTTACTCTGATTCTCTGTTGGGACAGCTTCGATTATCTTGGGGTCCACTGGTTGACCGGCCACATCCGTTACATAGAACACATTGAGCGCCATTTCTGTTATTGTGGAGATGTACGCCCTCGTCACATTCATCCCACTCTCTCGGGAAGCAATGTGTGATTCAATGCTTAGCCTCACTCACTTTGCACACCAAACACCCCACCAAACCTTTGAGTTTTGCATAATTGAAGAACAACTAACCGAATTGCGGAATTGAACTGAGAAATGAATTTAATCTAAAAATCCATGAATAATAGCGATAATACCTCGGATGACATTCTTTCAATGGCAGCTTATAAGCATTGAATCACACATTGCTTCTTGCCTTTTGAACTAATTGGAGTCCCATCTGTATGCCTTTTGTAGAATTGCTGCTATAAATTCAACCAAAACCAAATAAATAAAAAAATAAAATTGAATTAAATTAAATTTTGATCAAAGAGGAAATCATCTACGTTTTTGCTATTTTTTAGTTTTTTTTTACTTTCTCAGACACTGCGGAAGAGCAAGGTATGGACCTGATAATCATTGAAAATAAAAATAAAGTAACTTTTTCCTCTATTATAAATTTCTCTTCGTTTTCTTCAATTTCTGTTACTTTCAGTCCATGGATCAAAAGAGAAAATCATCTGGGTTTTCTTTTTTTGCTTTCTCTTCTTTACGATTATGCCAGCAGCAACAGAGACAAGGAGAATGGCTTGCATTGAGTTTTAGGCTAGAAAAATTGGTTCTGGGTCTCATCATCGGTTTCCCTTTTGGGTGTTGTTCTAAGATTTAACAAAGCTTTTCAGAAACAATACACAAAAGGGAACAAACCCATTTTTAATCTGGGCAAACAGCAATAGAAGCAAAGAAAAGTTTCATATGGCACTGATGAAAAACTTAAAATGGTTTGTTTGTGATGTTCTCTCTAAATGCTCCTGCTTTTTCTCATTTCCATTAGTCACATTTCTAATTTATGAATGTGCACTCATGATTGGGAAAATCCGCCGTTATTGTTCAGTGGGCATAATGGGGATGCTCTGTTGGTAATGTGCAATGTGAGGATAGGCAAAAGTAGTTATTTGATATTGTTTACAGTACGTCGTATCCCATGGAATGAAAGTAAGAGAAATTATAAAAGAGAAAAAATGTACCTTACTTGTAATTTCTATGATTATCAGGTCCACATACTATGCTCTTCCACAGAGTCTTTTTTAAACATGCTTTCGAGAACTCTTCTTTGCTCACGTAGCACGTTTGTCGCATTTCTTCTTTTATGAAAGTTCACTTATGACTGAAATGCATGATACATTGAATTGTTATTAAAAATCTGCCTAACCTTTTTTCATGAGATTGAAGAGATCCCATTAGTTCTTTCGAAGATAAATCCTTTAGATTTGTAGATTCTTTAATAAAGCAACATGTTCACACATTTAAAATGAACATACAAAGGCCACTTGATTTGCTCGATTACTGGCTTACCTTGACCGATAAAATTTGATCCTACAAACAAAGAGATTGGACTACGGCCTATGAAAGTCACTTTTAGAGGAAAAAAAGAAGCTTGCATACCCTTTAAGTAAAAAAAACAAACCCACAAAAATTATATAAACTCATTTCTGAATGTGTGAAGCATTAAAAATTGGTTTTTATGTGAATTAATATTATGAATTCACTTGGAAAAAATAAGACATGTTGGATTTTCGCCAACAAATAAAGCAAGGCTTCTCGGATATCTCTCAACAAAAACCTTTAATCTCATATTCGAAGCATGAAAATGGAAAAAAGAAACCATATTAATTGAAATACCATCAATTTCTAGTCATAGGCGCATAACTACGAACTCAAATTTCTTTGAACTGTTGGTGGGAAAGATCAAATCATTTGAGGTTTCATGTTGACAGTTAATGATGATGATCAATGCAACCAAATATTGCAAAATCAGGAGTTTTCTTAATTTGAAAAGATAAAACGAAATTGCAGGAGAGCTCAACATCCTTCACACAATTGTGTGAAGGCTTTTAAAATAATCCTTCACAATTGGGTGTCACCTTTTTACTTCAAAATGCAACAAAACCTTGTGATTTAATTGTAGCTTACTACAATCACACTAAAAAACGTTTCCAATGTCTAGTTCAATATTGACTCCTTCAATTTCCACTTGGAAATATCTGAGATTTAATTATCCCAATCAGCTCTCTTATTTCAAATTGTAGCCGTTCCATAATCATATTCTGATGGATGACATATTTTTAAATAATTCTCAATGTTTAGCATTTTCATACTTACAAAAGAGCTCAACAGCCTGTTCAAGCCTTTTTGCTTTTGAGAAATATTGTATGTCCCTTATTCAAATAACCTCGATTTCTTCTATTTTAATTTACTCATATCAGCAAGGTGAGAGTGGAAGCAAGAGCATCCCCACAATCGATGAATAGGAAATGAAATAAGGAGATCAGATAGGACAATACTTGGACACCCCATAGCGAAGAAGCAACTCTACAAAAACATGATTGAAGCCCTAAAATCATTCAACAATACTTCAAAAACCAAAACCCACGAAACATCAATCAAGAACATAAATTTGTAGTATAAATTCAACCCTATATTTAGCCAAATTTATATTGTTTAGTGAACAAACAGAGAAAGACGAATGATGAAGAACAGATGGTACCAACTCCTTAATTACCCATTTAATAAAATTAAAACCCATAATATAAGCATGGAAGGGAGACTAAAAATCCAATAACACTAATAATGTTGGATTGGAGATTTTTGGTTTGTAGATCCACATAGAGATTGGCCAAACATCCAATCAGCCAGAAGTCTCTAAGAATATACTCCTAGTTCGATTTCAATTTTGGAAGGACATGCATCTCTAGAATTTCCCATCAATGGGTGTTGCCCTAGGGTTAGACTGTTATTGTAGTCTTCGTTTTTTCCTTTTAATCATCGCAGTCCTAGATAAGCCTAGATGACCCATTCCATTATAGTACAAGCCCTACAGGGTATTGTTGTGCGTATGCATTAAAATCAATGCGGGCCATTAGATGGAGCATAACTGAAAATCAAATAATTCTGAGTGTGTGACTCTCAGTTTGGATGGTTCAGATTTATGCATTTGTGTGTTAAGAGAGAAAAAATAATTTTTGGTCGATGGGCAACATGTAGGTAGTGAGATCAGATAAATTTCTTAAAGAATGTGATTAGATTGGAAGAGGTAAATAAAAAAATAAAAAAGCAAATCTATATACAATTAACAAAGAACCCTAGAAACAAAACCTCTAAGCAATTGGAGGGGTTTGGGTGGACTGACCTGCAGAAGTTGCCGCCACTTGAGAGAGGAGAGACTGAAACAGAAAATGTTTCGCTATAAGCCATTTTATAGACATGGTCGACAGAGAAGCCCAAGCACTTTCACACTATAAGTAAAGGTCAGTATCCAACCTCTGTAATTTGTGATCCCATGATAGAAAACCTAGTAGAATTTATATATATTTTGTCTTCTCGCCAGACTTTTGTAGCTGCTTGAAGTTTCCATCTGGTAGGTCTTGGCCAAAGATCAAGATGGCGAACGATGTTAAGCTTTGAAATAGGGTATGAATGAAGAAGAGGATGCGCCAGGCAATGGGGAAAGGAAGAGACACGGGAAGGAGATGTGTTTTGGAGAGACGAAGTGGTACTATGGGAGAGTGAGAGTCGTACGTTAACATTGGGAGAGATGTTGGGGAGTAGGGGTATTTTTGACAAAAATGGTAGAAAAAAGATGGAGGGAGTGCCACCTCAGCAATGGCGAGCTTTAGCATAGATAATAGATATGTCAGCCGTGATAGACACTCTTTGAAAGAGCATTTATAACAGACAAATGCTTTCTAAAAAAGCGTTAAATGTGATTTTCAAGTTGCACGGTAAATATTGACAGGTCCATAATTCTTCAACTTCTAAACCAGTCTATGAATATCAGAATGATTTAATTTTTTTGTGATGATGATCTCCTCACCATAGAGGTCATCCTCACCAAATATCAACCATTGATTCATTTATGTGGGTACACCAAAGTGGGTGTACCACGTGGATGCAATAAGTGCCACGTGGCACTCTTAGAATACTCTAAGCCGTATGGATATTTTTTCAATCCCTATATGGACCTACAAACAAAATATCAGCTTGTTGTGATTTCAAACTTTGGATCTTTGGTCAATAATGCTCAAATTTCGCACGGTTAAAATCAACCTATGAAAACAATTCCAATCCAACGCCTAGAAATCACTAATCGGACTGATTTTTGGTTTGTAGGTCCACCTAATGATTGGCCAAACATCCATACGGTTAGAGTTCTCTAAGAGTGTTCCATGTGGCTCTTATTGTGCCTTGTCATCGGCCTTAATGACAAGGCCTTATCATCAAAGTTTTATTCAGTGCTGACGGTATGGATGTTTTACAAGAGCGTTTCTCCCTAACAGATGTTCTTAGATTTGACTTTTGTAAATATATTAAAATTAATTTTCGTTTAAGAAATTTTCGTTAAATCTATAACAAATTGACTATCAGTATATTGGACTCCCTATACAGAGGTACGTAGGTGACAATTTCGGTGGGAAACCATGCATGCACGTAAAATCTCTATATGTACCTTCTTCCTTTCCTTTAATCTCTTTCCCAATGATTACAATATCTTGGGTGTGGTGTATGATTTTCGAGGTATAGGCGCCTACTTCCCATCGAAACCACCAACATGCATAACTTAATGAGTGAAACGTTACGTCACTATGTTGTTTCACACAAGGTTTAAAGGAGGCCGTTTTAACGGTTAGAATGGACTGGGGGCATTACTGTCTAAACGGATTGAAACGGTCAGGGGCAAAAATAGAAAAAAATAGGAATAAATGAATTTTAAAGTTTAATGGATTTTAACGGAAAAAAACAGAAAAAGTGGAGCTGAAATTCAAATTTTGAAATTTGAAAATTAAAAAAAAAGGAATTTAATGGATTTTAACGGAATTAAACGGTTTTTATGGCCGTTTTTTTCAAAACCGATAAAATGTGTTTAAACGGTTTTAACGGAAATGGGCTTGGGCCGTTACCGTTTAAACGGCCATTTTTAAAACCATGGTTTCACATACACTTTAGATTTCGTTCAAATTATACAAGGTCACCGAGTAAAACTTCTGTCACAATGGGATTGCAAATCACACAAACACAGCCAATGAGTTCTTGGCACGGCACGTACACCTAAAAAGCAAAAGCACGTGGGTACGTTGCAAAAGCACTTGTGTACGTGCCTGAGAACTCATTGGCTGTGTTTGTGTGATTTGCAATCCCATTGTGACAGAAGTTTTACTCTTACCAACTTACCAGTAATGATCGATGGTGGACGTACCTCTGTAACCAATGGCAACAATTGATGTAGAAGAATAGTTCAAGTTCATGACACTGCACATGATGAGTACTAAAACCAACGGCTAAAAATTATAAAACAACCTAATTTTTAGTATGAACGGGGTGGGCTAAACATCCATACGGTCATTGGGTATGCGTCAACATTTTGAGAGGGAGGACTTCAAAATTGCAGTCCCCAGGGAGCAGCGAATTTTTCACTGCTAACCCACAATCTACCTGACATACACGATCCTAGTTTCATTTTTTTTTTAATCTCTTCCTTCTTTCCTTAAAATTCAATAACAGGGTGTGGGTGAAGGGCCCATATCCATCCCCAGGGGATAAATGTTGATTATGGCTTGAAACTACAGAGGGAGTGGGAAATCCTCGGTGGTTTGGGTGTCAAAATTAAGCCAACATGAAAGAACGCAATCCCAACATGATTTTTCTCTTGGAGACTAAGGCACCCAAGCTCAGAGCAAAGTTTTGATAAAAAAGAATTGGGGTTCGACAGTTACTGTATATTCATCCGACAGTGGAGCTTAGTGGAAGGCTTTTTAGCCATGTGGAAAATAGGTATCGCTATATACGACATCTCTCAAACTGACAGAGGTTTCCACCTTATGGTTCATATTCTGAGCCTAAAGGATCTCCCTGATATTTTTAGATTAATCTATGGTGACCCCAGTTCAAATCATAAAAAATGTTTTGTGGAGATCTCTCTCTCTCTCACACACACATTCTCTCCCTTATCCGTGGCTTTTTCTTGGGGATTTAGTGAACTCATGTTTTCGTGGGATAGTGTGCCAGTGTTGGCGTCTTCTTTTTCCTGATGCTCATCTCTCTCATCTCCAAATGTTTGCCTCTGATCTTTTGGATTCCTCCCTGCACACTTCCAAAACTCCTAAACCCTTTCATTTTATGTATATGTGGGTGGAAGATCCGGCATGTAAACAGATTGCGTCCCAAACATGGAATGAACAACTTAGGGGATCAAAACATGTAGTGAGAAGAAAGTTGTCAAAAACCAAGTGGCGGCACAAAAAGTGGAATAAGGAGAAGGCTAGAAATATTTCTGAAAATGTCAAATATCTAAAAGACAAACTTCTTCAGCTCCAATCATCTACTGATCAGTTACCTGAAACCCTGCGACAAGATCATTTTCTTGAATCTGAGCTTCACAGAACCTTACAGCAGGAAGAATGTGATGGATGGACAAATCGAGAGAGAACTGGTTGAAAGAAGGTGACCGCAATACTAAATTTTTTCACCTATCTACCATCATCCGTGGAAAAAATAAGATTGAAAGTATCAAAGATGAAGAAGGAAATTGACAAAACAGTCATCCTACTATTGGAAGCCTTCACTTCCTATTTCACTTTTCTATTCACATCTTCCCACCTAGCAAACATTAAGTGCATAGAAGAGACCAATCTCCCTAGGATTTCTGAGGAGGATATATAATATAAAATGTTGATTGAAGAGGTTTCAAAAGAGGAAATCAAAGAGGCGATCTTTAGCATTGGATCAACAAAAGCCCTGGCCCAGATGGCTTCACTAGTTTGTTATCTACCAAAAATTCTGACCGGAGGTGAAGGAAGAACTCTATTCTATGGTAAATGAGTTTTTTTTAGACCAAACCATCCCCATTTCTCAATTCCATCCAATTAGCCTGTCCAACGTGTCCTATAAAATCATTTCCAAAATTCTTGCCAATCGACTAAAAGAAAGTTTTGGATAAAATTATCTGTCCTCATCAAGCTGACTTTATCCCAGGTAGACAACTATCCTTATAATGTGATCTTGGACCAGGAAACCATACATACTATCAAGAGGAAAAAGGAAAATCTGGGTTGATGGCTATGAAACTTGATATGTTAAAAGGCTTATGACTGGATTGAATGAGATTTTCTGCTTCATATCCTTCAAGCTATGGGGTTTACATCTAAATGGGTTTAGTGGATCAAGAACTGTATTTCTTCCTTTTCTATCCTTCTTAATGGGTCCCCTTTGGTTTTCTTCAAAGCTTCACGGGGTACGGTCTTCGTCAAGGTGATCCCCTGTCACCTTTCCTTTCTTATTCAGAGTACGTAACCATACAGAGAGCCTTGGTGGAAAAATGCCAACTCAAGAATGGAGAAGAGAAAAATAAATAAGCTAGGGGTCGTTTTATGTAGAACCTAGTGCAGTTGGCACGATTTTCGAATTTATAGCAACTTTCGATTTGTGATATCTCCAAAATGTCTCAAAGCAGTGGTGCACTAACTTGGCAGGAAGGTGATTATATTTTCGACATCATTTTGGACCTAGAAGGCTCCAAGTTGTTACTAAACAGGCGGATCTTTAGGGCCTATTTGAAAATTCAAGTTTTCAAGGCCCTGCCCTATTCTAGCTCAGTTAAGAACCAGTTCAGTGTTGCAACATTTTTTTAAGAAGTCAACTCTGGTCCTGTTTTAAGGACAAAATCTGAAAAATCAGGGCCTAGAAAGTGAGGCGCGCACAGTTGCCAAACTCATGCCAGAACTGAAAACTTAGAGATTTTGAAATATCAATTGATCTAAAATAAAACCTTACATGAGAAAATTTTTGATCCTTGGACATTTTGAGTAAAACTTGCCTGACCACCCTGGTCTGGTAGCTACTTGATGATAGGTGCACTGCTCGGCACGTACGCCAAGGTCTTTTTTGCTTTTGTATTAAAAAAATCAAAAAATAAATCTTAAGCACTGCACCTATCATTAGTGGTCAGGCAAGTTTTACTCCCACATTTTGATCCATGCCGGCCTCGACTTATAGTTAAGTGCCACCTGTCCTGGGCCTGAAATGTAGTTGTTTTTTCTCCACTTAACTATAAGTCCAAGGACGTCATGGATCAAAAAATTTCTAGAGACGTTAATGATATTTTCAAAGGAAAAAGAATAAAAATTAAAAAAAAAAAAAAAAACTTGTGCAAGCTATTAGAGACGTAAAAGAAATATTTGGTCATGTGCCACAGATCAATGGGTTGAGGTCATGGTTCGAACTCTCGGGATCGGTGTCCGCTGATCCAGGTCCGGATCGCCCCAATTTGAGTAAAACTTCTATCACAACAAATTTCAAATCACACAATCACAAGCCAATGAGTTCTCGGCATGTACACAAGTGTTTTTTGCAACGTACCCATGTGCTTTTGCTTTGAGGTGTACGGGCCGAGAACTCATTAGCTGTGATTGTGTGATTTGCAACTTTGTTGTGACAGAAGTTTTGAACAATCGTGGTGAGAAATGCCCAGTATCGTACAGATCGGTGGGGGACAATCTGATTTTTTTTTCCTTTCTTTTCTTTTCTTTCTAATTATTTTTTCGATTGATATAAAGAAATCTCTTTTTCTTTTGTTCTTTTGAAAGTGAGGGTCAAAAAGCAACAGAAAACCAAATCTAAAAAGATATCTCCTTTTCTTTGGAAATGAAGATCTTGTATTTGTATATTTGGGACGGTTTTAATTTGTGTCGGGATTGGAGCTACACTCCAAACTTCCATTGGAGTGTCTTACAAGAAAACGAAGCTGAAGCACGAAAAGTTAGTGGAGATATATCTATTGAAGAAAATGTGAACAGTCAAAAGGAAATGAGACTAGAAACAAGGAAGGAAAGAAGGGTCGGGTTCCGGTGACCAACACCTTGGTGTACCTACCCTCATAGAAGATGAATCAATGGCTGATTTTTCGTTAAGATGGTCTATGGTGAGGAGATCTTCCTCACAAAAATTCAAATCATTCTGATATTCTATGGGCTGATTTTTTGTTGGGGTTATCTGTATAGTGTGGAGATCATCCTCACCAAAAATCAGCCATTGATTCATCCTCTATGAGGGTAGGGTTGGTAAAAAAAGTTGGTCATCGGAACTCGAACCAAGAAAGAAAAGGAAAGATAAAAAAGAGAGGGATGAACTTTAGTCTTCATAGGTTTGAACTTTGAATTGCTGATGCAGAAAGTCTTTGCTTTTAACAAAGCACAGCAGGTATATCTTTATTTTCTCTTGATGGGTCCCACCACTATAACTGATGAGGGTTATAGATGGGGATACATGGGACTAGGGCTTCTTTGTTAATTATTTTCATGGAGCTAGCAAAATTTTAAAAAAGTCTTATTTCAGTATTTCCGTTTGGACAAATGACGCTCCTAACTGGCTCCCAATCTCACATATCTTCTCATTGTGTGACGATCGAGTCCTTTGGTGTAATCCTTTTGGTTTATATACATAGTATGGTTTACAACAAAAAAAAAAAAGACTTGAAAAACGACTTTCAGGTATTTTTTATAAAATGACTTTTTGGCTTATGGAGTAAATACTTTTAAAAAGTGACTTTTATTTTCCAAAAAAATCTTTTAGTGAAAAAAAGGTCTTTTCACCTCCAAAAATGGCAATCCAAACAGGTCTTTAGTCTTAGGGGAGAAAAAATTTGGTTGTAGCTTAATGACTGCAAAGGTGAAGTTGCAGTAATCAAGACCACATGTTAAGGTGGGGTCCAAAGCACTTCTGGAATATCTCCTTTTTAAAGCATATGGCCCCACTTCAACAATGTGTGATCTTGATTACCACGATCACATTGTTTGCAGTCGTATTGGGGACATTGAACTACATATACCAATCAAAAAGTACAGCAATGCATGATTTAAAAAATGGCTGTTATAAGGAAAATGATGGCCATTATAGCGGCAATGCCCCTACCCGTTATTTCCCATCGCCAGCTATTTTTGAAAAAGAAAACTCATTATTTCTGTTATAACCCAGTTATATTAACCTTTTTTTTTTTTTTTTTTATAAGTATAAAAGATTATATTGAATGGTGGCTTTTAGAGGCTGAGGAAACTTACCAAAAGCCAAAACTAAAAACCACTATGTAACTCTCTTTCTTTGTTTCAAATTAGTAGGTGGCTCGTGCCCACAGCACTCCTCGACAAAGCGTTTGTCAAAATTGGGTGTGAGTGGCTGAGATCCAATGTCCAATTGGGGGATAAGATCTCAGCCCTTCTTTATGAAGCCTATAAGAGGGGGAGACAACTTAATTCCCTGTTTTGTTATTTCAAATATATTAATTTTTTTAACCCATCAACTGAATGGTTACTCGATCAAAAGGGTATGGTTCATTCTTTTTCTAGACTGTTACTCGATCAAAAGGTTATCGTTCTTTTTCTTGACTGTGCTCCATACAGAAGTTGACCGATCAATTGGACGGTCTGGATTGAATGTGTTGATGGACCACTAATGCATTATGGAGCAAAAAAAAATTGGGGTGTTAGCAGCCCCAAAATCTGAGAGAATGGGTGATAATGGGCCCAATTTTTGTTCATTAATTCAAACTCTTTGATATTAGATTCTATACTAAAAGGCAAATTCATCTTTTTATTTAATAATATTAATGATCACAATAATTAAAATTAAGAAACATCTCTATGTAAAAGAGAAATAATTTAAAGAAGCATACCTGAAATTTCAATGCAAGACTTCTTCCATCTTGATATTTTGACGGGAAAGTGAAGAAAAACTGAAAGGACAAAAGAAAATGAGTGTTACCTTTGATTGATAAACTTAGATAATTACATTGACCCTAATCAAGGTTTAATATAAAGAGAGCAACTTCTAAAGATAGAAACTAATCGTAATCTAATATTCTAATTAATAGATATTAAATCTTATCATAATCTTGACAACTGGAAGAATATATGATGAGATACACTGATAATATAATGATATAGTGCATCTCACACAACTTATTACAGTATTATTCTCTAATAGTCTCCCTCAAACTTGTGGGTTCGGGAATCAACGATTATCATGAGTTTGCTGAAAACTAGTACCTTGAAGATTCAATTGACATTGAAGAATGTTATCACTATTTTGAGTTTTCCAAGATGATTGTATCGATTTGATGATGTCTGTGATTACCAGTGAAGGAAGGTGGTTCAAATGGTGATCCATGATAGTCACGTGGGATCTTGCATGTCCCAGAGAAGAATAAATCTTTGGCTTAGGATAGGCCAAAACCCGTCGAAATTTAAACTAGATAAAAGGCTTCATTGAGCCAAAATGAGTGTAGGCATCTATTTGCCTCATAGGCTTGGGCTCCATGAGTCCTTAAGCCATGAAATGCGTAGGCCTCTTCTAGACCTCACAGTAAGAGTGTAGGCACCTATTTGTCTAACAAGCTTGGACTCCATGAGTATTCATCATGCAATGATATGTGTGGGCCTCTTCTAGACTTCACAGGAAGAAATTGTGGGTAAGTATTTGCCTCATAGGCTTGGGATCTATGAGTCTTCAAATAATAGAGTGTGTGAACCTCTTCCGGACCTCACATGAAGAATAAATATGGACTTTGTTTTGCCTCACTAAACCTAGTAAATGCCTTTTCATTTTTTTGGCATCAAATTAGTTTGTGCTTTAAAGTCTTCAAGGAAATCTATTTTTTATGGAACTTGGACTCCAATTGAGTAAAATTAAGATTTGGGCTCAGATAATGGGCCCAAAGCCAATAAGATTTGGGCTTTGTAACAAAGCCCATAAATAAGATCTTTTTTTGTCATTCTCTCTTCTTCCACGAGAGAGAAAAGAGGGAAGACATAAGGAAGGTTAGAGTTTTTGGCTAATGATAGTACACAACGATAGACACGTCCAAACACCGTTGGTTGGTGATAGCCGAAGAAGCTTGGAGTGCAGGCGAAGCAAGGCGCCAATATTAATGGTTGATAGCACATGAAGATTGGGCAACAGCTTTTAGGTGACGACGGTGTGGTTGCAAAAAATGATGGTCACTTCATGGTGAATAGTTATCATGCAGTTGCAAGCTCAAGTAAAAACCAATCGGTAAGGTCCAACTCGGATTGACGATGATGGTCTCGATAGTGGCAGTAATGGTGCTAACAAAAGATGACAATAAAGGCAAGGTGTTGGACGGAGTAATCAAGGCCTGTTAGCGGATGATGTGTACCCTCGCACGTATTGTGTTGGCCCGACGACCCGTTGGTATACATAGTTGTTTCACATTTTCCTAACAAGTCAATCTTTTGGGGTAAATGGTTGTTTAACATGGTATCAGAGCCTTAAGGCCTAGGAGGTCGCGGGTTCAAGTCTCCAACGGAATGTATTCCCGCTGAAGGGGAGTGTTAGCGGATGATGTATTCCATCGCACGTATTGTGTTGGCCCGATGACCCATTGGTATACATAGTTGTTTCACATTTCCCTAACAGGTCGATCTTTTGGGGTAAATGGTTGTTTTACAAGGCTCCTTTCTCCGAAGTTGCGACAGCGACAATGTGTCTGGGGTGAGGTGTGACCAGATGAGGGTTTTTAAAACCCAAGAAGAGAAGATGGCCGATAATGGTAGGAGTTGATGGCAGATGGCAACATCGTAGGCCTTTGTATTGGTAGAGAGGAACATGAATCCATCGTAAGCCTGACATCACCGATGGGTTCAGTTGGGAGTGAAGAGGCAAAACCAATTATTTTGGATGGGGTCGACAGTGATATTTCACACGACAACAAAAAGACTAAAAGGGGAGGCGTTTTGTAGCTCCATGGGAGAACAACTTAGAGAAAAGGAGATTAGATGGTGGCTCAGGAAGGTGACAAGAGCAACAGTGGCATATGAACATGTGTTACTGGTGGCAAGTATTGGGGATGAACACCAAGTCTCGGGGAGAAAAGGGAAGGCAACAACTTCTACGATGGGAGTTGCGTTTGGTAAGTCTCCCTTTTTCTTGGATTTTTTTAATTAATGATTGAACATGTGCACAATATAATCGTCACCATGGTGATGAAAGATCGTATGGTTGGATGATGAGCATCAAACATGGATGGTAGATCCTACCAGAGGAGAAGATCTTAATCTGGAAAACAAGAAGAAAACAAAGAGATTTTGTACTCAACGGACGGTGTCCCATTGGGCTTGATGAACGACAATGAGAAGAGAAAGGGGCAATATTTGAGACCAGAGGGGCAGCAAAGGGGTCTGAAGAATGATGAACCAAGCGGAGGGGATCAGTAAAGAAGCACACAAGTCGTTGGATGACCTACTTTGATACCATGATAGAATTCAAGATTAATTGATAAGCTTAGATAATTACATTAACTCTAATTAAGGGTTTATATAAAGATAGCGAACTCTAAAGATAGAAACTAATCCTAACAATCTAATCTAATATCTTAATTAATAGATATTAAATCTTAACGTAATCTCGACAATAGAAGAATATGTGATGAGACACACCAATAACGATATGATGCATCTCACACAACTTATTAGAGTGATTCTCCAATAACCTATTTTTTTGGATGGAAAGATTGAGATTTGGTAAAACTGGTGCCTTTCATTGCAGAAAAACAAAAAATAAAATAAAACCAGTGACTTTTTAGGTTAGATTCTCAAGCCTCTACCTCATTTTGGAAATTATGGTATTTTAATATATTTTCCTAAATAATTTCTTCAATATGAAGTTATGAACCACAAAACATCGAATACGTCTTCTTCAAAAGTTTTAAAGTCGGTTCTCAAAATCTAGTGGTTCATTCAATTTGACAGTTCAAACCGCCAACTTCTGGAATCCCGTCCATTCAATATCTATTACTGGCTTTTTTAAGAATATGGGACAAAAAAATTTTCAAATCCCCGTCGGACCTATCCAACCATCGGGTCGGGTTTTTAAAACACTGATTTGACAGGAAAATGTCATATTTGGACTGCGCTTCTTGATTGGGGGGAAAATAAAAATAGTCAATTGTTGCTGAGAGGCATCGAGGGTTATCCCAAGGTCCAAATCATTGATGGTAACCGAGATTGCCACCTCACGAATCGCAAAGACCAGCTCACAAATTAGATAGGACATTCCATGGTTTCAACCAAGGTTTAAAAGGTGCCGTTATAACGGATTGTAAAACACGGGTAAAACAGAAAAAAATTGGAAAAATAATGATAAAACGCGTTAAATTTTGAATTAAAAATTTTCAATAAAATTTAATACGGAAAAAATAGAAAATGATGGACTTTTGCAACAATTTATTTTAGAAAATAACAGCCGTTAGTTTTTCATTGTAATGGAAGAATAATGGCTGTTATAACGAAAATAATAGCAGTTATTTACTGAGCATTAACGGTACAGAACATAATGGGCGAGGTCCAAAAGGCCAATTTACTAAATCAATTCCCATTTTATATCTTCACCACCATAAAACGAAAGGCCAATTTACTAAAATACTCGTAACATTTAACATGATACTTAAATGATTTCGTTAAAAGTAAATGGGCAGCTTTAACTTTTTTAACTTTAAAATTTTGATCTCCCTTCACTTTTAGTTGTTAGATCTTCAAAATTGCCCTTACTTGCACTTGTTTCTAAAACTGCTCTCATAGTTTAAATTTTCTTATATAGAACAGGCTCCGAGGACCCTCTTTTTATGACCCCCCTCGGGAGTCGGACTCGGTACAGTGGATTTCAAGAATCCAACGGTGGTTAATAACACTGAGCTGGCATTGAATTCTCAGAATCTACTGCACCGAGTCCACTGGAGAAAAAATTCGCTGCCATGGTCCCAGGACCTTCAAACTTTGAAGGCCCCCTCCCAAAATGTCTGAAATGAACCTTTTGTTAACCACCCTTAACTAACTAACTAAAAGTTTAACATTAGTTAGGTTTAGGCCTTGACGAACACGTCTGACATTTTGGGAGGGGAACCTTCAAAGTTTGAAGAGAAAACATTTTGCTGGCCCCGGGGTTGGGTTAAGGGACTGAAGTATGCATCTGACAGTTTGGGTGGGGAGACTTCAAAGTTTAAAGTTATCCTGGGCCAGCGAATTTTTTCCCAAATTTGAAGGTCCCCTTGACCAGCAAATCTTCTCCACTCTTGAAGGGGTCAGATAGGGGGGGTTCCTTGACCTTTCTTATATTTCCACCTCTTCCTAAAACACGAGAAAACATTCGCTGGCCCTAGGGGACATCAAACTTTGAAGTCTCCCCACCCAAAGTGTCTGACAAGTACCCCCAATCCCTTAACTCAACCCGCGTTAAGCCCTTGGTTAGTGTTAACAAGGGGTACTTGTCAGACATTTTGGTTTGAAGTCCCCCGGGCCAGCAAATTTTTTCCCCTAAAACACCTCTACAATCAAGCACATGCAACACAAGTGTAGCCTACTAGTATATTTATTAATATATTAAAATCAAAACCTGGGTTGGGGCACGCTCTTCGCACGAGTTCACAAGACGCTCACCTACAAGAACAAAAATTTGATGACGGAGGTCCATCATCAATGTTGATGATAGGCAATGTGTGTAAGCAACATAGCACACTCTTATAGCTCACTGACCGTATGGATGTTTGGTTCATCCTTAAGTAGGCCTACATACCAAAAATTGGCCTGATTAGTGATTTCTAACCTTTGGTTCTGAGTACCCCAAATAATGCTTGAAATCCATGGTTAAAAATAAATCATGGAAAAGCCAAATCGAACGGATAGAAATTGCTAATCAGGTTGAATTTTGGTATGCAAGTTCACCCATATGTTGACAAAGGACAGTGGTAACTAAGAGTATGCCACGCGACTTAACTGTGGTGCTATCATCAACGTTGATGAGGGCCCTACAATCACTCACGTACAAACGCACGTGCAGCACCTAGTATTATATACAAGCAAGAAAACATTAGCTTGCCCCGGGGGACTGGTCGGTCTAGTATGCAACCATGAGTAAAACTTCTGTCACAACAAAGTTGCAAATCACACAATCACAGACAATGAGTTCTCGGCACGTAAACCTCGAAGCAAAAGCGCATGGATACGTTGCAAAGCACTTGTGTACGTGCCGAGAAATCATTGGCTTGTGATTGTGTGATTTACAATTTGTTGTGATAGAAGTTTTACTCTGAGTGCTCATTGAAAAACGTGTTTTTCAATTTATAAAATATATATTTTTGAAAATATTGAAATAACACAATTTTCAAGGGACATCCAACAGTACTGACAATGTTTACATACTTTTAAGTATGTAAATGGTACTAAATTTGTCCTCAAACTTCGAAGTTCCCCCACCCAAAATGTCAGACACGTACGTCAATCCCTCCCTTAACCCAACCGAGTAAAACTTGTGTCACAAGATGTTGTGACTGAACACGGTCACAGCACTCAATATGAGCCACGTGGTATACTATTAGAGGACGATGACTTTATGGATGTTTGGGCAGTCCCTCGGTGGACCGGTACACAAAAAATCAGCTTGATTAGTGATTTCTAACTGATTCTATTGAAGTTATTTTCACGGGTTGATTTTAACGGTAGGAATTTGAGCATTATTGAGCGTTTTTTGGGTGCAAAAATCCAAAGGTTTTAAATTACTAATCAGGCTGATTTTTGGTTTTTAAGTCGACCGAGGGACTGGTCAAACATCCATACGGTCAAAGACCTCTGATAGTGTGCCACGTGTCTCGTATTGAGTGCTGTGACCGTGTTCAGTCACAACATCTTGTGACACAAGTTTTACTCCAACAACCCTTAAGCCCCTGGTTAGCTGTCAACAGCGGTACTTGTCGTACATTTTGGGAGGGGGACTTCAAAGCCGGGGCCAGCGAATATTTTCTCCAAGCGAGCAATCGTGGGCAGGGAGAGAAAAAAATGGAAAATAGCCATATTCATGTATATTTAAATAGTGATATAGATTAATTACAGACCTGAGTGTTGTTTCCACTTTCCAATAATCATCCAACCGATCATATATTGATTTTTGGCCTGTTGGATGATCTCTTGTCCGATCCCCTGCATGCCAGCATTGAGGGAGAAATAAATCCCCAAAAAGTTCACGCCTAAGTCGTAACTGAGAAGAAGCAAAATCATGACCGAGCACTTAACAGAGAAGAAGCTTATCAGAAAACAGAGATGAGGAAAGTGAGACGGAAACAAAAGTACCTCAACGGAGAGAGGAAACAGGAAATATGTGGAGATGGAAGACCGTCGATCATCATCACATCATCCTCCTTGTCCATCAACGTTCCTCAGCTTCACAAAGTGATGGATGGCCGAAGGTGAACAGATGGATCGCCAACCGCATGGATCTAAGCCATAGCCATGCACCCTCCAACCTTTAAATACACCAGGCACCTCTCTCTCTTTGCTTTTCTGAAGCGTTCGCTGACGTCGCTCTGTTGAAATTTTAACAGATATTTGATGACGGAGTCCGTCATTAAAATTTCTGACTGACCACAGTAGAAGCCACGTGGAACACTCTTAGAGACCACTGACCGTATGAATCTTTCAACCCTCCTCATATGGATTTACAGACCAAATATTAGCCGGATTGGTGAGATATAGATGTTGGATCTGAGTACCCAAATTATACTCGAATCACTCGGCTGATAATAAACACACGAAAAAAATACAAAAAACCAACTGTTAGGGTCACTAATCAAGCTGAGTTTTGGTATTATGTCCACCTAGGGATGGGCCAAACATCCATATGGTCAGTGATCTCTAATTGTTTGTCACGTGACTCATGTTGTAGTCAGTCAGGGACTTTGAGGACGGTGTCAAAAGGACTTGTGATTTTTTATCAGTGTTGACCTGAGTTGACTACCAAATTTTGTATTAAATGACAAAAATACCCTTGTCTTCAACCTTAGAACAAGGGTTTGGGCCAAAACCCAAACCCCAGATCAAACGGCTGTGGTGGACGGACGGTCAAGAGATTTCAATGGGTTGGCTGCCTATCACCGGCGACCAACCCACCGGTGTCTCAATGCCGGCTGGCCACCACTTCGACAATAGTTTAAAACCCAAGGTTAAAAAAAAAAAAAAAAACACAAAGCATACAATTTAGTTTAAAAATTTTCATTAACAAAAATGAAAAATAAGACAAAACAATTTATATTTTAAGCTTTTGAGATGTGGATTTTAGAAAGATGGGTTCTTCCAATTTTAAAATTTTATTATACAATAAAATCCATAAAAGAATCCCATTCATTCATGAGTTTTATTTATTTTTTTTAGTTTTTTTCTTCTCAATATTTGTTTAATTCATCAAAAAACCAAAAAAAAATCTCAAGTTTATCAACATGGGTTTTAATTTTTATTTTTAATCTCTTCTTTTCATGCTTGATTTGGGGAATGGAAACCCAAACCCTTGATCTAATGTTGAAGACAAGGGCACTTTCATCCTTTAATACAAAATTAGGTAGTCAACTCGGGTCAACACTGGTCAAATGACAGTGGACCGAGTCATAGGGGTATGTCAGCTTTTTCAAATTGTGGGGGTATGTCAAATTTTAAAGATAACATGGGGGGGGGGGGGGGGGGGTATGTCAAAAATTCCTTTTTTTTAAAGGTCAAATGACTCATGTGATACACAAGTACTCGTGATTCACGACTAAGGGAGTGTTTGGCAACCTGAAGTCGACTAGTAAAGTAGATTCCTAATGGTCCCTTAACCAATAAACAGTAAAGTAGTTTTTTTTTTTTTTTGAAGAATTTCAAAAGTTGAGGTGGGCAACTGAGTAAAACTTCTGTCACAATCGGATTGCAAATCACACAATCACAGCCAATGAGTTCTCGTGTGATAGAAGTTTTACTCTGGGCAACTGCCCCTCGACCCCTTCCTAGCTCCGCCACTGCCTAGGAATTACATGCGGAATAGTCTTTGGGCTTCACTGAGGCAATGAATGTTTGTCCCCCTCTTTTATGCACCTACTGACCAAAACTTAGCATGATTGATGATTTATGGCCGTTAGATTTGAACATTTTTCATGGGTCATTTCTAGACGTTTTATATGATCTCATCATTTTTAGGCTAATGAAATCAACTGGCTAGAAATAATCAATCGGGTTAATTTTTCGGGAACAGGTGGACCAAACATTCACAGTAGGGCTGAAAGAATGTGCCACGTGGCAGTTTTAGAGGTGGACACGTTAGATGTTTGATATTAAGTTCAACATCATATTATCCTCCAAAATATTTACAAGTGTTGCCGCTGCTTCAAACCAGTGTTTTAAAACTCGAAACTCGGCCTAGTTGACTCGATTCATCTGAGTTTTGAGTTGACTTGAAATGAACTCGAATCTGAATTATCAAATGAAAAAGATCGTGTCTATTTTTATTGGGAAATAATGTATTAACTTTAAAAAATAAAATAAAAAAGAAGCACGAGATACACTCTGCCCAATGAAAAAAGGACAAGGGGATATAGAATATAAAATAATTAGATTAGATACATAAGTCTCTCAATTTGCCCCATAGTACACTTTTCAGGCCCACAGGACATGGATTTTTGGCCCCCACATAGGTGGACAATAGGGCTGGCAATGGATCGGGTTTGAGTCGGATTGGTGCTGCACTGGTACCGATCCGATAAGAAATCCAGTAGATCCAGACAGGATCGGATCAAGAAAATTCAATTCCGGAACCGAATCAATATGATTAGATCGATTTCGGGTCCGATCCGATCTAATCCAATCCGATGGGGTTGATCTCTAGGTAACAAATAGAAAATTTGCCAAAAGACATCTGTACAAGCTGTATTACTGACTTACTGTTTTTTTTCAATCCAATATTGACCCGATATATACCAATCAGCCCTAGTGGACAAACACAGAAAGCAGAAATCAGTGGGATTGGCGATTTCTAGAAATTACATTCAAGCCTTTTTTTTATTCATATTGATAATCCTGAACATGCCTATGTATGTGTTGGTTCCAAGCCCATGATGAAACAGTGCTCAAATCCAATGGTTAGAAATCGTCATTCACACTGATTTTTGGTGTATAGATCCACCAAGATGTGAGCTCAACGTTCACATGTCATGGGCCTGAAACCACATGAGAATTTGAGGGACTTCTATATAATAGATTTTTCTAATTCATTTACATTATTAGTAAATTCACATATCATATGCGTATAGTACGGGAATTTTTAAATAACACATTATATGGCCAAACTTTGCAAAGATTATTTTATAAGAGAGCATTGAATATGAATATTATTTGCATACCGTGAAATATTCTGAATTATTAAAGAATATTTTTAATATTAAAGATTATTTTTTTGGTATATATTTTTTATTTATTTTTGTCCAAATTCGACGAACTCGTTATAGCCCCCACATGAGGTGCTCATTGATCTTGATCATCCAGATGTTTGGGCGCCCTTCTAGATTGATTCTAGCCGTTGGATCCAAGCATAATTTTTTGCATTTTTTGGTACTTAATCCAACGGCTAGAGATAATCAATCAAGCTGATTTTTCATATACCCGTACACCATGAGGGCCGAAAAAATAATGAGCTATCTAGGGACAAAGTCCTCTACCATTTTTTTTTTTATAATCTCGATAGTGCCTTTTTTGGACCTTTAGTTGCCCATACCTACATTTGTGGGTAAAGTTAAAGGATCGGGCTCAGGGGACCCCCTTTTTCTGACCCCTTTCGTCTCCCTGTGCTCGGCATGTTGGATTTTCCATGAATCCAACGTTGGTTGTCAGCGCCGAGCGTGAAATCCACGGCGAGCGCGCGAATACCCAGAGGGGTCAGAAAAAAGGGGTCCTAGGAGTCTGAGCCACAGTTAAAAGGTGCAAACTGCTAATGTTTAGAACCCAAGTCCTAATATGGTGAGTAAAACTTGTGTCACAAGATGTTGTGACGGAAGCGGTCACAGCATTTAATACGAGCCACGTGGCATACTATTAGAGGATGATGACCGTATGGATGTTTGGCCAGTCCCTCGGTGGACTGGTACGCAAATAATCAGCTTGATTAGTGATTTCTAACCGATTTGATTGAAGTTATTTTCATGGGTTGATTTTAACGGTGGAAATCTGAGCATTATTTGGGTGCAAAAATTCAAAGGTTGTAAATCACTAATCAGGCTGATTTTTGGTTTGTAAGTCCACCGAGGGACTGGTCAAACATCCATACGGTTAGTGCCCTCTGATCGTGTGCCACGTGGCTCATGTTGAGTGCTATGACTGGCCTCCGTCACAACATCTTGTGACACAAGTTTTACTCCCCATATTAGGACTTGGGTTGTAAACATTAGCAGTTTGCACCTTTTAACTTTGGCTCAGGCTCCAAGGACCCCTTTTTTCTGATCCCTCTGGGTGTTCGCGCGCTCGCCGTGGATTTCACGCTCGGCGCTGACAACCAACGTTGGATTGTTTTACTCCTAATATGGGAACACTCTTATATGAGGGCCCATTCTGAAAGGCCACGTTCCATTCCTAGCAACCGTTAGATAGCTAAAGTTTATTTTGGACAATGGAATGTTGGTAATGCTGATATATATCCCACATGACGTGGTCGTTGATCTTAATCATCCTGATGTTTGGCCTAGAGGTGTAACTGGCACGGGCCTGGGCCTAGCATTTGGCAAATTTTGAATATTCCTCAATCGGAGGCCCGATCTTTATAAAATTCAACTTCAGGCCTGGAATCTCTAATGCCCAACCCGTTTACATCCCTAGTTTTGCCTAGCTTTTTAGGTTCAACATGGCCTAAAATTCCTATATTTTTGACAATCTTGAATCGCAAAATAATGAATTTTTATAAAATGGATTGCAACTGTAGTTACTTTTAAATTTTTTTGAAATGCAGCCATTCTCCCGCCGCCTCGTTGGCACGTTGTAGTCCTCTTAACACGGCCACCTCTTTTCATTTTTGGTAGAAAAAACGTCAACTCTACCTATTTAACATTTCTCTTTCTCTTCCATTTTGAAAAAAAACCAATGCTTGTGAAACCTAAAGAATCCTTCGAACCTAACCTCGAACTCAAAATATTTGGTTCATGTCCTACCCAAACCCTAACGGGTCTAACCTAACACTCAACTCTATTTCTCCATTTTAATTACTTAATTACTTTTCATTTCATTATTTATATTTTTAATAGTCTATTGATATTACTTAATTACTTACCATACCATTATTTTTATATTTTCAAAATAGTTTTTTAATTTACTTTTGATGCCATTTCTTATATACTTCCAAAAAGTCCATGACTATTTTAGATTTTTTTTTTTACCCTGTATAGTGGCCACAAAAATGTGATTTAGCTTTTATTTGCAAAATAAAATAAAATAAATTTAGTCAAAGAGGAGATACTCAATGAGTTTTTATTTTATTTTATTTATAAAAATATAATAAAATAAAATAAATTCAATTTAGACTTTTTGCCCTATATGGTGACTTCTAACAGTATAAATAGGTGCAAGGAAATAAATTTTGCGAAATTATTGAAATATTTCACAAAATATTTTTATTTTCGAGGTTTCTGACAGGAAATAATAAATAATAAAAATGTTAAATTCCACGAAATATTTTGACATAAATGAACAGTAAAATTCGATCAATTGAAAGTGTAAATACATTATTTTGGTTGAAATATTTCAAAATGTATGAAAACATTTTGATCGAAAGTATAAAAAAATAAAAAAATAAATAAAATGTCTTATTTGAACTCAAAACCATTACAAATCTCATATTTGATCCATTTAACTCATATCCATATACTTTTTATATAAAAAGACCAATCCATTTTAGATTTATTGATTCATGAATTGATCGTGATGACGAATCAAATCCCATTTTAGAATTTTTTCAAATTCAAAATATACATAAGTATAAAATTTATTACTATCGTTTCTTGCTACAAATAATGTATTTGTACACGAATTGAAGGTCATTTAGGGTGAAAATTAAATATTAAGAAAAAATTCTAATTTCATTTGATTTACCTTAAACATTTACGATTGTACATAAATTGATTATATGTTGCAAAACTTAATCTGTTCTACAAGTTGATTGGGTTAAATTTTTTCACAAAAAATATTTAAACATATCAAAAAATAAGTAAATGTTATAAGTTAATAGTAAATGAGTTCTCTAAATTTATACATAATAATAAGATATTAATGTAAATGAATGAGGATTCGTTAATACTTTAATTTATAATTTTTTTTATAATTAATAGTTAAATAATAATTATCTAATTAAATAATACATTGACTGACTATTAAATATCTACCTCAATATATCACAAACCGTTATGGTCATTTATTTCCACACTACATTTGCTGTAAGTATGAAAATTTATTTCCATAAATATGGTATAATTCAAACTATATGAGCATGTGACACTGTTGGATTAGAACTTTATTCATGAATTTATTATAACCATTGGATTCGAGCATTATTTGGGGTAGTACTGATCCACTTAGGGATGGCCAAACATCCATAAGGTCAGTGGTCTCTAAGAGTATGCCACATGGCTCATACTGTGTTTCGTCTTCAATATCTGTCATCAAAGATTTATTCCTCGTAGGTGACCCCCACGACCAACATATGGGTCCCACGACATGTCTCTTTATCGTGTAAAGAAAGCGTGTACCATTACTTTTAGTGTATTAAACTTGGGTTACATGTTGCTTAAAAAAGCTAGGGCCACATGTTAGTTTAGGGCCCGTGGTCAACGTCCTCTAATAGTGTGCCATGTGGCTCGCATTGTGGGTGGTGACCAGCTTCGATCACAACATCGTGTGACAGAAGTTTTACTTTAATACTATTCAGTATTGATGTCTAACTGACTATTATTACCACAAGACAAAAGCCAACCCAACTCAAGCCTGAAACCCAACCCAACACAAGCCCTAAACCCAAGCCAAGAACTCAACACTAACAAGCCCACGGTCTGGCCCGCGCCCATCCCGTCGGCCAGACCATAGACTGGGACACGGACTGGGCCTGGGTTTGAATTTTTCGAACCCCGATCCCCGACCCAGCCGGAGTTGCTGGCGGGCTTGGTCGGCCCAGTCTGACTTAGGCCCGAGCCAAGGCATGCCCAGCCCGAGGTCCTAGCCATCTCATTAACCCATTGTTGGTTCCAACCCGCCCAAGTTTCATCCTTATAAAAAAAAAATAGTTACGATATTATTATTTTTGAAATAACCTTTTTTTTTTTTAATCATTTTTTTTTTAAAATAACCTTGATAACCGTAAAATAATGTTTTTTTTTTTTTTTTATATCCCCTTTTCCGGACTTGAGTGTTACATGGGGAAAAACATAATGGGTTAGGGATTTAACTTTGTAATGGCCGTTATTTTCCTTACAACGGCTATTTTTCAAACCATGCAAAAGTCTTCTAGAAAAGGATTTGTAAGCCAAACTCATGAAGGATAAATCTCGCCAAAAGCAGCGGAAGCTCTAGTTCTAATCTGCTTAAATCATTGATTGCCAATTGGTGAGTACAATTCCAGAAATGGGGTTGCTTTTTAGGGTTTTAAGAGATAAAAACCATGTGACCATCTTGGTCAATCGCTTATCAGTTAGTAATCTTATAGCAATTGGTTGTCTTCTTTAAAACCAGTGTTAATTTGAAAACTCGAAAACACGACTCAACTTGGTCTCTTAACCAAAGTTGTGCAGCCATCTCCCCCACCACCTAATTAAACATGAGAGAATGGCAAAAAATATATGAAATAAAGTATCAATAAGTGTTTTAAAACTCATCGAAAATGAACTCGAATCGAATAAACAACGGGTTTGGTGCGTTGTTTTTCTAAAAAAAAAAAAAAAATGAATTTGCTCTTTGTTTAATTAAAGTTTTTCGAACACCTTGTACACACAAAATCAACCAAATCTTATAAATTCTGCTTATAAAAACATGATATAGATATATTACTATTAATATATTACTCGAGTCGAGTTACTTCGGGTCGAGTTCGAGTCTTCGACTTAACTCAACTCAATAGACATTCGAGTCGAGTCGAGTCGAGCTTTCGAGTTTTCAAACACTGGTATATATCAATCTCATAGCGCAGTTCTAAAAAGAAAATTCAATATTACCGTATAAAAAACCCCTGATATTCAATCGATAAAGGGTCATGATCATACATATATGCCCATAGATTGTCAGTGTAGATGCTTATTGTAATAGATGTACGTATATGGTTTCTGAGCAAACAAATGCTAATTTGAAAAATATTATTTTGGGATTAGGTAGCCAATCCGGTATACCTTTCTTTTTTTTTTTTTTTTTTGCCTTTCTCCTTGACAGATATAAAAGGCTGATTGTTTCTCTGAACAAAAGCTGGAAAGGCTGACACTTTTGCCCATAGAGGAGTAAAACTTTTGTCCCGGTATGAGCCACACGGCACACTCTTATTGGATGATGACCGTATGGATGTTTGGCAAATCACTAGGTGGACCTACACACCAAAAAAGAAACATGATTAGTGGTTTATAAGCGTTGGATTGAAGTTATTTTCATGGGTTGATTTTAATCGCAAGAATTTGAGCATTATTTGAGTGTAAAGATCCAAAGGTTGTAAATTACCAATCAGGCTGAGTTTTGGACTGCAGGTCCATCAGGAGACTGATCAAACATCCATCAGCGTCCACTAAGAGTGTGCCACGCGGCTCGTATTGTGACAAAAGTTTTACTCCTCTGTGGGGAGCACCTTTTTAATGGGCGTTTGTCAATCTTTTTCAGGAAGAGTTTCGTTTCTGTTTTTGGAATTGTCAAAATTTAATTTTTGTTTCTGTAAATAGATTAAAGTTTTTTTTCTTTTTAGAAAATTTCCCTAAAATAAATATTCAACGAAAGGAACTTTCTAGTTTTTCTAAGTCGTTGCACATTTCCAACAAACGAAGCAAAGCCAAACTCAACAGGTCAAATCGAATTTCGAAGATGATTGTCGTCGTCATACTGTTTGTTTGACAAACATGCTCTTTGTGGGTCCATCTGTGACCTCCGATTTGGGCGATTATCTGTTCTCTCTTTTTATTTTTTAAGGAGCAATGATCATATGCTCCGGGGTCCATGGGCCTTGTCAGTGTGCATTGTAGTGTCGTCTTTTTATTGGTCAACTCTAATGTACTAGACTAACTTTAATAGTTAATTAACTATTTACAAGTACCTCGAGGTACTATTTTGGCCAATAACAAAACAACATCACGACGCGTTTGAAGCCATTGACCATATGATTCAAGAGATCTACGGTCCACTAGTCAACAACTGTAAAAGGTTAAATAGTTGTTGCCTCTGGACCGTAGATCTCTTGAATCAAGGTCAGTGAACCGCACATTTTTGTCTGAGAGGGGTATTTGCACAAACTGAATAGTTTACTGAAAGTTGCCAAAGCAAGCAACTCTCTCTCTCTCTCTCTCAGCTAGAGACTAGAGTGGTTCTGAGGACTACAACAGCCGGAGTGGTCATTACGTTTCACACCATGGATTATAAATCTAAGGGCTGTGGTCAATTTCAAAATTTAAATGTGAGATGATGCCATTCGAGGATTTAGGATTAAAAAACACAATTTTTTGTTGGTTAATTCCATAATTTGGTTTCATTTTCTTTATGGGTACCATTCAGTTCTTTGATACCGACTTCGGTATCAAAATTTTGATGCCGAAGTCCCTCAATTTGCCATGTAGTAGACTCTTTCGGCCCCACCAACTCCTTGAATATTTGGCCCACATCTTGGTGGACCCACACACCAAAAATCAGCGTGATTGGTCATTTCTAGCCGTAGGATTTGAGCACTTTTCATCATGGGCTTTATGAACATGCCTATGAAGTGGTTCTAAGCCCATGGTGAAAAAGTGCTCAAATTCAATGGCTATAAATCGCTAATCACGCTGATTTTTGGTGTGTGGGTCCACCGAGATGGAGAAAACTTATGAAGCGGCGAAAGTTAGTAGCGGCGAAGCAGTGGCCAATCACGTCAAGCCACAATCCCCTGTTCAAAAGCATTTTTAGATTTGTTTTAAAACATCAGGGGATTGTGGCTTGACGTGATTGGCCACTGCTTCGCGCTTCTAACTTCGCCGCTTCAAAATTTTTCTCACCGAGTGGGCCAAATATTCATGGAGTCAGTGGGCCCGAAAGAGTCTACTACGTGGCAAATTGAGGGACTTCGGCATCAAATTTCGGTATCATAGATTTTTCCCTTAGGGCGGTGCACAAAAGTCGTGTCATATCCCACTAACCAATTATACTTATACGACGTTGTTCACTTCGACAAGAAATATGGTCCTATTAAATTATGGACAAAGATGCAACAAGGTATACCTCACGCTTTTTGGTCGTGGAGTGAGGAAGCACCATTTTTTGTTACTTACCGCTGCCCTCTGGACCCATTGACCGCATAGATGTTCAGCCCATCTTTGTTTGGAAATATACGCACCAAAAATCATCCTGATTGGTAATATCTAGCCATTAGATTTTAGTACTTTGTAAGGCGTGATTATAGCCGTTGGATTCAACCATTTTTTTTAATACTAAAACCAACGCCTAAAAACATCAAACAAGCTGATTTTTGGTATGAATGTCTACCAAGGGGTGGGCTAAACATCCATGTGGTCAGTGGGCCCAGATGGCAGCAGTGAGTAACAAAAATGTTGCTTCCTCACACCAAAAAGCGTGAGGTATACCTCGTTGTATCACGACCCTAAATTTCCTGCAAAAGTTTTCAACACCAACTCCTTTTGACTTAGAAATCCTTTTTCTGTTGTATCATGCAGGGCCCAATTCTCAAAAAGGACTGCACTCGTAACTATATGACTGCTTAAAAGGTTGAATTTTCTACATTTTTGGTACTTTCCGGCCACTATACCCAGAACCAGACTACTAGTCCGAGAACCTGGATTATTAGGACCGGGTCTTGTCGCGTTTAATTGGGTATACACTATACAGTGACACCCCTACTTTCCGAAGGAGAAATTACAAAAGAGGAAACAAACCCAGGCATATTGGAAGTACTTTCAACTCCAAGATTATCTTAACATCTGCCCAGAAATTTCCTTTATCTATGGATCTCAGAAACACGAGCAACAGTAAAACTTGATAAAACAAAGTTTTTACAAGAAGAAGGAAACACACATACATACATAAGATCAGCACACATAACACACCATGACAGAGACAAAAACCAAATCAAGAAGCTCGGCTCGGCGCCTCTCCAATATTTATAATTTGACATAGAGTTTCTGGCGCTTTATTGATTCCCATCACCTAAACATGAAAGAAGCAGCGGTCAGCTGGGTTAATTACAAATGTTTGTTTTCAGGTGCAACGAAAAACATGAGTGCTGTTTTAGTAAATTTAATTAATTACCTGAATGATAGGAGAAGAAGTTGATATTTCACTCGCGATGCTCCTCACCCTCGTAGAAATGGGCATAGATCAATACAAGCAGGACCCCAGGGAAGAACAGGAATGGCAGCCACTTGATGTAAGCAGGAAGCAGAGCCCAGAAGATTATAGAAGCTACGACCATCAGTGCAATAAATGCTGACAAAACCAGATATTTGCCTGCCTTTGAGTGAATCCGACGAATCTTAATTCCGATGACGGAAGCCGCAACAGCAATGATTTCAGAAACGAGGAGGACATGGAAGATCATCGGATGGGAAGGGAAGAGTTTGGAGGGTACGAGGCTCCCCCCTACACGATCGTAAGAGACGCTCAGGAGCCCAACCAACACTGCAAAGGACAGTGCCAGGACTGTCTCATCCCATGGAAATCTAAAATTGATCCCAGTACGATTCATTTGGTTCACAACATCGTTTAAGGAAGGAGGACGACGACGAGGTGGAGAGTCTGCGATGTTAATCGGATGTTCGCCAGAGATGTTTCCAGTGGGAACCGTCTCGTTTGCCATGGTAAAGACTAAAGAGGGTTTTTTTTTTGTTTTAATTAGGAAATTAATAAGGAGGGTAATATCTTGCTTCTTCAATTGATAAAAGAGAGGGGAAAGTTTGCCATACTGTAATTATTATATAGAGGAAAAAATAAGGATTTAGGGACCTTCCTTGATGTTTCGTTTTTTTCTTTTTTTGGTAATCGATGTTTCCTTAGTAGGATCCTTCCTCGATGTTTCATTACCAGCGACTGGTGTTTGAAAACTTGACTCGACTCGAAAGTCTACCGAGTTGAGTTAACTCGAAGACTCGAACTCAATTCGAAAGTCTACCGAGTTGAGTTAACTTGAAGACTTGAACTCGACCCGAAGTAACCGAGTAATATATTAATATTATATAGATATTTTAATATTAATATATAAATATCATAATTTTATAAGCATAATTTATAAGATTTGGTTGAGTTTGTGTTCTGCAGACATTCCAGAAACTTATTTGGTGCCTCGATTGTAAAACAATGAACATTTTTTACAGAAAAACAACGCACCAAGTCTGTTGTTTATTCGATTCGAGTTTCAACTCGAAATTCAGCCGTGTTGAGTCACAACTCGGCCGAGTTTCGAGTTGACTCGATGAATTTTAAAACACTGTGCTACAGGCCTTGGGCCGGTCTCAAACCCTGGTATTTGACTGAAATCAGCACTATAGACCAGGTCTGACATGATCCGCCCCGAGCCCAAGCCCGAGCCGGTCCGGGCAGGGCCCATCGGGCCAAAGTTACAGGCTGAATATGAACCATACAAAAGCATAGCATATGGCTCTTTGGAATGATCTGATGGGGTTGAATTTGGGTCTAGCAAGATGGGATCAATAAAAATGTCATATTTGTATAGTAGATGAACACACCATTCTTGGATAACTATGCCAAAAATCAGCCCACCACATCCCATACCATCCAACAACTTTTTTTTATTTATTTTTACAAACACCTATAAAACCTACATGTTATAGGACACAATATGAGCCACGTGGCACACTCTTAGAGGACTCTGACCAATCCCTACGTGGACCTACAAACCAAAAATCAGCCTGATTAATGATTCATAGGCTTTGGATTGGACTTATTTTCATGGGTCGATCTCAACTGTGGGAATTTGAACAGTATTTGAGGTATAAAGATCCAACGCCTAGAAATCACTAATAAGGCTGATTTTTGGTTTGTAAGTCCAGTTAGGGATTGGACAAACATCCATATGGTCAGAGTCCTCTAAGAGTATGCCACGTGCCTCATATTGTGTCCTGTAATGGGAGTCTGTCATTTTTAGGGCGGTAACTGGAGCCCGACCCCCCAAAAAAAAAAAAAATGCTTGTGGTATTTTTGTCAACAACTGTTAAACAGAAGTCTATAACCACAAGCCATATTGCATTCCAAAAGTCTTTGTTATTCTTTGTATCATAAGCAATGACGTAACTGTTACGAGCTCTTGAGATGATGACTAAAAGAAATAATTATCGTTAACGTTGTGTGGAAAGAAATAACGTTAACGCTCATGATGACCAAACCGTCAATAGAAGTTAGACATGGATATAGAGTTTGGATAATCTTGGGCTGGACCACAAGACCGGCATCACGAATGTGAATCTTCCATGACATGTAACTAGCATACATGCATTGAATGGATTGCTACTTAACTCACACCAATGCTCATGATCGATCGAGAAGCCACCCATGAAAATTTTTGGTTCTAACAATATCAATTATATTGAAATCGGTTCAAGTTTGGGACGATAAAGGGATTTGTAACAAGTCAGTGAAATGCTTCAAGTGCCTAGGCTTTGGTCACATAGCTTCAGAGTGTGCAAGCAAAAAAATATTTTGGTGTGTAAGATGGATGATGATCAACATATTAATCACCTTAGACATGTTTTACATGTGCTAGCTACATGAGCAAAAGCTTTATGTAAATCTGAAAAAAGTGCGACTTCGTGACCTATAGCTTAAAAGTGTGATGAAAGTTGTTATTAGTCGAACTTTGGACTTGTAATTTTTGTTTAATGATGTGTAGAAAAATGGGTTGAGAGGTCTATATATATATATAACTTTCGATTAAAGAGAAAGCACACCTTTTGATGAATATTGAATTTGAATTAGAGAATTAGAGCAAGAAAGAGTATGAGACGTCCCCAACCTTTCTCTCTTGGATGGTTTGCATCTTGATTAGTTCCTTAATTTCTCCTCTTTACAACTAATTTGATTTGCAACTAACTCTTCTTTTGATCTTGAGAGAAGATTTGGCCTGCATCAATAATGTTGTAAAAACCGTTAAAAACTATTATGTTATGGAGTTGACATCATATTGCTGTATGAAAATAACAATAAGAAATTGAAAAACAAAACATTTCAAATGATTTGAAGAATTCTTAATTAAATTGAAGATTTTTTGCCAAATGAAAAATGAGCACTGTAAGTGAACTGTAAAATAAAGAGTAACAAACATGAATTGCATTAACCAGTGGGCTGCAGGCTTTAGTAAAATCAAAACTTAAATGTGTTAGCAAGCCGGAATATCAAAATTTGAGTACTCATTTTTTCATGTTTACAAGTAGGGTTGTCCATGGACCTGCTTCAAGCTGAATCAGGGTTGATCCAGAACCGAACAACGGATTATTGGATCACAATTCTGATCTAGACCTGATCCAATACGCTATTGAAACTTATTAGAGAGGAGTGGTACCCCTAACATTGAGTCAATCTAGAACCGATCAAATAGCTAAGAGTCACCCAATCCATCTAACTGCCTGGAAATCACTAATCAGATTAATTCTTGGTTTGTAAGTCCACATAGGGATTGGCCTAAACATCCATATGGGTCCTCTAAAAATGTGCCACGTGGCTCATATTGTTGGCGGTCATTGGCTTCACTGAGAGCACCCGAATAATCTCACAGAGCACGGGTGTACCCTTTACAAATGGGCAAGCTAAAATCGGGATAAATCTCAGGGGTGGCCCCAAGGGGGATTCGAACTCAGAACCTCTGCTTCGTAAGGCGTGGTTTGTTAGGAACTTAACCAATACTCCAAAAGCACCTAGGTGATGATGGAATGGAAAACTAAGCCCTTGTATAGTTTGGATCAAACATTCTAGCACACTTCCAAGACCTACCTTCATAGTGGCCACTCTGAGGTGTCTTTCACTCTAGTACCCCTTTTTTCTCATTTTTTGTGAGTGGCCCCTTAACATTAATTTTTTTTGGTACCCTTATTTTCTCTTTTTGAGCGAGCCCCCAAGTAGCCCTTTCCAAGGTTGCCCCTCTCGTGACTTGAACCCGTGACGCAGGGTTGGCTCTGATACCAAATGTTAGGAACCTAACCAATACTTCAAAAGCACCTATGTGGTGGTGGAGCGGAAAGCTAAGCTCTTATACAGTTTGAGTCGTAACATTCGACCACGCTTCCAAGGTCAATGTCCGTACAGTGGCCCACTCTGAGGCGACTTTTACTCCAGTACCCTTTTTCTCATTTTTTTAAGCGAACCCCTGTCATTTTTCTGGTACCCCTGGTCGTCCCTCCCGTGACTTGGGGTTAGTTCTGATCCCATATGTTCAGAACTTAACCAATACTCCAAAATCATCTAGGTGATAATAGAGTGGAAAGCTAAGCCCTTATACAGTTGGGTCATAACACGCTTCCAAGGTTGACGTCTACGGTGGCCCACTCTGAAGCGGCTCTTACTCTGGTGCCCCTTTTTCTCATTTTTTTTGTGAGCAGTCCCGCCGATAGATTTTCTTGTACACCTATTTTCTATTTTTGAGTGAACCCCCAAGTTGCCCTTTCCCCAGGTCACCCCTCCCGTCTTGAACCCGTGACGTGGGGTTGGCTCTAATACCAAATGTTAGGAACCTAACTATTACTCCAAAAGCACCTAGGTGATAATGGAGTGAAAAGTAAACCCTGATATAATTTGGGTCATAACATTCTACCACACTTCCAAGGCCGACGTCCGCGGTGGCTTATTCTAAGGCGACTTTCACTTTTGTACCCCTTTTTTCTCACTTTTTTTGTCAGCGGCCCCTCAACATTTTTTCTAGTACCCTTATTTTCTCTTTTTGAGTCCCAGGTAGCCCTTTCCCCTGGTCGCCCCTCCTATGACTTGAATCCGTGATGTGGGGTTGGCTCTGATACCAAATGTTAGGAACCTAACCAATACTCCAAAATCCTCAATGTGATAATGGAGCAGTAAGCTAAGCCCTTATACAGGTTGGGTCATAACATTCCACGACACTTCTAAGGCCGACATCTACGACAGCCCACTCTGAGGCAACTTTCACTCTAGCACCCCTTTTTCACATTTTTTTGTGAGTGGCCCCTCGACATTTTTTCCAATACCCTTATTTCTATTTTTGAGCGACCCCTAGGTCGCCCCTCCTGTGACTTGAACATGCGACGTGCAATTGGCTCTGATACCAAATGTTAGGAATCTAATCAATACTCCAAAAGCACCTATAGTGGCGCGGAAAACTAGGCCCTTATACAATTTGAGTCTTAACATGATCCTGGCCATCTGCGCCAATGGGAGATTCAAACTCCGAACCTTCACTTCCTAAGGCGTGATCCTATCCATCTGAGCCAAACCCTCACTATTAAAGGGTCTCTATCTCTTTTATCTCTCTTTTCTTTTTGTGTTTTTAAAAACGGAAAATTGCAGAAAAGAAAATAAACTTTAATTTATTTACAAAAAAGAATACAACTTTTCGCAAATCCCAAAAAAGAAAACGAAAAAGGCGTTTCATCTGCTATCAGTCCAATCAGTCGTTGGCTGACTAACGAATGACTGATGGCTGACACGTCTGACAAACGCCCTTTTAAAGGGCGTTTATTCTTGAGAAATTTTAAAAAAACGTCCCATAATTCCTCAACTTCTAAACCAATCTACGAATATCGGAATGATCTGAATTTTTGTGAGGATGATCTCCTCATCGTAGAGATCATCCTCACCAAAAATCAGCCATTGATTCATCTTCTGGGTATGCCAAAATAGGCGTAAAATTTGGGGTATCAAAAAACGCCCTTTAAAAGGGCGTTTGTCAGTAAAAAACACCCTTTAAAAGGGCGTTTTCTACTGACACACGCCCTTTAAAATAACGTCTGTCAGGTTATCAGATGTCGGACTGACACTGACAGACGTTTTTCAAAAAGGCGTTTATTATTGAAAAACGCCCTTTAAAAGGGCGTTTGTCAGAAAAAACGCCCTTTTAAAGAACGTTTTTTTAATAAATATGTGCCACGTCATGAAACGCCCTTTTAAAGAACGTTTCGTTTTCTTTTTTGGGATTTGCGAAAACTTGTATTCTTTTTTGTAAATGAATTAAAGTTGGTTTTCTTTTCTGCAATTTTCCGTTTTAAAAATGATGGTCGGTTTTCGAAAGCCAAGAGAACACGTAATCTACAATATTTTCTTTCCTTATTTTCAAAATGTGGGTCCCTGCAACGTCAGTTTCAAAGACCAAATGAAACTAATCTCTTTATTTTTGTGGGTATTCAAAAGCCAGGAGGGCACGCAATACACATTACCTAATCTTCTTTAATTTTGCCTTTTTGAAAATGAGGTCTCCCTTGGATTTTTGTGGGTTTTCAAAAGCCAAGAGAATACGCAATCCACGCAATGATATTTTCGTTTCTTATTTTCAAAATGAGGGTCCCGCTGACATCGGTTTCAAAGACCAAATGAAACTAATCTCTCTTTTTTTCTTTAGACTTTATGAAAATGAGGGTCATTTTCTGGGTTTTCAAAAGTCATGATTACCTAATCTCTCTCTCTCTTTTTCTATAACCTTCTAGCAAATGAGGGTCCCTCCATTAGATTTTTGTTGGTTTTCAAAAGCCAAGAGGAGACGCAATCTACACGGATATATTTTCTTTTCTTATCTTCAAAATGAGGGCCCGTCAACCTCCACTGTTTTAAAAACCAAAATGGAACAAAATCTCTAGAGATTAAAAAAAAAAAATCTACCATTTCTAAAGAAACTTGATAGTCTTAGCAATACTATATGCATCAGTTTCATGTCCCATTGGTTCCGATTGCAGTTCGGTCAAGGTATGTCCAGAACCAAACCCTAATTCCGGTTCCGATTCCGGTATTAGGTGACGGTTAATCGGGTACCTATTGACACCCAAATTTCTACCCACTACCATTATCATCAATGGTCCTTTATGGTTTTTATGAGAAATAGAACAGTCATAAAAGAAAGGAGATAGATGGAAAATTTTAAAAAGGAATAAGGAGGTAAAGACTGTAAAACAACCATACCCAGTTTGAAATTTTGTGGGAAATGCTAGAAAGCGTCACCCCTCCAATCAGTGGTTTGTGAAACTACAACCATACCCAGTTTCTCATTAATCAATCCAAAGGCTACAGCGTACCTCATACATCCTCCAAACATTCAACCATCGTGGGGTTGCTTTTTTTTTTTGAAAATCTGTCAGTGTTCAGTTTGGTCCTGTGATGTTGGCAGTTCCAGGAGACCAAGGTGTTCTTGGTGAATTGTTTGTTAAGTAGTATCCATATTTCCTTTTGCATTTCCAACTTTTCAGGTTATCTTTTGTTCTATGTTGTAAATAAACGAAGCCTCCCAGAAAGAACAACCAATTGAACACCTGTGCAGTTCTATGTTTTAAACGACAGCGTAACTTGCTCTTTTCCAGTCTTTGGATCAATGACGATGATAGCTACAATACCCCCATATTCCCAAGAATTAACCAGCAATTCCATTGCAGTTAAACATATGAAAACAAACTGAACTTGGGTTTCAATGAATTGAGTATCTCACGCTTGGAATTGTCGGGTGCTGCTCGTCACCGTTCATTCTTAGACAAAATTGGTTTAGGCACTTATCGCATGTAAGCTCTTTGTTTTTAGGGGGTTACGTGCCCCATTTGTATCTAAGTATTTCCTATGAATAAACAGGTAGGGGTCTGCCTAACCCACACCCCCTCTCGGTGTTTCTCTTGAAAAAAAAATCGTGTCTCATTTTTCTTCAATGGAAATCTCTTCACTATCTGCCTTCTTTCTTACCGAATTTGTTTCCCCAAAAATAGCCTTAATTTCTTCTTCTTTTCCAACTACATTATCAGTTTCTTTCTGAGCTATGTTCCTAAAATTCACAGACTCCAAATTTTTGCCTTCCTTACTGTCCTTTCTCGTATCTCCATCTAACTATCCTGGAATGAAATTCATAAGCAGTACTGTGTTCAACCTCGGACCATGGTTCAAAATCTCGGGATTGAAGGCTAGATCGGTGGTCTCAGACCGTCCCGCTTGAGATGACATGAGGGTTCTTCATGGAACAGTGCATCACGGGCGAGACAATCCCATTTCAGGATCGTCTCGGTGACTGTCGACCCCGTTCTGGATCGAGCGATCCGAGACAGGAGACTTCGAACTATGCCTCGGACTGTCTAGAGTGACTTGATGCTCAAGGCCCTACAATCCCTCTTAGTCGTCTTCTTGCATGACTTAATCCTTCTGTCCACCCTACCAAACTCTAATCATCAGTACATTACTCTGAATTGCTAGGCACCCATTGCACCAGATGAGATAACCAGGGAAGGTTTTTGCCATACCATGAATGTCCTCTAAAGGGCAATTAGAGCAATTAACTTCTGGTAGAGTCACGATCTAGAAAGCTGTAAATGCTACAAATAGGCATATTTGGTTCAAAATCAAAATGTCTGAAATTCCTACAAAGCTGCAACTCCAATGAACAGTCACAAGTATCAACCCAAATAGTGAACTGAACCAATTAAGAAGATGCCTCAGTTCTCCATGACCAAAAAAGCTGCAACAAATTAATTTAAGCAGCTGATGCAGAAGACAAATAAGCAAGGGCATAGAATGGAACTTATGGTCATTAAGAGTGGATCCAAAGAATATTTTAAAAATTTAAACATTAAGGAAATTTCATTGACATTAATTAATTGGGATAAACTGACCAATGTTGTTTAAAACAAAAGAATATGCGTGTGTGTGTGTGTGTTTAAGGAATGAAAAATGCGTGAGATGGTGGACGCACCTTCATAACCAATATCGAAGGACTGATGCACAGGAGACCGAGTTTGTGACACTGCACATGCATGAAGAAATAATCAGAGTCAAAACTTAATACTACATATAGTGTTTGATACAAAATCTGATGTATGGACTTCCTTTTTTGACTGTTCACTTAAGGCTATGTTTGGTAAAATATATTTCAGCACTGAAAGCTAAAAGTGCTTAATTTAAGTGTTGAAAGCTTGAGTGCTTTTTTTTTTTTTGTAAATTTAGATTGTTTGGTAAAGGTTCTTATATTTGAAATTAAGACAATGGCAAATTGGGTATCTAAAAATGTTTATTAAGACATTTTTGTAAATTTTCTTATAGAGAAAGCTTTGATACAAGGCACAAGCTCCCGTGACCGACCTTTTATGACAGGCTCACAGGACAGGCCTTGTCGGGTGTGGATTCCGAGAATCCAATGGTGGTTTGCTTTGGCAAAAAGTGAATGCCAGCTGGGCACTATCACAACAGTGTGATTCTTGGAATCCACGTCCGACTAGGCCTATCCCGTGAGCCTGTCAAAAAGGCCGGTCATAGGAGCTTGGCCCTTGATACAAAGGCATATTGGGTATTTTTTAATAAAATCTGTGTAAAGATTTCATCACTTTCCGCGTTCAGTCAAAATGTATTACCGCATTAGTGAAGGGGTGATGATTTAAAAAAAAAAATCATTTAATTTCAATGATACTAGATTTCAGGTGGCTACTAAACGGTCTGAATGTCCCAATTTCAAAATTAAGGTCTGAAATTAAGTTTTACCAAACACCACCTTAGTTTCTTTGGGGAATTCGGTTGCACTGTAAGTCTTCAAATACCCACTCCAAATTCTAAATGCGTGAAGGTGACCTTTGGAATAGGCTGCACAACAGCCATGTTTGGTGATATGATGAGATGTTGGATTTGGAGATAATGACGTCATAAAAAGGTAAATAACATCATTATAACCGCTGGTGTTGAGATGGACATGGATTTCCGAGAACACCAGGGCTATGACATCATCATCCAACGGCTATGACATCACCATCCAACGAAACAAGCTCTTCCTATCTATGGTGCAGTACCTCTACTAGGATAGAGTTATTAGTGCAACCAGACATCCCCTTTGTTTAGTTTTCCAATAGTAAGCGACAAGGTAGTGGGACGCATGTACATTGCACGTGAGTGATTGTAGATACCTTTCTAGAATAAGTGTCAAAAATGAGAGTTTCAAATCAAAGGGTAGTTTGGAAAATGGCATAGGAAGAAATGAAGTGGGATTGTTTTGAAAAATGGAGAATGGATGGTAAGAAATTTAAGTGCCTATGTTCCTTTTATATGCAACTAATATGTGCCTAGGTGAATATCATGTGAAGGTCATGTCCGAGAAAAATTTTGATCCCGCCTATTTTCATCCAGATGTCCAGGCCACATTCTAAAAACACCTCGTGGAACAATCTTACAGATCTATTACTATACTTATGTTTGAAACATCCCTAAGTGGAACTGTTGACCAAAAATCAGCCTGATTGGTGTTTAGGCTTTGGATTTGAATCTTTTTCATGGGTTTTTTTTTTTTTTTTTTTTCAGTCAAAGGTAAAGAGAATTTTATTGAAGGCTTCGAGGCTGAGAATGCCTGCCAAGGCACAAAAAGAGAACAACACCAAAAAAGAGAAAAGAAAACAAGAGGGCTCCCACAACCCACCCCTACAAAGGAACTCAACTCCCCCTGATCAGAGACAGCCAACTAAACACCACATCTTCAAAACTAACCCCCCTTCCTACCTCATACAATTTGACCCAGATAAAGATAAAGACCATGAATCTCCAACACGAGGGCTACAAGGGAAGAACATCTACCCTCAAACACTATTATTTCACTCTCTCAAACTACCCCATAAAATAGCCAGCGGAGTGAGAGCCCGTAACCTCTTCCTAAGATCCCCAAATGCCTTGCAGCCAAGTTGGGTTTCAATTGTGGGATTCAAAAATTATTTTGAGAAACTGAGATCCTGCATAGTAAACACCAATTGGGCTGATTTTTGGTCTGCAGGTCCACCTAAGAATGTTTCAAACATTGGTACCGTCATAGATCTCTAAGACTGCCTCAGCATACTGTCCAAAAGGTATCATAACACTTGCACCATCCTAGAGACGTTACTCGTTGAGAAAAAAAAAATATAATCTCCCACAATGTGGATTCAGGCTTTTAATGGAGGATCATGATATCTATGTAAATGGGGGGTTTTTTTTTTTTTTTTTCCTACGAAAAACAAAAATAAATAGTGTTTTCTTACACGTTGCGCTCATATGTGATTCTGGATCATTCAAATGATGGGTCGGTAAAACATCTTGGGCCCATCTAGTATAGCAAAGTCGGTCCGACCATCCCCGTGGCGAGAACATTGCTGATGGACCACAATATGAGCCGCGTCGCACACATTAGAGGACACTGACCGTTGAATGTTTGACCCATCACTAGGTGGACCTACATACCAAAAATCAGCTTGGTTAGTGATTTCAAACCTTTTGATCTTTGTACCCCAAATAATCTCAATAATGCTAAAATTTTACGGTTAAAAATCAACCCATGAAAGGACTAAATCGAACAATTAAAAATCTCTACGAATATGCCACGTGGCTCATATTCTGGTCCGTCAGGAAAGCTCTACACTCTTTTGGGCACACTGACTCATGTTGGTTGGCTCTTTTCTCATTGTACCTACGTACTAAAAATCAGCCTGATTGGTGATTTCTAGAAGTTGGAGTTGAACATTTTTTTAATAATGGCCTTCTTGAACTGACCCATGGATGGGTTGTAAGGTCATGATGTAAAAACAATGATCAAATCCAACAGCTAAAAATCACCAAACAGGCTGATTTTGGTATGTAGGTGAGTAGGTCCACCAAGGTATGAGACTACCAAATACAGTAGGCAAGAAAAAGAGTTCCCCGTGACAATCCCGATCGTTTAATGGTAAGTTTTGGTCAAATCCACAGCGGACCGGGGTATAGTTACTAGTGTAGGGAGTCCTCCATTCGCATGGAGCGTAGGCTAAGCTTTCCTTGTGGTTTTTATCATCCCTGGATGTTTAGGCCACCCCTCTGTAGACATTCACACCAACAATCAGCTTGTTTGATGATCTAGGTTTTAGTAGTTAAAAAAAAAATGATTGAATGCAACGACTTGAATCGCGCCTTAAAAAGTACTAAAATCTAATGGCTGGAGATTACCAATCATGGTGATTTTTGGTTTGTATATCCACCAAGGGGTGGGCTACAAATCCTCATCACTGAGATCGTCTTAAAAAAATAGACCATTCTGAAATTTCACCCACCAAATTTGCTCTTCAGAAAATGAACGGCTCAGAATGAAGATCACCTTTTGGTCGGGTCAGAAAACTCAGACTGGCTTGATTTTTTTGGAATATGATGTCGAGAAATGAAGATCACCAACCCACGTTAACCCCTTGGTTAGTTGGTTAAGCATGGTTAACAAAGGGTACGTGTCAAGCATTTTGCGAGGGGACCTTCAAAGTTTGAAGGACCCGGAGACGCCGGTCACGTTGGGTCCCTGCACCCCGCATGCCGGCCACGTTAAGAGTAAAATATTGACATAGGGCCTCTTTTAGTGTACGTTTGTGAGTAAAAATCTTTGATGACGGACCACTGAGACCACAGACGGTATGGGTGTTTGGCTCATCCGGGAGTGGAGCTACAGACCAAATTTCATCCTCACTAATGATTTATAACCGTTGGATTGGATATGAATACTCCAAAAATGCTCGGATCCCAGGGGCGAAAGTTAACCAACATGAAAACACTTAAATCCAACGGTTAGAACTCAACAATCAGGCTGATTTTTGGTATATGGGTCCAGCTAGGGATGGGCCAAGCTTCCATAGGGTGAGTAGTTTCTAAGAGTGTGCCACGTAGGTTATATGAACGTTCGTGAGCAAAACTGGACTCCAGCCGTCCACCGTATTCACGTGGTGTGAATCTGTATGCAGAGAGAGGTAGAAGGATTCGGCAGTGTTTACCGAGGTACGAAGTCCTCCGGCTGAAAGGAGGGCCGGGTTCGGGATTTTTGGCGGTGGAACTCTTATCAGAAGAAGGGAGAGTGGTTAAATGGCAAAAACTTGATGCCTAAGCTCTCAGTTTGAAGAGATTAGGCTGAAATGAACCTAAGAAACAAAATAACGACAGGGCACTTACAAGAGAGGATGAAATGGGTGGATATGGAAGACAGACGTCTTCTTCCATCTCTCTAACTCTTCATATCTGTCGCCAGCTTTTCTTGCTTATCCTCGAAAAACATTGAGGACCAACCCTTCCCTCCCTAAATAAGGGCAGTTGACCGGTAACGAACCCGCATTTCAAAAACTAAAGATAAATTATAGCAGCTTCCTCTAAGATGACTCCGTAGTGTAGGTCCTTTGGTCTATGATCAAACATTTAAGAGTAGAACTCACGTGGCATATTCTAAGAGATTTTTGACCGTATTGATGTTTGACTCAACCCTTGCTAGACCTACTGATGAAAAATTAGCCTCATTAGTGATTTCTAAGCGTTGGATTGGAGTCGTTTTCTTGGGTTGGTTTTTAACCGTGGGATTTGAGCATTATTTGGGGTACAAATATCCAAAGGTTTCAAATCACTAATCAGGCTGATTTTTTGGTATGTAGGTCCACTCTAGGGATGGGCCAAACATCCTTAAGGTCAGTCTCCTCTAAGAGTCTGCCACGTGGTTTATAATGTGGTCAATCATCAAGGTTGACGACAGATGGCGGACGTCCATCATCAACGTCATCAAAGTTCTACTCGGTAAATGGTCTCTAAGAGTGTTCCACGTGGCTTTTTAAACAGGTAATGCAACTGGTACGACCGGTTACTTTAAGATATTAAATAATAAAAAAAAAAAAGAAAAAAAAAATAGTTCCCGAGGTCTTCCTCTCAAGTCTCCCCTCTTGTCTTTCTCCTGCAGTGGCAGAGAGAGGTCCAGATTCCATATTTGGACGATGGTGTAGAGTAATTCACGGCATATATAGAATCCTTTTTCAGGACAGCTTCGCCGGCACTGCTTCAATGGAACTCTACAGATTTGATGATGTTCCTCCTACCATGATCAACAGCTCCGTAACAGAAGTTCTGGTTCTGTAAATCTTGGGGATTTCCTTCGTCATTGATAGATGGTAACTAGTAGGATGTTTAGGTATACTACGTTTGAAGGAGAAAATCCTAGTGATTTAGGCTCTGTATCATCAACAAAATGTTTCATAGAATAAAAAAAAAAATTGTATGCAAAAATCATTTTTAGAAAACTTCTTAAGGGCAATCATACAAAGCCTTGTAGTCTTTTCATCTTTATCTCCAAAATTAGTTGTATGTAACATTGAGTTTGCACACCTAGCTGTCTAGTTCATGGTTCGAAATCTCGATCGGTCTGATCCAGAAATGAATCGGCCCATGTCACCCGACAGAAAGTGGGACTCGTTTGTGAAACAGTTATCTCGGGCCAAGTCAGAGCTTGGCTTGGATTGGATTGGATCCGATCCAGAACGGGATCGGCGGAGACTTTGAACCATGGTCTAGTTTAGATGGTTATTGTACCCTTCAAGAATTATGAAAACAAGCTTCTGAAAGAAAAAAGAAAAAAAAGTATTCTTGGAGGTCGTTTGGATGTAGAACAAAGTGCAGTTGGCAATATTTTTGGACTGGCGATCTCATGATGCGGCCACCATGAATTCAACCTAGATTACCACTCGTGTCTCGTACTCACTAGACAAAATCTCATATTAGGCTTCGTGCAAGCAACTTACTTTATTAAATGAATCTAGTAAGTGGCAACTTGCACGTATCAAATGAATGAGAAAAGGACACCAATGCACAATGACCTCTATCGTAGTGCCCGCACCACCACGAGATTTCAAGTTATTTTACCGCATTTTGGGCATATTGCATTTGTACTGCACAGAGCCTGCGCCTTGCAAATTGTGCTATCTCCGCGACAAAACACAGAGTACCCAAAAAAAAAAAATGTTCAATCCATTGACTAAAAATTGGCCCATGAAAAACATCATTATATTGGCTAGAAATCACCGATCTGCCTAATTTTTTGGTGTGTGGGTCCACCAATAGCCAAAAAATGTCATTTTTCTTTTCTATATCAAGAGTCCCCTACTTGGCAAATTTGACATCATAAGGGTCTTGACATCTCTTTAATTTGGATCTTAAAAATAAGGGAATTTTTGACATACCCCCCACCCTCAATTTGAAAAAGCTGATATACCCCCCTATGACTTGGTCCACTGTCATTTGACCAGTGTTGACTCGACTTGACTACCAATTTTTTTATAAAATGGCAAAAATGCCCTTGTCTTCAACCTTGGAACAAGGGTTTGGGCAAAAACCCAAACCCCAAATCAAACGGCTGTGGTGGACAGTCAACCAAGAGGCTCGAATGGGTTGGCCGCCCATCGTCGACAACCAACCCACCGGAGTCTCATGGCCAGCCGGCCACCACTCCAGCAATAATTTAAAACCCAAGGTTTTAAAAAAAAACATAACAGCATAAAATTTTAGTTTTAAAATTTTTATTAACATAAATGAAAAACAAGACAACAATTTATGTTTTAAGCTTTTGAGACGTGGATTTTGGAAAGATGGGTTCTTTCAATTTTAAAATATTCCTTCATGTGTTTTATCTATTTTTTTGAGATTTTTTCTTCTCAATATTTGCTTAATTCATAAAAAACAAAGATCTCAAGTTTACCAACATGGGTTTTAATTTTTATTTTTAATCTCCTCTTTTCATGTTTAATTTGGGGTTTGGCCTAAACCCAAACCCTTGTTCTAAAGTTGAAGACAAGGGCACTTTCGTCCTTTAATACAAAATTTGATAGTCAACTCGGGTCAAATGACAGTGGACCAAGTCATAGGGGGCTATGTCAACATTTTCAAATTGTGGGGGGTATGTCAAATTTTAAAGATAACAAGGGGTATGTCAAAAATTCCCTAAAATTAATGATGGCGCACCGGAAACTTTTCAAGAAAATGGAGCTGCTCACTCTAACAAAGGATTCTTAAAAGCAATGATGAAGAACCGAAAGCAAGTGGAGACAATATTTTAATGGAAATGATTGCAGTTGGAGAAAACAATCGCTGGCCCCTGGGGACTTCAAACTTTGAAGTCTCCCCACCCAAAATGTCAGACACGTACTTCAGTCCCTTAACTCAACCCTGGTTATGTCCCTGGTTAGTGGTTAACAAGGGGTACTTGTCAGACATTTTGGGAGGTGGCCATCAAAGTTTGAAGTCCCCCGGGGCAAGCGAATTTTTTCTCAGTCGGAGAAATATCGGAAGAGTTGTGGTAAAAGTGCCAGAAAGCATGGCCCCTTCATAATCCACTACCAATATCTTCAATGACCCATTACTCTTTTCTATAAGAAAGAGCTCAGTCAAAAAAAGAAACAGGGGAAGACTGGTACAAAACCACACACGCACACACAAATGAGAAGAGGGAACGGGGAAAGAATAAAGAACAGCCGACTTACTTGAAATTATGCTGGGAAGGTGAGAAAGCGCAACCCCTCCACTCACTACCATCATCATCATTGACCCGAGTGCTACAGAATGGCAAGGACATAGTGACCTGCTGCTTCACTTTTCTAATGCGGAGCTATCCACAACAGTTTTGTCAATACTCAGTAGACAAATTTGCATAATGGTAATGAGACTAAACATAATGCGAAGTTTGATCAAAATGAAGTTCTGAAGTAATCTTGAATCACATTGGCTAGCCTATAAGATCCCAACTGCTTCTTACAACCACTTAGAATTATGGGTGATTAGACCACCACTTCAAACCAAAGAAACATCACCAAGCCTCTATCAACCATTAGAATGAGAAGAAAGTGAACCAATCACAGGAGTTCGTCCAACCATTTTTTTATGAAACTACAACCGTATCCACTTCCTCATGAATCAATCCAATCTGTTTATGCGTGATCATCATTCTTGGACAACATGAAGGGGTCTGTATAGATCCTCTTATTTCAATATTTACTCATATTTTGTCAAGAAAAGGAAGACGCTTTGTTTGCTCAAACAAAAGCAGGCCCAGTGTACATCCCCCAAACTCCTGCAGGTTTAAACATTCATGCATTTAATATTCAGGCTTCTCATATGATGGGAGTAAGAATGAGATGATGCTATGCAGGTTCTCCATTGCCTTTAAGAGCTGAGAAGCGTTGCTGTGGATTCTTGTTCAAATATATGCTTTTTTAATTTCTAGAGCTGAATCTAAGGACATACAACTAGCCCAGAGCTCAGTGTGGAGTGTGAGCATGCATGTTCTGCAAACCGACTAATTGGCCTGCCCAATCTCGAAGAATCCCACCAGTACCTGCTACTCATGGATCGCTTTTTGGAGATCCATCAATGTTCAGTTTGGTCCTGTGACGTGGGGGTTCCAGGGGACCAATGTACGCTTAGTGATTTGTTGAGTTGGAACAATCCCACCGGTCCCTGCCTCTCATGGTCGCTTTTTGAAGATCCGTGAATGTTCAGTTTGGCCCTGTGATGTGGGGAGCTCCGGGAGTCCAAGGTATGCTTGGTGATTTGTTGAGTTGGGACACCCCCATTGGTTTGAATAAAAAAATATCTCATGTGACACCATGTTCCATGATAGAACACTCTGTTGGTCACAGTTGCCCTTATAATTTCCTCTAAATTACTATATCACTGGCGGCATAAACAAAATAAGTAGCATCCATCTTACTAATCTGCAACAATTTTGTCAATACTCATTACATAGATTTGCACAAGTCCAATGAGACTAAACATCATGTGAAGTTTGATCAAATTAAAGTTCTTAAGTAATCTTGAATATCTTTGGCTGTAAGATCTCAAATGTTCCTCACAACCACATACGACTTTTGGGTGATTAGAAATTTAGAACACCACTTCAAACCAAAGAAACATCACCAAACCTCTAGCCATCAGTGCCCACCATTAGAATGATGAGAAGAAAGTGAACCAATCAAAAGAGTGTGTCCAACCATTGATTTGTGAAACTTCTCGACCTCTCTTCGGGTTCTATACCCAGTTCCACATGAATAAATCCAATCTGGTTATTATGTGATCCTCATTCTTGGACATGTAAGGGGTCATTATAGATCCTCCCTATTAAAAACTTATTTGTATCTGGTCATGGAAAGGAAGAAGCTTTGTTTTATATAACAAAACTCTTGCAGGTCTTCTACATAAACATTCGTGCATTTAATATTCTGGCTTCCCATGGTTACTGTAAGAATTCCTGATAGTCTCGGATGGGAGCGAGATGATACCATGCATGTTCTCCGTTGCCTCGATAAAATGACGTAGTAAAAATGAATGAACACGTCAATAAAAAAAGATTTCTTCTTTTTCTTTCTCCACTACAATTTCTTGGTTCTTGCGAGACACAGAGGCTGGCTCAGGGATCACGAATTCAACTTCAGGCCACTAGAAACAACTCTTTACTCAATGGTCGTATATTCGATATACTAAGTTATCACTGCAAACCCCGAGATATTATTACGACGTGGGATGAACAAAAATCCAGAGCTCGAACAATTTTCCTTAGACTGTAGGCCTCTTAAAAAGTCCAAGAGCTGAGAAGTGTTGCTGTGGAATCATGTTCAAATATTAGTTTTTTTTATTTCTACAGCTGAAAGGACATCACAACCTAGCCAAGAGCTCGGCTGTAGAGTTTGAGCCACATGTTCTGCAAATTTGCCGACTAATTGGCCTGCCCAACCTCTAAGAATCCCACGGACCGTGCTACTCATCAGTCGCTCGTTGAATATCTATTAGTGTTCAGTTTGGCCCCGTAATGTGAGTAGTTCCCGGAGACGAAGGTGTGATTGGGGATTTGTTGAGTTGGGACAATCCCATTGAGTTGCAAAAAAACAAAATCTCATGTGGCACACCATGTTCCCCTGACAGAACACTCTATTAATCACAGTTGTCCCTATAATTTTCTCCAAATTACTATATCACAGGCAGCACAAACGAAATGAGTAGACCATCTTTCTTTTCTAATTTCTAACTTTTCAGGTTCTCTAGTTCAATGATGTAGTTAAACGAAGCCTCACAGCATGAACAACCAATTGAACACGCAATAAAAGCCAGCCTTTCACCAGTGGAGTTCTCTGTTTTAAATACCATCGTACCTTGCCAAGATCTGGCCTTTTCTTTTCCAGCAACTTTTGATCAATGATGATGATAGCTACAATACCCCCATACATCAACAGAAATGACCATAAATCTGAAATTCCTTCAAAACTGCAACTACAACCTGCTTTAAAGAACTCACTTCCAACGAGCAATTACAAATACCAATACAAATAATGAACTGAACCTAGTAAGAAGATGCTTCAGGTCTCCATGACCAACAAGCTGCCATAAATTTATTTAAGCAGCTGTTGCAGAAGAGAAATAAGCAAATGCATGAAATGGAGAATCTGGTCATTAAGAGTGGAAATGGAGGAATCTTATATAATCTAAACGAAAGAGAATCCCTTTTATGTATGTGTGCAAACTACATTTACGTTTTAGTGGGGATGTCAATCTAAGGTTAACTGTGTGATAAAAATAAGATAGAAGATCACTGTGCCAGATATGGACGGGATCCAATGATTGCAACCATTCGATTTGTAAACATTTTTTTCATGCATTCCGACATATTCTACACAATACGAAAGTAATTTATTTGATGGTTTTACTGCTACTATTGTTTTTTATTATTAGCATTTTGCTTCTTCTTTGTCCCTAGGAGAGACTCCTAGATGTGTCTGGATCTGACCCCGTGTAAACACCTAAGATTTCCTAAAAATTTTAAGTATGAAAAATGCTAAACGCATGAGATGGTGGACGCACCTTAGCAACCAACATAGAAGGATTGGTGCACAAGAGGCCATGTTTGTGTCGCTGCACATTCATGAAGAAATAACCAGAGTTAAACTCAATGGAACAGATAGTGTTGGGTAAAAAAAAAGTATATAAAGAGAACATTTATGACATACCTAAGTTCCATAATCTTCGATGAACCTAGTCAAATGCCACAAATGTTACCCACAATGGCACAGTAGATGCTTATCAATTTGGAAAGTTCGAGAATTAGGACATTTCACAGGCCACTGTTGACAACAAAGAAAGAAAATCACAACCCTTAAAATTCTAATGGCTCAAAAGTTTGATTTAACCTCCATGGGGGTGCGCAGCCCACCATAGAGCATGCCAGAGTTGCCTCACTTGAAAATGCATTTTGGATGGTCAAATTTAGATGTTGAAACATGCGAGATTGTTTAATATGATAGCCCACAACACACATTATCAGGTCCATACATGAAATTATAAAACTAGACTGCCAATCTTTTGAATGAACGCCGGTAAGCTCTTCGGTATCGTGCATGTTATCTATAGATTTCTCGTTGATCTTCGTAGAAAAAGTAACCGTACGTAGGGTGAATCCCAGTAATCATCCTAACTCGTGATTGTGGCACATTCTTCAGATTTTCTAGCAACTTACGACCCATCTAGAGTAATTATCACGTATAACCAAAACTATAAAGTTAAACATGTGACTTATAACTTGCTGAAAAGAAGGCAAGATTGAAATCAATTCTAATAGAGGTCAAAGGAAAGCTATTTTTTTATCAACTGGATTTCGCTATAGTATTTTAAAAATAGCTCTTAATTTAAATAAGATTTGAAACTCTAACTAATGTTTGAAAATTCTAAATGCGGGTCCTTTTATAAATAAATTTTCTTATCCTATACTTATAGAAATATTTTTCTCTTTTCCCTTTTTCTTTTCTTTTACGAAATATGAAACACATAATAAAATCAAGAAATTTAACTCTTAATCAGACTTCCATTTTTATTCAATTCAAAGCCACAAAAGTATCCTACTAATATCATTATGAAACTCATGATGAGGACATTATTCAAAGAGTTATTAACCGGAGTAAAGTTTACTGACAGAATCATAAAAATAAACCTAGTTACCCTCAGGTAAATTAAATTTCTAAGTCTAAGTTTTCTTCTATGAGTCCGTTGTCTTCTTCGAGTATTCCGTCTTCAATATGATCATCGTGATTTGGCGGTTTGAAACATACAAACCATGAGCTTTAAGGCTCAATATATCATGGATACAATTACTTTCTCGTGCATTAATAAATCCAACACCAATCTTATAAGTAATTCAAATGATAGAGTCATATAATAAATGCATGGATGAGACGAGAGAAGTCGAAAATCCTGTACCCTAACTAATCGTCCATGAAAGTCAAAGTCTAACCCGTAGGTTCTTCTGCAGGGGTTTGGGGTCTTTCACCCTAGGGCACCGAGTCCTTGTTAATTCTTTAAGGTTCCTCTAGACCGCAAACCTATGCGCGCTCCCAGCTAAAGGTCATTTGAGCCGCAGAGCCTATGCGCACTCCCGACTAAGTCAACTTTTCCGGGCCGCAGAACCTATGCGCACTCCCGACTAATAACCTCCCAGATCAACCCTCAAAAGTTCAACAAAAGAACAAACTAGTAATGAAAATTTAACGACAAGAATTTAAGATCAAAATACAGGCATTCGATGAATAAGCAGAAATTTATGAACATATATTTGCAACGATTCTAGTTTAAGTTTATTCTAATGGAAAGATCGATTAAGGCGTGTAAATAATCAAAGTATCAATACCTTTTGCTCGCTTTATTTCCTTCCTCCTCCCAATGTAGAACAAGAATCACACTAGTACTAGAACTAGAACTACAAACTTAGAACTAGAACTTGAGAGCAAAGCAAGGAGTTTTCTCTAGGATGTAGAAGAATTCTAAGAGAAGAAGTGTGAATTATGAGTGGGGGGAGGACCCTTTTTATAGTGTTTTAGGGTGGGGGTGTCACCATTTAAGTGGGTCCCCCAAGTGGCATGGAAACGGTTTCCAAATTTTGTTAAGGGAAGGAATAAATTGATTTATTCTTTTTATTAATAATAAAGTAGCTGTTTGTTTGTTTTTTTTGTAAAAGGCTTACCTTAATGGCAGCACAAATCCTTGAAAAATTCCTTAAAGAATAGATGTCATTAATATGCAAAATCGTTGGGCTCTATTGGGAGCATTAAATTTCAAGAATTGGTTTTATTCTTTTCATAAAATGAGAAGTGTTTTTATAAGGAAATTTATTGTGTAATAAATTTTGGTCTTGGGGTCATCCCATGTGTCCACACGTTGGACTCATGTGGGGCCCAAAGGTCTAAATATTACATACTTACAGGTAATTGAAAAACGTTACCTCTTTCCTTTTCTTACAAAAACGTTTTTGAAAAAATAAATCTCGAAATTCTTTTTTATAAAATTCATCATTCCTAACACTAATTTCAAGGTCAGTCAACGCTTCTCACGTGTGTGACCATGTGCACATGTGTGGGAAAAATAAAAAGAAATAAGGAATTTGCAGGGAGGTCCCTGAACTTCTGAAAATTACAAGGCCAAAACTCCATTTTTTTAACCGTAAGTCCAAATTAACGTTTGAAAAAAGTTACCTTATATCCAAACATTGGGATATTAAAAAAGGTTATCTTGTGGGGCCCACATACCCCTGGAAATAAGTGTTTTCGAAATTGTTTGATATTAACATTGTTTTGTCGTACTAATTGAGTATATTATTCTAATTATTAACCTATAGTTAATTATGGTAAGTTAATGGTTCCCAGTGGGTCCCGAAATGTAGAGTTCATTATGTTCTTAGTTAAGTAGGTTAAAAATACCAGCAAGAAATGTCCCTATACTAACATATTAAAATAGCACTAGGGTCCAATTAAGCAGTTAAGAGAACAAATGTGACAATTTCCCAAGTGTCATGCAAAGATGTTGGTTTTGATTTCTACGTTCTCAACAATTTTCTAAGTGTCAAAATTAAATGTTCAAAGAATTTTTTTCTGGTTCCTATTTTACCCTCAATAAGAAATGAAAACCCCCTGAAAAGTTCAGGGTTTTACAACCTACCCTCCTAAAAAACATTTCGTCCTCGAAATTTAGGTCTTACCTCTGGTAACGAAAAGGTCTGGATATTTTTCTCTTGTCTCAGACTCTAACTCCCAGGTTGCCTCTTCTAAATCGTGGTGCTACCACAAGACTTTTACCAACTTAATGGTCTTGGTTCTCAACACTCGATCCTGAGTGTCCAAAATACGTGCCGGTCTTTCTTCGTAAGCTGCATTTTCTCGGAGCTGAAGATCTCCCCAATTGATGATGTGTGACAGGTCGGTTTCGTACTTCCGTAGCATTGAGATGTGGAACACGTCGTGTATTCTTGTTAGCTGGGGTGGTAGTGCCAGTTGGTAAGCTACTTGTCCTGCCCGTCATAGTATCTCAAATGGTCCTACTTGGAATTCTAAGGGTCTCCTTTTGTCGGCGTAGCTCTTTTGTCGACTTTGGGCTGCCATGAGTCGATCTCTGATGATTTTGACCCTGGCTGTTGTTTCTGGGCCTATTTCCAATTCAGATAGGGTATGTTCTCCGACTTCTGCCCAACATAGTGGTGATCTACATGATCGTCCATATAATGCTTCGAAGGGTGCCATCCCGATGCTCGCTTGAAAGCTGTTGTTGTAGGCAAATTCCGCCAATGATAGGTGTTCACTCCAACTGCCTCTGAAGTCTAGGGCACAGGCCCGTATCATGGCTTCCAAGGTCTGAATGGTGCATTCGGATTGTCCGTTAGTCTGGGGGTGATATGCCAAACTGAGCTGAAGTTAAGTTCCCATTGCTGTTTGTAAACTTTGCCAGAACTGAGAATTGAAACGAGGATCTCGATCTAACACGATTGAGAGCGGTACGACATGAAGTTTGATGATTTCCTTCATATAAAGGTTGGCTAAGGTCGTTACATTATCAGTCGACCTCATTGCCAAGAAGTGAGCTGACTTTGTCAGCCTATCCACAATAATCCAAGCCGCATCTAGGCCTTTGTGGGTCTTTGGTAATCCTATCACGAAATCCATCGTGATATGTTCCCACTTCCACTCCGCTACAGGTAGTGGTTGCAGCAATCCTGCTGGTCGCTGGTGCTCAGCCTTTACTTGTTGACAAGTAATACATTTAGAGACAAAGGTCACAATGTCTTTCTTCATTCCTCTCCACTAAAATTGTCGTCGCAGATCTTGATACATCTTGGTTGCTCCTGGGTGGATGGTGAACTTCGATCGGTGAGCTTCTGCTAGTATGTCTTCTCGCAAACTAGAATCGTCGGGTACGCACAGTCTCCCGTTGATTCTGAGACTCCCATCTGGGCGAATGTTCCATCCTTCTGGCCCCTTGTCGGTGATGATGTCTGCTTGTATTAACTTTAATTATGAGTCCTCCGTCTGAGCCTTATGATTCGAGGGATGATCGATGGTTGAGCTACTAAGTTACAGAGGGTGACCTGATCGTCTCTTTGTTGAATCTGGAGATTGTAATCTTCGAGTGAATTCGTATACTGCCACAGTTGAAGAGCCATGCTTGCCAAAGTTCCGTGAGATTTTCTGCTTAGTGCGTCTGCTACAACGTTAGCCTTCCCTGGGTAATAGTGCAATGAAAAGTCATAGTCTTTGAGGAACTCCATCCATCGTCGTTGTTGTAAGTTGCACTCCTTCTGGGTGAAGATGTACTTCAAGCTTTTATGGTCCGAGTATACTTCAAAGGTTTCACCGTATAGGTAATGTCTCCATATCTTTTGTGCGAACACGATCGCTGCTAGTTCTAAGTCGTGTGTTGGATAATTCTGTTTGTGAGTTTTCAGTTGCCTTGACGCGTAAGCTACTACTTTGCCTTACTGCATGAGCACACATCCCAATCCTTGTTTTGAAGCGTCGGTGTAGATTACGTATCCCAAGTTGCTTGTTGGAATCACTAGTATAGGTGCAGTCGTCAATAATCGCTTGAGTTCTTGAAATGACTTCTCGCAGCTCTCCGTCCATATGAATTTCTCGCCTTTTCTAGTCAGTTTTGTCACTGGTGCTGCCAATTTTGAGAAACCCTCGATGAAACGTCGGTAATAGCCTGCCAATCCTAAGAAGCTGCGTATCTTGGTAACTGTTCTTGGTTGTTTCCTGTTGGATACTGACTCCACTTTTGCTGAATCGACTGCAATACCTGCTGCTGAAATGATGTGTCCGAGAAATTGAACTTCTCTTAACCAGAATGAGCATTTTTTCTGCTTGGCATATAGTTGTTTCTCCCTTATAATCTAAGTGTGATTCGCAGGTGTTCTTCGCGTTCCTCCTGAGTCTTTGAGTAGATGAGAGTGTCGTCTACGAATACGACTACGAAACGATCAAAGAATGGTCAGAAAATCCTGTGCACCAGATCCATGAATGCCGCTAGTGCATTCGTTAGTCCAAATGGCATTACTAAAAATTCTTAGTGTCCATATCTTGTTCTGAAGGCCTTCTTTGCTATATCTTCATCCTTCACTCGTAGTTGATGATAGCCTGATCTGAGACCAATCTTCAAGAAATATTGTGACCCTCGTAGTTGGTCGAAAAGGTCGTCAATTCTTGGTAGTGGGTACCGATTCTTTATTGTCACTTGGTTCAGTTGTCTGTAGTCCACGGAAAGTCGCAGTGATCCATCCTTTTTCTTCACGAATAGTACTGATCCGTCCTTATTCACAAATAGTACTGGTACACCCCATGGTGATACGCTTGATCTGATTAAGCCTCTGTCATGTAGTTCTTGGAGTTGATCCTTCAGTTCGCTCAGTTCCAAAGGTGCCATGCGATATGGTGCGATGGATATTGGTGATGTATCTGGATACACTTCTATCCTGAACTCCACTTCTCTCCGTGGCGGTAGTCCTAGTAATTCTTCTGGAAAGACGTCAGGGAAATCTTGAACTACTTCATCTCTTCCCGGCTCTAAGGCTGCAAACTCTTCACAGAGTATATGCGCCAAAAAGCTCGCGCCATGTTTCACACTTCGCTCCCCGTAGAAGTCAAAGACTACGTTTTCCAAGTTACGGAATGATATCTTCTTCTTCAAACAGTCGATGGTGCCATGATATGCTGAGAGCCAATCCATCCCGAGAATAACGTCGAATAAAGATTATATCTAATAGAACTAGATCTACTATGGTCTCTCGGTCTACTATCCTAATGATGCATGATTTACAATACTGATCTACTTCTACCCTTTCTCCCATTGGTGCAGAAATACAAAGGGAACGAGCCATAGGCTTCGAGTCTAATCCTAATGTCGCCGCAAAAGATGATGTTATAAATGAATGCGATGCTCCAGAATCAAATAAAACTCTAGCCCATGAGTTGAAATGAGTAGGTTACCTTCGACCAAATCAGTGGTTGCCTCCTCATCGGGTGCTACTAATGCAAATACCCTGCCCTGAGCAGTTGCTTTCTGGTTGTTTCCGTAGGCTTGTGGATGTTGACGTGGTTGCTGTGTTGGTGGCGCCGGTCTCCCTAGTGGTGTTGCCATTCGCACTTGTTGATTCGGTAGTGGTTTCTGCGGTGGGTTGAACGGCATTTGTTGATTCTTTGGTAGGGGACAGCTACTTCTGATGTGGCCCATCTATCTGCATCCGAAACACTTGAGTTGTCCCGCTGGAGCGTTCATTGCTAGCCTTGCCGGTGCCTGAATATCCCTCAGTTGCTGGTGCAGTGTTGCAGGAGTTGCGAATCTGGCTTGTCCCGGGTGGGGTATAGTCTGTCAAAAATGTCCTGACGGTTGTCCGATATGTGTCCTCTATCTGAATGGTGGCTGAAACGATGGTCGTTGCCTCTTCGGGTCTCCTTGTTGTGGTTCTGAATTGTTCCTTCCTCGAGTGTTCAGGATTTTCTGAGCTTCACCCACATCTTGTTCCACCAATATAGCCCGTTGGACTAGGCTACTGTATTCTCTAACCATGAGGGGTGTAAGCTTCCCCCTAATGTTAAATCCTCAGCCCTCGCTCAAACCTTTTGCACTTGGCCGTTTCAGTTTCAATCAGGTGGGGTAACCTCGATAGTTCGGTGAATTTGGCCACGTTCTGGGCTACTGTCATTCCCTGTTGTTGGAGCTTCAGAAATTCTTCGACCTTCAGGTCTCTTGTCGATTTTGGGAAATGTTGTTCTAAGAATAGTTCGTCGAACTGTTTCCAGGTCATTTCTAGGTGATTTTGACAGAATCCCACCAGTGGTTTGCTTCTCCGTGGAAGAGAAAAGTTGCTAACGACACACGTTGATCTTCGGGTGCTCGCAGTGTGTCTAGTACCTTTGATATTTGCTTAAGCCAGTTTTCTGCCTCCAACGGCTCCGTGGTTCCTTGAAAACGTTGGTGGTCTGAGCCTTTGAAACTTCTCCACCCATACGGTAGTGTTTGCCGTCGTTGTTGGCCTCCTCTCGGTATTGTCCGTACGCGTTTGTTGTTGTTGCATTACCGTCGCCATCTCTCGCAAGACTTGAAAGATTCCTCCTAGGTCGTTCTGAGTATTCGTCGTGGCATTCTCTAAACCATTGCCTCTGCCTCTTGCCATTTCCTTCAAGAGGTACAACGAGTCAGATTGGCACATGACCGTCTACTAGAGTCAGTACATAACGATATAAGGCTCATCTATGATTATCCTTACACCTAACGGTTCCCAAATCCCATGGGTCCCTAGAGCAAATCTACTTACTATGCTCTGATACCATGCTGTCACTCCCCGAATCCGAGTACCCTGGACCGATCCGATAACCTGTGGATCGATGCATGACCCGATTACAAAACATGATAAAGTAACAGAGAAAGTGAACTAATGTGGGTAACCAAAGTAACTATTCATTCATTTAAAATGATTCACAATATCAGAGTTAATGCGGAAGGGAAATACAACAGAAAGACTGAAATAAATAAACTAAGTTCTAATAATGATCGTCGATAAGTACGAGAACATGTCGATGAAGGGATGTGAGTGTAGTTGTCCGCAACGTCTTCGTCTGGTTCCATTGGGGTGTAAGTCGGTGATGATGGCGGTATAGGAACTCGGTCCGTGTCGTAAATGTGTACCTTATATCCAAATTAACATTTGAAAAAGGTTACTTTATATCCAAACATTGGGATGTTAAAAAGGGTTATCCTGTGGGGCCCACATACCCCTGGAAATAAGTGTTTTCGAAATTGTTTGATATTGACATTGTTTTGTCGTACTAATTGAGTGTATTATTCTAATTATTAACCTATAGTTATTTATGGTACGTTAATGGTTCCCAGTGGGTCCCAAAATGTAGAGTTCATTATGTTCTTAGTTACTTAAGTAGGTTAAAAATACCAGCAAGAAATGTCCCTATACTAACATATTAAAAAATAGCACTAGGGTCCAATTAAGCAGTTAAGAGAACAAATGTGACAATTTCCCAAGTGTCATGCAAAGATGTTGGTTTTGATTTCTACGTTCTCAACAATTTTCTAAGTGTCGAAATTAAATGTTCAAAGAATTTTTTTCTGGTTCCTATTTTACCCTCAATAAGAAATGAAAAACCCCTGAAAAGTTCAGGTTTTACAACTTACCCTCCTAAAAAACATTTTGTCCTCGAAATTTAGGTCTTACATCTGGTAATGAAAAGGTCTAGATATTTTTCTCGTATCTCAGACTCTAACTCCCAGGTTGCCTCTTCTAAATCGTGGTGCTGCCACAAGTCTTTGACCAACTTAATGGTCTTGGTTCTCAACACTCGATCCTGAGTGTCCAAAATACGTGCCGGTCTTTCTTCGTAAGCTGCATTTTCTCAGAGCTAAAGATCTCCCTAATTGATGATGTGTGACAGGTCGGATTCGTACTTCTGTAGCATTGAGATGTGGAACACGTCTTGTATTCTTGTTAGCTGGGGTGGTAGTGCCAGTTGGTAAGCTACTTGTCCTGCCCGTCGCAGTATCTCAAATGCTCTTATGTAGTGCGGTGCTAACTTCCCCTTCTTGCCAAATCTGATCGCTCCTTTCTTTGGTGTGACCTTCAAAAATACGTTATCCCCAACTTGGAATTCTAAGGGTCTCCTTTTGTCAGAGTAGCCCTTTTGTCGACTTTGGGCTACCATGAGTCGATCTCTAATGATTTTGACCCTGGCTGGACTATTTCCGGTTCAGATAGGGTATGTTCTTCGACTTCTGCCCAACATAGTGGTGATTTACATGGTCGTCCATATAATGCTTCGAAGGGTGCCATCCCGATGCTCGCTTGAAAGCTGTTGTTCTAGCCAAATTCCGCCAATGATAGGTGTTCACTCCAACTGCCTTTGAAGTCTAGGGCACAAGCCCGTAGCATGTCTTCCAAGGTCTGAATGGTGCGTTCGGATTGTTCGTCAGTCTGGGGGTGATATGCGGTACTGAGCTGAAGTTGAGTCCCTATTGCTGTCTGTAAACTCTGCCATAACCGAGAATTGAAACAAAGATCTTGATCTGACACGATTGAGAGCGGTACGACATGAAGTTTGATGATTTCCTTCATATAAAGGTTAGCTAAGGTCGTTACATTATCAGTCGACTTCATTGCCAAGAAGTGAGCTGACTTTGTCAGCCTATCCACAATAATCCAAGCTGCATCTAGGCCTTTTTGGGTCTTTGGTAATCCCATCAAGAAATCCATCGTGATATGTTCCCACTTCCACTCCGCTACAGGTAGTGGTTGCAGCAATCCTACTGGTCGCTGGTGCTCAACCTTTACTTGTTGACAAGTAATACATTTAGAGACAAAGGTCGCAATGTCTTTCTTCATTCCTCTCCACCAAAATTGTCGTCGCAAATCTTGATACATCTTGGTTGCTCCTGGGTGGATGGTGAACTTTGATTGGTGAGCTTCTGCTAGTATGTCTTCTCGCAGACTGGAATCGTCGAGTACGCACAGTCTCCCGTTGATTCTGAGACTCCCATCTGAGCGAATGTTCCATCCTTCTGGCCCCTTGTCAGTGGTGATGTCTGCTCGTATTAACTTTAATTCTGAGTCCTCCATTTGAGCCTTAATGATTCGAGGGATGATCGATGGTTGAGCTACCAAGTTACAGAGGGTGACCAGATCGTCTCTTTGTTGAATCTGGAGATCATAATCTTCGAGTGAATTCGTCCACTGCCACTGTTGAAGAGCCATGCTTGCCAAAATTCCTTGAGATTTTCTGCTTAGTGCGTCTGCTACAACGTTAGCCTTCCCTGGGTGATAGTGCAATGAAAAGTCGTAGTCTTTGAGGAACTCCATCTATCGTCGTTGTTGTAAGTTGCGCTCCTTCCGGGAGAAGATGTATTTCAAGCTTTTATGGTCCGAGTATACTTCAAAGGGTCCAATTAAGCAGTTAAGAGAACAAATGTGACAATTTCCCAAGTGTCATGCAAAGATGTTGGTTTTGATTTCTACATTCTCGACAATTTTCTAAGTGTCGAAATTAAATGTTCAAAGAATTATTTTTTGGTTCCTATTTTACCCTCAATAAGAAATGGAAAACCCCTGAAAAGTTCAGGGTTTTACACTAACAAAATAAGCTCATATGTATGGTGTTTTAACTCTATTAAAATAGAGTTATTTCTGCAACCAGACACCCCCTTTTGTCTAGTTTTCCTATAGTCAGCCATGTCAATTACTAAATTAGACAGTATTGTTCTATTAGTGTACATTTTGAACCACGACTTGTCCAATAGATCTCCTAACACTTGCTCTGTCCTAGAGACATTACAACCTAGTTTAGAGGTCTGCAAACAAACTGAGGCCAAGATTCCTGTTATTAGAGATGTATGCAAGAAGGCCAATAATTGATAGTCCCCCACACTATAATACTAAGTTACTACGTGGATTAAAGCTATTTAATGGAAATATCATGATGTCATAGTAATGATATATGACTTCATGATCACCCAAACCAACAGCCAACATCCATGTGGTGATTTTGTGAAAATAGCATTAATGCTTTCATATTACATTACTGAAATTGAGAAAATAAAAAAAGAGATACACTTCACACAGAAAGCAGGGGACACCTTTGGGGTTAAGGGAATCCGAGTCATCATCGAGGATAAGACAAGGGGCACACAATCTGGTATTTGGGTTGGAAGGGAACAGGGAATGTGGGATCCACAATCACGGAACAGCAAGTTTTAACTCCTATTTTACAGAAAGATGCGTCCCAGAACAAAAAATAGTAACCAACAAAAGGAGGTGCTTGTTCATAGACTCCCTACTCTTCCTGCAAGCAAACACGCCAAAATATTCATTGATATAATACGATTTCTGTTTTGCTTACTTTAGAGCACTACTCTAAAGTGGTTTGCCATTTTTGAAGGGGAAAAGAGGTAGGACCCACAGGCCAGCCATTTTGATGTCTATTTAAATAGGATTTCTCACAAATTGCACATCTATGAAACTAGAACATTCAAATGTTAAGCCAGCCTTTGCGTTCAACAGAAAACATAACTCACATGAAACATTGACCGCTGGTTGTTCATTTTGTAGAGAAGGGAATTCATAGAAAATCTTACCTATGCTCTCTAACCCAAACTTGGGTTGTCTTTGAAGGAAATAAAGGAACAAACACAACCAAAAGAAACAGTAACTAACAGCAAGGGGTGAGGTCAGAGCAAGGTCTATCTCTACTGAGTTGAGTTTAGTGTAATCTTATAGTGATATTTCAGTGCACAGAACATAAATAATGGATGTGCGACGCATGGTGTTTTGGGAGAGGCAAGCATTGGCACATCATTGAGCAATTTGACCATCAATAATTTTTTCAGCCAGTAGTATTTATGTAGGCAGAAAATTTTGACATCCAGACTGAACATCAAGAATGATGTTTGGATTTTTCAAGAATTGCCACCTAAACAATCAGTGTGGGACCCACACATTTGGGCCCCACCTTAAAAGAGGTCGCATTAGTCATGTGTGTGACTGGGATGTGATATCACCAGAGGTGGGTTGATCGTCAACTTGATTGCTGCTTAAGATTATTCCAGTAGTAAGTGTCCCTTTGCTAGTGATCACACATCAAAATTTTGGCTCATACAATTTTGTCGGGAGATTACAAACTTTAAAACACAAATGATCCTATAATTCTGTACATCTAATCAAGTTTTCCTTTGAAAGTTATAGATACTTAGCTACACATACCAATGTGGCCAAAAGCATTAGGCGACAGGGGTCCCTCAAGCGAGGTGATGCCAAGTTGCATCCTAAGTAAAACCTAGGCGATATCTTATTTATCTATTTCACAAAATTAAAATAATAATATTGTTCAAAAGATTTTATTTGTTAGTGAGTTGAAAAGTGCAGGACCCAAAAATGTATTGTCTTTAGACTCCTATTTAGACAATCGAATCAAACTAGATTTTGGTAAGAATTTACAAAATGGTAAATCTAGAAGTATACTTTTCAATTTAGAAAAAGTTCAGTAAATTGAAGGGCACTCAAATTGTATTTGTATCCATGCTCATCATAGACACAGTATATCTACTAAACCAAAGATAGAAATCACAGATGCTATATATCTACTAAACCAGAGAGAGAAACAGAGGATAAATTTTTATTGTTTGATAAAGAACAGAGGATAAATTTTATATATCCATTCTAGGTGAAAGCTTAAACACCCAGCGTCACAGTGCATAGGCGTGCCTAATTGACTACATTTGTACTAGAGCTTTCCTATGTCTTGTTTGAGTCCTATTTGAGGCGATAGGGGTCCTAACTAGGCAAAGCTTTGACTACACTAACATATACAGCCATAGTTGCTAGAAAGGGAAACGGGTGAGAGAAACGGAATGAGAAACGGAAACAGGAAATGGGCCCTAAAAATTTCCATGTGATACGGGAAACTGGTGAGAAGCGTCAAAGGAAACTTTAGTGGAAATGGATTTGAAACCACACAGAAAATGAGAAGAGAAATGATTGATCTTTCCAATTCCTCTGTCTATTTTCATCCGCTAATAAAATAAATTGCTTAAATGCTAACCTTGTTTTCTCCCTTTAAGCTCTCCAATTTCTTAAAACAACCAGTGGTTGTCAAAGAAAGCTACTAATATATCCATACTCTCATATGAAGCACAACAAAGAAATTGAAGTTCCTTCACTATGGAGTTTGCAAATTTAAATTTACACGCTTTCCATACGTTTCTATTAACGTTTGCTTCACTTTTTACCCATTTCCCAAGCACTTTTCCCTAGAAATGCCTATCTCCATGGGAAGCATGCGTCTTGGTAACAATGCACAAAAACTTCAAAATAGTTCAGGGCCTTTAGGTGTATATGGATCAGACTCATTTAGAAAGTGCAAGAATAACTAGCGAAAAAATGGAGAACAAATGCTACTGCCTAGGAAGATATTTCATGCAATTCAACACAGAACTACATAAAGATTTGCAAATTTTTCCATGCAATTCTGTAGATATTTCAGGGTTCTCTATTTCAATACAACTTCAACATACCAATCAAAAAAAAAACTTCAACACAGAACTACATAGAGATTTGCAAACTTTTCCAACCAAAATACTTCCCAAAAGGGCCAAAAAGTATAGTCAGAATCTCCAAAACTTAATGGCAAATACTAAAATCACCCAGAACTTTATTTGCTTGGTAGGAAAAATTTGCTTCGAGTACCTTTAGAAAAAAAAAATTGCTTTGAAATTCAGTATTGAGTTTCTTCTTCTCTTTGAGATAACAATTAGAGCATTAATAATATCATCACCATCTTATAAGGATTAAGGAGAGCATGCAAACTCAGTGTGACATCAACTCAACCAGTAAAAGATCAAATAAAACTGAGGAATCAAATCAACACTTTACACTACTAAAGTACGCGAACAACATTTTACACTACTAAAGTCACGGTTCGACGCTTACCAAATCAACCTTCCTCTTCTCCAATGTTTTTACTCTTTCAACCTGGAAAAAATGGGATAATAATATGTAAAAGGTTCGTAGAGAGAACGAACTGGACCTAAAGAAAGGCTATAAAGAAGAAGAAGAAGGAATAGAAAAATACCCAGATGGCCAAGTGTGGAGTAAACCAAACGATGATCTCTTAGACATGAAAACAAAAAAATTGAAATCAGTAGGCAAATTCAAACACCGCATAGCAACATCAACAACTCTACGCAAAGAAAAACAGGAAACACATGCACCTTTTTCTCTGGTCCATATTCCTTGATCGGTTAGTTGATCAGGTGTTGAAGCTTTTCGTGCTGAATGTGTGAATTGATCATGTGTTCGATCCATCTTTGACTGATTCCAAAAATTCCTACTGAAAAGGTTTCAGTACCGGCGTCGGAGCCTCATACGAAGCAAAGGGTAAAGAAGGGAATGAGTCCACGGACTGGGTGTGTTGGGATTACCCTTTACTTGCAGAAACGACGGCCATGACAGAGATCTAGGTTTAGGTCCGGACAGAAAGAGGGAGAGACGAAAGACCACCGCCTTCCGTCCAAGCAGAGAGAGAGAGCGCGAAAGAACGAAGGCTTGTCCCCAGGAAACTTTCGGGATTTTGGGGTTTGCCCCTTACTTTCTTGACGCAATTTGCAAATCATCCAAATTTTTTATATATTTGGGTCTCACCTTTTGACTATGGTCAATGTTGTTAACCATAACACACCATTGACGGAAAAAACCCTCCTTTAGTTTTGTTGATGCAATTTGCAAATTTGGAAATGGCTCCGCGCTAGACATCTAGATGTTATTGGAAATGAATGATCTTAATCAATGTTTAAAGGAGGCCGTTTTAACGGTTTAACGGACTGGGGGCGTTATTGTTAAAATGGATTGAAAGAATGGAAAAAAAAAATGGAATTTAACTGATTTTAACGATTTTAATAGAATTTAACGGAAAAAAATGACGCTGAAATTCAAACTTAACGGCCTTTTTTCACAAATATTTTTAGAATTTAACAGCGTTTAAAAGATTTTAACGGCAGTTAAATTAAAAGCGTCAAAATGTATTTAAACAGTTTTAATGGAAACAGGCTTGGGGCGTTACTATTTAAACGGCCGTTAAAACCGTTTAAACGGTCACTTTTAAAACCATGATCTTAATAACCTGAGTAGACCATCCTGTTTTTGTTTTTAAATATTCACATCCACAAAACAACGCATATGCGTTTGGTGCGTTGTTTTTTGGCTTTAACGACAGACATCCGACAAGTGACCATTAACGGGCATCTATAGTGAAAGATGTTAATTATGGTCAAAGGGCGAACGCAAATAAATAGAACATTGTGAGGATGAAAAGCCAAAAATCCATAAGCATTTTTTTTAGTGGTGATCTAATACATCGCTTCTATCAAGTAACTGATAAGGGCCATCTTGGGTGGGTTTTAATTGGATAACATGCGAGGAGACAAGGTCCCACTTTATCCACTTGAAAGGTGCGCTCCGATAAAATAAAATAAATAACTTAAATAAATAAATAAATAATTCTTGAAATTCGAGTCGTCAACCAAGTATGAACCACATGGCACACTCTTAGAAACACCACTGAGCATATGGATGTTTGGCCAATACCCGGGCTGAGACCTACAGACAAAAAATCAGCCTCATTAATAATTATTAACCGTTAGATTGGAGTCGTTTTTATGGGTTTATTTTTAACCATGAGATTCGAGCATTATTGGAGGTACTCAAATCCAAAAGGTTAGAAATCATTGATCAGGCTGGTTTTTGGTATGTAAGTCCAAGTATGAGCCACATGTATGGATGATTGGCCCATCCCAAGGTTGACTTAAGACCAAGAATCAACCTGATTAGTGATTTCTAACCGTTGGATTGGAGTCTTTTTCATGAGTTTATTATAACTGTTGGATTCGAGCATTATTTGGGGTACTGCTGATATTTTTGTCTGTAGGCCCATTTAGGGATGGCCAAACATCCATAAAGGTCAGTGGTCTCTAAGAGTATGCCACGTGGCTCATACTGTGTTCCGTCTTCAATGTCCGTCATCAAAAATTTATTCTCGTCCCTACGTGACCCCCACGACCAACATATGGGTCGCACGACCATGTCTCTTTAGGAAAAAATTTAGATGCAGAGGGTTCTCGCGGCCCTCCTACATAGTTCAATTTTTTGGGCCCATTAACCATATGGATGTTTAGGCCACCATTTGGTGGATATATATACCAAAAAAATCATTTTAATAGATAATTTATATCCGTTGTATTGAGTATCCAAAAAATATGCAAAAACATAACTGGAATCAAACGAATAGAATCAATCCTAAAACAGTACTAAAATCTATGGCTAGAGACAACCAATCAGACTAATGTTTGGCGTGTATACCCATCAAGGAGTAGGGTAAACATTTATGCGGTTAGAGATCCCAAAAAATTGAACTACCTAGGGCTACAAGAGCCCTCTGCATCGACTGCATCCAAAGTCCTCTGCATCTAAATTTTTTCCGACTCTTTATCGTGTAAAGAAAGCCTGTGCCATTTACTTATATAGGCCCTGCTTGGTTCAATGCAAATTGGATGCAATGCACTCACTTGCCATAGTTTTGAGATTACAAGTGACTGTTTGGGGGCCTGCAAATGAGTTGGTGTGCTAGTGGTTACTAAGCCCTTACAAAATCTCTTCAGGAAAATGGATGTAAGCATGTGTAGCCCAATAAGTGTGGTAAGTGACTGCAATGCAACTCACCGCATTTGCACCGGAGTGCAAAATGCATGGGAGTGCAGCAAACCAAGCAAGGCCTTAGTGTATTAAACCTGCGTTACATGTTGCTTAGAAAAACAACGGTCACACGTTAGTTTAGTGTGCTCGTAATAGTTCCAAATGAACACACGGCTGCTGATTTTCTCCATTGACACGCATTTTAAACATTGCTGATGATCAGCCCCGCTCAGTAAAAATGGACTCCAGCGTGGACACCAATGTTGTAAAAAGGGAAGGAGTGAGGCAAGGCGTTGGTTCATGAATTTGGACATCAAGAAAGCCACTCTTGAGGCATAAACCTCATGTAGCCACTTTTAAGACCTAAAAAATTTCTGTTGCTGAGATTCGCACGCGGGAACATCCACCTTGAATTTTGAAGAGAGGGTTCGAAAACATAGATGTCTATACAGGTCGATCATAGAAGAAAAATTCTGATTCATTTTGATCAAGTGTTCAAAGCAAGCGCTACGCACTATACGTATGGAGGATCTGCTTTTGATGATTCCATCATACATGATTGAGTTGGGAAAATTACTGGATAGGTATCTTCGGATTTCAAAGTAGCACGATCTAATTCAAAAATTTCACCCAATTGACACAATCATAATTGGATTAGCACTAGGAGAGTCTGATGTCAGCTCAATCCAAAGGAAATTATGCAGAAGCACCCGTATTTGTTCAATGAGAAAAGCGAAACAAAAAGGAAAAAAATAAACATATTCATACCTAATGATTTTCCACAAAGTGGTGACGAAACGAATGCTGGCTAGAGATTTCTTGTAAAAACACCTAGCCCCCATCAGTTCATAATGAGAATATTTCAGTTGGAATCATTTCCATAATAATAAGTTTGATCTGTTTTACCAATTCATTGATAGAGACTTTGCTAAAATAAATAATGTGCATCAAATATATTTTTTGCATGTTGCGTATGCATCAATGGTCCTCTATGCGCTTCACCAAATATGAGTCTTTACAGGGCACGCCTCAAGGTTTTTTGCTTATAACTTGACTCGAGGAACACGCCTCGAGGCTTATGCCTCCAGCACCTTTTTAAACATTCCTCCATAGGCTTGCTACATTAAGAAGAAAAAAACAAAACAAGCAAACAAACTAACTCTCTCGATGCCCTCCAAAAATACAACCTGCACCTCCACCATGGCACCCAATTAAGTTGGTCCTTTAAGGTCTCTCTACAAAGACACAAGATGCACTCAGTGGCGGAGCCAGTATTTGTTCAAGGGGGCACAATCAATTGAGTAAAATCGCACGAGCAACGTGGCGTATATTTAGAGATTTTTGGTGGTATAGATGTTTGGCCCAACCTTATATGGATATACAGACCAAAAATTAGTGTGCTAGTGATTTCTAAATGTTGACTGGAGTCGTTTGCATGGGTTTGTTTTCAACCGTGGAATTTGAGCATTATTGACCATTATTTGGGGTACCAAGATCCAAAGGTTTGAAATCACTAATCGAACTGATTTTTGATTGTTCGGTTGTCTCTGCCCTTAATAGCTTGGTTTTTCTCAGCTTGGAAGTTCTTTCTTCATGTTCTTCATGAAATTTAATCTCGATGTGTGTTCATTAGAGGTTTCAATTTAGGTGAATTGGCAGGGAAATTAGTTGAGTTGGGTTGTTTTGTATACAAAGAACAGAGAAATAAGGTTGGGTACACTTTTTTGGATCAGGGCACAGGTTGTAGGATGGCCAACAATTAGATCTTTCCGGAAGAATGCCATGGCTACTAACCAGCAGGCAAAGAACAGTGATGATGCTGAAGGCAAGTCGGGTTCAGGGTGTCTCTATGTGAAAGTTAGCATGGATGGTGCGTGCTCTGTATACCTGAGGAAGGTATTCCTTCTCTTTCACGTACTTGTGATAAAAAAATAAAAAAAATTTGCCTATTATCACTGCCTTAACAAGTTTCCCATTAGAATCCATAATCAAATTGGTGATATTCTAGCCGTTGGAGAAGGAAATCCATCCTATTTACGTGTTAGATTTGAGTCGTGTTGCAGTGAAGGCAAGTCATTGGCAGACACGTGGACACCATTAAATGTGCCTTTGTTAAGAGCCACAAACGACGGACTCCATTCAGCTCGGCTCGGCTTCAGCGTGGGTGTAATACGCATTCATGTTCATTTCTTTGGCCGACGGATTTGTCCCTCATCTGCGGCCAGTAGAAAGAACGCTTTGAGGGGTCAGTTTGGGGGTTTCTTGAGCCCAACCCTTGACGGAAATGTGTCTATCATTGCTAAATTAGGATTATTTAGGAAAGGTTAGTGAGAGGGATATTTCCATCAACTGTGAAAAAGTTCCTTGCCTATCAAAAAATTGTTAAAAAGTTCACTAGAACAGGTAAAAACAAGTGCTCTGAAAAATCACTTTCCTTTTCTGAAAGGAAAATTTTAGGGCCCATTTGTATTATCATTTCTTTAAAATATTTTATTTTAAAAATGATTTTTCTGAAAATGTGTTATTCTTAAAAATTTTAGGGCTCGTTTGTATTATCAATTTTAAAAAAAATTATTTTAGAAAGTGATTTTTCTAAAAATGTGTTATTCTTACAAAGGCCGTTTGGGTCATCATTAATGCAAAATTCTCTATCTTCTCTTGGCAGGCCCCACCATCATGATTGATGAGAGTGAGATGAGGAGGCGAAGGAGAAGGGTTTCTTTGTTTAATATATTCATTGAGCTAGCAAATTAAAGTATAAAAAAGTCTTTTTTGACTTGAAAAGTGACTCAGGTATTTTTAGAAAATAAATTTTTATGAAATAAATACTTTTTAAAAAATAGTCATCCAAACAGTATGTTATTTTGAAAAAAAAATCCTTTTTGAGAAAAAAGACTTTCTCATGTCAAAAAATGGCAATGGCGGAACCAGGGCGCCCACCCTCAACTATGAAACTGAAAAGAATAATAGTAATGATTTTTCATAAATACCATTTTAAACTTAGTACAATGCCCGCTTGCCCACCCTCAACTTGGAAATTTAAAAAATAATACTTATAAATTTTCAAAAATGTCTTTTCAAACCTAGTACAATGCCCACCATTGAACAAAATCTCTACAATGGCCCCCTTAAAAGTTTGAAAAATAGAAAAAGAATCTAAAAATGCACTTTTAAACCTAGTAGAATGCCCACCCTTTAACAATTAGTATAATGCCCATTCTTGAACAAAATCCTGACTCCACACAGAACGAGAAGGCCTCTTGGATGCTAAAAAAACTAAAGAAGAAAACACCATGTTCTTATAGTATAGTTATTAGGGTCGTGGTGTAACAATGTATACCTGAGATCTTTTCAAATGTGGAAGTAGTATTTTTGGTAATCACCGCTGCCATCTGGTCCCACTAACCACATGAGTAGACATTCATACCAAAAAATCAGCATGTTTGATTATTTTTAGCCGTTGGTTTTAGTACTAAAAGAAATGGTTGCATTCAATGGCTATAAGAACGCCTTAAAAAATGCAAAACATGCTAAAATCTAATGGTTATAGACCCTCCTGAGTGATTGCCACATTCTCCAGAATGTATCTCTAGCATGATCAGCTCGGCCTCCTTAGGTGTGAGACACCTCAGGTCTTTGCTAAACAAGGTGCCATTTGATCTAACAAATCCTAGGTTAGGTTGACTAAGTTGGAGAGAAGAATAAGCTCCAATCGATTTGCATTCTCTTAAACTTTGACCGGAGAAAGGCATGCTTTCAATTGACAAGCTCTCAGAACTTGGGTTGTGTCAACGCCTACAGCAGTCTAGTTGGGAAGCAGAAATGCAAGACCAGGGCCACGGTAGGTTGGCAGCCTACTACTTGATCGTGGAAGTAGAGATTCATAGGAATGAAAATAAGAGAAGAAGAACAGGCGCAACAAATCGATTCCTTCTTACAAATCTAATTTTGCGACTCATTAAAGTATGAGATTACCAATCAGGGTGATTTTTGGTGTGTATATCCACCAAGGGGTGGGATAAGCATCCATGCGGTCAGTGGGCCCAGATGACAGTGGGTAGTAACAAAAATCGTGCTTGGGCAATTAAAAAAGTTTCAGACATACCTTCTTACATCTTTATCCTAGTTATTATTTTAGAGGCAGTATAATGTGCAAAGTACACATACTTTTACAAAAAAAGTACACATACTTTTACTTGTGAAAATATAAATATAGGCTGGTTGACTTCAAAATTCTTCACTTGCAAATCCTGCTTTGGAAGACTTTTCCGTGGCCAACATGCATGCCCTAAAAACGCGTGCTCCCATAGCTTTTTAAATACAGGTGTAATTTTCTAGGAAAAAGATGTAACAAGGTATGCCTGAAACTGTTCATTTGGGGAAGCGGCATTTTTGGTAGTCACGGCTGCCATCTGAGCCCACTGACCGCTTGGATGTTTATCCCACCCTTTGGTGGATATACATACCAAAAATCACCTTGATTGGTAATCTATAACCATTAGATTTTGACACTTTTTAGCACCATTTAAGGCGTTCTTATAGCTGTTGAATACAACCATTTTTTGAGTACTAAAACCAACAGCTAAAAATCACTAAGCAGTCTGATTTTTTGTATGAATGTCTATTAAAGGGTGGGCTAAACATCCATGCGGTCAGTGGGACCAGATGGCAGTGGCGACTACCAAAAATGCCGCTTCCGCAAATGAAAAGATCTCAGGTATACCTTGTTACATCACGACCCATTTTCTAATTCTAAATTTCTAAGAACAGCAAGTTATATGATTGGCCGCCCGGCCGCCCTAAAAAAAAAAGAATTCTTTACGTAACCCCTACGTTATCTTTGAACCCAAAAGGATCGTGATGTAAAACGTATACCTGCCATCTGGCCACTAACCGCATGGGAGAATTTTTTTTGAAGCGGAGATCATGCGCAAGTAATCACGCCCCACATATACCCATGGTTACTTTAAAAAAACTTAAAACTAAATCTTCAACCCAGGTATATGTGGCGCACGGTCATTACACGCATGGATGGTTAGGCACTTAACCCACCCCTTGGTAGACATTCATACAAAAAAATCACTTATTAGCCGAGACGAATTTTAGTACTCATAAAAATGGTTGAATCAAATGGCTAGAATCACGACTTAAAAAGTACTAAAATCTAATGGCGCTATTTTTTTTTTTCTTTAACCTCGGATGACAAGATTTGAAGTTTTCGCCGAAACCCTAACTCCCTAATCGGACGTCTGTGGTTGTCGGAGATGGCAGCACTCCGGCGAGCAGTACACTACCGGTAATAGCCAGCCGGAAATCTAATGGTTGTTTTTCTTGCAAACCCGACGACAGGTCCTAACCGTTCCAATTTTATATTAGGGTCATATCGGTTGGGGTAAATAGGTTTTTTAAAAACAGCCGTTTTAACGAAATAATGATCATTATTTTATGAATTTTTTGTTAAAAATAACTCCCATTATTTTTTGTTATTAATTTTATTGAAATTTGAATTTTAGTGCCATTTATTTTCTATTTTTCTGTTATTTTCATTTTTTCTGTCTTTACGCATGTGCATTACAATTCATTGTAACAGGCTTTGTAGTGGAAAAAACGGTAACACCCCCATATTCATTATATTGTTATAACGACCCATTTTAGACATTGGTCTTAAGTATTAGATTATTAATTAAAATTAATCTAATTTAACAAATAGTATTAAATTCCGTATATATGTTATTTTTCTTCTTCTATACCATGAGTATGAAATTATTAGTAAAAATTTTATTGAGGCTAGATATGAACACCGTACCCTATATACGGCTTTTTTTTTTATATATATATAATACATTGATATATATGGTATAAATAAAAAAAATTAAACTATATAATTGGAAATCTTTATATAAAAACTATAATTGATAATCAAAAACTCCAGAAAAAATTTAGACTACCAGTGCAGTGGATGCAGAAGACTCTAGTGGCCCTACAGAGATCATTTTTTGGGCCTAATGACTGCGTGGATGTTCAACCCACCTATTGGAGGATAAAGTTAAACACACTAAAAAGCAGCTTGATTGATGATTTATAGCTATTGGATTTACTACCCAAAAAACTTGCTGGAATCCAAATTAAGGCTAGAATCAAGTTCTACAAAGTAATAAAATCTATGGCTAGAGATAATCAATCAGGTTGATTTTTGGATTGTATATCCAATAAGGGGTGAGCTAAAAATCCATGTGGTTAGTGGGACCTGTGCTGGGGACGTTCTCTCACCAAGGGGCCTAAGGCGCCTTAATGGCCTTAAGCTAGAGCCGGCCCTGGATGAGGAGACGAGGGTTTCGAAATCATTCACGAAATAAGATCCTTTGGAGCTTCACCGTCCTTAATGGCAGGCTGAGAAGATGAAGAGAAGAAAAACATAAGACTTACTAATATAAAAGAAATACCTACGTATGATCACCAATTAGATAAATATTCTCCTACAATTATCCTAATAATTCCTTCTATCCTTTTCCAGACCAGGGGAAAAAAAAAAAGGCAAGCTAGAATATACACACGTACAAAAGTGCAACTTCGATCCACTGCATTTATAACAACCAAGCTAGACACCAAGGGTGGGAAACATAAGCCAGAAATAACTGGATCAATCCCAATCCTTGGCCAATTCATAAGAAAGACGTCACCGCACGTTATTCGTAATCTCTATACCAGCTAACCACAACCAAGTTCAAGATTTCGTGCAGTTCACCAAAGACGCGACAGTCATCGATCTCTCCCATCACCTAAACAAGATCAGAGAATTGAATGTCAGAAAAAATGAAATAAAGTCTCAATCTCATAGCTAGCTGATTCTTAAATAACATTAAGATATATATAATGAAATAACGAACCTTAAACCTCGAAGTGATGATGATCTTCAGTACCCTTGTGCAAATGCACGTAGAACAACGTAAGCAAGACCAAGATGGACAAGAAATATGGAAACCACTTTAAGTAGCTAGGAAGGAAAACCCACATGCAAACCTTGACGGCAATCATCAGGCAAACGAATGCAAACAAGGAGAGATATCTACTGGTTCTGGTATGGACACGGTGGAGCAAGATTCCCATAGCAGAAGCTGTGAAAGATAAACCTACAAAGGTGATGAAGATGTGGAATAGCATCGGATTGGAATTAAAAAGTTTCGAAGGAATAAGGGTCCCCCCAACATCTTCGTAGGTGAGACCCATAAGTGCAATTGGCACGGTAACAGTAATCGCCAGGAGTATCTCAACTAATGCAGAGCGAGCATGCACCCTAAGCGAGTTCACCGGGATAACAGCAACGCGATTAATCGAGGGTCGCTTAAAAGTGGGGATTCTTCCTATATTGCTCTTCACCATTGGCACCTAAGCTAAGAGGACCACCTTGGAATTGGTGTTAGAGCAGAACAAAGAGAACACTTTGCAGAATTGCTGGAGGAATGGATTTTACATTTGCAGTTTTCACGCCTCTACTTTTTTATAACCAAATGGAGGACGAAGCTTCGTCGGGCCTTCATGAAAGTTATATATATCCTCTGACCAGGCATTTCTATCCTCTCTCTCTCTCTCTCTCTCTCTCTTGTGTGTGTGTGTACAGTGATTGGGGGTGTATGATCCTAGGGTTCCAATAAACACAAACCCAAAGCTTCATAATTTGTAGGTGAAGACTAAAATCAAATAATAATAAAGAAGGTTACAACTTTTATGTTAATTTGTTTTGTTTTTTTTAAATAGTTTTACGACAATTATCAATAATCAATAATATTAATAAATGAAATATTTACTAAAATTTAATAATTATTATGAGAAGTAATTATGAGTCCGTCTAGATCTATAGGCTCATTTCTTACATCAGGTGGTGGGGCTCAGATGAAACACATGTTGGACAATATATCCTACAATACATTGAATTGTACTTGCCACGATGATCATCAATCACCATACATACATACAGATACAATATTTGAATTTCTCTCTCTACTTATATTTATCCCGTTATAAAATAAACAAACCTAGCATTGAATATTCCATTCCAAGAATGCCACTTTTATTTTGCATGGTATTCCGTGGGATTCTCCCCCACTAGGAAAACTTTGGGGTCCACTGACCCCATGAATGTTTGGCTCACCTCTTATTTGGACCTACGTACACCAAAAAGTAGCCTAATTGGTGATTTATGGCCATTCGATTCAAGCATTTTTATCCGGTGATTGAGTTCGACCATTCATCACCGTACGTACTCATCAAAGCACCAGCAGCTATATATAAATCATTAATCAGGTTCAATTTTGGTGTGTAGATCCACGACTAAGGGGTGGGCTAAAGAAACAGTCATTCGTAAATGGGGCCGAAAGAGTGTTACGTGGCACTTTTGATCAAGTGGAGGGTGGACATAAAACTGCGCCCTGGACATCAAGTTTTTTCTCTCAGAACTGTGCAAAAAGAGCGCAACATGTGGAGGGGGACATCAAACTTTGAAGTCTCCCCACCCAAAATGTCTGGCAAATACCCCAATCCCTTAACTCAACAACCCTCGTTAAGCCCTTGGTTAGTAGTTAAAAAGGGGTACTTGTTAGACATTCTGGGAGGGGTACTTCAAAGTTTGAAGTTCCCAGGGCCAACGAATTTTTTTCCCACATAAATGGGTTCCTGTACTATTGTGTAGAAGGGAAAAAATTCGCTGGCGGGGGGGCTTAAAACTTTGAAGTCTCCCCACTCAAAATGTCTAACACGTACATCAATCCCTTAACCCAACCCATGTTAAACCCTTGGTTAGTGGTTAACAAGCCCCCGGGGTGAGCGTATTTTTTCCCTTGTGTACACTTTTTTTTTATGTTTGTGTAAGTATCCCTGGTGTACACCTTAGATTTCGTTTCACATTGAAAAAAGGGTAAAAGGAATGAGATGGTGAGCATACCTGCGTAACCAATGTCGGATAATTGATGTACAACAAGATTTTACGTCCATGACACTGCACTGGAACGAAGAATAACGTGTAGTATGAGCATATGAGCAACCGCGTAAGAATAACGCGCGCGCCTATCAAAAATAAAGACAACCAAGTGTTAGAAGTTAAAAATATAACATTATAACCGCCCTTATAACGGGTCACATCATATAAAAAGAAATATCAAAAATAATATTATTTTATTACTTCAATTTTTTTAAATTAAAACAAGTTTGATAACAATAAAATAACGGATAATGGACAAAATAACCTCCGTTAGTTTCAATATATATTATTTAAATATATACCTAAAAGGTTTTATATATGCATATATATTATATCGGATTGGATCAGACCCGGAACCGATCTAATCATATCAGACCAGTTCTGAAACTGAATTTTATTGATCCGATCATGTCTAGATTGATTGGATTTCTTATCAGATCGGTTTTAGATCAATACCAAACCGACTCAAACCCAATCCATTGCCAGCTCTACCTCGTGGACTGTTGATCTCTTGAATCCAATGGTCAATAGCCTCAACCGTGTATTTTTCATTGGGTGGAATATCATTTTCCTATATAAAAAAAAAAAACATCAAACTTAACAGTCTTGTAGTGGGTTACTGTTATAATTGTCCTTAGGGAGGTCAAATGTAAAAATAATGGCCGTTATTTTGTCCATTATCCGCTATTTTACTGTCAACGATGTCATTTTGAAAATAAAAAAATATTACTCTGATCATTTTTTACCTTAATGTGACCTGTCATAATGTTAAGTCCATTTTTCTGTTAAACATTTTTTGTTTGCGTCTCAACGGTCTTGGAGCGTTACTGTTATAACAGCCATTAGGCAAGTCAAACAATCATGTCGGGGATTTTAAGCAATTATGGAGAAGTTTAGATAATAATAAAAAAAAAAAAAAAAAAAAGGAATAATCTATTTACAATAATCTTTATTAATTTAGGAAAAGAATACTAATTTTGTGGGTATTATATATATAAAAATAAATAAAAAGGAATTTCAAGTGAATATGGACATGCATGCTAGAGCTATAACAAGTGTGGGAAGAATTGGTGGTGAGACAAGCAAATTTTCAATATGATGGGTTTACGTGGGGGGTGTCAACGAGTTGACTTGGTTCAAGTATTAGAGGTCTTGGAACCGAAACCTATTACATAGGTCAGTTTCGGTTTCCATTGGTTCTGGTTCTAGTTTCGGTTCTCATATAAGTGGAACCAAAAACGGAACCAATTGAAACTGATTACCTTCTGTTAGATACCGGGAGTATATATAAAATAATTCATACAATTTTTATCCAATAAAGAAAATTATATATTAGGACTACTACATATGTAGGTTCCAGATCCTATATATCGGTTCTGGTTCTGGTTCTAGTTCTGGCCGAGTATTAGTGTGTTAAGAATCGAAACCTTTCAATTCCTATAGTTGCAGGTCTAATATTGGTTTCGGGTATTTCAGTTCTAATTCTCAGAACGAAGATAATTGGTTCCCTTCGGGTATGGATTCCACAAGTACAAATCGACACCCCTAGGTTTTGCATCAGGGAGCGACTCTTTTAAGTCCATACTTTTTTACTACTTATGGATAAAATAACTACTCATATTCGATAAGTTGAACTAATGCATAGTACATACAGTGCAAATTTAGTAGGAATATTATACGGATAAGGTGCTAGTTAAGATTAAAGGGCAAGAAATACTTCAGTAGAACTAATGCTGAGTGCATGTGCTTGTAAAGTATTACGTTACCAATGCATACTTATCGAACAAAAGGTAAACATTTTATAAGACATCAAGAAGATCAACTGTGTATGTTGAGCAATCAAAAAATATAATATTATAATATTTGTTCGAGAGATCAACATGTTAAGATGGATGAGTAGAAAGATAAAATTAAAAGCAAACATAGGAAAATGTTACACTTCGCGGTTGATTGAACAAAAATATGTTCAATTGAGTCCTTTGACCATTGTTAATATGTGATCACACAGAGTCCACGAGGCAACAACCACAAAGACTAAAACAGCTGTTGCCTCGTGGACTGTGGATCTCTTGAATTCGACGGTTGAAGGACTCAAACGCACATGGGTAGTACAACTCATAAGCATAGTCAAAGAAATCTAATAATAGTCCCAACAAAATATAAAATAAAAACCAACCCTTTTTTTGTAGTAGTGACAAAAACAATAGTGAGAATACAAGAAGGTAGTAAGAAGAGAGCTCATGTTGCCAATGCAAACATTTGGGATAAGGAGTAGATGATGATGGTGGTGGTTGAAAATATCCTATCAAGCTGATTTGTAGGAATAGAGATCTCCTACGTACAGTGTCCACTCAATAGTCCACATATATATATATATGAATACGTATGGTCAAGTTTATAAGTGTATGTATGGTAGTATCAGGACCACCTAATGTTTCCCTACAGAGAAGTCAGTTGAAGGACACAATAGTCAAATGGATTTTCAAATTTCTCAGAAATTAAATTCTAGATCAGATTTCGTTCTTTGGTCCTTCTTTTGCTTTTCCTTTGTTGAAAATGGGGTCTCTCTATTTGTAATTTCTGCTTTTCAAAAACATAATCCACATAAAAATCTTTTTCGGTCTCCCTTGTATTTCTGTGAAACTCCCCCGAGGACCTTAGTGGTGGGACGGGAAAGAACCACGAAAGCAAATGGATACAAAGTACATGAAAGAGCTAACTGATTTCAAAGATGGGCACTACTCAGCAAGGGGACAATTTGCTTTTCAAAACGAGGGCTCCTTTGTAAGACTCCAGACAAAAGACGCGTGACTGAGAAAAAAATTAAAAGGTGTGAGACCCGCTTAGTGGTGGGGCTTAAAAGAAAGACTAGCACCGAAAGCAAATGTGGCAAGAGCTTTGAAAATGATGGCTCCTTTGTCAAACTCCAAACAAAAGACGTGTGACTGAAAAAAATAAAACAAACAAATAAACAACAAACAAAGGTGTAAGACCCGCTTAGTGGTGGGGCTCACATAGCAAATGGATATAAAGTCCACAAAAGAGTGACTGATTTGAAAGATAAAGATCATTGAGCCAAAGGACATTTTTCTTTTGAAAATGCAGGCTCCTTTGTCAGACTCCAGCCAAAAAACGCGTAAGATTGATTGAAAAAACAAAAAGAAAATGCGTAAGACCCGCTTAGTGGTGGTGCTTAAAAGAAAGACTAGCACCGAAAGCAAATGCGGCAAGAGCAAATGGATACAAAGTCCACGAAAGAGTGACTTTGCTTTTGAAAATGACGGCTCCTTTGTCGGACTCCAGCCAAAAAGACGAACTACTAAAAAAAAAAAAAAAAACAAAAAGAAAACATATAAGACCCGCTTAGTGGTGGAGCTTAAAAGAAAGACTAGCACCGAAAGCAAATGTGGTAAAAAAACAAAAAGAAAACGTGTAAGACCCGCTTAGTGGTGTGGCTTAAAAGAAAGACTAGCATTGAAAGCAAATGTGGTAAAAACCCAAAAAGAAAACGTGTAAGACCCACTTAGTGGTGAGGCTTAAAAGAAAGACAAGCACCGAAAGCAAATGTGACATAAAGCAAATAAGTCGGCTCTTCCTTAGAGTGTCTCCATTTGCTTTATGTCACATGTGATGTCGGTGCTAGTCTTAATTTTAAGCCCCACCACTATGCGGGTCTTGCGCGTCTTTAGGCGTCTCTTTTTGTTTTTTTATCAGTCTTCCGCATCTTTTGACTTGACCAAGTTTTCTTTGAAATGATCTTATGAACAGTGGGTGGATGGACCAAGCTTTCTTTGAAATGAGCGTATGAACTATGGGGGGATGGACCAACCTTTCTGCGGTGAGTGAGAAAGCTTCGCCTCTCAACCCAGTTCCTACCGAAAGAGCTTACAACTAAGACCTGAACTTCAGCTTTTAAGAGATTTAAATTTCAACCCGCTGTCCAGTTTCTATGTAAAAGAGCTTACGATTAAGACATGAACTTTCGCTTTTAGAGATTTAAATTGCTCATGCACATATTGCTTTGCTTTCGCAGGAGCTGCTGTTCAAACTCAACTCACTTACCAAGATAATTCTACGAAGAAGATTAGAATTAGTAAAATAAGGATATGATGGATTAGGCAAAGTGCTATGGAGAGGCTGGAGTAGAGTTACTCCAATCCATTTGACGCAGTCTAATAATTGCAAGGTGGCATGCTGCTTGCTTAATCTGAGCAAGCAGACCTATCTGCAACAGTTTTACCACTAATGTCCATGGACAAATTGACAAAGGGCAAGGAGACTAAACATCATATGAAGTTTGATCTATTGAAGATAGTATGGGATTTTAGACCATCCTGCAACATAATCTTGAAAAGCATTGGTAGTAAGATCCCAACTGTTTCTCACAAAAAACTGGGAATTCTGGGAAATTGGTCGACCACTTCAAAACAAAGAAACATCAGCAAGCCTTCTGCCCATCATTACCGCCATTAGAATGACAAGAAGAAAGCGAACAGATCAAAAGAACATGTCCAACCATTGATTTGTGAAAATACTAAAGCATACCCAATTACACATGAAGCAATCCAATCTGGGTGTTATGTGATCCTGATTCTTGGACAACATAAATGGAATCACAATTGATCCTCCTGTTTAAATATGAAATTACTATAACAAAAGCAGGCTGCAGTGTACCTTAGCACATCCTCCAACCAAGTCTTGCGATTATTCTACATGATACATTCATGCATTTAACATTCTAACATACCATGGTCACTGAAAGAATTCCTGATAGTCTCTGATCGAGTAAGATGCAGGCTACAGTCGCCCTGAAGAGCAGAAAAATGTTGACATGGAGGGCAAAAATTCGGCTTCTCAGAGTCCAAGATAAGGCCATTTTAAATAGCCAAGAGGTCAGCTGTAGAGTTTGAGTACCACATGTTCAGCGAATCTGCCCAATATTCGATGGGCCTATTCTTGAAGAATCCCACCATTGCCTTGTCACCATTGGGTTGCATTTTGAAGACCAGACAGTGTTCAATTTGGCCCGGTGATGCGGATGGTTCTGGAAGATCAAGGTACCCTTGGTGATTCATTGAGTTGAAATAATCTCACTGGCTTGGCTATATTCTGTGGCTGCAGACAGAGCAGTAAGAAAAACAGTGTGAGAGCAATAGGCTTGGTGGTTAGATCCTCCTATTTATATCTCACAATGATTTTGCAATATGAGTGTCCCTGCAGTCCAGCTCGGCCATACCAATTTGATCCAGATATGCATTCTGGGATGCCACCTATACATGGGGGTGGTTATATGCAGGGAAAGCAGGAACTATATAGAAGTGCTTTTGATGGTGGGAGCAATCCTCAACCAGCCTAGCTGGACCGAAGATTAATTTTTGCACAATAACAAAATCTCATGTGACACTCCATTTTCCCATGAAAGAACAGTCCACTAGTCACAGTTCTCCCTGTAATTATCTCCAAATCACTGTATCACTGCCAGCACAAACAAAATAAATAGCCTCCAACCTTTCTTATGTATTTCTAGCTTCTCAGGTTATCACTTGATCTATGTTGTAGTAAATGAAGCCTCAGAGCAAGAGCAACCAACCAAACACAATTAAAGCCAAACTTTCACCTCTGCTGTTCTCTGTTTTAATGAGAAGGCAACTTGCCAAGATCTGGTCTTTTACTTCTTTGGTAGCTTCAGATCAATGACGATAATAGCAACAATACCCCCATACATCCCAATAAGTAACCATAAATCTCATTGTCGTTCAACATATAAAGAGACAAAAAAAAAAGTATGTAACTTCTCTTCAACTGAAATCGCTTCTCTTTCTGTTCCTTCCTTTGCCACCTTCTTTCTTACCAAACTTGTTTCCCAAAATAGCCTTCAGTTTCTTTATCTTTTCCAACTACATTGTCAGTTTCGTTCTCAGCTCTGCTACTAAAATTCACCTTCCATCTTTTCATGAATGAAGTCTCCATAGTTACTCCAAATTCCGTCCAACCTAGTTTTTCTTTGTTCCCTTTCTTACCATCTGAAAATGAAGATCACCTCCATATTGTTTTTTGATAAGGTGAAAATTATATTAAGGGAGGAACTACATCACCTCCATATTGTATTGATGCGATCTCTCATTCTTTTTCCCCTATTTCCATCAATGTCGTTTCTACTTCTTTTTAGGGTTCTTAATTTAGCACAACCTGTTAACAATCAAGGAAAATACACAAAGAGATTACCAATATCCTTCAGAGACATGTTGAGCCTCTGTAAGTCACTATTCCGATCCAAATACTTTCCATTCTTACTGTCCTTGCTCATATCTCAAACTGACTGCCATGGAATAAAAGTTACAAGCAGTACTCAATTCAACCTTAGACTCTCTAGAGTGACCTGAAGTTCAAGGACCCACTATCCCTCCCGTCTTTTTACACCACCTAATCCTTCTGTCCTTCCTAACAAACTTGAATCATAACCTTTGCACCAGATGTGATAACCTGGGACTTGTTTGCCATACCATTTTCTTTCAATGAAAGTCCTTCTAGCTGTTCTCCCTCTAAAAGGGAGATTACAGATTGATGAATTCCTGAGAAACTATCATAATTAATTCTTTTAAATCCAAAATGGATCATCTTCCCTAGGATCAAAATCTGTTCTTTGTTGCCAATCTTCAATTTCTTGTTATGATATAGTAGTATCCGTTCAGAAGTGATAAAAATTACGGTTCATTGATTCATGATCATGAAGGTTGTAAATGCAGCAAATAGGCACAATTGATTCAAAGATAAAGGCTCTGAAATTCCTTCAAAGTTGCAACTACATCATGCCTTAAAAAACTCAACTCCAATGGGAAATCAAGGCGTTCCTTTTCAGTTGGGGCAGTATTTCTACTGAGTTGAGAGGCTCTATTTTTAGTGATTGGGTTTTCAGATTTGAGGGTGTACTGAAGTAAGAGGAGGATGTTTATTTTCTTTTGTATTCTCTCTTCTTCTCTTTCCCTTTGTACTTTGTGAGATCTTCTCGATCTCTTTCTTTTATTAATTTATTTGGACTTATAAAAAAAAAAGGGAAATCACAAATATGAAATACCAATAAAAATAGTAAACTGAACCTAGTATGAGCTGCAATAAATTTTATTTAGGCGGCTGATGCAGCAGAGATGGGTTCAGACTAGGGTTTCAGATTTTCAGGGGAGATGAATCGAAAGTTGTGAATCCGTCGAAGACTATTAAACTGAAAAAAATAAGGCAAAAAGAAATAAAGAAGAAAGACTTACCCGGAAGTCGGCAGCAGAGTTTGTCAAGCTGGGCAGCGGCTTGCTGTGCGAACAGCGGACTAGGCGGTGTCAAAATGTGACAGCGGGATGCGGTGCGAGCAGGCCAAGCGGTGTCTCAAAGCAGGGCAGGCTGGGCAAGGGGCGGATTGCGGTGTGAGCAGAAGGTGTCAAAGTGAGGACAGGGGGCAGGCGATCAGATAGACGAGGGTGGTCATTTTCCCCTCTAGTATTTTTGAAAAAAAAAATATACTTGTCGGTTTTCGGAGGTCCCTGGCATTGCCACTGCTTAGAGTCACATACAGAGGAAGAAGGGAGAATGGAGAATTCTTCAAACCTTATCCAAAAAAAGCAGATGTGGAAGGAGAGCAACAAACCTGCAAACTTTCTTGCTTTCAAATGTAAACAGAAAGAAATGGAAATCTGGATTACCTCTAGCAGATTTCCATTTCTCTCTGTTTACATGGAAGACGAATTCGTCTGCTTCCTTTCCAAAGTGTTGCGTCTGCCGCTCCTTATTTATAAGGGCTGTTATTGGAGACTAACGACAGGCTACCTAGGTTATCTAAGCCCTTTTTAAAAACAAAACATGCAAGTGAAATTTCGGAAAACCGGTTGGCATGGTCTCCCGGTGGCGTTATTTGCACACACCTTTTTTTGAGTTACACCCACCTCTTGGTGTGTGCAAATAAGTTACAAAAAAAATAAAAATAAAAAACAAAAAAACTCCACCACCGATAGAGAAGAAGAGGAGGTTCTCCCAGCGACCTCCCCTTCCTCCTCTTCTTCTTCTACTCCGAGCGGTTTCTTCTCTCTTCTCTTCTTCTTCTTCTTCTTCTCCAAGCGGTCTCCTCTTCTTCTCTGAGAGAGAGTCTGTGAGAGAGAGAGAGATCTCTTTCTCCCCCTCTCCGTAAAAAAAAAAAAAAATCGCTCCGTATCGGTAACGCAGGGTGGACATGACTTTGGCCAGATCGATAGCCCGCTGCAGACATGGTTTTTTTTTTTTTACTGAGAGAGAGAGAGAGAGACACACACACACACAGAATAGGAGGAGGAAGAGGAAGCCACCTAGAAAAGAAGAGGAGGCTACCCGAAGAAGAAGAGGAGGAGGCATGCTGCCCACCACCAGGTAAGAGAGAGAAGGAGGGAGGGAGTGGTGGTGGTGGTGGTGGTGGTGTAGTGGTGGTGAAGAAGAAGAGGACGGTGGTGGTGAGTTCCTCTTCGTTCGGTTTTTTTTTTCCTCACAACTTTGGGTATGTGCAGATAAGTTGTGGGTATCACTCAAAAAAAGGTGTGTGCAAATAACACCACCCTTTCTTAATTACACGTTTCACACTTTTATTGGTGATGGATACTTTTATTTATGTCCATCTGGATACTTTCATCGGCCTCAATGACAGCGCCGAGTAAAACTTCTATCACAGCTTTGACAGATGCTTCTGTCACAATGAAAATAATAGGACACATGGTACACTATTAGTGAACTCTGACAGTATGGATGTTTGGCCAGTCCCTCAATGGACCTATAAACCAAAAATCAGCTGGATTAGTAATTTACAACCTTTGGATCTTTGCCTCTAAATAACGCTCGAATTCTTACCGTTACAATCAAACCATCAAAATAACTTCAATTGAATCGCTTAGAAATCACTAATTAAGCTGATTTTTGGTTTAGAGGTCCACTGAGGAACTGGCCAAACATCCATACGGTCAGAGTCCAATAAGAGTGTGCAACGTGGCCTGTGATTTTCATTGTGATAGAAGCATCTGTCAAAGGCTGTGATAGAAGTTTTATTCTATCTGACAGGACCCTATCATCAAAGTTTTTCTCAAGGTTTAAAGGAGGCCGTTTTAACGGTTAAACGGACTGGGGGAGTTACCGTTTAAATGGCCTTTAAAACGGATTAAAACGGACAAGGGCAAAAATGAAAAAAAAAAAAAAAGGAAAAAATGGAATTTAATGGGTTTTAACGATTTTAACGGAAAAAACGGAAAATATGGCGCTGAAATTCAAAATTTTAAATTTGAAAATTAAAAAAAAAAAAAACTGAATTTAATAGATTTTAAAGGAATTAAACGGATTTAACAGCCGTTTTTTCACAATTTTTTTCAAAATTTAACAGTTGTTTAAACTGTTTTAACGGCCATTAAAACAACACAACGGCCGTTAAATTCAAAAATGTTAAAACATGTTTGAACGGTTTTGATGGAAACGGGCTTGGGGCGTTACTGTTTAAACGGCCGTTTTTAAAACCAACCTTTTCTCCCTTTCATATTTGGAAAAAGATGTAGCAAGGTATGTCTGAAACTGTTTCAAATGCGGAAGCATGATTTTTGTTACTCACCAGTCATTTGGGCCCACTGACCGCATGGATGTTTATCCCACCCCTTGGTGGATATACAGACCAAAAATCACCCTGATTGTAATCTATAACCTTTAGATTTTAACACTTTTAAGCACTTTTTAAGGCGTTCTTATAGCCGTTGAATGCAACCATTTTTTGAGTACTAAAACCAACGGTTAAAAATCATTAAACAAGCTGATTTTTTGTATGAATGTCTATTAATGGGTGGGCTAAACATCCATGCGGTCGGTGGGCCCAGATGGCAGCGGTAGCTACCACAGATGCCGCTTCCGCAAATGAAAAGATCTCAGGTATACCTTGTTCGACCCTTCATACTTTTGCACCAAATTTTTGGAGTTACGGAGTCCATCGTCAACGTTGATGACGGACCACAGTATGAGCCACGTGGCACACTCTTAAATACCATTGACCGTATGGATTTTTGGCCCATCCGTAGGTAGACTTACATACCAAAAATCAGCCTGATTTGTAATTTCAAACCTTTGGATCTTTGTACCCCAAAATTTCAAATAATGCTCAAAGTTCTATGGTTAAAAATCAACCCACGAAAATGACTCTAATCTAACGCTTAGAAATCACTAATCTGGCTAATTTTTGGTCTGTAGGTCCACTTAAGGTTGGCCCAAACATCCACACGGCCAACGTTCTCTAAGTGTGCCACGTGGCTCATACATGACGGACTCCCTCAGCAAAGTTCTATTCCACATCTGGCCATGACACGTCAGCATCTGCCACTTCCTTTTGTATTATCTTCGACGGCCCTTGATTGGCGTAACACCTTCGGATCAAATTTCCAGTCACAGGGTTCTCGCTTCTGTGTGATGGACCACGGAATGGACCACGTTGCACATTCTTAGAGACCACTCACCGAAGATGTTTGATCCATACCTAGGCGGACCTACATACCAAAAATTAGCCTGTTTAGTAATTTCTAACCTTTGGATCTCACTACCCCAAATAATGTCGAAATACGCCGGTTAAAAGTAAACCATGAAAAAGACTATAATCCAACGGTCAGAAATCACTAATCAGGCTGAATTTTGGTTTGTAACTTATCTATGGGATAAACATCCATACGGTCAGTGGTCTCTAAAAATGTGACACGTAGACAGATTAAATTTGTGGTACCTTTTGAGGTCTCCCCCTCCCCCCCCTCCCGAAAAGTCACGTGGCACATTCTTAGGGTCCAAGGATGCTTGGACCATACCTTGGTCGATGCAAACACCAAAAATTAGTTTGATTTGTAATTTATAACCATTGGATTTGAGTACCAAAAAATCTACGGATCCAATGGCTCGAAATCACCAACGCACCTAAACTCCTTGGGCACAAAAAACTAGAAGCTAATGGCATTCGAATCGTACGTAAAACTATCAGATTCGATATTTGGACGTCCAGGATTCCCTATTTAAATTTTATAGTAATTTTTATATTTTTAATTTTATAACATTTTTATACTTTTATCAATTTAAAGCAATTTTTGTTAAATTTTTATGAATTTAATGAATTTTATAATAATTTTAAGTGGTTGGAAACATCTCAGTTCCATATCACATGGTTTCATGCCATATCGACCGGTCTGAATCGGGATCAGCACTAGTTGATACAATCTCGAAACCAATACTGGAAACCATGGCTATTGCTCTTCCCTTAAAATTTGTAATTCCGTAAAAAAAAAAAAAAAAAAATGATTTTGGTCATGCAATTCTTGGAAATAGATTCCCCTAAACACAGATTTTTAATTTTAAGAATTACAAATCAAAATCATGGCTCAATTCCTAGTTATTAAATAGACCTAGGGGTATGTTTGGTCACCCAACATGGATTTAGAATTGAAATTAGAATTCTAGAACTTGTGATTTTTATTTACAATTTCCATTGATTTTCAATTTAGTTCCTTGGTGATATTTAACGGAATTGAAGTTTATTACCTATTTAATCTTTGAAATAGTTGCTTTTATATAAGAATAATATCTCATTATGCGTGCAAATAGTTTGTTGAACACACTGTCTGGGGGCCTTACCATTTTTTCCGTTATAACAAGAAAAAAACGATCAGTGCCAAAAACAGGGAAAAAAAAATTCAAATGACAAACTTGAATTATACTCAAACTTTTCTCGTACCATATTTTTGTTGTATGCCGAATTACTGTGGTACAACATAACCTATGGTATACCTAATTACCACAGGTTATAGATATACTTTGTTTTTTATAACACCTACTGTGTATGCAACCTATTGTCATTTGCTATATATAAATATAATATAAGGTTTTTATATTTTTTTAACGAATTTCAATAAATTTTAGTGAACTTTTTAAGGAATATATAATGCTCTTCCTATTTTAAGGTAAAACTTGTAAATCAACATCTGAGAATGGATCCATTGTATTATTGGATTGCAACTCTGATGTCTACATCCAATCGATTGGACCTCATGATTGATCCAGATTATATTATCAGTCCGGGGGTCCGGCAATTGTATCAACCAGATGCATTGGCAGCCCTACCTCCCACGAAGGGAGGGTACACGTCCACCACCCTCATTGGTTGGATCATTACTAAAAAATATCACACTGATTTAAACATCATAGCCATACGATGCAAGGACTATCCAAAAAGTATTCCATCACGATAGAAATCCTTAAAAGATCTGATTTTTAGTGTAGGTCAACCAAAGTGTGGGCCAAATATTCATGGGTCAGTGAGCCTGAAGTGAATGTCTTGTGGCATTTTTTAGAATTTCTATATCAAGCTTTTGATTAAAATAATACAAATCATAGAACAGCTCCGATCTCATGGTGCAGCCACCTATGAATTCAACCATGGTGCCCAAATATGTCTCTTCCTCTTTATAATAATTATAATAAAGAGTGATGATCCCATCAGGTATCCCGCATACCTACATTTTCTGACTTACTCAGAAACGTACTTTTTTGTTCAAGGAGAAAATCTGAGGGGATCGCCACTTAACAAATAAAGGGTACGTGTGTATATTGTGTAAATTAACCTGCCAGCGGCCCAGCCCTTTTTTCCGGGCTCGGCTCAGCCCGCTATACATCTAAACAGGATTGGGCCTAGAGTTTAGACCCATAAGAGGGTTTTGCGAGCTGGCTCGCAGGGCAGGCAATATGACCCGTTTGCTAGGGGCTCGTGGCCCAGCCTACAAAACCATCTTAACAGGCCGTGCCACCTACCCACCCATTATGAAATTTTAAATTTCAAAATTCTGAAATAAGTAATCAGGCCCGGATTTGGAATTTTTGCAAGGCCCGGCCCACATCATCCTCGGGCCACCGCAGCCCATTTTAATGCCCCATACGCGTATATCACAATATATACTTTTGACAAATGAGAAAGAGATAGTGGGCACAATTAGATCCAATGTGGCCCCACCATGAGATGACCTCTTTTCATTTTGTTGCACCACATTGAGTAATGATTACAAGGACGGGTCATGGTGCTCAGGTCTATAAGGATCATTACTCATGTTTGGCATGCCCGAGGAAAACTAGTCTGCAAACATTGCCAGAATGAGACGTGGCACTCAGATGTCCACTGACCTTCCCTAAGAAACCTCCTAACCAAAAACCCGCTTGATTGGCTATTTCTAGCCGCTAGATTTGAGCCATTTCTTATCCATGGGCTGAGAACCCATCAATAGGCCGGCTCAAGAACCCCTGATGAAAAATGTTTAAATCAATGGCTAGAACAACCAGGCTGATTTTTTATTTACCATGGGATGGGGAAAAGTTAGGCCCGTCTCTCCCATGTGTTGTATTGTAGCAACATTTGCAGACTAGTTTTTCCCAGCCCACCCCCATGGTGGACCTACACAAGAAATCAGCCTTTTTGGTGTTTATCAAAAAATGCAATCCAACAGCTAAGAATCAGCACCAACCTGGCTGATTTTTGGTCTAGATCAAAGGCCCCGTTTTGCTATATCAAGAAAAACCCCTATTTTGCAAATTTGATTCCATTAGGGATCGTGACATCCCCTTCAACCTATAATTTTGGCCCGAGGCTGGGTTGGGCCAAATTCTAGGGCCTAGGCCTGTACCCAAGGTCCGTAGGGGATGGGGGCGTCAGGACGGGCCTGGTCAAGCCTCAACCTGGATCAGGCCCGGACAATTTTTAAGACAAAATGAAAAAAATGTGTAACAAGGCCAGCCGGCCGGGCTTCAAGGGGATGCTCAGGCAACTTGCCGGGATCTGGCCCGAGGGGCCAAGACCATACCACAGCCCAAAATTACAGGCTGACAATACCCTAAAATGTGGGTCTAAAAATGATAGCCGTTAAAAGCAACGGAAACTTATTCTATACAAGAAAATGACGCTGCTCTCTCTAATTAAGCTATATATATGGTTTGACGGGTTTCGAGGGAAGAAATCCAATAACCTGGACAATCTATTCAAGAAAATATTAGAAGTCAAAAGAAAGAAGAGAGAGAACGAAGAACAAGAAAAAGGATGGAGAAAAGAAAGGGTTGAAGAAAAAAAAAATAGAGAGAGAGAGAGAGAGAGAGAGAGAGAGAGAGAGAGACTAAAGAAGGGCCGCCTTATTTGAAATTCTGCGGTGAGAGCAAGAAAGCACCGCCCCTTCACCCACTACCATCATCATCATTGACTCCCAAGTGCCATTGAGAGACTGGAGTAGTAGTACACTACATGTGGTGCGAACCCAATGTTTGCAAAGCGATCGGCGGCTTCCTCCTTATGCAGACCCGTCTTCAACAGTTCTGTCAATACTCAGGTAGACAAAGTTGATGACACTAAACATCATGTGATGTTTGATCGAATTGAATTTCTGTAGAATCTTGAATAGTTTTGGCTGTAATATCCCAACCGTTTCTCACCACCACATAGACGTTTGGCTGTAATATCCCATCTCGAGTCGAGAATTCTTGTCACGCTTTTCCTTTCAAACCAAAGTAAAATCATCAAGCCTCTACCCATCAGTGATCACCATTTGAATGATGAGAAGAAAGTGAACCAATCACAGGAGCACGTCCAACCATTGATTTGTGAAACTACAACCATACCCAGTACTACATGAATCAATCCAATCTGGTTATTATGTGGTCCTCATTCTTGGGCAACATGAAAGGGACAAGATAGATCCTCTATTTAAATCTTTATTTATATTTGGTCAAGGAAGAAGCTTTGTTCACTATAACAAAGCAAGCAGCAGAGTACACCCTAGTACATCCTCCAACCAACCTTGCCAGTTTTCTACATAGACATTCATGCATTTAATATTCTGGCTTCCCATGGTTACTGTAAGAATTCCTGCTAGTCTCTGATGGGAGTGAGATACTGCCATGCAGGTGCCCCAGTTCTCAGAATAGCTTAGAAGTGTTCTTGTTGATTTAGATTCGAACTTTAGTTTTCTCATTCCCAGAGCTCATCGCAACTAGTCAAGAGATCAGCTGTGGAGTTCGATGCTTCTGCAAATCCACTTAGCCTGCACAACCTTGAAGAATCCCATGGTCTGTGCTACTCATGGGCGCTTCTTGAATATCCGCTAGTTCAGTTTGGCCCTGTGATGTAGGCAGTTCCAATTGCTTGAGTCGCACGGGCTACATAAACATTCGGGCATTTAACATTAGGCCTCTGATGGTTACTGTAAGAATTCCTGCTAGACTCTCATGGGAGTGAGGTACTGCCATGCAGGTGCCCTATTGCCCAGAAGAGCTTAGAAGTGTTCTTTTGGATTCATATTCGAACTTCAGTTTTCTCATTCCCAGAGCTGAAGATAAGGCCCCATCACAACTAATCAAGAGCTCAAGTGTGGAGTTTGAGGATTTGAGCCGCACGTTTCTGCAAATCCGCCCACTAATTGGCCTGCACAACCTTGAAGAATCCCATGGACCATGCTACTCGTGAATGCTTTTTGAATATCCGCCAGTGTTCAGTTTGGCCCTTTGATGTGGGCAATTCCAGGAGACAAAGCTGTGCTTAGTGATTTATTGGCTTGCACAATAACAATCTCCTGACACACCATATTCCCATGACAGAACACTTCGTAATCACAGTTCAGTTCTTTGTATAATTCTCTCCAAATAACAATATCACTGCCAACACAAACAAAATAGCTAGCGTCCTTACCTATCTGCAATAGTTTTGTCAATAATTGGTAGACGAATTTGCACAAAGGCAATGAGACTAAACATCATGTGATATTGATCAAATTGAAGTCTTGAAGTAATCTTGAATCACTTTGCCTGTAAGATCCCAACTGTTTCTCACAACCACTCTTTAGGGTGTTAAGAGCACCATTTCAAACCAAAGAAACATCACCAAGCCTCTACACATCAGTGCCCACCATTAGACTGACGAGAAGAAAGTGAACCAATCACAGGAGCATGTCCAACCATTAATTTGTGAAACTACAACCATACCCAATACTAAATGAATCAATCCAATCTGGTTATTATGTGATCCTCATTCTCGAATAACATGAAGGGGTCCAGATAGATCATCTTATTTAAATGTGCATTTGTATTTGGTCAAGGGAAAGAAGAACAATTGTTTGCTATAACAGAAGTAAGCAGCAGAGTACCCTAATACATACTCCAACCAACCTTGCCAGTGTTCAAAATAAACATTCGTGCATTTAATATTCTGGCTTCCCATGATTACTGTATGAATTCCTGCTCATCTCTGATGGGAGTGAGATGATGCCATGCAGGTGCCCCATTGCCCTGAAGGGCTTAGTAGTGCTCTTGTGGATTCAGATTCAAACATTAGTTTGCACATTCCTAGAGCTGAAGCAATGGTCATTCCAACTAACCAAGAGTTCTGCTGTGGAGTTTGAGGCTTTGAGCCGCATGTTCTGCAAATCTTCCCACTAATTGGCCTACAAAACCTCGGTCTCCCTGCTACTCATGGATTGCTTTTTGAAGATCCATCAGCATTCACTTTTGGCCCTGTGATGTGGGCAGTTCCAGGAGACAAAATCGTACCTCGTGATTTGTTGAGTTGGGACAATCCCTGCTTGCACAATAACGAAATCTCATGTGACATACCATGTTCCAATGACAGAACACTCTGTTGGTCACAGTTCTCCCTATAATTCTCACCAAATTAGTGTATCACTGCCAGCACAAACAAAATACGTATTGTCCATCTTCCTTTCTCGTTTCTAACTTTTCAAGTTATCTCTTGATCAATGTTGTAAATTAACGAAGCCTTACAGCAAGAACAACCAATCAAACCAACAATAGAAGACAGCCTTTCACCTCCGCAGTTCACTGTTTTAAAAAACAAGTTAACTTGCCAAGATCTGGTCTTTTTCTTGCCAAGGTAACTTCGGAATCAATGATGATGATAGCCACAATACCCCCATCTGCAGCTACAGCCTGCTTTAAGAACTCACCCCCAATGGGCAAATACAATTACCAATACAAATAGTGAACTGAACCTAGTTAGAAGATGTCACAGGTACCCACAACCAACAAGCTGCCATAAATTTATCTAAGCCGCTGACGCAAAAGAGAACTAAGAAAATACATGAGATGGAGCTTCTGGTAATTAAGAGTGGAAATGAAAGAATCTTTTAAAATCAAAACGATCCAATGATTGCAGCCATTCGATTTGTAAACGTTTTTCCATCATTTCCGCCATATTCTTCCCAATATGAATGTAAAATATTTGATGGTCTTACTACTCTATTATTCTTTATTATTAGTATTTTTGCTCTTTCTCTTGTCCCTGGGCCAAACTCCTACGTCTGATTGGATCCAATCCCCTACATGTAAATACCTAAGATTTCCTCTAAATTATAAGAAATATAAGGAATATAAAAGGCATGAGAAGGTGGACGCACCTTTGCAACCAACATCTAAGGAATTGTACACAAGAGGCCAAGTTTGTGATGCTGCACGTGCATGAAGAAATAACCAGAGTTAAACTCAATGACACAAATAGTGCTGGATCAAAAAAACGTATAGAAAGAGAACATGTATGACTTAACTAAGGTCCATAATCCACAATGAACCTACTGTAAATGCTGCATATGTTACCCACAACGACACAGTAAACGCTTATTAACTTGGACACACTCATTTGATAGGCCACTGGTGACATCACATAAAATCACAGGCTTCAAAATTTTGAGTTGAGGGCTCAAAAGTTTGATTTAACCTCCATGGGGAGTGTGGGGCCCACCATAGGCCACGTCAGAGTTGCCACACTTGAAAATGCATTTTTGGATGGTTGAATCTACAGTGTTGAAAGTTTCAACACAGCATATCGGGTCCATCACATGAAATTAAAAAATTAGGCCGCAAACAAGACACGTGTGACAGACATCTTGATTTCTCTAGAGACGTGGGATCCGCTAGATTGACCAAGGATCCAATTTTCTTAAATCGAGTCCAGTTTTATTTGATCATTGTCTCTAAAGATATTAAACTAGGAACAAGAATATTTGCATTTAGAATGCCAGAGCTGCAAACCTTGACAGGGTTTGTCCACCGTTAGGATCTTCTTGCACTTCAAATCAATGGATACGTAGCATGTAATCTCTCCACTGAATGATCAATAGATGCACACCCCAGATTACCTAGCTCTCTCTTGATTCAGAAGAAGCTCTTAGACTTCTACACTGAATGGAGAATAGTGAATTAGGCTCTAGGTTGGGATCTACTAGGCTATAGAGAGAGTGTGGAAGCTACCTGCTAATGGTCCTAATCCAACTCTAATTAGTAAAGTTGGACATTATGAATAATTAGCACCAAGTCCCTAATTTACTTAATTAAAAGTAAACCACTGCACAAGCAGTAATTATCTCCAAGTCCTAGTAACCTATTATTTCACCAAAAGCCCCTCCAATTCTGGAAATTCCCTTTCAACCCATCGAGACATGAAGTTCACCACAAACTCGACGGATTGATCCAATAGCTATAAAAATGATGATCTCTTACAAATAGAAGCCTTTAACATTGCAAAATTCTTTTTGAAATTTCATTTCAAAATTGATTTGTTGATTTTACCAATGTAGGATTTATATATTTGCAAAACTCAAACAAACTAAAATGAATATTTCAAAACCATGTGAATCCAGTTATACCATATGTGGTACTTATTAAGACAAGTGCCACAAAAACATTTGAAGAACTCGTCATTCTACAATTTAATGTAGAAAAATATATATTTGTGCTATGATCACGGTATAAAAGTATAGAATCAATCAACATTGATGCATTCATAGGTTTTAGGTAGAAACCATATGAGACAAAGTCCAGTCTCATAATTTAAACAATCACATTCCAAACTAATATATAATGCAAGCATAATGCAGTTTACAAGAGTGATCAAGCATGAACATCCATACATTCTATAACATGTAAATATATTCATGATTCTACAATTATTGTTAAGTTCATCCACTTATCATATGAACAGTCACGATACGTTTATCATAGGAAAAAAACATCATCAAGAAACCAACATTTAATATAAATAACAAGTAAACAATCACATAATTACATGCTATCACAATTATGATAGAGTAAAATCATATTCACGCACATGCAAAAATCAAGGATGGATATACATCGACACCAGGGATCTGGGTATTTAGTGCAACTCCCACAAAGTTTATCATTGTTCCCTTCATGCAATGATAACTCTAATGGGTACCAGCTTCTCCATCTCTCACCAATTCAACCTCTCGTTGGAAAGAATAAAATCAATAGATAAGGAGTGGGCTCAAACTGTCCCTATTGCAAAACATTCAAGTATATTACTCTATTTTGTTACGTTGGTAACATATATAGTCTTCCACTTGGTGTTTCAAAACTCTGGTCACCCTTCGCGACCTAAGACATCACGCTTCTTAGTTAATGCCTTTCCTATCTCCTCACAAATAATTTTTTATAATGATCACTTACTTCGTTGGGCCTCAGTGGTCAAAACAAAATTAAATTTGTGAAAGCCTCTTAAAGTAGACAAGATTATAAAATTCATTAATTATTATCATCTCAAAGATGCTAATTTTAAACGGCCAATTTCAGTGTCTGTTGGGCATTCACCTACTTTTGGATTCTCTGCATTAGTTTTTTGAGAGGTGGAGATAGGTTCTGTGAAAAATTTCCCTCAAATCTAAGGGATAACAAATATAGGCATTAATTTTGTCTGAATAAATAGAAGGTAAAACACCACAAATGCAAAAATTCTCCCACTAAGAAAGCTATATGCTGAAAGGAGCAAAGATAATAAATACCTCTTTTGCGAGATCATAGCAATGTGTGCAGAATATATAAGTCCAGGTGTTAATGCTCAAATTTTCATCCTGGGCCACATCAACATTATAAAAATATCAAGGACAAAAGAAACCAAAAAGATTGGTTATACATATTCAGCAGCATAATAAAGCCTACAACAATAAATATGTCATCATGAACATATTCACCAAGAATTTTTGGTCCATGACTAAAATCAAATAAGTTCATTAATATTTAAAAATCAGTGCGCAGTCACACTATAATTGCATTTTTTATTCCAACTTTTAAAAAGAATCCTTAAATAAAAATTCACAAGGTAAACAACCATGTGTAATCTGATTTTGGATCCCACACCCCCAAAACAATACTGGCCAAAAAGCTAGCCAAAAAGGATGTGGTTTTCATATACACTTCCTCCCACTAAGGAAAAATAATCTAGAGTGAACAAGGTAAATCAATATCAACTTTACAACTTAACAGGAGTATATTAATTATCATCAATCTTTGAAATACTAAAACAAGAACATCAATAGCAAGACTATGTCATTCTGGTCTCAAATCCAAAAAAAAAAAAAACGTATACCCATCTCCCACTTAAGTGATATATACTCATTACTATTGGCATGTAACACATTCGCTGCGCAACTAATTAAACATCGGGTTTTAAAGCAAAACCCATAAAGTGCACCAATAAGGTAAAAACCCGAAGGCACCTTATAATGGGGGCCATACAACCAAATAAAGAAAATAATCCAAAGTAGGTCCTTCTAGATATGGGTCCCATTGACAGACTTCCTATAGTGATTGGGTCAGAACAGTTATCCAATAGAGTGTAACCACATCACATACTTATCACATATGCATAGTGTAAAATTTCTACGACTTGCTAAAACCATCGAATCGTTAATCTAGTTCTATCGTAACCTAAAAGCACCAACAAATGGACCTCATAAATTCATATGAATAAAACTTCCAATATTGCTCAAATCCAAGTGGTACGGCGTGTGGGACCCTTACCAAAATCCACATGGTTATCTGATCACAGACTAAACAAACATGTGGCCCAGACGTGCAAACTATCGAGCTATAACACGTGTATGCACGTTGTTGGTTGGAAGCCTGACAAACCAACAATAATGCACGGATGGGTGCTTCTCAAATGGACATAGCCTGGGCACATAGCACGTTATGTTCTTGCGGGATGCACACTCTGCTCAATATAAAAAAAGGGAGGCACATCCTACGAGACTCACAAAAGGCACATGTTGTACTTATTGCAAGAATGAACGAGATACAATAGTCCAATTTCATCAAGGTTAAAAATAGTCCAAGTATGATGAGCCATCCTAGTGCAACTACGACAACAAAAACAAAAGCACAGATTAAAAAGTGTGAGATGTAATCGAACATGCATGCCAAGTTATGCCATATGTGGAACTTATTAAGACAACTGCCAAAAAAAAACCATGTATGGTAAATGTTGGCTGTTGAATAATGTGATTAGATATAATGGACCCAATGGGAATCCTCATACATCAACTAAAGTCATATTGAGATGCATGATATCAAGCATGAATAAATTAATTCAACTTCCGTCCAAAAGAACTCGATGACAAGCCATGGAACCCAAAACCGACTTACACTAGTATGCCTCATAGCCCCAGCCCAGCCACAACTAGACCGCCTAATTATGGCCAAGATGTTATTTTGGGTTTAGATGCTGCTAGAGGATTTTGTAACTATATACATGGTCTCTTTTAACCATGTTGCCCATCATCAGAACATGTCTCTTCTACAAGTCTCACTTGTTGCATTGACCAACACCCAACATAACCCCTCTTTCCTTTTTTTTTTTGATACCATGGGTATCCGGGCCTCTAAAGTCCCTTTGCAACGTGTTGTAGCCATTATCAGTCTCTAACACTTGTCCTAACTATGTATGCAATGTAACAAGGACACTTCACTTTTAGGGTTTTTGGCTGTGTCGGACACCTCGACACCCGGACACGCATGTCGACACTTCCCGACACACATCTGGACACTTATGGCCGTGTCACCCCTTGTTTTAATAATTTTTCATATAAAATTGATTTCTAAAAGCTGGTTGGTGTGTTCCATCCTCCATACAATAATAAATTAATAAATATTTTATGCTTTATTTTTGTATTTTTTGTTATTTCATTAATAATTTTAAGCATTCATACATATTAATATATTTTAATAAATATATGTACGGACGTGTCTCCGTATCAGATTTTTTTAGGTTGTCGTATCTGACACCTCGTATCCGTGTCGGACACCGACACCCGTGTCAGTGTCCTTGTTACATAGTATGTATGTTATACAATATAACCTGTGAAATAGGAAGTATCATCGTATCATATTTGGACTCTAATTTGACTTAGTTTCTTATATCATACCCCAAATATAAGAATAAGACTTACAATATTGGGCTCGAGGTTTAGGCATAAATCATACTACGTACAAGCAAAAGTGGTGTATGTAAGCCACACACGATATCTATCCAGGTGATTCAGAACCCATTAAAATGATAATGAAATTATTATCCAATGATATATGATATGAAATATGTGGATAGATATTTCATTACTCAATCCTATGATTTATAACACAAGGCCAATAGAGAGTTTTGCTAGTTAAGCCCAAACAACTAAACAAGTGATGATTAACCAAAGACACAAACTTGATATACCTTTTGAGTTTGGAGTACCTTGGATTATCTTTGAGCACTTCCATAACTTCCAAAAATTCAACAATAACCAGAGAAGTTGCTTGAGGAGATGCTTAGCTTTCTTGATGATGTCGCCTTAGATGCATATGCCTTGATTGTCTTGAGCAGGACATTGCTTGCAATAAAAAAGATACAAAACATTCTTTTGTCATGGAATTTGACAATACATTCAAATTTGACTTTACAATCTCCCCCTTTGTCAAATTCCATGACAAAACTAAAAGAATAACTATTACAAGCAATTGTATGACATTTAGAAATTCTCTTCTCTCCCATTTCATCATACTACCTCTCCCCCTTTTTGTCAGGAATTGACAAAAGGTTACAAGATAATTCCCAAAAAGATATTACAATAAAAGAACTATTCTTGGAAAATTGCGTCAAGATCATTTGTTGCCTTCTTTCAAATGAATATACTTGGAAAAACACAAAAAACAAACAACCAACCTTCCTTACCAAAAAGAAATAAGATCACTCCCCATTTCTATAGCATCCCTTTAGCAAATATATATCATAAATGGCATGCATACTTATCCAGTCCATCATATATCACACATGCATAAAAAAATTTAACTAGTTACAGCATTCATATGTACTATGTACTCTCCCTTTCTCATATACTACCCATACCATACAAGAACTACTCTCCCCACTGGCTACTCCCCCACACATTCCATATGCATATCAAAGATTTAACTATAAGGACATTCTAAGCAAAAATGCAAGCAATACATTCTCTCTAATGAGGACATCAGATCGTCCTACCTAGAATGTACTAGAGGAGAAGAATTGGACTCAAAATGCCATTGTACCTTGATGACTTCTATGTGAGCCCCAGTTCGAGTTCTCCATGATTTAGGGAGCGGAAGACCCCACACGCATGGCATCTTAAAGACTCCATATTGGAAAGATGCTTATGGGTTGCATAAGGATTTATTTGTTAGTTTTAGTTGGTTTTAAGTGTTATTTTTATTTATTTTTTTGTTTTGGGTGTCTTAGCAATTGTCTATTAGTTTACGAGCTCATTATAATTTTGTTTAATTGTCAGGTTGTATCTTATTTCAGCCATTGGATCTTATGCATTGTCTAGATTAGATTAGGGTTATTATAAAAACTCTCATTGTATTTTTCATAATGATAAATGAAATTAAAAAGCTCAGTTTTGAGAAATCTCCTGTGAAAGGAAATCTGGTGTGAAGCCACAGGTATCTCTTCTCTTCACCTCTCTTTTCTTCTCTCTAGATCTCTTCTCTATTTCTTTTATTTTGATTGATCAAATTTGTGCCCTAAACCCTAACCGAACCACCCCAAAACCCTAACCCAAATCTACACTCTCCTAACCATTTGCCCTAGTTGTACCCCTCCCCACTCTACATACCTAGCCTTGCCATACCCCTCCCCCATCACCCTAGTGCCTTGTGGCACCATATCACAGGGCCCTATAGGACCTTGCAGCACCCCCTCCATTTTTTCTTCTACAGCACCCCCTATTACACTTGTTCTCCCTCGCGACCCTAATCTACCCCCAACTCAAATACAAACCCTTACACCCCTAGACCACTGCAATTTCACCTGTAGGGTCTAATAACCCCGACGACACCCCTTGGAGATAATTTTCCCTTGTGGCTCCCCTCTTGGACACAGTTCTCCCTCCAGTCAAAACTCACTTAAACTTGTTGATACTCACTTACAACCCAATAAGCCCTCAATAATCCCTTTGAACCTAATTTTAAATGTTAAATCGTGTATAAGGAATACAGTGAACATACACGTGTTGATTGAACCCTAGGTTAGTGAAAGTCCTCACTTCTATTGGACCCTTCAATCGATAATTGGAGGTTTTGCACTGCTGGATTGTGAGTTTGCCTTGAACCAATTAATTTAATTAACTAGCATATCTAAGTATTTTTTGTAGGTTGTTAGATTTATTTTATTCTTTACAATTGCTCTTGGTAATTTAATTCTGATCTCAGACCATCATCTATGCTTAGATTTCAAGGTCCTGCATCAAATTTGGTATCAGAGCTTAGGTCTAGCTTCGGGTTTTTGTTCATTGAACGTAAGAATAGAGTCTGCATACTAGATTTAATTTTCAGCACATCTCATTTGCATCTCATATAGTCGTAGGACCTTAGAGAGTCTTTGTTAGCATATGCCTACACGTAGCGGTAGAAGTTATCAAGCCGAGATGGATGTCGAACAGATCACCTGAGCTCTTGAGACTCTAAACAATCGTCTAGCAGACATTGATGCCAGAATTGAAGAATCGACCCATGTCACCAATGCCCGTCGAGCAAATTCAGAAGCCTCCCTCCATTATAACCCTGAGGAATTAGACCAGGAAGAGTCTCGTAATCTCATACGAGGACGAGGTCAAGGGCATGTTCACCAACCCCTATGATCTCGATGACCGAATCATGCATATAGTCAAGATCAATGCCCCTGGCTTTGATGGTCGACTAGACCTAAAAGCATTCCTTGATTGGTTGTCAAATATGGACCACTACTTTGAATGGTATGAAATGTTTGAAGGTCGTAGAGTGAGGTTTGCCAAGATGAAAATGGTAGGACAAGCCAAACTTTACTGGACCAACATCGAGCATAGGATTGAGAGAAGTGGTAAGGACCCCATTGCTCAGTGGACTGAGATGAAAGAAGTCCTCAAGGAGAAATACCTATTTCTGAGTTATCACAAAAGACTTCTAGATCAATGGCAATCCCTTCGCCACGGATCTATGTTTATTGCTAATTACAATGCAATATTCGATTAGTACATGATGCGATGCAATATCAAAGAAGATCCTCTCATGACCCATCCAAGTTTAGAATGGGTCTTCAGTTTGAGCTCCATAGAGAGTTGATTCCCCATGATATCCACAGGTTGGAGCACGCCTATTAAGTGGCTCAAGATTTAGAGCAGTATCTGAAACCGCAGTTTGAGAGGCGATTTGATCCCCGCAACCCGAGTGTCAAGCTCCCTCCCTCGAAAGCGAAACCTAATGTTGGGAGTCAGCCTTGTAGATCCAGTTCTAACACTCCTTCCAGTTTTAGGGACAATAAAGGAAAATGAGTGATCGATGGAACTTCGAGAGGAAGTGAGCAGACTCGCTGGTACAAAAAGGCCAAGGCTTTGGATTCTTTGCAGCGCAATGTCCTACAAGAGAATCCATAGGCTCTGTTGATTTATGGCGCTGAAGAGGACGATCAAGGAGAATTTGAAGAAGAAACCCGTGACCCTAAACTCAGTCCTTGTGATGAGGATGGCGAGGATATAGAAGCCTCACAACTCGTAGTTGTTAGGTGCGGTTTAGCTCAGATCAAAGAGAATGACAATTGGCGATACCTACGCCAAGTGAGAAGAGAAGAGTTGCAAGATCATCGTCAACAGTGGTAGTTGCACCAACGTAATCTCCTCTAGCATAGTTGCCCACTTAGGATTGACGCCCATAACCCACCCTCAACCGTATTGAGTTGCATGGGTTGACACATCATTTATCCCCATATCTCAGAGGTGTCATGTTCCCATTCAATTTTCTTCCAATAAGGACACCTTGTCGTGTGATGCTGTACCTATGGATATAGGTCCTATCATTCTAGGTAGACCTTGGTTATACGACCTAGATATAACACTGTTCAGCAAATCGAACACGTGTTCCTTTATATATGAAAGCAAGAGGATCAAGTTGAATCCTCTCCCACCCAAGAACACCACTGAGAGGAAAGAAGATAAAAAAAAAAGGGTGAGACTAGTAAAAGATCCAAATCCAAATCTCTCCATATCATCATGCGAAGGAATTTAAGAAAGAGACCAAGGATGAGTCTATTATTTATGCTCGCCTAACCAAAGAATCCTCTCTTGAGTCGGCTATTGAGATACCACCAGATTAAATTCCTCCGATGCGGGATATTCAGCACTGCACGCAATCAATCTAATCCCCGAAGCGACTCTACCCAATCTCTCACACTACCGAATGAACCCCACAAAGCATTCTGAGTTGAAGAAGCAACTTGATGAGCTTCTCAAAAAGGGGTTTGTTCGAGAGGGCATGAACCCTTGTGTCGTGCCAATGCTTCTTACTCCCAAGAAGGACGGATCTTGGAGAATGTGTGTAGATAGTAAAGCGATCAACAAAATCACGGTCAAATATTAGTTTCCTATATCAAGACTTGACGACATGTTGTACATGATGGTCGGTGCCACGATCTTCTTCTCAAAGATAGACCTTAAAGAATGGCTACCAGATGCAGGACTAATGGTATGATCCTAACTAATGGGGCTGAGATTAATTAAAAAAACCAAGAACACTAACAAATATAATAAATCAACTAATCATCATGCAAATCACATAGAATTCAATCTATGTCTTATTCAAAGTCATCATGCCACAAAGGAGGTTTGGGAATCTGTCTCTCAAACCTAATCACAGGTGGGAAACTGGGAAACTTTGTGTTAAACACTATGAATTGGAGCAAGATATTGCTTGTCTTCGACAAGGGGAGCTCAAGCTGGGTACATACTATGCTTCTCTACGAAGCAAGTGGAAAAAGATGGACCACTATCAGAGTTATACCCCGGTTTGTGCTGCAGATGTGAAGTCCTTCAAAGCAATGGTTGAATAGTCCCAGATTTTTCAATTCCTCTTTGGCCTTCATCTTAGCTTCGAGGGAGCGGTTCAAATTCTTAGCCGAACTCCTACGTTTCTTGTCCAGGTCTATGCTTAAATCCAGGAGGAGGAAAGCTGACGCTCCGCTATGCAGCTACGTAGTGGGTCACTCTCAAGATCGATCTGCCCTTGCCTCTATGTCTCAGAAGGGTTAGAAATCGACTTTGAAGAAGCAAGGTGAAGAAAGAACACGACGTAAGTGTGATCACTATGGTCGTCTTGGCCATATTAGAGACACCTGTTGGGAGTTACATAGGCGCCCTCCAGGACTGGGCCCAAATCCTCGCCAGCGCCCTACAACTACACAAGGGTCACCTGCAACACACTCAGCGACTCAAGACAATGCCCCCGCACCACCTTCCTCCTCTGGGGACATGGATTCTTTTACTCTTGGAAATCTTGAGAGGCTCCACTGTATGATGGTCCAACTCAATGGTCAGGCTTCCACTTCTACCTTTGCTCAGACAAGTACTGGGTTTGCTTTCTCTGTATCTATTGTCCCTTTCATCCCTTCTGGTTCATCGATTTAGGAGCATCTGATCATATGACTGGTATGTTTTCCGTTTTTTCCAATTATAATATTTGTTCTAGTCAGAATAAAGTTAGGATTGCTGATGGCACCCTTTCCTCTATTTCTGGTAAAGGGAATGTTGATGCCTCTCCAGCACTAACCCTGCTATTTGTTTTGCATGTTCCTCAGTTTACTGTTAACTTACTTTCTGTTAGTAGTCGTACCAAGAGTATTAATAGTAATATAACCTTTTTTTCTTTCTTACTGTGTGTTTCAGGATTTGGAGTCAAGGCGGACGATTGGCAGTGGACGTGAGGATGGTGGCTTATACCTCCAGGATTCATCACTATCTCCATCAGCGCATCACTCCAGCACCAGTACTAGTAGTCGAGTCAATAAAAATCAGTTACAACTTTGGCATAACTGGCTTGGTCATGTCCCTGTCTCAGTCTTAAAGCGTGTCTTTCCTACTTTTTTGTCTATGTCCACACTCCACAACTTAGTTTCACTGTGAAATGTATGAACTTGCTAAAAATTGTCGTTCCATTTTTCATATTAATGAAAATAAAAGCAATGGTCATTTCGCTATTGTACATTCTAATGTGTAGGGTCCTGCCCTAATGACGTCTTTATTTCGATATCGCTACTTAGTTACTTTTGTGGATGACTTCAACGGATTTGCTTGGGTGTATCTTATGAAAACGAAAGATGAGATTTTTTCCATCTTTCAAATATTTTATAAGATGGTCGCCATTCAGTTTGATACTCCACTAAAGGTTCTTCGTTCTGAAAATGGGGGTGAATACTTGGATGGGGGGCTTAAAGACTATTTCGCCTCTCATGGCATTGTGCATCAAACTTATCCTTTGCCACCTCAACAAAATGGGAAAGCCGAACGAAAAAATCATCATCTTCTTGAGGGTGAGTGTGCCCTTCATCTTGCAATGAAGGTTCAAAAAGCTTAATGTTCTGAATCTGTTCTTCTTGCCTCCTACCTTATCAATCGGATGTCATCCCGGGTTCTCGGTTTCAGACTCCTATTTCTCTTTTGGTTTCTAATCGCCTTGGTTTACTTGTTCCTCCAAAAACATTTGGATGTGTTTGCTATGTGCATGTTCATCGTCACTCCCGTGACAAATTAGATCCACGGGCATTGAAATGCATCTTTTTGGGGTACCATTCAAATAAAAAATGGTACAAGTGTTATCATACAGGCACTTGTCGGTGCTTTATATCTATGGGGGTCACCTTTGTTGATTCTCTCCCGTTCTTTGGTATTCGGGACTCTCTTCAGAGGAGTATGACATTGATGAAGAGAGTCTAGTTCCTATGCATGTTCATGTCCTTGTTATGTCTTCTAGCACGGATACAGTCTTTACTCCAATGCCGGAACCTGAGTCCACTATTGACAAGGATACTTCTACTACGGCAATAGACATGCAAGATTACGTCAAATCCTAGAAGGGACAAGGTATTGGCTCTGTTCCCGCTAGTCTACCCTCGGATCCAGCTCTGAGTATTGCATATGTCCCTACTTTAGTTCATGAGTCTCCAGAACCTCCTACTCCAGAGGAGGATCTCCCCATTGCACTTCGTAAGTGTGTGCGGAACCCTATTTCTTACTTTGTCTCTTATCGGTCTGTCTCCATCTTATCAAAATTTTATAGTACAGTGCCCTCTGTCTCTTTGCCATCCAGCATTACAGATGCTCTCAGTTACCCAAAGTGGAATAAGGCTATGATAGATGAAATGCATGCTCTTGAAAAAACATAACATGGGATCTTGTTCCATTACCCAGAGGGAAGAAATCTGTGGGGTGCAAATGAGTTTTCACTGTGAAGCATAAGGCCAATGGTTCCATCGATAGGTACAAAACTCGCCTTGTTGCAAAGGGATTCGCTCAGACCTATAGGATTAATTACCAGGAGAAATTTACACCAGCAGCCAAAATAAACTCAATCAGAGTTCTATCCTTGGCTGCGAACATGTCACGGCCTTTACATCAGTGGGATGTAAAGAATGCCTTCTTACATGGAGACCTAACAGGTGAAGTTTACATGAAGTTGCCACCTAGATTGAAACATTCGGGAAGTGAAAACAGGGTGTGCAAACTAAAGAAAGCTTTGTATGGGTTAAAAGAATCTCCTCGAGCATGGTTAAGCGGTTCAACAATGCAGTCAGAAGAGTTAGTTATATACAGAGCCAAGCAAAACACACACTATTTGTGAAGTACCAGCAAACCAGTACCGCAGTGTTGATTGTCTATATGGATGACATTGTCATCACGAGTAGTGATTCAGCAAAAATCAAGCAGCTAAAGACTTTCTTGTCTTATGAGTTTGAAACAAAGGATCTAGGACCATTAAAATACTTTCTAGCGATTGAGGTTGATAGATCACATAAAGGGATCTTTATATCTCAGAGGAAGTATGTCTTAGATTTGCTAAGTCAAACAGGGTACTTGGGAGCAAGACCAACAAAGACTCTTATAGATCAGAACCATTAGTTGAACTTCGAGGATGGTGATCTCCTTGAGGATGCTGCCATGTTTTAGTGACTGGTTGGCAGATTGATCTACTTAGCTCATACATGGCCTGGTATTGCCTACGTAGTGAGTGTCATTATCTAGTTAATGCACTCACCTTGGTCACTACACTCTGAAGCAGAGACAGAGTACTGCGGTATCTCAAGGGGTCTCCAGGTCAAGGCATATTGTTCGGACTCCATGGACATTTCAGAGTGGAAGCAAACAGCGATGCAAATTGGGCAGGGGCTGTTACTGATAGACGGTCCACATCAGGTTCCTGCACATTTGTAGAAGGTAATTTGGTTTCTTGGCGCAGCAAGAAATAGCCTGTTGTAGCCCAATCTAGTGCAGAGGCAGAGTTTCGCTCCATGGCACAAGGCGTGTGTGAAGTGAACTACTCTGGTTGAAGATCATGCTCAAGAAACTGAGAATCAAGGTGACAGAAAAAATGAGCCTTTATTGTGACAATAAAGCAGCCATTAGCATAGCTCACAACCTAGTACAACATGACAGGACGAAGCATATTGAGGTTGATCGACACTTCATCAAGGAGAAGCTTCAGCAAGGATTGATTTGTACACCTTACGTAAGGACTCAGGAGCAAGTTGCAGATATTCTTACTAAGGAAGTAAATAAGTCAATCCTTAATACATTGATAGGCAAGCTGGGCATGTTGGATATCTTCCTACCAACTTAAGGGGAGTATTGGATTTATTGGTTTGTGGGCCCTACATGGGGGTGTACTTAGTGGGTTAAGTCCCACTGCCCTACTACCCCACGTAGGGAGGATAAATACTCCCTTTGGTGGGTATATTTGTCTTTTGTAATGTTCTCCATATATAATATATTTTGGTAGAGTCATATGACTAAGGCACATGACATCCTTCTCTCTTCTCTCTGACTCTCTAAACCTAATCCTAACTCTAACGCCATTGCAACTGAAGCAACCCGAGAGTTCTAGGGATTGTGTGGATTATATGTTAGACAGGATGGACTTCAGTTTGAAATGGAGAAAGTTGATTGGGAAATGCATTTCGTCAGCCTCCTCTATTCTCATTAACGGTTCTCCGACAAGTTACTTCCTTAGTTCCAGAGGGTTGAGGCAAGGGGATCCGTTGTCTCCGTATTTGTTCATTGTGGTAGCAGAAGCGCTGGGACGTATGATCTCTAGAGCAATGGAAGTTGGGGAGCTTGTCGATTTCGATATAGGCTTTGGGATCTCTCCTATATCCCACCTTCAGTTCGCATACGACACTCTCGTATTCCTAGGTAATTCCATATCCCAGACGAGGTTCTTGAGGGGCCTCCTTGTTTGCTTCAAGGCGGTGACGACTCTTTGCGTTAAAAGCAAGATTTTTGGAGTGGGAATTGTGGATAACATGCCTATGTTGGCCGACAGTTTGGGGTGTTCCATAGGAATTTTGCCTACTACTTACTTGGGTCTCCCTCTGGGGGCCTCTTACGGATCTAAAGTCATTTGGGACCCGGTGACCAAGACGTTTGGAAGCAAACCGGCCCATTGGAAGTCCAAATACTTATCCAAAGGTGGCAAACTGGTGCTTATCAAGCACTGCCTTTCTACCCTTCCCATCTATTTCATGTCCCTTTTCTCGATGCCTAGAAGTATAGCCAAATCTCTTGAGAAAATCATGAGGAATTTCTTATGGCAGGGTAAAGACGAGGTAGGTAAGTTTCCTTTGTTGAAGTAGGAGTCCATTTGTCGTCCCAAGTCGCAGGGAAGCTTGGGTATCAAGAATCTCTCAGTTATAAATAACGCCTTATTGGGCAAGTGGTTGTGGAGGTTTGGGGAGGAGTTATCGAGTTTGTGGAGGAAGGCTATGGTTGGCAAATACGGGGTTACAGATTTTGAATGGGACAGGAAAGTTGTTCTCTCATCTTATGGATGCAGTGTCTGGAAGTGGATCATGAATTTGCAGGGGAAGTTTCTTGAGGGGGTTCGTTATAAAGCGAGCACAGGGGATAGAGTTCTCTTCTAGGAGGATCTTTGGTGCGGAGATGCCACCCTTCTGGGAGATTTCCCCGAGCTATACTCCTTGTCTTATATGAAGAAATGCCCCATATCGCAGCTCTAGAGCGGGAAGGTGATAACATATCTTGGAACTTTGGCTTCAGGAGGAGGCTCAATGATTGAGAGATCGAGGTTGTATCTCGTTTGATGCTTCGTTTACAGGATTGTTTTTTCTCCTCTTCCGAGCCGGATAGGAGCATATGGAAATGATCGAAAGATGTCAGATTTTCAGTTCATTCTTGGTATACGGCTTTACTTCCGTCCCATGCCCTTAGTTTCCCAAATTCTTTTGTTTGGGGTTCTAAAGTGACTTCCAAAATAGCTTTTTTTCTTCTGGCTAGCTTCTTTGGACAAGAACCTAATGGTTGACCATCTGATAGCTAGAAAGGTCATTATTGTTGATTATTGGTTGAAGTGCAAACACTGTGGGGAATCGTCAATCATCTCCTTCTTCATTGTGATTTAGCCAAAGCAGTGTGGACAACCTTCCTAGTGGAGTTCGGGATAGCCTGGACTCTCCCGTTTTCGTTGATACATCTCATACCCAGTTGAGTAACGTCGGCTTTCTCCTCCAAAGGTCATATTTTATGCCGCTTCCTTCTTTTTGCTATATGCTGGGGTTTATGGAAGGAACGTAATCTCAGGGTTTTTGAAGGGAAGGAAGAATCGATGGCGAATATTATCCTCAACGTCAAGGGTTTATTGTTCTTTTGGTCGGAAGTATTTCGCGAGTATCAAGATTTGATGTTCGAGGACTTTGTCTTTCGTTGGGATCTTATTTGTCATGGAGATATTGCTGAAGATGCTTTTTCCTTATCCTTTTGTTTTTTTTATTTTTTTTATTTTGCCTTGAGATGGTCATCTCGACCTCTTAAGCTCTTTTGTACCCTTTCTTTTCCCCTCAATAAAATCTATACTTGTCAAAAAAATTACCATAAATTAAAATCTATACTTATCAAAGAAAAAAAAGAATTTACTATAAATACTAAAAACGAACTGTAAATCTCATTAAACCTCTTTCACAATTGAAAGAAGTCTCCTTGTAGCACTTTCTTCTTCCTCCTGTTGTGAGCCCGCCTCTTTTGTTTGTTTGTTTTTTTGATAAGGTGGATTATATAAAAGAAAGAAGGGTACAAAGCTTAGGAAAATAGAGGTCGAGAAAACCTCCGCAAAGCAAAGAAAGAGAAAAGGAGACTCCTAAATGCCCCTAAACATAATGGAGTCCAATCTAAACACCAAGTCCTCAAAAGATAGACCTTTACATTCCTCAAAAAGCTTAGACCAAAGGAAGAGAAGAGCCTGAATGGAGAGAGAGATATCAAAGATGAAGGCCTCCTTCCCCTCAAAAACCCTCATATTCCTCTCCTTTCAGATACCCCACCAAACCGCGAAAGGCAACATGCTCCACAATCTACAGCCTCATGGCGGAAAGCTCCGACACGTCCAACTACACAAGGTGTCTATGACTGATTCAGTGAGAACCCAGCTAATCCCAAAGGAACCGAAGAAGAGGCTCCAGATCTCCCAAGCTATTCTGCAATGCAGTAGAAGATGGTAACTGACTCCCCGGCTTCCTGACACATGTAGCAGTAGTTAGGCAACACCCAATTCCTCTTGATAAGATTATCCATGGTGAGGATCTTCCCCAAAGAAACACATCACATAATGAACGCAACTTTCGAGGGGACCTTAGTCCCCTAAACTATGGTCATAGGGAAGAAAGGTCCCCAGTCAGTATTAGAGTACACTGGTGAAGCTCGTCAAGATCTATCCAACATCACATGGAAGGACTGCACAGTGAATCACCCATCGGATCTACCTCTCCACATAATAGTGTCCTCTTTAGATCTATCTATCAACTCCCCCTCCAATATAAGGAGAAGAGATGCCAGTATTGGTATTTCTCAATCATTCAAGTTACGCCTGAAACCGAAATCCCAAGATGAAGCGTTTCCTCTCCCTCTAGAAACTATTGAACCGTGCCAAGTTTCTTATATGTGATTGCAAAGAGCTTAGGGAAGTCAGACCTAAGAGTCTTGTCGCCACACCAGACATCGCACCAGAAACGAGTCCTGTTACCGATGCCCACTTTGAACCCGATTCCTTCAGAGAAAGAAGGGGATAATTTCATAATCCCCTTCCAAACACCACAGCCATACGAAGACTTAACCTCCCTACAAAACCGCTCCAAAGGCTCACAACCGTATCTGGCTGTTATGACCTGTCTCCATAAGCTATCCCCTTCCATCACGAAACGCCACAACCATTTCCCCAAGAGGGCACGATTCATCAATCTTAAATCCTTGATGCCAAGGCCTCCCATCGACTTAGGGGAGCAAATGAGTCTCCAGTCGACCAGAGGATACCCTTCCCATCTATCTTTCCAATCCACAGGATAGCCCGCCTCTTTTGTTTAGGAGTTTTATTTGGTGTAACGTGAGTACATTGTAGCTTGGATGCTCCCGCATCAGAGAGCTTCAGCCAAGTTTCATTTTTTTCTGAATAGTGAGTATCTCTATTTATTGAGGTCCTCGTGGTAAATGGTATGTGTTGTCTCCGACATGCTAAGCATGGCTACATTTTGACGTCGTTAACACGTGCGCGGGCAGCAGCCATGTCTCTTTTCTCATCATTCTAGCCAGGTAGGTCACGTCTCATCCCGAGCAGGTGAGAACTGTCCCATCCCGAGTATGTGAGAACTATACATGCCCGTGGAATCATGCCGACTTTCCCAAGTAGTCAAGCTCCTTCGCCCAAACTAGTCTTCCTTGGGAAGTCGGCTCTCCCGAACCGCATAAACCAAACTCGGTGAAGGCTCTTTGTAGGTCATCTCGACCTCATCTTGCCTCGGTGTTTGTAAGGTTTTCAATCTTAATGATACTCATCAAAAATAAATAAATAAATAAAGTCGGTGTTCAATTAGGGCTGACAATGGATAGTCGAAAATTTGAATTTGACTTGAATTCGTATTCGAAAAATCGGATATTATCCGAAAATATCGGATTCGGATTCGGATGTCTTTATAATATTCGAATAGTTTTCAGATACGGATTCGGATATTGATATATTTGATTCGATAATATCCGATCCGATATATTATTTAATAATTATATTTATCATATTAAATAATATTTATTATATATAAATATAATATTTATAATTATTTTACATATATATTTATTATTATGTAAATATAATAAATATATTATCTACATCTGATTTTCGAATTGGATATCCGATAAGTTAATCGGATTCGAATTCGAATATTGATTTAGAATATCCGTCGGATATCGGATCGGATTCGGATATCAGATTTTTTTTTCCAGATTCAGATATGCTTGTATTCGATCCGAATAGTATCTGTTGACAGCCCTAGGTTCAATTATAAAGGTTAGAGTAGAGTTATCCTACTCGGGCCCGAGTTGTTAAAGGAAAAAAACCCTTGTTTACACGAATCCCAAGGGGACTCCTGTATGGTTTAGATGCAAACCATTTTTAGGCACACACCCTATGTTAAATAGATTCCTCTAAATGGGCAAAGTACCCGTATCGGAAACATGTCGAATTCAGACATGATGGAGACTCTGATGCACCACTTCCAATTCTGCTTTGTTTTTTTCTTTCCTTACTAGCAAAATACTAATTAAACAAGGATTTCTGGTAAGTTACCCATCTGTTAAACTGGACCATTGTTGATTTTGGAGAGAAGGGAATTCAAGGAACATATTATTTATGCTCTCTAACCCAAATTGGAGTTGCCTTCAAAGGAGATTAAGGAAGAAACACAGCCAAAAGAAACATAAATTGACCACAAGAACATTAATTGACCAAGCAATTCTGTAGATATTTGAAAATTCTCTGTTTCAACATAACTTCAACACAGAACTACATAATTGCAAAAAAAAAAAAAATCAATCAAAATACTTCCCAAAAAATATAGTCAGAAATTCAGAATATCCAAAACTTCATGGCAAATACCAAAATCATCCAGAACTTTATTTCTATAATAGGAAAAACTTGCTTTGAAATTCAATATTGAGTTTCTACTTCTCTTTGAGGTAGAATTAGTGCATTAATAATATCACACCATCTTATATAGATAAGGACAGCACTCAAACTCCGTTTGACAGAACCTCAAACAGTAAAAGATCAAATGAATCTAAGAACCTATGCAAGTAAAAGTACCAAGAATATAACAGAACACGAACAACACTTTACACTACTGAAGTCCCGGTTCGATGCTTACCAAATCACCCCTCATATTCTCCAATGTTTTTTACTCTTTCAACCTGGAAAAAATGGGAAATAAAAATGTAACGGGTCGTAGAGAGGAAAAGGTGGGATTAAAGAAAGGCTATAAAGAAGAAGGAAAAGAAAAATACCCAGATGACCAAGTGTGGAGTAAACCAAATGATGATCTCTTAGACATGGAAAAAATTGATCTCAGTAGGCAAATTCAAACAACACATAGCAACATCAACAACTCTACGCAAAGTAAAGCAGGAAACAGAAACACATTTTTCTCTGGTCCATGTTCCTTGATCAGTTAATTGATTAGGTGTTGAAGCTTTTCGTGCTGAATGTGCGAGTTTATCAGGTATTTGATCTATTTTGACTGATCCCTAAAATTCCTACTGAAAAGGTTTCGGAACCCGCGTCGGAGCGTCGTTTCGAAGCAGATGGAAAAGAAGGGAATGAGTCCACACTCCACAGACTGGGAGTGTTTGGATTTCACTTTGCGTCCAGAAACGACGGCCATGGCGGAGATCTAGGGCTTCAGTCCAAGCAGAGGAAAGCGGGAGAGATGAAAGACCAAGGGCTTCAGTCAAAGCAGAGCAAAGCGGGAGGAAAGTTCCTGCAAACTTTTTGGTGATCCAACACGTCGCTCGTATCAAATAACTGATAAGGACCATCATGAGTGGGTTTTAATTGGATGATATGTGAGGAGCCGATGTCCCACTTTATCGACTTGAATGGAGCATTCCGATATCAAAAAGAGTCTCCAAAGTCCAAACTCGAATAAATCTTTTGAGGGACGTCCGTCTTCTACCAAGTATAGCTACGTGGCACACTCTTAGAGATCACTGACCGTATGGATGTTTTATCCATCCCTAGGTAGATCTACAGACCATATATCAGCCAGATTAGTGATTTCCAACCTTTGGATTAGAGTATTTTTCATAGGTTTATTTTTAACTGTGGATTCGAGCATTTTTTCGGGGTACTCAGATCCAAAGGTTAGAAATATCTAATCAGGCTAATTTTTGGCATGTAGGTCCGAAGTATGAGCCACGTGACAACCTCTTAGAGACCACATGCATGGATGTTTGCCGTTAAGCTCCAGATAAAAAATCACCCTGATTAATAAATTGGCTCAGGCTCCAGTTACCGCCCTAGAATGACAGGCTCCGGTTACAGTAGTAAAACTTGTGTCACAAGATGTTGTGACGGAAGCCGGTCACAGCACTCAATATGATCCACGTGGCACACGATCAGAGGGAGCTGACCGTATGGATGTTTGGCCAGTCCCTCGATGGACCTACAAACCAAAAATCAGCCTGATTACTGATTTACAACCTTTGGATTTTTGCACCCAAATAACGCTCAATAATGCTCAAATTCCTACGGTTAAAATCAACCCATGAAAATAACTTCAATCGAATCGGTTAGAAATCACTAATCACGCTGAGTTTTTGTGTACCGGTCCACCGAGGGACTGGCCAAACATCCATACAGTCATCGTCCTCTAATAGTATGCCACGTGGCTCCTATTGAATGCTGTGACCGGCTCCGTCACAACATCTTGTGACACAAGTTTTACTCCGGTTACAGGACACAATGTGTACCACGTGGCATACTCTTAGAGGACTCTGACCATATGGATGTCTGTCCAATCCCTAAATGGACTTACTAACTAAAAATCAGCCTGATTAGTGATCTATGGGCATTGGATTAGACTTATTTTCATGGGTTAGTCTCAACTGTGGGGAATTTGAGCAGTATTTGAGGTACAAAGATCCAACGCCTAGAAATCACTAATCAGGCTGATTTTTGGTTTGTAGATCCACCTAGGAATTGGACAAACATCCATACGGTCAGATTCCTCTAAGAGTGTGCCACGTGGCTCATATTGTGTCACCCTAACAAATTATTATAAATTTACAGCCACTGTATTCAATCATTATTTGAGGACCTTTTTTTTTTTTTTGAGGACTTAGATCCAAAGGTTTAGAACTACTAATCATGCTGATTTTTGGTATATAGATCCACCCAAAGATGGGCCAAACATCCACACGCTCAGTGGTCTCTGAGAATGTGCAATGTGGCTTGTACAGTTGTACTGTGGTCCATCAACTGTTGTCGAAGATTTATTCCTCATCTCTACGTGACCCCACGACCAAAAAGAGGGGTCCAACGAACGACCGTGTCTTGTCTATTGCATCAAGAAAGCGTGTGTAATCGGTGTATTAACTTGGATCACATGTTAGGTCATGAATTTTAGTGTAAACGTAATAGGTCCAAAGTCCAATTGAACACCGCCGCTGATTTCTTCGCCGACACGCAAGTCCAAAGATGAGGCTCTACATAAAATTAAAAATTAAAAAAATAATGCACTATCTCTTGAGGCACTCCAAAAAATAAAGGAGGGTCGAGGGGGGCATCTGCCACCCTCAACTTTGAAACAGATAAAACTTCAAGGCTATCTTTATGCAACTTTGTAACAATTTTTGTTTTTGCCCTCGATGTTAATCCTCTCTCTAAACTCTAAAGTTCTTTAGAAGTGCCTAAAAGTATTAAGGTTATTTAGTTGGCTACATATGGGTAAAATTATCTTCTAATTTTATAAAGTTTGTTTAGAGTCTTCAGACGAGAGCGAAATGTGGAGTGCTCTATATTCTTCCTGCTCCTTAACAAATTAACAGCATTTATTTAGGAAAATATTTTTTTTTGTGGCGTTATTTGCACACACCTTTTTTTGAGTGACACCCACCTCTTAGTGTGTGCAAATAAGGCCCTGCTTGGTATCTAATAAATATTTGTAGGATGCAAATATTTACTTTGTAAATGTTTACAGCTTCGAACATTTTCTGTTGCTTGGTATTAACCGGTAAAATCAATTGTAAATACTTTCTACCACTTGGGTGGAGGGTGCAATGCAAATATTTTTCGAGTATTTGATGAATCCAAAATCGGAGATGGAGATCACTTACGAACAATGTCAATGAATTGGATGATCACAACCAATCAAACAACGGAACAAATGGCTGAGAATCATGAGATGGTCCAGGCAAGTTGATTTTAGGCGGGAACTCAAATATCAGTTGGTCCGAGTAGAACTTTGCCGACCTCCCACATTTTGAGTACGGGGAATACTTTAGAGGGACATTGACCATATGGATGTTTGGCCAATCCCTAAGTGGACCTACAAACTAAAAGTCGGCCTGATTAGTGATTTCAAACCTTTGGATCTTTGTACCCCAAATAATGCCAAATTCCACAGTTAAAAATTAATCAATGAAAATGACTCTAATATAACTTTTAGAAATCTATAATCATGTTATTTTTTTGGTCTAGATGTCTATCTAGGAGTATAACTTTGCTGACCCTCCACAATGATTGCCCCCTATAACCGCTCACAATATGAGCCATGTGGCACATTTGTGGAGGATGCTGACTGTATGGATGTTTGGGCAATCCCTATGTGGATTAACAAATCAAAAATCAACCTGATTAACGGATTTCATAGATTGATTTTAACCGTTGAATTTGAGCATGTAAGTGTTGGATTGGAGTCATTTTCATGGACTGATTTTAACCATTGAATTTAAGCATTATTGACCATTATTTGGGTACTATCCAAAGATGGGTCAGGCTCGAGAGACACCCATTTTTTGACACCCATTTTGGCGTACCCACATAGAAGATGAATCAAAGGCTGACTTTTTATGAGGATAATCTCTATGGTGAGGAGATTATCCTCACAAAAATTTAAATCATTCTGATATTCATAGACTGGTTTAGAAGCTAAAGAATTATGGACCGTCGATTCTTACCATGTAACTTGAAAACCCACATTTGATGGGGTAAGAAATTCAGAATGGACTGATTTTTTGTTCGGGTGATCTGTATGGTGAGGAGATCATCCACACCAAAAATCAGCCGTTGATTCATCTTCTATGTGGGTACGCTAAAATGGGTGTAAAAAATGGGGGTTTCCTGAGCCCGGTCCTCCAAAGATTTGAAATCACTAATTAGGCTGATTTTTGGTTTGTAGGCCCATCTAGGGATTGACCAAACAATGGTTTAAAAAATGGCCGTTATAACAGATCCAGACCTCCCACATTACATTATGAACCATTAAAACATTTTAAAAATAACGGCCGTTATTTTTCTATTTTAACGAAAATAACGACCGTCCTTTATTTTCTGGATTTTTTTGTGAAAAAAAGTCCGTTATTTCTATTATTTTTTCTTAATTTTAGTTATTTTTGGTATTTTTTGAAAATTTAAATTTCAACGCCTTTTTTTCCGTTATTTATGTTATTTTCTCATTATTTTTCGTTTTTACCCCTGAGCGTTACAATTCGTTATAACGGAAAAACTGTAATGCCCCCAATCCGTTATACCATTATAATGGCCCCCTTTAAAACTTGGGCCAAACATCCATAGGATCAGCGTCGTCTAAACGTATACCACCTGGCACATATTTTGGGCAGTCATCACGGGTGGTAGTGAATTTTACTCTTCATCTAGGGGCTAAATATTATATATATATTTCAAGGATGTTCAAGCCAAATAATGAATGTTTGCGGCCATTTTTGGCTGCAAACATTAGCGGCTCAAATCGTAAAAAATATTGACTCCCGAAAAATATTTACCTACGTAAATAATTGTGGGGTGCAACCAAGGAAATAAATTTCGTGAACTTATCGAAATATTTCGCGAAAGATTTCCATTTTCTAGGTTACCGACATGAAAGAATACTTACGTCGAAATAATGTTAAATTTTTCGAAATATTTCCATTCATGTCAAAATATTTCGAGTAAATAGTAAATTTCGATCAATTGACAGTGTAAATATGTATTATTTCGGTCGAAATGTTTCGACATGTATGGAAATATTTCAATAGTAGGATGGAAATATCTCATTTGAGTTCAAAGCCGTTATAAATCTCATATTTGATCCATTCAACCCCTTTCCATATATTTGGTTTATACAAAAGATCAATCCGTTGTAGATTTTTTGATTCGTGAATTGATCGTGAGGAAGAATCAAATCCCATTTGGGAGTTTTTTCGAATTCAAAATATACATAAGGATAAAATACTACAAATAAATAGGTTATGTGTAAATTCATTAAATTTATGAATCTATGATGCATTTACACTAGATTTGTGCATGGATTGAAGATCGTTTAGGGTGAAAATTTGGAATTTGGGAAAAACCCCAATTTCATTGGTTTTTACCATAAACATCCATGATCATGCATAAATTGATTATATGTTGCATAACTTAGCCCGTTCTACAATTAGGTTGGGTTAAAAAAAAATTAACCCTAATATTTTTTTTTCATTTAAAAAAGTAAATAAATGTTATAAATTAATAGTAAATAGGTTTTCTAAAATTACATATAATATTAAGAAAATAATGTAAGTGAATAAGGATTTGTTAATATATTACTTTATAACTTCTTTATAATTAGCAATTAAATAATAATTATATAATTAAATTAAACCTTTATTAATTAAAGATACTTGCAGCGACATATTATAGACCATTATAGTCATTCATTTCCATACTACATATAGTTGTATATCATGGTTTGAAAGCTTATGAGTGTTTTTATGCTTGTTTCATCATTTCCCAAACTTTCCACAAACATTTCCACAATATTTCTATCATTTCCGCATTATTTCCATCATTTCCACGAAAAATACATTATTTCCACACTGGTCGAAATATTTTCACAAAATATTTTTATTTTTAGACTGGTCGAAATAAACCTCGATACCAAAATTTATTTCTTTTGGTGCAACCAAGCACCTAGAAATGCAAAAAACATTTTGCAAATGTTTGCAAACAAATATTTACGGTGATACCAAGCAGGGCCTAAGTTACAAAAATAAAAAGCCCCACCACCGAGAGAGAAGAAGAAGAGGAGGAGGAGGACCACCACCAGGCCTCCTCCTTTTCTTCTTCTCCAAGTGGCCTCCTCTTCCTCCCCTTCTTCTTCTTCTTCTTCTTCTTCTTCTTCTTCTCCGAGTGTCCTCCTCTTCCTCCTCATCCTCTTCTTTTTCTCCAAACGGCCTCCTCTTCTTCTCTGAGCGGCCTCCTCTTCCTCCTCCTCTTCTTCTTCTTCTTCTTCTTCTTCTTCTCTCTCTCTCTCTTAAAATAAAAATTAAAAATCGCCTGTATCGATTACACAGGGTGGACATGACTTTGGCCATATTGGTAGGCAGCTGTTGACATGGCTTCCTCATTTGCACCCCATTTACACGGGTCTCTTCCTCCTCCTCCTCTTCTTCTTCTTCTTCCTCTCTCCCTCTCTCTCTCTATCCCTTCCTCCCTCCCTCCCTCTCCCTCTCTTTAAAAAAAAAATTTCGCCCATAGAAGTAGGGGTGTCAACGGGTCGATTCCGGTTCGGTTCCTAAGGTGACCAGAACCGGAACATTCGGTTCCGGTTCTTATCGGTTCGGTTCCTTAACGGTTTCGATTCTCAAAGTGATGGATCCGGAACCGGAACCGATTATGTATTTATGTCGGTTCCGGGTATATTGGGCCAAATCTTGAGAATATAACAATATTTATTTATTGGTACCGGTTCTTATCAGTTCGGTTCCGGTTCTTATCGGTTTCGGTTCCAGTTCCGGTTCCGATTAATTTTTAATCGGTTCTCAAAAAAGTGGAATCGGAATCGGTGTTTTCGATTCCGATTCCGATTCAATTCCGATTAAATGGGTAAAATTGACACCCCTACATAGAAGGCCTACCGCCCACCACCAAGTAAGAGAGAGAGAGAGGGAGGGAGTGGTGGTGTAGTGGAAGAAGAAGAAGGCGATGGTGGAGGTACGGTTGTGGTGGTGGTGGTGGTGTAGTGGTGGTGAAGAAGAAGAGGACGGTAGTGGTGAGATCTTCGTTCGGGTTTTTTTTTATTTTTGTTTTCTCAACTTTGGGTATGTGTAGATAAGAAGTGGGTGTCATTCAAAAAAAGGTGTGTGCAAATAATGCCGCCTTTTTTTTAAATCTTTAAAAACTATAAATTTCAATTCCTAAATTAGTTTGCAATGAGAATGGATCCATTAAAAAGCTATAGCCGAGATCTTTCCAATAATATCCAATACTAGTTGTTTTCATTAAAATAATAATTATAGTAATTTAATTAATTTTTTATACTTAATAATGAGGTACAAAATAGTAATATTGTTGTTTCAAGTTGCCCACTTATCCTTACCAACAAAATAAGTTATACATTTACCATTCAATAAATCTATCATTTTTATAAATGTGATTTTTATTTAGACAAAACACCTCCATTAGTTTATTTTACTATATAACAAATGAACCCATTAGAGGGACCACAAATTTGTTTTTGAAAATACCTCTCTTATCTACTATTAATTATTACCATAAAAATAGTGCTAAAGGGTGTTATCGTATTTTTAATTTCACCTAAAACAAACAAGTAAAAAAGAAATTTGTTTCTATTCCTCTCTTCCGACATTTCTTCCTTTCTCCTTATTTGAAAGCCAAACCTCTCTCAACCCCACGTCCCACCCGCACCTCCATAAAACCTCTCTCTCTCACACACACACACATACACAGTTGCTTAATGGAATTGCACAAGAACCCCATTTGCACGAGTCTCTCTCAAGAAGTTGTTATTGATACAATCGTTAAACCATTTGTTAATAAGACTAGTGTATGTTCTTTTATGTTTGGTGAAATGTCAAAGGTGTGCAAATTGATCGTGACAGTTTGTCGGGAAGTGTCATAAGCACAGACAAAAACTAGTTGTTAATAGGAAGAAATGTGGCAAGTAGTTACTGACATTGTCGATTGACCATCGCTTGATGCCTTGCTCACCCTTGAAGAAAATCCTGGTTCCACTATCGAAGTTGGTCCTTTAAGGTCTCTCTACAAATACACATAGGATGCACTCCCAAAATCAAGTAGCACTGCTATTGTGGTACCATAGTTGGTCCCTAGGTGCAAGTTCACAAATTATTTGTGTATTGTACAAAAAAAATCAAGAAACATATAATATGGCCAAACCTTTCAATTGTTTTGGGAATTCACAAATGTTTTGGTTAACGAAATAGTTTCACAAATTATTCAAATTTATAATTTTAAAAATAAAAATTATAAATTTATAATTTCACGAATTACAAAAAAAAATCTGATTTTCAAGTGGCAAACTCGATTATATTAAAATTTTCCTATACTGTATATTAGTTGTACGCAAACTTATCAACTAGGAGTTGGTCGTTAAAGGTTTCTCCATGTGAGAAGTTACGTTATGGCTTAGGGGGTGAAACTCAAACAAGCTGGGCTTGGGTTGGGGGCAGGCCTGAGCCTAACCAAGTTTCAAACCATTCAACCTAAGCCCAAGCAAACTCAAGATTAGACCCAACTAAAAAATCTCAGTATCTGTAGGATGCAAACCTAGAGAGGGTGAATAAGTTATTTAAAAATTGAATCAATTTAAACAGATTAACCTAATCACTATGGTTATAGTCCAGGGATCTAATCACATACGAAAATAATCCTAACCAATTGATTAATCATCGGAGTGATGAAGCCAGTTGACTCAGGTTGAATATATCAAAGATATACTATTTCTGATTCATTTGTTTTAATCTAAACAATATACATTGCAAAAATTAGAGAACGTATGCAATTTTTACGAAGAAACCCCTTACATGAAAAAACTTCAAGACTAAATCCAGATGTGAAAGTATCACTATGAAGAAGTTACTAAGAAACAACCAGAGGTTACCCATGCGAGAACGATACCACAGTCTACCGACTTAAATCACTCAAGTCACTACCTCTTCATTCCACGTCCTCTTGAATCTTCACGTGACTTCTTCACACAATCACGATCACACAATGATTTGGTCTAGCCCCGAATCCCACCACTCTAATCACATGAGCAAAATAAAAGCTTTTTAAGCTATGTGGTTATGAACTCTCTCCCTCTCTAAGAACAAAGATGGATCATTGATGTTCTTAGGATGGTTTCAGTCTTGGAACATATTAGCTAAGCTAGGGCTTGATAAAACACAAGTTAGGAGACCAAAATTAGGGTTGGAGTTCCATTGGTTTTCATCAATTTTAATTGCCCCTTTAAATAGTTGGAACGAATTAGCCTGCAAAATAAAAGGTAGTTGGGTGAAAAAAAAAAGAACTCTAACAAACTTAGAAATTTTGTCTATGAAAGCTCCGATCGATCGGATGTAACAACCCAATCGATCCAAGACAAAATTTGAATCTAGAGACAAAACACCAATTTGTTCTCCAAACCATCAAATGCAACAACCCAATCGATTAGATCTAACCATCATAAAAATTCCAAAGAACATGTATTTACTATTTTGTTATCCGATCGATCATATGTAATTCCTGATCGACCCGAGACTAAGAAATTATAGAATTTTCATATTTAGGCCTCTAATATTTTCATATGCTCAATTCCTTTGTAGGTCATGAAACTAATAGTCAAGGGTCACTTAGAGATTAATGGATATCATTTTATCAATTAGCTAGATTCCAGGGTCTCTAAGTCAATGATTGAGTGAAGCATCCTTTCTTTAGATGGATCTTGACGTTCTTAGTCTTCTGCAATCTTTAGACGAGCTTGAGTGATATAACACCAAAAACTCTCAAAGGCATACTCACACACTAAGAATGACTATGAACTCAGTTTGTCATATGGAATTAGCCAACCCTAGCTAAAAAATATAGACCTTACAATCTTCTCATTTGGTAATTTCATGACAAAACCACATACACAAAAGAAAATAAAATACTAGCCATAAACACAATACCCTCCCTTACACGAGTTACTCATACTCAAACGAGACACACAGACACGTGAAACTCCGATGTCTTTAAGCAATTTGTCCTCTATACAGGTAACATACCCAGTGTAATATAGTCCAAAAATAATCTAATAAACAATGGATTGTAAATGTGCTACAGTGAGTGTGACAAATAAACTCTGTTCTACTATGTGGTCATACAAGTCAATTCTCATTATAATATATACTCTACATAACTCCTTACTGTATGTAGAGAAAATCCTCTCCTTTTTAGACATGGAGGGGAAACTCCTCTCCCCCCTTCTGTCACAGAATGACAACGGGTGAAGTGTAGAACTCGTAAGATCACACAGATCTAACGGTTCTTAAACATAACTGCTTATAACTAACTCAGAATTGTCTAGAATTGATCCCGACTAAAGGATTAAACATAACTACTTATAACTAACTCAGATCTACCCAGAATTGGTACAAGTTAAGTATTTCCCTCTATACTAGACCCTAAAAAAATGTGGTAACACACCATGTAAAATGCTGAAAATTTCTACCTTTATTGACATGCGCAGAGCGACAACTAAACCAGACTTTAAAACGATAACAAGAAAGAAAAAAGAGAAAAGAAAGGTAAGTAGACATGAAAGAGTAACTAACTATATAAACAAACAAGACATTAAAGTTAACGAACCAAATCAACTGCCAAGTCCAACTTTATTACAATGTTGTTATACGACATCCCCCCCCCTCACGCGTATATCATAATCGATACCAGCTAATTAACCACAAATACAGCCAAGAGATCTTGTGTTTCACCAAAGATGCTCCTCAATCCATCACCTAAACATGAAAAAAATGTCTTAAAAAACATAAAATGAAGTATCAATCACATGGATGTTCTAATTTTGAGAGAGAAAACTGATAGAGATGAGATTGTTTCGATGGATTAAACCTTTGATGAACGGGTTGTCATCAAAGACCGTGATAACCGATAAGTTCTCGGCACATATGCAATTATCATTAAGATTTACTTGTATGACGTGTAAATGTGACCGTTGACAGAGGACGAACGGTAGTTTTACCATCAGCCAAACGTTTGATGATACCATCTGCAATCAGATGGTTTACCTTTAAAGCCTCAAAAATCAAGTTTTATTGAGAATGATGTCTGCGCACAATCGTTGTAGGTACGTCGTCATTGCCTTTTGAATGAGATGTCTAAGTTTTGCCAAAAAATTAAAAGCAAACTTGAAAATCGGTGCTTTTGTGTGGATTTCATAAAAGTTATTGGCATTCTGGTCATAAATGACAATTTTATTAATTATTTAAAAATTTTTCCTTAAACTTTTTTTATCAATACTTTTTTTTATTTATTTACAAATCCCTTTTTTCGTAAAACTTACAGGGAAAGAACATCATGGTTCAAAGTCACGATCGATCCCGGTCTAGATTGGGCGATCTAGATCCGGATCGGAGCCCACCGATCAAATCCAAACCAGGCTCTGTGTTGCCCCGAGATCACTGTTTTACAAAGGAGTCTCACTTTGTCTCGAGCGAGATGGACCGATCCTGTTCTGGATGCCGACTGATCGAGCCTTCTATCCCAAGTCTTCCATCCACGAAGAGCATTTTCCAATAAGACAATTTCATAAACTCTCACTCGTGGAATCTTTTCCCTTAAAATTGTCCAAGGTTCGTTAACAAAAGGCTATCACCTATTCAACGGAAACTACCGGTCCTTTGTTTTAGGAGGAATGCGAGCACCAAACGCACAAATTGAACCTCGTAACTTGTTTTAGTGACCCATCTTGATCGCTGCGAGTAAAACTTCTGTCACAATCGGATTGCAAATCACACAAACACAGCCAATGAGTTCTCGGCACGTACACCTAAAAAGCAAAAGCACATGGGTACTTTGCAAAAGCACTTGTGTACGTGCGGAGAACTCATTGGCTTGTGATTGTGTGATTTACAATTTCGTGTGACAGAAGTTTTACTCGATCGCTGCAGCCTGTACACTTGACACGTCTCCATAACAAATCTTATTTTAGATTTTTAAAAGGGTCGTGATGTAACAAGGTATACCTGAGATCTTTTCATTTGCCGAAGCGGCATTTTTGGTAGTCACCACTGCCATCTGGGCCCACTGACTGCATAGATGTTTAGCCCACCCTTTAATAGACATTCATACAAAAAAGTAGTTTGTTTAATGATTTTTAGCCGTTGGTTTTAGTACTCAAAAGATGGTTGTATTCAACGGCTATAAGAACGCCTTAAATGGTGCTAAAAAGTGTTAAACTCTAATAGTTATAGATTACCAATCAAGGTGATTTTTAGTATGTATATCCACCAAAGGATGAGATAAACATCCAAGCGGTCAGTGGGCCCAGATGGCAGCGGTGACTACCAAAAATGCCGCTTCCGCAAATCAACAGTTTCAGGCATACCTTGTTACATCTTTTTCCTTTTCCAAAAGCAAGAAAAACCAACTCTATACTTGAATTTCCTTTTTATATCTTTACGGCTTTTGAAAAGACAACACGTAACATAATCTATAAAGAAATCTCTTTTTTTTTTCTTTTGCCAATGAAGTTCTTGTAATTGTATATTGAGGTCGGTTTTGTGTCTGGAGCTACACTCCAAACATCCATTGGTGGACTGTCCCACAAGAAAATGAAGCTGAAGCACGGAAAGCAAATGGAGATCGACATTAATCTATTTAAGAAAATGTGAGCAGTCAAAAAGAAATGAGACTTGAAACGGGAAGGGAAGGAAAAAAGAAGAAAAGAGGGAGGGAGGGAGACTAAACGAAATAGTTCCCTTAATTTGAAAGCAGGGCCCCATTTTCTATTGACGCTCTCTCTCATTCTTTTCTCCTATTTCCATCAATGTCGTCTCCACTTCTTGCTAACAAATGTTTGCCATCCTTACTGTCCTTGTTCCCATCTCCAACTATCCGGCCTGCAATGAAATTTACACGCAGTATTGAGTTCAACCTCGGACTCTGCAGAGTGAATTGAAGTTCAAGGACCCACTATCCTTCTTTTCATATCTCTTCTTCCACCACCTAATCATATTTGATTCGTTTAAATCCATAATGAATCTACTTTCCTAGGATCAAAATTTGTTCTCTTACTATATTCTCATCAATTTTCTAGTTGATAACAATTCCAGTTCATTGATTCATGACCAAGGAGGCTGTAGACACTACAACTACAATCTGCTTTAAACGACTCATCTCTCTTTCAAGGCTTACACCTTGAGGCACAAGGCTTCTCTATTAACTCCGAGAGGCATGTCAATTGATGCCTACCTCCTACTGGTATTGAAGGCCAGCAATAGCAAAAATATATTTTCCCTGTACGAATTATATCAATGTTGAGATGGATGAGTGAAAAGACTAGAAAAAATAAAAGCAAAAATGAGCATATACGATAAAACCTAAGAATAGCCTCAATAAGAGATAAAATAAAAGAAAGTCGATAAAAATTGTTTGGATATGTGTAACAAAATCTCATAACGTTATCAATGAGAATGAGCGCTTTGGTGCAACTTGAAGGCCTTAAAAGGGGGAGAGGAAGACTGAAAAATGACACAGATGGAGGTAGTGAGAAAAGATCTGAAGACTTATGCTTTGAAAGAAGATATAGCTTTAAAGAGAGTCAAATGGCGAAATAGGAATCATGTTGCCGAACCCAAACATTTGGAATAAATGATAGATGACGATGATTAAATTTGTTATGTTATTATTTATTCTTCCTTTTGAGTATTCACTGTAAAGGCATGCTAACTAGACTCACGGCCCAATCCTTGAGGCTTATGCCTCATCTTTAGGGTCATTGAACCGCCTCGTCCCACTCCTCCACATTTAAAAACATTACCTCCAACAGGCAATCACAGATACCAATACAAATAATGAACTGAACCTAGTAATAAGTTGGCACAGCTCTCTGCTGCCATAATTTATTTAAGAGGCTGTGCATAAGCGAAATAAGTAGATGCATAAAATGGAATTTCTTAGATCAAAAGGTTATGGTTCTTTTCTTGGTTGTGCTCTACGCAGAAGTTGACCTATCAATTGGACGGTCTAGAATTCTGGATTGAATGTATTGATGGGTCACAAATATGGTCTGATGGAGCAAAAAAATAGGGATGTGAGCAACTTCAAAATCTGACAAAAAATGGGGTGGTAACGGGCCCCAAATCTAATTGAAAAAACGGGTGTAAACAGCCCCAAGATCTGACCAAAAAATGGGTGTTAACGGGCCCAAAAATGAACTGAAAGAGGACTTTTAATCAGCGCCAATCGGAATCTACATACAAAATAAAATAATAGATTCTCACCGAATCGGCTGTAGATAAACCGCTTCCTCAGAGATGCGTGGTTCCCGTCTCTATTACGAACCTAAAGGTTAAGACTCAAATTTTTCGCACCTCTATCACCTAGGTGCTTTTGGTGTATTGGTTTGGGTCAACATTTGGTATCAGAGCCAACCCCACATCATGGGCTTAAGTCATGGGAGGGACGACTTGAGGAAAGAGTAAAAAAGTGAGAACAGAGAAAATAGGGTACCAAAAAAAATTTTCAGGGGCTCGCTCACAAAAAGTTAGAAAATAGGGATACAGGAGTGCAAGCCGCCTTAGAGTGGGCCACTGTGAACGCTGACCATGGAAGCGTGGTGGAATGTTACGAACTTTAACTTTCCGCACTTCTATCACCTAGGTGCTTTTGGTGTATTGGTTTGGGTCTCAACAGTCTAGAGAAAATCTTATCTGAGAGAGAGAGAGTGAGTTCGGTCTGACTAATAAATTATCTCTCACAAGCAACTCTCTCTCAATTAGACGGGAACCACGCTTGTAAGAGGAAACGGTTTATCTCGGACCGATTGGGTGATAAAATAACAACTTGAACCACTGTTTTTGGAGGAAAATAAAAACCGTTGGTTTCATCCAAACTTCCCGGACCAATTTTTGTTGAAAATCTAGTTAGATTTGGACCTGATCTGATCTGATCATCGGTTCGATCGGGTTTTTAATCACTGGTTTGACGGGAGAATATTTTAAAAGTACCATGCTCCCACCCTATGTATAAATGGGGCTTCCTGATTGGCGAAACTACAATAAAAATGTCAATTGTTGGTCAGAGACATTTACACATGGACAATGCAAGAAGGATAATTATAGTGTCCAATGGAGTTTGACTCAAACGAAAGCTGTGGGACCCAGATGGGTGAGCCCCTAGGGCTCTGATTTTGGATGAGGACCATTAGATAATCCTCAGTCGGAGTTTCTGACCCATCAAAAATGTGCTCTTCATTCTGAACCGTTCATTTTCGCGGGTCTAATTTTTTTCAGGATGATCTCAATGATGAGGAGATCATCCTCACCCAAAATCAGCCCTAGGGGCTCTCCCATGCGGGCCCCACAGGGCTCTTTTGTGTCAAACCACGGGTGACCTTATAAGTTAAAACAACCCGTGGAATAATAATAGGTTGACGACTGGTCAATCAGGTGGGAGCGTCGGCTGTTGGGCATGATGCTAACACTCCTCGATGGAGTCAGGGCCGTCTCTACCATAAGGGCCCCAGGTGAGAGAAGGCCCCCAGCCCACTAACCACATGGATGTTTAGCCCACTCCTTGTTGGATATACAAACCAAAAATCAACTTGATTGGTTATCTCTAGCCATAGATTTGAGTACTTTTCAGGATTGATTCTAGCAATTGGATTCAAGCATGTTTTTTTTGGTAGTAAATCCAATAGCTAGAAATCATCAATCAAGCTGATTTTTAGTGTGTTTATCCACCAATACATGGGCTGAACATCCACGCAGTCATTAGGCCCAAAAATTGATCTACATAGGGCCGCAAGATGCAACTATATTTTTTCCGTAGCTTTTGATTATCACGAATACTTGTTAAATAAGATTTTCTTCTTACACCGAGACGGCCCTGGATGGAGTTGGGAGTTTTTTTAGTTTGGATGGTCCAGATTTTTTTAATGAGGTTATGATGAATATCAATATGAAGTGATTTTTTGTAATGATGGTCTCCGCAATATAGACAACTCACCCTGCGGTTGGACGAAGGAAGAGACATGCCGGACGCATCTCCCTTTGACGAGACAAACCCAACCTTCTTAAGACAAGAAATAAACTCAAGACGAAGCACTTAACAAAGAAGAAGCTTATCAGAAAACAGAGAGAGAAGGAAAATGAGCCGGAAACAAAAATTACCTGGGAGAGGAAAGACGGAATATGCATGTTGAGATGGAAGATCATCGATCATCATGACATCATCCTCCTTGTCAATCAACGTTCCTCATCATCTCTCCCTAACTCTAGACAACTGTTTTGTCACCAGCTCTTAGCTCATCTTCAAAACTGATGGATGGCCGAAGGTGAACAGAGGGATCAGCAATCGCATTGATCTAAGCCATCTCCACATCGTTAAATACACCAAACACTTCTATTATTCGAAGACACCATTGACATTTCAAACCCTAACAAAAACCGGAAATTTCTTTTATACGGCACGCGCGAGGGCTTCGCGAATCTACGCCGTATATCTGGTGAGAGCACCATTCCCGAGGTCTTGATACTTTAGATTTATAACGACGATTCCCTGGACCACGAGCGCACCGTGCGCTTCAGTCTCGTCTTTAATCTATTCCACTTTTTTTTTTTTTGGCTTTCCTGCAGCGTTCGATGAAATGAAGTCCATTCGTGCTGCGGTATTATCGTACAAAAAGACAAAATAAATAAATAAAGATAAAGAAATTGACTCACGTGACTCACGCGTCACGAGTCACGTGAGTCACCCACGAAGGCACCCACGGCCACGAAGGCACGCAAGCTTTTTCTTTTTCTTTTTGTTTTGTTTTTCTTCGTTTGGCGGATTAAATGTTTCTGACAAACTTGGATTTTGATGTCCACCTCTAGAAATAACATGAGTACTCTCCGGGCTTCACTGAGCCATTGAATGTTTGGCCCACTCTTTTTAGGCACTTACACATCAAAAATTAACCTGATTGATGATTTATGATCGTCAGATTTGAATAGTTTTCATGGGTCACTGCTAGCCGTTATGATCTAATCATTTTCTAAGATAATGAAATCAACTGGATAGAAATAATCAATTGGGGGTGTAGATCTACTAACCGATGGGCCAAACATTCGTAGAGTCATCGGTAGGCCCGAAATAATGTGCCACATGGCATTTTTAGAGGTAGACATCAAAGTTCGATGTAATGTCCCGATAAACATCAAATTTATCCTTAAAATGTTTGGTGTTGCCGCTGAATAAAACTTTGATGACAGGGTGTAATATGAGCCACGTGGCACACTCTTAGAGGACTATTAACCGTATGGATGTTTGGCCAATCCCTGGGTGGACCCACAAACAAAAATCAGCCAGTTAGTGATTGCTAGGCGTTGGATTAGAATTATTTTCATGGGTTGGTTTTAACCTTGAGAATTTATGTATTATTGACCATTATTTAGGTACAAAGATCTAAAGGTTTTAAATCACTAATCAAGCTGATTTTTGGTTTGTTGGTCCACCTAGGGATTGGGAAAACATCCATACGGTCAGCGTCCTCTAAGAGTGTGCCACGTGTCTCATATAAGCCCTATCATCAAAGTTTTACTCTTGCCACTGCTTCAAACACGGCCACCAAGTTTTCCTTTCTTTTTTTTTGCGAATCACACGGTTTCTTTTTGTCTTTAACAAAAATAACGTTTTGCATAGGCACCCTTCCACTAAATGGAAATTTCGTTTTGAGCGTCCATCTAATGCGGCATCCCGTATGAAAATTCATGGTAAGGTGCAATCGTGACCTTTTTTCATTGGAGAATATTGTACAAAGAGTCCAATTAAAAAGATCAGGGGGGGCACGTAATGTGAATTTTCATACGGGACGCCTGGTATTATCAATCTTCTTTTTCTCGGTGATGTATCTAATATTCTATACAGGGACTCGTGTCTTTCTTTATTGAGCAAAAGTCTATTAACTTTAAAATAATAAAAATAGGAGCACGAGATACATTCTGCCCAATGAAAAAAGGACAGGAGGCACATTATAGAATATAGAATAATTAGATTAGATACGGGGCCGAGAAATTTTTTGAAGCGGTGGAAGTCTAGAAGCGGCGAAGGTGCGCCAAAGGGAATCCACCAATTAAACTCGGGTGATAACCGTAGGTTAACTTTGAAAAAGATTTTTAAATAAAAAAAAAAATCTTCTCTCTATCTCAACCGACCAAAAGTAAAGTTTTCCTTTTACCGATTCTTTATGCCAGACGAAAAGGCCTTTTTGACTAGCTCTCATTACAAGACACAATACGAGCCACGTGGCATACTCTTAGAGGATGCTGACAGTATTGATGTTTGGCCAGTCCCTCAGTGGACCTGCAAACCAAAAATCAGCCTGATTAGTGATTTAAAACCTTTGGATCTTTGCACCCAAATAACGCTCAAATTCCTACGGTAAAAATCAACCCATGAAAATAACTTTAATCCAACGCTTAGAAATTATTAATCAGGCTGATATTTGGTCTGCATGTCCACCGAGGGACTGGCCAAACATCCATACGGTCAGCGCCCTCTAATAGTGTGCCACGTGGCTCGTATTGTAGGTAGTGACCGAAGACTGAAGCCGGTCACAACCCGTTGTGATCAAAAAGTTCTGTTGATGGTTATCAAACACCGCATATCTCACCTTCAACAGAAATAAAAATTGTTGAAAGTGTTTTTGACACAAGTAATTTGGGTTGTTTGGAGCTTATGGATGTGTTTGATGGCTAGAAATGTAAAACCCGAAAAAAACCTTAAAGGGTATTTTGGACCATTTTGAATTTTTTGACCATTTTTCATACATTTTCCTTTACGAAACACAATTATCCAACTATTAGAATAACCACATGAAATTTCGTTCAATTTTGAAAAATTGAAATTTCGAGAGTTTAAGGGCCGTTTTATGCGGGCCCACATGGATTCAGTAGAACCACACATTTTGTGGACTGATATGAGTCCGACATGTTGAGCAGATCATTTAGACATTACAAATATAATTAAACTTAATGTAAATATGGAGTTTAAAATATCTTGTCTAGTATTTAATGGGTAAGTATATGTATACATATATACATGTATAATTGACACAACACTCACATGTATATTAAACTATAAGTTGCATGCATTAATCACATCAAGTATAATTATTGGGGATCAAGTAACCCATTACCTAGAGATTAAGTATAAGGTCTTAATTAAAATCCAAACTATATGAATATTAATATATCTTACTTTAACCCAACTTATTTAATTATCCTATCTTATACTTTAATCAAACTTAGCTTGGATAATATACTAACCATACTTGACCACTTTTTATTATTTTTCCTTTTCTCTTGATTGAAAACATCCTAACCATCCAACCCAAAACTATCCTTTAGTGTTTGACAAACACAACAACAAAACCCAATACCTATGCCCACCTTTTTTTTTTTGTTACTCAAACCATTACCACTAATAACCGTCCAAGCCTTTTGAATTGGTGTTTGACCAAATCCATTACTCCACCAAGCCTTCCCACATTTTCTCCACGTCTTCTCTCAAATAACACGTGTTCTCTTCCCAACTGATTATCTAATCAACAAAAGTTCAGAACTCACATAACCAATCACTAATCGGTAAACACCTAATTGTTTAAACCCCCAAAATCGTAACAAACCTATACACGTGTCGCTATCTCTTTGTGTTTCACTTGTACACAACAAACTAACCAGGATACTATATCGTTTCCTTGTTTTGGATAAAGCTAAATTCAACAGCCGAATGAGTCTCTCTCGCCCATCTGTTACGCACCTATCCACGTGCATAAAAAACACACTCCTTTTCAATTGTTGCTCCTCTTCCCTTGAACCTGAGATCAACTCCATTCCTTTCTTGCTTCCATCACTATCACGCAATCCGTTGAGGAGTTGCAGACCAATCGACGTTATTACTTGCCCCTCAATCTTTTCAACCTTACTTCCATCAAGAGGATCTCCAGACGGCTTCTAAGAGCTGCAATCCAGAAGGCGGCAGTTGAGTAACACTAAAACACCTCCACTTTCATCTCTTCAACCAGCAGTACCTCTTTGAACGACAACTCCTCTTATTCAGGTAAGGTCCCTTTCATCTATCTTAGTTTGATATTTTTTAATCTTTTCTTTCTTTATTATATTTATATATATTTTGAAAACCAATGAAATTATCATCTCTTGTAACCCATTCACGTGATATTGTCCTTACCTTCTTGAACGCACCTGTTAGAACGTTAGGGAACTACCCAACTTCTAGGTGTTGCCCATCTAATGAATGGTGTAGATCAACAACCCATCTCAGATCTCGACCATATGGATGCATCAACCCATATAATAATTACCTATAGTCATGGGCCACCAAGTCGTCTTTATCTTCCGTAGGGCGGAGCCTCTGTTTTCATTCTTATTCGATCAAGAGAATAAAAGAGCTCCTCCCATCCTGAATCAACAATGTTGATGGGATTCCTTGCATCACGACCATACATCGTGCATGCCACACCACCAGCCAACCAACAACTATCTTCAACCCATTTTGCAACTTTTTCTCTTCTCGGTCTATATCTTTTCACCGGATTGCAGCACCTCAATTTTGTTAAGATGATAACCTGTGTGGGCACGTTTCACATATAGCAACTCACACACACCTTCAGTTACATCGCACACGATCTCAGCCTTGCATAGCCATCGAATATGCAATCGGACAGCCTCTATTAGTTGAACATTCGAACAACTGTCTCTTTACCAAACCAGTCCAGCAACTCATCTTTACTACTATTGAAAATACCAAGTTTCACTCCGCATTAGAACTTGATTGAATCAGATTACTATAGCGTATTAAAACTATTAACATAGGTCACAAACGGTTCAAGATACTGTTAATCACACAGTCATGTGAAATCCACTAAACACACCTAAGAGTTATATTTTACTTTACAGGCAATGATTTTACATTTAACTTAAATTGTCCACACCATTGAGGTTATATCACCTTTGATTCGAATCTACGCGAAGGAAACAAAGTTGAGAAAATAAAATTAATCGGATAGCGAAGTTAAGGTAGGATTCTGTTCCCGATCTCTTACTTTTATGGATGCATTTTTATTATTATATTATTAAATGCATGTGTTTAAAAATAGAAAATTTATTTCAATCTATATTGAAAAGCATGTATATCGATTTTCATGCATATCCGTTGATTTACCTGCGTGTATTGAAACATGGTCGTTCATTGGATATTATTCTGAATTGTTAATTATTGCTAGAGATGCATTGGTTGTCATTATTTATTGTTATTATTTTGAGGGTTCGGATGTATCGTAGGACCACGACCTCTTAGATGCTCTCTCAAATTCCGAGAGCATGTTCAAAAAGCAACGGGGACATTCTGCTCCCAATGGTGAAAGACCTGAAACATCCCTAGATCCTTGTGGTGGAATTAACAGCATGGTCCGCCCGTAAGAAAGCCGTTTGTTTAGCTTAACCATGCACTCTCATTATTATTTTGACTCATCGGGGTTTTGAGATTTACCCGATGAGTCCAGTATTTGATTGTCGATAGCATTGTTGTATATTTCGATCATTGTATGGTTTTTATCATGTTTTAACCGCTCATCCCCATAAAAGTATGGGGGGTGGAGTGAACCGACTGAGTTGTTGATAACTCATGCCTATATTCTAACATTTTTGCAGAGATACCGGATGGACCAGTAGCTCAGTGATAAGAGCCAGAGGATTCTAGCACTTTTATTGCATTCCTAGAAATTATGTTTAGGTTTTGCTTTTAGTCATTTAAATTCCTAGTTATCTCAATAGATTGTTATTTGACATTTGGAATGTAATTGAAGATAAGTTTCAAATTTATGTTATGAGATTGATTCATTTTGATTTGTATGATGACTTAGATACATGCTTACTATTTCATTAATATTATTTTTATCCGCACCTCGTGCCTTAGTCTCGGATACCAGGTTCGATCCATATTCTTCTGGGTCGGGTCATGGGTACCGGGTTCGGGTCGCGACAATAAATATATCAACATCAAATAACTATAGATTGGCATCTTCATCCCACAAGGATGACATTGGGTAAGTTCTTCCACAAGGCAACTCGATCAATATGACAGTAGAGAGAGAGAGAGCGAAAGAGACTGTGTGTGTGTGTGTGTTTTCTATTGAGGGTTCAATAGTAAAGATCTGCTTGTGCTTGATCCATAAGAAGAAAAAAAACCAAAATATCAAGAACTGAAGAGGTTGTGCTTGCTCTGTTAGGATTAATTAGGAAGACGACGATCTTCTTCTGGCTTTCCCATGGTTTTTCTCTGTTAGGAACAAGAGTTCAAAAGGTAAAGTAAAGAGAGAATCAGACAAAAGGGAAAGTAACTTCCTTTTATTAGTCGGTTGAGAGGGAAAGAAGGTTTTATTTATATAATTATTTAAAAAATCTTATTTAAAAGTTAACCTACGGTTATCACCTGAGTTTAATCCGTTGATTCCCATTGGCGCATTTTCGCGCTTTTAACTTCCACTGCTTCAAAAATTTTCTCCGGGGGGCCCTTACTGGTTATTTTTGTCCAATAGGAAGATTCGTTTCCATTAAAGGGATACAACTCTCTCTTTATTCCCAAAACTAGGGCTGCAACTTGGGACATTAGGGTTGGGTTGGGCTCGGGCCGAATTTTGTGGTAACCCAGCCTTTATTGACCATTATTTGAGGTACAAAAGCTCCAAAGGTTTGAAATCACTAATCAGGCTGATTTTTTGTTTGTACGTCCACCTAGGGATTGAAAAACATCCATATGGTCAGAGTCCTCTAAGAGTGTGCCACGTGGCTCATATTGCTCTGTCATCAAAATTCTACAGAAGTCCCTAAAAAAAAGGTAAGGCAGTTAACGTGTATTTGGATACAACTGTTTGGTGGGATCATCTTCCCTTTTTTATCTGTATATATATATATTTTGCAATCTACAAACGATCACGGGAACACATGGGAGAGACTTGCGGGATCACTAACCCCTGATGAATGTGTTTCCCACCGTTGGTGGACCTACATATCAATCAGTCTGATTGGTGATTTTTTGTCATTGGATTTGAACACTTTTTTTTCCATAGGCTTCGTGAGTTGTAATTGAAGAATGACTCAAATTCAATGGCTAAAAATCACCAATCAAGCAGATGTTTGGTGTGTAAATCCACAAGGGGATGGCCTGAACATATAGTGGGTCAGTTGGCCCCAAATATTGTGTCACTTATGGTACTCTGAAGACGTTTACAGGCTAGTTTTTCTCTTTGGATCGTGTTCCTCTAGCGTTTACTTGAAAGAGGTACAAATGTGACCAATGAAATACTACAAAGATCTCTTTGGATCGTGTTTCTCTTTGGATCGTGTAATTGGTATATATATATATATTACTGTTATAAAGCGAGAACCGGGGGCACGCCCACACGACACACGCCACATAAAAGAAAAAAAAAAAACTAAAAAACCATTCAAGAGTACATAATTACTTCCCATGCCATTTTCATTAAATGCTACTTTAAAGTTCGGGTTGTCTGGTACGCCCGCGATGAGGGACAATGGTATAAGACATGTGGCACAATTTTAGAGACCACTGACCTTATGGATGTTTGTCCCATCCTTAGGTGGACTTATATACCAAATATCAGTTGGATTAGTGATTTCAAACCTTTGGATCTGAGTACCCCAAATAATTTGAAATCTATGAAAACTACTCCAATCAAATGCTTAAAAACCACTAATCAGGTTGATATTTTGCATATAGGTCCATTTGCATATAGGTCCACCTAGGGATGGGCCAAACATCGATACAGTCAGTGATCTCTATGAGTGTGCCACGTGTAAACTGCTTCCATGTGTAAGGTGCATGTGCATCGCACGTGGCGTTCCCCTAGTATATATATATATATATATATATATATATATATATATATATATATATATATATATATATATCTAATTTATAAATTAGAAGTATTGGAATGGGATGATTTTTGGCAATGACGGTCTCTATAGTAAGAGACCATCCTCGCAAAAAAATTCAAATCATTCTGATATTCGTAGACCGGTTTACAAGTTGAAGAATTATGGACTGTATATTTTTATCGTTAATTTTAAAACTACATTTGATGGGGTTAGAAATTTCAGAATAGGCTGATTTTTTGTAGGGGTGATCTATATGGTCAGGAGATCATCCTCACCAAAAATCAACCATTGATTCATCTTCCATGGGGGTACGCCAATATTGTTGTCAAAAAACATTGTATGAAATTGTTGTCCCCCCGATCCTGTATATATATATATATATTACACGAGGGAACCTAATATGACCTCCAGTGAAAAAGGAATAATTCCGTCCAATGAAAAAAAAAAAAAACACGGGGGCACGTTACATGGGACAGCCGATAGGTTCGTCTCTTATTTTATTTTTTTTAAGAAAAGAAGAAGATTTTGTTGCACAAGGAGCAGGTTATATTTTTAGGGGAAAATTTTAGATGCAGAGGACTTTTGATGAAGTCGATGCAGAGGGCTCTCGTAGTCCTACATAGGTCACTTTTTTTGGGCGCACTAACCGCATGGATGTTTAGCCCGCCCACCCCTTGGTGGATATACATTTCTCTAGCCATATATATTAGCACTTTTTAAGGATTGATTCTAGCCGTTGGATTCAAGCATGCTTTTTTGGCACTTAATCCAACGGCTAGAGAAAACCAGTCAAGCTGATTTTTGAAGATATCACCCAACAATGTCTTTGCATTCTTTTAAACGTAATCTATTCAAGTCATTGGATTATGTGATTATTACCTTTTGTGGAAGTTAATCAGGACACCCGTATATTAGGATGCATTCTGATAGGCCACGACCTTGAATTTATACCTTTCCTAGCAACACTTAGATGGCTAGAAAGTTTATTTTGGACGATGAAATATTGGTAATACGGATCTATAGCCCAAATGAGTGGCCGTTGATCTTGATCATCTAGATGTTTGGCCTAGAAGTGTTAATGGCCCGGGCATGGGCCTAGCTTTTTGTAAATTATTTAACAGTCATCAACCTGAGGCCCGATCTTCAGAAAACTCAAATTCATGCCCGGAATCTCTAATGGGCCAACCCGTTTACGCCCCTAGTTCAATTTTTTTTTTTTTTTTTTTGCAATGCAGCCATTCTCCCGCACCTCGTTGGCGCTTTGCAGTCCTCTTAACACGACCATCTCTTTTCATTTTTGGTAAAAAACCGTTGACCCTCCTATTTGACATCTTTCTCTTCCATTTCGAAAAGAACCAATGCTCGTGAAACCTAAAGAACCCTTCGAAGTTTCTAACGTAAGCTCACGCTTTTGGCGTCAACCAGCACCATTTGTGTTACTCACTACTGCCACCTGGGCCCACAGACCGCATGGATGTTTATTAGCCTACTCTTGGTAGACATACCAAATATTAGCATGTTTGATTATTTTTAGCCATTGGTTTTAGTACTCAAAAAAAATGGTTGAATCCAATGGCTAGAATCGCACATTAAAAAGTAGTCAAATCTAATGGCAAGAGATAAAGAAAAAACAAAGGTCATTTTTTGGTGGGTATATCCACCAAGGGGTGGGCTAAAAATACTAAACATCCATGCTGTCAGTGGGCCAAAGAGCTACAGCTTGTTACATCGCGACCCCACTTGAATGAATTCTTTGAATCTTCGAATCTTCTCCGATGCCATAGGAGAGTTCATGCTATGAAGTTTGAATTATTTCCCTATTCCCATATTTTCTCTTAATCGCCCTCCGGGCCTGTGCCCATGGACTGGCTTTGGAAATGGGTGAATGGAACGGTCAGGCTGGTTTTTTCAAGACTGTTCCCATCATAATTTAGTACAACAATACTTGGGCTACGGTCTGAGTGGCCAAAAGTATTGTTGGAACAAAATCTTAGTTTTCTGATCACGAAGGCCCAACACATTCCTGGAAAATCAAGACAGGTATCTGTGAACATCATTCATCAATAAATGGCTGACAGTATGAAAATGAAATATAACAAACACAAGCAAACCAACCAAAAGAACCCCCAATCCTCATTTGACAAGTCTTAAATACTAAAGCAGAATTAAGCAAACTTGTTTTGGTCCTTGACATTCCAATCAGAAGCATTCACCCACCGTCCCTGTTGAGTTCGCGGGATCACGCTTAATCTTCTCACGCATAATTCAACCGGAATATGTCGTTCAACACGTAAAAGCTTCCCTGAGGGGTCGGCATCAAATGGAACATCTGAGGACCAAAAAAACACACCTGGTGAAGATAGTACAAAGAACAGAAAAACAACCATCAAGGGGAACACAGATTTTGTTATATAGGTATGGTACCATATTTCCCAAAGCAAACAAACCACAAGTGCATATGGTTTTTGTTAAATAAGGCCATCAGGCCCCTCTTAATTCGACCAGCTGTGTGGTGAGTGACGAAAAGCAGACCATTTCTACAAGTCTTCTAACACAGGTGAGATGATACCAGACATACACTAACAGCATTTATACCCCATGAAATAAGTTTGCATAAAAGAGTCAAAGTGCAAGGATGCTGTATGGACTGTTACCAGTTTGCATAAGCTCAGTTCTTCAATGGCTAGGCAGATCTGAGCCACAATATCTCATTAACAATTCATCTGAGTGTCAAAATTAGCATGGAGTAAGCTGGAAGTGGCTGCTAACATCACTAGAACTACGTTTGCACTGGAGGAAGTTTTGGCTAATGGATGTTGCAGAGAACTTCTGAGGCGAAGCAACAAGATGACAGTTGGATCAATTACAATGGAAAAGAAATAGACAACCAAAGGGTAAGGTGCAATCCCTTTCTTTGATGCTGTTTATCCAGTGGGAAAGTTGTCATCCTGTGACCTAAAAGGCAACGGGAGTTGGAATCCCTCGGAGAAACTAATATGACCGTAATCACTTGGTACCTGAGCAACAGAATGGAGTGTCCCAGTTTCACTATTCCTCCCGAGTCTTGACAAATTGAAAAGATTGGATAACGTATCAAAAGGTCTTAATTTGATGTCAACAAATTACAAATCTTTTGATACAAATCGGCATTCAACATCCCTCTCAAGCCTTTATAAATTCATGACCATTGTTTCAGAAAGGTGTATATTCGTAATCACTAAACCACTTTTCATCGACTAGTTCACGTAAACGAGGATCAATCAAGATAAGAACATGTTTTGATGAATTAGATTTGTAAACCTCAGGAATATGATTTATGTACCATCCATATCATATGCCAATAACACTATAATTTAACAAATACTTGCACGGAATAGGCATTACATGGAATCCAATATAGCATATCCAAAGATTCGGATAGCAATGCAATCCAATATAACATATCCTGTCATTATACATAGGTAAAAATAATTACAGTATGTGCATAAATATATATACATAAGCCAACTGTGTTAGAGAAGTAATGAAAAAGATTCTTAGGAAATCTAAGCAGATAAATCACTCACATAAGGAAACTTTGGCGAAGTGATGAGGTTCAGAAGGCAATTAGAGAAAAGAGAATCTATTACAAGACCTCTTCAGGGTAGAATAATTAAAAAAAACTGGAAAATATAAAAACACTTAAAAGGAAGCAAAGGAAAATGTAAAATGAGGAAAAAGAAAAGGGCATATGATGATCTATACAAAATACATTGGGCACAAAAGAAGGGGGGGAAACCAGTTTACAAGCTTGCATAAATGAGAAAAGAAGACTAAACACCTAAATCATGTTTGATGCATTAAGGATGAAGACCAAAGAGTCTTATCGAAGATGAAGATGTTAAGTTAATGTAGAGGGGTTATTTCTGAGATTACTAATGAAGATTACACTGGAGTCTTAGGATTAAGAAGAGATGCTTGGGAGAACAGAGAACATACGTACTATCATAGAAATACGGTAACATAAGTGAAAGCAAATCTGACAAGAATGAAGCTAATTAAGACCTTGGGACCAAATTATCTACAAGAACAAAAGAGATCTATACAGCTGCATCAACTATTGTGAGATCAAAATTATGAACTAAATTGGAACTATAGGAAAGAGTAATGGAGCAAAGATAAAGGCCAAAAACAAGGATAATAAAAAAACAGTTTGGTTTTATGTCAAGGAGATCAACCATCATGGCAATCTTTTTAGCTAGACTAGAGAATTTTAGACTGAAAAGAAATAATCACCACATATGGTCTTTATTGACTTAGAAAAACTATACGAAGGGGTTCTTAGGGAGTTAATTTAGCGGGTATTCGAAAAGAAAGGAATCCCAAGCAAACGTATTGATAGTATTAAGGACATGCACGAGGAACGCTGGCAAAATATCTCCTTCCCTTTCTCTCGGTCCCCCTAGAAAAGCAAGATATATTCTAATATTCCCCACTGAATATCCAACTGACGAGAGGTGACTGATGTGAGAACAAGTGAACTAGTGGTGAGACAAAAGTCAGCAATCACAACAGGCTTACACCATGGGTTGGCTCATTTTCAAGAGGTCTCTTGGTGTGCTTTATTTGTTGATGAGTCTAAAGAGGGGACCAAGACACTATATGGAGTGCAACTTTAGTAGATAGTAAATACAAGCATAGAAATAAGGTGCTACTTAATATTGATGGCCAAGAGGTAGCCTCAGGCATTTCCCTTGTTTAATTATTCATAGGGAGGGAGAGAATGAGGATGTTACCAATAGAATTAGAGTTGGGAAGCTAAGTAGAGATGTGCTTTTGAGTGTTATATGAATATGATTGATGCATACTAATCAAACTAAAGGAATTTTTTTAAAAGAAGTTAGTAAGACCGACTATGTTTTATGGAAGAAGAGAACAATCCACAAAAGATTTTTCCAGAGCAAAAGTCAATATATTTCATCATCAATGAAAGATTACAACTAAAAGAGTTTATATAATGACTCAAAACACCTTAACCTAATCTCAGCCATCCATCTAATCTAATGGCTATAAAAAACTACAAATTAAAGTAATTAACCAAAATTACAATGAACCCCCTAACTATGGGATAATTTCAAAGACACCAAAAACTCTAAAAACATCAAAATAAAACTAGAAAACTAATAAGACTCTCCACAAGCTCCCTACGCAGCCCACATGCATCTTTTTAATGTTGAGTCTTCATGATGCACATGCATGTGGGGTCTTTTACTTCCATAAATCAAGGAGAACTAAAACTGGGGCCCACATAATCATTTTTTTTTATAAGTATAATTTTTCATTAAAAGGTAAAAAAGAAACCATTACATTCTAAATAGCTAAAGTGGTCGAGATGACCAACTAAAGGCTTCATAAAAAAAAAACTAACAAAACAACAAAAAATTGTTCGACTACACATCCCTAGAACATAAGACGTCCCAGCGGCAAACAAAGTCTTCGAAGAAAAGCCCTCGACATTCCCCATGAACCTTGGACCACAAATACATCATTCCCTTAATGTTTAGAATAATCGATGCCAAATTCTCGCTCTTTCCTTCAAAAATTCTCTGATTTCTTTCCTTCTAAATACCCCATGCTATTGCAAAAGGAAACATCCGCCATAGAATACATCCTCTGGATGAGAAGGCAAAAGCATGCCAGCCACTAATAAAGGACAAAAATGAGCCTGGCATCACCCATTTTATCCCAAACTCAACCAAGAAAAAAGACCACACCTCCCATGCCATATCACATTGTAACAACTGATTTACAGATTCTTCACAATGTTTGCACATCGAGCAATAATCTGTAATGATAATCCCCCTGAATCTCAAATGATTCACAGTTAGAATTTTCTCCTTCGACGCCAACCAACCAAAAAAAGCAATCTTGGTTGGGATACGTGAACCCCACACCAAAGAATGGGGATAGGAAGAGCCGCTAGTACCAATTAAATCCCCATAAAAAGAGCGAATTGAGAAGGTTCCTCCCTTAGTCCAGATCCAAAGGCGTTTATCTTGTGTTGTAGGCTGAAGATGGATATCATGTAGATGGCTAAGCATACTAAAGAGAGGATCGATTTCCCAATCATTGAGATTTCTTCTAAACCAAAAATCCCACCCCGAAGATTCCCCATCCATAGAAGTACAATCCTCGATGGACCTATACTTCCTCTCAGTAAGAGCATAAAGATTTGGATAGTCTTCCTGAAAGGAAGATTCTCCACACCATGTATCCTCCCAAAAATTGATTCTCTTGCCAGAACCAGCTTCAAATCTAATGCCTCTAGAAAATTTCTCCAGAGTCTTCAAAATGCCCTTCCAAACGCTGCATCCATACGGAAAACGAGTCAAACCGCTTTCCCATCCAAAAGGTAAAACCCCATACTTCCCCACAATGACCCCTCGCCATTGACTAGATGTCTCTTTCCCAAACCTCCGCAACCATTTACCCAAAAGAGCCTGATTCATCTCCTTTATTCTTTTAATCCCCAACCCCCCTGATTCCTTAGCATCACAGACGGTCTTCCAAGCCACCAAATGAAATGTGTATCCATCTTATCATGCCATAAAAAAACCCTCATACGTTTTTCCAAAGTATCCACTACACTACTAGGGATCGTGAATAGCGAAAGATAATAGATAGGTAAGCTAGAGAGTAATTTTGATCAACACCATTTTGCTCCCTTTAGAAAGGTATTTTTCCTTCAACATGGCTAATCTCTTATCAAAACGTTCAATCATCGGTGCCCATAATGCTTTTGACATGTAGAGAGCCCCTAACGGAAGGCCCAGATAAAATGTCGGCAATCTATCTATATTACAACCCAGAATATCTGCCAGATCTACAATGTTCTCCACATCTCCCACGCCATAAACCTTGCTTTTAGCCAAATTCACACGCAACCCCGAAGTTGCCTCAAAGCAACACAGAAGACCTCTGAAAAATCTGACCTGAGAGGCTGAAGCATCTAGAAATACTAGGGTATCGTTAGCAAACTAAAGGTGGGAAATAGCAAAATTCCCCGTGACTACCTCGAATCCTTCGAGCTCTCCCACGTCCACAGCTCTAGAAATCATTCTTCCCAAAGCTTCTACCACCACAATGAATAAGAATGGAGATAACGGATCTCCCTGTCTCGGCCCTCTAGAACTTTTAAAATAACTAGCTGGGGACCCATTTACAAAGATGGAAAAGGAAACAGACGAAATGCACTTCCTGATCCATAACCTCCATTTCACGCCAAAGCCCATCCTGAAAAGCATATACTCCAAAAAATTCCAATCTATTTGATCGTAGGCCTTTTCCTTATCAATCTTACATGCGATCCCCGGCTTCCCCAACTTAGATCTAAAATCAATGCACTCATTAGCTATGAGAACCCCATTGAGGATCTGACGGCCCATGACGAAAGCCCCTTGAGCCGATGAGATAATCTTAGGTAACACCATACAGATCCTGGTAGCAAGCATCTTGGCAATGATTTTGTACACACTACCCACCAAACTAATTGGTCTGTAGTCCGCTATATCATCTGCCTCTTGTTTCTAGGGAATCAAGGCAACAAACATGCTATTGGATGTGTAATCCAGATAACCTTCCTCTTAAAATTCAGTTACCACTTTTCATAAAATCGGTCCCCACGACATCCCAACATTGCTTAAAGAAAGCTAATGTAAAACCGTCCAAGCCTGGAGCCTTATCCCCTGCCAACTCTGAAATGGCCTTTAGAACCTCTCCCTCCTCAAATTGTTTTTCCAACCCCTCCCTATCCTCGAGGCTGATTTGATCAAAGTGGAGCTCATCCAGAGTAGGTCTGAAAACCGAGGGCTCTGAATAAAGTTCAGAATAAAATCCCACCACTCCGTTCCTAATGCTCTCCTCCTCATCTAGCACGCTCCCCCGAACTTGGAGACGAGTTACATGATTACCCAAAAACAATGCAGCCCAAGCTGCGTTTTTTCCGCAAACCAAACACAACCTAATTGTTTAAATAAGAAGATATCATCAATGGTTGGCCTACTTAGCGTAAGATCAAAACAGTTCTTTGATACATGTCTTAGTCCTTGCTCCCATCACCCTCTCCTAGTTTTATAAAGTGGCTCACAAGTTGGAGGTGCAATTTTGTAATCTCCCTAGTTGCTGGATAGTGCTACTACTTTTCAATTGATATAACATTGTTTAGTTATCAGAATCATGTTGACAACTTCATTAACCAAGACAATCCAATTTCCCCATACACTTCGACATGTTTGTGGTAAACTAGACAAATGGATAAAAACAAGAATCTCATAATGCTATTCCAAGATCTTAGGAAAAGGGGTAGTAATCCACACTGAAGAGCATAAAAATATTCATATTGCATTAAATGGGGGACAAATCCTTATTTTATTGTTGTACGTAACATTCCAGCTATACTGAATTGCTTTGGTAATATGGTGACAAAATCAACAACTCATACTCTCCGCTTGATATATAAACATGATAAACAAGTCAATAACTACTCCTGCCCATGACACCATTTGAGCAAGTATAGAGGGACCACCTGCTCATGGAGAACAAATCAATGACTTGTCATACACCCATTTTAATGAATTTGAACCCAATTCTAGCAATATCAACAAATGAATTCAAGCTCCAACTGGCCAAACTATTCGTGAATGTTTAATCATTCAGCGAGCATGTACCTCTATTTGGGGCAAGCTCAATAAGACCCAAAAGTCAAAAAGGTTACGTAGACCATTTGCAAATGAAGTCACCCATCGCACCCAGTAGGATAGCAAAACAAAGTAACAAATGCATACGAACCAAAACCTCTACCTTTCATCACTATACAACAACCACAACTGCTTCTAACCGAACCTGAAGATCTGAGTGTCATCTGGGCAACCAATCTTCATATATTGAAGTAATAAAATCTTCATATGCTGAAGCAGTTGATAGTCAAAAACAAAAATAGCCAATTAAGCATCTCACATAATTAAAGACAGTCCTGGTCTGTAGAGTCCAGGTCCTTTGGCATGTGATGAATATCAACAAGATTATACATGCCCAGTAATGACAACACTGTGATCATGATGCGTATGAGCACATAAATCGTGATTCAATTAACACCACATAGTATCTGATAAGAGCATATCTGTGTCTAACTTTACGCGGTATAAAACACACACACATACCATCTAACATATTATATAATTTGACTATAACAAGCATAATGTTTTATAAGTTACGAGTAATAGTAATAAATGTACATATCAAATGGTTCAAAATGATGTACAGATAAGCAAAGTTAGTAAAGTCTCTAAATGTTCACATAATATTTAAATTATCAAACATTGAATGCATGCATAAACCTTCACGTGTCCATGTATTCTCTCAATATACGTGTCCATGTATTCTCTCAAGCCATTGCTTTTGGTTTGTGGGGGAGCCAGTCGTAGACCATCTCCCTTCCGCTTCGAGTTGAAGTTGTTACATGAGCCTTCCTTTATGAAAGAAGTTGAATCCCGGTGGAATGCCTTTACTTTTACAGGGAGAGTAGGGTTCATTTTCTGGAACAAGCTCAATGCTCTTAAGAAGTACTTGAAGGTGTGGAACACAGAGGTTAGAAGAATCGAAAAAAATATGGGGGATCTGCTCCAGGATATCGCTCGGCCCGACTCCAAAGAAGAGAACGAGTCCCTATCTAGAGAGGAGTTCAGTAGGAGGATGGAGATGAAGAGGGATTATCTTTCCCTAGCGCGTCAGGAGGAGATTAGTTAGAAACAAAAGTCCCGGGTACAATGGCTCAAAGAAGGTGATAGAAACACGAAGTTCTCTCATACCATTGCTAATGCTAGAAGAACTAATTCTATTTCTCGCCTATTAGTGGAGGGTGCAGTAGTTGAAGAAGAAGAAAGCATCAGAAACGCCATTGTTTCTTTCTATTCTCATCTGTATTCCGAGACTACTATGGACAGATCTAAATTTGATGGTATTGCTTTTAACTAGATAGAGGATAGTCAAAGGAAATGGTTGGAAAGACCGATGGAAGAGGAGGAAGTTTTGGATGCCATTAAATCGCTGGGAGGAGACAAAGCTCCGGAAGCAGATGGTTTCCCCTTAGCCTTTTTTTTCATCTTGTCGGTCCATCGTGGGAAAGGATTTCATGAGTTGTGGAGGAATTTTATCGAGATTTGTGGCTCGACTGGAGGGCCAACACTACTTTTATCTCCCTTATCCCCAAGAAGGAAGGAGTTGAGTCTCTTGCGGATTTTCGTCCTATCAATTTGATCATGAGCACCTACAAAATCATAGCTGAAGTTTTGGCCTCCAGATTGAAGGGGGTGTTGGGCCACATTATTTATTCATTCCAAGGGGCGTTGGTGAGAGGCCGCCAGATTTTGGATAGTATTTTGATAGCCAATGAAGTGATCAACTCCAGACAACGGGAAGAAACCCAGGTATCGTTTGCAAAGTTGATTTGGAGAAGCATGAGCTGGTCATTCTTTGATTATATGTTGGGTTGGGTCATACGGGTTTCGATGCCAAATGGGAGCGCTTTCTTCAGCTTTTTGGGGTTTCTTGGGTCTTCCCTTTTTCGGTTTTTGACACTTTTAGAGGGTGGACCTTTAAGGCCTTCTCAGCTAGTGGTCGTTTTCTTTGAAGGATCGTCCCTTTTGTGATCTGTTGGGAGTTATGGAAGAACAGAAACCGTCGAACGTTTGAAGACAAGGAAGCCAACATTGGCGAGATAGCCATGAACATTAAAGCCACACTCTATTATTGGGGTTCAGCCATCTCCGAGCTAAAACTTTTCAGATTTGAAGATTTTGTTTTCCGATGGGATTGCATGGTTTTGTAACTGAGATTTTATCTTCGGGGCTCTTGGCTCTTGTGTTTACGGTGTTTTGGCGCTAGGCGCTCTTTCCTTTACTTTCAATCTGTTGTATAGCTTTTTTGAGGCTTCCTCAGCCCTCCTTTTAATACATATTTTCACAAATAAAAAAAAAATCACCTAAGATACTATTTGATAACAATATGCTTAGTTTTGTACAAATACCACAGTGAAAATTCCATCCTTAGTATCAACCGCCAAACAGGCCCGATAACATGCCAAATAACTATGAGCACAACAAAACCCTGCATAAACATTCCTAATAAAAATATAAAGGTAAGAAACACGGGTGTGCACACACAATGCTTTGTGAATGATAACAGCAAGAACAACAACTTTTTTAGGAAATTAATTAAAGAATTTTGCGATAGAAGAACAGAGCTGCCAAGATCAGCCAATCAAAACCGTCAAAAGTCCACCAAAATAGACAAAATATAAACCAAAATCAAACAAACATAGCAGTTCAAATAAAAATAAAACCAAATCACAAACAAACATTCCATAATATATCATGATTTATAAAACCCACAAATCCTACTAGCAGAATGATCCAAAATCAAAAACCAATAGAGAGAAAGAATTAGAAAACATAAAAAACGGCAACAAAATTCATATCAATAATTGTGATGGAAAAAAAGGCAAATAAGAAGGGAAAAGAAAAACCATAGATCTACCAAACAACAGGGGGAAAAAAGCACAAATTTCATAAACGATTGACATTGGTGTACGCTATCAGTCTGAAGCCACACATCACACCGCTCAAATTTCAGCTACGAATCATTTACAAAGCAATAATCAACAAAATCATCAATATAAACATTAATCAAGATTCAAAATCGAATCGATGAAGAACAGATCAATCGAACCACCCCGCGCCATCAAAAACCCTAAAAAATGATAAAAAGCATTTATCTAATCACAATAGAAAAAGAAATATAGGATCTCTAGTGTTGGAAGATGTACCTGACTGAACTTGAGGGCGTGCTGTTCACCGGCAAGCTGGAGATTGCCGCTGACGAAGACAAGCATGCCACCCGCGGGGCCCGACGGCTGACAATCAACGGTGGTGATGCTGTGCTGGCACTGCTGGAAAGGGAGGCTGGTCAGCTTGGCCACGATGTTCTGTGAACCCTGGATCTTCTGACCCTCGAAGGTGAGCATGGACGTCTCCTGATACAAGTTGGCCAGGCCCGCACGATTAGCATCGAACGCCGAGTAGTAGTGCTCCACAAACGCTTTTGCTACAGCGTCAGGATCCATCGCCGTCGTTCGTTCGTTCGTTCGTTCGTTCGTTCGTTCGCCCTTCCTACTTCTCTCTCCGTGTTCTCTGTCTCTTGCTCGACAACTGCGGCAGATGAACGAAGGGAGACAAAAATGGAGGAGAGCGAGTTTATTTTAACCATTATCTAGGTATGGTCTCTAAGCCTAAGGTACTCAATAGTATTCTTACAGACTTCTAATACAGTCTATAAGTCCAGGGACTTGTCCTTCGTGTCGTGTGGCACCATTTTGGAGAGTAAAAGTCGATCACAGCCCACAATACGAGACACGTGACACATTCTTAATGGACGCTGACCGTATCGATGTTTGGCCAGTACCTTGGTGGATCTACCAACCAAAAATCAGCCTGATTAGTGATTTACAACCTTTGGATATATGTACCCAAATATTGCTCAAATTCCTACGGTTATAATCAACACTTGAAAATAACTTCAATTCAACGCTTAGAAATCACTGATCAGGTTAATTTTTGGTTCGTAGGTTCACCTAGTGATTGGCCAAACATCCATACGATCAGAGTCCACTAAGAGTGTGCCACATGGCTCGTATTGTGGGTTGTGATCGGCTTCGCAAAGGTTTTCTCCCATTTGGGACTACGTTTTGCTACTGTAATTTCTTAATGTGACGGATCGAAAGATTATGATCATCTTTCCTTCTTTTTTATCTTTTGATAAACGATCAACCTTCCCTTTTGGGAAACAGATGCGGGTCCCACATATGAATTGAGTGGCCATGAGATCGAACACGTGGCTGATCAAGCAATGGCACAAAAGGCACACATGCGAGCTCATTCGACCAAGTTCCACTAGAAGGTAATATTTTCAAAAACACTTCGATCAAATGATTCGTACGAAAGAACCAATTATTTCCGGGTTTTTTTTTTCAATAATACTTCAAATTGTGACACCTGTGGGAAAAAATTCCTTTGACACATTCTTATGTGATCAATGACCAGACACTTTTTTTTTAATCTCGGTGGAAAATCAGCCTTATTGGTGACTTTTAGCCATAGGTGTTTTAAACGCACATTTAATTGTACGGGTTAATCGTAGTTTTTCTCTGAAACTGATTTAAAACACCTATTTCTGTTTTTTCAATAATATTTCAAATTTGACACATGTGAGAAAATTTCCATTGACAAGTTCTTATGTGATCAATGACTTGACTTTTTTTTCATGCAGAAGATCTCCAATCTCGATTGAAAATCAGCCTGATTGGTGATTTTTAGCCATTGGATCTTTGTACCCACTCCAAGATAAATGATCCAATCTCATGGTTGAAAATCAACCCATGAAAAAGACTAAAATCTGACAAAGGAATTTTAGACATACCGCCCATGTTATCTTTAAAATTTTACATACACCCACAATTTGAAAAAGCTGACATACCCTCTTATGACTCGGTCCACTGTCATTTGACTAGTGTTGACTCAAGTTGACTATCTAATTTTTGTATTAAAGGATGAAAGTGCCCGTCTTCAACCTTAGAACATAGGGGGTATGTCAAATTCTAAAGATAAAGCACCAACCATGTTGATGCTTGGTCTATATACACACGAATTTTTGGTGCCGGACTCTTTATACTAAATCGTATTATACACAAATTATTCTTGAATTTTTTTTTTTTTCCCATTTTTTTGACCATTTTTAACTGCATTTCAAAAAAAATTTAAATAGATTACATTCATAATATTCCCATCCCGAATTTTTGCTATACGAAGAATTGCTAACTAAGAGTCCAGATGACTTTTGGACAAGCAAATGTGGTGATGAAATGGAACAGTAGGCCCTAGGAACTTGGCTTGTCTCCTTAGAAGAGTTTCGGAGCATGTATAGAGCTACTAAATTTACGAGCCCGCGTTTGATGGCCATGGGTTTGAAGTCCCCCCTCCAAAACACCACGTGGAGTACTCTTTAGGGGCCCACTTACCTTATGGATATTTGGTCCACTTCTTCACGAATCTACAGATCAAAAACAGTATAATTCGTGATTAATAGCCATTGGATTTAGCATTTTAGTAACGTGATTTTGACTGTTGATTTTTGAGCCTTTTTTTTAGGATGCTAAAATATAACTCTTATAAATCACCGATCAAGCTGATTTTTGGTATGTAGATCCAAAATGGTTTTAAAAATGGCAAAACAGTTTCAACGGGGGAGACTTCCAATTTTGAAGGCCACTGAGGCCCACAAACATTGGGCAAGACTGACTTTGAGTTAGGGCTGGCAATGGATTGGGTTCGAGTTGGATTGGTACTACTTTAGTACCGATCGGATCAATAAAATTTAGTTCCGGAACCGATCCGATATGATTGGATCGATATTCCGGGTTTGATCCGATCCGATCCCATATTATGTATACATGTATAACTGTATAATCCCATTAGGCATATATTTAAATACATTTATATAATTAAATATATATTTATATAATATATTTTATATATAATATAGATATCGGGTCTATATCGGATCGGAACAAGGTCGATCCGGTACCGATCCGATCTCCAATCTGTGATCCGATACTGATCTGATAACAAAAGATAAAGTTCCAGATCCGGATTTTTCGGATAGGATCGCGGGTTTGATCCGATCCATTGCCAGCCCTACTTTGAGTGTACTGGCTTGGACATGTATCTTAAGCCCTAAATTGGGACCCGCAATCGATAGATACTAGTTATGACTTATGAGGAAGACTCCAATTGTTGATCACCAAGATTGAAATTAGGGATCCATTGTGGGTTCTAAATCAACTTTACGTTCAGATCATCAATAAACACACAACAACGTCAATGTCAAATTTGTAATCAACACCGTAAGCTTTCCTCAATTATTGTAGCGAGCCCGTATCCATCTTGCGAGTAAATCTTTGCTCACACCATGCTGTGAGCGAAGCCGATCACAGCACACAAGACGAGCCACGTGGCATACTATTAGAGGGTGATAACCGTATGGATGTTTGGCCAGTCCCTCGATGGACGTGTAAACCATAAATCAACCTGATTATTGATTTATAACCTTTGATCTTTGCTCCCAAATAACGCTCATTAATGCTCAAATTCCTATTGTTAAAATCAACCCATGAAAGTAACTTCAATCCAACGCTTAGAAATTACTGTTCAGGTTTGTTTTTGGTTTGTAGGTCCACCTAGTGATTGGCTAAACATCCATACCGTCAAAGTCCACTAAGAGTATCTCACGTGGCTTGTATCCTGGGCTGTGATAGGCTTCGCATGCTGTGAGCGAAGGCTTACTCCCATCTTGCAAACTGACAACAGTAGCGCCAGTTATACGTCTCACATCGGAGCTTTCTCATACGTCTCTGTCAGAATTAAATACATGGGGGCAAGCGTAATACAGACGCGTGGAATGAGTGACGGACGTGGCACACTCTTAGAGAAACAACTGACATTTTTGTCCCATCCCTAAGTGGACGTACACACCAAAAACTCGGCCTGATTAATGATTTATAACTGTTGGATTGGAGTCTTTTTCATGGTTTATTTTTAAACAGTGGGGTTCGAGCATTATTAAAGTAACTCGGATCCAAAGGTTACAAATTACTAATCAGGCTTTTTGTATGTAGGTGAGTAGGTCCACCCCGGGATGCCAAACATGGGACGCAACAACATCCCATCACCATCTAATCAAAGTTGGACGTTGATGGGATTCTACATGAAAGCACCTTGGAGTCCACAAGGGGAGTCACCCACCATAAAAATAAAAAAAAGTCAACCCCTTGGATTGTTCATCACTCAATAACCCGGGGAGTCAATGTAAACCGCTTTCCTTAAACCAAGAGATAATGCGTGCTGATTTGGGTCGCACCTGGGCATAGTTATCCCTACCAAGGCACCCTTACCCTAAAGACTTCCACCTCGGAGCTCAGACATAGTAGTTTTAAGCATGGTTTTAAAAACGGCCGTTTAAACGGTAGCGTCCCAGGCCCGTTTACGTTCAAACCGTTTAAACACGTTTTATCGGTTTTGAAAAAAAAAAGGGCTTTTTTTTGTTTTAACGGCCATTAAAATCGTTTAAACAGCAGTTTAATTTTTAAAAAAATTTGTGAAAAAAACAGCCGTTAAATCCGTTAAAATCCGTTTAATTTCTGTTAAAATCCGTTAAATTCCTTTTTTTAAAATTTGAATTTCAGCGCCACTTTTCTGTTTTTATTTTCCGTTTAATTCCAATTTTTTTCCATTTTTGCCCCTGACCGTTTCAATCCGTTTTAACGGCCGTTTAAATGGTAATGCCCCCAGTCCGTTTAACCGTTAAAACGGCCTCCTTTAAACCTTGGCTTTAAGGATTGACATGTTCATGACCAGTGTTTTTATGCACCTCAAGAAGCACCCCACAAAGACCATGGAGTCTTTCTATGAGAGCAACCAAACACCGCTAACCATATGGATATTTGGCCCATCCCTAGGTGTCCCCACATACTAATAGTCATCCTGATTAGTAGTTCCTATTCATTGGATAAGAGTATTTTCTTGATTTATTTTTAACCATGGATTTTGACCATTATGATCCAGAGGTTATAAATCACTAATCAGGTTGATTTTCATTTTGCAAGTCAAACCTAGGGATGGACCAAACATCTATTCGGTCAGTGGCCTCTAATAAGGTGCACATGGCTCATATTGTGGTCCATCATCAACATCGATGGGCGTTCCATCATCAAAGTTTTCACACTCAAGGAGTTCCCGTGAACACATTTATTACAATTTTGTCAGCTGACATTAAAATCAGACCCAAGTCTGATCCAGTGACTAGTAGATGCAGCCCAAACCTGGGCCGAAATATCTTTTATTCTCTCTGTAAAAAAATATTGAGCAAAGACAAAACCATGTGTAAGGAGAGGATCAACAGAACTGAAATTGCTTCTTCATGTACAACACCTAAATCCTTCAGCAAAGCAGGAGAAAAAGATAGTTACAGCATTTCCTTGTTTAGTCTGAACTTCTTCATTATTAGTAGAAAAAGATTGATTAGGGAAAAGACTACAATGAGTAGACATCAATTGTTTTTGTTGGACATATAATATATGCTGATGCATTCCTCCTCCATTGCTGAAGAAACACATGTTTTTATCTATCATACCTGTACTAAATCAACCTATATATTACAACCCCAATTTTCAGAGGAAAAAGAAAAGAAAAGAATTAGATATTTCCCCGAGAGTCCCCCTGACTCCTTTGATATATTGGGGTAGAGTATGTTGTCCATTCAAACCCGAAGCTTATCTGAACAATGCTGCAGTCTGTCAGGAACTCATGTACATTTGGATCTCAAGCTACCAAACTGAAGGTAAGCTGAGTTCGTCAAGATGAGGAATGGAGAATCAGTTCTGCTATCTGCTTGGGAAGTAAACAACAAAGACCACCCCATCAACAATCAAGCCGTGCATGCATACATACACTCTTTTCCAGTCTTAACAATCAAATATTTTTTTCCTGGAAGAATTGCAAACATGGCAAAATCAGTCATCAGCCAAGTATCGAGTGGTAGTTTACAATGCCAATTTAACGAGTTACTAGCTCTCTTATGGGCCTGACTTGCTAGTGATATTTACAGATAGTGCTTATGGGGCCCCCAAGAGAACAACTAGCAGTCACAACTCGGCCGAGTTTATCAGACTCGTGCTTGATTTGGAATGGTCTAGCCAACCTCAGGTAGCAGTATTTAAAACCTGGGAACCGCACCATATACTCACCATGAAAAACTTACAACTTATTCTAACACCTTAAACCATCCATTGGTGCTGTGCACCAATCTGAAGATGTGAACCAATGCATGCTGTAAGACGCTACTAGAATAAGTCATTAACTTATCCTAATGGGGATATTTTAGGGGTACCTTAGGATTTGGCCAAACTGTAGTAACTAGTAACTTCTTTTCCAGAATCACTGGTGGGTGTGCATGGGTGGTGCACGAGGAATACTCAAGTAACGCATACTCAATGATAAGAACATGCTCAGTCAGGCTTAGCAGGCAAGAGTAGGCCCATCCTCCTGCATGTGCCTTATACAATTAGGGGCTTTGAGACTACCATTTGGCGGGTTCTTCCTAGATCTCCTCGGCCAAAAGTTGGCTGATCCTAACCATCCAACCTATTCCAGACCTTTGAACAGTAAGAAAATAATGGATGGTGCAAAAGGATGACTAAACTAATATGTTAGGATGACCCAGAAAATACCACTGAAAGCACAGCATCTGTACAGTACAGGTATGAGAAGACAGTTTCTTCCTGTCTTGACACAAAGTATTCCATCCTAGGTCCTAACAGCATACTAAATGCATTCTAGTTTTTCCATATAAAGATTTTTTCTTTTGAAGGGAAGAACTTGTTGAAAGAACTGAACAGGGTTAACAGAGAGCTTACTCTTGGGAACGACACAAAACCCGGTTAAGCAACCCAATGCGTCCTGGAGAATAACCACCTAATGTCCTCATCAAGCCCGCTTTGAATGCTCTCTATTGGGTGTGTGTTGGAATTGATTTGAAGAAGCGCGCAACTTCCCGGTACAATTGTTCTCCTTCAAATGGTTTCGACACGTAGCCATCCATCCCACACCTCAAGCACTCCACGTGTGTAGCTTGGATGACATCAGCTGTCATGGCCAAAATGGGTACGTGCCAATTAGAAACGTTTCTGTAAGCTTCCATGGATATCTCTCCATGTTGGATACGGTTATTGATGTCGTGTTCCATATCCCGAATTTTTCTTGTAGCTTCGAACCTGGGAAAGAAAATACAGAAATTTAATAATAAAATGTTGAGAAAATAAGATCATACACAGAAACAGCTAAAAATGCATTCATTAAATGCAAACTGAAATGTACAATGGAAAAAGATGTGATGCAGCCAGATGTCTACATATATTATTCAGCCTACCACCCCATACATGGCCTACTAACGCATTGTATTGAACCATTCAGTAGGTAGGCCACTACATGGATGAGTAGTAGTCCAAAAATAATTATTAGATCATCTTAACCATCCAACTTAGAGCTAAGACTTGGATGACTACAACAGAATTAGATCAACAGTTGAGACAAGACAATACATTAAGATTGTTTGACTGAGGTGATTTTGAGAAGTAGGCCATATAATAAGTGGCGTAGTGATTAACATAGATTAATGAATTGGTATGCCACATGTGAGCTATAGGATGATAGGCATAAAAAATATGCAGGGAGCTGCATCTTCATGAACTAAACTCCCCAAGAAAGTTAATTAAGCAATTTTATTACGTTTCTATATGCATCTTTAAGTTTGACCTTTTCTCTAATCCTCTTGGCATAACCGTAAACCAAGCCTTGGAAGTGTAAGTTTCGTGAGCTTTTATTTAATGGTGTATACATACCCCTTTGAGGTGGTGGTGGCTTAGAACTAAGGTGTCTGTGTTCAGCTGGGTGTCATTCTTGAAAGGACTCGGGGGATCAGATCTGTTGATTTCTTTTATAATGGGGAAGGGATTGTTCAGAGCCGGGATAAGCTGCGTGTTTGCTTTTTGATTCTTTGTTTTCCTGTCCTTGAGAGGTCTCTTGGCTTCTTTTGGTGTTTCCCCTCTTTTTAATGAAATTTTACTTATCAAAAAATATATATTTATATATGCATACCCATCCATTTCTGGCATCTGGATATCCATGAAGCAGGCATCAAAGTGGTGGGGTGGTTTAAGCATTGTGATTGCCTTTTTCCCACTGTCCGCGCATTCCACTTCAGCTCCATACTTCTTCAAAGCACCAGCAGCTACTCTGAGGTTCACATTATTGTCGTCTACAACCAGAATCTGTTTCCCACGAAGAAGATGCTTGAGGGACTGGAGGGGGAGCCCTCCATTGCGACAATTCCCCTTATTCCCAACACCCATGGCTCGTTGTAGAGATGCGACCAGCATACTTGCTCTCAGGGGCTTCATGATGACTGTTGGGGTATAGCCACCAAATATTGCAGCATTGGTTTTGATAGGGCCGAAGGAATTAGCTAGAAGAAATAGTTTCAGTGGATACGAACGTTCATACTTCCTTAACTTGTTAACAAAGAGAGCTGATCTATCGGGGTCCTTTTCCCAAACTTCTTTTTCGACAAGGACCATGTTGATGACTGTTGTCCCGCTGGTAATGCCAGAGAAACCTTGGTTTAGATCAGAGGCTACTTCAACATAGATTCCCAGCCGCTGGAGATGATATCTTGTTACCTTGGCCCGGACAGGTCTGGGGTCCACAACCAATGCTGTCATTCCTTGAAATTCAGATGGCTGTTTATTAATTTGCTGATTCTTATACTCGTTTAAATTGGAGCGATCATTGGTGAAAACGGCAGTGAAGGTGAAGGTGGACCCAATCTGGGGTTCACTGACGAACCCAATCTCCCCCTTCATAAGACCAACCAGGCACTTGCTTATACTCAGTCCAATACCCGTGCCCCCATGGATACGAGAAATGGATGGGCCCACCTGCATAAATGGAGTGAAAACACGAGATTGGGCTTCCAAAGGGATCCCCACGCCTGTATCCTCAACTGATACAATTAGATTTATGAGCTCAGAGGAGGTGGATGAGAAAGTCTGTGGACACATGGGTCCCTCTTGACTGAAATTCTTGAAACCTTCCCAGCTACGGCGCCTATCTGCCACAGGAAAGCCACTCAAGGTGTTCTTTGCTGATGCTTCTGTCTCGACTTCTATTGAACTCATCACCTCCTCAACGTGATGGACAGTCACAAGGATGTGTCCCTTCTCTGTGAACTGCAAAATGAAGAATCATGAGATACTGCTTGTATGTATCCACACAAACATAGAAAGTGAAACAAAATTTGATTCAGCAATATAGATGATATAGTGATATTATTTTGTAAAATAAAAAAATCTCAAGTTTATTGCTAAAAGCAAATATTGTGCTGAAACTGCATTAAAACATTGGGCCCAAAAAAGAGAACCCAACCATTTAAAACTCATGTTGCAAGCATTCTTGTTTGTTTTCCTTTTATTTATTAAAGAAAACTTAAAAAAATAATAATAATAAATAAATAAGAGAGAGAAATAAAAACTCAATCTGAAGTATAAAGACCATTTTTTTAATAACTCATAAAGACCATTTTTTGATCATACTACATATAAACCAGAATATCTTTATTATCTGTTTCTATGGAATATCATTGTTTCCCACTGTTGTTTAAGAACAAAGGAAAAACCCATTTTCCTTTCACTTCCCATCAATCTACCCATATGATTTCATCTGATTATGGTCGAGAACCCACTGTACACTTACTTTGATTGAATTCCCCATGAGATTCGTGATGATTTGCTGAAATCTCCCGGGATCACCGATTAGAATTTCAGGAACCCGATCTGAGATGTACGCTGCTAACTGCACTTCCCAATATATTTGAAGACGGAAATTCAATGATGTGCAGGGATCAGAAAAATGAATTAGAGCATTATCCTTAAAAAATGGAGTGACTTATCAAAAAAATAAAAATAAAAACCTTCAAAAAATGAAGTAACAACTATTGAAAGATGGAAATGGGCTACCTCTATTCCTTTGTCTTGATACTTCCCAGAAAAAAGCGATAAAACATCATCCAAGATCGCCCGCAGATCAAACTGGACAGCCTCGAGCTCGAGTTTACCAGATTCAATCTTGGCTTGATCCAAAACCTCATTTATAAGTGAAACAAGAGTCTTTCCACTAGCCTGGGCAGTTCTCACATAATCTTGCTGCGTTGTATCTAGGTCCGTGTCCATAAGCATCTGCAACATCCCTGGAAACAGAACAAATTTAAACTTTCTGTCTCAGAGAATATCTCTAAACTGCAGGTTATCTCCAATTAGAACCCAAATGAAACTTAAGAAAGAATCACGAGTTTATAATCATAATTTAATATAAATCTTTCACCCCTCACCTAGAACACCATTCATCGGGGTTCTGATCTCATGGGAAACAGTAGCAAGGAACTATAAAAGATGAAATTTCACATCAGTATGCTGGTATAGACTGAAACAAGAATGAAGTTTAAGTAAACTTTGATTAATGAAAGTAAAGTATTAGCAACCTGGGATTTTGCAACATCTGCTGCCTCAGCCCGCTTTTTTAGCTCCATCATCTTATGGTAATCATCCTCTACTTTTGCGATCCTATTTACTGTTGCATGGAATATATGTCCAACAAGCAATGCAATCACGAGGATACCGATTGATGTTGTTATCGCCAGCCATGGCAACGGTGGCTTCTGCTTGAATCTGTTCCAAGGGCAAACAAGATTCAAGCACACATTTCAACAACTTTTCGTCTTAACACCAAAATAATGTAGCAGAGAGGAAATTGGTTACCTGCAACGCATCTCATGCTTCCTAAATGGATCCCCAAAGTTAAGGTTGCTAATGTGGTACATCTCATCATCTGTGACGTTCGAACCGTACATGCTAACTGGATGTGAGAAGTTAGTGGTGTCATACACATTCACAAGGATGGTTTGTTTGCTTGCAAGCTGGTGAAGTAACTTCTCCACAAGTGATTCTATATCAAAGACTCCACCGAGATACCTGCCTTGCAATAAGTGCACCATAAGTTATGCTCCCCCCCTTTTTTCTTTCTATTTTGTAAAAGAATCCAATGAGAGTCACATATTATTTTGGTTTTGTCGTCAATCCAATCCATCCAATCAATAAGCCACTTCTTGGATAGACCATGGCTTCAAAACCAGAACAGTTGGATGACCCTAGTCATCCGAAAAATTGACCTTCTAGTGGATCATTGCTGCTATCTGAATTTAGGATTCAAAATCCAGCAACAAACTGGTTCTTCAGAATCATTCTATTGTGCAAATTTTGGGCTATGGTCCTTTTGTATGGTGGCCCATCAATTGGACAGTCTGGATCAACATCAATCCTTATGTTGGACAGCTAAGCCAACCATACCATTTACTATATGGATAAGACTCTCCACTGCAGCCTCACAGTTGTGACCATAGATCATCATCCAATTGAACCGTGAGGACAAGTTCACGAAAACACGATTATTCCCGTTCATAAAGAAATCCTACATGGATGTGTTGTAACATTTCTGAACTATTTAAAAATTTATTGTAAAGTGACAGAGGGAGAAGCCATACCCATCGGTTGCTTGGATCCGCTCATTCGGGGTTGCATTGGATGAGAGTTCTGACTTGTAAACAGCAAACGTTAGTATAACCCCAAGGCGCTTTGACTTGATTAGTCTGAAAGGAGCAGTAAGAACCCCCTTTCCAGATGCTCTTGCACGTAAGATATTGTCACGATCTTCCTATAGATACACAAGTTTTCCAAAATTGATAATTGAAGAACATAAGACCAGAATCTTCTATTAAGAAGCCAATATGATTTGTACATGATCAATTCAGAGTCATCTAAATCACAATCATGATAGCCCAAAAGGCCAGCCTTAGCTAAAAAAGATTTGGATTGTGCAAAGGCCAACAGCAAAGGGTGAATAACTACTATGAAGTTGTACCGCATTTCTAGATTTTTATAGAAAAGACAAAATCAGAAACAAACATATTTGAGGAAATCTGGATAGTTGGGCACTTACAACGAAGACCAACAAGAGCACCAGTGAGAAAGAAAGCTTTGGTGCAAGTTGAAGGCCATAAAAGAGAGAGAGAGAGAGAGAGAGAGAGAGAGAGGCAGGGCCAAAATGCCATGGAGTGAGGTAGTAAAAGAAAATTTGAAGACATGCCTTGGCAGAAAAATATAGCTCTTAGTAAAATCAAATGGCAAAATAGGATTCATATTGCCGACCCTGCTTAGTTGAGATAAGTGGTAGAGGAGGATGATGAGTATAATATCACTTGTAAATTACAACCAGATTAACTAAAGTCTCATTTAGACTCCCCTTCAATTACTGAATCGCAAGAAGTATGCAGAAACAGATCAAGAGATTCACCTTTCCGGACAGCATATCAAGAGAAACGACGTGTGAAATGGTATCCTGTGCAAAGATAACGGGGGCATATTCATCTTGAAAAGGGGCTGGCTCCAGGGTCTCAGAGGCATAGTCATCCTCCCGAACCGGGGTTTGTTCCACTGTATCCATCCTCTTGATAGTCCACCCTTGTTGCTTTTCAAATTGTTCCCTTTCGAAGTGGAGTACCCTAACAGCATAAGCCACACCACTTGTGAGCGGCCTCTCGAATGCGGTTCTTTCTGTGTACCTTGAGAAAGTTGTCTGTGGATCCAGAAAGTAAGTTTTTTGCTCACTGGGTTTTAGAGATCAGCGGGAGAAGAACTAAAATCTAGCTCTAGATTAAACTAAGTGACCCAAAATAAATGTTATAGATTGAAATTTAATAACAAAACATGCCATGATTGAAGCAATTGGGGGCACTGGAAACCGAGAAGTATAGATAGCTTATTGATTCAGTATCTGAACTGCTGAGAGATAAAAAGAAAATCAAATTACCTGATCAATAGCAGAGGGGTTCTTGCCATGGTGGAAGGTTGATATCAGGATGGACAAGGCCTGAATGTGGTTCATACTCACATTAAACTGGTCCTGTAACATCCTCGCCCGCTCGTCGCACATGCTCCCAAGGGTCTCTTTCCTCTTCTCAGTCGCATGAGAGTTCATATACCAGAAGATCCACAATGACACCATGATCCAACCAACTACCCATGACACCAAAAGCTTCCCCCACAACGTTTTTCGAACCTTCTTCGACCCAATATACTCGTAGTAATGGTGCTGGTTCTTCCAACCACTTCCCGAGATACTCTCCAACCATTTTGGCCATCTCTTCCCCCTATCACCGCCAAGAAAGGCAGTCTTCTCCATGACTCCACCATTAATGAACCAGTTCATGGGAATCTCAGAGAGAATCCAACCGCATAGCATCAAAAGCAGATGTCCCAACACCTTCAAATCAAATCCAAATACGTGGAGATCATTCATCCACAACAGGAACAAATTCAAGTTAACCGGAAACAGTAAAAAGAGAAGTGGGTCTCACACTGGTGGCTAATTCAGGGAAGAAGAAAAAAAAAAAAAAACCCAAACCCAGAATCAAAATCTACTACAGCTGCCTAGCTAACCTCAAAATCAGAACCCAAAAATATCCAAAATTGAAAAGGAAGAAAAACCCATTACTACAAGAAAAGAGATTGACAAGGCAATCTCCAAAACAAGCTTCAAAATAGCAAAGAATAAGAGAGACCCACAAACAGGTTCACTGATCTAAAGCCCTCCACAGTGAGTGCACACCCACAAAAGAACCAAAGAATTAAGGAATCCCAGAAGATTCCTATTTCTATTTCAACTGAACTACAGCTCTCAACTTAACTATCCTCAACCATACCCAGAATTAGAAATGGACTAAAACCCACCGACAAGATTCAAAATTTAGTTATGAAATGAGAAAGCCAACAAAGAATCTGTCAGAAAATCTAGTTTCTAGTCCTTAAATTCCTGAAATCAAACAAGAAGAAAAATCAATCATGTAGGGGGAGTACGTGTGAGTGGTGAGATCGAGGCAGAGAAGAACCAACGCAAGAACAACTATAAGAAAGAGAAGAAGAAGAAGAAGAGGTGAAGCAAAGAGTTAGATTCATGGACTCTGTGAAAGCAGAATCTGTCAAAAGAGAGATGAGAAGAATATGGTGGGAGAAATGTCTGCTAGCAGAGGTCCATTATCTCTATCCATCCAACCAAAAAAAAAAAATTTATTAAATTAGACCAATAATAATAAATAAAAAACAACTTTAATAAAATAAAGGGCAAAAGAGGTATACTTCCACTCAGCAGAAACCACTTTTTTTTTTCCCATTATTTTAGCAATCACATCACTATCCATCCAAATAAGCAGAGTTCGAGTTCTACACGCTAACGCTGCAGCTTGTTTTTGTTTTTTTGCTTGAATTAACGAAAATGCCCTTGTCTAGAAACTAAAATATCTAAACTAACATCTACTTTTTTTTAAGGGCTGGCATTAGATGCCCATGCTTTTTCTAGAATTCCCAAAAGAAAACAAGGGTAGGTAGGTAGAGTTGCAGAGACAAGGCCCCATGATAAAAACCTCTCAAAGGTGCTGTTATGTTCTTTTGTTTTTTTTTGGAATCTAGGTGCTGTTTGGCTGCAGTTATATTTCTATTCCAATAAAGTTAGTTGAGTGTAATTGTAAACTTCCTTTATGTGAGAATTCATCTATAACCCCAAAAAAGTGCAAAAAGTTCACCTATTGGAGGACATGTTATTAACTAACCCATAAATCTCTTCTCAGTCAAACAAGAAAATAACTCTACAGTACAATTAGCCACTACTAATGTTGCTTTCCCCTCTGGCGGATCTCGGGATGAGTGGGCATCAATCTCGGTCCCAATTGCCCTGATCTGAACGATCATGGCGAGAACATCCCAGTATCGTTCAGATTGGTGGAGGTTGATCCCCATCTGGATACCCCGATCCAGAACGGGATCTACTGTTGCTGCTGGTTTACATACTACTACTACTACTACTACTACTACTACTACTACTGATGCTGCTGCTGCTGTTTAGAATAGGATCAACCGAGACTTCGAACTATGGATGTCAGCGGTTCGAATCCTCTTATCTACATCTCGTGAACTTAGCTTATACAAAGATATACGATTGCACCCTATTGGAGGGGATGTTATTAACCAACCCATAAACCCCCTTGTGGGTCCAACAAGAAAATTAACTCTAGAGTACAAATTGGTCCATAGCTGTAATCAATTCTCCCACCACCAACCACACCCACCAAAAGTTTGAGATTGTGCACGTGCAAGGTAGCAAGACTAACAAAAAAAAATGGGTCTCAACTTAAAGATCTTTTACCTTAGAACGCGACTTGATGTGATCAATATAACCCCCTGGTCTATCACATTCTTGACAAATTCCAAAAAAAATAAAAAATAAAAACTACTCGACTAGAATTATTCTAGTGGTCCTTCAAAACCACCATGTAGCCCCAATTATTGAAATTCAATCCCCTCAAATAATGGAATCCACTTTTCTTTGTTGCTTAGGTGGCGGGGAGTCCTGCCCCACCGGGTGAGTCGTTACTTCGTTGGAGAATCAAAATTACCTTTGTGGCGAGTAATACTTCGCTGACTGTTGATGGTCAGCAAAGCTGCTGACTGCCCACAATATGAGTCACGTGGCACATTTTTAGAGGTCACTGACTGTTTGGATATTTGGCCAATCCCTAAGTGGACCTACAAACCAAAAATCACCTGATTAGTGATTTCTAAGCATTGGATTGGAGTCATTTTCATGGGTTGATTTTAACAGTTGGAATTTGAGCATTATTGATCATTATTTGGTGTACAAGGACCCCCAAGGTTTGAAATCACTAATCAGTCTGATTTTTGTTTTGTAGGTCCACCTAAGGATTAGCCAAACATCGGTACGATGAATATGCCATGCGGGTGCTCTTATTATTATGGGTAGTCAGCGGTTTTGCTGACCATCAACAGTCAGCTAAGTTTTACTCCATTATGGCGGCCATGAACAAGGAATTGGGACGGACCATGGTGATGGTCGTTGCGGCCCAATTGTCGCACGGCATTGCACGGAATGGCCCAGATCACATGGGCATCACGCGGTGGGACCTATGCAAGAAATTTACATAGATAAAATAGAATACTTGGTCACCAGATGCTATGGAGGGTCCCTCTCCAGTATCTTCTTCATTGTTTGGAGGGTTCTACAATCCCCTTTTAGGGTAACTTAGGAGAAGCCTAAATGGTACAAGCAGACAATTCAAAAATCTAAAGTCATGCATGGAGCTAAAGGGTTAATGTGATTGACCTAGAAAGTTGATGTTGGGGATGGGAGCTTAGGGAGAGAAATTTTTCGAAGCGGCGGGATTTTAGAAGCAGCAATTATGCACCAATGATTATGAGCCCAGGTATATGTGGCGTCCGATCATTAGACGCATGATCACTGCTTCTAAAATCCCGCCGCTTCAAAAAAAGTATCGCCTAGGAACAGTGCATAGAGCAGTGCCTGCTTTCTCACACTCCAGACACTGTTGGCGTGCAATATGCTTACATAAGCCACATGATGATTGTCAATGCAATTCAAGTGCTGGAGTGGCACAACAGGGAATGGTAGGTACTCCACACAGGCATGACATAGGTCATGTGGGTGTCATTGAATTGGACCCACGTGGGTTTTCACCTATAGGAAACCCACGTGGGTTCACCCAACTCTCCTATGTGGCACATGTCTTTGCCAATAAGTGGGCATTCCCTAGTCATCTAGAACCCAGCCTTGTTTTTGGGTAGAATTTGGCCTAGGCATGATGGAATGAACTATCTTTGTGTGTGTGTGTGTGCGCGCGTGCTGGTAACTTTAAATGCATCGTTTAAAGTTACCAGTTGTTGCAGTATCTTGAACTCTCAGTTATTTCATAAACATTTGAGCGATATCATAGCAGAGGACGCTTCATGATGTATTTATATCAGAATGTAATATTTTCTTTTTATCAAGGTAGGTAGGGGTCCTCCAAACCCCACACTTATTTAGCAAGAAAAAAAAAGTTAATACTATAGGTATGTGAGCATTCAGTGCTCATGTACTCATGGGCATTCATGGGAACTAATGTTATTGGCCCGGGGTAAGAAATTCATAAAAAAATAAAAAAAAAAAATTTTACATTATAACTATATAAAAATTAAAAGGAAAATATAATTGGACCCCTTGCATATAAAAAATACATACAAATTTAACACTATGCTCTAAATATATTTAATAAAAAAATCTCTAAAAAAATTATGTTATCACATCCTTTAAAACGGTAATATAATTACGTAAGACTAAAATGTGTTATTGGCGACTTCATAAATAAGATCTTTAAAATAAAAAAAAAACTACAATAATATACAATAAACAAGACATTTTTATTAGTTTACAATTTTATATTATAATTCTTAACTAATATGGCCATATACATCAAATTGATCTTTAAAAAAAAAAAAGACACTCTTTTTTTATCCATATTTATACATCCATTCATTTTTAAGAGTGTTCCTTGTAGCCGAGAACAAAAATTGTCTCAATTTCTTTTTCTTTGGCTTGATACACGACTTCTCAAAGCTCCAGGTCTTCAAAAAATATATTCACCTACACTTCTAAAATTTTAATAAGTGATCATGCTACAAATGATTGGCCGATCACATTATTCTATCTTCATTTGTTACCTACCAAGCTCTATCAGTCCAAGCGGGTGCTAAAGAACTCGGCAATTACTGTTAAAAATAACAGATTTACGTCGATTCATCAGTCTATTTTCAATCTATTATATACATATAGAATTAGATATTTATTTATTTTAGGTGGATGAAAAAAAAATTGATCTAAATAGACTCCGATTAATCTGAAAAAAATATGGATAAAAAAAATAAAAAGAAAATAGAAATTCAAAAGAGAAGTGGAGGAGACATGCCTGCAATTTTTGCCTAGAGTTGTGTAAAGATCATTGATGTTTTCTCCGTCCATGTACAATTTTTGTCTAATTAAACAGAAAAAGAAAAAAAATAATAAAAAAATAATCTAAAAAAGAGAAAAAATATACAATGAGGCAAAAAAAAAAATACATAGTCAATAAGTTGATTAGCCCGCATCAATGTAGAGAAATTTTTTGCTCATGCGTTTTTTGCTAGGAGATGTTTCAGCCATTAGATAGAGGAAGAGATTTTACAAGGAAAACAGAGATATTTTAGGTAAAAAAGTATAGATCAACGTTTTAGGAAAGCATAGAAACGTTTTAAGAAGAGTTTTAGGAAGTTTTAAGAAAACAAATAACATTTTAAGAATGAAAGACGTTTTAAGAAACCAAATAAACGTTTTAAGAGAAGAGATAGACGTTTTGGATAGTATGTAACGATTTTAGAATAATATCCACTTAATATAACTAATTCAATTTTGATAGTCATTAATTATATTAATGCAAGAAGGAAGAATAGATGATAGAAAATTCAGTGTCAATGACATGGCACTCTGCATGAGGAGAGTGCCACGTCAACTTGATGTGGAGAAGAGAGAGGGACGCTGCCCACTTCTCTACTATAGTATAGATATATAGATGACTGGTCTTAGCTTAGGAAAGTAACTGGGGTTTTGCACTACCCCCATTGATGCTTCGTTACGTCAAAGACCTTGTTTGGTAGCACAACAATTGCTTGTGCACAAACATTTGTGGCATTTGCGTTTGCTTGGTGACACAACATCCAACAAATATTTGCATTATACCTATCATTTTTCCCTAAAAAGTGGTCTAATGTTTGCAGCCACCAAATGGTTGCAAACAATAGGCAACTGACTCTCTTATCCCCTTGGTCTCCACCAATAGCTCTCCCCTCCCCAATCATACGAATATTTTCCCAACAAATGTTTATTACAAATATTAGCCTACAAACATTTTCCTGCAAACTACAAATAGGATACCAAGCAAGGCTTTAATATGAGTCTAATGACACTATAATAGTCTATTGATAATAATCATAACAAATGCTCTCTTGGAAAAATTTTACCTACCGCAATGCAGCTACAAAAAGTGTGGTTACAGTAATAATTAAGATTCAAATACTGCTCAAATTCCCACAGTTGAGATCAACCCATAAAAATAAGTCCAATCCAACGCTTATAAATCACTAATGATCACACTGATTTTTGGTTTGTTGGTCCGCTTAGGGATTGGCCAAACATCCATACGGTCAGAGTCCTCTAAGAGTGTGCCACATGGTTTATATTGTGTCATGCAACTGGAGCCTGTCATTTTAGGGCGGTAATGGGAGCCAGAGCCTAAAAGGAGATATTCCAAAAGTGATGTGGACCCTACCTCAACGTGTGGTATTGATTACTGCAACCTCATCTTTGTAGTTGTAACCAAGGTTTAAAGGGGACCGTTATAACGGTATAATGGACTAAGGGCGTTACCGTTTTTTCCATTATAACGAGAAAACGCTCAGTGACAAAAACGAGAAAAAAAAAATGGGAAAATAACAGAAAAAAAGTCGCTGAAATTCAAATTTTAAATTTCAAAATTTCAAAAATGGAAAATAACGGAAAAAACTGAATATAACGGAAAAATAACTGAAAAAATGAAAATAACTGCATTTTTCTTTCACAAAATTTTCAGAAAATAACAAACTGTTATTTTCGTTATAACGGTCGTTATTTTTTTTGGCATTTTAACAGTCCATAACGTAACGGGGAAGGTATAACGGCCGTTTTTTAAACCTTAAATGCAACAAAACAGCCAAAGTTTTCTCCACTATGCTTCTTAATCGATTCTAACGGATTTAAATAACAAAATTATGGATTTTAACGGAACTAACGGCCTTTTTTTCCACAAAATTTTCCAGATTTTAACAGTTGTTAAAACAAAAAAAATGGCCCTTATCTTTTAAGCATCAAAACGGTTTTTAACGGAACGGGCTTGAGGCGTTATCATTTTAACAAACGGCGTTATTTTAAACCATGCTTTCATCTATTGAAAATGACACGACCAGGGTGGTTATTTTATATTTGCAGGTCATTTTAAACATCTTTTTTACTGTATACGGACTAAAATGCCCATGAATTTAATTTTAATGTTATTGGATAACCTTCTAATGATTTGGACCGATGCTCACTTAGTATGCAACTGTTTGCATACTTGTCAGTACGGTTGGATGTCCCTTGGAAAATGTGTTATTTGAATGTTTTCAAAAAAAATATTTTATAAATTAAAAACACATTTTTCAAGGAGCATTCAATGATGGATACAATGTTTGCATACTTTTAAGTAGGTAAACAGTTGCATACTGGATTTGTCCCCTGAAGTAAGAAATAAGAATATTAGAAATTCAGCGGTAGTTGACGAGACCCATCAGTGGCAATCTTGCAATTATGAAGCCAACTAATGGTATTCATGTAAAGAACACTTTAATCACGAGTGATTAGGCCATCACTAGCTACTGGTGTCTTCTGAGCTCAACTGATAGCGATGTCCCAAGTCAATAAGTTGATTAGCCCACATTAATGTAGAGAAATTTTTTGCTCATGCATCTTTTGCTAGGAGACGTTTCAGCCATTGGATAATAGAGGAAGAGATTTTACAAGGAAAGCAGAGATATTTTAGGTAAAAAAACATAGATCGACGTTTTAGGAAAGCATAGAAACGTTTTAAGAAGAGTTTTAGGAAGTTTTAAGAAAACAAAGAAACATTTTAAAAATGAAAGACGTTTTAAGAAACCAAATAGACGTTTTAAGAGTGGAGATAGACATTTTGGATAGTATATAACGATTTTAGAATAATATCCACTTAATATAACCAATTCAATTTTGATATAGTCATTAATTGTATTAATACAGGAAGGAAGAATAGATGATAGAAAATTAAGTGTCGATGACATGGCACTCTGCATGAGGAGAGTGCCACGTCAACTTGATGTGGAGAAGAGAGAGGGACGCTGCCCACTTCTCTGCTATAGTATAGATATATAGATGACTGGTCTTAGCTTAGGAAAGTAACTGGGGTTTTGCACTACCCCCATTGATGCTTCGTTACGTCAAAGACCTTGTTTGGTAGCACAACAATTGCTTGTGCACAAACATTTGTGGCATTTGCGTCTGCTTGGTGACACAACATCCAACAAATATTTGCATTATACCTATCATTTTTCCCTAAAAAGTGGTCTAATGTTTGCAGCCACCAAATGGTTGCAAACAATAGGCAACTGACTCTCTTATCCCCTTGGTCTCCACCAATAGCTCTCCCCTCCCCAATCATACGAATATTTTCCCAACAAATGTTTATTACAAATATTAGCCTACAAACATTTTCCTGCAAACTACAGATAGGATACCAAGCAAGGCTTTAATATGAGTCTAATGATACTATAATAGTCTATTGATTATAATCATAACAAATGCTCTCTTGGAAAAATTTTACCTACCGCATTGCGGCTACAAAAAGTGTGGTTACAGTAATAATTAAGATTCAAATACTGCTCAAATTCCCACAGTTGAGATCAACCCATGAAAAATAAGTCCAATCCAACGCTTATAAATCACTAATGATCACACTGATTTTTGGTTTGTTGGTCCACTGAGGGATTGGCCAAACATCCATATGGTCAGAGTCCTCTAAGAGTGTGCCACATGGTTTATATTGTGTCATGCAACTGGAGCCTGTCATTTTAGGGCGGTAATGGGAGCCAAGCCTAAAAGGAGATATTCCAAAAGTGATGTGGACCCCACCTCAACGTGTGGTATTGATTACTGCAACCTCATCTTTGTAGTTGTAAGTTGTAACCAAGGTTTAAAGGGGACCGTTATAACGGTATAATGGACTAAGGGCGTTACCGTTTTTTCCATTATAACGAGAAAACGCTCAGTGACAAAAACGAAAAAAAAAAAAAAGAAAAAGGGAAAATAACGGAAAAAACTGAATATAACGGAAAAATAACTGAAAAAATGAAAATAACCGCATTTTTCTTTCACAAAATTTTCAGAAAATAACAGTCGTTATTCTTTTGGCATTTTAACAGTCCAGAATGTAACGGGGTAGGTCCGAATCCGTTATAACGGCCGTTTTTTAAACCTTGGTTGCAACAAAACAGCCAAAGTTTTCTCCACTATGCTTCTTAATCGATTCTAACGGATTTCAATAGCAAAATTATGGATTTTAACGGAACTAACGGCCTTTTTTTCCACAAAATTTTCCAGATTTTAACAGCTGTTAAAACAAAAAAAAATGGCCCTTATTTTTTAAGCATCAAAACGGTTTTTAACGGAACGGGCTTGGGGCGTTATCATTTTAACAAACGGCGTTATTTTAAACCATGCTTTCATCTATTGAAAATGACACGACCAGGGTGGTTATTTTATATTTGCAGGTCATTTTAAACATCTTTTTTACTGTATACGGACTAAAATGCCCATGAATTTAATTTTAATGTTATTGGATAACCTTCTAATGATTTGGACCGATGCTCACTTAGTATGCAACTGTTTGCATACTTGTCAGTACGGTTGGATGTCCCTTGGAAAATGTGTTATTTGAATGTTTTCAAAAAAAATATTTTATAAATTAAAAACACATTTTTCAAGGAGCATTCAATGATGGATACAATGTATGCATACTTTTAAGTATGTAAACAGTTTCATACTGGATTTGTCCCCCTGAAGTAAGAAATAAGAATATTAGAAATTCAGCGGTAGTTGACGAGACCCATCAGTGGCAATCTTGCAATTATGAAGCCAACTAATGGTATTCATGTAAAGAACACTTTAATCACGAGTGATTAGGCCATCACTAGCTACTGGTGTCTTCTGAGCTCAACTGACAGCGATGTCCCACGTCAGCGCACCGGTTCTCCGTCTCACCAATCAGTGGCAGATTCTGGAAGCATTGCCCTAACACGTGGCAAATGTTAGGAAGAAAAGAAGAAAGAGATGAATCTGCTCACCAAGTGGCAGATTAGGTCGCATTCCAAATACGTACATTAAATAAGAAGACATTAAAAGTAGTGATCCAATAGACTGTCCCTTACCTTAAGGTGCCTTCTTGTCTTTTTTTCAATGGACAAAAAGTACCTCGAGTTCCGTTTGTACAATTTCTCAATAGAAAATGAACACGTGGCCACCTTATGATTTAAAAATAGAAATTTTTGGTTTTGTTGATTTGTAAATCCACAGAAGATTTCAATGATATCTAATAATAGCGTACTCAATTGTATTACTGATTCCGTATCTAATTCCGTACGTATTTCAGTAATCCCGTGTTTGGGGGAACTTTCCTCAGCTTTTTCTTTTGCTTTCCGTGAGGGTAACATGCCATTCATCGAGTTAGTCTAATCTGGAACAGGGTTGTAGTAGTAACCAAACACGCTCCATCCAAAAGTATAGTGCACACAAACATGTAAATGAACAACCAAATGAGATTCTCTTTATGGCAGTAAAGATAAAAGATGCCATTAACGACAAATAAAGGGTAACTATGTTTATTAAATATATATGGAATAATAAAGAGCGGCTCAGTTTTAATCCAGTTCGTGCACCCGGCCGGCATGGAGATCATGCTGGACAATCCAACTGCACTGTGAGTTTTTTATACTATAGTTACCGTCATCTCACGAAAAATTAGGACATTTCAGCATTTTTAATCTCATGAAAAATTGATTTTAATTTGAAAATTTCAGACCATCCAATTAAACCATTATTTTGGGTCAATTTTATTTTTTTATACGGATAGCAATTTTGAAATGAACTTATTTTTAGTGATGATGATCATCATGGAAAAGGACATGAATTGTCTAATAGGATGTCCATGTGGGCTCCATCCTGGGTATATGAACTGGATGTAAGTAATGGGTGTAGCTCTAGACGGACTCTCTCTCTCTCTCTCTCTCTCTCTCTCTATATATATATATATATACTAGTAGGTGACCCGTGCCCACAGCACTCATCGACAAAGCGTTTGTCAAAATTGGGTGTGAATGGTTGAGATCCCATGTCCATTTGGTATGATAAGATCTGGGCCATCCTTTATGAAGCCGGATAAGAGAGGGAGACAACTGTCCTGTTTTGTTATATAGATATGTATATATTAGAAAATATTTTAAATTAAAAGAAAAAGTCTAATTAGGGTTGATTTTGCAATAAATATTGTGAGAAGATAAAGTTTAATTTTCAAGTTAACGGCGGTGCACGTTTAGAAAAGAGAAAAAAAAATTAAGGGTTTGATGTTAATGTGAGATTGACCACTTTTTTTGTTAAAAAATATAAAGGGAAGCAGATTAGTGGCTAGTCGGTGAAGGCGGGTCTACTGTAGTATCAACACACCATCTGTCGATGATAAGCGTTGGATTGGTGGACTTTGTCTTGGGCCTCAAAAACTTTGGAATTGTTGGAGTAAAAGGCTAAGGAAGGTCCAACCGATAAGAAGGAAAGTTTGTAGAACAAATCAAGCAAGTGAAACAAGGAGAAAATATTGCAAAAAACCCAAAAAAATGGAAAAAAGAGAGATGGGAGGAGGGGTTGAACTTGAAGTGGTAATGTCCTATCAAAAGTCAAGTCGAGGCAAAACATACTTGGGTCATTCTCCTCTTTTTTATATTGCAAAATCATGACTTACCAAATAATTAAAACAAACATATTTTATATTATTTTTTTTTATTAAATTAGTGCTTGTCATCCTGAGGACGACGTTTTCCCTAATCCCTACAAATCACGCGTGCTAGAGTAGAACTTTGCTGACAGTCGTCCACCTAGACATGGACCAATGACAGTCCATAATATAAGCCACGTGCCATATACTTAGAGGACTCTGATCGTATGTATGTCTTTCCAATCCCTCGGTGGACTTACAAGCGAAAAATCAGCCTGATTAGTGATTTCAAACCTTTGGATCTTGTACCCCGATCCATGAGCCACGTGGCACACTCTTAGAGGAAGATGACCGTATGTATGTTTGGCCAGTCCCTCGTTGGACCTGAAAACCAAAAATTAGCCTGATTAGTTATGTCAGACCTTTGGATCTAGTACCCCAAATAATGGTCAATAATGCTCTAAATTCTACGGTAAAAAGCAACCCATGCAAATGACTCCAATCCAACGCTTAGAAATCACTAATCAAGCTAACTTTTGGTTTACAAGTCCATCCACCGAGGGACTAGACAAACATCCATACGGTCATCGTCCTCTAAGATTGTGCCCCGTGGCTCATATTGTGATGTGTGATGAGCGAAGGTTTTCTCATAGCCATACGGCCAGTTTTCTATAAGCATATGCCACGTGGATCATACTGTGATCCGTTATCAACGTTTATGACGGACGGACGTCCGTCAGCAAAATTCTAATTCCCACGGAAGTAGAGCTGGCATCACCCTGGCGTCAACAAGGGGAATAAAGCGTAAAGCCATAAAAGTAGAAGAGCGCTTCGCTTTATCTAATCGATTATTTTATGTGTGCTTATCTTATTATATTATTTTTTTTTAAGTTCTTGCACTCCATGTCATTTTGTCAAGATGCTGGCAGCCGCCGATGCATGATCAAAACTCTATACGTGGCAAGCTAAATACCGTGGGATAAGTGTAGATGTGAAAGGATCTGATCCGACAAAACAGAGAACGTGGAATTAACTCATCTAATATTCATTAATCACTTAATTAATAGCTGTCATCCTCTCTGAAAGTGTTTTAGGTGTTCTTTCCATGGTGGGCCACTGCAACCATGAAAGGATGTGTGACAGTGATGCATCCCCATGACCGATAGTGCCAATTGCCCAAACTTAATTCTCCTCTAATCCTCTCACGACGTTCAATCCTGTAGAACAAAAAGCATCAGCGGTTCATCACACAGATCAAATGCAAGCTAGGTTAATGATGAATTAAAAAAGTCCTCACATTGGACGACTGGGATCATCCTATCCTAATGACTCGAATAAATGGCTCATCCAACAGATGGTTCAATGAAGCAACAGCCAATTTGATGATTTGGACGGCAACTTGTAGAGTTCAGTGGGAAGTTACTTGTTCACCCGGTTATAACCCGACCGGGTTTTCCAGAAAATATAACTGAACTTCAATGTTCTGGGTCAGTGCTGACCCAGATTGTTGAGTGTTGGTTCACTGGTCATCCGGTTCAACTTCTGTTCTGGGTTACAGGACACTGTATAAAGGCACTGATGAGATCTTTGTGGCGGCGAATGCCAACGTCTATTTCCAGGAACGGTGTGTTTTTCTGAACCTTTTTCTCAAAATTTTTGATCAGATTGTTTTTGAGTCATCCAATCAAGCTGATTTCTGGCCCAGGAGATCTCCTACGTGGGCCTTTTGAATGGACAGTCCAACTGAAGAAGCATGATGCCCAGGAATATGGTCTAGCCTCTACTCTAATATAACTCATACAAAATCTCATACGCAGATGTCAACAGAAAAGAAGACATGGAAATTGATACAACACACCAGAGTTCAAAAACATGGGATACAACATGATTCGATATTCCCTATCTAGCCTGTAGAATTCACGAAACTCTGCAAAAAGAAACAAAGAGACTATCGAGACATCCAAAACCTGTTTCACGGGCGCATTGTGTACAATTCAAATTAGAAAAAACCTTTTCTACTTGGAAAGGTTGACGATCGTTCTGGTTTTGCAGTACCAGGCATTGGAGCACTTTTAGCATTTTGTGATTCCTGTCTAGATGATTTGGGATCCATCAACAGCGTCTTTTGGAATTTTTGGGAAAATCCAGTTGCGATTATCGTCACGTGGACCTCACCAGTGTATCTATCATCGACCACAGCACCAAAGATTATATTTGCAGATGGATCCGCCAAGCTAGTCACAATCTGCAGGCCAGATAAATGCAGCTGTATCAATTGTTGGTACAGAAAGAGTACTTTGGGAAGAAGCTATCCTAACCATCTTTCCCTAAATGTGGCAAATATGCAAAGTGGGTGAGACCCACCATTCAACAACATGACCTGATGGATTGATACTGACCATCTGCCTTTGCACTTGTTTCTGACAGTCCCAAGAGATTTCAACTGATAAATTGGGTCAAATTTCTGGCATCAGAGAGCTCCTAAGTGGGATTGAATGGTGGGTCTAGATGCCCAGTGTACAGCACAGATGGCTAGGCAATTTCAGTAGAAACCCAACCCAACGGAAAGGATTGGGTCAAATTTTAAAATATAAAAGCTCATTCTATTGCAAATCTTTGATGTAAAATAGCCCAACAAGTAGAACTAATTGACTCAACAACAAAATTGACCAAGATGATTCAACTAGACATACTTGGTAGACTCACAAGTATACTCACTCACCTTGACCCAACTCAAAGTGGCTATTTGGAGTCTTGTCAAGGTTCAAGTTGAAAATGGGTGAACTCAAGAAATTTTTCTCTGGTTTCGAATATATTTTAAAGGTCTTAGGCTGTTGAAATTATGCTATATATGGAATCTTGATAATCAAGACTTATACAGACTCAAATGAGTCTTTGAATCTGCTCATCACATCCCAACTTCATGTCGAGTTGTGTTTTGTGCTTCAAACAGTGGGTCCACAAAAATAACAAAAAAATTAGAAAACAACAACAGTGAAGTTAGAAGGCACGCCAAGTACCTGTGACACTCTGTTCACTTCTTGCAAAGTCAGGTCCTTCCCTCCAGTAATATTGTAGACTACACCCGTCGCCCGTTCTATCGACCTTTCAATCAAAGGAGCTGAAGTTGCCTGCAGTGCTGCCTCTTCAGCTCGATTTTTGCCAGTGGAAACCCCAACACCAAGCATTGCAGTTCCAGAATCTCTCATTATGGCCTTCACATCCGCAAAATCCACATTCACTAAGCCTGGAATCTGCATAATTGCATACACAAAAATCTTAAATACTTCTGTACAACAATAATCAGAAATTCTTCAAGAAATATGATCATGAAATAACAAGTTGGGTAGGCAGAAGCTCACAGTTACAATGTCAGATATCCCTTGAACACCTTGGCGGAGCACATCATCAGCCAGAAGGAAAGCTTCTTGTAGAGGTGTCTGTGCAGGAGCTACATCAAGCAACCGATCATTGGGTATGACAATAAGAGTGTCCACAGAAGCCTGTAACTTTTCAATAGCTTCCAGAGCCTGCACCAAGGCACTGATATTAGCTATAGTGGAAATTTAAGGCATCTGGCTCATTGACCATAATTGCAGGCAATACACAGGATATTGATACAGCATGGCACACAATCAGGGGGTTGAACCCACCGTTAGATGGGTCAGAAACAACCTGGTTGGATGAAATTAGCCATCCAATCTCTCATTCTTTTGGACCGTCAGAAAGAATATGATGAATAGTCCATAAAAATAAAAAAAATAAAAAGATCAGATCAATAGGATCATCCAATCTGGACAATTTTTGTCCAACTAGACCCATTGAGTGGTAGATCAGACCCTCTTACACATGCGTCACGTGTTATGCTGTTGGTGAAGCCTCCAACAAATTTTTGCCAGTGAGGCCTCGAACAAACTTTTCCAAACAAACCTTAATTCATTCATTTTTTTCAGCTATTATTTATATGATTTTAATGTATGTCAGCTTATCAAAATACATCCTTCCTATATTGTCTACTTAACCTTAACTAAAGTACTTTAGAAAATATCTCTCTCAACATATGGAATGAACTGTACAGGCCTATTGGCATATTTGCATATCGGATTCGTGGGGGTTTGTGTCAGACACTTCGTAAAAGAGTTGGGCACCGACACACTTGCCGTGCCATTGCTAAATAGTCTTCTACCTTAGATTTCCTACTTGTGAAGCATGTTCTCAGGAAAAAAAAAACAGGCAGTGACATAGAGAAAATGGTGGGAATGTCAGAGATATCATGGTGGTAGAAATGATCTGCGAGAGGACCTCTGATGATTCTATTTCAGTATGAACAGAGAAGACATTACAGAGTACAGTGACTCCATAGAAAATTAACATATCAGAAAGAACATGAGAAATGCTCAGTTTAAGATAGTCCATAACCTGTACAGCCCTTCGGCGACCTTCAAAACTGAATGGATAAGTGACCACACCTACGGTCAAATAGCCAGCATCTTTAGACAATCGGGCTACAACTGGAGCCGCCCCGGACCCAGTCCCACCCCCCATTCCAGCAGCAATAAAAACAAGATCCGAGTTAGCAAGAACTTCACAGATTGCACCTTTTGACTCCTCGGCAGCCTGCTCGCCTAACTCGGGTTTCCCCCCAGTACCTGTATTTCTGAACAGAATATTTGTCAGTTATGAATTGAAACAAAATATATAGGACGGTTTAATGTAGAGATGAAGTTAATCAACCTAAACTTCCTTAAAAGATTCAAGAGACCATTTGAAGAATAGATCACTTATTGGAACACGGCATTGAACTAAGAAACTTCATACCTAAGCCACGAGTCAATTGTTCCCCTATCTGAACTTGTTTCTTTGCACTTGACTGCAGTAATGCCTGCGCATCAGTGTTTATGGCATAGAACTCAACTCCCTGCACATCAAATGAGAAATATCTGAGACTTGAAACAGAAGTTGGCATGAGCATCTCAAAAGGTAATAAACCTGCTGAAACCAAACAACCTTCTTTTTTAATGAACATTAAAAGATAAAAGAAATAAAATGGAATTAGGGAAGAGAATTCCCTGGTACAGTTAAGGTTTATTTACACCACTTTTGGCCAATGGGTTGGTTAACTCATCAGCACGATCCTGGGTAAAAATGCACATACATGATGCAACTCCCTAATCGAACCAACACTTTTTTTTCTTATATTTCCCCTTCTTTTTTTTCCTTCTCGTTTGACAATAATAAACACATATTCATGGAAAGAAGAAGAAGATTATCCAATAAAAAGGAAAACTACGAGTAAGCACTTTACAACAAGTGGGAGTGTATCTGACCTAAAATGTCTCAAGTACTTGTTTAACAAGCAGGGTATGCTCCTGATCATCACCCAAATTGTTGTGGAAGTGGTCAGAAATCAGAAGATTTGAAAACGAGAGCTATTGACACCAAAAATGTTATATCAACAGATCCTCAACCTAAACTTGTTTCTAGCAATAGCTCTGAAGCTCAGAATATGGGTCGAGGTGAATTTACCAACCTTTGAAAAGATTTCAATTTGTGGGATGATGGATTATAAGGAATCAGAATCAATTCTGAAAATATGTCTTCATATAACAATAAGAAACAAGAGTTCTCTTCCATTTGGGATCTAAGGAGTTGTGAAAGTAGGGTTGGACAGGTTCCTTAAGAATGCAAGACACGAAGAACAGGAAATCCTACAGAATACTTTCAGTAGCAAACACCCTACAAGGACAATGAAGAAGAGTAAACAAACCAGTATACCGAACAAAGGAGTGGCCTTGAAGAAAATACTCAATTGGCATCTTTATTTTCATCCTTAGGTCTCCAACAATCTCAAGACAATTAATTGTATCGATGGCACAGTCTTTGATTCAACTAATTTCTCAAGACTTTGCCGTGCTCAAGAACTTCAATGGTCCCAACTTTGAATGATGACAAAAGAAGATGTATTTCCTCCTAACAACTCTCGATGTGGTGCACATCCTAACCAACCTATATCAACAGTGAAAGAGAAAGATACATCTGATGAAACACGTGCCAGGCAGAAATGGGAACAAGACAACTATATTTGCAAGAGCCACATTCTCAATGCTATGTCAAATTTACTTTTTGACAATCTACCAGTCAATGGAATGGGCAACTGAGACATGGACATCAGTTGAGGTCAAATTCAAATAAGAATATGCTACGCTGGATGCAAGAAATATTTCGTAAGTCAAGTTTTAGATTTTTAAATGATTGACAATAAGCCGATTCTCAATCAGCTTCACAAGATTTTAAACTCTTGGAATAAGAACTAAACGAAAGTTCTACATTGAGATCTTCTATTTTATTATCACAACAGGCGGTTCCTACTGGCACAATGTTGAGCAATTTTAATATATGATGAAGTATGGTGAGGATAAGATCCACAGGCACAAGATGAGCTGTGAGATTACGCGTGTGAAGAAAATGAATTTTGGACAATGAAGTGCTTAGATGCAAACTAACCCTGCTTGCTTGGTAGATACTTGATTTTCCAGGATGAGATTGACTAGATGTTTAGTGAGAGATTTTAGATTATTATTTATTAAAGGCTTGTATTTGTTCAAGGTGGTTTGGTTTACCAATTCTCAACTTTGTGGTACATAGTTTCCAATGACACACCCCCTAATATGGGATTGTCATGTGAAGCACATAAACCAAAACCCAGTCTTTAAAAACAATGTTACCACTTCAACGGCACTTCTTGTCCTACTTATTTTCTTGGTCAACAATGTTTAATCTATGAGTTGAGCATCAGCAGAGAACTGTAGTGGGATCAGGTACAATAATTCCAGGGCTACTTTTGTGGTCCATGGTGCATGGAAACTGGTTTCAGTAATATTAGATGGATACAAAAAGAATACTGCATCTTATACCCACAGTGTCTAATATAAAGTGAGAAGCGGTGTAGTTTGCGGCGAATCCTGTTTGCCTGAATTTTTGGCACATTATGAGGAATGCTAGAGCATAAATGGAGTTCTTGCAGATCAAAATTAAATGTTTTAATCGCTAACAGCTACATAGAAACCATGTATTCTCAAAGAAACTACAAACAACTTCCGAACACAGAAATCAACATTAATAAAACTTAAAGTGCCATTCATTGTTACAAATTTTCAGCTCAAACTATAGAAATAAACCCTAAATGATTCATAAAAAACCCTATAGACTTAAGAACAAGTTTTGATTATGAAACAACGCATAAGTTCAATTGGAACTGAGAAATCGAAGCAAATAATAAAAGAATATACAGAAAGATTGATCGAAATCGAACCTGAAGACCGCTTCCGATCATCCGATTAACGGCATTGTTTCCGCCACCGCCGATTCCAACGACCTTGATTCGAGCGCCCTCGGAGGCGTCAGAGAGGGAGCAAGAACAACAGTTCTTCGAAATTAGGTCTCGGCATTTATAGGATTTGGAGACGGAGATGAGGAGATGAACATGAGAAGGGGGTTTTAGGACAGAGAAGGAATTTCTTTTGGCAGAGAGGGAAACAGAAGGAGAACGGAGGAGAGAGGGCGAGAGAAGGAATAGATTCTCAAAACACTGCATTCTCGCTTTACACTTCTTCAACAACGAAGAAGGCTCACTCGCGCAGTTCCTTCCTCTTGTCTTCCTTAAAAGGAAAAATAAGAAAAGAGAGGATAATTCGAAAAAACGATATAAATGTACCAACCATAATTCCAGAAGTACCCTTCTTTGGTAGCGAATTTACGGAATAGCCTTTGAATATCCTCAGAATGCAACAAGGGTGCTTTGGTCATTTCAAAATGATACAAAAACATTTTTTAAGTTTCAAGAGTTTTTTGTAGGGATAACGATTCTCTCCAATATGAGTCTGAGTACTCTGTTGTTCCTCCCTCCATTTTCTCAAATCTTTCCTTCCAAAGATTCAAACCCCACAGTCTCTCGTCCCTTTCAAATCCCAGCGGGTAGTAATCAAAATTCTAACAGAAAAACTGTTATTTTATCCAATCTAGTTTCACTAGCCGTTGCTGTGACTCTGAGTTCTCCTTTACCTTCTCTAGCAATCCCTTCACTGAACTCTCAGACGCCACTTCTCCCTCCCACCACTCCATTCTCACAATCTCAGAACTTGCAGATTGGGTTAGAAGACGGGTAGTTACCGAATCCTCTTTAATTGGTTCTCCTCTTTTCACCGATTTGTGATCTGAAATGCATCCAATTTCCATGGTTTCTACTTGTTACTAGTTCAAGAAATCTATGTTCTTGCAGGAAAATCAGACCATGTCCCTCGACAAATCCGGGTTGTATATCGACGAATCCGAAGTCTTCATCTTTCGGATTCCCATGGATGATTCCTGAGAATGCTTCGGAGAATGCAGTTCAGGTGTTTGGAAAAAAGTGTTTTTTTTTAATGTCCTTTTGGAATTGAATTTTAGTTTCTTCGGGTTTTTTCAGGTTTGAATTGAAGTTGGTTGGGTACTACATTTTGCAGAAATTGAGTGAAGCGATACTGAAAACTCAGAAAAATGCAATGATTCAAGTCATTGAAGATACCCCAGATGGTAATTAGATTGAATTCTACCAAATTTGTGCAGTAGATTCGTGCGTTCTTTAGCTTAACGAGTTGAATTTGAACTGAATTATTACTTAGTTAAATAAGTATAAACTTATATCTTTAATGTTTACAGTGATAGTTCTAGTTTGTATAAGATTTAAGTTCTAAATGTGCGTGCTAGGATTTGTCATCTCATACGGGTGCAATTATTACACCCCATATACGATGACGATGGTACCCAATTGACTGAACCGATCGTGTTCATGTCACATATGCAATGCATATCATATTTTTTTTATCTCATAGGAGATGCTATTCTTGTTTCAACTAGGATTCCTTATAAAGAGTTTGTGTGGATCAAATGCATCCATCTGTGCTGAACATGCATAAAAAAAACACGTAAAAACATGCCTCAAGATGCAATTCTAACACCAACGAACAGTATTAGAGCAATCTTCTCAAGTTATCGGCTGTGCTAATCCATAGGCACTGAGGTGCATTTGTTAATTGGTTTGTCTTAATTATTAATCAGGGCAATATCTACAAGCAGAGGTTGATGGGGGGTTCGGACGAGACGTACTAGAGTTCTTGGTGAAAGGAGATGTGGTGGCATACAGATCTATGGCCACAAAAGTAACCTATGTCTACCCCTTTACCACAGCTTTAGGGGACTCTAAGGGACAACAAGAAAGAATGAAGAAGATCATAGACCAGTTAGGGTGGTATGCACCAAGTTTTGATTCCATGGATTAATCTTATTCATCTTATGTGTACCAGAACTCCCTGAGTTTAACCACTTCTCATTGTTGCATCATATCTGTTGAACCTTAAGCAATCAAATACTACTTCATACCTTTGATACTGTTCAATGCTTTAGAATCTGATCACTGATTTCTTAAGAGGTTGGAAATTGGGGCTACACTCCATAGCAAAATATAATTATACCCATTGATCTCAAAAGTAACCACTTCCCATGACTTTCAGATATGAAATATGAAAGCTCAAATCATGTAATATTGCAACTTTAGTTCCATTATGGTGTTTTGTATTAAGGAAACCTCCTTGCAAAATCTACTAAACTAAGACTAATCACCTGTTAAGGCTATAGCATTTACGATTTAGTCCTCACTATATAATTTACTCCCCATAACTCATCTGGTACACAAGCTTTGATCTTCAAAATGTAGAAATCATGTGACTTGAAGAAATTGAGGTGACCGTTTGTTAACAGAACTAAAAAGAATTAACACTTCTATAAGTAACATAAGCCAAGACCTTTATAACTTAGTGTTGGGAAAATCACACACACCTTTCCCGTCTATGTGCAAATCAATAGAGAACAAACACAATACCAAGCAAGTAATAACAGTAAAATTTAAAGAGCAACAACGCAAAAACACATCAAATTTTTAACATGGAAAACCCCTTCAATGAGAAGGGTAAAAACCACGGGACACTAATCCAGAAAACTTCCACTATGTGAATAATTGGATTACAACTTCTCTAGTTAAAACTAGAGGATTCCAATTACCAAGGAGCAACACTAGCTCTTGGATATCCAAATATCTTCACCGAGAAAATGGTGGAAATTCAAAGAACAGAGGAAGAAAACTTCCTTACTGAATGGGACTGCAAATACCTCCAATGGACACTTCGAAGAATTGAGGAACGAAGAACCGGCGATGCGGATCAAGCTTCACAAGCCGGATGAGGAAGATACACACTCTATCTCCTCTTTCTTCTTCTCTTCAAAGAGCACCTTTCAACACTCAAAAAAACCTCTCTCTCAAGGATGTACCACAAAAGAGAAAACTCATTTTCCTTTTCTGCTTTTGTTTTCTCCTCAAGAGCATTTAATGCTCCCAACCACCACGTCAATAGCCTTTTTAAAGAAAACCTTTAAGCTCCCCACAAAGACCTGCATTGGATTAGGTGTATGTCCAACAAAAAGGTGGGTCCCACCTTCACAATGAGGAGGGAACCCCAACAAAGCACCATCATCCAACCATTGTCGAATATACCCAATGACATATTCACTTTGGAAGAAATTGGAAGGGTTGTATGAGAGAAAGACTGAAGGCAACAAGGCTTTCTTAATTAAGAAGCTTGTGAACTTAAAGTTTAAGGAAGGTGGCTCAGTTTCAAAACACTTGAATGAGATGCAAAGCATTGTGAATCAGCTCTCTTCTATGAAGATGTCACTAGATGACGAGTCGCATGCCTTATTGTTACTCAGTCTCTTAGTAATTTCACTCCAGATGGGATTGTTATCATGAGCCAAGTGACAAGTAGTTTGTTGAATGAGGAAACAAGAAGAAAATCATTGGGTTCATCTCAACAAGAAGCACTTGTTATAGAAAATAGGGGGAGAAGTAAAATTCGGAAGCCTCACCACCATGAAAAGTCTAGAGGAAGATCGAAATCAAGAAAAGAAATCACCGGTTTTAATTGTGGCAAGCCGGGTCACTACAAAAAGGAGTGTCGGAAGCTAAAGAAAGAGGAAAAGAAAGAAAAATGTGAAGAAAGACAAGATGACAAAGAAACCACCATCGTCACTTCAGATGGGGTCATTATTTTTCTGCTTGTGAAGATACTTGTTATAGTCTCACATATCACGATATAGATTGGATGGTTGACACCGGTGCTTCATACCATACTACTCCAAGAAGGATTTATTTATATCATACAAGTCGGGTGACTTTGGTGTTGTGAAAATGGTACATAGTGGCACTTCAAAAATTGTGGGGGTAGGTGACGTGCATGTGGAGACCAATGTTGGTTGCAAATTGGTTCTCAAAGATATGAGACATGTTCCTAATCTTCGTTTAGATTTGATTTCTGCGGGAAAATTAGATGAAGAAGGATACTCCGGTATTTTTGGTAATGAGTGTTGGAAGCTTACCGAAGGCTGTTTTGTTGTAACAAGAGGAAAGAAGTGTTGCACTCTCTACAAAACTCAAGCTCACTTGTGCAAGGGAGATGTGAATGCAACAAAGGAGTTATCTACCAACTTAGGCATAAGCGCTTGGGTCACATGAGCGAGAAGGACCTACAAATCCTCTCCAAGAAGCAACTTCTCCCTAGCATGAAAGGTACGCCTTTAAATAGTTGTGTTTATTCTCTATTGATTTGCACATAGACGGGAAAGGTGTGTGTGGTTTTTTCCAACACTTAGCTGCCGGTTGAACCAGCTTGTGGCCATTGATTTGGATTGTCGTTGGTCATGCCTTCAAAATAGCATGATCAAATAATGCATACTGTTTGATCAATGTATTAGTGTGGTCCATAAATTGTTCAGTCCAAGGGCAGGGTTTAAGATAGTTTAGTATACTTGAGTACTATTATGGTTCTTCATCGGAACTATCAGTTTTAGTTTGAGCTGAAGTGGTCTATAGTTCTGAGTATTATATACGGGAAATGATGGTTCATAAGCAAAATTGTGATCTGTGGCGCATACACAGGAGATTAGGACCCACCATTCGACGGTTCTCACCTTGGACATCTTCTATGTCAAAAAATCAGAACTATAAATGGGAAAACCACTCCAGCTATAGAATTTTTGCAAAACCAGTAGTAGATTTTTCTCCATCCAAAAGAATGGAATGCAATTCACGCAGATGTTATCAGTCAAGCCACATCATATTGTATTGGTTTACATTGATGAGTTGATGGGTCATATCTACAGTCCTTAGCACTTTAGAGTTTAGACGCTACCCAATGATACAATGGATATTCTTGATGTGCTCACCTCTGGCACACCTTTAGTGTTTGCTTTTTTTTTTTTTGATAAGCCGAAAATATATTGATGGAAAGAAAGAGATTGAGAAGATCTCGGATACAAAAAGTAACAAAGTTAGTACAATAATTGATCCAATCTAAAGACCATATCGTCAAAAAATGTCCCCCTCATTTCTTGTAATATGCTGCCCCAGCTGAGGATTAATGCCTTAATATTGATGATGACCTCTTGGAGTGATCTTTCCTTGCCTAGGAATGTTCTTCTGTTCCTTTCCAGCCAAACTCCCCAAATAATTGCTAGTGGTAATTAACAATCTCCATATCACTTTGCCCCTTGCCGATGTGGGCGTATGAAGCCGACTCTCAATGACTTTTCCTAGTGTTGCCGGGAAAACCCAACATAAGTTCATGTGGCCAAGGAAAAGAGACCAAATCTGTCGAACAAACTCACAATGAACAAAGATATGGTTAGTACTTTCTCCATTAGCCTTACACAAGACACAGTAATCCACTATAAGGCATCTTTCAAGAAATGTTAGCAATGGCCATATGCATGGAATGGGATAGGAAGAAATTAAGTAGTTGTGAATCATGAATATTGTAAATAGTTATAGTAGGACTAGCGTACCTTTAAAATCTTAGAATAGTTAATATAAGAGGCTGATTTGGAATTTAATATAGGGAACAGAATCTACAGATCACAAGTATGATCTATCTCCCTACATGTGCTCCACAGTTATAGGTACGAAGAAGGTAGAAATTAGAGGATTTGTCTATTGGAACCGGCAAGTATTTTGTACAATTAAATGGCCGTAATTTATTCACGAATCAAGGCTAAGAAGTGCATAGACGCTTCTTGAAGATAGTTGAAGCCTCCCACTTGTGCAAGGGATTATGGGAGCTCCTGGGATTCAACCAAACATGAACTCAATCCAATCTCACTACATGTTTGCACTACACGGTGGAGATGAGGTACTCAACCTCTTTTACTGGAGGCCTAGTAAATATGACATTGTATTAAATTAATTTAATTGCAAGTTAAGTAACCAGAAAATCCCGCTTTCGACTTAGTCAACAAGTAGGTCTGTTAGATAACCAGAGGAGCTCTATAATAGAGGGGTGTTAAAATACTAGTTTCCTACAATTACCAAAATCTGACCCCCATTGGAGGTTAGTTGGTTAAATCTAGATAGAAAGCATATGGTCTATAGTATGATAAAGAGAGCACAAAGCTTTGTGAAATAGGGCACATGGCTCCACACACTTTGTAATAAGCATCAGTTAGCTCTTGTGGACCGCCTTTTGTACCAGACTGGACAGGGCTTTACCGTAAAGGTCAAGCCACACCGTAAAGGTGGGATGGAGCACCAAGAAGAGAAGGTGTGTTGGTCCACTAAGGGAGAAGAAAGGACTTTAGTGTTCGTTGGAGGATTCCGTGAGGTTTCCTCCATCTATCAAAGAAGAAATTAGAATATTTTAACAATCCTCCACATATTTTAATTTTGAAAGCTTATTGGTTTAGAGAAGTTACTTGGGTATCCAGGAAAATCGTGTGCATAATTATGGGGGGTTGTACCCAAAGACCTGGGTTCAAGTCTCGTTCTTACCTGGGGAGGGGGGTTAAGGGTTACTAATATATATGGAAAAAATGGACTTATAAAGAAAAAAATTGTGTGCATAATTAAAGATGTCTTTTGAATTTTAACTTCCACTTAACATAAACAAATCAAAGTTTGTTAGCAAACTTAATGGGTATAAACTTGAACTAAGAACCCCTATTGACAAATCGGGCTTGTTACACACACATTCCTTTTATAAGTTGTACACAATATCTCAACACTCAAGTTTGTACTCAATCTCAATTTTACTGAGTGCTCTAGAGACATCTTGAACCCCATAGGAAGTGACCAGCTTCCACAATAAGAAAGGTGAGTCTATTAAGGAGTAATCATGTATTCACTCCAACCCAAATGGGTGTATAGATTCATTAAGAGATAAATCTCATCCTCACTCACTATAGGATTATCAGAACTATAGCGTCATAAAAATGGGACTCTTTACATTTTCATTTATAGTGCTTTTATAAAGTGGTTTTAGTAAAACTTTAATTACAGGCTTTGTCCCATTCCTCTTAATGCAATTGAGATCAAGTCTCACCCAAGGCCCTTAGATAGTGGGTTCGCCTAATTTTCCTTGGATTTCACACTGCCACCAGGGTTCAGACCTTTTACATGATTCTGCTTTACATGCATTTGTATAGATTTTCTATTATACTTTTCATTGTATGCTCTCAGCATTGCAGCTTGATTATCATAGTAGACTATGATTGCTGGCACTGGTTTATTCTATATTGGTATGTTTACCAATACAGATTGGTGCCATTGATTTGCAAGGGATGTCTCTTCCTCGTAAATGAAAATCCATGCAGTTACAGACTTAGACTCATCAGGATCCGTATTCCAGATTGCATTGCTATACCCTTTGAGTACCGCGGAGAACCTCCTATAATTTAAACACAATGTGCATTGTACCCTTCAGATATCTTTAGAACTCTGATCATTGCATTCTAATATACTTTCCTAGAGTTGCTTCTGTATATACTCAACTTACCTATTGCATAGGCAATGTAAGGCCTTGTGTAGTGCATAACATACATCAGACTGCCAATCACTTGGAGTGCCTGAGAATCAATTGGTTGAATCGTCTAAGAATCTTTTTTATATAGTTGGATAACTTAATAATAAGACCGTCATTGTTTCCAATGATCTTGATTCCCATGATAATGTTGGCTTCTCTTAGACATATCGTATCAAATTTGGACGACAAGAATCTCTTTTTATCATCGGCGTGTTCAATGTCTGTCCCTAAGATGAACATGTCGTGAACATTAAGGCAGACAAGGACACGAGTTTCCTTTGAACTTACTACAAATACCTCCGCCATTTATGTCATAACCTGAACTTATGCCATTGTTTAGGTATCTATTTAGTTCGTAGAGGGACTTGAGCAGCTTGCACATTTTCTTTTCATTCCTCAAGCAAATGAATCCTTTTGGCTGTTCCATATATATTTCTTTTTCCAGGCCTCAATAAAGAAGGCTGTTTTCATGTCCATCTTATGTATTATCAGATTGTTTTACACATCTAGAGCTATCATCATTCTGATGGTGGTACTTCTTCATTATATTAATTTTAGGTTAAGCAACCAACAAATCTCGCTTCCGACTTGATCAACATATGGGTCTGTCAAATAGACAGAGGAACCCTACAACAGAGAAGTGCTAAAATTAAAGAAGAAATTAAAATATTTTAACCTTGTTGTCTTAAGATGTCGCCTCCATTTAATATGGTCGCACAACATCCACTGAATCAGTCATTTTATTCGGAATATCTTAATCCAAAAATACACAAAAAGAAGCAAACACTTGAGCATGTGACCTGTGGGGCATCTATTGTGCAATCATATAACGGCCATTTGGAAATGTCGGTACTCATCACTTTTTTTAGGGGTTAAAGCACACGCGGTTATATTAAATATTATTATCTTAATGTCAAATATTGGTGAATTGCATGATCTATCTCTACAATGGCATACTATTTGTCGATGGCCCCACTGCCTATCCAATGTGAACGCTCTTTGCACATCCATCTTCTTTGGTTTGAGCAGGCTTAGTAGCAAGGTTTCAAACGGGCCGTTATAACGGACTGGGGGCATTACCGCATTACCCTTTTTTTCCGTTACAATGGCTATTATAACGAATTCTAATGATCAGGGGCAAAAAGGGGGGAAATAATGGAAATAACAGAAAAGGAAGGACAAACTTAGCTGTGGACCTCCTCCAGCTTTATAGGTTGGAGCATGGTTTAGAAAATGGCCGTTATAATGAAAATGACAGCCTTTGTAACGGATTCGGACCTCCCCATTACGTTACATACCATTTTAACGCTTAGAAAATAACGGCCGTTATTTTTAAAAAAAATTGTTAAAAAACATCCTATATTTTTCCATTTTTCTGTTATAAATTTTATTGAAATTTTGAATTTTAGTGCGGTTATTCTTCCATTTTTGCCCCTGTTCCGATCCGTTATAACGTAAAAAACGGTAAAACACACACACACACCACCACCACCACCACCACAATCCTCTTCGTTTTTTGAGGGGACAACTATAGCTGCCTTGTACGATGGAAAATCAATTATAGTACATCTTCTAGAATGCACGTTTTCCATATAGGGCGTAAAGGTAATGGAGCGGCCCACATTTTGGCTCGTCAAACCTGCACGGCTGCAAATCTGTAGGTTTTCTTTATCTTTTCTTTTTAATCGTATATTTTGCGTACAAATAAAAGAAAAAGAAAAAAAGTGCATAAGATAAAAGCAAACCCTAGGGCCCTAGTGTGAGAATTTTCTGAAAAAGCGCCACGGAAAAGTTCTTCGCAGAAACATTGGAAATAACTGCTGAGAAAATTTTTTTTTTTTTTTCTTAACTAGTGTTTGGCAAACTATACTGAAGAAGTGATGTTTTGTGTGTCAAAGTTGATTTTCTTTGTTGAAAAGTTTCAAGAGGTTAATTAAGGGATTATGAGATGTCTTTAGAGTTTAGATGGTGTCGTGTTTTTCTGGTTTAGCAATCTCTATGGACTTTAGTCAGTTTACCCAACCGATTTAAACAATCGGACGGTCAAGATCATGTACAATGAGATGAGAAATGCTGTTGCGAGCGTTGTTATCCTTTTGGAGTGGATAAGGAAGGAATAGCGTGGGCCCGCCAGAGCAGGATCGTTTGCTGCGGTGCGTCATTCAACTACAACAAAACAAAAACTAATAGGACAACCAAGTCGAGCTGGCAAATTCCTAAAAATTAAATATATTTATGTATTATTACAAAATATTTACCCCTGTAATAGCATCAAATTGCAAAAATATCCTTTTGTTATGCTCCTCGACGGAGATGTTGACACACCACCAAGTGGGGTTACTATCATATTAAACGGAAAAGACGAAAATGCCCTCAGGACGAAAATTATCATGTGGCTTAGCTTAAATTACGGTAAGGAAATTATTAGGAATTCTCAGCCAATCCCGTTCTAGATCCGAGCTAGGATCGGGATTAGAGCCCACTGATCTGATCCAAAAAATGGAACGTCTCACCCCGAGATCATTGTTTCTTAAAGAAGTCTCACCTTGTCTCGTCTCTCGAGCGAGATGCGCTGATCCCGTTCTGGATTGGACCGATCCGGATCGGGATTAGAGCCCACCAAAACCACCGGATCCCAAGATTTCGAACCATGATTAATAATGGTAGTAAACTTGGCCACTAATCATCACTAAAACCTAAAGACATACTTGCTTTAGGAAAAGGAACACAAATTTGATGATGGGGTCCTGTCATCGAGGCCGATGATAGGGTCCAATATGGCCACGTGGTACACTCTTAGAGGACTCTAACCGTATGGATGTTTGGCCAATCCCTAAGTGGACCCACAATCCAAAAAATAGCCCAATTAGTGATTTCTAGGCGTTGTATTGGGATTATTTTCATAGGTTAATTTTAACCCGGGGAATTTGAGCATTATTGACCATTATTTGAGGTACAAAGATCCACAGGTTTGAAATCACTAATCAAGCTGATTTTTTGATTTGTAGAGCCACCTAGGGATTGGAAAAGCATCCAAAACAGTCAGCGTCCTCTAAGAATGTGCTACGTGGCTCATATCGAGCCCTGTCATCGGCCTCGATGATGGACCCTGTGATCAAAGTTTTGTGGTCCCCATTCAGGATACGCGCTAGAGTGAAACTGAATTGATCAGACGATCATGCCATCAGGACGAATATTTTCTTTTACAAGACAAAATATTCGAGTCACCTTTAAAACATGGTTCAAGAGTTGCTTAATTTAGTTAGAGGCATCTTACTTACTGTCAAGTTTTTTTTTTTTTTTTTTTTTTTAACACCCCCTTGATGAATCTTCTATATTAGTGAAATAGTCCTTATATTTTCATACTTTTGGTCTTGCCCCTTTGACTTCTTTTTTTGTGGTCACTGATAAATCAGAAAAATAGAAGACTGCTTTTGATTTTAGGGGTCAGGCTCCGTTGACGGCCTAAAATGACAGGATTCCGTACAGGACACAAATATGTGCCACCTGGCACACTCTTAAGAGGACTCTGACCGTATGGATGTTTGGAAAATCCATAGGTGGACCTAAAAACCAAAATTCAGCCTGATTAGTGATTTCTAGGAGTTGGATCTTTGTACCTCAAATACTGCTATAATTCCCACAGTTGAGATCAACCCATGAAAATAAGTCCAATCCAACGTCTATAAATCACTAATCAGGCTGAATTTTGGTTTGTAGGTCCACCTATGGGTTTTCCAAACATCCATACGGTCAGAGTCCTCCAAGAGTGTTCCACGTAGCATATAATGTGTCCTGTACAAAATCCTGTTATTTTAGGGCTGTCAACGGAGCTGACCCTTGACTTTATTGGTCCTTTCTATTTCCTTGGATCTCGATCTATGTGATGGTAATTAAGATAATCCTCGTGATTACAACACGTGCTGCATGAGGAATCCGCTGACCAATAGAGTATAAGATTGTCCTGGCAATGGGAGGCAGTCACGTGGTTCATGTGAGACGCTTCTTCACTGAAACGAAGACCAACCGTCTTCATTTTTGTTTGAAAAGTCTCTAATATCTTTTTCTCCAGGCTCGGGATCAGGGGACCAAGTGAACCAACAACTCCGACGTGGATCCCGAGAATCCAAGGTCGTTTTGCTTTTGCAAAATTAAATGCCAGCTCAGTAGTATAAAGTATTACAACCGTTGGATTCTCGGGATCCAAAGCAAAAGTAAATGCCAGCTCACTATTAGCCAAGGTTTAAAGGAGGCCGTTTTAACGGTTAAACGGACTGGGGGCGTTACCGTTTAAACGGCCGTTAAAATGGATTGAAACGGCCAGGGGCAAAAATAGAAAAAATGGAATTTAAAGGAATTAAACGGATTTTAACGGGTTTTATCGGAAAAAATGGGGTTGAAATTCAAATTTTGAAATTTGAAAATTAAAAAAAAAAAACAGAAATTAAACGGATTTTAACGGAATTAAACGGATTAAACAGGCCGTTTTTTTTCACAAAATTTTCAGAATTAAACGGTTGTTTAAACGATTTTCAAAACTGATAAAACGTGTTTAAACGGTTTTAACAGAAATGGACTTGGGGCGTTACCGTTTAAACAGCTGTTTTTAAAACCATGCTATTAACCACCGTTGGATTCTCAGGATCCAGGGCTGACAACAAACATGAACTAGTTGGTTCACTTTTCGCCCCCTGAGAAGTATGGGATAACATCATATAAAGGTTTTAAACGACCCCTAACATTGTAACGGTCCCTTAACATTGCCATAACGGGTGATATCTGAAGTTTAAAAAAAGGTCAGAATTTTTTTATTTATGTTGTTATTAAAAAAACCTTGATAACTGAAAAATACAGTTTTTTCTAAAGTAACAGCCGTTATAATGTTAAACTTACTTGTTTTCGGGTTCGGGCATTATTTTCAAAAATATAACGCAACGGATAGGGCGTTACCATTATAATGGGGGTTACTTTTGTTATAACGGTCGTTTTTTAAACCATGCATCAGATAGGTAGTAGGCCGCATCAATAGGTGCAAATAATTCAACCCTTTGAACATATACGTAGTAGGCCGCATCAAATGACTGACATCCAGAATATCTCCGATGTCGCATCAACCTCGTGAATGATTGTAACTTTCTAAATGTAGCTATCGAACGTTTATAATCTCTCTTCATTGTCGCTTTTTTTTTCTTTTTTCTTTGTTTTTTGTTGTAATGTCGCAATACTGTATAGGAAATGATCTTATTATTATGGGCAATTGACAGAAATAAAGTTCATACAGATCATAAAAATTGCCATGCTTTTTAAAATTACATTGTAGAAGTCGTTATATCGGTAACGCCCCAAACCCATTATGTTACTTGGAAAATAATGCCAGAAAAAAGAAAGATTAGCATTATAACGGCGTTATAACAGAACTAATGGCTGTTATTTGGTCTGTTTGCTGTTGGGGTTATTCTGAAGTATTTATAGGCATGTGTACAGTGTGGGATGCAGCCTAAAATCTTAATAAATAGGGAATTTTTTATAGACCCCCATGTTATTTTTGAAATTTGACATACCCTCACATTTTGAAAAAAAAACTTACTCCCATGACCGTTGTTGACCTATATTGACTAATAATTTTTTTAAAAGATAAAAATGTCCCTTTCTTCAACTTTGGAACAAATAAGAACATGTGGAGTTGAGCCAAAATCCTAACTTCAAATCGATCGACTGTGGTGCCAGCCATGAGATTCTAGTGGGTTGGTGATACCCTCCGATCAGAGGGCAGCCACCAGTTGGGCTTGCCCAGGCATTTATATGATGTAGAGTGGGTGGTGGCCTTATCCATGTCCAGAAAAAAAACATAAAAACTTTGAGTGCCCCACCAAATTTGGAGGGTGTTTGTATCACCTTTCTTCAAAAACATTTTATTCTAAAAGTATGACTTTACTGAAAATATAATTTTGAAATTGTGTTTTTCTTAAAGAGAGGTCGTTTGTATCCTTGTTAATGCAAAATGTCTTTATCTTCTCTTAGTGGGCCCCACCACTACAATGTCTTTATTATTGGAAGGGGATTTCTACCAAAAACTATTTCTTTGTTTATTATGTTCATTGAGTTAGCAAATTTTTAAAAAGTCTCTTTTCTTACTTGAAAAACAGCTTTCAACTATTATTTTTTTGGGAATTTTTGACATACCCCCTACAATTTTAAAAAGCTGACATACCCCCCTATGACTCAGTCCACTATACGTTGACTGTGGTTGACCCAAATCGACTAACCATTTTGCTTTTAAAGGACAATAATACCCTTTCTTTCAACAGAAGAACAAATGGGTTTGGTTGCAAACCATAACCCCAAATCAAACACCTATGGTGGACGGTCGGCCATGAGGCTCCGGTAAGTTGGCCGCCCATCACCGGCGACCAAACCACCGGAGTATCGTGATCAGCCGTCCACCACTACAGCGAGAAATTAAAAGAACCCAACTTTAAAAAACTGACATACCCCTCTATGACTTGGTCCAAGGTCAGTTGACCCGAGTTGACTATAATATTTTACATTAAAAGACAGAAATACCCTTATCTTCAACCATGGAATAAGGTTTGGGTCAAAACCAAAGCCCCAAATAAAATGGATGTGGTGGACAGCAAGCCAAGAGATACCAATGGGTTAGTTGTTCATCACCGGAGACCAACCCACTGGAGTCTCATGCCAGTCATCCACCACTCTAGCGAAAATTAAAAAACCCATTGATATCCAGAGTTTTACTTTTTTTTTTGGAACACCAACTTAAAAAAAAAAAAAATTATTTTAGGGCTGAAGTGGCATTGAAATACAAATATTAAGCTCTGAATCTTTTCTTGGTATCTCAACAAGCATCGGGGATTCCCACTTCATACATTGATTGATATTTTTGAACAATAATAGTTAGGAGATCATCCATTTTCAAGCTAAAATTGGATGGGAAATACAAGCTCGAGTCTATGGTCGGACAACCCAATGATTTTTTTAATTTTTGTCGGAGTGGTGGATGACTGGCATGAGACTCCAGTCATTTGATTTGGCTTGCCATACACCACAGCCATTTGATTTGGGGGTTTGATTTTGGTCCAAACCCTTGTTCCAAGGTTGAAGACAAGGGTATTTTTATATTTTAATGTAAAATATACTGGTCAACTCAGGTCAACATTGGTCAACTGACCTTGGACCAAGTCATAGGGGGGTATGTCAGCTTTTTCAAAGTGTGGGGGTATGTCAAATTTCAAAGATAACATAGGAGGGTATGCAAAAAATTCCCTATTTTTTTTTTATAAAAAGGCTTTTTCGCTTAAAAAAATATATTTTTATGTTATAATTCCTTTTTTTTTTAAATGATCATCCAAACAATCTATTATTTTGGAAAAAAGTCCTTTTGGTGAAAAAAAAAGACTTTCCAAGTTTAAAAATGGTGATCCAAACACCCCCTTAGTCTCAAATCCATTATAGTCAACAAAGTTGGCTCAACAACTTTAGTGACTTGTAAATTTCGTAGTCCTGGAGGGTGATTGGTGATTGGTGATCGGAGGAAAGTTTTCAAAAAACTTTATGTTGATCTAGAAAACCTTTCTGGAAATTGATAGGCAAGAATCTTTTTTAGAAAACTTTTCCAAGGGCAACCATAGAGGACTTATAAGTGTAATAAGACGCCAACACGGGCATAAACTTTTTTCTGGTTTTTAGTTATCGAATGTTGGTTGTAGTTGGTCGGGGTGTCAATGGGCCGGGTACGGGGGTGGATGGCTTTGTACCCCGCACCAACCGAATTACTAATCCTCAGACGTACATAATATTGGTTTAAATATGGCATTTATAATGAAAATAATGGTTGCTAAACTGGTAATACCCTAACCCGTTTTTTTCCAAAAAAAAAGGATGTCTGTTATAACAGAAATAATCGCGATTACTTTGGAAAAAAATGTTTTTATTCTAAATATTTTTGACTTACAACAAAATGTTTTTATGGTAATGGACGCCTTTTTAAGTGTAATGCATGTTCTGCAACATTGTTCTAGATAGGAGATCTTAATGAAAGTGGTCAACAACATGAATCGTATTTCGCTATTTGAATGTATTTAGAGCTACATCGTCGATTAAAGTACAAGTCTTGAAATCTTTTCCTACTATTTCCATTCATGGCATTTTTTGTCTATCTCTTTGTTTTAAGGCCTTTAATTTGCACCCAAGTTCTTTACTCGTGCTATCGTCGGTCTTTATTGCACATAGAGCATTAAATAGGGTGAATCTTACTTAAGATTCACTTTGATTCAAATCCATATTTTGCAAGTTTGGATCCTTAAAATGATATCCAGATAGAAATTTTATTGCATATAGAGCATGAGATAGGATGAATCCTATCCAAGATTCACTCTAATTTGAACCCATATTTTGCGAGTTTGGATCTTTAAAATGTTATCCGGATAAAAAATTTATTGCATATAAAGTATGAAATAGGGTGAATCCTACCCAATATTCACTATAATTCGAACCCATATTTTGCAAGTTTGGATCCTTAAAATAATATCCGGATAGAAAATTTATTGCATATAGAGCATGAAATAGGGTGTCTGATTTGAACCCATATTTTGCGAGTTTGAATCCTTAAAATGATATTCGGATTGAAAATTTATTGCATGTAGAACATGAAAAAGGGTGAACCTACGCAAGATTCAATCTGATTCGAACGCACATTCTGCGACTTTGGATCCTTAAAATAATATCCGGATAGAAAATTGGTGGAATACGGATCTAAGGTAGTGGATCCAATTCAAATTTAAGTTGGATTGAGAGCTCATTGAAAATATGTAGTTTGGAGGGATCCGACCATCTATGTGTGTGGGCCCTTGGGAGAACGTTCTTGTAATGTTGTATAGGAGCATTTTCATTGCATTTCGTAGTTTTTAACTGTTTTTTCAACTGTCATTTTTTTTCCCGGTAACATTCTTTCAACTGTCAAAAAAAAAAATTTGTTTAGTACAAGTTGGTTCAATCATTACATACAGTGGACAAAAATATTTATGGGGTTTCGGACAGTAAATAGAGTGGCAATATAGTAATTAAAAATAAATAGAAGGTCGGTTCTATATAATGAATGCTGTAAATGGGAGAATCCAAGTCGAGATCATTACAGCTCTTTAACCAAAGAAAGATACAGCACATAACACATATGCGAGGATCATCGCCTCCGACCTGTTCTGTTGCAGGAAAACAGAGCAAATAAAGCGAAACTCTTCATTAAAAAGATTCAATTTTTTCTGTTTTTCGGAAAACATCGATCTCGAATCTACAAACCCATCTCACAAAAAATCTGAGAACACGTTGAAGGAAAGCTTGTTCAGTACTTTCGGGCTGAGATTTCTTAGTTTTCTTTCTGGGTTCTTTTCGAGTTCTTGATTGTTTGAGAGATGGTTCGATTACAGGGGGGATTTGGGGGATTTATCAATAACAGATGGCTTGTATTCGTGGCGGCAATGTGGATTCAGTCTTGCGCCGGAGTTGGGTATCTGTTTGGGAGTATTTCGCCGGCGATAAAGAGCTCTCTGAACTACAATCAGAAGCAGATTGCAAGGTTGGGTGTAGCGAAGGATCTTGGCGACAGTGTTGGATTCCTCGCTGGGACTTTGTGCGAGGTTTTGCCGATTTGGGGAGCTCTGCTGGTCGGTGTCGTTCAGAATTTTGTTGGATATGGATGGGTTTGGCTGATCGTAACGCATAGAGTGCCGACTTTACCTTTGTGGGCGGTGAGTCAAAGACTTTTTTTTCTTACTTAAGCCTCTTTTTTGTTTGTATATTTCAGCTTGGCACCTTTATTTTTTTTGAAATAGGAATCTCTTTGTATCTTCTTTTTCCTCCTTTTTGATTATTTTGTTTTGGACATTTGGATTTTTTATTTTTTTTCTCGAATATATATCTTGATTTTTCAATAGAAAGAACTGTTTAGTAGTTGATTGTGTAATGAATTTAGTCTTTGGGAGTGCTTTTGCCAAAAAAAAAAACATATTTTTAAGATCTTTTTCGGAGCAAAAATGGCGATCCAGTCAGACCCTTTCCTTTTTTCAAGCGACCCTTCTTGTTATTTCTTGGAAGAAAGAACCGATTTTTATCTGAAATAGCTGCCAAAGTTAAAGATTTCTATCCAAATTTGTTTTGGAAATTTGGATTTTTATTTTTTTTCTCGAATATATATCTAGATTTTAGTAGTCGATTGTGTAATGAATTTAGTCTTTGGGAGTGCTTGGTTTGCCATTTTTTTTGCCAAAAAAAACATATTTTAAGAGCTTTTTCGGAGCAAAAATGGCAATCCAGTCGGACTCTTTTCATTTCTAAGCGACCCTTCTTGTTATTTCTTGGAAGAAAGAACCTGTTTTTATCTGAAATAGCTGCCAAATTTAAAGATTTCTATCCATACAAGTAGCTAGTGATTTTTTTTCTTTTTCTTTTTTTTCTTCTAGTAGTGATGATCCGATGCATAAAAGGAGCTAGTGATTTGTTGTTTTGAAGGAGAGCTAGTATTTTTATTTTTTAATTAGACTTTTCTATTTTCTTAAATGGTTTCCTTTTGTTCATATTTTTGTACAGTTTCCTTTTGTTCATACGTCTGAAAATGTTACTAGTTTGGATGATTTAAATGCATGGAAGGAGCTAGTGATTTGTTCTTGTGGTGGGGTTTCTGATTTTCTTCAAATGGTTCTATAAGTGGGTTTTCTAAAATTGTTCTTAGTTTTCTTTCCCCCATTTGGATTGATGAAAGAGGATAGTGAGACGTTATTCAAATTTGGAGTTTTGATTTTCTTGTTTTGGTGGGATTTCTAAAAATTTCCTGCTCTTTGTTACTTTAGATGAACAGAAGGAGCTAGAGTTTCGGTTTTCATTGGGTTTTTTTGTATTTCTTAAAATATTCTTTCTTTTTTATACTGATCATAATTCTGATCATGGTTTAAAATCTCAGCTTATTGTTAACAACTTGATCGAGTCATAAAGGTTTTGGTTGGTTCAGCTATGAATCACTTACTTAAGAGGCTCGACCAACTCTTATCAAAGTTCATAGGAATATAAGAACTACTTGGTTACATTCATTTCCAAACTTTGTTTGATGCTGTTGCCAGTTAGGGCAGGATCGTTTTCAAGTCTTGCCAAGAGAGTTAATTGACTGTAATTTAAATACAAGTAATTTCTTCATTCTAGTTTCTTAATGTCAATATCTTCTTATTCAAAAATGTATATATTTGATATTGCGGTTGAGCCTGTGGCTTAACTGGATTTTGACCTCTGATACAACATTGCGGATAGGGGTTCAATTTCATCTTAACCACCCCATTTCACTCACGGTCACCAGGTGGCAATCTTCCTACACTTAAAAGCAATCCTCATCACCCTCTCAATCTCTTCATGGCAATGCCCATAGTTAGCAAATCCCCATTTTACAACACCTTTTTCTGTGAAAAAGAAAAACCTTGTTTTGGGAAAATATGTTTAAAATCATGTTGTTTTCCAAACATTGTAAAAGAAAAGCAAATCTTCAACTATCCGAAACATCCTTGTAATTTTACATTTTTTGAAAAAACCTCACAAATTAAACTTACTTTTATTTTTAAAAACATAAGGAAATCTCTTCCATGTAGTAGGTTTTACCTATTTTTTTTCATAAAATATACTTTTTAGAAAGTAAAAGGATCCTTATGTTTTATGGAGAACTTGTGAAGTGAGGGACATGTTTTGGAAACCATGAGAGTTGCTATATTACTAGATTAAGGGAGCATTAGATTGTTTCGATACTGTGATAATGGTATTACTACCTAGTCTATATTACATCATAAGTGTATGTATGCATATGTATTTTTTTTAATGAATATGTACATAGTGTATACCTTTTCTTTGACTCCATTTGTGTAATTCCGCTCCCGCTGGGCTGGTCGACCGAGGGATCAAAAGGGCTCACTGCTGTATGATATATATCTTTCTGAATGAGAGTTGATAATGCTCCTCTTCTCCGAGCTGCACCTGGCATCTCAGTTCAATGATCTGTGAACTGAAATCATATCAAACTTGATTCTTCACTCATCCATCTTTTTTTTTATGTTCTTGCCTTTATGTTGTTTCATAATTGTGTAATCCTAACCGTGGTTTAAAATATGGTCGTTATAACGAAAATAACAGCTATTATTATGGTAACACCCCAACCCCGTTACATTACTTAAAAAATAACACCCAAATCCGAAAAACGGCTTTGGTTATAACTTATAACGGTCGTTATTTAAAAAATGTTTTTTTTACTGTTATCGATGTTATTTTGGAAAAATATAAAAAATAATAATATTCTGACTGTTTTCTGACTCAGATGTGACTGATGTGACCTGTGATAACGGTCATAACAGTAATGTTAACAGACTGTTATAACGTCATCATGGACATTTAAAACCTTGATCCTGACCCATTATTAAAAGTGCCAAATTTCTTTTTTCTGTTGTTGGCTCTCATCGAGCATATCTTCTGCCATGGACTCATCCAAGGAGAGCCAACTCTAGAACATTCATTGGACTCTCACCAGATTCAACCTCGATATGGTAACCTTGTTCAAGACTACTGGGTACTAATACTTTTAGACACCGTGTCCACACTATACACAATCTAAAGGGATACTGCTTTCTCTTTTCCGTCACTGCTAAATTCATTGCTGACCTTCTCTAAACTTTGGTTATACACCTTCAAATAAGTTTTATGTACTTTATGTTATTCTTTTTAATTTACTCTTGAAAAAAAATTTTCTCTACTTAAAATTCTGAACTGAAAAACATCTAGCTGTATCAGTTAGAGCTCTTGCTATTTGTGAGAAATCTAGGGGACATTTCTTCATGCTATACTCTATTTTGCCTAGTTTAAAGTGTTAACCAAGTTTTGGGTGTACAGATGTGCATTCTTATATTTGTGGGAACAAATGGGGAGACCTACTTCAATACCGCAGCACTGGTTTCATGCGTGCAGAACTTCCCCAAAAGCCGGGGTCCAGTAGTGGGGATTCTTAAGGGGTTTGCTGGGTTGGGTGGTGCAATTTTGACTCAGATATATGCTGTGATCAACGCCCCTGATCATGCGGCGCTCATCTTTATGGTTGCAGTTGGACCATCAATGGTAGTTATCGCTCTGATGTTCATTGTTAGACCTGTTGGAGGTCACAGACAAGTTAGGTCTTCTGATGGCTTGAGTTTCACATTCATCTATAGCGTGTGCCTTGTTTTGGCGGCTTATTTGATGGGGGTTATGCTTGTTGAAGATCTTGTCAACTTGAATCAAATTGTGGTCACAATATTCACAGTTTTGTTGTTTGTTCTACTGTTGCTTCCCATCATAATTCCTGTGTTTTTGAGTTTTTCCCCGGATCAGAGACCTGCTGCTGAAGAAAGTCTTCTACCTGAACCTCAGAAACAAGAAACTGTCAGATCTAGCCATGATATAAATGAGGTTATTTTTAGTGAGCTGGAAGATGAGAAGACTTCGGATGTGGATTTGCTTCCTGCATTGGAGAGGAAAAAACGAATTGCACATTTGCAAGCAAAACTATTCCAAGCTGCTGCGGAAGGAGCCGTGAGAGTCAAGAGGCGGAAGGGTCCACATAGAGGGGAAGACTTTACCCTTACGCAGGCATTGATAAAGGCAGATTTTTGGCTTATCTTTTTCTCCCTTCTATTGGGTTCGGGATCTGGTTTAACAGTGATCGATAATCTTGGTCAGATGAGCCAGTCTTTGGGGTATGATAATACACACATATTCGTATCCATGATCAGCATCTGGAATTTTCTTGGACGTATTGGTGGTGGCTACTTCTCCGAGATCATTGTAAGGTGCGACCTGATTGTGCTTCATGTATATGAGCTTAGTTTACTTTAATTGTTCTCACCCTTATCCTCCATCTGATATTTTGATATTTTGTGACCAGGGACTATGCATACCCTAGGCCAGTGGCCATGGCTGTGGCTCAGGTCATTATGGCAGTTGGGCACTTCTTCTTTGCAATGGGGTGGCCTGGGGCAATGCACATTGGTACTTTGTTAATTGGACTTGGGTACGGTGCTCATTGGGCAATTGTTCCGGCTGCCGCGTCTGAACTGTTTGGCTTGAAGAAATTTGGGGCCTTGTACAATTTCCTCACACTGGCAAACCCTGCAGGATCGCTAGTCTTCTCTGGTGTCATTGCTAGCTCCATATATGATCGCGAAGCAGAGAAACAAGCTCATGTGCACCAACACCTGCTGCAAAACCCAAGATCCATGCTTGCTAGAATGTTAGATGGAGCACTAGGGGTGGAAGAGCCACTTAAGTGTGAGGGTTCCATATGCTTCTTCCTTACTTCCATGATAATGTCAGGGTTTTGCATTATTGCTGTTGTGTTGAGCATGATTCTTGTTCATCGGACCAAGATTGTTTATGCCCATCTCTATGGAAAATCTCGCACTTGAGTTGGAAGAAGAGACGAGCAGTGTCTAAGATGGTTTCTATAAGAAGAGTACAATTTCATCTGTTTTCGTACCGCCTTCGTTATACTTGCACCTTTGTTATACTTGTGTAAGGTTGTGGATAGTATCCTCTTTGCTTGCCTTCTTCATATGGAGATTTTGTTGAGGGAAAGAGACCTCTGAGGTGGATATCTTCCTGGAAGAGAGAAAGGTTGAATCATGTCTTGCAGGAGAGAGATGACGCACAGAGACCAACCACAGTATTTGTATTCAGTTGTGACAGTTGGGTGCGAGATATATTGAGGCCTAGTCACGTAAGTTTCTCTAGTTCGAATGTTGAGCTGTTTTACGTCTTTCGTTGTGCTATTGTTTTGGATGCTACTTGGTGTGAAGTTTCTCTTTCAACCCATAAGATTTTTTACATCTTAGGGTCAAACCATTCGCATGTAAACTATGAACCATGATCCTGGCCTCACTTCTGGGGTTGTAACTTAGCCCTCATAGATGGAAGGAGACTTAAATCTGTGACTAAATCTGTTTATTTATTATTCTATGATGTTTGTTTCTGTTTCCTTAATTTGAAGGTTAACCAACGGGTGCACCTGAAGCGCAAGGTGGGCTTGAGGCACCTGAGAATCTGTACCACATCTTAGGGTTCAGCACCTCCAGAATCGTGAGTGCAGCAGATGTTCGGTGCAGATTCCTGTGACCCTCAAGCACGAGGCGCATGGTAGAACGGGCTTAACAACACTAATTTTAATGTTTTGCAACTATAGGAAATTGAGCTGTTGAAGTTACTGATCCTCTTCAGGCAAGTTCAAATCAATCATGAGCTTGGGGTTGGCCATGGCTCAATTGAGCAGTGCTCTGTGTCAATCTCGAGGTCGCATGTTTGAACCCAGCGTAGTTAGTAAAACAAATAATTTGGAGGTTAAATGGAGGAATCCTCCCTATCCAGTGTCGCCACGGCACGTCTAAGGAGGTTGGGAAAATCGGATGACAGGTCCCACTGACGGGGTTCAACCAAAAAATCAGCCTATACACATGCGACCCTTACCATTTAATCCAAAGATTGCTTATGGCCTGTTTGGATGCACCAGAAAAAAAAAAATTAACAAACCAAAGGAAAAAAAAAAACTGTTCTTGGCGTGCATCTAAAAAGGCCCTTATACGACATCGTGTTAATTTTTAAGGTTCAAAATTCCAAATTCACAATCATCAATGGGTTGGGGTACGCATGATGAGTTTTCAGTCTTCGCCCATTACATTCTGGGCATGGGTAACAGTTTGGTACATCGGTTGGATCTGGGTCTGGATTTTAATCAGTATGACTATGACAATCGAGCTGGGCCTGGTCCTGAATATTGAGAAAAATTTAAGTTTCACCACCCTAGGCGCACCTCATGAACCATGGGATGGGCATGCTCATACCAATGAGACCATGCGGGCCCATGTTAGAGTCAGGCGGACTCAGGCCTGCCTAACAAAAACGAAAAGAGGTCTGCAATTTTTTTTGATATTCTTTAAGCACTCTGAGATGCGCTAAACCAAAACACTGAAGAAGCAAGAGAAGAAAAAAGTGAAAAAGGAGATTGATGCCATAGCCCAAAAAGAAATGTAGACCATCACAGAGGAATCCAAGCCACTGCTTTGGTTGACAGTGGCCTTGTTCACCTTTGACGATGACATCATCATCTCTAATCCAACGGCTCGGATTTCCCCGGTGTGTACTCCTGAGTATAGTGTGTTATTGACCATATAAAGCTCACTCTTCAATTGTCCCACACCAATTTACTCTTTTCCTCACCCACAAACACATCACACATTTAAATTCTAACCAAGGCAGGCTCATATGGAGGAAAGATTGATTGTAGCAATGTAGCAATGAAGAGAAGAAGAGCAGTGCACCCACCTCATGCTCGATAACCTTGCGTTAATAAGCAACTTTACTCGTAACACAATGGCGAAGTACCATATTTCCGAAAAAAGAATTTGCGCAAGTAAAAAAAAAGCAATTTTTCCGAACATTGCTTTTAAACATAGAATCTCGCAACGAAATCTCTATATTGTTAATAATTTAAAACCCATTTGCACCTTTGAGTTACTGATCTCGTAAAAAAAAAAAAAAAGAAACTTGCTTGATGACAATATCAAACATTTAGGGTCTTGACTCTCGAGCCCATAGCGCAGCAAAGAGTTTGCGGGTTCGGTCCTTACCCAAGAAAGTTGGAACCTTTTCTACTGATGATTCCTATATTGCAATTGAGGCAAGCTGATGTAGTGGTGTTTCAAATTGCTTAATATGAGCACCCATTGCATTAGAGAAACAAAATTATGTTAGTTTCCTAAGTAGAAGTATCAGTGTCTTCTAATTGCCTAACATCTGCAACACAGTGGGACCTGTTCTTGGAGAGAAACAAGTAGTGCATTTCAGTGTCCTGAAACTAAGAATTGATTGATTAGGTCATCAACAGGGGGGGTCTCATTTTTTAGTGAATTTACCTGATTTACATTATATTTTCAAGAATAATATTTACTCTTTATATTCTATGTGATCTTCTTCATAATTAATCTTCACAGCAAATTTCAAACAATATGGAAGATGATGTGGAGGGTTCTAGAAGGAAGAAACAGGTGGGTCCCATGATTACAAGAAGTTCACACATAAGGTACCCCTCATGGGTGGGGGATCTTTTGGGTGGTCCATGTAATTCTCCCTTAACCTCATATTCAAGATAGCTAACTATAGAGGTAACCTTACCTGCCTAACCCTAGTCACTCATGGACTTAAACCTAACTTCAGGTATGGGTTAAGAAAAAGCCCTACATTTTTTTTTAACAACAACCTCTCATATGTGGGTCCCACTTTGGCATTAAATATTTAAATTGACTAAATTTATTTTTTATGTGTAAAAAAATTATAAAAATAATCACATGCAAACCTTTGGATATTCAAAAAGAAGAGGAAAATATTTTAAAAAAAAAGAGAAAAAATAAAAAATATCAATATTAGTCTCCTTGAAACTTTCTACCATAATAAAATTGCTATATTAGGCAACTTGCAAACCCATTTCAAGAGTTAAAAATTAACCCTAGTTAGGGTTTTCAACCATGACAAAAGGTGGGTTAAGGTTAACAAAATACTTAAAAAACAAGGAAAGCCCATGCTACCTTTTATTTTTTTTTTCCTCCTCATTGAGTTTAGTATTTAGAATTCTGTTTAGGTTTTGAGGGGTTTTGAGACAAAAGGTCCTGTTTTGGGGATTTTTTTGGATTTGGGTGGGAAAAAAGGGCCAAAAAATGGTGATGGGGGTCCTTTCATGGTGGCTCTGCGATTCAAATTCCTCTACACAGATAGAGTTTCTCTAAATGGGTATTTTCTCCTCACTTTACTCTTTATGTCGAGCTTTATATCGAATCTATTTTTACTGCTTATCGATTACTATGGACCGAGATCAGACATTCTGGGGTTTCAGTCCCAAGTACTGAAATTCGTGACTTCGAAGGTCGAATCCCGACCATTAGAAGTTGTTTAAAGCCTCGATTTCTGTAGATCCGTGCCTGATTCTGTTGTTTGATTTGATTTCTGGGGACATTCACGAAGTGGGTATTTGTAACTTTTGTGTTTCTGTTGTTCTATCAATCATTCTCTGTCCAGGGTTTTTTGTTTCTCTAATTATCTGGTAGCTTAGAAATCACCCTTAAGATTTACAGGACGAAGATAGCGAAGAAACTTAGGGTTTTAAAGTTTGCACGTAATGTGGGTCTATTTGTTGATCCCTGTGTTTGAGTCTCAATGAATTATTGTAGATGGTCTTGTTGTAATTCAAATTCAAATTTTGATGTTTAATCAATTCAGCCGTTGTGAAAATTGAGGACCCCAAATTGTTGTTATTTCACAAACTCATCGATTTTTTATTCTAGTTCAGATGATGTTGTAATAATTCAAAATTTTAAAATTTTAGTCATGAATTCAATTGTGACGTTCTGAAAATTCAGTGGTCCAAATTGTGTTCTTGCAAGCATTATTATTATTTTTTTGGTTTAGAAGGACTTTTAGATCTCAGAGTGTTTGAGAATTATGGAATGATAACTGGAAAGAAGCTTTGGTTCATTTGGTTGGATTTGCTATTATGGTTTTTAGTATCTATATCGTTGTTTTTAATGCAATATTATTGCTCCTTCTGTTTCCTTTTTTGATGAAGTAGTTCTTGGGGTTGTTTGGTGAATTAGGTCTTGGGCAATTGAAAGTGGCTCATTGTCTGAAGTATGGAAAAATCATGGGTTATAGAATCAAATAGTGGTGGTTGAGTTCTTGTTGATATTGTGGTGGCCCAATCGTTGCATATAAACAGAAAAGAAAAGAAGAAACATAGTGCGAGAGAGGGAGGGAAGATGGAGTGCAATAAAGATGAGGCCACCAGGGCAAAAGAAATTGCTGAGAGGAAGTTTACAGCGAGGGACGTTGCTGGTGCGAAGAAATTTGCTTTGAAAGCCCATAATTTGTATCCCGGACTTGAGGGTCTTTCCCATATGCTGGCAACTTTTGATGTGTATCTGTCGTCCGAGAACAAAGTAAGTGGAGAAGCAGATTGGTATGGGATCCTCGGTGTGAATCCCTTGGCTGATGACGAGACAGTAAAGAAACAGTACAGGAAGCTGGCTCTCATGCTTCACCCTGACAAGAACAAGTCAGTAGGGGCAGATGGAGCATTTAAGCTCATTTCGGAGGCATGGAGTGTGTTGTCCGATAAGACTAAAAGACTAGCTTATGATCAGAAGAGGTTTTTAAAAACATCCCAACAAAAAGTTCCACCGGCAAGTGGGGGTCCATCGGCCCCACCTGGCGCAAATGGTTTTCATAATGCCAACAACAATACGACTTCAAACGTGAGGACTCAAAAGAGTGCTACTCGGACCCACCCAACTGCCCCTTCTTCCCGTCATTCAAAACCCACTACATTTTGGACTGCATGCCATAGGTGCAAGATGCAGTATGAGTATCTCCGGGTCTATCTCAATCACAATCTCCTTTGCCCCAATTGCCATGAACCCTTTTTGGCCGTAGAAACAGCAGCCCCACCGTCAAATGGTCCTAATTCATCCACCCCTTGGTCTTTCTCCCAGCAGCGTCAGAATTCGAACCATCATACGGCAAACAAGAATGCTTATGCTCCAGGAAGGAACACAGCTGCCGCTCCAAATGTGGGACCAGCAGGGTACACAGGTATTGATTCATTTAATCACATGAACTTCCAGTGGGCTCCATTTTCTAGAACAGCTGGTGTTGGGGGTACTGGTTCGCCATCTGTTGCTGCTCAAGCTGCAAATGTGGTTCAACAAGCCTATGATAAAGTGAAGAGAGAGCGCGAGGAAGCCCAGGCAGCGGCCAGAAGACAGGAAGCCCTTCGGAGGAAGCACAATGTTTCTAGGAGGATGGCTAGCAATTCATCTGCCGGTTCTAGCCAAGATCTCAAAGGAGAAAGGCCTGTTAAAAAAAGAAGAAGCGCCGATGACGATGGTAGGAATCATTATGGAGGAAATACGGCGAATCAAATGGCCACAGGGAGTGGAGGAACAGGCATGGGTAGCGCATCAGGCTTTAAACAGGGTGGTTTTGAAATGGAAAGGGCTAATGGTTTTTCTGTTACTAATAAGCCTAACAGTACAAGGGAGTTGTCACAGCTTGAAATTCGAAATATGTTGATGGAGAGGGCTAGGAGAGAAATCCGCAAGAAGTTAAATGAATGGAGTTTGGCTAGAGAAGCCAAGGCTGCAGAGAAAGAAAAAGGGAAAGAGGAGGGGAATGTGAAAGAAAAAGAAACAGCTGCAGTAAATGGCGACACAAGTGATCAGAACAAGTCGGTCAAGTCCGTTGATGCCAAGGATGGAGTGCCGGATAAGACGGTCTCCCATGACGTCTCTCATGTTGATTCAGATGCCGAAGTCCGTGAATTCATTACGATAAGTGTCCCTGATCCGGACTTTCATGATTTTGACAAGGATCGGTCTGAAAAAGCTTTCGGAGATAACCAGGTGTGGGCTGCATATGATGATGATGATGGGATGCCTCGTTATTATGCCTTGATTAATAGTGTGATATCTTTGAATCCATTCAAGATGCGGATCAGCTGGCTTAACTCCAAAACCAGCAGCGAATTGGGCCCACTAAACTGGATCGGTTCTGGTTTTTCCAAAACTTGTGGGGATTTCAGGGTGGGGAGATACGAAGTCAATGACTCGCTCAATTCTTTCTCTCATAGGGTTAGGTGGACAAAAGGCACACGTGGGGCTGTTCGAATATTTCCCAGGAATGGAGATGTGTGGGCCCTCTATCGGAACTGGTCCCCAGATTGGAATGAACTTACCCCTGATGAAGTGATACACAAGTATGACATGGTGGAGGTGCTTGATGATTATAATGAGGAGCAAGGCGTTTCTGTTACTCCTCTAGTTAAGGTTGCTGGTTTCAAGACAGTGTTCCATCGGCACTTGGACCCCGGGGAAGTAAAGATAATCCCTAGAGAAGAGATGTTTCGGTTCTCGCATCAGGTCCCTTCTTACTTGCTTACGGGCCAAGAAGCTCAAAATGCTCCAAAGGGTTGCCGGGAGCTGGACCCAGCAGCTACTCCTTTGGAACTTCTTCAGGTAATAACAGAAGCTAAGGAAGAAGAGATGGTGGAGAATGCTGAAGAACAGATAATAACAGAAGCTATGGAAGAAGACATTGTGGAGAATGCTGAAAAACAGATAACAACAGAAGCTATGGAAGTAGACATTGTGGAGAATGCTGAAAAACAGATAATGACAGAATCCAAGGAACAAGGGATTGGGGAGAAGGCTGGAAAACGGGTCATAACAGGAGCTATGGAAGAAGAGACGGTAGAAAATGCTGAAGAACAGAATGCCAAAGAACAGCTAGTTAGTTGAATTCTGGATTATGTGGGCCTGACCCAAATAGAAGAATTGACTGTTTGGTGGAAACTGAACTGAGACCGTTCCAGCATTTCTTGGGTTCCGTGGCTGTATAATGCTGGGATTGCACAATTTCATTTTAATTCACTTGGGAGAACGTGGTCATTAAGTCTAACCTCAGTTTTGTCTGCAACTTGAAGACAGTTCAAATGTGGAGTTAAATGGTTCTTGGGTTCAGATATCTCAAAGGTGAAGTGGTATATTCTCTATCTAGTGGAGCTTCTTTCGAAGATCTTTAAGGTGAGGACTCCTCCCCTGCAACAGCCCTTTTTACCCCAAAGAACAATTTGTCTACAGTTGCAACTAGTCAATTAAGTCTCCTCATGAGCTGCCAATCTTTCTCATGTACCTTAGACTGTTTTACTTTCTCGAAGTTCTTGTTCTTGTATTAGACTGTGAGGCAATTGCATCTTCTTTTCTCTATCTGTCTCAAGACTTACATATTTTTGTTGGCTCTGGTTACAGATCCAAAAGAAATGTAGATTATAAGTTGATTTCAATTTATCGATGGGTTCTTGCTTCCTGAATGGCATTACTGTACTAGAAATTAGACTTCTATCCTGCAGTTTCATTTATTTATTTACGTTCAATGTTTTGAGGTTGTAAAGCTTGGTTACATCATTGGTAACTTAAATATTACTTTAGTTTTGGTTGTACTTCTCTTATGCAGTACTTGTTCTTGTACTTATTTTCTCTTATATATGATTGCCAAACTACCTCCAGCATTTGATGGTTATACTAAAAAGTTAAAATCAGGCTCTGGATCACTTTGTGTTTGTTGGGATTAGGATTATAGGTATATATCAACCTTACGCAAATTGAGGTGCTTATTGGTATTGACTCTTTTGCCTTGTGCTCATTCCCGACACAACTTGGTTCTTTTAGCCTCTGCAGTAGCAGTGTGACACTTGATGGTGGAAAGTGACAGGCCTGCGGTGATTTTAACTACACACATGGTGCACTTCTCAACGATGATTGAACCAGTCTGTCGCATCGGAGATCGCCTATTGTGTTGTATGTGGCCCACTCTAAACTTTTATCAGTTGAATAACCTTAACCCTTTTATCAATAAACTTGTTCCTTTGAACCATTACTACAAAACTCTATTTACTGTTCTGGATTGGAATTTTAATAATTTGATCAGAGCAATCTTTTACTGTTTGATGAGCAATCAATCCAAGAGATGGGCTATTGATTGGACCAGCCACAATGATGTGCATGTATATCACATGTAAGGTAGACAGACTGTGTAACTATAATCTGATTACACTTACCCCATCACATTGTTTCTCGTCTTTATGTTAAAGTAGTCGTTATGTAAGTAGTGACGAGCTAGCCATATATGCTTACACCTTGTTGCTCCGTCGTCTGGGGAGTAATTTAATACTACCTTACTGCTACTGTAACACTACGGGGTCTTCGCTACACATGACATGCTTGCACAGAGGTTAGAACCAGCCGAATAGTGTCCTACATGTGAGATGATAACGGGCAACAGTTTATGGTGTAAAGGGCTATGTTTTGAAGATCGTCTTTAGATGTGAGTCTATGTTGTGTAGGGGAGAGTAGTTCTGTCTCTTTTCTTTTTCTTGTTTCTTTTCATGGGTCTGTATTTACTCATGTGCTGCTTTTCAATAATTATACTTATCAAGATAATAATAATAATAACTATTATTATCAACAGGCCTATAGATAATAATTATTATTATTATTACCCCCAAACGGACCTTTGTGTGGTATATCCTCACCACGGAGATCACCCTCACCAAAAATCAGTAATTTTTAGAACTTTTAACCCTATCAAATATGGACCTAAATTTAACGGTGAAAATGGATGGTCCAAAATTTTTCAAATTGCAATCCAGTTTTCACAAGGCTGCAAATGTTGGAATGGGCTGATTTTGACTAATGCCCGTTGGTCCCACGCACAGACAAGTTAAGACCTGAATTTTGGTGTGGATGATCTCCAAAGGGCTGATTTTTGTTCAGCATGATCTTGTCACCATGGATGATCTCCATAGGTTTGTGATGTCACGAGGTAGACCTGACGCCAAAGGCGTCATGTATACTGATTTTTTGTTCGTTACCGTTGTAACGGCCATTACAATGTTTTTTAAAACTATGGTTTGGAGTTAGAATACATCTTTTAATGAAAAATATTTTAAATTGTTTGTCCCTTCTTGAGTCCAAAAATATATTACTACTAAAAAAATGATTAAAATATATATATATTTTTTGGTGGGCATCAAAAATTGCAAATTGGTGGAGCATTAAGCGCTTTTAAATAAGATTAATTTTGCTCATATTTAATTTTGGTTAAAAACTAACACTATCAGTCAACTTATCCTAATTAGGGTTGCAGATGGGCCATATCAGCATTGATGGGCTTCAAGGCCTGGCCCGCATTGGACATTGAAGACGATTTTAATAGGATATTTGAGTGAGTGCAAGATCACCCAAATCTGACATTGGACGAGAAAGTCATGGGCCAAAATTTGGAGAAAAGTTCATTCTTAAATCATTATCTTGTTTTAACTAGCCCACTTTTGCATGTGGAAAGATCATATCTGAACAATCTAGCGGTTGGATTTTCCAGCGATTTTTGTTACTCGATGCTGCTACCTGGGCCCACTGACCGAATGGATGTTTAGCCCAACCCCCTTTGTGGATCCAAAAATCAACCTGATTCGTAATCTCTAGCCATTAGATTTTAGTACTTTTTAAGGCTTGATTCTAGCTGTTGGGTTCAACAATTTTTGGGTACTGGCTAGAAATGATCAAACAAGCAGATTTTTGGTATGAATATCTACTGAGGGGTGGACTAAAGATCCATGCGGTCAGTGGGCCCAAAGGGCTGAGGTGAGTTACAAAATTGGGTCTACCCTGTTGCATCACACGAATCCCAAAGACTACCATACAAATTTCAAAGGACTGAAAAATCTATGATGCCTGCCTCTGTATCAAAACTGAGATGCAGAAGTCCCTCATTTTGCCACGTAGTAGACTCTTTCGGGCCCACTCCCCCCCTGATGTTTGACCCACATCTTTGTGGACCCACACACCAAAATCAGTGTGATTAGTGATTCCTAGCCATTGGATTTGAGCACCTTTTCATCATAGGCTTGGAAACAACTCACAGGCCTGTTCATAAAGCCCATGATGAAAAGTGCTCAAATCCTACAGCTATAAATCACCAATCACGCTGATTTTTGGTGTGAAGGTCTATCATAGTGTGGGGCAGACATTCAAGGGGTTGGCCCAAAAGTGTCTACTACGTTGCAATTTTAGGGACTTCTGCATCAAAATTTTGATACAGAAGTCTGCATCAAAGAACAACCCAAAGAACAGGGGGACAATGCTACGTTATCGTCCTTAGGATGATGTCCTTTTCGATTTATGAGGACCAAAATACCCTCCCCTCTCTTCAGACTTCAGCCTTGAAAAGGTATCGTTTCTCATCAACTTCCAATGTTTAATCCAAGGTTTTAAAGGGGCCGTTATAACGGTATAACGGAGTGGGGACGCTACCATTTTTCTGTTATAATGGCCATTATAACGAATTGTAACGCTCAGGGGCAAAAGTGGAAAATAACAGAAATAATGGATAATAACGGCGCCAAAATTTTCAATAAAAATAATGGAAATATCGGATTTTTTTCACATTTTTTTCAGAGAATAATGACTGTTATTTTCTGAGCATTAAAACGGTACATAACGTAACGGGGGAGGCCCAAATATGTTATAAGGGCCGTTTTTCAAACCATGGTTTAATCCATAAACCCCTCAAAAAATATAACTTGATATGATGATTTTAAAATCCAATAAACAGATCTTATCTAAAGATGATGGTCCTCTTAAAGTAGATAATTGGACAGGGAGTTGAGATCATCCGATGGGACTTTTTGTGCTGTTAAATCATAGACATGGGACCACTAAGTTGGACACTTTGGATTGATAAGATCATAGCCACTTGTACGGTGGTGACCAAGGTTTAAAAAACGCCGTTACAACGAAAACGAATTCAGACCTCCCCCGTTACGTTATGGACCATTAAAAAGCCCAAAAAATAATGGCCATTGTAACGAAAATAACGACCATTATTTTGTGGAAAATTGTGAAAAAATGGCCATTTTTTGTCCCTGATCGTTTTTTTCGTTATAACGGAAAAACTGTAATGCCCCCAGTCCGTTGTACCGTTATAATGGTCTTTGGTGACTACTATTAAAAGTATAGCCAATAAAAAATGGGCTATAAGTTAAAAATTCTTCTTTTACTTTTACTACTGGGAGACGATTTCATGTATTGGAAAAAGTTCTCACAGTCCCCTTGCCATGTGGAGAATTGATGTGCTCAATCTGGACCGTCCATCTGATAGAGGGGCTTCTTGGATTCACCACGTGTACAAGTCCCCTGCCCCAATTTCCTTTATTCATGTGGGCCCTATACCCTTTCAAGTATTTTCTCAATGAGTGACAGCCCTTGAATTTTGAATTTTAAATAAAGCAGTAAGTGAGAAATTTTTTCATGTGGATTTCTGGAGTCATTAATTTCTAGTACTGCCCTTCGTGCTCGGCAAATGGGACCCATGTGGTTTTTAACAGGAGATTATTTTTAAAAGTTAGGATATCCTGCTCTACCATGTGCAAATGGCAGCACGTGAGATGGTTCCACAGCTCCACTTAATAACTTTTGGGTGATGTTATTTGCACACACCTTTTTTTTTAGTGACACTCACTTCTTGGTGTGTGCAAATAAGTTACAAAAAAAATAAAAAAACAAAACTCCACCACTGAGAGAGAAGAAGAAGAATTTCCCGACGGCATCTTCTTCTTCTCCAAGCGGCCTCCTCTTCTTCTTCAAGAGGGAGAGGGAGGGAGGGAGAGAGATAGAGAGAGAGAGAGGAGGAAGAAGAAGAAGAGGAGGAGAAGGAAGAAGAGGGAGGGAGAGATCTCTTTCTCCCCATCTCCCTTAAAAAAAAATAAAGTCATGTCAACAGCTGATTATCGATATAACCAAAGCCATGTCCACCCTGTGTTATCGATATGGGGCGAATTTTTTTTTTTTAAGGAGAGAGCGATATAGGGAGAGGGAGGGAGGAAGGAAGGGAGAGAGAGAGAGAGAGAGAGAGAGAGAGAGAGAGAGAGGGAGAGAAGAATAAGAATAGGAGGAGGAGGAAGAGGAGGCCGCCCGAAGAAGAAGAAGAAGAGGAAGAGGAGGCTGCTTAGAGAAAAAGAGGAGGAGGCCGCCGCCCACCACCAGGTAAGAGAGAGAGAGGGAGTGGTGGTGGTGGTGATGTAGTGGTGGTGAGTTCCTTTTCGTTCGGTTTTTTTTTTTTTTTTCATACAACTTTGGGTGTGTGCAGATAAGAAGTGGGTGTCACTCAAAAAAAGGTGTGTGCAAATAGCGTCACCCTAACTTTTTAGCAAGAGGATGGGGTGGCAAAAAAATTACGACAGCTTTAGCTGCCATGCATGAAATTAAAATTGGTACACTTCCAGACCATTTGCTAACCATCTGAAATTTTGTATCGCTAAATTCAGTATTATATTTAAGTCACCCCCCTCCACTTAAAGATTTTAAAATTCTTTCAAAAATATCCAATATGCCTTTGTATCAAAATTTTCTCTATAAAAAGAAAAGAGTCGTGCTATCCCATAGACAACCGGCCAAAAAATTGTGTGGATTCAAGAGATCCATGTAGTCTTTACATCAAACACTGTGAATCTCTTGAATCCAATGGTCAAATGGAATGCCTTTCATAAGTTGTCCATAGGTGGTCTTAATAAGGTCATCATGCAGCTCAAAAACGAATAGACACTTGAACTTACATCAGAAAGCAACAAAAGTGATTCCAATAAATTCTCCTAAAAAAAAGAAGAAGCTTAGAGATTCTCAAAGTTATGGGTGATACTTGTTTATATTATTTGTTTTATTATTTGAAACAAAATTTTATTAATTTAAACGTGGTTTTGATCAGAAGATTTAAACTTGAACTATTTCTTATATTGGGCAATCTGTAAAAGAGATTTATATAATAGTCTCTGAAGGGCATGCAACCCCATTAAGATTCAGATTGAGTCTGGCTTGTTGAATCTTGGAGATAGTGTTGTCTGTAGTCCCTTCCATTTTTATGGGAGGCTCCAACTATCATTAAGAAACGATCATTTCCCCCTTGAGTTGGACTCAATTATATATACACACACATGTTGACTCATACTTTTTGTGACTCATGGACGTGTGGGCCCCACGTACAAATGAGTTAAGGTTTATTTCCTTCTCAGCATGGATATCAACCTTACAAAAAATAGCCAATTCCAACAATTGTAGCCTTATGAAAAGTGGATTGTAAGTTGAAAAATACCATTAAGTTTAGGTTAATATTAATTTGATAGGGTAGAAGTTTTAAAAATTGTTGATTTTTGGTGAGGATGATCTCCATGGCAAGGAAGATTAAAAACACTCGCAAAAGAAAATCTATGATACTGGCTTCTGTATCAAAATTTTGATGCAGAAGTCCCCCAATTTGCCAAGTAGTACACTCTTTCGGGCCCACTGCCTCCATGAATGCTTGGCCCACATATTGGTGGATCCATGCACCAAAACATCAGTGTGATTCCTAGCCATTGGATTTGAACACTTTTGCATCATGGGCTTGGAACCAACTCATAGGCCTGTTCATAAAGCCCATGATGAAAAAGTGCTCAAATCATATAGTTAGAAATCACCAATCATGCTGATTTTTGGTGTGTAGGTCTATCATAGTGTGGGCCAGACATTCAAGTGACAAGTGGACCCGCACGAGTCTATTGTGTTGCAATTTGAGGGACTTCTGTGTCAAAATTTTGGTACAGAAGGCTACATCAAAGAACAACCCATCACTCACATGCATAGCACGTGCTGCCCACTTAGAATTTAATAGTATATATTTTCCGGATTTAAGCTAATATAGTCCGTTTAAATGACAGCTGTTGGATATGGAAGAAATGACGTCATACACCATTTTATCATTTTATGGCGTCATTATTCTCCTATCGAACAGCTGGCATTGAGGTGCTGATATTAACTTTTGAGTAAAACTTCTGTCACAAGCGGATTGCAAATCATACAATCACAGCCAATGAGTTCTCAGCACGTACACCTAAAAGTAAAAGCACATGGTACGTTGCACAAGCACTTGTGTACGTGCCGAGAACTCATTGGCTTTTGATTGTGTGATTTTACAATTTGTTGTGATATAAGTTTTACTCTAAACTTTTACAATACAAATCTCAAAGAATCATCCAACAGTCTGAACCGTAGGGAAAATGTCCTCCTCAGGATGACAATGTCATTTTCCAATCTCAAAATCTGCTGAGGGTGCGCAGGATAAGGTACAGTACGAGCCAAGCCAAGCCCTTTAAAGTATCTGATACAGACGAGCTGCATGAGAATCTGCACCTTATCCTCTCTCTCATCTCTGTTTGGCCTGTTTTTGAACCTCCATGTGTCTTTGAGCCCTTAAATCTCCATTTTTCTTCAATCTCACACCCATTTGTCCGAAACTTCCGAAAATCAAACACCCATTTGAGAAAAAACTTCCCATTTGAGCAGAAAATCTAAAAAATGGAGAACAACAACCAGCAAGCTCAGTCCTCCTCATACCCACCACAACCTCCATTTCACCATCTCCTGCAACAGCAGCATCAGCAACTCCAGATGTTTTGGACATATCAACGGCAGGAAATCGAACAAGTCAACGATTTCAAGAACCATCAGCTCCCCCTGGCCCGCATCAAGAAGATCATGAAAGCAGATGAGGATGTCCGCATGATTTCTGCCGAAGCCCCCATCTTATTCGCTAAGGCGTGCGAGCTCTTCATACTCGAGCTCACCATCAGATCATGGCTTCATGCCGAGGAGAACAAGCGTCGAACCCTTCAGAAGAACGACATTGCCGCGGCCATCACTCGTACCGATATTTTCGATTTCTTGGTTGATATTGTTCCGAGGGATGAGATCAAGGATGAAGGTGGGTTGGGGCTTGTGGGGGGTACTACTAGTGGGGTCCCTTATTATTACCCTCCGGTCGGGCAGACTGCACCGGGTGTTATGATGGGGCGACCAGCGTTGCCCGGGATGGATCCGGGGGTCTATGTTCATCAACCGTCGCAGGCTTGGCAGTCAGTGTGGCAAACGGACGATGGATCGTATGGGAGCGGCAGCGGTGGACAGGCTAATTTGGATGGGCAGGGGTATGTTGGTCGTTCTTCTGATTCGTAGTAGAAAAATTTGGAACACGAATTATTAGGAATTTGGTTTTATGGGTTCTGATAATGTGGAGATTTTAATTTTATATGGATGCTGGTTTTGTTCAAAAAGAGCCTATTTATATGGTTGGAATTTTGTTAGTATTTGAGATGGGTGCAATGTGTTTTTGATTTTGTTGTTTTAACTTTGCATTTCTGGTGCTTGTGCTCATATGCGTTGTTTATGGTGGGTTTTTGTTCTAGAGATCTTTGTTGCTCTATTTTGCTTGTATTAGGGTGTGATTTTTAAGTGCAAACTCAACACCAAAACCAGTTTTGTTTTGTTTTAATTTGTGTTGTTGCTGTAGTTGTTGTTATTGTTGTTGTTGATGTTGTGAGAGTGAAATTTGCCACGTTATTTGGAATTTAGGATTGAATCAGGAACTGGGGGGAGTTTGTAACTGAGTAGGGTCTTTAGAGTTGGATTTGGTACCATGGTATCGCCATAACTCAGTAAAGAACCTGAGCACTTGATATGTAAAGCTTGGAAGCTAATGGTGTTGGTTCAATTAGAAATTTGAGGAGGCATGCTGGAAAGCAGAGTGAGAATTGTTTTGGGCGTTTGGACATTGTTTTATGAGGATTAAACTTTTGTAAGATAACGACTAGTATCATTGTTAACAGTTGCTTCAATTCATTTGAGTTAGAAATGATGCAGTTCTGCGAGATAAGTATCAAGAGATGGACAATTTTTTTTGCTGAATCACACTTTGGATTGGCGAAATTTCAATTTATGTTAGCCAGTTCAGTTTGAGTCAACTGGACTCCCAAGTATCTGTTCACAAGGAATTGATCAAGTCAGGTAAGGCAGCTGAGTTGTATCAGATGGCTCTGGACAAGTTAGGTTTTCTTTTGACAACTGTAGTCATCATCGCTAGACATTACTTGGTTATAGCGAGTAACACATGACAACACCCATATAGTAGGATTCTTTTTCTTTTGTTGATATGTGTCTGAGATTTTATAAATTGAGTGATAGTTTAACCAAATCTGTTTCCGGTAATCTCACCAACTTGCATTTATCTACCTTCCTGAAATTCTTTCTCGCCATATGTTGGTACATTCAATCTTCATCAATGCTGTGTAACAAGTACATGCCAAATATATAAGAGGATTCTCTAATCTGACGTGTTTCATGAATGTACATGTCAAACTTATGCCAACAGTCTATTAGGGCAGATGGTCTATCTTTTGTCTAATTTTGAACTAATTTTTTTTATATAATTATGTTGTAAATCTATCTATCTAGATAAGTATAAAGGAACACATGCATGAAATTCAGACGAATTCATCTTCCTTGTTTGTGTCTTACTGCCATAGATGTGGCACACGTGCAGGGCATGATCCAAGCCGTATGACTTTTCATTTTCTTTTAGACCATAGTTGCCACTTGCCAGATGGAGAAATGGATGCTGGAAAATATGGGGAGATAAGAAAAAGGAGGCGCCTCATTTTACAATATTTGTAACTAATTAACTATAACTATCTGGATGCCAAAAATGAGAAGCAAAAAATGCAGATATTTGTGAGGGACATGGATGCTGAGAAAAAAACATATGGCAATCAGTCCAAAGGGGGGAAAGGTTAACAGTTGGATGGTTTTGATCATCCTGAGTGGTTGGTGGGACCCAAATGGTGGCTCCTAACTCTCCTCTGTGTGTGTGCCGTTTGTTTGACAAGTAGGATGATGGCTACTTCCCAGCCTCCATATCTGATGCATGTATTTTTCTGTTATATACTTATATAAGAATTAAGATGTAGATTACAATGCATCATGTAATACATCCAACCATATGGATATGTCTTCCCCTTGGTTTGTTGGGGTTTTGTTGCATCCTACACTCCAAGACCTCTTGGACTAGATCGAGTATTGAAGATTATTGACACGGAAAACACCTTGTATGGATGATTATGTCCATCCAATTTAACCTCAACCTACTAGATGATCATGGTCTATATAACAAGGGCCTATGATAACCAGACCCTTCTATTTACCTCAACATACCCGTGTTGACAGGATACGGCAGTAATATGGGTACAAGATCCGTGTCGGATCCACCAAATACGTCTCCAGTTTTCCAAGCTCATTTTTTCTATATTTGAGTATGCACCCAGTGAGTCGGACACACACCCATGTATGGTAAGAGAAGAAGAAGTTAGGGCTTTCAGTGAGAAAAGAGAGTAAATTGTTAAGCTTATATATAAAAAGAAAAACTATAAGTCTATTACAGATATCTACACTTACAATAATAAGTTACAACCCTAACCCAAACGCCTACCAAAAAAAAACCCTTAACTTAAAGCAAAACTGGTTCTTACGATTCATATGATTCACTATTCAATTGTACTTCTGCATTATAATAAAAATAGAATATTAAAATAGCATCGAAGTAAAACAGTATGGTGTTAAGCAAGGCAGACACTTGGACACGTACCCATATCCGATACCCATACCTAGACAAGGACATGGACATGTGACGGTGTCTGACTCAATAACCGCCATAAACCTAATACGTTGACACATCCATATATCGTATTCCATATGTTGGCGAATATCATTCTTAACATCAAGGGCTTGATGATTTTTAGGTCCAAGTTATTCGTGAATGTCACGGCTTGTTTTTTGAGGACTTTGTGGTCCACTGGATCTTCTTTGTTCGAGAGATAGTGTGTAGTTCCGTCTCTCTCTCTCTCTTTTTGTGTTCGTTGTCGATCTTGCCTTTAGTTGGTCATCTCGACCTCTTTGGCTTTTCTTGCAACCTCTTTTGGCTATCAATAAATCTACACTTACCATTTTTTTTTTTTAAATTCTTTAGTTTATGTTAAGTATACATTATGGAAAAATGTATTTAAATAAGTTGATATACGTTAAAATCATATAAACAAAATATTAGATTAAATTAAGGTTTGTTTGAAAAATTATGTTGGCATGTGTGACATTAGTATGACACGGTATCCTACATGGAGAATTCTTATAAAATGGAGTGTCCTTGTTTCATAGGTTAATATAAGATATGGTGAATGGTTTAGAAAAAATGTGTAGATTGGCTGGTTACAACCAGCTGAATTTATAGGTGAGCCATCGTCTGCCTGTATGGCTATATTGTTTATACACCATAGTCTACAAGATTTTAGATCATAGAACACTTAAAGAGTAAATATGGGTAAGTTGTAGTAGTTTCTTGTATACAATTGCATGTTCTATTTTGTGGGGGCACTCTCACAAGTCACAAAAATTGTTTGGCAAGATACCCAACACAAGAATTGAGTTAGTGTTTTCATACTGATGTTCCATTGCACTCAAACAAACAGGTGGATGTCCAATCAAATTTATTTTCAATAAATGCAAATAAATTTGAATCGCAGTCAATAACCTGCTGAATTTTCACAGCTTACGATTTAATCGTCTTGTGTGGCTACTGCATGGGGTTTGCATATATTGCAGTTTTATTTCAGCTCGGGTTTTATTGTCTAATTTTACAACACGTAGACAACATGTTGAATAAAGCAACTTGCTCTGAATCTTCTGACAACGGCGCATATTAATGTCGAACGTTTTATGATGCACATGGGAAAATACTTACCAGATATTAGTCCTTAGTAGGTACTGGAGAATACAGGGCTCATGATCATATCACAGAGTTAATAAATACCTGAAAATACACTCATGCTTACAGCAACCAAACTACCCTCTTATATTTCACAAGACTTGTTATAAAGATATTTCTATTGTTTTTAACTATAAATTGTATTTTTTGCCTTTAAAAGTGTAGGAATGCTATTTCTAGAGCAATTTGGGTGTATAAAATTTGGTGAGTTTATGGTGATCACTATCAGAGTATAATATTTTTTCTTTTTTTGTTTTCAAAATTCTTGCTTTTCATTATGGTTAATAAAAGATGATCATAGGCCGTCTTTTCGGTTTGAATAATTGCGGTTTAGTTTCAAATTGGTGAGGGATTTTTTGTCATTAAAACTGTAAAGGACATTTTAGGTATTTAAACACTTGGTAAACTGATTTCGCATATTGTTCATTATCTTGGTGTAGGACAGTAAGAGATATTGTGGATTTTTAAACAGTTTCTAAACTTTTTTTTTCTGGATAAGCATAAACACTTTCTAAACTGATGATAGTATTTTTGGTCATTTATGGGTGTTAAGGGTAAGATAAAAAATACAGCACTATTGCCTCATTGAAAAGATAGAGAGATTGCCCAGTTATAAAAGTGCAATCAAATCTAAATTCTGGCTGAACTTGAATTCTAAGTTATGTGGTGTTGATATCTGGATTGTGCAGCTAAACAATTGATTTGAGGAATCACAACCTGATTGCAATTAAGATTTAGGTTTCTTTTTTTTTTTTTTTTTGTAATCCCCACTTGATAAATCTTGATATCAGTGAAAGCCCCTCTGATTTTTCATTCTTTTGGTATTGCTCCCTTGACTGTTTTAACCATAATTGACTGAGTCAGAAACAATAACCCTGTTAAATCGAAGATTGTTTTTAGTTCTCTTGGTCCTTTTGATTTCGGGTGCCAGGGTCAATGTTTCTGACTCAGTCAACGCCGGTCAGATAGCAGTCTAGGCGCACGACCAAAAGAATGAAAATTCATGGGAGTTTCACTAAAAGAAAAAATTTATCAGAGGGTTACGAAAAAAAAAAAAAAACCCTAATATTTATCAGGGTATCTAGTAAACTGTTGCATTGGATGCTCTACTCAGAACTTGGCTGGCTTATGTGATGAGAATGCATTTGTTTCTATATTTATGGGTGGAGGTCAAAATTCTAGTCTTATTCAGATAGAAATTTGGTATAAATTTTATCTGCACTCTCCAGATATGAAGGATGGTACATCAACCAGATGAGATTGTGTGATGTAAAAAATGGTGTAATTGTTTGTGTAAGGCTTAAAATTGTGGAACCCCTGGTCCACCACCTGATCAATCCTGACTGTTCGATCAGTGGAAACATACACCTAGCCTGCAAACTCATTGATTCATACTGTTCAGTCAGGTTACCTTTTGGATGCATAAATAAATGCATTTTGTATGGGTTATTTTCTGACAGTTAACCTCGTAACGCTCCAATACCTCCGTTATATTATTTGCAAAAAAAGCTCAAAAACTGAAAAAATGGACTTAACGTTACAACGGCAGTTATTTTCAGAAAAGCCCAAAACTTGGTCCTACTGAGGAGATTTAGATGTTACTGTTGTTTCGTTCTCTGGCCCCACTGATCTTCTTGGTGGGACACCAGCATGGTTTTAAAACGGCTGTTTAAATGGTTTAAACAGTAACGCCCCAAGCCCGTTTCCGTTTAAACCCGTTTTATCGGTTTAAAAAAAATGGCCATTTTTTTGTTTTAATGGCCGTTAAAATCATTTAAATGGCCGTTTAATTTCAAAAAAATTTGTAAAAAAAAGGCCGTTTAATTCCGTTAAAATCCGTTTAATTTCCGTTTAAATCCATTTTTTTTTTAAATTTTCAAATTTCAAAATTTGAATTTCAGCGCCACTTTTTCCGTTAAAATCGTTAACATCCGTTTAATTCTGTTTAATTCCATTTTTTTCCACTTTTGCCCCTGACCGTTTCAATCCGTTTTAACGGCCGTTTAAACGGTAACGCCCCCAGTCCGTTTAACCGTTAAAACGGCCTCCTTTAAACCTTGGTTCGAAGTTCAAATTTCAGAAACTGGATTTTGGGTTGACGGTGTCGGTAACCAGAAAAAGTCCATTAATTGTGGTGGCTCACCAGCTACCAAACCTCATCTTGCGAGGAGTAAAACTTTGATGACAGGTCTTGTCATCAAGGCCGATGACAGGATCAATATGAGCCACGTGGCACACTCTTAATGAACTCCGACCGTATAGATGTTTTTCCAATCCCTAGGTGGACCTATAAAAAAAAATCAGCTCTATCAGTGATTTCAAACCTTTCGATCTTTGTAGCTCAAATAATGGTCAATAATGCTCAAATGCCCACGGTTAAAATTAACCCATGAAAATAATTCAAATCCAACGCCTATAAATCAATAATCAGGATGATTTTCGGTTTTTTGGTCAACCTAGAGATTGGTCAAACATCCATACAGTTAGAGTCCTCTAAGAATGTTCCACGTGGCTCATATTGAGCCCTGTCAGCGGCCTTCATCAAAGTTTTACTCTCTTGCGAGCCACCATATCCACCTTCTCTGCCTAATAATGGAGAACTTTTCAATGTCGTGTGAGCCATCAACTTCTCTTAGTCTTAATCATCGTATCACCTCGGAATTAAGGAATGCATTTACTCCATCTTCAAGATGGGGCCATCATCATCACATGAGTCATGGCGTGTTTATCTGACACCGTACACCTGGCCTACTAATTCATGAACCCCATCAATTGGTAGGTCATGGTTGAGGATTTTCATTTCTAACCTTCCATCTCCAGCTAAATCCGGACCGCTGTAAAGAGAAAAGTTTGACTCTTGGGAAAATGTCCATTCAATGGTGATTAGAATCGTTTGACCAGTGTGATTTTTGGACTATAGGAAATGGGTCACAAAATGAAAGAAACGGTCCAGATCTTGAACATGTATTCAATGGGAAAATAGGGAATGCCAAGCCCCCGTGTTATCAAATAACTAAGGTAGACTTGATCCAAGTTTTTATTTTTATATTTGCAGTCTACCTAAAGGCATGTTTGTATGCAGGGATTTTCTTGCCCCTAACCCACTTTTAATGGTCAATGCTAAACTGGTTTAAGGGTAACCCATCTTTGTGCGAGTTGAAGTTAAACAAAAAAAAATGTAAAAAGGAGCAAAAACCTGGTTGAGCGAAACCCAACTCCTTAACCACCCCTACAACCGAACAGGATGGGTTAGTTTTGGTCTTATGGAGTGGAATATGTGTCTACCTCCCACCAGCACATTAAACACTTCTTCAAATGTTAGACAGCACCATTAAACTTGAGAAAAAACTTAAATTTACAAGAGAGGACTAAACTTTAGGTGTGTAATATTGTGTTAATTTGCTCCCAAACACACCCCTAAAGTGAATGAATTTGTGCCTTGACCATCAACACATAGGGCTACCAACGGATATTATCCGAATCTAAAAAAATAAAATCTGACGTGTATATGTAATTTCAAATCGAACAGAAATTCTGAATTAGTATTCAAATTCGAATCTGATTAACTTATCGAATATCTGATTTTAATAATATCTTATTCATCCAATGAATAAATCGGAATTGAATTATATATAATATAATTATTATATTTATATAATATATGGGATCGGATATTATCATATATCAATATTCAAATTCGTATCCGGTGTTGTGCGAGTACTTACAGCACCATCAGCCCGTGAATATGTCTAATTTCGACTATCCATTGACATCTCCATCATCTTCTTCGTACATGCACAACCTGTTTGACGTTGCTAAGAAATATAAAATAAAGAGTAAAATATTATTATCAAACAGTAAGAGAGTAAAATACTTACAGAGTGGTGCCGGCACCGTAAGGTCTGACCAATCCAACTAAACAAGACAAGAAATAGCACCCACGACCACGAAGCGTTATGTGACCCGGTATTCGGACACATGAAACTCACAATCCAGACCGTTCAATGGATGGATTGCTTCTTGACTGAGCCATACGCCTATACGCGTCCGGAAGTCATACCAATTGAGCAATCCTGCACATTCTATGGACTTGTTCCATCATTGACTGTTTTAGATGGACTTCTTCCATCATTGCCTGTTTTAGATTTTTGTTCGGTGCTTACGAATTACGATAACCAAACCACTACATACTCCTCCGCCTCTTGAATGAGGCTTATCAACTGACGGTCCTGATCGTTGCGTTAGTGGGCCAGGTATATGATCTTGGCGCATAGAGATTTACGCGGAAAATGTCCTGTACGTGACTCCGAGTGGAAAACATGTTAAAGGTCAAACTGTTGAAGCTTCTGGAGAGAGGTCGCTCACTAATCCGGATTTAGCGCGTCAAATTAGAAGCGCTGCTATAAAAAGGATAAGAGAGGTGGTTTCGGTAGCTTTTTGTAAGTTTGTGACCCGGTATTCGGTAGAACACGTTTTCCTTCTTCCACAAGAAGGAACGGAAGAAACGCCAAAAGCCTTCAGAACACAGTTTCTTCTCCTTTTTCGTCTGCCAGATCTCGCCCGAAACCATGGTAATCTCGAAACCCTAATGCTTCTTTTTTCGTTTTCTCTGATCTCTCTTCTAATATTGGTTGAAAATTACGGTTCGTTTGGAGCTGAGTTTGATATAATTCTTGCCAAGATCGTCCTCCATTTGATCTTGTTCTCTTTGCTTTCATTTGTTAAGATCTGAGATCTGTTATTGTTTTTGGTTTTTTTTTTTCTTGATTTAAAATTGTTGATCTGCTTCTGTACACCTCTGATTATTGTGTCATGGAACTTTTGGTCTGATTTCCATCAAATGAGAGATTCGAGTGATCTCTATTAGGGTTAGGGTTTTAATGGATCGGTCTCAGCTTAGTTTGGTTTGAGAATGTAACTGATGAATTCTATATACGATTAATCGATGTAGATCTCTCTGCTTTTTAGTTTTTGAGATCAAAGACTTGGCTTCTTGTTGTTTATTCGTCTTGTGGAGCTGCAATTCACACGGGCATCAAATATTCAGATAGGATTATAGCCAAATTACCCCTCATTTGTACATGAGGACGGCTAAAATACTTCGGTTTTTCCCAAACATGTAGTACATATTGTCAACGATGGAATGTCTGATCAGTATACATGCAGTTTCATCTTATCTATAGGGAAAGAGATGCATCTGGGTCTTGATTCCAGCCCTATAGCCCAAGGTTTCAAATTTTGTCTTTCAGGCCGGAATTTTGGTTCCAGGCTATACCATAATCGAAACTCCTTGAAATTTCGGCTAACTATTAAAATATTAATAGAAAATAAGAGAGATTTACTTTCTCTTAATTACGGCATATATAAAGATTTATTATCTTAGGGAGTTTATAGAGATTGGAAAATAAGATTTTGTTTCCATATTTAAGGGATATTAATCTCACCAGCTGTAATTTTTTCACGATTTCACCAAAATTTTGGTTTCAACCAGGGCTGAAACCTTGTCGAAATTGAAATTTTAATCCTTGTTATGGCGTCACAAATCAGCGTTATTGCAGAATATGGCATGTAGTTCTTCATAAGTTTTTGGTTTATATTTTCTTTGGGGAGTAGACATTTGTTTTCAACTAATAATTGTCTTTGTCCCCTTCTTTTTTTGACAATATGTTCTGTTAAACTTTATTTTCTGTGGTCTTTACAGACAACTTCAAGGCGTCTCGCAGATAAGAAGGTGGAGAGGTTTGAGAAGAACATTACCAAGAGAGGAGCAGTGCCTGAAACGACTACCAAGAAAGGAAATGACTATCCAGTCGGACCCATTATGCTTGGGTTCTTTGTGTTTGTTGTCATCGGTTCTTGTAAGCTTCTTCCTTGTGTGCAAGCTTTATCTAGTTTATTTATTTATTACTATTATTATTATTATTTAGTGTCCATAATTCCATATTGTGATCCCACACTATTGATTTTGATATCGGGCTCCTGGGCTATTCAGTAGTGTACTCATGTTATATAATGTCTTTTTGATAAATTGACAATGCCTTAGATATTTTTGATAGGCTCAGTGTTGTTTGTTTATTTTAAGATGGGCCTTTAAGCACTACCCTTCCCTGGAAAATGGGTTGATTTAGTAAGATCCCCCGTACCTCTTTAAATTAGGGTCACCCTCCTTGACCCTCAATTAATGTTGTCGACTAAAACAAACATAATGAGCATATCAACCCCTCTATACTTGATTGATTTCATATACAACTATGAACTTGAATCCGTGAAAATATCAGAAACCAGAAGTGCAGAAATGACAATCACAAATTACACAATCAAAAGTCTGAAATGTCGTAACAAATGATTTTCCCAGCCAAAAATATTGACAGGCTTCGATAGGCTTGTTATGTTTGGGTGTTAGTAAACAATGTTGACTGAGTCAAGGGGGTGATCCTAATTTACACAAAGTACAGAGTGGGTCTTACTAATTCAACATTTCAACCAATTTAAAGAAAGTACAGGGAGGTCTTACTAATTCAGCCAATTTTCTAGGGGATAGTGTTAGGATGCTCTTCTAAGATTGATAAAAAGAATATATGAACAAGAAGACTAAGCTATCCTATGTCACAACTGAAACCAGATCCCATGGTCTAGAAAAGGTTACAACCGTAAATGGTTAGAACATTTCTGTACATTTTTTCTGCCCTTCTAGGACCCAAATGGGTCATTGCGCTCAGTTGCCTAGATCAATAACATTACTGACAGAAAACCAAGGATGAAAATTGACTACTTGGTTTTTAACCCTGGATCGTTTCTTTTATTAACTTTGTGGATGGTTTGGTTTTTGCAGTTTCCCTGGTTTCCTTGATAGTTTACTAATTGCATTATTTGCTCCATTCCAGCTTTATTTCAAATAATCCGGACAGCGACGAGCGGAGGCATGGCTTGAATATACATGGGTTACAAGCCCTTGCGGAGGAGGCTATGGTATATTTGTCATCAGTCATTTTGGTCAGGGTTATTTTTCTGTTCTTAGCCCAAAAGTAGGAGATTGCAGTGTTGTTATCTTAGCAAATGAAAATGTGTCAGTAGACTTGGGTGGTTCTTGTGATTTGTAGAACTTAATAAAATATTAAGACATCTTTTCCCCATATATGCTGTCTCTTGTCTGTCTGAATACATTCCCGTTTCTGTTAGTTTGCTCAATCTGTGTGATGGTTGAAAATAGATTTAAATTTTTCAGAGGTAAGAATACGTTGCTGAAAGTTTTAAGATGACCTTAGCAGTGTTTGAGTGTAAGTGGCATGCGTGTGCAGCACATGTAATGTAGATTGTAACAAAGCTACACCACTGCTCTGCGTGTGTTGCTGGCCATATTATACCTATTTTGTGTGCTTGCTTGGCATTGCTATGGCAAAGGCCAGGCAAAATCTGGGGGCAGGCTGTCATCAGTCGCTCGGCAGAAGCGTCAGCTGCAATGGTTGTTCCAAGCGGCTGCAATGGGAAAAGCGTTGGCTGCTTGTCCAACACCGCAAACTCAAGCTTTCAAGCCGAAGTGCACAAAAACGCACTTCAGTTTTTGAAACTGGATCTCACATAGGCACGATACCAATAAGAGAGGTACAGAAGGAAGTCACTTGTGTGGGCATTACATAACGTGATCAGATCAATTTTGCTGCGGTTATTTTTTTTGTTGAAAGGAAGTTTAAGTTGAGATTGGAGTTTGTTGCGGGGTTTAATACCTTTTTTGCTCTAAAATATTCAATACTAAAAATACGGCATATTAAAAGGACAATTAGCGCCTTCTTTCTAATGGGTGGCCCGTGCCGATGGCACTCCCTAGCAATACATTTGCCAAAATCAGGTTTGAGTGGCTAAGATCCACCGTCCATTTGGGGTGATAAGATCTCTGCCATCCTTTGTGAAGCCAATAAAAGAGGAGATAAGTGGGGAGACAACTTCCCTGTTTTGTTATATAGACTAGTAAATGGCCTTCTGACAAAAGCGTTTTCAATAAATTGAAGTCAAATGAGTGGGAGTAATGAATAAATGATGGGGATTGAGTCGCTGAAATCTAACCGTCCACATTAGATGGATGGATTTGATCTCAACCACTCTTTATCTTATGAAGTAGGATAAGATAAGAGAATACAACTGAGTTATTTTGTTATATGTGTGGGTGGCCCGTGCCTGCGACACTCTCCGACAAAGTATTTGTCAAAATCGGGTGGGACTTAATCTCAGCCATTGATATGAAGCATAGTGGATCTCAGCCACTCATTATTGAAGCCATATAAGACAACCACTATGACTTGTTATATAGATAGTGGGTGGCTCCAACAAAGCGTTTGCCAAAATCGGGTGTGAGTGGCTGAGATCCACTGTCTATTTTGGAAATAAGATCTTGGCCCATCTTTGTTGAAACATATAAGAGGGGTATAAGTGGGGGAGACAATTTCCCTGTTTTGTTATATAGATTAGGAGTAAAACTTTGATGCCAGGACTCGTCATTGAGGCTGATGACAGGGCCCAATATGAGCCATGTGGCACACTCTTAGATGACTCTGAACGTATGGATGTTTGGACAATCCCTAGGTGGACCTACCAACAAAAAATCAGCTCAATTAGTGATTTCTAGGTGTTGTATTGGAATTATTTTCATGGGTAGATTTTAACCGTGGGAATTTGAGCATTATTGATCAAGGTACAAAGATTCAAAGGTTTGAAATCACTAATCGAGCTGATTTTTGGTTTGTAGGTCCACCTATCTAGGGATTGGAAAATATCTATAGGTCAGTCCTTTGAGAGTGTGCCACGTGGCTCATATTACGCCCTGTGATCAAAGTTTTACTCTAATATTAGGGACCACTGACCGTATCCCAATGTGGACATACAGATTAGTGATTTTGAACCGTTGGATTGGACTCTTTTTCATGAAAATATTATTAACCGTTACATTCGAGCATTATTTGGGGTAGTCAGATCCAAAGGTTAGAAATCACTAATGAGACTTATTTTTGGTACGTAGGTTCACCTAGGGATGGGCCAAACATTCAAAGTTGAGAGTGGTCGCCTCCGCAACTGGTTGATTACTAGCCATTGGAATCGAGCATTTTTTCATCACGGTCTTTATGAACATGCCTATAATGCTCATCAATCAAAATTATTACACAAAAATATTTGTATAAAACCATCAGATCAACGAACCACCTCCACATATCATATGATCCTAACCATCCAATTTATCGTCTAATTTGTCTGAAGTGTTTATGGATGGTGATGGCAGTCTTATAACAATTTGAGAACTTGTTGCACGCATATTTAAAGAGTTTTCGGTCTACGCTAGACTGATCTGATTAGATGATCACAACCGTGTGTTTATAGACTTATAGCACTATTTTCGACATCCAATAGAATAGAAGAGATCGGATGGTTAAGATCATAATGTAAATCCTCTCCATAAAGATGGTTCAATAATAGGACGTTTCTGATTATGCACAAGCAGCTGAGTCTAATATAAACACTTATTTATATAAGAATCACACAGGACTGGAGTTCATCCCTCAAATATACCGCCTCTTTCATTTCGCGAAGGCTCGGACTCCTGCGCAATACGATATGTGCGTAAAATAGTGGCCGTTTGGGGCTAAAACAGAGAGAGAAGTTACAACTTGCAAACGCAACGGCGAATTCACTTCAAACAGAAGCAACAATGGCGGTCGTGGCAGAGGGACAGGAACTAGGGTTTCCGTACTGGACTCCAGTTCGTCGAAGGTTCGAACCAAACGCCCCCATTTTCGCATCAGGCAACATTGAAAGAGAGCTTCTCGCCAAACAGGTTTTCTTAAAAAAAAATCTTATATTTTCTCCTCCTAACTTTTCCTTTTATTAGTGTCCAGTGTCCAATTTGATGTAAATCTCTGCAAAAATATTCACTTTTTTTTTTCTATATTTTTAGTCCTATGATTGAACTTGAGCTTCATTCGAATGTTCGATGGTGATCCTTTTCTACTCTCTTCATGTTGATTTATTTCTGTAAAATTGAAGGTCGAAAGAAAGAATTCTTTTGGGTTTCTGATCTCAATAGTGCGTGCTCTTATATAAGGAGTAATCTATCACATTTTACTGTAATTATGTGTTGTGAACGTTGGATTGTAATGTATTTGATGAAGAACAGGGTGCTATTCTTGATCTTGGTTGAGAACAGAGTGCTGTTCTTGATCGTTAAGATTCGAGAGGAATCAACACCTCACGAACAAGGTTGATGGAGTCAACACCACCAGGCAGAATCAACACTGCCGAAAGAAAGAAGCTGATCTATTTTATTTCTAATTTTCAATGTCCTCTTTACATCCGTGCATCTCTCATTTTATAGGACTAAACTCCTCTCAATCTTACTGCAACTGCAACTTCTATTCTGACTCCGAAAACAAATCCTACTAACAAACAAGTTCCGAAATCCTAGGAAAGTAAAAACTGAATCAAGACCTAAGAGACCAAGTCAATTGGGCCTTCCTACTGCTTCATTTCCTTCTAGGAAACGGACCTGCTGCTGCATCAATTCCCCCAGGGAGAGGAGAACTCGGCTCTGTCGAGTTAGAGGCCAGGTACTGCTCATACAAGTCCAGGTTCATCTGGTCAAGATCCTCATCTCGACCCACGTATTGTCTGATGACAGTCGTCCTTTCCATTTCACCAAAAACTTCTGATAACCTCCCCGATGAGTAGAAACAATTTGGTCATCAATTACGGCTTCAATATCTTCACGCCTTTTCTTCTTCAATTGTGGAATTTGCATTTCTTGCTCTTCTGCAGTCATTTCTTTGTCATGCGCAAAATAAATAGATAAATCAGCTACATTGAAGATTGGACTGAAATAAGAATCCTTTGGAATAGCAACGAGTTACGCATTCGTGCCACATCTCTTTAATACTCGATATGGACCTGCTTTCTTGGCATGTAGTTTGTGATAGGTTCCCCGTGGAAACCTTTCCTTTCGCAAATGAATCATGACCATATCTCCTTCTTTAAATTCTACCTGTTTTCGATGTTGATTGCTCTTTGTAAAGCTCATTACTTGCTGCAATCGTCTGTCGAACATCTTCATGGAGATCACGAATGTGCTGAGCATAACTCTCTGCATCTCCACTCGACCGAGTTGCGGTTGGTAAAGGAATCAAATCAATGGGCTGTTGTGGCTTAATTCCATTGGCAATCTTGAATGGTGATCTTCCTGTAGTTCTATTTACAGAACTGTTGTAGGCAAACTTTGCTTGTGGAAGTATCAAATCCCAATTGGCAGTGCACTCATCTACTAAGCATCGTAATAGATTTCCCAAACTTCTATTAACCACCTCGATTTGACCATCAGTTTGGGGATGATAAGCACTAGAGAACATCAACTTCGTTCCCATTTTTGCCCACAAAGTCTTCTAGAAGTAACTCACGAACTTGACATCACGATCATAAACAATTGTTTTGGGAAGTCCATGCAGTCAAACAACTTCTTTTGAAGAAAATATCCGCAACATGTGACGCATCATAACTCATAAGTCTTCTTGCATGGAATAAAATGCGTCATCTTTGAAAAACGATCAACCACGACCAAGATAGAATCATAGCTTCTCTGTGTATTGGGTAATCTATGACAAAATCCATATTAGTCATCCCATGATATAGTAGGAATAGGTAACGGCGTGTACAAGCCTGTGTTTTGCCTATTTCCTTTATACAACTGGCAAACTCGACATCCCTTGATAGCTTGATCAACATCTTTTCGTAAACCAGGCTAATAGAATCTCTCCTCCACAAGTAAAATTGTTTTGTCTTGCCCAAAATGTTCGCTTAAGCCTCCTGCGTATACCTCTTGCACAATATGTTCTTGTAGAGAACTCGTAGGAATACAAAGACGACTATTATAGAAAAGATAACCACCTTGTATCATGAAATTAGGATACTTATGACTAGGACCATGTTGTACCTCCTGATAAATCTTTCCAAAATAGTCATCCTCGGGATATTCATGCTTCACAAGATCGAAACTTGTAACTGTCACAGATAACATATTCAACAATGAAACTCGTCAACAAAGCGCATCAATTGCTTTATTTTCAACACCTGACTTGTGCTTCAGGTGAAACGTGAACTCCTAAAGATATGCACTCCATTTAGCAAACTTAGCACTTAGCTTCTTCTGAGAATTTAGATACTTCAAGGCTTTATGACCAGAAAACAATACGAACTCCCGGTATACTAAGTAGTGTCACCAATGCCTCAATGCTTGCACAACAACATAAATTCTACTTCATACGTCGAATACCTCATCTTAGCATCATTTAACTTCTCGCAGAAATACGCAATAGGGTGCCCTTCTTGGCTTAGTACAGCTCTGATTCCCACATGGGAAGTATCACATTCCACTTCAAAGACTTAATCAAAATCAGGAAGTCGTAGAACTGGTGCTTCTGTCATCTTTGTCTTGATCATATGAACCCGTTCCTCTTCATCATATGAATCTAATAGAAATAAAATGGAATTTAGAGAAATGCATTACCATTGCTACCTACTAAGATCTTTAACTGTGCCCAGGGGTCGTAATATTTGTTTTACTTGTTCCCCGTTTGAATGCAAGTTTATGATTTTTTTACTTGTTGAAGAAACCAATGTGTGGATTGTTGTGCACTATTATTTTTCGGTTATAGAAGCGAAAGGCTTTATCATCTCAACTTATTTATCAGCTAAATCTAAACAAGAGCTCTATATTCTACTCAAGGTGTTTAATGGAATTGGATAGAGTGTCTAGCAACTTGATGTCGATGTGCCTGCATTTAAGTTTTTTATTTCCAGTATGACGTCTTTGTTTCATCTATCATATACATCGATCTTTTCTTGTGTAATAATTGATTTTATGGTAATGGGTTTTGTTTTCTTTATCATGCCAGGTTGCATTAGATTTAACTGAATATGAAGGGTACCAGCTTCAAAACATGGACAATGCAGAAGACAGGTATGTAGTGGTTATTGGTAATTTCTTTCTACCATCTAGTCATAATTTGACAGTTATGAGGGCTTCTTCTTTCTTTATCCATTCTTATGGAAGAACTACTTATAATTGTAAAATAAATGTCTAATTATATGTTGGGATCTCATGGACCTCGGTACATGGGTATGAGATCAAAAGGGATGAAGGATTAATTTTCTGGTGGCGTTCATCTATTGTGTATGAGCCCTTATCATTTTTCCCCCTGATAGGCTGAACCCTTATCAGTTATAACTGCGTACTTGTGTGTCCTTGTGAGTTCTATTTTCACTAAAACAATTTACTTGTGTCATTCACTATGCTTAGTTGTTCCCGACTATAATCATTCACTATCAGGATGGGTTCCAAACTCATGTCCAACACTTCAACATAGGTGTGAAAAGATAAACAAACTCTTTACTTGTGTCACCCATATTATACATGCAGAGGTTCTTATGAATAGCAACAAAAATAACCTTTGGTAATTTTGGTTGAAATAATAGTTGCTAATTGAGAAACGAAAAAGTGACAATTCTACATTATACGGGTCCCAAAGATAAGTTTTTCACGTGGAAAGCTATGATGCATCGATGCCCATTGCCCAGATACGGATATTAGTTGCACGAAGTGGGAGCGAGTGTGGGAGAGGACTCGGATGTCGGGAGTGTGGAAGCGGCTGTTGCAAACAAATTATAGTTGAATTATTTTAGGAAGTGGAACTGGAAGTGGGAACGGCATCTAGCATAGAAGGTTCTTGCAAGTTGCTTTCTGAGGCTACGCCTCGAGGCTCTAAGAAACAGCCTTGAGGCTATAGCCTCAGTGGTCATTTCTGAGGCTTAAGCCTCAATCCACTGAGGCTATAGCCTCGAGGCGCACATGAGGCTATAGCCTCAGTTTTTCATGTTAAAACCCGAAATCGTAACCCTTTATTTTTCATTTTTTTCCAAAATACCCTCCCAATAATCTTTTATGATGAAAAATAAAACTTAAAGATCTTAATTTTGTTCTATAAAACCTTTTATTTTGTGAGAAACCCTAAAATAGCTTTCATCCCTAGTTATCTCCACTTGAAGAAATTCTCATAGAGAGCTCAAATCTCATCAGATTTTGATTCCGTTGCTCCCTATGGTTTTCTTGTTAGGAACCTCACCAAACTCAAGTAAGAAATCAAAGCAGTACAGACTTGCTCGACTATTTTTCCTAGTTCTATTTTTTTTTTATTATTACTTATCAAAAAGAAGTTACTTTGTTAGTATTAATACTTTGTTAGTAGACTTAGCTTATTAACTATTTAGATTTAGTAATTTAGTTATTTATGTATGTTTTTTAAGATTTGATAGCAACATCAGGCTTTCGCTCGGGTGCCCAACAGTGTCACTCCTAAGCTAAAAGTTATAGCTTCAGTAACTTTGATGCTTATTTAAGTTATTTTTCACGTGGTATGCTGTTTCTAATTTTTCTAGAATTGTTATACATTTTTTAGAAATTTTCAAGCAATTTTTTTTTGAAAATGAGGCTTAAACGAGGCTTACGCCTCAATACCGCCTTGAGGCTATGCTTCGCCTTTTGGAGGCAAACCGCCTCAGTACCAGAACTAGCCGTTTTAAACCGACTGCAACCATGGTTCAAAATCTCGTTCTGTCTTGGCCGAGACATCTTGTTTTGGTAGTATACTGAGACAATAAATAAGAGAATGTATCATTTCGTGCCAAATACCTAATTTAACTATTAAAACTGGTTTAACAATTTTTTTTCAGGGTATACGTGTCTTTCATAACACGTATAACGGCTTACAATCAAATTTATGGCCTAATTAAGTATTTAAAAAATATATAATCTTATCGAGATTTATACTTTTTTTTCCATTGTCTCATACCTTCTCATTTAGTCTCCGGTCAAGATCATAGTAAGTTTGCATATAATACATGATTTTTTTGTTGTGAAAAAATTAAGTATTATACTGCCAGCGTTTCAAAGATTCGGTAAAATTTGTGTATTTTGTGAGATATATTATTCCCGTATTATACATAAATTATTACAAACTATTAAAATAATAATTTAATTAAAAAGATGCAAAAAAAATCATTGTTTTTTATTCTTTATTTGTTCTTTGCTAAATTTTTTGAATCACAACCCTAAATTATACTCGAACTTTTTCCGTACCATATTTTTTTGCCATACGCCGAATTGCTAACTATGGTCAAGACTCTCGTTCCATTAGCTTACCGAGACAATGAAACGGAACAATATTTTATAACTTGCCTGCAACTAATATTTTATTGAACAGATGGTTGATATTATCGTTTAAGGTTGATTTTTGACATCGGATCCCCTAGTTGAGATCCACAATTGGTGGAGCTTAACTAGGGCGGGCCTAGCCCGAGCCCGACGGGCTCAACTTGACTTTGGGTCGGGTTCTCCAATACTCAGGCTGGGCTCGGGCTCGATTTTTATAACCTGACCAAACTCGGGTTGGGCTCGGGCTGAGCCCTCAGGCAATCCAGCCCAACCCGAACCCGATATATATCATATGTAAATATATCTCTCACTCTCATCTTTCCTCGATTACACAAAAGAAAAACTTATCTCCCGTCTTCTCCCCCCAAAAACTCTCTTTGCAGTACGCCTCCCTCTGCCGCTCGCCGTCAGTATATATATCTCTCTCTCTCCATTAAAAGCTTTGTTGAATTTCCATCACATTTTTTTTGTACTCGAGTTATTTTCCTCTGAACAGATAACTCTTGAATCTATTCTTTTGAGTGGTTGCTAAAATACCAAAAAGTGGGCATTTTTTTGAGTATATTTTCTTAAATGAATCTCCTTTTCTTGTTTCTTAACAAGTTTGAGACTGAAAATTTTATTTCCATACTAATTGGTTTCCATCCTTTGGTTCTTGTTTCTTTGAAAACAAGATTTGTTTAATTGATTAAAACATTGTTTAACGGTAGGATTTTAGGGTTTTGGGTCATTAGTGTATTGGGATGGAATCTTTTGTTATGATGCAGATCAAACCCGACCAACCTGATCGGGCTGGGCTCGGGCTGGGATTCTCAGGCCCGACCTCAGTTTGGGTTGGGCTCAGGTGCAGAGCTTGGAAGGTCGGGTTGGGCTCGGGTTGACCCTCAACCCGACCCAACCGGCCCGAGTTGCAGCCCTAAGCCTGACAACCCTTCATGTGCACCATCTCTCCTGATATTACATTTATAGACCATAGTACTGCTTAGAATACTCAGAGTATTGATACGCCTGTTTTTAATGTTTTCCATGTACTATTGATTCTGCCCATAGTTAGATTTTTTGGCCTTCAATTTGGCTTCAGTTGCTGGTTTGATTTGGAGATCCATTCTTACCTTTTCTGGGAAAATATCTTCTAATGCTTTCTTTAGAAGTTTCACTCTTTTCTATTCTTTGCGAGTAATATTTTGGTTTCCGTTGAACTCATATCTCATTTTTTCTTATTGCTGTGCAGGGGTGTGTGTTGCCCAATTGTTAGTTGTGGTGCACATTTGAATTCTTTGGAGGACTTCGAAGATCACTACCAAGCTCGGCACACTGCATCTTGTTCAGTGTGCTCAAGAATCTACCCAACATCACGCCTGCTCAGTATACATGTGTCTGAAGCACATGATTCTTTCTTTCAGGCAAAAGTTGCTCGTGGCTTTCCCATGGTATTTCTTTTTCTTTATCTGCCACATTGTGATTGCTTAATGGTGCTTTCATTTGAGTTTCAAGTTTCAAGTTTCTGGGGCATTTGATCTTAGTTGTAGAATTTTACGGCCTTCCTCGCAGATTTTCATGTTATTATGATATGGTGTTGTGTGTAGATATTGTGTTTCATATTTTCTTGATTACCCCTTGGTAGAGGGTCCTTTTATTAACCGTTGTGTTGGTGTCTGGGAACAGAGATGTGGTGTTTGACTTGGCGATTCCAAAATGACCAATATGCTGTTGTTTCTGTACATGTACATTTATGGATTAAAAAATGCATGTTATTAATTACATAGTAGTGTCAATAATTAAGATAAAAAAATAGAATATGTTAGTAAAATATTTTCAAGAGGAAAAGATGGATTCTCTTTTTCTTTAAATTTTTTTTTTTGGTAGGTAAGTGGGGATTGAACCTGCCATCTCACTGTTGAGGTTCTGATTGTCAACTAATTGAGCCATAGGCTCAACCCAGTGACAATATAGCTCAATCCTGTAAGGGGAGGATGATGGAAGTGATCATATTGCAATGAGTTCATAGTGGCTAGTATTATTTCATATGAAATAATACCTTGTTAGTACGCACATTCACTGTTTGTTCTCTTATTCAACTTACCTGATTATAATTGGTCACAGAACAATTAGTGACTTCTCCATCATAGTGTTGATTGTGCGGCAGGTTCTTGTATTTGCTTTCATCATCATCATTTTTTTTTTGACGAGTATAAGTTTTATTGATAGCAGAGCCAGAAAACAAAAGGCCAGCAAGAGAGGTCAAGCTAACCTCCCCAAGCCAACCCCAAACAAAAGGAAAAAACCTGGGGCCCCTTACTAACAAACATCCTAAGAAATAGGAAGTCCCATCGGAAAACAAAGTCCTCAAAAAATAGCCCTTCACATTCTATGTATAATTTTGACCATAAAAACAAAAGGCCTTTGATGTTGATGACGATAGCCCCCAAATCCTCACTCTTTTAGCATCATCATTATCATCACACAATACATTTACAGAACTAACCCTCATAGGTATGTGTGGAACAGTATGAATGCCTGGTAGAAGGCTGTGGACTGAAGCTAAAGAGCTACAAAAGTCGGCAACAGCACCTGGTAGACAAGCATAAATTCCCCTCGTCATTTGAGTTCTTCAAGAAGGCCCATACATCGAAAAAACAGAGGCAGAAGTGTCAGCGTAAACAAGCTGAGCATAAGAGAGAGGAGGACACAGGGATGGAAGTGGATGAGACAATCAATGGCCTGGTTTCAGCAGTCTCGAAATTAAGCACATCAGACTCTACTCCTTCCTCCGTTAGCTTTGGGCGTCGCCACAATCGTGCCTTCACATTCCTTCCCCGTGCTATTCAGCGTGATAGAAAGCACAACCCCTCTCTGGAAGGCACAAAAGAATAGTCAGCATGCTACTTCCACAAATATATGTATTTTTCATTTTTCTTTTTGGTGGGTAAGCTGGGATTGGAGGCATGGCTACTTGGTTGAAATATTGTAGGAATCGTTCTAGGACAATTCAGTGTTTTGCCCTAGCTTCTCCAACTGATCAGAACCTGATGAAATCAATTTTTTTTTGTTCTTCCTCTGAACGATTTCCAGTGATTTACATGATTGTGTGATCCACTTAAATGCTAAGGAAAGTGTTACATAGAATTGAGAACCAATTAGACACTGATATTACGAAAATATTAGGGAACTACATAAGCAATTTATTCTGGCCAAAAACTTATTCGATTGCAAATGTGCCAAGACTAATTCCATTTGAAATATTTTTTAATATGTCGGGCTCAGGAGCCCCCTTTTTCTGACCCCCCTCGGGAGTCGTACTCCGAAATCCATGGTGCCGAGTCTGACTCCCGAGGGAGGTCAGAAAAAGGGGGGTCCTTGGAGCTGTGAGGTCCAATTTGGTATCTAGCTCCAACTATTTTCAAAAATAAGTAAAATATACTCGCAAACGTCTGAAAAGAAGCTATGTTTCCCAAGGTTGAAGAAAGGGACAATTTTGTCCTTTCGTTCCAAAAACTGTTAGTCAGGGTCAATAACAGTCAATGTGCCTAGACCGGGTCATAAGGGGGGGGGGGGGAATGGCATGTCAACTTTTTTAAAGTGTAGGGTATGTCAAATTTCAATGATAACATGGGGTATGTCAATGGCATGTCAACTTTTTTAAAGTGTAGGGTATGTCAAATTTCAATGATAACATGGGGTATGTCAAAAATTCTTTTTTTTTTTTCATCAAATATTTATATTTATATTTATTTATTAGAAACAAGGGCCAGTGGAGATCTCCTGATGTTCATTAAAATGTTCGGCACATTTCTTACCCAAGCGGGAACGAAAATAAAAATCTATCCAAACAACTTTACGAGCACAAATATATAACCAAAAAATGACACGTGTCTGAATGACGTGTTCCTGGGCCTAGTTCAGCCTGAGCCTCGCCCGGGATATAAGTAGCTAGGCCCAAGTCTGTTCCAGCCCGTTAATCCACCAACATTTTAGGCTCAAGCCCAGACTATTAATAGATATAATGGTCGGGTCTAAGTAATTTTATATAAATAGAAGTCTAGGCCAGACCGTTTATATAATGGGCTTCAAATAAACCCAGGCACAGCCCATCGGGACAATAAATGCAGCCCAAGCCCGAGATCATTAGGACCAGGCCTAAAAGCCTTGCATTCCTCTTCACGAAATCCACGACTCACCCCATTCGCTGAGTTGACTCATAAAAGTGAAATTTAGTGGTACACGAAGGTTACCAGGGTTGGAGTAGAGCTTTGCTAACCCACCATAATATGAGCCACGTGGCACACTCTTATAGAACTGACCGTATGGATGTTTGGACAATCCCCAGGTGGACCTACAAACAAAAAAGTTGTCTGATTAGTGATTTCAAACCTTTGGATATTTTGATGGCCCCCCTTCAAAACGCCACGTGGAGTACTCTTTAGGGCCCATTTACCTTAGGGATATTTTTTCCACCTCTTGATGAACCTAGAGATAAAAAATCAGTATAATTAGTAATTTATAACCGATGTATTTAGTATTTTAATAAAATGGTTATTGACCGTTGAATTTGAGATTCCCTTTTGGATGTTAAAATATAACTGTTTTAAATTACCGATCGAGCTGATCTTGGTATGTAGATCTACCAAGAGGTGATCCAAACATCCATAAGGTCAATAGGCCCTAAACTAAGTTCCAAATGGCATTATTGGGAGGGGAGACTTCAAATTTTGAAGTCATCTGGTCCAGCAAATATTTTCTCGATGGCAATAGGGTTTTTGGTCGGTGTCAGAAAAAGGTCTGTATTTGTTTGAATCCATTTTCTCGTATCTTAATTTCTCTTGGTCACGGTCTTCAGATCTAGGATTCTCTCTTCTCCGAAGCTCTTTTCTTCTCTACAAGAAATGGATTCCCTTGATTCCGTAGTTGATCCATTGAGAGAGTTCGCCAAAGATAGCGTTCGCCTAGTCAAGAGGTGCCACAAGCCGGATCGAAAAGGTAATTCCAACCCCGATCTCTTTGATCAATCGATCTCTTGATTTCGGGTTTTTTAAATTGGACCTTTGTCTCTGTTTTCATTTAATTTCTTTTTTATTATTATTATTTTTTGGTCCGGATCTTGGAAATAATAGGGATCGTTACTGTTTGATGTAGAATTCACGAAGGTCGCGCTTCGTACAGCGATCGGTTTCGTTGTGATGGGGTTCGTTGGGTTTTTCGTGAAGCTTATCTTTATCCCGATCAACAATATCATCGTCGGATCTGTTTAGGTAAAGATCGAAGATCGATTTTTTGTTTTTCTTCATTTCTCTTAGGGCTCTGTCGAAATAACGTGCATGCGTGAAACTCTGGTATTATTTTGTGTCGTTGTTGCGTTTTACAAGAAAATTATAGATATATACCTGATTTTGTTTTTATAAGGATATATTTTTTCACTATCTTATAATCAGGTTTGCAATCTTTCGAGATCAGTGAATGAATATCAAAAGATGATGTTCAAATTAAAATTCGCATTTTTTGGCTACCGGAAATCAAATTATTTTTGTTTAATTGGTTGAGAATTCTTCGCTAAAGCGTGGTAGAAATTCATGAATGTTGAGTTGTTGGCAAGTATGGAATTTCCCGTCATTTTTGAAAAAAATTGCTTCCTAATATAATCAGGATTATTTTTTTTAGTGCGCCTAAGAAGAATGACAATTAATATGTTAGAATTGCAAGTTAGACAAAGGGTCCTGTTGGGGTATTCATGAGTTGGAATCTCTAACAGAAAACCTAGTTTTTAAAGTTTAAAAGCACCAAAAAAAAAAAATGGAAAAAGAAGAAGTTCCACATTTCTTTTATTAAATCTGTGAAGCAGCTGCTTCAGCATGATTCCAATCATGACATACAAGCCATGCAAGAGGAGAGTTTATATTTGGTTCTCAAGAAAAATGGCATTTTAAATTTAGATATTAAACGGCCATGGGTTGATGGCTGCAAATTGATTAAGTGTCTGGTTGGAAGATTGATAAAGTGATACAAGTCCAGGATGATTCTTAATTGGTACAATGTTGTGAGAGGAGTTGATTATGATGAGATGTTAACCTAAGTGACAACCATGAGTCCCATCAGATGTGGGGTTTCTATTAACCCTAGCCTCTGTACCAGGGTTTTAAATTTTGCCGAAATTTTGGCTTCAGGCTACACCAAAACCTACATAATTTTTTTTACAGAAATTCCAATTTTTCAGTCTAAAATTTCTGATTTTTTCGAAATTTCGTTGAAATTTATTAAATTTTTCAAAAAATTATGAAATTTCGTGAATTTTGTACGAAATTTCAGAGATATTGACAATATCCCACGAATCTCGGCGATTGTGCAAGTGCAGTAGCCACGATTTTTTTTTTTTTAAATTTATGTGAAATTTTGGTTTTTTCCAAAAATTTCGAGCTTTTCATGAAATTTTGTCAATAATTTCGATTTCAAAATTTTCCATACTTTCATCAGGGGAAAGGGACATAAGGTGCCATACACTGTAACCCAGTAAACGTGACAGTAACGTATCCACGGATTTATGAAATAATATCAAAATATACACACAGGGAAATAGAAATGAGAATCTGTAAGTATATCTGTAGGATAGAAATCCACTTACAAACAGAAAACAAATGAAATTATGAATTATAAGCTTTTGTCCTCATAGTCGTGTCAGCAAGTCTAATGTATGTACCAAACCTGTGTTCAACATGTGTTCCCCTGCCCCCGAGAAATGGAGTATCTTATTACACAAATCTTATATATCAGCTGAACTTAAAAAGCCCTCTGTTGATTTATTGTTTCCTATGTTTTCCTTATCTTTTCTTCAATGAAGTTCAGTTGTGGGCTGAAGCAAGCTCTGTGATCTGGAAGGAATTTTTTCAAACTGAGACAAAGGTGCTCTTTCCATTAAGAAGCTTGTACTAGCTGTAGCGTGCATAAATAATCTTTTTTTTAAGTTTTTTGTCAGGATTGATAATTCAAGCATTCCACATAAGTGTCATATTAAGATCTACTTTGAGATCAAGGATCATTACATGCCGAGCTATGTTACCTGGATACGCTAGGACACAGGATTGATATGCTGTGTGAGCTTGCGTGACTGAAATGGTTGCTCAACAACAGGAAGGTGTTGTAGGTGGCCTGCTGATCAGTCATTATGACAATCAGAATGCAATAATACATTGCAGAAAATCCAATGTTTCCAATGAGAACAAAGCCGTTACAGTATGGTCACCCCTATGTACATGAATTAACTGGAGGCCAAATTACAAACCCTGATATCCAAAGTGAAGACCAATTTTCTGGATATATTCACTGAAGCTCATTTTTAAGGAAAGATTCAGTTGGATAAGCTTGCAACACTTGATGTTACCCGCCAACTTCAGTTGGAGTTGTTGACATTGCTGTATGAGGGGTTTTTGTTATTTCTATGGTTGTGTTGGCATTTTGTAAAAGGGTTTTAGTTCAAGTACTTCTATTAGGGGCAACATGTCTTTTATATCTTTTTGATTTTTTAACTGGACTGTTAGGGGTCGGGACTACTAGATGTTCTTTTCTTTCACACTCGGTGTAGAGTTAATGACTAACAAGTAACAACCCACTGGAAATGGAGTATGTCGATAGTGATACTTCGAGTACCTTCTACTTTTCTTGCATTAAAATCATCCATTGTCACACACAAAAAAAGTAAAAAAAAAAAAAGAATAGTTATCTCTATTCACATTTAATGAGTTAAATCATGACATTAATATGAAAACACTTTCGATCAAGGGAAACTTACTTTTCCCTTTTTTCTTTCTAAAATTTAGTAGCATTTAGGGAGTACTTCTAAAATGCTGAACTGCTAATTCGTAGATAAAATCATGGTTTTGATTACAATGCCACAGGTTCGGTTTCCTTAGCTGTTTAAATTTGTTTTTGGTTTAGAGGAAAGCACAGACTGACAGTAATTTCATTTTAAAATGCAGGCATTATGGAGTTTTAAGGTTGCCAGAGTGGTGGAAGCAGTTGTGGTGGAAGCGGTTTATTAGAGTGCCTAAGTGTGTAAAAAAAGGAGAAAGGATGCTATCCACCCTCTTTAGGCTCTTTTTTGATATATACACCTGACGTTGAAACAGTTATATCTTGTGGATTACTTATGTTTCTTGAAAAATGATGTGACTGTGCTTCTGTTTCATAGTTGGAGTAGATTGTACTTCCTTTTGGTTATCTTTTTCATTAGCAGATCTCTCTTGAGCATTTGAATGTATTTTTTTTTTTTTTGGGTTGTGGTGGTGGTGGGTTGGCTGGCGTTTGTATGTCAAATGGTAATGACATATTTTCCTTAGAAGGTAAGCGGTGTTACGAGTCTGCAATGCAGAGCTCAACACCATGCGATCTCAATGTTGCAACACGGAGCATGGTCCAATCTTCGTGGCTCAGATGCGATGCATGAGCAGTAGCATTTTCCAAATGGGTGTTTATAATTTGTTCTTGAGTTGAATGAGCAATAGGGCAGAGTTGCAATGAAAAGCAGCCCCTCACTGTACGTGTAGCCTACATTTGCATCAATTAGGACATATAATCAGTGGGTGACCTCTCAGATGGTGTAAATCCAATAGTCTTACGGTTCGGGTAACCTAATCACCAGCTTGAGCTAAAAGCTCCGACTGAAGGATGAGTCCTGGAAGAACAGGTCCATTGATTGAACTGTGGCCTTCTGCTTTATTGAAGATGGAGCTAGAACTGCCCTAAACTCATGGGTTGAGCCTGTTTCTGGGGCACGCCTACAAAGGGGAACCCCATGAGCAACGTATGGCTTCCGGGGTACTGGAGGCAGGAATTTTCATTTAATCAGGTTGTTTTGAATATCAGTGAGGTAGACTTGAACACCAAAGAAGTTGAATTTTGGTGTCAGTTGAGACGATTGAAAATTTTGGCGAGGGCCTATCTAAGGTTCGTCCCATCATTTCCACGGTTTGGTTTGAGGACATGATTGCTGACATCATACCTAGAAATGGAACAAACTCTAAATCGATTAGTGGTTAAGATTGTCAAATTGGCATGATTGTGAAATGGTTACGTAAGTTGAGCCACCTATGTGGTGTGATTGAACTTCTTTATTGAGCCAGTTGGGAAATATTCTCGACGCCTTTAGTCTGTAGCATCTCAGAGAGAAAATTCAAGATTAAGAGTGCGTTTTCTTTCTCATGTACTATTTTATAAAATGACGATCGATTGTGCATTTGCTAAAAAAGATGAGAGAGCAGACTTTTTTGTGAGTTTATCTTTGTCCCTATGCTAACTAATCCTGTAAGAGATTTGCACCAAGCAAAGGACGTTGGAAAGCTAACATCAAACATATTGCGGTAAGTCGAATTAAGACGATTGAAAAACAAAAAAAACTTCAGAACTTGTCCATTGAAATCCAAGTCGTGGTAGTGTTTTCAAGTTTGCACAAGTAACCAACAAAGGGAAAGATGTAATAATCAGCATCAGTGACAGCACCATTGTCATCGTTGTCCTCTGCCATAAAGTGAATTCTGAAAGACAAAATTTGCAGCCACGAACACAATAATGGGATAAAACCCATTGCCAATTGGAAACCTCATACCTTGTTCCCCAATGCTGACATAGGATAGTGAAGAACAACAAGATCAAGCCAAAGCAGTTGGAGACGGGTGGAATGCTGTGCCGCAAGCAATCCACTGTCGCTTCCTTCCACGTGGGAGTATGCACCCTGGAACTTTCTGCCACTTCCCGCTTGACACATCATAGGTTACCAGGCGATTCATCTGCCTTGATCTTAGAGATAGCATGAGCAAACCCTTGTTACCCAAGCAAGTCATCCTCACGTGCTTCCCATAAAATTCCAAGCACCATATATTTGGCATTCTGTCAACCTCCTTCCACAAGAGCGTCATCTTCTGCAGCTCCCATATGTACACACATGTGGCCGCATTCTTGGTCAGCAGCCCCACAAGCATGATCCGGCCCCTGCACTCTGCAAGTGTATGGTCTGTCAGATGTGGCGGCGCCGGAATGGCAAACTGCTTCCAAACCCCAGTAGCCATATTGTAGGACACAATCCCTTCTGGGTCAGCACGCATGAAGTACAGCGTACTGTTGATGGCCACGGCTTGTGACCGGAAGTTCAGGGACAAGGGTAGCTTGATGCTCGAGGGCATGCTTCCTGGACGAGTCCAATTATCCTTCAGCGAATCATAAATCTCATGCTCCCCATCGCATCCTAGCCAGAGGATCTTGTAGCCCCCAGTAGTCGAATTCCCATTTAGAGTCATCCCCACAGCAACACGAGACCAGACCCGGACTGACCGTGCTGGCAGTTCTTTGAATGACTGAGTCAACGGGTTGCACACATAGAAGTTCCGGTGGCCAATGTCCAGAAAACAGACAAGACCACCTGCCGAAGCCACTGGGAGGATGATTATCTTTGAAGGGAGAGAAGGAATGGAAGGATGGTGCCATTTCTCTAAGGAAGGGTCATACATGGAGCCACTGTTGACATTTTCATGAGTTATGGTGTAGAACCAGGGATAACCTTGTGGAACTTCAGCACAATATTGGGAGAAACTATGAGAGGCCAGCAAGGAATTCCATTTCCGGCAAACTGATCGGAACCGGAAGAATGTGGCAACAGGGAGTCTTGCAATAACAGCTTCAACGAGGTCCTCAGGGAATTCTTTCCAAATCTGTTGTTCCATTATCTCAGTCGAATCATCAGTCCCACGCAATTTTTCTCGGTTTCGCTCTTTTCGGGATTTCTTGGCGGGCGGAGACTTGTAAGGTTCCACCATCTTGAAACTGCCAGATTTCCCTCCTCTCATTATAAGACTGTAGTAACCATCATCGACAGAGCTGTTGTCGAGATCAAGGAAGCACCATCTGTGCAGAAGGAATAACATTCAGATCCCTATTCAAAGTATATTGCACTAGAGATCATCCAACAAGCATATTATCCTAAATAAACGGAAAGAAAAATCCTATAAGAGAAAATAGATAAATAAAGGCTGACAAACATGAAGGAAGCAAGTAGAAAATCCATCTGCCAACTATATATATATATCATGCAGCATAAACAATTTGGAACTTCAAAGCTAAAGTGCAGTTGCCAAGTTGAGCCTAATGTCAGAATTTATTGACGGAAATACCAGTTAATGAACGTCAACAATATCCGACCAACACAATCAATCAATAGGCACAGTTTTCAGTATCATAATCAAGGCTCACAAAAACGAAAGATGCAAGAAGACAATCCATCTGCCAACTATATATATCATACAGAATAAACAATTATGGAACTTCAAAGCTAAAGTGCAGTTGCCAAGTTGAGCCTAATGGCAGAATTTATTGACCGAAATACCAGTTAACGCACATCAACAATATCAGACAAACACAATCAACCAATAGGCACAGTTCCCAATATCACAAGTAAGGCCCACAAAAATGAAGCAAGCAAGTAGACAATCCATCTGCCAACTATATATATATATATCATCAAGCATAAACAATTATGGAACTTCAAAGCTAAAGTGCAGTTGCCAAGTTGAGCCTAATGGCAAAAAAGATAGATGAAAATACCAGTTAATGCACATCAACAATATCCGACCAACACAATCAACCAATAGGCACAGGTCTCAATATCAAAAGCAAGGCCCACAAAAATGAAGGAAGCAAGTAGACAATCCATCTGTCTACTATATATATCATCCAGCACAAACAATTATATAACTTCAAAGCTAAAGTGCAGTTGCCAAGTTGAGCCTAATGGCAGAATTTATTAAAGAAAATACCAGTTAATGCATGTCAACAATATCCGACCAACACGATCAACCAATAGGCACAGTTCTCAATGTCACAAGCAATTTACAGTTTCTTCTTCTTTTTTTCCCCACCCTTTTTCCATTTTAGACAAGTACTAGCAGTTTATTCACAATTCCCAATACTAACTATACTTGTTCCCCAACTCGTAATTGCAGTACAGTTGCATCAGTACAGCCAGGCATTGGGGTTAATGAGCATGCATTTAATTTATTCTAAGCAAGATTACATTAAAGAGTAGAAGGTAAATATTAGAAGTTACAGTCAACAATGTCAAAATCTTGCTATTGAAGCTTGTATTACTTAAAAAGAAAGGATAGGTCACATATTTGGTATTAGGATACATTTAACAATACAAGAACATTGATTCTTCATGCTCAAGAGGACTTAACCAAACCTTAAACCGTGCAAGCACAAGCTCACACTGACACTGCACCAAGAAAATAGCTAAATTTCCTTCACTTTCCTAACCAATATAGATTGCATTACTTATAAGGAAAGAGAAACAAAGCCAGGAATGGGAGCCCCAAAAAAGAGACAAAGTAATACTCTGAGGAAGGGATTCCCCTTCTACATGAGTTTCTTGTACACAAAAATAATAATATAAATAAAAAATGTTCAAAGCTTTAATAGCATGCATGCGCTTGTGTAAAAAGCCAATAAAGGTGAGCAGCAGATTAATGCAGCATAACCTTAAGCACATCAGTTGCACCAGATTCAAAAGCTTGATTCCAGGTCCAAATGCAAAAGAAGAAAAGCCTAGAAAATCTTGTATGTTTGGCGTCCAGCCTGCAAAGCATCTCATCCTAACATCTATCCAAATTCCTACTTGTTTCCATATACAGAATTCAGTATATTGTTACACACCATTTCACCAATTACATGATGAACATTACTTTTGTCAATTTTCAAGATTCTGGAGGTATACACAACTAGAAATTAATTAATTCAGTCAACATCCTGGAAACATTATGTGGTAGGGTAGTTCACTGCCAACAATTGAAATAATTCTACTTCCACCATGAACAGATAGATTTTAAGAAGCAATAAATCTATTTTTAAATCAAGCAAAATTGAGAAGTATGCATTAGTTCAGTGGAAATTTCCAAATACATATACATATACATATTATGTGCACACACATATAATTTGTTTGTCCAGAGGTGCCCAAAATTGATAAACATACAATATATAAAAAGAATGGGGAAAGGAAACACCATAATTTTAATCCATTCAAATCCTGAAGGGCCAGATGAAAGGGTTTCTCTAGGATTCAGAGGATAAAGAATAAAATTACAAGTCGTCTCTTCATATAAGGAGAAAATAATGTTTTCAACTTCCAAGGCAATACTCTAGCCTCAGCTGAGGGACTGACCTAGCCCTAGGCAGGTTCCTGAGCAACCAGGAGCTAACCTGGGCCCAAGAAGACCTATGCATGAGGCACTGACCTCAGGCACCTAACAGAGCTCTTCTGCAAAATTCTGCACATACTGTACGTGCGTAGACAAAATACACACACACACACACATATATCCAGTCAATCAATCAAGAAAGCCTTATAACATCTATCTGGGTTCAGCTACATGAATCTTGAACTGCCATTCCTCTTCATCTAGGACCATGCTTCTTCAAATAACTACAAACATTTATACGATGAAATATAAGTTCGAATTGTGGAGTGAAATTGAGCTGCACAAACATTGAAGAACATGAATACAAGCCAAGCATGACTTTGAGTATGTATTTAAATATGTGGCACAACTGTTTGGCCACATTGTCACTTTGTCTCATACTAAAGCCACCTAAAGCTTTCAACACTAGTCATGGTATGAACCCCGATTACTTCTTATTTTCTTCTTCTTCTCTTCTGATCGGTGCAAGATCCCAGTTACTTGACTATTCACTATAATATATTGATGATCAATATTTTATCTCAAACCTTGTTTTAGCCATGTCAGAATGGTAAATAACATCTTCCTCTTGATAGTAAGCTTATATTTCACTAAAGCTCAGTTGCGAAAAGAGTAAAAAAATACCTATAAAAAAAAAGAGTAAAACAATAGGGAACAAGTGGCAAAACATATAATGCTGAAACATGGAGGACTTTGATTTAACAATTTCAAATTGGTACCTTGTTTTCCCCCTCATGATAGGCCCACTATTGGAGCATATTTGGTACTAAACCACCAAAGATGTATGCCATCTCAAGCTATCAAAGTAGCTTTAGTCAATCTTCCAACCTATTTCACGTCATTATTTACATGCACCCAGAAGTTTCAAAAATATTTATAAGAACTAAGTATAAAGGGATGTTTTTTGAGATGCCAGCATTCTTAGAGTGAGGCTCATCTAGTCAAAGGCTACATAATGCGAATGCCAGATTCTTGGGACAAGAAGGATGAGTTATTAAACTTTTACCAAATAGTCAAATACTAAAGTGAGAATTAGTGGTCAGGGATGAAGGCATAAGACAGTATCAACTCTTAAGAACCTTTTCACTCCACTATAGTCTATAGCTTATGGCCAGGAAAACCCAATATGGAGACGCGCTTTAATTGGACATGTATTTGAAAAAAAAATGAGAGTTTTAACCCCAAAATAGTCATCATATAAGAGTAAGTTCAAAAAAGACATGTCGGGCTTTGGAAGGAGAAGGATGGCAGATCAGCCACTTGAAGCATTCGCTTTCAAATTTTCAAACTGCCACATAGCTGTAACTACTTTATCAGCGTCCTGCTCAGTTCATGTAGTTGGGGAATCGTCCAATTATCATTTGGTGCACTCAGATGTTTTATTTCAATACAAGAACTTCCTTCAAATTATGAACACAAATAAAGAAGACAATGGAAGCAGACAATTGACTCCAACCCAGAATTCCCCATAAGGGAGGTTACACACTCTTTCCCCACCATACACTATTTCTCGTCCATATCTAGAATGTTGACAAGCAATTTCTCCAATTCATTTCTTAAAGCCTGAGACAATCAGGTTGTTAGTTTGATTGTGGAGATGGACATTTACCCACAGGTGAGACATCAACAAACATGTCTACTTGTACGGCAAAAATCACCAAAAATGCTTAATTTTTTCATATCACAACTAATTTCAATTACCTAACAAGACCCAATAAATGTAAAAGAACTAGACTACCCTTACTGCATAAGCTGCAAACCAGAAAGACCTTAAGGTCACTTGAAACTAGAAATGGTTGAACATCAATTACTTGGAAATTGGAATTACAAGAAGTCCATATAGAATAATTCCCCTCAAGCTAGAGACTGCAAACCAAGCATTCCTAGCTTGTGACCAAAATCCATGAAGCTTTCTGCATGGCTTTGATGAGAATACCTGCAATTTAATCACTACTTCTGTCCACCGGTTACTTCACCGCATACAAGTAACAATCCACTTCACGTGCATGATTCTTGTGTAAAACTCAATCTGCAATTGTATGGCTTACATGATAGTTACTTTAAACATCGCCATAAGATTTCACAGGAGCACTCTCATCTCATTGAGTAGTGACTTGAACCAAGTCATCTTAATAACTCACTAGTAACCATACCCTGAACTCAGATTTAGTGACTTGAACCAAGTCATCTCAGTAACTCACTAGTAACCATAACCTATACTCGGCTTTAGTACTTGATCTCAACATTATAAATTGCATCTCTCTCCCTTGAGAAGCAACAATAACTTTTATTTTAGGTTGGAACATCTTTCTCAAATCTACATATTTAAGCCTTTCAATATTCTACATGGTGATATTCAAGAATCATTGCTCAATGGCTGACAATTTAAAAAACATTTAGAGAGACTTTCTCTACAAAGGTAGAAAATCGAGAAATAAAATATAGGATTAGGAATCCAAGATTCACAAACCTAAGCAAAGAAATTGAGAGCTTGTAGGAAAATGGTTGTCGTCCTTGTGGATATTTGGGAGGGAATCAAAAAAGCATGTGGAGATTGTTTATCCATGATAAGTATAGGGAACGTACGTGAGGGTTAGGACTCTAATGTCAACGACATCCACAAAAGTCTAAATGCAAAGTGGAAGAGGAGTTTTGGAGATACTACAAAAAGAATGGTGTAGGTGACAAGTTGAGTTTCTCAGAAGACCTTTCATTGTGGACAAGTAAAATAAAGCAAGTATTCGTTAAGTTGTGTAGAGCCATTTTAATATGGATAATTTTCTTTCCCTAATAGTGTAGAGATTAAGTAAAACTGGAAAAGTGAAATAAACAGAGTATACCTTGAGTTGTATAGAGCCACTTGATAGGAATGAATTCTGAATGTTTTATTTTTTATAAGAGTCTAAAGAAGGATTGATTGAACAAAGGAAAGGAGGTCCAAGAGAAATCTTAGAGAGGTAGATTGATCAGTTGATTTCTAAGCTAGTTAGACAGTCTTTATTCCCCAGGGTGGGATAAATAGGAAAGTCCGTATATCAGAACCCTAGAATATGTTCTCATCTACTTGTATGAAAAAATAATAATACGTTCTCATCTAGTTGTTTGATGTCCTCACTGAATAATATATGTCCCTTCCTCATGCTAATATTTAGAACCCCCCCAAGGCTTGACTCTTCAATATAAAATTATTCTGTTTCCAAATTTGTATGATGTGAAAGTCAGCAAAGAGGACACACACCCTCATTCATTCTAATGTCGGAAGGGCATCGAGTCACTTTTTCCACCTCTTTGGCAAGGAGTGGGTTTCTAGACAAAGTTGAGAGATTTAGTATTGAAGAGTAGAGCAAGTCATCTAGCACTAGTGATCACATGATGTGGAGATGTCATACGTGGCATTTGAAATGAAAGAAGAAACAGATTACGGAAACAGAGCAACTTTTTTTCCTTTTTCTGATATGTAAATATAATAATTAAGGAGGAACGGAAGTTACAAGGATCTATGGAGAGTTCCAAAAGAAGATTGAGTTCCTATCCACACTGCTGTTAGGAAATGTATCGGCTAGCTCATAACGCCTCTAACAGTATCGCAAAAGAAAACAGAACAACCTCGTGGTCCAAATTGCTGGAATGGTCTGAGCATTTATATGCTAGATACTGGAAAAATATTGAGATGTCAATAATACAATGGACATGTAACGAGTAATAATTTCATGGTGAGAGAACCATGGACCTGTCTAGGATTGAAAACTGATACTCAATAGTGGAAAGAGAAAGGAGCCCATGGAAAGATGGAAGTACACTCTGAATGGCAGTACCTGGCTTAAGCTTGATGGTTGATGACTAGGAATTCTACGTCCATCTAACATAGGTGGAGTTTTAGGAATTGGAAGGGTGATGCCAGGATACTTTAATTGGTTCTAGCTATTTCCAAATATGAATTTAAGCAAAAACGAGATGTTTGATGTAGGGCTTTTGTACCTTTTGCAACTCTTCGTGTGATTGACTTATCATAGACAGAGAAAGAGAGAAGTTAGTCGTGAATGTGGTTGATGTTAAGCTAGTTTATTTGACTCTAGCCAACTCCAAATATGCAAACTTAAGGAAACTTGAGAGGTATGACAGATGGTATTTGCACCTTTTCCAACTTTTTAGGAGCTTGACTTATCAAAGGTAGTCTTTCCAAAGCAATTAAATGGATGCAGAGCTTGTTCCTGAGGCAATCACGTCTTCCTTTCCTCATTGACAAGATAGAGAGGGTGATGGATCAGTTGGACACCTCAGTTAGTCACGTCCATCGGCAGTCCAATGAATTTCATTGGCCAGTGAATGCATAGAATCCTTGCACACTGGAGATTCTTGATCCATATGCAGTCTTCTTCTTTTTCTTTCTACTGTTTCCTTTTCTTCTTCAGCAGGCATGTATGTTACTAGTGGATTTGTCTTCCTTATTTCTTACTTTCTTAATAGATTTGTCATTTATCCAACAAAAAACAAAACTAATTTTTCTGTCACCCTTCAAAAAGCAACGGTTGTGCTTTCATGGAAAGTCACATGTCTACAGCGTAGTTCTTTAATAATGATTATTCCTTTACTCGCTCCCACCACTTCCATTCCAAAAAGTACCTTACATTCACAAGAGTTTTTATTTCGTGAACTTCCTTCAAGTAGCCATTGAGTTCCAAGAACCTGGCACGACACTTTCATAACCATGTGTGAACCACACACAAATGCAAGAAATGGAGCCTCCTTGAGCCCGTAGATTACCCCTCGAATTGACATAGGTGAGAGAATATTTTCTATACTGCCTATCAGAAAATCTGCTATGTACCATCCGATATCATATTCAAAAACAAAGACATAAGCAAGTGCCCATCAAAGTACACATGCAAAAAAGCAGACAAAAGTAAGGTTTCACAATATCAAATTACCAATGAATTGGAAAAGAAAATTTGTGCCTAAAGCCCTCGGATGTTAAGAGACGTGGAAGGGGGTTATAGGAGGCTTCTGTACAGCAATGACACATTACTTGATCTCTGTAGTTCTCCTTCTTTACATGTTCCAGTAAATCTCTTACAGCTACAAAATTCCGTACTCTGTTTTATCTAATCCACCAATTAACTATTAAAAAAAGTAAATGAACAGTGTATTTAATTAAGTGCAAGACAGCAAGAGGTCTAGATTTTGTCAATCATTGCACACTAGCACAGCATCCGGAACATCAAATCCCCGCAAACATTACTAAATGCCAAATTCCAAACTTCTACTGTAAAATTCTAACTGAACTAACCACAATCCCTCCTATTAGATCCAATCCTCTTCAGTCTTTCAAGTTCAGACAAATAAAACGAGATTCATAACAGAAAATTCTCCAGGTATTTATCAGATTCTCAGAATTATGGACAACAACCGAAAAAGTACATAATTGAAGAAAAAACAAATATTCATCCACATCACCAAAAAAGAAACAAACCCGTCAGAACAAAAACACTTGGACTAAATCAACATCACGTAACAAAGGCAAAAAATCAAAACGAAAACAGCAAAACCATCCAAAAAATGAAAAAGAACAACAACGAAATCATGTAAAAAACGTGGAAAACATAAGAACAAGTTCCGAATAACCTAATTTTTCGCCACAACCACCAAAATAATCGGAACAAAACTCGTCCGAGGGACTAATTAGACTCGTATACTCGTAAAATCCACATTAAATAACAAAACACAAGAAATGCCACAAAATGTCGACAGAAACTCCCACAAAATTCGTTTTTCACCACAACCAGAAGAGAATAAATAACACTAAAAGCTCATCCAAATCACACACACACACACAAAAAAAAAAAAGCAAGAACCGAAAACGAAGTTAAATAAACACAGCTATGGAGCAATAACAAGTAAAAAAGCCTAATAGAGAGAGAGAGGGAGAGAGAAAACACAAACGGAATCAATCAATTACAGAGAAATCTCGAAAAATGTTGTCCAAGATAGAACTGAAAGTGTGAAATTCTCAGTCTGAAACAAGTATTTACAGTAAACCCTAGAGATCTAAAACGGAGTATAGAAGAGAAATCTAAGCTAGAAATCGAAAAGCAATAGAGAGAAAGAGCAACATAAGAGAGAGAGAGAGAGGGAGAGAGCATGAAGATTTAGTGAGAGAGAGAGCGAGAGGACCCTTGTTGTTGTTGTCGTTCTTGCTGTTCTTGCTGCTGTTGCTGTTGTTGGGATTGGTAGTGTTGCTGGTGGTAGGGGTGGTGGTGAAGATAATAAGGAGGAGAGCCGTAGAGTTCCCAGAGCTCCTGAACCTGTCCGATTAGCTGCCTCAGCATGGCCAGGCCCTCCATGCCCCGCCTTCTCCGCACCTTCTCTTCTACTCTCTCTCTCCCCTTCCTTTTCTTCTCTCTCCACTCCCCACACTTGTTATTTTCCACGTCATCAGGCCCTATGCTATAATCGCGTACAAGTGACCGACTCGTAATCTAGTCCTTCTTAGACCGGATATTTACAGTGAATGCCATCCGGGTTCCGTGTTTCTACAATTACCCACTTGGTTTTCGAATACGACCAAATTGTCCTTCGATTCTGTTTTTGCGTTCCACTTTGGAAAATGAAAGCATGGTCTTCATAGGTCCAGATCCTTGGATAGCCTTCGAGAATCGTGTCCTGTGAATCACGAGGACCATCCAACGGTCTGGACCCAGAGCAACCATGGGGACAACAGAGAAGTGGTATGTTAAAGACTGCCATCGCGGATTTCTGGTTGCGCTGGTTTCCGGGGTTCGGACCCTAGTTGGCAATTTGTCATACAGATAAAATTCGGGGCGGGAATAATACGAATATAATCCATTTTAAAAGAAATTGAAATACGGTTAAAAAAAATGGTCAAATAAACGAGAAATGGAAAATGAATAATTTGAGAATAATTTGTGTATAATACGATTTAGTATAAAGAGTTCGGCACCAAAAAGTTCGTGTGTATAATGACCAAACATTAACATGATTAGTGCTTTATATCTACTCAGATTCTAGTCTTTTTCATGGGTTGATTTTCAACCATGGGATTGGATCATTATTTTGAAGTGGGGTACAAAAATCCAATGGCTAAAAATCACCAATCATGCTGATTTTCAACCGAGATTAATGATCTCCCGCATAAGAGCAAGTAAGGCCATTGATATCAGTAAGAATATGTCAATGGAATTTTTTCTCGTAAGTGTCAAATTTGAAGTATTATTGGAAAGTTTTATTGAAAAAAATAGAAATACATGTTTTAACCAGTTTTAGAGAAAAAAAATAGAGAATAATCTATACAATTCAATGTGTACGATCATTTAAAACATTTTTTTTTCAAAAAAAAACTTACTATTTGGATATAATATGCGTGTAGTATGTAGAATTACTAACTAGGGTTCAGACTAGTTACGACCATAGTTAGTATCTGCGAATTATACATGAACTGTACGAATTATTCAAAAAAAAAACTAACTGAACACCGTCCTATTCAAATGTTTGGAAAAAAAATCGTGCATTTTTAATTCACTACTTTTTATGAATTATTTCCAGGTTATTTAGTTTTGAACATGAAAATTCATTTTATGACAAAAGAAGTCAATATTTTTGCTTTTTTATTTTATTTAAAAAAATTATTTTGCCAAATTTTAGCGCATTTTTAATGACAAACTTGAATTGTACTCGAACATTCCCCGTATTGTAATTGTTTGCCCCACTCTGACTTACCACCGATGGTTACGATTGAAAAGGACTTTTTTTTAGCACAATTATTAAAACTCTAATGGTAGGTGCTTGTTTGGTACCTCGTTAACTACCAAATTAAATAGTTCGTCGGGTCGGGTCAGGTCGGGGTTCGACACCAAGACACCATGATTTCCCACTTCAGTGTTTTAAGCTACCTAATGTTAGCACCATACTTCTGATTGCTCGTTTTTCAACACATCCCGTTCAATTGGCTCGTGTAGAATCAGCTCCAAATCCACCAGTTGATGGGGGCACTATTGGATTACTAGTGGAATAAATCAGGTTGATTCAACGGTCTAATCCGCTCTTTCTTTTTCCGGAATGTCAATCGGATGGTCTATATCGGGAAGTTCGGTGGGGGATACGGGTACGGTATAATGGTATTTTCCGGTATTCCAAGTTAAATGTGGGGGTATTTCAGTGAACATAAAGCCATTGGCGGCACATTTACGTACTTGATTCCCTGTTAAAAGTAGGGAATTTTGTTGTCCTGTCTTTGCACGTGTGAACGTAACTCGATCAAGGAAACCCAATACCCTTTTATACGACCTTCTTTTACCAAACAACGGTTCAGATCTAATCTCTCCAGCCTCTTTCTACTCATTTGGCTTCCACACCCACGGCATGATTATCCCACAATAATTCCATTTATGAAGATTCTCTTGAGAATTATCAAAATACTTACTTGACGCATCTTTTTTCTTTTTTATAAAATTGCAGAATTAGGAATAAATCTTTTTTTTTTTTTTTTGTAATCTTGGAATAAATCTTTGATGATGACGGACTACAGTTTAAGCCACGTGGCACACTCTAAGAGATCATTGACGATATTTGGCTCATCTCTAGGTGTACCTGCATACCAAAATCAGCCTGATTGGTGATTTCTAACCATTGATTTGAGTCTTTTTCATGGGTCGATTTTGAACTGTGGAATTAAAGTTTGGGGTACTCAGATCAAAAGGTTTAAAATCATTAATCACGTTGATTTTTGTTATGTACGTCCACCTATCAATGGGCCAAACATCCATACGGTCATTGGTGTCTAGAGTCTGCTATGTGACGCATATTGTGGTCTGTCATCAAAGATCTGCTCCGCAGCCGATAAAAAAATCTATGACAGAATTCTGTATCAAAACCACGTGGTGTACCTTTTGGGCCCACTGACCCATTGAATGTTTTGGTCTACCCTTGGAGGAAACAGAAAAGAATCGAGTAAAACTTCACTGACCTTCAATGCAGTGAAGCCGCTGACCGCCCATAATATGAGCCACGTAGCAAATTTTTAGAGGACACTGACTGTACGGCCAATCCCTAAGTGGACCTAGAAACCAAAAAAGCAATCTGATTTGGAGTCATTTTCATGGGTTGGTTTTAAAGGAATTTCAGCTTTATTGACATTATTTGGGGTACAAGGATTCAATGGTTTGAAGCCACTTATCAGACTGATATTTGGTTTGTAAGTCCACCTAGGGATTGGCCAAACATCCATACAGTCAACGGTTTGCTAACCGTCAACGGTCAGCTAAGTTTTATTCGAAAAATGGGCCTTGGTGAGTTGCTGGTGATTTACAGCGGATGCGCTCCTCGACTGCTACTCGTTCCCCAAAAAAATGAACAAAAATTCCCCTCTGACTTCCTTTCTCACAAAAAATAAAAAATGAAAAAATTTCTGGTGTATACGCCCATATCGTATATGTAAAGATGCCCTGTTAGTTCATCCATCTGAACCATTCATTGGAGCCTTTTTTTATTTGATGGCTGACAAATAATACATCATTTCAACACTTGCAACAAACCTCTCTATAGATTACAAAAAAAAAAAAAAAAAACCTCTATGAGTACTTTTAAGTTTTAACCACATATTTGTTTAACCATCAAAGTTTTTATTATAGCTTTGAATCGAAGGTTAAGATTCTTCAGCTACGTCCACCCAAATGCGGCCCCACCAATTGAACGGTAAGCGAACGAAGGAGTAAAACTTTGATGACAGATCCCTATCATCGAAGCCGATGACAGCACGAAATATGAGACACGTGGCATACTGTTAGAGGACTCTGACTGTATGGATGTTTTCCCAATCCCTAGGTGGACTTACAAACCAAAATTTAGCTTGATTAGTGATTTCAAACCATTGGATCTTTATACCTCAAATAATGGTCAATAATGCTCAAATTATCACGGTTAAAATCAACCCATGAAAATAATTCCAATCCAACGCCTAGAAATCACTAATCGGGCTGATTTTTGGTTTGGAGGTCCAACTAGGGATTGCCAAACATCCATACGGTCAGAGAGTCCTCTAAGAGCATGCCACGTGGCTCTAGATGACAGGGGCCTGTCATCAAAGTTTTACTCGCGAAGGAAGTATGTAATAGGAGGGGGTGGTTGGTGTGATGTACTCATTCCAATCATACAACATAGTGACATACTATGCCAAGAGTGAAATAACAACCTCCCACCTACTGGGGCAACACAAGGACATTTTAGGACCTTCATCCAACCATTCAATCATAAATGGGGCCCATGTCGCAAACCATTAGATGTGGTTTCTAGACACAAATAATTTATTTTAAACTTTAAGCAAAAAAAGGGTGGTATTTGGAGAGAAAATAAGGTAAGAAGTTGGACATTTTCGTACCGTGGAAGTGATGATGATGGAGGAATGGGAAGGAGTCTAAAGCGGAGGAAAGAGGGAGAAGGTTTTAATGATTAGGTTTGTCAAAACCAAGGGGATGCGGTGCGTAATCATTTCCTTCTGGGGAAGAGAGGGTGGGTGGCAATGGATTGCGTTTCATTGTTTTGAAACTTCTTTCATGTGTATCGGTTAGGTTACTCATGTGCTCATTTTTTAAATTGGGTTTTGATGAGTAAAACTTCTGTCACAATCGGATTGCAAATCACACAATCACAGCCAATGATTTCTCGGCACGTACACCTAAAAGCAAAAGCACATGGTACGATTGCAAAAGCACTTGTGTACGTGCCGAGAACTCATTGGCTGTGTTTTGTGTGATTTACAATTTCTTGTGATAGAAGTTTTACTCGGTTTTGATTACTTACTACTCATAGCTACCTTATTAGGTTAGGAGGCCATATCGATCTGGTCTATCTATATGGACCGTCAATCAGGTGCAACCTTTCCTTAATCGAATGGCCCTCCCCTATTTGCCTAACTTAGATGGGTTAAAGAAATGGGCTAAGAAGAACCATCATTACATGTTAGGTTAGGACTTAAAGAAGGTCCAATAGACAGGTAGCCAAAAGAAGTTTCAATGGATGTGACTTTTGGTGCCGGGCCCACATGCGGAATGGCTACAAATGATGATTGGTGTTTTGGAAGGACAACAAGGACAACTGGTCAAGAACCCAAGATGTTCTTTTCCCATTCGTGAAGGCCGATATGGTAGATAGTAAGTCACGATACTAAATGGATCTCGTCGACTCCAACGCCGTGGATTGTGGGATATACGGCTTTGGAACACGCAATACGACTTTATTAAAGTTTTTTCCTACTTTTTCGAAAGTTACAAAACGGTCGATCACAAGCGATCATGTGGTGCACAGTTTATCCTTTTGTTAATCAAGAACCGTAGATGTATGCTCGACCCTTAGGGGCTGTTTGGATATATCCCCGTGTCAGTATATCCCCGCTTATCAAAAAAAGAAAGGTGCATCTCCACCTTTACTTTGAAAGTGCCCGTTCTTGGGTTATTCATCAGCTACCTTTTGGAGACCTACTTTTCCACGTTCACTGTTGATTGGAGACCCAAACACTTTTTTTTCTTCCAATGGAGCAGCCTTTTATAGCAGCTGATGGTATATCTCTCTATCCAAACGACCCCTAACGAATACATTCGAAAATATTTCTTCATTACCAAAACGCCCCTGCTTCAGTTCAATCCTCCTTTCGTTGCATTTCAGAGTACGGGCGCTTCGCATGGTTCAAAGTCTCCACCGATCCGGTTCTGGATTGGGCGATCCGGATCGGATCGGAGCCCACCAATCCGATCCAAACCCGGCTCTGTCTCGCCCCGAGATCACTGTTTCACAAAGGAGTCCCACTTCGTCTTTTTCCAACCTATTTGCATCAATTACGGGAAGTTCGACTTTTTCACCACCAGTTTTTTAACTTTTCTTAACTGTGCCTTGAGTTATCACCATTAACAAAATCGCCCTTCCAAACAAATATTTCAAAAGGGTGGTGATGTAACAAGCTAAAGCTGACTTTGTTACTCACCGCTGGACCCACTGACCGCATGGATGTTTAGTCTACCCCTTGGCAGACATTCATACCAAAAATCAGCTTGTTCTATGATTTTTAGCCGTTAGTTTTAGTACTCCAAAAAAAGGTTTAATTCAACAGCTAGAGTCATGTCTTAAAAAAGTACTAAAATCTAATGGCTAGAGATTACCAATCAGGGTGATATTTGGTATGTATATCCACCAAGGGATAGGCTAAACATCCATGTGGTCGGTGGGTCCAGACGGCAGTGGTGAGTAACAAAACTTGCTGCCAAAAAGCGTAAGGTATAACTTGTTAAATCTTTTTCCTGTTTCAAAGCTACCTTTGGGCTCAAACTTTCTTATTTGGCTCAGGCTCAAGGACCTCCTTTTTCTGACCCCTCTCAATGTTTGTTCGCTCGATTTCACGAATCCAACGGTGGTTGTCAGCATCCCCAAAAGTGATGCCAGCTCGGCGATGACAACCACCGTTGGATTCTTGAAATCCACGGCCGAGCACATGAACGCTAAGAGGGGCCAGAAAAATGGGGGTCCCCTGAGCCCGACCCTTCGTATTTTACCAATTCTTACAGAAATGCCCCTAATTCAATGAGAAGCCCACTGGTCATAGTAATCACTGCGGAAACATACCTGTGACCAAGCGAGAAGACTAAAAAGAAAAAGTTGATTAAAGAAGACACGAAGACAAAGGGAAAAAAAAAGTATAGAAGTAGAAATAGGGAGTCATACTTTGTCACATTTACAAATCTTAGGTCATAATGCATCATTGAACATAGTTGGATGACTACTCGAGTACAGGCTTATTTATACGGATAAAATCATTCTACCCATTTGAATAATTAATTTTATGTGGACCATGCTCATGATTTTATCGACAATCGAAGAAACAAGGTACTAATTGAATGCTTAGAATCATCCAAGTCTGAATAACTTTTAGTTATATAATAGGTCTAAGAGTTAGGGCCATTCGCTTACTGGCGTACCGATAGGCAGCACGTGTGCACGTGAGTGATTGTGATGTAGAACGGGTTGCAGAACAGTTCATGGATCGTCCCGAGGTAAAGAAGCCCAATCGGAAGCTTAAAGCCCATAATAAATAGGTTTCAAAATCCATAACTCTGAATTAGACGAATTATAGGTGTAAGTTCAAATTCTCGATGAGATCTACAGGACTGAAAGGTAAAACTTTTCAACTCTTGAGATTAAAGCCAAATTTCTATCGTTTAAGGGGTCAAATTGTCATTCGAAGATCAAAGTTATCATTTTTAGTAATTTCGTAATTTTAAAATTAGGATGAAGGCTTTGGTTGAATTAGAATTTTTATTTATGAGTTGGTTTACTATTCTGAGAGAGTTTCTATTTTTAGTAGTTTTAGAGATTTAGTTGATTCTATTTCTTAAGTTGGTTATTTCCTATAAAATTAAGTTGTAATTGGACAGTAGGATCAAAGTTTTTATTCAAAATTTTATTACTATTTTTCTTTGTGGATTCAAGGGTGTCTCTTCGGTTGAAGATGTTGATCTTCTTCTTTACATGTTTTCATGATTAACTTCACACTTCTGCTATGTTAGGTTGTAAGGGCGATTTTGGAAGAGGAGACAATTAAACCAAAATAGTAGTCCGGTAATTTTAGTCGCACCCCACAAAATGTGACGGCACCTGACCTGTTGAGAGCACCCCACTTAGATTGTAAACTCTGTGAGGGCACCCTTCCTCCATTTCAGCACAAGAGAGTGACGAGTAAAACTTCTGTCACAGCAGGTATGACCAAAGCCAGTCACAACCCAGAAAAGGAGCCACGTGGCACACTCTTAGTGGACGTTGACCGTATGGATGTTTGGCCAGACGCTTGGTGGACTTGCAAACCAAAAATCAGCTTGATTAGTGATTTATAGCCTCTGGATCTTTGCACCCAAATAATGCTCAGATTCCTACAGTTAAAATCAACCCATGAAAATGACTTCAATCCAACACTTTGAATTTACTAATCAGGCTGATTTTTGGTTTGTAGGTCGGACTGGCCAAACATCCATATAGTCAGCGTCCACTATTGTGGGTTGTGACCGAATTGGTCACAAGACTCACAACCTGTTGTGACAAGTTTTGCTCTAAACGAGTAAAACTTCGGTAGAGTAAACAGTTGATGAGAGGGCGCGTTGTAAAAAATTTTCAAAATGGCATTTTTGTAATAAAAAGATATGGTAAGGTTCCAGGTGCCTTCACATTTTGTGGGGTGCGGCTAAAATTACCCATAGTAGTTTTGGAAACATTGTCAAAATGAGGACAATTTTGAAAATTTAGGTATTGAAGAGATTATAATTTGGAGGGGCATATTTGAAAATTGCGTAATTCACGAGGGAGCTAGAAAAACAAAATATTTGAATTTGGATAAGTTAAAGCTGCCCTTTTAGTTTAATGAAACTATTTAAGTGTCATTTTAAGTGCCATTGGTATTAGGTGATCAATCAATTAGCGAGTAGAGAGGCTTGTTGTAATTACAGTGTGTCACGTGGTCGAGTCCATGGACGATATCATGGTGTGTGCAGGTGTCGTTTTGTCATTGTCCAAAATTGTAACTCGAGTTCCGTACAATTCAATTTCATTGGTCGTGTACTGGACTTAGAGAATTAATTAACTAAAACTTAAAATTGATTTGCAGTACCATTTTGACCAATGACAAAACGACACCACCATGAACCATGCCAACATCTATGGACCCCGGACGAAGTGATCATTACTCTTACACCGTCCATAGCATATTTTTGATTCTATAGCACAGTTTCATTTCATTGGATGAAGCAAAATCTATTCTCCAAGTAAATTAAGGGCATGTTTGGTACGTGAGAAAAAGAGTTCCGATGGCAAATATTTAGCCAGGCGAATATGATCTTGGCTCAATATTGGTTCATACCCATATTTAACAACGTTTGGTACGTGTATAAGCTACCTTTCAATTTGAGTGGGTCCCATATATCAAGGTAAGTCAAAAATGGGTTATGCGAGTGTGGGAACCACATATTATGTCCAAGGATAAAAAAAACTCATTTTTATTTAAAATAGAGACTTTCCCGCGAGAAAATAAAATTTTCCCACCAAGGCTTAATTGGCGTGAAAATATTTACACATGAGGGGGTGATCAAATATTTTCCCACCGCGGCAGGCAAAGTTGTGGGCCAGGCTAAATATTCGCCGGGAACAAGTGGCTGCCAAATGCGCCCGGATGAATATTAGCACGCGCAAATATTTTATTTTCCCGCCGCAGTGCGTTACCAAACAGGCCCTAAGAGTCAAAAAGGCATTTTTGCTCCACCGATTTGACGGTCTATGTTTGAAAATCAAGAATTGAGAATGGAATTGTAATTTGACGTGTTTGGCGTTTGGGTGGTCGAATTTCAGAGGATTAGAAGTTCAATTCTGTAAAAACCTAGGATTTACAAGTACCCAAAATTCCATGGTCCAATTTTCTCATTAGTGGTTGTCTATCGGCATGGGTCAGATCCACACTTGACTTTGGACGTGTAGACCCAAATCCATATGCAACTCAGATCCACATCACATGATCCATTCATGACCCACTATCCACATTTCATTATGTTGACCCGACCCATTGACACATATGTGAATCAAGATCAATTGCATGAAATAAGTCAGATCTAGGTAAATCCTAATCTATATTTGACTTTGAACATCAAAACCCATAAATTGATCCAGGTCTGACTTGATTCATACCACAAGATCGAATCCGAACTATGATCAACATGTGAAGATCTAGATCTAACCCAAATATGGAAATATGGGTCGGAGCCAATATCAATATATAACTCTGGTAAGGATCCAAGGCCGAAACTCCACATTTGACCAAATGCGATTACCTCAACCTATGACCAAAATCCAACTCAAATCAGACCACTTGCATCCATGTTCAACTCGGGGTGTACATTCGGACTACCCATGACCGGCCCAAAATTATGAACCCTGAGCCTGGTTCCAAACTTCCCCTCCTCCTCCTCAGAGCTGGCTTGAACTCGAGCCTGATACCCAAGCCCAACCCAAAAAAACCAAGAATTTCAGCCCAAAACTCTCTCTCTCTCTCTCTGAATTTAAAAAAAAAAAAAGGGTTTTAGTTGGCCTTAAAAATGGCCAGAGAAAATCTAATTTTTGGGTTTGGGATAGGGCTCGAGTAATATTCCTCAAGCTTCTGCCGGGCCTAACTAAATTCGAGCCTGCATCAGGCTAGCCCAAACCCAATAGAAACAAAAAACTGGGCCCAGGCCAGGCCACCCCTAAATATAGAAGCACATTCTTTTCAACATGAATGGTCTAATCAATGAATCAAATATAGAAGACATATTTTGACCAAAAATCAACGTCAGAGAATGATTTAACCATCCAAATAGACTTTTTTCTCTGGACAACAGGCATCCGAAAAGAGTATGGTTGGTTGGATGTCGTTATCGAGCTGACTATTGGTCCGCTAAATCTTCTAGATGGGACCCTTAATTGGGGACTTTGGATTGTTGAGAATGTGACCCCTCCTATGGTTCCTAATTGCTAAGTTAGCGTATGGCATGTACGAGACAAGAAAAGTTTTCATACAATTTGATTTGGGTGTCATTATTTGCACACACCTTTTTTTGAGTGACACCCACCTCTTGGTATGTGCAAATAACTTACAACACCAAAAAAAATAAAAAAAAACTCCACCACCCAGAGAGAAGAAGAGGAGGAGGAGGTGGACCTCTTCTTCTTCTCCCGGCGGCCTCCTCTTCCTCATTTTCTTCTTCTCATTCTTCTTCTATGAGCAGCTTCTCTTCCTCCTCCTCTTCTTCTTTTTCTCCGAGCGGCCTCCTCTTCTTCTCCGAGAGAGAGAGAGAGAGAGAGAGAGAGAGAGAGAGAGAGAGAGAGAGAGAGAGAGAGAGAGAGAGAGAGAGAGAGAGAGAGAGAGAGAGAGAGAGAGAGAGAGAGAGAGAGAGAGAGAGAGAGAGAGAGAGAGAGAGAGAGAGAGAGAGAGAGAGAGAGAGAGAGAGAGAGAGAGAGAGAGAGAGAGAGAGAGAGAGAGAGAGAGAGAGAGAGAGAGAGAGAGAGAGCTCTCCCCCTTCCCTTAAAAAAAAAAAATTCGGCCGTATAGGTAACACAGGGTGGACATGGCTTTGGCCATATCGATAGCCAGTTGCTGATATGGGCCTTGCTTTTGTTTAATTTTAAAGAGATCCAAGCCCATTGTCCTATGCAATTTAATTCAAATTCAGGCCCAATACCTCTCATGGGCCAGACTTTGGCGACCTTATGACTACGTCGTATCACCTCCATACCATGCACACAGAATCCCTCTACCATTGGTCAAACTTTTGTTCGGCTAACGAATGGTTATGATCAACATCGCAATCCAATTCATGGCTAGGATATCTTATTAGGTGGGAATCATGGGACCCATTAATGGTGCATTACTTGTCCCCACTTTCCTGACCTACTATAAGGACCGTAGACCGTCCTTGAGTCTTCGTGCTGCCGACCCCAAACCATTGAAAAAGGACTTATAATGATGATGATTAAAAGTGGGGTTGCAAATAGGTTTGGGCCTTAGTTTTGTTTAATTTTAAAGAGATCCAAGCCCAATGTCCTATACAATGTAATTCAAAATCAGGCCCAATACCTCTCATGGGCCAGCCGTTGGCAACCCTATGACTATGCGGCACACAAATTGCCATATCACCTCCATACCATGCACACAGAATCCCTTTACACCAGAATTTAGCCAAACTTTAAATTGATCAGATGATTGTAGCCATCTGAACCATAAAACTTTATAAAAAAAAAGCTTTTGGACCATTGGTCAAACTTTCTGTTCGGCTAACGAATGGTTATGATCAACATCGCAGTCCAATTCATGGCTAGGATATCTTCTTAGGTGGGAGTCATGGGACCCATTAATGGTGCATCACTTGTCCCCACTTTCCTGACCTAGTATAAGGACCGTAGACCGTCCTTGAGTCTTCTTGCTGCCAACCCCAAACCATTGAAAAAGGACTTATAATGATGATGATTAAAAGTGGGGTTGCAAATAGGTTTGGGCCTTAGTTTTGTTTAATTTTAAAGAGATCCAAGCCCAATGTCCTATACAATGTAATTCAAATTCAGGCCCAATACCTCTCATGGGCCAGCTGTTGGCAACCCTATGACTATGTGGCACACAAATTGCCGTATCACCTCCATACCATGCACACAGAATCCCTTTACACCAGAATTTAGCCAAACTTTAAATTGATCAGATGATTGTAGCCATCTGAACCATAAAACTTTATAAAAAAAAAAGCTTTTGGACCATTGGTCAAACTTTCTGTTCGGCTAACGAATGGTTATGATCAACATCGCAGTCCAATTCATGGCTAGGATATCTTCTTAGGTGGGAGTCATGGGACCCATTAATGGTGCATCACTTGTCCCCACTTTCCTGACCTAGTATAAGGACCGTAGACCGTCCTTGAGTCTTCTTGCTGCCGACCCCAAACCATTGAAAAAAGTCTTATAATGATGATTAAAAGTGTGGTTGCAAATAGGTTTGGGCCTTAGTTTTGTTTAATTTTAAAGAGATCCAAGCCCAATGTCCTATACAATGTAATTCAAATTCAGGCCCAATACCACTCATGGGCCAGACGTTGGCAACCCTATGACTATGAGGCACGTAAAATTGTCGTATCACCCTCAATACCGTAAGCACACAGAATCCCTCTACACCAAAATTTAGCCAGAATTTTAGCTTGATCAGATGATCGTAGCCATCAGAGCTAGAACTTTTATTAAAAAAGCTTTTGGACAATTGGTCAAACTTTCTGTTCGGCCAACGAATGGTTACGATCAACATCGCAGTCCAGTTCATGGCTATGATATCGTCTTAGGTGGGAGCCATGGGACCCATTAATGGTGCATCACTTGTCCCCACTTTCCTGACCTAGGACCGTAGACCGTCTTTGAGTCAATCGTACAACCAGTGTAATATTTTCGCACGCTCACACGTGCCTATCTAAAAGCAAACAAGGTTCGCACGAAAGAGAATCACCAGATAAGGTTTTAATCTTCCTCTTCTCATTTGCTTCGGAGCCAGACCTCGAAGGCTCGAACTCGAATTCTCCATTAGAGTAAGCAGATCAAAACCTATGTGAAGAATTCTGCTTTTATGTTTCAATGTTGGTTTACCTGCAATTATTGTTGAATTTCAGTCTCAAAAGTTAACAGAGATTGACGAGAACTTGTTTCTCGTTTTCTCCTTTTTGAAGGATTTGCAGAGAAACAATGGCAGCGACGAGCTTCAACCTGGTTGGAGCTTTCAGAGGGCTCTCTTTAGCTTCGAGCTCTTCATCTTCTTTCTTCAAAGGAGATTTCGGATCGATCGATGTTGGTAACAGGGTATCCGTATCATTTCCTCTCAAAGCTCCTTTAACGATCGAGTCTGCACACAAGAAAGGAGCTGGAAGCACGAAGAACGGTCGAGATTCGAAAGGGCAGAGGCTCGGTGTCAAAATCTACGGTGATCAGCTCGCTAAGCCTGGTGCGATTATCATTCGGCAGCGCGGAACGAAGGTATGAACCACAATTTCTTAAAATTTCACAGTTGGAATGCTTTAGAACTTGAATTAGGGTTTGAAGCTTGATATGCGTAAAACTGTTCCTCATCTTTCGTTAGAGTCTGAAATTTCGGTTCGTTTCAGTAGCTGTCTTTGTTGTTTTAGAGCTTTCGCATGAAATTTAGATTGCAGATATAAAAACTGAGCGAATTCTGTGAATTCAGTGATCCTTGATTGAGTTCTGTAATAATTTCGACTGGTTTAATGACTTTTATCTTGCTTTGGACATTGTTGAAGTCTAGTTTAAATTTCACAACAAATTCAATTATATCTGAAGCTTTCAAAAAATATATATGTAACAAAGAAACTGCATTTGGTTCTTTTTAGTTAATTTCCTACTTGCATATCCTGGAACATTAGCTTAATTTAGCTTTGTTATTATTTCCAGGTGATTGTTTTTGCTGTATTTGTAGAGGATTCGTATATCGTGATCTCCAAACTTAGTTACACAATGTACAGTGGCTGTCTTAAAATATCCAGCAAGCAGGATTTCATCATCATCATCATCATCAATGGCTTATCCCAATTATTTGGGTCTGCAACATGAATCCTGTTTCTCCATTTAGGTCTATCTAAAGTTATACCTCTGTTAAGGCGTGTATCTTTAAATATTTTGTCACTACCTCATTCCACGTTATTTTTTACATTCCTTGCATTTCTTCTAGAGCCTTCAACCTGCACCCAAAGCACTATTTCTTGCTAGTGCCATCATTGGTCTTCATTGTACACACCCAAACTATTTCAATCAACTTTCCTTTATTTTGTCCTCTATTGAGGCAACTCCTAGATTTCCTTGGATGTGCTCATTTCTGATTGTGTTTGTACTAGTCTTTCCACACATCCATCTTAACATCCTCAATTCTGTTATGTTTATTCTATGAACATGTGTTTCTTGATTGCCCAACATTTTGCTCCATAAAGCGTAGCTGGTCTTAATGCTGTCTAGAATTTAGAAATTGTCTTATATAGAAACTTTTGAATATTAAGATTTTTGAGACGACAAAATATTACCGAGACTATCCTGTTGTTTGGGTTAAAGGTGGGTTTGTTGGAGTCGTGGAAGCAGGAGTTGTTGGTATGAGTAAGAACAGTCAAGCAAGTGGGAGCAAGTTTCTGAACCAAGAGTGGGAGGGAGTCTCCATGGAAGGAGCAGTACCTTGGGCAGGAGAATCATGCAACAATATATGAAACTAAATGCACAGCCTTGTGTGTTTATTGGGTTTTCTGGGGTCAGCTTGTGAGACCATGTGTTCATGTTTAACTTATGTAGGTAAACAAACTGAAATAGTGGAAAGATTTACTTCCATTTAAAAATGTTCAGAGTTCTACGAGTCTATATTAATTATTCTATCAGGCATTCCAACTAATTTGTCTACATCATTATTTATGTTTTGTTATGCACGAGATAATATCCTTTGATGAATTTTTTTTAATTTTTCTTCTTATGACATTTCAGTTCCATCCAGGGAAGAATGTTGGACTGGGCAAAGACCACACCATTTTCTCTTTGATTGATGGATTGGTCAAATTTGAGAAATTTGGACCAGACAGGAAAAAGGTCATGTTAGAAGTGTGGAAAAATATTAAGTGTGTTTTTTTTGGATAAGTAGAAGGTCCTAGGCTGACAAATTATGGTTCTGTGTAATACAACAGGTGAGTGTTTACCCACGCATAGAACAGCCTGAAAACCCCAACAGTTACAGAGCAAGGAAGAGAGAGTACTTCAGGATGCAGCGTGAACGCCGGAAAGCGAGAAAGGAAGGCATCATTCCTCAACCCCAATTGGTATTGGCTTCAGCAGAAGAGGTTTCTGAAGGCAATCCTATTTGCTGATCAATTGTCCGAATGAGTTTGATTTCAAAAGGTGACGTTCGTGTTCTTTTGACGTGTAAGCAGTAAATGCAATATGAATAGTTTGAGTTCCATATCTTCAATTGCTTTTTCTTTATGCACTATTTATTCAGATCATTGACGAGGATATGTTCTGTTGTAAATTTGTGTTTGTAGCTCGGTAGCTCTAGTATTGTGTTTGTGTCCGTCTTTTGATTAGAACTGAAAACCCTGATCAAGATTTTCCTACACATAAGGATCATGTTTCTGATATGAGTTGTTAGGGTTTCCCATTAAATGGAGTCGATCGTATCATCTAACATGAAGGTCTGAGTCAAGTATTCAACTTATCGACAACATTAAGTAGCTCGAGCTAATCCACTTGAAAAAGGGGGCCCTTATGGTGAAAGACCCAAACTCCTGCTAAACTGGCATTATAGACATCTTGGTGTGTTGTTTCCCAACTGAAACAAAGTGTAGAGTTACATTTCATGAGCAGCTTAAAAATTAGTAGCTAGGCTGTCAAGTAACGGACTAGGGCTGGCAAGCTTGTGTGCACAATGTTGTAGAGGTGATTGAATCAAATCCCTGGCGTCCTTCTTGTTGGGAAGTAAATAGTGTGTATTTAGATAGTTGGACAACGCAGCAGGCTAGTGTTGCGCCAGCGACTTGTGGGGAGACAGACAGAAGAGGCATCTTGTCCCCAATCTAATGCAGTCTGTATCTTAAAACTTGGTTATTTTTCTACAGCTTAGCGTCTTAATAGCTGTTCAAAACATCGGCATATAGGTTCTAGAAGGAACTCTTTGGCCAAGCGTGCACCAAAAATCGGATTTATCCCAACCACTCAATCTATTGCATCCATTTCGACAATCAGAAATATATGATGGAGGACACAAAAGGGTTTAAATTCGATGGTTATCATCAGTGTAACTTTTGATCTGATCGACTGTTTCATATCTTTGCACCTCTCTTACATGGTTAAGTGGTTCAATGAAACATTGATCTAAATCATTCAGTTGGTGGTCCACCTCGTGGACAAGTCATGGCCTAATAATCAAATCGATTAAAGTTGCTATTCATCTTGTGGCTAGGAATAGAGCTGTCAATGGGCTGGCAGGCCAAGTCCTGTTGGAAGCTTGGGTTGATCAGAGTCCGGCCATAGACCCAGCCAAGGCATCCTTGTTAGAATAGTCCAGTCATACAGCCAATCCAACATTTGGTCCACCTATATTTTTGTTTTTTGGATGAGTCGGCAGGTCAGATGTAGTCAACCCTATTTGAAAGTATCTGTACCATCTATATCTGAGTGGGTGTTCTTCTGTCGTGCAACCCGGCGGCTTATGTGCAACCCAAGGCCCACGCCTCCTATTTGTTTAGGGCGGTAGCGTGAACTCTGATTCGATCCGGATATTCAATCCCACCGCTGAGAAGAGGCTAATTACAGTCATAAACCAGTTACTAAGTCTTCTCTTGAGAATTCATGCTTTTTATTTTCCTTCTCAATCCCCGGGCATCCTTCCAATGCGTTCTTTTCACGGTACTCTTCACACCAACTCAATCTCAAAAGCAACAAAAACTAGTAGTTCTTGTCAAGGTTTAAAGGAGGCCGTTTTAACGGTTAAACGGACTGGGGGCGTTACCGTTTAAATGGCTGTAAAACGGATTGAAACAGCCAGGGGCACAAAATGGAAAAAATTGGAATTTAACGGAATTAAATTGGTTTTAACGATTTTAAAGGATTTTAATGGAAAAAATGGCGCTGAAATTCAAATTTTGAAAAAAAAAAAAAAAAAAAAACGGAATTTAACGGAAATTAAACAGATTTTAACAGAATTAAACTGATTTAACGGTCGTTTTTCACAAAATTTTCAGAATTAAACGGCTGTTTAAACGATTTTAATGGCCGTTTAAACAAAAAAATGGCCATTTTTTTCAAAACCGATAAAATGTGTTTAAACGGTTTTAACGGAAACGGGCTTGGGGCGTTACCGTTTAAACGGCTGTTTTTAAAACCATGGTTCTTGTGTATAACAGTAATGTCAAAGGACAGTTATACAGTTATGACGGACCAATTAAAATGATGCACATTCTTACAATGAAATTTAATAATTTATGTACTTATAATCATACATTTAGAAATGGTAGTGATATGGCCAGGCATTTTTTGTTTTCGTTTTGAATGACCAGGTGCATTAAATACGCTACAGGTAGGGCAAGAAATGGGTCTGGTGGATCTGATCTGAGCTGATCGAAACGCATATTTTTGCGGGTTTGGATCCTTAAGGTAGGATTCGAGTATAAAATGGGTTGGACACATCCAAGCAATCTAACCCAAGTCATGTTTGGAGTCCTAGTATTGGGTCGTTCGGATCTGGGTATAGACTTTTGACTCAATTGAATCCTTACTAAAAGGAAGCTATTTTGTAGTGGATCTGACATGCATATGAACATATGGATTGGATCCGGATCTTCACATATGTATATTGGTCCGAATTTTAAAGTGTTATGGATTTGAGTCGAATCTGGATATAGATAGTGGATCAGGATCTACATCCAACCTCAGCTGTAGCATTTCAAATGGAATGCATTTAATGTGCCGGACAGAATAAGGGATGTAAATGGGCCAGTGTTAGACCTGGCTTTTGGTAAATTTCCCAAAATTCTGCCGCTTAGACATATGGAATATCCAATGTGATCCAATTTATATCTATTATAATGATATTACAATCCGATTGGGTATCAGAAAAATAAATGGATTAGGATTTGATCTGTTATCTATGAAAGCGATAAAAGACAAAATATTCCGGAACAATATAATGGGCCCAGACCAATGTCCATTATAATTCAATTCAAAATTCGTATGGGCCGGACCATTTACACCCCTAGGCAGCATCACTTCCTCTTATTAATTCACCAGGGGACGGCACACACGTAAGTGATTGTAGGGGGCTCATCAACGTTGAGGACAGACCACGGTATGAGCCAAATGACACGCTCTTAGAGACCACTGACCGTATGGATGTTTGGCCAATCCCTAGGTGGACTTACAGAGCAATATTCAAACTGATTTATAATTTCTATCCGTAACTGTGGATTTCAAGCATTACTTGGTGTACTCGGATATGATCCAAAAAATAGATTAGACGTAGTTCGGGCCAACATCCATACGGTCGGTAGTATCTAAGAGTTTGACACGTGGCTTTACACTGTTATCTTGTTGACGATTGACCTACGTGATAAACATTGATGAGCCCCAGTGTGTTGTCACCGGTCCTTGCCACAATGTTTTGTCGAGAGCAAGGTTTCAAGGAGGCCGTTTTAACGGTTAAACGGACTGGGGGTGTTACCGTTTAAACCGTTTAAACTGCCGTTAAAACGGTCAGGGACAAAAGTGGAAAAAATGGAAAAAAAATGGATTTTAACGGAAAAAAAATGGACAAGTGATGCTGAAATTCAAATTTTGAAATTAAAAAAAAAAACGGATTTAAATGGATTTTAACGGCCGTTTTTTTCACAAAATTTTTCGAAATTAAACGGCTGTTTAAACGATTTTAAAGGCCGTTAAAACAAAAGAATGGTCGTATAAAACAGGTTTAAACGGAAACGGGCTTGGGGCGTCACCGTCTAAACGGCCGTTTTTAAAACCATGGTCGAGAGCAAGAGTGTCTTGTCAATAGGAGTTCAGACGACAAGACTAATAAAACTTAAGGGGGATGCTTGGTTACAAAGCTAACTTTAACCAGATTGTACCCCTAGAATATAAGATTGTAGCATCTCCATGATAGATGCTTCTGGAACTCTATTCCCAAACTGGTGCTCGAGTAACACAGCCACTAAATAAGGGTTCCACATTGGAGACCTCTAAGCCATAATGTCAACCACATCTGATGATTGCAACCATATGATCGATCAAATTTTCTCTAAGATCATATGGTTGCAATCTTCCAACTAGGTTAACTTTGACCTAGGATATCACCCATTTAATGTTTCGCGCCATAGCATCATTAAGGGTGACAGGACTAACTTGCGCTCGTGACATTGAAATATGAAGCTGAAACTCCGCCATGCATAGAATTGGAATATAAGCACACATGCGTATGTTAGCACATCTAATAAAGCATCAACAAACTTGCCCCAAAGTGTCATAGCATCCTTAGTCGTCAAAATCTCACAAATTCGTCAATACAACTTGTTGGTTCTGCATACTAGAGAGAAAATGTACTATAAAGCGTGGGATAGTGTGCACCTTCATGCACCTGTGAGGAACACAGAGATGAAGACTGTGATAGCAACGGCGATCATGGTGGGGCTTGTAAGGTGGGGTCCAAGCATAACTCCGTTGGAGCTGTCGATTTTTTTGGACGAAGGCGTGCCTGCCGTTGGAGTGGTGATCGGTGGCGCTGCATCCAACAAAGTATGTATCAGAGACGAGAGAGAAGAAATTCAAGGGTACTTTGGTCATTTACAAGCATGGAAGGAGTGTTCAGATTAACCTGCAGTAGAAGAATTTGTGAAGATGGCGTAGTCAGGGGAGCCAGGAGATAAGCCTAGGAGCTCTGTCAAACAACAACAACAACAACAGCAGCAACAAATGAGGGCCAGTTATTTAGCCACCAAATCTGATATCTTGATCACAATCTCTAGTTATTTGGTGTATATCCACCACCAAAGGGTTGGATAAACATCCATATGGTCAGTGGGCCCATAGAGCAGCGGTGAGTAACAAAAATGGCGCTACCTGACGCCATAAAGCGTCAGGTATACCATATGTTACATCTTTTTCCTTCTCTGAAACAAAATTAGAATGGATATCATACCTTTTAATTACAGTAAACCGGTGACCACAGAAAAGTCTTCTACAAAATTTTTATGACCATTTTTAGGCGAGAATTGTTTCTAGAAAACATCTCATAAATTGAATGGGTCATACAACCCCTCCAAGAGGTGGTCTACCAATTGAACGGTTCAGATGATTGTTAATTTGTCATGCTATGATCTAAAAATGTCCTCCAATCAAACTCATTTGCATGCATGTATGAGCAAGTTATTGTCAAAAAGTAGAAACTCTAACCCTAAAAATGTAAGAAAGAGAGAAAGATCTTACTAGGGCATTCACTGATGCTTGCGTTAGCCAACTTGCAAGCAGTCGGGAGCTGAAGCAACTTGGACTCCTGTAAACCCATTTGCTTGAGAGCGGACTGACCATCGTGGGTCTGTTGAATTATGAAGCAGAGACAAACGGGAGCATGGTCCTTGATATCCTTCACAGCAGAGCAACAGTCATCCGACGGTGATGCTGCCTTCCCCGTGGCGTAGTTTAAACACTTCCCCACCTTTGTAAACTCGGTGTTGCATTGTTGTTCTACAGAAGGTGTTGCAGAGAAGATTGGTTCAGCGAGGGAAGAGAAGAGAAGACAAAATAAGATCAGAGATTGGGTTGTCATCTTCATCATCTGTGATTCTGAGATTCAACTTAAATTTTTTGTTTTTTTTTATACAGAACTTCTGTTTTCTTCCGAGAGGAAGATGGGTGAAGAAGATGAAGAAAGGTTTATTTTTAAGAGAGAGAGAAGAGATCTAGTGATGATGAAGGTATTTGCATTTAATGGGGGTGTTAAGAGTGTTGGGTAGTGACGGGATGCCAACCCATTGGCGTACGCAGTGGGTGGATCGGTGCAATTAAGGAGCTCTTTAGGTGTTAGTCCACGTAAGAGACTGACATTGTTTTAAATGCTCCGTTATAACGTTATAATTGCATTATCTCCGTTATAACGGTAGTCAAATCAATCACAACTCACACTGAGTCAAAATAGTGTCAGAATATTTTTTTTTGGCTCAGGCTCCAGTTACCGAGTAAAACTTGCCACAATCGGATTGCAAATCACACAATCACAGCCAATGATTTCTCGGCACGTACACCTAAAAGCAAAAGAACATGGGTACGTTGCAAAGCACTTGTGTACGTGCCGAGAACTCATTGGCTTGTGATTGTGTGATTTACAATTTCTTGTGATAGAAGTTTTACTCCCAGTTACCGCCCTAAAATGACAGGCTCCCGTTACAAGAAACAATATGAGCCACGTGGCACACTCTTAGAGGACTATGACCGTATGGATGTTTGGCCCTTCCCGGAAAAACCTATGATACCGACTTCGGTATCAAAATTTTGATGCCGAAGTCCCTCAATTTGCCACGTACGTAGACTTTTTAGGGCCCACCGACTCCATGAATATTTGGCCCACATCTTGGTGGATCCACACAAAAAAAATCAGTATGATTAGTGATTCCTAGCCATTGGTTTTGAGTACTTTTTCATCATGGGCTTGGAACCAACTCATAGGCCTGTTCATAAAGCCCATCATGAAAAGTGCTCAAATCCTGCGGCTAGAAATCACCAATCACGCTGATTTTTGGTGTGTGGGTCCACCAAGATGTGGGCCAAATATTCATGGAGTCAGTGGGCCCGAAAGAGTCTACTACGTGGCAAAATGAAGGACTTCGGCATCAAAAATTTGATACCGACTTCGGTATCAAAGAACAGCCCGCCATTCCCCAAGTGGATGGGTTGATCTCAACTGTGTGAATTTGAGCAGTATTTGAGTACAAAGATCCAACGTCTAGAAATTACTAATCTGACTGATTTTTGGTTTGTAGGTCCAACTAGGGATTGGTCAAACATCCATACTGTTAGATTTCTCTATGAGTGCGCCACGTGGCTCATTATGTCCTGTAACCAGAGCCTGTCATTTTAGGGCGGTAACTGGAGACCGTCCCTTTTTATTTTTTTTGTAGGGTCGCGATGTAACAAGCTGTAGCCTACGCTTTTTTGGTAGAGTAAAACTTCGCCAATAGCCTACAGTCAGCGAAGCCAATGACAGCCCACATTATAAGCCACGTGGCACATTTTTAGTGGAAGCTGACATGGATGTTTGGACAATCCATAGGTGGACCTGTAGACTAAAAATCAGGCTGATTCGCTCACTGCAGGCTGTCAGAGAAGCATCCTCTCTAACTGTGACACGTGGCTCATATTCTGGGCGGTCATCGTGGGCAGTCAAACTCACATCTTTGCACATTCTCATTGTTTGTAATGCGGATCTTTATTGTTTGGTTCGGGCTCACGAGGGGACCAACAAAAGTGAACTAGTAAGTTCACTGATGATCTCGGGCGCGGATTCCGAGAATCCAACCGTGATTATAAATGCTGAACTGGTATTCACTGGATTCACTTTTTGCTAAAGTAAAACCACCGTTGGATTCTCTGAACCCACGCACGAGAGCATTAGTTCAATTACTAGTGCAAAGAAGTTTGTCCCCCGAGCCTGACTGTTTGTTTAAGTGGTGAACATTTTATCAATCAAGACAGTCCAATTATTCAGACTAATTGGATGATATTAACCATCTGATCATTCGTATATATAAGGGCAGTGATAGCCTTACGTGCGTCGCTCTGATGGAGTAGCTGGCAACATCAAATGCAGTTGGAGCGATATAAAAAGTAAAAACATTTCTCTCCGTGGCAGCAGTGCTAAGCACTAGGATGGTCCCTAAAATGCCACGCTTGGAACCTATTTTACATGAATGAGTGTATCTGGGTTCATTACACTTCATTTTAGTTTTAGCAAGGATGCAAGTCCACCGTTGGATACTCCTTGAAAAACGTATTTTAAACTTATAAAATACTTTATCTATATCTATATCTATACTACTTCTAAATGTCGGTATCCTGAAAAGACTTTTTTTTCTTATTTTATCCTTGATTATTTCTTTATTTTACCGACTCTACCCTTTACATCCTGTACAATCAATCTATCTATACTTTTATACTATAGCGGATGCACGAAAAACCTTTCTCTCTCCTCCACATGGCTTCCTCCCTGATTCTTTTTCATATTTTTCAATAAATGCCCTTATACATTTTAATCCATGTAACTAAGAAACTAAGAGTAATTTAGACTTCGTAAGTATGTTAATTTCATATAGAAGAGTTTCACACGATTCTAACAAAATCGTCTCTTCCTTTTTCCAATGCCTCTCCTTCCTAAAATGTGTCATATTTTTGAAAACATTTTCCGTCCTTCCTAGAATGGCTGTTCATCTTCCTAAAACGTTTCTCTTTCGAAACATCTCCCTTTCTTTATAAGGAAAATTTATTGGTGGCTCTCTAGCTTCCTAAAACGTCTTTCCTTTAAAAAGTCTCATTTCCTCTATATAAGGAAACTCCACTGGTGAGGTTCACCATTTACGGACCTAGGGTGGGTCGTTCATCAGCTCATTAATGTTCTCGTCATCCTACCTACATTCTGATTTCTTGCTTGAATGTTTGCCAATAAAAATTCATGAGTTACATCCAGAAGGAATCTGTAGAGCTCCCATTCGTGATCAGATGTTGAATGCCTCACAACTTTGGCCTATAACACAGTATAGTGATTTTCAATAGGTGAAAAGATATAAGAAGCCTAGAAGAATGTTATAGGATTCAAAATATATGATGTCTTACCGAGAATATGCAGATGCCAAGCACTTTTAAAGTGACGATAAAATTGTAGAATTTCCTTTCAAAAGAGGACTCTACTCGATTAGCAACCAAGGGTTACATATCAGGCCCATGGTAATAATCACTCGCAATGGATGGAATATCTCCATCTTCAAACGAGCAGAAAGAGAACACTGCATCTCATAACAGACGATCTTTTTCCCATATTTTTGCAGGGTAAATATAGGTTAACATCTCAGTATCCTTTGATATTTGATGAAAATCGGCCATAAGCTATCTAATGCGAAGTATCAACAAAATATGCCTCAAAAAATAGCAAAAAAACATTTTCATCGTTACGTAGATATAAACTTTGTATAGGAGATTACCAATGGAGATGTGGAGATCCGGAAGATTGAAGAGGATCTATAATGAGGGTTATTGATTTTTTTTATTATATATTTTTTCTTTATTTCTTTTTTCTTCAATTCTATTTTGAATGTAAGAATATTTTTATTTTCCTTTTAGTATAATAATGACTCTTTTGAAAGCTTAAGAGTGCTTGGAGAGATTTGAAACATTTGTTGGAGAACTCTGGTGATGTAATTTTTAATTAAAGGACACTGGCCGTAAGGATGTTTTACCAATCCCTAGGTGGACCTACAAACCAAAAATCAACCTTATTAGTAATTTCTAAAATGTTGGATTACTCATTTTCAAGGGTTGATTTTAACTGGGGAATTTGAGCATTATCTGGGGTACAAGATCGAAAGGTTTGAAATCACTAATCAGACTGATTTTTGGCTTCTAGGTCCACCTAGGGATCGGCCAAACATCATATGGTCAGCATTATCTAAATTTGTGCCATGTGGCTCATATTGTAGGCAGGGGCTTATATGACCGTACACGGTGCCGTTATATCGGACTCGGACCTCCCCCGTTATGCTATGTACCATTAAAATGCTCAGAAAATAATAGCTGTTGTTTTTTGTTAACTTTTCAGAAAATTTTGTGAAAAAAACAGCCGTTATTTCTCTTTTTGAAATTTTGAATTCTAAATTTCAAAAATTGAATTCCAGTGCCATTTTTTCTGTTTTTCGATTATTTTTCATTTTTGTCCTTGAGCGTTACAATTCTTTATTACGACCCTTATAACGGAAAAAACGGTAACGCCCCCAGTCCGTTATAACGGCCCCTTTTAAACCTTGGGGTTCATGTTGTAAAGAGAGGCACTGTTAGCAATAATGAACAATTCTGGTGTACAGTCGTACACAACCTCGCGTGTACATGTTGGGTCAATTTGGGCTCAAACATTGAAAAAAATAAAGGTCGGGCTCTGTCAACAGACCTAAAATGACAGGATTCTGTACAAGAACACAATATAAGCCACGTGGCACACTCTTAGAGGAATATGACGCTATGAAAGTTTGTCCAATCACATGGTCGACCTACAAACCAAAAATCAGCCTGATTAGTGATTTATAGGCGTTGGATCCTTTTACCTCAAATACTGCTCAAATTCCCACAGTTGAGATCATATTGCTCAAATTCCCACGACAAAAGAACACCCAAGACAAAAGAAAATTAAAATAAAGTTGACGTCGATTGCGCCGACGTTGCAGCTAGGACGTTACAACTAGAAGGGATTACTTTCAGCCGAAATTTTTTCACAGTATAGAGCAAGGTTTAAATGGGACCGTTATAACGGTCTGGGGGCGTTTACCATTTTTTACGTTATAACGAAAAAAAGCGTTCAAGGGCAAAAATAGAAAAAAAAATGGGAAAAAACGGAAAAAAATGGAAATAATAGAATAGGTGTAATTTGAATTTAAAATTTTCAAATAACGAAAAATAATGGAAAAAATGAAAAAAACCGATATCAACTTTTGAGGAAATTCTTGAATTCTTGGTCCGATTAGCTATTTGTAATGGTAATGGACAGCCACAAAGACAACAAAAATATGAAGTCAAACTAATTAGAAGACTTCTATGTTCGTGCATAAAAAACCTAGAACTAAAGTCATGGAAAACGTGGTCATGACCACATTTATACCAAGGTTTAAAGGGGACCATTATAACAGTATAACGGTCTGATGGCGTTACTGTTTTTTCCGTTATAATGAGCGTTACAACGAAAAAATGCTCAGGGGAAAAATCGAAAAAAAAATGGGAAAATAACGGAAAAATGGGTGCTGAAATTCAAATTTGGAAGTTCAAATTTTCAAAATAACAAAAAATAATGGAAAAAACGAAAAAACGGCCGTTTTTTTTTTTAAACATTTTTTCCAGAAAATAACGGTCGTTATTTTCGTTATAACGAAAAAATAATAGTCCATAATGTAATGGGGTAGGTCCGAATCCGTTATAACGGCCATTATTTTTGTGGCGTTTTTATGGTCCATAACATAATGGGGTAGGTCCGAATCCGTTATAACGGCCGTTATTTTTGTGGCGTTTTAATGGTCCATAACATAATGGGGCAGGTTCGAATCCGTTATAACGGCTGCTATTTTAGTTATAATGGCTAATTTTTAAACCTTTATTTAGACTACTCTGTCTCTCAAGATGCAAAAGATTGCTCTGTTCATGCATAAAAATCTAGAACTAAAGTCATGGAAAACGTGGTCACGACCACGTTTAGACTACTCTGTTAGTGTTTGTATGAACTAAACGTGTTAAAATGGGTTAGAACTAAAGTGTTTAGACTACTTTGTTAGTGCGCTTCATATGCACCAACTATTACCAACTACAATGTGGTCATGGAAAACTAGACCTAAAGTCACGTTACTAAAGATTGCTGTGTTCGTAGTCTCTCAAGATGCATAAGAACTGAATTTGGATTCCGTTACGAGAAGACAATTTGAATAGATTTATACCCATCGGTTTGCATTTAGATCTTTACAATGCATCTTCCATTAAAGACTTGCAAGGATCACAGGTTTGATTTAACTATTTGCTAACTAAATCACAGGTTCTGAATCACAGGAAATTATTGGGGATGATTTGTAGCCCATATCAGATTTGATTTTGAGCTTTATAAATTATATGCATCTAAGGTTTTATAAAAAACCTACTCGACCAAATACTTTTCAATCCATTCTCTCTATCATTTTATCTCCAGGGGCATTTTCAGTGTGAATAGATTTTTTGTTTCTTTGACACTTTAACAATTTTTATAGGGTATAAATGTTTTAAGTCTGTTTTCTTCTTTAAACTTGATGTTTTATTTTTATTTTTTCTTTTATGGTGGTGTTATGTTCATGGTTTAGCTTTACGATTTCTATTAAACCGGTTGATATTAGTAAGTATTTTTTTTTTTTTTTTGACTTTCACCAAGAAGCTTTTCTTCTCTTGCTACCCTATTTTTGTATTAATGTAAAATTTCTAAATTGACAATACTTTTTTATTTTCTAGTTACAACTATAGAATTACTTTTTGTACCACCATTGTATTGTTATTAGGCAAAATACAACCACCTTGTGGCCATCGAAAATGCTTGTATTGCTCATTGCCACTAAATTGCTCTGACTAACTGCCTAATGAAAGACAATTACTGGGAGAACTCATCTGGACTGTTGCTGTTTCGCACTTAATTGGCTTGGCTAAATGCCTAATGAAAGACAATTAATTACCTAGAGAACTCATTTTCAGAGATGGATTGACTACTGTGTTGGTGAAGTGATTGCAACTGAGTACCCATTCAATATTTGGGGATCGTTACTAGCTTAATCATAATTCTTTGACGTTCAAAATTTTAAATGTTGATGTACTTTTCTTCGACCTTAATGCATTAAAACACTCAAAGACAGAAGTTCTTCATTTTAGTCCGTCGAAACTTTTTGTTCATCTAACATCGTACTTTTAAAAGCACATATGTGAATTTACTCTTGGCCCTCTTATAAAATTCATTAGTGTACATATCCTCAGTTAAACTCTAACTCTCCATGTGCAACGCATGTGTGCACCTACTAGTTTTTAAAACATTGAAGTAACACGTTTTTCAATAGACATCCAACAGTCCTGACAATGTCTAGAACAGAGCTGCGGATCGCTGGAAAATAACCCATGAAGCACACTCATAATGACTCATTTAGGGAGAAATCTAGGCCCACTGACCCACGAATGAGTACTCCACTCCTTGATGGATCTACATGCCAAAAATAGCTTGATTTGTGATGCTACCCATTGCGTAAAACTTCTGTCATAGCTTACAATACAAGCCATGTGGCACACACTTAGTGGACGCTGACCATATATATATGGATGTTTGGCCAGTCCCTCGGTGGTCCTATAAATCAAAAATCAACCTGATTAGTGATATACAACCTTTGGATCTTTGCACCCAAATAACGCTAAAAAATGCTCAAATTCCTACCATTAAAATCAACCCATGAAAATAACTTTAATTGAATCGTTTATAAATCACTAATCAGGCTGATTTGAGGTTTAGAGGTTCACCGAGGGACTGGCCAAACATCCATATAGTCAGCGTCCACTAAGAGTGTGCCATGTGGCTCGAAGTTTGCACTGTGTCAGAAGTTTTACTCTACCCACTTGATTGGTTGATGATTTCATGGGGTGATTTCCAGCCTTTGGATTTAATGCATTTTTTCTGCATACTCAAACTTAATAACTAGTGGTAACCAATTAGGCTGATTTTTATTCAACACATGTTGACAATTTTTAATTAATGGGAAAATTGAAAGAAATACTAAGGATAGTTGAAAGAAAATATTGCTGTTAATTAATGATAGTCTTTACACAAATAATTTTTATTAGTAGAATAGAATGAAACAAGGTTTAAAGGAGGCAGTTTTAGCGGTTAAATGGACTGGGGGCTTTACTGTTTAAACGGCCGTTAAAACGGATTGAAAAGGCCAGGGGCAAAATTGGAATTAAACGGATTTTAACGGAAAAAATGGCGCTGAAATTCCAATTTTGAAATTTGAAAATTAAAAAAAATAAAAATAGAATTTAACGAAAATTAAACGGATTTTAACAGTTTTTCACAAAATTTTTCTTGTATGGATGTTTGGTCAATCACTAAGTTGACTTACTAACCAAAAATAAACCTGATCAGTGATTTCTAAGCGTTGTATTGAAGTTATTTTCATGGCTTGATTTTAACAGTAGGAATTTGAGCATCAATGAGTGTTATTTGGGTGCAAAGATCCAAAGGTTGTAAAAAGATAATCAGGATTTTTGGTTTACAGGTCCACCGAGGCATTGGCCAAACATCCATATGGTCAGATCCTTCTAAGAGTGTGCCACGTGGCTCGTATTGTGAGCTGTGATCGGCTTCGCTCACAGCATGGTGTGAGCGAAGGTTTACTCCACGTTATCAATGCTCTTAAGAATTTGAGGTACTTTCTGATTAGAGAAAATATGTACCGAGGTAGATCCCACGCCAAAGAAGTCAGGTTTAGTGATTTTGTTACTCACTAGGGCCCACTGGCTGCATGGATGTCTAGCCCACCCCGAGGTGGATACACACCAAAAATCACCCTGATCCATTAGATTTCAGCAAGTTGCAAGGCGTGATTCTAGCCGTTGGATTCAACCAATTTTGGGTCCCAATCCAACGAAAACTAGTGTTTTAAAACTTGTCGACTAAACTCGAAACTTGATCGAGTTGGCTCGAAATAAATTCGAATCGAATAAACAACGGTTTCAGTGCATTGCTTTTTAATTGACGCACCAAATAAATTTTTCGAACACCTTGGCAACACAAAATCAACCAAATCTTATAAATTATGCCTATAAAAATATGAAATTTATATATTAATATTAATATATTACTCGAGTCGAGTTACTTCGGGTCGAGTTCGAGTTAGCTCAACTTGGTAGATTTTCGAATCGAGTCGAGTTTTTGAGTTTTCAAACACTGCATTAAACAAGCAGATTGTTATTAAAAATATCTACCAAGGGATAGGCTAAACATCCACGGTCAGTGGGCCCCAGGTGAGTAACAATAATCCCCAAAGGAAAAACTATGGTATCTACCTCTGTATATAGATTTTGATGCAGAAGTGCCTCAATTTGCCATGCAGTAGACTCTTTCAGGGCTACTGCCCCTGAATGTTTGGCCTACATCTTGATGGACCTAGACGCCAAAAATCAGCATGATTAGTGATTCCTAGTCATTGGATTTGAACACTTTTTCATCATGGGCTTGGAGCCAACTTCTAGGCCTGTTCATAAAGCCATGATGAAAAAATGTTCAAAGCCTACGGCTAAAAATCACCAATTAAGCTGATTTTTGGTGTATAGGTTTATTATAGTGTGGGCTAGACATTCAAGGGGCAAGTGGCAGGCTGTCTTGATGCAAGTTGAGGCCTAAGGCGAAAACTCCATGAAGCCGTTTTATATTTAATATCTATGTTGTAGAAAATCTAATTTAACAACTATTCATGATAATCAAATGCTATAGAAAAAAAATTAGATGAAGAGGACTCCCACAGTCCATGCAGAGGACTCTCGCGACTCTACAGATATTTTTTGGGACTAATGACTGCGTGGATGTTCAGCCCACCTATTGGTGGATAAACACTAAAAAATAGTTGATTGATGATTTCTAATCATATGATTTACTACTCAAAAAAAATACGCTTTAATCCAATGGCTAGAATCAATCATAAAAAGTACTAAAATCTATGGGTAAAGATAACCAATCAAGTTAATTTTTGGTTTGTATATCCAACAATGGGTGGGCTAAACCAAGGTTTAAAGGAGGCCGTTTTAACGGTTAAACGGACTGGCGGCGTTACCGTTTAAGCCCGTTAAAACGGATTGAAATGGCCAGGGGCAAAAATGGGAAAAAAAATAGAAAAAATGGAATTAAATGGATTTGAACTGAATTAAATGGATTTAACGGATGTTTTTTTAACAAATTTTTTTAGAATTAAACGGCTGTTTAAACGATTTTAACGGCCGTTAAAACAGAAAAATGGCTGTTTTATTCAAAAATGATAAAATGGGTTTAAACGGTTTTAATGGAAACAGGCTTGGGGCGTTACCGTTTAAACGGCCATTTTTAAAACCATGGCTAAACATCCTTCTCTCACCTGGGCTGGGTGCCTTCTCTCAACTGGGGCCTAAGGCGACCGCCTTATTGGCATTATGATAAAAAAATACACCAGTTATCAAGGCTAAACTGCTAAAGTGGACAATTTGCATTTTGTCTGGCACAAATCAAACAGTGGCCACGGACACGGAAAAAGGGACTTACACACTCAGATGTGACCCCGTTATAACGGTAACAATAAGTATCTGTTATAGGTATACAACGTCGTAATGGACTCTTTAAAATCTTGGTATCGTCTAAAAGAGTAATGATCACATTGTCCAACGGCTAAAAATTATCCAACAAGCTGATTTTTTTGTATGAATGTCTACCAAGGGGCAGTGGGCCCAGATGGCAGGGATGAGTAACAAAAACTGTGAGCTACAGCTTGTTACATCATGAACCTTTTTTTCCATGGTCAAATGCAAGGTTTAAAGGGGGCCGTTATAATCGTATAACGGACTGGAGGCGTTACCGTTTTTCCGTTATAACAAAAAAAAAACGCTCAGGGGAAAAATGGAAAAAAATAAGAATATAACGGAATAAACAAAAATAATGGCCATTTTTTCACAAAAATTTCCAGAAAATAACAGTCGTTATTTTCGTTATAACGAAAAAATAACGGAAAACACGTCTGTTATGTTCTGGGTGTTTTAACGGTCCATAATGTAACAGGGTAGGTCTGAATCCGTTATAACCACCGTTATTTTCGTTATAACGACCGTTAGCTTAAACTTTAAACCTTGGTCAAATGTACTTAGACAACAATAAAAATATTTATAATTTTGACCAATAACAAAACGACACCACTGTTCTGTGCACTACGAAAATGTCCATGGAGCCAGACCATGTGATCAATTTTTTTTTTTTGTAATCAGACCATGTGATCATTACTGAATCTAAAAAGGTTGGACCTATTGAATGATTGTAGCGGTGCAATGGATGGACTGGACTCTTTATACAACAGTTGTCAATCCCACAATTTGTCTCGAATACATGATGATCGTCGATCGGTATTAAAGTACGAGTGGGCCACTCAAGAGGTGGACGTCCAACTGGGGGATACGGCATTTGAAGCAATTCAAGGGGACTGTTATAACGGTATAACGGACTGGGGGCGATACCGCTTTTTCCATTATAACAAAAAAAAATGCTCAGGGGCAAAAACGGAAATAATGGAAAAATAACAGAAAATAATGGCCATTATTTTCGTTATAACGGCCGTTATTTTCGGCGTGTTTTAATGGTCCATAACGTAACGGGGTAGGTCCAAATTGGTTATAACGGCCGTTATTTTCATTATAAATAACGGCCGTTTTTTAAACCTTGATTAAATCTATACAGCCGATCTTTTGCTGTGGTAGGTCCCCAAGATCCGTATTTAAACAGTAGTCGGATTGGTCCATTTCTATTTTGAATTTATGGGAATTTTTATTAATCCCCAAATTGGCAAGTGCACTTTATAAATAAGCTCAGGCTCCTCTTACCGCCCTAAAAGGACAGTTACAAGACATAATATGAGCCGCGTGGCACACTCTTAGTGGGTGGATATCTCCAATGCCTAAATGTTTGGCCAATCCTTGCTTTTGATTTGAATGTGATTTTGTACATGTACTGCAGAGGATATAGACGACATATTAGAAATATGCTAGTCTGTCAAAAAATTAAATAAAAGATATAGCGTCGGTTTTCAAAAAAATAAAAAACAAGGCGGTATATTAAATACTAGGAATTTGCCGGTGCCCGTGGCACTCCCAATAAAGTGTTTACAAAAATTGGGTTCCTTCGGTGGAAAGGAGAGTCCGAAGGGTATTGGGTCGTGAAACTAAAGCTAAAAATGAAATGACTTGGGCTAAGTGGGTTGAGTGGGGTCAGATTTGACTGTTTATCTCGGCCACTCTTTATAGCACACCTGAGGAAGATATATTTTAGTGGCTTGGGAGATAAGCGGGGAAGATCTGATCATTCACATGAGATGAACGGGAAAATCTCATCCATCCTTTTTACCTTTATGAAGCATTATAAGATAAGAGGGGGGATAATTAATGTGTTTTGTTACGTAGTTAACACTGGTTTTTTGAAAAACAGACACGATATATTTAATGGCTCAGGCTCCAATTACTGCCCTAAAATGACAGCCTTCGGTTACAGGACGTAATAGGAGTCACGTGGCACACTCGTAGAGGACTCTGACTGTATGGATGTGTGGCCAATCCCTAAGTGGACCTACAAACCCAAAATCAGCATGATTAGTGATTTATAGGCGTTCGATTGGACTTATTTTCTTGGGTTGATCTTAACTGTGTGAATTTGAGCAGTATTTGAGGTACAAAGATCAAACGTCTAGAAATCACTAATCAGGCTGATTTTTGTTTTGTAGGTCCACCTACAGATTGGCCAAACATCAATACGGTCAGAGTCCTTTAATAATATGCTACGTGGCTCATATTGTGTCCTGTAACTGGAGCCTGTCAATTTAGGGCGGTAACTGGAGCCCGACCTATATTTAAACCGATGGCCTTGGTGGGTCGTAGGGTAACCGACGCCATACCTATACGACTTTTAGCATCGCTCCAATTGGCGCCAGTTTTTATGGGAAAAAAATAAGCGACAGCATGTCTATGGCGTCGATGGATTAATTATTGGATTAATCCACTGTATCTTCAAACGTTTCTGGGGGAATTAATTATTGGATTGCCGTAATAAACTTTTTGGGTGTTTCAGCACTTAACAAAAAGGTTTGATCTCAGATTAAAGTGACAATTTTTTATTAGATTGTCAATCTTAGGGTCTGTTTGGTACTCGTGCAATGGTTTGTGCATACAATAATTTGTGCACCCATACTATTTTCTTGTCTTTGGTTCCTACTAACTTTACATATGCAAATTTCAAAATTTACAAATTATTCATATTTACTACCATTTGATCCGCGTGCATGCTCACTTAAGAAAGCACAATATGGGGGTCCCACATACTAAGTAGAAAAAAAAAAAAAAATTTCCGTACTTAATACGTGGTCCCACATATTTGAACATAAATTTCAAAAACGAAAAAAACTTACGTGGGCTCCATATATTTGAACATGAATTTTAAATTTTCAAAAATGAAAAAAACAGAAAAATAATGAGCAATAAAACAAATAACGGACTTTTTTTCTTTTTTTCACAAATTTTTTCAGAAAATAATGGTCGTTATTTTCCGGTATATTTTTTCTACGTTTTAACGGTATATAACATAATGAGGGAAGTCCGAATCCGTTATGGCAAAAAATAACGGTCATTGTAATGGATTCGGACCTCCCCCGTTACGTTATGTACCGTTAAAATGGTCAAAAAATAACGATTGTTATTTTCTTTTGTAACGAAAATAACGATAGTTGCACCAAACTCACGTTTACGGTCAACATCGCGCCATTTCGTGATAAACAAAACACGGCCTTGAAGGTCAAAAAAAGATCTTTGATACATCCTTCCCACAAAATGAAACGTGGCACTCTTTCGGGCCTACTGACCCATAGATGTTTTGCATAGCCTTTGATGGACCCACACACTAGACATCAGCTTGATTAGTGAATTTTAATCGTTGAATTTAGGCATTTTCTCATCAAGGGTTTCGTGAACGTGAGGGGTTTCGTGAACATGCTTATGAATGGGTTAAAAGCCTAGGATTAAAAAAAATGTCAAATCCAACAGCTATGAATCACCACTCGTTTATTGATAAGGAGATAAGGCCGACATGAATGACACGAGAATATTTCAAAAAGTGTGTAGACGCTACGTCCTTTATTTAATGATACAAGTGCATGGGCCTTTTTACATATGGGCTTCAAGAAGGCACCATTTAGCCTGTCTGTGTCATCAGCGTTGCAAACAGGCTGGCCCATGACATCGTTTGAGCCCAGGCTTGGCCTTATTCACAATTTAATAAAAGGAAGCCCGGGCCAAACCCAACCTATTTTATCAATTAATTTAGTGATCTATCTCAATCATTTTTGCTGAATTTTTGAACTCATTTTAGAAACCCGAATTATACTTGAATATTTCACGTACCACGTTTTTGCCGCACTCCAAATTGCTAACTATGAGCAAAGGTACACTAAAATTGTTTGAGGAGAAAGACGAATGCTCCTTGACAGGTTGGATGAGGAGAAAGAACCTGGGTTGGATGAAGCGGGCTTCACAAGACGCTCATCTTGACAGGTTGTTCAGCACAACAACATCCCACAGCGTGAGCCACATGGCACATTATTAGAGACCATTGACCATATGGATATTTGGCCCATCCCTAGGCGGACATAGGTACCAAATATCAGCCTGATTAGTGATTTCAAACCTTTGGATATGAGTATTCAAAATCCAGTCACAAATAAACCATTGAAAATACTCTAATCCAACGGATAGAAATTACTAATCAGGTTGGATTTGGGTATGTAAGTCCATTAGGAATGGGACTAATATAAGTGTACCACGTGGCTCATACAACATTGATGAAACCTCTACAATCACTCACACGCAACGCACGTGTTGTCCCTTAGTTACTTTTAAATCACAATTAATTTTTTTAATGAAATTTTTTATATTTTCTATATTTATCTAGCGAGGATCTACTAATAATAAATATTGACCAACTAATTCAAGAATCTTCCATGTAGGATTCTCTTCTTCTTACCATTTTATCATGGCTTCTATTCGTAAGTGTTGCATTAAAGGGCTTGAACTCCTAGTTCTTATCTTAGCATTCAAGCCTAGCAGCATCTAAAGCCCAAAATATTATTGGGCTTGAGATGTTGTTGGGCTTGAGATTTGTCTCAGCTGACTTCTACCTTCTCCATCTTTCACACTCTAGGACTCAATATCTAAGGCTATTTGATGTTTTTTCTCTCCTCCCAAATATAAGGGGGTAGTGTTGTACATGATTTGCAAGCCCATTGACCCCATGGATGTTTGACCCCTGATTGGTGATCTGTAATATACCTTTTGATACGTAGGTGGTGATATTTATGAGTCACGTGGACCATTGACCATATGGATGTTTGACTCATTCACCCGTAAACTTACTGACCAAATATCAACCTGATTGATGATTTCTAGTCATTAGATCTGATTACCCTAAATAATGCTTGAATCCCACGACTAAAAATCAAACCCATGAAAAAGACTCAAATCAATTTAGAAACTAAGAGATGGGCCAAGCATCTATAAGGTCAGTGGTCTCCAAGAGTGTTCCATGTGGCCCCTTGAGTAAAGGCAGATGGAAAAAGATGTAACAAGGTATGCCTGGTTAGTGCTTAACAAGGGGTATTTGTCAACATTTTTGGGAGGGGGATGGGGATTTCAATTGAAGTCCCTGGGGGGGATTTCAATTGAAGTCCCTTGGGGGGATTTCAAACTTCCCCTTCCAAAATGTCCGACAAGTATCCGTGTTGAACCCTTAACCAAGGGCTTAATGCGGGTTGGATTGGGTTGGGTTAAGGGATGGGGGTACGCGTCAGACATTTTGGGTGCGGGGAAACTTCGAAGTTTGAACTTTGAAGCTACCGCGGCAAGCGAATCTTTTCTCGTGACCAACCATGTAGACAGAAAGCACAAAATCGTCAGGGTGTCTCGCTCGAGATGATGCAAGGCTACGAACGCTAATGACTTGTCTCGGGTGAGACAACTCGTGATCTTCTAGATTGATCGGTGAAATTCTGATTCGGATCGGCAAGGCTTATGTGACCAACCATGTACACAGAACCACAAAATCGTCAATCCACGATGTTCATTAGTCCACCATCTCTTGGATGGAAAATTGTCAAATAATCAGATATTACGAAGGTAACCACTTCTGTAGTTGCTTCAACTACGAACTACGAACCAAAACTCAGCCTGATCTTTGTACGTGCTCAAATTCAACGGTCAAAAATCAACCCATGAAAATGCCGGTTAGCAAAGTTCTACTCACACGGTACAGTATATTGTCCTAAGTGGTAACCTGCATTCCGAGAAAAGATTCCCTGTCCCCCGGACCCCCGGATCGTTCAAACTTTGAAGGTTCCATCTGACACGCACCCTTAGTTAAACATCCTTAACTAACCAGGGAGAGGGTTTAACATAGGTTAGGTTTAGAGCTTGACGTATGCGTCAGACATTTTGGGAGGGAACCTTCAAAGTTTGAAGGTCCCAGGGACAGCGAATTTTTTTCTCCCTGCCTTCCTATAGAAAAGGACATTTTTGTCAAATGACGACTGGAATGGGTAAAACTGTAAAAGCATACTGGAAAGAGTATCATTTCCCAAAAGAAAGTATATTACTGTCCATTCAATTGTATCGTCTCAGCTACGTGGCGATATATCGTGTCCTTCCATCGTTTTCGAGGAAGTTCTCGACTAGGAAAATATTTTCTTTGTTCAAGAGTATAAACTACGCTTTCGCAGACAAGTTTGTAAACGCCAAAGAAGACCAAGAAGGCGCGTTCGGACTCGATAAAGAACAAAGAATCCGGGTAAACCAATTATTTCAGAACACGGTATTAGTGACATCCATTCGATAGTGGGCAGCTGTAAGTTGTACACCCTTAAATCTATAAAATGTATTGGGACCGGACCAGAATTGATCCATTTTACTGGATTCAGCACAAAGTATGTGGGCCCCACGGAAAAAATTAGGTCTTATAGGTGTCCCAAACACAAGTAGGACCCACATGCATAGATGTGGAGCAACTCAACCCATACGTGTTAACATTATTGCTTGTCGTCGGATCAAATGTGACATGACTGTTCCTAGCCATTGGATTGATATATATAGGTTCGTGCTAAAGTGGGTAACACTACTCTCTATAATTGCTGGGATTGTCGATGTTAACTCTCCGCTGCCATCTCAGCTGACTGGCCGCATTGATTTTTAGCCCACCCCTTGGAGGATTTACATACCAAAAATCACCATGATTGGTAATCTCTAGCCATTAAATTTTACTACTTTTAAAGCGTGTATCTAGCCATTGGATTCAACCATTTTTTGAGTACTAAAACTAACGGCTAAAATTCTATCAAGCATGATTTGCGGTATCAATGTCTACCTTGGGGGTGGGCTAAACATACATGCATGCGGTCAGTAGGCCCACATGGCATCGGTGTTACAGTGCGAACCCATAACAAATTGATAAGTCGCATTTATTGTGCATCTCAATCGTCCATGTGTCTTACCCTGGATAGTAACGGTGCTATGCTACCTATAATTCAGTTAAATTCTGTTTTTTTCGTTTTCTAAAATATGAAATTTTAAATTTTAAATTTTGAATTTTGAATTTTAGCGCTATTTTATCTTGTTAGTTCCATTAAATTCCATTTTTATCTATTTTTGCCCGTCTGTTATAATTTGTTTTAACAGCCACTTAAACAGTAACGACCCTAGTCCGATATATCGTTAAAACGACATCTTTTAAACCTTACCTCTAATAATAGACTCCATTTAGAAGATTTGCTAATCAAAAATGCCGAAAAGGCATGATACCACTGTAGATTGTTGTCCCTGAGCCCAAAGCGTTGGATATTCTTCAAGATTTGTGATGTGATCTTGTGGACCATAAGGGATAATGGCCCATCCAAAAAAACACCAGAAAAGAGAAGATTGGCCGTCCATCAGCAAATAACGATTGATTTTAAGTCATCCACCACGTCAGTCAAAGGGTTAGGGCAGTAGCAAGCTCAAAGGATTAGAGCACGAAAGAGAGGTTATGAATGTCAAAGACTGATTTTTTTTGCTTTTATACAGTGTTAAAAATTTGCACAATGATGGTATGTAAATCATTGCTCGCATCGATTTGCTAAAGAGGGTGTGCAAGTCATCACACACGTGCAAATGCAAATCACCCATTGCATGCGTACCAAACATATTTGGGAATTGATTGCACTCAAATGCAAATCCATCTGTAGACCCATTTTGCACGCGTTCCAAACGCACCCTTTCTCTGTTGACTGGGAATTTAATTTGAACAAATCTATAAAGGATGACAAGTAATATACTTTTCAAAATGAAGTGGGGGCAATAGAGTGGCAATGGGATGTTTGAACTTTGGACGTTGAATAAATTGTACATGACCCAGGACATTACATTCACATGACGGAGAGAAATTATAATATACATTGCACGAGTAAAACTTTTATCGCATCCTTCTAACGGATGCTTATGTCACAATGAAAATCACAAGCCACGTAGCAGACTCTTAGTGGACGCTGACCGTATGGATGTTTGGTTAGTCCCTCAGTGGACCTCTAAACCAAAAATCAGCTTGATTAGTGTTTCCTAAGCGATTCAATTGAAGTTATTTTCATGGGTTGATTTAGAGCGCTATTTGGGTGCAAAGATCCAAAGGTTGTAAATCACTAATCAGGCTAATTTTTTATGTAGAGGTCGACTGAGGGACTGGCCTAACATCCATACGGTCAGCATCCACTAAGTGTGTGACAGGTGTCCTGTTATTATCATTGTGACAGAGATAGAAGTTTTACTCACATTGCACATATACCGTTAAGTTTGATGCACAATACTCTAAAAACAGACTCTCCAAATATAATGTTTGTTTCACACATGGTTTGAAGTCTCCCCCGAACCCGTTTTGGATGGGGCGATCCAGATTGGGATCGATAGCCACCAATCCATTTCATTTACGGATCGTATTGCCCGATATGCACTGTTCCATGAAGAATCTTCACATCGTCTCGAGCGAGATGCCATATGTAACTCATCTTGTGGGGCGACTTGGTCGTGCCAAACGCACACACGCGGTTGAAGTCGTGCAAATGCGGAAAAATGGATACAATAAAGTGATGACATCACTATTAATTTGATGAGTCAATACTGAAGAGTGGGTAGGCCATGTGTACGGTTTGGATGAAAATCCACCATTTGATTTAGTCATGATTGTTAGTCAAATTCAAATCACGATAAATAAAAGTTAGGGATAGTGGTGACTGGTGAGTGGTTAATTTAAGTCAACAAAAAATTGATACATCCATGGCGCCGTGACTGCCGTGCCGTCCAATTATTACTTCTATTTCCATTTGTGCCCTTTACCTTTACGTGCGATTCTAATTCTGTATCCTTCTTTGGTGACAAAAGAACCAGAATACATAAATCTAATCTCCCGTTCTTCGAATATTCCTGCTTGGATTAAATCCGTACAACTTCCAATCCAGAAACATGAGAAAATATTTGCTCTCTCCCTGGGTCAAAAATACTATGTGGAGCTCATTTTAGGGCCCACTGACCTTATAGATGTTTGGTCGGCATTGTGGTATACTTACCGACCAAATATTAGCTTGATCGATGATTTCTAACAGTTATGCTATTAAAATGCTAAATCCAACGGCTATAAATCCCCTATTAAACTGATTTTTGATGTGCAGATCCATCAAGAAGTGAACCAAACGTCACAAAGGTCGATGGGCCCTAAAGCGTACTCCACTTGGCATTTTGGGAGGGAGCCTTCAAACTTTGAAGTCTTTTCACTTCCCAAAATGTTGCATGGAGCACTTTTGCTGGTCCACGGATCTTAAGGATGTTAGGTCTACCACCCATACACCAAAAATCAGTTTGATTGGTGATATCTGCAGTTAGATTTTAGCCAAAAGAAAAAACTCAAAATACAACGGTTAGAAACCACACAGCTCACATCTAATGGCTAAAAATCTATAAGTCCACCAAGTGGTGAACCAAACATGCATGGATATGTGGGCCCAAAAGAATTGGCCACCCGGAATAATTGGAGAGGCACATCAAACTCGGGCTCAGTACCTTCCTTATTTTCACTTTATATGTAAAGGGTCAGGCTCAATGGACACATATTTTCACACAATTTTGGTGTTCCCACAATAAATCAATGGCTGATTTTTGGTGAGGATGATCTCCATCACCCCTACAAAAAATCAGCCTATTCTGAAATTTCTACCACCATCAAATGTGGGTTTCAAGTTAACAGTAAAAAATAGACGGTCCTTTATTCTTCAACTTGTAAACCATGCTATGAATATCTGAATGATTTGAATTTTTGTGAAGGTGATCTCCTCACCAAAAATCATCCTATTCCAAAACTCTCAATTTATATATTGGCCCCCGACGATTTTTGTGTGAAAATATGAGTCCGTTAAGCCTGACCCATATATAAATTGAAGATCTCAAAATATATGACGAGTCCTTAATTGCAGTGTGGAGAAATGAACCTCGGTGTCAAGTTTATTGAACTTCGGATTTTGGCTTCCGTCGGCACCTCAATGATTGAGAATTGTCCCAAGTAGCAAATCTCCTCGTGACAGTGGGGAATGCACCTTCTTTTAATTAGATAGAAGATGTCAGATGGTGGAAACATGATAGTAAAGAAAAATTTTCAAAGGCATTAGAAGATAGTGAGGAAGTGGACTTTACTGTGGCTAAGGCGTAGGCCAATAAAGCTTCCTTTAAAGTCCATTTCTTGACATGGTGTACGATCCGTGGTAGAGTTCAGACCATGGACTTCTTATGGAGGACAGGCATCGGGGTGGTAGATCACTATCCCATGTATTTAGAGAGCGTTGAATCAATTGACCACCTCTTCTTGCACTGTAGAATAGCATGGGCGATTTGTGCAGAGTTTTGTAGAGATTCCACTACAGTTGGGCTGCTCTTACATCTGTCGAAGATTTGTTTTTGGCTTGGCAGTATAAGGAGTTTGACAGGCTATTAAAGAGGTTGTGATCAGCTCTTATACCCCGTTACCTATCTTATGGGGAATTTGGAGAGAACACAACTCTTGGGTCTTCAAGGGTAGGAATTCACCTCTTCAAGTTCTTCTTTTGTAGATTTGAGGGGTGTTTTGTGATCAGTTTTTTTCTTTTCTTTTTCTCTTCTTTGTCTTGGTAGGCTTTCTCAGCCTTCAAGCTCTATCTTAACAAAAAAAAAATCTATTTATTGACTATTTGCCATTTATTTGGACTTTATATTTGGATCTAGATTAGTGGAAAATGTCTTTCTGTCTTCTCTTGGTAGACTCTTCCTTAATTGATGAGTGTGGTAGGTGGGGAGGGTTGGGAGTCCTTGGAACTTGCGATATGATTTACATTGAATATAACTTTAAGAAATTTTTTTTTGGCTTAAAAGTCTTTTGCAGAACGAATATTTAAAAAAAAAATTTGACCAAACAAGTCCTCTGTATTCAAAAAGACTTTGATTACAGAGGACTCTATTTTTTTTAGTGCTTTTTTGCTTTACCCCGTTACCTTATTGATGCAGTTTGCATCTCACCCAGTTTTTAAAATATTTGTGTCTCACCCTTTGACCATGGTCAACGTCGCTGACATTAGATGCTCTTCCTATGGACATCCCAATATTTTTTAAATGACTATAATGACCTTGGGTGAGACGCATCAATAAATTAAGGGGACAAGTTGAATTGTTTTTTTTTCGTAAGGATTGTGAGCTCAACCTTTTTTTTTGAGGATTTTGAACTATAAAAGGAAGGAAAGGGATGTAACAAAGTATGCCTGAAACATTTTTAAATGCGGAAACACGATTTTGTTAATCACCATTGTCATTTGGGCCGACTGACCGCATCCCACCCCTTGGTGGTTATACACACCAAAAATCACCCTGATTGGTAATCTACAACCATTAGATTTTAGCACTTTTTAAGGCGTTCTTAGCCGTTGAATTCAACCCTTTTTTAGTACTTAACCAACAGCTAAAAATCATCAAACAAGCCGAGTTTTGGTATGGATGTCTACTAGGGGTGTCAATTTTACCCGATTGAACTGGAACCGAACCGGAACCGGAACCGAAAACACCGGTTCCGGTACCACATTTTTGGGAACCGATTAAAAAGAACCAGAACCGGAACCGAACCGGAAACTAATGGTTACGGTTCCGGTACTCTAATATGGAACCGAAACCGATAAGAACCGGAACCGAACCGATAAGAACCGGAAGCAATATATAAATATAGTGTAAAAATTCTCATATACCAAGATTGGACCCGTTATACCCGAAACCGGAACCGGAACCGACAAAAACTACATAATCGGTTCCGGTTCTGGTACCATCACTTTGAGAACCGGAACCGATAAGTACCGGAACCGATAAGAACCGGAACCGTTTGTTCCGGTTCTGGTCACCTTAGGAACCGAACCCGAACCGACCCGTTGACACCCCTAATGTCTACTAAGAGGTGGGCTAAACATCCATGAGGTCGATCAGTGGGCCCAGATGGCAGCGTTGACTACCAAAAATGCTGCTTCCACATTTGAAAAGATCTCAAGTATACTTTGTTACATCACGACCCTAAAAGGAATACACCTTCACTAGTTGTGAAGCACATTAATGTCCCTCATCAATGATGACGAGGGACCGTGGCACATTCTTAGAGGTCACTAATGTACGGATGTTGGGCCCATCGCTAGGTGGAGCTACATACCAAATATCAGCCTGATCAGTGATTTCAAACCATTGTATCTTTGTACCCCAAATAATGTTCAAAATTCTACTACTCTAATATGTGATTTCAAACTAGGAAAACGACTCTAATCCAATGCTTAAAAAATAATAATCAAATTAATTTTTGGTCCGTAGGACTTACGGTTGGCCAAAAGTAAATGAAGAAAGGTTTTTAGCTCACCATCCTTAAAAAAAAGATCTTTTGCTTGTCCCCTTACTTTATTAATGCAATTTGCATCACACCCAATGTTTTTAAAATATTTGCGTCTCACCCAAAGTCATTATAGTCATTTAAAAATTTTTGGGATATCCATCCGAAGACTATCCAAGGTCAACGATGGTAAAAGGGTGAGACGCAAATATTTTGAAAACATTGGGTGAGATGCAAATTGCATCAATAAAGTAAAGCGGTAAAGCAAAAAAGCCTTTTTTCATACTTTTAAGTCTGCAAACGTTTGCAGACTAGATTTGTCCGTTTTAAATACACTGTTATTGTAACGGGTCACATCTGAAGTCTAAAAAGATCAAAATATTATTTTTTAAATAACCTCGATAATGATTAAAAAAAGCTTTCTTTAAAAAAAAAAAAAGTCATTTTTCCGTCATATTGCTTTTAACTTTTTTTTTTCGCATTTGGGCATTATCATATATATAACGTAAAGGGTTGGGGTGCAACTGTTATAACGGCCATTATTTTCTTTAACAGTTGTGTTTTAAACCATGTTTAAAATGACTTTTTCTAGTATTAAAATAGAAATCCAAATCATAGTTAGTGAATGTGAATTCACAAATTAATTATTTGCGAACCGTATGAATTATTTAAAAACGAACCGAACAGCGTCCTTTTCAAAGGTTTGGAAAAATTCTTGCATGTTTTAACATGAACGAATTATTCTCAATTAATTCACAAACTTTTCTGAATTATTTCTGGATTATTCAACTTTGAACATGGAAAATCGTTTTATAACACAAAAAAATATTGTCAATACTTTGTTTTTTTGTTTTATTTTATTTTATAAATTATTGCTGTCGAACTTTTGAACGCATTTTTAATGACAAACCCGAACAAAAGTTCATACTGTATTTTTTTTTTAACGACAAACCTGGACTGGGGCGATACCGGTTTTTTTTTTGTTATAATGAATTGTAACGGAAATTTGAATTTTCGTAAACGGATAACGGAAATAACAGCCAATTTTTTTTCACAAATTTTTCCAGAGAAATAACGGTCTTTATTTTCTGGGTGCTTTAACGGTACATTACGTAACGGGGGAGGTCCGAATCCGTTATAAATAGGAAAATTACGAAATCTTTTCTTTTCATATTTAGTATATATTAATTAAGTACATATCTCAGTTTTCCGTTTATGAATAAACTATTAAAGATAATTAATATAATTATGCATAATAATTAATTTTTATTCTTCCATTCAAATATATTAATAAAGATAACGACTAATTAAATATTTCCTAAAAATAAGTAATATCTTCATTTTACAACTAATTAATTTTTTTAATATTGTGATCGTGCGTTGGGGAGGCTTCGGACTTGGAGCGCGAGTTTGGTGTCCTCCCCGGAGTTTCGAAGTTTGAAACTCCCTTCCCAAAAAACACAACGTGGCACGTAGTTTTAGGCCCGCTGAAACAGGGATGTTTGGTTCACCCCTTGGTGGACATAGACACAAAATATCAGCTTAATTTGTGATTTATAGTCTAAGGATTTTTTTGCATTTTATTGGGGTGATTTCTGGCCGTTCGATTTGAACTTTTATTTTCGACGCTAGATATCATCAATCGACCCGATTTTTAGTGTGTACGGCTAAGAAGAGGTGGTGAAAGATCCTTGATCAGTGGGCCCGGAATGAGTACTCCGAAAATGTGAAGTTCTTGTTGGCAGCGAATTGTTTTCTCCTGCGATTGGGCAACTCACTAGTAGGCGACTCCTTCCTACGATTCCAATTTCCATGTTTGTTGGGCCCACTTTTGTTGGCCAAATCGAGATTGGTGGACTCATCACATGTGTGGGCTCCACATCTAAAGTTTTACTCATCAAATAAGCAGACGACACGCACATAATGCGCGGAGCCCGAGGTACGACTTTGTCCAATAAAAAACATACACGAAGACATTAATTAGACAATTACTCGATTAAATGTCCCAGAAATTATATGTACCTCCCGCACTCATTTGCCATTTTTTGGAAAACTTGATGTCGTACCACTGAATGTGCCACGCGGGATACACAGAGATCACTGACCAGTCCCTCGGTGGACCTACAAACCAAAAATCAGCCTGATTAGTGATTTACAACCTTTGTATTTTTGCACCCAAATAACGCTCAAATTCCTACCGTTAAATCAACCCATGAAAATAACTTCAATCGAATCGGTTAGAAATCACGAATCAGGCTGATTTTTTGTGTACCCGTCCACCGAGTGACTGGCCAAACATCCATACGGTCATCGTCCTCTAATAGTATGCCACGTGGCTCGTATTGAGTGCTGTGACCGGCTTCCGTCACAACATCTTGTGACACAAGTTTTACTCCTGACCGTATCGATGTTTGGTCCATTTCTAGGTGGACCTATAGACCTAGTCGGATTAGTTATTTCTAACCGTTGGATTAGGTCGTGTACATGGATTGATTTTAATCATGGGATTCCATCATTATTGGGGCTACTCAGATATAAGGGTTTGAAATCACTTATCAAACTGATTTTTGAAATGTAAGTCCACCTCTCGATGGGCCAAACATCCATAGTCACTAGTCGCTGAGAGTATACCACGTGGCGTCCGTCATAAAAAAATCTATTAGAACTCCCAATTTACCAACATACCCTTGTAGGAACCCCCAAATTCCAATTTGTCCTGGAAATGCTAGCGTAGTTCGTAGTTCGTATTTCGTAATTCGATCTTCGAACTTCGAACTTCGAACTTCGGAACTTCGAACCTTTTAAATTGGCCGTGAAGCAAAACTTTAGCCTAATCGGCTCATGACCAGCGTTTTAAAACCAGCCCGGGCTGGTCGGTTTGACTGTTGACCTGTCCCCTGATCGATCGGGGGAACATTGACCCAGCTTGGTGTTAAAAAACTAGCTTAATTTGTCAAACCGGGGACGTTTAGGTATCGAATCGCCGGTCCCTGCAACAGTTTAGAATTTTTTATATTTTAATTTACCGAAATAAATTGTGAAACACTTACTGTTCTTTTTTCGATTTAAAAGGTGGTTTAATCACTTTAATGTTTTGTTCTACAAATCCACAGAATTGAAAGGGAGAGAGGTGTTGCTTTGCGGAAAATCACCGCCACCGGCGTCACGATGAGTCGGAAGTACACCATCGGAGAAAGGGTTGAGAGAAGTGAGAGACGAGAGGACAACCAGCACTTTTAGGGTTATTTCCATCATTTCCCCTCATAAACTATTTTATTTTTCACTTCACTTGATGTCATGGTTCAACCGTGAACCGGATTGACACAGCCCGATGACTTTTCTGGTTTGATGACTAGTCCGGGTTTAAAAGCATTGCTCCTGAGTCCTGACGAATCAATGAAATGACCTAAAAATTAAGACAAACACAATCAACGTACAGATATGGTACACGTGTGCTATACAGATAGTTAGGGAGACATGAAGCTTGGTGGTGACCCACGTTATTAATCTACCACAATTTTCAAGTTATATAATCAACGTTGATCCCGCAATAGTAACATGGTGAGAGACGTGCGAAGAAGCGTGGGTGTGTCCCAATAAGCCTCATTAAAGCCTTAAAGAAATGTAGCCTCAAGGGCAATTTGGTCAACAAATAAACAACTCACCCTCCCCGTTTCTCTGGTTTCGCATCCCTATATATGAAGAGAGAGACTTTGCAGACTACAGAAGTCCGAATTTCGAAAGACCACCAAAAACCGAAAACCAGAAGAAACCCAAAAGTGAAAAAAAAAAAAAAAAGGTTCAATAAAGCCCAGAAAAAAGAGAAAGATGAAGAATCGTCATTTCCCCGCTGAGAAGCTATGGTTCGTAGCCGTTGGTCTGGCCGGTTTAATCGCCGGTGCTGTTCTAATCACCAGCTTCAGCCGAGCCTCCGACAACTCTCTCCTCTGCTCCCTCGCCGGTAGCTACAGCCGATCCGGAGATCACTCGACAACGCCGACCCAACTCCTTGCCATCCTCCACTACGCCACGTCACGGGTGGTCCCACAACAATCACTCGAGGAGATCAGAGTCTCCTTCGACGTCCTCCAATCTCGATCTCCCTGTAACTTCCTCGTCTTCGGCCTCGGTCACGATTCCCTCATGTGGTCCGCCTTCAATCCACAAGGCACCACCATATTCTTCGAAGAGGATCCTAAGTGGGTCCAGACCGTGCTAAAAGACGCCCCTAACTTAAACGCACATACCGTCCGCTATCGTACGCATCTCTCCGAAGCCGACGAGCTCCTCAAGTCCTACCGTTCCGAACCAGATTGCTTACCTGGCAAGGCCTACCTCCGCGGTAACAATCAGTGCAAGTTAGCGCTGGCAGATCTACCTAAAGAGGTGTACGATAAGGAGTGGGATCTCATCATGATCGATGCGCCAAGAGGTTATTTTTCGGAGGCGCCTGGGCGGATGGCGGCGATTTTCTCGGCGGCGGTTATGGCCAGGGCTAGAACGCGGCCGGGGGTGACGCACGTGTTTCTCCATGATGTTAATCGAAGGGTTGAGAAGATGTTCGCCGAGGAATTTCTATGCAAGAAGTATCTGGTAAAGGCTGTTGGGAGGCTTTGGCACTTTGAGATCCCGTCTGCGGCTAACGTAAGCGATGCAAGTACTAGTAGCAGATTCTGCTAAATTGAGTCGAGTGACGAAGGTTAGTGCTTTAATTAATTAATTAATATCTAGCGAGTAAAGCTGGGAAGGTTGCCTCCGTTGGTGATGGGCATCCGCTAGATTTGGGGGAGGTAGCTTTTTTGAGCAATTTTTTTTTATTACAGTGGAATGATTTTTGTTTAATTACTGGATAATAATAATATCAAACGTCGTTGGACACAAAAAAAAATCTCCAATAGAATTGCGCCACTATGGCACTATCTTTTTTTTGTTTTTTTTAAGGGTCGGGACTCGGGTTCCGGTGACCAACAGTTTTGACCAACACCTTGGTGTACCCTCATAGAAGATGAATCAATGGATGATTTTTTGTGAGGACGATCTCTATGGTGAGGAGATCATCCTCACAAAAATTTAAATCATTCTGATATTTATAGACTGGTTTAGAAGTTGAAGAATTATGGACCGTCGATTTTCACCGTGTAACTTGAAAACCACATCTAACGGGGTTAGAAATTTCAGAATGGGCTGATTTTTTGTTGGGGGTTATCTATATGGTGAGGAGATCATCCTCACCAAAAATCAGCCATTGATTCATCTTCTATGAGGGTACACCAAGGTGTTGGTAAAAAATGTGGGTCAAAACTGTTGGTCACCGGAACCCGACCCTCTAAAAAGAGAACAGATTTACTTGATCTTCATCTTATTCATGTTAAGCGTCCAACTACGGGTGACCTAATAAAAAAACCCATAAGTATCTGCGGAAGACATGCTGTTCGACGCAAAAAGTCGTTTGAGCCTTTGAGGTTGTTTGCCGGATAAAATATGTGGCCCGTATCGTATAGCTATTACTTTATATTTTTGGTTTTCGAGGAATAACGTTTCTAGGGTATTTTAGTCATTTTATCTAATTTTCTTTTCTTGACGAAAATAAGTGCATTATTAAAAGTTTTGCCATTGGGTCGGGCTCCAGTTACCGCCCTAAAATGACAGGCTCCGGTTACAGGACACAATATGAGCCACGTGGCAAACTCTTAGAGAACTGACCGTATGGACCCTACATGCCATATGTACAAAAGACAATCTTTTGTAATTTCCTTTTTCCAATGATATAACAATGTACAGGTGGCAGTTCCTGAATGCGGACAGAATTGGTCCAGCTGAGCTGGACTGTAGACAACACTGAATATTTTTTAGTCATTTGATAACATTGTTCTTCTCTCTGACATGCACAGAAAGCGAGTCGAGCATCTTGTGGAATCTTAATTTTTCAGTTTTAGGGCCAGGATAAATTTCACACCAATTTGGTGTATCCACATGGAAGATAAATCAATGGGATTATCTGTGGTGAGGGTGGTCTCTATGACGAAGAGGAGATCACCCTCCCAAAAATTCTAATCATTCTGATATTCGTAGCTTGTTTACAAGTCGAAGAATTATGAACCGTTCTATTTTTCACTGTGAACTTGAAACCCACATTTGATGGTGTTTGAAATTTCAGAACAGGCTGCTGATTTTTTGTAAGGGTGATCCATATGGTGAGGATCAACCTTTGATTTATCTTCCATGTGGGTACACCAAAATTGGTGTCCTTCGATCCTGATCCTGATCCTGATCCATTGTGTTATTAACTTGTAATAACAAACGTGTTTTTGGTGATATATTAAAAACGGAAAATTGCAGAAAAGAAAATAAACTTTAATTTATTTACAAAAAAGAATACAACTTTTCGCAAATCCCAAAAAAGAAAACGAAACGCCCTTTCAAAGGGCGTTTCGTCTGCTGTCAGTCCAATCAATCGTCGACTGACTAACGAATGACTGATGGCTGACACGTCTGACAAACGCCCTTTTAAAGGGCGTTTATTCTTGAGAAATTTTAAAAAACGTCCCATAATTCCTCAACTTCTAAACCAATCTACGAATATCGGAATGATCTGAATTTTTGTGAGGATGATCTCCTCACCGTAGAGATCATCCTCACCAAAAATCAGCCATTGATTCATCTTCTGGTTACGCCAAAATGGGCGTAAAAAATGGGGTATCAATAAACGCCCTTTAAAAGGGCGTTTGCCAATAAAAAACGCCCTTTAAAAGAGCGTTTTCTACTGACACACGCCCTTTAAAATAACGTCTGTCAGGTTGTCAGATGTCGGACTGACACTGACGGACGTTTTTCAAAAAGGTGTTTATTACTGAAAAACGCCCTTTAAAAGGGCATTTGTCAGAAAAAACGCCCTTTTAAAGAGCGTTTTTTTAATAAACATGTGCCACGTCATGAAACGCCCTTTTAAAGAGCGTTTCGTTTTCTTTTTTGGGATTTGCTAAAACTTGTATTCTTTTTTGTAAATGAATTAAAGTTGGTTTTCTTTTATGCAATTTTCCGTATTAAAAATGCACCCACCTGTTCAGTTGCCCTAGGTACATATATGTCTCTCTGTTTCTTGTTGGCCTAAGCCCCGCCTAGGAGTAACCGGCCTACCAGTTAGATTAGAACTGTGCCCTGTATAAAAAAAATAAATAAATAATAAGAGTTTCCGTCTGTTGAAGACCTCTCAAGCCCGAGAAAATTTTAGAAGCGGCAATCATGTGCCCAATGATCTCACGCCACATATACCTGGGTGTTAGGATTTGGGTTTAAAAAAAATATATATTTAGAAAGTAACATGGGTATATGCGGATCATTGCTGCATGATCGCTGCTTCAAAAAAATTCTCCAGCCCATACGTAATTTGCCATCTAGTAAGTTCGTGTATTCTATGTGAATTTTATAATTTTTAAGAAAACCATATTATATTGTCGAACTTCACAGAGTCAGATTCCGCGCTCACATTAGAGGGTTAATTAGCCTCTCACACGTGCTACGGCCTACGGCACGTGAAAATTAATGCTCATTGACACTTGCTACATATCCCTATGTCCCATCACTTATCTCGACAAACCTAATTACAATTATTCCCTACCTAACTTACCCTTTTGAGATAACCTCCCATCATCTAATCACTCTGTTTTTTGAAAGGTCAAAGATTTTGTAAAGAGATCTCGCGAGTCCATGCAGTAGCTATAGGAGGAAAAAATTCTAGATGCAGAGGGCTCCCTTGGTCCTACATAACCCATTTTTTTTTTTTGGGTCCACTAACCGCATAGATGTTTATCCCACCCTTTGGTGGATATACATACGAAAAATCAATGTGATTGGGTTTTTCTAGTCATAGAGTTTTAGCTGCCTTTTAGGATCGAGTCTAACCGTTAGATTCAAGCATATTTTTTTTTATGTTATATTATATTATTTGGGTACTTAATCCAACGGCTAAAAGTGACCAATCAAGCTGATATTTGGTATGTATATCCAACTTAAGAGCCCGCTGCATTGACTGCATCTAAATTTTTTCCTCTATAGGAGATCCATCCCCTTCCATGTAGACCACATGCCCATGTGTGGGGTGTACTTGAATTCTCATAATTTCTACCCTCTTGAGATCAATCTCGTCCACAAGGTTACAAGTTGGTAAACGGTCATTATGCTCTTCTATATCTATTATCTCGATTGCTCACTCACCCTCTCTATAAGAACAAAATTTTGAATGTTCAATTCTTTGTCACGTTTTTCCTTTATTGTCCTTGGAGAAAAACCCATTTATAGGTGGATATAAATAAGATGTCCTCCTCCTCTTTATGGTGGTTGATGGAGTTGGATTTGGTTTTGAAAGCGAGATTTGTGGTGTGGACTGTCGGATTCCATGCTTTTCTTCCTGCAATTGCGCATTTACGATGGCTTTCAACTTTGTCACAATCTAAAAGGATTGAACATCAGCCTATATTTTGTCCTCAACCCTGGCCTATTTATGAAACCATGCATAAGTCAGCGAACCATCCATGCTTGTCTCAACTTACCAAGCAAGCCATAAATAGTATCACCAGTGCATCTACGAATTCAACTCGACTGACCGACTGTTTGCTACACTCCATCCAATCGAACCATGGCATGGCCTGTACTTAAAGGTTAAATGAAGCAACGTTGAACCTCAATAGTTTGATACGTTCTGGCTTAGCCATCCAACGGTGTGGATCTTCCCATCAAACCACGGATTGAGTTTGATGGTACGTATGCATTTGGATTGCCTTCTTGGAGCTTGCTTTCAACTACCTCAGTTTTGATCTTTGCTTTTACTCTTACATGTCAAATTTGCTTAATTGAACATTTAGGGCCTGTTTGGTAACGCACCGCGGTGGGAAAATAAAATATTTAGCTGCGCTAATATTTGCCTGGGTGCGTTTGGCAGCCACTCGCCCTCGGCGAATATTTAGCTGGGCCCACATATTTGCCCTCCGTGGCGGGAGAACATTTGATCACTCCCCCCCCCCTGTGTAAATATTTTCACGCCGATTATGCCTTGGTGAGAAAATTTTATTTTCTCGCCGGAAAATCATTATTTTCAATAAAAATTATTTTTTTAATATATAAAAAAGATAAAAATGATTTTTTTTTTTATCCTTTGACATAATATGTGGTTCCCGCACTCGCCCAACCTATTTTTGACTTACTTTGATATGTGGGACCCACTCAAATTGAAAGAAAATGAAGTAAGCTGAAGTGAGCTAGCTCATACACGTACCAAACATTGTTAAATATTGATAGGAGCAAATATTTAGCCAAGATAATATTCGCCGTCGGAACTCTTTTTCTCACATACCAAACAGACCCTTATACACATTTAATCAATCAGACTTTGGCTCCGAGGACCCCCTCTCGGGAGTCCAACTGGGGACCAGGGATTTCGAGAATCCAACTGTGGTTGATAGCGGTGAGCTGGCATTGCTATCAACCACTGGATCCTCAGAATCCAAAGCCCCAAGTCCAACTCCCAGGAGGCAGAGGCGTCATACCCAATCAATAATAATAGAGTCCATCTAGAGCTACACCCATTTCTTACATCCAGTTCTTACACCCAGTGGTGGAGCCCACATGGAGATCATGTTGGCCTATCCAACCACACAATGAGTTTTACATACCAAAAGTAAATGGCACCGTAGATTTTTGCCTACTCTCCATCGATTTGCCAAGATTTTCAGATTTTTCCCTTCAGTTACTAAATTTTCAAAACTGTCCCTATTTTGCCAATGTTTCCAAAATTATTTTTTTTAGTTTGAACTTTTCTATTTTGCCACCTCTTCCAAGATGCCCCATACAATTACTCGCTCACATGCATTGTACGTGCCGCTTACTGCTTGATTTAAAGATGCAGTAAGATCTTTTGAAATAGATCTTGGTAAAACAATTATGATCCAAAGTGAAATAAAATAATGTCCTTCATGTTCATCATACCACTCATGGACAAAAGCAATTATTTGTCCAATTATATGAGGTCAGATTTTGAACAGCTGATCCAAACTACACACCTCAATCCTTTGATTTCGATCTTATATTGAAATATATAGAAAGCCGAGTGATACTTGGATAAAGTTCTCCGACTATCAAGTTAATATTTGAATAATTGGGATGCCTTAACTCAAAAGATCAGATTAAAATTCTAAAAATTCAATAGAAAATAGTCATTTACCTTGAATTCTGAGGCTCTATCTATGGAACCAAGATTGTGGGTGAATCTGTTTGATTTTTTACGCTTTGAGGGGGGAAAACATTGATGTGCAAATTGCTCAATGTCTCAATAATCTTCATGGATTTTTGGCCCACTCATCAGTTTTCTACACCAAAAATCAGCTTGATTCATGATTTCTATATGTTTAAAAAGAGCTAAACCCAATGGCTAGATATAACCAATCAGGCTGATTTTTGGAGTATATATCCACCAAGTGTTGGTCAAACATCCATGCCGTCGGTGGGCAAATATTTTTTGCTACGCGGCAATTTTATAGGGGTACACATTGAGCAGTTTGCACATCAGTCTTATGTGCCAAGGCCCTCAAACCCTAAACCATTTGGGATAAGAAGAAATAGATGATGATGATGATATGTAGTATACATATTGAGAGTTGCTATGCACACCAAGAAGATTATTGAGACTAAGGCCCTGCTTGGTTCACTGCACTGGGATGCATTTAGCACTCCGGTGCAAATGCGGTGAGTTGTATTGCATGCAGTCACTTACCACAGTTTTTGGGCTCCACATGCTTGCATCCATTTTCTTAAAGAGTTTGTAAGGGCTTGGCAACTACTTGCACGCCAGCTCATTTGCATGCCCCCAACCCAATCACTTGTAATCTCAAAATTGTGGCAAGTAAGTGCATTGCATCCGATTTGTATTGAACCAAGCAGGGCCTAAGAAATTGTTGGATGAATGGAGAAGTATCGTGGTACTTATTTACAATATATAAAGGAAATGTAAAAAATTACATCTAACTATCATGGGAACAAACTTATGGACCACACTATAAAATTAAAAGAAAGAGTTAAGGCAAGAAAGAAGAATATCATATAACCAATTTGAATTCTAGATTTCAACGATAGAATCCCAAAAAGGTCTTGATTGATCTTGTGGTTTTAATGCAACCACCAATGATGAAGAGAATTCATGGATATTTTTGAATTAAGCGAGCTCTACCCTGTGGAGCATGAAACGTGAAAATTGTTGGAAGAAAGAACAATAAACAACAAAGATACAAACACATGACAAAGATTTACATGGTTCCTCCAAGATCGAGCTACGTCTACGGACTCACAAATTCCACTATGCTCTGGGGCAAAAGAAACACTCACAATACAATGAATAATCGTCTCTGATCGCCAAAGTATATATAACCCCAGGACGAAATTAGGGTTTATGTATCTCTATGTAAAAGTACAAAAATACCCTTAAGGGAAAAAGACCTCCCCGAAAAGAAAATTTGGAGGCGATGCCCCCGAACCCCCAATGCAACCCTCAACCAACTAAGCGCGAAGCTAGGTCGTGGTGTCATCCCTTCATGTACAATACTCTAGCACCATGAGACTCCACATAACATAACAAGAACAATGGACAGCTTTCTATATAAGATGAGACAACCAACCACAGCTTAGAAGTTGAAAGGGCATCAACTTGGAAGATATTTTTTAAAAACGTACATGACACCAGACTGTAGGGAAGAACATTCGCTGTCCCCGGGGACGCCAAACTTTGAAGCCCCCCCCCCCCCCCCCCCCCCCCCCAAAATGTCAGACACGTATGTCAATCCCTTAACCCAACCAGAGTTAAGCCCCTGGTTAGTGGTCAACAAGGGTACTTGTCATACACGTATGAGGAAGTCTTTACTATCCAAACTGACCATGAATTTGGTTTGGATATTAACAAACCCAAACCCAACAAATTCTTAAAACCATGAATAGTTTCAAAGAATTGCAGAAGTTTTTAAAGGAAAATCGATGTCGTCGTCTCTTCGTTTGATCTTCATGAGATTTGGTTGGATCTTTCAAGTAAAACCCTGAATTGGATATCCATGAGCACTCCCTGGAGAACCCAATAACAATATTGATTCTTCCTTCAATTATCTCGTCAGGGTTTTCATAAAATTTAAACCAAACCACATTCAAGTATAGACATTACTTACCCATTTGAATGCTCAATCAAACATCTTACTTACGAAAATGATTTTCTCCTCACCAAGAGGCAGGTAATCTTGGAAGGGTGAGCATGAGTATTATCTAGAGTACACAACACAAAATCAGGCCGGTGAAGCGCAAGATTCAACCTATCCTCCCCGACGACTAGCCCCGTTGCGTCGAGAAGAACATGCCATGAGTTTCGATGAGCCTCCGACACCCAATGCATGGAGTAGCGGGTTCCGTTCACATTGGCCGGATAAGAGAACAGTCCCTTGGGTGTGTGCTTACATTTCCTTCTGAAGTACTGACTAAGCTGCGATCCCTTGATCCTCAAATCCATCCAGCTCTCCGGAGCCGATATCACCTTCGAATCCTTGTAACTCCCAAACTCCCTTATGTAGTCCACCTCTTCAGGGATGATTGTCATGTAAAAATTGCCCCTGAAAAAAGGGTAGCTCTCTCCTACTAACATCATTGCATCCTTGTAATTAGGAGCAAAGAGGACTAGATACTCATCTTCAGTTAGTCCACAGTGCTTCAAGACGCGGTTCCGAGCTTGGATTTCAGGGATTGAGATGAAGCTCCCAGGGAAGGAGGATTTTGTTGTGAGGATGTCCAACAGCCTTGAAGGCTCCAATTGGGTCTTGTCGAGGTCGGGCAGATTGCTGCCGAAGGAAGGGGAGGATGATTCTCTAAGTCCACCTCGAGGGGACTTGCGCTTATCATCGGACGTGGTCTCTGAAGATTCCTCATTAGTACTAAGGTTATCGAGATCAGTCTTCTCGCCTTCTTCGACGAGACCGTTGTAGTACTGTGGGTACTTGGTGAAGACATACTGTTCAACATATTGCATTTCCGTTGGCGTTATCGGACCTGACCATCTGATAAGGTCAAGACCATGGAGTTGTGATATGGCTTCTGCTACTAAGTGAGCAGGGATCAAATTATGCGCCTTCTGTTTTAAGCCAAAATTTAAAATCAGAGTTTAGTCTAATACAGATTTGGATGAAAACCCATCTGTAACTTGAAGAAATTTGAAGAAGATAATTTGAATTTACCTTAACAACCATACTGTTTGGTCTGCCATTTTGAATTGGTGATTTGGGTATAGAAGCAAAAAGCGATTCTTGGAACTCAGCTTCTTCCATAGCCTAAATATTTCAGCAATTCTTATCTCAGAATTTTGAAACTTTGAGCTATAGGGACTTGTAATCAAAGAGTAAAAATAGTAAAAAAAATGAAGAATTTGATGTAGAATTCAAAGGACAAACCTTAGATCCTGACTGCAGAATAACGTGTTCTTCGACGTTTCTCCCCATGATAGACTATGAAGACTGAATTATGGGTCTGTAAACATAAAAGAGGTGAATGAAGAAGAAGAGGTAGAGAAAGTAAGGGGGAAGAAACAAAGGAGGGGATGAAGAGAAGACCAAGCCTAACCAACCAAAACCTCTTGTTGTTGCAGAAGTGAATCTAAAAGAGGCTCTTAAAGAAATTAAAAGAGCCAAAAACAAATATAAGTACGCCGACAATGACAACAGCAATATCCCTCAACAGGAAACCATGAAACCATGGTTTAGATTCTTTAGCAATATGGCTGAGTTTTGTCTGAGTCATCTGAGTTCGACTCGGAATTAAAGGTCGTGTAGTGTAAACAAGAGTTTTGTCCGAGTCAACTGAATAATGGGCATGTTTGGTAACAGAGAGAAAGTTGCACGTCAAAACTTTAGCCCATGCAAGGGAAAAACCAAATTTTCCTCAAGTGCATTAGCACAGGCGATCGTTCAAACAAGTACTCAACACACCGACACGAAATCCACACTACCTAAAATCAATCTTGCCCAAACAAAGAACAGTATTGCACCCGGTCCTGACTACAGTAACACTGCAAGTATATATATTTGTGATCAAACATCCCGCGTCACCGATATTATGTATATAAATTGGCGTTGGGAGCCATTAATTGTTGGCTGTTCCCTCCAAGGTTCAAATTGGGCCATTCTAACGGTATAAAGGACCGGAGGCGTTACCTTTTTTTCCGTTGTGTAACACAAAGGCAAAAGTAGAAAAAAATGGCACTAAAATTCAAATTTTCAAAAAAATTTATAACGGAGAATAATGAAAATTAATGAGCCTTTCTTGTTACAATTTTTTCATAAAGTAATGGTCGTTATTTTTGTTATAACGGCTGTTATTTTCTGGGAGTTAAAACGGCACATAACGTAACGGGTGGGGTCCGAATTTAGTCTGGTCCCCCATACACTTTATATACTTCAAATTTAGTAGGATATGACCCGGCTGAGTCATGACCGAGTTTGAATTCTAACTCAACAAGGTACCCACCTGATCTCCAGTTGAGTTTGGCCTTATAACTAACCGCCACTATAACCATTATCTAACCTAAGTTAATTCCCTAATGAAATTATGAAATGGCAACAGCCCACAAAATGTATTTATTAGAGAAGCAACGTCACAATGGGAATTTAAAAAATAGGAATAGATAGTGAGCGATTGAGGAGGGTTAGATAGAGGGAAAATGAGTGGGACCCAGTTAGTGAATTTTAAAAATAGGGTGAGTGGGAATCCTATTGGCCTGAGAAGGACTAGTCTTGGAGTCAGCCCTAAGACCCACTTGACCTAATTGTAATTTAAGACTCAATTAATAAAATAAAATAAAAAATTATATGGGGTGGAGGAGGTTGTTTTACTCTCTCTCTCTCTCCATTTTCTTATTTATTTATTATTTTTTCCTTCCACTACAACAAAATATATGTTTAGTCCGGTCTAACCTATGCTTAGACAGAGAGAGAGAGAGAGAAAATAATATTTTATTTTTATCAAGAAGTAGCCAAATATACCTACGTATAGATGCCTTGAACATGCACTTCCAAATACACAAATTAAGAGGGGAACAATTAAAAAATATATATAATGCGCAAGTAAACACGTGGCATACGTGTAAAATTCGACCAGTTTGCATTATGTGGATACGATCGAATGGTCACGAATCATCGGTGAATTCCATCTGGTTTATTAGTTATAAACCCCATTACCTATGGGACTCGATTTATCGTCTCTTTTTCAAAGAAATCTAATCCTTCATTGAAGTTTTCAGTATAGGATTTCCATGAAGCTACCCATGAAAACGACCAATAACTAAATTAACCTCACCGCCTCATCCAGGGTCTCTGTACAATTTAGGTTTGTGCTTTTCGTGCACTGGTGGACCAATATCTAGGAGATCTCTATGCCAAATTCCATTCCGATCGAATCATCTTAACCATCTGATCATTCGTTTCGGCAGTCTAAAAAAATACTGCAAATTGTTCGAGAAAAATATATAGATGGTTGACTAATCACTTCACTCTAAAAGCTTAATTTGTTAGAGGAAGGCTTAACTATGCATATCGAAGGGCCCATGGATCAAAAGGCCCACGAGTCTAACAGATGGAGTGTTATATGGTTATGATCATCCAACTGGGACAGTTTTTTTTGTGGCAGAACTCACCGTAATATCAATTTTCAACCGAGGAGGTCTTGAAGGTAGTCCTTAATCACATTGCTTTAATCCTTGGTTAAGAGTCAAAACACTTTTTTGGTCGTGGCAAAGATATTTAATCCCTATAATTTGTTTGAACCAAACAGCAGATAACTTTATCCCGGATATAGTACACCCGAATATAGGATGGAGGTCGTCTTAGACGCCCTATTTCCGTATAGGGTCGGGCTCCGTTGTCAGATCTAAAATGACAGTCCAAATGACAGGGACACAATATAAGCCACGTGGCACACTTTTACAGGAGTCATACCGTACGGATGTTTGTCCTATCACATGGTGGACCTACAAACCAAAAATCAGCCCGATTAGTAATTAATAAGTGTTGCATCTTTGTACCTCAAATACTGCTCAAATTCCCACAGTTGAGATCAGCCCATAAAAATAAGTCCAATCCAAAGCCTATAAATCACTAATCAGGCTGATTTTTTGTTTATAGGTCCACCATGGGATAGGACAAACATCCATACGGTCCGAGTCCTGTAAAAGTGTGTCACGTGGCTTATATAGTGTCCCTGTCATTTTATCTGTACTTTCAGATCTGTCAACGACTCAACGGTGCCCGACCCTTCCCTATATTATAGAAGTTCAATATTTAAGCTGAAGTTGCAGTAGTTGTTTAAAGAAGTGGGCCCACATGCCTGGTTAAAGTGGATCTCACCCTACCCCATATGATTGGTCATGTGGTTGACGATGCCGACCAATGATGATGGAAGATCTCAGGTTCTGGGTTTTGCAATATTTTCCACAACCACTCCCATTTAATTTCTTTCTTTTTTCTTGATAGGCTCCCATCTCTTTGCTTTTAAAATTATAAACCGATAGTGACGTCTATTAACTACTGATAATGTTGTAAATTTCTCACTATTGGTAGGAGATGATCACTTATCAATGTTGATGAGGGGATCATGACATCAACGTCAACGGTGCCTTCTAAGAGATGACCCCACAAATTGACCTGATTAACTAAGTTTTATTTGTAGAACATAGGGTTAAGATCTTCTGAGCTTGCCGCAAGATTTGAAGTAGTTGCTCCATCAAAGAGATGACCCCACCAATTGACCTGATTGAAGCATAGGTGGAATCACATTGTATTTGTGCTACAAGGGAGAAAAAAAAATGCTTCTTAGGATGGGGACAGATTTGTTGAGTCAAACTGATTAGGAGAATTAGTGCATTGTAAGTCAAACCTAACTCCTCTCAACTTTGTCGATTAATCTAAGCCGTTGATGTAAAATCAGTAGCAATGGGTCAGCTTTTCCTAGAAGGCCGAGCAGGTGGCATATATATTGGTCTATGAATTTTAAATCCGCTTTAAGTCCTGAGAAGATGAGCATAAAATTAAGCATGATGACAATTTCAACGTAATGGTTCAATATCTTTACTATTATAATGCACTAATTTCTTTGCATATATTATTTTTTACAGAGAAAATAAAAGTTTTTTTTTCTAAGAATGCCCTCAACTCTCTCATGTGCCTTCTAGGGCTACACCGTGGGCAGGCTCAACCCGACGTTAGGCTAGGGTTGGGTCTGGGCTTGGATAAAATCGAGTTGGGGTAGGTTGAGGCTTCAGCCCAACCCAACCTGAACCCGGCAGGCACACACACACACACACACATAGACATACATTATCAAAAACATGTTTGAGACAAATCCATGGAGGCGGCCCAATAAGAGGTGCATCATAGAACTAATGACTTGACTTTAATTCTATATGAGAAGATTAGTAGTTGAAAATCTCATTACTATGTTGTGACAATGGAGGTGCATGCTTTTGAGTCTTGGATGTAGCTGCCAGTTTCGCTAATGTGTAAGTCTCGTTACGCTATAAACTTGTGTTACTATATGCACTTGTGTTACTATCTACAGTCAAAGACAAATTATTTGGCCTTTGTAGGAACAAGATTATGTGGAGAATTTAGAAATTGTAAATCTTGTATAAATAAACTTGTAAAGATGACGAATATAAATGTATATATATTTTGTTAATGTTGTCTTATTTAACAGAATGTGAAAATGAAACTATTATTTAATGGCTAGCACAATGGTCATTGTATTTTAAAATTTTTAGCAACCTTTCCAACCAAATAAAAAGAAAAACTAAGATATGCCCGACCTCAGGTTGGGTTGGGCTTAGGTTCACAGCATTGAAGCTCGGGTTGGTCTAGTACCTTATCGACCCAACCATTGCAGCCCTAGTTCCTCCCCCTATTATAACTAACACAGTAACAAGTCCCATGCTTTTTAACATACTAGTAGGTGAGCCGTGCCCATAGCACTCCTGACAAAACGTTTGCAAAAATCGGGTGTGAGTGGCTGAGATTCACCTTCCAGTTGGGGGATAAGATCGCAGCCCTTCTTTATTGAAGCCTATAAGAGGGGGGTATAAGATCTCAGCACCATTAAAAGTGATAAAATATGTGAAGTTTGGCTACAAAATCTTAACATGCATGGATGGATGTTCACATAAAAAAAAAAAACATGTATGGATGGGTTTGAGGGAAGACTTGACATGTGTGCGTGTGTGGAAATGCTTATTCCCTTTCAATTTGAACGCTACTTAGTGGGTCCATCACATGAGATAATGATTTGTGCTCCTTCTGTGAAATGACAAGGTAACCCACTTCACATCTACTTCTGTGAATGTCCATTTACTAGGAAGGTGTGAACCGTGTGGTACGGTTGCTTATGGGTCCCTTCAACTTGAAAACATTCCTATCCTCTCTTCTTTTTTCTTTTGATAAACAAAGCTTTCTTCCTAACATCTATCTAAAACAATGTTTAGAACTAGGAACTGTGTATAAGACTGATACCTTTTTGTACCCTTTTGCCTAGAATATCCACCTCGTGTATGCCACACGATCAGGCAGTTGTAGGGACACCGTATTTATGGAAGCATTATTCCTCATAGAGCTACGTCGATGATACGGCCTAAGCATTGTCTTGTTAACTAACTGTGAGATCAATGGAAAAATCTTGCCTGCATACTTTTGCAGACTCAAAAGTATGCAAACATTGTACCCACCGTTGAATATTCCTTGAAAAACGTGTTTTTAATTTATAATTTTTTTTTTTTTTGAAAACATTGAAATAACACGTTTTTCAATGGACATCCAACAGTACTTACAATTTTGCGTACTTTTTAAGTCAGCAATATGCGTACTAGATTTGTCCGAGATCAACATCCCCTCCCAGCCGAACTTGAGGTCTCTAATGTGGAGTAAACACTTTGATGACAGCCCACATTATGAGTCCTCTAAGATTATACCACGTGGCTCATATTGTGGGCTGTCATCAAAGTTTTACACTCCAACGTGGGGTACTGGATTCCCTTTTGTCAATAGGGATGCGTCGTGTCCCACATGACCCAATTGGATGGTGATGGATCTCCGGCACACCAATATTTAAGGCGACTGGTAGAATCATAGCCCCAAAAAAGAGAAACGTTAGGACTGTAGCCAATAAAAACTTAGGCGTCTCCCCTCACATCAAACGTTGATATCGGCAGCGAAAAAAATGCCGTCTGGAACATCTTTTGGGGCCCACTGGCCCTGTTAACGTTTGGACCACCCCTTTGTGACCTACACACCAAAAACCAGACTGATCATTTCTATCCATTGGGTTTTAGTAGCCCAAAAAATTACTAGAATAAACGGCTAGAAATCACCCACGAAAAAGGTTCAAATCACCAATTTGTCAAAGTTTAGGTGTACAAGTCCACTGAGGGGTGTACCAAACATTCATGGCGTCAGTGGGGCCGAAAGATTGTGCTACATAGTACACTTTTGGGGGTGGACATCAACGTTTGTTGTCAGAGTTGGACATCAAAGTTTTTCTCCATGGTAGCTCGTCAACTACTTTTAACAATCTTCAAATTCACTCAAATCACCAAACGGAGCTCAGAAGAGAAAAAGAAGGAAGAAATTGAACTATACTTTGTAATGAAGAAGCCAACCTCTCTGAAGTTCTAGAAGCCCTGATAACATAATAGATGAAAATGATTAGAACACCCACTGATGCAACAGGCAGTTTAAACAATCTAGAATCTTTAGATGACAACCCATTAAAAAAACAAAAACAACACTTGAAACAAAAGCAACCACCTTCCTTCCCTCACACTCAAGAAAAACCAAAGTGCCACAAAAATAGCACCCCATTATCAAAAACCCCACCATCACCACCACAAGAGGAGATGGTGGTGGCGGTGAAAGGAAAGGATAGGAGAATGCCCCCAGACGTAACCCCCCCTCATCCTCTTATCTCTTCTCTATCTCATCATCTCCTTCCTCCAGACTCCCCTAAATCAACGCCACTACTTGATCTTCCTCTCTGTTATCACAAAGATCACTACCACTACCATAACGAAAACAAGAACAAAAGAGAGGAGGGGAGGGGAAAAAAGAGAATGAAAGTTACCACAAAGAAACTCCTTCTCGTCCTTTTCTTCGTCTTCTCAGCCATCTCAATTCTCAGACTCCTCGGAATCACCACCAGTTCTTCATCTCCCCCTCTTCCATCCCTTACTCTACCTCAGACTCTTCTAGACACATGCTCCTCCCCATCGCCCATGTGCACAAAGCTCTCAGTCACACGCAATGCTTCTTCCTCTTCTGCTGCAAATCTCACTGCCAAGGAATTCCAACTCCTTTCAAATATCATCTCCCATAGAATCCCCTGCAACATCCTTGTCTTTGGGCTTGGACCCCAATCCCTTCAACTCTCGTCACTCAATGCCGGCGGCAGAACCGTCTTTCTTGAAGACAACTCTGAAAATCTTGGGGCAATCAGAACAAATTACAATGGCACACACATATACAAGGTGGAGCACCACACAGCTGCCGGAGAAGCATACAAGCTGCTCAAACATGCAAGGGCAGACCCCGCTTGCGCACCTCAAGCAGGGACTCTTCAAGTGTCAAGTTGCCAACTGGCACTGACACAGCTACCAAAGGAGGTATATGAGCTCAAGTGGGATGTGGTGGTGGTCGATGGACCAAGTGGGGGCAGACCAGAGGCACCAGGCAGGATGGCTGCAATTTACACCGCCAGCATGATAGCAAGGGCAGGGAATATGACAGATGTCGTCGTCCATGATGTAGATCGGACGATCGAGAAGTGGTTTTCTTGGGAGTTTCTGTGTGATGAGAACTTGGTTTCTTCGAAAGGGAAATTGTGGCATTTCAGGATCACAGGGAACTCTAGTTCTCTGAGTTTTTGCTCTGACGTAACAGTTCAAATTGTGTAGCATATTATTCTTTTTTTTTTTTTTGATAAGTATATATAATTCTTTTTCTCTACGTTATGTATACAAAAATCAAAACAAGTTTAGTAGATGACAGTATTTCAGTCATTCTAAAGTTAGTGCTGTTCTGGTCGTATAAAAATTCACATTTTCCATGCAAGATTTGAAAAGTTGAATGCATATTGGCACGGAAACACAATCAAGATGAAGACATGACATTTTTTGCAGTCAAGGGTTCTGACCTGTGTGACTAGCAGCACAACTCAGCACAAACACATGTTAGTATCACACACACAGTATCAGAAACAGGATTGATTGGTAGCACTGCATTGCTATAAGCAAGTGGTTCAGGAATCAAGACAAGCATGTTCACAGAAATCTTTTGAGGAACGTACTGTTACAAGTTACAACTGTGTAAGCAATAAATAAAGATGGTCATTTATTGAGAATGTCAATCTATTTCATCTACAAAAAAAAGCAGATTCATTGTACAAAATTAGTGACACCTAACTCATGTATTGTGTCTAAACACTGTATAACATAAATTCTCTGAGCTTGCTGCTTACACGGAGGACAACGGTTCGAGATCAATACAGTTCCTGGATAGACTGAAGCTCCATCAAGCATCTCCAGGATGGGAATTTTCTTATTGCGGTGTATATCTTCCCAGGCATGCAGTCGTCGGTCTTCAAGGACTCAACTACCAGGGTACACATATGCTAGAACCCTTGTCGACTGATTAAGATGGATCGACCAAGTGAGCAGCCCCGAGCAAATCTTCTAGAGAGCGCACCCTTTGTTTCTACTCTTCTAAGAACAACTATAAATCTAGATGTGAGCAGCCTCAAGAAAATCTTCTAGAGAGTTTACCCTTTGCTTCTACTCTCTCTCTCTTCTAAGAACAACTATATATCTAGATTGGGGGGGCATTTCTCACTCCCCTGTTCCATTGCTGAAACGGGGCCTCACCTTTTATCCGACAACAACAGAATTTCCTTAACCACGCAAAAATCTTCGTACTGCACTACAGTAGCTTTTAATATCTACATTTGCTTGGAAAAATGAAGGGAAATGACCATACATACCCAAACTGCAGTATTTTGTCGTTGAAAATGTTACAAAATATCTATAACTCACTCTAATGACCATCTACAGCACCCTCGTTATCATCAGCATCCCTTCGCTGCATGGAGAAAGAAAAAACATGTAAGCCTTTGGAACTTTTAATGACTCATGAACATCAAAAAATATATATCAGAAACAATGAAATTAACTCTGAAGCTGCAGACCATTTTATTAGGGAACGCAGGCATCAACAATTTTTATTAGGTATACATATAACCTCTCATGAGATGTTGGACCAAGAAAAACAACAGAGAAGAGGGGTGAGCAGTTCTACTTCTTTGTAAAAAGGAGACAATATCTAATGAAAAAGAAAAGGACAATCACTAATAATAAGACAAAAGGAAAAGAACGGAGAAGTACTTTGGTAACATTTTCTAAGAACGGGATTTCATGAAGTGGAAAAAAGGTCTGTTGGATTGTCAAAGTGCATGAAGTATTACTTCTATTTAATTATTTCCTGAAAGTGAATTCTAGTTATAATTTCCAGCAAACACAACAGAGGCTTATATCGCCACAGAATTTGAGACAAAGTGATGAGGGAGTGATTTTCAGGTATAGTCTACCAACTACAATGGCCACGCCTCCACCTCCAGAATTTCATGTTCCACACATGCGCACAGCACACAGCAATCCGCAAACACATGCAGATAACATAAGTTAGAAAATAAGATATCACAAACACCCACAAACCAAAACTTAACCACTAAAAGCTGTTAGAAGAACAGAGAAAGAAATGAACTTTAGATCTATCAAGAAAAAACCAAACCATTAAAACCCAGAGCCATAGGCTTCAGAAGGGACCCCGTGGAGTCCATGATTAAGGCCCATAAAGACCCTGAGTTATTAAAAAGAATAGGAGTTTCTAGTTTCTGCTTGAGTAGATTTAAATTAGTTTCTAAAGCAGCAAGTTATCTAGAGTTCCAGAATTAGTAAGTTGTACTTGCTGGCTTTTTCTTTGTCGCTTTAGGAAGGAAGGAGTTTTAAGGTGGCCACGCCCTATAAATACCCATTGTAATACTTTAAACAATGCTGATTCCTGGCAACGAAGCTTAAGGGACAACCACACAAATGGCAGCACGATATAGAAGACTGACTGTGCAGAGTCAGTCCCCCTGGCACAGATTGGGAGGAGATGAAGTTTAAGTTGAAGGAAACATATCCTCCTCTTTATTACAGATGAACCAACTTCAAAGAGTTATTTCTACTTTGACAGGGGACTTTCTCCGTGAATCCTGAGATCAAGGAGCTTACGATTGTACATCTAGCTCACCTCTTGGCGTTGAAGATTGAGGCACAATTGAAATAACCTACTTTGAAACATCTCGGAACTCAATCCAGGACCAATCACAAGATCCATTCCAATAATGCTGGACCTTATTGTGCCACAGAAAGACTGGGAAAGAATGCCTACTTTCTAGAGCTTCCACCAGAGGTACGGTTCAGCCCGATCTTCAACATTGAAGATCTCTTCAAGCCACATGAGCAGAAGAAACAGAAGAGCATTATTCAATTACCTCAAATACCAAGGATAGTTCACAAGGAGAACAAGGTTGTGCTTGATTATCAGTTTCCACGCGACATGGTGTTACCAAACATTTTTCGTCAAGAGGAAAGGAAGGCTGATGTCCGATGCATGTGCATTACCACAACCGACTTCCAAAGACTCAACCCAGATCAGTACAAGATATATCAAGTACAACTCCTCAGATTCGACTTCTTTCAAGCAAGGGACTTATTTCTTTTAGGTAATTTAGGACTTATTTAGTTTCTCAAGCAGCAAGTCACTAGAGTAAGTTGTATTTAGTTGCTTTTTAGACTTATTTAGTTTCTCAAGTAGCAAGTTATAAGAGAGTTGTATTTAGTTGCATTTCTTTGCCGATTTAGGAAATAGGAAGTTTTGAGGCCGACGCCCCCAACATAGTCTATAAATATCCATTGTAATACTTAAAATTGTATATTATGAAGTAGTTTTGCTGCTCAGAGTTTGATGTCTCTCCTAGTTGGTGTGACTCCAATCCCTTGATTTATAGGTAAAAAGTGAGGTTTTTATGAACCTAAATCTAGATTGTGTGAATCAATACACTATCTCCTCTCTTACCCCCATTGAAATTGATCTGGTAATGTACTCGAATCAGCTCTGATTTTTATATAAATCTACTCCTACGGTTATAACCTTACATAAATTATCCTACTCTTCTCTCGTAAAACCTCAGCCTTCTATCTTCTGTAAGCCTGCTGCAATCTGTGTTCAAATCTGATTTCTGAACAGCAGACCAGCATATTCCAACTTAGTTTCAGCTCCCTTAGAATGTGTCGAAATCCTAGAGCTAATATACCCTTCTCTTTTCATTATAGTTTTCTTCTAACATCAGTCAACCCTTAGGAATCACAGATATAGAATTTCAGGCATCCTACACCACAAACTAAGCATATTGTAGAAAGAACCCTAGATGCATACATTCATACATGTACAATCACAGATTCACAGCTAGGTTAGCAATTAACAGTTCTTTATCAATTACCGTGTTAAGAGATAGCAAGTCTTCGTAACAGATAACGTATGAGAAGGTATAGAAATTTGCAAGCATGAAAAATAGAAATGAGGTGATGTTTCATTCAACCATGAAAAATATTTATAAATCTGCAACCTGCTAGAAATATTTTAAGATGGATCATAAAATATTTATAACACAGTTTGAAAATTTGGAGTTTACCATTCGTTTGCTAATGTAAGGTTGTATCTTGATTGGTGTCTCAGAAATATTGTCAACCTTCAGCAATTTTTGTTTGTCCATCTCAAACTCTTTCCTAGATTCCTTGCGGCTACCTGATTGCCAAACTCTACCAAAATTAGGGAGCCAATCAGCATCACAATTATTGGTGACAATATCTCCTCTCTTCTCCATCTCCAGCTCAATCTTTCGCTTTTCTGCCCAAGCAGCTCCTACCCGTTTCGGATTCAACTTCCGAGCCTTCCCTGACTTATTCAAGGAAGAAGCAAGGCCATTCACATGTAATCCTGTGCTTACGTGAACATTTAGCTGATTTTCTTCATTTGTTTGGAACCAGGGTGGTGGAGCTCCAGAATGCACATCTGCTTTAGGCTCTTCAGGAAGAAAAGGAGAAATTTGAGTGAAACTCTGCAACACTAAACACGGTGAAAAGAAACACGATTGATTTGAGCGCAAGTGCTAAGAAACACTACTGAATCGCAGTATTTAGAAACCATGCTACCCAGACACCTTGAAATGGGTGCATACGACATCCTGTGTCCAAAGTTCATTTTTAAGTGCAAATGCCATATCATTGTTTACCCATGTGGTGTCTGGGCATAGCTTCAGATCAGGAAAAATAAAGTTTACAAATTAAACTGAAATAGTTAAATATGAATACCATGGCTACTGCTCTCTCCACTACCCAGTCTTCCAACCTGATATACCTGCATTACCAATTGTATTACATGTTTGCTAGTAGTTATAAGACCATGAAGAAACAAAATAACTTGGTCAAACTTTCAATGCAATTGAACAGAGTGTAGTCAAAAGTGTTAGGCAGGGCCTAGGCAGCAAGGGTCCCTTAGAGGAGGCCATGCATATACAAAGCCTAGGAAACAATTCATTTATTTATTTATTTTATAAGAATCAAAGAAATAAAGTTAGTATTATTAAAAAGATTATAGGAAAAAGAAATAAAAGACATACCCACATTGTACCAAAGTACGAACGAAAAGCAAAGCTAATTGCGGAGTAATAAATAGCTTTATGCAAAATAAACTGAAATAGTTTAGTGGATTAGCACCATATCGAATAGTTCAAGACTAAAATACTTTAGTGAGTTAGTGTCACATATAATAGTCCAAAACCAAAGCATAACTCTTCAAACTTCAAACAAAGTCAAAGTCTCAGACCTCAAATACCCCACTACTCAACATCGTTAAATCAATCATCAAAATAAGAGCAGGAGTCTTACTTTCTCCTCTTGTTAGAGAATCGTTCATTTATAAGGTTTATGTGTATATACCTTTGAGTTTTTCTTATATGTAAGTTACATATAACATTGACTTTATATAGGTATGATCTATTCCTAATATATAAAGTACATATAACAACAACTTCATCCGTATGACCTAGGCGAACGCTTTAAAACCTAGAGCCTAGGTGCGTCTGGGCGAGCGCTTTTGTACTAGCACCTACCTATGCCCTGTTTTAAGTGCTAAGGTCCCGGCTAGGCAAAGCTTTGATTACACTAATTGAACATACAACAAAACAACATAAGAACATAAAAATGCATAATAGATGTAGTATGGAACTAGAGAATGCAAAGGAAAGAGAATGCTAATAAAATGGCAGCACTTCTTTCGAATAAAGAGCACTGATTATAACACATAATGGGAATTAATGGAGAAAATGAAATAGAACAGCTTGTCTCAAGGAAAATCCTGCATAACTGCCTGTATGCTTAGAAACACTTTGTGGAAATCAAGAGAGCTAAGGAGCCATTCCTCAGACATTGCAGCCTTGCAGGATGACATTTTCTGACTGCTTTAATATTGATACTTAAATAAGACACCAAAACCTAACCTCACTCCAATCAATACTATCAAAACACCACATAAATGGAAAATTACGCCAAGGGTGAACAGGCTATACATAGATACAATATCAATTCACCTGAACAGCATGCAGGTATTCAGATGCAGCGATGGCTTAATCTGAGAAAAAGAATCGCATGGGGTAAATCTTTAACCTATTTGGTAACCTGTGTTCCAATGGAGAACATCAATTTATTTCAATTCTTGAATGGCACTAGAAGAAGACCTTACATTTTGATGAATACGATATCAGCTAAAACTTAAATATTTGCTAGAATGAGAGAATGATTCTCCCGCTTAGTTTGTATAATTGACTAGGAAACATAGCAGGATCACAAACAATTGTGAGATAATGGACTAATGTTGAATAATTATCAAAAAAAAAAATATGATGTAAAGGAAGCACCGTAGTAGAATGTCAGGGATCATTCAGCCACGATAAACAATTCGATATGATCAAATAGCATTAAAATAGTAAAAGGAAGAAAATGAAAATAATTCTTGCAAGTTATCAGACATCTATCAACTAGTTTAACATGAATTTTGAAAACGCCAAATCACTTACAAAATGAGCTCTTCTCTTTGAGAAGTTTGAGAAAGAAAAGGAAATGACCAGATCCAAAAAATTAAAATAAGATTCACATTTGATGCTTGGACAGATTTAAGAAAAGAACTTACAAGTCCATGGTCATAAAACGGATTTTATTTTTAAAAAAACCCTCAACCTGAATTCGCCAAACCTTTTCACAAGTATAAAATATTGCTGAGTTTTGAGACTCAAATGCTCAGACTGTAACTAAATCAATTAACTAGGTCGACTTTTACTGAGGAATTATGTATGTTTCAGTTTAACAAACTAATTAACCACAGAAGTAAACAATGAAGTTACTGAATTATAAATAGCCAGACAGGAAAATTTTCTGGACAACAAAAGAAAATCTTCAGAGTCTCAAAATGCTAAGCGCATGAGCTTTATCAACGGAAGCAAATCTTACCCCTCTGTCACTGCGATACTGACCAACTGAGCTTTCTCTACTGTTGCCTATGAGGGTAAGTTGGCTAGCCCTGTAAACTGGGTCATGTATAGAAAGTAAAAGAAATAAAATATCACTGGAATATTATAAGGAATATCAATCCACAGAAGAAACCTCCACTACAATTAGAAAAAACAAAGCTTTATTTCTTTGACTGCTAGAACTAAGCTTTTTTAATTCATAAAAAATAAAATAAAATGGATAATGCACACCTTTTAAATCCTTTGTAGTGCTTTCAGTGGCATGCATGCCCTGTAGATCCATTTTGTTGTGTGGGCCCCCTGGAGAAGAAGTAGCATCATGTAGAAGAGGGACAACATTTGCAACTTCAGTACCTTCTGGACAAGATACCTGCTGCCTCTCATCCGTAAAACATTGTAAAGGCAGAAAACCATTTGAAAGACTTGATTTAAAAGAGTGAATTGAATTTTTTTCAAAATTATCCATATTGTCAGAGCTAAGTTCATTGTGGATATCTTTTGAAGCTCCCAAGGAAGGTCCATAAGATCCTTCGTTTGATGATGTAGCTGCGCTCTTCAGCGACCTGCACCCTTTCTCCCACTGCAGTTATAAATAAATGACAACTGCTAAACATTCCGAAAATGCAAATATATCAAAAAGGAATTTCATGATGACGATTAAGCCCGCATTTTAACATTAGTGGATTTAAATAATATAACATTAAGAAATATAAGGATGACTTGGATTTAAGTATACCAATCCAGATATGTAAAGCACCATCGAAATTTACATGTTCATGGAAACATTATGAACACTATATATGCACATGATTAGTGTTTTCATAGAGATTTGCACAAAAAGTGCGGTCGAAACAGGCCATTAGTCTCAAGTTCGAGCACTTCACACTTCTGAAAATTCTAAGTTTATAATCAATACAACCAATCAGAAAGGATCGCCAGGACGACCTTTCAACTTAATTCGACACAAATACGTAACAGAATCCTCGACGCAAACATGTAAATTTCCAAGCAACATTAACAGAAATCCTCACTGAATCCAATAACCTTAAAACGAATCAAAAAAGGGAAATACCTTGGCAAGATCAGTCTCAGAAACCCTAAACGAATCGACTCGATTCATTCCTCCACCATACTTCCACAAGAAATCCTTCAAATTCTTCAAATGCTCCGAGCTCGCTAGATGATTAATCGCATTACTACTGAAAAAGACGAATTGAACAAAAAGCGTTCAAAATTATGAATCTCGGAGAAGGGAATAAAGAAAAATCAAAACGCTAGAAGAATTTAACAAAGAAAAAAAAATAAAAATCTTACCAGGAGAATAAGCTATCAAGCTCTTCGATGTCGGAATCACAAAAAACGCACCAGAGTCGATTACGAGAAGCGTGTTCAGGATGGAGGAGGGTAGGGTTTTTGAGAAAGAAATGAACGTCGGAGAGCTTTTTGAGGAATCGAGAGAGAAAGGAAGAGAGGGAATTGATGTGGTTAGGGAAGAAATTATGGCGTCGGCCTTGGTCGTGGTTGAGCTTACAAACCTTGCAGAACTCGAACTCCGACTCATTCTTCTTATCCTTCTTCTTATTGTTAAAAGTGTTTAACTTCTTCTCCTCCATTAATCTACCAGACGCGGAGGCTGCACTGCTCGATTTATCTCCGCAACATGAGCTTGAGAAATCCGCTCCTTAGTCCTTAACCGAAAGAGGAATGCTAACGAGCAACGCCTTAATGGCTGTTGCACAGATGCAACCCCGCATCATGCGACATGAAAAACTGCCTCAAATCCACGCCTTTTAAATATGGGGTAATTTTAGTCGCACCCCACAAATTGTGAGGGCACCCGACTTGTTGAAAGCAACCGACAGAGAAACACACGCAATCTGATCTCCATCGCCCTTGTCATTCTCTCTCCTAGTCCACCGCTAGATCTTCGGCCATGGGAGCACGTTGTTCCGAATTATCCCTTTGCTAGTGGCAATCTCATCTCAAACGGACTGTACTCGAGTCCTCCGATCTCGGTAAGTCCCTATTGTTCTACGCTTCATATCTTCTTCTTCTTCCCTCGACAATTGGGACGAAATGGATCTGATAATTTGACTCGACATACCCCAACATTTTGAAATGGGTAGCTCTACGGGCGCCCACCTCTTTCGGCTGTAGGGGTGTCAACGGGTCGGTTCCGGTTCGGTTCCTAAGGTGACCAGAACCGGAACAAACGGTTCCGGTTCTTATCGGTTCGGGTACTTATCGGTTCCGGTTCTCAAAGTGATGGTACCAGAACCGGAACCGATTATGTAGTTTTTGTCGGTTTCGGTTCCGGTTCCAGTTTCGGGTATAACGGGTCCAATCTTGGTAATATGAAAATTTTTACACTATATTTATACATCGGTTCCGGTTCTTATCGGTTCGGTTCGGTTCCATATTAGAGTACCGGAACCGTAACCATTAGTTTCCGGTTCGGTTCCGGTTCCGATTCTTTTTAATCGGTTCCCAAAAATGTGGTACCGGAACCGGTGTTTTCGGTTCCGGTTAAATCGGGTAAAATTGACACCCCTATTCGGCTGGGCACCAACATTTGATGGGCACCCACGCCTGTAAGAGGGCCCTTGTTTGGGCACCCCATTTTGTTGGGCACCCACATTAAAATCCAAAAAAAAAAAATTTGACTTGGGCTCCTACCTCCTAGCCGTGGGTGTCATGGTGGCCACGGTAGTTCCAATCCGTGGAGGCAAAGAAAAAAAAAATTTGCGAACTTGCCACATATTGTCCATCCATTTGTGGAAGTATGGGGTGCTCCAAACCACCACTCCATCACTCTACTACCACTCTACCACCACCATTAACTCCACAACTACCACTACCATCAACTCCACCATGAACACCACCACCACTCTACCATCAACTCTACCACCACCACTCCAACATCACCACCACCACCACCACAAACTCCCACCACCACTACCATCACCAACTTCACCATCAATCACCACCACTCCAACACCACCACCAACACGGCGGCTGGGAGAGAGAGAAGAGAGAAACGTACCTACGGCGGCGGCGTCCTCCTCCTCATCTTCTTCCTTTTTTTAAGTGTAGGTGCCCAAACAAAACTATAAAGGGATGGGAAGGGCATTTTGGTCTTTAAAAATTGATTTATTTTGTGGGTACTCGTGGAGCTACCCTTTTGAAATGTAGACTTTGCTGACCGCTAGCAGTACAACAAAGTAGCTGACCGAACACAATATGAGCCACATGGAACACTCTTAGAGGACTCTGATCATATGGATGCTTGGCCAAATCTTGATGAACCTGAATACGAAAAATCAACTTGATTGATGATTTCAAACATTTGGATCTTTGTACTCCAAATAACGGTCAACAATACTAAGATTGTATGGTTAAAAATCAACCCATGAAAACGACTCCAAGGAATCACAAATCAGGCTAGGGTCGGGCTCCGTTGACAAATCTAAAATGACAGGTATCTCTACATGGACACAATATAAGCCACGTGGCATACTCTTACAGGACTCTGACCATATGGATGTTTGTCTTATCCCATGGTGGACCTACAAACCAAAAATCAGCCTGATTAGTGATTTATAAGTGTTGGATCTTTGTACCTCAAATACTGCTCAAATTCCCACAGTTGAGATTAGCCCATGAAAATAAGTCCAATCCAAAGCCTATAAATCACTAATCAGACTGATGTTTGGTTCGTAGGTCCACCATGGGATAGGACGAACATCTATACAGTCAGAATCCTGTAAGCGTGTGCCACGTGGCTTATATTGTGTCCTTGTACAGATACCTGTCATTTTAGATCTATCAATGGAGCCCGGCCCATCAGGCTAATTCGTGGTCTGTATGTCCATCTAGAGTTGGGCCAAACATCCATGCGATCAGAAATCTCTAATAACATGCCACATGATATATCTATATAACAAAACAGGACGCTTGTCTCCCCCTCTTATCAAGCTTCATAAAGGATGGTCAAGATCTTATCACACCAAATAGACGGTGGATCTCAGCCACTCACACCCAATTTTGACAAACGCTTTGTCGATGAGTGCCGTGGGCACAGGCCACCTACTAGTATATCTATATAACAAGGGAGCTCAGTTGTCTCCCCTCTTATGTGCTTCAATAAAGAAGGGTTAAGATTTTATACCCCAATTGGACAGTGGATCTCAGCCACTCACACCCGATTTTGGCAAATGCTTTATCAGGGAGTGCCATGGGCACGGGCCACACCATGACCTTGAAGCAGCCGATTTTTTGAAGCGGGGAAGCAGTGGCCAATTACATCCCGCCACAATCCCTGATGTTTTTAAACAAACCATATTGGCAATTTGGCATGTCATTTACAGGCGTTGACACCACAAACAATGGTATGTAGGATCGAGAAGCATCAAGAAAGGATCACCAGATGGTTCATCACAGTAGACATCTCAGGCTTCTCTTCCAATTTAATCAATCGTTCTGACCAGTGGTGTAGCACTGTAGCAGTTGGGATGGACCAGCGGCGATAATATGACAAGGTTGCCATTGCGGCCATAATATGAGCTACAGTATTTGTTTTACGATTAGAGTAACAAAAGAGAGAATGGGAGAAACGAGGGGTCAGAAGCCAAATGTCCGTGTTTGCATTTGATGATCATACTAACGAAGAAGTATAAGTTAGGCCCTGCTTGATTCGCTGCACCAGGAAACATCTTGCATTTCAGTGCAAACGCGGTTTTGGGGCTGCACGTGCTTGCATCCATTTTCTTACAGAGTTTGCAAGGGCTTGGCAACCACTTGCACATAACTCATTTGCATGCCCCCAACCAATCAGGTGTAATCCCAAAACCATGGCAAGTGGGTGCAGATGTGCCTGTATGGTGGTGTTAGGGAGTGGGCCCCCACTATCTATGCATCAAACACTCCCGAAAGTATGCAGTATATATGAATTGTCTTAGGGGTGTTAATGGGCTGGGCTTAGACCGGGTTGAGCTCTGCCCAAACCCGGCCTGACATATTTGGTGATAGTTCTATGCCCGGTCCAGCTTGTTAAGGGCCCTACCATATTAGGTCAAAACCTTGCCAATAATAGATTCAATGAGCCAAACCATTAGATTCCAGCCGTGCCAAAGATAATTTTGCTAAAATTGAAGCCCAAGATTTATCTACCAGGCCTCAAAACAAATCCCAAGCCAGCCCAGCAGACCTATATGATCTGTTGGGAAACCCAAAAATGGGGCCAGACATTCGTGAGGCCAGATCTTGTCGTTTCTGGCCTGTTTGCTAACCAAGTGGTGCCGCTTTTTTGGACCCCCTTGCAACATTGAACTGCTTCTTATGTATTAAGCAATAACATGAGATTTCTAAATATGCCCATAGACGCAGCCCCAGACTCGGTCCAATCTGGTTGGGCTTAAAGACCCATCGAGTCACCCAGCCCATTAATGCTTCTAATGGTCATGGTCATCTGACTCATTTGGGTTGGCCCATACTGCAACCGAACTATAAGGACAGCCCACCATGACCGACACTTTCACCGGGTCCACCGAAGTAGCTGTCTTAGGTGAAATCTAGCTAATCAATTGATCCTGAACATCCGATGTATGGACTTGCTCTTATTAGATGGAACGTCTTTTGTGCACCTTTGGCCCTTTTGAATATTTCTGCGAGGGTCAGTCTTACCACCGTCCTTGGGTCCGGAGAGTTGATTGCTCTCACTCGTCAAAAAAAGAGAGTTGATGGTTCTTGGGATTTCACACCACAAATATCTTGAAGAACATCCAACGGTCTAGACCCGAGGACCACAATGACACCGTGAGAAAACATGGCCCTTGGATATCTCTGCAGACTGCACTGAATTTGCACTAAAGAAATTTAAGGAACCGGCATGTGGGCTCACCAATCCAAATGATCGGCATATTAGAAAAAATCAATCCAAACGACCATATTAAATGGGATAGGAGCAAACTTTGCTCTAGCAACTCTTTCGGGCCCACTGACCCTATAGTGTTTTGGAAATTTTGTGCTTAAGTCGCTTCTCTCATTGTGGGTCAAACAAAAACTTGCAGACCAAAAACCAACTTCACTAAGTTAACTTCAGCAAACCTGAGTTATTAACTATACTTTTTGATGTTGTGCAAGCCATTTTCATTCAACCCACAATGCCACAACAAGAGGCACCCACAGCAAGAAAAAAAAAAAAATCTCTATAAAGCTTGGCCTACCCTCGGTGGACCTATACACCAAAAATAGCCCGATTGATGATTTTTAACCACTGGACTTCGATAATTTTTCATGAGGTGCTTTCTGGCCATAGGATTCAAACTTTTTTTGTACTCAAATCGGACAGCTAGAAATCACCAATCAGGCTTATTTTGGTGTGACCAAGTGGTGTGGAGCGAATTAAGAATGGGCTCCCATACATTTATTGGCGCATTGGGAAGCAAGAAACCATCATTTACTATATTGCAACAAGGTGACAATTGGGTGACATTATTGCTGAATGCGTCACTATTTTCGTTTTGTAAGGAAAATTTGGCTAAATTTTGATTAACCAATCAAAGCCTAGATGGCAGATACAGATGGATGGCGTTAATTTCTGTCTAAGATCAACATAATGGAAGTAAATGACCTATATAAAATCAATCTATAATGAGAAAAATGAGACAGAAAAAGAAAATGGCTACTATTTCTTGGTAAAGAAAATGGAACATTTCTTTCTATAAATAAAGGCACTTTACAAAAAATATTTCATCCTGTCGTCTCTCCTCATGGCATTGTATACAGCTTGGACCTGTAAAATACAATTCAACTAGATATAGTAGTTGGGATGAAGAAGCAATGTAAACTAGAAAATTCACCCACAGTGACACCTAAGATGAAGAAGAAATAAAGCCGTTCACAAGAGGAGAATGAAGCTCTTTTCACCAAGTGCCTGTCCACTTTGGATCTCAACGTTTTTTGAGATCCATATATCATTCAACATCACAAATATCACGAAATTGACAGTGGATAAGCAGTTGACGAACAAAGCTTGGTTGGTCAATAGATTTTCTCATTTGTGTACATGCATGCATGGATATAGGGTTGCACATAAAGATGTATGTGTGTGTGCAAGAGGCAGTTTTTGTTGCCTATGTCACCCGGTTAACATGGGCTAGGTATGTCATGGACACAAGTGGCAGAGACAGGATTTTGTTCCAGGGTGGGCAAAAGGGTACTTTGAATAAAAAAATCCTACTAAACTTTTAAAGTTGAGGGTGGGCACTGATGGACACTGCATTTTCACTTTAAGTGTTCAACATGTTTGAAGTGTTCGGATAACATGTGTCACAAACCCTAGGGTTGCAGGTCTTCACTCAGATTTCACAACACACATTTGCATACTTACAAATTACAATCATGTTATATATATATATATATAAGAGAGAGAGAGAGAGAGAGAGAGACCTGTTCGCTAGAGACCACCTGAACGGGCCCGATGTTTACAGACACATATTTACCCCTAGAAGATAATTTCTGCCTCACACGACCCTGGAACATGAGAGCTTTTGTAAGTTTACTGGTTCAAGTAATCAATATAAGTCCAACTGCAGAAGAAGGGCATTTATAAAGGTGATGTAGTTTCATTTCATGGAATACAGCCATTCAAAAAGAACCATTCACCTAGACAAATCTGCATATAGTACTTGAAAGCATTGGTAAAAAATATTAAGAAAATGAATGGAGGGAAATGATTCGAGTAGCCGACCCCATATTGTTGGGATAAGGCTTATGATAATAAGTTTTCTGCGATGTTTCAAGCACTCAAGTACTCAGTATGTAGGATCACACAGCGTCTGAATCAGTTTTCAATCAGGCACCTCACACCTCCATAATTTAAAGGGATGTCATAAGCTCACCTGTCATTGGACACTTGAAGCGTCCAAAACCGATGAGATGTTAAAACATGGAATAGACTACCTAGGGAATTGGTTTCTATTTTCAAAAACAAAAAACATAATAAAAGAGGAAGAACCGGTTGGCAAGGTTGCACGATTCTTAGGTACACATGGCGAAACTTCTTTGGCATTGGACGCTTTTCATGTCCAAAATCATTGGACACCACAATTATCCCAATTTAAATCCCCTACAGATCGTATAAGACGTCAACGATGTTTGCAAGTGTGTAGTAGCATCGCAGAATCGTATAATCCTCTGCAAACCTTGGTGTTTGGTTTTATCAAGTCATGTTTACATTGTTTTGTGGAAAACAACAATTGCATGCTCTTGCAAGTACAAAATACTTTGAATAAGACCTCAGAAACTTTTCCTAACGACAAAAAATGTTCCCTTCCAAACCCTTTCAACATTCCTATAAACTTTCTGCTGTTACCCCCTCAACAAGTCTTATGCCATTCCTGCAGTAATTCTGTGTAGCAAGGTATGTTCTCAGATAATTATTGTTCATTTGAACACCATCATTGTTCAAATTCAAATTATTATTATTATTATAGTACTATTATTATGGTAATCTTTTTTTTGTTTTTGTTAAGTTTGTTCACGACTATATTTCTTGCTCCTCCACTGTTAGTACAGTTAGCTGCATTATGTTTAACATCATGGGCGGAACATTCCACAATATAAAACATTGCTCTAATTCATACAAAATGGGTATCTATGAAGGTTCCACCTTCAAAAAATCGACACCTGGTTCCAACTCAGTCTCCAGCAGAAAGTAAAATTACGAACTTATGGTGAGATAAATCTGGGCCAGAAAAATTTGAACATGTGAACCATTCACAGCTTCATCATCATCATCATAAGCCTTATCCCAGCTATCGAACCATAAACAGCTTAAGTTGCACAGAATTGTCATATCTAGATTTATGACCTCGAAGGCACTGATGAATTTGTAAATAGCTTCATGAAGGAAATTATTAAGCAACGACAACAAAAGATATCTACCTCTGGGATTGGCTGTTGAAGTACTGATTCTACAGCAACAACCATAGCTTGCACAAAATCGTCACCTCCAGTTCCAATTGCTGTAAACCCTCGAACTGTGGGATATGAATTTACCTGTGAAGCCGCCAATACCAACACAATGGCTCAACACATTCCTGACAGTGATTGAAGTTACACGAGTTGAACATAAGAAACTACTAAATGGTTATAACAGATGATGCCACTATTTCTGTACATAATGTAACAGAGAGGACCAAAGACCGTTATAACACTATCATTTGGTCTATAAATTGGCTGGCACTAGAACCATGAGTTGAACTAAGATTCTGATCACTGAGTAATTGCACTTTTACAGTCTTCGGTGAAAGTAAAAGGCCAGAACCAAAATCGATGTGCTCCGTTTGGGAGTTATATACGGTATATCCCTACCTGGATGGTGCTTATAGATATAGGATGCCCTATAACTAGGCAAAAAATTTAAATTTATTCCTCTTGGAAAACAGTAATTGCACTTTTACAGTCTTCGGTGAAAGTAAAAGGCCGGAACCAAAATCAACGTGCTCCGTTTGGGAGTTATATACAGTATATCCCTATAAGAAAGATTGAAGCAATGAAGGACACGGGAATCTTGATGCAAGAGAATTTTATTCATGTCCCCGAGTCTCAACACTGGTAGAAGTGCATCTCTTCCGCTCATCTATATGCAACGACTAATGCATACTGGAACAAATTCTGTTTCACTATGCAAAGGCTTTCTATATCTACAAACAATGGGAGCAGATAGCGTTTTGACAGCTCGACCAAACACATAAGCAATTCCCTAGCAAAAAATACAAGCTAACATAGAAACAAGAAACTAGAAGGCTGCAACCACAAAAGTTTGCTACCCTCCACTTCCAAAATGCCACGTGGCATACTCTTTCAGGCCTATTGACACATGGGTGTTTGGCTCACCTCTTGGTGGACCTACACACCAAAAATCAGCTTGGTTGGTAATTTCTAGCTGTTGAATTTTAGCGTTTTAATGGGGTTAATCCTAGCCGTTAGATTTCTTTTGGGTGTTCAAATCTAACTGCTAGAAATCACCAATCAAGCTGACTTTTGGTGTATAGGTACATCAAGGGGTGGACCAAACATCCATGGGGGTCAGTGGGCCCAAAAGAGTGACGAGTGGCATTTGGGTTGGGGGTTCTCAGCTGTTCATTATTGCAAAAAATAGGTCAATGACGTAGTGGGGACCCTAGTTAGTAATTCGGCATACGGCAAAAAATACAGCATGAGAAAAATTCAATTAAAATTCGGCCTCGGTTTTCAAAAACTCGGTAAAGAATGTGGTCAAACATACGAGAAATGGCTAAGTCTTGGCGTGGGATAAATACGTGTATAATACGATTTAGTTTAAAATTTCAGTAAGCTTGAAGGCAAGAACATGAATGACGACGATGGCTAGGTTGGCTGTAGACGGGTACCGTGAGCAAGTGAGTCTTTTTTTAATTGGTCCATTACCAAAATCATTGGGGAGAAGAATGGAGTTTGAGAGATGACAATTAGAAGGATTATTGTTTTCTTTTCCTTTTTTTTCTCTCTTTTTTTCTTTTTTCTTTTTTTTGTGGGTGGGGGTGGGGGGGAAGGGGATTTCTTGAGAGTGAGATTAGGACTCTTTTCTGGTTATGAGGGAGAGAAAAAGAGAGTGAGGGATTAAGTTTTTTTTTTTTTTTAGGGATTTATATAGACCGTATTTTTTGGCTGTATTTTCAAATATAGGGAAACTCATGTTTTATGCTTTCGTCATACAAAACGTGTATTTTCTACATACTTGAAAATAGCCTAATTATATGGATTTTGTAAAAAACATGAAATTCTTGTATTAAAAGCGTGTATAGCGGTAGATTGCTAAATAGGATGGGGATTGTTGGAGTTTATGTAATACACCCACGTGGGTGTCTCAAGTGGGCTGCATCCCACTTCCCACGTGGGGCCTTTTTTGGGTTTTCACTATTCACGTAAATAGTGTCACGTGAATAGTGTTCTCCTTTGTAGGGTTTCTCCTCATCATATATATATATATACAGTGAGTGCGGGAGAATGAATTAACAATTCATTCTCTCCTCTTCCCACAACTTCTCTCTTTAACCCTAATCTCCTTCTCCACCTTCCGCCTCCATTACACTTTTTTCCTCTTCTATCTACAACCTTCATCTACTGGGTACAACCTTATTTACAACATGGTATCAGAGCATGATAGCTCTAGGGCATGTGTCTTTGTCCCCTAGAGACTCCATTCCGATCTAAGACGGTTATGTGAGCATCAGGAGCCGATGAAAACTTTTGAAGAAATCGCAGAAATCATTCATGCGCTATCCGGGGATTAATCTTGAGGCAAAACACCAGAGGCTCTTATTTCTAGTTAGTTTTTTCCCTCAGCCGCATCAGATATCCAATTTATCTTCTTCTCAAGCTTTTCCAGCGTTTTTCCGGCCAACACGTTTTTCGAGGATTTTTGAGTTTTGGTTTTTTGTGATATTCGTACAACAGCATGCCCCTCTGACCTTGCCGCCGCTCTGCCATGCAACTCCGCAGTGGGAGTGATACTCAGGACCGCTCTACCCTGGCTGTTACCAATCAGAAGGGCCAGACATCCAATCCGAAGGAGTCTGGGGACCAACCCATACCCAAGTGTGATCACTGCGGTCGCATGGGTCATATCTAGGCCACTTGCTGGAAGCTCCATGGACGTCCCCCAAGACAGGCCCCGACTTCCCGTCAGCGTCAATCAGCAAAACAGGGATATCCCTCAGCGCACTCAATCACACAGGACACCGCGCCACCAGTGTCTACCTCCTCTGGGGACAGAGACTCGTTCTCTCCTGCAGATCTTGAGCGACTTCGCCGCATGATGGCCCAACTCAATGGCCAGGCCTCCACTTCCACGTCTGCATTTGCTCACACAGGTACTAGGACTGCTTTTTCCGCCTCTACTGTACCTTCCAGCCCTTCTTGGATCATTGATTCAGGGGCGTCTGATCACACGACTGGTATGTCCTCTGTTTTCTCTAGTTATGGTATTTGCTCTGGTCGTGACAAAGTTCGGATAGCTAATGACACCTATTCCTCTATCTCTGGAAAATGGGATGTTCATGCCACACCAACTCTCTCTTTGTCTTCTGTTTTGCATGTTCCGCAATTCACCGCTAATTTACTATCCGTCAGTAGTCTTACCAAAAGTCTTAACTGCAGTGTAACGTTTTTCCTTCTCACTGTGTGTTTCAAGATCTAGAGTCGAGGCGGACGATTGGCAATGGACGTGAGGACGATGGCTTATACATCTTAGATTCTTCGATTTCTGCATCTGCACACCAGTCTAGCATCAGTACTAGTAGTAGAGTCAATAAAGACCAGTTAATGCTTTGGCATAACCGGCTAGGTCATGTACCCGTGTCAGTCTTAAAGCGTGTCTTTCCTACTTTCTCTTCTATTTCTGCAGTTCCGTTTCATTGTGAAACATGTGAACTGGCCAAACATTGTCGTTATGTTTTTCCCATTAGTGAGAATAAAAGTACTACTTCATTTTCTATTGTGCATTCTGATGTGTGGGGCCCCACGCCTGTGACTTCTTTGTTTGGATATCGGCACTTTGCTACCTTTGTAAATGACTTTAGTGGTTGTACCTTATGCCAACCAAAGATGATGCATTCTCTATTTTCCAAGAGTTCCATAAGATGGTTACCACTCAGTTCCATACCACTCTTAAGATTCTTCGCTCTGACAATGGGGGGGAATACATTGATGGGGGTCTGAAATCCTACTTTGCTTCACATGGCATTGTTCATCAGACCTCGTGCCCTTCGACACTTCAACAAAATGGGACTGCTGAGAGAAAAAATCGTCACCTTCTTGAAGTTGAACGTGCTCTCCGGTTAGGCATGCAGGTTCCGAAACACTATTGGTCTGAGTCTGTCTTACTTGCTGCTTACCTCATCAATCGTATGCCCTCTCGGGTTCTCGGATTTCGGACTCCCCTATCTCTCCTGGTTCTTGACCGCCCCGCTTTCGTTGTTCCTCCAAAGGTCTTTAGGTGTGTTTGTTATGTCCATATTCATCGTTCTTCGAGGGACAAGTTAGATCCGCGGGCCTTAAAGTGCATCTTCTTGGGGTACCCCTCTAATAAAAAAGGGTACAAATGTTATCATCCTGCTACCCGTCGTCGCTTCATCTCTATGGATGTCACATTCGCTGAGTCCATCCCCTTCTTTGGTGAGCAGACCTCTCTTCAGGGGGAGCATGATGTTGCAGAAGAGTGTCCCCAGCCCTCTGTCTGTCTCTATTCCTATGCCGGGACCTCAGTCTAGTGGCAATGACACTTCCACTACTGCAGCTGATGTGCGTGTATATGTCAGAACCAAGAAGAAAGGACAAGCCACTGTCCCTGCGCCTACATCTGCAAGTCTCCCCTCGGATCCAGTTCCAGGTATTGCTTCTGTCCCTGCCTCAGTTCTTATTTCTGTTCTTGAGCCGCATGCATCTCCTACTTCTGACGATCATATGAGCACTGATATTGACCTCCCTATTGCACTTCGGAAGGGTGTATGTACTTGTACGGAACACCCTATCTCACATTTTGTCTCGTATCAGTCTCTGTCTCCGTCATATCAGAATTTTGTCAGTATTGCCTCCTCTGTTTCTTTGCCTTCCAGTGTTGCAGACGCACTTAGTCACCCAAAGTGGAAAGAAGCTATGGTAGATGAAATGCAGGCTCTTGAGAAGAACAAAACATGGGAACTTGTTCAACTACCCAGAGGAAAGAAACCTGTGGGTGCAAATGGTCTTTACAATGAAACATAAAGCTGACGGGTCAGTCGAACGATACAAGGCACGACTCGTAGCCAAGGGATTCACTCAGACATATGGGATAGACTATCAGGAGACTTTTGCACATGTGGCCAAGATGAACTCAGTCAGAGTTCTTCTATCCTTAGCTGCCAACCTGTCCTGGCCATTGCATCAACTAGATGTGAAGAATGCCTTTCTACATGGAGATTTGACAGAAGAGGTGTACATGAAACTACCACCTGGGTTGACACTTGCTGGAAGTGACGACAAGGTGTGCAAGTTAAGGAAAGCCCTGTATGGGCTAAAGCAATCTCTAAGGGCATGGTCCGAGCGGTTTAGCAGTGCGATCAGACGAATGGGCTACAAGCAGAGTCAGGCCGATCACACGTTGTTTGTGAAGCACCAACAGACTAGTACCACGGCACTGATCGTCTATGTTGATGACATTGCCATCATTGGGAATGATCCTAAAGAGATAAAGTAGCTGAAGATATTCTTGTCCTCGGAGTTTGAGACAAAGGATTTGGGGCCACTGAAATACTTCTTGGGAATTGAAGTTGCTCGGTCTCAGAAGGGCATCTTCATCTCTCAACAGAAGTATGTATTGGACCTTCTGGATGAGACTGGGTATTTGGGAGCTCGACCAGCAAAGACTCCAATTGATCAGAACCATCGGCTGAATTCTGAGGAGGGTGACACACTTGAGGATGTCGCTATGTTTCAACGATTGGTTGGCAAGCTGATCTACTTGGCACACACCCGTCCGGATATTGCTTACGCTGTTAGTGTTATCAGTCAGTTTATGCATGCACCACGGTCATCACATCTTGAGGCAGTTCACCGAGTTTTTCGGTACCTCAAGGGCTCTCCAGGTCGTGGAATACTGTTCGGGCGACATGGACACTTTAGAGTAGAAGCATATACTGACGCAGATTGGGCAGGTTCAGTTACTGATTGTCGGTCTACGTCAGGTTACTGTACCCTTGTTGGAGGAAATCTTGTCTCTTGGCGAAGCAAGAAACAGCCAGTTATAGCTCGATCCAGTGCAGAGGCAGAATTTCGCTCTATGGCACATGGTGTGTGCAAACTCCTTTGGTTGAGGACCATGCTTGAGGAACTAGGACTCCAGGTGACAGAGCCGATGAGCATCTACTGTGACAACAAAGCTACCATTAGCATTGCTCACAACCCAGTCCGATATGATAGGACCAAGCATATTGAAGTTGATCGTCACTTCATCAAAGAGAAACTTCAACAAAGATTGATTTGTATTCCGTATGTGAGAACACAAAAACAGGTTGCCGACATACTCACAAAGGGGGTGAACAAGTCTATTCTTCATACCTTGACTGGCAAGCTGGGCATGATGGATATTTTTGCACCAGCTTGAGGGGGAGTGTTGGAGTTTATGTAATACACCCACGTGGGTGTCTGTAAAACCCTGAAAACCCTTAAAGGGGTATTTTGGTCCATATAGAATTTCCTACCCTTTTTCACGCATTTTTTCTTTATTTGAAGCCTTATGTTAACTTCTAGAAGAACTATGTTCAATTTCGGCCATTTCCGAGAAAATTGAATTTTAGAGTCTCAGGGCCTACCCATGCGGGCCCACATGGGCATAGTGGGACACGTGTAATTTCTGGGACCGTTTTGGGTCCAATATGTTTTAAATAATATTTAAATGAGATTAGAATATTTTAATAGCAATATTTTTAAAAAACTAATTATATTAGCTTAGGTCTTCGTATACGTACATATGTGAGTACATTATGATAATGCATGTACATCACCCCTATGGTATAGGTTATATACAATAAGTTACTAAATTACTATGAGATGTATTGTCATGTTATAATGTATGTATTATAAAATTAATGGGTGACCCATTACCCATAATTAACTACTAAGTATATGGATATGCTTGTATTAATGTATATCTAACCCATTATACACTTACATATAAAACCAACCCTCTTTAACTTACTTTTTTATTCTTTCCCTCACCCCAACTATTAAACTAACCAAAATACTTGATAAGATATCATATTCTAACCCAACCCTTATCATCTTTTGATAGTGTGGCAATGCACAATATCAAACTTTTGTTAACTTTTTGATTTCTAACAATTGTTGTTAACTTTATATCATATTGGAAACTAACCTCCAAGCTCTTACACGTACCCAACCCACTGAATGTTTCTATTCCCAAAACCCACGTACCTTCCTTCCCTCGTACAATAATACCGATTCTATTGAGGTTAAACCCACCTCAACCGTTCAAACTTAACCACCCCTACTTTAACTACATGTTTTTCACCCTAAACCTATATATACCCACTTCCAAGATTGTTTAGCTCATCATCGACTCTTCTTGGAGATCCAGAATCTCTTTTAGCCGCCGCATTGCACTCACCCTCATCAACGTAAACCAATTGAAGACCGAAGGATTGCAACCACAATAGCGCTGCCGTCATCTCCATCCATTATCATCGTGGTTCTTGATTTGGTGATCAAGAACTCACAAAGTTACTGCTGGTCGTGCAACTCCAACCCAGAAACTTCCATCCTCTTCCATCACCATTGGATCTGTCCAGGTACGAGTTTCTTTGTTGATCTGAATGGTTTAATCAGTCGTTGTTTGTCTTGTTGAAACCTTTTCAACTCAATAGAACCAAAGAATCCCAGCCCGTGTACCACCTTGAAGTCAAACCACCTTCCACCTTTGTCCTCCAAAATGCGTCTAGAGTAAGAGTTACATCCCCAACAAGGTAACAATGGTCAATTCGGTAAGTTCCTTCTTATGCGTTCTTTACGACACTCCAAAACTCCTTTTCGACAGTTCACCTTTCATCTTGTTGTTTTCTTTCTTGTTTTTAACCTTATGATAATATTTTAGTTTCAGCATAACCCGTCTGGTTTGACTCGAATGATGTCAGATTTCATCTTTTTCTTTTTGGTAGTGCTACGTCAAGTTTCACCTAGTATGGTGTAGTTTTTCCTACTCCTAAAGGGTAATGGATACAACGTTGTATGTTGCTGATCATAGCGGTAGTACTGCAGCGTGTGTTAGACCATTTAGATTAGTTCTTTTAATTACAAAACCCAGTTGACCATTAGATCCAGTCATTTGAAATCGTGGCATGCATTTTAGATGATTATATATGAACCTTGCTATATCAGTTCTCAAGCCTGCAAAAGAATCCCAATCACGGGTTTAGTATCATCATTAGCGGTTATATTATGAAAGATAATAATATAATAAGAACAATAAATTTTTGTTTTCAACTGGGTTGATTTTTAGGTTAACTCTAGTAACCTTATTAACCCCATTTTAAGTCTCATAATTTTATTTTTGACAAGCATACTGCTAACTCGAACATCAAAATTGAAGGTTCCATAATTTTGATTGACATTACGCGAAGAAGCAGATTAGAAGAATATTAAGGTGAAATATTGGGAAAGCGATCAAAGGTAGGTACCCCCATGATTTTTACAATATGGTTTAGAAGTATGCGAACATGTATTGATTATTAAACGGTAGATCTTGTATCATGATAATTCTGTTTACCAGTATGATAACATGTTCAGAACGAGATCCCCTGCGTGGGTATTTACTTTTTAGCAATTTCTCATATAAATGAAAGCATGCATTGTGTTTCCGATTCAGAAGCGATAAAACAAGTTGGGAGTGAGTTCCCCAGGGTGAAAGACCCGAAAACCCCGGGAAGACCCCATGTGTGGGTGAAGAAGGAGACCCCATGTGTGGGTTGTACATTACTTTTGATTAATTGTTCATGCATTTATTATGACTATAATATTACTGTTGGACAATTCAATCTATGCTAGCATGGCTATAAATTGTATTGTTTGAATTATGTTCGGAGTGAAAAATTTGAGTGAGCGTTTGGCTCACTCCTACAACCAAAATTTTTCAGATGTAGATGAGACCGAGACGTACGAGGAAGGATACGAGGAGGAAATGCAACCCGTTGATGAATTAGGAGATGAGACATACGAAGCCGAGGAGCAGGAGCCGAACCTTGCAGATGAACATTATTAGTCTTTTATTATTTCATTGCCTAAGAATTCATGTAATAAAATCCATTATTTTTATTGTTTGGATCGTAGAACAGATGCGACGTTTTGATGAACTGTGATTTGTAGACCATCGGTTCTTTTGATATTATGTTTCTTTTGACCTTATACGTTATAGATGACATTAACTACTGGAGATTTTATTTGAGAATCTCAAGTGGGCTGCGTCCCACTTCCCACGTGGGGCCTTTTTTGGGTTTTCACTATTCACGTGAATAGTGTTCTCCTTTGTAGGGTTTCTCCTCATCATATATATATATACACAGTGAGTGCGGGAGAATGAATTAACAATTCATTCTCTCCTCTTCCCACAACTTCTTTCTTTAACCCTAATCTCCTTCTCCACCTTCCGCCTCCATTACACTTTTTTCCTCTTCTATCTATAACCTTCATCTACTGGTTACAACCTTATTTACAACAGGGACATGTTAGCATTATGTTAGAGGCTTATTGTGTTAACCATTGTCTGTCCCGGAGCTAGGTACATAAGTGCATAGTTCTGGAGAATGTAGACCACATACAATCATTCCAATGATATTACAAGGAAAATGTACCGGGGCTTTAGGTACTTTAAGCCATTTCTTCTTTTTTTTGTTTTGGGGGAGGGGGGACATGGTTAAATTTCTGGTCTCGCAGTCTAGTCAAGATTTGACCATAAAGAACTTAAAGCACTTAAAAAATTTCCTCTCCATTTAATATGTATTAGAAGTTCATGTGAATATTTGATCCAACAGTTACCTAATGTAACCAAACATATTGCTCACATGGATGGGTGAAACAGACCCAAATGCTGCAAATAGGAACCAGAAAATGAGAGCAACAAAAACATTAAAAGAATACAAGACAAAAGGCTAACACCTTACCTTCTGATCCAGAGCAAGCCATTCATTGGTAGAATCATCCGCCACAGTACCCCCAATAACAACATTTGTGGTTTGTCCAATCCTTCCTTCTGTCTTTGAAACTTCTGGATCCAATATCAACAATAAGCATATATCAAACATGGAGAACTTGCTTCTATCAGTAATAAGCAAGAAGGCTCCTTGATACTTCATCTATTCTTCAATTAGACGTGACGAATGTTCAATCCAGGACAAATGAAGATGAAAAATGCAATCCAGTATCAGGTTTACATGGACACTTTAAACCCAACATGATCAGACACGTCAGAAGAACACCCTATCCATCTCAAATTGTGGCTAACTCATTGGTGAATATACAAGATTCTACTTATAAGAGCCGATTGGACAAGTAATGTCTGGCAAGTATTCAGAAACACATGGCAAAATAGCTTTTTATCAGCAGAATGTGATAGCTCCAGATGATTCAGAAGTAAAGCCCCATATCAAATGGTTAAATATCTTGAAAATGTGACAATACAATACATCAAGCAGTTGTACATATTACATACTACATAAAAAAAAATTAGCGAGGGGCACGTGCAATGCACATGATTGAGTTGGGGAGGTCAGGGTTGTGTCTGAAGGTCATGCATTAGTTTCATATTTATTTAGGATATTTTTAAATTGTAAAAAGACTAAAACACCCCATTTACAACCAAGATGCATTGCATGTTTTTAAGGATATTATAGTAATTTTAAAATAGAATAAATAATAATTTTATAATTGAATAAAAGTAGTTAGAATTGTACATCATTGTAAAGCACTCATCAAAAGCTTTCTAATGGATCCATTTTTACCATTAACTAACTTATAAATTAAAGTTAGGAAATTTTTAAAATCAAAAAGAAAAATTCATTTTTGGAGAACGAGAGATGGGGGTGGTTGGGAAGAGAGAAATATGAGTGGTTGGGGAGAAAAAAAAAAGTTGGCATCAATGTCCTCGCAAGCCACTTACCTTTAACAACAACAAAAAAGTACTTTCATTAAAATTAAAAAAACAAAAAAAGGACTCAAATGCTCACTTATAAAACCAAATAGTCAATACATATAGAATGACAGTTTTGGAAAAAGAGTGGCATAATTAGTTCATGATGGCTCAAGCACAACTAAAGGGATGAACCTCATTATTATATAGTAGAGATTTAGTCAGTCCTTTTAGTCTGAAAAAACAAAGCATATAGTAAGTCTACCCTCACTAGTCATCATTGTAGTGGACACGTCAAAAGTGTGACAAGATGAGAACAATTGCAAGATTGGCATCCAAAGTCAACAAAGTCCAGAAAGGAAAATTGACTCGGGTAAGGCAGGGGGAGTTCATCATGAATCACAAGTCCCACTCTTGTTTCCTCTTCTTCCTCATTTGAAACTTTCAATTATGTGTGTTGGATAATTCATATAACATCACCATGGTCAGACCATACTGTAGATTCATTATCCCATTCTCCACAAAATTGGCCTACATCTTCCCTCTCTGAATTGGGTTATGGAAGAAAGATTAGAGGATGCATCATCACAAATGGTTTTGAGTTTTTTTTTTAATACTTCTGAATATTCCTTCTAACAAAGAATATAAATGGCACATTTGTTAGGACCTCACCTCTCCAAGATGATTCATTTTTACAAAGCATTATGTGCATAGAATCATATGTACCACTAATATTATGCTCATTCTGAGGGTTACCAAGTAGATTTGTTCTCTTATTTGAGCACCATGCATCTCACATATCTCTTCCTTTGTATCACCATGAAGATATATGGAGCACTCATATCCCAAAACATACTAGGTTTCCTTTTGTAGTTGCATCCCTCTAAGAGATAATACAGGTGCATGGCCAATATTCTCTACATCTACAACAACAAGAGTCCAAAAAAACTTAAAATAAAAAACAATGTAAATTCCTTTAGACACAATCCTTGACCTACGTATAGAACTTTTATGGCGGATAAGCAGCATTACTTGAGATAGGGATTGATGAACAAACCTATTAATAGAATGATAAGATAAAGCGGAGAAAATTCCGAAACTAACAAAGCCATTCTGAACAGGATTCCACGACTCCAATTTCCTCATACTTTCCCAATTCTAAATCATTCAACTAAAAGGTGGCCCACTGGGAACTTAGGGGCCATTTGAACAGACCATGAACACAGGTAATGCTATTTTAGAATGTGTGCCAACTATGTTTTGACATATCACAAGTTTGGACGACACTCACTTTGTAACAAAATTGCAAAACAACCCTATAATACATTTGGCACAAATTTAGAGGGGGTGTTTCTCAATCAGGGATAGTTCATTTGTTCCAAATTAACGGGCAAGATAGAACCTTGTTCCTTTCCTTTGACAAACAATCCAAGTTAGAATGCCAAAGCTGTTCGCCATTATTTGGCTCCATTTTCTTTTTTCTTTTACTTGTTCTTCTACTTAATTTGTGTTCTTAATCCAATTGAATGCCGAAGCTGTCTGCCATTCTTCGGCTCCATTTTGTTTTTTGTTTTACTTGTTCTTCTACTTAATCTGTGTTCTTAATCCAATAAAATGTACGCCAACACAAGCCTCAAACTCTTCCAATAGAGAACTCTAACAAACAATCGAGAAAGAAACAAAGAAATAAAGACGAAATCTTCAAAAACATCACTGCTTCATTATCTAACCAGTAAATTCTGTAACCGAATCCACGGAGATATCGAAGAAAGTACGAAAGTGCAAAACAATCTGGAACTCACCTGAAATGGCCTTGAGAACAGCTTCTTGAGGGGGACCTTGATCATCCTGCGAGGACGAATAAGGGGTTTCGCCATTAGAACAGTTCAAATAACTTCTACCACCTCCTCCTCGTCTGTGAAAATCTCGAACCCTAACCCTAACTCCGCAACCCAAGCTGAGTGTCGTAGGAACATAAGCGAGCCTAACTGAGGACGAAGAAACGGATGTTCGATTGGTACGAAAGGGGCGCCATGGCTCCGTTAAGAAAACGGAGCGCAACACAGTCCTGCAGGTCATCTCTAATATTTTTGTGGTCTGTTTTCTGTTCTACGATATACAACAATCTCTCTTATTTTGGACTAGACGCTCTCTCTGTTTTTTTTTTTTTTTTTTTTTCAATCTTTTTCCCTCTCAAGGTTGGTTTGCAGATTTCCCTCTGCAAGGAAGGGGACATAAACTGTTCTATCCCTAGCCATGTACGGGGTTCGTTTGACCGTGGATCTATGGTTTGAGTGGTCATGGCGGAAATTACTGTCCATTGACAATACGTCTGAAATGGATATGTAGGGCCTCCACATGAACCGTAGGATGAATTCCACATCGTAGATATTCTTTGATTAATTTCAGTGCGTTCGATTCGTGCGTTTCCCCGATGCTTGAATTGAGTACGCAAGAATAAAGTAGGGCATTTTGAATGTGAAACATTTGGATTTTGGACTAAATGAAAAATTATAACATGCATTACACATGTATTGAGTTTGATGAACAATACTCTAAAATCAGACATGTGATCACTCGTGTGGCCCTGTATAATTTTTATACACATACTAGGTAGGCGGTAGGCGGTAGGCGGTAGGCGGTAGGCACTAGTGCACGACACAATCAATGTCTCATACATGTGGGCCCTATATATCATATCAATCAAATATCATTGACCTCATACGCCATGTAGGTCCCACGTGTCATGTAATCCACCCAGGTAAACCCTACATGCCTTATGCTAGATGTTAGTATACCAAAGTTCCACATGTTATGTAGGCTCACATGTTGAATTGTCCAAAGATCATGTGGGTCTCATGTGCTACGTGGGTCTAGAAGTCATGTGATCAACATATGATGTCAGCCTCATATGCTTAGGTGGGATCCCCCCCCACTTGCCACATGTCAGTGTTAAAATCCAACGCAGTACACTGAATCAGCACATTGAACGTCCACAGCAGTGTACATCCTTGATTATAGGGTTGACACACGTTTGGGCCACTCACAAGTAGCGAATGCGCGTTGCATTGTCAAACCAAACACACGAAAATTGACAAAGTTTTCGTACAAAAGCAGCCTAATTTCATTAGATGGTTGAGAAAATCTAGAGAACAATTCAAGAGAAAGTCTATAGATTAGAGGGTGGTTTTAATTACACGATACTGATAATTATTTGATTTGGAGATAGCAAATGTTTAATTGGCTGAAAGGCAGATCCGAACAGCTACACGTGTGCCATGGGCCATATTTATGTTTATAGTAGGGCTGCAACTTGGGCGAGCTCAACCCACCGTCGGGCTTGAGTTAGGCTAGTCCCTTCGGCAGTCGGGCTCGGGCTCGGGCTCTATTTTAGGTAACCTGATCAAAATCAGGTTACGCTCGAGTTGAGACTTGAGGAAACTTGACCCAACCCAAGTCCGATGATACATATAAGGTAGTGTTGCTTGATCTCTCATCTCCCCTTTCACTTTCTCTCAAACCCTCCCCCTTCTCACGCCCCTTACCATTAAAGCTTGTGCAAAACAGTGAAAACCTTTATGAGAAAACTTCAATATTTGAAGCACAAAGACTGCGAGAAGTTAAGATACGAGGTGTCACTACGAGATCTCAATGGCGTCTCTAAATCTTTAGTTCAATCCATGATGGTGCTCTTCTGTTGATTGTCACGGACACACTTTTCAAACCCTACGTGCACCAGGTGCTCAACTTTCTTCTGTAGAAACTTTCTTTGTTTCAAGATTTTTGTAAAATTCGGTTTTTGATTTGATTTTGGTGTTCGATCCATCTTGAATGTTCTAATGGAGGATGTTGAATGTGCAGTCTCAAAGGATTCAATGTGTTGATCCTTTTCAGACTATTTTTGGATTGTTTCTCTTCTATATAATTTTTTCTTGGCAATTAGGGTTTTTCAGAGATAATCTCCTATCATTAAACTTGTGAATATCATGAAATATCTCCAACCTGACCAGCCTGACCTCGGGTTGGGTTCGAGCTCGGGCTCAGAGCCTTCATGGTCGGGTTGGCCCCTAACTTGACTTAACCCGCTTGAGTTGCAGCCCTAGCTTATAAACAATAATTTCCATCTGTAATACTCCTAATACATCCTACTGTTTTCTCTCTTTGCCCTTTTGGCAGGTAGACGGGATTGTACCCATACCTACGTGTGTAAATGGGCTGGGCTTGTGTTTTGCTAAATTTTGAATAGGCCTAAGCCCATGGCCCAATATGATTCAATTCATATTTAGGCCCAAAAACCTCTCATAAGTCGGTCCGTTTACACCCCTACCCATAATTTCCTCACCCTAAGATAATACAGGTGCCTTCAAAAAAACGTCTTCTTCATATTTGAATGTAGAGACACCCTCCAAAAAGTGTTGAACTCCAACCAGCTATGACTTTAAAAAACCATCTTTTTTTAAAATGACATAAAAAGTATTTAAATTTTTTTAAAAAGAATACAAAAGGTATTTAAAACTTGTTGTTAAAAATTAGATACTTTTAAAAAAGATACAAAAGGTATCAAAGTTTTATAAAATGACATAAAAAAGATAAAATTAAAAATTCAGAAAGCCAAAAAGTAGGGTCTCTATATTTGAAGCCAAGTATAGAGATAGAGATCATATCCTCAAATTTGAAGATAGAGATAGAGTCCAGTTGGAGTTGCATTTTACAACTTTATCTTCAAGTATGAAGATAGAGACCCTCAGTTGGAGATGCTCTAAGGCCTTAAGCACCCTACATAGAATACTATAAGGTTTGCCAGGTTTAGGTTTTCTTTTCAAACAATTGCCATCCCACAGACGAAGAAATATGTGCCCCATTGGATTCAAGATATCCACAGTCCCGAGGCAAAAACTGCATGAATCTCTTAGGTTGCGTTTGATTTGGCACTTTTCTGGGAAAAGAAAATAAAAACTCAAAAAAGTGCCACTTTTCGGGTGTTTGTTTCAAGATTGAAAAGTGGGCCCCACAGAAAAATCATTTCCTTAACCCCATTTTCGGGAAAAACGACTTCCGCTCTTCAAAAGAGGAAGTTGTTTTCCAACTAATGTATGCACTTCTCTCCTCTTTCCCCCAAAACGCAGATCTCACTCACCCATCTCTCTCTTACTTTTCAATTTCTAATTTCTTTTCTAATTGCTTCAATTGCTCCAGATTATAAGAAGCTTTCAGACCTCTCGATTCAATCCTTCGAGATCACGTTGAAAACCAAACCAGAGAGGGTTTGATCGATCCATCCATCAAGGAATCACAGAACTTTCTATTTGGATGTTTGGCGGCTGAGCTTCGAATTGCTCAGTGCATCCGTCAGTGCTGATCGTGCATCTTTGAAGTATCACCTTCCATTTTCGTTGAAGAGACTGCCCTTCTGAGATCGACTTGTTCAATGCTTCTGGTTGTTCTTGCCTTCGTTGAAATCTCAGAGATGGATTGTTTGTCTAATTTTAATTGGACCTGTTTAAATGTTTTGATTTTGCAATTCCTCTTCTCACAAGGTCTCTATCTTTGCAACAATTGAAAGCTAGGTAGATGAATCAGAGATTCAGAGTACTTCTGCTTTTCCCACTGCCATCTGCACAAGGAAATTAGCAAAATAAGCAAAACCCAAAAGGAAACACAGCAAAGTAAAGGGAATAGAATAAGATATTTTTGGGTTCCAACCAAACATCAAGAAGTGCTTTTCTTGGAAGTGGGTTTCTAGGAAGTGCAACTTCTTGGAAAATCCACTTCCAAGAAAAGCAATTCCAGCGAACCAAACACAGCCTTGAATCCAATGGTTAATGGCCTCAACCACACTTATTTTTCCAATTTACTCCATGACGATAGCTTTAAACAAAGTTGACTGGTGAAACATGATTCACGTTGCCGACCCCAAATATTTGGGATACTGCATAAATAATGATGTGATAATTAATTACTCCAAATAACTGGCACATGTAGAAATTCCTTGGGTTTGTTTCAGGTAGCTATTGCTTCTTCAATGGATAGAATGCAATGCCTTGCTGCTTGTGAAATGGGAGTCAAGGAAAACATAACCCCCATGGGAAATAACAGGTCTGATTTAGGAAATCCAACACCTACTATATTGTTTGCCTAGTTGGCGTATCAGTATATCACCATGGATACGGCAATGCAAACTCCATACCCAATAAATTAGCAAATTTTGCAGTCGCACCGATACACCCGGGCCAATAATCTTTTGTTGGCTTTATAGCCCCTCTTGTATGGAACACACACCATCCCCACTTATTGCCTCAACACTATTAGAGGATGATACTAGAAGGAAATGTATAAAAATAATCAAGCTTCTACCAAAAAAATAAAAGTTTTTTTTTGGAAGGACCAGTCTAGAGGGACTCGCCTTTTCACTCGTGGTCTCAGCTGTGGATTTCGAGAATCCAACGGTGGTTGTGTTACCGTTGGATTCTCGAAATCCACAGGGCGAGAGCACGAGTGAAAAGACGAATGCAAATCTACATGTTTTCCACAAATTTCTCATATTGTTTCTCACACGTTTCTATTAATTTTCCTTCCGTGTTTCTCGTATCATTTTGCACACGATTCTAAAAGTTTTTCTCTGTTCGTTCGACATTTCTGCATACGTTTCGCTGTTTCAGCGATATCATATCATACCAGCTTTCCTAACGAGGAATTTTTTTACATGAAGAGGTATCCCGAGTCGTCGATGTAGAGGACACTCGTACCCCTATATAGCTCATTGTTTTGGGTCGCTGACCATATGGATGTTGAGTCTAACTCTTGGTTGATATGTACACTAAAAATCAGCTTGATATATGATTTATAGCCATTGGATTAAGGACCCAAAAACATGCTTAAATCTAACGGCTAGAATGATTCTTTAAAAAGTGTTAAAATCTACGACTAGAGATAACCAATCAGGCTGATGTTTTACATGAATATCTACCAAGGGGTGAACTAAACATCCATGCGGTTAGTCTTTCCAAAAAATGCACTATGTAGGATCATGTCTCACGAGATCCTCTGCATCGACTGCTTCCAAAAGTCATCTGCATCTAAATTTTTTGCCCCAAACGTGTTTATGGAGAAACGCCTCTTTCCATGGGAAACGCGTTTCCGGGGTAAGTATGGCATACAGGACGGCTCCACGTCAAAGGCTACGTACGTGCACGACTCACGTGCTGAGAAGTAGAGAGGCTTACGTTAAAAATGCGCTAGTATGTACCAATAACATTCCCGCCGGTGAAATGTACGGATCCGCCCAAGTCCCCGATGAGTCCGAGCGGACCGCTTTCAGAAGAGCAGAGAAGAAGTACAAGCTTTACAAGAACAACGATACCAAGTCGTCATCTAGAAGGTATATTTCTAAACTCTGAAGGATTTCCAAACGAGAAAAAAAAACCCTAGTTTTCATGGACTTTGTTCTTATAATTTCTTCGCTCGTTCTCGCATTCTCAGGCAAAAACAGCCCAAACAAGTAGACTTGTCAGAGGTCGTGGACTTCAAATCCGTCCTCGAATCCTTCAACCAGAAAGGGGAAACCCCTCCTGGAATCTTCGAGCTTCAATCCGACTTCAATTGTCCCGTTTTTTGCCTCGAAGATCGTCCTGGTATGCGAGTTTTCACTTATTAAAATTGAATTTTGAATTTATGATGTTCTAGGGTTTGATATCTTACGCGAATTATGTAAGAGGTCGAAGCTTATCACTCTGCATTAGGGTTTAATGTGCATTTGGATAGTGCTTGAATTTGAATTGCAACTGAGCGTAATAAAATCCTAGAATTGGATTTGAATTTAGTGGTATCCTGTGTGAAAGCACCTGAACTGTTGAATACTATTGTAATTGGAGAATGGAGATCAATCGACTACCTCTAGTTTGATAGAATCGATTCATCATTTTAGTGTTCATTGACCTGTTCTCCAATGCAGGGTTTTACTTTATCCCAGGAGTGTTGAGTATCGAGGAACAATGCCACTGGATAAGGGAGAGCCTAACAAGCTTCCCGCAACCTCCTAACAGAACAAATCACAACGCAATTTATGGGCCTATTCATGACTTATTCGTTGCAGCACGAAAACAGAAAGTTCTGATTGAAATAGAGACTTCGGTTGCGGATGTGGATTCTGTGCTAAATTCTGGTGCCAACAATTCAGATGCTCGAAGGTGGCAAGTTTCTGAGGAGACCGTCACAGCACCAAAAGGGGATTCATGCAAATCAGTTGCAGCCTCTGCTCTACTACGGAAACTGCGGTGGAGTACCCTTGGACTTCAATTTGATTGGTCCAAGGTCATTACAAATTTCATGCTCTTGCATATTTATTGTATTCATTTAATTAAATGGAACATATATCTTACTTAGAAAATTTATACACACACACACACACACTATATATATATATCAACCAATTGAGCTCGTGTTTGCTACTTGGCGCTTGCTATAAATTACATCAACCAATTGAGCAATGGGCTCAAGCCCTATCTATGTAATTCAGAAATTGATGCTTGTTCATGTGTTTTGTATATTAATATATGCTCATGGTGCAGCGCAACTACAATGTTTCTCTCCCACATAACAAGATCCCAGAGACTCTTTGTCAGCTTGCCAAAAGAATGGCAGCTCCTGCCATGCCAATGGGGGAGGAATTCCGGCCAGAAGCTGCAATAGTTAATTACTTTGGTTCAGGTAATCAGCCTATTATTTTGAGACTTATTTGGCATCTTTAATAGATGTGATGTGGCTATTAATTTAGTGGTGGCAATCCTTTACCTGATCTAATCACCCCTCCTCTTTCTTCCTTGTTCTTTTTTCTGGGGTTTGGGTTGGGGTTGATGACCGTTGGTTTGGGTTGTCACATTTCAAACTGGATTGTGTTTGGTCCAGGCACTAGCACCAGTGCTAAACCTGGATCCAATCTGCACCCGGCTCATTGACACCCCTATGTGAATTAAGATATAATAACTTATAAATCACCCAGAGTCCAGATTGGTCACCTGGAGGGTGGAGGTAAACATTAATCTTTAGTCTATGAATTGCAATTACTCAAAATTGATCATTCTTTTTTCCTTTTCAGGTGATATGCTTGGAGGTCACCTTGATGACATGGAAGCAGATTGGAGTAAACCTATAGTAAGCATCAGGTATTTGTTATATAAGATGTTTTTGCATGTTTAAATTTCTCTGTGGGAATTCGGAATATCCACTTTCTCTTTGGCCTCAGTTTGGGCTGCAAAGCTATTTTTCTACTGGGAGGAAAGTCTAGAAACGATCCACCGATAGCGATGTTCCTTAGGAGTGGTGATATTGTACTTATGGCTGGAGAAGCAAGGGAATGCTTCCATGGTCAGTATATCCATTCAACTCTTTTTCCTTATGTTGCATATCTCTTAGAACATAAAAAATGATAGTTATCATCTCGTAAATTAAAAATAAATAAATCATCTCTTATGAGTTGCAAAACTCTTTATTCTCTATATTTTACCTCTGACGAAATTTGAGGTATCCAATGTGTAGACCATAAGCTTAGTTACTAATGAGGTCCTCATGATGCCGATGCAAGGGGGATGGAAGCCGCCATGCAACTTTGGAGACCTCCAGGCCAAAAGCTGACCTAACAGAATTAACCTACCATCCCATCTCTCACTTTCTTTTGTCGATTAGAAAAAAAATGATGAATGATCCAGAGAGAAGTCAATATGTTGATTCATCAAAAAAAAAGAAGTCAATATGTTGGATACTTATAAAAAAAGTTGATATGTTGGATGGTAAGGTTGATCAAATGGGCATTTTTTTTCGCACCAGAGGTGTTCTTGGTTGTGGGTCCCATCCCCCTGCGTGTGCATTATGTTTACCACTATGCCACTGGTATACCGACCTAATGTTTTATCCAACAAACAATTATAGTTTGATACTGGGAACTATTGAGGTTTTACTCTTGAATGGACCCTTTTTTGTGTGTGTCTATTTTTTCTTGTTCTTGCTGAGTTAATTGTCACGTGTCTAATGCAGCTGATTATAATATTCGATAGTTGGTGCCTATTTGATTGCATCTAGTGAATTACCTTCCACTTTTAGAAGTTCAACCAATCACTCCACTTATTAAACTTTGACCTTCCTGCTGCTCTATAAGAACCAGCTATGCTAGAATCCCCTGGATTTTGAAGCAATGTAACACGAAATTGAGCTTTAAGGAAACCTTCCAGGGTTTTTTGCACTTCACTGATGGTTTATCCCTTCTGACTCGGCCTCTTCCCACCAGACCGTAATTGAAAAAATGTATAAAGAAATGGCATCACCACCATCCATTAGACGAAAGTCGAATCTCAATTCCTGATACTTTTTTGCTTTTTCACAAAATCACACCAATGAAGTTTTTCAATTCTCGGGGTTCTGTTGCCCTTAATAGATCTTCAAACATGATAGATGGCATTTAAATGGGTCCGTCTAACCTGTGGCATGACGCTATTGTGTGCTGTAGCTTCACATAGATCATTAAATGTAGAGATGTGGTGCTACTTCAAATCTATGTAACTTAGAGACAGACATGCTTGTTGGTGTCAAAAAAGAATGACCAGGAAAACTTGATATGTAGATGCTTCCATACGGTTATATGATAATATGAGGAGAAATATTGTTGTAGAAGTATATTTCATGTAAGTTTTAGATATATAAAAACATATATTCATGAACCTAAATAGATGTTTGCAATAAATATGTATAAAATGCGAGAATACAAAATGTTGGGCATGTCTTACATGTTTATCCAACTCAGCAACTTTTTGAAAAGGAAAAAAATGGTGTCCTTGTTATAGCTCTGGCATAACTATCCAAGTCAAACACGACAGATGAAGAATCTGAAATGCAAATGGTCATGTATGAGGGCATGTGTTATTGTCTATATGATTATGAAGGTTTGATTGCGACACAATTAGAACATTTTTGTAACACGGTTAGGACGTGGATGGTAAGAACTTTTGGATAAGTCACAGATCGTTAGTGGTAATTTCCTTTTTTGACTCTTCAGCTGAAATCATTGGACATAGAATACTGAAAGGACAGATTCACTCATTCATTGTGGCCTTTATTTCGAGAAACCCTGTGGGTGGATATTTAACACTTTTCTTCTTTCGTTTTTCCTGAAAATGTTGGAGAGGTACAACTGTATGTGTACTAAAAGCGTCAGCTATACGCCATGCACATAGCCCGTGCCACTTTTACATTGCAAAATAGACTACAATATCCTGTATTTTTCATCCAGAAATTTGAGGTGATGGATAATGGTTGCATAAAGCCGGTGGCATTGGTACAAGAGTGGGAAGTTTATATATAATTTTTCCTAAATATGATTATATGAGTACATATTTAGAGACAATAAAGAAAAATTCATAATCTATATTTTTATTTTAAAAATTAGAAGTTATACTGTTTTGGGGTTGTGCTGTAGGAACTTAGACTACTTAGATCCTAAGATGGCAAAAACTAAAAATACTATGCTACTGATTAAGGGTGATCTTGGCGAAATCATGATAGCAATAGTTTGAGATACGAAGACACTCCGGCACGTGTGGAAGGGGTGACTATCGTGCCCCTGGGGATTAGTTGGGTGCTCTAAGAGGCCCGGATACCCACGGTTTCAGAAAAAAAAAAAAATTGAGATACGAGTAGGAAGGGGGAGATCGCAAGAGGATTCTGCACCTTGCATCGAAGATTCATGCAATCAAGTGATAGATTACCAAAAAATTAATGTGGTCAGGATTAGCTCTTTTCTTCCTATTCCTACGTGGCTGTATAGACACCTACTTAATGGGAGAACCTCCTTTTGAAACTCTGACCATCTTCACCAGAAGATTGTCTTGATTTTGTCAAAGAATCTAACCGTTTCATTATTGAAGATCCTTGATAGATTATCTTTGACTGAGTAACAAATTGGGAGGTTGCTGACAAATTATGCTAGCCCCATTATCACAACATCTAGAAAGAAACACTGTTTACCGCTATGACTGATGCTTTTGATGGAGTCATCCTATCCATTCTTTTGTGTCGAACACGGGACATGTGCAGTGCGTGCTGGTCTCTAAGGAGGAAAAGTTAACAAGCTGAAAACAATTGGATACAGCTATCTTGTCATGATGTTGACGACACCGTAGTTTTTGTTATTGCTCACTTTCCTGTTCTATCCACATCAATTATCTGAATTGATTCTGACCGTCAGGTTGATTTATTGAGTCCTGAGTCCTTATTTCAAACAGATTTGAAAATAAAAAAGTGTGGAGACTCATTTGATGATCGAGTCTCTGCATCAACTTAACTCATTATACGGGAAATCCAGCATTCTCCTTCTTATGTGAATTGTTCAAAGTTTCTTAACAATTCATGGCCTTTTAGGAGACCCATAGGTATCCCTTCAGTTATGATTTTTTAATAATAGTTGTCATTTTATCTGCAATTAAGAGAAAATATACAACCTGGATAAACGGGCCTGAGTCTGTGCTTCAACTTAACACATCATATGGGAGAACCCGGCATTCTCTATCATATGTGAATTGTTCAAAGTTTCTAAACAATTCATGGACTCTTAAGAGACATGTAAGTACCCCTTCAGATATGATTGTTTTAATAATAGTTGTAATATTATCTGCAATTAAGAGAAAATATATAAAGAAGGGAGAATGCTGGAAGGAGAAATGAGACGAGTTTTGATTTTGGAAATTAATTTTAAAAGCCTCGACACCATGACATACTAATGCTCAAGTTTTCTGGTTGCTACTTTTCTTCTAGAAATTAAAACCCATGTTTCCAGTGCGAGATTGGAGTGGGTCTAATTTGATTATTGTCTTCCTGCAAACATATTGCCCATGGCTCTCTAAACTTTGTCTTACCATTTTGCAGGGGTACCACGGATCTTCACAGACGAAGAAATTGCTGAAACTACACCTCTTGCTTTGCGGTTTTCACACCAAGATGATCGTTGTTTTATGAAATACATCAGGACTTCAAGAATCAACATCAATATCAGACAAGTGTTCTAATTGTAATTCTTTGATGTATAAACTTTAGGAAAATGGTTTTTGAATTCAATCACAACTTGTTTCCCTTGATCTGGGGAATAAAAAGCTCTTTATTATTCATCCTTATAGATTGCATTGGGAAACAGAATTATCAGTTTTCTAGCTAGTTTATTGTGTTCTTTTTCTTTTTCTTTCAATTCTGAAGAGATGCAGTATTTCAATGTGCATCTTGCAGACTCGATTACTTGGCTCCTGAGTTGACTTGTCTTGGGGGGTTGATGGCAAACTGAGTTGCCCCAGATAGCAACTCAAACGAGTCAAATTAGATAATACTGAAAACCATATTGACTGAGATGAGTGATCAAGGAGTGTCCAAGGAGTCAAGCCAGAGTCCGAGTTCAAAGGCTAAGGTCGAAACCTTTGCCGGCAAGCCTGGCAAGTGATCTCCATGCACGTAGAGTCTACCTGGCGAGTTGCTCTATCCTTCAGTCTCTCAGCTTTCTCTACCTCTTCCCGTGCTCTCTCCCACATGTGCCTCGCCCGCGCAAACTCGGACTGCGCCAACTCCATCTCCCGCCTCGTCAGTTCTCGCACTCGCTCAGCATAAGCCTTCTCAATTGCAGCTAGTCGAATATGCTCCGCTGCCTGCCACTTCAAAGCCTCAACGCAGCTCAAATCAATCTTTGTATCACCATACTCTCGAATGGGCCTTGCCATAACACAGTCCGGCGGTGGCCGAAGTGGTCGGAGGCTGATTGACAATTGCAGATCAAGTGATGGCCCATCAGAAGGGTCGGCTACTGTTGTTCGTGAACTCCCGGAAGAATCTGACTTCCATGCAGAAAGACGTTTTGAAGAGGGTGCAGGATGTAAGGAAGTAGGGAGTAGTTGCAATTCTCTGTGATCTTCTTCCATTGTAGAGTGATGCAGAGAGGAACTGAGTAAGGTCGTGAGAGAGATTGTGGGTGGCAGAACTGGTGCCCATATATACAAATACTCATGATGCCAACTTACCAAATTACCCACGCAACTTAAATTTCGTAACTGACTAAAATACCCTTTATGTTGTTCTGCTATATTGGATAATTGTGTTAATAGGGTAAGGGGTATTTGTGTCAGACCAGCATACGCTTAATAGAACAGAGGGAATTCCGTTTTAGTAGGAGGAAAAGATGGCTAAAACGGATCGAGTTATTTGGGAATGGGAGTGAATAGCTTTTTGTTCTCGCGAGTTTTGTGTTTTTAATTTTTTTTTTTTTTTTTTTAATAGGATGGGGATGTGGAGAGGAGTGGGTGGGTAATAATTACATTCGCACGTGCGTTGGGTATTTGGGTTTGAGACTTTTTCACGGGGATGCCGCTTTATGGTAGGCCTAGGTTGTCGGCCCGCAGTACACCAAAAAAAAGGCTCCATCTACTGTTCCGCCAGCCCACGCTGCGGGCAGGTCGGCACGTGCCACGGGCAAGTTTTTTTGCATTCTTATCATCAGAGCCGTCTTGTCTCTGGGCCCTGTACAAGAGACATCGTGAACAAACAAGATCAGCATGATACGATGGCGCAACAAATAATTTTTTTTTTAATAATTTTTCTAGACATTGTCGTTCATTATTTTTAGCTGTGGAAAGTTTTTAACCGTTGATGGTACCGTAAATTTGGATGGTCCAGGTAATGAACTTGTACGTGTGGTATCCCACGCGTAATACTGCCTTGGCAATCCGTGTTGGCTCCAGGGGTAGCTCTATCCTGGTCTAGGTATATGATTAATTAGTGTTTGGCTTGTGAAACACAAAGGGAATAGGGATGTGCTATCAACAAAATAGTGCCTTTTCTGTGTATTTTAAGGGTAGCTCTTTTCTTGGTTTGGTGTTAGACTTATATTGACACTATTCTAGAAGTTGGAAAGAAGGAAGAAAAAAAATTCTAATATTCTTGGGGTTGTGGAGAGTGGGATTTGAACCCACGCCCTTTCGGACCTTAGACCAATTTAACATGAATTTAAATCAATTTATTTCAAGGGAAATGATTAGGTGTTGAACATAATACTGAAAGAATTAGGTTGGATCTACTTGCTCGATCATGATCAACGGTGACTGGGTATGAGCAAACAAACACACGTGCTCTGAATATTTTAACTAACGGTTGAAATTTCGGACCCCACATCCCATCATGAGCTTTACACTTTCATTTCAAAATGCATGAATTATGGATAAAAGCTCGTTAAAGAATCCATTTATTGGATGGTTAGGATCATTCAATTTGGCCGGTTTGATGCCATGGACAATGATTAAGGTGGTCCACCTATTGCCCCATCTAGATTCCACTTGCACGTGTGCCAAATGCACGATTGGTTCACAAGGAACTATAAAATTCTGATATGACGGCGAACTACCAAATAATGCCCCAAAAATATGAACGATAATATTATTTATTTATTTTTCATTGCACACGTGTGAAGCTACCCGCGGGCAGTAAATAGTCCCACTAGTACAGTTGAAGGGCCCATGACCTACGTTGTTGGCATCTATTTGTCTTAAGATGCCCTATGAAATTCATGGAGAGGATACTTTTTTGGGAAAAGCTGAGGGAAGGTAGGCATGGAGCATGTGAGGGGTTGAAGGTATGTGCCCTTAATTGGTCAGCTTTAGTCCTGCCTGAGAAAACCCATTCGAGGGGTGGACGGAGGTCACTTGTGGACAATGATTTATTTATCATTGTCTCCCACTAACCCCTTGGTATTGTTATTTTTCAACTTCCTTTATGACCTAAAAGCCTACTAAAAGTGAAAGTTTGGCCAAAGTCAAAGAGAACCCCCATTTTTGCCCTTCTCATTTGTTACATGTGTGATTCTACGATGCCATGTCACTTCCTCATATCCCTTCTGATTGTTGCCGTGTGGACTGGTAGTTGTCCGATTAGTATCGTACCCCATATGTGCACAAGATTTCTAAGGTCATCATCATCATCCTCATCATCATCAAAAGTCTTATCCCAGCTATATGGGGCCAGCTGTACGAATCATATTCCTCCATTCAATTCTACAAATATGCTCTGCTCTTAAAAGCTCGATTAATGCTATTTTTGGCCTCTTCTCATCATTTTAGAACTAACAAATTGTAAACTCTTTCACACTGGTGTTAGTATTGGTCTTCGTTGCACATGTTCAAACGATCTCAAATAACTCGTTTTATTTTATATTATCATCTAACGAAGCTACTCTTATATTTCACGAATGTATTCATTTATGATTTTATCTTTCCTAATCTTTTCACTCATCCATCTCAACATCTTCACATGTTTATGTGTGGTTACATCTATGTGCTTACATGATATATGGTCTAAATGATCTCTATGTCGAGTGTCCCTTTAGGTCTCTCCGACTGAAAAGGGTCTTGAATGGATGACCCTAGCCACTTGATTTATCACACTATTTTCAACCCAAAAAGTTATAATAGAGGGTATCAAGAAATATGTAGGTTTGATGGATATGATCTTCTTGATGAGGATAAAATACTCCCGAAATGCCCTACATGGTTACTAATTATTAATGAGTTATAAAATTTCCCTAGTGTACTTACCATTCATCATTTTATGTCCATGTAACTATTTTACCCCTATCGTAAAATTATTGTCAATTAGGTAAACGGTAAGTAGATATGTTTAAAATATGATAATATGTCATCTCCACAATCGAGAAAACATTCGCTGGCCCTGGGGCACTTCAAACTGAAGTCTCCCCACCCAAAATGTCTAACAGGTACCCCAATCCCTTAACTCAACCCTGGTTAAGCCCTTGGTTAGAGGTCAAAAAGGGATACTTGTCAGACACTTTGGGAGGGGGACATCAAAGTTTGAAGTCCCCTGGGGCTAGCGAAAATTTCTACTCCACAATCCATTGTTTGGCTGTAAAAGTTTTAATTTATCTTAAAATAATCCGGCCCATAACCCTAATGGACCTCCATCTGAAGGTCAATATGGCCTATGCAAATTCAGGTATAGAAAAATATGGAGTTTTACATAATTTATCCTCAGTTGGGACATAAACATCAACTTCATACATCCGAATATAACCCTATGCATATGGATTTCTCTTCTTTTGAACCAATAGTTGCTTGACATGGACGATTCATACCATGATCACTTTGGTGGGTATGGCGGTATCGTTAGGGACCACTATGGCAAGACCTACTCACTTATGTTAGCTGTTCGAGGAAAATTTCCATTCAATACCACAAACTCCAAGCTCTTGAAAAAGGGTGGCGGACTATTATTGATCGAAATTTGAAGAACGTCATAGTAGCCACAGATTCTACTAATGTTGTTGTGTATATCAAAAGTACATCCATTGCTCCATGGACTTTTCAGAAGCTTCTCCGATCGATCCTCAAGGCGATTTCTCTTACTAACTCTTTCAATATTACGCATGTTTATAGAGAAACGAATAGTATAACTCCATTGGCATTATTTTGCTAAAAATTCACTCATTTTCCTTTGGATCTTGTAAGGTTTGTCAGTGAGGACGCTATTGGTTGTACATTCCAAAAGACGTATTATTTGTCTCTTTCTTTAATATAGCTGGTTGGGGTCCTGCCTAACCTTAGCTTACCTACCAAAAAAAGAGTCCGAGGGAACATCCAATTCTTAAGTAGGTATTAGTGTCTTGATGCTAGGTGAGATCATACTTGCAAAATTTTAATTCATTTGCTTCGCAGAAATATACGTTCTTGGAAGATTCTTTAGCTAAATAGAGATTTTTTTAGATACATGGGGTCCTTATATATGTAGCATTCACTTGGCATGTGTAGGCCTAATATGTGGGGCCCACTCGACATGTGTGGTCATAACATGTGGGTCACCTAATATATAGGGTCTACTTATAGGTGAAGGCAAGATATGTGGGGATTACTTAGTATGCGTGGGCTTGATATGTGACATGTATGATATGTCGGGTCCACCTGACATTAGCTGCCCAAATTTATGCTTCACACTTGACATATATGGTCATATGTTGCTACCACCTGAGATGTGTGACGAGTGCATGAAATGGATTAGATCTAGTTAGATTTGAATTTGAATCCGGATCTGGATCAACCTTGGATCCATGACATATGATCCAAATCTCGAACCATAATGTATATGGGGAATTTCAGATCCAACCCATCTATGCAATATGGGTCTGATTTAATTCGGATTAACTATAAAATGACAAGTTTTTAGCAAGGAACCACGTCGCAAACCGAAGAGCATCTCCAACCCAGGGTCTCTATCTTCATATTTGAAGATAAAGTTATAAAATGCAACTACAACCAAGGCTCTATCTCTATCTCTATACTTGGCTTCAAATATAGAGGCCCTACTTTTTGACTTCAAATATACTCTACTTTTCGACTTTCTAATTTTCAATTTTATCCTTTCTATGTCCTTTTATAAAACTTTGATACCTTTTTGTATCCCTTCTAAATTTTAAATACCTATCTTTTTTGAAAAAAATTTAAAAGTTTTTTATGTCTTTTTTAGATGCTTTTTTTTTTTAAACTATGACTACTTGGGGCTCAACACTTTTTGGAGGGTGTCTCTATCTTCAAATATGAAGAAGATGCTTTTTTGAAGACCCTGGTTAGAGATGCTCTGATATCTTGTCTGATCCGCATACATAATACCATATCTGAGTTCAACTCGGTTCAAATTAATTTAATAGGGATCCTTATTTGACCCATTTGTTCGTATCACATCTCAATGATCCAAACCAGTTAAATACTGGTTTGAATCAGGTCGGATCTTGGGTCTTACTCACCCCATTTCATGCTCTACGTGCAGCGTGTGTGGATTGTTATGTGATATTCTTAAAGTGTGGGGGTTAACTGATATTTGAGGCCCATTTGAGGCCCTCCAAGCACGTGGGTCACTTGACATGTGGGACTCGAATATATAGGGTCCACATGCAGAGGAGGATGACAGTGGAATGTTTTTGGTCGAAAAAGGGGAGAGGGTGAAGAGTGGAAATAAGGATTTATTTTCTTGGAAAATAAATTATCATTTGAAAAAATGGTGTGTTATTTTTCCACAATTTGTGCCCATTGGAAATCAAAATTTTATTTTAAAATAGATTTTTTTACAAAACAAACATTCCAAAAATCTAAATTTTGAAAAGAAAAAAAAAAACATTATGGAACAAGAATTTTCCACCAAACAAACAGATCTTAAATGTCGAAACAAGAATTTTCCACCAAAGAAGCGGATCGTAACTGGTAGGATACTATCACGTATCCTACTTCCCTGTCTTTTTTATCCATCGTTTTGGGTCGTTGTCTTCTTCAATTGACATGTGTCTCCATACAATGCATTTAGATTGTCAATGTCTTTTGTAAGTCATCAAAAGTTCTCGGGAAAAATCTATGATACCGATCTCTACTTGATGCAGAAGTCCCTCAATTTGCCACATAGTAGACTCTTTTGGGCCCACTGCCTCCATGAATGTTTCGCCCACATCCTGGTGGACCCACAAACTAAAAACATCAGTAAGATTAGTGATTCCTAGCCATTGGATTCGAGCACTTTTTCGTCATGGGCTTGAAACTAACTCATAGGCCTGTTCATAAAGCTCACGATGAAAAAGTGCTCAATTCCTATGGCTAGAAATCACCAATCACACTGATTTTTGGTGTGTAGGTCTATCATAGTGTGGGCCAGACATTCAATGGGCAAGTGGGCCCAAACGAGTCTGGTACATTGCAATTTGAAGGACTTCTGCATCAAAGTTTTGATACAGAAGGCTGCATCAAAGAACAGCCCCGAGTCTCGAGGGTGAACTCTTGTCTTATCGATGGGCCCTACATATCAGGAAGGTGAAAAACGTTTAATATTAAAAGTATGACTCTGCGCATGATCACCACCGTCATCATCTCGCCTTATTCCAAATGCTTGGGGTGGGCAACTTTATTGGACAAATCTAATATGCAACCATTTCCATACTTAAAAGTATGCACTGTTGGATATCCCTTGAAAAATGTGTTATTTCAATGTTTTCAAAAAAAATTATTTTATAAATTAAAAACACATTTTTCAATGAGAATTAAATGGTGAATACAATGTTTGCATACTTTTAAGTATGCAAATTGTTGCATACTAGACCGACCCGACCCAACTTAATCGGACAAATCTAGTATACAACTGCTTACATACTTTTGAGTATGCAAACATTGTCAGTACTGTTGGATGTCCCTTGAAAAATGTGTTATTTCAACCTTTTCAAAAAAAAATATTTTATAAATTAAAACACGCTTTCAAGGAGCATTCAAATACAATGTTTGCAATCGCCTTAATAAGAAATGGTACACCTCAACCCCTCCGATAGTTCACTTGGTGGGCCTCTCTTGGATTAGTTGTCATCCTAACCCAGAACACAATACGAGCCACGTGGCATACTATTAGAGGGTGCTGACCGTATGAATGTTTAGCCAGTCCCTCGGTGGACCTACAAACCAAAAATCAGCCTGATTAGTGATTTCTAAGTGTTGGATTGAAGTTATTTTCATGGGTTGATTTTAACCGTGGGAATTTGAGCATTATTGAGCGTTATTTGGGTGCAAATACCCAACAGTTGTAAATCACTAATCAGGCTGATTTTTGGTTTGCAGGTCCACCGAGGGACTGGCCAAAAGTCCATACAGTCATCGGCTTCTATTAGTGTGCCACGTAGCTCGTATTGTGGGTTGTGACCGGCTTCGGTCACAACATCTTGTGACAGAAGTTCTACTCAGCTCGGACCGGGTAAAGAGTTCATACATCGTAACAGAAAAGAAAAACTCATATATCGGCTGATTGGAAGTGCTCCGTAGCCATTGCACGACCTAGATCTGTTTACTGGACCATTAAGTTATAATAGCTATTGGATTACATGGGCCTCAATCCAATTTTGTTAGACCTATATTTTCTTAATGGGCCTATTTGATAATGGTCTAGGCCCATGGAGAGGCAGACTGTGGCACGCATCGAGCCATGTTAGACGGCTAGAAACCATCAATCAGCGAGCGTTCAGATCTTTTTTCTGCAGATTTTTAAAATACCATTAGAAGCGAAGGAGAAAAAGGTCAAAAAAATTTGGACCATTTCTCGATTTGTGCGTGTCATCCTTGCGCAGGGGCCATGCTAATCTTCTCTGTATCGTTCCAATTTTATCGGATGTCTCCGAAGAGACACTCTTCCTTGCAGGATCTGTTCATATAATAGAGTAGTATATCATGTAATTCTCCGATGTGGGACTATATTTGTCGGATTATAAAAGAAAAAAAATAAATTTGCAGATAACTCATAAAATGTTCAGATCAGATGGTTGTCGTCATCAAGCCAAGTCGAAGGCCATTCTGAGACTGGTCTTCCGTTGGGGTCCATCGAAAGGGGTCCTACACCCTTGTGTGTGCGAGACTGAAATTTCGTTATGGATATGATTAAAAAAGAGGGGCTATTATACCATCAAGTTAAAAATACAGACCTTGTAAATAAACTATTATTTCCTGAAATTGACAATTGTACACCATCCATTCTGATCTCAAAGGAAATTGAGCGGTGTATGATCACTAGGCTCAAGGCTCCAAATTCAAGGGGTATACTCTGCATAATACAGGATCATTCCTCCGAATTGAAACAGGGAGCAAAGAACCAATTCTATAATTAGCAAACTGTCCGAATTAATAAAAAAATTGAACCGAACAATGTGTTACTCAAAGATTTAAAAAAATTCGCACATTTTTTAACATGATCGAATTATTCATGAACAATTCACGAACTTTTTTGAATTATTCTTAGATTATTCAGGTTTGATTCTTGAACATGAATAATCATTTTATAAGACAAAATTATCTATATTTTGTTTTTTAATTTTAAAATATTTTTCAAATTTTTGAACGAATTTTTAAATGATAAACCCCAATTGTACTTGAATATTTTCCGTACCGTATTTTTGCCCCACTCCAAATTGCTAGCTCGGGGTATGTGTTTCTTGTACGTAGACCGCCTTAAACTAGGATTTATCAAAACTTTTGCTAATTAATATAATGGACTATTAGACCAAAAAAAAAAGTACCAAGGAAGAAAGTGATAGCCTTATATGCAAGTTTGATATGTTAGGAAAAAGTACGCAAAGAATTAAAATTTCTAATTAAAGTGTAGCTCCTTTTGGTATCTTGTCCCCGTGCTCAATACGAGGACAATATAAGAAAAGGGTCGGGCTCCGTTGACGGATCTAAAATGACAGGGACACAATATAAGCCACGTGGCATACTGTTACAGGACTCTGACTGTACGGATGTTTGTCCTATCTCATGATGGACTTACAAACCAAAAAGTAGCCTGATTAGTGATTTATAAGTGTTGCATCTTTGTACCTCAAATACTGCTCAAGTTCCCACAGTTGAGATCAGCCCATGAAAATAAGTCCAATCCAAAGCCTATAAATCACTAATCAGGCTGACTTTTGGTTTGTAGGTCCACCATGGGATATGACAAACATCCATACGTTCAGAGTTCTGTAACAGTGTGCCACGTGGCTTATATTGTGTCCCTGTCATTTTAGATCTGTCAACTGAGCCCAAGCCCAAGCCCGACCCATAAGAATAAAGTATATGAAAATAAGTTTTTACTGCATATACAAGATGGGTCGGGCTCCAGTTACCTGCCTAAAATGACAAGCTCCGGTTACAGGACACAATATGAGCCACGTGACACTCTTAGAGGACTCTGACTGTATGGCTGTTTGGCCAATCCCTAAGTGAACCTACAAACCAAAAATTAGCCCGATTAGTGATTTATAGGCCTTGGATTGGGCTTATTTTCATGGGTTGATCTCAACTGTGGGAATCTGAGCATTATTTGAGGTACATAGATCCGAGTCCTCTAAGAGTGTGCCACGTGGCTCATATTGTGTCCTGTGAGTAAAACTTGTGTCACAAGATGTTGTGACGGAAGCCGGTCACAGCACTCAATATGAGCCACCTGTCATACTATTAGAGGACGATGACCATACGGATGTTTGGCCAGTCGGTGGACCAGTACACAAAAAATCAGCCTGATTCGTGATTTCTATCCGATTCCATTGAAGTTATTTTCATGGGTTGATTTTATTGGTAGGCATTTGAGCATTATTGAGCGTTATTTGGGTGCAAAAATCCAAAGGTTGTAAATCACTAATTAGGCTGATTTTTGGTTTGTAGGTCCACCGAGGGACTGGTCAAACATCGTACAGTCAGCACCCTCTGATCGTGTGCCACGTGGCTCACATTGAGTGCTGTGATCGGCTTCCGTCACAAAATCTTGTGACACAAGTTTTACTTGTGTCCTGTAACCGGAGCCTGAGCCATACAATGTATCTTATTTTAATCTTATATAATGAAAAAACAAATTGTTTTTATTATATTCATCAGACATGATATATTACATTAGGCTGTTTTTCAAGAACATACAGAAATATGTCCTTGGATCAGCCTGCTCATATTCCCAGAGTTGAGATCAACCCATGAAAAGAAGCCCAATCCAACGCGTAGGAATCACTAATCAGGCTGATTTTTGGTTTGTAGGTCCACCTAAGGAAAGACCAAACATCCATACGGTGAGACTTGAGAGTTCTCTAAGAGTATGCCACGTGGCTCATATTGTGTCCTGTAACCGGAGCCTGTCATTTTAGGGCGGTAATGGAGCCCGACCTTATTTTCAAGAGTAAAACTTGTGTCACAAGATGTTGTGACGGAAGCTGGTCACAGCACTCAATACGAGCCACGTGGCACACGATCAGAGGGCGCTGACCGTATTGATGTTTGGCCAGTCCCTTGGTGGACCTACAAACCAAAAATCAGTCTGATTAGTGATTTACAACCTTTGTATTTTTGCACCCAAATAACGCTCAATAATGCTCAAATTCCTACCGGTTACAATCAACCTATGAAAATAACTTCAATCGAATCCGTTAGAAATCACTAACGAGGGACTGGCCAAACATCTATACGGTCATCATCCTCTAATAATATACCACGTGGCTCGTATTGAGTGCTGTGACCGACATCCGTCGCAACATCTTGTGACACAAGTTTTACTATATTTCAAAGTCAGTTCGAGTAGTCCGATGTCGAAGTTTTAGTGGAACATGAAAGGACAGATCATCATGCCAAAAATCAGTGGGCAACAGGCTAAATATTAGTCCAATCAGACAAGTCTTAAAGTAATCGAAGTGTAGTGATCTGGTGGTGTACTAAAGCATCAAAGTTAGCAACCCACACCTTGCAAATCCCCAATTGTACAGTTAATCATGATCAAACAGTATTATCATTACTTGAGGAAATCAAAGAAACAAACTTAACAAAAAAGAATAAACCATATAAAAGGGAAAAAAGCAAAAAAAAAAAAAAAAAGAAATTGCGAAGTAACCCAAATCAGAAATCTTCATCAAGCTTAAATACATGGGTCCCACTATCCCCATTCAAACTCGACATCACGGAAGCCTTCTGATACTCCCCTACCCTCTTCTCGAAGAAATTCGTCTTACCCTGTAATGAAATCAATTCCATCCAATCGAACGGATTGTGAGCGTTGTACATCTTCCCGTATCCCAAGGCACAAAGCAGCCGATCTGCAACAAACTCGATGTACTTGCTCATCAGATCACCGTTCATTCCCACCAACGCGCAAGGCAATGCTTCGCACACGAACTCCCTCTCGATCTCCACCGCGTCAGCGATGATTCCCTTGACTCGTTCCTCGCTTAGTTTCTGCTTCAACAACCCATAAAGCAAACACGCGAAATCACAATGTAAACCTTCATCTCGCGAGATTAACTCGTTTGAAAAGGTCAAACCCGGCATCAATCCGCGTTTCTTTAACCAAAATATCGCGCAGAAGCTACCGGAGAAGAATATGCCTTCGACGCAGGCGAAGGCGATTATACGCTCCGCGAAGGTTTCAGAACCGTCGATCCATCTGAGGGCCCACTCGGCTTTTCTAGCCACGCAAGGAATGGTTTCGATTGCGCGAAACAAGCGGTTCTTTTCGTTCGAATCCTTGATGTAGGTTTCTAGCAAGAGACTGTACATCTCCGAGTGGATGTTTTCGATGGCGATTTGAAAACCATAGAAGGCGCGAGCTTCGGAAACCTGGACTTCTTTCATGAAGCGACCGGCGAGGTTTTCGAGGACGATCCCGTCTGAAGCAGCGAAGAAGGCGAGTACGTGAGTGATGAAGTGTTTCTCGTCGGCGGTTAGGGTTTCCCAGTGCCGAATATCTTGGCAGAGGTCGACCTCCTCGGCGGTCCAGAACGAAGCCTCGGCTTTCTTGTACATCTCCCAGATTTCGGGGTATTCTATCGGAAACATACAGAATCGATCTGGATTTGGGGCAAGGAGAGGTTCCTCGGGAATCGAAGGCATCGTTATTGAAAAGCTTTTTGAGGGGTTTTGGAGAGGATTGAAAAAGGAGATTGGATTTGATTTTGTGAAGGGAAGAGGGATTAGTTGCAGAGGATTGAAGATGAAGAGAGAGATGTAAGGATGGGAGTTTGCAGAGATGGGCTCGGTTTGTGTGAATTTTATAAGAAGAGAGGTGAGTTTGAATGAGCGTCTGAGCGGGGGATTTGAAAATTTTAAATGAAAAGCTTGCGGGGGAATGAACCCGAAGGACCTAATTGGAATTTGGAATTTACAGAAATGGTACACAACTTATACAAGGCGATAAATCAAACGTAACGGTCATTGCAGGGGGCCAGGTCCAGGGGCATTTCGGTGGTGAAAATGACGACAATGCAATCGAGTACCCAGCCACGATTTGGAGTATTTGCTGTCATTGGAGGGGCTAAAATGTCTTCTGATTAAAGAGGGAGATTAATCGGTGATTTAGAAAACATTAAATATTTTGAATTTGGGCGGGTGAAAGCAGGGAAGCTTGAGAGGAAAGCTAGAGATATTATGGGTTTCCGCGACCGTTTAGATTATTTTGAATTCTAGCGGGAAGTTCTGTTGGCGCCAGAAATGACGGAAAGAGCCGTGAATTGTGATAAGTTAGGTCCTTGTCAACCATGCATGAGTCCAACTTTGATGACAGAAGCTGTCATCGAGGCCGATGATAGCACACACTATGAACCACGTGGAACACTCTTAGAGGACTCTGACCGTATGGATGTTTGGCCAATCCCTAGGTGGACTCATCCGCCCGATTAGTGATTTCTAGGCGTTGGATTGGAATTATTTTCATGGGTTGATTTTAACCATGGGTATTTGAGTCTTATTGACCATTTTTGAGGCACAACGATCCAAAGGTTTGAAATCACTAATCAAGTTGATTTTCGGTTGTAGGTCCTCCTAGGGATTAGAAAAACATCCATACGGTCGAAGTCCTCTAAGAGTGTTCCATGTGACTCACAATGCACGCCTCAATGACAAGGCCATGTCATCAAAGTTTTACTCCTGGAGAAATCAATAACTTGAAACCCACAAACCCAAAAATCAACCTGATTAGTGATTTCTAAGCGTTTGATTTGAGTCATTTTAATGGATTGATTTGAGCAGTGTGAATTTGAGCATTATTGGCCATTATTTGGGTACAAGGATCCAAAGGTTTTAAATCACTAATAAGGCACCCATTATCGACGTAATCTTGAAAAAAAAAAAAATACAATAACCCCATATAAGGATTATCCGAAGGGTCGCGATGTAACAAGCCGTAGTTTACGCCAACGGCGTGAGCTAGGACCATTTCTGTTACTCACCGCTGTCATCTAGGCCCACTGATGGCATGGATTTAATCCACCTCTTGTACTAAAATCTGATGGCTAGAGATTATCAATCATAGTGATTTTGGGTGTGTACATCCACCACTAAAATCTAATGGCTAGAGATTATCAATCATAGTGATTTTGGGTGTGTACATCCACCACGGGATGGATTAAACATCCATGCCGTCAGTGGGCCTAGATGACAGCGGTGAGTAACAAAAATGGTGCTAGTTCAAGCTTTTGGCGTATGTTACAGCTTGTTACATAGCGACCCTTATCCGAAGTCTTTGAACTGAAGTTCAGGTCGATCTCTGATCATAACCATCCAACTAATTATATTCTTTTTAGACGGCCAGAAATGTAAGAAGAATAGTTTAGATGAACTTGTGTATGGCCTTAGTCTTATGCGCGGATGACTGTGTGAAACTTCTGCCAACTCGTGGGCTGCACATCCTCGGTGTCAACTAGCTCAAGCGATGAATACATTTTAAGTGTGAGATATCCACTTACTGCACGCGTTCCACATGTGAAGAGTTCGTACCATAGTAAGTGGTGTTACTGGGACGGGTTTGGCGCGGGGCCTAGCTTGAGCCCAATATACATGTAGCTGGGCCCAGTCCCGGTCCGGCTAGGCCATTATGTTTGGTCAGGACTAAGATACTTTTTCTTAAAAGTGGAGCCCGAAGCCCACTCCATTTCTCTTGCCTTGGAATATTTCCAATCCCAGCACATTGATTTGTATCTGGTGATTTCTAGCCATTGGATTTTAGCATTTCTTTTTTATACTTAGATCCAATGGCTAGAGATCATCGATTGGGCTGATTTTGGTGTGTGAATCTGTCAAATGGTGAGTCAACACGCATGGATCATTGGGCCCGAAAGACTGTGTCAAGTGTATTTGTTCCACAGCTCCGCATAAAAATTTACTCGCTTCATGGGGGATGACTTTCGATTGGGGAAAACTAATATGCAAACAGTTACATACTTCAGGAGAAAAATTTTGATCAGGGCATTTTTTGATCCGGGTGTCTGGGCCACACCTAAAAACACCATGTGGAACACTCTTAGAGATCAATGACCGTACGGATATTTGAACCTCCAGACCAAAACTCAGCTTGAGTGGTGGGTTCTAGACCTGAGTACCCCAAAATAATGCTCATATCCACAGCTGAAAATCAACCAATGAAAAAATCTTAAATCCATTGGTTAGAAACCACCTGGTGTGCAAGTTCACCCGTAGATGGTTCAAAAATTTGTACGGCCATTAATCTCTAACGTGGTAAGTTTCTATGATTCTTTTTTAAAATGCCCATAATTCCTTCCTGTGTAGGTGACCTCTATAAAATTAGGACAAATTTATCCAAATAAAAAATTTTCGTCACTTAAACCACTTTAAGCAATCATCACTTGTTTTCGAGCACTTTAAGCTTTAAGGACTGAACACTTATTTTAACAAGCGGCATTTTTAAGTGTGGCCAGGGCACCCTGATCAAAAAATGCCAAGATCATCAGAAAAATTCTCCATACTTTAGAGTATGCAAATGTGGCCAAAAACGACAGGTAACAATCAAACTCCTGGTTAACCTTGGCAAGAGGTTGCAGAAACATTGGGTCAACATGGGTTTGGTTGTTACGTCTCGCCTTCTAACCACATTTGTCTACTCTTAAAAGTATGCAACCACCTAGTTTTTTCCCTTTCGATTTTAGATTTGCTGTTAAAAGGTGTCTTACACAAATTTCAGATTTGCACGTTGATATGATTGACCACATTTGTAATGGCCATAAATCTTACATCCATTTTTTAACCAATGCTTTACTTTTCAAAGGGCTAATTTCATGGGTGCAACCTTACTCGAGCCATGTCCCACACAAAAGTTCACCACCAATCCAGAAGCCGGGATCAATGGTCAACAGTCAACTCCATCAAGATCACAGTAATGGTACCGACCAAGGTTTAAAAGGGGCCGCTATAGCCGTACAACGGACTGGGGGCATTACTGTTTTTTCTGTTATAGCGAGGGAAAAAAACGAAAAAGATGGTGCTGAAATTCAAATTTTCAAAAACAAAAAAATTATGGCCGTTTTTTTTCACAAAATTTTCTAGAAAATAACTGTCGTAGCGGCCGTTATTTTTTGAGCGTTTTAACCGTACATAAGGGGGAGGTCCGAATCCATTATAACGGCGGGTTTTTAAAACCATAGTACGGACAACCAGTCAAATGACCGTAAACTGGTTCAAGGGGTATTCCTAAAATCTGAATGTATAGGGGGCATAAGTAATTACTTTCAAATATATCAACAAAAATACCAAGAAAAGGTCCAAACAAGAGGAGGAGAAGCAGAGAAGCAACCCAGAAACAACTCCACTAAAATCCAAACTCCGACTTGCTTTTGTAACCACCCAACATAGACTCGTCTACGTGTTCAACTCAATAACCACCGTATGTCTTCTCTATGAAAAGATAACAAGAAAAAAGAAAGAGAATATACTAACAAAGCCTAGAAAAATCTCACTTTCTTCTTCTTCTTCTTCAACCAGAAATCTCATTTCACTTCATCTGCTCGGAGAAGAAATTGAAAATGAGTCCAATCGTTGTGTCTCAGCTTGCAACGGGTCTTGGTGTGTTAGCTGGTGCGGTGTTGGTGAAATCGGTGTTGGAGCAGAAGCCCATGGCCGGGCCTTGGCCGAGGTGTCCGCGTTGCAACGGCACGGGCCGAGTTAGCTGCATGTGCTCACGCTGGTCGGACGGAGACGTTGGGTGCCGGACCTGTGCTGGGTCAGGTCGCATGGCGTGTAGTAGCTGCGGTGGGACAGGTACGGGTCGACCCTTACCAGTTCAAATCTCTGTACGTCCTCCCAATCGTCCCTCATAACCAGATTCCAATGGTTAGAATCTTAGTTATGTTGTATCTATTTTGGTTTACTTCTTTGGAAATGTGTAACATATGTTCATGGGTAAGGGAGGGGGGGCTCAAACCTATAAAGGAGGAGATATGGAATTATTGGACTGTAATTCTATGAGATACTTATAAAAACTTTGATGATTTATAGTTTACATTTGTATTTAATGGAAGGGAGATGGGTTTATTAATTTATTTTATCTTGGGTTGTGATGAAAAAATGATTCATTTTTTTGGGGATTTTCGGTTAGTATGTCAGCAGAGGGTGTGTTCCCGCACATGTGTTGTGTTGGCCCGACGACTCGTTGATATACATAGTTGTTGTTCCTGCGCATGTGTTGGCCCGACTACCTGTTGATATACATAGTTGTTTCGCCTTTCAACAACAAGGTTGATCTGTTTCGCCTTTCAACAACAAGGTTGATCTTTTGGGGTAAATGGTTGTTTAATATAGTATCTTATGATTTTAGGGGTTGGTGTTAATTCAATACCTTCTGTTCTTTAATGGGGCTGCTCATATTTTGTCCTAATGGGTGGTAAGTGTTTTACATTTAAGACAGCTTCGAAGACTCCCTTTTTACGACCCCCTTAGGAGTGGGACTTGGCGCAGTGGATTCCAACAATTCAAAGGTGGTTGATAGCACACAACCACCTTTGAATTCTTGGAATCCACAGCGGGTGCCGCGTCGACACCTTGATGGACCTACACACCCAAAATACCTGATGCGATATCTAGCCCTTTGGAGTATTTTTAATGGGGTGATTTCTATCCGTTGGATTCAAGCATTATGGGTTCAAAAGAGTGCCACATGGCACTTTTTTATGTGCCCCACAGGCAATTGCGCCTCTCAGTTTTTTATCCCCCTTAATACACACCTTAATACCACCTCCTGATGGTGTTCGTATCTTGAAAATCAACGATTCTAACCCTCCTTGACACGTTAGTGTAGAGCAAAAATTCAGAAGAGTGACCGCATAAGTCTTCTAGAAAATTATTTGTAAGCCAAAAAAAGTCTTTATATGTAAGATTCGTTTCCAGAAATTGATTTGTGAAGGATCCACCTTCCAGGGTACCACCACTAGGCCTGGCAATTTGGCCCAACAGGCTGGGCTGGCCCAGCCCGAGGCGCGGGCGGGGCTGCAGCTACAGTGTTGAGCCGGCGGGGCCTAGCTCCAAGGCCTAGGCTTGTAGGAGGTGCGCCTCAAGCTGGGCCTTGGGCCGGGCCATGATTGGACTGACCAAAGCCCGAGTTTCATCTGGTCAATTTTAAAAAGGTAAAAACAATTGAAAAAAATGTAAAAACACCAGGTCGGACCTCAAAAGGATGGAACCGGAGCTGGCCCATGGATCACATTGGACCTGGCCACGGGCCAATTTGCAAGGCTGAACCGCCATCATAGATATATGGAAACATCTACATGGGGGAAATATCTAAGTTTCCTGGCGAGCCTGAGGAAGGGTTGCTTTAGACCTCAGCTTGTAAAGTAAAACACGAACACTAAACCTACCAAAGCCATGTTAAAGCAATAATCAGGGTTGAGTTTAAGGTGGGTTAGGAGAGTATGAACGGTACATGTCATGCAAAAGGGAGGGTCTGAACTCTGAACCGACCTTTTGGATTACCCCCCTTAAACAAAAGCTGCCACAATAGCAAGTTAGCCAGTTAGGCGACTAGAGCGAAGGTGGACCCTACCGGATGTCCTGGGTTTAAGGTGGTACTTAACTGTAGTTACCCTTAACAGTGGAGAGAAAAAGCAGCTATAGTTAAGTGCTATGGATTCAAGACTTTTGCTCTCTTAGTTCTGTAAGTCCGTTGTTGGATGATTAGGATCATTTGATGGGGGCTGAATTTTCTCTGGAACCGTCTAGGTGGGGTTCCTTTTTTCTTTCTTATCTTTTCCATTTTAATGGACAAGTACGGGTATGAGTGGATGTGGGGGTGGCTGTGCTTGTGCTTAGGAGATCGAGGAAATTTTTTTGCTTTGAGTTCTTAGAGATCTATTGGAAAAGGAAAAGGTCCTGGTGGAGGTATTTAACCGGTGGTTTGATGTTAAAAACTATGTTAGAGATTTATTGTTGGGTTGAGATTTGTTTGAGAAGGGTAAAAAGATATATCCATCTCAAAAGTAAAGAAATTAAAATCAAACACGAATATGAGCTCTATCAAGTGTTGAGATGTATTTCTTTTCCTCCCTATATTAGGTGGTGTTTTTGTTTTTTGTTTTATCCAAAAATAAAGGAAGGGTATTGTTTATTTCTTTTGAAAACAATTACCCAGAAATGACTCTTCTGGTGCGTCGTTTATTATTATGTTAAAAAAAAAAAAATGTATGATAGTGGTTATAGTCTTTGTTAATAATTATGACTTTTTAACTTAATACTTGCCAAACTAATTTTTTGACTTTTTGACTTAAGTCTGTTTTTCCAAATAAACTTTTGCTTAAAAATAACAAATTTTTAAGGGTTGGGCTCCGTTGACAGATCTAAATGACAGATATCTGTATAGGGACATAATATAAGGCACATGGTACACTCTTATAGGACTCTGACCATATGGATGTTTGTCCTATCCTATGGTGGACCTACAAACGAAAAATCAGCCTGATTAGTGATTTATAGGCTTTGGATTGGACTTATTTTGATGGGCTGATCTCAACTGTGGGAATTTGAGTAGTATTTGAGATACAAAGATCCAACACTTACAAATCATTAATCAGGCTGATTTTTGTTTTGTAGGTCCACCATGGGATAGGACAAACATCCATACGGTCAGAGTCCTGTAAGAATGTGCCATGTGGCTTATATTGTGTCCCTGTACAGATACCTGTCATTTTAGATCTGTCACGGGAGCTAATTTTTAATTCATCAAATTAATTAGAATCCACTTTTTACTTCAAATCAAAATAGGTTGATTGGAGTTTTAAGTCCACTAGTAGGTGCACACGTGCGTTGCACGTAGACAATTAGAGCTGGAATGAAAATGTGGATGACTGGTTAAGAACTAAAAACTCAATGGAGAACTTAATACTCACCAATTTCACTTGAACATGTATTATGTCCACATCAGGTAAACTAAGGGGGTGTTTGGAAACGATTTATTAAAACAACTATTTAATAAGTTAAATAATTTATTATATAAATACTCGAGTCCACTTTTGCTAAACGGATTTAACGGCCGTTATTTAGTTAAATTTTAAATACATTTTTATGTTGTTACAGAGGAATTTAATTTTAAGAGATGAATTGGTTAGCTGGGTTTTATGTTAGGATATCAGGGTTTCATGGTGAAAAAGTAAAATAAGACCACGTTGTTTTATCATCCATTTTTTTCTTAATTTTTGCAGGTCGGGTTCCAATGACCAACACTTTGTTGTACCCTCATAGAAGATGAATCAATGGCTGATTTTTGGTGAAGATGATCTCTATCGTGAGGAGATCATCCTCACAAAAATTAAAATCATTCCGATATTCATAGACTGGTTTAGAAGTTGAAGAGTTATGGACCGTCGATTTTTACCATGTAATTTGAAAACCACATTTGACTGGGTTAGAAATTTCAGAATGGGCTGATTTTTTTGTTGGGGTTATCTATATGGTGAGGAGATCATCCTCACCAAAAATCAGCCATTGATTCATCTTCTATGAGGGTACACCAAAGTGTTGGTCAAAACTGTTGGTCACCGGAACCTGACCCATTTTTGTATTTGTATAGTAATTGCCACATTTCTGACTGTCAAAATTAAAGAATCCTTCGGTTGTAACCATGGTTTTAAAAATGGCCGTTTAAACGGTAGTTTAAATGGTAACCCCCCAAGCCCTTTTCCGTTAAGACCGTTTAAACACGTTTTATCGGTTTTGAATAAAATGGGCATTAAAATCGTTTAAACAGCCGTTTAATTCTGAAAAATTTTGTGAAAAAAATGGCCGTTAAATCCGTTTAATTCCGTTAAATCCATTTAATTCCCGTTAAAATCCGTTAAATTCTATTTTTTTTTAATTTTCAAATTTCAAAATTTGAATTTCAGCTCCATTTTTTTCGTTTTTTTTCATTAAAATCTGTTTAATTTCGTTAAATTCTATTTTTGCCCCTGTCCGTTTCAATCTGTTTTAACGGCCATTTAAACGGTAACGCCCCAAGTCCGTTTAACCGTTAAACGGTAAACCTTGGTTGTAACAATCTTTATCATACATTTTAAGAAAAAAATTTGTACGTGCTTCCATAGTGCTTGCTACATATCTGGATTTCAAAAGAATCCATCGTCTAAGTTTTGATGGACCACAATATGAACCATGTGGCTCACTCTTAAAGAGCACTAACATTTGGATCCAAAGTACACTGGCCCAAATAATGGTTGATTATAGTATGAACCATGTGGCTCACTCTTAAAGAGCACTAACATTTGGATCCAAAGTACCCTGGCCCAAATAATGCTTGAATCAACCGATAAACATCGACCCAGAAAAGGACTCCAATCCAGCTTTTGGAAATAAATAATCAGGGGTGCTCGTCATGTAGCAAAAGCAGGCCCTGTTCATTTGAAAAGACATCTTACCCATGTCTATACCATTGGATGTTCTCAATATACAGACTTAAAAAAGAATCTCAATGACCATCCAACGGTTTTGGAACTGAGGAAAAATAGTTTCCTTTAGGTTGATTGACAGCACGCCCTCGCAATGCAACAATTCACACACTGACTAAAATGTCTTACATATGTTTATTTTGTTGGATGGTTCTCGAGATAGACATCAAAAGAATCTCAATGATCATCCAACGGTTTGGGAATTATGTAAAGCGGCTTCTTTGGGGTTATCTATTTATTCTATCTGTATAAATGTAATTTACAGCCGTAAGTACCTACGGACGCATCTTTGTGTAAGTAATATGTTGTAGTGTGACCACAATGAGAGTGAGTAGTTTCCAATCCATCTGTTGCACCTCTAACTAATCCGATGTGGGCATTAAGCACCTCTTTTTTGGTTGACAAAAAAAAAGAAGTCTGTGGTCAACAGAATGAATGTTGGTCATACAAGTAAAAGCATATTATATATAAAAATAGTCACCAAACAAGACTAACTATTTATTCGTAATAAGAAAGGATAGAACCTTTCAAGATAAAAGACTAATGACTTCTCGTAAGATGGATTGCAAAGATAAACGTCTGTCCGTAGAACTCCAGATATTAATCCATTCTAATAATATCCATCCACTGCACTCATATCTAACAATACCGAGTCGGGTTCTTCTGGTCCTATGGAGTGGATAGCAATGGACCGGGAGAACCAGAGTTGGGAGGTTCTTACTTGCCATATATATAGTTTTAGTGCATGGTTTGTTTTATTAAATTGGTTTGTTATCTCGGCACAAATTGTAGCATTAATGCTTCAATTAAATATCAAAAGCTTAATAAGTTTTAGATCATCTGATCCAACCAAATTGGATTGTGTCCACCATAGTTAGCTTCAAGCATATATGGATAATACACAAGCACAGGGACCCATTCATATTCCTGGGCAGAATAGCTCAAAATGGAATAGTAGCATTGAATAAAGTGCATATATGGATTCTATACATATAAAATGGCTAGGATTTGTGGCAATTGGTTAGCTCAACCCAATAGCCATCTAGACTAATCTTATATTAGTTCCTGGTCCAAATTATCTGAATTAATAATCTTTGTTCGGCCCTGCTTTGTTTGGCTACATCAGTCCTTGTATTGCTTTCGTATGCTATTCCATAGAGTACTGATGATGAACATCCAAATCATTTAGTTGTCCCATTGTTCTACCTCTAAATGACCAACAATTAGGATGGCTAATAATTTAGGTTCTTCCGAGTTCTAAACAATACATTTTTTATTCGATATAAGCAAATGCACGCCAGGTCCCCAATGGTTTTCTGATTTCTCTGGTTACATTACACTTTTACAGTCTGTCATCATCTTGATCTTAGTAAACCCAAAACATTAGCAATTTCAACACATAAATATCAGTTTAAAGCCTTGATTGAATCAGTTATCAACTACTATTCTTTCCTTGATCACCTTTGTTTTATTTGTTTGGATTTTTGATAAAACAGTAAATTTTTTTATTCTTCTTCTCTTAAGGTGTGTTTGGGAGTGACATCCTTGAATAAACTTTTGTCCTTCCTTTATTCATATCATGGTTGGTATATTCATCATAGATTGAGTTATATGTTAACCATCTTTGGAATATTTAACTGCTAAGATGGAACACAAAAGAAAGAGGTAAAACCTTCTTTGTTATGAGAAAGTTCTCTTGTATTTTACAGTGTCATGTATGTTCTTGTAGCTAATGGTTAATAATGCTCAAATTCTCATGGTTAAAATCAACCCATGAAAATAATTCCAATCCAACGCCTAGAAATCACTAATCGGGTTGATTTTCAATTTGTAGTCCACCTAGGGATTGGCCAAACATCCATACGGTCAGTCTTCTAAGAGTGTGCCACGTGGCTCATATTGCGCATTGTCATCGGTCTCGATGACAGGATCATGTCATCAAAGTTTTACTCTTATTGCATTCCTAGGCATCGAGAAAAAGTTTGAAGTTTGAACCCAGTGTTTTTTATTTAGGCGTCCGGGCACCACCTAAAAAAGGCACGTGGCATGATCTTAGAGACTAAGAACCGTATGGATGTTTGCCTTTGCCCCATCCCTAGTTGGACCTACAGACCAAAAATCAGCTTGATTGGTAATTTCTAGTCTTATCCCACGGTTGAAAATCAACCCATGAAAAAGACTAAAATCTAATGGTTATAAACCACCAATTTGGATTATTTTTGGTCTGTAGGTCCAGAAAGGGATGGGTCAAATATCCTATGTTTTAGGTGCTGTCCGGACGCCAAGATAAAAAAATTTCTCCTAAACATGTCCTATACTTTTCTACCTTTCAAACATACAGTATAATTGATCAGGGCCGTCAACTTGTTGACCCTGAGTCTTAGTTGGGTCATAGCCTTACAATTATTCTGATTAGGTAATACCATTTTTTTCTAACTTCAATTAGTGGGGGCCATGTACACATTATGGGTGAATCAACGCCCATGAAAATTTAAATGCCTAGATCCAATGGCTCGAAACATCCATTCATAAGTGGGCCACCACTTGACAATTTGGGAGGGGAAAACATCAACACATTAAGCATTTTTTAACATCAAAAATTTTGTACAACAGTTATTTTTGGCCATTAAGTGCTCAACACAAGTTCTGAACCAAACCCCATTTACTCGAAAATATGTCAAAACATTTCTCAATATAAACCCAACTGCAACCTCCCTAAACCCTAAAATAATCAAGCCATCCCCATTATAAAAGCTTCCATACCCTAAAAAGAAGAAGAAAAACCACATAAAGATATACACCAAGATATTAAAAAAACAAACACCACCTCCACCTCTAAACCATCACTAGCTACGACCATCAACAACATCATCTGCACCTCCACCACCATCATCATCAACAATACACAACAAACTAATCCTCAAAACAACATTACTTGAACAACTTTGGACCCAATCTACTACATTGGTATGACGTCGATCTTTGAAGTGTCTTCACATCTCAAAACAATACCCTCGAGACTTGCAGGAAGAATACACTTGGCCCACTGACATCCTGTTGAGAATGGTTCTGAGGTAGGAACAATCATGAGCACATTATCATTCCTCTGGACAACGCCCATTACATTGACGGTCCTGCCTTCTTTAATGTACCTACCAAGACAAAAACTGCAGCTTTAGTATGTTAAATAAACCCCATCAAGGGGAATCAGAATAAACCAACTTTTTCACTTTCGATTTAAAAATGTTGAACGTGCCCTTACTCTTCAATCTTTAAGGCTTTATAAAAGATTGGATTTTTACCCTTCTTTCAAACGCATTATACGGTCATCACTCGAAAGGTTCCTCTCTCCCAACCACCTGATAAATTCTAGAGACAACTCTCTGTTTGACGGGTTGATGTCAACAACAGTAGACTCATCGACATATGGAGTCACCCTTGCGCCATAGCCAGTCTAACCAATGCCCTCAACCCAGACTGGAAATCAGAGATATAGAAGTCGATCACATGCCTCTGCCAAAACAAAAACAGAACGTTCCAATCAAGGCATGAAACCTAAACAATAAAAAAATGAAGTTCAAAACTCAGTTTTCTCCGAGAACAATTCCAAAATTTCTTAATCTTCCAAAAGAAAATTTCTATTCCATCTAATAATCAAAGTTCATACTCAATCAATGAAAAAAAAAGTAAAATCTCGATAGGAGAGAAAATTGATTGACGTGAACCTGCTCCATCCGTTAGCCCATGAGAAATAGATGAAGAAGAAAGAGAAATTAGTGCACTTTCCTATTCTGCATCAATAGAACTTTATACACATTGAGAGAGATGGTTTGGGATTTGGGAGAGGGGGAGTCTTTTGGGAGATGGAGAGGTGCTAGGAGAGAGAGAGAGAGAGAGTTGAAGAGTCGTTTTAGCTAATCACATAAGAGAGGGAGACCTTTCGGGGCTGAGGGTTATTTTGGAAAAATACCAAAAAAATCAGGGAGTAAGCCACGTGGATTGCTTTTGCATGTTTCGACTTTAGTATAGAAATATAGATAGATTGTAAAGGATGTGAAGGGTAGAGTCGGTAAAATAGAAGAAAAAATCAGGGATAAAATAGAAAAAAAAAGTTTTTCTAGGATACCGACATTTAGAAGTAGTATAGATATAAATATAGATATTTCTAAAAAGACAGTCCTTTTTAGTTCTTTGGTCCATAAATTTGAACTTATGGCCCTCGAGGTAATTTTTCATTTTATTTTTCATATAACATGGGTAGCTTCAACTTGTCCAACTTTTATTTTTATTTATTTTTTCTAACGCCCGTTGAGTTGTCATAATCATGGTTTTAAAAACGGGCGTTTAAACTGAAACACCCCAAGCCCGTTTATGTTAAAACTGTTTAAACACGTTTTAACGTATTTGAATTTAATGGCCGTTAAATCCATTTAATTCCGTTAAAATCCGTTTAATTTCCATTAAATTCTGGTTTTTTTTTTTTTTTTTAATTTTCAAAATTTGAATTTCAGTGCCATTTTTTCTGTATTTTTCCCGTTTAATTCCGTTACATTTCATTTTTTTTTCTATTTTTGTCCCTGGCCGTTTCAATCCGTTTTAACGGTTATTTAAACGGTTAAACGGTAACGCCCCCAGTCCGTTTAACCGTTAAAACGGTTTAAAGGAGGCCGTTTTAATGGCTAAACAGACTGGGGGCGTTACCGTTTAAACGGACTGAAACGGTTAGGGGCAAAAATGGAAAAAACAGAATTAAATGGATTTTAATGGAAAAAAACGGAAAAAGTGGCGCTGAAATTCAAATTTTGAAATTTGAAAATTAAAAAAAAAATGGAATTTAACGGAATTAAACGGTTTTAACGGCCGTTTTTTTCACAGAATTTTTCAAAATTAAAAGGCTGTTTTTTTCAAAAACGATAAAACGCGTTTAAACGGTTTTAACGGAAACGGGCTTGAGGCGTTACCGTTTAAACGGCCGTTTTTAAAACCATGCTTTAAACCTTAGTCATAATTTTCAGGCTCTCGATGATAAAAAAAAACCTTGCTAACTTTTCAAAATTATCCCTATTCTTTACTTCAATTATTTCTAAAGCCATTTCTTTGTTTGATTTTGTCGTTTCCCCCCCGCTTTCTTTCCCGCACTTTTTTTTCGGTAAGCTTCCTGCTTCCCCTCGCCTTGTTCATGTTCCCCTCACCTTTTCCATGTAATCGTTTAAGCCGTAAAAGCTTTACCATCTTGAAACGTCGACGATCGAAGCTCTAAATTAAATGTTGCCGGAGCCCATGGAATGAACAGCAACTACACTTTCCCGCCATTTTTACTACCTTTTATTACTCTTGACAGAAACCTCTCTAGGGTTTCTTGTCCCCCCCCCTTTTTTTTTTCTTTTTTTTTTTTTCCTTCTTTCTCGTTTATCGCTCTCGATGAATTCGAGAGAGCTCGCACTCATCTCCACAGCCGCCATTTTCGGCGCTGTATCCTCTGCGATTGCGATTCGTTTCTTCTACAGCCCTAAAAAGCACTTATCCCGGATCGTTTCGCCACAAACCGGTGTTGAAGTCGATAAATCCCCACCTCAGAGCCATTTTGATCCCTCAAAACGCAAGAGGTTCGATAAACCAACATTCGATCTCTTTCAATGACCTGGTGTTTCTCACTAATTTGTTCTATCTCTGTTTACATAGTTTATTTCGATATTTATTTCGAATTGGTTGCTGATCTTTCTATGTTACTTTGAATGCAGATATCTTTCGTGGGATGACTATTTCATGGCAATCGCGTTTCTGTCCGCCGAACGTTCAAAGGATCCAAACAGACAGGTAATCAAGCATGAATATGTCACTCATCTCTCTCACCATATCCTTGTTTGTAATGATCGGGCTCTCTTTTCTGTCATTTCCCGCGCCAACAGAGGTTTTATTTTTCGGAGTTTACTTGATGTTATTTCCGGTATTTTTGATGCATTTTAGTTTTGTTTAGGATTTAGGGAGGCTCATTGGGTTGGTGCTTGCGTTCCAGTGCTAAGTATGCAGAGAATTAACAATGGGAAATGAAGGGTGTGGTAGGTCGATCCAATTTTGCTGTATCTTGGTCCAATTGACACACCACAAACAATTTAGTATTTACAGAGAATAAACATAATTTGTATGAATCAAACAAACAAAGTAATGCAAGTAATCAAGCATAAAGAACAATAAATAATTGGAAAAGAGAAGGAGAGAGACAAGCATTTTTACGAGGTTCGTCGCCGGAGCTCCGGCTACCACGTCCTCGGCCTCATCGGAGGCAATCCACTATAATCATCTGTATTGCAATATTCTTTCAATTGAATGATCAATTCCCTCTCCTTTTTACCCCCCTCCTTCCCAATCGGAGGAGGGGTCTATATATAGAAGAGTATAGCAAGAAAATAGAATTCTCTAGAATGGAAAACTGATCTAAGTCAGGACTTGATGTTTGAAATGTTGTATGCCTGTTCGTTCAAAGCTCTGAGACGTGCTTAGGGCTTCTGCTTGCCCAAAACTCGGTCAGTTGAAAAGGATTAAGTCTGCAACTCCCGATCGATCTTATCGTGGAAGATGGAGAAAATGGGAGACTTACCAGATGAAGCCATACAACTATCGTCGAGAGATAACCTATCCCAGTTGAAACTGACCGCCTCTGCCAGAAATCCAAAGACGATATCTGCGAATTGTTGTGGTTCTCTAAGAAATCCTCTTCTTATTCGGCCCAGAAACATCATTCAATCGGAGATCGCCCGCGACACCGCCATACTTCCGTTGTAGGAACTAGAGTGGGAGCGAATCCGATAACATGAAAGGGAGGGATATATAGAGGATTAGATTGATCGGCGAAATTTGTTGAGTTGAAAGACAATTGGAGCAGACATCTGACCATCGACGGCCAACATATTCCTGAAGGGTTTGGATTGCTGCTGTTTCTTGGCTGGCTCACCGTGGTGCGATCTCCACTGTGAACCCTGATCCTCATGTCAACCCCGGCGAAGCGATGACGAACGAGCAAGAAGATTGGCTCATAGGCCTTGTAAAGATTGGCTCGTAGGCCTTGTAGCGGAGGATATCCATCTCCACGAGCTCGATCTTACAGATCAGGATATTGATCTTTTTTTTTTAAGAGTAGATCGACTTTTCGTCGTTAGTACGTCGTTCCCACTAACGATGCCATTTTGTGGTAGGTCGATCCGATTTTGCCATATCTTGGTCCGATCGACACATGACAGACAATTTACAAAGAATAAACATAAATTGTATGAATCAAACAAACACAATAATGCAAGTAATCAAGCATAACGAACAATTAAAGAATTGGAAAAGAGGAGAGAGACAACCGTTTTTACGAGGTTCGTCGCCGGAGCTCCGGTGACTATGTCCTCAGCCTCATCAGCGGCAATCCACTATTATCATCTGTGTTACAATGTTTCTTCAATTGAATGCTCAGTTCTCTCACCTTTTCACCCCCCTCCCAATCGGATGAGGGGTCTATATATAGAAATGTTTAGCAAGAAGATAGAATTCTCTAGAATGGAAAGAGTGTTACCGTAGGTAATAAGGGTGGTGATCTAGTGTGTCACGGGAGGTGTTAAGGTGTAGCAAGGTGTATGGTAAGAGAGAGTAGGGCCTCAAGATACGTGGTGAGATATGGTACCCACAGAAGGGAATTAAAGCGGACAGTTTGAAGCCAATTTTTCTTTGATAATTTGTATTTGTTCTGCCATTGTTTTAAATTCATTTCTTCTGCTCCTAATGTAGGTTTTGATCTCTTAGTTTAATTTAACAAATTGGAAACCAACTCTTTATATTGGTTTTGTAGGTTGGCGCATGCTTGGTCAGTCATAATGGGATAATACTTGGTAAGATCAAATATTGGAAATATTATAGCTGAATATTTTGTCTTACAAAATTTCAAGAGGTTTATCTCTGCTCCCATACAAAATGATCTAAATTGACTCATAGATGTTGCAAGTAGTGGCATTGGACTAACTAATTTTTTTTTCTTGATAAAAGGATTAAACGAAAGGTAAAGATGAATGATCTTAGTAATCCTCGATATATAAAATGTGATTTATTTTGCTGATTAAAGTGCCATTTGATTTTATTTTTGCTGCTAGAGCATGTACTTGTGAATTTCATGTGATGGCTAACCACTGTTGGAAGGCATACATAACATTTTATTCATTGTAGTGTACTCATCGGGTAGCTTTAAATCTATCTATAGATTTAGTGAAGTTGTCACACATGCATTTGTTGGTGGATTTCATCACTTTCTTTGTGTTGCTTGAGAATTTGGTCATCAAAAGCATCCTTTGATTTCTTGAAGGACCACTTTTTGGGAGCTTCAATCAATTCCTCATCATTTGCTTTTGTGAGTTTTAAGTTCCTTATATTTGACTGTAAGTAGCAGTTTAGACAAAAGAAGATTCATGATTATGTTCGCAAGTCCTCACATAGACATGCTTGTGTTTTAGACCTGAAAGAACCTTTTTGCCAAACAACTTGGGTCCAAAGTCTTTTTAAACTTCTTGGGGGATGGTCCTTATCTCATCAGTAGATTGATCGATGTTGTGCTAGCTACTATATATAGCTTCCTATTTGAAGCTATGGTTTGAGGTAACATGTTCTATGACAGAGGTTGGTAGAAAAGTAAGATTAACCTGTAGCCAGATCTTGAGTACAGTGAAAGTGCCTATCGATTTGTTCCTTTTTTCTTTTCAATTTTGTTTTCATTTAGTCTCTAATTATGGAAACCATATGTAGGCCCAGGAAGACCTAATTTTCTTTTTCATTCTTGACGTGCAAAACAATACAGTGGCCACTAGTTTTTTTTTCGATAAGCATAAACTTTATTGAAAAAGGAAAATAAAAATATAGCTCGAGAGGTCATAAGACCTTCAAGAGCGGAACACAAAGCTGGCAGAAACTGGAACAAAACTAAGAGACAAAAAAATACACAAATCCTACACAGCGTCTCTAAGACAAAGGCGATCCCATCTGCAAACGAAATCTTTAAAAAAAAGCCCGCGACATTCAGGGAAAGCTTTAGACAAAAAAAAAAAAAATCCCTTAAAAGGATGATAATGTCCAACCCCTCCACTTTTTCTTTGAACACTCGCAAATTCCTTTCTTTCCAGAGTCCCCAACAAACTGCAAAAGGAAGGAGACGCCATAATATCTTGCCTCTAGCTGAAAAGGCATTAGTGTTCTAACTGGAAATAAACTCAAATATCGACTGAGGGAGGACCCTTAGCATCTCAAAATCACCCAGAAATTCCATCCAAACTGCCCTCGCCAAATCCCAATGCAATAGAAAGTGATTGACCGTCTCCCCACTCTTCTTGCACAAGGAACAAAAGTCAACAATAATGACCATCCTAGATATCAAATGATCAATTGTAAGAATCTTATTAAAAGTTGTCCACATGAAGAAAGCTACCTTGGTAGGAACCTTAGAACTCCAAACAAAACAATCAGGAAACCTAAGGAAGACCTCATGAGATCACCATAAAAAGCCTGAACAAAAAATTTACCATCTTTCGAGTTCACCCAAATACGCCTATCCGCCACCCAGGGAGACTGGAAACTAAGCTTTAATCGAGTCAACAAACGGGACACATGCTTGATTTCCCAATCATTAAGCTTTCTTCTGAATCCAAGATTCCATGATCTTCTCCTTCTCGATTCGAACTTTCTTCTTTCTTCCTTTCTGGTTCTTGGCCGCTTTCGCTTTTTTGCCTTTGTGGTCCTTTGGAGGCCATCTCGACCTCTTAAGATTTTCTTGTATCTTTGTTTGGCCCTTTAATCAAATCTATATCAAAAAAAAGTGTTGCACCCTTTCGAAGCACTGTGCTATTGGGCCTTTATTATTTATAGAGTTGTGCTATAGACTTGAGGTTGTGGACACATTAGGTCCACTCCCTTGGATTGTACATATTGAGGTACATGACAAATAGGACAAAAGTTGGACTAGCACACATCTATAGTAATTACACCAACGAAAACCCACGGTCCAAGGTCCCTGACTGTGGGCTCAGGTCTACTCAAACATTCTCTTAAATTTCTGATCACATGTATTGAGAAGTCATTCGATTTCTAAAATATATGGTCCTGTGGGGTTGATGATCATAATCGTCATCATCATGAGCCTTTTCCCAATGGTATGGTGTTGCTGCACAAATCTTTTTCTTCCATTCAATCCTATCTAAAGCCATCTCTTCCGTTAAGTCAAGTTTCTTGAAATCTCATCTCAGAACCTAATTCCATGTCCGTTTTGGCCTTCTCTCGCCCTTTTAGGCCCTTCAACTTGCACATTCCTCATTGGTGTTGTCGTTGGTCTTCGTTGTACATGACCTAACCATCTCAATCAACATTCCCTCATTTTGTCACTTATTGGGGCTACTCTTATATTTTTACAAATGCTTTAATTTCGAATTTTGTCTTTCCTTATCTTACCACACATCCTCATCTCGGCTATACTCATGTTTTGAACATGTTTATTGATTGCCCAATATTCTACTCCATAACGCATCGTTGGTCTTATTGCCATCTTATAGAATTTTCCCTTTAGTTTGATTAACTAAGACTTCATATTAGTAAAGCTCCTTTCACCTCTAATACTCTAATTCTACGAAAGTATGTATGTTCTATAACTTCCCTAGTATTTCCATCTAGTCCTATGTCCATTCCTCATTTAATAATTTCTTCATCTTTCACTAAGACTCTCTAGTCGTCGCCCTTAATGCATTTCAAATGATTTATATATCTAGCATTTCTCTCTCTTGTTTTGGCAAGCTTGTAGATCTCTTTTTCACCTTCTCTTATCCCCAACTTATTATGTATACTATCATATGCTTTATGTTTGACTTTACCACTTTCTTTTTACCACTTTTTATATCTTCCTAAGTTCTCATTGTTTCTAGCCAGTTGTCATGTCTTATAATAATTTTTTTTCCTTCTAATATAGCCTTTTGAACATCATCATTCTACCACCAAGTTTCCTTGTGTGTGTGAGTTTTCCTAAAATGGTGTATTTAAATAAATTTCTTTTCTATATCTGTTGTGTTTACATGATTCTTATATCAGTGATTCTTTAGTCAGGCATTGGCTACAATGGATTTCCAAGAGGTTGTTCAGATGACAAGCTTCCATGGGCAAAGGTTGGCTTAAGTGATTAATGAAATACTTAGTCCTTCATCTGGAGTTGCAGTAATGAATTTTGTCTTTATCTTATATTCCAGAAATCTAAGACTGGGGACCCTTTGGAGACAAAATATCCGTAAGTCATATCTTCTTTGAAACTCCATTATTATTCTAACTTGCCTACATCAGATTGGTTACTGCCGACATTTTTCTTCTTTGAATAGATTTAAGTCTAGGCTGTCTAGCACACTCTTCTATCTCTTGTAATGCATCCATCAAAATTGTATAAAATGTACCCTTATGCTTTTGTTTATGCACCAGAAATTTGTTGTTTAATAAAACATTGAATTGGAGTGATGATTTATGTACATATGCGCATAATGGAATGCATTCTGTCAAATGATGTTACTACCATTTACCTACCTTTTGGGACTTTGCTCTATTATGTTTTAAATCAGCTTAAAGTTAAACAACCTTTAACCTTCCATCAAGTCGGTTCAATGCATAAACAGAGATAATGACAACAAGACTGATAAATTCCTCTGGTTTGAAGTGGTTTACTGTTCCATAGGATGGCAGCTTCTTCCAACTAAAGATGCTCTACTTGGTTCAACATAATTAGCAAAAACAAAGTTTGGATATCCCTTTTTGGTTTTCATTTTGGGGCAACTAGAAAGGAAACATTTGCTTTCTTTCTAAGACTGCGTTTGGCATTGTGGAAAAGCTGCTTATTGCAGTTTGGAACAGGTTTTAGCAGTTTGAAACATCACTTTTTCACGTTTTTTCGGGTAAAAGCAGAAGCAGCTAAAAATTTTGTTAACTGCTTCTGCTTATAGCTGCTTTTGGTTATGGCTTATGCGGACCAGTTTCTGAACTTAAGTGAAAATTTGTAAATACTGAAATTGCCCTTATGGTCTATAATAGCTTTCCTAAATGACAAAACAATACCTTCTAAGCCTAAAATAACTTTTCTAAATGACAAATGCATCCTAAAATAACTTTTATAAATAACAAAACTACCCTGCTAGTCTTTAATACCTTTTCTAAATGACAAAATTGTCCTAAAATACCCAAACCAATTGCTTTTATCCACTGCTTACAGCAATAAGTTATAATCCTGGGTTACTGCAAATCCCAAACACGACGTAAATTTAGGTTTTGGCTACATACGTTGCCTATACATAAGCTCCCAAGGAAGCTATCTGAACCTCTAAAACTATACTTTCTGTTACCTGCACATTCTTGTTTTGGGATGCTGATTCTGTTGAAAGGTTCACCATAATTTTCTTTTAGATCTAGTAATCTATATGCTTTTGTCAACAACCTCATAAGTCATTTGTTCTTTTCATCTTCCTCTATCCTTGCAGTTATGTCTGTCATGCTGAAGTTAATGCTATTTTGAACACAAACCATGCATCTGCTGCAGGACAGGTCAGCTCCCACCCTTTCTCTTGTTTGAAGTTCTTTTGAGTTTTATCTATAGGCACACACACATACAGAGTTGCAACTAGCAATATTTGCACTACAGACTTTATTTAAAAAAATGGGTGGTAGACTATAAATAATTGTTAGGTTGCATATGGGTAAGCTTAAAAACCGGAATAAGCCAGCTTTTAGAAGTTTTTAAAAAACTTTGCGTTTGGTAAAACTTAGAAGGCACTTTTTAAAGCTCAATTAGCTCCCAATTTGCTATAAATAGAAGCCGTTTCTGAACGACTTCTGCTATTTGCTTTTGCGGGAAGCCATTCTTAAAAAAATTCTTTACAAGTTTATTCTTAATTTTTTTTAATACCAAAACTACCCTTTTGTAGTACCAAAGTTACAAATTTTTTGATTTTGCCACCAAAAAAGCGCTTTTTACCAAATACCATAGAAAGGGATTTTTAAGAAAATAAGCATTTTGTATGGTTACCAAACGGCCAAAACAGCTTAACTCAAGCACTTTACATATAAGTGCTATTGGGTAAGCACTTAAGATAATTTTTAAGCTTACCCAAACGCAGCATTAGCATGTTTACTGTTTGCTATTTACTGATACTGCAACTTTGGTTAAATCTGCTGCTTGTTTTTAATTTGTTGTACTAAGTGAACATTCTATCTCTTGGTATTTTGTGTAGAGGCTTTATGTGACAATGTTCCCTTGCAATGAATGTGCCAAGATCATTATCCAGGTTTTAAATTCTTACTTCTTCTTTATATAATACTGGTCATCTTAATGCCTTAATGGCTATTTTGGTTCGTTTTACGTCTTTGTCTTTCTCTTTACTTGGGCAGGCTAGTTTTCTTTAATTCAGGAAGTGGCTATGGATGCCTTGGGTTGATATTTGTTTGATTTGGAGAGTATTCATCGGGGTTGGGATGGTAGGGAAGCCCCTTGTAGTTATGTGGTGAGGAGTTTAGAAGGGCTTTAGTTATGTGGTGGTGAGTTTAGAAGTGCTTAAGCATGGTCTTTCCAAGTTCAGTAGGGGAATCTCAGATATTAGGTGGGTAAACACAATAGAATGAGTTCCTAGGGAAATCTGTGGTGTGGCGATGGGAAGTTCTGTAGCAATTTGCTTTTGGGTTGTAGAGGACGGTTCCTAAAAAAAATGCCATACTGACACAGGACATTACAAGAAATAAGCAATGTTATTGATAATAACTGGAGCTAAACCTTATGATTGGTGATAGTACAAGTATATCTTTCAATAGACTGCTCCAAACATATAATCTTTCTCATGAACATCTCCAACCTAGCAGACAGATAAACTTCTTGCGTTAGTTTGTTTGATCAGAGTAAGAATTCAAAACCCCAAATAAACATTTAGCCCTTCAGTGGCATGTAGGTCTAGCCTTTATGAAGATAAACTGCTGCTTTAATTCAGATTTCTGTCTCAAGCTGATTGTTAACATTCTTTTCTACATTTCTTTGGTAACATATGGAAAGACCTTGCTTATCTTTCTCTTGCAGTCTGGTGTCTCTGAAGTGATCTACTTTGTGGAGAAGATATCAAATAACTCAGACCCTGCATATACTGCTTCTCACAGACTATTATCAATGGCCGGTGTTAAGGTAAGCCTTGGTCATCATTTGAATTATTCTTCAGAAATTCTGCTTCTGTTCACTGATTGGGCTGAGTCAAGCCATCTTTAGGCCCGCTGAGTCAAAGATAGGTGACTTGGCTAGACTTAAAAACTGATCTGATTTTGCAAGGCTTTCCTGAGTTTATGGTGGTTAGTAACTCAATTGTATCCACAGTGATCAGGCCATGTCCTTGAATTTTGGGGAATACCATGTCCAACATTATTTATATATTTAGACTACTAGCTATGTTTCCTGGACACATCAAAATGGATGCCGTACCCATGTCGGACACTTCATTTTTAATTGTAAATGCTGTGTCCATGACATACCCTGGCAGTGTCACAGTTGTGCCTGGGTAACAGAGTGCTAGTTGTTACTACTAATATTATTACTATTTTTGCATTTATCGGGACTCAGTCAACTCACTAACTTGCCCAAGTCAAGTTTTAATGGCTGGGAAATAGATCCACGTCTGAGTTTTCTCACCTTGGTATTGAGATGATTCCCTTCTCCTAATTCCAGGTCAGGAAGCATCAGCCACAGATGTCTCAAGTTTTACTCAAGTTTGAGGAGCCCTAGAATGTTTTACCCTCATCATTATGTGTGCAAGGTACCTTTTGTATTTATTAACTGATTGATAGAAGCTTACTGTAAGATTTCTCAATTGTTCTTACATTTCTCTTACCGTGAACCGTCTCCCCTGGGAGTTCTTAACGCATTAAACAACCCTTTTTTGTGTGGCCAAGATTAATTAAGTCTACAGGAAATTAAACGATATCTAGATCTAATTTAACTTGAAATTGGATCTAGATATCTTTCCATTTCCTGTTGACTTAACTAATCTTTAAAGAACTAAAGATTTCTACCGGGGTAAGTCTATAACATGAGTGTTTTATAAATCGTGATCACTATACACAGAATATGAGGTCACATTACTCACATGGCACATGCAGGGGGCAGGATTCAGGACCAACCATTGGAGAGTTCTGATGAAAGAAACCTATATAAAATATTAGTCTGATTGAACGGTCACATCATTCAATCCATAGATTTCTTCTTCCTGGTCAATTTTCCATTTTTTGACTCCCACTAAAATGTGATAGATCTGATAGCTGAATTTATCAGGTTAACATAAGCTCTAGGGTAGGAATCTCCTTATGGAACCAATCAAATGGTGTGGATTCCAAAAACCTGCAGGTGAACCATATTTATAGATGGTATCAGTGTTTTAAAATGCGCTTGAGGCTCAACTTAGGGCAAGGTTTTTTCAAAATGCCACAAGACTTATTAAAAAAGCTTAAAAGATTGTTAAGGATATGCCTCATCCACTGAGGCTTTAAAATGGCTGACGTCCCACGCCTTTTAAAATGCCTTGTGTAAGAGTCATGCCTCGCATGCACATGCTAATGGGGCAACAGTACCTTAAAGAAATTAATTTATTTCCTCTTTTTCTTTATTTTTCCCTAAATCGTAATTAAATTATAATAAGCTATTTTAGGTTAGAGAAAGGCAAAAAACAATCTCCTCCATATGAGATAGAATAATGTCACTTTTTCACAAATTCACTTGTTATTTATTGAATTATTCTGGTATTAATTTTTAGTATTCATTTAAAAAGGTATGCTCGTGAGGCGTACGCCCCACGCCTTGAGGCTTAAGCCTTACGCTTTAGGCTATTGAAGAGCTTTGCTCCATGCCTCTGCGTTCAAAAACGTTGGGCGGTATTTCCATATATAGCGCTAACTATAGATGGTATCACTTGCAGGTGAACAATATTCTATAGTGCTCCAACTATAGATTTCCCTTTATGTGCATTTCTCCTTGAGTAGTTCGGCAGAGAGAATTTGAAGAAAAACAATGTGTTTACCATCCAAAACCCTGAATTTATTCCCACGACATTCAGATGAGGTGGTTCTGCACAATCTTATGCAGCTATTTAACCACAAGGGCTAACTTCTACAAACAAATTTCGACACTTACCTGTTAAGGCCTCAGACCTAAGGAAACATGGGTGGAGGCATTTGTACACTGCATGGGCACACTATAAAAGAGATGAACAGAGAAGGCAATACAAGATTAAATGATACAGCATCCGTTGGAACCACATAGCTCCTTCCAACTCTCACCCTCACATACATTTACACCAAGAATTTCTTCCAACACAGATCTCAGTTGGTTCTCTTCCATGCTTTCTTCACTTGGGGGTGAAAGCCTAACACAGACCAGAAACAGTCAATTTGTAGTAATTAAACACACTTGCAATGGATATGTGTACCCAGATGAGTGTATGTGTTCATGTTTACTAATATTTTATGTAAGTATATATTCATGCATGTACCTGTACATGCTCATGACATTTGGGTTTGTTTATATAAGGATGTCAGGTATGTACCTTCACATGCAAATCTGCTCAAATGCTTCTATGAATGTCTATTTCATGTCCCTGTCTCCATAGGCATGTATTCATACAACGGGCACAGGTGAATGTATTTTTCTCTATACTTTTATGCATGAAATATATGGGTTTGTGTCTGTGCAAGCATGTGGGTATGTGAAATACTGATTCATGCCAAAGGATGAGTGTGTGTACAAGGTGGGTGTAGAAATGGATATTTGGGCTGCACTTACAGCAAAAATGGTGGCATGTCCAGGGTCAGCAAGGTGGGCAAAGAGGTTGTCGATAGGGCCTGTGCCAGTGTAGATGGCTTGAAACCATGCACCCATCACGGCCAACATGGCCAACCTCCCATTCTTGATCTCCTTTGTCCTCAACTCCTTAAGCTTCTCAGGAGAACCAGTTCCCCAGCCAAAAGGGTCAAACCAGAGGCCACCAGGGTATCCAACATCTGTCCCCGTGAGTTTGTTGTTGGGGAAGATGGGGTCAGTGTTCACGGACCCAGGCTTGAGGATGTCAGCCCATCGTCTGCCCTCAGCCCATCCTATGAAGATGAGCTCAACTATGAAGAGGGTGGTTGTGTCTGTGAAGTATTCTTGTTCTCCGGCAGTGTACCATGATGGGGTGTTAAGGATCCCAATCTTAGTTAGGAATTCAGGGATGAAAATACCGGCAGCACCAAGCATTGCCCATCTGCAGTGCACAAGCTCTGCTTGCTGGTTCCATCTTAGGCTCTCTGGATCAGATCCTGTTAAGACCCATTACAGTAGTTATTAGCCACGTCAATTTTTTTACTTATGCGAAAAAAGCAATTTTTGTTTTTGATCTCTTTTAACCAGCTGAAAGCAAACATGTTTGTTGGAGACTTGATCTTTTGTTCTTAGCCAAATCAACTGGTGGCCCATCAATTGGACGGTCCAGATCATTTAGGCCACCAATCAGATTGGATAGAGATTTTCCATATGCAATTTTGTTATCTACAGCTTGAAATAAGATTCATGTTCGTAGTCAATAATTCAGCTATGACTTACCGAGACCAAGAGGGTCGAATCCAAAGTCTCCTGGAAGGCTGCATTCATAGAATTCAAATATGACTTCATAGAAGACACAGCTGAGACTCCTCTATGCTTCTAAATAAAAATAAAGAGGCGTCAAAAATAGAAAAGAAGAGGAACTACTGCTAACCTGCCATCAAGCCATGGAGGAGGGGTGCTGCCTGGGAACCAGAGCGGCCGATCGGCATCTGCTACTGCACACACACAGGGAGATCGTGCTACTGCTTGTGCTGTAAGCTTCCTTTGTCTCAGTTTTCTCCCAACAAGGAAAGAAGCCTTTATTGCTTCCAAACCAGATCCACTCTTCTTAGAACTGAAATCACAGCCATTGAAACATATAATTATATGACAGGTTTATCCATGATCTCTCTCTCTCTCTCTCTCTCTCTCTCTAGTCTGTATGTACATCTAAGATACATTGATGAGCAAAAAAGTAGTAAAAATTCACTACATGTCTTCCCTCTTAACATCAATAAAAAAAGTAGAGCAAAAAATCCATGGTAGGAATGTTTTGGTTTGCCACAGAGAGGACTGATCAGTGAGTTCTCTAGTCCGAGTAATCAGTACAGGATCATCGTCGTCTACACTGATTGCCGGTGTAGAGGACTTGCACTAGATCATTTCTAACATACGTAGACATCATAGAACAATTGAAAGTTGACTTCATGGTGTTCTCTTCTTTGTATCCTTCATGGGTTTTAGAAAACTTGCCTGGAAGAGGAGATGGCAACTGCTGCAATGGCAGAAGAAGCACAAACAGACGCCATTTACTGAATTTTCTTCTTTCTTCTGTCTTTCTCGTGTTTTGTTCGTGCTATTTGTTCGGAATTTTGAGTAAAGACATGAGACCTGTTAACGTAGACGCGGGCTTATCTTGACGGATAGGAGGATGGATCTCTTATTAGCTGTTCTTCTGCCACGTTGCATGCATAATCTGATATCTGCCACTTCACCTCTAGATTTTGCTGACCTAGCTAGGTGGAGTTGATAAATTCCAAATGCATGCTGACTCGATGGGAGGAAGTTTGACGAAAATGTCCTGCATTTCAACTTAATATCAAAATGAGCACCGTCTCAAATTCTCTTAGTTTATAAACGAATAAATCTTCGATGAACAATATTATGAGCCATGTGGCACACTCTTAGAGACCTCTAACTGAATGGATGTTTCGTCCAACCCCAGGTGGACCTATAGACCAGCTGGATGGAAATCATTTTAGTACCCCAAAAAATGCTCGTTTCTCACGGTACAAATCAACCCATGAAAAAGACTCCAATCCAACGGTTAGAAATCCCTAATGAGGCTGATTCTGGTTCTGTAGGTCCACCCGGGGATGGGCCAAACGTCCACGCGGTCAGTACTCTACAAGAAAATGCTACGTGGCTCAGAATTTGACGAAGGACGGACGTCCATCATCAAAGAGTTATTCCTAACCATCAGTCCATTGGGTGGCTGAAAAGAGATGCCGAACGAGTAGAACTTTGCTGACTGACGTCCATCAGGAACTTATGAGCCACGAGGCATATTATTAGAGGACACTGACGTATGAATGTTTGGCCCATCCCTAAGTGGACCTACATTCCAAAAATCAGCCTGATTAGTTATTTCGAACCTTTGGAACTTGTACCTCAAATAATGCTCAAATCACGGTTAAAAATCAATCCATGAAAACAAGGCTCGCACGCTCGGCCGTGGATTTCATGAATCCAACGGTGGTTGTCAGCGCCCCAAAAAGTGAAAAAGTGATGCCAGCGCGGCACTGACAACCACCGTTGATTCTTGGAATCCAACGGCTGAGCGTGCGAAACATCGAGAGGGGTCAGAAAAAGGGGGCCCCTGAACTATTCCAATCCAATTCCACCTATATACCCAAAATCAGCCTGATTAGTTATTTCCAACCTTTGGAACTTGTACCCCAACTTGTACCCCAAATAATGCTCAAATTCACGGTTAAAAACCAACTAATGAAAATGATTCCAATCTAACGGTCACCTAATTTTTGGTCTGTAGGTCCACCTAAGGTGGGCCAAACATCCATACGGACAGAACTCTCTAAGCATATGCCACCTGGTTCATATTGGGGTCCGTCATACGTCGGTCAGCAAAGTTCTACACATGGCGAACAACCCAAAACAAGTGTAGATCGCAAGGTTATGATTGTTCGAAGTATGGTATCTCCTGGTGGGACCCATTGAACAGTGGATCCCATCCTAAATCCTTGATGATGGACGCGTAGCGCACTCTTAGAGAGCACTGACTACCAAAAAACAAAACAGCCTGATAAGTGATTTTTAATCATTGGATCTGAGTACCCCAAATAATATTGGAGTGCCACGTTTAAAAACAGACCCATGAAAAACTCCAATCCAACGATTATAAATCACTAATTAGGATGATTTATGGTCTCTAGGTCCACCTAGAGATGGGCCAAACATCCATATGATCATTGGTCTTTAAGAGGGGCTGTTCTTTGATGCAGACTTCTGTATCAAAATTTTGATGTAGAAGTCCCCTCAAATTGCAAACTTGCCCCTTGAATGTCTGCCATACACTATGATAGATCTACACAAAAAATCAGCGTGATTGGTGATTTTTAGCCATAGGATTTGAGCACTTTTTCATCACGGGCTTTATGAACAGGCCAATGAGTTAGTTCCAAGCCCATGATGAAAAAGTGCTCAAACCCAATGGCTATGAATCACTAATCACACTGATTTTTTAAGCATTTTAACGGTACGTAATGTAACGAGGGAGGTCCGAATCCGATAAAACGGCCGTTATTTTTGTTATAACGGTCGTTTTTTAACCATGCTTCAAACATCTTGTGTAGTTCCTATGACATGCCTAATTTCATTGTTTTAATGTGAAATGAAGAAACAAATTTTTTTTTTTTTTGAGTTGATCTCAAATGAACCTCGTGTTTTATAAGGGATAGTTAGAAACAGAATTGCAAAAATTTGGAAAATTATTTGAGGATGTAAATGCACAAGACAAACCAAAAAGCTGTAAACTTTAGTGGAAAGAATTCAAACTTTAAAGCAATTGCGGACCATCAACCTTGTAATTTTATACTTCAGTGTCTGTTCTTTGGAGAGGAGGCTTGAGAATAATCAGAGGATGCTCTACCTGAACCATATTGCTCTCTTGCATAGCGGCTACTACCCTCCTCAACATTTGAACAACCAGAGAAACTAGCCTTTGCCAACTCTCTCAGCTTCCTCAATTCACTCTTTGACTCCAATTTAATTCCTTTTAATCGCTTCGCTTCCCCTGCTCTCTGCACACTTGATGTTTGAGCAGTCATGGGGCCTGTTGCTTGAATATTGGTAAGGCCAGGTGAACCAGGACTGAGTATAGGGACTATTGTTGCTGTCATTGCACTTAATTGGTCGACACGTGATGCTCCATTATCTCTTCTTTCCAGTTCTGTCTCTGGATTTAGAGGAAGGACTGGAACTAGGCCTGTCTTTGGTTTGGAGGATCCTCGTACGAATCTCGACCAGTGCTTCCTTGGGAGGAATGGCAGGACTAGACCCTTAGCGACACATTTCAATCCGAGCTTGAAAGAAGGATTTCTTGACTGAGAGAGTCTTTGGAGGCATTTTATTAGAGCATACCACTCGTTCACAAGCTGAGAAACAAAGCTAATGAACAGGAGAGCAAGCATTGCAAAGCCCATAGTCCTGTCTTCAAGTGCATTCGAGTGATCTGTAGAGATAGATAGCCCAAAGATGGCTGCCTCACACAAGAGAGATACACTCTCCACCACATGGACTCCTCTCCTGATGTACGGTTTGAGAGTAAATAGATACAGGAGCTGCACCACTGTGAGTGCCATGGCTAAAATACTTTTGTTTGGTCCCTGTGATGAGTAGGCCCCAGAGATGATCCCCAAACCGACTCTTCGTAGAAGATCTAAAATGATATAGGCCGATCTAGCACACCCCAAGATCTTCTCGGACATGGGAATTTTAGTTTCTTCATTTCCGTCATCGGAGTTTACAGCCCTCATTCTTCCAATCCCACTTTGGCCACTGTCAATCCACTTGGGTATACTGTTGGGGTCATTTTGATTGACTAACACAAACACTGGAGGACCCTTCCTATCTTCAAACAGAAATCCGAACCTCGGGAGGAAAGATGAAGGCAAACCTTCCCAATAAAACCACTTTCCTATTGTAGGCCTCCCTACGAAGAAAACCAGCAGCTTCGTATGCCATGCCTCACTTGTACCCGTGTGCTTAATTTCTTTGTATTGAACAAAACTACCTGTGAAGATTGCAATTATAAGGAACACGCACACTGATAAGATAAGGGCTGCAGGGATGGCTAACAGCAAAGCTCCCGCGATGATTCCGCGAGTTGTACCACCTGTATTAAAATATATCTGAGTTTCAAAACCCTTAGAGACATAATTGATGAAATCAGAAGATACTAGTATGGTTACTTACCTCTAATGACAAATGCTGAAGACTGGGAGATACAAGGGAGCATGAGAATTAGAAGGAAGAGCTCGAACCTTGGAACTGACAGCATCCCATGAACCAATGTTCCAGTCCTCCATCTTAGGAAAAGTATAATCAGAAAGTGGGTTATAAGTAAACTACCGCCGCCAATTCCAAGCCAGAACAAGTTCATCTCGAAGTCCTGCCATCTGTTGAAAGTACAAACTCAGCACTACCCTTATTTATATAGGGATGATTTACAGTCTGGATCAGATATGTCCTAGCCACAATTCAGTGTATCTCTCTCACCTAGGAGGTCTTCTGGACCAGAAATTGGCTTGATTTGTAGAAAATCTCCTAGGTGGGACCCATTGAATGGTGGGTGCAGGCCTCCTGCATGTGTACTGCATGTCCCCATTTATGTATTGGATGTAATGTGGAGTTAGCCTAGCCCTTTAAGGGTTGCTTCTAACTTTTTATTAAGTTTACCAAGTTTCTATGTAAAGGATCTTAGGTCCTCAAATTTGTCTTCTCAGAGCAGTATAGATCTCGTGTCTTGTTTATTTTGGAGTCGTTTTTGTGCTTACAGTCCATAACAAATGCAAGTGGATAAAGCACAGATACCCAGTATAACTCTCAACGCTCTTAGTGACATTGAATGCAGACAATGGCTCTCCTCTCTGCAAGAAAATGAGAGCAGATACATTCAAAGCTCACATAACATATTCAAACAGAAACTTAATTGCACTTTCTGAATACTCACCAAGAAGTAACTGAAATATTCGTTGGAATCAAGAGGTAGCCAAGAAGGGGTAGTTCTCATGCTTAGATTCTGTTGCCCATGCAGTCCAATAACCTCGGAGATGATCTCGGTTGGTGATGGAAAGTCTTGTTGCAGATAAGAAGAAAATTTGTTTGAATTTAACTCAATTGAATTGTTAGTTCTTTCTCCATAAAAAGTGAGTCCTATGGACAAGTTTCTGAATCTCATTGGAAGCTTATTGTGCGCTTCAGATAGGGAATTATAGTTGGCCCAGACAGACACGTGTTCCTTCTTCCACGGAAGCTTTTCATGAGGAATAAGCCACCTGAGGCCTTTTATTGTCTCAGAATATTCTACTGGTAGTTTAACTGAGATCCAATCTGAGAGGACAAATGCTTGTAGGTGCCCCACCATTCCCTACAATATATTGAAGCAGAATTACAAATATAATACAAGATAATTTATATCATCAAAATTTTAGGCACCCCAAAATAGTAGAGCTGTCTAGTGCACAACACTAACAAACAGAAAGAGCCAAGCTCTTTCATACTGATAAGATACTTGTGTAACTTCTGAAAACAACTGATATGGGACTAAAATTTGCATTTACTACAAAAAAAACCCGAGGACATAAGACCTATGGCATTACAGTAAGGACGTAACACAGAATACAAAACAAACTACATTGAGTTTGCATCTTTAGCACTATCGTACTTACTAGAAGATTCATTGATGGATCTGAAACAACGACATTGGTGGTCCCACTAGTTAAAGCGCCTATTGCTCCAAGATTTGAAGAGGAAAGTGAAAGAACAGCAGCTGCTAGTGATGTTGCTAATAATCCCGCAGTCACGAACGAGTGCAGTGCAACAGATATTGCAGGAGGCGAATCTATGTGCAAGCTTAGTAATCAGAACTATACACACATACACAACCATTTTGAAGATGAATATCTTTATATTTTCGTTTCATCTTGTTATGTAAATCTAAAGCCCATTACCATTGTCAATCTCGGAGGTGTTAAAACCAGGACAGAAAGAAATGCTAAGACATGGGTAATGAATAAAATAATAATAATTACTGAAGAAGGATGAAAGAAGTATCCCTACAATGCTTCACTTCAAGTTGGTTAGAAGCCAAATTTAGATTTCCAGCAACATCATTTGCTTTTCCTCCAGGAACAAGAACTGAGACCTCATCCTGAGATGTTGCCAAGATCGTCAATGAGTATAGAGCTTTTGAAAGCTCTTTAAATCTATAGGAAGAAAAAGAGAGAGAGAGAGAGAGAAAATCAATAATTATTCATGTCAAGGTCCCATAAAAATCAGGAAAAACTTAACTTCTACTTTTTTCTTAGTATTTATGATACCATCTATCCTTTGAATACAATATATATGATTTAAATATCTATATATGCCTTTTATAATATTATATGTTCTTCCTTGTGCTATTATTCTATTTTATACTAAGTACTGACGATAAATTGTTAATTTTTATAGTAGCACTATTACTGATCAAAAAGAAAATTATATAGCACTATTGGTTTTGAGTGTCATCATATGCACCTGCCTTGTAAGTGTCCCCCCTCCAAGCTCTATTCCGGAGGACTCAAAGCCAAAGACTGGTTTTGTAAATTCGACTATCACATTGATGTTGGATTCTTTTGTGACTCTTGGGGAGCTGGTAGTTAGCGTCACACCAGGATGAGTAGAATCTAGGAAAAAATTCATCCATCAGATCACTCAATTTCCTTCGAGATGAATTCCTAGTACAACTTTTGAAAGCACAGAACGTACCATACATGAATACTACCGGGGTAACAGGAGAGACGGGAGTGCCCGACCGCCCAATAATGGAAGCAGTTTGAAGTTTAACTGTGATGACCATAGTCCTGGGGACATTCTTAAGCTGCAAAAGCAACAATTAGAAATTTTAGGTTTACCCAAGGATTTCTTTGAATACCTAGTAAAGGAGATGCAACTTTGACTTCGGTTTAAAAAAAAAAAAACAGAACCAGATACTTACTTCGAAAACAAATCGTCGGTTCCCATGATTTTTACTGTGAATAGGTATGAAGTTACCCGCATTTGCATGTAATACACTCATGATGTCTTTTGTTGAGTTTACAACAGGATCGCTGAAGTCCAAGAAAATTTCCAAGTCCTCCCTTTTGTTAGTAGCAAGAACAGTTCGTGGAACCTTGTTGAACTCCAATTCATAGGATGGAACAGATGTCCATAAATCTGCCTGTACTGGTCTTCTATCTAAGACCATGAAAAAACATAAACAAAAGAAGAGTCAAAAGATGTAATATAACTACATTTATGGAAAAACATACTCAAGATGTATCTTACCAAAGTGCACAATAATAACTGAACCATTTGTCCTTGTAAACGGATTCCCTGCCTTATCGGTACAAAAATTATCCGCCAATTTAATTATCACACGCCCATATATACTTTTCAAGGAGAAAGCAATGATAAGGCTAAATTTGATATCAGATTCGACCATTTGTAGTGTCGATGCATCTACATGGGCAGGGCCATTGACCATGACCTACAAAACAAGATCGTTTCTCAATAAAAACATGAAAATAGAAGGAAATCATAAGATAGACATCAGCCAATTAAGAATGTGAAACAGTTTTACATGACAACACCCACAAATTACAATATTAATTGCTAAGGCAGAAAGAAAAACATGAGAAGAGAAAGGGAACCCGACTTACATCACAGCTGGATGAGTTTACACACTTGAAGCCACCCTGTCCAGTGCAAGCTTCGCTGAATGTAATATCAATAGCTGCTCTTTCAGCATTTGTATAATTCCTTTCGCTAGTAATGGATGCCGTGGGTGGTATTGTATCTTGAGATAGACATCAAACAAATCAGCATTACAAGCATTTTTAAATATATTGTAAAACAGATCTTGGGTCAGTATGTCTAAAAGGTCATACCTAATCTCTGGCCATCCATACAACATATGGTCCCACTGACTCTGGTGAGTGGCCATGTGATGTACAGATGGTTAGAGATCGGCTCTGACCATCTGGACTTGCTAAAATCGATGTTAAAATCAGTAGTTAAAATCGATGTTACTCGAACACTTCAAAATGGATACCGTACCATACCCATGTTGGGCACTTCATTGTTTAAGTGTAAAACTGTGTCCATGTACTCAAACCATGTCTTTGCCGTACCCACGTAACATAGGTTAAATTGCAAAATCCAAGTTAAAAGGATTTGAACAATCAAATGAAAATAAAATTAAAGGGGGGATTACCGATGAACCACTTGTAAGCTGATGAGTTTCTTTCTCCATCCGAGGTTGTGACATTAAGAAGGAAATAGTGACCTTGATTTACAGTTAAGTTTCGCAATATAACAGAGCCAACAGGACAGGGTCTCAGAGTCTGGCCATCAAGCTGTTCGAAATAGTTTACGTTAGATTTTACTTTGGGTCCATATAAAGAAGCAAAGAAAGTTTGAATACACATCAATTAGTTGAGACGAGATGATGACATCGATTTATGATCAACGTATTTAGGGATACACTAACTAATTTATCAATGGAAATTTGTATATTTTCTAAAGAGTCCTGTAGAGAAAACCCTGATAAACAAGAACCAGATAAAATGATCGAAGATACGGCTAATTATTTTAGACAATTATAAGCAAATTTCCGAAGCGAGTGATTCACAAATCCAGACTCATTAACTCATTAAAGGGTGTTTACTAATGATCTCGAACAGCAAAAATTTAAGGTACAAACAATGTGAATTACATAGGTTGCAACTAAGATTATATTTAACCGTCAAAATTCAGAATTCCTTCTAAATTAAGCTGACCAATAATAAAATTATACGGCCGAAAATAAAGATTTGGCTACATATCAAGCAAATCAACCTGTAAACCTTCACTAGAGCCAAACGACTCACCCACATTACTAAATTTTTTGAGAACTAAGGAAGCTAACAAATCAAAACATAAACACAACATCAAAAATGCTTTATCCAACCATCACATTTCAACTTCACCACAAACAAACAGGTAGAGATCAAAGAAGTACTACCTCACAATAGATGTAACACCCATGATTGTTCTTACAAGGATGAGAGCCATCTGGCCCCACAATCGAGTAGCGGAAAACAGCTGTAGAGAACCTTGATTGAGCCAGGGGAGCTCGATCAAAACGAACGAAAACCGTTGATTCAGTTGATTGCAACAGAACAACCACCATTAAACAAACACAAAATTGAAGAAGCATGAGCAAACCCATCTCAGAAACTGCTCCTTACTACTTCACATTGAAGCAAACCAGGAGAGAAGAAAGAAAAGTAGAAACCATGGTGTGGCAGTAGCTCTATGGTTGTTGAAGTGCTTATCTATGTTCATGGCTTGGAAGCACTTCAAAAGAACCCACAGCAACTACCACAACTATTGCTGTCAGTCCCACATAACTGCTTATTTAAAGAAGTTCACATTCTTCAATAACTGCCCCTGACCAACTGAATGCTGAGATATTTATTATATATGGAAAGGTGGATGGAAACATATGTATATACAACCTAGTACTGGGGTCCACTCCTTACACTTGGCATGCTGATCGTTCACTCAAATCAGCTTTGATTGGATAGCCCAAGCCATCAGATGAACTTACTTATTTGAGAAAGGTCAAAGAAAGGATTAAAGGTTGGAAGTACAGGCAATGATGCAAAGAAATGTGCATTCATTGGATAGTTCGGACTCTTGGGTTGATTTTGTTGGGGGTGGAACTGGTTGAGTAAAACTTTTATCACACGAAATTGTAAATCACACAATCACAAGCCAATGATTTCTCGGCACGTACACAAGTGATTTGCAACGTACCCATGTGCTTTTGCTTTTTAGGTGTACGTGCCGAGAACTCATTGGCTGTGTTTGTGTGATTTGCAATCCCATTGTGACAGAAGTTTTACTCGAACTGGTTCTGACCTGTGGTTGCGCTCATCAATTGAATGGGACCCACACTTATTAATGAAACAGTTGGCGTACGTTGGACTGGACCACTGTTTGTCTGACAAACTAATTTAAACTTTCTCTGCTCACAACAAAAACCAAACATTCCTCGCCCTCAAATCGAATTGGAGATTACCAAAAAGGTCCATTAATCCGATGGCCAGGATCATTAATCGGTTAATCATGCGATCTTCGTGGCTCCATGATCTGATACATGCACCATAATACCATTGTATAACGATGTTCCTTGGACCATGAAATCATTCTTAACCTAGTTCCCTTACACCCATGAGGTCAAGACCGTCAAGTATCATATCCCTTGAAACAGAGAGTTGGGCTTCCCTAGGGCAGTATTTCTGGAGATAATACGGAGCACCATCGGACCTAATGCATTAGCATGGGTTCCCGGGTCTAAGTGCTAATGCACTTAGGTCAATTACTGTTCCGTAATGTCTTGGCTTGGGGGACCAAATGTGTGGTCCCCTTCAAGTTTTTTTATGGAAAAATACATGATGAACACGAGGTCCATCATCCGCAATGAACTCCAGCCCCACAAGGTACACTTGGCCTACCAACGCACTGAATCGACTGTTCACTCGGTGGGGCACCCGTGTACATAGGATAAACCTCCATCATATAGCTTTCAACTCAAAAAGTTGATCAGCATTTAATGTCTAAGGTAGATCGTAGTCTCAAATTCCTCCCGAAAATCGCAACCATCCAACAGAGCTAACGCTTGGATATGTGGTTTTGAACCATGAGCCTACTAGGAAAGTGACCAGATTGCTAAATTTGTGGGCCACGTGTATGATTTTGCGCTGGATTGAATGGTATCCGAGGAGCCACATGCGTCACTTAATTTCCTCTGATATGAAATTTCATAAGCTTTGAATCCTACACTGAAAGATTAGTATTCATCTACCACCTACTCTATACAAGAAAGCATGGTTTAAAAAACGGCGGTTAACCATTAGAACGGATTCGGACCTCCTCTGTTACGTTATGTACTGTTAAAACACAAAAAATAACGGCCGTTATTTTCCATTGTAACGAAAGTAATGAGGGAAATTTTTGTGAAAAAACAGCCTCATTTCAGTTATTTTTTCGTTCTTGAAAATTTGAGTTTTGCGCCATTTTTCCTTATTTTCCATTTTTGTCCCTGAGCTTTATAATGGCTGTTATGATGGGGAAAAACGGTAACGCCCCCAGTCCGTTACACCGTTATAACGGCCCCTTTTAAGCCTTGCAAGAAAGTAACTCTGATTTCTGCAGCTGCATGACCCTAAGGTCCCTAACAATCGGATGCACTCAATGACCAACTGTATCTCTTTTGGCATTAGATAGGGTTGCAGGGCTAGTACCTAGCTAAATTAATATTCTCAATTTATTTAGGTGGGCCATGCACTACGACACAAAAGTCTACCGTATAAAAATACTGTTGCGCCAGTGGCTTAACTCCATGCAAAAACAGACCCAGGTGATTCATCATAACCTTCCATTTACGACTTTCCCTCTCCTTAGATGTGTTCCTATCCACCTCAGTAGGACGTCCGCCTTGGGTCCAAGTCATTGGATTGTCCTCAGAATTCACACCACACAAATCTCGAAGGCTATCCAACAGTTTGGACCCTAGGGAGAACAACGTCATGATGCAGTGCAGACACCAACATTTTCCTCTTTCTAGATCTTCTGTTGTAGATAATAATGTGATAGATCCATTGAATTTTTGTTAGTAGCAAATGTAAGTAGGAACCATCAAGTTCCTGCATGCATGCCAGATGTAACGCCACGCCGGGTGCCGTGCCACAAGGTTGATACACTCCTCAGGGTCTATATCGCGGATTTGCCAATTTTCAATTGGTCAGAAAAACAAGTGAGTTGGCTCATTGCCTAGTGACCCAACTTGCTAATATTTTTATTGACAAAAACAGGACTGGAAGCAAAAGATAATAAATACCAAAACTTACAAAAGGGGATGTTTAGGGGTCAAGCCCCTAGGTTAATCTGGTTCTAACTAAGGTTTTGGGTCCGAACCCATATCGCCTGCTGAAAAAAGGCACGTTCTGTGAACCCATTAAAGATTTCAAATGTTTGTAATTTCTAACAATAAAAACGTTAGCTGAGGTATTTTTTAGCCCCAAAACGATCTGAAGGTGGTGGATATGATTAATCCGCATTAAGGGCCTCAAGTTGCCTGCGGAGCTCCTCGAGGTCATCAATAGATGTGCTCGTCTCTTCTGGAACTGGCGGTTTTTGGAATGCTTCTGCACTTGGGAGCTCACGAACAAGACCTGCTGGAAGGGCATCTGCAAGAGAGAGATTGAAAAAAGTGGATTGATACTAATATCAAGTAACAGGAGAAAAATGCACACAAGGTTGATCTCTTAATCTGCAGGAGAAGTTTCCAGTCCAGTTGTAGGAAAGACTTCCAACACTAAAAACTTCAAAAGACAGATACCACAACTAAACAAATAAGAGCAGCTACTACCGCATGGTCTGCTGCAACAGAGTTTTGCAGTAAAAGAACCCATGAGATCAATGTAATCTAGAAGTTCTCTAAACAAAAACTAAAATGATAAATCAGCTCTCATTGTTATTCTTTTATTCCATCACTGTCCTGAAGTCACAGGGTAGTTCATCATAAGCGTAACTTCACCTGTATTATTATATGTCGTTGCATTCTAGCTCAATGCACAAGATCCTGATAAACTTCATGTACTCTTCCTCTTCTTCTCGTACATTAATTTCATCATCTACTATTGTCTTAACTTTTTATTCTTTATTAATGTCAAATTGAACTAGAGCTAAAGCATAAGCCTCATTATCTGGGAAACTGGAAGGCCTTACGGCCTTGTCACATCTTGCCGTAAAAGGTAGTTAACAACCTTTTTTATTAGATCCTGTTAGTTCATTCACAACATCTTCGCCTTTTTTTCTCTCCGTTTTTTTTCAGCTTTGGTTTCACTTTGGCTACCTTAAAAAATAGATGGATCTGTACTCATACCCTATATATGATGAATGCATAGTCTCCCCAAAAAACCTGTTAATGTAAGTGATGAAAGACAACGGAATGAGGGCATGGTACACCCTATTTCACGAAAATGCATCAACCACAGGTTTATAGAGTCGTGCAATTAACATTCAACTGCATGCACTCTGCAAATGTGAACGAGGTCATGCCGGTCAAAATAAAGCAAGAGAAGAGAATGAGAAAGATCACCTGAACTACTGTAAACATCTGTATTCTCCATCTCACTATCATCAACAACACTGAAAAGCATCACAATCAGATATTAATCATTTGGCAGCTTAAGCCTTGAGGAAGAAATGATCATCAAATACTAAAATGAGACTAAAGTATGGTAGCCTCATAAATGCATTGAAGTGATGTGTTTGGGGGCGCTTCATTCTCATAGAACTATTGCAATTCAACTTATGAAGTTTTGTCACAAATGCAACAAGCTTTTCCTCGCAACTGGAAGTAAACCAGTAACTCATATATCCTTCCTAGGTGTGATGGATTATTATAATCCCGAAGGGTGTCGTGAAGAATACGTTATAAATGATCGACCTGTCTTAGTTGCTGACTCTCAATCTAGAAAGACGTTGCATCATGGATTCTGTAGACAATGACTAGAATGTTATAATCAATTCTGATCCGTTGCCAGGAAAAGGTACCTTATGTTCCACTCATTATCAGTATGAACGGGGGACTCTGGTGCTGATGATGCTTCAGCCTCCATCTTTGCCTTCGCTGCAGCATCCCTAGCTGGCTTTGTGAGAATGTATTCCTTCTGCACAATGTATATTGCTTCTACCATCAGCCAGGAAACAAGGCATACCCTGAAACAGGTATATTTCATGAGATAAAATTCTGATCAACTAAAGGTACGATGCAAATCACAAAACCTGCCGCTCCAGACAAGCTGAGTTTGAACACTGAGGGTTTGGCTTCATTTCCATGGTTGGAAAGTAGTCTTTAAGAGCATTATATCCCTGCAATTATGCAATAATGTCAAAACCTATTGTGGAACTAAGTCAGGATAGCCAGAGCGTTGCCATTCATGTCCCAACATGAGTAGGTAGCAAATTCGCACAAAGGTTAGCTTCCCAAGCTAATTAAATGAAATGAATGCTGCACTTGTTCGCAGCCAATATTTACCAAGAGTCTTAGCAGCTCTGGTATTTAAGAATGAAGTTTGACAAACAAAACTATGTATTCTTACAGAGGTGACAAGCTATACATCAAACAATCGATTCTTATCACATTACCAAATAGAAATAAAACAACTAGACGATGCAATTTTACCAAGTATGGGGAGACTTGTCCAAATTTTAGCAAGTATTTTAGCGTGTTTTGAACTAGCAGACCAGCAACAACCCCCTGCGATATCAATTCAAACCACCGATGACAAAAATGTTAGATAAGAATAAACAAAATAGTAACTAGTATAAATGGTGAATTGAACAGCTCAATCGAAAGCTAAACCTCCTTCAGAAAAGACAAGCATCAGAACAATAAAATAATTTCCTCACCATGGTAGTTGGTAAAGAGGCAGCACAAACCCCTTCACGCTTAAGTGTTCGTTCATCCACTCCAGATGCCACGACCTAAGAAAGATAAAAAATTAATCTTCATTTTCATACTTTCAACTCAGTGCCAAAACATGAGATGACAATCCAAAACCCAAAAATTAACCCACTTGGATCTTCATCAAAGTTGCTACATATTTACCCGATACATGAACATCACAAGCATGTTGATGTAATTAACACTGTTTTTTAGACTCTGAACTTTCAATTATAGTAAGAGAAACCAGCATTTCCTCTAGAATGTATAATTAAATAAAAGAATACCCAAAAGAAAAAAAGGATGCTGAGCAGGTAATGTACAGTGAAGACATATATATATTCACAACATTTTCTACAACAAAAAATTGGCGTGAGCCAATATATAAATTATAAGTTTTGGACTTGGATGATTTTTGGCGAGGATGGTCTCTATGGTGAGGAGATCATCCTCACAAAAGTTCAAATCATTCTGACATCCGTAGACTGATATAGAAGTTGAAGAATTATGGACCGTCTATTTTTACCGTTAACTTGAAGACTACACTTGATGGGGTTAGAAATTTCAGAATGGGCTGATTTTTTGTAGGAGTGATCTATATGGTGAGGAGATCATCCACACCAAATATCAGTTATTGATTCATCTTCCATGTGGGTACGCCAAAATTGTTGTCTCCCGATCCTGACCCTATATATATATTAAACTTCAATAAAAATAAACTTCTAAAACTACAAAGTAGTCTACATATCATACAACATTGTAAGTTTTCCAACATTGCCCAAACTCAGACTGATGGAAATGAACTTACCAAAGGAGGAGCGCATGCAAAACAAGCATTTTCCCCAGGAATAAGCAATTGTATATGACCAGAAACAGCATCTTCAGATACACCTGCCAAAAGTTTCTTTCATGTGAATGTCCTAGTCAACGATCCCAAAGCGATATAACTGAAGTCATACATACTCCAGCCATCGATATTTTAAAGAATAGGATCTTTTGGAATTCAGCCATGATATGTCAAAAGTTGAAAGATGAGGTTCACAATGCAGATGCATTCAAGTCCAATAATTAGGAATTAGGACACGGGTACATACGCATTGGTTCAGTATAGAGTCTATAGACATAGAAAAGAACCTAGTCAATTACAGTTTCATTAAATAGAATTGTATTTTCTGTTAACTATGTATATTGCTATGTCCAGGAATGCCTTCCAAGCTCCAATGAAACAATCACAGAAATCATGAGTACAGGATGGGCACGACATTTACACAAAAAAGGTGGAGGGTTGCATGCAGTTGCATCCATTTTGAAGTGTCCAGATGACATAGATAAGATTCAATCACTCACAATGTTTATGAAATTGCTAGTAGTAAAATTCGCACATGAAAATGACAAAGAAATAGTTTTCTTACCAGATTCCATCCATGTCTGATTCAGCTCATTGCAAGCCTGGATAACCAAAATTGCATCAGATATGAAAAAAAAATACTTCTTTTTTTATTGGTATTTTGAAATACTTTAAAAATTCCAGACAGTAAAGACATGCCGATAATAATTTCTGATACTGAATGAGTTTTGAAAATTAAATCACTTGAAATTGTCAAATAATGTACACACTATAATCATAACATTGATACAATTGGAGACTGGTCCTGGTGTCTATCATGGTAAATTACTAGAAAAGAAAGGGAAACTCCTGTCTGTTACAGCAGTCAATTTTACCTGGTTTACAACCATCCGTGCTTCATAATTATCTACACAGCTCAACACAAGATCGACTCCGCTACCATTCTGACTTGCGTGAAAATTTTGATTCGTCAGGCTTGCCATGAAAGTTTCAAAACCTTTCATCGTTGTGATGTTCAATGTGTAGCTCTAAACATAAAATGGAACAATCACCACAGGGAAGAACTCTTTAACTAGGAAGAAGGTAAAGGTACAGAAAACAAACCAAAAACTAACTAGTCCAATATGCAAGTACCTATATTACTAAAGTGGCAACTATTATCAGTAACAAGATACCAGAAGGATTGAGCATAGCAGCACAGAGCCATAAAGAGCTTGTCAGAAATATCACGCCCAGAAGCCATGTAATTTGGTTTAGTTAGTCTGTCAAAGTAATCAAGGTTGAGTTGGCAAAATCAAGCATTGTTGCAATTGTTGGAAGGCTGTTGCTGTCACTCGTTTTCGTTGCTCCATCCAGAATGGAGAAGAAAAGAAAATTGAAAAAACAAAATGTGATTAAGGCCAATGTGAAATTATTCGCAAAGCCATGATGTCCATTGAAATGGCTAGCACTCTAAAACACACTGGATGATATACAATTATCAAAAACCAAAATGCTATTCCAACACTTACAGTTGTCTATGCAACTATTACAGACTTTGTGACTCGTGCGTCTAAGCACTTTATTAAACTTAGCTAACTTTTTTTTTTAAAATAAATATTAAACTTGCATATTTCCAATGATTTTTTGCATAACCACCCATCTTCTCTTATAGACAAAGGGAAGACACACCCACTAAACTACTATTGAATATTCATCATAGCTAAGGTTGGGAGTTTTAGCCCAATTTGCACAGATTTAGACGAGCGCTAATGTTTGCTTTTGGTATTTAGCTTTACATCCTGTCTCCAAAGTTAAAAAGTACTCCATTAGTTGCTTCGATGTTTAACCCAACTACAAAATAATCTTGTTTCTATTTTCTCACCCTTTTAAGAACTCCATGGCAGGGGAATCATTGGGACATGTTATGTAAACAAAGATAAATCTGCATGACAAAATTTTAGCCTTACGCATATTATTTTTCATTTCAGTCCGACTTGATTTAGAGAGAGTTCGGATGACGCGTCCACATCCCAAAGGTGCGTTGTGAGTTCTTTTCAAATGTTAGACATGCTAATTAACACAGAGGAAAAACTTGTTTTCCCTTGTGCAAGCTAGAATTTAGGCAGTGCATCATTAGCTTTGTTTGACCAAATACGCCCCAAGTTCCACGTTTTTGAACCCTAAGTTTCATATTACCAAACGAGCATATACAACATATAATCATCCATCAATCCTCAAAGATCTACAAAAACCGAGTCAAGAAACAGAAAAGACACATCATACTTATATGACTTCCATATAAATCAATTCCTCATTAATCGCTTACCTCGAGCACAACGTCTGGATTAATATCTGACAGGGTCTGAACAGCAGCATCTGTCTTGGTCATACCAACCTGAAATTGTGAAACGAGAAGTTGCATGAGCGACAAGAGTGGCAGAACTGAATTTTCCTGTCAACATTTAACTATAACTATCTAGACATTCTTGTACTACCATACTAGTATTTAATGATGGTAACACTGCAGCAGTTAAGGCAAATGTGGGTTTCCTGGTTTTAGTTAATAAGTACTTTCATTTAAGCATATTGTATCCAAAAGTAAGGATTACAAATGAGCATAACAAGGAGGAAGCATGCCTGCTCTGGACGAAAGAATAGCCTGTTCATGTTAGCTAACTCCACTGTGTCATAATCATACAACAAAAGACGACCTATGCCGCACCTTGTTAGCATCTCAGCTGCAACACTGCCTACACCACCTATTCCCTGTGACATCACAGGAGTATCAGAAACCCGAGAAACATCTTAATCACAAAAACAATGGGAATTATCAAATAAATGAAAATATTGCTAGGTCATAGCACTCGTAACAAATGGTAAGAACTTTTCTGCAGTATTTTCAATGATCCTAAAGCAGCACATTCTACTTGCCAAGAAAATTGCTCTACAAAGAATCTTGCTAAAAGGATTTTGCCTCGAAGATCCAATAAACTATATTTTTTCATTCCAAAATAAATGTCAAACAAAAATATGATGCTTGATAGTCCTATGTGCTTATCTTTTTAAAACAGCTTACTTCGGGGAGGGGCTTATGCTGAATTTATAAGTTATAAAAACATGTAAGAGTACATAGGATGGGGGTTGGACCCATCTACAAAGAGCCAGATAAGGCCTACGGTGGTCCCCTATTATAACATCCCTAATTCTTGTAGCTTAAAAATCAATATACAAATTGCAGAACTTTGGAGGTCCAAACAATGCTTCAGCTTCGCGCAGATGATCAGACATTAAAGCTTGAAGCATGGAAGCAGATAACAAAGGGAGGAGCACCATCGTTGATGCAGTCTATTTGAAATAAAGGGGGAAAAAGAGGGAGGGAGAGCAACTTGAAAACATGTGACGGAGATGAGCTTAGTTAAAAAAAGGTTAGGCACACGATACTAACCATGCTCAATATGAAATGATAGAGTAGTAATAATAAACTTCTAACAAGTTGAACACTCACTGTCAAACTACTATATGGACATGTGAACTAAATATTGCAAATACAATGAACATTGCCACGCAGATTCTTTTTAACTATGAAAAGAAAATGGCAGTCTATAGATATTAAATTCACTGAAAGTTTTGCTCTTCTTATCATATTTTTATAATTCAGATAAAAAGTTATGTCCAAGGACACAACTAGATTACAGTTTTAGCTCAAGTAACCTGATGCCATGCTTGAGAATCTGGGTGCCCAAAAACTAAATGGAAATAAATCCAGTGCAAGGCCTACAAATAGTAACAAATCTTATATAATATGTCTAGGCTCTCTACCATTAATAGGTTCGCATGCCCATCGATCTGGTCTATCAAATCAATGGGCCAACTTATGGCTAACGGCCACAAAGATTCAGTTGATTGGATGGTTAAGATCATTTGACAAGTGCAGATTTTCAGCAATCAACCACCCATTGACTGGAGGCTCCAAATGAACCAACAAGTGCACCGTTGGATGAAAAGTTCATAGAAGCTTTGCCTTTATGAGACCTAGATAGTATTTCATCTCAAACAACATAAATCCCTCGTGTTCGGGCAATGTTATTCATGGCACACAGCATAACATAATGCAGTATATATATGCGTAGTAATTCACTTGACACTATCTATTTTAGATACAAAAAGGACAAAGGGCATAAAGAAAAGGAGAGATGAATACACACAACAATGGCAACGGAGAATTCCCGTATTCGTTCATAGTTTTCCACGATACCCATCCTCTGAAGTGCCATAAGCCTACTATAGGGATTGCTGTCTACCACCTCGGCACTCATATCCTGCCCCCTCAGGTAATCCATACATCCATCTGTGAGATATTCATCAAGTAATACAGAAACGAGTGCAGTTAAGAAATAAAAAACACAGGACCAAGGTTGTATTGCATAAAGACCTTGACTTTGGAACGCTGAGTTGGTGCAGATTTCGCAAGATTCGTGAGATGTTCTACATGTCGTTGCAGCTACAAGACATGAATAGAGTAAATAAGCAAGGCTAAATTGTGATTGGAGTTTTAACAACAAAATATCCTTCTCTGCCTAATTTAGACATCTATACTAAGATTATCTGCTCAATTTCCTTAGACAAAGTCCTTCATTTTTTTTATCCTTAACTGATTAATGGTATGGAAATACCACGGAGAACAAAAGATACAGGAATGAAATAAATTAAAATTCAAAACAGATCAAAACGACGATCTAGACCTAATTTATAAAAACAGATTGTATCACATAAAAAATATAACATCCACAAATTCACAGAACAACCAAATAATCCCTAAAACTTAATATCTCCAATTTTTTTTTAAAATTCTACCTCGAATCAAAGATTCTTGATTTGAGCAAAACGAGATCATGAATTTCAGGACGAGATTTCTAATATTTGAATTTGATCCATATAATCAGAAATAGCAATTTATTATACACTTAAAAACAGAGCAAAATGGAAAAAAGAAATACCTTGGCGATCGAATCGTGATGAATTGGATCTTGTAAAGCTCGTTTGAGAGATGAGAGATCATCGAGCATCTCCTTCAGCTCGACCTCCATTGCTACTGTTACAGCTCTCTCTCTCTCTCCTGTGTGTCGGAATTTAAAAACACTCCGACTTCACTGCGATTCTCTAATTCCTTCCCTCTCTAGCACGCGTTATAGACCTTCTAATGTAAAAAAAATATAACTGAAGAGAAAACCCCGGTGTCGGAGATTTCTCAAGAAAATTAAAGAGCACACCTTGGTCTCAATGGGTACCCGATTATCCAATACCCGGTTCCATTATTCCAACTTCGGGAATCGGGACTAGCAGTTTCAGAACCAGACTCGAAAAGACTTGTATCGGAATTATATAATAGGTTCCGGTTCTTGGTATATTAATATCCGGAATGAATCGGAACCGGAACGGGAACAGGAGCCCGAACCGTCTAATATGATAAATTCTGGTTCTGATAGTGTATCCAAACCGAAACCAACCTGTACATGTAGAGAAATTAGGGCTGAAACTTGAGCGGGCTCAACCTGACGTTGGGTTAGGATTTTGTTGGCCCCTTCAGGACTTGGGTTGGGCTCGGGTCTGGATTTTGGCAACCCGATCAAATTGGGTTAGGCTAGGGTTGAGGCTTAGGCCAACCCAACTCAACCCGAGCCCGACATACACTATATATACACAAATATATTAATATAACCCGCATATATACATATTTTACGTTAATATACTAAGATTACATGGAGAATTTTGAACGTGTAATTCTTGTATGAATAAACCTATAAAGATGACAAATATAAATGTTTATATATTTTGTTAATTTGGTCCTATTTAGCATGATATGGAAATGAAGCTATTATTTAATGGCTAGCATAAAAGTTATTAGATTGACCAATAAACAATTTTGGTATGAAAAAGGTTTAGCAACCTTTCTAACTAATAAAAAAATAATCGGGTTGGGCTTGAATTGAGAAATCTAGGCTCGACCTCGGGTTGGGTTGGGTTAGGGTTCACAACCTTGAAGGTAGGGTTAGGTTAGGGCTGACCTCCAACCCGACCCAACCCGCCCGAATTGCAGCCCTAAGACTAATGTTTACAACTTCACATAGTCGTGATGTAACAAGGTATACCTCACGCCTCTTTTGGCATGAGGTAGCGCCATTGTTGTTACTCACAGTTGCCATCTGGACTCACTGACTACATGGATGTTTAGCTCACCCTTGCTAGACACTCGTACCAAAAATCATAGGTGGTTCGCTTTAGAATTCAAATAAAATAAAAAGGTTGAAACCAACGGCTAGAATCACGCCTTAAAAGTACTAAAACCTAATGGCTAGAGATTACCAATCAGGGTGATTTTTTGGTCTGTATATCCACCACCAAGGGGTGAGCTAAACATCCATGCAGTCAGTGGACCCATATGGCAGTGGTAAGTAACAAAAATGGCGCTACCTCATGCCAAAAAACTGTTAGGTATACCTTGTTACATCTTTTTCCACGTTCATATAGTCAATGGTCTTTGCACTGATCGAATAATCTTACCCATCCACAGCATGGACTCATTTTGTGGAGGATTTTTCGTTACTTATAATTTGATTGTGTACTCAAAAGCATGGCGATTGATCAGATGGTTGGGATCTCCATCTAAGCTCAATGCTTAGGTCTCTCATTGGGAGGCCAATGAGCGAATTTCTAGCAGAATGCTCCATCTTGATCAAACAGAGATGTGATGTTGGGGGGTATTTCGATGCAAAGGCACAATGGACCAGCAATGTGAGACGAAGAAGATGGTTGGGATCTCCATCTAAGCTCAATGCTCACCTCTTCATGTACAGAATGGGAGACCGTGAATGTTGGGAGATCATTTTTTTGGTTTCGACCCACCTTTGGTGGACATTGAGAAATTTTTTGAAGTGGTTTGTGGAATTGTGAGTCGAACAATGGTGCATGAATTTTCGTCACACAAAAAATCATCATGATTGATGACTTCTAACAGTTAGATTTGAGTCTTTCTGAAGGTTTGGTAAAGTTTGTTGGTGATGATACCAGAGACCTGGGTTCAAAACCCGCCACCATCCAGTTACTGATCTCTTTAAAAACAGTCTTACTGCGAAACAACAACACAAAAAAAAAAAAAAAAATTAGTCTTTCTCATGGTTTATTTTTATCCATATTGGCATTCAGCATTATTTTTGGTACTAAAATCCAACTGTTAGAAATCACCAATCAAGCTGATTTTTGGTTTGTATGTCCGTCTCAAAGAGTGTTCCACGCAGCACATTTTTATGCCACCCATAATTCCACAACAAAGAGAGACCCATGTCATCTCTCTCTCTCTCTCTCACCAACCCGGATAAGGGCTTCCAAGGGGGGCAGAACACACCATTCAATTGGTCCCCATTTGAGAAGATTATGTGCTAGCCGAGTCATGATCCACCTCTACCGTAGTACCATTATCTCCAATAGCCCATTATTTAAAGGAACGGTTTCTTGGGACCGGACTTTTTTGACATGCTCGAGGGACAGGCCTTGCTGTTGGATTCTCGAAATCCACGTCCCGGGAGCCTGTCAAAAAACAGATGGGGTCCTCTGAGACTGTCACGTCGGCTGCAATGTGTCGTAAAGGCCCCATTCAGTGGGGGCTCTTGCCGTTAAAGGCTATGATACATGTTCTTCGAGATTTGTGTGGTGTGAAACATGAGGACCATCAATGGTCACATTGCCCAAAAGGGCATGCAACTGAAAAAACCAGTTGCCCTCTGCTATCTTGCTAAGTGGCCTGATGAGGTTAGTTTGTCTAAGATTTTCTTAAACAGCCCCGACACCCTCTCACTGCTCTTGACAGTATAATAGCGGCTTTTGGGGCCCAGCCCGTTTTAGGCCAGGATTAAGCCGCACCTGCACACATAGGCTCCTGGGTTTCTAAACCTGGCCTAAAATCGACCCAAACTTAGGACGCGCTACAGGCTTAATAAAGGGGCTGGGTTTGTTTGAGATCTGAGAAAACAAATAGACGAGAAGCTAGATTAGTCCTTCTACATTATGATTGGAATTGCGTTTTAAACTATTGGATTTGAGTTTAATGGGCTTCAAGAACAGACCTATGGATGAGTTCCAAAGCCCATAAGCAAAAAACTTCAAGTCCAATGGCTAGACATCACCAGTCAAACTAATTTTTGATGCGAACCAGGTCCACCAAGGGGTGGGCCATTCATGGGTCAGTAGGTCCAAAAGAGTGTGCTGGATGGCATTTTGGGAGGGTCCTATCTAACCTTGTATAGGACCACTGGACTCACAACCCAGATTGGTAGAACATGAACATAGGGTTGCAAATGAGCAGGAGGGTCTCGCGAAGATGCTCCGGCCTGAGCAACCAGAACGGGCCCAACCTGGCCCACTTTGGGCCTTAAGACCTCTAACCCAGGCCTGGCCCAATGATCAATCTAAACCTCTAAGGGCATTGGATCTAGCCCAGCTCGGCCCAACTTAGGGTTTAGATAGGATGGGGCCGAGCTGGGCTTCCCACTATTTGTATAAAAAATAATATTCTCGATTGAAAATAGGCGGCTGCCCAATCTTCTGTTGGTAACAAATATTCTCGATTGAAAATAAAGAGATGGAGCCGAGCTGGGCTTGGGTAGACATCAGCCCAGACAAAATCTCCAAGCTCGAATTGACATGAATTTGTTGTAGAGGCAGTGATTAGAATATACAAAGCAGTGTCTTGGGGGCCTATGATTTTTGGGGTAGTCTTGTTAGGTCGCACATGAACGGGCTTAGGTGTCCAAGCCCATCTTAGAACCAAGACCAACCTGGCCCATTTCTAAAGTGGGCTGGACTCGGGTGCCATCAGGGCAGCCTGGCCCATATGTATCCCTAATTTCCAATGTATTGTATCAAAGGTATTGCAGTGGAGAGAGACCTATAAAATGATAACAAGCTGCATGATGTCCTCAATCAACTGATGACATAAACGAGTTTGTATCGGTCAATGTCTGTTGTCGGAGGCGACATGAACCAAAAGAACGGTCGGGTACGGTATTATGTTCCCTTCTTCGGTATTTGAGGGGATAATATCAAAATCAATGATAATAGTAGTGTTAATAATGCATTACAGGGAAATTAATACCTCACTATGTCTGCCATGTACATGCTTGTATCTAAGCTAAAAGCATATGTAACATACATACATACATGTATTCTTGTTCTCCATGTGAAGATTAAGGGTCTGTTTGGATTTCCATTTTTTTGTGGAATTACAAAAAAGATATACTTTAGGAGCTTTGCTTGTGCAAAAATAAATTTCCAAACATCCCCAAAATTAGGAGGTTCGAGTTCAACTCTCCTTGGGGCCACCCCCGGAAAGAGTAGGGTAATAAGCGGCTCAGTCCACATTAACTCTCTCAGTACACTCTGGCATGTGTGGAAGGGGTGACTATCGTGCCCCGGGGGACTTGTCGGGTGCTCTAAGAGGCTCGGATACCCACAATTTAAAAAAAAAAAAAAAAAAGACCCAAAATTTGAAAAACCCTAAGCTCCTATTTTCTACCAAACCAACCTCCACATGTTTGGTGAGAATTTGTATCTCACCCTTCATTCCAGCTTTGGCTCTTATCTCCATCTTACAGTCTACATCTCCTTTACTTACAATCTATTTTTCCATTTTTAAAGAGGGAAAGGGTGTGTCCAAGTCCAACAATCAAAAATACTTTCCTTTGATTAAGACATTCAAAGTTTTCACATATATTTCTCAACCCCATGCGCGCGTTAGCACCTTGTACACGTTTAGTATGCAGGCGTGTTACTTGTATAATAATTAATTAAATTATTATTTACAATAACTAAATTAAGGATTACTTGAACAACATAACCTTGTAAGTAACTTTACTTCCATTTCTAAGAAAATGTTAGACACTTGGGCCACCTGGCTCACATTGTTCGTTTTAAGTAAAGGAACAAACCTCATCAATATGTCAATTCTAAGGTTTTTTTTTTGTTTTTTCTTTTTGTCGGCAAGTTTAATATTGTTTATTTATTTAAATGAGCTACTACAGCGTCTAGCCGAAGCGGATTGACTTGGGTGCGGTTCATGGTTTTCAACCGCCCATCTCGTGCTGATGGATGGTAGATGATCCTGTGAATGCTGGGTCAACCTTCTAATAATATTCTTAATTTAATTAAAATGTAAATTTGGAATTGGATTATTATAGACAAGAAAAGACCGTCATACCGAGACACATGGCACGCGTCCGTATTAGGGTCAACCATTCAACGAGTAGCACCTAATAAATCTCCTAGATCAATCAAATGATTTCAAATATTCAATTCACGGACCCAAATGCGTGCCACATCTCATGATATTATGCTTATAACTAGCATCTCTTCAAGTCCCTCTTAAGTAATTGTGCTAATTTTAAGTCGGTTTGAGTCACTAGTTACATGCATAGTTCAAAAAATCGGGATTGGAGGCTGGATCGGTCCAATTTATAACAGGATCAGCACATCTCACCTGAGACAAAGTGAGACTTATTTGTAAAACATTAATCTCAGGGCGGGACGATCCATTTTTGGATCAGATTGGTGGGCTCCGATCCGGAGGAAAGGGATCGGCCAAGACTTTGAACTATAGTTCCTTGTCCGTTACTTACTCCATAGTTTAAAATAACACCTTTTTAATGAAAATAAGGGCCGTTAGAATGGTAAAGCTCAAAGCCCATTACGTTATAAACGTTTTGACTCTTAGAAAATAACGGCTGTTATTTTCTCAAAAATATTGTGAAAAAAATGGCCGTTATTTTTGTTTCTTAAAATTTGAATTTCAGTGCCATTTTTTTTCCTTTTTTCCAGTTATTTTCATATTTTTTCCATTTTTGCCCTTGTCCGTTACAATTCGTTTTAACGACAGTTATAAAGGAAAAACGGTAACGCCCCCAGTCCTTTATACCATTATAACGGCCTCTTTTAAATCTTGACTTATTCAACATCTCTCTCTTTCCTATTCTTTTCCCTTCTCTTTAATCATGCAAGCATTTGGTAGTTCCGTAAATTTCCTTAATAAGAGGCTGTTATTTTCAGTTTTTGAAAATTTGAAATTCAAATTGGAAATTTCAAAATTTGAATCAGCGCCATTTTTCCACTTTTCCGTTATTTTCCCATTTTTTCCATTTTTGTCGTTCTCCGTTACAATTCGTTTTACTCTCTCTCTCTCTCTCTCTCTCTCTCTCTCAATTTGCTATGTTCTAATAATGTTAGCTTCATGGAGCATGTTCCATGGTCGCGATTCTACCAACAATTTAAAATGGTGTTTGGGTCAAAATGGCATTCCTTATTAATAAGAGACTGGTCACAATAATTTCCATGAAGCAGCATATATTTCCTATTCATTTGCCCTCTCTCTTTATATCATGCAAGCATGTGGAAGCAATTAGTACTGTAATTATGTCCTGAAGAGAATAATAACATGACTATGAAACAACAGTTGTTAGGAAAGGAGACATGGTCCTCTCTTTTTCTCTCCAAAAACCAAAAGGAGGCCCGGGTCTCACTCATCAATCTCTACCAAGTCCTTTTCATTTCCTTTTCTTAGTTGCGAGGTCAACAAGACAAGCTGTGAGCCTTGGCATCATTGACTTGTTTGAGGAGAAAAACACACCTACATGTCTCTCTCACCTAATCTTTTACTAAGGCTAGTAACCGACCAAACCTAAGAAGTTTGGTTTGAAAATATACCAAATGATGAAATCTTTGCTTCTTATCATCCCATTTCTCACTCTCTCAACCTCTACAAATCAGGATTAGCATGTCTGCCCCCTAGACGGCACGATAACGTCATTTTTTTTTTTGTTTACGTTCGAATACGATCATATTATAAATATTATATGTGCCGCTCTTTTTTATTTTACTATCTAACACGCAACCTACTGTACGTGGGACCGCTTAATTCGCAATGTAGCAGTTCATGCATATCCGATGATTTAATACTCAATTAATATATTCCATATAATGGAGGATTTTATTTCTTTTAACATTTATCGATTGGTATACCGTGACCCGCTTGATTTTTTTATTTAAGAAGTTGAGAGGATTTTTTTTTTTTACTTTAATTTCTTCTCCCAAATTGGCGTGGATTGTGATCAAGATGATAGAAACGTTCGTGATTTGAATATAATTTTAATATATTAGCTATAATATTCATCTAGAAGCGATATCGACATGTAAGAGTAGACGATCTTGATCCCGGTGTAATGGGAATCTTGAGGTCACCCATTGGTCCATCCAATGGTTATTAGTTTTAATATATCAATTAATTAATTATTATTATTATTAACCTTATAAGGGCCTATATACAACTTACTAACTAACAAAAGAAGGGGCTCTACGTATACACAGATGCAACCCGGCTGCAAAAGACCAGATTAAGTGCCTTGGAAACCACACCTTGAATTAAAATATATATTTATTTCTTGTCTTTTTGCCCGCTTATTGCTTCTGTGCAACGCGACTAAGGCATTGCTTGTTACCATTATATGATGTATCGAAAATGCATAAATCTTGTTGACAGAACACCCTCCCAGTGAATGAAGGAGTGGAACTTTGCTGATCGCCCACAATATGAGCCATGTGGCATATTGTTAGAGGATGATGGCCGTATGGATGTTTGGCAAATCCATAGGTGGACCTACAAACCAAAAACCAGCCTGATTAGTGATTTCAAGCCTTTGGATCTTGGTACCCCAAATAACGGACAATAATGCTCAAATTCCACGGTTAAAAATCACTCTAATCCAATGCTTAGAAGTCAGTAATCAGGCTGATTTTTGGTCCGTATGTCCTTCTAGGGTTGGGCCAAACATCCATACGGTCAGAAAACTCTAGGAGCATGCCACGCGGCTGAAATTGTGGACGGTCAGCAAAGTTCGGTTATCTCAATATCGGTACGATTAAATACAACGAACCTCATAACTTTGTAAAAAAAAAAAGAAATCAAGTGGAGGTCAGGATCCGTATTGAGTACGATGCAGGATAAGGGTATCATAGATTTCATGCATTGATGCATGCTTACTATCCTAAACATGCCATATATACATATCTACATAAGAACAAAGTCTCCCTCTCACTGATTATCAAAAAAAACAAAAGTTTCCATCTCACACCCTAATCATTACATATGTATATGTAAGCAAGGTTTAAAAGGGACCGTTACTGCGGCGCAGAATGGTTAGCTGGTGTTACGTTATGACCGTTATTACGGGTCAAATTTATTTTTAAAATTCATTTTTTAGCTACATTGTACATAACAGTTAAAATCGTCACAAACGGACTGTTGGGAGGAAACAACAATTAACAAAGGAACAAAGATGCAATCACCACACCACACCACACCACGGAGATTTACGTGGTTCCCTCTTAATTGAGGTACGTCCGTGGATCCACACCGATTCTACTATGCTCTGGCAAGAAAACAAATACACGCAATATAACGGATACTCATCTCTGATCGACTGAGATATATATAACCTCAAGATAAAACTAAGAGTTCCGTTATCTCTATGTAAAAGTACAAAAATGACCTTAAAGGAAAAAGACGTATCTCTATGAGCAACAATGTTGTGCCTCCATGTACAATACTCTAACACCATCAGGATCCACATAACATAACACAGGCATTAATAGATAGTGTACGTGTTAAAAACCATATAACGTAATGGGGTTGAGTAGTGCCATTATAACAGCGTTATAACTATATTTTAAAAGAAGGTTTAAAAGGGGTGGTTATATAACGGACTGGGGGTGTAACCGTTTTTTCCATTATAATAGTTGTTAAACAAATTGTAATGCTCAGGGGCAGAAACGAAAAATAATGGAAAAAATGGGTGTGAAGTTCAAATTTTCAAAAATGGAAAATAACGGAAATATAAGGCTGGTTTTTTTCACAAAATTTTCCATAAAATAACGATTGATATTTTTTTATAACAGAAAAATAACAGAAAATTATGGCCATTAGGTTATTTTTTCTGCATTTTAACGATATATAACGTAACCAGGGAGGTCCGAATCCGTTATAACGGCCGTTATTTTGGTTAAAAGGGCCCCTTTTAAACCTTGTTTTAAACTCCAAACCCCTGTCTTGCATATCCCTACCACATGCGAGGCACTAGTAGATATTAGAACTTGAAAACACTAATGATTAGCTCCGTCACACTCATCTCTCTCTCTCTCCTCTACCAAACCAAACCCTCCACAAGCAGCTTTGGTGAGAGTGATAGGATTTGCATTCCACCTCATAGACCTTATCTCATCCAACGTTTCCATCCAACCTTTTTGGTAAAAAGGTTGTTTTTATGTCCCACACACATAACACTCTCCTTGACTTAAGTTGCAAAATTCCTCTACTCTACCGCCACTTGTTTTCACAACTAGCTCCTTGCGTAACTAACAAAGTGAAGAAACATGAGAAAAAAGATATATATATCTGCATGCCCCACCGGGATATATAATTGTTGATGTAACCATGTGCGCATGTTAGTATTTGTGCGCATGGTTATTGCATACGCGACGATAGTCACGGGACTTATGGTTGAGCTTGATTGATGATCATCCAACGACTTTGACCCTTTTGCCGATGACGTGAATCCGACTTTCCCCTCACGAGGGCGGCATCATGAAAGAAAATAAACAAACTTGTCTTCCTGGTCAAATTAAAGTGAGAAACACGTTGATTATGGGTTACCAGAAATGTACCCGGCCGGCTAGAATGCGCAAGTGCGTATCCAGGTAACACCCAAGAAATATCCTAATTGCCTCTAAACTATGAGGAGTACGTGCCCCCTTATCAAAAATAGGTTTGCCAAACTATATTCCCAAATATATTGGTAGAGAAAATTGTTATGTTATGTAGAGACTCATGATGATTGAAGCACTGTACATGAAAGTACGACTCCGTGCCTTGCTTCACGCTGAATTGGCTGGGGGGTTGCAGGGGGGCAACGCACCCCCCATCTGAAGGCGTTTGAGGAGGACTTTTTTTAGGGTGTTTTTGTAATTTTCACATAGAGATACAGAAACCCTAATTTCGTCTTGGGGTTATATATACCAAGGTTTAAAAAACAGCCGTTATAACGGATTCAGACCTACCCCATTATGTTATGTACCGTTAAAACGCCCAAAAATACCGGCCATTATTTTCTCTTATAATGAAAATAATGACCGTTATTTTTTGGAAAATTTTGTGAAAAAAATGACCGTTATTTTCATTTTTTTCCGTTATTTTCTACTTTTGAAAATTTGAAATTCAAATTTTAAAAATAAAATAGTCAGTGCCATTTTTTCCATTATATTCCATTTTTTTCCGTTTCTGAAAATTTGAAATTCAGTGCCATTTTTTTTGTTATATTCCATTTTCCCCTGTTTTTGCCCCCTGAGTGTTTTTTCATTATAAGGGAAAAAATGGTAACGCCGCAGTCTATTATAACAGTCCCCTTTAAACCTTGATATATACCTCAGTTGGTGAGAGCCGAGTATCCCAATTTTGTACTGTGTGTTTCTTTTGCCTAGAGCATAGTGGAATTGGTGCGGAACCTGAGACATACCTCAATCTAGAAGTAACCACGTAAATCTCTGTGTTACTTTGTTTGTATCTTTGTTTTATTGTTTGTTTATTGTTCTCTTTCCAACAACAATGTCACCTCCCATACCAATAGTTAGCAATTCAGAGTGCGGCAAAAATGCGGCACATAGGCAGCATTTTGACTCGTTTGATGTGGACTGTTCGATTGTCTTCTCACCTTCACTTCACACAGAGTTGCGTCTCTGGGACGCCTTAAAGGCATTGCTTGCTCGCATTCATCGTGTTTTGTGAGAACAAGAAATTCTCTCTATTGCTTGATCAGTGCAGAGTGAACATGCCTACCAATTTGAACCACTAGATCAATGGGCTACCTCTTAAACGGGCGATAATTCTTGCACTAAATTAACAACCCTAATCGATCAGAAGACTTTAGATCGTTGTGATTCTGGACAACCCATCAATTGGGTGGTCTAGAAACTAGATGGACGAGTTTATATTGTGAGCGTTGTTACACAGTAAATATCCTTTAAAAAAAATCTAAAGATGTAGACAGTGGTTGGTTAAATACTCCGTCCCATTGGCGTGGAAGTGAACCATTAAAACGACGGTTACCTGTCACGAATTTACTATAAGCTCTATCTTTATTTTTTTTTAATAAAATCAATTAAGATAAGATAAGCTCATTTTTCATTTTTATAGAAAATAATGTTCTTATCCGCTTCTTTCCTTGTCAGGATTATGGATAAAGACCCTCTAAAGTTTTATATTTAATGGCTAGAAGCCTAGAAACAAGAAAAAAATACCCTTCTTGCACACAAAAACGGGGATCCTAAGTGGGCCTGGGCCGCACCTAAAAATGCGACGTGGAACACTTTCAGAAATCATCGACCGTGTGGATGTTTGAACCATTCCTAAGTGGGCCTGTATAACAAAAATCAGCCTGATTGGTGGTTTCTAGGCGTTGAATCTGAGTACCCCCAAAATAATGCTTGAATTCGACGGTTGAAAATGAGCCCATGAAAAAGACTCAAATCGAATTGTTTGAAACAACCAATCAAGCTGATTTTTGGTATGTAGATCCACTTAGGGATCGTTCAAACATTCAGACGGTCAATGATCTCTAAAAATGGTCCACTCGGATTATACATGAACCGTACAAATTATCCAAAAAAAAAAAATGGACGGAACAGTGTTCAAAGGTTTGGAAAAATTCGCACAATTTTTAACACGATCAAAATATTCTCGATTAATACACGAACTTTTTCAATTTATTCCCGTATTTTGTAATACAAAAAATTGTCAATATTTTGCTTTTTCTAGTTTTATTTTATTTTTTAAATTATTTTTTCTAAAATTTAAGGAAAAATATATAACAAGGTATGCCTGAAACTTTTTGAAATGCGGAAGCACGAGTTTTGTTACTCACCTCTGTCATCTGGGCCCACTGACCACATGGATGTTTATCCCAGCCCTTGGTGGATATACACACCACAGAGCATACTGATTGGTAATCTATAACCATTAGATTTTAGCAGTTTTTAACACTTTTTAAGGCGTTCTTATAGCCGTTGAATGCAACCAATTTTTTTAGTACTAAAACCAAGGGCTAAAAATCAATTTTTTGTATGAATGTCTACTGAGGGGTGGGCTAAACATCCATGCGGTCTGTGGGCCCAAATGGCAGCGTTGACTACTAAAAATGCCGCTTCCGCATTTGAATTTTGAACACATTGAAAAGACAGTTTTCCAGTTGCATCTGACGGTGCAGACATTGTTAGAGTCTACCCCAAGGTTTAAAGGGGACCCTTATAACGGACTGGGGGCGTTACCGTTTTTTCCGTTATAACGAAAAAAACGATCAGGGGCAAAAATGGAAAAAAAGGAAAAATAACGGAAAAAATGGCGCAAAATTTCAAAAATAGAAAATAACGGAAAAAATGAAAAATAACAGCCGTTTTTTTTCACAAAATTTTCCAGAAAACAACAGTTGTTATAACAGAAAATAACGGCCATTATTTTCATTACAACGGCCGTTATTTTCTGGGCATTTTAACGGTCCATAACGTAACGGGGTAGGTCCAAATCCGTTATAACGGCCGTTATTTTCATTATAACGGCGGTTTTTTAAACCTTGGTCTACCCCACTTGTGCAGACTAGCTTCATTAGAAATTTAGAATTACTTAAGACAGCTTAAAGTTGTGGGACCCAGTGTCTAAAGACTCGGGCCATTTTATGTGGTAGGGAGCATGGTTTAACGGCCGTTATAACGGATTCGGACCTACCCCATTACGTTATGGACCGTAAAAACGCCCAGAAAATAACGGCCGTTATTTTTCAGTTATAACGAAAATAACGACCGTTATTTTCGTTTTTTTTCCCGTTATTTTCCATTTTTGAAAATTTGAATTCAGCGCCATTTTTTCCGTTATTTTCCATTTTTTTCGTTATAACGGAAAAAACGGTAACGCCCCCAGTCCGTTATACCGTTATAACGGTCCCCTTTAAACCTTGGTTTGAAGTCTCCCCATGAGGACGATATTATCATTTTCCTTCGGTTCTAGGTTGGTTACTTGGTTTAGAAAAATGACAATAATGGCCTTGATTAGTTTGGGTGAGTTAACTTCACTTACCAAGCAAGTAAAGGCAAAGAGCCCTGTCAAGAACCTGGGAGGCAAAAAGCGTGCTTTTTGCTTGCACGGTCACACTGTAATTTTGATTTTGACGAGAAATGAGGATAGTTTGCTCAGTGCACAAGAATACCCTTTAAAGACGAGTAAAACTTGCCTGACCACCCATCATACGAGCCACATGTTACACACTTAGAGGACGCTGACCGTATGGACGTTTGGCCAATCCCTAAGTGAGCCTACAAATCAAAAATCAGCCTTCAAACATTTGGATCTTTGAACCCAAATAATGGTAAATAATGCTCAATTCCTATGGTTAAAAATCATTCCATGAAAATGACTTCAACTATCGCTTAGAAAATCACTGATCAAATTGATTTTGGGTTTATAGGACCACCTAGGGATTGGTCAAACATCTATATGGTCAGTCTCCTCTAAGAAATCGCCACGTGGCTTATATAGTGGGTGGTCAGGTAAGATTTACACTTTAAAGACTGCTAAGTCCAAACAGCGTCCACTCAAAACAATCTCAATTTAAAAAAAAAAAAAAAAACAATTTCAAACGGATCGGGATTAGGGGACTCGCGTTTTTGCATGGGAGAATAATTTTCCCAAGCCTAGGGTAATTTAATTCGACACAATGAAAGTTTTGGTTGATGAAGTATACTTTTTGGGCAAGTCTTATTTAAATTGGTGAAATCAATGCACACTATTACTTTCCCATTTTTCTTTGGAACAACCACAATAGCAATTCAAGTCGGATATTTGACTTTACAGATAAATAGTGCCTCTAGTAGTTTCTAAACTTTTCCGTTCACAACTTCATAAATATGGGGTGCATGTCAACTTCCTCGATCGGCTTCTGCAAGACTAGCCGATCTTCATGGTCATGTTCAACTAATGATAGATGGATTTTGGGTCTAAGCCAGACATATCCACCAGGCGGTTATATCTTAGTATTCTCTAAAGAATGCTAACAAGTCAATTTTTTTTTGATTCAGACAAGGATGGGTCGATGTAGGTGACTATGTCTATCGAGATATCATCGAGGTCAACTGCTACCACCGACTTAATAGTTGGTGGGATTTCCTGCTCTTCGGACTAGCACTTGGTTGCATGGGACCCCGAGGAGCTGGCTAATTGCTATGCCAACTCCCCAACAATAGCTTCATCTTCTGTTTGAATCCCTGAGCTCATTTCCGTGAGCATTTGCAAGCATACTCCGCGACCACCATTTGACACTGTTGCGAGACAATCTAATCACCTTAATTTCATCTCTATGACCCCCTCGGGGGTGGGGAATTGGATGATCAGGTATTACAAGGTCAGAATGAACTTCATCTCTAGTGGGTTCACCATCTCAGGATGACAATGTACAAGAATGTCACATTTTATACCATGAAGGTCGTTCAAAGGGTAAACAAACTTGAGGTAAAACTTCCATCACAATGGGATAGCAAATCACACAAAACACAGCCAATGAGTTCTCGGCACGTACACCTATAAAGCAAAAGCACATGGGTACGTTGCAAAAGCACTTGTGTACGTGCCGAGAACTCATTGGCTGTGTTTTGTGTGATTTACAATTTCGTGTGATGGAAGTTTTACTCACAAACTTGTAACCATAAGCGGCTTAACCTATCTCACTGGTTAAGAGAGTGCCCCTATAGTTATCAAATCCCCATTTAAAACTCAATTTTTTGAAGAAAAAAAAACGTAATTGTTTGAAAAAATGTTTCACATCACTGTGTTTTCAAAACATCGCAAAAAAAATTTATGAAGTATTCAATAATCTGAAACAACCTATAATTTAAAATTTTTCAAAATTCATTCTTGTTTTAAATTTTAAAAATATTTTTTATTTATAATATATGTCACAAATTTTTATGTTTAAAAAATATTTTTAGAAAAGATTAAATATTCCTACACATTTGACAACAAGGAGGGCCCAAGCCAAGTTGATACTTTTAGCTTGTAAGTATACTAAGCTAAGACACCCAACATGGCAGCTCAAATGGTTGGTGTGTATCCACCTCTTTCGAGAGGTCGTGGGGTCAAAACCCACAAAGGTAGATTTCCTCCTTTGAGCAGTGTGCCAGGAGTAGAAATCTCCTTTAACCGGCTTGACAGGGTCCGTGCAGGTTTCACCTACTAATTCGTGGGGCCCTCCCACGATGGTGACTACAAAAAAAAAAAGGTATACTAAGCTAAGAGCACACCACACAACTCTTCAAATCAAGGAGTTTTCAGGAAGATGCTCAAGAACATTCTGGAGAGCACCACATTATCGTGCATCCAAAGAGCCATTGTTGTTTGTTTGATAAAGGAGAAGGTTATCTAAAGGATCAATGTCATCGAACACAACAAATTTTAGGAATATTTAGGTTGAGGTAAATCCGCTCCAAGGAGGGGTGCCGAAGAAGGTGTGGTCTATATATATATATATATATATATATATATATAGTCATCCTCATCCTCTTGGATTTCTTCGGTCGAACTCATCCTCTTGGTAAAGCAATGGGCTAAACATGTCGATCTCCTCTCGTGGCATGCGGCTTGCCGTGACGATCCCCTCAACTGGCTAGCACCGTGAGTTCTCGCTTCAAGTCTCTGTTCTCAGTTGCCAACCCTTTCGTTCTATTCATCTATTCCTACTGCAATCTCAACATCTTTGTTAATTGATGCTCAATACCCCATGCCCTTGCTGAGGTCTCTCCTCAGACCTCAGACTAAAGAATTCAGAGCCCGGATGACCATGTTATGTGCGGTCAGTATTCAAATCCTACTCACCATCATGTGATACTCAATCCAAAATTAAGTTGTTGAGAAAGAAAACTTACATATTATACATCTCGAGGTGACATGTGGATGTCTCTTGCTTTCAAACCGAATTCTCAGTGAAGGAACATGATTATTAAAGTATTTATATCCTATAATGGTCAGTTCAAGAAAGAAAACTTACATCTATATAACAAGTGACAGTAGTTGTTTTATACCCCTCTTATATCTCATCTAACCCCAATAAAGAGGGACTGTGATCAACCATACTGTCACATCGGAGATTAACTCCCACCCAATTTTGGCAAACACTTTGTCAGGGAGTGCTGTGGACATGGGCCACCCATTATTAACTATTATTATAAATCTCGAGGTAACATGTGGACGGCCAGATTGTGGTTTCATTTAGGTAAACAGACAATCACACATTATTTTTGTCTCCCACCCAAAGTGCCTTCCACAACATTCTGTGATGTGTACCATCAGCCGTTTGGGGATCTGGGATTTTGACCATCCTACGGCTCCTTACGTTTCAAATCGCAGTATATCGAGTAGAAAAGAGAAGTTCCTTAAACTCAAAGTCATATTTTAAGTTCTATATATTAATCAAGGGTCGGGTTCCGGTGACCAACATTTTTGACCAACACCTTTGTGTACCCTCACAGAAGATGAATCAATGGCTGATTTTTGTGTTGAATTTATAATTGTGTGTTGAATTTATAATTTGAAACTAGGGTTGGGGATTTGGCTTGGAATTCACTCATCCACGGGCATCACGTGCGCACGCTAGCACTCAAGCCTCTCCCTCTCTCTCTCTCTCTCTCTCTCTCTCGTCCCGAGGCTCCAACAATGCCAAATGCGTTAAGCAACATCCTCCTCTCAATCTATATTCGATACGTTCCTACACAAATCCCGATTAGTATAAACTATTATCATTCGGAGGATAACGGAATGAGAATGAAGAATGAGAACGAGCGAATCTTACTTTCTTACGTTAACCTATCCGCACCCGTTCCGAAGATTTTCCCTTAGTTTTTTTCTCTAGTACAATTACCAAAATGTCCTTCTATCCTTCCATTTATTTATCCATACCAGTTATGAAATTTTAAGGGTTGTTTTCGTCCATTTAAGCCTTCTTTGGTTCGACTCGACACTAACGGAAAGTGAGAATATATCTTTTTTATTTTTTTATTTTTTATTTTTTTATCCACGCTTTCTTTCTTTAAGAGGAAGGAAGAATTAGGAGAGAGATCACGGCGTTGAAGGTGGTCGAACCGGGGGTTCAACCGCGGCTGCGCCTTTGCGTGTTTCCGGACCCGATGCGTAGGGGTGACTTACCGTGCCGTCAAATTTGTTGACCAATCTTATCTTCCTCTCTCTTCTTTTGCTTTCTTACGTGGCAATATATGAGAAGTGACACTAGCTGACACTACGCCGTTCATTTCGCCACGTGTCGGACTTGAGTAGAGCCGTGTTGCTCTCAGAGAGGACATGCGTTTGTCTCCAAAACGTCCCACATGAATGGGACCCACTTCAACCACTAGAACCTTTCTCGCCAGATTTAGCAGAAACGAAGGCTTGGACTTAACTGGAACCCAACTTTTCAGTCCAACAAACTAACCACCCATTAGAATGCTTACCCTCGTCACCATCACTCATCTCTCTCATATCTCACGAGAAACTGAAAAGCCAAGTTGAGAGATCTAGAATAAATCTTTGATGACGGAAGTGCATCATCAAAGTTCCCAACGGACCACAGTATGTGGCACTCTTAGAGACCACTGACCGTGTGCATGGTTGACCCATCCCTAGGTGAACCTACAGTCCGAAAATCAGCCTGATTGGCAGTTCTACATTTTGGATCTTAGTACTCCGTATAAAGTTCAAATTCCATGGTTAAAAATCAATCCATGAAAAACACAACCAACCCAACGGTTAGAAATCACTAATAAAGGTTGATTTTTGATCTGTGGGTCCACCTAAAGACGGGTTAAACATCCATTCTCTTAGAGGCCTCCAAAATCGTGCCACGTCGCTCATACTGTAGTCCGTCCGGATTCAAAGTTTTTTTTCCCGATAATAATATACCATGGAGGCTGAATAAATCATAACGGTCTAGGAGCCACGTGCAACACTATGAGAAACAACGGACCGGCCGTATGGATGTTTGGCCGATCGCTAAGTGAACCTACAAGACAAAAATCAACCTGACCGATGATTTCTAACTGTTGGATTTGGGTTATCTTCATTGGTTGATTTTTAAGTGTGAATTCAAACGTTATTTGGGGTACTAAGAACTAACAATTAGAAATCATCAATCAGCCTGATTTTTGCCCTGTAGGGTCCACCTAATGAAGGGCCAAATATCCATACGACCATTGGTCTATAATAGTGTGCCAAGTGGCTAATAAATTCAATACAGAATTGTTCTCCGTAATGTTGGTGTACGACGTGGCTGCTGAGGTAGTGGCAACCCGGTCAAGCTGGTAAAGGGAATTTATACTCTTGGCACACTGCTCAAAGGAGGAAATCTACGTGTGGGTTTGACCCCACGACCTCTTGAAAGAGGAGTATACACACCAACCATTTGAGCTGCCATGTTGAGTGTGGCCAAATTAGATTTCAAAAGAGATGTCTCAGACTTTCAGTACGTTAAAAAAAAAAAATCTCTTTTGCATATTATTTTTCAAAAAAATTTTAAAATAAGGTTCTGGAAGATGATTAACAAAAAATTTTACAAAAAATATTTTAACGTCAGAAAATGCTACCATATAGAGCCTACAATGGTGAATTGCCTAGAGGAAAAGTACAATACAAGGCAATTTATAGTGGCACCATGGCACAATCTTAACAGTCAATCTAAAGCATGGGGAAAGTCTTGGGATAGGATGTCAGATCGGTGGACACTCTATGTTGGTCTTATTTGCAGAACAACATTACAATAAAGGATCTAAGATTTGAATCGGACAAAACTTCACACCGTAAACAACAAGAACACATACTCGAATTTGCTAAACTACAGGTAGATTACTATACCCTAACTTTCCTAAATTTTGGTGATTCGAAGAGCATTTATCTCAGAAATAGATTTGTGCCTAAAGAGAATGGGACTAGCACCTATATATGAAAGAGTGAAAATTGTTTCTCCTCCCATCAAGTAGACTCAGCTAGTGCCATTTTTTGAATTATAATAGATGCATCACTAACCCATCATACTTGATATTGTGGTTCAAATAATCATTCATGTGAGTTATAATATATATCATTACTAGTAGGTGGCCCGTGCCCATATCATTCTCCGACAAATCGTTTACTAAAATTGGGTGTGAGTGGCTTAGATCCACCATCTATTTTGGGTGATAAGATCTCGGCCATCCTTTGTAAAGCCGATAAGAGGGGGGATAAGTGACTTCTCTGTTTTGTTATATAGATATATAATGGGTGGCTTGTGCGCTCGGCACTCCCCTACAAAACATTTCTCAAAATCAGGTGTGAGTGGTTGAGATCCATAGTCTATTTTGGGATAAGATCTTGACCATCTTTGTGAAGTCAATAAGAAAGGTATAAGTGGGGAGACAATTTCCCAATTAAATTAATCCAACTGTCTAAATTTTATTTTATGTAAGGGTTGATATGGGCCCTTAGATATATGAAACCTATAAGAGGGGGGAAACAACCATTGTGTGTTATTATATAGATTATTATTTGAACAACCTACGATCTAATAAATTTAATTAAAACTATAAGTTTTTAATGGAAAATAATAATATAATAATTTCTAAAACACCAATCATAATCCAAATTCATCCAACGTTTCGAGATTGGATGCCGATTCGATGGACAACAATCCTAATCCAAAATTGACCCAATCCAACTCGCTATTGGACAATCTTGTTCGACGATGTGATGCTCGCCCCTTAAATCTAGAATCTGGACTGGCCACTAGAAAGAAAAATAAAAGTTGGAGAGTGTAGCCCCAGGTAACTTTTGCCGTGTATTGTTGAAATTTGTGTGCACCACAAGTCATTTCTATCAATTTACGAATTGAACTTGTTTTTAGATCCGACAAGAGCTAAAATCACGTTGACAAGGTGTTTGCAATTGTGTCTTTACAAGTTGATGATCATGACTGAAAGATGCATGGATTGATAAGGTGTTACGCACCCTTGTCTATCGGTTTCCAGTCGCTTTCTTTCATAAATTCCAAGATCTTATAAAGATTTTCCTTTTGTCTCACAAAAGCATCCAAATTCTCGGAATCTCTCTCCCTCACTCTTCTTCCAGTAAATATTTGATGACGATGGATCATGTCTGAGGCACGTGGCACAATCTTTGAGACCATTGACTATAGGAATCTGTCCATGATCAAAATAAAGCCTGATTAGTGATTAATAACGGTTGGGTGGAGTCTTTATCATGTGTTTGCTTTTTGGAAAAAATGTAACAAGGTAGACCTGATGCCATAGACGTCAGGTATAGCGATTTTTGTTACACCCAACTGACCAGCCGCATGGATGTTTATCCCAGCCCTTGGTGAATATACATACCAAACATCACCTTGATTGGTAATCTCTAACCCATTGATTTTAGTACTTTTTTAAGGCGTGATCTTAGCCGTTGGATTCAATCATTTTTGTTTAATAAATAAAAAATCGTCTAACAAGCTGATTTTTTGGTTTAATGTTTATCAAGTGGTGGGGTAAACATCCATGCTATCAGATCTACCTTGTTACATCACAACCCTTAGTTTTTACTGTGAAATTCCAGCATTATTTGGGGTATTCAAATCGAAAGGTATCACTAATCTGGCTTATTTTTTAAAAGGGTCGGGCACCGTTGACAGATCTAAAATGAGAGATAAAATGACAGGGACACAAGTTAAGCCACGTGGCATAGTGTTACAGGACTCTGACCGTATGGATGTTTGTCTTATCCCATGGTGGACCTACAAACGTAAAATCAGCCTGATTAGTGATTTATAGGCTTTGGATTGGACTTATTTCCATGGGCTGATCTCAACTGTGGGAATTTAAGCAGTATTTGAGGTACAAAGATGCAACACTTATATATCACTAATCAGGCTGATTTTTGGTTTGTAGGGTCACCATGGGATAGGACAAAAATCCGTACAGTCAGAATCCTGTAACAATGTGCCACCTGGCTTATATCGTATCCCTGTCATTTTAGACCTGTCAACGGAGGAGTAAAACTTGTGTCACAAGATGTTGTGACGGAAGCCGGTCACAGCATTCAATAGGAGACACGTGGCATACTATTAGAGGACGATGACCGTATGGATGTTTGGTCAGTCCCTCTGTGGACGGGTACACAAAAAATCAGCCTAATTAGTGATTTCTATCCGATTCGATTGAAGTTATTTTCATGGATAGATTTTAACGGTAAGCATTTGAGCATTATTGATCGTTATTTGGGAAATCCAAAGGTTGTAAATGACTAATCAGGCTGATTTTTGGTTTGTAGGTCTTCAGAGGGACTGGTCAAACATCCATACGGTCATAATACTATGATCGTGTCCCACGTGACTCGTATTGAGTGCTGTGACCGTCTTTTAATAAGTCCATCGTCCACGTAGAGATGGGCCGATCTCCACGAGTGTGTACGTGTCTCATACTGTGGTCCGTCATTCGTCATCAAAGATTTATTTCTCAAACCTCTTACTTTTCTCTGTCCTGTTGTTCACCAAAGATACTCTTTTTTTCTCTCTCCTGACTGTTGCGTTTGAGGTTGCATGTCCCTTCATCATAAGTTACCTCCCTACCCTTAGGTCAGCCAGCCAGCCAGCATGTACGATGCCTTCCAAGCACCGGTGCGTAGGATAGGTGGAGTCATAAAGAGAGAACCTTTCCCTCTCAACGTATGGACGCAACATCTCATCTCTTCTCTAAAGTTCTCGTACATGTGGATGCCTTTATAAACTGCCAAGTGGCTCTAATATAGCAGTAGGACGTTCAACTAAACAATCGGATTACGTGGAGAATCTCCCTCACCTATTTTGGGTTGGGGTCCTTGGGGTCGTAGATAGCGTACGCCGTGGGAGTTGGTTTCCTGTCACTCTTTTTAACATGTTGGAGTGGCAAGATATCGAGAGAAACTGTCACGTGATGTGAGATAATTTTGCATGTACGGCTTAACGTGTGATTTAATCGAACGGTTTCTTGTCTCCCAAACCCCAAAATTTAATTTATTTTTTCTAATTTCTTGTTGCAAGTTATATATATATATATATATCACGCATGACGCAACTGCACGTGGGCAGCCCGATAAATGCTTCTTTAGTGCTAATGAATGGAGTGAAAGGGAGAAAACCTAAATGTATTTCTATCAATCAACGGTGACAAAGACATCAACACATGTTCTCCTCTCATAATCATAGTTGTTCATCATCTAACGATCTTAATCACTAATTACAGTAGTTCTTGATGCCTTGATCAGTAATATTTCAAGGACGTTAGAGACGGTTCCTACGGAGATAATATATAACTTATACACAGAATCATTGACACTTTTGAGATTACTTTCAAGAAAATTCTATCTATCCCCTCTTTATCCTTAAATATGGAAAAAAAAAGAAGTAACAGGGGAGTCACATGGCGCTCTCTCTACCTCTCGTTTCAAGATCAAAGCCCACATTATCTTGACCTAAAGGAGGATCTCTTTTGTCTCTGTGTGCCACGTGTATCTGTATGAGTTGTCTACCCAAATTCTGAAAATATCTCAACTGAGAAGTCATGTTATTAATTGGAGATCGAATAAGTCCACCTGTCCAAGTTCAAGAGAAAATTAACGAGTAAAAAAGAAGAAAAGAGAGGTGTAAAAAAAAGAGTTTGTCCATATCTTACATCCAATTCTTACACCCGGTGGTAGGGCCTACATAGAGATAACGTTGGACAATCCAATGGCAAATTGAGTTTTTCATATTGTGATTACCCTCCTCACAAATACATAGGACATTTCGACATTCCTAGCTTCATGAAAAATTAAATTTAATTTGAAAAATCCAGACCATCCAATTAAACCGTTATTTTGGATCAATTTTTTATATGCTTATAAATTTTGAAATGGACTGGTTTTTTGTGACGATGATCATCATGACAAGGACAACACAATGTATGGTAGGATTGTCCAACATTATTTCCATGTGGGCCCCACAACTGGGTGTAAGAACTGTATGTAAGAAGAGAAAACCTTCGCTCACACTTGTGTGTGAGAAAAGCCGATCACATATCACAAGAGGAGCCACGGGGGCACACTCTTAGAGGACGATGACTGAATGGATTTGGCTAGTCCATTGGTGGACTTGTAAACTAAAAATTAACTTGATTAGTGATTTCTAAGCGTTGGATTGGAGTCATTTGCATGGGTTGCTTTTAACAGTAGAATTTAGAGCATTATTGACCATTATTTGGGGTACTAAATCCAAAGGTCTAACATAACTAATCAAGCTGATTTTTGATTTTCAGGTTCCATAGGAGACTAACCAAACATCCATACGTAGGGGTGTCAATTTTACCTATTTAACTGGAACCGAAAACACCGGTTCTGGTTCCACAGTTTTGGAAACCGATTAAAAAGTAACCAGAACAGGAACCAAACTGACAATAATTGTTCCGGTTCTAGGTAGCCTAATATGGAATCGAAACCGATAAGAACCGGAACCGAATCAATAAGAACCGATACCAATAAAAAAATATAGTGTAAATATTCTCATATTCTCAAGATTTGGCCCAATATACCCGGAACCAGAACCGATATAAATACGTAATCGGTTCCAGTTCCGGATACATCACTTTGCAAATCGGAACCATTAAGGAACCGAACCGATAAGAACCAGAATTGATTGTTCCGATTCTGATCACCTTAGAAACCGACCCGTTGACACCCCTATCCATACGGTCATTGTCCTTTAAGAGTGTGCCACGTGGCTCATGTTGTAGTGTGTGATTGGTTTTGCTCACACAGGTGTGAGGGAAGGTTTACTCGATATAAGAAATGGTTGTAGCTTTCGACGGACTTGTAAAAAAAATATGCAATAATGCAAAATATAAGATAAGTAATTTTTTTATAAATTAATTTAATTTCATAATTTTTTAATTTTTCGAAAAAGAAAAACCCTTAACTAAGTTCGTCGCAAAGTGATACACTGCGAGAAGAATAGATGGGAAAGCACATAGGAAAGCCGTGTCCCATCAAAGAGAAAGAAAGGAAAGAGCAATCACAGGGAGATTGAAAAATGAGAGCGTCTTTGACCCTCCAGTGGGGAAACCACCCTTCTTACAGGTAAAGGAACTAACTACTCTGCCTTGAATCCAGTTGTGGACCATGTGGTTTCAATCATGTTGACTTGGTCAATCTTTCAAGTCAACAATTTAATTATTAAACAAATAAATGTCGAAATTAATGATTTTACGACGAACCACCGGAGTCCCTTGATTATTATAGGTGTTAACGGTTCAGATTGAAGTTGATCCGTCAGTGTAATCAATAGGAAACTTGTATGCCAAGGTACCCCGAGTCCCCGACACGATCTTTCTCATTAATCAGGTTCGGGTTTGTCTCGCAATCTGGTGATCAGTGCAATTGACACCCCTAACAGTAGTATTGACAACTTTTCTTGTCACTTTGGCCCACATTACTAATGGATGGTGTAAGATGTTAGCACAAGCAAATCCAATGGTTACACTACTATTACACTTTATTTCCATAATAACGTGCACCGATGTAACGGCAAATAATTGGCGCACTTTAGCAGTCTATGGTTGAAATTTGAACAATTTTGGAGCGACCCCTACGCAACGCGGCAATGGTGGTTGGAGAGCCGTTGGTTTACGCGAATTGCAATGGTGTCCAACTAGTATGCCCTCGTGGAAGTACCAAAAAAAGGTCTTGGCACACTTTTTCTGGCGGACTTACCTTGTGAACTTGATGGGTGATTTCTAGCCGTTTGATTTGAACATTTGCTGTTGACGAGCTTATTGAATATGGGTGAGTTCTAAGCCCATGATGGAAATACCTAAAATCCAAAAGCTAAAAATATCAATCAAATTTATTTTTGGTGTGTAGGTCCACCAAGCAATGGGACAAACATTGATTGGATCAATGGGCCCAAAATTTGCCACGTGCCATTTTGGGAGGGAGTTTGGCATACCCTTTTTCTTATATTCGCATAGCATGCTAGTTGTTTTTTCTTTCCTAAATGGGTCCCTCCAAAAGCACATATCAGTTGGGGCTAGTTGGGTTCCACAGGCTAAACCATGGTCTCCTACGGATCCCCGTCATTGTCCACCCGATCCATATTTCCACTTTCTCTTAATTATCAAATCAGCTTATTAGGTTAGGAACTTAGGACCGTCGACCGTGGGGTTAAATAATAGGAACCGTGTCGAATGTTTTCTTTATTTTCCCTTCCCCAAATATTATAAAATTTCTGCGTTTATGCCCTCAACAGCGTCACGTTCTGACGTGACCCATTTTGATAATTTTCTACGGCGACGTGACACCCTGCCGGCGCTCCTAAGTTCCTTACAACGTGACACCCTCCATAAATTCTCTTTTTTATTCTTCATTTTTGTTTACAGTAATACCCTCGAGAATTTAAAATATTACAAATAGGCAAAAATATAACCTATCTCCTTTCGTTTTGCGTGAATAGAATTCAAGAAACAAAGACAAAATTACAAACATGACCGACTGCCCGTCTTAGACAAAATTACAATAAAGATTGAGGGAGTGACAAAAAATACTGCATGGGCAAATGTTTCGAGTCCAATTTGGTAGGGCTGGCAATGGATCGGATAGACTCTGAGATCCAATCCGGCCGAAAAAATCAGTCCGCAGCCTTATTTTCCGTTATCGGATCGGTACCAAATCACAGATTATTGATCTGATTTCTTATTGGATTGGTACCGGATCGACCTAGTTCCAATTCAATACAGAACCGATATCTATGCTATATATATAACTAGTGGGTGGCCTGGGCCCTCGGCACTCCTCAACAAAGCATTTGCCAAATCAGGTTTGAGCGGTCGTAATACATGACTTGATGGTAACGACTACTCATGTGCTTGATCCTGTCAGCCACAAAAGCACAAGCTTGTATCAATTTCTTCTATTTGACTAAGTAAACCCTTACCCCCGTGGTTGTCATTTAATGCTTGAGAAGAAAGGCCATTCTTCTGTCAGTTCATTTTACAACGCTATGCATAGAATTGCTCCCCCTATTCAGTAAGGCCATTCCAGCTTCCTTTTTATGGGGTGCCAAGGTCCCAAGGTGGCCATTTTTCACGTAGCATCATCCGTCAACTGTTCTAGCCAGAGTGCGGTATAAGATTTCGCCCCTTCTTTGTTGAAACAGATAAGAGGGGGTATAAGTGAGCAGACAACTTCCCTATTATGTTGTATAGATATGTATTATATATAGGGTCAGAATCGGGGGACAACAATTTCATATAACATTTTTTACAACAAAAATTAGCACTGGCCAATGTATAAATTAGTAGTCTTGGAATGAGGTGATTTTTAGTAAGGATGGTCTCTATAGTTAGGAGATCATCTTCACAACAACTCAAATCAATCTGATATTCATAGATTGGTTTACAAGTTGAAGAATTATGAACAGTTATTTTTATCGTTAACTTGAAAATCACACTTGATGGAGTTAGAAATTTTAAAATGGGCTGATTTTTTGTAGGGGTGAACTATATATATATAATCTCTTTCAGCCCATACTCTTGAAATAGTAAGTGATGTTTTGCCTTAAACTTGGGCCATAGCTACAATAAATATTTCTTCTTTAGGCCAAAACAGTATCCTACGACTTCTCGTAACTGGTTGCCCTAATTTAGAAAAAAAAAAAACCTAATTTTTGTCACTTTGGATGCTAAATTCATTTTAGGGTAATTTAGTAACACCCCCTAGAAATTTGAAAGTAATTAGTAATACCCCCTTTTACTTTCAGACTTTTGGAATACCCCCTTTACCTAGTTTAATCATCATTTGACTAACATTAAAATGCGATATGCATCATGCACCTGTTAATGCACCTATAAAAGGACCATAATGTTGCAATTACAATGCTAACCAAGTGTGATTCAAGTCTATTTTAACTCAAGTCAACCACGGTTAAAACTAGGTATCAGGGGGTAATCCAAAAGTTTAAAAGTATAAGGGGGTATTACAAATTTCTTTCAAATTTCAGGGGTGGTGTTGCTAAAATACCCTTCATTTTATTTTGTGAACTAATTCGAAACAATCCCGTAATTTTAAATTTTTCAAAAAATCTCATAAATATAACTCATTCTTGTTGGATAATTTAAACAAGAAATTTTATTAAACAAAAATATATTTACAAAAATAAAAACATCGGACATTTACAAAAAATAATAACAAAACGCCATTTGAAAGGACATCTCTTTGTGACAAAAATTAAAGCTGAAAAAAAAGGCTGACAATTTTGCCTAACAAATGAAAAAGGCTGACAAACACCTTTTTAAAGAGCGTCTGTCACCTAACAGATGCCCTTTAAAAAGGCGTTTGCCCATAGAGGAGTAAAACTTTTGTCACAATATGAGCCACGTGGCACTCTCTTAGTGGACATTGACCGTATGGATGTTTGGCCACTCACAAGGTGGACCTACACACCAGAAATAAACATCATCAGTGGTTTATTATTAATTTAAATAATCTTTTTTATTATTAAAATTTGTAACAAATTTATATTTAAAAAAATATTTTTCGAACAGATTAACAAATTACTACGTGTTTGAAAACCCTGATAAATGTGAAATATTTTTGAAAATTATTAAGGTCTGTTTGGTATGCATACAAACTTTTCATATGCAAATTATAAAATTTACGCACTATTCATATTTACCACCATTTGGTTCGCGCGCATGTTCAGTTAGAAAAGCACAAAATATGTGGGCCCAACATATTAAGTACGAAAAAGAAATTCGTACATAATACGTGGGCCCCACATATTTGAACATGAATTTCAAATTTTTCAAAAACAAAAAAACGGACACTTTATTTTTTCAGAAAGTAGTGTCGTTTTTGTTATAATAATTTTTTCAGCGTTTTATCGGTATATAACATTAGTGTTGCGTATATTACTTGGATTTAAGGGAAATATCATTTAGTTTCAGTTTTCTTATATTTATATATCCACCCAATTTTTGTACACGTTGTCTTAAGTTTGTAGTTTTGGACTAAAATAATATTAAACCCGAAGTCTTCACTCATTGATATTTCGACGATCTCATTTTTTTTACCGCCTTTTTTACTATGTTTTTTTTTAACCTAAATTATTTTCAATGAGCGAATTTTCACCGCTTCACGATTTGTTAACTACGGTTAGACGTTGTGATGACACACGATCATCATAGTGATTTAGTAAGGTTATGGCTCTGCTCGGTTAAGAAACAAAACTGGCTTAATTAAGCAACTTACTGCACATAAGTGTATTCGAAATTCACGTGCATTTTGGGAACTAGGTAACATGATCGGCCATCCAATCAGACCGACCATCCCATTTAAAACTTCCCATCCGGAGCCAATACTTGCAGCATTTTTAGAATGAATTAATTGAATTCTTTTTTCTAAAATCGGTAATTTTTTTTGTCATCCTCCACATGCACAATTTAATGACTGTTGTGTGTTTTTAGCCCCACTAGTAGGCCCAATTCCGTAATTAGAAATTTCTCAAAATTATAAATTCCTAATTTTGGTTTTTATTCTAGGGTGGGGATCGGGGGACAACCACTTTTGACAACTAATTGGCGGACCCCATAGAAGATGAATCAATGGCTGATTTTTTGTGAGGATTGTCTTTATGGTGAGCAGATCATCCTCACAAAAATTCAAATCATTCTTATATTCGTAGACTGGTCTAGACGTTGAAGAATTTTGGACCGTCTATTTTTTCCGCGTAACTTGAAAACCATATGTCATGGGGTTAGAAATTTCAGAATGGGCTGATTTTTTGTAAAAGGCAATCTATATGGTGAGGAGATCATCCTCACCAAAAATCAGCCATTGATTCATCTTCTATGTGGATCGGCCAAAATGGTTGTCAAGAATAGTTGACCCCCGATCCTGACCCTTTATTATATAGCCCCATAAATATGGAAATAGTACTCACCGCTGCCCTCTGGCACACTGACGCATGCATGTTTAGCCCAACCTTGGTGGATATACACACCAAATATCACTCTGGTTGGTAATCTCTATCCATTAGATTTTAGTATTTTTCGTGATTCTAGCCATTAGATTCAACTATTTTTTGGGTACTAAATCCAATGGGTAAAAATCATCAAACAAGCTGATTTTTTTGGTTTGAATGTCTACCAAGGCGTGTGCAATCCATGCGGTCAGGTCTACCTTGTTATATCACGACCCAGAAAATATTTCAAAAATCCATGTAAGGGAGTTTGAACTTAGCTCCTACAAAAAAAAAAACGATAAAAGAACGAGGAAATGAACTTCCAGGAAGTAAAGTACAAAAATGTGCTTCCGTAGAAGGAAAAATTTGTACAATTTTTTCCAGAAAAAAACATAGAGGGCAATCTCTTGATTCAAAGACACAACAAAACAAAAAAATTAACAGAAAACAAAGAGAAAATCGGCGAGTAAAACAAACAAGTGCAACTGAACTGCTCCAGTGCTGACTCGACCGTTTGACCGTCAGTGGTTGGGTCGTCCGGACCCGCGAAAATCCCTACCTGAGTTTGTTAACTCCTCTTCTAAACAAATTAACCGTAGTTAGTTGTCTTACAACAAAATTAACGGCTTTTCCAAACAAACTTAACCAGAGAGAGAAAGTATCGACCGTAGTACCCCACAAAGGAAGAGAGAGAGAGAGAGAGAGTAAAAGTAAAACTTTAAAGCGTACAGATATGGAGATGGATTTCCAGTAAAGAAAGCAACAAGCAATGTGCGGACGGATACGGTCAACGCCGTTTGACTGAGTGGCGCTCCATGTAAATATGGTAAATAAGTAACAACAAATTTACCCTTAGGACGTGTTGTCGTTGAGTTCTTGGGCTTATATAAAGGCTTTTCCTCGCTTTCGTTTTTCTTTGGGCGCAGAGATGGAGGGTCAGAGGAGAGAAACAAGAACAAGGAGAGTGTTTTGTTATCCTAAAACCAAAGTTTCTCACAAGGAAGAGAAAATAAAGAGGAGAGATTTTTTCAGAGAAGACGAGATGATGGACCGGAAGAGACAGAGAACAGCGCCGGAGGTTTCTGGGAGATCTGATTTACTCGATGGGTTACCTGATGATCTCGTCGTCTGCATCCTGTGCAAGCTCAGTTCGGGTGCTGGATGTCCGTCTGATTTCGTAAACGTTATGATGACGTACGATTAGTTTTTTTTTTTTTTTCATCCGTTTCTGTTTCTGTCTCTGTTTCAGTTTTTTTTTCTTCTTTTTTTGTGATCTTCGGTTTTTTTTTCTCATTACATTTGTTTGATTTCGGTTTTTTTTTTTTTCTTAAGATTTTTGTCACTAATTATTTAACAGAAAATAGAAGAAATTGGCTATTCTATTATCGAACATTGACCAGAAATCATTCTTTCGCTTGGATAATTGAATCAAAATAGGATTTTTATTATCTTTTTTTTTTTTTTTTTTTATAAAGAGTTAACGATTTATTTTTCTCTTGATTGATTGTTTATCTTGAAAACAGATGCAAGAGATTAAACAGGTTAAGTCTCCATTCACTCGTGTTATCAAAAGCCTCTCCGAAATTATTGGCCGTGAAAGCCAGAAACTGGTCTGAATCTTCTCATCGCTTTTTGAAACAGTGCGCGGATGCTGGAAACATTGAAGCCTGTTATACTCTCGGAATGGTCAGTCTCTCTCTCTGAGTTTTATAATAACTCGGCAAAGAAACGTCACCTAAATCGGCTCATTAGTTTCATTTTTCATCGCCGCAGATCCGATTCTACTGTTTACAGAGCCGAGGAAGCGGTGTATCGCTGATGGCTAAAGCCGCTATTAGCTCGCACGCGCCCGCTCTCTATTCTCTCGCCGTGATCCAGTTCAACGGCAGCGGCGGCTCGAAGAATGATAAAGACCTCCGAGCCGGCGTGGCCCTCTGTGCTCGAGCCGCTTTCGTAGGCCACATCGATGCCCTTCGCGAACTCGGTCACTGCCTCCAAGACGGCTATGGCGTCCGCCAAAACATCGCCGAGGGACGACGATTCCTCGTCCAAGCAAACGCTCGTGAACTCGCCTCCGTCCTCTCCGCCGCGTCATCTTCTCCCCCGTCATGCCCATGGCTGACGTGGCACCCTTACCACCGACACGTTACAGGTTCAGGGTGTCCGTTACTGAGTGATTTCGGTTGTAACGTACCGGCACCGGAGGCCCACCCTGCGAGCCAGTTTTTGGTCGAGTGGTTCTCTATTCGAGGTGGTGTTCCAAGTCAAGGGTTGAGACTCTGCTCGCACGCTGGGTGTGGTCGGCCCGAGACGAGGCGGCACGAATTTCGTCGATGCTCTGTCTGTGGTGCGGTGAACTATTGTTCTCGAGCATGCCAGGCGCTAGATTGGAAATTACGTCATAAGGTGGAGTGCGCACCCTTGGAGCGGTGGCTCGACGAGGAAGGTGTTGGTGACGGTGACGGCGAGATGGTAGGGGTTGAAGAGGATGACGAGGCTGTCGTTGAGAGTTGACGGTAACGGTGACGGCACCGCTGAGAGAGATAAGTTTTTTTTTGTCATTAAAATTAATTTAAAACTTTATTATGGTAGTTGGATCACTTGGATGGGTTTTTCTCTTTTCTTTTTGTACAGAGGAAGTATTTTGTAGACTGGCTTGTGGGGCCCTTTTTTTTGTATCGTACCGAAATCGGCAAGGTGAAATTCGGAAGAGAAAAAAAAAAAAAAAATCTTTTTTCTTAATTTCTTTCGTTTTTCCTTCATTTTTAATAATTCCACCATGAGTTGTAGGGAAGGAGACGTCCAGTGGGAGGGTGTCTTCCTGAGAATTAGAATGTCTTAAATACTGTACCCAAACTAATAAATTAGAAGATTGATGACGGACCACAATATGAGCCACGTGGCACCACAATATGAGCCACGTGGCACACTCTTAGACATTACTGCCCGTACGGATGATTTGCTCAACCGTAGCCTGATTAGAGTAAAACTTGTGTCACAAGATATTGTGACGGAAGCCAGTCACAGCATTCAATACGAGCTACGTGGCATACTATTAGAGGACGATGACCGTATGGATGTTTGGCCAGTCCCTCGGTGGACCGGTACACAAAAAATCAGCTTGATTAGTGATTTCTAACCGATTCGATTGAAGTTATTTTCATGGGTTGATTTTAACGGTAGGAATTTGAGCATTATTGAGCGTTATTTGGGTGCAAAACTCCAAAGGTTGTAAATCACTAATCAGGCTGATTTTTGGTTTGTAGGTCCATCGAGGGACTGGCCAAACATCCATTAGGTCAGAGCCCTCTGATATTGTGCCACGTGGCTCGTATTGAGTGCTGTGACCGTCTTCCGTCACAACATCTTGTGAAACAAGTTTTACTCGCCTGATTAGTATTTAAAAGCGTTGGATTGGAGTCGTTTCATGATCTAAAGGTTTGAAATCACTAATCACACATCCATACTGTCATTGGTATCTAATAGACTGCCACGTGGTTCATATAGTGCTCGGACGTCCATCATCAACTACTTGGGAGGAACGGTCCCACCAGCGTTGTTGAAGGAATGATCAATTCAGTTCATGTTATTTATATAATCTAACGTCTACCAAGACAGCATTCTTATTTTCTTTACCCTTGAAAACAGTGTGGAATGGGTAATGAAATAGAGAAGAAAGTGGGAAATTGAGGTGTTGAAAGAAAGGTGAGACGGAGGAGATAGAGAGGGAGTGGGTAACAGAAGGAATCCAAAGTTGTGTGGCATTTATTCCTGTAGCGAAGAATTATTACAATCTTCTCTTCTTTTTCTGCGGTCAAAAAGCTAAAGAGAGAGAGAGAGAGGGAATTGACCTTAGAGAAAAAGGTAATGCAAGTGGGGGAGGAGGTGTTTGTGAAGCTTTATGGGCAGTGTGTCTGTCAACAACGGACCATATACCCCATAAGAATAGAGAAACACCTATCTTTACTGGGGGCATATATGTTTACATACCCCTTATATGAGAACAAATAAAGATGAGATGAGATGAGATTCCCACTCTCTTCTAAAAGCACGTACCATGCGTCCTAAAGTATCTTTGTGTTTGCTTCGTTGCAAGCCACGACTTTTAAAATAAGACTTATCCGGTCTTTAATCTGGCAGAAGTTTTTCTGGACCTAAATTGCACAATTTTTCTATACACAATTGACTTGACCAATCCAGACCGTTCATCTGGATTCATTTTCTCTTAGTCTTTAAAGTCACAAAATATTTTCTTTTGACTTTCAGTTCCCCACCACATTTGCCTACACAACATGATTTTTCAAATACTAGAAATTTCAAAAAAGTGAAAAGTCCAGTGTATTGTGTGGTGGGAAAGTGAAAGTCACGGGAAATAAGCTTCCTCTTATCTGATAGCAGATCCTCTGGCCACCATGGATAGTGGCCTTGTCCATTTCATGCCTATTGAAATTGCGAAGGGAAGGCGTGACAAGAATTCTCGACTCAATATGTCATACCTTGCGCCACATAAGGGATTGCAGTTGGCTGAAACCATGCTTCAAAATCTTGGGATCGGTCTCAGGACTGGAGAGGGCCGATCCCAATCCGGATCGCCCAGATATTGTTCAGATCTGTGGCTTCCGGATCGTCCAATCCAGAACGGGATCGGTCGAGGCTTCGAACCATGGCTGAAACCAAATGTGTGAAGATTTTGTAAGTGAAGAAATACAAGGACCCCTTCTGGTCCCAAATAAGCTGCTCATCAGAGGAATTGTAGAGTGTAGCTTCAGAAAATGCGCCCCCCTTCAATTCTAGATCCACCAGATGAAACGTGGAAGGTCTTGGACATTTGGTGCTGAACCTTAAGGTTGGGCCTCAGTTAGAACGCAGCTCATTCTATTCAATCGTAAACTAAGTTTTGTAGGTTCGGAATGAGCCCATGGGCCTCATGGCGCATACCCAACCTATATCTATCCTAATTCCTAAGCTGCGACTTCAAAACCTAATCATTCTCTTGGTTCAGCAATAACGACGGCAAATCTCAACGAATCAGTAGCTCGTAATAGATATGGTTTTCTTGGGTTGAAGGCCAAATGTGCAGAACGACCAATGAGAATCCACTTGTTCGTCATCCACATAAATTGAAGCCTATTATTCAAAATATTTCCAAAAATAGCATGTATTAAAGGGGTTCGTATAGCCACCTCCTCGAGTGGGAACGTTTTTTTTTTTAGCTGCACAAACTTTAGCTCTTGCTGAGACAGTTTAGATCATCAGATTGGTGCGACTTCTCTAAACAGGATACTGATTAAAGGTCTAGATCAGTGCATAAGAGCACTCCAACTAGGGCTGCAACTTGGACGGGCTCAACCCGAGCCCGACGGGTTGAATCCGACATTAAGGTTGGGTTGGGTTAGCCCTTTTAGAACTTGGGTTGGGCTTGGGCCGAATTTTTGGTAACCTCAAATCGGGTTGGGTTAGGGTTGAGGCTTAGCCGAACCCGGCCGAACCCGAACCCGACTTAATATATATCTATATATTAGTTTTACCGAGAAATATCCACACTATATTTTGGCAAATGCAGCAACCCATGGATATTTGTCCTTAGTAACTAAAACCTTTGTGTGATATTACAAAATGTCATTGAAACTACATTTTGACATTTTATGTGATCGGTTGATAGTGAAAATATCATATTTTTCTCTAACGATTGTTTTTGGTTATTTCTTTAGTGACTTTTATCATGCATTTGAGTTAATGAACTTTTTCGCTATTACGAAAATATCATGTTTTCTTTCACGAGCTGTGGAAAAGAAGTTATACTATTATTTAATAGTTAGCACAACGGCTATTGTATTGACCGATAAATTATTTTAATATGAAAAAATTTAACAATATTTCCAACGTCCAATAAAAAAATTTAAAAAATTGACCAACTCGACTAACCCTAACCCAACCCGATTGAAAATTCTAGGCCCGACCTTGAGTTGGGTTGGGTTGGGTTAGGGTTGACAGCCTTTAAAGTTGGGTTAGGCTAGGGTTGACCTCCAACCAACCCGAGTTGCACCCCTAACTCCAACCTTACCCTAAACACTTAAAGTAGGGTAGAAAAGACTCTTCCTTACCTAAACTTAAAATACTCTCCAATGGTCCACCCTAAACTCTACCCTTCCCTAAATATAAACACTAGTAGAAGAGGAAATTGGCAAAATTTATAAGAGGGGGACATAGGTAGCATTAAGTGAAAAGAGGGAGAGGATATTAGGTGGAATTGATCGAAAAGTCAGAGAAGAATGTAGAAAGTTTTTAGAATCTCACCCCAAATCCTACCTTACCTTTAGGATAGGATTTGAGGTTACCCTAAAATAAGATGAACTTTGGGATAGGGTTGGATATGGTTGTTATGTTTTTCACCCTATCTTAGGGAAGGGAAGAGAGTTTAGAGTAGGGTTGGACATGCTCTAAGAGGTCATTAATGTTGTATGGGATGGACGGAAAAAGTTTACTCATACCGGACTCCGAAAAATGCTAGGCGCCATACTTTTAGGTCTACTAGCCCATCCATGTTCGGTCTACTCAGTGGTGAACCTACACACCAAAAATCAGCAATGATGATTTCTAATTGTTGAATTCAAGGCTTTTTATTATGGGCTTGGAATCCACCCATAGACTTGTTCATGAAGCCCAGGATGAAAAAACAATGCTCTGAGTTTTGGCTTTCATCGGCTTGGCAACGTTTTGGCTCATCATTTGAAGAGATCTGGTGTTTCTTTCATCTGTCGGATTTGAGTACATCTACGGTGAGTGCATCACAAGGATACACAATCCAACAGATTTTAAGTAGGGACTAGATCCATTGTTGTAAAGCTAATGTTTGCTCTAATACACCTTGTTCAAATATACGGGTCCAATTTTGCTCGACGACGTTTCTCAGAGGTTGTTGGACAGTATTTTTCATGGGTTGATTTTTAGCCGGGATTCGAGCATTGTTTGGGGTATTTAGATCCACCGATCAAGCTGATTTTTGGTCTGTAGGTCCACTTAGGGATGGGCCAAACATCCATATGGTCTGTGACCTGGAAGATTGTGCCACATGGCACATAGAAACGTCGTTGAGCCAAATTGGACTCATATATTTGATCATGGTGTATCAGAGTAAACATTACCTTTCTAGTCCCTACATTAGATCTGTTTGATTGTGTATCCTCGCGATGCACGTCAGACAAGACAAAATTAATATGACACACATCCCGAGGAATACTATACTAAAGACTACACCTCCTGGCTGCGGCCCTCAGAAAAGACATTCGCTGGTCGCAGGGTACGAGGATTCGAGCATTGTTTGGGGTATTTTGATCCACCAATCAGGCTGATTTTTTGGTCTGTAGGTCCACTTAGGGATGGGCCAAACATCCATATGGTCTGTGACCTGGAAGATTATGCCACATGGCTCATAGAAACGTTGTTGAGCAAAATTGGACTCGAATATTTGATCATGGTGTATCAGAATAAACATTAGCTTTCTAGTCACTACGTTAGATCTGTTTGATTGTATATCCTCGTGATGCACGTCAGACAGGACAAAATTATTGACACACATCCCAAGGAATACTATCCTAAAGACTACACCTCCTAGCTGCGGCCCTCAGAGAAAACATTCGCTGGTCGTGGGGTCTGGGGATTCGAGCATTGTTTGGGGTATTTAGATCCACTAATCAGGCTGATTATTTGGTCTGTAAGTCCACTTAGGGATGGGCCAAACATCCATATGGTCTCTGACCTGGAAGATTGTGCCACATGTCTCATAGAAACGTCGTGGAGCAAAATTGGACTCGTATATTTGATCATGGTGTATCAGAGTAAACATTAGCTTTCTAGTCCCTACGCTAGATCTGTTTGATTGTGTATTCTCGCCATGCACGTCAGACAGGACAAAATTAATATGACACACATCCCGAGGAATACTATCCTAGTTCTCGGCACGTACACCTAAAAGCAAAAGCACATGGGTACGTTGCAAAAAGCATTTGTGTACGTGTCGAGAACTCATTGGCTTGTGATTGTGTGATTTACAATTTCTTGTGATAGAAGTTTTACTCTAAAGACTACACCGCCTGGCTGCGGCCCTCAGAGAAAACATTCGCTGATCGCTTTGAAGGTCCCCCGCCAAAATGTCTGACAAGTACAACAAGGCCTAAACCCAACCCACGTTAACCCTTGTTAGTTGGTTAAGCGTGGTTAACAAAATGGTACGTGTCAAACATTTTGAGAGGGGACCTTCAAAGTTTGAAGGACCTAGCGACCAGCGAATTTTTTCTCGCGGTCCTCAGGTCCACGCCATAATTTGCCAAAGTTTTATACTCTTCTTGTTCATTATTTGCTAGCTTCAAGTTTCGTACTCGTTCGCTGTACGGGCCAATCTGCTTCGGCATTCATACTTGCAAAGAGAGGTAATCTTTCGATATTACTATCTATTTTAATTCAAAACTTTTTAGGGTTTCATATTTCAGTCGCAATTGATATTTAGGTTTAATGGATTCATAAACTAGGGTTTTCGATTGGAGAATACAGTACCGCCTGGAAATCTAGGGTTTTTGGTGTGAATTAATTCAAATTCGATACATCTTAGCCCTAATTTGGGGTATTTTTAAACGAGAGAACTATTCTAATTTATTAAATCTCTAAACATAGGGTTCTTGGTGAAACAGATTTCAATTTAATATAGTAACAAGTTATTAACTTGATTGGGTAGAGCAGGGGAAGATGAAATTTGTGATGGAGTTTGCGGAGGATTTGATAATGAGGATGATGGAAGATCCGAGGGAGAGAGATCGGAAGTTCAGGGAGCACGTATACGCGGTGAAGGACCGTTGCAAGAAGACCAAAGAGATGTGGAGCTTACCCATCCGCCCTTATGGATTCTGGACGTTCGAGCGCCACAATGCGCAGCTCACGAGGGATGCCCAGATCAGCCAGGCCCCAGGCCGGAGGGACCCCTATGATGACCTCCTTCAACAACCCACATTCGACACCAAGTGAATCAACGGTTAGATCGAAAATTCTGTGATCTTGTTTTGCTTTGTCTATTTATAATAATGCATAAGAACAACAATCCTAAATTACATATTTGTAAATTCTAAAGGGTGCTCATATTTGCACACCTCATTTCCTGTCGATTCGGACTCCTGGTCAGGGCACACCCCAAAAAGAGAGATCTCTCTAAAACTTGGCTGACCGGCGACGCTCACTAATCATCCAAAATAAGCCACAAGGCACATTTTTAGAGGATACTGACCGTATAGATGTTTGGCTAATCCCTAGATGGACCTATAAACCAAAAATCAACCTGATTACTGATTTCAAACCTTTTGATCTTGTACCCCAAATAATGGTCGGTAATGCTCAAATTCCGACGGTTAAAATCAACACATGAAAATGGCTCCAATCCACTGCTTAGAAATCACTAATCAGGCATGTGATTCATCAGCGATTTTCGCCGGTCAACCAAATTTTAGAGATCTCTCTTTCTGGGGTGTGCCCTGATCAGGAGTCTGCCCCTAGAAGAAATGGGGTGTGCGAATGTGCGCTCCCATTCTAAATTCAATGAATATGTGAAATTACAGTTTTGTACTTCGAATTAATAATCTCTATGATTCAACTAGCTCCTAGATGACATTGTTAACGCAATTTGATTTTTCATAAATATATCTTCTTGTTGGAATTGCCCTCAAGCACTCGAGAAGCATTGGAAAACTATGCTAACCTGTCTGAGGCCAATGACTAGAGTACAGTTTTGCTTGAGGTAGATGGCTTTCCTAATTGGACCTGCCAATAGAATTGATTTGATTAGAAACAGGCGATTGTCACCCCATTCACCTAGTCTACAATAATTCAGTCAACTCATCAGAAGGGCAATACATAGTCTTGTGCTGTTACGGGAAATAGTCATGACAGTTTCATTTCATACGATAAAAGTTGCAATTAGGGTTTTTTCAAGTGAGGGTTGAGAAAATAAAGTTTGCTCTTTTGATTTTACACTTGACCATGCTCAATGTGCTGATCTAGCTCTGTTGAATTTGGAAGTGTCACACCAGAATCTGTGTTGTATCAGACTCCAGCACATGTCCGACATGGATACTTTCAACCGTTTAGAAGAATCCGTGCAACATACCTGAATATTCCTTGTATATTCAAAGTAGAAAGCTACAAAAAGAATGTCTTTTAATACACCAAGCATGTGTTATCTTCGTCTAGATGAAAACACGTGGCACATTTGAAACTGATGCTTTTGTTAAGTGGCACAAGTAAGTCTTGATAGTAATCACCCTTTCCCAGTAGAAACTTCTGATTATCCAGTCAAAGAATGTTATAATAAAACTGGTTTCCTGTTAGTTGGAGCTCAACATGCATGATGAAAATAATTACTGATTTACTACCCAAGTGATTGGCATAGGAGTGATGCTGATGCTCTTTACCTCCATAATAGATTCCAAAGGATTCACCTTTCCATCAAATGTTTTTACCCACATTATTGATTCCAAAGGTTTTGCCTTTCCATCAAATGTTTTAGCCGACACTATTGATTCCAAAGGTTTCACTCTGTGCATGGCTTTTAGAAACACGAAAAAAGTAATGAAGGAAATTCTTTATCATAAGGAAAAAAATCAACTGAAGATTGCATATCTTGATGAACATTGAAATGCGACACAAAGTTGCAATCCATATCAAGGAGTTGCTGGACCATATTACAACTCATTGAGGCTAATGGACCTTCAATCTATGATATAACACAATTTATGACCTTTGATGTGTAAATGATGCTAGGAACTTGTGAATTGTAGTTAGGAAGCGTATGCTTCTCTCTAGGTGTGTTGTCTTTTCTTTGGTACTGATTTGTGAGAGATTGGTTCTCTCTGTTCCTTTGATGCAGGACAGGTGAAAATTGTGTGCAGAATAATCTAGAGCTATCTGGAAGGGAGAAGGTTCACAAAGACCGCAAGAGGTGAATGCTGGCAGGTTGTTTATATTAAAACTCTCAAGACTTCGATTGACTTTCAAATAAGCATTTGTTTAGGGTTCAGCACGCACTAAGCGTTGTTCACTTGTGGCTTGGTTATTAGCGTTCTCTCTATTTCTTTGTTGCTAAACGTATGAATTCACATTGTGGGAATTGGTTTTTTTGATATGCTTTCTATATAACTTGTAAACGTTAGGTTAGATAGAGAGTAACCAACCTTACCAGGTTAACCCCGAGCTAGTAGGTTGAGTGTTGTATGACTTTCAGTCTGCTTGCTTCTGAGCTTTAGCCTTTGAGCACATGCGAGGCATGTGCAGGGGGAAAGCCTGGCCTAGGAATGATTTCAATGCTCATCAGATAAATGGACTGTGCTTGGGCCCCATTTTTAACCAAATTAGATTAGGTGGGCTGAATCTAATGGTCCAGCCTGACCCGTTATATCTGTTATTGGCCAGGCTAGGGCCTAATTGTTGCTCTTAACTGGATGGGCCGAGTGGACTTGGTCTACCCTACAAAAATCTTACACCAGGCTAGGGCAGAGCTTAACCTGGCACATTAACAGCTCCCCTTCTGAGAACAAATAATTTGATGTGTTGACTCTGGGCCAATGTTTGGCTTTTTCAAATGCCACCACCTAATCAACAAAAGAAGGAAAGAAGGGCACCACTTGTACACTTAGGATAAGCCAACAGAATATTGCCCTTTCAAATCATGTAGGTCTCATCCTTTTCCCCCTTAATGAGATGGAGTCGGACTCCAAAACGGGGAAAAAAATTTAGATGCATAGGATGGGAACGGAGAGAGAAGTGAGAGATTTAGTGGCAACTTAACATATTATCTTGCAAACGCAGCGCAAGAGAGAGAGAGAAAAGAGAGAAAGAGGCAGCCGGAAGTAATCGATGAACAAGAAAAACATCCTGTGGAAGAGTTATTCGTTGCCTAAGCCGAGGGATGATGCTAAAAAGTGCACTAAGGCAATGAAGAGACACCATATAATGTACTTGACAAGAAATATGATGTGTGCACTTCATAAATGGACGAAGACAGCGACCTGAAGTACGGGTTTAATGTGTCAAAGTATGATTTTGCGTTTCCAATCTTATCTCTGCCTGTGTTTTACTGTACTATGCATAAGGGCATTATTACCTTTGAAATGCTCTCGTGTATGCATGTCATTAACTACAAAATCAAACAGTACCAGGTGCAGGGGGTCAAGATTCAGAACAAAGAATGGTATAAAACTAGATGGTGGAAGTCATACATCATGTTGTTTCATTATCTGCATGTTGATAGTGCAGCAGCTCCATTCGTGATTGCTCCCAAGGTGGACCCACCCCCTTATACACTTGACGGTGGTGCCGCACCATCCTACATTTCCTCCTAAAGGAATTTGAGGTTGTAAGCTTTACAAAACATCAACCTAAATCTAAATTCTATGATTTATTCTCGTATACCCACTAAAACTTCAGAAATCGACCTAGTAAAGGTCAAGTAAAGGCATCATATTCCCCAAGTTACTGCTCTTTTCTGATCTCGTTTCTAATTCTTTCATGCGACTTGAGATTTCTGGCGCTTCACATTTTGAAGGATTGGCTCCTTAACCTGCCACAATGATCGAAAAGGAAATATCAGGTAGTGGTCACTACTGCTGGATGTGTATGGTGTGCGCTTCACATAAACACCATGATGTGTATGGCTCCTTAACCGAGTGTTGTGCATTCACATTAGTTCATTCTATAAAGACATACCGTGCTCCCTTTCCTGTATCGCTTGTCTTGGGTAGAGCGACTGCAGATTGTATTGTCGCCCTCATCACAGTGAGTGATCCTCCCATTCACCCCATTCTGGTTGTGCCCTGGTACGGCGCTCTCTCGTGAGTAACTGGCTGCATAAACATAGAGCCAAGAGCCAATCTAAGCATGGACCATAAAATCGAGTCCATCTGCATTATTTTATTCCCTGTTAAAATGACCAAACTAACCTCAGCCCTGCTCATGGGTGTGTTCCCCTGTTCCTGCATATTTGCAGTCGTTTGCTCGCTCCTAATTGAGCCGTTCAGATAGGCATCAGATCTTCCTCGGGAGCGTGTAAGATCAGATCCGATCAAGTGGAGGCCGCCTAAAGTGGACAAGTCCTTATGATTGCTCCCTAATAAACATTTGACACTTGACTCCTTAGCTATTATATTTAAGAATTGAGAAGCCACAAATTCCTGAATCACTTATTGTACATACCGGTTGCGAGGAAGTCTACACGGTTGGACTTGAGATGTGATTCGCTAATCTCCATTGCCTGAGCAAATTGAGAAAGTTTTAAGAACTAAGAAGAGTGATACAGATATATAAATTTGTAATATATACTTGTCAAATGATTTTATTACCGAAGCTTTGTTGTCCAAAGCTTTCTTGACCTCAAGTAGCTTTATGTTAGTTGATTCGGAGTGAATGACTCGCTTGCCTGCGATTGCACACATAATTCTATTTGTCAGTTTTATTAACAAACTGGAAGGCGAATTTCGTAATTTAGCTGTTCGAGGAGTTCTAATAGTTCACCTAGTCTTCGATTGCTTTTGCCTTCTACGAATCCGTCTTGTGCCATCTTATCAATCAGTTTTCGCACTGTTGTCTGATTGGCTTCTCCTTCTAGCTTCGTCTGAAGCTTCGCTACCGTCACATAATCCATTGGAAGAGCGTGATACAAAGCCTGCATTCAGATCGGGAAGATTAGAAACATCGTATGTGGCATATATTCTTATGAGTGTTGTGACCTACGTGTAAAAGAACGAATAAACACCTAGGGTCCTGTGTGTGTTGTGAGCAATAGCACTCTACAGCGTCTCTGCGTCCAACACATACCCCTACCAAAACTGTTGAATTTTTTAAATTTTAATCTTTTTGAAAATAGTGTTGGATGCGATGCCGAGGTGTTTTCGCTCAACTGTGCCGTTGAGCAAAAATGTTCTCGGATGCATGTAGTAAGTAGGTGGGACCTGGTCAGATGTTTGCAACCATCCGATCTGTAGTTTTTATTTTATTAATTTTCTGAACGGACCATTCATCGCATCTTCAAAGAAAAAAGAAAAGAAAAGAAAAATTGACAATTTAAGGTCCTAAGATTGAGTTGGTTTTAGCATAATAGATCAATAATGTGGGTCCCAACTCCCCATTATACGCCATATGTGAAGGCTTGGGATCCACCAGACAAGGACTTATATGTATCCCCAAAGAACGAACAGAGTAGTAGCAAACTTTGATCTTTTCCTCCCTAAAATGCCACGTGTCACACTCTTGCGGCCCGCTGACACATGATGTTTGGCCTACCCCTTGGTGGACCCACACAGAAAAAGCCAGCCTCGTTGGTGATTTCTAACTATTGGATTTGAGCACTTTTCATGGGTCATTTCCAGCTGTTGGATTCAAGCATTTTGTTTGGGGTACTCGGGAGTGATTAGAACTCACCAATTTACCTAAGTAACACACATTGTGGGATTAAACTCAACTCACCTTCATGTACATGTAATCTTCGTCCTTACTCTTGTGAGCTTTGACAACGAGTGGGATTTCTTGCGCGTCCATCTCTTCCTTCACGACAGTTAAGTCGCAGTCGAGTTTCTGAAGAGTGGTTTCGTTAAGGAAAAATTAATTTGAGTCAACGATCAGATGAGATAAACTTGAGTCAACGACAATAAGAGATTAATAAATAAATAAAACCTTTCGGTTGCAGATGTTGTAAACGTCCCTTCCAGCTCTTGATAGAACCCCTTCGTTTACGAGTTTCTCCATGATTTCTGAAAACCAAAGCGATCAAATAGAAAAACCAATATGAGATTAGTTCCACAAGTGAAACATACCAGTAGAAATGAACGTTAGTTTATTTTCTTCCCCTTGCTTATGCCTTTAATATGGGTTCAATTTCTCCATTACCTTCAGTCACAACCTGCAAATAAAAAGAAATTTAGCATTTTGTTAAACATAACAGAATAAATCAATTATTCCCCACAATGTATCCATCGTTTCCCCAACCTTAAAAGTCAGTGGGCCACCTCTTCCCGATCAATAAGAGGTGGCCCGCCAAAATGCATGGTACCTAGTCACTGTGCACAAAACCTCACTATAGTAATCTAATTTAAGGGCCTGATTGGAAATCTCAAGTTTTCAGGACCTAGCCTAGTCTCATGCCAGAGAACCAGTTCAATGTTGCGAGCACTTTTAGAAAAACAAACTATGGTCTTGTTTTAGATGCAAAATCTGAAAGGTAGGACCCAGAAAAGGGGACTCACATAGTTACCAAACAAGGTCCAGAAGGACCAGATCTAGACTGACCACGGCTGGTACCATTTTTTGGGTTTCCAAACAGGCCCTAGAGATTGAACCCAGTAACGCCTAAGACCAGCCAACCTTAAGAGATTAGACTAACCCCTACTTTAAAAATAAAACTATGCAAGAGATTAAAAAACAAAACTTGGAAATTGAGACTCAATTCAAATGAAAATTCGAGCTGATGATCATCTTTACCACTGAGATGTCGGGAAAGTTTGAGAGAACATCAGTGACTTCAACGTTGTCCGTGTGACGAGAAGTGATCCAGTCCTTCACTCGAGCCAACTGATGCTCGTCCTCCTGGTCATCTTGAGTATCATCTGCAATACCAGCAAAGCCATAAAATAAAGTGAGCTTTATACTTAGGCCTAGGGATGCAAATGGACCAGGCCCAAAATGAGGTTGAAGAAGCTTTGAACTCTTGAGAAATAGTTGTGTCGATGTCTTAAGATATAGGGATAAAAAGAATTGGTTGTGCTGGGCCTGACTGTAATAAAATGGTCCATCGGGCCATCTAAGCCAGGCCCAGCCTGAAAAGCAATTAAGCCTTTAAAATCAAACCCAGAAATGGCCCATAGGATGAACTTCTTAACCAAATCACAGCCCAAACCGGGCCAGCCTTAAAGCCCATCAGACTGGCCGGCCCATTTGCAGCCCTACTTATACCCATACCTTCTTCTATTTGCTTCAATAAGATAACACGGATAAGTAAATGAAACAAAGCAAATAAGGAAATTTCATGGGTTTTGTTGTTCATAATTCATGTTCATACAAATTTATAAATTAATTTCTTACCTTCGTCGATCATGCCATTATCGTCACTGGACTGTTGTTTACCTGTCACCACTCACCAGAACTTATTAATTCCAGTCTCCAGTATCCACGCAGAAAGAGAATAGAAAATTTGTGTGCGTGAGGGAGTGAGTGAGAGAGAGAGAGAGAGAGCCCACTCAAAGATGGAAGTAATTACCTACGGGAGCTACAATGTATTGGTCTTCTTCTGGTGAATGGTTAACCTGAGATGCATTGCAGATGTTGTGAAAACGACGGCGACACCATTTTCACAAAATGAACAGCTATTACAATTTACCAACGCTTGCATAGTGTCAAATACAGCATCCTAATTTATCGGAATCTGAAATCCATCTTACCTCACTATCGGAATCTGAAGAATCGTCCCTTTGTACAGAATCCGCTCCCAAGCTCACATCTTGGTCATCTTGAATATCATCGTTTTCGTCCTCGCAGGGGTCGAGGATACTCTTAACCTGAATGTTGAACAAGTCGAACCAACTGTCAGACCCAATTTGATAAAAATGCCAATCCAAAGTTTCACCGTCTGCCGTTCCTTTGTTACCTTGAGAGCTAATACGAAATGCTTGCTGTTTACGTTCCCGACTTCCATTTTTAGAGGATTTTTTGTCCATGGATTATTAGCTTCTTGTTCGGAGCAACATCTGAAGAACGGAGGCTCGTAATCTACGGGCTGCAAGGTATTTCACTATGTTACTAACTCTAATACTTCAGCTTGGAAAAAAGAAATGCTGAAACGCCTGTTAACGAAACATTTCAGACATGGAAACGCTACATACCGTCACGTCGTCGTAGTAGAAGAGCTTCATCAAAATAGTGCGCTGAAATTCATATTAAACAATTTACCAGTTATGTATAGTTGGAGCTTATTTCAACATCTGATATTAACGATGTAAATTGTAACATTAATGGATTGTATTACCTCTTCTGGCATTCGATCCAGAGTTCTCATCAACTGAACCAGCGTTCGGACCATTTTACAAGCAGAACTCCTGCGAATTCACATGTTAAGACATCCGTTCTTTATGTGGGAAAAAAAAAAGCAAGAAATTCGGAAACAGAGTTGGAGTAGGTTCACAAGTTGTAAAGGTTATATACCTCATCTGATTTGGAGTAATATCTGCTGTGGCGTTAGACTTGAAAGTTGTTCCATTTTTTTTGTTTCCCGTGCGATTGATGTTCATCGAAACCTCTTGGCAATCCGAATTGGAATAGCTGAAAGAAACTGCGGAAAAAAAAAATCATTCCCTTCATTGCATGAGGTCTCCCTCCAGAATTCCGAATTAGAAACTAATCAAATCAAACATTTGATATTTTTCAGTTCCGATTCCTTCTTCGCTACTAAATAAAAATGCCCTGAACCGGCGCACAGCAGCACGGCGCTCTTTCTTAAAGAAGACTAACGGAGCATGATAGCAAGCACCTTCGTAATAAATAAATGTCGCAATTATCACGATAAACGGAGAATTTCCCAGATGTTGCGATTAATTAACTTACATGCATATTCCTCGATCATCGGGCCCTCTATCGCTTCGCAAACGCAGAACATTAGTGTTCTCAGGTACTTTTTCTGCAGCGCGTCGTAAACGCCTGAAATCCAGAGGAAAACAGTTGAACCCGACAGAATGTCGCTAGATAAGTAGCTGAGAACTTCATAAAGAGAAGCGAGTTCATGATCGATCGGATCTAGCTCATGTACCTTTCTCCATCCAGTCGATCAGCCTACGTGATTCGGCGTCCATGGGCATAAGTTTCTTGATCTTCATCTCTGTTAATAGATCGAATAATCGATAATTTTAGAACACTCACGGACCAATTTCTGGAATTTTTAAGGAAATCTAAAGAAGAACTTAGCTTACCTAGGGCAGGAACCGACTTATCGTTGAAATATTTCTCTGGAAAAAGGCCTCTGATGTAGCTGATATTGAATATCGCTATGCGAAGCAGGTTCCTCGTCTGTTCGTGAAGAAGTCATCAGAGGATACGAGATCGACAACAGTAAATAAGCAAAAGACGAGTTCATATATCGGTTCTGCACGATAAAATAGCGGTTTAGATTGTATGAGGCTCTGATTTAACGAGGTAATGGAGGAATCTGAGACATTTCCGCAGAAGTTACAGTAAAAATAGATACAAATTTGTATTTAAACGAACAGAGAGCTAAACTGTTCAGATCTTGTGAAACATCCGATGTAACAGGAGTTTTTCCGTCTATTTTTTCAGAAATTATCCACTAAGAGTTCATTTACGACGATTTATCAATAAGTTTCCATAAACGAGCTTAGTATAAGAATGTCCACCAACATATATAGCTGTGTTTGCTTAAAGGTTTAGATCTGAAGAAAATTTGGAGATATTGAAGCTTTGTCCGTCGAATTTTTCGGAAATATATCAAACAATTACAATCACACAATTTACACTACGTTTCACCGTTAAATTACCACAGAAAGAGTTTCGAATTTGATCTTAAATGTCTTAGAATTTATAGATATGATCGAAAAAAAATTCAGAGAACGATCAAATAAGTATGAATTCAGAACAATTCGCATAAAATTCAGCAAAAAAAAGTTCATCATTTAAACTTAGTATCATTCGAGGCACAGAAGATTTAAAAATAAAAAAAGAGGTAAAATTCGGATAGTATATTACAAGTAGCAGGGAATCCTGTTCGGTGATTTTGGCTTACGATTCATCCATAAATTACAACAGAAAGAGCTTCGAATTTGATCTTAAATGTCTTAGAAACTATAGATCTGATCGAAATTTTTTTGAGAACGATCAAATAACCATGAATTCAGAACAATTCGCATATAATTCAGCAAAAAAACAAGTTCATCCCTTAAACTTAGTACCATTCGATGCACAGAAGATTTAAAAATCGAAAAAAGGTAAAATTCGGATAGTGTATTACAAGAAGCAGGGAATCCTGTTCGGTGATTTCGGTTTACGATTTACCGATAAATTACCACAGAAAGAGCTTCGAATTTTATCTTAAATGTCTTAGAAATTATAGATCTGATCGAAAACAATTCAGAGAACGGTCTAATAACCATGAATTCAGAACAATTCGCACAAAATTCAGCAAAAAAACAAGTTCATTACTTAAACTTAGTATCATTCGAGGAACAGAAGATTTAAAAATCGGAAAGAGGTAAAATTCGGATAGTCTATTACAAGAAGCAGGGAATCCTGTTCGGTGATTTCGGCTTCCTTCAATTTCTGTGCTACAACCTGCAAATGAAGAACATAAGCAACGGATTAAGAAAGGAAGATATAGCAGATGAGACAAAGAGACGGAGAACATGAGAAGATAAGACGGAGACGAATTACAGTAGAAGCTTTCGCTGCTCACCATTTTTTCTGGTTTTCAGAGAACAAGGAGCTGGAGCACTTCGTCTGAAATTTTTAAATCCAAATGTAGTAGAATAGTGGCGGGAGGTGAACAGTAGAGTTAGGCCATTTATAGCCCTGAAAACTAAGGTCCGGTTGAGAAAATTAACTGTGGTTAAATTTGAAAGAGCAATTGCTCGTTTGGCCAAATGCTACGTGGCACACTCTTTCCGCCTCACTGACGCTGGATGTTTTTTTTTTTTGCCCACAATGGTAGACCTACACTCCAAAAATAGGTCTAATTGTTGATTTCTACCCGTCTGATTTGAGTAGCCAAAAAAATGCTTCAATCCAACGGTTTGAAATCACCAATGACACTTAATTTTTGTGCAAAACCAAGCATATAGCGTCAGTGGGCTTGAAAGAATGTGCCACGTCGCGCTTTAGAAGAGTGTCTGGATCCACGTGGTGCATTATCGCCGCTTCAAAAATCTCTCCTTACCCAACGCCATCCTCTTTGTACCCACGTACTCCCAGACCCACTGACCGCATGGATGTTTAGCGGCTTTAGCCAACCCTCCCCTTGGTGGGAATACACACCAAGAATCACCGTGATTAGTAATCTCTAGCCATTATATTTAGCACTTTATAGCTGTTGGATTCGACCTTATTTTTGGGTACTAAATCCAACCGATAGAAACCATCAAACATGTATGAATATCTGCCTAGGGTGGGCTAAACATCCATGTGGTCAGTGGGCCCAGAGGGCAAGGTGAGTAACAAAAACAAGAGTAAAACTTGTGTCACAAGATGTTGTGAAGGAAGCCAGTCACAGCACTCAATACGAGCCACGTGGCATACGATCAGAGGGCACTGACTGTATGGATGTTTGGCCAGTCCCTCGGTGGACTGACAAACCAAAAATCAGCCTGATTAGTGATTCAAAACCTTTGGATTTTTTGCACCCAAATAATGCTCAAATTCCTACCGTTAAAATCAACCTAAGAAAATAACTTCAATTGAATCGGTTAGAAATCACTAATCAGGCTGATTGTTTGTGTACCGGTTCAACGAGAGACTGGCCAAACATCCATACGGTCATCGTCCTCTAATAATATGCCATGTGGCTCGTTTTGAGTGTTGTGACTGGCTTCCGTCACATCATCATGTGACACAAGTTTTACTCCAAAAATAACTAAAGCAAGTGACTCGTGAGGCCTACCTTGTCACATTACTAAATCTAAAAAACTCAAAATACAAGGAAAAAAGATGCGCCATTTTTATTACTCACCGCTGTCCTCTGGGCCACCCCGACTGCATGGATGTTTAGTCTACCCCTTAGTTTTGATTGTAGATTGGTCAAATGGTGTGATCGGATGTCCCAATGGTCATCTCAGACAATCCAACGATCGTGTCTACATGTGCTATCGATTTGAACCATAGGATCATGGAATAGAGCAATTTGATAGTTGTAGATTTATCCAATCAAGATGAAAGGACGTGACTGTTCAGAATTGATCTAGACTACTCATTTTAAATCACCGATCAAATTGATTGTAGCATTGAGATGATGTTTATTTGGAATAGACAACACATACTTGTTTATATAAGACAGGTCTAAGACAACACATCAAAGAATTGAATTCACAAAAAATTACAGTACCTCTCCTACAAAATTAGACCCAAAGTTCTGGGTAACATCAGTGGACCTACAATGTATTCTGGTTGCATCGAATTGTACATAATTCGATCCCAACCACTTGTGACCATAAAGGATGGCCGAGATCTTATTACGCCAAATGGATGGTGGATCTCAGCCACTCACACCCAATTTTGACAAACGCTTTGTTGATGAGTGCCGTGGGCACGGGTCACCTACTATTTACCTACATACAAGGAATGAAATGAGTTGGATTTACATATAGCCCAAGAGTCAGGTTCAGGAGCCCCACTTTTTATGCCTTGAGAGGGGTGTTACTATTAAAACAGATTGAAACGGCCAAGGTCAAAAATGGAAAAAATAAATTTTAACGGATTTTAATGGAAAAAAGTGGTACTGAAATTTAAAATTTGAAATTTGAAAAAAAATATAATTTAACAGAAATTTAATGGTTTTCTTATACCCCTCTTATCTTAAATGGCTTCAATAATGAGTGGTTGAGATCCACTAAGCTTCATATCAATGGCTGAGATTAACACCCCCCCACCCCCCCGATTTTGACAAACACTTTGCCGGAACCCACGCACATGTCAAGACGACTCAGATGTATTCTCTTATCTTATCCATCCATCTAATGTGGACGGTTAGATAAAGAGTACTGGTTGAGATCAAATCCATCGATCTAAAGTGGACAGTTAGATTTCAGCCACTCAATCTGCCTCATTTGATCTCAATTTATTCAAAAATTAAATTTCAACACCGTTATTTTTTGTTATTTCTGTTATTTTCTCATTTCTCCCTCTGTACGTTACAATCCGTTATAATGGAAAAAACAGTAACACCCCAGTCCGTTATACTGTTTGAGTGCCGAAGGCACCCAATTTTTGCAAACACTTTTGACGGAGAGTGCCGTGGGCATGAGCCGTTTACTATTCTATATAACAAAACACATTGGTTGTCTCCCTACTTATACCTCCTCTTATAAGCATCAACAAAGAAGGGCCGAGATCTAATCCTCCCCCAAATGGACGGTGGATCCCCGCCACTTACCTGATTTTGGCAAATTTTTTGTCGAGGAGTGCTCCTCTTATAGGCTTCATATATCCAATGGCCCATATCAACCCTTACATAAAATAAAATTTAGACAGTTAAATTAATTTAACAGGGAAATTGTCTCCCCACTTATACCCTTCTTATCGGCTTCACAAAGGATGGCCGAGATCTTATCCCCCAAATGGACTATGGATCTCAACCACTCACGCCCGATATTAGGAAATACTTTGTAGGGGGAGTGCCGAGGGCACGGGCCACCGACTATACATCTATATAACAAAAGAGGGAAGTTCTCTCCTCCTCTTATAAGCTTCGTAAAGAAGGGCCGAGATCTTATCCCCAACTGGACGGTGGATCTCAGCCACTCACACTTAATTTTGACAAATGCTTTGTCGAGGAGAGCTGTGGGCAAGGGCCACCAACTAGTATATTACAAAACATAGTGGTTGTCTCCCCCTCTTATAGGCTTTATATATGGATGGCTGAGATCTTATCTGCAATTGGACGGTAGATCTCAGCCACTCACACCTGATTTGGGCAAATGCTTTGTTGGGGAGTGCTGTGGGCACGGGCTACCCACTAGTGTATAATTTACATGGTTCTTGCCATGGACTTACACCGATTCCACTATGCTAAGGGGAAAAAGAAAAACTCATATATATAATATATATAGGTAAGGATAGGGAGACAACAATTTTCACAACAATTTTGGCGTACCCATATGGAAGATGAATCAATAGCTGATTTTTGGTGAGGATGATCTCCTCACCATATAGATCACTCATACAAAAAATCAGCCCATTCTGAAATTTCTAACCCCACCAAGTGTGGTCTTCTTGTTACGGTAAAAATAGACGGTCCATAATTCTTCAACTTCTAAACCAGTCTATGAATGTCAGAATGATTTGAACTTTTGTGAGGATGATCTCCTCGCCATAGAGACCACCCTCGCCAAAAATCATCCAATTCCAAAACTTATAATTTATATATTGGCCCACGCGAATTTTTTGTTGTAGAAAATGTTGGGAAAATTGTTGTCTCCCCATCCTGACCCTATATATATATATATATGGGCTGGGATAGAATGACTATGGAATTCTTACTAACATTCTTACTAATGGACGTGGAGCCCACATGTGGATGAGTTAAGGGATAATTTTTGAGGAGATCACCCTCACCAAAAATCAGTAATTTTTAAAACTTCTAACCCTACCAAATACGGACCTAAATTTAACGGTGAAAATGGATGGTCCAAATTTTTTCAATTTGCAATCTACTTTTCACAAGGCTACAAATGTTAGAATGGGCTGATTTTTTGTGTGGTTGATATCCACATTGAGAAGAATATTATCACAAAAATCATCCCTTAACTCATCCGCATATATGTATATATAGGGCTGGGATAGAATGATTAATGGAATTCTTACTAATGGACGTGGGGCCCACATGCAGATGAGATAATTAAGGGGTGATTTTTGGTGAGGGTGATCTCCTCACCATGGAGATCATCCTCACCAAAAATCAGTAATTTATAAAACATCTAACGCTACCAAATACGTACCTAAATTTAACGGTGAAAATGGACGGTCCAAAAATCAGTAATTTATAAAACATCTAGCCACGTGGCACACTCTTAGAAACCACTGACCGTATGGATGATCAATCTCTAAGTGGACTTCCTACCAAACCTTTGGATCTTTGTCTCGAAATAATGCTCAAATTCAACAATTAGAGATCAACCCACCAAAATTGACTCCAATCCAACGCTTAGAAATCATTCGTCAGGCTAAATTTTGGTCTGTAGCAGGTCCACCTAAGGTTGGGCCAAAATATCCACTGTCAACCATCATTTGACCATTATTGGGGTACAAAGATCCAATGCTTAGAAATCACTAATCAGGCTATTTTATTGGTATGTAGGTCCACCAAAGATCCATACGATCAACGATCTCTAAAAGTGTGCCACATTTCTCATTGTGTTCCATCATGAACGTTGATGAGGGACATCTGTCGACTAATTCTATTCAACGCAAGCTTCAAATCGACGTTGTGTGCTGTATGCAAGAGGATCGACTAAAACTTGCCTGACCAGTGACGGTCAGGGAAGCACTGACCAGTGACCACCCACAATATGAGCCATGTGACACATTTAGAAGACGCTGACCATATGAATGTTTGGCCTATCCTAGGTGGATCTAGAAACTAAAAAATCAGCCTGATTAGTGATTTAAAACCTTCCGATCTTGTACCCAAACAATGCTCAAATTCCCCGGTGAAAATCAACCCATGAAAATGACACCAGTCCAACACGTAGAAATCACTAATCATTTGGTTTGTAGCTCCTGTCCACCTAGGAATTGGCCAAATATCCATACGGTTAGTGTCCTCTAAAAAAGTGCCACGTGCCTCATACTGTGGGTGATGGTCACTGACTGGCGGTCAGCGAGTTTTACTCGGAAAGGAACGCAAACGCCAATCAAGTTTGTCCTTCATGTGGAGGTTCTATACTTCTGTGGATTAGAGCTTTGCTGACTGCTGCCGGTCAGCAAAATTACTTACCACCCACGGGTATATTCTCAGAAATTTCTGACCTTATAGATGTTTGGCGTCCATCCCTAGATGGACATACAGACCAATTGCCTGATTAGTGATTTCTAACCATTGTATTGGAGTCGTTTTCCCGAATTTAATTGTTCGTGCGAATTAAAACCAGAGGAAGAACATCCAACTGTCCAAGGGACGAATGACCCTTGCAAGAAACGAAGAGATTAATCTCGTCTCCTCTCAACCAATATAAAAGAGAGAGAAACCCCATCCAACTGTCCAAGGGACGAATGACCCTTGCAAGAAACGAAGAGATTAATCTCGTCTCCTCTCAACCAATATAAAAGAGAGAGAAACCCCAATCATTGACGACGCTGTCTTCGACCACGCGAGGGGAGGACAAACGTTCGTCGGATGGTCATGGTATCACAGGGGAAGGGAGCGAAGCAAAGAGGTCTCCAAATCATCTCATTCTCCTGCAACTCTCGTCTTCGTCAAATTCACAGATCTCCCAGTTCTGTTCCTTCTTAAGACAGACTCATGCTCAATGTCCCCATCGCTATGGAAATGAGCTTGAGATGAAGAGTTCCTGAAGAAGCTTTGTGAGCTTCTCTTTCAGTTTGTGCTGTTGCTTCTTTCTCTACACAAGAGAGAGAGAGAGAGAGATAGAGAAGCTGGAAAATCGACTTCCGTTCTTGACATGGGAAAAATCGTTTTCCTTCAAAATGGGCGGTCAAGGAATTGATTTTTCATGAAGCCCATTTTTCAGCCCCAACCAAACACACTAAATGACGCTTTTCCAGGTTTTTGTTTCCTTTTCCCAAAAAAGTGCCTAACCAAACGCAGCCATAGACTACATTTGACAACCAACAGAATGGTGCGTAGAAACAGATGCCTTGGTTAAAGACATCATCAGGCCCATTTTTCAAATCAAATGTCTCATTGGCAAGATCCATCAAATGAAGATCCCAGCATGGCAAATGCAGAAACATGCCCTTTCATAGACCATGATTATGACCTATTAAACTCCAACCCCGCTTGAGTTGCATACTAATAGAGTATATATCCAATTGGATTAATATTAGCATTCCATTCTCAGATGTGGTTCTTGCATGGTATGTATTAGAGTATATTTCACACAATTTATCACAACGCTAATATGGGCATTTTGAATATATTAGAACTTTCCAATTCCCAAGCTAATCTCTTTTTAATGATCGCTTACCGACTTTTACGGGTAGCTCGGTTATTCACCCGTCACTATGTTTTCTAACACCAATCATAGTTTTGTGTGTGGGTGGGTGGGGGGCATCGCTCCTCCCTTTCCTTCTTTGTTTCGGCTTTTCTATAATCTTTTGGTTGATATCAATACTATATTTACTCTAAAACTTAGCAACACAATTCATTCTCACTAAAGAATGATGGAGAGGCAATAATCTAAAATTACATGAAAAATGGAATGTCTACATCCATACTAACTGAATACAATCAATTCACATTGGGGCTCACCTTTCAAAGGGATCTCCTTTATCAGAGTGCAGTGAAGGATAAACTGCGGCTGCTACTTTCTCCCGGAGGTTGAACTTTTTCGCTATCAGGGGGCGAACATCTTGAACTCCAACCAAGCTCTCCAAGAATGGAAGTAGCAAGAGCAATTCTTCATCCAAACGATCATCAAACCAACTCTCAATTGGGACACCATTGTCCACTTGGAACCCAAATGCCTGACAAAGAACAAGATTCTTATTCACTAAACCAAAATTCAAACCCTTCACACAAATTAAATCCATGTGCAGTAGGTGACAAGAGGAAAGTTTCCTACAAAAGGATGTGTACGTTAAAATGTTATCTACAAAACTTCTATATTATGGGCAAGAATCTTTTATAGAAAACATTTTTAAGGACAAGATGGAGAAAATATAAATTACGATTCATTTCATTAATATACTTGGTTGAAATATTGTAATGTTACTACCTACCAGAAATTTCCTCCTAATAGTAACTTCATATGCTTCAATTCAGTTTTTGTGTAGTTTAATCAGAATCCAGAAAAGAACAAGTTTATCCCATTACAGGAAGTGTGATATGTATCTGCCTAGGTGGAAAAAGAATGCTGCAAGAGCAGTTGAAGACAGTACCTGTGGGGAGTTGTCGATTATGATAACATGTGCTAAATCACGACCAAGAACAGAAAGATCTTTGAGATAATTCCCCTCTACGTAAACACAGGACTCGCGATAAACTCGGTGGCGGAATATCCTCCTCTTGGGGTCCAGTACATTGAGAAGCTGTTCAGCATAGATGCTTTGGCTGGCAGTAAATATGATGATCTCAAAGAGGCAGGCAACTCTCTCCATGAAGTCCCTGAGATGAGGACGACATCGGACATACACCGTATGCTCCTTAAGGTTAAAATTTACTGGAAATGTGAAGTCTACATCATCACACGGTTCTAGCGTGGAGTGCACCAAAGTCTCTGCCAAGTTTTAAAAGTTGATCTCAGAAAATAAATAAAATCTAGTTGCAACCGTTCAGTAAATACCCTCGAAAAGCATCCACAGAAAAATTTCAGAAAGTCAGCAAAAAATAAGGGTATTCAACATCAGCTTTTGAGCCTCCATCTGATTCATGATCAAATTGTTGGAGTGGGACCCTTTGTCTGCATACACCCCAGCAGGACGTCAACATCCAATCATGAATAAAATGGGGAAGGCACAAGATCAATGCTTGCCTCTTTGAATCAAACAGCAATAATCTTCCCATTTATGCAATGCCAAATTTTTTATTTTGAAAATCTCATGTTTGCCAAGGCTTTATATGGTCCTTTATAACACAGTACAACGGTCCCTTAACATTACCGTTATGACAGTTATAACAAGGTCACATCAGTCACATGTGAGTAAAAAAAGGTACAAATATTATTATTTTTTATTTAAAAAAAACCTCGATAACGGTAAAAAAAATGTTTTTTTTTTTTCAAAATATCGGCCGTTATTTCCGTTATAACAGATATTCCCTTTTTTCGGTCTTAAGCATTATAACAGGAAATAACAGACTTTTTTTAACCATGATGTTAGCTTCTTGAATCAAGCAGCAATTATCTTCCAATTTATGCAATGCCAAATATTAGATTGAAAATGTTTGGTTTATGATTCATGTTTGTTGACAACCACTTTACTCTAAAAGTTTAAGCTGTTAGAGGGAGGCATAACGATGTATATCAAAGGGTCAATGGGTCCAACAGAGGCGAGAGTGCTGGCCACACACACACACACACAGCACTTTGCCGAGGACTCAAAGCCGCGACCTATTGGGAGTCTGGGACCTCCCTGCTCTAATACCATGTTGACAACCACTTTACTCTAAAAGCTTAAGCTATTAAAGGGAGGTGAAGCGATGTATATCAAAGGGTCCAAGAGTCCGACAGAGGCGGAGTGCTGGCCAGTGGCCACAAAGCCAAACAACACACTCTTAACAACAATTTCTGGAGACATAAATATAAGCACAAGTCCCATCATCATATGGATGAGCTCCAAAAGTCAAAATTATTAAACTACACAGTTGTAAAGAATGTTTTTCCTTATTAAAAAAAAATGCTTTTCTTTTTCGTAAGTATATCCATGGAAAGCTTTTCAACTAGATAATTCCAAATGAACATGTTCAAGCATACAATACTACCAAAGAAAGGTCTCAAGATTTCTGTTTATGTGCCGATCAAAATAAAGGGGACTCAAACTGCGCCACTACATTAACAAAACATCATGTACAGGGTTTAACGTGAGAATTCTGAAATATTTTCAAATGTGGTTGCACAAAAAAACAGTTGCAGTTTTAGAATCTATACATAAAACAGGAAACAACAGCCTGACTCATAATTCTATTCACCAAACAAAAGGCCGAATCATTAAATGTTAAATATAAACAAAGTTAAAATCTCATACCATCCAAATCCAAAACAAGAGTGGTAGGAGGACAACTCCGCGTTTGTTTAGGTAGCAGCATTGGCCGAAAAGTGGGGACCACTGATGATAAGTCTGGTAAGTTCTTTATGAATAAGTATGGATCAAAATCATCAATTTCCTCACCATCATCAGCCTCAACACAAACTTCAGTTGACATAGCATCTTGACTTGGCTCATCAACACACTCCAACTTTGAGTGCTGCATAGCAAGATATATAGCTGAAACTTCAGAAGAATGGTTAGCCCCGACTAAATCCTCATTACAGTGGGTGTTCACAACATTCATCTCTGACAGAGGCATCTGCCCACCACTATTCAACACGTCAGAATGCTCAGGTGACATATTTGAATCCACATCCATCTCAATAGGACACGTTGTAGGCAGTGCTGTTCTTGTGTCCTGGCAAGAAATCTTTTGCTCATCTTTTCCAACTGAAACAGAAGTTCTACGGGTAACAAGACTCTTCAACATATCAACCTGTGATTTCTCAATTCCTCTATCCTGGTGGACTTTCTCATCTGCACCCCTAAAGAACTTAATGAAGTCCACTGGAAACATTTAAAACATATACATAAATAGATAGAAATGATACAAGGAATAGCATTTAACAAATTAACACACGCAATCAAATTGTTAAACACTCATTTTCCCCGTTTACTATCACAGTCACGATGCAGCCACACTTTCAAGAAACTGTAAAAGCGAATATCAAGTCAATGGGATAATTTCGAAGTCAAGTTAAGTTTAGAAGTGCTGGTCAAAAAAATAACCCTTTCCTGCAACACATAGGAATCGACTAATGCATATGTTGGTTTAGAACATAAGAACAATTTTTACATTTATTTTGAACCAATTATATTAAAACTAAGGCATTTTTGCATAAAAAGGTGAAAAAAAAAAGATATCTAAATCACTGTTAGCCCTTCATAAAGTATAGCCGAATGTGAATATCAGCTAAAGTACATAAAGAATGTTCAAAAAAATTCAGCGTCATTACAATAGTTGCAGCCTAACATGCACTCAAGGGTAAAATACCAAACGATCACGAATACAGGAGTACTGTTCAAAGGAGAGCAACACGGGCAAGTGGTTACAAAATTGTTTACCTGCATCCGCAATGCCCCCTCCAACATCTTTCGGAAGGTGAAAGGAAGGAGAAAATATGGTCTCTAATATGCATTGAGCAGTTCCCTCATTACATACCTGCAGTATAATTCAAGCAAAAACATTAAACATGGGATAGCCACAGAACTGCCAAACATGAAAATGTCCTCTGACATGAATATTCACAAAGCTTTCAAGCATTCATGAAGCCCTCTAGGACGATTTTATGAAAAAATATTTGAGGCAGAATGAAGTAGGACTACTATTATATGCAGCCAAGCAAATAGTAAATACAAAAAATCAAAAAGCTACCATGTTTAAAGTTTGTGATGTGAAAGATGTCAGATTTCAATTAGATCTCTTGGACAAGTGAGAGTTACTTAAAGCAGAATAGCAGACCTAATCAGACTAACTGAAAGCTTAAACCACCTGCTACATGATACGATTCAACTAATACGTAGTTTATTTGCTTGCAGAGAACATTCTTTCTTTTTCATAATTACTTCATCTTTGCATAACACTGGCTCCAACTCCACACATTGGCCTGTATGGGAGTTCTGTTAAGTCTATGTGCTCTAATAAGCTTACATGTATACCAGAAAATCCAGTTAATTTTTGCTCCTACTTGCATAACAACAAGGTAAATGGCTTGTATTGTCTCTGAATTGAACTTATAGAGAAGAGATAATACACCTATTATAAAGTTAGGCCACATGTATCCAGAATGGTGCGGAATGCCAAGTATGTCAGCTCTGTAAAGTTTATTTATTGCATTCTCTAATATGCATACAACATTCAATACAAATGCTTTCCAAAATGGAGCATTCTAAATTGCTTCATCATCATTTTTTTTTTTTTTTTGAAACCGTGGGTATCCGGGCCTCTTAGAGCACCCGACTAGTCCCCCGGGGCATGATAGTCACCCCTTCCACACATGCCGGAGTGTACTGGAAGAGTTAATGTGGACAAAGCCACTTATTACCCTCTACTCTTTCCAGGGAGTGGCCCCAAGGAGAGTTGAACTCAGAACCTCCTACTTTTTGGAGTGGAGTCCTGGCCATCTGCACTCAACCCTTGGGGTTAATTGCTTCATCATCATCATCATCATACGCCTTTTCCTAATGGTATGGGGTCGGCTACACGAATCTTGTTCCTCCATTCAATCCTATCCAAAACCAACTCTTCCGTTAAGTCAAGTTTCTTGAAATCTCCGCTCAAAACCTCAATCCACATCAGTTTTGACCTTCTCCATGCCCTTTTAGGCCCTTCAACTTGCACATTCCTCCTCACTAGAACTGTCATTGGTCTTCGTTGTACATGACCAAACCATTTCAATCGACTTTCCCTCATTTTGCACTTTTTGAGGCTATACATATTTTCACAAATGTTCATTTCTAATTTTGTCTTTCCTTGTCTTACCACACATCCATCCCAACATCCGTATCTCGGCTATACCCATTTTATAAAGATGTTTCTTAATTGTCCAACATTTTGCTACATCAAGCATCACCGGTCTTATTGCCGTCTTATAGAATTTTCCGTTTAGTCTAATTGGCACACGTAGATCACATGGCACTGCGGAAGCACGTCTCTACTTTAGCCACCCCATTCTAATTCTATGGGCAACAGCCTCCTCAATCTCTCCTTCCTTACAAATAATAGATAAAAGGTAACGAAATTGGACACTTCGATGCATCTCCTGGTTGTCAATTTAATTGGCAGTTCATCTCTATGTGCATCCTTAGTAAAATTGCATTCCATATACTCCGTCTTGATTTGACTTATTTTAAAACCTTTAGATTCCAAAGCATTCCTCTAGAGTTCTATTTTTGCATTTACCTTATCCCTAGTCTTGTCAACTAATACTAAGTCATCCGCAAATAACATACAACAAGGGACCTAATCTTGGATATGAACATTTACTTCATCTATAGCTAAAAGCAAATAGATATGGGCTTAGGGTTGATCCTTAGTGTAATCCCACTACGATTGGAAACTCACTTGTTTCACCACCAATTGTTATAATATTAGCTTTGCTCCCTCAAACATATTTTTAATGATGTCAATATATCCATTTGGGGCCCCCTTTTTTTCTCAACGCCCACCAAATTAATTCTCTAGGGATTCTATCATATGCTTTTTCTAAATAAGTAAAGACCATGTGGAGAATTTTCCTCTTTCTTCGAACTTTTCCATTATTTGTCTAAGAACAAGATTGTCTCGATAGTCGATCTTCCTAGCATAAATCTAAATTGGTTTTCAGATATACTTGTCTTTTGCCTTAATATTTGCTCCATCAATCTTTCTCATAGTTCCTTAAGGAACCAAAATAACAAATAAAGGGGATAACAAAGCCATTTAGTTCCAAAATCTGACTCGTTTTTTTATTCGTACAAATTAGGTAACAATACAAGCGTACGAGCAAGAGATTATATAAGTATAAATAACCAATTATCTTACTAATGTGAAAAAGATTTCTTTATCAATAAAGTGAAAATGATTTTGGATCAATTTTATCTCTTGGACAAATGACAATTACCGTATGTGAGTTGGAAGCAAAAAAAAATTATGACAAGTAGAAGCAAAAATTCCAATTCCTCAACTACACATATTATACTATGTAACAATGACATGGACACATGTGTCAGTTTTTGACACATACGAGGTGTCTGACACGGAACCTTTAAGTCGAAATGTCCATAAACATTTACTATAATATAATATTTTAGTTATATTTAAACCAGACATTTTTAAAATAATAATAAACAAAGAAATATGTGAGAAGTATAAAAAAATTATTTTCGTACCCCATGGAGCTATCCAATAACATAATGAATATAACTGGATTTATAAGAGGGAAACTATCAAAAAACTATAGTTGTGTTTAACAACTTAACAAAATACTGCATCGAGGAAGGAACATACCAACCTTCTTTTGGAAATAATTTTTAATAAAAAGTTAAGTGTCCGACATGGAAAAAACCCTAAAAGCATCGTGTCCAACAACATAGGTATTTTACCTTGCTATGAGTGCTGATATTCGTGAAGGGTATTACCTGATCTTACCCAAGTGATTATTATAATATTCTGGCCAGTTGTATCTAGCAAATAAATACTAGTGCACAGAAGCCACAAATACCCATTGCAGTTACACACACAAATGGCGGATAATGTTCCTAGAGCGACAATATGTGTGATACAACCTGCCTCATCAATACCATCCATGGTAGCATCTCTTTGAAGTCGTCGTATGAAATTATGATTATCACAAAGACAAACAATAAACTCAAAATTTTAGCAATCGATAAAGAGAAATTGTATTATAAAAGGATAGAAAGCTAACAGACGCCTCCTATTTCTTTGTTTCACCTTCATTCGCTAATGAATCAACATCCATGCTCCCCAAAACTAGTTCATTTTTAAGCATTCTAGAAGTTTCTTTGCCTCCACCTCATTCAAATCTTTAATCCTAATCTATGATACCTAGATACTTGTACTAGTGCCTCGTACCAGTGTCGTGTCTTGTCGACACAGATACGGACACCGGACACTCCACCGACACGTATCCCCACGTATCCTTCGTAAAAAGTTGAAAAATTAGAAAAAATAAAAATTTTGAACTACAAAATAGGATACTCGTATCCGTATCCGTGATTTTGAAAAATGTCGAGTCGTATCCCCGCTTCCCGTATCCGTGTCCGTATCCGTAACTGCATCTGGGCATCATAGATCCTAATGGAACTGAAGACAAACTTATGAATGATCTATTTTATCATCCCTAAAATGGCTCAGACACGGGTCACACCAGGTTTACCAACAGGGCAACCATGGAAACGTAACTTCAACCCACCATCCTCTTGTTTCTTCTACTTTGGAGCCATTTTTTCAAGGTTTCACATATCAATTTACTTCCAAGTTGTACAAACAAAAAACTCCTTTAAAATGACGTTCTACTTAAATCATTTTTTAATTCGAAATTGATAAAGGTCCCACTAGTTTCTTCTACTCCTTTTGAAAGATATTCCTATTTCTTTCATTCCAAGTCACCTGACATAATACAAAGGGGAGGATCCTCCACAAATTCTTGCCTTAATCACCAAGAGCGCAAGGTGACCATCCACCGATTAACTCAACTGATTTGATAGACATCACCCATTAGATTACAACCCTACATTCGGCATATCAGAATGGAATATCTTCTTTCTCACGTTGAGAAATGGCACCCTCCTACCATGAGTAAGATTCTAAGCCGCTTAGGTGACATGATCAAATGTGAACAAACAGCAAATTGGTTCTCATCAAAAATTACCTACATTGAAACTTTATAGGAACTATCAAATCGTGAGATGGACAGATGAAATGTTCAATAACAACCACATACTCTCATGGGCACTCCATCCATACCACCGAAGGCCTACTCAAGCAAGCAAAATTGGACCATTCTCACCAATTGTCCAACATTCCTGCACGTTCACACACACACAACCTGTAACAAGGACTGACATAATCAACCTGTGTTTAACATCTTCAAAGACATCAGTGAAGGATATTATCGCTCCAAAACAATTTTCTTTCTTTCCCTTATTTTTTAGCATACCTAGTTCTATGACTTTATGAACCTTTGTAACAAAAAAAATATCACAGGTAACCTAATTTTGTGGGGGTGAAATTCAGAGTCCGGCTTCATGGCAACCAGGCCCGTAGAAGGGTACATTTGAATTTAGCTATCTTAGTGTACTTTTATTTCTATGAAATGTCAGTCATATAGATATATGGATAGAAAAGGAAGGCAAAAACCCTCCCAGAAATGTCACAAATTTGGTAAAAGAAGTCCATGATCAATCACCTTATGGTCAATGGAAGGCCCGTCAATTGTATCATACCCCAAACAAATATCTTGAGTCTCATCACGTGCCAAAATGTAACTAGCATTCAACTTCTTCGCAGCTACTGGGTCTATACTTTTCTTTGGAGGAATCCCAGCTGAAAGTTGCACAGAAAAGATGACATATAAGTTTCGTCTATGTTCAAGAAATCAGTTGATGCATGTACATACAGCAACTAAAAAAGCAGAATATGTTTTCAACGTAGAGATCTAGGTTTTCAGATCTGAAGGCCTAACACTGTAATTAGCAAAAAATAATCACTATTTTGCTATATTCATCTAGTAAATCAAACATGAATAGCATATATTCATCTAAAAATACAATAACAAATATTTGAAAATTAAAAAAGGAAATTCATTAGTTATAAATTAAATGGTACATGTATAAAGTTTACAAAATGAGCCATGGGCCAACACCAACAAACCAAGTCCATGTGGTTGTGGAATGCCAAGATAGGGAAGCCATGGAAAGTCACCAAAAAAAAAGCTAAAACATAATTATTTAAAAGAAGAAACACAAACATGTTCAATCTCAAATAGTCAGATATTATTGAATTCCAATAGATTCAAGCTGGCAAACAGGATGGGCCCACAACACTGGATCCAACAAGATAAAGTGTTTCACCCCTAGTTGCTAAATTCGCGAATGGTAAATATACATTGCAGGAATAGTTCGAGTATAATTCAGGCTTGTCATTCAAAAATTTGTTCAAAAAATGTGATAAATTGTAATTTTTCTCTTAAAAAGTGATCTTTCAAAATTATTCAGGAAATTTTCGTGAATTATATGTACATTATTTGATTAACACACAAATCAGAAATAAAGTTCTTAAATAAACAAATACGTGAATTATTAGCAACTAGGATGTACACCTTTGAATTTCCTCATAAATATGCACGTAGAGGGAGATACCTTGAGAAAACACAAAATTCATCAGCTATCTGTAAATAATGAATTTTGACGACATACAGACAAGATATTTAGGGGAGATTCCAGTGTCAAACATTGAGCAGGACCTGTTTCAGATTCATTTTCCAAAGAATAACTAGCTGTAATTATTGAGATAAGCCCAATGGTGACACATGAATTGCTATAAGCATTTGAATGAAAATAGACGTAAACATGGCAGCCCACACAAGTAAACTAGGACAATGAAAAAAACATCTTCATTAGCTATAGATTTGCATCAAATCAGACAAGAAGTCTGTCTCGCGACCATACTAGAAACCAATAATAAGATGTTGACATACCATATCTCTGTTTCCTAGCAGAGGATGTGATCAGCTCTGTAACTTTCTTTTCGGCAATCTGCACACTCTCAGATAGCTTCTTCTGTGGCCTACAAGCCCTGGGACTGGCATGCTCTCGAGCAGCATTTCTTGCTGGAATTTTTTTCTTGGTTTGCATTGTTAAGTCAAGTAGAAACTTCAATCTTGAAAAGCTTATTAGCTACTTTGCTCCAACAGAGTAATATCAAAAAACAAAAATACTGTGTCTGCTGACAAGAATCTCACTTCAAAATATTTTCCCATCTGATAATGCCACTCAAGCTAAGAACCTTAGCAATGCAACCACTCGGTTAATATTTTCCAATGGAATAGAATTTTGAATTTTGGAATAGAAAACAATCATCCCTGGTGTTGCTCAAAAAGGCACTGTGAAATAACCATCAACTTGGACATCTGAAAGGAGTAAGCAACACAAAACCATAAGCACCTCATAGGCAGGGAATTATATTCAATATATGCTAAAAAAGAATAAAGAACTCCTAAAACTTATAATTAAATTCAAGGGTTTGAGTTGTTGAGAAGAACTAGGGTTTTTTCCTCTTGAGTATCCCATATTCATAAAGAAGGGGAAGACCAAGCAGATCAACATGCTGTTGAAGTACAAGGTTTCCAGCGGCTTAACATAGTAGCTTCTGATAGATATACGAATTTTAGAGTGAATGAAGTCATTATAAATCGTTATGATGTTTAGCTTATAAATAATTTTTTCCTTAGCTCAATTAGATTAGCTTCAACAATAAATATCACTGTAAAATTTCACCATAACTAGTTTGAATTAACAAAACTAGAAGAAGTTTGCACTGGAAGTTGTCTGAATCAAAGCCAAACCAATTGAGATAACATTCAAAATGAGATTCAATGCATAATGTTCTATTCAGCTCAAGCTTTTCAACTACATATCCCAAAGTCCTAAAATTTTCCCTCTGCAATTTAATGAGATCTCGACTACTCTCTGCCCAGAGTCCAGACCGCCACAAAACAGTTTTACCGTCGTTGAACACAAAGCACGAGATTGAACCCTAATTACTCTAAGAAACAGGTACATCCACTGTTCAAAAAGCGTGAAGTTCCAACAACGCAAAAAATAAATTGAAATTATTTGAAGAGATAAACCCTCGGCACTTCTCTAAAACAAATCAACGCTCAACTAAGTATAAAAAATTGACCATTCCATCCAACAAGAACTGATAAAGAAGTACAGAAAACGCAATAGTTCAATACTGTAACCAAGTAAGCCCTAAAGAGAAACTCGAATCGCCATGAACAATAACCAAAAGGAGAACAATGAAACAATCTGAAAGTTCAGAAATCAATACCCGAAACAAATCGAATCCAGTAGTTGTTGCTGCGACCGATCGAGAAGACCAGTAACTAGATCAAAGATTCATGAGATCTAACTAGATCACAGATTAAATTTAAATGGAGGAGACGAAGAAAGTGGTGGTGGTGAAAGAAGAAGAGGTTTTCCCTCCAAAGAGGGGAAGAGAGGGAAAATGAGAAAGCTGTTTATTTTGTCGGGAGATTAAAGAGACAGAAAATAAATGTGAGGATAAAAATATATAGATATTTGTTTTCGAGAACTTGAAAGAAAGAAACCCTAGATAAGTAGATATTAGTTTCTTGCTCGGGTTTTTTTTTTCTTTTCTTTCTTTTTTTTTATACTTTTTAAGACCTCGTGAAGAGAATCTTTTTTGAAATTTTGAAGTTAGATTGTTAGATGTGGGATTGAGTGAGAGTTCATTTGTCATCGATTTAAGTAGCGGGGAGGCAGGCGCGATGCATGTACATTACATTTGACGGTGATCTAAGCATGGTTTTAAAAACGGCCGTTTAAACGGTAACGCCCCAAGCCCGTTTCTGTTTAAACATGTTTTATTGGTTTTGAATAAAACAGTCATTTTTTTGTTTTAACGGCCGTTAAAATCATTTAAACAGCCGTTTAATTCTGAATTTTTTTGTGAAAAAAAAATGGCTGTTAAATCCGTTTAATTTCGTTAAAATCCGTTAAATACAATTTTTTTTATTTTAAAATTTAAATTTCAGTGCCATTTTTTCTGTTAAAGCCATTAAATTCCATTTTTTCTATTTTTGCCCCTGGCCATTTCAATCCGTTTAAACTGTTTAAACGGTAACGCCCCCAGTCCGTTTAACCGTTAAAACAGTCTCCTTTAAACCTTGGATCTAAGTACCAAAAATCAGCACAATTAGTGATTTCGAACCTTTGAATCTTTGTACCACAAATAATGCTCAAATTCCACAGTTCAAAATCAACCCATGAAAACGACTCAAATTGAATGCTTAGATATTACTAATAGGCTGATATTTAGGATGTAGGTCCACAAATAGATGGGTCAAATATCCATACAGTCAGTGGTCTCTAAGAGTGTGCATGTGGACCATCTCTACCATAAGCCCAATAAGTGGCATACTCTTAGTGGACGCTGGCTGTATTGATGTTTGGCCAGTTCCTCGGTGGACCTCTAAACAAAAAATCAGCCCGGTTAGTGATTTCTAAGCTATTCGATTGAAGTTATTTTCATGGGTTGTTTTTAAGGGTGGGAATTTGAACATTAATGAGCGTAATTTGGGTGCAAAGATCCAAAGGTTGTAAATCACTAATCAGACTGATTTTTGGTTTATAGGTCCACCGAGGGACTGGCCAAACATCCATACGGTTAGGTTAGCATTGTCACAACGCTGTGACAGAAGTTTTACTCTCTTCTAATGTGATTTTTTTTAGAAAAGGTAAGGCATTTGGAAAGTTGTAATGGGTCCGAGATGGTAAGAAATGAGAAGAGAAAGGACTTTTCGTTGTCATTTTCTTAAGTTGTTGAAATGTCGATTTTATCCTTGTATGTCTAATGAACCAATTTGTAGTTTATGGATAATTAAGTAAAAAAAAACCCTTAAAATGCGTGCAAAAATGCCTATCTTGACTCTTATAAAAACTGATTTCTCCCTACAAAGCGTATAAGGTGGCCCTAGCCAGTGGCGGATCCAGGAAGGGCCTAGGGTACCTTTTCCTTTGGTTTTCCTTGGGTTTGCCCTCCCTGATTTTTTCTGTTTTGCAATTTTGCACCCCTTAACAAATTTTTTTGTGATTTTGCCCCACCTTGATCAAAATCTTGGCTCCGCCATTGGCCCTGCCCTGGCCCTGCCCTGTGATATAAACAATTTACTATGAGCCGTTCTATGATATAGAATTTTGTATCAAAATTTTGATATAGAAATCTCTTAGAATGCCATGAGGCACACTATTTCAGGCCCACGGACCCATGAATGAAGTCCATTGTTGGTCACCCCACTTAACAATCATGGCTTAAAATAATGCCATTTTAACTAACGCCCCAAGTCCATTACGTTAAGAATCATTTTGACGCCTAGAAAATAAAGCCGTTATTTTCTGAAAAAAAATTGTGAAAAAGGCCGTTATTTCCATTATTTTTCTATTTTTTTTAAATTGGAATTTAGAATTTTAGTGCCGTTTTTTCTTCTTTTTTTTTTCCGTTAATTTCCATTTTTATTTTTGCCCTTGTCTGTTACAATTCATTTTAACGGCCGTTTTAATGGTAACACCCCCAGTCCGTTATACCTGTATAATGGTGTCTTTTAAATCTTGCTTCTAATTTTTTTAAAAATTCAAACCTTTATAAACAACAGTCACCAAAAATGGACTAACACGGTTTCTAGCACTAGTGACCAAAAATGGACTCCCATAATAGGCCATAAATGTTTGGCCCACACAACAAAACTCAGCCCAAGGATTTCTAGCCATTAGATTCAAGCATTTTTTTTTTTCATCATGGGCTTCATGAGCAGGCCCGTGGATGGATTCCAAGCCCAATATGAAATAGTGCTTGAATCACGCAGCTGTAAGTCACCAACTATAAGATGATTTTTTCTGTGTAGTTCCACCAAGAGATGGACCAGCCAATCATGGGTCAGTGGGCCCGAAAGAATTTTTGAGGGATTTTCTCTGTCAAACTTGTCACGTGGCCCACTATTTCGGGTCCACTCTCCCCAGGAACATTTGGTCCACCTCTTGGTGAAACTACACACCAAATATATGTGAGAAATTTTTTGAAGCAGTGGGCTTTTTGAAGCAGCGATCATGCGCCAATGATCGCGCACCACATATACTGATGTTTACTTTTTTAAAAAGACTTTAAAACCATGGATCTATGTGGAGTGCAATGATTGGTCACCAGTCCCTTATAACAGCCGCTTTTTAAACCATGTTATCAAGTACTAGGGGTATTTTTCAAGTTGTGATGAGTCACCAGTCCCTAGTGTTTGTCACTAGGGCTAGTGATCAAAAGTGTTCTTATTTTTCAGTTCCCCACGTTTGGTTCTATTAGATTTCAAACCTGGAAAGAATTGATATTCATATTCAAATAATTGATTTAGAGCAATATTCCAACGATTTTGATGTGTTTTACAATAATAGGTTAGTGGAAAGAAATTTTGATGTGCACTTTGCTCAATGAGTCGATCTGTAACCCTTTAAAAATGCCATGTAGCACACGTTTCTGGGCCCACTAATCTCATGGATGTTTGGCCCACTAATCTCATATACCAAAAATCAGCTTGATTGATAATTTTAAGCTGTTAGACATGGTACCAGAAGAAATGCTTGCATCCAACAGCTAGAATCACTACTAAAAAAGTGATAAAATTCAATGGCTAGAGATAACCAATCAGGCAGATTTTTGGTCTGTATATCCATGAAGAGGTGGGCGAACACTGTCATCAAAGCCCGTGACAGTCAATAAGTTCTCTGCACATATATATACAGTGAGTGCTTTTTACCACATTCCCATGTGAATCTGTTAAGATTTTTTATTTTTATTTTTATTGCAAAATCAAAAAAGTACAAGGGTACGTGGAAAAATATACCCGGGGTACAGGCTGAGAACTCATTGGCTGTCACGTTCTTCGAGGATATGTCACTATCATCTGAAAATAAAAGGGTAACATTATTAAGACCTTTAGAGGGTCTCAAGCCGCAGTTCCTCCTGAAAAGATTTATTGTTAGGAGAGGGCAAACTTTAGCCTTAGTACCATGATTATCGACGTTACACTTTGAGGGTCTGGCGATTTGATCCCGTTACTTTTTGGCTCTAACGGCGATCGACCTTGCACCCACGGACCCTTACTACATCCTTAAGGAGCGGCATTATTGACCCTCAACAAGCATTGCATTTTCAAACAGTCATACGTGGACTCATCACACATGGGTTGTTCGGTTGTTCGAGTACTACCATACATTAAACAGTACTAATTTCTCATTTGAAAAAACAACGTTCTTATCAATTTACAGTGCCCAAATAATGGGCTCGATTTAGAAAATTTCCTATGCCAAAATTCAGCCCCGGCCCCATCAGATGATATAAGAGAAAACTTTGGCTGTTCGCACGTGAGTGCAAAGGTGAGGTTGCAGTCATCAAGACCACATGTTGAGGTAGGGCCCATATTACTGGTGGAATATCTCCGTTTAAAACATGTGGATCCCACCTTAGAATTTGCTCTGTTACTGCGACTACACTTTTTGTAGTTACATTAGGACAAATAAATTTTTTTCACACTTTAACCATCCAATCAATTGTATTCTTTTTAGACAGTCAAATAGAGGACAAGAATCTAGATAAAAATGCTACACTTATTGGATGGTTACAAGTTTATTTTTTCGGTCAAAGCTTATTTTTTTTAGCAATTTCCCTCTAAACCAAGTTACTTTTGGAAAGTAAAAAAAACAATATAATAAAAGTTCAAAGTTGCCTGGCTCGGCCACTGGATGTGGCCTTTTGATGCAGAAGTCCCCCAAATTGCCACGTAGTACACTCTTTCGGGCCCATTAGCCCCCAGAATATTTGGCCCGCACCTTGGTGGTCCCACACACCAAAAATCAGTGTGATCAGTGATTCCTAGCCATTGGATTTGAGCACTTTTTCATCGTGGGCTTGAAACCAACTCTTAGGCTGGTTCATAATGCCTGTGATGAAAAATGCTCAAATCCTATGGCTAGAAATTACCAATTATGATGATTTTTGGTGTGTAGGTCCATCATAGTGTGGGCCAAACATTCAGGGGGCAAGTGGGCCCGAATGAGAATACTGCGTTGTAATTTGAGGGACTTCTGCATCAAAATTTTGATACCAAAGTCTGCATCAAAGAACAGCCCCTGGTGTATGTCAAGACACTATATTGGTGGAGTTCAGGACTGTAAGTTGGAAAGAGAAAGAGAAAAGAAAAAGAGTACTCTATTCTATTTGACCCAAACAATATATTATCTATATCTATACTATTATAAAGCAACAACCAGGGGTTGCCACCCATGTGACAATTAAAGGCCTCAAAATGCTAATCCTTCCCACATTAAATGCATCTTTATTCTAAAAACAGAACCTGAGTTGGAGTACGCCCTTCACAGTTTAGGTTGTCCAGCACGCCAATGTCCCTCGTCATCTCATCACCATAGTATAAGCCATGTGGCACACTCTTAGAGGCCACTGATCGTATGAATGTTTATCACATCCCTAGGTAGACCTATATATATACCAAATGTCATGCTGATTAGTGATTTCAAATCTATGGATCTGAGTACCCCAAATGATGCTCGAAATCTATGGTTGAAAATCAACTCACGAAACCGACTCCAATCAAATCCTTAAAAAATCACTAATCACGCTGATTGTTTGCATGTAGGTCCACCTAGTGATGAGCCAAACATTGATACGGTCGGTGATCTCTAAGAGTGTACTACGTGTAATATATTTAAAGATAAGTGTAGTGTCCAACACCAATAAAGTCATGACATGTGTACATACTAAAGAAACTAGAAGACCAATATTGAATCGTTTTTCCCTTTCTTTTGCATGTTTTGTTTTTCAAAAAAAAAAAAGCAATAGATTACCTAAGTAACCTGGAACTCTCATTCACAGTTGGACATTTTAAGTGTCCAATGACAGGTGACCCTATAACAACCCTATATTTAACTATCAAAGACAAGATCGTGGTTTGAAATCTTGGGATCGGAGGCCGGTCGGTAATCCCGATCCAGAATGCAATCGGCCCATCTCACACGAGACAAAGTGAGACTCCGTTAGGAAACAGTAATCTCGAGGCTAGCCAATCCATTTTTTGGGTTGGATCGGTGGGCTCCAATCCCAATCCGGATCGCCCAATCCAGAATAAGATTGGCCGAGACTTCGAACCATATGGACATGATTTCTTTGAACATACACCTTCTGAAAAAAACATATTGGTGTACACTGAAGCGTGCAGGGAAATTGTAGCTGCACCAATATCATTGCGTAGCTCAAGTAATCCTTTTTTTTTTTTTTGCATAAATGGAGCCAACGACCAATTAGGCTATATCGCCATCGATCAGAACCAGTGAATAGCAGACTCAAATTTGTCGATATCATATGACTGATCTTTAAGCGCCATGCATGTATGTTTGTCTGTGAGCATAACAAGCAGGATTTCTTTGAACAGAAGCCTCCTTGTTTTTGTCACAAAAACAATTATATATAGGGGTCTGTATCATCTCCCTAGGCTTCTCCTCGACAATGAAAGCTTCCCCTATAGCCAAATACTCGGTAACCCTTTTCACGGAAACTTCGGATGTTTAGGGCTGTCGATGGGCTGGACCTACCATGATCCATGTTTGGATACCAGTGTTTGGCACATGGTCTTGGGCCTTGACATGCAAGCTTAGACGTAGTGAATTTGAAACAAACAAACAGAAAAATAATCACAACATAAGAACACAAGATTTCACGTGATTCACCACTAGGGCCTACGTCCATGGGCGACGGCAATCGAGAGCTTTTTCACTCGGCGTGGAACTCAACGCCCATACAGCAATACGTATGTAGAATCCGAAACACCAATACCACATACAACATTAAGAACCTATTTGTAAGCACATCATGGGCCCATTAACTACTAGGGTCGTCGTGATGTAACAAGGTATACCTCACTCTTTTTGGCACAAGGAAGCGCGATTTTTGTTACTCACAGCTGCCATCTGGGCCCACTAACTGCATGGATGTTTAGAGTAGACATATATACGAAAATCAGTTTTTTTTTTATGATTTCTAGCCTTTGGTTTTAGTACTAAAAAATGGTTGAATCAAACGGCTATAATCACGCCTTAAAAAAATACTAAAATCTAATGGTTAGAGATAACCAAACAAGCTGATTTTTGGTGTGTACATCAACCAAGGGGTGTGCTAAACATCCACGCGGTCAGTGGGCCCAGATGAGAGCGGTGAGTAACAAAAACTCGTGCTTCCTCACAAAAAGCGTGAGGTATACCTTGTTACATCTTTTTTCTAACTACTATAATAAAACCTATTGATTCTAAACGAAAAAGTACAGATTTCACCCAACTTTATGTCACAATAAGACATGACACGTTTTGTACTAAGCAAGTTGAAATCAAACACGGTTTCAATCATGAGCTGGATAGCATCATAGATACTAATGTAGCATTATCTGATAGATCATTTTTTTTTTAATCTAAGCATCAGAGAGGAGAGAGAGAGATGATTAAAAGTAGGATTTCATCAAAAGCTTTCATCACAACATGGCGGGTGTAATCAAAACGGTTGTTGCAAGGTACATTCCAGGGACAAATGGATAAACGCCGAGGCGACTAATCATAGGGGGGGTTGCACTATAACAACTAGGCGGCGACTCAGCGGCATGCTACATGGTGGGTCGCGGGTCAATTACGCACAGGCTTTGTGGAGCATTTACATGTACTTAATTAAAATGGGTACGTAAAAGCCAAAAGGCCTTTTCCTTTCATGCTTTGGGACGAAAAAGAAAAGAGATTTCGATCTATTAAAGCCGAAACTTTAGGGGCATGTCTTATAGCCCAAATGTAAAAGTTTTAGGAACAAGCTTCTTTCAATTTACTTAAGGCGTGTTTGATTGCCTATTTTCACGTAGGAAATTTCTCATTTTCTCGGGAAAACATAACTTTCCCTTGTTTGATAGTCATTTTAATTTTAGAAAATTTTCCCATCCAAGCCTACAATTCATGGGTGCAATATTTTCCCGGCATATTCTTGGGTGCAATTGAACAGCCTTATCGATCAGGTGTATTTTCCTAAGAAAGTTTTCCATGTGAAAAGAAAATTTTCTCATTTCCTGTGCAATCAAACACGCCCTTAGTATAAAAATACTTGAAAATAATTCCTACTCTTTGTATCTATGGATTTATTTGTGGGGCTTCAAATCACATAAAAAATTATTCCTCTTGTTTCCTCAACTTTGTTCTGACCAAGGAATGCACAACATTTGGGTTCTCTTTAAAGATCTGTGTACTCCTTTTTATCTGGATGGATAGCCTAGGCTGTCGGTGCAAACTTCATACCCTGCCTACGACAACGTTTTTGTGCCTTGTGGGATGCTGACTTGCGATAGAATTCCATCTGGATAGACCACGTGGACAATTCACAATTCCTGTATTCACGTCACACTCATACCCTACCATGTAAGTTAAGTGAGTGAACCGATCCTTTCTTTTGCCACATGGCAAGAGAGCAATTCGACTGAAACTTCTCGCAAAGGAGAAAATTTTGAAACTTTTTGACGCGACAGGATTTTTGAAGCGGCGATCATGTGCCCAATTATAGCACGCCACATATGCTTCAAAAATCCCACCGCTTCAAAAAAATTCTATCGCAAGGCGGATCCCCTTTTGCTATCAACACTTGGACTGCCACGCGAGAAAACCCTGTCTTTGTAGGAATCCAAATCTTTTGTGTCAACCCAGAGTACAGTTTCTCTTTTAACTTTTAGTGAAGCATGCATATTTTATAAAGAGAAGGGTAATGCAGTTCATCATGTAAGTAATGTTAGTGGTGGGACATAGTGAGTCGACTCACAGATCCTTGCCAACTCGTTACCAAAGTTTGGGTCCCTACTCCCAATAACAACAAAATTAAAGTAAAAAACAATAATTAAGTGTTGATGACTGAATCCAGACTAGATTGATCCAAGGTTGAATTAATCCAGAACTATATACGCTAAATAAAATAACAGGCCATAAGGAGAACATGTCGCATGGAAGGACCGTCGTTTTCCCAACAATTTCCGATATGATAACTTGCAAGCCACCAGGTCCACCGATTGAACGGTTCTAATCAAAGATCATGTTGGGGGCGTTTATGATATGGTGGGGATCATGGTGGATAATTGACATTAGGTGCATCACATAACGCGAAGTAAATATATTGAGTTTTTAATTGTATTTTATGTTTTTAAATCAATAAAAATTGAATAAAATAATAAAAAATTAGAATTATATGCAAATATGATAGTGGCCGTATGTCGTTAGTTTATGATGGTTATGGTTCATAACAACCGTTATTTTAAGGCATGTTTTGTTCGTACATACATAACTTAATGCCAATGGCCATCACATGTACATATAGTGGCCATTATGCATGAAAATATTATTAGCTTTACTAAAAATTTATTTATAATCCTGCATCCACTGCACGTACTCATATCGTGTTTTCTATTTATATCACTTCTATTAGTGGATGGTGTGTTCTTGCGCACGTGTTGTGTCGGCCTGACGACCCATTGATTTATATAGTTGTTTCGCCTTTCTCCAACAGGTCGATCTTTTGAGGTAAATGGTTGTTTATCATGGTGTCAGAGCTTTAAGGCCTGGGAGGTCGGGGGTTCAAGTCTCCAGCGGAGTATTCTCCTGTTGTGGGGCATGTTAGTGTATGGACTATTCCTATGCACATATTGTGCTGGTCCGATGACCTATTGGTATACATAGTTGTTTCGCCTTTCCCCTGTCAATCTTTTGGGTTAAATGGTTGTTTAACAGCTTCTTTAACAATGTTCCAAATCGAACAGAGTCAATCTTTGATTGATCTCCAGTACATTCTTTTAGTCTTTTTTGGGTGTAATTATAAATAAATTCATTCCTATTAAACAAGGGCCAAGACTTGTGTCCTATAGGTTAGGATACAAGGGTCTCCTTGATGAGGACCTTGAGGTCAAAGAATTCACTCCCAAATTCACCCATTAAAGGAAAAACAAGGAAATATATAACAACACTTGCTAGTTACATAAACTTCAAATGAACCGTACCCTTCGTTGACACGGTCTAACACAAACATTTACAAATTACATAGCTTCATACGATCACTGTCGAAAACCGGCGAACCATGCGACATGCCAAAGGTTTCTTCATTTCAAGTGAGAGGCGTAGGCACTCTGAAAGATCGACGGGTTGCGCCTGCGCTGGAAGCCAGGTGAATTGGTGGAGAAGGCGTGCGAGCCACAAGTGAACAGTGGTCAACCCTAGCGCTTTACCTGGGCACACCCTACGACCCGAACCAAATGGTGCAAGCCGTAGGTCTGAGCCCATGACACTCACCTCCTCTTCCATGAACCGTTCTGGTCTGAAAGTCCATGGGTCTTTCCAGATAGACTCGTCATGGGTAATGGCCCACATGTTTACCATAGCTGTTGTGCCAGCTGGTACAAAGAACTTACCTACATGGACATCGTGAATGGCGAGTCGGGCCCATGACAGTAATGGGCCAGGAGGGTGCATCCGGAGTACTTCCTTCACTATCGCATGAAGGTAAAGGAGATTTGGGATGTCTGAGTCCCGCACGTGTCTATGATTGCCGATATATGTGTCAAGTTCTTCTTGGGCTTTCGCTTGGATTTCTGGGTGTAAGATCATTCTAGCCATGATCCATTCCAGAAGGATGGCAACTGTGTCTGTTCCCCGAAATATCATCTCCTGCCAACAGATGCATGCACACACAAAAAAAATCTTCATTGCAAGTATTTACTTAAAAAATAAAAATGAAAATGAAAATTCAGCCTATGTACATGCATAGTCAATATGGACCCCTTAGAAAATCTATGGCCCAAAATCAGTGTCATCAGGCGATCCCACCATAAACGATATAGCCAAGGGCTAGATAACATGGAGCCCATCAATTCAATGATCCAAATCGATTGGCGGCTGGCCCACATGGTATCAACAATATCCGACATTGTTTTTTATTTTTACATTTTTTTTTACTAAACGAGGACCAGAACATTGTCCAACATGCAAGTGTTTATACACGCAAGAACACATCCAATTTCAAGTGAGCCACAATATTATGGTGGGATCCATGATCTGATCAAAGCCTGCATGACCAATTTAATAAGGTGGCTTGCCAACTAGGAAATCGGGTCTCAATTGTTAAACAACCATTTACTCCTAAACAACTATGTACACCATCGGGTCGTCAGGCCAACGCAACATGTGTGTTGTGTGCAGGAATACATGACCTAGTAAAAATATCAAAAAAACAAATATAGTTTATTATAAACAACCTAGTCAAAAGGAGGGTCGTACTCATGTCATATCCAAGGGATTCTTCCCAAATCTTAAGAACATTTTTAATAATTTTACAAATGGAAGCTGACCAAGGTATTATCCCCATAGTCCATTTTGAGTCAAAAGGATTAAGATGGGTATTTTAATTCTCTAATAAAAAGGAAAATAAAACCGTTAGATAGGAATATTTTTTTTACTACCTACCTTGAAGATATAATTTTAAATAGAGTCGAACGACAAAAAAACTCTTGAAGATATAATTTTAAATAGAGTTTGAAACTTGAAAGGACGAAATCGGATTCATGCTGCCGACCCCAAATATTTGGGATAAGGCGTAGATGATGATGATGATGATGATTGCACTATCAACACTCCTATTCATTATGTCGACTCAAGGACCCCCTTTTCTGATCCCTCTTGAGAGTTGTCTGGGCCATGGATTCTGAGAATTCAACAGTGGTCGATAGCCCTGAGCTGGCATTCATTTTTCACATTTTGCAAAAGCTCAACCACCATTGGAATCGTGAAATCCACGGCCGAGAACACTACTCCCTAGAGGGGTCAGAAAAGGGGGCGTCATCGGAGCCTGAGCCTCACTAGGTACCTATGCTTTTATAATCTACTCTTTTTGTCTCAAACTTCCTATAAAAATAAAGAAAATTTATTTTTAAGCGCCCAATCATATTGCACCAGGTACACCAAAGTGCACGGGAATTGATGTTTGGCAAGGTTAACCCTGGTGTACCTGGGTGCAACATGATTGGGCGCTTGATCTCCGTTTCTAAATTTCCGCCGCTTCAAAAATTGTCTAAAAAATAAATTGAATCAGTGTATCAACTATCAACTACTCATCAAAGGTACTATCATCTTGAACCTCGAGATATGTGTGTGTTTCAGAGAGAGAGAGAGATATACGGATGGATGGATGATTTTCTTACCCATAGAACTGCCACCATGTCAGAATCGCTTAACCGGTCTTCTTCAGGCAAAGAGAGCAAAAGACTAAGGAAGTCATTCCTTGCCTTGAAATCCCCCTCTTTTCTCCTCTCATTTATAATCTGACCCACTAGACCGTTAACCCTAACAGCCAACTTATGACACCTTCTCCTAACCCCATAAAAATCCAAAAAACCCAAATGAAAATAATCCTCCCAATTAAATCTTCCAATTAAATCATACCCTTCTTTAATCATAAATCCAAACTCCTCCCCTTCTAAAGACAAACACCTCCCAAAAACACTCTCCATAACATTACTCAAAGAACCCTTCTGAACCATCCCCCTCAACTCCACAACCCCTCTCTCCTCCATCTCTTTAAATAATCCGACCACCATCTCATCCGCGACACGTTGTCGAACCCCCTCAAGACTAGCAATTCTCCTAGGAGAGAACATATAATTTGCAGCGATACGTCGGAGATGTCGCCAGTAAACACCAGAAGGAGCGAACCCAATGGCACGCTCGAACATCAGTAGTCGTGCTGATTCCTTCATTGGACGATCAGAGAAAGCGGACCCACATAGGATCTCCTTCGCTGTATCAGGATGACTACTGATGATCACACGCGTTGTACCTAGACTAAATGCCATGAGACGCGTTGCATCGAGTGAGGCTGATATCACAGCCAATTTACGATGAGCAAGTGAACCCATTACAGAGATACTACCCAATAAGGGCCATCCAATTGGTCCATGGATTTTCGGATAGTTTTTAATGGCGTTTCGCCATGCAAAACCTCCTGGTACTAGCCAAAAGTTGAGTACAAAATGAAAGAAAGAGAAGAAAAAGAAGAAGAGAGGCCATGGAATTTGGTTAATGGCCACAAAGCAGAGCAACAAGAGGAAAATGTTGGCTAGTAAGTAAGAATTCATCTTCTTACGAGTTATAAAAGCGAAGAGAAAATGTCTAGAGAGTAGAGATGGACTTCTGTCGTGAGGGTGGCATGCGCTTTGATTTGTATTTATAGGGGGCCGTAAAGTGATTCTGGTTAAGTAGAGGGTTAGTTAGTTAACCATGGTTAATTGGTAGCGACTAGCGAACGAGGTTCCAGAGTCATATGTAATTCAGTTAAGTTAACGCATCATTTTCAAGTTTTCAACGGGTGTATGCAGGTTGCAGAAAGACTATTTTAGCCTCACCTTTTAGAACAATGACTGTACCAATCTGTAGAAAAAAAAAAAAAAAAGAAAAAATTGTCCAAGATGCCTGCTCGGACATGTTTTAGAACATCCCAAACTTGGTGCGCTCTCCAAGTCCAAACACATGGAAACCAACCAAAATGTGGTCATTGCAAATCAAACAAAAGTAAAAAAAGGTCTGGTTTTTAACCAAAGAACTAAGACCATGGTTAAGTAAAACGTTTAGATGCCGTTGTAGCGGTAATGGTCCAACATGTGACATTAAAATAATGACCTTTATCCCTTAATTAACTGTTATAGGTTCTATTGAAAAATAATTCAGAAAAATATTGTTTGACTTGTTATAATGGTCATAGGAACGTTCCCTATCTGTTTTGGCCAGAGAGATAAACTCAGAGATATCTGGCTCAAAGATGGTGATAAAAATATCAAATTCTTTCACATATCTAGTTTAGTAAAAAAGAGAAGGAACAAAATAGAATGACTCAAAAATAATGAGGGAATTTGAAAAAAAAAAAAATAGAGAAGATTGGGAAGACAACCTTGCCTTCACAGCTGACACAATTAAACCTGAAGCAGTAAAAAAAATCCATAATGGACATAGGTCATTTTAAGGCCCCAAAACTTAGAGGACATTTCTTCCACACCTACTTGGACCTAGTGGAAGAAGACATGTTTCATATAGTCGAAAACTTCCTTAGGTCTAAACACATTCTCAAAAAGAACTAAAACATATATACCAACTGTTAACTATTTCAGAACCATTAGCATATGCAATGTCTTATACAAAGTCACATCCAAACAGAATATCCTTTTCAAAGCTCATATCCTATTTCTAAAGTGCCTTTGTCAAGGGTAAGAACATTTTGATAACTCCATCTTAGTTCATGAGTTCATCAAAATTATGAAGAGAAAAAAGGAAAATTTTGCATTTATGGCCTTAAAACTTGACATGGCCAAAGCTTATGGCAGGCTTCAATTGTGTTTTCTCTTAGAGATCTTACCTATGTTTCAATGATCAGTGGTGTAATTGGATCATTCAATCTGTCTCTACTACCTCCTTCTCCATCATCTTCAATAGCTCTTGGTTAGGGTATTTCAAACCATCTAGAGGGCTCAGACAATGGAACCCGGTGTCCCCATATATATATCTATTCATCCTTTGCTCTAAAGCCCTCTCTCAAATGTTGGTTTAAGAAGAACATAGTCAAAACCATTAAGGCTACAAAATTGGCAGGGGAAGGTAGCCAACTAATCAGCCACCTCTTTTTTGCAAATAACAGTCTCATCTTCTACAAAGTCTCCCTTATGAAAGTTAGGAGCCTGAGAGATTCATTAACTTTATACTGTGAAGCCTTTGAACAACAAATCAATTTTTAAAAATCAAGCTTAGCAAGAATGTAGCTTTTGGTAAATTAAGTTATCATATCTAAAAGCTTAAAGTGCTTAAGGTCTGATAGCTTAATTACTTATGACTGATTTGGATTGTTTGGTAAAGATCTTAAGTCTTAAAATTAAGTCAATGGCATTGTGGGTATTTTGAAATGTTTATTAGGATACTTTCGTAAGTTTTTAAAAGAGAAAGTTTTAAGAAAAGTACATTATCAATATTAAAAGAGAATCTTTTGAAAAGATATTTTCACTTACGGCAATAAATGAAGGGAGGGTAACTTTTTAACTTTTCACTTAATTTCAATGGTTTTGGTGACAAGTGCTGAAATTAAGTTGTTTACCAAACGCCACTTAATCACCAAAGTCACTTAGGCGGCATTTGGTAAAACTTCTTTTCAAACCTTAAGTCTGATTCAGCTGAAATTAAGTGATTTTGGTGATTAAGTTGCGTGGTAAACAACTTAATTTCAGCACTTATCACCAAACTCAAGGAAAAAAAGACAAAAGTAAAAAGTGACCCAGTCTTCACTTTTTGCGCTAAGTGACCATTGATTCTTTTTTAATACCAACAATGTCCTTTTTTCAAACCTTTCTCTTTTAAAAACTTACGAAAGTATCCTAATAAACATTTTAAAATACCCACAATGCCCTTGACTTAATTTTAAGACTTAAGACCTTAGCCAAACAACCTAATTCAGACATAAGTCATTAAGCTACCAGATCTTAAGCACTTTAAGCTTTTAGATCTGATAACTTAATTTACCAAATGCCACCTTAATTTCAGTTCATTTAGACTTAAGGGCTAAGAAAAAGTCTTACATTCTAAACATAAAAAATCTATCTCTGCCAAGATCCTATCCAAATACCCCACTGAAAATTAGAAAATCTAAGACTAAGGCTCTTAACCACATCCTTGAAAAAGTGTTTAATCTCGTTAAAAGATGAAAATCTAAACTTATATCTTAAGTTAGTAGATCAACCCTCTTCAAATCTGTTACTAATTCCATCCCAGGGTATTGAAACTTAATACAAGAAATTAGATTCTATTATCAATAACTTTTGGTGGAAAACAAGGGGGGCAGCAAATCTTGTCATCTAACCAAATGGAACATTTGTAAGACGACGTATGTGGTGGTCTTGGATTTACATCTTTTTTACAAATTCAATATTCCCTTGCTCTCAAACTTGGAGGATTCTGAAATACTCAGACTCCCTCATCTTCAAGTCACCCAAAGGAAAATACTTTCATAATAGAAACATTCTAGAAGCCACCATCCCTTCATCTAGTACCTGGATATGGAAGGGCATTAGCAAGGATAAGGACATGATAAAAAAAACATTGTCTTTTGGAATAATGTGGGAGAAAGAGATTAAACTTCAACATATAGACCAACCACTACAGGAAAATTGGGTATTAGCCGTGGTTCCTGGCTCCGGGTCCCCAGTCTCCAAGTTCTCCAACTTGGAGACTTAGCCTGTTAAGTCTATTAAGGATTTGGTGAATGGAAACAACCAATCCAGAAACCTATAGCTTATTAATCAAATATTAGTATTTCCCAATCACATTGCTAAAACCTTTGTCCTAGACACGTAGAAGCAGAAGAGTTCATGCAATTTTCTCATGCAAAATTAACTCTAGGATTTGGTTCTCATACCAAATAGCTAGCTTGGAGACTAGATCAGAGAATGGTTGGAGCAAATTATGAAAAAGGCGTATTCCAATGAGGATCATTCATAGGTCAATGTACTTGCAACCTTGCTTTGAGTATTTGGAAAAGCAGAAATAAGTTAATTTTTAGATATAAACATCTGAACATAATGTAGATCGTCAAAGATATTCTCCCCTGTATTCCCAAACCGAACTCCAGTCCGAAGGAAAATCAAAACCCAAAACACCCTATAACCCAGTGGACCAAAGCAAAACCCCAATGGTGCAAACTCAACTTAAATGGAGCATGGGGATAATGTGGGTTCTTTGTTTATAGCAAATAGACATGCAGATTCAGCCGAAAAAAAAAAAATGAAGCTTGAGCCATAAAATGGAGATTGGAAATTGCTCACCAAAAGGAGACGGGAGAATTGAGATTACAACAAATACTAGTGAGATGCTGGCTGCATGTGCTAAAGGCAAATAAACCACCATTTTATTTTTGAGGCTATCCAGCCTTATTTTTTAGTGGGTGGCCCGTGCCCACGGCACTCTCTGACAGAGCGTTTGTCAAAATCGGATATGAGTGGTTGAGATCCACCATCCATTTGGAAGATAAGATCTCAGTCACTCTTTGTTGAAACCAGATAAGATAAGAGATGAGACAACTTCCCTGTTTTGTTATATAGACTAGTAAATGGCCCGTGCCCACGGCACTCGATCTCCGACAAAAGCGTTTGCAAAAATTGGGTGCCTTCGGCACTCAAACGGTATAACGAACTGAGGAGTTACATTTTTTACATTATAACGGCTATTATAACATATTGTAACGCATATAGGGAGAAATGGAAAAATAACAGAAATAACAAAAAATATTGTGTTGAAATTCAAATTTTGAATAAATTGAGGTCAAATGAGACAGATTGAGTGGCTGAAATCTAATCGTCCACATTAGATCGATGGATTTGATCTCAACCAATCTTTATCTAACCGTCCACATTAGATGGATGTATAAGATAAGAGAATACAACTGAGTTGTCTTGTTATATGCGTGGGTGGCCCCTGCCCGCGGCACTTTTCGACAAAGTGTTTGTCAAAATCGTGTGAGAGTTAATCTCAGCCATCGATACGAAGCATAGTGGATTTCAACCACTCATTATTGAAGCCATATAAGATAAGAGGGGGTATAAGAAAATCACAGTCATCACTTGTTATATTTATTGTGAATGGCCCGTGCCCTCGGCACTCCGTCAAAGCATTTGCCTAAATCAGGTGTGAGTGGCTGAGATCCACCGTCATTTGGGGGAAAAGATCCTGGCAGTCTTTTATCAAAATAGATAAGAGGGGGTATAAGTGGGGAGACAACTTCCCTGTTTTGTTATATAGATATTAAATACTTGCTTCTAAACTTTTATTCTTATATTGTGGATCACTCACGGAGGGAGCTTAACTTTATAGCTTATGAATTTGTTAAACAGGTTAAAACAACACATACCTCTTTTTATTTTCTCTTTATTTTACAAACCCTTGTATTAAATGGCTCTTAGAAGCCATAAGGAAGGAGTCTGCTTAACTTGGGCTGTTTTTACTTTGTATCGTTCTCTTTGGGGTGCTTTTAATGAGCATCTTACTTAAAAAAAAAAAAAAAAAAATCTCACATTTCCTACTGTTTTGACATTAAAACGGTCCCTTTTAAACCTTGACCTAGACCTTTGTTGGTGTTGATTTCTGAAACCAAGGTTCAAAAACCGTCTTCAACGGCTAAGCAAAAAATCATTTCTAGAAAATTTATTCCGGGCAACCGTACAGAGCCTGAAGATAAAGAAAGGAAGAAAAGAAACTACGGAGGACTAGGAAGATAGGGTGGGTGAAGGGATGTGTTCGGTATTCTAAAAATTTGAGGGTATAATTGTATAAAGTTATAAACAATAACGCCGTTGCTGTTTTACAAAAAGCGGTACCAAAACGCAAGTGGTAAAATTTCATGAAAAAATCTTCAGATCAGATAAGAGCCTGAGTTTTCCGTCCACCTCCAATAATCCACGTGGCACAATCTTTGGGGTTCAAAGATTCGCGCATGTTTGGTTCACTGCTTGCTGCACATACACACATAAAACCAGCTAAATTGGTAACTTATAACCGTTGGATTGAGCAATTTAATGGGGTTATAACTAACCGTTGGATTTTAGACATTTTTGGGTGATAAAATCTAACCCCTAGATATTATTAATCAAGCTTATTTCTTCTGGGCCCGAAAGAATGCTCCAATTGGCATTTTGGGAGGGAGTTTACTTCAAATTTTGAAGCGCCCCCGGGACTACAAATATTTTCTGTTGAGGTAGTATCCGAAGTAGTACTTAGTATGAGTGGGTTCATCCTGCCACGTTTCATAATGGGGCTTAAAGACAACCTCCATCAAGGGATGGCGACACAAATGCTGGCGCAGCCTCATCGTGGGTCCTTTTTTATTTTCGGAGAACTTATCGCGGGTCCTAATCCTATTAATTCTGGTAGATCGACCGTTCCAATAACACGTGTTATACACCAACACGTGCCTTTGCCGCGCTACCACTTTATTTCCTTTTGTTGTACAACCGACGCGTATGCCAAAATATCTTTGCCCAGTCACCCTTGTCCTAACGATCAGGTCTGTAAAAACAGTAGAACTTTGCTGACCGACTATAATATGAGCCACGTGGCATATTCTTAGAGATTTCTAGCCGCATGGATGTTTGGTCTAACCCTAGAGACTTATTAGTGATTTCTAAACGTTGGATGGGAGTCGTTTTCATGGGTTCATTTTTAACCGTGGAATTGGAGCATTATTGACCATTATTTGGGATACAAAGATCCAAAGGTTTGAAATCATTAATCAGGCTGATGTTTTGTTTGTAGGTACACCTAGGGATTTTCGAAACATCCATACGGTCATCATCCTCTAAGAGTGTGCCACGTGGCTCATATTGTGTCCGATCAGCAACTTTGCTGACGGCTTCGGTCGCAAAGTTCTATTCCCATACCATCTATCAGCGAGACGTTCTCTACATTCTGATCGGTCTCTGTTACATGGTCGTAAAAACTAAGGGACCAACATATACTACCAATCAGGTCCGGGAACACCAAAGATACGACCTGCAACAAGAAGATCCATCCTTAAGGGAAAATATCCGGTAGCACGCGATCCATAAAAGTAAATGATGTCGGTAGTTGTAAGTTAACCGATGAGATATCATCGAGTGAGCAACCGAAAAAGTTTTCACGGATGTCAACAGTGCGTACAATAAGACATACGGTGATGGAAGGCACGATGCCATTTGTTTTGATAGCTCGCGAAATACCCAGTGTACCCTCGTCCTTTATGATAGGATGTCAGCTCATTAGATTGCGATAGGAAACAAGTCGATCTATTCCTCTACTCTTTTTATTGCTTCTTTGTTTTTTCTCTCTTTATAGGTAGGGTCGTGATGTAACACGGTGTAACTGAGATTTTTTTCAAATGCGGAAGCATTTTTGTTACTCACTGCTGCCATCTGGGCCCACTGACCGTATGGATGTTTAGCCCACCTCTTTGTAGACAATCATACCAAAAATCAGCTTGTTAATGATTTTTAGCCCTTGGTTTTAGTACTTATAAAAAATGGTTGAATTCAACGGCTATAAGAACGCCTTAAAAAGCACTGAAATCTAATGGTTAGAGATTACCAATCAGTATTTTTGGTGTGTATATCCTCCAAGGGGTGGGATAAACATCCATACCGTCAGTAGGCCCTGATGACAGCGGTGAGTAAAAAAAATCGTGCTTCCGTATTTGAAAAAGTTTCAGGCATACCTTGTTACATCTTTTTCTTTATAGATAATCACGTTGTTAGTAGTAAGCAGGGTTCCCGATCTGGATCGGCTCGATCCAACTCCGTCTCGGGCTATCGTACTCAAGACGATGTGAGGCACTTTATGCAAACAATATTGTTTCAGGCGAGACAACCCTGATCAAATGGATCGACGCATACCGATTTTGATCTGGATCACTCGATCCAATGCAGGATCAGCCGAGACTTCGAACCATGATAGCAAGTGTTTTGTGGAAAATGTTAGTATAATAATATAATCGTCCCAAGTTCATAATGTTGTTTTTTTTTAAGAGATTTGTGTGGTGTGAATCTCAAAAACCATCAGCGATCCGGACCTAGGGACTATGGTCTATCCAAGCATAGTTGCATCCAACATCACCTTAATCAAGGGCCGACAACCGACACTAGAGATAGCCTGTGTATGGCATCATCATCATAAGCATCTAATATGTCAAATTCTCCCAAATAGGAGAATACGAATCAAGCCATTGGGGTTAACATCTGGCCTAGGAGAATTGGAGACCATATAGGCGGCGGGGCCTACCAACAGCGAAACCCCCACCACTGCACGTGCACCATGTGCACCACACAAGTCATTCAAGCTCTTGGATTTCTTACTTTTATTCACACCCCTACATCCCTAGATCAAGAAGCTGTGACCTGTGAGGTTTGACACCGGGTATAACGGTACTTTTAATCGTACGGGCCTGCCATATAAGGGGTCATATTCTTATCAATCCCAACTCATTCGAAGATTTTACTAGACCAGAAGTCCCCATCGGTAGTTTTTTAAAACACCCCACCAATGAGTCCGCCTTCGCCGACTTCGGAGCGTGGGCGAAGCCGCTGACAATCAGAGTTCTCGGCACCTACCCGAGTGCCTTTTGCCACATTCTGGAGTACTTTTCTTACCCAATTGAATTTAAAAAAAAAAACACTTACCTGGGTACGCGTTTGTCCATACAAAATCCACGTGCCGAGAACTCTGATTGTCAGCGGCTTTTTTCTGACACTCGCAGTGAGCAAAGGTGGACTCCCCACACAAATTGCACCGAGGAGAAAAAGTCATCATTTACCAGATGGTTAAAAAATCCGAGATCTGGAAGGAAAGGAAAAAAAAAAATCAAAATGCATCCAATCAAAGCTGATTCTTGGTCGTAAAGGTCCCTACATGAACAATCCAGACTAATAAGACCGCGGACAATTTGTTGAGCACGCACAGCAGTACTTGGCCCACCAAATGTTTGTCCTTACTGTTTCAATCTCCATCGACCCTTATAAGTCAAATGATGCTTCCTTTTCGTTGCAAGTGGTAGGTGGAAAAGAACTATTTCGTCAGTTCCATATTTGGATTGGGGCACACAAATTCATGCGGTCAAATCAACCAGTGTAACACCTGGTAATCGCCACATTCTAAAAACTATTTATGTTTTTTTCCCCCAAACAACCGCAACCCCCGCCATCCCTCCCTCAAAATAATGGCTCTTATGCAACAATATTTTATTCTTTCCCTGGGCCTAGCTTACAGGACAGCACTGCCGCTGCATTGGTCCTCTTAATTGCAATTTGCAAGTGACTTTTCAAATGTGGACAAACTCCTGAAACAGTTAAGACCGTAGTTTTGTTTGTATTTTCACCGGATCACACAATCAAGCAGGAGGTTTCATTCTCTTTTAATCACCCACCCGTGCCAAACAGCTTACATCATTTGGGAAGAATCAATTTGTGCTCCTCCCTTCTAAGAAGAGGGCCCCTTCTATCTCATCCATGTGTAATACGAAGAGTATTATTTTCATAATGTGTGCTACAAAGATTTTATTTTCTAATGTTCATACGGAGAAAATTTTGCAGCTGGATCGTGTGCCCAATGATCGCGTGCCACATTTACCCATGGTTGAGACTTTAGTTTTAAAAAGACTTTTTAAAAGGTAACCATGTATATGTGGAGCGGAGCACGATCATTGGCACATGATCGCTGCTTCAAAAAAATTCTCATATAAACCATATAGGGGGAAGAAGAATTTAAGGCCTATCATCCTCAGATGACTACCCACATACTGACGACGACTCCACCAACTCAACAACTGTATGGTGCACCTACCTGAGGGGGGCACAGTCCAGAAATCAAATCAAAGTTAAACCAGGGTGATATTACTCCAAAGTGCTCGTTTAAGAACGATCATCCTCGATTATTAAACTTATTTCGAAAGTCTTAACTAGATAGGATATGTGAGATCCCATGTATGCATTCAAGTGGCCCACCTGTCAGACTTATGAATCAATCGGCGAAGTACAAGGATGCATGAAGGATTATGAAGATCAACGATACCATGTAATTCTTAATCTCCCCATTTTATCAAGTCCCCACAAGTGAATTCCCCACTATAAGAGAATCCAATACTATTGGGAGAAAATTTTCACTGGCCCCGGGGGCTTCAAACTTTGATGTCCCCCTCCCAAAATGTCTGACAAGTACCCCTTTTTTACCACTAACCAAGGGCTTATGTTTTCTCTACTATTGGAGCCAATAATTTTTCCTATTAATAGAAGGGGACCAATTAGTTCAAGATAAATCAGACGAAACACGACACGTGTACACCTTTTAATCTCACTAAACCTCACTAACCTCTTTAATGTTGGATAATTAGGGCTCTACTTTCCAAAAGCATGGCTCGAAAGCATATAAAAACACCCCACTTCCTCCTATATTACTTAGGAAAACCTCCTACTATTGGAGAACACCACCTCATAATGGCCCTGAAAAAACACCACAAGCTTCAATCAATCAATCAATGGAGGCTCAACCAACGAATTAGAGAAACCTTGAATAGCTTTGTTAAAGAGGAATACAAAAGTGGATTGTCTTTGCTATAGAAAATATATTTCTAGCAGATCCTTCTGGGAGTACCCTTAAAAGAAGACCAAGGAAGCAGATTAAAGTGGGGAATGATGTGTTAACAATGATTCTTTAACTTTAGAATAATACTTTCCACACACCCACAGACCTCTCTCTACCAATGTGTATGTACCTCTTTATTATAAGATTTTGGTTTGGTGAGATTTCTTTCCACTAATGGCAAGGTGTCCCGCACAAAACCACTAAATACCAATTAGCCTACTTCTAAAGTGGGAATTTTATAATAGCTTTGCAAGAGATACGGAATGGAATAGACGATATGTGACAGGATTTTTTAATTAGGATACCCAATCAGTCTTAAAATGCCCATCAGTAGACGTGTTCCATAGAGCATCTAGGTTACAAACATAAGAGTCAAGCAAGCCTAATGGTTAAAAATTAGAGAGTAGGATATAGGTGCAACTAAAACAGCACAAAAACTGAAACAAGTCAATTAACAGTGGCTGACACATTTACATCACGTTCGGTGTAAGTCAGGTTGACGCTAACATAAATGACAGAAACTCACTCCTTAACCTTGTCAAACTCACCTAGGTTAAAATCTGACTCCCTGCATACAGTTAAAAAGGTTACTGCAATCCCAACCTTGAGGTGACACTCCTCGACCAAAAATGACATTTACTCGAGCAAGTAACACTAAAATAAGCCAAAATTTTATCCCCTGCTCACAGATCACAAGCAAGAAATTGTCGAACAGAAATATGGCTAATGGCATTGAAAGTTTAGGCAAGCAGGCAAACAAAGATTCTAATCTTAGATCACTAAAAACTTTAAATGATCATAGATACGCATGTTGTGTTAAAAAGGGAAAGAAAGAACCCCACCAACATCGGGACCATGTAAAAGCAAGCTCCAACTGCTCCAACGTCGGGCCTAGCTTATAGGGCAGTCGCTTTATTCCCAAAAGGGCTACGCATTTCCACTCCTTACAATAGATATGTTCAAGGAAACCTTAACCTGGAATTGTTTATTCTAATGGTTCCAGCTTACCTTTCCGGGTAAGACTCTATGGTCAATTAACCTTCCGCTTTAGAAGAGAACCAAAGGTATCCAACAATTTATCCACATATGACAAGAAAAAGCTTGACAGCTAGATTGGACACAATGTGCACTGAACATACCAGAAGATCTCTATTTTACGGAAAATTTGTGGTGCACACACCTCTCATCATGGAGTACACTGAACATGGTTTTACTATGATTGGATGGTTGGTCCAAAGAGTGCATAGACCAATTTGAGGTTAGAGATGTGCGGCACACCACAATCATGGACGGTCCTATGCACATCAATGTATACTTCCTCACCCACACTTGCTGTTGAAAAGGACATGATTTGTGAAACACAACTAAGACCAATAAACAGATCCAGATTCATTCATATGTTCATCAGATATGTTAAACTAGACATTTCTCAAGAAGAAGAAACAGCACAGAACACACACTCCAAAGTGAAAAAACAAACTCAACTTAAGCTATGCAACTTCGAAAGGGGCACGCGTCAATTTAAGATACAAGATGAAAGAAATGACAATACCATCAAATCCATATGGTAGTACAATATAGCATAAAATATTACTATATGAATACAATATATATAAGTGCTACAACTACATATTAAGATAAGCAGAAATATACAAACTAGACAACTAATATGTAAATATTTGTCCTAATGGTTGGAGTGTCTGACACTGTCTCTGAAAATTTCTTGTTAAATAGGGCATAACTGAGCTAACCCTCCCATTTCAATCCAATGGTTTTGAATTTAAGGCCCAAACACCTGATCACTACTAGAAACTGTGTGGACAGACTACAGAGACCAACCTAGCATATAAAGGAAGGGAGAAAGAAGCCGTAATTGATGTTGCTATGCTCACTCACTGAATTTTGGTGTACAGTTCTATGCTGGATCACACCAAACCTTGTTTCTGATTGATTGCTGCTGCAGTATAAATAAGATGTCATTGACCCCCCAAAGAAGAAGACTGCTGACTGTGATTTCAAATTTATAAAACTTAATCGAACCATTTTTGTCCTTTATTAAATTTATGAGGATATTAGAAATTGATGAAACAATGTCAATCAGAAAAAAAAAAAATCCCAAGAATTAAATCTGTTGGATGATTGACGATTTATGGAGCAACTCATAGAGCACTCTGATGAAGTCGTGGAACAATTCTGAAATTCAAGAGGTTAAATGTTCACGCACTTCCCCTGTAGGATTGCATAGCTCATCAGTAAGGGTCACACAGTTTTTTTGACACAATAAATGAGCAAAACGGGCTGACTTTTGGCAAAGACATCCTCACAAAAAATCAGTCCATTCTAACATTTCTAGCCTTATGAAAAGTGGACTACAAATTGAAGAATTCTGGACCGTCCATTTCACCTTTAAAAGTTTTAGAGAAATGGCTATTTTTTGTGAGATCGTCTTCACAAAATATCAGCCGTTGAATCATCTCCATGTAGACCCCACAATCATCTGTCATTTGGTGTGTCAAAAAGGTTGTCAACTTATCCTGACCCCATTAGTAATAATAGTATATTATCTATATTTGTACAAGTCTTAGCCAACTTATCTAACACTTTCAAGAGGGCCCTAATTACTCTTCCTAACACTGTTGCTTCACAAATGGCTCAAATTCATATGAAATATTAGATTTTGATTATCGGTTTACAATGCCCGTACAACCTTAATTAACACAACATTGCAGAAGAGATGTCGTGAAGACAATCCCACCTTGTTGCAAGCTAAAGTAATCAACTTGACTTGTGGCATAAAATAAGTCTTAAATTCCTTCAACCATACAAAAATGATACAAGGCACCATAAAGGTTGAAGATGTACATACCAATCAAAAAACAAAGGTTGAAGATGTACATGTGTGCATTCAGTGGGTATGCCACCTTTCGAAAATCTAAACCTCCATGGTATAGGCATTCTTCCCGACCATTAGCCACATTTTTCCGTACAAGTCCAAATTTATTTTTCTGCTTGGATTGTTAAGTTACACTCGTTTAGTATGATTATTAGCAATGGCCCACCCAACAACCACCGATACAGCCCTTTATGTGCACAGTTACATCCCACCCGGTGGACCATGACAGTAACTCTCCTAAGAAATTCCAGGAAACCAAACCAAATCATCCACAAAAAGATGCAAACCCAAGGATATGTAGCGCAAAATAGCTCAATAGCTATGTCGCTCAAACGAGCTAAATACTCCTAGATACTGTTTTAGATAGTTGCACAGATCTTCTTGGCGCAGGGCATCAGCAATAGTATTGAAAAATCAAGATTGGTGCAAGAATTGTATGACCCAGTTACTTGAACAGAAAATGTGCAGAATTGGATATACTTTGAATTTCACGTTTTAATAAACCACAAAAAAGCAGAAAACAGTTAGAACCAAGGTTTAAACATGGTCACAAAGTCGGGATTCGGCAATAAATCGCTAAGAGGTCAAGTCAAGTCGGGAAAATTCGGATAAATTCGGTAAAAATCGGCAAAAATAAAAAAAAAATATCATGGTATTTTTCAAGTTAGAAATGTTGTTTTTAACAAAACACATTTAGATGATGAAAAGAACGTCTATAATTCCACAATAATAAGTCATAAGTCATAAGCATGATATATCACTCATAATTCAAATAATCGGCAAAATTCGGCAAAATCACTGATTAATCACCAAGTTTTTTGACTAATCGGAGATTTTCTTGATTTTGCCGATTAATCGGCGATTGATTCGTGATTTTTTTTTTAAAATCGGTGATTTTTGTGACTAGGGGTTTAAAGGGGGCCTTTATAACAGTATAACAGACTGGGGGCATTACCGTTTTTCCGTTATAATGAATTGTAACGCTCAGGGGCAAAAATGGAAAATAACGGAAAAATGGCTCTGTAATTCAAATTTCGAAATTTCAAAGACGAAAAAAATAACGGAAATAATGGCCTTTTTCACAAATTTTTTTCAGAAAATAACAATCGTTATTTCATTATATCAGAAAAATAACAGCCATTATTTTTTTAGCGTTTTAATGGATCATAATGTAACGGGGGAGGTACGAATCCGTTATAACAGCCATTTTTTAAACCATATGGGTAGAACAATCAGATGAAAACACCATTTGTCAGTTCTGTAAAGAGGTAACCAAGGTATCAAGAAGTAGACTGTAAAAACAGTCCACCAACAGCACAGCAGCAAAAGTCTCATTTGCGGAGACCAACCATTTAACAGTCCCGCAGGAGATGTTCCCAGCCAAAAATTGAGCTCCTGAACCATTATCTGTAGCTTTTCTTTTTCCTGGTCTCAAAAGAATTTGACAGATCAAATGGTTAGAATCACCTGAGCAGGTTGACACTTGGTAGGAGATCTTTAAATGGGAACCATCAAATGGTGGATCGAATCAACCTGTATGAACACCAAGTGTACCAATACATGTTTGCTAGACTGTCCTAACCAAACAGGCACCGCTAATCTCCTCTTCTGTAAAAATATTTTGACGTGTTGAAATCTAGGATTCAAGTCTTGTTGGGTATGGGATAACTGGATTTAGTCCTAATCAGATTGCCCCCAACAAAAAGACAGAACAGGAAAAAAAATAATCTTAGCAAAAGCAGATCCACGTATAGACCCGTGCACCACTGACGTCTTTAACTATAATTTAGTAGAAAAAACCATTCATGTAAAAGATGTTGCACTTCCTGATTAATCAGTTTAGTACTTGACTAATATTACCAACTCAAATCAACATATGGATGGCGGAACATATGTATTGCTCACTTCTCTACATATCTCAGCTCAGAGAACCTCTCAATGAAATGGAACCTTGCATATAAATTTCAAACTGTAACCTTACCTTGAGGGACAACCAAGTGTTTGGTGTTCTTATATTGGAGGTGGTGGAGGAACATGGGATTTTGCCATTCCCACCCATGTGATGATGCCAACTGCGAGGATTATCCACCCAAATATGTCATACTTGAGGTCATTGCTTTTCTTTTTCGTGGAACCCTGAAATATAAGTCAATAATCTCAACTTAAAGGATGCTTCAGGCCACTACCAGTACCAAGGAATCGCACTACCGAACAAATAGCAATGTGTAAATCCATTCTCCGAAGGCCTGAAACCAGGACCCCAACATGGAACTAGGCCTACCCATCCATAGTCCAACCTGGATCATCTTTTAAAAAAAAAATACGGCTCCCAAGATATCGGGGCTTCCACTGTTTCTTTGAAAAGTCAACTCAATGGACTGATTTTGAAGTTGAAAATACCATAGAGAGAGAAAGTTAGAATAAATATCAGGAGCCATTTTTATCGAGGAAATGATAGAGAAACGTTTTCTCAACATCTTAACTTGCCAAAAGTTTTCTTCATTCTGAAAATGAGAACCAGAGAGGATTCCCTAGGGTCTACTTAGACCCAAAAAAAAGGTATAGCTAATTATAGTGTCGGGGATGTTGCCTGCAAGATCTCCATGCCTTTCCCTTCTTCATAAGAGAGATTTCATGCATATTGTGGAGATGTTGCCCTTAAGATGCTGGAACAGTTGCATTGTCACAAGCTTATTCAACGAAGACAGTGGGCTATGTTACCCAGACACTTCAAAATTATGGCATAATCTGTAAACCACTCCATTTATTAAGAGTAAACGCCATGTCCATTACGTACCTGGCCATGCCTCTGCCTTACAGGGTAACATAGTGGGTGTTTTCTGGTGAAGATTTTGTAGGCATTTTCACAGGAAGCGGTTTGAAGGAGACACAGATGATAAAGCTTACATTCGGAAATATACAGTATCGCCTCTGAGTTTTCTACTGCAAAAGATCAGAAGCTAGTCTAGAAACTTTACCTTTGCGTTTGAAGAAGTAGAAGATCCTCCCCCTGCTGCCTGTTGACTAAGCCCGTGCTTATGGATCTCCATATGCAGTTCGGGAGCCTAAAACGGAAAGGTTAACAATCACCCGAACATGGAAGTTAAATATAAAAAAATTGCAGTAAGGAAAGCTGGACCAACTACGGAAATTCACTTGTTCTAGAAATAACTCCAAGAGTGAACAAGCGTAGAACAATGTCAGAGAGAGAGAGAGAGAGGGGACCAAGCATCTATAGTAACTCAGTTAAAGAAAAGAAATAGAATCACAATTAATAATATACTCTGCAAAGAATTAGATAATAACATATGTGCAGTGCAAGGAGTATAAGAAAGATGAGCGAATAGTTTAAAGTGTATGTCCATCAAACTAGCATATTGGATGGTGGAAAAACACACTCCCAGATATTTACCTCAACGGCAAGCTTCACTCAATCAATGGACTAATTCAAACAGACAACACTTGCTTTATCCATGTATTCTCTCCACAACTTCGCATCATCATCATCATAAGCCTTTTCCCAATGATATAGGGTGGGGCTGCAACTTGGGCGGGTTGGGCCGGGTTGGAGGCCAACCCGAGCCAAACCCGACCTTCATTACTATGAGCCCAAGCCCAACCCAAGGTCGGGCCTAAGAATCCCAGCCCAAGCCCAACCCGATTGGGTTAGTCGGGTTGGGGAAATTTTCCTTGAAAAAAAAAAAACAGCCCACCCTCCTGCTTCTGTAACACCAAATAAAAGGCTTTACATGAAAAATAGATCATCATCTGCAAACAAGATGATTGTTAAAAAAAACTTGTTTCCCCTTTTATGCTATTGAGTAAAACACAAAGGGAAATCTCTTGATTATCCCTCCATCTGTAAATGGATTTCTACCTCTCAAGGGATGCATATGCACAAGCGTTTAGCAAATCTGTGGCTGCGTTTGGGTAAGCTTAACCCTCTATTGGAGATCAAATCAGAACTTAACAAAACCCAACACTTTCAAATTGTTTTGTTTTCCTTTCAATGATAACCCCCTCTATTATCAATAAAACGGAATTATTCTCTCAAATCTGAAACAAAACCCTAAATCCCTAATTTTGCTGTGAAACCCTAAATTCAAAGAATGAATTGAAAATCAGCAAAAATAAACAGACAACCAGACCCTTTTTTTCGGACCTAAAACTCATTTGACAATAAAAAAAAAAACGAAGAGGGACATGAGCCGTTGATCACCATCGTGCCAATGTTCAGAGCACCATAAAATCTGTAGGAGGGACGATGGATTTGGAGAACAGCAAAGGAGGGGACGCCGAAGCATTCACCAACGATGGAAGAGGAGACACCAGAGGCAAAATCAACTGCGTTTGGAGTTCCTCCCTTGTTCTTGCATCACTGAACTTCGAGAGAGAGGCGGTGAGTTTGAGGGTTTGAGAGAGGGAAGGGGAGGAGGTAGGGGCGGTTAGGGTTTTTAGGGTTATTAACTTATGGGATTATATATGTCGGGCTCGGGTTGGGTTGGCGTTTCTAAACCTCAGCCTGAGCCCAACCCGATTTTGCTCGGGCTGTACAAAATCAAGCCCGAGCGCGAGTGTTGAAATTGCCAACCCAACCCGAGCCCAACGTCGGGTTGAGCTGCCCAAGTTGCAGCCCTAATATAGGGCTACACGAATCATGTTCCACTATTCAATCCTGTTGAAAGCTTTCTCTTCCCTAAGGCCAGTTTCTTAAAACCTCCTCCCAAAACCTCACTCCACGTCTGTTTTGGCTTTCCCCTCGCCCTTTGGCTTTCCCCTCGCCCTTTAGGCCATTCCACTTGCACATCCCTCCTCACTGGTGCTATCATTGGTCTTTGTTGTACATGACCAAACTCTCTCAATCGAATTTCCGTCATGTTGTCACTACTATATTTTCACGAATTCGTTCATTTCTAATTTTGTTTTTCCTTGACTTACGATAAAGACATCTCAACATCCTCATCTCGGTTATACTTATTTTATGAACATTTTTCTTAATTGCCCAACATTCTGCTTCATAAAGCACTGCCGGTCTTATTACCGTCTTATAGATATTTTTTTTCTATTAGTCAAATTGGCACACGCCGATCACAGAGCACTCTGAAAGCACATCTCCACTTTAGCCACCCCGCTTTAATTCTAAGGGCAACATCCTCCTCAATCCGTCCTTATGAATAATAGAACCAAGGCCAAAATTGGTTACTTCGAGGTATCTCCTGGTTGTCAATTTTAATTGGCGGATCATCTCAGTGTGCATCGAAGGTAGTTAAGGGCGCAAGGCGCACTTAAGGTGCTAGGACCCCTGGTGCCTGAGGCGCAAGACACAAAGCGAGGCACTCGCCTAACTAAAGCGAGACGCGATATTAAAAATTATAATAATAAATATAAACTATATCATAATATATTAAAACAGGTAATCATTAGGCCATAAAACATAAAAGATAGCAAATGTCCAAAATCTCAAGTAACCCAAAAACAATTTTAATTAACATTCGTCATTATCTAAATACAAAATAAGTAATCAAAATTCATAAAATGCTTGGAGAAAATTTAAAAAACAAAAAGTCACAATTCATTAAAAAAAATACTAATAAGTAACAACAAAAACAAATGAATTAATCGAATAAACTAATAAAAAGAAATAATTGATGAACTACTACTAGTAATTATAAATTACCAATTATAAACTAATATTGCATGGAAGTGTGGATATTTAAATCAAGGTTTAAAGGGGGTCGTTATCGTTTTTTCCGCTATAACGGCAGTTATAACAAATTGTAATGCTCAAGGGAAAACAACAAAAAAAATGGCGTTTGAAATTGAAATTTGAATTTCAAATTTTCAAAAATAGAAAATAACAGAAATAACAGCCTTTTTCACAATTTTTTCCAAAATGACGTCCATTTTTAAACATGATTTAAATCACAAAAGGAGAATAAGAAGAATAAGAGTAAGAAGAAAATCACAACCGAAGGAGAATAAGAAAAAATCAGAATAGAAGAAGACAATCAGAATAGAAGAAGAAAAAAAATCAAAACCAGAGAAGAAGGAAAGAATAAGAATTTGAAAATAAAAAATATGTACTTTAGTGAGGCGCCTGGAGCCTAGTTTAAGGTGCGCGCCTTGATCATAAGGCACGCGCCTTACGAAACGCGTCTCGCCTTGACCCTTCCAAGGCGCTTTAGGTGAGCCTTGTTGCACCATGACTACAGAGTGTGCATTCTTACTAATTTTGCATTCTATCTACTGTCTTGGTTCAACTTATTTTAAAACCTTTAGATTCCAAGCATTCCTCCAGCATTCTAGTTTTGGATTTACCTTATACTTAGTCTCGACAACTAAGACTATGTCATATGCAAATAACATACACTAGGGGACCTCATCTTGAATATGAGCAGTTATTTCATCTATAACTGAAGCAAATAGATATGGACTTAAGGATGATCCTTGGTGTGATCCCATTATGATTCGAAACTCACTTGTATCACCACCAATTGTTCTAATATTAGTTTTTGCTCCCTCATACATATCTTTAATGATGTCAATATATCTATTTGGAGCTCCCTTATTTTCTAATGCCCGCCAAATTAATTCTCTAAGGACTGTATCATATGCTTTTTCTAAGTCAATAAAGACCACGACTCCACGAGAAGATTCATCTTCTCTCTAAGCTTTTCCATTATTTCACTAAGAAGATTGTCTTGATGGTCGACCTCCCTAGCATAAATCCAAATTGGTTTTCAGATATACTTGTTTTTTGCCTTGATCTTTGCTCCGACACTCTTTCCCATAATTTCAGGGTGGCCAATAAGTTTGATGCCACGATAGTTTGTGCAACTCTATACGTCTCATTTGTTCTTGTATATGGCACTACATCACTTCTCCATTTATCTAGCATTATTCTTGTCTTTAAGATATTGTTAAATAACTTAGTAAACCAGGGCAATCCAATTCCTCTCATGCACTTCCACACCTCTAGTGGGATACCATCTGGTCCTAAGTCCCTATTTGTCTTCATCTTAACTAAAGTTGTTTTCACCCCTGATACCCTAATTCTAAGAATCAATGTATGTTAAATATTCTCCTTAGTATTTCCATCCAATCCTATGTCCATTATGTTATCCTCATTTAATAATTTATGGAAATAACTCTTCCGCCTTACCTTAATTTCCTCATCTTTTATTAAGACTCTTTGTTCGTTTCCCTTAATGCATCTAACATGATCTATATCTCTACCATTTCTCTCTTGTTCGTGCAAAGCTTGTAGACATCTTTCTCATCCTTTCTTGTCCCAATTTATGATATAGATTAAAGACTATCATATGCTTTATGTTTGGCATCACTTATCTCTCTTTCCTTCATTTTAAGCATTTTATATCTTTCTAAGTTCTCGTTGTTTCTAACCAGTTGCCAAGTCTTGTAATAAATCCTCTTTTTTATAATGTAAAATAGAATATATGATAGAGGAGAGTACAACTAAGAAACTGGAGGTCGAGAAAACCTCCACAAAACAAAAAACAAAAGAAATTCCTAGTTACCCCTTTCCATAATAGTCTCATCTAAAAACCAAGTCCTCAAAGGACAACACTTTACATTCTTCGTACATCTTAGACCAAAAGAAAATGAACATTGATAGATAACATGATATCAAAGCTAGACGCCTCCTTACCCTCGAAGACCCTTCTATTCCTCTCCTTCCAAAGCCCCACTAGACCACCAAAGGTAGAATACACCATAGCCTACGGCCACAAGGAGGAAAACAAAATACACCCATCTCCCAACGGTTTCTAGAACGGATTTGGGGAGGATGCAACAAATCCCAAAGGCGCCGAGAAAAAAACACCACACCACCCAAAGTAATAAATCCTCTTTTCTCTACTGGCCTTTTGAACCTTCTTGTTTGTATGGCTTTTTCCTTTTGATTCCCCAAGGACCTCTTTGCTACTCTTTTAATACATTTAGCCATTACATCCCACATCACCGAAGTCGAGAACCTTCCACCTCCCTCGCACCTTGCCAAGAAACCTCCTCTGACCGAGGTAATCTTACTATCATTCCTCCTCCAGTTGTTAATGACACAGATTTCCCTATTGATGTCCAAAAGAGAGTTTGTTCTTGTACTCAACATCCTATCTCTAACTTTGTGTCTTATGATACCTTATCTTCTAGTTATCGCACTTTTGCTTTCACCTTATCTTCGATTTCTTGGCCTCGCAATGTTTGATGCTCTCTCACATCCCAAATGGAGAGAAATTATGTATGAGGAGATGTGTGCACTTGATAAAAATAACACATGGGAACTTGTTGAGTTGCCAAAGGGACAACAATTAGTGGGATGCAAGTGGGTGTTTACTGTGAATCACCTTCCAGATGGGTCTGTTGAAAGGTATAAGCCAGCCTTGTTGCAAAGGGGTATACTCAGACATATGGAGTTAATTATCAAGACACCTTCACTCCCGTTGCAAAAATGAACTTAGTCCGAGTCTTGTTGTCCCTTGCTGCCAACCTCAATTGGTCTTTGTTGCAGTTGGCGTGAAAAATGCCTTCCTGCATGGTGACTTAGAAGAAGTATACACGAGGCTACCTCCATGCTTGAAGAAGGTAAAGTGTGTTAGTTGAAGTAAGCTCTATATGAGTTAAGACCATCACCGGAGGCATGGTTTGAAAGGTTTAGCAGTGCAATGGTGAAGTATGGGTATAAGCAGTGTCAGGCCAACCATACCCTATTCACTAAGCATAATGAAGGGAAGATAATAGCTCTCATTGTTTATGTTGATGACATAGTTATGATAGGGAATGACCTAGAAGAAATGGCTCAGCTAAAAGGGAAGTTAGCGAAAGAGTTTGAGATCAAGGATCTAGGGCAATTGAAATACTAGCTAGGGATTGAAGTTGCTAGATCAAGGAAGGGCATCTTCATCTCACAGGGGAAATATGTCCTTGATTTACTAAAGGAGACTGGCATGTTGGGTTGTAAACCCATTGACACCCTATTGAGCAAAATCACCGCTTAAGTGATAGTGATGGATAAACCCCTTACTGATGTCGGAAGATATCCAAGATTGGTTGGTCATCTCATATATCTCTCATTTACTCGACCTGACATAGCATAGACTGTTTGTGTTGTCAGCCAATTCATGCACTCTCCCATTACCTCTCATCTTGAGGTCATTTTCAAGATGCTCAAATACCTAAAGTCCTTGCCAGGGAAAGGGGTATTATTTGCTTGCGATGGCCACTTGAGAATGGAGGCCCACACTGATGATGACTAGGCTGGCTTTGTAACCGATAGGAGATCTACCTCCAACCATTTGCACATTGGTTGGTTGCAACATTGTCACCTGGAGGAGCAAGAAACAGTATGTTGTTGCTAAATCGAGTGTTGAGGACAAATTTTGGTCTATAGCACATGGTTTTTGCGAGTTGTTGTGGTTACGGATTCTATTAGGAGAGTTGGGATTTCCTGTCAGGGAGCCAATGAGTTTGTATTGTGATAATATGGTTACGATAAGTATTGCTCATAATCCAGTTCAGTATGACCAAACTGAACACATTGAAGTGAAACAACATTTCATAAATGAGAAGCTACGTTCCAGTTTGATCTGCACTCCTTTTGTGAAGACCAAAGAACAACTTGCTAATATCTTTACCAAAAGATTTGGCACGTCCCATTTTCATAGTGTCTCGGGCAAGTTGGGCATGTGTGACCTCTATGCTCCAACTTGAGGGGGAGTGTAGAAAATGTGTTGTGGTGTGGGGTATTTTTCTATTTTTTTTCTTATGTTAGTCTTTATGTTTCTTTGTAAGGTCACTTATGTCCATTCGGCATTTTATGTTACATATATAAGATGAGTGGCCCTCATACAAGAACACTATGTCCCTTAGTATATCCCCTCTGTACAAGAACACATATGTAAGGTCACTTATGTCCCCTTCTAATCCCTTATTCTTCTCTTCTTTTTTTGATAAGTCTTCTTCCCTTATTCTTTTTCATCCTCCCTTCTTCTTCACACACCCCTTTACGTACACTTGCCTCTAATCCCTTTTTCCCAACTTATTGGGCTCTACAGAGGGGATATACTAAGCGATTTTGGGAAGCCGCAGGGAAGATCAACCCCACGAGAGTGCCGCACGCACTAGTAATCAGTGTTTTAAAAGGCCTTTGAGGCTTACGCCTCAGGGCAAGGCTTTCCCAAAAAGCCCTAAGACTTATTAAAAAGGCTTAAAAGCTTATGAAGCTTATGCCTCATCTACTGAGACTTTAAAAAAGGCTTATGCATCATGCTTTTTACACCTATTTTAATGCCTTGTCTCAGAAGTTTGCTCCTCACGCGCATATGTCAGTGAGGGTCAACTTACCTTAAAAAATCATTTTTTTATAAATCATAACTAAATAATAATAAGGTATTCTAGCTTAAATATAAGCAACAAAAACATTTCTTGCCCCCACATGAAATAGATTAATGTTATTTTTTCACAAATTTAACTAAATTTATCTTTTTTATTGAGTTATCCTATTATTTATTTACTTTTTTATTTTCATTATTTACTTAGAAATGCATGTTTGTGAGGATTACGCCTCACACTTTAGGCCATTTAAGCACCTTGCCCCAAGCCTTCGCGTTTAAAATCATTGGATTAGAGTGGTTGTTACACTCTTAAGTGTTGTTTTTGTTTTAATGGACTTGCAAAGTTGGACGTATGAAACTATGGACGAGGTAATGAGTTCCAAACTGAGATCAGTTCTTATTTTTTGAGATTATTCCTTGATTCTCTCCATTTTTTAGAATATTTCCTATTTATTTATTTATTTTTATATTTAATTATTTAGCTACTTAAAAATGCATGTTCGAGAGGCTTACGCCTTACGCCTTGAGGCGCGCTCGTGAAGAGCCTCACCTCACGCTTAGCATTTAAAAACACTGCCAGAAATGCCTTAGGATGGTGCTGCAAGGCACAGTGGATCTAGGGAAGGGGTGCGGTTAAGTATATATAGGAGGTTGGGGAGAAAGTCTTGGTCAAGTTTAAAAATTTTGGGTTAGGGTTTAGGATGGGGACGGCTAGGGTTTCTAAGTCAAAAACTTATCAAAAGAAAAAGGAAATATACGAGATTAAGAGGAAAAGGAAAGATTACCTTAGCTTCACACGAAGAGAGAATGGCGTCACACCAAATTTTCCTTCACAAAAGATTTCTCAAAGAGATTTTCTACTTCTTCATTCATAATGAGAGAATTATATAAAGATGGTTTATATACTAACTCAAATAACCCTAATCTAATCTAGAACATCCAAATAAACTAATAAGATCCAATGGTCTAAAAAAATACAACTTAAACTAAGCAAAATTACAATGAGCCGCAATATTTATAGTTATTTCTTAGACACTCAAAACTCAATAAAAATTAAAACTAAGTCTAAAAGGAAAATAAAACTAACTCCCTCCTCAAATGCAACCCACATCCATCTTTCCAATTGGGAGCTTCAAGATGCTACGCATGTGAGGTCTTCCACTCCCACGATCATCGAGAACTCCGCCTAGGGCCCACATAGTCATTAAAGTACAATGACAAGGGAATGGGTCAAGTTCTACTCCTCCTATGGTACACTCTAGGGAACGTCCCGATGTCCTCATCATTGTGCTTCCTAGTATTTCCACTCATCCATCTCTATTTTCAACATCTTCACTTGTGCTAGACTCATTTTATGAAATGTTTCTTGATTTTATATCATAGCTGGTCTTATTGCTGTCTTGTAAAGTTTGATTAGTACGTGTCGATCACATAACTAGGGGTTTGCTTGTTTTTTGCCTTTTTTAGTCTGAGCCTAGTGTAGGTCATCTCGACCTCTCTAGCTTAGGCCTGTTTCTGTTCTTTTTGGCTTTGGCCTTTAATAAAGCTTACACTTATCAAAACAAAAAAGTGTTGTCTTCACTTCAGCCATCCAACGCTAATTCTATGAGCAACATCCTCTTCAATTTCTCCCTCTATATGAATACTATAATCTAGAGGTCCTAGACAACTAAAATGGTCACCTTGGATATTTACTACCCATCAATCTTAATTAGAGTCTCATCCCTTTGCCTGCTCTTACTAAAGTTGCCCAGTGCATACTTTGTTTTGTCCTACTTATTAAAACCTTTGGTTTATATAATATCCCTTCATAAGTCTAGCATAGCATTTACTCTCTCTATAGTCTCATCAACCAACACTGCATCTACAAATAACATACACGAGGAACTACTAAATGAGACAGTGACCAAATAAGGTAAACGTCATTAACTACGTACAGAATCTGACATGGTTGTTCATGTAGTTGTCATGCTCTTTCCACACATATCCATCAAATCAGTCATCTACAATCCCTTGGACATGGGATAACATTTTTCTTGCAATATCTGTTTTCCTTTTGTGTGAGTTGTGTGTGTGTGTGGTGGTGGATTTGGGGGTGGGGGTGGGGGTGGAATTGTCAAATTCCAAAAGGTTCCAAACAGATGAACAACAGTCTCTCTCCTGAACTACCACAAAGCATTTGCCACATAAGCAAAAACTCCAAAGCCCAACGATATCATTAGATCTTCTCTTCATGAAGATTTAGTAATATAACCAAACCACCAGTTCAACATTGCTACAGAATCACCGATCAAAAAAAATTCACAACAGAATCTAGTGGAGACCCCACTGTCTAGCAGCCATTTGAAGGCCAATCTAGCGGCAACCCTACTGTCTACTATATATTTGAGGCCCAAAATAGCACTAAACACATCAAAAAGTTGAAACACCCAGGTCCTTCCCCAGTTCCCCTACTTCTTCAACTCAGAGATTCTACCCTAGTTAGAACACTTAAACCCCAACGCTACTCATGAAGAAAGACCAACATATTAAATCTTGATTCCAATGTACGACTCACCAACACTAAAAACAATACAACTCAGTAAACTCTGCCTAGTCACTGCCAGAGTATAATAGTTCGATGTGAATCAGTGACCCACTTACATCGGCAACTCATAACAGAACCCTGAACGAAGAGAACTCAGCCAAGCAGCCCCAAGCTCTACGAACATTTTAAAACCTAGCGCAGACTGTTGTGTGCAATCAATAACTTGTTGCAAGTCTTCACCAGTCAAGACTCAAATGCTGGACCATATGCACCAATCAACATTTTTGTAAATTTAAAACCAAATTGCTAGCTGTCATCAACATTCAAAGAGCCCAATATAAAACAAAGAAAATGTGTATCCACGAGTGAGCATGGCATGAACCAGTTACAGTTAATAGAGTAAATTTATTAAATTTGCCGACAAGCATGAGTAGAAGAGTACCTTTGCAGTCACTTCCAAAGACTTGAGATAAAGCTCATTGCCTGGATCCTACAAGATGAAACACTACTTTTAAGCTTTTGTGTGCAAATAGCATTAGCACACATGGAAGCTTAGTGATAAAAAATACCTCATCTACTGCTTGCTGGAAGTACTGAGACGCCTTATCAAAATATATCTTTGCTGTGTCCTGTTCGGGAGTGAGAAATGCATGAGAAGTGTGCGCATTTCCCAAGCACCAGAGAGTGTCGTGTTTTTTTGGAGTAATTAACAATGCCTCCTCCAGTTTTGAAATGGCATCTGTGGAAATAGAAAATAAATGCAAATGGTTTGGGTCATTAGCATATTGAAGTATATAAAAAGGAAAAGTCTTTCATTTTCCATTTTCCTTTTTTCGAGATGATGATAACTTGAATAATTTTCCCTAAAAATGGCAAACTCAGCTGCGTGCGTGACTGAATTGTAAGAGAATTAACTGACCCTTTATCATCTTCTTGGAATCAGAGACATTTTGGAATTGTGACAACTCGAGAAGTGCTCCTCCCCACCTCGTCAGGTTCTGTCAACAACAAAAATTGTAAAACTCGGAGGTAAAAAAAGATAATTTTAACACATTGAATCATTCGTATTATGATTTAAATAACCATAAAATAAACAGTTAGAATTCAGCTTTTTTCCCAGTCGTATACTAGTGGCACAAAACACTAGTACTTCGTCCTAGGGAGATTTGAAACAGCATTTTATACTTGTGGCACAAAACACAGTCACTGGTTGAGAACAAACAATTCTAAGCCTAAAACTCCTCGAGACGCGCATTTTCAGAGAAACATAAAGCCAAGTCCAGTATTTTGTCCAATCCATTGGTACGTTATTAGGGTTGGAATGTACTAAAGAAAAAATTAAACACAAAGGGGATTAATAAATGAAGAAGTCAGAAAAATGTCGATTTTAACAAAACATCGATCAGGTTGAGATTTAAGAGAATCAGTATCAGAGATTTTCTCAACGCAGATCGAATATAATGAAGTAGAACCTTAAAATGATAGAAAAGTAAAAGAGAGTTGATTATACGAACTTCTGCGTCGAGAGGATTATTGGCGTAGGTTGCCTCGGCGTTCTTCCGAGCGTGCTCGAAGAACAGGAGGCGATCAAAGTCGCTCTGCGGCATCTCCATGTCTGCAGGTAATGGGTTTGGTTAAAACTCTGCAACTCTCCGAAGCTCTAAACTCTCTCACTTGCTACTTGCTAGGGCTCGCGAGAGGAACCAAGGCCGCCCTTTGAAAAAGAAAAAAGATTAGAGAGCCAACTGAGAAAGCGGTTTATAGCTTTCTGCGGTGTTCGTACAAACACCCCTAGATTTCTAAATATTTCTAAATTTTCCCCTGGCGTCTTCCGTATTTTTGCCTTTCTTCCCCTACTAATTTAGGGCAGCAACTCGGGCGAGTGGGTCGGGTTGGGGTCAACCCGAGTCCAACCCGAGCTTCAAGGCACCTAGCCTGAGCCCAAACCCAACCTGAGGTCGGGCTTGAGAATCCCAGCCCGATCGGGTTGGGGATATTTCCTTGACCCCTTAATAGATACAAAAAATAAAATCACATGTTCTCATTTGCTCCGTCGTTAATGGCTGGAACCTTGGTAAAAAAAAGAAAAGAAACCCAAAGTAGAGATAAGAGAAAGAGTAGAGTGAGAACTAACCCCATGTAAGCTATTGATGCCTACATCTTCCTCGACTCTTGCTATCTCTGTAGCCTCTGGTATAGCTTGGTCTGATTTTCTCTTTGGCAAAGGGGGCAAAGGTGTAGGAGATTTGGTAGCCTTAGGCTTATATTGGTTCATCCCCCTAAATGCCTCTCTTACATTTCTTAGTGCTCCATCCCGAAGTCCGGCATGATTGCCAAATCTATCCACTCGTTGAAAAGGCAAGGGACGTGTATGTGAGAGAGAGATCAGAGAGAGAGAGAGAGAGATGAGGGTTGCATGGAGGGTTTTCTTCAAAGAGAAAAAGGGGAAAGAAGAGATTTGGTATAGAAATTTATAAAGGATTGTTGGGCTTGGGTTGGATCGGATTCCCAGTCCGATTTTCTAAAATGAGGCCCAAGCTTGAGCCCGAGCCCAACGTCGAGTTGAGCTTGTCGGGCTCGGGTTGAGCCCGTCCAAGTTGCATCCCCACTGCATATCTAACTTTATGGAGGTGAAATTCCTTGAATACCCCTTTCTTTATATCCCGCGCAGAATTACACAATCTCTCTCGGTGGACGAGAGAAAAATTCGTTAGTCCTGGGGACCTTCAAAATTTGAAGGCCCCTCCCAAAATGTTTGACATGTACCCTTTGTTAACCACCCTTCACTAACTAACCAAGGATTTAACATAAGTTAGGTTTAGGTCTTATTGAAGGTCCCCGGGACCAGCGAATCTTTTCTCATGGAAGAGAACCCATGGGCACTCCCAAATTTTCTCATCTCCTTCATCCATTATTATGTAGACTCTTTGATTGGAACCATCTTTACTAACATCATCCATACTTTCTCTACAAGAAAAGAAATACATCTTTTCATAACTTGCATTCATAACTTGATGCACTACACACCTGGCTTAAAATTCAAATGATAATTTCTTGTAAATTCAAAGCACTTCTCTAAAGTTTTCCCACCTATATTAGTTGTTGAAGAAAAAATATTCTCATTATATTCGAAATTTAAAATTATATAATTAATTAAAAACCCACATAATATATATAGACCGTGTTACCTGAAAGGAAAAAGATGTAACAAGGTATGCCTGAAACTGTTTCATTTGCGGAAGCGTCAATTTTGGTAGTCACCACTGTCATCTGACCCATTGACCGCATGGATGTTTATCCCACCGCATGGCAGTGTATAATATTCTAACTTTTTTTATAATATTTTTCGTCAAATCACGTGGGTCCCTCTTTATCATAAACAGATGGCGACACCTGAAATAAAAAATGATCACATGGTCTAGAGGGCCATAGACATTATCATGGTTCATGGTGGTGTCATTTTTTCATTGGTCAAGTGTAGTAAGACTTGCTTTAGTAATAGATTGTCTAAAACTTAAAAGACTGATCTGCAGATAACTCTTTTTTTGTATTCAACTAGTTATATTAAGGACCAGGCTCCGTTGACAGCCCTAAAATGACAGGATTCTGTACAGGACACAATATATGTCAAGTGGCACATTCTTGGAGGACTCTGACCGTATGGATGTTTGGTCAACCCCTAGGTGGACCTACAAGCCATAATTAAGCCTGCTTAGTGATTTCTAGACGTTGGATTGGACTTTTTTTCATGGGTTGATATCAACTGTGGGAATTATAGCAGTATATGAGGTACAAAGATCCAACGTCTAAAAATCACTAATCAGGCTGAATTTTGGTTTGTAGGTCCACCTAGGGATTGGACAAACATCCATATGGTCAGAGTCCTCTTAAGAGTGTGCCATGTGGCACATAATTGTGTCACGTACAGAATCCTGTTATTTTATGGCTGTCAACGGAGCCCGACCCTTATATTAAACAGACCACAAGGAAAGACAAAGGGAACCCACTTACACCTGGACCAAATTGCTCTCTACAGACACGAGAGATGCAAGCCATGGTGGTGAGCCAAAGGTCCAAACTGAAGGACCAAAAAAGTTGGATGCTCTACTAGCAACAGTATGGGCTACCACATTGGTACTCTAGGAGTATAAACAAGGGAGCACATATTTGCACACCCCATTTCCTATCCCAGTGGACTCCTAGTCGGGGCACACCCCAAAAAGAGAGATCTCTCTCTAAAACTTGGCTGATCGGTGACGGTCACTGATCGCTCACAAAATGAGCCATGTGGCATATTTTTAGAGGACCCTGACCATATGGATGTTTGGCCAATCCCTACATGGACCTACAAACAAAAAATCAGCCTGATTAGTGATTTCGAACCTTTCGAAGTTGTACCCCAAATAATGGTTGATAATGCTCAAATTCCCACGGTTAAATCAACCCATGAAAATGGCTCCATTCAACGCTTGGAAATTACTAATCAAGTTGATTTTTGGTTTGCAGGTCCACCTAGAGATTGGCCAAACATCCATACGGTCAATGTCCTCTAAAAATGTGACACGTGGCTCATTTTGTGGGTGGTCAGTGATGGTCACCGGTCAGCCAAGTTTTAGAGAGAACTCTCTTTTTGGGGTGTGCCCCAACTAGGAGTCCACGGGGATAAGAAATGGGGTGTGCAAATATGAGCTCCCATAAACAATTGTACATATGTAAAAAGATCCATAGCCCAAGCTATAGTAGAAAACCTAATAGCAGAGGAACGTCGACCACCCTTTTTGCATCGGATTCCAAGATAATCGAGCCATGACAGAACTGTGCAAGGTAACTCGAAGTACAATTTTGGCCAATGACAAGATGACATCCCTCTTCACTATGGCAACATTCACGGACCCGGACCATGTGATCGTTACTCCAGCTGAAATAGCCCCACTTCGAAAACAGGATCCACATAGGCGGGGGGGCCTACGAAACAATCTGACGCCAACACTAGTTGGGATGATAGTGTCCATTAATGGGTTTATGGTAAAAAAAATTCAGCAAGAAGTTTGTCGGTAGATTAAAACAGGCATCCAATTAGGTGAACTTTTCTTCTTCTTTTGCTAGTCAAAATTACAAATTAGGTGAAAGTTTGGTGTAAAATAGATTGTTACAAGTTAAAACCATCCAATCGGGTCAAACTTATAGGCTGTCAAAGGGATTGTAATACATTACTTTTTTTCAATCTCCTTTTTTGTGTGTGTGTGAGATCCCTTAAAGTGGGACCATCAAAAGATTGGCTCTCGCCAAACAACTTTGCATCACGCACGAGTCATCAAAAGATCGAGTAAAACTTGTGTCACAGGATGTTGTGACGGAAGCCGGTCACAGCACTCAATATGAGCCACGTGGCACACGATCAGAGGACGATGACCGTATGGATGTTTGGCCAGTCTCTCGGTGAACCGGTACACAAAAAAATCAGCCTGATTAGTGATTTGTAATTGATTTGATTGAAGTTATTTTCATGGGTTGATTTTAACAGTAGGAATTTGAGCATTATTGAGCTTTATTTGGGTGCAAAATCCAAAGGTTGTAAATCACTGATCAGGCTGATTTTTGGTTTGTAGGTCCACCGAAGGACTGGCCAAACATCTATACCGTCAGTGCCCTATGATCGTGTGCCACGTGGCTCACATTGAGTAGTGTGACCAGTTTCCGTCACAACATCTTGGGACACAAGTTTTACTCCAAAAGATTGGTCTGTAAAACAACTTTAAGGTGGGCAAAAGAAAGGAGTAAATATTACCTGACCACCCACTATATAAGCCATGTGGCAATTTCTTAGAGGACACTGACCGTAAAGATGCTTGGCCAATCCCTAGGTAGACCTACAACCCAAAATTAACCTGATGAGTGATTTCTAGCCGTTTGTTGAAGTCATTTTCATGGGTTGATTTTAACAGTAGGAATATGAGCATTATTTTCATGGGTACAAAGATCCAAAGGTTTGAAATCACTAATCAGGCTGTTTTTTGGTTTGTCAGCGTCTTCTAAGAGTGTACCACATGGTTCATATTATGGGTGGTCAGACAAGTTTTACTCAAAAAAAGGGTGCGTCATGAATGACTCATTTAATAAATATTTAAGAGTATTTAATAAATATCGGGGACAATTATTTTTGACAACCATTGATGTACCTACATAGAAGATGAATCAATGGCTGTTTTTGGTGAGGATCATCCTCACAAAAATTTAAATCATTCCGATATACTGGTTTAGAAGTTGGAGAATTATGGACCGTCTATTTTTACCATGGAACTTAAAAATCACATTTGATGGGGTTAGAAATTTCAGATTGGGTGAGGAGATCATCCTCACCAAAAAATTAGCCATTGATTGATCTTCTATGTGGGTACATCAAAAAGGGTGTCCAAAAGAGTTGTTAAAAATGGTTGTCCCCCGATCCTGACCCTTTTTGAAATGGATAATTATGGTATCAAATGTTGTTCAACAGATAAAACGCTCAACAGCAATCAGAATGGAAAAACTTGAGTCCCCTCTTGCTCAAGTTAGCAAAAGTGCTCAATTACGCCTCCGCACCATTACCCCTGGCCCTGGCAGCATTGTTAATTTTCAAAAAATATTTGAATTTCAAAAATTTAAAAACGGTGCTGTCAGGTGTATCAACGGTTCAATGGCATTATTGCGTAGCCAATATGTTTCAAAAGTTTAATACATCGTTCCCTCAAAATAACACATGGCACGTACTTTTGGGCTCACTGACTGTCTGGGCCCACCCTTTGATGGATTTCACCCGAAAATCTATTTGATTAGTGATTCTTGTAGGATTTAGGCCTTTTACCTAACGGGCTTCCTGAAAAGGCCTATGAATGGGTTAAAAGCTCATGATGAAAATGCTCCAAATCCAGTAGCTAAGCAGTACTCTTTAGGGCCCACTGACTTTATGTATATTTTGTCCACCTCTTGATGTTCTACACGTCAAAAATAAGTATAATTGATGATTAATAACTGATGGATTTAACATTTTAATAACCTGATTTTTGGCCGTTGGATTTGAGCTCTTTTTCTGGATGCTAAAATTTGGTATGTAAACCAAACTTTCATGTCAGTAAACCCTAAAGTGAGCTCCACTTGTCATTTTTAGGAGGGGGGGACTTCAAATATTTTCTCAACTTTTATGGGTCAGCCGGCCCCAGAAAATCCACGTGTATTTTGGGAAGGATGTATCGAACTTTTGAAACATTCATGTGCATCAAAGATTTCTTCGTCATTGCTCAAGGACGTTGTTGAGCAAAAAATGGATTTGGAAAACTTGGACACCGAGCCAAGGAATTCAGTTCACCCTCTCTTTTATGCGTTTCATTTGGCCTTTTCAAACGAGGGAACAGATTCCCTCGATGGCCATTCCACGTTTCACCGTTTTATTGGTGTTGGAAAGAAGAGGGATTTACTCCTTTGAGAGTAAATCTCTGATGATGGATCAACCAATATAAGCCACGTGGCTAATTCGTAGAGACAACTAATCGTATGGATCATGGTTTTAAAAAACGGCCGTTTAAGCGGTAACGCCCCAAGCCCATTTCCATTTAAACCCGTTTTATCGGTTTTGATTTGGTTTTAACGGCCGTTAAAATCGTTTAAACAGCCGTTTAATTTTGAAAAATTTTGTGAAAAAAATGGCCGTTAAAACCGTTTAATTCCGTTAAAATCCGTTTAATTTCCATTAAAATCTGTTTAAATCCGTTAAATTCCATTTTTTTTTTAATTTTCAAATTTCAAAATTTGAATTTCAGTGCCACTTTTTCCGTTTTTTTCCATTAAAATCGTTAAAACCGTTAAATTCCGTTTGATTCTGGTTTTTTTTTTATTTTTGCCCCTGACCGTTTCAATCCGTTTTAACGGCCGTATAAACGGTAACGCCCCCAGTCCGTTAAAACGGCCTCCTTTAAATCAGCCTTATTAGTGATTTATAACCATTTGATTGGAGTATTTTTCCGACTTTATTTTAACCGGAGCATTATTTGGAGTACTCGGATCCAAAGGTTAGAAATCGCTAACACGCTGATTTTTGGCATGTAGGTCAACATATAGATAGGCCAAAATCCATACGGTCAGTGATCTCTGAGAGTGTGCCATATGACTCATACTATGGTCCGTCATCCACCAACACTGATGAAGGACCATAGTATGAGTCACGTGGCACATTTTTATAGATCGCTGACTGTAAGGATGTTGGCCACTTGGCCCATCACTATATGTCATGGACCTACATACCAAAAATCGTGATTTCTAACCTTTGGATCTTTGTACCCCAAACAATGCTCAAATTCCACGGTTAAAAATCAACCCATGAAACGGCTCCATTCGAACGCATTGAAATCATTAATCAGGATGATTTTTTTCAGTGGTCCACCTTGGGTCAAACATCCATACGGTCAGCGATCTATACAAATATGCCACGTGGCTCATAATGTTGTCGGTCAGCAAAGTTCTGCTCACGTGAAACATCACGATCGACTATTCCGGAGGGTCGTGGTCAGGGAGAATCGAAGGAATTGACTCTTTGTCAAGGGCATTGTAGTCATTAAAATGACAAACTTCCAAACGCAGGGGCAATAACGTCAAATGTAAATCATGGGGATTTCGGTGAAATCAATCGTATAAATAAGAAAAAACACCTACCCTCACTTCCACTGTCGAGTCTTTCAGTTTTCGCAGGGAAGAGGAAGAAAACCCTCTCTGGATCCCGAAATCTAGGGTTTTCTTCTTTTAGCAATATATCAGCAGATCTAACGGATACAAGTGGAATTCTCGCCTATAAAGGTGATCTTGAAGCTTTTGGTCGTATATTTCAGCTTAGATTTCGTCTAGGTCAGACGGATTCACCTTTACTATATTCTTTCTCTTTTGCTTCGTTCGTTCTGATATCTTGGTTTCGAATGCCTATATTAATCTTTATTTTAGTTGAAATATATCTTACGATCTGGTTTTAATCTTTCTGGAGTTCACGAGTTCATGTGAGATCTATATTGCTGATGAATATGGGCATTTTTCTAGGTTTTGAACTAAATGTGGTAGAAAATTATATGGATGTAGTTGTTTCCCCTAAATCAGGAAAAAGTTTCGATTTTTAAACTTTGTTATCTAGTGATTGTGGTTAAAGTCCCTCTGAAAATGTTGGGATGGAAACCAACGAGGGGTTGGTGAGTTGGCCAGGACCACGCCTCAGGAAGTGGAGGTTCCGAGTTCGATTCCCCCCCTCGGTGGCCGCCTCCTGGGATTTATCCCAGTACACCAGGTTCGTGTGGAAGGGGTGACGTACGTGCCCTGTGGGATTTTTAGTCGGTGCTCTAAGAGGCCTGGATACCCATGGTATAAAAAAAAATGTTGGGATGGTCATTTCTGGTACTTTAAGTCATCAATTATGCTGGTTTAACTATGTAAAGGGCCCCATTTTCATGAATAAAGGAAAATGGTATTGTAAACGTGTTTTGAAGTTTCTGAAATTTTCATCAAACTTTCCAACTTCAATGTATAGCGCTATTTTGAAATTGTGGGGTAGCATAAGTATAATATAGGAGTGATTAGATGGTGTGGTATTGCCAATAGTAATTGTATTATTCCTGCCTGTCTCAATTTTCCCCCCACTGGTGACAATGTTTGGATCCATTATACATGCAATGCAGAATCTATCTTCGTTCAATAACTTAGTGTGTTGTATGTAACCATAGGATATTGATTTTCATATCTATGCCTATACAGAGCTTTGATCCTGTTATTCTTGTAGAGCAGGTGTTCTTCTTCTTCCCTTTTCTTAACTTCACTGAGAATGATCAGTTTTTATTCATATCCGCCAACCCCATACCGTTGGGAAATGGCTGATGATGATGATCAGTGTCTCATAATACTTTTTTTGAGTGCTGTTTTGCTTTCCTGTTGACGAATATGATTTCTAAATTTTTTGAATCTTCTCTATTTTAACTAGTTTCAATGGTCAGGCACATTGTTTGAAATTCTAGGAAATATAAACATAACAGAAAAATGATTAGATGTTACTTTGTCGTCAGATACCCACTGTATTATCTCTGTGCATCTTTTCTTCACTTACCAAATGAAGTATTGATAGTACTCAATCTTGTTTGGTGATGCTGCGTTTTTTGTAAACATGCTCTATCTTTGTTCATACTTTAGAAGCCCCAGTGAATGAGCTGATTTTTTTGATTGAATTGATGCTGTGTGTGTGTTTTACTGAGAAGGATCTATTATGGTTGTAATTTCTGAAGGTTCTGAAAGATGGAGAGCCAGCTTAGTTTTTGGCAACTGGGGGATGAGCTTCGAGGACAGTTAAAGGTCTCAGAGGATCACCAGTGGTTCATGGTTGCTTCTAAACTGGCCGAGCAGACAAGATCAAAGAGCGAGAGAATGAACAACCTTGACCTGTCAAAGGGCCCCACAGAAACAAGGCCACGAGAGAAAACTGGGTTTCAGGAAGATAACAAATTCGAAAACCTTAATTTCAACCTGTTGAATTTAGACTCCAGAATGGCGGAAACTGTGAGCAAGACTTCCTTCCGTAATGGCATTCACAATGTGAATGCAGTGTATCAGAAAGGTACCAGCAACAGTATCGTAAACATTGACCTGACAGTTGGCAACAGGAAGTTTAGTACCAATAACTACAGTAACAAAGAGTCCAACAACAACAGTAACAACAACAATGACAATGTCAATAACAACAGTGCTGTTGACAAAAGGTTCAAGACCTTGCCTTCGACAGAGACACTCCCGCGGAATGAGGTGCTTGGGGGATACATTTTTGTGTGTAACAATGACACGATGCAAGAAGATCTGAAGCGGCAGCTTTTTGGTAAGTGTGGCTTTTGTTTTTGTTGATTGTTACTTTGTCTAGTGAACCTTGGTATCTGAGTGTAGTATGGAGGATGATAATTGCTATTTTGTCAAGGAAACCATGGGTATCTGGGTTGAATACATTTCCACCATATCCCAAGACATGCTCCATATGCATGGTATCAATCTGGGCCATTCAATGTTAGGCAACTCTTGGATGGCATTGAATTGCCCAATCCATACGGTTCTTCTTGGGAGTTACATTAGGGTTAGACTGCTTCAAAATTAGGCTGTATGACTTTTCCACCTGATTGTTTGAAGCATCATTATGACAGACCCAAGCTCTTTTTTCTCTTCCTTCTATTAACCGTCGACGGTGAAATGATCTCTTACATATTTGTTCATTATCTTCATTTGGCAGGTTTACCACCAAGGTACAGAGATTCTGTCCGGGCAATCACTCCTGGGTTACCTCTGTTTCTCTATAACTACACTACTCACCAGCTACATGGGATATTTGAGGTTTGCTCTTATGCTTTTATTCATTTTATTATTTAGCTGTTCACTCTTTAATGCTTGAGGCAGTGTGAGGAGTCTGACAATCCACATTTGTAGCTCATACTCATTTACTTGTATCTCGTTCTTTTGGATAAGAAACTGTGGTTACTTATTTCTTTATCGTTTGTAAGTTGGGATTGATCCCACAACCTTAAAGTTGGAAACCATGGTCATCTATCATCAGGTTCTATAGAATAGAACAGTATTGTTATAAGTTTTTGCTTGAACTTTTGGGGTGCAAGTGTTATCTTGTAAACCAGGGCTTTTAATCCGTTGTGATTTTTAGAACATTCTTCATTTATTTTCAAGAAACGACTAGTGTAATTCTGCTGTCATTTATGTGACATTTTTAATTGAGTAGTATTAGTTATAGTTGGTTGTAAATACTTAGCTCTAGTTAATATTGATCATTTTTGAAATTCGATGGTTGTTTTGGTCATATGTCTGATACGAAGTCGAAGAATTTTGCCCATCCTAAGTTAAACACTATCAGTATTGTTCTAGAAACTTTCTAGAGAAAATTGTAAGGTGGAACTCTTTTGTGGTTGCTGTTAATGTTTTAAGGTAAATAATCATCATTCTTATTCCCTTTCTTTGAACTCTCATAATCTTTCATTTTTATCTTATTGCTTTTCTACAGGCAGCAAGTTTTGGGGGATCTAACATTGATCCAACTGCTTGGGAAGATAAAAAATGTAAAGGCGAATCGAGGTTTCCTGCGCAGGTAAGCTGAATATGGTTTGACGAATTGGATTTATTTTGTCCGTTATTATTGTTTACCATCAGATCTCATGTTTATTACTGGGTTTATGAAAACAAACATAGGTACGGATCCGTGTTAGGAAACTCTGCAAGGCATTGGAGGAAGATGCTTTCAGGCCAGTTCTCCATCACTATGATGGTCCCAAGTTTCGTCTCGAGCTTTCTATTCCCGAGGTAAAATGAAGTTTTAATGTTTGTCAATGATCATATTTATTGAGAAAATATTTGCTCCTTCGACATTTTGATCCACGGCGTCCTTGGACTTATAGTTAAGTGCCACCTGTCATGGCCCCTTAACTGTAGTTGCTTTTTCTCCTTTGTTAAGGGCCACATTAATTCCAGACAGGTGGCACTTAACTATAAGTCCAAGGACGTGCCGTGGATCTAAAATCCATGGAGCAAAAATTTTCTGATATGTATTTATACCTGTGGGTCCTTGTATCAATGTGACTCCTATAGTTTCTCATTAGTAAATCTCTCCATCTGTGTTTTCCAGACATTGGCTTTACTAGACCTATGTGAACAAGGAGGCCTGTGAAGCTGCTGTCGATACAGTTGGTGGAGCATATGGAAAGTGCGTAGTAGTAGTAGTGCATATGTAGATGGTCTGGTGCAACCGTGTGATCGAGCTGTGGTTCCTTCTGATTTTCCATAAAAAGCGCAAGCTTGTTAGTTAAGTCTGGTAGAGTGGATCTTCTCAAGAAGAGTAGAAGTGCGTTGCCGGATTTGAACGAGTCGAAAAACGTGTGCTTGGCTGCCAAATAATTTTGGTGATCTTGGGAAGGCTCGACAACAAAGTTCTATATAATATATTATAAATATATATATTTTGTATTTAAGTTATATAAATATTTTCAAATGAGTTCAGTGTCTGAAGAAAACAACACCATATCCCGTGAAAGATGAGGGCTTTGATGTGTTCTAATGTGTGGTTGCCTTTCCAGTATTTTTGTGTAATCTTCGTACAGATTAAGAAAGAGTTCACCAAGGCATTCCATATCTGTAGCCTTAATCCTTAAACCAAAGCAGTCACTCTAGTTTGCGGATAATCGGTTCTCTTTTTTCCGTTGTAGCTTCGCATTCCAAACCTACCATTTTAGGTCTGTTCTTTGATGCAGACTTCTGTATAAAATTTCGATGTGGAAGTCCCTCAAATTGCAACGTAGTAGACCCGATTGGGCCCACTTCCCCCTTGAATGTTTGGTCAACACTATGATGAACCAACACACCTAAAATTAGCGTGATTGGTGATTTCTAGCTGTAGGATTTGAGCACTTTTTCATCATGGGCTTTATGAACAAGTCTCTGTGTTGGTTCTAAGCCCATGATGAAACAGTGCTCAAATCCAATCGTTAGGAACCACTAAACACACTCGCCACCAAAGTGTGGGCCAAACATTCGTGGGGCCAGTGGGTCGTAAAGAGTATTCCGTGGCAAATTGAGGGGCATCTGTATCAAAATTGCATGCTAAACATGTGATGTCCTAGAATTTCAGCAGAGGTAATCTTTGATGCAGATATGAAACCATGCAAAGGAATGGGATCCATCCACCAGGTAGGAGAATTTTTTTTGATCCATGGGGTTCTAGCACTTGTAGTCAAGTGCCACCTGTCCCGGGGTTAAGTGCCATTTAACTGTAGTTGCTTTTCTCCACTGTTATGGTTATGGTAACTACAGTTAAGTGCCATTTAACTTCTTACTCTTCCTCCCCCACTCTCGTGGAATAATTATCAAACTTTTCCAAATTATTCTCGGATTATTCAATCATTTTATAAGGCAAAAAAAATTATCAGTATTTTGCTTTTTAATTTTATTTTATTTATTTTTGTACGCAATTTTTAATGACAACCCCAAATTGTAGTCCATCATTTCCCACGCCGTAGTTTTGCCGCACTCTGAATTGCTAGCTCTGCTCCTACCCACTCATCTGTCTTCTGCAACACTCGATGGACAACCGCCTGATCAAATCTGTGGCTGCAGCAACTCAATCAAATCTATCGTATGGTTTGTCGGAGCAACCGCCTGATCAAACTAGGCCATGGCAGACACGATTGTGTTCCAATATATTATCTAGCTAGGGACGCTTTTGTTATTTTAATCCAAAAGAACAGCTCTAAATCCATCTTACTCCCTAACCAGTAACTTATGTGTTAGGATTTGCATAAAATAATGATATAAATTAATAAAAGACCCATTTCACTGGATTCAGCCAAAGAATAATACGCATGTAAGATCTTCTCTTTGTAAGGCAAAAAGCAGAGCCGAGATCCAATTGCCACAAAAAATCAAACAACACAAAAGATTCCAGCGGAATACAAAGTCTTCAAGGACCAGACCACGACAGATCTCAACTTTCAAACAATGGAAGATTTGCTACTCAAAATAACTGGTAACTACCCAATTAGACTTGTGTTTCGAAGATGTAAGGAACCGATGAACTCGGAAGTGCCCGAGTGACGTGACCACACAAGAAACGAGCTTCTGCCCACGAACATGTACTAGTACGAGGAAGGAGTGGTTGATCTAACAGATACATGTGTGCAAGGAACCAGTCAATCTCAAACCAAGCCTCAGATACAAATGGCGATGACGAGTCTGCGAGAGAAGGAATCCAATAAGAAATGCTTTCATCCCGGTTCGGGCGACAATTGGTCCTTTCCACCACGGCAAACCTGAATTCGAGGAAAGGGAGAACCACAAGACTGTATGTGGGCCGCGATTCGTCCCAAACAGCTTACCTATTGCTCTTCCTTACAATCTTAGTTGTCGAACTCGGCCGTTCATGCCATCAAGCATAGCGTTTCCAGCCACCTATACAGCCTTCTTGTAAAAGACATCGACCCCTTTGGAACTACTTGGAAGAATCGTTCTGCCCATACAGATACAGTCTTGTAGTTCTCCATTTCCTCGAAATTCAGATTTGCGGTGGTGACAAGGACCAATTGGCTCCAAACAAGGATCAAAACATTTCTTGTTGGCTTCCTTCGCTTGCGAACTCACTTTCACCTTTTGTATGTAAGGCTTGGTTTGAGATTGCCTGGTTCCTTGCTCGCATGTAATCTGTCGATTAAGCGATCAACTACTCCTTCCTCATAGTACTACATGTTTTCTGGGAGGAAGCTCATTTCTTGTGTGCTCACATCAGTTCATGGGTCCTCGCATTTATAAGCTCTTTCCCTCCCTTGAACACAAATCTACATGGGTACTTATCACAGTTATTTGGATTTTCGATTACCAAGCATCTTACTTTTTGTTCTTTTTGGTGGGTTGATCTTGATCTTACTTTCCTTGCTTATTACTCTTCGATGGAATTTAGTAAAGTGGGTCTTTAATTAGTTTTATGTTTTATGCAAATCCTAACACAAAAGTTACAAGTTAGGTATTAAGATGGATTGGGAGCTATGTTCTTTTCCATTAAAATAATACAAAAGCTTCTCTAAATTAGATGTTGGAACATAGTCGTGTCTGCCATGCCCTGGTCAGTAATTGTTTGATCCAGCGTTTGCAGTGGACCCATCATACGATCACTGTGATCGAGCTGCGGTCTACCCAACCAGAGTTAAACCATGGCTATTTAGTGTCTACGTGGCAAATAGGGATCTGCCACACATACCTACATTGAAATTGGCTCCACGTAGGCAATTGCCCAAGTTGTCCGTTTTTTTCGAAATTTTGGGCCTCATTTCATGAAAGCCCACTAGCAAATGTGACTTTTCTTACTTCATATTTTTTCTACCTTTTGTCACAATTTTCAGATTTGCCCCTTCAAACTAATCTTTCAAAACTGCTCTTTGGGTTGAAATTTTCATATTTTGCTGCTTCTTCCGAAAAGCTCCTACAATCATGTGCGTTGCACATGCCTTCCACTTTGTTGAGGCTTGGACCGCAAGACTTACATGAATCTGCCCAAGGGCTGAACCTGCGAGTGAAACTGATTTTAAGTCCACTGCACACCAACCATTAAAGCTAATTGGTTGGGTGTGAGCGTGACACTTAAAAGGCGCTCCTTGGGCTAAGATCTTTTAATCTGGCTTTAGTTCCGACTAAAGGATTAGACTTTCCAGCTGTGATTTGGGGTTCTAAAATTCCTTCTAAGATTGTCTTCTTTGCTTGGCAGGCATCTTTGAGTAACATCTTGATCATAGACAATTTGATCAAGCAGCAAAGGATTTTGGCGAATTATTGCTACATGTGTAAGGTGAATGGGGAATCCACTGGTTATCTGTTTCTTCACTATGATCTAGCACGGCAAATTTGAGACTTTTTCTTCTCAGATTTTGGCATGTGGTGAACCCTTCAAAAATCTTTTACCGAGGCCTTTCAACACTGCTCACCTATGCTTTCTCTTCTGAGGGACATATCCTATGAAGACTCCTTCCTTTTGTAGTATTTTGGGACTTGTGGAAGGAGGGGAAGCGGAGGGTTTTTGAAGGAGTTGAGAATGAGCTACAAGCTATTATCATTAACATCAAGGCACTTACGTTTTGCCCATCCTTAGGCTTCGGCCCCTTTACTTAAGGCTCAGGCTTAGAGGACCTCTTTTTCCTGACCCCTCTTGGTGTCCGCTCACTCAGCCGTGGATTTCACAAATTCAACGGTGGTTGTCAGCGCCCCCCAAAAGTGAAAAAGTGATGCCAACTCAGTGCTGACAACCACCGTTGGATTCTTGAAATCCACGGCCGAGCACACGAACACGATAGGGGTCAGAAAAAGGGAATCCCCTGAGCGGCGCTGCTTACTTAGTATTCTTGGACACTTACCTCTGTACTTGCAGGCAATCAGCCTGTAATTTTAGCCTGACGAGTCGGACCTGGTCTACAGTACTGGGCCAGGCGAAATTCCAGGTTCTAAGCCTTAGCCGGCCCAAGGCCCATAGGGGGCAGGCCTCGGGGTGGGCCGAGCTTCAATGGGGGTAGGGCCAGGCCATGGGCCGCGGGCCAAACTTACAGGCTGAGCAGGCAACATGCACTAAAAGTCTTGATATGGGCCATGGAGCACTTGCACCCTTTGAAACAATTTCCATCACAAGCATTACAAATGGACTTGCAAATTGGATGAGATCTCACATGCCTGTCACAGGTGCAGGTATGTTTGGACCTACCATTTTGATGGATCCCTTCCAAGGAGATCTTCTAAGCCAAAAAAGGGGATCAGATGATCATACCCGATCAGTCCATAGAGTTTTCTGAAAAATTTTCACCATATCCTTTCTGACCACCACAAATAATAAAATAAATCAGATGATTGGAGTGGAATAAACATCACGTTTATTTTCGTCCAACAAGGTTTCCTAAGGTGGGACCAATCATATGACAGGTCTCAATTACCCTAACAGTATATATTAAGTGTTCAAATCAATCCATGCCGTTAAAACTCGTTTGGACGATAAAGCATAAGAACAATTTGCTGATCTATTGGTTCTTTTTTCCTGATAATCAATCATTTTTTTAGAGTTTGGTAAATCCAATGGCTGAAATAATCTGATCAAATGTTTCTTGAGCTGTTGCCCAAACATGAGGCTGTGTAGGCCCAGACTGGAGCAGAATTTAGAGGATAAACGAAGTAGGAAAAGTTTAACAGGATGACAGGTAGTCCAGAGCCCAGACTACGTGTGGAGCAAACATCGAACAATCTAACAGTAGATAAAAGAAGAGGGAAGCGAATATGACCCAGAACAATATTTTCCTAGAACGACGACAAGCCTAAAACTGGTTTACTCAAACCCTAAAGTTTATACCTTATAGTTTATACAACAGAAATTTGAAGCTTAAGCTTTCTCAAGCCTCTGACGTGCAACATTCATTTCCTTCCTTTCACTACATACTGTTATTCGAAGTAAATAACAGTTTCTTCCAACCCTAGAACCATAGTCTAAAACGAACAAAGGGGAGGAGTCTTCCATTTCAACCATTCATTCGACCACAGGACTGTAACTCTTTAAAAGGCTTCGACCAGACTTCTCAGATTATAAATCAGAGCAGCACCTCTCAGCAGAAATTGTGAACCTTTAATGCAGTGAACTCAAACCACCCACTAGCTGTCTGGTGAAATTAAAGAACAGATACGAGAAAAGATCGGATACGCTGCAACAGCTCAGCCTTAACAGAATCGGGAACAGAGGCTGCATAAACAAAAAGCATTCAAGTAGTAAATGCCAAGACAATGCAAGAATAGATGACATATGGTAGAAATTGAGGGGAAGTCTACGGTAGTACATGTTGAATACAATACAAGAGTATATAAACATCATCTACTGCAGCCACATAATTGGCCCACTAATCCAAAGGCCTAAATCTATGGTTCACATCTTGGACATGCCCTAGCACAAAATTCAAGAGTTATTGCTCACAACAGTGTTATGGCAACGTTTTTTCCTTGATCATCTAAGAAAATTCGATTGGTTGAGTGGTTCTTCGCTTCTCGGACTTTGAAGAGGAAATTGGTTAAACAGTTTGGATCATCTGATTGCAATTTTGGGCTATGTTCAAGACATGACTCTTTTAGATGTGAAAAAAGATTTAAGTAGTCACTTACAACATTAATTTCCTAGTCATCAATTAGAAATGACAAAACTCAATAAACTTCGAGTTGGATTAGAGCAGTGTCAAACATTTATAGAAAGTTTAGCGCATAATAGTCCAAGGTCAATCTTATGTCACACGAATTTAGAAGCCAAGAATCATAATGGAAGATAACTCTCTGATCAATTAGTTCGTAGAAAAAAAATCCACAAGCTAAATTCAGAACTCGCTAGTGTTGAGCTGTAGCTTTGTATTGGTCATCCCAATCAGGATGGCGCTGAAGGAAAAATTTTGGTAAATCCATTCACATAAATCCGGAATCAATGATGGTGATGATGCTGAATGATGAGAAAAATCTCAATAATACAAAATAACTTGTCTCAATAGGTTTAGCAGATCAATCAATATAACAATATAACATTAAAGGTGCAATCAAAACTATTTTGACAAAGCCGGTAAATCCTCCATTTGATCTTTAATGATAAGCTTCGACAACTGACTGAGGGCTTATATTTTCCTTTTCAGAACATAGACTTTATAAAAAAAAAGAGTAGGGAAGAGAATTACAACAGAGGCTCAAAAAAGGGCATTACAAAGAAGGCATAGTCCAGAACTACTTAATTACTATGTAACAAGGATGCTCCATTTTATAAGAATTTGCCATGTCGGTTAACACGTTGAACTCACATGTCAAATACATGTCGACACACTTTTTGAATGGGGCATCTCCCGTCCATATCTTGTTTTTGAAAGATGGTTGTTTTTCTTTACCTCCTAGGATATTTGGGTGTATTGCTTTGTTCACAAAGGGAATGATAAACTTGATGCCCAAACAATAAAATACATTTTTATAGGTTATTCTATGACACAAAAGGGTATCATTGTTATAGTCCTGTGTGCCGATGTTACCTTCTTCGAGGCTACTCCATTTACTCTGTTGAAGGGAGTCAATTTCAGGATCTTATTTTTTATTCTGTGTGCATTCCCTCTCTTATTGTTACTCCAATTGTTCCATCTCCTCCCACTAAACCATTGTAGTTATATACTTGAAGACGTCAACACGGAAGTATTGATCCACTTCCTCAAGATCCTCCATCATCAGCCTTACCGCTTCAAGATCCAAATGCTTTCGTTCCTTCTTCATCAGCCCTAGCATCTCAAGATTCAACTGCTTCCCAGGAGATTGATAGTCACATTCCCATTGCTCTTTGAAAAGGTCAACGTGTATGTACTGAACATCCTATTTCAAATTTATTGTCCTTTGATCATGTATCTCCTACTTTCCAACATTTTTCTTTATCATTGTCCTCTCTTTGTCTTCAGGTTTCATACAGTGAAGTCATGTATCACTCTAGATGAAAGAAAGCTATGGAAGATGAGATGGTAGCCCTTTAGTTGAATGATACATGAGACTTAACCATTTTCTTTGTTGGGAAGCGTGTTATGGGTTGTCGTTGGGTATGCATTGTGAAGCAGAACCTTGATGGTTCAATTGAACAGCTGAAAACCTAGTTGGTAGTAAGGGGTATACTCAGACTTATGGGATCGACTATTCTAAGACTTTTTCCCATGTCGACTAAGTTGGATTCTCTTCGTGTAATCATATCCTTGATAGTTAATATGTCATGGCCGTTGTTTCAGTTAGATTTGAAAAATGTTTTTTTTTTGCATGGTGACATGTCTAAAGAGGTGTATATAGAGCAACCTCCTCGTTTTGTTGCTCTCAGCTAAGGTATACAGATTGAAGTTCATTTGTAGACTCAAAAAATAGCCCAAAGCTTGGTTTGATAAGTTTATCCAAGTTGTGTGGTTGCTAGGGGTCAGTAAGAGTCAGGTAGAGCATTTTGTATTCTTTAGACGAAGAACGAGTGGTGTTATTCTCGTGGTTTATGTGAACAATATTGTTGACAGGCAGTGATATAAAGGACCCTGAGGTCTGAAAAGTCATCTTCAGAAGTATTTCCACACCAAGGATTTAGGTAAGCTTCAAAATCTCTTGGGCATTGAAGTCGCAAGATCTAACATTGGTGTTAACTTGTCGCAAAGGAAATATTTTACGGATCTTTTGACATAGACAGGTCGGTTAGGAGTTAAGTTGGTTGACACTCCCATGGATTCGAATCATAACTTGATTGTTAATCACGGAGTCCTTTAGGTGATCTTGGAGGGTATCGAAGATTGGTTGGGAAGCTTATTTACTTAACAATCACACGTCTTGACATCTCCTATACTGTCAATATCGTCAGTTAATTTATGCATTCCACTAGAGTTCTGCATATGGAAGCCGTAGTCAGAATTCTCAAGTATTTAAAAGGAGCTCCTCGACGTAATATTCTATACAAACAATGGTCACTTAAATGTTGAGGGATATATAGATGCAAACTGAGTTGATCTCCTTTAGATAGGTCTACTATAGGGTATTGTATGTTTGTGGGTGGAAATATGGCAACTTAGAAAAGTAGGAAACATAGTGTTGTTGCTAGATCTAGTGCTGAAACAGAGTATCGTGCAATGGCTCACACCACGTGTGAGATCATGTGGTTGACGAGTTTGTTGCGTGAATTCGAAGCATCATGCAAAGAGCCTGCTAAACTCTATTGTGAAAATAAAGCCACTATTTACATGGCTGGTAATCCTGTATTCTATGAACGAACAAAGTATATAAAAGTTGATTGCCACTTCATTCGGGGGAAGATGTCGAATAATGAGAATTCGACACCCTATGTGTCATCTCAAAATCAGCTTGCTGACATCTTCACCAAGGTGTTGGACAGGAGAACTACAAGCAGGATTTGTTTCAAGCTAGGCATGAATGAGATCTATGCTCCAGCTTGAAGGGGAGTGTTGGTGTGTTTATTTAGTATGAACGTGGGTGTAAGGGTATTTGTCATTTCCTATTTATTTTGCATTTTTTTATTATCGGTTCTAATGATAGCGAGACTTGTAATTTATGTCTCAAACCAAAGTGAATATAAGCAATTTACGGGATATTGTGCACTCTTAACAAAGTGCATTTTCTCTCCCCTCCTCTTGTGTCATTTCTTTTCTTCTTGTTCTTTTTCTTATCTTCTCTGTTTCACTTCTCTTTTCCTTATTTTCCTCCTTTGTTGTTCATATGCTGAAACCTAGATATTACACTTGTTAAAATGGGAATTGAGAATTTATGGGTCTAGAATAACTCTTTCCGTTATTTTACTTTGTTCACATCAAAAGGTAGGAAGGGCCTTTCTAGAACCCAGCAGACAAGGAAGGAGATAAAGTTAGTACAAATATGTAATTTTGCAGCTACAAACTCGCTAAGAGTTAGTCTGTCTTGGCACCAAAAAGAGAGATAGTATTGTTTCTAAGAGATGTGGTATTTGCACCAAATTGAATGCTTGAGAGAGAAAAATTCAAGACTAACAATAACACCAAGTATACCGCATCAAGAGGGAAGGTGTTGCAAGACTCAAAACTTAAGGTCTGATGTCCATATGTAAATAACTACAAGCAAAATCATTGAAAAAGAAGGCAACACGAAGAAAAACTTACCTCTTCCCTTGGGGGTGATTACATGTACAAGGTCATCCACAGTAACATTGTTCCTTCCTTTTTTCTTTGTAAATGCCCTAAGAGGAAAATAAAATAAAAATTGAGGTATAAATTTTCAGATGTTGAGGACAGCAAACACAAGAGACGTTACCTTCTCCATGTGGTCAGAAGTCGAAACAAAAAGCTTGTATTGAAAAGAACTCTCATGATATTAAGAAACCGTAATTATAAAAAGAAAAGTGATTAAAGCAAATAAGTAAACCACTTAATCGGATTGTGACTAGAACTTGACTTGGGGCACATTGGGGTAAATTATGGATAGTCGAAAGTACATCTAGAATAGTAAAATAGGATATGTAATATAAAAAATGCACATTTAGATCTCATTTCTTTCCCACAAGATGAAATTGGTTATCTAGCCAAAAGAATAGAGAAAGAAATACGTCGACTTTTCAATCTGAGAAAGAGTAGTAAAATATTATATGAATCCATGATCTGATATAATATTAAGCCATTAACAGCATGAAAAGAACCATTTCAAAAGAGGAAAGAAAATCAAATTACAGCTAGTGGGAGTTCCCAAAGTGTGATGACTAGCTAGTCTTTGGATTTTCTAAGAATTTTTTCTTAGATGTTTTCTCCCTCCAAGTGAGAAAACATTAAAGAGAGAGAGAGAGAGAACCTGCATAGAGCCTTCATTTCATCCCTCCAACCACATTCTATAAGCCTTTCCCTCAGAAGCTCCTTCAATCGTTCCTTTTCTCCGCTCTCGATCAACTAAAATAGAAAACAAAAACTCAACACTTACAAAACATCCAAAAAATCAGAGAAAGAGAGAAATGAACTTGTCCCAATTGAGTCAGATAAACAACAAATCTTAACTCCCGCATAGTTTAACCTTCTGGGTCTTCAACAAAAGGAAAAATCGTAAAAGAAAACTAACTTTTGCTGTTTCCCTTTGCCCTACCTTCCCACAAACTAAATAATGGCGTTCACACACACACACACACACACACACACACAAAACAATGAAAAATTGCAAATTGTTACTCGACCCAGTAAAAAATAAAAGAAAAAAACAAAATCTCGATTGCCATTGAATCAGAGAAACTAAAAATATCTCAATTGCGGAGTAATTTAACAATCTGGGTCTTCCACGGAAAAATAGCAGGAAATTCAGCTCATATTCTATCTTCTCTTAAAACAATCATAAACCAACTGATAAAAAAAACCCCGCAACGAACAAACAAAAAACAACCCAGGAAACGGTTGAGTACGATAAGTAGAATCTTAGTTCCAGAGCAATCTAACAACTGCTCATGACTCTGAAAATAGAAAGATCATGAAACACAGCTTGTTTTCTTTCCAATTACGAGTAACTAGGGAGGAAACATACCTTGATGTTGATGATTTCTTGAAGGGTAGGCGCTTGTTCTCGATCTTCCTCTCCATCCGGTGTCGGGGGGCGATTGATCGAAGACCTCCTTTGAAACAATTAAACAAAAAATAAAATAACAGAGAAAGATTGCTCATTTCTTAAAGCTTTAAAGAATTAAAGAGGACTCACATCTTCTAGCAATAGAGAAAGAAAGAAATCAACAATGATTTGAACGTCTGTATTTGACGCTTCTCGTTGCGGGAGAGAAACCAAATAATCTTGAAATCGGCTGATCGGAGATAGGCAGGGGAGGGGGGCAAAGGCGTCTCATTTATAACTGGAAAGAGTACTTAGTGCCCCTGGGTTTAACGAAATTTAGAGAAAGCCTTCGCTCACACTTGTGTGTGAGCAAAGCCGATCACACATCATAATATGAGCCACGGGGCAAACTCTTAGAGGGCGATGACCGTGTGGATGTTTGGCTAGTCCCTCGGTGAACTTGTAAACCAAACATTAGCTTGATTAGTGATTTCTAAGCGTTGGATTGGAGTCATTTGCATGGATTGCTTTTAACCGTAGAATCTAGAGCATTATTGACAATTATTTGGGGTACTAGATCCAAAGGTCTCGCATAACTAATCAGGCTTATTTTTGGTTTTCAGGTCCAACGAGGGACTGGCCAAACATCCATACGGTCATCGTCCTCTAAGAGTGTGCCATGTGGCTCATATTGAGGACCGTCAAAGGATGGGATCAACCCGACGACCCGACCCGATAATCTCAGGTCCATAACCACCTATATTCCTATCGGATCGGTTCCGATGATCCAATTTCTTATCGGATCGGTACGACATTCAGCATGTACCGATCATAAATCTATATATTATATTATTATATTAATAAAATATGATAAACTAAGTGTTATATATGATTATATACATAATTTTATCTAAGCAAAATAAATCATGCTTTCATCTTGATATCATTTTTTTTATAAGGTAAACTTTTATATAAAGAAAAGCCGAGAAATACAAGAAGATGGGAGGTCGATCGATCGAGAGAACCTCCAGATCCCACCAACAAAGAAACCCTAACTATCCATATTCATGATCGATTCTCATTTGAAGACCAAATCCTCAAAGCCAACCTTTACATTCTACAAAAATCTTGTACTATAAAATAAGAGAGCCTTACTGGATAACACAATATGGGGGCAAGATGCTTTCATCAATGATGATGAGGCACAATAGTATAAGTCACGTGGCATGTTCTTAGAGACCACTGACATTATGGATGTTTGTCCCATCCCTAGGTAGACCTATACACCAAATATCAGTATGACTATTAATTTCAAACCTTTGGATCTGAGTACCCCAAATAATGCTTGAAATCTATGGTTAAAAATCAACCTATGAAAACGACTCCAATCTAATCCTTAAAAAAAAACCACTAATCAGGATGTTTTTCTTTGCGTATAGGGCCACCTAGGGATGGGCCAAATATCGATACGGTCAGTGATCTCTACGAGTGTGTCAAGTGTAATGTGCTTCCATGGCATTCCCCTAGTAAATATAAAAAAGTAAAGGTTCTTAATTTTTTACCATCCCATTTAAAAGTTTTATCGCCAAAAAAAGGCAGTTTGAAAAATGGCATAGAAAGAAATTAAGTGGTAAAAAGAGGGTTGTTTTGTGTTAAGTGATTTATTGACAATGAAGGAACTGTAGAGAATATATAATTAATAGAATATGAGGTAATTAAGTAGTTTAATAAGACTTTTTTTCAATAATTGATAACTTTTTTGAAAGTAAAATATTTGCTTTAATAATGTGAGTGCCGTGGAGGGAAGAACTTAAGGCATTTAAGTGCCTACGTGACGTAGCAACCAAAGCTTTGGATTTAAAATGTAATTGATAATAGATAAAGCAAAAGCACGTAAGCATAACAAAGCATACACGTACCAAAGCAGGGAGTGTAACCAAGCATACCGCATACGGGCAGGGCCGTCTCTACCATAAGAGGTTGCCTTAGGACCCAGGTGAGAGAAGGCCCCCAGCCCAAGTGAGAGAAGGCTTCAGTCCACTAACCACATGTTTGTTTAGCCACGTACAAACAAAAAATCAACTTGATTGGTGATCTAAGAGTGTGTCACGTGGCTCATATTGTGGGGTGTGATCGGCTTTGCTCACACACAGGTGTGAGCGAAGGTTTACTCTTAGATTACGATGACCTGTAAGAGTGTGCCTCGTGGCTCATTTTGTGATTTTGATCGACTTTGCTCACACACAGGTGTGGCGAAGGCCCCGTGGCTCATTTTGTGACGTGTGAAGTCCCCTCTCCGGCTCTCCGCGTCTCCCTCCATTCGAAGCCGGCGAAGAAATAACAAAAAGATTAACTAACGGTCGATTTGGGCCAAAACCCTAAAACAATAGCCCAGAGCTCGAGCTTTGTTTTCTGCGTTACCAAAGCGAAGAAACGTATCTATGAACGAGATGGAAGCTTGGATCGATTCGAACCAGATCTCTCTGCTTGAAGGATTCAAATCCTTGTCTCCATCTCAGTTCGACCAGAGGGTTCTCTCCATTCACAAGCTCATGAGAGGCCCTAATCAGGTCCACCGTTCATTTCTTCCTGAATTCGTTTTTCGCCAATTTTCGTTCTGCGTGTTTGCTTCTGGAACTGGATTAGCTTTTGTGATGATCCTCGTTACTATTTACATTTGGAGAAAAAAAATATGTGGATTATCGATTTCGAGCTCTACATTGATTTCTTCCAATAAAAATATTTATTTTCTCTTGCAATTGCAAATTCAGTGCAGGGACAAGTTTTAATTACAGAGATCTTTTCTCAAACTGGCAGAACAACAAACTGAACTTATTCTTACAAGCTCGATTACAAACTCTTTGTGGTCATAAATATAAACAAAACTAAAAGTTCGTATCTCTGTTTCTCACAACTAACTGAAAAATCAAGGAGATAATGGGCCTGAATATGTCGCTGAGACAACTGAAGCTGTGTCATCTCTAAGATGAGAAGCTTGTCGAGCCAACATCTTTTGTCCATGTGTCTTCTTACCTTCCTTTATGAAGGATATTCCTTGAGTTGGGGTGATGCAGTTTGATCCTAGCTGCTCGATCCCCATAGAAAGCCTCCTGTTTAAAGGGGTAGCACTGCCAAAACCTCCATTTATGCTTCTGTTTGAAAGACGGCGGCTGCTTGTGGTTGGTCTAGAGTTGAACAAATTCTCTTGTTCAACTACTATTTGAACTTGCACCCTCTTCATTTCCTGTACAACAAGCCATGCCATCAGAAAGCAAATAACGATTAAGGAAAACTTCACAAGTAGAGTATGTCGAATACATACCACGCTAGTATAACTGTTTTAATGAAAAAAGGAAGAATCTCGAAACTGCAGTTTTCTTTTCAGTGTGAAATGATACTTACCCTTTGCCTTTGCTTCTCCTCTTCTTTTTCCTGCCTTAACAAGTTGTATTCTTCCAACATTGCCAAGAGAGGTACCTAGACAAACATGAAGAATCAATTACAGGCACAAAGTAAATTTGGTTTACCCAAGTAGCAAATCCATAAACTGTAGGCAAGCTCTGGAGATTAGTCACATGGTTCAAAGTCTTCGAACCTCCAAATAGAATAAAAAAAGTTGTATGCCTCAACTTGGTCTGCTTGCTACATGAACTAACTTGATGTAGTTGCTTTTAGGTTTATTTGTGACAGAACTTGATCTAACAAACATAACTAAATCAGAACTTAACAAAAGAGTTATAGCAGCTTTGCATCAATTTATAACGAGGAGGAGAATGATGACAAAACAATTATTTCTAGGGGATAACAATGGTAGCAACTTTATATTGATTTATTTTATGATAGGTAAAATGAATTTTATTAGAGACGAAAGGGGTAAACCCCAAAATGTTACATGGATAAAGGGGGCAAAGAAGGATAAAAAAGGTTCTCAAAATTGATTTATAGAAGTTGCATATTGCAATTTACATAACAATTATGGCAGCTTTACATTAGTTTCTAACTGTTGCATCTGTATTGCAATATGGACCTGAAGCTTTTCTCTCACTTAGTGAAAAATAACTGGCTTCTAAGTAATTACTCTAAAGTTTGGGGTTATACATGTTTAAGAATGAACCAGGAAAAAAGCAGAATGAGTAGAAAATTGATATTTGCCTGAAGATGGGAGCATCTGCAGATAATTGTGCTGGCTTTGTCCTGAAATGATCAATTTAGATCAAGCAAAGAATTTTACAAGATTGATGTGCATTCAGTTTTGGACTTGATTAATAAAAAAATGTGAGTTCCAATTTGCCATGTATTTATTGAGCTAAAATACTATCGTAACCAATTATTCTACACAAGCACGATATTGCTGATGGGAAAGAAAATATATTTTTTTCTAGAAAATCTAATCATAAAGAGGAGAAATTTTCACCTCGTCGTACAAGTACACTTTATCTCGTTCCTCTTCCCAACTCCTAGTCTTTGTCATCAGTGAATCCACCAAGGCTGCACTCATACCATGTTTTTGGGGACACAATACAATCAGTTGGTCAAAATTGTCAGTTTGTTCACAATTAGCAACATATTGCTGTGATTAGAAATTCATAAAGTTGACTTAGAACTTGGCTTAGGATTACAAATTTTCAAGCTCCATGAGCATATGTAATTTTTAATTTATTCCGGGATTAATGAATCACTAAATTCTTTATCAACTCACCCATTCAATGATCTAGTCGGTGAGTTTTTTGCGGAAAAAAGATGAGTTCTTAAAAGGGGTTTTCTTCGATTATTTTTGGCACGAGGGTGTCCGGGCCTCTTAGAGCACCCGACTAATCCCCCGGGCACGTGCAAACCCCTCCATCCATGCGCACCTGGTAAGTAGGGAACACTCCCTCAGGGTGGCCACCAAGGGGGGATTTGAACTCAGAACCTGCTTTTCCTGAGGCGTAGTCCTGGCCATCTCACCAACCCCTAGTTGGTTGGCAATTCCATTAACTTGTTAAACCAAGGGCTTGATTGACATGGGTGTGACAATTGACTAGGCTTCTGGGGAAGTTCCTGTCAAGTCTGAGTTTTTGAACATTAACCAACCATCTCTATTCTTACCAGGGATCTTGTTGACTGTTACTCGGGCACGTTCTGCACGTTTCAGGTTCTTGTGAGCACCTCTGCTCACTGAGTACCGATTCTCATCCTGCAAAGATGCATAGAATAGAAGAAATGACACAAGAAGTTATAGGAAAAAGAAAAACTAATGCAGAGTAATCATGTAGTTGTTGGGTCAGAAGAGACTGACCCTGTTATACTCTTCCAACCATCGCTCCTCATCACGTGATAACATCCATTTTTCCACCTTCTCCATTATAGCCTTCCTGCTGGCGGCCTCTTCTTTTGCCCTAAATATCTGTTCATCCATGCTCATGAGGAGATCGGCATGGTCAATCTCCCCTTTGGTTTGTGTTAGTCAGTGCATGAGTTAGTTAAATATATAGAAGTGCTACAGACTTTTTCACGTAGCACAAAGACAAATCTTCAATCTCACCAGAGTTTATGAGGTTCAGGATATTATCCATCTCGGATTGGGAGGGTATATCCATATGGGTTCTCTTGCATATCTCCTCGAGTTCTATCTGTTTTTTAAGGAAAAGCTCTTTCATCTTGCTTGCTTTTAGCTGATCCAATCTCTCAACTTCGGCCTCGGCCTAGAAAATTTTCGATATACCAAATCAATACTAGTTTTGGTTTCTGATGCTTTGATGTTAGGATATACTTATCTGCTGGATTTTTATTTGTATTTACCTGCTGGATTATATCAAGGGCAAGGCTTCCGGGACTAGATATTTCATCCACTGAGACTGATATAAAATCGGTCACATGGGAAAACAATCTTTGGTCTTCGTAAGATGTGTCCATGAGACTCCACAAATTTGTCAATGCTTTCCCGAGTTTGTGAAGCTGCAAAGATGAAAAAATATGAAGGAGACAGTTATTCTTTTTACTGAAGCTGTTGCAGTCAGTGAGCTTTGTGAAGGCCTATTCATGATATATTTTGACATTATTGTGACTAGATCATCGTTTAGGTCCGGTTTTCACTGACATCTCTCTTTTCATGAATTAATATGTGCACTGATTCTCATGTTCCAACCTTACATATTTAAATGGCCTAATGACATACTAGTTCAGGATGAGGGAGTATCTGAGGGGAAATTTCGTTCTTTAGCATGACTAGAAGTGGATTTTGTGTGTGTTAGCATTTCACAGGTCAATGAGAGTATGCATGTGGTTGGATGACAAACTGTACAATGATGACTGACTTGATAAATTCACACGTCCCAAAATGGCCAGTTGCTTTCTGTACACTAAGGGAGAGCATTTTGGAAATTCCTAGTAAGTGGTCTTTTGTTGAGGGGTATACCCTCATTTACTAATTGAGTCTTTTGCAGGTTGATGGGATTGCAAATGTTGGTCAAATCTAATAGGCAAACTTTTATTGTTGGCTGGTCCAGTAATTTCTAACATTCCAAAAGCAATGGGTTGCTTCCTTAACCTGAAGGAAGGACATTTTTGGGAATTCCCTCATAGTGTCATTCTGCCGAGGCCTGAGGGTTATATACCCTAATTTTTGCAGTGCAGATGCAGAGCAGTTTGTGCGTATTTGCCTGCTTGGATGTTCAATCTGCCAATGATTTTTAAAGTAACCGAGATACCCTGAGTAAACTAGATGCCTCTCTTCAGTTCAGGTGCCATCTCCTTGTATAGATCAAATAAGGGAAAGCACGGGTAAGAATTACCTTCTCAAGTCGCTTTTGCTTTTCTTCTTCGAGAGACTCCACAGTACTGTTGAGTCTATCCAAAATAGCATCGCTTATGTTTTTTGATTGCTGTCCACGTGATCCATCCAAGCTTGGGTGTACCTTTGTGATGGTCTTGGAGGAATCCATCCCCAATGTTGCGGAAAGGTTGTGGACAGCATTTACATATCCTTCCACTTTCAGGAGCCTGTCGCTCTTTGAAGTCCGAAAGAAGAAACAGACAAACACATTAATATTTTTGCATACCCAGCACAAGTCCCACTACTCTAAAATCGTCGTTCAATTACCTTTTCTTTATGGAGTCGTTGTAGCTTGGCCCGGTATTCCTCGAGTTTCTTCAATGACAGATCATTCTCGTTCACTGTGATATTTGATGGGGACATATGTAGCTCTGATTCGCCTGCTATTTCTGCAGAGATTTTCTGTATTTGCATTTGGACTTCTTGGATCTGGTTCACCCTTTCTTGCTTCCTCAGCTGCATATCCCGCAGAGCTGGGGTAATTGAATCGAGCTGCTCCTTCAGCGTTCCCCCCATTTTTTCTGGCTGTTGTAGAGAAATTTAGAACTCACATATCCAAAGGCTCTATTCCTTCGTTTCATTAAGATCATTTGTGTCAAGATGGAGGACATTAAGAAGCTGACCTTGTTACCTATACCCTACCTGGGACACTGGTGGATCCATCCTTCAACTTGTCTCACCTTGGCAATCTCCCCAGCCAGAATTTGATCCTGATCAAATGATCTGAACCATCTGATCTATACAGCCAATGGACAATTATGTTCATTTGACCAGGTCAACTTTGACCTAGAAGATCTCCTTAGTGAGACCCACAGTCGCCTTGGACCTTGTTCAGCAGAGGCAGGTAAGTGAATTCTTCCTACCTTCCCATCCATATCTTTGAGACATTTTGGTTCCTAGTTAACACTTTTGTTTTGACATACATTAAACATTATAGTACATACATTCATGCATACATGTATGTTGACTACAGGTTTGTTTCCAGGTTACCCATCAGAAAGAAATGTATGTCAAACTTCTGTATGGAAATACTTCTACTGGTTTACATGTACAATGGAAAAAGGAGAAGATAATGAATTAGCCTACCCGTCCAGGGTGCGATCTTTCTCCCAGGGACAGAAGAAGATGGGTGAATTCAGCCTCAGAATCCGCTAACAACTGATGCAGGCGAGCTCTAGAGATATTTGCACTATCAACTTTTCTCCTATATACTTCCAGACACTCCTGTTCCAGTTGCAGGAGAACCTTCTCCCTTTCAAGTTGATCTTGCCCAACTTCATCCCAGATCAGCTGTTTCAAGACATAAAAGAAGAAATCCTAATTACCCATCATCTACCAACCATGAAAAACCAATATCTGTAAATAAAAACCAGAACCCACCTTCAATTCTTGAAGCAGATATCCACAAGACGTCTCGAGCAAAGCAGAGCTCTGCAATTTTGCCGGTGTTGGAAATGAACCCATCCAGTAAGTTCTGCAATAATCTCCAAAAAACGGGGTTCCCGACAGATTTTTTTTTAATTCCTGAGGAGCTCAGAGAGACAGAGAAACTGCATTGTACATAACAAACTAAAGAAGAGAGAGGTAAGAGATTAGCAGAAGAAGCATGGATGGTGGAAGCTTTGGATGTGAGTTTCGCTTAAAAGACAAGACTGACAAAGGTAGGTGATGTTGAAACTTTGGGTTCAAGGATTTGCCCCATCAATCTCAGCGGACCCCCCTTTTTTCCCTCTCCTAGTGTTTTGAATTTGAACCAAGTGAAAGAAAAAAAAAAAACGTCTCTCTTTCTTAATAAAAGCTACGGTTTCATATTCGGAGATGGGTATTTATCTTCCATCGTTGGAATGCCTTCAAAAAAAAAAAAAAAAAGGGGAACTTGATTCCAAAGCAATGTAAAAGAAAGATGGGAATTGATCCAATACGTCTCTATAGAAATTCATATTTGTTCAATCAAGCCTTATCCATGATCATCTCACATGCAAATCAATGTATGATGATCAGATCATAGATTGGCAATTGGAACTGGTGACTGGTTTTTGATGTTCAATAAGAATGCACGTGCAAGTAGGACAGAATCGACAGATCGATCTTCACCATTTCATTGGATAAAAGTTATTGGCAGCAAAAAATGTTCCATTGATTTGCGGTGATTTTCGGCAGACGGTCCATCCACGAGGCATCACAATGATTGGATTTAGATGCTACGCTCGATGAAATGTGGCCAATTGGACAGGCAGCTTGAACTCAAAAGTGCCTCTTATTAGCGAAAAAGAAAAAGAAAAAGAAAAAAAAATCAAATTTCCCGATGTCATTGCTTTATTCTTTAGTGTCAGGATCCGCGGAGATAATTTTCTCCCAACATCTAGGGCGTCGATTCCGAGAATCCATCCATCGTTGCCCAAGATGTCGGGTGAAAATTTCTGTAAAGAAATCTATGTCCGCGGATCCCGAGTCCTGACCCTATTCTTTATTTTTTTCTTTTTTTTTTTTTTTTTATTTTTGAGCTGAGATTTGATTAGGCATCAACATCACTTGATGTAGTCATAAGAATTGTGTTTATCCTTGAATGAAATAACACACCACCTTATTCACCATTGGATTACTATTTTGCGATAAGCAACTTTTAGATCACTATTTTGTTTGAATTAATCCATCTTTTTCACGTGCTAAGTCCCTATATGAAATTTAGTAGACCCCACAAAAGGAGCATGGAAGAAGAAGAAGATACTTAGAGTATGAAGAAGGACCAAAACAGGACAAAGGAAGTTAAAATCAAAGTGTCCTCATATATTCCCAACTCACAAATGGTTTTTAATAAGATAAGAAGAAAGTGAAAGATGATGGAAGTGCTAAAAGAAGTAAATGAGTCTCACAACCACACAGAGCCTTTTCTTGTTGTATGCAAGTTAGCCTTGGGTACAAGTACTGTTAACATGGATGAAAGTCTCGGGATTGGGGCCGGATCGGTGGGGCGCCGGTCCGGATCAGCCTGAGCCAAACCCCTGATTTAATGGATTGGTGTCTGCCAATCTCGATCCAATTCGCCCGATCCGGGTTTGGACTGGCAGAGTCTCCGAAACATGATTGTTAATATCATGTTTCCTCTTGACCTTGTGGTTGCTCATTATGCGAGGCCCTCAAGTGCGGAGGCAGTAGACAATGCAGTCTCAGGGCCATATCGAACCGGTCGTTGAACCAGTGAACATGCCACTTTGCCGTGCCACCAGGTCAACCCAAACAGACGGATTATCCCAGGTTTTTTCTGGGTTTTTGATAAATAATAATTAAAAATTAACAATGTGGGTCGAATCTGATCCGGGCCATTTTGGGGACCAGTTAACTGGTTCACTAGTTCAACCTGCCAGTCCAGTCCGATATGAACGAGAACTGAAAGCCATAGCCTTTTGGTCTGCACTTTGGTGCCCTATTTCTTCTAGGTCAAAAATCAAACCGATCAGTTGATCAGGAGCATCTGTTCTATAGCAGCCTTTTGCTAGATCATCTATCTTTTTTAATTTTTTGTTCCCCACGCACAAAAGAATGTGAAAGATGGGATGATTATGACCATCCAATCTAGTTGATCAAAGAGATTGCTTAGGTGGGGCTTATTGGAATGTTGGTCTGAGCACAGAGTACACGCTGGCCTTTCCGTCATCAATCCCAATAATTATATCAGTGGTTGCCCGATGATCAAGCAAACACGTGGGATCAATGAGTTGATGAGCCGCAGTACCACAAACATGGTAGGGTGTTAAGGGAGCAACATCCTTAGTGCCCCTAAACAGTATCAGATATATTCCTTTGAATATTTATGCCTTTTAGCAAAAGTGTCCACAAATGATAGTTCAGGCTCTGAGGACCCCCTTTTTCTGACCCCTATCGGGAGTTGTGTTCTCGGCCATTGGATTCGTCAATCAAACGGTGGCTGAGTGCTGGCAAAAAGTGAATGCTAGCTCAGCGCTATGCCGAGAACAAATGATTGGGTAATACCTATGTTTTCTTATTTTCTTCTGGGAGACAAGTTTTCATAGACTATGTTAGAGACATAGAAGAGTTACAAATCTTGTCGAAGGTTATAAAATAGTCCCACATCGGTAGAGTAAACAAGTTATCAATAGTTTATAAGGCTTCATGAAACTACATAGATTGTCTCTTCGGAGACATCCGATAAAATTGGAACGATACAGAGAAGATTAGCATGGCCCCTGCGCAAGGATGACACGCACAAATCGAGAAATGGTCCAAATTTTTTTTACCTTTTTCTCCTTGGCTTTTAATGGTATTTTCCGAAAATTCCCTCCAGTAAGCATCTATCATTAAAAATCATCCATTGATAAGTCACAAAATCTACAGAAAAAAGATCTGAACACTCGCCTGTGGTTTCTAGCCGTCTAAAATGGCTCGATGCGTGCCTTCTAAAATGCCACTTAGCACAGTTTTTGGGCCCACTGATTACTTGGATATTTGTCCAACCCCTTGGTGGTTCTACACATGAAAAATCAGCGAGATTGATGGTTTATAGCCATTGGATCTAGTACGCAAAGACATGCTTGAATCCAATTCTAGCACTCCTTAAAAAGTGCTAAAGTCCAATGGCTAGAGATAACCAAGGTTGATGCTTGGTGTAAATATCCAAAAAGTGATGGGCCGAATGTCCAAGTGATCAGTGGGCCTGAAAAACTGTGCACACATTGAGCCTTTTTAACATAAAAAAAATTTCCTTATGATGATGCTCACTTTTTTTTTTTTGGTACTTTTTGTAGTATCCCCTGTAGTTACGTTGATATTTGTGGTACCCAGTGGCGGAGCCAAGGGGGCCCCCCCCCACCCCCTCAACTTTTAAAAATTGATAAAAATGTTATGAATCTAATGATATTTTCATTGATCAACACACATATATATAGCCATTGATTGGGACGTTACAAAGTAAATGCCGAACTATTACAAAGTAAATGTCGATAGTGTAATTGACGCCACATAAGCAGTGGTCAGCCATCGGTTACAACCGTTACGTTTATAACACTCTCCCTTGGATGTCCGCCGCTTTATGAAAATTGACTTATTAAAACCTTGTCAGAAAAACCCAAGGTAGTGGTAATGGACGCGCTTAATACTGTCTCATTAAAACCTCGCATAGAAAAACCCTGTGGTGACACCGCATGAGATCATAAGAAAGTATGTTCAGAACTTAGAAATAACTCTTTCGGGACATGGTGGTTGAGTGAACATGAACCCAATATGTGTTATGCTAAAAAACTTTACTATCAAAGTTTTGATAAGCAATGACAAATGATGAATAATTTTCACACCTTTTAAGCATTTCTTTTATGTTCTCCTAGATGGAATGAATTTGAATAAAAGTTTAAGGCATTAACTCCATGATAGGCTCAATAAGGAAAAAAAAATATTTTGGAATCAACCCAATCAAAGGCTAATGATATTCTAGTCGTATTTTCTAGTAAATACAGATCATTTAAGAAGTCTAGTAATGAAATAAAGCACAATTATGATGATAATATAGAAGTATAAAATAGTTATATTATCATAGTCATGGAGAGAAACCCATGTCCTCGTGAATGCAATGAATTATCAAGCATATAAGCTTGGGTTCAAGTCCACATTTTTGACAAAATTTCTGTTTGCCCAACATTTCATATCCTTTTAGACATTTTCCATTGATGAGCAGCAATACAATTTTTCTAAAAAGTAATGGTGAACAATACAATTTAATGTATTTGTTCAACAACTTTTCATTTCATTCTAAACCCTCAAGCACTGAGCAGCGAATATGGCCAACAACCAGCAGGGGAGCTAATCTAGGAGCAATTTCACAAACATATTAATCTAGGAGCTAGTAATAACCTCATCAACATATTATGCAATCTATATACAAAGCACAACCAATTAAAGCACGTTTTCATTAAATTTGTGCAATAAAGCACGTCTAGCATAGTCAATCCACCACACAGCACCTCTTTGAGGCTCACTGATCCATGAATATTTTGGCCTACGCCTTGGTGTACCACCACGGGTCACTGGTGTATTGTCTCGGTATCCTATTGTAACAAGACGTCTCAGCCAAGACAGAACATGATTTCGAACAATTGTCCTAAGCATGAAACCTTTTTAAATAGACATTTTGGATTACACTTCCTAACAATGCCACTCGTTGAAGCCAATGGTGAGGAACAAAGTCCACATAATTGAGAAAACCTTGAATAGGCTTTCTAGAATGGAACATGATACGCAATGAGGCAATTACATCTTTCAAGTTTATGCCCAACATGTCAAAGGAGTTCCTTTAGATGAAGACTAGTGAGGGCCATGTCATGTTCCTCATATTGTATCTTACTAGGCATCAGTCAAGGATCCCGCATGGGCATAATCCAAATGCTAAAAAAAATAATAACTTGTGAAGATATGGGGTAAATGGTTGATAGATTCCCAACCGGCTGTACAAAGAGAGCGCATGGTACGAATGATCGATCTTCTGCATGCTAGTCAAATGATCAACCGTGACAAGTTTATATAGAGATAGCATCCAGATAAAAAAAAATGCAACCTTGGAAGGTGTAGGGATACTCCATGCCTAAGCCTGCTTGAATTGAGGAGATTCGGTTTAATTTAGTGATCACCTCAAGAAATTATAAAACCAAGATATAATGAACGTATTCTATGACAACTCACACGTCTACCAAGCTGGAACGGTGCTGGATTCATTTAAAAATAAACCATTTCATCAAGCTTTTACTAATATGGTTTTGCCCTTGAAAACAATTTGGCAGCTGGATATGACTAATTGTTTGGATGCACGGACAGATTAGGCCATGTATAACATACCAAGTAAAGGCTCCAATAGATTTATGAGTGTTACTTTTGTCCTGCCCTTTTTGGCTCTCCATGTCATTATTTCACATATTTGTTAATAAGAAGTTAAGATATCCATCATATTACACCAAAGAACACAGGCTTGGCCAAGAAACTAATATGACCCATTGATAGATTGTAGCTAGGGAATTGAATGCGAACCTAGTAATAAGTAAATATTCTCCAGATTTTCAAATTGAAATTAACATGGAATGGACTATTCACTCACCTAAGGCAACATGGAATGTACACAGTTTTTTTTTTTTTGTTTTTTTTCAATACATGGTGTGCATACTTTTCAAAGAAAAAAACACATATATAGTATGCACCCTTCAATAACTCTTCTAATGGTAAGGCAACTTCATAAAATCTGGAGACTCATAAGGGACCTTTTTAAATACCTTAACTATTTGATACCATTCATGTAGAAGTAAGCATGATGGACGGTTGATACACAAGGTACCAATCTATTATTTAATAACAATCTATAGTCCATTCTTTAACAACAATAAATTAATACCTTTTCAATCTTTCCTTTGCTGGCTGTGGTGGACGATGGAAAATTTCCTTGTCCTTTTCTCTTGCTTTTGTGTCTTTCTTTTTTGGTTTTTTTTTTAATGGTGGGAGTTTCAAGAACGTCAACTTCGCCAAGATTTGTCCGCTTCATTATTGTGGCGATGGCGGGGAGGAGCTCCGACGATCTGGTCACGGAGGTTGGCTAGGAGAGGACCGACGTGTCGCTGGCTATCGTGGAGAGACTTAATCAGATTGAACAATCTGAGCGATGATCTCATCTACAAGAAGCAGATTTGCGAGTAAATACACCGATTTGGGTCGCCGATCTGTGGTCGCAATGAATGGATATGCATCTTTGCAACTTCCTCCTTTGCTCAAGCAAGAATAAGTGATTAGATGTTGATATATTGCAATCTGCCCAACTCTTGATGGAAGACCAGAAAATAGAGCGTGCTGATAACGTGTTGTGAATTTGATGATATTTCCATTGATCAACACACATATATATAGCCATTGATCGGGACGTTACAAAGTAAATGCCAAACTATTATAAAGTAAATGTCGATAGTGTAACTGACGCCACATAAGCGGCGATCAGCCATCGGTTACAACTGTTACGTTTATAACAAAAAACAATTTTTTCCTTTGAAAAAAATTGTTGATGGGTAACAATAGACCGTGTTGACCCCCCTCAACTCAGACCTGCTCTACCCATTGACCGCATGGATGTTTAGCCCACCTCTTGGTGGATATGCACACCCAAAATCACTATGATATTCAATCTCTAGCCATTAAATTTTAGTACTTTTTAAAAGCGTGATTCTAGCTGTTGGATTAAAAAAAGATTGGGTACTAAATCCAATGGCTAATACTCATCAAACAAGCCAGGATATGAGTGTCTACGAAAGGAAGGGCTAAACATCCATGCGGTCAATGGGCCCATCTGCTCTACTTTGATGAGTAAACCTTCAATGACAACTGTTGAGAGTGAGCGATGCTGCTGACTGCAACCAATATGAGCCACTTGACACATTCTTAAGCGGACATTGACCATATGGATGCTTGGCCAATCACTAGGCGGACCTACAAACCAGAAATCAGCCTGATTCGTGATTTAAAACCTTTGGATTTCTTACCCAAATAATGCTCAAATTCCTATGGTTAAAATTAACCCATGAAAATAACTTCAATCCAACACTTAAAAATTAGTGATCAAGTTTATTTTTGGCTTGTAGGTCCACCTAGTGATTGGCCAAACATCCATATGGTTAGTATCCTCTTAAGAATGTGCCACGTGGCTCATATTGATTGTAGTCAGAGGAGTCGACTTCATGTCGTTAATTTCGCTTCCCTTCCCCCCCCCCTGGAATAAAATCCTGGCTCCGCCACTGGTGGTACCCCTGGTGCTATCATTGTGTTGTGTCTCCCCCCTTGACCTCTGCAAACATCCAGCCCATGAGAGAGGTTTCAAGCTTGGGATTGAACTTTGAACTGAATTATGTTGGGGCTTAGGTTCGGGCCTATTAAAAAATTAACAAAGCTAGGCCTAGGCATGGCCCAATTGCAACAATTCGGGGATTGTGTCCACATGGAGTAATAGGACAGCCAGGTTTTGGTGGTCCCTGAACATGCAGCCCATCGAGCCAAATTGTGGGCCGCCTGATTACCACCATGATCGATATGAGAAAAACTAAAGTCCAGAACGAAGATAACTGAGTTTTTTTTTTTTGTTTTTTTGATAAGTCAAAAGCTATATTAATGCAAAAGGAGATCGAGAAGATCTCAAAGATACATGCAAACAAAATATAAAATTGCAAGCAAAAAACATAAGGTCAACATAGAATTTGATCCGTCCTAAACACCATGTCACTAAAGAAAGAGCCTCTCATCTCCTGAAAGATGCTGCACCAACTAAAAAGGAACGCCTTCACGCTCAATATAACCTCCTGACTGGAACTTTTCTTTGCCTTGGAAAATTCTCATATTCCTTTCCTTCTACACTCCCCACATGATTGCTAGCAGCACCATTTTCCAAAGTAGCTTGCCTCTTGCCGATGTATGAATTTGGGGCCAACTCTCCAAAACCAACCCATCAGTCTCTCGAAAAACCCAACTCAAATGCATATATGCTAGAAAGAGCGTCCATGAAATCTAAAGCCCCACTAAAGATTCGCTTCTTTACTTGGCTTGCCTCTTTAAACAAGATTCTTACCGTTGAAAACTTGATCATTAGAAAGTGGATTTTAGATGATGAAGTCGTAATATAAGTCCAATGCTAGTCGGACGCCTCTCTAGAAGGAGAAGGCCTCAGCCACTATGGCATTGGTGGCGGTGAATGTGATGGATTGAGCTGCAACAAGCGCACCATGATGATCGTGTGCTATGACACCTGCTTTTTTTTGTTTTTTTAAAGGTAAAATAGAAGATTTATTAAGGCACTTGGAGGCCGAGAAAGCCTCCCAAGGCAAGACAAAGAGAACAAAGGGGGAAAATCAAGAGACAATAATCAACACGAGGCCCAGAAAGGAACCCAACCCCCACAACTGCCTCAAGTCCTCTCAATTAGAGAAAGCCAACTGAATGCCATATCCTCGAATGTTAGACCCCACCCACAGTTGCTATGACACCTGTTGAAGGCCTCAGAAACAAGAATTAGAAAATTAGCATCCACATTAATTTTAATCCATTGATCCGGTAGGCTCTACGGTTGAATGACGCTAGGATTCAGGGCTTGTGTTAGTTCCATGCATCAATAATATCAGATATCATATTATTAATAAACTAGGGGAACGCCACGGGCGCTGCACGTGCACCTTACACATGGAAGCGCCTTACACGTAGAATGCCTAGTAGAGATCACTGATCATATCGATGTTAGGCCCATCTCTAGGTGGGCCTATATACAAAAACTCAACCTGATTAGTGGTTTTTAAGGGTTTGATTGGAGTCGTTTTCATGGGCTGATTTTTAACCATAGATTTCAAGCATTTTTTGAGGTACACATATCCAAAGGTTTGAAATCACTAATCAGACTGATATTTGGTATATAGGTCCACCTAGGAATGAGACAAACATCTATAAGGTCAGTGGTCTCTAAGAGTATGCCACGTGGATTAAACTATTGTCCCTCGTCAACGTTGATGAGGAACGGGGGTGCCCAGACAACCTGAAGACATTTAATGAGGGAAGGTCTTACCTTTGAAAGTAGAGACGCCTCTAATTGTGTCACATGCGTGCCAACCCAAGTTGTTGCTTTATAATAGTATAGATAATAAGTTCGATAACAGAAAGTGCTGTGTGCTTATTGCTTGCGCCCCTAAAAAATTGTCGATTGAATCATCTACATTTCCATACTGGTCCAAGCAATAATGGTGCAGTAAATGTCCTACGTCCTATCCTAGGCCTACAATGCCGTTTAATGATTGTAGGGCCATTTTAGGAAGAAGTGACAAAATAAGAAAGTATAACCTGAAGGATAGTTTGAAAGATTAGTTTGCAGGGGTGAATTTGTAATTTGTGACAACTCAAGGCACGATTAAAACATGAAAATTTTAAAGTCATAATTAGGGGTTGTTTTGGAATTATAGAAGTAATGGCATAGAAAGTAATTAAGTTGTTATTAAAGATGACATCGTTAAGTAATTAAGTAGTTAAAAAGGGTTGTTTTGAAAATACGGATAAAATAGCAAGATAAGTACTTTAGTGATGGGTAAGGCTCAGCAGACACATATTTTCACACACAATTTTGATATACCAATATGGGAGACAAATCAATGGCTGATTCTTGGTGAGGATGATCGCCTCACCGAGATCACGCCTACAAAAAATCAGCCCATTTTAAAATTTCTAACACCATCAAATGTGGATTAAGTTAACGGTAAAAATAGACGGTCCATAATTCTTCAACTTGTAAACCATGATATGAATATCGAATGATTCGAATTTTTGTGAGGGTGATCTCCTCACAATAAAGACCATCCTCACCAAAAATCATCCTGAGTGCAAAACTTATAATTTATATATTGGCCCCCGAAATTTTTGTGTGTGAAAATGTGTCCGCTGAGCCTGACCCTTTAGCGATTATGGATGGACTATTTTGGGGAAAAAACACCTCCAACAGACTCCCTAACCCACTCCCTACATTTGGGGAGTGAATCAGGCTCCGTCAAATCCAGCCGATTCCCTGTTTTTTAAAAATCAGCCCGATTAGTAATTTTTAAGTGTTGGATTGGAGCCATTCTCATGGGTTAATTTCAACCGTGGGAATTTGAGGTACAAGGATCCAAAGGTTTGAAATCACTAATCAGGCTGATTTTTGGTTTGTAGGCCTATCTAGGGATTGGCCAAACACTGAAACACCCATAAGGTCAGTGTCCTATAAAAATGTGCCACGTGGCTCATATTGTAGGCAGACAACGAAGTTTTACTCCCAAAGATTGTAGAGAACCTGTTCGAGTTATGATCCAATGGTTCCCTACCCTAAAATAACTTTCACTACTTATCGGGGAAACGGAGATGCAGCTGCCAAAAGAGAAAAAGAACTATTAATTGCCCACGTGTGTGAACGTAACTATTAATCCAAGTTCTGGCTTTTTAAAGTGAGTAAAACTTCTATGACAACCTTCTGACAGATGCTTCTCTGTCGCAATGAAAATCACAGCCCACGTGGCACTGACAGTATGGATGTTTGGCCAGTCCCTCAGTGGACCTCTAAGCCAAAAATCAGCCTGATTAGTGATTTCCAAACGATTCTATTGAAATTGTTTTCGTGGGTTGATTTTAAGGGTAAGAATTCGAGCATTATTGAGTGTTGTTTGGGTGCAAGGATCAAAAGGTTGTAAATCACTACTCAGACTGACTTTTGGTTTAAACTTTAAAGGTCCACTGAGGGACTGGCTAACCATCCATAAGGTCAACGTCCACTAAGAATGTGCCACGTGGGCTGTGATTTTCATTGGGACAGAAACATTTGTCAGAAGGCTGTGATAGAAGAGCAAGACTTGCCTGACCACCCGTGGGCAGGTAGCAGCTACCTGATCACCCACAATATAAGCCACGTGGAAATTTATTAGAGGACACTCACCTGTATAGATGTTTGGCCAATCCCTAGGTCGACCTACAAACCAAAAATCAACCTGATCAACGGTATAAGTTCTACTCTTTTAAAATGGGTCGTGATGTAACAAGGTATACCTAAGATCTTTTCATTTGCAAAAGCGGCATTTTTGGTAGTCACCACTGCCATCTGGGCCCACTAACCGCATGGATGTTTAGCCCACCCCTCAATAGACATTAATACAAAAAATTAGCTTGTTTAATGATTTTTAGCCGTTGGTTTTAGTACTCAAAAAATGGTTGCATTCAACGGCTATAAGAATGCCTTAAAAAGTGTTAAAATATAATGGTTATAGATTACCAATCAAGGTGATTTTTGGTCTGTATATCCACCAAGGGGTGAGATAAACTTCCATGCAGTCAGTGGGCCCAGATGGCAGCGGTGACTATCAAAAATACCGCTTCCGCAAATGAAACAGTTTAGACATACCTTGTTACATCTTTTTCCTTTAAGATAGTAATATCGTGGCAAAAGTTCTACTCTTTTAAAATAGTAATAAATAAGGGTCAGGCTCAAGGGACCCCCATTTCTGACCCCATTTTTTGACCCCCATCTTGGCTTACCCACATAATGGCTGATTTTTGGTGAGGATGATCTCTATGGTGAGGAGATCATCCTCCCAAAACTTCAAATCATTATGATATTCATAGACTGGTTTAGAAAGCATTATGGACCATCAATTTTTACCGTGTAACTTTAAAACCACATTTGATGGGTTTAGAAATTTCGGAATGGGCTGATTTTTTTGTTGGGGTGATCTATATAGCGAGGTTATCATCCCCACCAAAAATCAGCCATTGATTCATCTTCTACGTGGGTACGCCAAGATGGGGGTCAGAAATGGGGGGTCCCTTGAGCCCGACCCAATAAATAATAGATAAATGACTGTACCAATCAATCCGGTTGACTTTTAACGTTGGGACTCGGGAGTCCCTTAGATGACGATCGACCATTGAAGGCGGTCCCCTCAGGTACTCCATACGAGTATTGACTTATGAGTGGTGATCATATGGTCCGGGTCCGTGTGGTGCGCAAACCCTTCTTAGCAATCATCCGATTAATTCACGATTAATTCGCGAATTTTATGTTTTTTCAAGAAAAGTTTTATTCGTCCGAATATTTGAATAATTCGGAAAAATTCAATTTTTTTCACGCTCAAACGAATAAAACACATTTTTAAGAATTTTTTAAAAATTCTTTTCAAAAAAACAACGGGCCAGAACTATTGTTTATTCCCAGAAAAACAACATTGAATGCATGTTATTTTTCTCTATCTTTCAGTTACTCTACCACTTGAGTAGATCTTAAGTGATCGCCCCTCCTAAGTGCAATAGATGCCGTTAACTTAGGCCATGGGCCTTTTCGATCACCCATTGACCCCGTGAAGGTAAGTATATTTTCTCTCTTATATTCTAATCCTATTTATACAACTCAAACTCCCTTAACTATCACTTATTTCTCCGATACGAGATTAAAATAGAAAAAATAAAAAGTGTTTGGACCACACGTTCCTATGTTTTATTTAGCTAAAGATAAAAAATAATTAGAACAAAACGTGTTTATTGGTTGACTCAACCTCAAATAGTATATTGACTCCCTTTCAATATGTACCGAATTTTTAGTAACTATAATACATTAGACTATGGTATCTATATTATTAAATATATTGATTCTCTTTTAAAATATAACGAATTTTTGGTTTCCGAATTTTTAAAGTAGAACGCATAAAACACGTATAAACCGTATGTCACATATTTAATGTTTAGTGAGTTTTTGACCGAATTCTTAAAACCCAAAATTGAATAAAACTCGACTTTTTGCCCGTATTACGAATTACTAACAAGGGCCCAAACTGCTGGTGATTGGTGCTGCACTAATATTTTATTATATTTGAATTAATGTTGGAAAAAGATGTATCATGGTATGCCTGAAACTTTTTCAAATGCCGAAACACTATTTTTGTTAATCACTGCTGTCATCTGGGCCCACTGACTGGAGGGATGTTTATCCTACCCCTTGATGGATATACGCACCAAACATCAGCCTGATTTGTTATCTATAACCATTAGATTTTAGCACTTTTTAAAGTGTTCTTATAGCCGTTGAGTGCAACCACTTTTTTTAGCACTGAAACCAACGGCTAAAAATCATCAGACAAGCCTGATTTTTGGTATGAGTGCCTACTTAGGGGTGGGCTAAACATCCATGCGGTCAGTGGGCCAAGATGGCAGTGGAGAGTCTGGAGAGTGGTGACTACCAAAAATGCCGCTTCCGCAAATGAAAAGATCTCAGGTATACCTTGTTACATCACGACCCTTTATGTTTTAGTAGCCGAGGTATACCTTGTTACATCACGACCTTGTTACATCATGAGATATTTGGCTTGGGTTGTGCGATAGGTGCTATGCATCAGGACCATTATATACACACGGCGCACAACCCTAGTGGGACCTACAGATCTAACATCATCCTGATTAGTGATTTATAAGTGAGAAGTCGAATCATTTTCATGGGTTGAGTTTTAACCGTTAATTCGAAAGTTATGTGGGATACAAAGATCCAAAGGTTTGAAATCACTAATCAGGCTGATTTTTGGTCTGTAAGTCTACTTAGGAATGGATCAAATATCCATACGGTCAAAGTGGTCTCTATAAGTCTGCCACGTGGCTCATACTGTAGTCCGTCATCAAAGTAGAGAGAGACGTCCGTGGCGGGCGTTTTATCCCAAGTTACTCCTTGTAGATTTCAAACCAACTCTCATTTCGGGAAAAACCAACTACATATTCTGAGCTGGACCTTAAAGGGTGGGTTAAACATCTATGCAGTCAGTGGGCCCAGATGGAAGTGGTGACTACCAAAAATGCCGCTTCCGCAGATGAAAAGATCTCAGGTATACCTTGTTACATCACGACCCTTCGGGAAAAACCAACTACATATTCTGAGCTGACTTTTCTTCATCCGAAGTCAAAAATTCTGTCTGTCTCTCTGTCTCTCTCTCTCTCTCTAGCTGTTTTTTTTCCAATTGGAGAAACTTAGTTTCCTCGCCTTACGGTTTGATGATTCATTGAATATCTTCTGTTAAGCTCCAGGGCTTTGATTTACAGAGATTGAGGAAATTTCCAGAGATGGAGAGGTACCCGTCTCTGAAGATTTTGTTGTTGCTGTTGTTGTTGGATCTTGTGAGCTTCAGTGCTTCCGCGGTTCATTATATTGGAGGCGATGAGCAGCCGCTGTCAAAGATCGCAATTCACAGAGCAACTTTCGCGCTTCGCGATTCGGCGTCCATTAAGGCATCACCGCTTGTTCTTGGCTTGAAGGTATTAGTATCTCTTACTGGTGTCTAAATTTTCATTTCTGTTCTAGTTTTGGTGAATTATTGTTTTTTTGTCCCTCTCTCTCTAATCTGTATATGTTGTTGTTGCTAATATGCTTAAAATATGCTGTTGTTTCTTTTTGCCTGTTGGATTGATTCGGATTGTATCTAAGGTTTAAAATTTCGATTTTACGTACCAAATTGGCCAAAACCGAAACTTTGTTTGAAACTATAGAAATATTTGAAATCGAGATTATTGACGAAATTTCATGAAAAGTTTGAATTTTTCGGAAAAAACCAAAATTTCACATGAAATTCAAAAAAAAAAAAAAAATCACGGCTACTGGCTACTGCATTGCACCTGCACCTGCACAATGGCAAGATTTGCGGGATATTTTCAATATCTCTGCAATTTCGTATGAATTCACGAAATTTCGTATTTATTTGAAATATGTAATAAATTTCAGCGAAATTTTGAAAAAATCCGAAATTTCAGACCGAAAAATTGGAATTTCTGTGAAAAAAAAGTTATATGGGTTTCGGCCCGAAATTTTGGACATTTTGGGGAAATTTAAAACCCTGAATTTGTATCCAATGTGTATTGGATGTTGGACCATAGAAATACTTATTGGGAAAAATTAATAGGGACGGGCTCCAGTTACCGCCCTAAAATGACAGGCTCCAATTACAGGACACAATTTGAGCCACGTGGCACATAATTAAAGGACTATGACCGTATGGATGTTTGGCCAATCCCTAGGTGGACCTACAAAGCAAACATCAGCCTGATTAGTGATTAATAGGCGTTGGATTGGACTTATTTTCATGGGTTGATCTCAACCGTGGGAATTTGAGCAGTATTTGAGGTACAAAGATCCAACGCCTATAAATCACTAATCAGGCTGAATTTTTGGTTTGTAGGTCCACCTAGGGATTGGCCAAACATCCATACGGTCAGAGTCCTCTAATTATGTGCCATGTGGCTCATATTGTATCCTGTAACCGGAGCCTGTTATTTTAGGGTGGTAACTGGACCCTGAGCCAAATAAATAACGGATGGAGATCAGAAAAATAAGAAGATAGTATCTGAAATTGAAATAAATAATAATGTAATGCTTAACTTAAGCGGATGAATCAGGTGAGACTCTTATACTATTTACTAAACGGTATGGTTGCCTATTCTGTCTACTAGGTGCACGCTATTAATTCAGATCATCCAAATGACGGCTCATCTAGTCCAAAGAATGATTCCGATTATCCTAATCACTCGACTAATGAATTATGTTGTTGCGTGTTGCCTTTATTTTGAATGAATTATGCTGTGTCATGTTGCCTTTATTAACTATATTTACAAACTTGATGGTCTCAATGATTGGGGAGTTATGGAGGTAACTGTCTATATGTTTGTTCATCTGCTTGCAGGGGGAAGATACTCAGTTGATAAATGTGGAGCTTGAATGCCCTGATCCATCCAACGATGATTGGATTGGAGTCTTTTCTCCTGCAAACTTCAAGTAATGTCTATTTCTGTACAGCTTATGAATTTCTTAGCCAGTTTCTTGTAGGCAGTGTCAAAGTCAAACTATGACTGTGTGGAGCACAAGTTATTGACCAAATGTATGCAGGAAATAATTCTCTTGGCCTGTAAATTTGCTGAACTACCATCATATTCGCACCAAAACCATATCCATCATCTTATGTGACAGCATATTACAAGATTTTTTCTGCATTTTTTATTCTTCCTATGATAGAAAGAGTCATTTTAATCTGGCAGCTCATCAACCTGTTCACCAGAAATTGGCAACCCGAGAGAACAGGCTCCATTTATATGCTCCGCTCCCATAAAGGTGTGTATTAATGTAGTGTCACTCGTAATTTTGGAATTATAAGTGATAATCCTGGAGCCATTTTTCTTGTGTTGAATTTCTCTAACATGTAATGTCATCATTGACTAAATTTTCAGTACAATTATGCAAATTACTCAAATTCAGATTATTCGACGACGGGGAAAGGTTCTCTGAAGTTTCAATTGATCAATCAGAGGGCAGATTTCTCCTTTGCTCTATTTTCAGGGGGGTTGTCAAATGTGCGTTCACAACTCTTTCTGCTGAATGCTTCCTGAAATTTTCTAAATTTAGTCAGAATGAAATTGGTTCCATTTTTTTTTTTCACACCTTAGCCCTTGCTAAGTTTGTTCATATTTAGTTCTGATGCATGATTACTTTCTTTCTTACTGTGTTAAGCGATGGGTTATCAATAAATGTGGATGACACTAGAAGGACTAAATTTATATTTGGTTTGCAGCCAAAACTGGTGGCAGTTTCAAATGCTATATCTTTTGCTAATCCAAAGGCACCTGTTTATCCCCGTCTTGCTCAAGGGAAGTCTTGGAATGAAGTAAGTCCATTGATTTGATGATATTATTGACATTTTGTCTCCCTGTTTTCTGTTCTTGTACATCTGGAATATCTATGTTCCAGCCCAGACTTGACATCCTAATATGTTTCCTCCATTAAATTAACTATGAGCAGTCTATCCTACGCTCTTACATTTCTTTAATCATGAAGCATGTTCTCAGGTCTTCAGTGTTTAGTGCCATTTGCAGGCTGTATATCTTATCCTCGGTTAGCTGTTACCAGCATTTATTCTGTATTTTGAGAAGCTGTTCAGTTTCCACTAAAGCATTTAATGTTCTCTTGAACTTGGACACATCTTTTATAGTGAGGAAGAAGAGAATTCTTATATAGTTATAATACTGAGGAAAATAATAAAGATTTCTTCGAAGATAAAATTGCTGTTGGAGTCTATACTGACTCCATCTTCCTCGCCCATTTATGATGAGGCTTTCTGAATAAAGTTTAGAGCTCCTTTGGACACTTGATGTATAGATTTGTTTTGTTAACAATCCTAGATTTTGTTTTTATAAGTTAAAAATAAATGAGATTTTTTGTTGGCAATCCTAGATTAGCTAATTTTGTTTGTTGAAGTAGTGTTTTTTTTTTTTTTGGTTTTCTCGCAGATGACAGTAACCTGGACAAGTGGCTACGATATAAGTGAGGCAGTTCCTTTTGTTCAGTGGGGCCTGAAGGGCGTATCTCAGATGCGCTCACCAGCTGGAACATTGACATTCCATCAAAACAGCATGTGTGGTATGGCCCATATTTATCCCCTAAGCTGCTTGATGTCGTTTAGTAGACAGGTCAAGAATGTTAGTTTGAAATTTTGGCATATTATGAATGACATTTTGACTAACTAATTCATGATGCTTGTGAAAGCAAAGTTAATTAGTTTCCCAACTTGTTGTGCTTGGTTGTTCTCATCTTTTTAACGAATCTCCTGATCATGCACGATCTTCATTCTAGTCTAGCCTTTTCGTTCTTTCACTTTTGCTATAATTTACAAATGTTTTAAGTAAGAATTACATGATAAATAATTACCAACCCTGGAAGACATTCTAGCAATATCTTCTTTAATCAACAAATCGACTACCCTTGTTGATTAGTCTCAAAAGTCTCTTCCTCACCTGATATCTCAAGACCATTGGGTTGAAGAAGATGCCCGATAGATTCTTCTCCTACTTTGGCTACTATTTAGGTTAATTTTGAAGGTGCCTACAATGGGATGGAATGTCGCTTAGGAGTTATGCCTTAACAAGTCATGGTGTGTCTGTCCTTCTCATTAAATGATGAGCTACAATATTATGTCTGTTGACAGTCAGAATACAAGCTCTGACAGCTGAATGAAGCACAGTTTTTATAACCTATACTGATTGTACTATAGCATTTCTCTCAGTGGGTTAGGTGGACCTGTGGCATAACAGAGTTCCGTTGTTACTTCTGCAGGTTCACCAGCACGAACAGTTGGCTGGCGTGATCCTGGTTTCATACATACAAGCTTCTTGAAAGATTTGTGGCCAAACTCAGTGTATAGATCTTAAGGATCCATATTTTTGCAATCATAAGTTGAGAAGTGTTAAAGGATATGTTCTAAAGGGTGTGATGATGGTTCATTTAGGTACACTTACAAGCTCGGCCATCGGTTATTCACCGGTTCATATATTTGGAGCAAGCTTTATTCTTTCAAATCGTCCCCTTATCCCGGGCAGGATTCCTTGCAGCGTGTTATCATATTTGGTGACATGGGAAAGGTAGTATTATGAAGAAAAAAAATTTTAAAAAGGAATTACCTTTCGCAATGGAGGAAATTTTTGGTACCTGCTGGGTACAATGTAACATTGGTCTTCAAACTGTTGTTGGAGTGTGTTGTTTGGCTAAATAGCCCGCACTCTGCCTCTGTTAAACCTGTAGACCCTTTGATATACATTGTTACGCCTCCCTCTATCAGCTTAAGCTTTTAGAGTAAAGTGGTTGCCAACACAAACAGCATTGTGGTACACATGGCACACATGCTACCCACCCATCTTTTGGTTATGTATCCACATATGGGATTCCTAGGCCAGATATCAAAAAGATCAGATGACCCTAACATCCCCTCTATCACAGCCTTCTGGGCAGTTGGAAAAAAAAGAAAGATAGTCTGGATGTCCCAGAGAAATGGTTAGGACCTTCCAATCAGGTATATTTTCATCCTCAATCTAATAAGTGGGACTAATTAAATGATGGATCAGCACCCCTGCATGTGGGCCATATCTACCGCCATGCCTTCTTAGCCTGCCCTTACTGTTAGACTGGGTACTTTAGATTTTCTCATTATTATTGATAAAGTTCATAAACACTTCTGATTTTTTTTATTTAAAACTCAGCTTCTTGGGCCTTAGTTGCAGGAAGCTTCTACCTACGTGTCACCTCACTCCTACTATGCGACCTCCTCTACCTCCCACCATCAACTACCAACCATGAATTTGTCAAATCCTCTCCCAAAGCTATTAATCTTGAATTATTTTTAATCTTCTCTTGTTTATGTTTTGTAAATGTTGTTAAAAATATACATTGTGTCAATGATTTTTTCCGACCTGCCTACTCTTGATTCCATGATGGCTTTGTGCAACTAATTTTTCCCGACATTTGGTGGAATGTTGGATGGTTTCTGTCTTGATCATTTTGAAAGGATCTGTTTTTCTATTCAACGATCCAGGAAATAATGGACTTTTGAGGCCAACATTGGATGAACCCAGTCTTCTATTAATTTATTTTCTAAACTCAAGGGAAATTAGTTACATTTCTCTATTCAGTTTTACTTGGTTTCCTTGCATATTACATGGGCAAAGAGAATGACATCCATCCTACATTTTCCAGGCAGAGCGTGATGGTTCTAACGAGTATAGTAACTATCAGCCTGGCTCTCTTAATACCACAGATCAACTCATCAAGGACTTGAATAACATTGACATAGTATTTCATATTGGAGATATCACATACGCAAATGGATATATCTCACAGTGGGATCAGTTCACATCACAGGTGGAACCCATTGCATCAGCTGTACCATATATGATTGCGAGGTTTTGCCAACTTCTTAACCAACCTTTTCACGTTTAGATAATTATATTTGGGGTATAAATGTCTTGCTTGTGGTACTCCCTGACACTTTTTTTATTTTTATTTTATTTCTCGGCAGCGGTAATCATGAACGTGATTGGCCAGGAACAGGATCCTTCTATGACACTATGGATTCGGGTGGGGAATGTGGTGTGCTGGCTGAGACCATGTTCTATGTTCCTGCTGAGAACAGGGCCAAGTTTTGGTAACCATATAATGTTTCTTCTGTAGCAATTCCATCCAAGGTTAAGAATTTTAAAAAGAAAAACATTGCGTGTTGATCAGTAAGATGGTGAGCCTTCTTACTGAATCAACCCATTGAATCCAAGATCTCACAAACACAATTTAGTGTTTCAACCTAGTAATGGTATCCGATAATGATACTAGCAGTCTTTTTGCATATTATGTTGTATTTCCATAGATAAGATTTCTAACTGAAAATTACATTAATTTTCCTTTTCAAGGTATTCGACGGACTATGGCATGTTTCACTTCTGTATAGCAGACACTGAACATGATTGGAGGGAGGGTTCGGAGCAGTACAGGTTCATCGAGCATTGCCTTGCGTCAGTGGACAGGCAGAAACAACCTTGGTTAATCTTTGCCGCTCATCGTGTCCTTGGCTACTCCTCTGACTATTGGTATGGCAGGCAGGGCTCATTTGAAGAGCCCATGGGAAGGGAGAGCTTGCAAAAGCTTTGGCAGAAGTACAAAGTCGATATTGCATTTTATGGTTATGTCCATAACTATGAAAGGACATGCCCCATTTACCAGGTAAGAATAGATGGTCTATGAAGGTTTTTGATCTTTCAGTTTGCATCTAGCTCCTAGAAACCGAATTACCTGCTCTATGTAACAAAAATGCAGACACGTGTGCTGGTGTCTGACACTCACACTGACCCCCACGAACCCAATACGTCGACACGTCTTTTACAGTTCATTCCTTATGCTGAACAGTATATCTTTTAAATACTTTAGTCCATGTTAAGTATATAATATAGAAAGAATGTATTTAGATTAAGCTGGTACATATTAAAATCACATAAACCCTTTATAAATAATAGTTGAAAACAAAATATTTGAATAAATTTCAAATTTGTTTGACAAGTGTCGGCATGTATCTGACACGTGAATACAGTAAGGTGTCCGACATACAAATTCTTAGAAAACGGAGTGTCCTTATTACATAGTGTATAACATTTCTTCATATTAATGTATGTGAAGATTGTAAGAAAATTTACATGGATAGCATGACAAATTAATGCGGAAAATCATGCTCATAAACTAGATCGTTCTCATACATATATGTAAACTGTAAATAAATTAACACATACTCATAGCCATGTTATCTGGCTATTCTCACTCGATTGGGGAAGTACAAATGCAATTCGTTGAGTGCACAAACCTCTGGAGTTGATCACCAAGCTTGGAGAAGAGAAGAACTAGGGAGGGAGTCTTCACCTTTTCTAAAATCCTATACTACAATTGGGCTTCTTCTAGGGCTGAAAAGTGTGGGATCCCCCGTTTTAGTATGCTTTTATAATATATCTATTGATTCCTCCCATTAAGGAAAGAGAGATCTAGGGGGACAAATCTAGTATGCAACCGTTAGCAGATTTAAAAGTATGCAAACATTGTATCCACCATTGAATGCTCATTGAAAAACCTGTTTTTAATTTATAAAATATTTTTTTTGAAAACATTGAAATGACACATTTTTCAAAGGGACATCCAACAGTACTGACAATGTTTGCATACTTTTAAGTCTGCAAATGGTTGCAGACTAGATTTATCCGATCTAGAGGCTTCACTTTATTAAAAAGTTGTTTTTTACTGCAACTCTCACTTCCTAAACACACCAAACTTGCACACAAACTCTATTAAAATATGTTGTTTGGTTCTTTTTCTTGTGTAAACCCAATCGAGTTAATCCTACCCCAGGTTTTACTAAATCTGGATTAAGTGTGGGCCACACAATATGACAAAGATAAGTTTAGCATGAAGTTCATGGCATGGATGTATGCCATCAGATAGAGTTGTAGACTGTTAAACCGGTAGGATTTAACGGTTAATATCACTTCTTTTTTTCCTTGTGGTACGTTATTTATTGTAGCTTTTTGTATTTTAATCACTCCTTGTTTGTGGTGGTGGTGACGCAGAACCAATGCGTGAACACAGAAAAATCTCATTACTCAGGCACCGTGAACGGGACCATCCATGTCGTCGTTGGCGGCGGAGGTAGCCACTTGTCAACATTCAGCCAAGTGCAGACCAGTTGGAGTATTTACAAAGACTACGACTACGGGTTTGTCAAACTGACTGCATTCAACCACTCATCTCTTCTCTTCGAGTACAAGAAGAGCAGCAACGGGAATGTTTATGATTCTTTCACCATCTCCAGAGATTACAGGGATGTATTGGCCTGTGTACATGACGGGTGCGAACCGACTACCTTGGCCTCTTGAACTAAATCTCTATCCATTCTTTTTGGAGAGGGAAAATTTGTTTTTTGTACTTCAATCGATACGGAGTACTCATTGATGCATGGTAACTGTAGGTTATCAATATAAAGAAAGTTCTTGCACTTGACTACTTGCATTTTCTCCCAATTTGATATACTATAGGCAAGGTGTAAAAGGAGCCGTTATAATTAACGGTATAACGGGGCCGGGGGCGTTATACCGTTAAGCCATCTAATCGATTCCACTGAATCAGTTGACATCTCACGATCGATCTGGACTGTTCAAACAATGGATTTCTTCTTGGCTTGATCATACCCAGAAATCCCACCATTCTGGTTATCCTATCTAACCAGTTACATGCTCTTCGGTTTCCCTTAAAATTTCGCAAAGGAATGCAATTTTTTGGATGGTTAAGATCATTGCAATTTGGGACTTGGACAATCCAAGAAGTGCATTGATAGGATGGTCCCTCCCTCTAAGATGGCCCACATCTTGGATGGTGGATAATTATGGAGTTCCCTTGATGCTCGACATTTAAAGTTTTAATTCTTATTGCTGTTTGGCATTTTTCAAGAAAATAGCAAACAGAATAATGAAAAAAGTATAGAAACAGGACATCTACATAGTTTGAATTCTCGGCCGATCAGGATCGGGATTGGCGCCCTCCAAGGCCGAGATCGATCCCGAGATTTTGAACCATGGACATCTATATCAAACACCAAGATCTCAAAAGCGGGGAAATTATGATTGTGACCAAGAACAACTTGATACTGAAAAAAAAAAGAGGCTAAACTTCTGAGAGAACAACATTTGGTCTTTTTCTTAACGCCAATGATTTGTAGAACAGCTACCAGGAAAAAAATAACAGGCAAGAACAGAACCCCACCATGCATTTCTGGTTTCAACCCATGGGAGAACCACATTATCTCATGAGGCCACAAAATACAAGATCTCGTCTGGCTTGTGGTTCTCCCTAGCTATGCTGCTTTACACAATACCAGGTAGAACAATTACCAGGAAAATCAAACAAGAAAACAGTACCCCAATCTGCATTTCTAGTTTCAATCCATGAGAAGCAGCACGAAGAACAACATTGTCTATCACAGGACCACAGAACACAAAATCTTTTGTCTGGCTTTCCGTGAAGCTAACAAAACTGATTGGAGTTGGACTCATGTCAGCCTTGAATTTCATAGAGTAATTCCGGGTCAACCCCGTCCCGTTGCTCTGCAGTGTGAAATTCTGAGCTGTTGAACCTGCTTGGGCCTTTACTATGAAATCTCCGATACACGAGTCATTAGCATCTCCCATTACAAACTCCAAGATATAGGTAGAACCTTTTTCGAGCGGTGGGATCGTTTGGATCCCAGAAGGATCACCCGAGACAATTTGAATTGCAGCTTTGCCTTCTGGGACCAAGTAATGTTCAGAGTCTATATACTTAACTGTTCCTATCACCGACCACTGTTGTATTGCAGATTGAAGGAAATCAGGATCTGCATCAAGTAGAATCCCCTCAGAGGAGTTGCTGAGGAAAGCTGGTCCCACCTCGAATCCACCGTTTGCAAGCATGTTGCCTGTGATTTGCAGCGTTTCCAGTGTTCATAAGAAGAAAAAAAACATAGAGACGATAAGTAATAAATTCTCGAATTATTCACGAGCCGAACATATTATCCAAGAAAACGAACCGAAGAACATCCTATTCAAAGGTTTGGAAAATTCACTCATTTTTAAACATGATCGAATTATTCTCGAATGATTCACGAACTTTTCTGAATTATATCCGCATTATTTAGTTTTGAACATGAAACCCGAACTGTACTCGCATTTCCCGTATTGCTAACTATGTTAGTGTAGATTTCAAAAGGAAATTTGATCTCTATACAGGCAATTCGGCATCGTAAGTGTAGCTAGATTTCTCATTTGTTTCAGCTGATCTACCAAATACTACCAAATAATAGTTTTACAGAATGGAAAAATACGTACCATTATCTCCAGATGGCATTCCGAAACTCGTGAGAAGTAGTGTGTCAACCACGGGCCCGCACGTGATATTAGGATCGTTCTCGGTTGGTTGGCTTCGAATCTCGAGGTTGATGGGCTTCCCATTGTCCCCCCATCTACCCAAGTAGCAACCATGGCTCTCCCACTTTTCCGTCCCATACCGTTGTTCCAAGGAGAATAGTGTGGATCTACCAGGAACCGAAACATTTACAATCGTGGCCGTTGAACAGTTATCACCCCCTGGAGCAAGGGTCAATGTGAGTACATAGTTCATGGAGTCCCCGTTAGCTCTAAATGTCTGGTTGATCTTCCCATCCTGACCCAACTGTATGGCATGACCGTTCCCTGGCAACGACATGTTGCCGCCTGCCGTTACATACTGGACTGTGCCGTTGAAGGTCCAGCCAGGGATGGCGTTGGCTCCAGTCAAGAGTACAAATGGGGTGGTGGGGTCTGGTGTTATATTGAATGGCGGAGATTCAAACCCTGAATTCTGCAGTAGATCTGTGTAGGAAGGTAATTCCGTTAAGAGGCAGATTCATTGAAATTGAGAGGAGGATTGCTAGGCTCACCTGCAGATGCCATTGCTGTGAACAGAAGTTGAAGGAGAAGTGTTGCAGATGCCATGGTTTAACCAGAGAGAGGGAGAGAGAGAGAGAGAAGAGAAGAGAGGGAGAGAGAGAGAGAGAGAAGAGAAGAGAGAGAGAGAGAGAGAGAGAGGATTTGTAGTAACGTTGACTTGAACTATGTACTGTACACAAAGTTGACTTTGAATTAGATGAACTTTACTCGAACTTTCCTTGCTGAATTTTCCATAAACTATTGTAGCTGTAGCTGTACACATTACCATGCAAGTGCCCCATTGACATCCATTGGGCCTGTTTCTGAGGCCCACCTTTAGGATGGGCTAAGATACAAGAAGCAAGCGACAAGACAAGCCTAACTGCCAGATGTTTGATTCTTTTCCCAACCTTTGTATAGCTTGAATTTTATGATAAGGAGAATTTTTTAGATCCTGACACTTTTTTGATCCAGGCTTTCTGGCACTTATAGTTAAGTGCCACCTGTCCTGGGGTTAAGGTGGCATTTATCTGTAGCCACCTTAATCCCAGGACAGGTGGCGCTTAACTATAAGTGCCAGAACGCCTGGATCAAAAAGTGTCTCCCCCACTGTAAAATGTTCTGTGAGGGTCAAACAGGAATCTTACACTGAGAAACTCAGTGTATGACCATCTCCTCCATCCAACAAATGGACTCGTCCATAACTCCAACCCTACAAGGTCCAAATAAATCCTCCAAATTCAAATTTCACAACAGCTCGATTTCAACAACTGAGAGAAAACCACGTCGTTCTTAACTAAACAATTCTGATATGTAAGGAAGAATTTAGAATTTGCACCAATTTCTTGTGTCAATCAGAGTTTGCACCATCTCTCAATTTGCACCATCCACAAGGCTCCATCCTGGTATCTTCTTCAAACCCACATCTTTCATCACCTTCCTCAATCTCACAACATCCTCCCACCGGCCAGACTCTGCATACATGTTAGAGAGAACAACGTAAACCCCATGGTTATGAGGTTCCAAATCAAGCATCTTCTTAACTACTCTCTCAGCAATTTCAATATTCCCATGGTTCTTACAAGCTCCCAACAAAGCTCCTAAAACCACAATATCAGCTTTCCCAGCCATCCCTTTTATCAACTCCTCAGCCTCTAGTAACCTCCCGCATCGCCCGAGAAGATCAACCATGCACCCATAATGCTCAATCTTGGGTTCAATCCCATAGTCCCTCTTCATGGAATGAAAAGTATCACAACCAACTTCGAACAAACCAGCATGACAACAAGCAGATAAGACCCCTACAAAGGTAATATCATTAGGTACAATTTTTTCCCTCTCCATCTCCCAAAAGAGCTCGAGAGCTCCTTCAGCATGCCCATGAACTGCTAACCCACAAATCATGGCATTCCAAGTTGCAGTGTTTCTCTCGGGCATGTCGTCAAACAACAATCGAGCAACCGAAATCGCTCCATTCTTCGCATACATGTCTACTAAAGCCGTGCCAAGAATCAATCCCACTTCAATCTCCTTTTCTTTTATAAATACATGAATCTGTTCTCCCAAGTCCAAACAGCCCGATCGAGCACAGGCAGACAGAACAGAAGCTAGAGTTGCATTATTGGGTTCAATCCCTTCAATGACCATTCGATCAAACAACCTCAAAGCCTCGTTTGAACAAAAATTCTGCGCGTACCCACTAACCATTGTAGTCCAAATTATCAAATTTCTTTCAGGCGCTTCTTCAAATAAGTACCGGGCATCACCGATGTTACCCGAAACCCCATAACATCGAATGAGACCATTAACAACATACAAATCTAAGTCCAACCCAAATTTCAAAACATGGGTATGGATTTGTTTACACGATAAAAGTGAGTGAGAGTTGGTACAAGCCTTGAGGACAAAAGGAAACGTGTGTTTACCAGGTACAACGGCTAGTTTTCTCATCCTCACATAGAGAAATATAGCTTCAGAAGGATTTGGGCTACTTGCTTGGGCTCTGATGAGGGTGTTCCACATAAAGGAATTGGGTTCATGGGTGTTGTTGAAGAGCTTTAATGCGTAATTGGGATCGCCCGAGACCGAAAGAGCGCAAAAAGAGATGATTCGGCTAGCGGCGTAGTTGTCATAGATGCGAGCGGAGACGATCATTTGGGCGTGGATTTGTTTGAGTTGGTTCATAGAGGTGCATTTGTCTGCAAGAAGAGAGAGAGGTGGGGGCTTTGCTGGTTTGGGTAATGAAGGAGGAATTGAAGTGAGTGTGTGAAATTGAGAGAGGCAGTAGAGGGAGTGTGTGAAGTGCCGCGATTTTGCCGGAAACATCTGGGTTTGGTTTGTTGAGTTGTGCCATGAAAACTAGCCGTTAAGAAGAATCGAAATGGTTGTGGATTTAATGGTGTATCTTGGGTTGAGGTTTCTTCGAGTAAAACTGCTGACCGCCCCTGATAATCGTCTTCAAAATATGCCACGTGGCACATTTTTAGAGGACGCTGACCGTATGGATGTTTGGCCAATCCTTAGATGGGCCTACAAACCAAAAATCAGCTTGATTAGTGTCTTCAAACCTTTGGATCCTTGTAGCCAAGTAATGGTCAATAACGCTAAAATTCACACGGTTAAAATCAACCTATGAAAATGACTCTAACCGTATGTTTAGAAATCACTAATTAGGTTGAATTTTGATTTGTAGGTCCTTAGGGATTGGCCAAACATCCATACTGTCAGTGTCCTCTACAAATGTGCCACGTGGCTCATATCGTGGGTTTAAGTTAGTTTACGATGAACGGAGGATACTTGAGTCAGAAAGCAACAATAACGGTTAAGCTAATTGGACATTTTGGCCGTTATTGCGGTTGTTAACACAGTTTAAAGGACTGGAAGCAGCCAACCTTTTAGTCGTTTTTGACACCCCTCAATATGCCACCTCGCAGACTATCTCGGGCCTACTGATCCATGGATGTTTGGCTCACAAATGGTGGACGTGCACACCGAAAAAAATCAGCCTGATTGGTGATTTCTAGCCGTTTGATCCAAGCACTTTTCATCATGGAATTCATGAACTATGGGTAGGTTCCAACCCATGGTAAAAAAAAAACCTCAAATCCAACGGCTATAAATCACCAACTAGGCTAATTTTTGGTGTATGTTCACCAAGGGGTTGATCAAACATTCATTTTGATTGACTGCTGTATCGAATCTTTCTTCGGCCAACCTCCCTACCGGTTATGTGTGCCGCCTTGCCCCTTGGAACAAAATGCGTTTAATGGCCCAGAACAATGCACTATGTAGGCCTATGCGAGTCCTACGCATCGACTGCATCCAATGTCCTCTGCATCTAAAATTTTTCTTAAGTTTCTATCTTCCTCATCAAAAAGAAAAAGAAAAAAGATCCATGTGAGCAGAACTTCGACACTAGATTATTTTCTTATTTAAACTGAAATTATGTTTACTTCATTTTCTGTGGTCCAGAATCTGGATTACATCTCAACCTCCGTGCACATTGAAGAAGAAAAAGAAGTAGAAGGCTTAGCCTTCCAGCTTCTAACATGGAAACTCATATGCTCAAAGGAAGAAGCAGTAATAACTCGTCAAATCACCACACATTTCCTACCCTGGCCATAACCCAATTAGAAAAAGAGGTGGGATAGGGGTAGGGGGAGCCATAACCCAACTCGACAGTGCTCTGTCACAACCATGAAATGAGAGAGAGACAGAGAGATTATACACCTGAAGGCCATCTAAATCTCGATATGTCAAACCATTCTCAGCATTCCGGTCACGACTTTTGGGGACTGGCTACTGCTAATAGAGAAGGCCATATGACGGCATGTCTTCGATTCGCAGGACGTCGTCTAACAGAAGTTCCCTTTCCAGCTGAGCCCGAGTGCATTTCAAAACATCCTAAATGATATACAAGTATTAACCATATTCAGAACCAGACAGACAATTAAAGCAGGAGATATAAGGAAAATGTATCTGGAAGGAGAATGAAATTTCAAAATCACCATGAGGTGTATTGACCTTACTACAAATATGGGACATATTCAGTGTTCATGGGTTGCATTTTGAACCTTGATGCAAACCTGAAGTGTACACTGGATGACCCACATGGGTAATCAACCTCAAGATGATACATTAACTCGGGAAAAATTTCGCTGGCCCCGAAGTCCCCCTCCCAAAATGTCTGACAAGTACCCCTTGTTAACCACTAACCAAGGGCTTAACGAGGGTTGGGATAAGGGATTCTGGTATGTGTCGGACATTTTGGGTGGGGAGACTTCGAGGTTTGAAGTCGGCCAGCGAATCTTTTCTCCCTCAACTCCCCAAGCATATGTCATGGAGGTGGTCGTGGATATATCTTACATTGAACTCCATGTACGTGGCATTCTTCTCCAGCCACTGTTTGTCCATAACCACAAAAGCCACACAATAAAGCAAGTCGAATGCCCACTCATTCTCTGAAAACATGTCAAGAAATTAGGATAATTCCTGTCCCAATTCAGAATGAAATTTTAATTTTTCTGTGGTAAAATGTAAAGAATAAAGTTGGGACAGTATCTCATACTATGGAACAGTAGTACATCTCCTGACCTCTAAACTATCCTTCCATCTTTCTGACCGAAACGCAAGCAACTCGAGGTAAAAAATATACCTCCAGCTGTGTGTTATGAAATGTCAGAGCACTAGTACAACTATGGACTCTTAAAGAATTTATCATAGAAGAGTAGGAGTAAAACTTTGACAGTGGACTATCATCGAAGCCCGTGACAGCCAATGAGTTCTCGACACGTACCCCGAGTGCTTTTTCCACTTACCCTTATGCTTTTGTAATAAAAAATTCAAAAAAAATCTTAAAAAACACTCACATGGGTATGTGGCAAAAAGCACTCTGGGTATGCGCCGAGAACTCATTGGCTGTCTCGGGTCCGCTGTCATCAAAGTTTTACTCGAAGAGTAGAGTAATTGAACCAGTCACAAGCTCTCACCTGACAACATCTGGATGAAAACTGCTCTGACAAATGTCCTCCTTTTTACTGCAAAGAATAATTAAGCTGTTCTACATTAGTAAGATCTTCTCAATCAAATTATATAAATTTTTTACAAAATTCAGGCCACAACTAAGTAGCAGCATTGGATTAATTTTCGGGCCACTTGGATGGTTGCGAGGCAAGGAAATATGATTTGTTAAACTGTCTTGCATTATGAAGCATTCCCTTACAAATTTCATGCAAGTTTGCTTGAATAAAAACATGTTTTGGATCTTACAGGCATCTAGATCCAGCATTTGCATGATCATAAATGTAATATTTACACCAGCAACAGCAAATGGATACTCCCAAGTAGCTCGCTTTCCCCCCTGCTTATTCAATAGAAGCTGGAAGGATGTCTACAACAACAAGTAAATAAATAACATAAAAATACTTTTTCAATATATAGAGTTGCAAGAAAAACTTAAATTTATAGGACTGCCCTTCAAATTGACTGTCATTTCCCATTTATTAACAATAAACAATTCATATACAGAAGCTAAGAGAATTATTTGTACCAGAAAGGATCACAAATCACTAAGTAGCCAGGTTAGGATCTTACAGAAAATGTCTTTGCAAAGAAGAGCAAATTCTCCAGAGAAATGAATCCAGCTCCTCTAATCGTCAAGTAAAACTACTCAAGTCAACAGAGAACTAGAACCAGGAAACCACCAATTGACTATAGAAGTGAACATGCAACAGCAGATGAAACTGGATGGGCATTAGAAAAACCTGAAATCGGTTGATGGATCTCTACCCTGCCATCCCATTTCTTTCCATTGTTCAGATATCAAACCATGGAGCTCCTGACCAGGGTATGTAGCATACCAAAGAGCTCTCAGAGCTTCCTGCCCTTGAAAATGGAGTAATCAGTTGTTGTGAATAAAAGTAAACATTCCACAAGTTCATTTGTGTATTTTTACAAATCAAAAATCATATAGTAAAGTTTCACCTGGTGATCTGTTCTAGAAGCATCAAAGAAGACCTTCATTCGATGCTTCAACCTTCGCAATCTTTCTTCCTGCAGTTTCTCAATCAGACAATCAGATAATAATAGAATCATATTGTATATTTATGCAAGCAAGCTTCACTTATTTAACATAAAAAATGTCATGTCCATCGCTGACCAACATAATATTTTTTTTTCTTGAAAATTCTTTGGCTTGGAAGGAAAACCTTTTACTCCTTGCATTTGATTTTACAATTTGGATTCTATTCACTTTATTAACAAAAAATCCACAAGTATGAATGGAAACAATTCACAAACCATAAAGGATCATAAAACCAGCTGCGACAACATAGCAAGGGAGCTTAATTGCCTGTACAAAAACATTGTAAAGCGTTCTTCTAGATGGTTTAACTCATAGTCACCACATAAAACATCCCATAAACTGTAAAAGTTGAATTTAGTTATTCTTAAAAATACTTGGGTAACCCTTTTGCCTAATGCTTCTGGCACTCGAGGCATTATGAATCGCCACTTTTTCACAGAGCATTCACACACTTGAGAGAATATGTCTGTGATTCCAGTATTTCAAACATCCTGCACACTCCTACTTTCCCAGATGTCCTAATGTCTCTAGTAACACGCAATCAAGCATTGCACCTCTTTTGGACTAAAAACAGCCGAGTCATGTGTTATATGGTGAACAAGTATGGAGGACTGCAATTGTGCAACAAATGGAACATTCCAGTAGGGTAGTATCAAGCAGAGGAAGACAGCATGTTGATTCTGTCAATCCGACATAGGCCATTGCTTAAATGCCAATAAACATACGGCAAAATGGTAACGAGCACATATAGAATTGTTAGTAAATAATATGTTGTTAACTTGTTGGATGATATTTTCGGATCCTTATATAGAAGTTATAGAAACAGAGACAAGAGAGATGAAGAGAGTAGGCATCAAACTGCCTTGCTCTTTATATATCCCACAGAAACATGTCAAATACCCATGTGAATTGAAAACGTAATAAACCCATGTAAACCTATAAAGTAATGACATACAATGGACATAAAACCACTGAATTTCTACTAATATGTTCACAGTTCCCTCAAGTTAGAGAATAGAAATCCATGCTGCGTTTGGGTAAACTTAAATCTTACCTTAAGAGCTTACCCGAAAGCACTTATATGTAAAGTGCTTGAGTTAAACTGTTTTGGCCGTTTGGTAACCATACAAGAGAAATGCTTCTTTTCTTAAAAAGCCCTTCTATGGCTTTGTAAAAAAGTGTTTTTTTTTTGTGGTAAACATCTATTTTACCCCTAAATGCAGCTATGGTTTGGTCTATTTTTCCCCCTTTTTCAAAAGGGTAGTGTCGGTATTACAAAGATAATTTATAAAGAATTTTTTTAAGAATGTCTTCCCGTAAAAGCAATTAGTAGAGCGGCTTCTGCTTATAGCGATTTGGAAGCTTATTGGGCTTTAACAAAGCACTTTTTTCGTTTTACCAAACGCATAGTTTTTGATAAGTGCTTAAAAATAGCTAAAAGCTAGGTCATTGCGGTTTTTAAGCTTACCCAAATACAGCGAGCTTTCGAACAACATCAACAGTTACTTTGGTTACCCATTGCATCTGAATTTGGATTATTTTAGAGAATTAAGATACCTTTCCTATGTTGATTCTGTTCAATTATGAAACCAATTAGTAACCATATCTTAGGTGTCCTTATTTTTTACCATTTTCGATCATGGAAAATTACTCAGGGGGCGTTTGGCAATACAAAAAAAAGTAACTTATTGACTTTTATAAGCCAAAAAGTTAAGAAGTTAGTTTGGATGTGTTTTATGTTTTAACTTTTGAAAAGTTAAAAACTAACTTAAAACTGAAGCTAAATTTTTTAGCTTTTAACTCCTAAGAGAAATTACTTCTCAAAAATAGAACACCTTTGACGCTTTTAATTTCTTTGACTTTTTCTGGAGGTAAAAAATCAACTAGTAACTTCTACTACAACTAGAAGTGCTTTTACTTCTCATTCCCAAACACCCCCTAAGCCTACTAGCTCTAATTGAAATACTTCACTTCAGCCCAAAAGAGGAAGAAGATATTGAAAATAAACACGAAAAATAGTAAGATCAACAAGAACAATTTTAGAAGAAGTCATGTAATACTCATCTCTGCACAAAAAAAAAAAAGACAGACATGGGAAGAGGTCTTGCCTGTAAAGGTGTCAAATTGAAAAAAATCCGTTCATAAGCTCCTTTCCTTTTGAAGCAAACACAAGTGAGTGTGAGTCCCCTCCCAATCCATGTCGGTGTGCCGCAGGTTGAGGTTGCATCATCATCATCATCTGCACACAAACAATGAAATTCTGTCTTTACAACCAAAACCCATATCGGTTGACAAAATAAGTCAGCAATAAATTGGAAATTATGGTCAAACAACAAACGCCCATGAAAGAATTCAAAAACCATCTCCAAGGACCACACTGTACATTGACTACAGTCCCAGCTACCTCTCGTAAGAACTACCCCAAAGCATTTCATAACAGGGCCGGGTTCAGGGGACCAACAAAAGTGCAGTAGTGCACTAATATAATCCCACAGAAAGAAAATTTTCGTGATTCTCTCTTAAAGAACTCTTAATGGGTAGTTGGGCTGCAAGATGCGTGAGGGAGTGGAGGAGCGATCCAGTGCTTTTCGGGAGTAGGACTTCTGGATCATTCAGTAACTACAAACCACTCAATGATTGGTCGGCTCCACTTCTTGGACAAGCAGAGAAGATGTATTGATCCTAACCATCCCATTGTGGATTCCTGCCACCGTTTATTATATGGTGAACATTTTGGTCTCAAGTGGACGGCAGAGACTGACAGATCTGTATGCTTCTGTTCTTTTTCCGCGGCACGGTTAAGGGGCCCCACAGGCAATGGAGACAAATTCCTGCACTTGCCGGTTGCCGGTTGCCAGTTGCCCATTCACAATTAAATATAGGGTCATGATGTAACAAGGTATACCTGAGATCTTTTCAAATGCGGAAGCGGCATTTTTGGTAGTCACCGCTGCCATCTCGGCCCACTGACCGCGTGGATGTTTAGCCCATCCCTTAGTAGACATTCCTACCAAAAATCAGCTTGTTCGATGATTTTTAGCCGTCGGTTTTAGTACTAAAAACAATGGTTGCATTCAACGGCTATAAGAACGGCTTAAAAAGTGCTGAAATCTAATGGTTATAGATTACCAATCAGGGTGATTTTTGGTATGTATATCCACCAAGGGGTGGGATAAACATCCGTGCGGTCAGTGGGCCCAGATGATAGTGGTGACTAACAAAAATCGTGCTTCCCTATTTGAAAAAGTTTCAGGCATACCTTGTTACATCTTTTTCCTTGTAAAAAAGGTATGTATATCTTTGGTGAAAAGAAACCACTACAGAGAAAAAGTTTTGGTGGACCCCGCCAAAACTCTCTCATTTTCTCATGCACTGTTCTGAGAAAAATTTCCTATGGAGCTGGAGGACGCATAAAAATGTGCCATTTGGCACACTCTTCGGTACCCACTGAACCATGAACGATGGGCCACCACTAGATGGACCTATTGGTGATCTCTAGCCATTGCTTTTGTACCTTTTTTTTAATACACAGATCTAATGGCTAGAGATCACCAACCAGGCTGGTTTTTTTTTTTGTAGGTCAATCTAATAGTGGGCCAATTATTCATGGGCCAGTGAATCTGAAAGAATACGCCAGGTTACACGTTTGTTATTCGTTCCACAGGGAAAAATGCTCCACAGACTAACTTTTTCTCGCTTTCCCCGACAAATTACTCTTCCACGAATCAAATAAGCGGAAAAATTTTAGATGCAGAGGACTTTGGATGCATTCGATGTAGAGGAGTCTCGTGGCCCTATATGGCTCAATTTTTTGGGCCCACCAACCGCATGGATGTTTACCCCACCCCTTGGTGGATATGCACACCAAAATCCGCTAGGTTGATAATGTCTAGCCGTTGGATTAAGTGCCCAAAAATATGCAAAAAAAACATGCTTGAATCTAACGGCTACATTCAATCCCAAAAATGTGCTATAATCTATGGCTAGAGGACAACAATGAGACTAATTGTTCGTGTATATATCCACGAAGGGTTGGGCTAAACATCGATGCGGTTAATGGGCCCAAAAAAGAGCTATGTAGGGCCACGATACTCCTCTGCATCCAAAGTCCTCTAAAATTTTTCCCAAATAAGCCCACATAACTATAGAGTATAGACTATAGAGTCTATGGATCAGGAAGTCAAATAGACGGAATGGACTATCTATCGTCCTCGGAGTAAAACTTCGATGACAGCCCCTGTCATCGAAGGAGATGACAGGCAGCAGATCACGGCACCTGGATTTTGTACGGTGAGTCTTTTGGCAAGAAGCAGTCAAGTACTCACCTGGGTACGTGTGTGGTGAGACCGAAGTGACCAGTCCGTACAAAATACACGTGCCCAGATCTGCTGCCCTGTCATCTCCTACGATGACAGGGTCCGGTCATCAAAGTTTTATCCTCGTCCTCGTACCTATACGTGCACGAAGTACCAGTTCCCAAAGACTAATGGGTCCCACATAAAATAAAAGATCTGTAGCGCCAAGTCACCGATCAATTGGCGAGGTGGCCCACATAAGGACGGTCAAAATCGATGACTTTTGTGTTCTTTCCTCAAGACCCAACCCCATGTTGCAAAATTTTCAGAAATAAAGAGAATTACGCATAAATAAGAACCCTAGATTCTCTCCCTTATCAACACCTACCAACTACACTCATTCATTTTTTATAGAGTAAACTTAGATTCCCACCAAACCCGCCGGATTTGGTGCGATGATGTCTTGTGATGAGGATCCTCCATCATCTTCTTGCATCACGCGTGTTCCTTCCTTTTTCTTTTTCCTGTTCTAAAAATTAGGACCTGTTTGGAAAAGGTAACTTTTGCACAGAAAACTTTAAAACATCTTTTTTGGGGGAGAAAGTAGAAATCGAAACAAACCCTTTGGCACTGCATGTTAAAAAGTGCTGATACAGAAAAAGTTTTTTGATATTTACAAGTCAAAATCATTTCTAGAAAAATCATTCAGGGCCTTTCTCTTTTTATTTTTGGGAAAAATTGTTACAAAGATAATTTTGTGAAAGAAATAACAGTTAGGATCAAGGATGAAAGTCTCGGGGTTGGAGGTTGGATCGGTGGGCTGGCCATTCACGCCTGAGATGGTGTGAAAATCCTTTGGAAAACAGAGAACTCGGGCGAGACAAAGCATGGTTTGGATTGGATCGGTGGCCTCCGATCGCGATCCAGACCGGGATCGCCCGAGACTTTGAACCATACTTGGGACAGTGGAATGAAAATATTGATATTGAGGATAGTCTTTACATAAATAATTGTTAGAGGGGTCTTTTTTTTCTTTCAAATCCTACTTTTAGTTCCCATTTTACCCTTTATTATTTAAATAATTTTTAAAATAAAACATGAATTAAAAACATTTTTTGCTAAAAAAAATCTAAGAGGGCAATACAAAATTCATGATTGAAAGTAAAATTTGAAAAATCATGATTTAATATAAGGCTCAGGCTCTACCGCCCTAAAATGACAACCTCCTGTTATAAGGACACAATATGAGCCACGTGGCACACTCTTAGACGACTATGACCGTATGGATTTTTGTACAATCCCTAAGTGGACCTACAAACTAAAAATCAGCCTGATCAGTGATTTATAGGCGTTGAATTGGACTTATTTTCATGGGTTAATCTCAACTGTTGAATTTGATTAGTATTTGAGGTACAACGATCCAACGCCTAGAAATTACTAATCAGGCTGATTTTTGTCATGTAGGTCCATCTAGGGATTGGCCAAACATTCATACAGTCATAGTCCTCTAATAGTGTGCCACGTGGATGATATTGTGTCCTGTAACCGTAGCCTGTAATATATTCATGGTTACTATTTGAAATTATTATTATTTTTTTACTTTTACACAAATCAAATTTTGTTTTCGGAATAGTGTAAATAGTATAAGGACAAAATTGGGAAATAAAAGTAAAATTTTCTATCTAGTTGTCATTTCTTTCGTAAAGTTGGTCTTTTTAGCAATTTTCTCTCTCTCTCTCTCTCTCTCTCTCATTTACGAAGAACTCGTGCAGATCCCAGGAAAGAAAGATGCTAATTTAGAGACGAAACGATCGGCAAAATCCCTCCAAAGCCTAGGGAAATTTCACATCGAAAGTAAAGAAACCAGAAATCAGACATTGTTCCGAAAATCCAAAAAAAAAAAAATCGTATAAATAGAAGAGATGAGGCGATTTCCTAGAAGAACCGATCCATAATTGGAGAAATCCCTCAAAATCAAAATGAACCTGATATTAACACACATGAATCGCACATTGCTTCGTAATAAAAAGAAAAAGGAAAGAAATTGAGAGAGCTAGCAGAAAAGATGCGATTTTTATCAAGAGGAATGGATCGAAATAACAGAAATCCCTCAAATAAAACCCACACAAATAGCAGAGTAAAGTTTAGTGGAAAGAGGAGAGTACCCGAAGAAGAGGAGCCATGAGCGCATCTAGAAAGAGCAGAGGGAGAGAGAATACGGATTGCAACGCAGCTGCCTTGAGTCCTCTCTCGTCCCATTTCAACAAAGAGAAAGACTTCGTTCGTCGTCCCTCCAATCCCAAGTCCTAACTACCTTTGTATTTATGTACTGTATAGTAGTAGTAACGCTCGAGAGAAGAAAAGAGAGAGAGAGAGCGACACGGGTTCGTCGTTTTGTTCGCGGCTCTTGTAAGAGAGCCACGCTTTTAAACGGGATTGAATGACATAAATACCCTCAAGGTCCACTTCAAATTGTTGTGGTATCCCTTTTGTCTCAAAGTCCTTTGATTACAGGCTCTGTCATCTAGGCCGATGACATCGCGCAATATGAGCCACGTGGCACACGTTTGGATGATTCTGACCGTACGGACGTTGTTACAAACTTACAATCTCTAGGTGGTCGTACATACCAAAAATCAGCTTGATTAGTGATTTAAAACCTTCGGATCTTTGTACGTCAAATAATGGTCAATATGCTCAAATTCCCACTGTTAACATAAGCCCATGAAAATAACTCCAATCCAACTAGGGGTGTCAATTTTACCCGTTTAACTGAACCGAATCGAAAAACACCACTTCCGGTTCTACATTTTTGGGAACTGATTAAAAATTAATCGGAACCGAAACCGAACCGACAATAACGGTTCCGATTCTGGGTAGCTTAATATGAAACCGAAACTAATAAGAACCGAAATCGAACCGATAAAAACCGGTACCAATAAATAAATATAGTGTAAATATTGTCATATTTTCAAGATTTGGCCCAATATACCAGGAACCGGAACCATAACCGACATAATTACATAATCGGTTCCGGTTCCAGATCCATTACTTTGAGAATCGGAACAGTTAAGGAACCGAACCGATAAGAACTGGAACCGATTGTTCCGGTTCTGGTCACCTTAGGAACCGAACCGGAACCGACCCGTTGACACCCCTAAATCCAACACCTAGAAATCACTAATCAGGCTGATTTTTGGTTTGTAGGTCCACCTAGGGATTGGCAAAACATCCATACGCCACGTGGCTCATATTGTGGACTGTTATAGGCGGCTTTGATTACAGTCAACTATCATCAAAGTTTTACTCATTTCATTAGGCTCTGTTTGGGAATACTTTTTACAGAAACACTGCGGAAAAGCGCTTTTGTAGAAATCTTGGAAGCAGGTGCTGAGAATCGCTCTTTTCTAAAATAGTGTTTGACAAACACGAATTTATGCTTAAAAAGTGTTTCTCAACGCCAAAAGCTGGAGAAGCGCTTCTCCAGAGCATTCCCAGACACTACTTAATGATTCAGACACGCCAAGTGTCTTTACACTACAAAAGTCGTCAAGCCTTGGCTCGTAAGGCCACTTCATGGACAAGCAGTATTCCCAACTTCCCATTAATTGGATCCTAACCGTCTAATCGAGGGTGACCGATTTAATCCGAAATAGATTAATATTTACCACATTTCGTTGCTGGGATAAAGGGAAGCATTTGTATAGATGAGCGTCTTCTCGTTGTGGAAAATTGTTTCCTTGGCAGCGTAACTGACTACAAAATCTATACTACTTATAAATGTCGGTATCCGGAAAAAACTTTTTTTTTCTATTTTATCATTGATTTTTTCCTTTTTTCCCCAAAATATCCCTCAGCCCCTACTTTCAATCCTTGTTAGCAATTCGTAATAGGGCAAAAAGTCGATACGGGAAAATTTTGAGTTTTATTCGATTTTGGGTTTCAAAAATCCGGTCAAATATTCGATCAAAAATTCACTAAACGGCAAATATGTGACATACGGTTTATATGTGTTTTATACGTTCTACTTTAAAAATTCGAAAACCAAAAATTCGGTATATTTTAAAAGAGAATCAATATATTTAATAAGCAATATACTACTTGAGGTTGGGTCAACCAATAAGCACGTTTTGTTCTAATTACTTTTTATCTTCAGCTAAATAAAACATAGGGACTAGAATATAAGGGGGAAATAAGTGATATTTAAGGGAGTTTGAGTTGTATAAATAGGACTAGAATATAAGGGGGAAAATATACTTACCTTCACGGGGTCAATGGGAGATCAAAAAGGCCCATGGCCTAGGTTAACGGCATCTATTGCACTTAGGAGGGGCAATCGCTTAAGATCTACCCAAGTGGTAGAGTAACTGAAGGGAAGGTATTTTATTTTTTCTAGGAATAAACAACGGTTCTGGCAGGCCCGTTGTTTTTTTGAAATGAATTTTTCAAAAATTCTTAAAAACGCGTTCAATTTGTTTGAGTTTGAAAAAAATCGAATTTTTCCGAATTATTCAAATATTCAGACGAATAAAACTTTTCTTGAAAAAAACATAAAATTCGCGAATTAATTTCGAATTAATCGGATGATTGCTAACAAGGCTTTCAATACACTTCTATCTAGGGGTGGCAATTTGGCCCGAGGCCAACCCAGCCCGATGATAAGCCCGGCCTGGTCTAGGCCATGAATTAGATGGGTCGGGTCCGGGTCCCAAAATAAAGCCCGAGCCCGGTCCACGGCCCTGCCCGAAATATGATATTACAAGAAAAAAAATTTGTCTTCCAAGGGGAGCCATTTTTGCGGACCCACATAGAAGATGAATCAATGGCTGATTTTTGGTGAGGATGATCTCCTCACCAAATAAATCACCCCAACAGAAAATCAGCCCATTTTGAAATTTCTAACCCATCAAATGTGGTTTTCAAGTTACACGGTAAAACTAGAAGGTCCATAATTCTTCAACTTCTAAACTAGTCTACGAATATCGGAATGATTTGAATTTATGTGAGGATGATCTCCGCACCATAGAGATCATTCTCATAAAAAATAAGCCATTGATTCATCTTCTAAGTGGGTCCGCCAAATGGTTGTCAAAAATAGTTGTAAAAAATGGTTGTCCCCCGATCCTGACCCATTTATTTTCTAGGAAAAAGATGTAACAAGGTATATATGAAGTTTTTTTGTTACTCAACGATGCCCTCTAAGTTTATTGACCGCATGGATGTTTAGCCACTCTTTGGTGGATGATACTAGAACTCACCATGATTGGTTTCTTAGAGTATCTTTTGGGTATGTTATCCTTTTTTGTTTGTCATACGATCTTGAAGTTTTTTTTTTAAACTTCATTTGGAGGAATTAAAAAATGTAACAACATAAGAGTTGTTCATCCATGACAATTGAGAAACTTAAAGTTTTGACCAGTCCAATGATGTTGTTGCGTTGCCACTGTTGTGATCTACCACACTAAATTTGATGAAGTCTTTTGATTCTTCATTTCATCTTTAAAATTTATAAACATTTTTATATCCTTACAAATTCTTTATTTTTTTTTTAAAATTCGATGATGAAGACTGTTGGAACAAAATAGTCGTTCTAACATGACAGCGTGAAACTTAAGAAATTTGGCTTCAGGTGATTTTTATTTTATCATTTTTATTAATTTTTTTTTTTTTTGCGTTTTGATTCTTCATTTTTTAGAAGGTAATACCATCTAATTTAATCATATCTATGCATTTTCTCAATTATCTATGTTCTTTCCTCTAATTTTTAAAGATTCTATCATTCTATTTTTAATCTATTTGATAACAAGAGTATATCTATTGTTTTAATCCATTGATGTCCTTATATTAATAGATAAAAATCATTGGATTAAAATTGGTATGCAGTTTATCCTATGAAGAGATATTTGTGCTATTTAACTCGACATTCATTATGTGGGTTGCACCAAAGTGTGGAGAAGGTCCATAAATAAGGAATTTCATTCGTAAATCATGTATGGGCCATGTCGCTCTTAGACCCAGATGTATATTTGGCCAACCCTAAGTGGACTTATAGCCCATAAATCAGCCTGATCATTAATTTTTAACTATTGAATTATAGTTATTTTCATGGGTTTATTTTTAACCTTTGAATCAAGCATTATTTTTTGGGTACTCAAATTCGAATGATAGAAATCAATAATGATTAGGCTGGTTATTTGTTGTACTCAGATCTAAAGGTTATATATCAATAATAATTAGACTATTTTTTATGTGTAAGACTTTTTTTTTTAAAATCAAAAGCTATTTTTATATAATAATATATTTTTACTGTGCCCGTACTTAAAAAAAGAGATTTTTTAAGAGTCTTCTGGAGTAAAAATCCTCAAATTGATGATTATCCCACAAACATCACAGAGAAGAACAACCCACCATCTCAAACAGAATCGAAAAAAAATACTTACTTTTAAATTTTATATTAGATATCTCCTTAAATTGGTTGTATCAGACAACATTTCAACTGCTTTAATTATTTTCTTCAATGAAGCAAAAATATTAATTAAGTGTCCAGTTTCAAAATATATCGAATGTTTCAAATATATATATAAAATATCATTATGTTAAATTTTATTAAATATTAAAATTCATAATAATAACTTTACTTTCATGCTATAACATAAAAAGATGCAATACAAGTTTTACATAAAGCTCATTTTATGCACTGGGAAGAATTATCAATTTTTTATAAAAGTCCACAAAGTTAATGAGAATGACCGATCTTTAGGACATTTCGTTACGGAACAAGTGAAAGAAATCGAAGAATTTGAATATGAATTAACTTAAAATAACGACCAACCATTGAATCTGACCCATATTTTATACCTGGGTCTCATGTTCTTTCGGGGAGCTTAATTTAACCCTTGTAGCAAGAACTATGGTTTACAAAACTGCCGTTATAACGGATGCAGAGGACCTACCTCGTTACGTTATGAACCGTTTTAATGCTCAGAAAATAACGGCCATTATAACGAAAATAACGACCATTATTTTAGGAAAAAAACTGTAAAAAAACGACCATTATTTCCGTCATAAATTTTATTAAAAATTTGCAAAATTTTGAATGTTAGCACCATTTTTTAGGTTATTTATGCTTTTTTCCGTTTTTTGCCCCCGTGCGTTATAATTCATTGTATAACAGAGAAAATGTAAACGCTTCTAGTTCCAGTCCCAGTCCGTTATACCGATATAACGACCCCTTTTAAACCTTGGTAAGAACTGGAGCTTAGGTGAATTCGGGTTTAAGCACTCAAGAAGGTGTTTGTTTTGGTTTTGAACTCCATACTTGAGGACATGGACTCCTAAACAGGACACTACAAGCCCACTACAGAGGCCCCAATCCAGCCCATATGGACAGCACTGTGATGTGTGCAGTGAGATAACTTTGCTGACGGACGTTCGGACCACAATATAAGTAACGTGGCACAATCTTAGAGGATGCTCCGTATGAATGTTTGATTAAAAATCAGCCTGATTAGTAATTTCGAACTTTCAAACATTTGAATCTTCTTACCCAAGTGATGCTCCTTATGAATGTTTGATTAAAAATCAGCCTGATTAGTAATTTCGAACTTTCAAACATTTGAATCTTCTTACCCAAGTGATGCTCCGTATGAATGTTTGATTAAAAATGAGCCTGATTAGTAATTTCGAACTTTCAAACATTTGAATCTTCTTACCCAAGTAATGGTCAATAATCCTCAAAATTCCACAGTTCAAAATCAACCCATGAAAACTGACTCTAATCCAACACTTAACAATCACTAATCAGGCCAAACGTTTGGACCTTTGTACCCAAATCAACCCACGAAAACGACTCCGATCCTACGCTTAGAAATTCAGGCTAATTTTTGGTCTGTAGGTCCACCTAGGGTGGGACCAAACATGCATAAGACCACAAATCTCTAATAATATGCCACGTGGCACTATGTGGTCCGTCAGCAAAGTTCTACTCGTTTCGCAGTACGCACTACGCACCCCTGAGCGTTGAAAGAGTCTCTCTCTCATTGTGGCCGGCCAAACACATTGGTTTAAATGTTGGAAAACAGTCTAGCAATGGTGGAAACAGCAGAAGGTTTTCAGACCTTACTTCCCGAAGCCTTGAAAGAAAGGTCAGTCATTTAAGTCTTTCTCTTGTTCTCTTTATCCTCCGATCTCTTTTATAGAAATATCTGCAAATCCCTAATTTATCAAACCTGAGAGAGAGAGAGAGAGAGAGAGAGAGAGAGAGAGAGCGAGAGAGCGAAAAAGAAGAGACAAAAATGGCGGCAACAATTGATGGAGATGAGAGGGTTATGGCAGCAGCTCAGCAGATTGTGAAGAATTTAGGAACTTCACAGAACGTTACTGAGGACATGATCTTGATCCTCTCGAGTTTCGATAATCGCCTCTCTACGATCACTAAATTGCTCCCTAAGGGCGGTGGAGGCTCTGGTAAAAGCAAGAACGCAGAGCGATTCGAAACGGCGGAGAAGATCATTCTTCGGTGGGACTCGAATTCGGATACTCCGCAATACCACTCGTTGCCGTGGGAGGATTCCCCTGATGAAGCCGCGGAGTACCTCGCAGCCGTTGACGAGATCATCTGTTTGACGGAGGAGCTGATGCCATCTTCTGATGGAGAAATCATGGACCGTGCCGAGAGCGTTCTACAGCAGGCGATGTCGAGGCTGGAGGATGAGTTCCGCCACATCCTGATCCAGAACACGGTCCCTCTCGACGCCGTGGCACTTTATGGATCGATTCGTAGGGTTTCACTTTCTTTTGCTTCGAATGATGGTGAGGCCGAGGACTTTGAGACCTCTCTTGATGATGAGCAAGAGAGTTGCTGTGAGGAGAGAGGAGGAAGTTTGGGGGAGGGTCTGAGCGTGGATTTGATCAATCCGGATGCTGTTGCGGATCTCAAAGAGATTGCAGATAGAATGATCAGGTCGGGGTACGAGAAGGAGTGCTGTCAAGCTTACAGTAGTGTTCGTCGCGATGTTCTGGACGAGTGTTTATCGATTCTTGGTGTCGAGAAACTAAGCATTGAGGAAGTACAGAAGATCGAGTGGAGGTCACTGGATGAGAAGATGAAGAAGTGGATTCAAGCAGTTAAGATTGTAGTTAGGGTTCTTTTGTCCGGTGAGAAGCAACTCTGCGATCAAATTTTTGTTGAATCGGAACTCATCAGGGAGGTCTGCTTTACTGAGGCTGCAAAGGGCTGCGTGACACAGTTGTTGAATTTCAGTGAGGCCATTTCGATTGGACGCCGGACATCAGAGAAGCTGTTCCGGATTCTTGACATGTACGATGCATTTGCTGATGTGCTGCCCGATTTGCAAACGTTGTTTTCAGATGACGATTTTGTGTGCAGAGAGGCGCGAGGTATACTGGCTGGGCTCGGGGAGGCTGCAAAGGGCACATTTGCTGAGTTTGAGAATGCAGTTCAGAGTGAGACATCCCGGAGGCCGATCCAGGGTGGCGAGATCCACCCGTTGACACGCTATGTGATGAATTATGTCAAGTTGCTTGTTGATTATAGTGATACGCTGAATTTTCTTTTTGAAAGCAGTACAGATGACTCAGATAGTCTGGATGGTAATGATGATACTTCGCATTTAGGCAGCATATCCCCGATAGGTTGCCGTTTGTTGTCGTTAATTTCGTCCCTGGAATCAAACCTCGAGGAGAAGTCAAAACTCTATGAGGATGGTGCAATGCAATATATATTCCTGATGAATAATATCCTCTACATAGTTCAGAAAGTGAAGGACTCCGAGCTTGGGAAGCTTTTGGGAGATCACTGGATCCGCAAACGCCGTGGCCAGGTACGCCAGTACGCCACGAGTTATCTAAGAGCTTCTTGGAGCAAAGTCTTGTCTTGCCTCAAGGATGAAGGAGTTGGGGGTGGTGGGAGCTCAAGTAATGTGTCCAAGGTGGCTCTAAAGGAAAGGTTTAAGAATTTTAACTCGGGATTTGAAGAAGTTTATAGGAACCAAACAGCTTGGAAAGTTCCAGATCCTCAACTTCGGGAAGAGCTTCGGATATCTATATCAGAGAAAGTCATTCCAGCATACCGCTCTTTTTTGGGGAGGTTTGGGAACCATTTAGAGAGTGGACGACATGCAGGGAAATACATAAAGTACACATCAGAGGATTTAGAAAACCATATATTGGATTTATTCGAAGGATCACCTGGAGTTCTGCACAATCCAAGGAGAAAATAAGTGCGTAGCAGTCTAGCAGACAGGATTTTTTTAAGAGGTAAGCCCTCTTGTTGGGAATGCAGGTAACCTGCTGAATTCTAGTTTTATAATTTGCTATTTATTTTGTTGACGTAAATGTTATAATTACAGGATCTCAGAATACTTACCTGTGCTCCTCCTATGTATACTAATAATTATGTACATGTATAATTTCTTGAGTGAGTATCTTGTCCGGATTTCATGATTTTGTTGTTGTGAATTGCAGTAGAGTTGAACTACATTAATGGATATAGTTTGTTAAATTGGAGAAATTGCTTCTTGAAAAGTGCTCTGCTGTTGTGGATGATTGACTGCAAAATTGTTGTTATATATGCTGCTACCGTTCTGTTATTGCAACTTTCTGTTTTCGTTCAGCGATCATGTTCCTCCGTGGTTAGCATAGCCCCCTTGTTATATCTATTCAAACCGTGAAGAGATTTTTTGGGAGGCATTTTTAACTGACATGCCTCTCGAATCTTTTGCTATATAGGTGCACAGATGTATTTTTTTTTCTTATAAGTAATGTATATAATACTTTCATTTGCATATGTGTGTCCTAAGTGTCATAAGCTTGCATGTTGAATGATACTATGCCAAATTTTGGAGGTTAAAGCCTTCTAACACTGACCATTTGCATTGGAAGGTTATACACTTAATGCATAACGATGACATTGCACTCCTTGTGGAATGAAAACTTGGTGCTAGCAGCTATTCCAACTATGACCAAAATCACTGCTAACAATCAAATATTATTAATCGAAATTCTTCTGTTCATTGTCAATGGGGGAGATGATATTTGATGGCAATATGTGGGGTCTTGGGATTGGTTTAACTATTTGGGTATTGAAAGCCATTGGATAACTTTCCCCAGTCCTACTATTTCATATTAAGAAAAGGGCTGAGAAGGCCCTAAGCGATACAAAAGGAAAAAAAAGCTCCGAGGAGCAACAACACTCCAAGCCCCAAAACAAAGCCCCGACAAAAACTCCATTACAAAACCAAACGATCCCAACGGAAGATGAAGTCTTCGAATCTGAATAGCTTGAGCTCAGAAGTGGCCGACCCCCAATAGAATATCGAAGCTTTAATATTCATGATAATCTCCTTCGTATTGGCTTCCTTGCCTTCGAAAATACGGCGATTTCTTTCTCTCCATAACTCCCACCAGATAGCAAAAGGAACCAGCCTCCATAGCAAATTACCACTAGACGAGAAGGTCTTAGAAGACCAACCGTTAAAAGTGTCGAAAACCGAAAGAGGAAAGACCCAGGGGACCCCAAAGAGCTTAAGGAAACACTCCCAAATTTCCTTGGATGCGTGACAATGGATGAACAGATGGTTTGTAGTCTCCTCCTCCCGATGACACATGATGCATCTGTTGGGCATTTGAATGCCTCGCTTTCTAAGGTTCTCCACTGAGAGGATCTTATCTAGCATGGCGTACCACACGAAGAAGAGGACTTTGGACAGAATTGGAGTTCTCCAAAAGCGCCTAGCCGGAAAGTCCTACTATTTCATATTCATGGATGGATAGGTTGTATTAGGAGGATTAACTTTAGCAGAGGATGTAAAATGAAGGTTCTATCTTTGAATGTAAGGATCTTGGAGCGTGGCTTCTTGTTTGGCAGTGAGGAACTTGATGTGTAGTAATAAGCCGATCATTATTGTTTTGAAGGACTCTAAACTAAACATGATATGGCTCTTTGTTTATCTTGTTGATTTGGGGGAAGATGAATGAGGTGCTTTGGTATATGGTGCTTCTGAGGGTGTGTCACTGACGTTGTTGGTGATATAGGACAACACATCTTGGGTGGGGGGTCTTGTTTGAAAGATTTCTGCTGGGCGTGTATTCAAGCTTGGCGTAGGAGTTGGAAGTTATTGATATTCAACGATTGTATACAATCAATGGTGACTCAAGTTGTATACTGGAGCCATCATTAATCATTATAGATGATTGTAGAATAAATTATTGAAAGGAAAAAAAGATGATCAAAGAATAGTTATTAATATCAGCTATTGGAGTGGTTGAAGCTGAAGGAAATTTGAAGCTCAGCTTTAATGGCAGCTCAAGTGGTAACTTGGGGTCATCAGCGGTCATTATAGATGATCGCAGAATAAATTATTGAAAAAAAAAAAATCAGCGATGATCAAGGGATAGTTTAAAGGCTTTCTCTGCCCCCATGAGATGGAAGTGAGGGCATTATTGGAAGGGGGTCATGATTATTGTCGAGTCACTCAAGGTGGATAGGAAGTCGCTAAACTAAATGCTTGCGATTAGATGAGCTTCAAAAACAAAGGGCCTTTGGACTACATTTCAGCATCTACTGTATCATACTGGGAAGTTAGATTATAGATTTTAGCGTGAGAGATGTGGACTACATTGGCGTCTTGTTTAGAAAGATTTCTGCTGGGCCTGTATACAAGCTTGGCGTAGGAGTTGGAAGTTATTGATATTCAACAATTATATACAATCAATGGTGACTCAAGTCGTATACTGGAGCCATCATTAGTCATTGCAGAATAAATTATTGAAATAAAAAAAAAGATGATCAAAGAATAGTTATTAATATCAGCTATTGGAGCGGTCGAAGCTGAAGGAAATTTAAAGCTCATCTTTAATGGCAGCTCAAGTGGTAACTTGGGGTCATCAGCAGTCATTATAGATGATTGCAGAATAAATTGTTGAAAAAATATCAGCGATGACCAAGGGATAGTTTAAAGGCTTTCCCTGCCCCCATGAGATGGAAGTGAGGGCATTATTGGAAGGGGTTCATGATTATTATCGAGTCACTCAAGTGGATAGGAACTTGCTTAACTAAATGCTTGCGATTAGATGAGCTTCAAGAAAAAGGGCCTTTGGACTACATTTCAGCATCTACTGTATCATACTGGGGAGTTAGATTATAGATTTTAGCTTATTTTGAGAGATGTGAACGAAGTAAATGATGCTGTGGTTAAAGAAGAGGAATTTTCCCGACAGAGAACTTAGAACCAACATAGAAAAAATTTTACGACTTTATTTCCACCTTCCCATTTCGACAAGTTCATCTTTGATGTGGTGTGGTTTATCCTACATTGCCGTCCAGAAAAAGCCCATGTTTATTCAGCTTTTGCCTTTTTTTGCTGTGAATGGCGGATAAGGTGAGAGGTCCATATTGGTAGTAGGCAATGAAGCTCAAGCTTGAGAATTGTCCAAATGACTTCCTTAACCAAATCACCCGCCATTCAACCACCTCTGCACAACCGAGAAGACGAGGACGAGGGAGAGCGTGCAAATCATAATGGAGAACCCAATGTCAAGGGTGAGTGAGGTACTAAAAAGTCTGGAGGCGTCATCATGCTAAGCACCAGGCATTGGTGCCCTTATCAAAGCATAATAGAGCTGACGTAATACTTTCCATATCCGTCCATTCTAAACTGGGTGACATTTCCCTTTTGATGAGGCACTAGGATCTCCACTCTCCAGCCTTTGTTAGGCTCGTGAAACCTATGAACATGTTAGTCCCCCAATTGGTGCTTTACAGTGACTGTTGGTCCAGTGGAATACAGATCAGTGCAGAATAGCCCATTTGTCACTGATGTGGCATCCACTTCTGACACACCACCACCATCTGCTTGTTACTACCTCATGACTTAGTTCTACATCGGCCCAAGGAAAATGTAGACCTTCTATTGAGTCCGGCTTGGGGACAGGCCTCATACAAGCACTCTTTCACGCCCACTGACCCCATGATTGCTTGCCCCACCCTTTGGTAGACCAACGGATGGACACAAAATCAGCTTCTATGGAGTTTTTTATTTTATTTTTTTTAATACAGAAGAAGCAGCTCAAATACAATGGCTATGAAATACCACGTTCACCGAGGGATGACCCAAATGCTCTGGGGTCAGTGAACCTGAAAGAGCCACGTAGTATTTTGAAGGGGGTCTCCTCGAACTTTGTAGGGTCCCCAGTAGAGCCTAAAACAGGTCCCCACTTAGATGTGGAATATTTATCTGCAGATTCTGCACATTTCAGTTGTTATCCAAGGGTGGGCGTCCAGTTGCTTGAACAGGTGACCTGCCTGCTGAACGACAAGGTGAGAATTGATGGCTGGCTTCCAGCCTTTGGATGCAAGGGGGCAGGGTGATCCAGTGGCACCGGTTAGTACCAGAGTAGTAATAGTTAGTTGTGTAAATAGTTAGCTATTTAGGGGGACGGAAAAACGGATCTATAGTTGGTTTGAAATCTGAATGTCGTCAAAATTGATTGTCTACACTTGATATGTTACACGTGGCATATATAAGTAGGTCATGATCTCATCCATTGGGTCCCTCCTGTACCTCGGTGCAAAAAATGGAACTGTACGCGAGGGATTATTGGTATATTTTGTATCCAACAGGTGGCTCATTACTGAAACACCCAGATTGATGAGCCGACGCCGGCTAACTGGTAGGTATTCCATAAAATACTTTTAGCATGTTTGGCTACAAAGTCAAAGATAGCCCCAAAATTCTGGATCCCATTATGCATAGAATTGCAAAACACGGTCAGGAGCTCAGGGAATTAAAAATGAACAAATTTACTCTGGATCACTTTTCCCTGTGGAGCTGTGGAGCTGTGGAGCGCATAAAAATGTGACGCCTGTCCTACTCTTTGTCCATGAATTTTTGGCTACGTTTGATGATCTACAGCCAATGGATCGAGTATTTTTCATGGGGTAATTTTTAAACGTTTGATTTTGAGTAATTTTTTGGAAACTCAGATCTATGGATAGAGATCATTAATCAAGTTGATTTTTGGCGACAGTGGTCCGAAAGAATGCGCCATGTGGCACATTTTATGCTCCCACAGGAAAAAAAATGGCCCGACTAGATTTTCTCTTCTTTGAGGCTAACGTTCAGTACTTTGGATGCAGTGAATAAAGAGGGCTCTCATAGCCCTATTTAATACAAGTTTTGGGCCCAAAAATCAGCTTGATTTATAATTCCTGTATGTTACTGTTAGTACCTAAAAAAACATGCTTGAATCACTCGTAAAAAAGTGCAAGCTAAAACTAATGGCTAAAGATGACCAATCAGGCATGTATATCCATCACGGGATAGGGTAAACATCCGTGCGGTTGGTGGACCCAAAAAGAATGTACTAAGTAGGGCCACGAGAGTCCTCTTTGTCCACTGCATCCAAAGCCCCTCTAGCATCGAATTTTTTCCAGAATAGAAGCGGTTAAGGGAGGTGAATACGGAGTAGAACTTCGCTGACGGAGACAGACCACGGTATGAGCCACGTGGTACTCTTAGAGACCACTGACCATAGGACGTTTGGCCCATCATCCCTAGGGAGTAAAATTTTGATGACGGTGTGCTGTCACCGAGGCCGATAGAGCGCTCAAAATGAATCACGTGGCACTCTTAGAGGATTCTGACCGTGTGGATGTTTGACCAATCCCTAGGTGGACCTACAAACCAAAAATCAGCCTGATTAGTGATTTCTAGGCGTTGGCTTAGAGTCATTTTCATGGGTTGATTGTAATCGTGGGAATTTGATAATTAGTTGAGGTACAGAGATCCAAAGGTATGCAATCACTAATCGGGCTGGGTTGGTTTGTAGGTCCACCTAAGGATTGGAAAAACATCCATATGGTCAGTCGTCTAAGAGTGCCACGTGGCTCATATTGCTAGCTGTAATCGTCCTCGATGACACGGTGCTGTCATCAAAGTTTTACTCATCCCTAGGTGGACCTATAGACCAAAAAATCTATGATACTTATTTATCAAAATTTTGATGCAGAAGTCTCTCAAATTGCCACGTAGTACTCTTTAAGGCCCACTGGCCCCTGAATGTTTGGCCCACGCCATGATGGATCCAGACACCAAAAATCAGCGTGATTGATGATTTCTAGCCATAGGATTCGAGCATTTTCATCTTGGGCTCCATGAACAGATTGGTTCTAAGCCCATGATGAAAAGTGCTCAAATCCAATGGCTAGGAAACCACACTGATTTTGAGTCTGCGTCCATCAAGGTGTGGGCCCGAAAGAGGACTTTTTCCCGAGTGAAGGAAGTTCGATCTGACTCTTGATAGATCTTGCGAAAGTCTTTCTTCACTGTCTGAATGTTCAAAAACCAGTGGATCCAAACAAATATCGTCTTCAATTCGGACCCATGGAAGTCCAGACAATCCTCCACACGGCCTACCCTGCCAGACAATCCACATCTTCACCCTGTTCCGTTTCTCCGTGCCAATGCTATTGAATCTATTTATTTGCTGACAAGTCCAACTGACCTGATTTTTTATTTAATATGATAAATTTGAGCTCCCCAAGTTCATGAATTTCCATTTTCACTCTTAAGGAACTGACAATCACTTTGATCAGCGTTTTTTTTTTTTTTCGATGATTGACAATCCTAGAGTTGCATACAAAGGGCCTTCCCTGAGAAAACACATATTTTCAGCCCGTCTCAGGTTAACAATCAAGGGTTGAGGACAGAGGTTTCACAACTAGCAGCCATGAGAAACTGAAAATTCACCATTGATGGCAAACAGAAGTGTCTCACAAGTTAATATCTACAGGCCTTTGTTAACGATCAAGGGTAAGGACAGAACTTTAACAACATAAAAGTAGGCAATGGAAAACTGAGAATTTATCATCAACAGCAAATGGTAAGGAGACTAACGAGTTTTGAGAACGATCTCTCAAACCCTGCAGTTCCGAGGCAGTGGCACAACACCATCAAAGAAATCTCCAAAGTATCCGCGGGGCTCATGTACTAATTTGGAGATAATGTCTCTCAATGTGATCACCCCTTCCAGATTCCCCTCATCAGACATGACATAAACTCGATGTATCTTCTTGGAGTCGAGCCTCATAATCACTTCTTTGATCGTGTTGTCTCTTGTACAAGTTATAGTGCCAAGCAACATAGGCGAACTCTCTTGATGGTGCTCCAGATAGTTCCTAACTGTGGTCAGGAAGTTCTTAGCTGTGACGGATCTGCGTGTACATACATGAAACATGAGTTCCTCGGAATGATCTCCCAACATACTTTTTTTTGCCTTTTTAATAAGGCAACTGGTGTGGATGCTATATTGTATAAATGGCTATCAATATATTGATTAATACCATAATGTACTTAGTTTTGCGGGACATCCAATAGGTCTCCTCTGAAACTTCTGCTGATTAAAACAAGGGCCAAGTACATATACAAGAGTATAATACTGAAACAAAAGAAGTTCAGCTAGGAACCTGTAATCTTTGTACATTTCTGGGGTGGATAGAAGGAACTGAACATCTCTAATGCTTATATTGCCGATTGCCTTTTTTCCACTAGCTTCAACCACCGGAATCCCGCCAATCCCCCTTTCTCTCATCAGTTTAAATGCCTGGAGAACTGGTTCCTCCTCATGCACCTGTAAAAGAGGAAAAAGGCACTTCAAGAGAAATACTTGTGAAAATTCAAACCAGTGGACCTATAAAAGAGGAAGAGGACTCCACATTGGGAAGGGTAAAGGCAATTAGTTCAACTCTCGATCGACATTGGTTTTTTCATCTACATTTTCTTGTAGAAAGATAAATAGCATGAAATGCATCTGTTGCAATGTTTATACTCATAGAGATTTCAGAAAAAGTGGGCATGACAGATGGCTGGAAGCACAAAAAATTCTCATATCCACAGAGAAGTAAAGTGGAACATGTACAATCTAGCCAACTTTGGAATTCTAGTTGAAATCCCTTCAAACTTGGCCTTTCTCTTTCCCTCTGGAAGGTTGTTTGAGAACAGACGGTCCCACTTTTCGAGTTGGAAACAATACATATAGCAAAACTAGGAGAACTATACACTCTTTCCTATAGGAAACAGTCATTGGCATGACATAGGAACTAGGATGCCCGGATATGGATACAGATACGGATACGGACACGGATATGGGAAGCGGGGATACGACTCAACATTTTCCAAAATCAATGACACAGATATGTATACGAGTATCCTATTTTGTAGTCCAAAATTTTTATTTTTTTCTAATTTTTTCAATTTTTTATGAAGGATGTGTCGTTAGAGTGTCCGTATCCGTATCGAAACGACACAACACTGGTACGAGGCACTAGCACAGGTATCCGGGTATCATAGCCTAGGAGCACTACACTACACTTGGTTGCACACGGATACATGATAAGCACCCATGTGAATATCCGAGCAACATACTGGAAACAGAAACACTTGGAATGAAATCAGTTGAGAGCTTCAATAAAAATACAGGAAATAAAAGCAACAAAGAACCTTGATCAGTTGGTTAGGCTTCATAATTGGAAGACCAAGTTCAGAGAGTTTCTTTGTGCCCCAGTTTTCAAACCAATGAAGTCCAACACATTCTGCTAGCATGTGAACAACAGCAGACTGTGTGATGATGTTATCAATCCTTCCTTCACCCAGATCAACCACAGGAAGGCTCTTCATTTTGTATTTTGATAGCAACAAGAGCATGGTCAAAAAGGAATCAGATTTCTGTAGAGCAAGAAATGGGGCCCACCGGAATGACCCAGAGATGTCTCGAACCTGTAAGAATGTAAGGTATGACTAATGACTGAGACCAGATTTGAAAAGGAAAATAAAAAAGAAAAGAAAACGAAGAGGGATCATATGGAAACTGATATTCTCTGGCCATAAACAAAACACAACCTTTGTATTTTTATAGAAATCCGAAGATGTCAGAGTCTCAAAAAAGATTCCACCCATTGAATCACCTGCTTCTGGGCCTGATTCACCCATCATCCCAAGAGCTGCAACTTCAGACTGCAAAGAACAACAGAAATATATTCAGCTTCAGTTTTAAGGAAGGAAAAAAACGGCAAGCCGATAAACTTCTAGGCCAAATAGTTTCTCATTTGATCAGAGTACGGCGGGATATAAAAGACTTACTTTCAATTTTGTGGACAAGTAACAAGTATTTAAACAAGCTATAACATCTGAATCAAGAACCAGAACATCTTTTGTTTCAAAAACCAATCCGAAACTATGGGTTTTTTTTTCCCTTTTTAGCAGTATAAAATATTCAATGGCTTTTTCTGGCGTCATAGGCTGGTTTCATGTAAAGTGGTGCTACTTAACGGGTGGATAACCAAATCTTTGGTGTCCTAGGTCTATGAGGAACTTAAAGGAATCAGAAGTGGAGTTCAGAAGAAAAGGGACTTATGTAATTGATATTTCTAGAAAGTGCATCGTTTAATGAAGTAAATGTCACTCATTTCCATTCAGCTGTAAGGGTTAGAATGCAAACCTGATGCAGAAGCCATACGACAATTCCTGCAAACTCTACAATGCCAATGTATTTGTCAATCCAACTGGCATCTTCCGGTGCCTCGACATTCCGCACAGGTGCACTCAGAATGTTGTGCTTGGATAGTAATTGGACAGCCTCAGCCAGACTGGAATCCGAGCTTATCTCGATTACTGGATACATGTTATCAAAAGAAAATAAAATGCTAATGTCATTTTCGCCTTCGATTCATCACCTCTGAATTTGCAAAACTTAGGCAGAGCACGAAAACAAAAGAGGCGTTGCAAATTTGGGAGAAAAACAACGTACTCGAAACAAACATGTCCCTCACACACAGAGTTACTATGTGATATAGATACCCTATAAGGATGCAATTATACCTCAAAGGGAAAGGTATTTTGCTCACTATACAAATCATAGAAGCAACAGCTTTGCAAGATAACATATGGATACTTAGAGCAAAATATATGTAGAAAAAAGAGGAAAAAGGATCAAACAATACCCCAATATAGGTTTTCATCCGTCATTAGTCTAATAAAGGTACCCTATACCCAGGGTCGTCTTGATGCAAGTTGAGGCCTAAGGCGAAAATTTCATATAAGGCTTTTTTTTATATCTAATATATATATATATATGGTATTAATTAAAATTTTTAACTCTCTATATAGTAGAAAATCTTATTTAACAACTATTCATGATAATCAAGAGCTACGGAAAAATATAGATGCAGAGGACTCCCGTAGTTTCGTTACAGTTCATGTAGAGAACTCTCGCGGCCCTGCATAGATCATTTTTTGGGCCTAATGACTGCATGGATGTTCAGCCACACTAAAAATCAGCTTGATTGATGATTTCTAACCATTGGATTTACTACCCAAAAAACATGCTTGAATCCAGTGGCTAGAATCAATCCTAAAAAGTACTAAAATCTATGGCTAGAGATAACCAATCAAGTTGATTTTTGGTTTGTATATCCAACAAGGGGTGGGCTAAGCATCCATGTGGCTAGTGGGCTGGGGGCCTTGGTTGAGACGGCCCTGCCTATACTTGAAGGTTAGACTTTTTTTGTCTGGGAGAGAAAAAAAAATCTTCTAAAATTTGATGGTATACAGTAGACCCATATGTTCAACTAGTCTTCCACCTCTTATAGATGAGACGGCCCAAAAATCATATCGATCTAGCAATCTCAACCATTTATCAAGAACTCAAACATAGCGAATTATTTTGCTTCTTCTGCCTTCCTCTATCCCATTTCTTGTATCTCATTCTTTTCTTTCATAAAATTTAATTTGTCACTAAAGAAAAATAAAACCTAGAGAGCTAAGCAAAGTGATTGAACATTTAAAGAAAAAAAATTTGACGCACCTCCCTCCCTCTCCCCTCTCTGTTTTTTATTCAATCATTTGCAATTCTCTGTTTGGCGACAGGTTCAGAAACCTTGATATAATTGTATCTTATTATTCCAGATGAATCAATCCAATTTCCGAAAACAAGAAAAAATTCATAAAATTACATACCTCATTAAGATTTTTAAAAAGTGACAAAAAAAAACAGAAACAAATCTATTGGTATTAGAATACGGTTTTTCGATCTCCCTAGAAATTTTAAAGCTCGGGTATAATAACAGAAGGGGGGAAACTAGATTCGGAGATTTAAACTTTGAAATTTCCTATCCTCCTCAAAATCGAAGCACATTAAATTCAAGCATGAATCAGAAAATAAAACAGGAAAAGATAAAGGCAATAACAGAAAATCAGAGAGAAAAGATATATATGGAGAGAGAGCTTGGGTTTAGGAGAGTTGACCTTGAGAAGACGGAGCGGGAGGGAAGGAAGAGACGGGGATGCTTTCGAAGCAGGAATTGAGCTTCTCTGAAGGAGTGAGCTGAGGCTCTTGTATGTCCCACAGATCCTCTACTTTCAGCCCCAGTTTCGCCTCTGGGCTCGACAAACCACTTCGTGGGCTTTCATCCATGGCCGATCAACAGATCTCTCTCTCTCTCTCTCTCTCCTGTGCAACTTTGAACCTTTCGCTGTCTGTAAACTCCGATCTACGCACATACAAAATATAGAAAAAATAATAGACGATGCTTATCGGGAGCATTGATGATGATACACGTCACATACCTCACTGTTCAAGTGCTCATCCACTTCACCCACTTATCAACGTGGACCGATCAAATAATCAGGTTTCTGTTCGAGTGTGGCTTCATATCTGAGTCGAACTTTGCAGACGGACCACAGTATGAGCCATTTGGCAGGCTTTTAGAGACCACTGGTCGTATGGATGTTTGGCCCATCCCAAGTTGAATCTACACACCAAAAATCAGCCAGATTAGTGATTTCAAACCTTCGGATCTTTGTACCCCAAATGATGCTCAAATTCCACTGTTAAAAATAACCCATGAAAACGATTCCAATCCAACTCTTATAAATTATCAATCAGGCTAATATTTGGTGCGTAAGTCCACTTAGGGTTGGGCCAAACATCCATACGGTCATAGAACTCTAAGAGTGTACCACGTGGCTCATATTGTGATCTGTCATCAACGTTGATGACGGTTTCTACTGGTTCATTAACAAGCGTAGCTGCCAATGAAGGCTTATAATAATCGTATGGCGGCACGTAGGCGGTCTAGAGAGTGTAGGATGGATCGTCGTCAATGCTCTATCCGTTAAAAAAGGAAAATTGTAATGTTGGACACAATAAGCGTCCACATCAACAAAGTCCTGCCACGTGGTGTGGCGATGCACATCTACACGTGACACACTCTTAGAGATCACTGACTGTATAGATGTTTGGCCTGATCACTAGGTGGACCTACATACCAAAATTCATCCTGATTATTAATTTCTAACCATTGGGTTATAGTGTTTTTCATAGTTTATTTTTACCGTGGATTTTGAGCATTATTTGGAAGAAGTGGCCAGTATTAGAACCATGACCCAATGTATGTTTGGGCCATCCTTTGTAGACTTATATGCAAAACATCAGCCTGATTAGTGATTTCTAAGCATTTGATTGGAGCCGTTTTCACTAGTTGTTTTTTAATCGTGGAATTTGAGCATCACTATTTAGCATGCAACGCAAGATATATTTTTGACCAATAATACAACAACGCCACAGTTTAAGATCATGGATCTTGGACCATGTGATCATTACTCTTTTAATAATGAGTTAAGTATTGGAACTTTTTTTTTTTTTTTTTTTGTAAACATTGAATTTTAACACCAAATAATTGGTACCACATTGATGTCACGTGACACTAGTGGAGATCACTAACCATATGGATGTTTGGACCATCCCTAGGTGGACCTATATACTAAAATTCATCCCGATTAGTAATTTATATTTGTTGGATTACATTCTTTTTCACGGTTTAATTTTTAATCGTGGATTTCGAGTATCAAAGGTTAGAAATCACTAATCAGGCTAATTTTTATTGAGTACGCCAGCCTAGGGATGGACCAAACATCCATACTACCCAATAACCTTTGATAGCCATGTGGCTCACAATGTGGTCTATCATCAAAGCCGATGATGGATGTCGGTCATCAAAGGCTTTCTCATTGAAAGAGTTCACTTGAACGATTTAATGCGTTTAGTGAGTTGAAATGTAAAAGTGGTGATATGATCCCAAAAAGCCCTTAAAAGTAAAAATAAATAAAAAATGTATGAAGCAAAACAAGGGCAAAGAAACCCCAAGGGCTGGACGCAGTTGCCCAGGACCATGCTTCAAGAAGCAGAGGTCCTAAGTTTGTATCCCCCCTTGGGACAACCCCCTGGGATTTATCCTAGACACATGGTTCGTGTGGAAGGGGTGAAATACCTGCCTTGTGGGACTAGCCAAGTGCTCTAAGAGGCACAGATACTCATGGTATCAAAAAAAAAACAAAACAAGGGCATGGAGAGCCAACGAAATAGAAAGTAAATAATGCGTGGATAGCAACCCCACTTTTGGCTTTATAATAGTATAGATTTCCCACATCTATGTGAAGCTCACGTGCAAGGCACATGTAACTTATTTGCTATCTCGCGGGACACCAAGTAAAATTGTCGTTGGGGGGTCCCAACATCCAACGTGAAGCTACGGGTCTACCAGCATTGCATTTCCTTCCTAAAGCTATTCTACTTGTTAGCGTATGGGGGTTCTTGCGATCGTCGTGATATCCCCATAATTCCCACAATATCCATATTTCATTTTTTGTTTTTTTTTTTAAATTACTTCTATCTATTCTATTATAAAGCCAAAATTGGGGTTGACATTCAAGCAGGCTTCACAATATATCCCAAACCTATTACACTCTCAGTTGCGATTATATTAGGACGACTACAAGAAGAAAAGACTAGAGTTGATCATCCTCCCTTGCAAGTCTCATCCAACCGCCCTCCTCTCTTGCCATCACCTACACAAACATCACATCCCCCCACCTGTGCCAACCACCATTCCCATCAAGAGGCTTACATCAAAGGAGATATGAAGGCACGAAGAGACAAGGGATTATGTTACAACTGCGATGAAGAATTTGTACCCTGCCATAGGTGCAAACGACAGATGCTCTATTTGTTGACACGAAAACAGAGGACATTGAGGGTTAATGGGTGTATTAAAAAACAACCAATTTTTATTTTAATTGAAAAGGGCAAGGTGTCAAATGCAGGCCACCGGATCCTTCAACGGTACAGTTGCTAATGGCCATAAACTAACATGCAAGGGAAAGTGTTCCAACTTACGATTAACGATGCAAGGTTACTAGTTCCACACTGATCTCTTTGTCCTACCCATCAAAAGCTATGACGTGGTTCTTGGTGCCTAATGACTACGCACGTTGGGTCCAATTTTATGAGATTTTTCAGAGTTAAAAATGCAATTTTCCAAGGAGGGATACCATTTCTCCCTCAAAGGAGATAAGGATGGAACTAATAAGCCATTACCAACACGATCAAATGATCATCGGGTACTTTCACAAGACGGACAACCACCCACCAATCTAGATTCGGTTTTCAGATTCGAACCTTGAGGACAAGGTTCCTTCTTAAGGGGGATGAATTATTACGCCCTTTTATATTTACGTTAAGTTGTTTCTTAGGTTGTTTTGGAAAGTTGCTTCATAGGTTGTTTGGTTGTTAAGGAAAGTTGCTTCGTAGGTTGTTTCTGATTTCTTGAAATTTATTGAGAACCACTTAGTTGTTCCTACTTTGTAGGAGTCTGTTAAGGAATGGTGGGAATGGTATTTAAGGATGATCTTGTAACGAGTAAATGGCATCAATGAAATACACCTCTTTTCTCTAAATCTCTTATTCTCTATAGGACTTTCTCTCCCCTTAGTGAGAGCCGTTTGAGGGATTATTGTGTTAGGGTTTTACATCCACTTTTTCCAAATAATGCTCAAAATCCACGGTTAAAAACAAAACATGAAAAGACTATTCCAATGGATAGAAATTATTAATGAGGATGGATTTTGGTATGTAGGTCCACCCCTAATTAGCAATTTGTCATACGAAAAAAATTCAGGATGGGAATAGTACAAATATAATTCGTTTTAAAATTTTTGAAATATGGTAAAAAAAAAAGGTCAAATAAATGGAAAACGGAAAAAAAAATATTTCGAGAATAATTCATGTATAATATGATTTGGTATAAGGAGTACGAGGCACCAAAAATTCGTGTGTATAGCATGATTAGTGCTTTATATTTATCAGATTTTAGTCCTTTTCATGGGTTGATTTTCACCCATGGGATTGGATCATTGTTTTGGGGTGGGTATAAAGATCCAATGGCTAAAAATCACCAATCAGGTTGATTTTCAACCGAGATTGGAGATCTCCCGCTTTAAAGAAAGTCGGGTCATTGATCATTAAGAATGTGTCAATTGAATTTTTCCTGCAGGTGAAATATTATTGGAAAAAATGAAATATGTGTTTTGATCGGTTTCACAGAAAAACGACGAATTACCCGTACAATTCAATGTTTACGGTCGTTTAAAACATTTTTTTCAAAACAAACCTTACTATTTAGATATAATACACGTATAGTATGCAAAATTACTAACAGCTATATTTTAGCATAAAAAATACTCAAATTCAACGGTAAAAAACCACGTATTAAAATGCTAAATCAAACGGCTATAAATCATTAATTATATTAATTTTTTATATGTAAATGCATCAAGAGGTGGACCAAATATCCATAAGGTAAGTGGGCCCTAAAGAGTACTCCACGTGGAGTTTTAGAGGGGGGCTTCAAACTTTGATGTCCCCCCTGACCATCCAACAGAGGCTCCCCAGAATTCTAAGTGGAGCACTCTTTAGGGCCCAGTGACCTTATGGGGCCCGTATTTGAATTGATGGCCAGGGTACTGTAAAGTTTGAAGTCCCCCTCCAAACCACCATGTGGAGTACTCTTTAGGGCCCACCTACCTTATGGATATTTGGTCCACCTCTTGATTAATCTACAGATCAAAACCCAGTATAATTAATGATTTGTAGCTGTTGAATTCAGCATTTTAATAACGTGGATTTTTAACCGTTGAATTTGAGGTTTTATTTAGATGCTAAAATATAACTGTTATAAATCACCGATCAACCTGATCTTTGGTATGTAGGTCTACCAAGAGTTGGTCCAAACATCCATAAGGTCAGTAGGCCCTAAACGAAGCTCAAAATGGCATTTCTAGGAGGGGGACGGGACCAGCAAATATTTTCTCGACCTCCTGGATGTTTGGTCCACCTCTTGATGGATTGACACATCAAAAGCAGTTTATAATTTATATCGCAAGTTCTGGTGGTTTTATTTGAGCACTGGGCTAGAAATTGTCGACATGCAAACTGCCCAGTCATTGGTGGCAACGTCAGCCTCCATATATGCGCACTTGTCATAATATGCGGTCTGTCTCGACTTGGTTTTGCAACGCCAAACATTCTCTCCCTCTTGCACAGAGAAACCTTTGAAACAGAGAAGCTTGAGAATGCCAGGCCTCAAAGGCCCTTCCGATTACTCGCGAGAACCCCCTCGACACCCTTGCTTGCAAATCAACGCCAAGGTGATCCTCTATTCTCATTCTTCTCTCTCTCTATTAGTCCATTTCTCTCATGTTTCTTTTTGTCTTGTTTTGATTTTAGGAATCAAGATGTTAAAATCCTTAAATACTTGAACTTGGTATTTTTAGATTAGGGCTTTGGATATGGATTTTGTGTAGAATTCATGGTTTCTTTGATGGGATTTGCTTATATATTAGAGAAAAATCTCACTATTATTGATACTAAGTTGATATGTTCGAGTAATGGGACTTTGATTATACGGGGCAATCCGACATCGAATTTGTGAAATGGGGTTCTCATGTGATTGAGGTTATAGACTTGACCGTCCTTTGGGTGACGTTGCTTGAGTTGGAGAGGGTCTTTTTATATATCAAATAGGAAAAACTGGGTTTTGGATTGATTCAATTTCTGGACTTTGGAATCCCTTTCAGGAAGTGGGTTTTTTTTCTGGATTAATGTATTTCGCTATGGTTGACTCAGAAGATTCAATATATTGTTTTTTTTTTTACCATGGGTGTCCCGTGTCCGGGCCTCTTAGAGCACCCGACTAGTCCCACAGGACATGTATGTCACCCCTTCCACACGTACCAGGTGTACTGGGATAAATCCCAGGGGAGGGTGGCCCCAAGGGGAATTTTAACTCAGGACCTCCGCTTCCTGAGGTGTGGTCCTGTCCAACTGCACCCAACCGTTGGGGTTGAAGATTCAATATTTTGTATTTCATATTGATTATGTTTTGCAAACTTTGGTGTCCTCTTTGGACTCAGAATATTTAATATGTCATCATCATCATCGTCATAAGCCTTTTTTCCAATGGTATGGGGTTCAGCTCCACGAATCATGTTCCTCTATTCAATCCTGTCTAAAGCCATCTTTTCCATCAAGGCAAGTTTCTTGAAATCTCCTCTCAGAAACTCATTCCACATCCGTTTTGGCCTTCTCCTCGCTCTTTTGGCCCTTCGACTTGCACATTCCTCTTCACTGGTGTTGTCCTTGGTCTTCGTTGTACATGACCAAACCATCTCAATCGACTTTCCCTCATTTTGTCACTTATTGAGTTACTCCTATATTTTCACGAATGTGTTCATTTCTAATTTTGTCTTACCCAACATTCATCTCAACATCCTCATCTCGACTATACTCATTTTATGAACATGTTGTTTCTTGATTACCAACATTCTGCTCCATAAAGCATCACCGGTCTTATTGGCGCTTTATGGAATTTTCCTTTTAATCTAATTGTTACTCGTCAATCAAATAGCACTCTGGAAGCACATCTCCACATATGTCAATGACTCAAAATTTGGTATCAACTTGATCAAGATATCTCTTTTGAGATGTTGGTTTGATAAGGTATTTTCAATGGCAGACTTGGAGGTCTGATATATATTAAGGAGCTGAAATAGGTACTGAACTGATTGGGATTTTACACTGGAAATTCCCCTTTGCTATTTGGGTTTTCAGGTATTTTGCTTTGGAAGGCTTGGGGAAAGTCTGACATATCTCACATGTTTGAAATTGGATATCATAAGTTTTTTTTTGAGATTTTGAGATCTTTTTGAGAAGGCAGTTTAATTGGAAATTTGAGTTTAGTGGCCAAGAGCTAACTTTTGATATAAGAAATTCAGGAAACCATTGGTTCTCTCTCTTATTTCCCCCTCTTGTATACGCTGGAGTGTTTGTTGGAATGTGCATAAGCACGCACTCAATTCATGTTAATGTAAAATTGACCTTCTAAACTACAAAATTATTCACAAATTTTCCCTTCGAGCCCAATTTCGGCTCAGTGAGTGTAAAGTATTTTCTTTCTTGTTCTTGGTGCAGGAGCCTTTCAATGCTGAGCCGCCACGGTCAGCTTTGATTTCCTCGTATGTAACTCCTGTGGATTTGTTCTACAAGAGAAATCATGGGCCAATTCCAATAGTTGATGACATTGAGAGGTTATACCCTGCCTTAGTTCCTTTTCTATAATTTTTAGACCTTCTAAAGTGTTGAACTTTTGCGAAGACTTTGACTGACTATCAGAACCTGTTTAAGGGAGCAGCTACCGTCTTTCCATCTGCGGTTTGGTGGAAAACCCCAAAGAGCTATCTATGGCTGATATCAGGTGAGTGATGTGTTAATTTTTTATTTTATTTTTTGCTGTCAAAGGGTATCCCCACACCTCTTGGGTGGGACTAATCCCTCCGGTCGTGCGCACCGACCCCACGGAAGCTTCCCTACGCACAACTGGGTAAGTCAGGAGGCCCGCGAGTCTCGAACACACGATCAGAGGGAGCAAACCCCTATCGTGGTTCTACCACTGCGCCAACACCCCTGGGGGTTCGTTAGCTTGATTCGTCCGCATGATAGAGTTTCAGCATTTATCAATGCATTGGGGGTACCATCCTGTTAGTGTCATCTTCCTCTTTCTTCTGTCATCAATGAAAGCTAATTTATATTGGAAAACAAGAGTAATACTGATATATATGTCTTGATTTATCAAAAAAAAAAGTCCATGTCTTGATCATCCCTAACAAACTTGATTGAGCAAGGAATTGACTTCATTGTGTAAAATACAGGAAGCTCCCCAAATACAATGTTACTGCCACTTTACAGGTAATTTTGCATTACAAATATCTTGTTGGCACATATTCTTCTTTGGTGACTAAGCTGGGATGGAATCCATGAGCTCAAGGTTGTAGTGGAGACTGGAGAGCACCATCAACTGAGTATTGGCTCAATGCCATGGACTCTTCGGTCTGACCATTTTAAGTTACACAGTGTGCAGGTAACAGGAGGACAGCTATGAGTAAGAAGAGGACAGTGAAAGGTGTTGGCTGGGGTGTTTCTGCTATCGGAAATGGTTTGTTTCTTATCATGGTTCCACAGTCAGGTTTTTGGATATCTGTATATAGTGAGCAGGGTTTTGTTAGTGTACGGTATCCAAGCCACCCAGCTTGTAAGGCCCAAAGAATGGTACTAACAGATACTAGTAAATTTAATGCCTTTACATGGGCATGGAGAGTCCACAGTCTGATGAGTCCCACCTACGAGATATCTTTGGCCAAATATCGACCTTGTCAATGTTGGATGCATACACAAATCCTTGGTGATGGGGACTCCAAGAACCAGATACACAAATATATTCATACAGGTTGTAAAAGAAATGGATAGTATATTTAAAATATAGTAGTACCAATAAGAACAAAAATTGAGGGGGGAAAAGTGAAATCAATGAACAGCAAAACCAAAATACTTTCAAAAGGATAAAATAGGTTAATTTTCTTTCTAACTGTACATCATTTCTAAATTTTTTCCTAATGTGTTACCATATAGTAAGTCATCCCTGGTATGAATACAGGAGTCCTCTTTGGTTTGGGTCTAGGTGTCAAACTTGCTCAACATCCAAATCTTACGCTAAAGGGGAGCACTGTTATTTCTTTTTTCTTTTTTTACTTTCAAGTATTTGCGATGTAAATTTTCAGGTTGAACCAAGGCATATCTGAAACATATCCTATAGCCATACCCATGCCAACCGTAGAGGGATTTGAAGTATCCAGGTACCGTAGGTCATATACAGTCCTAGATGAACTGCTCTTCCCATCATGATTCATGAGTTATCCATACATGATGAGATATTTTCATTTCCTATTTGATAAAACAACCTTATCCTGAATCCCTGATTAGTGGGCAGGGAATGCAACTAGGACTTCAACATCCCCTTCCATAACTGCTAGGGCACTGTTCAAGCCCACATCTCTAATTTACCTGGGGTCTTGTACATATTTCATTTCTTTAACGGTTCCGTGGTCTAAATTTGTGGGAGGTAGAAATTGATCTTTTTTATTTCAATAGTCAGGAGCTAATATGATACAAGGTTGATCGAATCAAATTTACAAAAAATTCTTTCAGATTAAATATTGAATAGCATTAACTTTTTCCTCTCAAGAATTTAAATTTTGAAGAATGAGCAACAGTATAGAATTATATGCATTATATGATTTGTAGGGCCGTAGGTCACACACTTGAAGGTTCTCAGCCTTTGCTCATCAACAAGGTGATAATGCTCTACTGAGGGACCATCTAAATTTCCCAAAGATAGTTTTATGAATTCTTTTGTTAAATGCCATATTTGAATGAATCTGAACATATGACTTACAAGCATCAAAATTTTCCCTTTTTTGCTTTCTTAAAGTGTCTGCTCTTATTACATGTTCTCTACAGCGGTGTGGGGTGGGGCCAAGTTATCAGATGTCCTTGAGCTTGTGGGGATACCTAAGCTGACAACAACCACTCCATCAGGGGGAAAGCATGTTGAATTTGTCAGCGTTGATATGTGTAAGGTGAGTTTTGAGGTGCGATAAGTTATATGTTGTACCTGGAGTCCTTATTCTTTGGCGGAAGGGGTTCCTTTAATTCAGCTATTTTGTCATTGTAGGAGGAGAATGGGGGTCCTTATAAGGCATCAATTCCATTAAATCAGGCAACGAATTCTGAGGCTGATGTGTTACTTGCATATGAGATGAATGGAGAGGTAAGAAATGGGCCTTCGTGGAAGCAAATGTGATACTTATCTACTTGGAGGACCTGCTAGATTTCTCATTTGGTTTGTTGTGCTAAAGTTGCATGCTATAGTTAGGTTTTTGTTTCACACATCATTGTTGTGTTTTCTCTACCCATTTACCCCCATTCCAGCTCCTTGGTTGTGTTGTAGAGTTAATGGAATGAGCTATGTTGTCAAAGGCTTACGTGTAATCCTCTATATTCTACAGGGGCCTATTTGTAATTTCAATAGTGTATATTATAAATAGGGTGAAATCGATTAGAGCTAAATACACTAACGATTTCACCACTTCTCCCATCTTCTCTTCTCTTCTCCTCTTCTCTCATTCTCCATCTATTCTCTGATCTTCTTCTCCCTTTTACTTTCTGGTTTCAACCTGGTATTATAACATGGTATCAGAGCATGGTTATATAACCATGGCTCAAACCTAGAGAGAACATGAACTCTAGGGTTTGTGAAAAAATATAAAGGGGCTGTCCAAAGGAGGAGATCATCTCCTATGGTTAGCCATGTGTCGCAGAGCCTGGAGAAGTGCTCCCAGGCATAGCCATAGGTCTCAGAAGGGTCCTGAAACCCTAGCTGCCATATCCGCAGGTCTTAGAAGGATCCAAAAACCCTAGCCGTAGGTCTCAGAAGGATTTAGAAACCCTAGTCGCTCCCTCTAGAAGCCTGGAGAGAAGTTCTCTCAGGCATAGCCACACCTCTCCAGACCTTGGAGAAAGTCTCTCAGGCCTAACCACCACTCTTAGAAGTCCAGAGAAGACCTTCTGGGACTAGATGCCTCTCTCAAAGTCCAGATTAAGACCTCCCAGGCCTAACCGCCCCTCTCAGATATCCAGAGAAGATCTCACGGGAGGTGCCACCCCTTTCAAAAGTCTGGATATCTCTCTCCAGACCCAACCGCACCCCTCCGGGAGACTTTCTGAGTTTCTGGAATTTTTTTTGGGTACCTTCTAGAATTTTTCTAGTGACTTCTGATCAGTTTGGGGATTTTTAGAATTTTTGGGCAACCATCTATCCCAAGATGTATATCACTGGTTGTGGGAAAGTGAGCTACATTACCAGACAAGTAACTGCACCATCAGAGACTGATGCCGCATTTGAGAAATGGGAAGCAAAAAACTCGATGGTTACGGCATGGCTGCTCCACTCCATACAACCATCAATGAGACAAAGGATCTAGGACCCCCCTAAAGTACTTTCTGGGCATAGAGGTTGCAAGATCAAGTCAGGGGATCTTCACCTCTCAAAGGAAGAATGTCCTTGATTTGCTAAAGGACATTGGAAAATTAGGGGCCAGACCCGTGGACACCCCTATAGAACTGAATCAAAAGTTGGGTGAGGCAAGTGGTGAGTTATTAAGGACATTGAGAGTTTTCAAAGATTAGTCGGAAGGTTGATATATTTCTCTTTGACCAGACCGGATATTGCATATGTAGTCAGTGTGATCAGCCAGTATATGCACTCACCTACAGACATTCACTTGGAGGCAACACATGATTTTGAGGTATCTCAAATCCTCACCTGGTAGTAGGGGTGTCAACGGGTCGGTTCCGGTTCGGTTCCTAAGGTGACCAGAACCGGAACAAACGGTTCCGGTTCTTATCGGTTCCGGTTCTCAAAGTGATGGTACCAGAACCGGAACCGGAACCGATTATGTAATTTTTTCGGTTCCGGTTCCAGTTTCGGGTATAACGGGTCCAATCTTGGTAATATGAGAATTGTTACACTATATTTATATATCGGTTCCGGTTCTTATCGGTTCGGTTCCGGTTCTTATCGGTTTCGGTTCCATATTAGAGTACCGGAACCGGAACCATTAGTTTTCGGTTCGGTTCCGGTTCCGGTTCTTTTTAATCGGTTCCCAAAAATGTGGTACCGGAACCGGTGTTTTCGGTTCCGGTTCCTATTCGGTTCCGGTTAAATCGGGTAAAATTGACACCCCTACCTGGTAGGGAACTTATCTTCAAGAAAAATGGTCACATGAGATTGGAGTCAGACACTGATGAGACTGGACAGGTGCCAAGGATGATAGAAGATCCACATCAGGGTATTGCACATTCGTTGGGGGTGATCTTGTGACATGGAGAAGCAAGAAGCAACCAACGGTTACTCGATCCAATGTAGAGGTTGAGTTTTGAGCTATGGCTCATGGCTTTTGTGAGACGTTGTGGTTGAAAATCTCGGTAGTTAAATTAGGATTCCCTGTTACTGGCTCAGTGAACTTGTATTGTGATAACAAGGCAACAATAAGTATTGCTCATTATCCAATGCAGCATGATTTAGCAAAGCACATTGAAGTAGACAAACACTTCATACGAGAGAAGATTGTTACTAGGAAAGTTTGTACTCCTTTTATAAAGACTAAAGAGCAGGTAGCGGATGTATTCACTAAGGGAATTGTTAGTAACCAGCTACACAAGTGTCTCAGCAAGTTGGGCATGATAGATATCTATGCACCAACTTGAGGGTGAGTATTGTCAAGGTAGTATTGTAAGTCTGTAATACCCTTTATGTTTGGAGGGGCATACTTGTCCATGTAAAGTTTTCTTGATATAAATAAGAAGTTTGGAGTCATGTGACAGACACATGCTCTTCCTTTCCTCTTTCTCCTCTTTCTCTAAACCCTAAAACCAAACCCTAAGACCTAACCCTTGATTTCTACTGAAAGTCTAATACTCATATGTCTTGTTTGAGATTCTAGAGTTTGATGGTAATGTTTTACTCGTTTTTTTCTCTTAGCTGAACTCTTGCGATATCTAGGATCTATTTATATAAATTATTTTCTTACCAACATCCTCTTCTTCTTCCCTCTACCATTCCCTCTATTCTAACATGATGTTGTTCATTTCAAATGCAGGATTAAAAGTCACCTTACCTCGTTTTTGTTTCTTCTTCCATTTTTCTTCTATAATTTTTTTTTTTCAATTGTTCAGAAAACAAATATGTTCTCTCAGCTGTTCTAATTGAAGTTTAATGTCGTATTACCATGCCAAAGCCTCTCAACAGGGATCATGGGTATCCATTGCGTGGGATTGTCCCTGGTGTAATTGGTGCCCGCTCTGTTAAATGGTTGGATGCCATCAACGTAATTGCAGAAGAATGCCAGGTTGGAAAAACAAACTATACTAGAATTTCTCTACAATTTTCCTTTCTTCCTTCACTTTTGAATGTTATGATATTAAGCATTTGTTGCTGTGAAATAGGGTTTCTTTATGCAAAAGGACTACAAGATGTTTCCACCATCGGTTAACTGGGAAAATATCAATTGGTCTACCAGGAGGCCACAAATGGATTTCCCCATCCAGGTATTTTTACTCTTAGTTTTGGTAAAGTATTTAAATCTTTTTCGTGGTTTCAATTCTCAGCCCGAGTCAACTCAGTCTCAGACGGGACCGAGTCATGAAACAGTGGGTCTATACCATTCTTCTTTTTCTTCAATTCTTCTTCTTTTTCACCTTGTCTTTTCTGAGACAGTCACGACACCATGTTGACTCGCCTGACTCATTTCAGTCTCGGTCCTCCACAATCAAATCCCTGAGATTGAATTTTAAAACCATGAATCTGTCTCCGTGCCTTAGGTAAGATGTTAGCCATGCCAGACCCAAAATGTCATTTCATTACTTTATTCCCCTTTGCTATGCTTCATTATCCTGAAATCAAGACTTCTTTTAGCTGACCAAACCCTTGTCCTCCCCTTCTAAGAGTAACTCCTTCTGATGACTCTCCCTTCCTTAGGCTTTCCCATCTTTTCCAAACAACGACATCACTTGCCCAACAGAGACTCACTTTTCCTTTTCCAGATGCTATTATTTTATTTTTGGATGGGCAAGCAGGTCAGTGCTTAGTGGTTAGTGGGTGAAGAGTCTGAAGACTGGTTTTGAACCAAATTCTGTGGTACCAACAGACAATTATTCTTAATACGCCTTGTTTCTTTGGCTGGCGCACCGTTTCCCATCTCTTGTTGATTCTCTTTTTTGGTATTTAAATAAGTGTGCTTGTAGTGCCTTTTTCTATTTCTTCTACATGTCTTCGACTGTTTCTAGATGATTATCTCGTCATTTGAGCTAGGGGATGCTTGAGCTTGTCCACATGTTTTGCCCAAGGGGATGTTTACCAACACAACAGTTCAAGTGTGTTCTCTTAGTTCCCCTCACTTGACCCTCACTCAAGTGAGGGGACCTTTTCCCCCTTGTAGTTTATCTGCAAATATCTCAATAACTCTTTGCATGCAAGTTAGTCATAGGCTGAACTTGATAAACAAATGAATCTTAATTAACTGATAACTTATTGGTGAGGAAGGTCTTAAGCACATTAATAAAGTTTCTTAAGACACTCGTATGAAAAGTTATCTTGGAAAGCAAAAATTATCTCATCCTGACTAATACATCGAAACCTTGGTGGATTGACAGAGTGTTATTTGTTCATTGGAGGATGTGGATGTGGTAAAGCAAAGAAAGGTTAGTAATCTCCCATACCAGATGGCGTTGAAATATTTTTAGTTTGTAGAAACGTCAATCCCAGCTTGTGATTGGCTTTTGGGTGGTGCCATGGTGGATACACCACTTCCTCACACCTAAGCAGGTGGATCTAGCCAGGCCATTAGTGAGTTTCTCATTATTTGTTTCGGTTGCAGGTAACCATCAGTGGATATGCAGCGTCTGGTGGTGGGCGTGGGATTGAGAGAGTAGATGTATCCATTGATGGTGGCAAGACATGGGTGGAAGCCTCCAGATACCAGAAGACAGGCATTCCATACATCCCAGATGATACAAGCAGTGACAAATGGTCATGGGTGCTTTTTATGGCTGAGGCCGAAATCCCCCCGAGTGCCGTGATAGTTGCCAAAGCGGTATGCAGTGCTTTCTTTTCTGTGTCAAACACTCGGGGCACTATAGGTGTCAATGGGTACCCAATTACCTGATTACTTAACACACATGAACCATGTTATTCCGGGTTGGGTCTAAGTTTTGGATCTGATTAATGACTGGGTCGGGCTCAGGTACCGTGGTATAGCAACTTCCCAATCACTACCTCAAATGTTGCCTGAATACCCAATAGGCCCATCTCGATTTGGTTGGGTATAGATCCAACTTTTAGACCCAATTATTGGGTCAGGACTAACTGTTATCCAAACCCGACCCGTTGACACCCCTAATTAGGCACCCTTTGAACCCAAAAATGGTTATGATCATTGACCCTTTGGGGTGAGAATTCTCCTAGTTTGAATTTCTTCATTTCTGTGTCCTCTCTATGGTTTTCGTCTTAACGTGCTGCCTTCCTTCTGATGATGAGCAGGTTGATACAGCAGCAAATGTCCAACCCGAAAATGTGGACGACATATGGAATCTGAGAGGAATACTGAACACTTCATGGCATCGGGTCCACGTTCGTGTCGGGCACTCAAATCTGTAGATCAGAGACTCCATAAATCCAACATGATGAATAACATTAAACTCTGAGGTGTGATCTTCTCTGCTGTTTGTCAGATTTAAGAATAATGACAGTTAGCTTGATGATCATGGAAAACTAGTCTTTAAACTATGGATCTTGAAATTTAGCGGAGAAAGCATATGATATTGCTCAACACCATCAAGATTTGTGTTGCTTTCATCCCATAACTTTCAAGTGGCCCACCTGTGCATTATTCTGGACAGTCAAGCAGTGGACCATTTCTTGGATGGATCATAGACTAGAATCCTATCAATCCATACATCCTCAATGTTAAATGTGGAAGCTGAAACGTTCTTAATTACCAGCAGCATCAAGGTTCATGATGCCTTGAACCTTCGCCGTATGCTTGGCCTGCCAGATCATCAAATGGGATCATTCGGGTGGACCACCCACTAATTGTTGGTCCGACAAATCCAACCGTCCGCTGTAGTCTTTCACTCGACACCTACTTTGAACCAGGTTGCTACTTGAAAAACTTGCAGGCAGTTATGCATAAGGATCGCGTCCATGGTTTAAAAAAATTAAAATAACGGCTCTTATAACAAATTTTGACCTACCCTGTTACGTTATGTACCGTTAAAACGCTCAGAAAATAACAGCTGTCATAAAAATAACGACCGTTATTTTTTTTTAAAGAGTCCGTTATGAATTTTCGGACTTTTTTTTTTGGTTACTTCTGTTATTTCCAATTTTTCCCTTTTTTGCCACTGCGTTATAACGGAAAAAAACGGTAAGGCCCCAGTCCGTTATGACGGTCCCTTTTAAACCTTGATCACATCTCTGAGTTATGCTGCAAAACCTACCCAATGGAATGATTTTAACCGTCGATCTTATCACATTCTCCTAGATGGCTATACAATTATGGTGAGTCCAAAAAATAGTGAACGGACACGACATCGATCAGATCGTTTTGTCAGATCAGGTCAACTCCACGTGTTCGGATAAAAAAATGATTCGAAACAAATCTGACGTTTTTAAGTCATGGCCCACCATACACCATTGTCTAGATCTAAGGACAAGTACACTGGTTTGACAGTAGAGATATATACGTCATCAAACACTAAATTTCTGTGAATGGTTTGTACTTTGTACACAACAATCCTGCATCAAGTTATAATACAACACATAGCATGCTATGGCAATAATTTACATACAAGAAATGTCAATAGCCTGAGAACCCTGAGCTATTATTTTGAAACGGAATTTCACCATGCAGCGTACTTTCTCCGGGCCCACCCATGGGTGTTTTATCTTACGGCGACCTACCCTGATAAGAGAGAAAAAAAGAGTGCTTAAATCCAATGGTTAAGAATCACCTGTCAGGCTGATTTTTGGGTGTAGGTTGAGGTGCGCCACCAAACACTCACGCGTCAGTGAAACTCGAAAGTGTACCATGCAGTATATGGGATCAACGAGAAAATTTAGTCTGGAGCATTTTTCCCCGTGGAGCACATAAAAATGAGCCTCCTGGCACTCTTTTGGGCATTGACCCACCACTTGATGGACCTACATGGCACAATCAATCTGATTGGTGATCTCTAGCCGTTGGATTTGAACTTTTTTTCATGGGGTGATTTATAGCTGTTTGATTTAAACATTTCTTGTATGTACTCGGATTGAATGGTTAGAGATCACCAATCAGGCTTCTTTTTGGTGTGCAGGTCTATCAATTGGTGGGCCAATCATTCATGGGTCAGTTGGGCCCCAAAGAGTGCCAGGTGGTGTGTTTTTATACACTACACAGGGAAAAATGCTACTAAATTTTTCCCTGTGATCAACACCTAATGAAACCCTCTATCTAATCCTATCGAACCATGTTCGTTGACTTCACTAATTTTGGGGTCAACTCAAGTCTCACTCTCTCGAGCGCGGCCGGACCAAAACCTTGAGCCCGCCGGCCATGTGAGCGGTCAGGAGAGGAACAAATATAGGCCGGCCCAGATCGACTGGTCTGAGCTCGAACCGGCTCAGTATCGAAGCAACCATGTACGTCATCTGAATAAAAGCCATCTCCTTCCCAAGACAAACTCTCGGCCCAGCTTGAAACACTGGAAACTTGTACGGACACACCTTCTTCAACTCTCCCCGCTCGTTGCCCGGTTCAACAAACCACCTATCGGGTTTGAACTCGAGCCGGTCCTTCCCCCACAACCCTTCCATCCTCCCCATTCCATAAGGGAAATACGTCACCCTATCTCCCGTCCGAACAGCCGTACCGTCCGGCAGCGTGTCGTTGACGACAGCGTGCTTGGAATCCCAGGCAACCGGTGGGTAGAGCCTCATCGATTCACACAGACAAGCCTTCAGGAATCTCATCTCCTTCAACGCTTCGTAATCTAATAGTCTCTCATTAAACGTTTTCACTTCCTTCACCACCTCTTCCTCTATTTTGGGATGGCAGGAAAGCAACCAGAAGAGCCACGTCATCGCTGCCGACGTCGTATCCCTTCCCGCCATCATGAAGCTTATTACCATATCTATGATAACCTCCTCATCGTGACCGTCTGATATAAACCGAGACAGAAGATCCCCCTCCTTGCTCTCTCCTCCCTCTTCTTTAAGCTTCTTCCTCTTATTCTGAATAATCTCTACGACTGATTCACGTACGTGTTTAATTGCTTCCTTGAGTCGCTTCTCGGACCCAACAAGCAACGCGCGCTTAATCTTCCATATAGCGAAAACAGGCGCCGCTGCACGCTTCGCGCTTATCTCTGAGGCAACGTCGAAGGCTCTCGCAAGAGGCGACACGTGCAGCGAAGGATCTAAACAACCCGGATCAGTCCCTAACGACACCTTGCATATCGTGTCGAAAGCGAACCGCCTTAACAATTCTTGTAAATCCACAACTTTATTAGTTTCCATCGTCGACTCTAGTATCGGCAACAACCGCTTCTCCACCTCATCCTTCAACGTCTCTACAAGGTACACTTGCAAGGACTTGGTGGTAAACTCGTGACTTGCTAACTTACGCTGGGTGCGCCAGAGATCTCCATCCACGTTGAAGATGCCACGCCCTAGAAAGTCACCGAGGATTTCAGTGAAAGGTTTACCCTTTGGAAAGTTATTGAAGTTTGTCCTTAAGATGTACTCAACGTTGTCGGGGTTCGCCGTGATGATGGTCCTTCGTGCACCGAAACGGTGCACCACGATCGTCTGCGTCGGCGAGTCAGTGAGGAGATCGGTGTACCAGTCTAACAGACGGTATCGATTGTTGTAGAAGGAGATCAAGCATCCGATGAAAGGGTATGTGGGTGGACCATACACTTGCCGGAATCTACGTAAAATGCGGTACAATAGGAGGAGGAACGTTGATAATAACACGAGGATTCTGATCATCTTGGCGTGCATGGAAGCGAGGAAGATGAAATTAAAAAAATTCAGTCACCTGCTCGCATTTGTAATTCGGAAATTTCTAGCATACGAGGAGGGCCTGAGCAAAAAGGGTTGCTCAATTTAAGGACATCAGCTCGTTTATTTATTGGTGAAATGACTAACGATAGTTACTAAAAAAGAAATCAGAGCCACGTGGTTTTTCTGATTTTTGTCGTTTCTGGAATCTTGACACCGACATCAGCTGTCGATACTCGATAGTCATTGATAATACTCCCGAGTCCCAACTCTATGATTAAATGGCACATGGTAGTGAACTATAATCTCTATCTGAGTACGCTGTGACCGATGCTTCTGTCACAACGCACAATATGAACCGCGTGGCATACTATTAGTGGATATAGATCATATGGATGTTTGGCCAGTCCCTCGGTGAATCTCTAACCCAAAAATCAGCCTGATTAGTAATTTCTTGACAATTCGATTTAAGTTATATTCATTTGGTTGATTTTAACGGTAGGGATTTGAGCCTTATTGAGAGTTATTTGTTCAAAGGTTGTACATCACTAATCAGGCTGAGTTTTGGTTTATAGGTCCACCGAGGGACTGGCCAAACATATATACGGTCAGTTTTCACAAAGCGTGCCACGTGGCTAGTATTGTGCGTAACGCATGACAAGTTTTTACTCCCTCTGCTTCCCCGCTTCTAACTTTCGCCGCTTCAAAAATTTTCTCGAAATTTTGATAAGAAACCCCTCAAAGTGCCACGTGGCATAACCTTGGGGCCGACTGACCCATGAATATTTGGCTCAAACTTTGATGGACCTACACACCAAAAATCAACTTGATTGGTGATTTCTAGCCTTTGGATTTTAACACTTTTAACTATGGGCTTCATCAATAGACCTATGGGTTGTTCCAAGCCTATATGAAAAAGCATGCAATTCCAATGGCTAGAAATCAATAATGACGCTGATTTTTGTTGTGTAGGTCTAGAAAAGTGTGGGCCAAACATTAGTTGTTCAGTGGGCCCGAAAGACTGTACCACGTGCTATTTTTAGGGATTTCCGTATCAAACTTTTGATACAGAATTCTGTTATACATAGACTTTTCTTCTCACTCGTTTATTTTTTTCTTCCATTTGACTTATATGGATACACGCAAAACGATGTGACGGCACTAGTCTGAGTAAATCGTTGCTGACGGATCCTAAATGAGCCACGTGGTGCACTCTTAGAGACCACTGTCCGTATGGATGTTTGCTCCATCTCTAGTTGGACTAACGGAACAAAACTCATCCTGATTAATGATTTTATAACCGTTGTATTGTAGTATTTTTCATGGGTTTATTTTTAATCGCGTAATTCAAGTATTTTGGGAGGTACTCAGATCAACGGTTATAAATCGATAAAAAGGCTGATTTTTAGTATGTAGGTCCACCTCGAGATGTTCCAAACATTCATTCGGTCATTGGTCTCTACGATCGTGCCACCCGTCATCAAAGATTTACTCTCAACAGCCCTACCTACCCGACCATGACAAACGATACATTAAAGGATGGGACTAAGAATCAATCGTGTATTTAAAATAGTCGATTTAACGAATGGTCAGGGTTATCTGCAAGGTTCTATGGCTGGGATTGGTCCTCCAATGAGACTTTTAAAGGAGGAGGAAGAGTAGAGGAGAAATGATTGAGCGGGTCCCAGAAATTAAACAATATCTTCCATACATTCCGAGTCCACGTCAGTCCCACTTAGTTGGCTAGATATGCCGAATCTCTAGTAAAACTTTGATGACAGCACACTGTTATCGAGGCCGATGACAGGACGCAATATGATTCACGTGGAACACTCTTAGAGGACTCTGACCGTATGGATGTTTACAAACCAAAAATCAGCCTGATGAGTAATTATAAACCTTTCGATCTTTGTACCGCAAATAATGGTCAATAATGCTCAAATTCCCACGGTTAAAATCAACCCATGAAAATAACTCCAATACAACGCTTAGAAATTACTAACCAGGCTGATTTTTGGGTTGTAGGTCCAACAAGGGATTAACCGAACATCCATACGGTCAGAGTCCTGTAAAAGTCTGCCACGTTGTTCATATTGCGTGCTGTCATGGCCCACGCTATCATCAAAGTTTTAATCCCGAATCTCCCATTGATGCTCCCACTCACAGATGAGAGTAGCATCTTTTGCTTACTTCCATGTAGCGGACCAAATCACGACGCATCTTATTAAAAATAACAACGTGCCAAAAACAGAGTAAAACTTCTGTCACAACGGATTGCAAATCACACAATCACAAGCCAATGAGTTCTGGGCATGTACCCCAAGTGCTTTTTGCAACGTACACATTCGTTTCTGATCATTGATTTCTGGTCTGATGGGCATCTGTGATGTCTGATTATGATCGTACGCCTGTATGGGTATGTATACTGATAAACTAAACTAACTTTCTCATACTGATCATCCATCCATAACATAAAACGTGTAGGACGACCATTACATATAAGAAAAGTAGTTGAGATCATCAAGAAGAACAATCTTTATTAGCTTTTTTAAACAAAAATTTAATGAACATAATCAAATGTGAATGGTTGATTTGGGAGATCCTAACATATTCTCCAATGACCCATGTCTGACAAACAAATCTATAAACAAATCACCGAATTTAAACGTACGACATAAACAAAAATCTATAATAATCTAGATTCCCAAATTCTTAGTCAGAAAACAAAAAAAATTTGTTCTGGTCTTCTAGAAATATAGATAGAAAGGCTAAGGCTTCTAACGCCTCTCGGTGTTCGCGCTTGGCCGTGGATTTCAACGAATCCAACGGTGGTTGTCAGCGCCTCCAAAAGTGATGCCAGCTCAGCGCCATTGGATTTTCGAAATCCACAGCCGAGCACACAAACACCGAGAGGGGTTAGAAAAAAGGGGGTCCCAGAGCCCGACCCAGCTAGAAAATGCTTCTAGGGCCAAATAATTCTAATATGGCTCAGGCTGACCCTCTCCATGTTCGCTCGGTCGGGTTGTGGATTTTAAGAATCCAATGCCGGTTGTCAGCGCCACCAAAAGTGAAAAAAATATGCAAGTTTAGCACTGACAACCACAATTGGATACTTGAAATCCAGGCGAGCATAGGAAAAGTTTTCTTAGATGGGATTTATAATTGTGAGCATATGGTCCCGGAGTCCAACTGGTGGCACATTTTGAATGGTGTCGCATTAATATATTATTATATTTGAATTTATATCATAGTAGGTAACCCGAGGTATGCAACACCAATCAAAATGTGCCACCAGTTAAGCACCAGATGTACCCGGGACCAATAACGACTAAGTCAAAATGTATTGATCTAGAAAACTTTTATGGACAAGGGTGAGAATCATTTATGGAAAACTTTTCTAAGGGCAACCACACAGGCGGCTACTTCTTTAATTCTCCAATGAGATTAATTGATTAATTTATTTAAAAGATCACGTGTTTCTAATTAAATAGTTTTAAAATGAAAACCCTAATTAAGATATTGGTTCAAAGTTCAAATCCATTGCAACGGGATGTCCTCTGAGTGTGTGTATATATATATATATATATTATAATAATAATAATCTATTACTATTATAAAAGCGAGAACCGGCGGCACGCCCACACAACACACGCCAACTAAAAAGCAAAAAATAAAAACAAAATAACCCTTCCCAACCACATAATTACTTCCCATGCCATTTTCTTTCAGGTTGTCCAGCACACCCACGTCCCTCATCTATGATGATGAGGGACAATGGTATAAGACAAGTGGCACAATATTAGAGACCACTGACCTTATGGATGTTTGTCCCATCCCTAGGTGGACCCCTATATACCAAATATCAGTCGGATTAGTGATTTCAAACCTTTGGATCTGAGTACCCCAAATAATTCTTGAAATCTATTAAAACTATTCCATTCAAATCCTTAAAAACCATTAATCGAGCTGATTTTTTGCAAATAGGTCCACCTAAGGATGGGCCAAACATCGATACAGTCAACGATCTCTACGATGGCGCCACGTGTAAGATGCTTCCATATGTAAGGTGCATGTGCATCGCACGTGGCGTTCCCCTAGTAATAATAATAAAAGAAAAGGACAAGAATAGAAATAAAAATATAAAAAAAGACTTTGTTCTATAAATGTGATATTGTAGGCCCACCATTTAGAGTAGGATTTAATATATTAAATCAATTTCATGTTTTGTCATTTTATTTTATTTTGTGAGTAAGCTCAGATCCAATCTGCAAACTATTGGGTGCTGCAAGGTTTAAAATAATAACTGTAACAGGGTAAAGATGAATTGGTTGTTATTTACCGTTATAACAGTTAAAAACAGTGGGTTACTTATGATATGACATTGGGTACTTTTTCCTTTCACTCTTGTCCTCCGTCATGGATTCTTAGCATCCAAAGATGGTTTTGCTTTGGAAAAATGTGATGCCAGCTCAACGCTATCAACCACCGTTGGATACTCGAAATCCACACCCGAGAACACCCCCCCCCTTTAGGGGGGTAACATAAAGGGGTATATGTCCCACGTCCCATGTGGACATTATTAATGGTTACAACTTATAACAGTTGTTGAAAAAAGCATGGGTTACAGTGCGGTTAGGTAAATAGTCTCTTCATTTGCGCATGGGCATGAACAAGCAACATCTATCCATCTTCACTTTATATCTCAAAATGAATATTCTCCATTTACGCAAAATAATTTTCAGAAAGAGTACTTGAAATTCGTATTTTGATCTTAGCTTACCCGCCAAAAAAAAAAAAAATTATAAATGAAATAGATGATTTAAATGACTAGAGATGCTATATAGTTCCTAACAAAAGCCTAAATCAGGTACGGGGTGACACGTGTTGAAACTCGACTTTCACGAACTAGCAAAGATAGAGAGAATCAAAGACTAATTACGCAGACACAATAAATTTTCGGAGATCGGTACATGGATCGACAATGTGCCTACGTCCACGGGGTGAGAAGTTTTTTTTTACTATCTCTACAGAATTAGGGTTACAAAAATTTTCTCTCACTCTCTCAACTATAAGTACAAACCCCAACACTTTTAGAAAATATATAGATCTCTAGTACAGAAGAAATAACTAGAGTACTCCCACTACAAATTGTACCCAAACACGTAATGTACGGACACGACGTACGTGCTTGTAGGTAGTTGTAGCTTTATTAGCAGTACTTCCTACATAATACAAGACACCTAACCCAACCCAATGACACTTTTGCGCGGATCAGTAAAATGAAAAGATTTGCCCCCTTGTAACATTAATACCTTGTTACCCTTAGAAAAGCTTTCCTAAAATGATTCTTTTCTATAGAAGTTTTCAAGATCAACAAATTTTGACGTATGAATCCCATCAAAGAAAACTTTTTTGGTCGCCATATAGGGCCTAGTTGTGAAAAAAAATGGAACAAGTTCTAATGACCAACAAAAGTGAACCAAAAAAGTTTTGTAGATCCCGAGAATCCAACGGTGGTTTTGTTTTAGCAAAAGTGATGCCAGCTCAGCACTATTAACCACCATTGGATTCTTAAGATCCACGGCCGAGAAAAAATGTTAACTTTTTTGGTTAACTTTTGTTGGTCATCGGAACCCTAATTCTAATAGTTATACTGGTTCATTGGAAGGAACTTTTTTCTCCCCATATAACAGTTGCTTTAAGTAAAAGAAATATGAAAAGTGATTATGTGTCAACATTTCATTGATCTCTGCAAAAGGTATAGCCCAAATTAAAAAATAAAAATAGATAACCGACTCCTTTGTCATGTTATGTTGGACTTAACATATGAAACAAATGCCCCATATATTATAATTGTCCGTCTAGAGCTACACCCATTTCTTACATCCAGTTCTTACACCCAGATGCGGGGCCCACATAGAGATCATGTTGGACAATCCAACCATACATTGAGCTGTTCTTGCCATGATGATCATCATCACCAAAAAACAGTTCATTTCAACATTGTCAACCATATAAAAAATTGACCCAAAATAATGGTTTAATTGGATGGTCTGGACTTTTCAAATTAAAGTCTATTTTTCATGAGGTTAGGAATGTTAAATTTTTCCATTTTTTTGTGAGGAGGGTAACCATAGCATGAAAAACTCATTGTGAGGTTGGATTGTCCAGCATGATCTCCATGTGGGCCCCACCGTCGGGTGTAAGAACTAGATGTAAGAAATGGGTGTAGCTCTAGACGGACTCATATTATAAACCATTATACCTAGCCAATATATATAAGGGCCATTTTATTTTGTTCGAAAATACCATGGATGTATATAATTATTTATTTAAATTTTTTTCACATTTTTATGCGCTTACAAATACTCCATACCCGACGGCACATGAGAACCGAATATTTATTGGTTCCGATTTTGGAAGCACTTGTTTTCGTACCGAAACTGACATCTATAGGAATCCGTCATATATAATAGGTTCCGTTATGGATCCTTGCCACCCAACCATTGAGAGTCTTAAAGCTTGTTCAATAATCTTTATGTTGTTCGTACATGATCTTGTGCTTGTATTAATGGTTAAAACTATTTATCGGTGCCAGTCATACATACAAAGAATGAATGAGGAGTTAGGTGCAGTGGCGGTCAACTGACCACCCTCAACTTTGAATGTTTAGCACATACCTACGTGGACCATAGTATGAGCTACATGCAACACTCTAGTTGACCACCTTCAATTTTGAATGTTTGGTACATCTCTAGGGGACCATAGTAGGAGTCACATGCAACACCCTTAGAGACCACTAATCGTGTGTATGTTTGATCCATTCCTAGGTGGACCTATATACCAAAAATCAGCCTCATTAGTGATTTCTAAGCTTTGGATCTTAATACCCCCAATAATGCTCGAATCCAACGGTTAAAATATTCTCATGAAAAAGAGTCCAATCCAACGGTCAAAAATCACTAATCAGTTTGATTTATGGTGTTGGTCCACCTAGGGATGGGCCAAAACATCCATATGGTCAGTGGTCTCTAAGAGTGCCACATGGCTCATATTATGGTATGTCATCAACGGTGATGACCAACATCCATCATCAAAGATTTATTCAAAACAAAATTGGTTCTTGAGCATTCGAGAATAATTAAAAAAGTTGATGGGTTGAACATCCATACGTTTAATGGTCTCTTAAGAGCGTGCTATATGGCTCGTACTGTAGTCCATCATCAACTTTGAATAAACTTCTCACTATTGATAACTTAATTGCTAAAAAGTGAATATTGGTCAATTATTGTGTTATGTAAAAATTAAATGGTGAGAATACAAGTCATCTTTTATTGTACTCTAACTCTGCCTATCAGATTTGGTATTTCTTTTAACTTTAGTGAACTTGTCTTAGGTTAATGCCAGTCCATTGATGTCATTGTTGTGTAGTTGGCCTATAAACCCTAATTTTCAAAGATACGAAAATTCTATTGAGTTGGCCTAAACCTTTTGTGATAATATAAAGATTATTGGTGAGAGAAATGGAAGAGTATTTAGAGACAAGGAAAACACTTAACATAAAACTCTCATCAGCATTAAGGTTCTTTTATTCAGTTGGGGAAGCCTACACTCAGACTTGAGAGGCATTTATTATGGGGACGTGGTATTTAGATGAAGTCACTCATGGGGATCGAGTAGTTTGGGGGCTCTTTGTTCCTTGTTTGTTTATTTGTTCTTTTTCCTGTTTACTCAAAACAAATTAGCTCTCGAGGATAATTAAAAAAGTCGATTGGCTTTAATTGCTCCCTTTCTATCCAGAGGTAATTTCATCAATTAAAAATGTTATCAGTAGTTGTTGACATTAGTGGTCGACTGTCGTTAGCCGCCTTGCCCTCCTTAAACAAAATCCTAACTCCGCCACTATGTAAGTGGATGAGGTTGATTATTCTAAAAAGTGCTATTAGGGTCTGGCTCAAGGGACCCCCTTTTTCTCTGACCCCTCTAGTGTTCATCTGCTCACTAGCATCCTTTTTCACTTTTTTAGGGCGCTAACAACCACTGTTGGATTCGTGAAATCCACGGCCGAACGTGCGAACACCGAGAGGGGTCAGAAAAAGGGGGTCCTTGGAGTCTGAGCCTTTTCCATAATGTTAAAATGCCTATCAAAGCAAAAAGAAAATTATAAAAGTAAATACAATCTCATCCAAGCAAAATCCATTTCTGTGTGCAAGTTGCCCACAATAGGTAAAACCCTGATTCTAATAGGCCCGGACCATCTCTACCGTCTATTTGTTGAATTAGTCTAGACCGTCCAATAGAAAATCAGCCCCATTTTGTAGGTAATGGGATGTGACATCTCTAGAAACGATAAACCATCAAGTCTCTTCCTTGCCGACAGAAACTAGTTGAGAAGCAGAAAAATATCCCAAAGTAAAGGGGGGAGGGATAACGACCTCGCACCATGCCTATCCAACAAAAACAAACTAACTTGGGCCCACCCCTTAGTGGGCTTACACATGAAAAACCAGCTTGATTGGTTGTTAATCAGTTTTCACAGTTGATTTTTGGCCAATTAAATTGTGTATTTTTCGTCAGCTCAAATCCAATGGCTATAAATCACCAATCAGGCTAATTTTTGGTGTGTAGATCCATCAAGAAATGGGCCAAAACATTCATGTGGGGTCAATGAAGTGGGGGAAAATTTTATAACACGCATGCTATGGTGCATGTGCTCTGTGTCATACTCTTGGAGACCATACGGATATTTTGCCCACCCTTTGGTTAACCTAAGAGACAAAAAATAGCCTGATTGATCTGTACGTCCACCAACAGCTAGAAATCACCAATAGAGCTGAGCTTTGGTCTGTAGGTCCACCAATTGGTGGGCAAAACATCCCTACCATTAGTGGTCTTCAACAAGGTTTAAAAGGGGCTGTTATAACGGTTTAACGAACTGGGGGCGTTACCGTTTTTCCCGTTATAATGAATTGTAACCCTCACAAGCAAAAACAAAAAATAACAGAAAAACGGAAAAAAATGGCGCTGAAATTCAAATTTTGAAATTTGAATTTCAGATTTAAAAAAAACAAAAATAGCGGAAATAACGGCCCCTTTTTCACAAAAATTTTCAGAAAATAACTCTCATTATTTTCGTTATAATGGAAAATAACGGCTGTTATGTTTTCAGCATTTTAACGGTTCATTACGTAATGGGGGAGGTCCAAATCCGTTATAACGGCCGTTATTTTCGTTATAATGGCCATTTTTTAAACCATGGTCTTCAATAGTGTGACACGGGCACATTTACCGTTGTGATGCCCTTATGTCATGAAATACATGTTACAAAAAAAATCCATGAAATAGTATGCCACGTGTCATTTTTGGAAGTGGAATTAACACCATCTCTCCCGTGCCTCACTTCACGACGTTCGTTGAGTAAACGCTGAGGTCCAACTTTAATAATTTCGCAAGGGCCCCGAAAGTCATTGGTGAGCTTCTGGGGTGTGACATATTCAATGTGGATAGGGAGATTTGGCACACCCAGCACAAGTTAGCTAGCTATAAGCTTGTCGGAGAACAATCTGATTTTTATAGAAAATAAAATAAAAGAGATGCACAGAATTACACACGATTCAAGTAGATGAAGAAATAACGAAGAATAAGAAATTCTAGCACAAATTTTTAACTGTAATATAAACATAATTTACGTGATTCCCTCTAGATTGAGATACGTCTATGGATCCACACCTATTCCACTACGTTCTGAGGTAAGAAAAGAAATACACACAATACAATAGATACTCGTTTTTTATCAATAGAGATATATATCATCCCCAAGACGAAATTAGGGTTTTTGTATCTCTATGTAAAAGCAAGGTTTAAAGGAGGCCGTTTTAACGGTTAAATGGACCGGAGGCGTTACCGTTTAAACAGCCGTTAAAACGGATTGAAACGGCCAGGGGCAAAAATAGAAAAAAAATAAAATTTAACAGAATTAAACGGATTAAAACGGAAAAAAATGGAAAAAATGGCGCTGAAATTTGAAAAAAATAAAAACAGAATTTAACATAAATTAAACGAATTTTAACGGAATTAAACAGATTTAACGGCTGTTTAAACGATTTTAACAGCCGTTAAAACAAAAAAAATAGCCGTTTTATTGAAAAAACGATAAAACATGTTTAAATGGTTTTAACGGAAACAGGCTTGGGGCGTTACTGTTTAAACGGCCGTTAAAACCGTTTAGCCGTATAAATGGCCATTAAAACGGTTTAAACCGCCGTTTTTAAAACCGTGTGTAAAAGTATGAAAACGCACTTCAAGGGGAAAAGACCTCCCCATTTCCATACTTATCGGTAGCTAATAGCTGAGCCTTCGGGTGTCATTGGGGACGGACGACGACCGAGTTGCTTAGACCCGTCACCCCTCGCTGGAGCCTTTGACACATAGCGTCACCTGTATTTCCTATATTGGAAGATTAAACGAGCTGCTTTGAGTCTACTCGTGACAGCTCACAGTCAGCGAAGTTTTACACGTGCGGGAAAGGCTGGTGGTCCCAAAAATGAGTTGTAAAAGAACCAACCAGGCAGCCCCTGAATGGAGTTGCAAATTTGCAACCCCAGAAAAGACAAGAAAAACTACATCGAAAGCAACACCATTGAATAGTTTCTTGTCTTTTGTCGGGGTTTTTTTTCTTTTTTTGTTTGTAAGCGTTTCTTGTCGGGTTGCATCTGTGCAACTCGCTTGCTAATTCTTTGCTTGCCGTTGTAACACGTGTGAATCATATAAAGGTTAGTTAGCTTAGCACGGCAATTTCCTTTTGGGTCGGGCTCAATGGACCCCCATTTCTGACCCCCATCTTGGCGTACCCACACAGGAGATGAATCAATGACTAATTTTTGGTGGGGATGATAACTTCACCATATAGATCACCCGAACAAAAAATCAGCCCATTCTGAAATTTCTAACCCCGTCAAATGTGGTTTTAAAGTGACACGGTAAAAATCGACGGTCCATAATGCTTCAGCTTCTAAACCAGTCTATGAATATCAGAATGATTTGAATTTTTGTGATGATGATCTCCTCACCATAGAGATCATCCTCACCAAAAATCAGCCATTGATTCATCTCCTATGTGGGTACGCCAAGATGGGGGTCAAAAAAAAGGGGTCAGACATTGGGGTCCCTTTTTTTTTTTGAGCCCGACCCTTTGCGTTTTCATTAATCATGCTTTGTGTCATTTCTATGTTTCTCTTTCGCCCGTAAGACTAAATCCTTTGTGTCTTCGAAGCTTTGGAGCCACTGCTCGTAGCACGTGCGTTATATGTAAGTGATCGTAGGGTCTCGTGTCAACATTGACAATGGACACGTGGCACATTCTTAGAGATCACTGACCATATGGATGGATTCCGAGAATCCAACGGTTGTGATAGCACTGAGCTGGCATTCATTTTTTTTATCTGTTTTTTTTTTAAGCAAATTTTTGTTTTGTTTTGTTGTTGACGGTTGACCCAACCCTAGGCAAGGATCTCATTCTCATTTCGGAGACAAGGTGGGCTAGGAAGAAGCAAAATGGGCTCTTTGGTAAGTATATCCACCAAGGGGTGGGCTAAACATCCATGTTGTCAGTGGGCCCAACAAATGTGCTATGTAGGACCACGAGAAGCGCTTTGCATCTAAACATTTTCCCATGATAACAGGAAAACATCGACCCTTGGCACAACCACTGAACCAGGGATCCAGGGCCATATATGGGATTAAGCCCGTGACCTCCCATAAGAGGAGATGCCTCTTACATCCAATTCTTACACCTGTGGTTGGGCCCACGTAGAGATCATGTTGGATAATCTAATCATACATTGAGTTGTCCTTATCATGATGATCATCGTCACCAAAAACCAATCCATTTCAACGTTATTAACCATATAAAAAGTTGACCCAAAATAATGATGTAATTGGATGGTCTGGATTTTTCAAATTCAAGTCAATTTTTTTTATGAGGTTGGGACGGTAGAGATGGACTAATTTTTTGCGAGGATAGCTCCGCTCAGTGTGGTTGGATTGTCCAACTCAATCTCAATGTGAACCCCACCACCCAGTATAAGAATTGGATGTAAGAAATGGGTGTAGCTCTAGACGGACTCCATTATTATTAATATAGTAACATTTGGCAAACAAACTACCATTTGCAACTTGGCAAATAACGCATTGTGCCAGAGGCTGAAAATCTGTGCAGTGCACGGTTCCTAAGGCGTCTATGCCTGAGTGTGTAGTTTTTCTTCTGTTTTTTTTTCTTTGTTTTTTCAGTTTTTTGCCCCTCATTTCATCAAGACCCATGGGCAAACGTGATTTTTCCTATTTCAACCTATTTTCTTTCTTTCTTTCTAACCGTGCCTTGAGTTGCCCTAACTTTTAGATTCGCCCCTCTAAACTAATCTTCCAAAACTGCCCTTTGCGCTGAAACATTCCTATTTTGCTGCTGCTTCCAAAAAAGCCCCTACAATCATGCACGTGCCCCCCACTATTACTATTTAGGAATGAACAATCATAAAGTTCCAAAACCCTTGATGATCTCCTCACAGCAGAAATCATTCTCACAAAAATCCAATTCTAGCCTTGTGAAAATTGGATTACAAGTTTAAAAAAACCTGAAGGTGATTTAACCGTTAAGTTGAACTCCTACATTTGTTAGGGTTAGAAGTTTCAAAAGATCAAAAAACCCTGAAGGTGACTTGAAATCTACATTTGCTAGGGTTAGAAGCTTCCAAAAATCAACCCTTGAACCATCTCCATGTGGGCCTCACGATCGTGCGTCAGAAAAAAATGGACAGTCTCAAAAACTGTCAAGAAAGTGGTGTTTTCTGGCTTGTTGCTCCAAACCTCTTCTCAACAGCGTGACATTCAAATGCGTGCATGCTTGTGTACCTGGGTTGAAAATTTCTATTTATTACCCAAACGTCGATTGATTTGGTGGGTTCCAGCCCCAGGTCCATCTTTTAGGCCCAAATGGTAATCGGATCAGATCCGGCCATACTGGAATCCGACCCATTGACAACCTAGATATTCTTCCTCTTACAACTTTAAAAGTAGTCTAGTAGAGATAGGTGCATTCCATATTAGTTACAAAAGGCCCGTGTGAAGTAAATTGCATATTTACAACCCTGTTATACTTAATACTATGGCGCACATGCTCATCAATCCAGAGTTCCAAACCATACAGTTTTCAAAAATATAAGCACCTGGACTATTGCATCTTTCTCAACAGTCTGAAAACAATTAGGGTAACAGTTCTGAGGAAAAAAAATAAAAAAAAGATAAAGTTCAGGCAAATACTATCGACTGATTGAGTAGTTGGGTTGAAAGATCTCCTATGTACGCATCAGTTGGAGAGTGTAGACCCCTCTCATGCACATGCCGGGTGCTCTAATGACCTTGTAGTTAATAAGTGTAATATTACTGGGAAAAAAATTCCATGATGTTAGTAGGGAAAGGAGATCATCTCAAGATATCACAAGTCCACGCAGTTTGATTAATCATGCCAACAGCCACATACACACTCTACCTTCTTTTTCTTCCTTACATTCATCAAATTGAGGCTTAGAGCGATAAGCTTCCAAATTGTTTGTTCCACTCCTCATATGTACCGAGTTCATTCAGAGAAACAGAGGGCCTTACCTCTTGTAATGCATTTTCAAAGTCCTACATAATTGAAAGAGAACAAGCTCAGCTTGCCGAACAAACAGTTCCTTGCAAATTCTGTGATCCTTGAAATGTATGTACAATGTACTTGTCTATGTATGTGTTTATCGATGTATTACCTATGTATGTGTTTGTATTTGCATGTATGTATAAGTCATTGAATTCGGGGTCAAACATTGTTACCTGAAGAGTAACCGACCTCATATCCTCCTTTTGCAGCCTCGTAATCTCGATGCCTTGTCTCAGAGCCTCTCTCAATGGTCCCATGGACGCATCCTTCACCAAGTTCTTCATGTCGGATCCCGAATACCCTGAAAAACTCAAACAAATCAACTATTTTGAACAGAATCCAAGAATGCCTTGAGCCAAGGTCCTAAATTTTGGCGTTTCGGTTGAAATTTCGGTTTCGGTGAGTACCGAAATCCCTAAATTTCAGGCGAAATTTCGGCCCTCACCGAAATGGCTACCAAAACCGAAATTTTAAACCTTGCTTTGAGCAGTGAATGCAGTAGAGAATACATGGATTTTGTGCTAAAACATATTCAGTAAATACCTTTAGTTAACTTGCAGATTGCATCAGTGTCTTCCTTTGAAAGCTTAAACAACCCATCCTTCTCCAGGACATTACGAATAATCCAGGCTCTCGCTTCTTCATCACCAATTTTATAATGTTGTAGAGGTGTTTACAAAGTGTTTAAAAAACGAAGAATAGAATGTGAATTGTACCTGAATTAGGGAGAGGAATATAAAGCCGCTTCGTAAGTCGCCTCCGTGCTGCTTCGTCGAGCTCTTGGGGTCTATTTGTTGCTCCTGCAGAATTTTTCATACAAGGACCATAAAATTGCTATATAAATTATGTTTAAAGGGGAAAAAGTGGGTGCGAACTGGGCTCTTGAAGAGAAACAAGCAGGACCAATCATTCACACATTGATAATTTGTTGCAACTGATGCAGATATGATCGATCAGTTGGTCTAAGAAGAATCAGCCAGACTATGAGTATCTCTTCAATAAGACTCGAGCATTGCATTAGAACACAAACTTGGCGTGATCCGAAGGGTGCAGTAAGTCAAACTCAAAAACTCTACATGACTGTCAAGTCTTGATTGGATCACATTAAAATTGACTTATCGGAAGTCAACTCATTTTTTTTCTTTTTTTGTTCAGTGGGTAAGCTGGGGTTAGGAGGTTCTCTGCCAGACTTTAATAATATAATACAAAATTACAAGCATGATATCTAAATCCGCTGGCATCCTCTAATAATACACATGTTGTACAAGTTCTTTCTTCCCTTCTACAGAAAATAGAGATAGTTCTTAAGGGAAACATTACTCATCAAGAGTAAACAAATGACAGGCATCAAAAAATGCAAAGCCACTAGGTAAAAGGACAAAACCACCAGGTTTACGTGATATAATATCTTGAGAGTTTAGGTCAACCAAAATAACTAACATTAAGACTTTCTACCCAACACTTCCTGTAAAATTAATGCAAAAATTAGTTAGCAGTAATCAGAGTGTATCACTTCAGCAGCCCTTATAAGGAATACATGAGAGTGATCCAGCTTAAAAACCTTATTTTTTTTTTCTAATTAACAGTTCGAGTTTGCCAATTGATCTTTGGCATCTCAGTGATAAACTACTGACAAGTTCAAGAATTACCAATAAGAAGAATTTGCTCATTCCCACCATCAAAGCCTTCCATTTCAATCAAAAATTGTGTTTTAAGTCTTCTACTTGATTCGTGTTCACCTTCTGACTTGCGCTGCAATGACAGGTGGTATTCTTAGCATATAGCCTTTGCTAGTGAGGCCTAATGTGATTAATGTAAGAGAAAATCTAAAGTACCCATTCAGTAGACCATAAGGATGGCCTCCAATGGTATACAGGTTGATGTGATGGCAGTGCATGGAATTGAGACCCACTATTCTACAGATCCAACATAGGAGAACTACACCAAAAATCGAACTGAATCAACAATAACCATCTGTTCTACGTGTTGGGGAAAGGCGAAACAACTATGTATACCAACGGGTCGTCAGGCCAACACAACACGTGCGCGGGAACACACTCTCCGCTAACACTACGGACTATTTGGACCATCCATCATAAATTCTCATCAACCAAAAGTACCCAATGGACTGGATTGCTTCAGTTATTTGATAGAACTGATTTGTGGCACGGATCTCCTAGGTGTGATCCACTTAATGGCAGGTCAAACATTCATGCTTGAGTGCCAACTGTTGCAGTATTTTGTTGGTAGAGTCTAGGGATCTAGCTGTCAGTATCTTAGATTTCCTCTTCAATTATATGGTCAAAACATACCTGAGACAGAAGTGAATCTATTTCATCAACAAATATCACAGCAGGCTGACGACAACTTGCAACCCCAAAAAGTGCCCTTACTAGCTTTTCACCCTCGCCAATCTACAATCATCAGTTAACAGATTAAATACTTGGACACAGCAAATACAGTATAACAGGCAGCAGTTGTTGATATTCCATTTATTTAATGCATCAACAACCAACACTTCCAGGTTCACTCGAGTGTTGTAAAGGCACTCACCTGGTAACCTAGGCAAGCACCTCAGCTAATCAGGTGAGTGAGCACCTGGGTTTCTTATACCGGGCCATAACACTGCAAGTATTTATCAAATGTACAAGGAAATATCGCATCATAGCCTGGATGACAAGTACTACCCTTCCTTGTACGGATGTGGAGGAGTGGTCGGTATAAGCCTATTTCTTCACATTGCTTGAAACTTGAAAGATTTAGAAAGCCACAATAAACAATTAGGATTTAGGACATTTGAGTTACTTGCTGACTTAATCCCAATTGTATACATTAGGATTGGAGTTTGGGGGAAAGATACTTAGACTCTACCTCCACTGAAGGACCCAGCCATGAAACAATAGTGGAAAAAGAAAACATACCCACTTGCTTGTCAATGAACTGGCAGATATGTAGAAAAAGGTTGCTTTAGCCTCTCCAGCAATAGCTTTCCCAATCATTGTTTTACCTGTTCCCTAAGACATGGGAGATACTCAATAATATTCAAACCAGTGATGCATGTAGCATTTAATCTCAAGTGTCTTCGGTACTTACTGGAGGACCAAAGAGAAGAAGACCTCTTCCTGGAGAACGACAACCTTTAAATATGTCAGGACGTAATAAAGGCCATATAACCATCTCAGTCACACATTTTTTTGCATGCTCCAAGCCCGCTACAACATTGGCAAATGATGTGTAAATTAGAACAAACTCCTCCCAATAAGTTAATCTGCAAGAATTCTGAATGTAGAAGATACTAAAGTTTGAAGCATCTAAGATTACCAATATCATCCCAACGGACATTTGGATCCCGATCCATTATCTCATTACTAACATGTTCAATAAGACGAGGTTCCAAATTTCTTAACTTCTCAGGAAGCTCACCATCAGGTCCACACAATATTTCCAAACTAAAACAAAAATATAGGAGAAGTCAAAACTATGATGAAACATGAATAACTCTCACAAGTCACAACCTTTTAGTGATCCTAATGCATAACAAATGAAAGAACAAAATAGTTCACAATGTTTCTGGGACAAAAAACAGCATAGATGTGGATTTCTTCTCTCCACAGATAAGAGACAAAAAGTGCTACACATTCCTCTCAGTGAAGATAAATTTACAGAAATTGAACAAAAAGCTGAAAGAAAAGCAAAAAAAAACAATTGATATTTGTCAAACCATCTCCTTGTTGAATCGTCCAATGCATCATCGCCCTTCCCTGAAGTTCGTGAAGTCATATGGCCCACGTTGGATCCGTTGGATCTAATGGGAGGAACAAAGTTACTGCGAATACCACGACGTGGAAAACCACCAGATCTCATGCCATAACCTCTACCAATTGAATTGTTATCACTTTGTGGGGAGACAGAAGCACTGGGTGATCCTACTGAACCACGCCTTTGTCTGGCATCCATTTCCTGCAAACGGGAAGATGTGATGATGATGTTATCAGTGAGCACCTTAAATGGAATAAATTTAAATGTAAAGAAATAACCACACAAGTATAATATGCAGTGGTGATTGCATCTTAAAGCTCTTATATGGACAACTTTTAAAAGAAAAGTATCACGAAAATACAGCTGCATCGACCTATCTATAATATTTTCTTTGGTGAGTAAATTTTCTTAGTTTTGTTTTCTAACAACTCTACAAGACATCTAGTTCACTGAACAACTAGTAAACCCGATAGACTTACACTAAGTAAAGGTTCGAGTCCAAATGACACCTTTGCCCATGCAAAATAATTCCAATTTTACCCTCAACTTTTAAATTTTTATTCATGCAGGAGACTGTTATTCATAAAATTACTTTTTTTATATAAAATTAAGGTTTTGGTCTTAAGGCTAACGGTTTTGAACCCAAGACCTCAAAGACCTTAAAAACAAATTAAAACAAAGTACATTTGAGGCTGAAGGGTTTTGAACCCAAGACCTCTAAGTGTTTTTAAAATGTGTGATCTCATTTCCCTCACTTTTTGGAGCCAAACTTTATGAATTTTTGAATGGAATTTTGGAGGGAAAAACCATAGAGAATTCTTTCGCTCTACACTTTTCCAAATCACTAATTACACAATGCGTGGAAGACAAATAGACCCAAACCCTTATATGAAAGGGGTGAGAACTAAAGGGTGGAGCCCTTGGGCATCCCAATTTTGTGCCCATTGGGGCTCCACTGTGCATCACAACACACACACGCACGTGCGTTGAGCCGAGTCGGATCAAGTCACGAGCCGTGGGCCGCGGGCTACAGATTATGGTCTTTGGCATATTAAAAGCAAATTAAATTTTTAGCCAGACTTTATTTTCTCACACATGTAAAAATGTGTTACAAATTAATAATTTTATAACATTGCACACACTAATTACATTGATTTTGTTACCGTTTAACCCTTAATGACATTTGCTAAGGGCTAAACAGCTCTCTCTTCTAGCTTTATATAAAGAGAGGAAACGAGGTGTCTCATACACTCGGAAATTTAGAAACCTGCAAAAAGATAGAAACCAAAAACAGAAACCTTTACTGAACTGCAGAAACGTCTGCACATATAGTCCCTTAATCCATATTCTTTTACTGTGTTTTATTTAATCTTTTCTCTTCTAAATTTCTTCTTTAGGGAATCTCCATGGCATGTATATTAGTACAAGAGGTGTTGGAGTGTTGCCCATCTCCAGTCAGTTGTTGAATCCTGGGTTAGACGTTCGATCATTTGTCAGCAACACTCTCAAAGTGCAATGGCGAAATCTGCCTTAGGACAGTGCATTGAACGTATTCCTCAACCTCTTCTACTAAACCAATAAGTTCATTTCTGTTTTATTTACAGTTCTAATACTGGACTTGCTTCACCAGCTGGAATTTTCTGCAATACGGCTACGGGTATTGTTACTATTACTGCCTATTTCTTCTCAGTTAATACATATTGCAATTGGTCTTCGAGTTCTCCGTTTTAGTGTTTAATTTGTTTACTGCTACATAAACAAGGAACACCTGCTCTAACACATAATAGGTCCAAACGTAGAGCTTTACTAATGGCTTTTTATTAATTGTGCAATTAACAAATCAGGGCAAAACAAAGACCATGTATTTTTGCCTCCCTTTCCTAGTCTTTATCATACTTGTTATGTTATGATATGACCTATGTAACAATGACATGGACATGTGTGTTAGTGTCCGACAAAGATAGGAGCTGTTTGACATGGCACCTTTAAGAAGCCCCATACGCGGGTATGTCCGTAAGATATAAAGTTTTAGTTATATTTAGACCAGAAGTTTTTTTAAAAGAAATATATGAAAAGTATAAAAAAAAAATCATATTAACCATAGAGTTATCCAATAACATATTAAATATAAGCAGATTAATAAAAGGGAAAACTATCAAACAACTATAGCTATGTTTAACAACTTCAAAAAGTATTGTATGGACGATGGAACACACAAATCCTCTTTCAAAATCAATTTTATATTAAAATAAAAGGTGACACAGTTATACGTATCCGGATATGCGTCGAGATGTGTCGACGCGCATGTCTGTGTGGTATCCGACATGGCAAAAACCCTAAAAGTGTCGTGTCCTAGTCACATGGCATATAACTAGATTATAACTAGAAATCTGATTATGTTCAAGCTTTTGCAGTTTAGCTTGTAAATTAGGTTTTATAAGTCAGGTACAAGGGGAGGAAAGTTTAGCCGTGAGCATATAGCGCTACAGTTAAAACTTGCATGCATGCTTGAGTTGGATTTCCCAAATATGTATATTCCCAGCCCCATGGCCAGATATAGAAAAAATAAATGAATACATGTTTTTACGTATCTGCCAATTGTGTGTATATGTGTGGCTATATAGATCCCTGTCATCATAAACAAAACAAAGACAGAGCGTCCTCCTTCGTAATGTTAATATAGCAACAACCAAAGGCGAAAAACTACTGTGAGAAGTAAAACGAATACCAGTTTTGCTCTTGCAGAGACAAATCCATTGCCAGAAACATCAGTTTTAGCTTCTTCATTGCTTGATGGTGACTTAACGGTTTCGTTTCTGGGGCTACTAATTTTCATATGTGCTCGTTTTGTTGCCAAACTATTTCCATAAGGTTTTTCTTCATCTTCAACTTGAGAAAATGTGGCAACACCTTGGCTCTTATGATGGTTCTGGTTATATGACAGAGCCTTTTCTACAATAATGCATTCCTCTGAACTGTTAGTTCTGGAGTTCAGCAGATTCTTGTAAGAAGTATTGTTTGGCTTCGAGACCTTGCTGCCGTACAGAGACGTTAACTTTGCCTGTGTCATAAGTTTAGAAGTCCGGCAACTCAACCTGTCATTTTCCCCATCCAGTTGGCCACTGGAACCTTGAAGAGCACTTGAGTCGATGTCTACTGAAGAGCGAGGAATCTGAAGATACAAAGGCAATTTTACTTATAGTGATGCACATAACCATGCCCAGCAAAAATAATGACATTGTAATCCAAGACACAAAAAGCAGATCACAGAAATTTAAATTTTTCCCTCTTTGGGTTTTCATTGGAAACATCTAGGATAATATGAATAGGAAAAGAATTAGTAGAGTATATGACGAGAATTAGAAAACTTGAATATTTTATTCATCAAATAAATGTTGAAATGCAAAAATCTCACAAATTTTTGCGAGATTTTGCAAGAAACTTAATAAAAAAAATAGTTTCTTCTGACAAATTTATGTTTTCAATCGTTTATTGAAAGACTCGGAACATTACAAAATTTTGAAAAACATCTGAGATAATTATGAAAAAGAATACTCCTGTTCAGAACACCAATCTCCTCAAAATAGTCAAATAAACGGCCTTCGTTGTTTACGACTTCAAAAAAAAAAAGCACACATGCACATGACAATGAAAAAGCCAGTGAGTACTCCATAGTCCTAGTCCATACCAATGCATCAACAACGCTTCCTTTGGATTTGCGAAGGAAAGCTTGAAAGTACTTTGACTGCTTAACCTTCTCAATGTCAATGTCTCCTCTTTTGACGAACACACGGCCTGGATCTCTTCTCGCTTGTTCAAATGCCTGACTGAGTTCGCGAGGAACACAAACTATCACCATTACATATCAAGAAAGTAAAGAAAGAAAACAAGATACCAAATACAACCATGATATTCCTAGAAACGAGAAAGCATAGAAACTCGGCAGATATTACAAAAACCTTCATGTCTCCAACTACCTCAGCTGCCAGAAGGGCCAGATACACTGAACGGGATGCGAGTACAGCATAAAAAGTTCAGCTTACACGGAAGACATGAAATTCAGATAAAAAAAACTCAAGTTTTCTTCTAACAGATTCATAATTTTTCATATTTTTGCAACAAAATTCACGTTTCACTGTTTTAGTAACTCTCACCGGTCAGATTCGGGTGCGAGGGATCGACGAGCGATGTCGAGCTTCGATGTGACTTCCCGTCGTATAGGGTTGATGAAGGCCTCGTCGATGTTGTTCTTGGAATGCGAATCGAGGAATCCGAGGAGGCGCAGGCCAAGGATTTGGGCGGAGGAAAAATCCCCTCTTTCAAGAGCGATATCGACTCCGAATAGAAGAGAATGGAATCTCTTTAGATTTTGATCCACTTCTTTTCTCCAACAAATCACGGGTGGGTTTTCGTTGTTCTCCATTTTCGCTTTCGCTCTCGAACAAGATGACGATCGGAGTTATGGCTCTACGTCCTCTCTTCCCGCCATTTCTATTTCACTTCTGTCTGTAAAGGGAACGGATAGTTGCGGAATTACTAGAATGTCAAATTTTGTTTGCGGAATTACGAGATATCCAAATGTTCTCCCCAAGATGCGATGTGGGACTCTCTTGCGGGTCCACTAATCCAGCCTGATTTCTAGCCATTGGATTTGAGATTCTTTAGGTCATGGGCTTCACGAATAGGCATATCGATTGAGTTCCAAACCCATGAAGGCTACCAATAAAAATATATTAAAAAAAAAAAAAAAAACCCCTCAAATCCAACAGTTATAAATCACCAATCAGGCTATTTTTAGTGTGGGTCCACCGTGGGGTGGGCCAAGCATGGGTCAGTAGGTCGTAAAGATTGTTTGTGAATCGAGTTAGTTGATGACGGACCACAGTATGAGCAACGTGGCACACTCTATATTAAAGGCACTGCTTATATCAACGAAGAGTAAAACTTTGATGACATCGAGGCCAATGACAGGGCGCAATATGAGGCACGTGGCATAATCATAGAGGAATCTGACTGTATGGATGTTTGGCCAATCCGTAGGTCGACCTACAAACCAAACTCAGCCTGATTAGTGATTTATAGGCGCTGGAGTGAAATTATATTCATGGGTTGATTTTAACCGTGGGAATTTGATCATTATTTGAGGTACAAAGATCCAAAGGTTTGAAATCACTAATCAAGCTGAATTTTTGTTTGCAGGTCCACTTAGTGATTGGAAAAATATCCATATGGTCAGAGTCCTCTAAGAATATACCACGTGGCTCATATTGTGCCTGTCATCGGCCTCCATGATGAGGCCTGTCATCAAAGTTTTACTCTTGAATAAGACCAAAAGCTCCTCGTAGGCGGGTGGGCCCAAAAGAGTGTGCTACGTGACATTTTTAGGGAAAATACATCACAAACTTCAGAGTTCTCCACCATAGATTTCCCTCTCAAATAACTATAAGAGCATCTCCAACGCTAGAATGCCAAAAGGCCCTCTCAATTCTATATTTTGAGACAGCTACAATGCCATTTTACTTATTTTGACACGGCATGCTCCAATGGTGATTGGAGTCATTTTCATGCATGGATTTTAATATGAGAATTTGAGCAATAATTGGGGTTCAAGATCGAAAGGTTTGAAATCACTAATCAGAGAGACTTTTGGTTTATAGGTCCACCTAGGGATTGGGCAAAAATCCATACGGTCAGCATCATCTAAAAAGGTGACATGTGGACTGCTTATCAGCCAATTATATGCTGATTTTAGCCATGGGATATTGAGCATTATTTGGGGTTCAAGATCCAAATGTGTAAATAGTCCAAGGAGTCAAAACCCAAAAAGCTGCCATATGCTATAATTTAGCATTGAGATATCACAGCGTTGGAGCACCTGTTTTTGACCCACCGTGCTAAATTTTAGGATAGCACGGTGGAATAGCATAGCGTTGGAGATGCTCTAAGAGGGCTGTGTAAAATGTACCTCGTGCCAGCCATGTAATGTAATACTTACAACTGCAACTACGTTTTTAATTACCCAATGAAAAAGAGACACAGAGGTCCTCATGAATCCTTAGGATGAGTGCTTTTTATTGGATACTTTCAAAATATAATGGTGAGTGGCGAAGAGACTATCTTACCCCAAAAATGATCCATTGAGCAAATTGGGTCAAATCTAGTATGCAAACATTGTACCCACCATTGAATGCTCCTTGAAAAACGTATTTTTAATTTATAAAATAATTTTTTGAAAATGTTGAAATACACATTTTTCAAGGGACATCCAACAGTACTGACAAACAGTTGCATACTAGATTTGTCCGGCTAATCGGGCCTATGTTGCTACATGAGAAAAAGAGATATCCAACGACAAATACTCAGCAAGATGAATATTATCTTAGCTAAATAGTTGTGCACATCAATATTTAGCAATGTTTGTTGTGTGTATTAGTTAGCTTACTCATGGGTCTCATATATCAAAGTAAGTCAAATATGGGTTAGTTGAGTGGGACCCACATATTAGGTCACAGGATCCAAACGGTCTCATTTTTATCTTTTTTATATATTAGAAAATTTATTTTTATTAAAATTAACGATTTTTCAATAAGAAAATAAAATTTTCCAACCAAAGCTTATCTGGTGTGTAAATATTTATTGTGTGTGTGGGGGGGGGGGGGGGGGGGGGGGGGGGGTGGGGGTCCTGCAGCGAGCGAGCAAATTTGTGAGCCTGGATAAATATTTGGTGCATGCAAATACGTGCCAAACACTCCCGGGTAAATATTAGTGTGCACAAATATTTTATTTTCCCACCGCAGTAGTTTACCAAACAGGTCTGAGTTAAACTTTATTGACGTCTATTTGCAAAGTTGATGACACACCATAGTACGAAGTTATGAACTACGTGTCATACTATTAAAGACCACTGACTGTGGGATTTGAGCATTATTTGGGGTAAAAATATCCGAAGGTTTGAAATCACTACTCAGGCTGATTTTGGGTATGTAGGTCCGCCTAAGATGGTTCATACCGTGGGGTATTATTTTTCTTTGAAAAAATTATCGTACAACACTAATGTCGTTGGCACCCGTAGAGGTGTCCATGTCGGTAAAGAAAATTCAACATTTAATAAACTAATATTTATATTTTTTTATAGGCAACTAATAATGAACGTTGTGTCCCAACCCAAGTTTTGGCTTTAAATTAATAATAAGATAGATAAATGAGAAAATAATATAAAAAATATAATAGCTATATCACATGTAATTATACTACATTTAATTGCGAAAAGGAATTTGTTATCTGTGTTTAACGGCAAAAACCACATGGGTCAGCCTTGGACTGTTAGATTCACGGTCTACATATCTTTATAATTGTTGGCACGTGGACCATAGATTTCTCGAATACGATTGGTCCAGGACTCAATCACATAGCTCTATTTGCTGCCCATATTTGCACAACCCATTACCTATCTTGGCGGACTCCTAGTTGGGACACACCCCAAAATGAGAGATCTCTATAAAACTTGGGTCACTGACCACCCACAAAATGAGCCACATAGCACATTTTTAGAGGACACTGAGCGTATAGATGTTTGGACAATCTCTAAGTGGACCTACAAATCAAAAATCAACCTGATTAGTGATTTCCAAGCGTTGGATTGGAGCCATTTTCTTGGGTCGATTTAACCGTGGGAATTTGAGCATTATCGACCATTATTTGGGGTACAAGATTGAAGGGTTTGAAATCACTGTTCAGGCTTTTTTATTTTTTCGTAGGTCCACCTAAGGATTGGCCAAACATCGTTACGGTCAGCACCCTCTAAAAATATGCCACGTGGCTCATTTTGTGGGCAGTCAGTGGTGGTCACTGGTCGGCCAAGTGACCATCACTGACCACCAGGATAGGAAATGGGGTGTGCAAATACGAGCTCCCTATTTAATATAGTCTTCTTGATGACAACACGGCAAGAAGAAATCTATGATACAAACATCTCTATAAAAAATATGATGCAGAAGTCCCTCAATTTGCTACGCACTGGCTCTACGAATGTTTGGCCCACACCTTGGTGGATCCACACAGAAAAAATCAGTGTCATTAGTGATTCCTAGCCATTGGATTTGAGCACTGTTTCATCATGGGCTTGGAACCAAGACATAGGCTGGTTCATAAAGCCCATGATGAAAAAGTGCTCAAATCCTACGGCTAGAAATCACCAATCACGCTGATTTTTGGTGTGTATGTTCATCATAGTGTGGACCAAACATTCAGGGGGACAGTGGGCCCAAACAAGTCTATTACGTTGCAATTTGAGGGACTTCTGCATCAAAATTTTGATAGAGAAGTCTGCATCAAAGAACAGCCCACATGGCGACCTTTTCCCGAGCTTTTTTTTTTTTGTAGAAGAAGCTCAAGGCTCATGGAGATGCAATCTTGTTCAGATGGCGACAGGCGACCTTGAGATATAAGAGTATAAAATTTTTTTCTCAATAAAAAAGAAATATTATTTCAAGTAAATCCGCAAAAAAATAGGTTATGGATACGCTGACCGTCCCACTATGAGCCACGTGGTATACTTTTAGAGGACGCTGACCATATGGATGTTTGAGCAATCCGTAGATAGACCTACAAACCAAAAATCAGCCTGATTAGTGATTTCAAACCTTTGGATCCTCGTGCTTAAATAATGGTCAATAATGCTCAAATTTCTCACGGTTAATCAACCCATGAAAAATGACTCAAATCCAACGCTCAGAAATCATTAATCAGGCTGATTTTTGGTTGTAGGCCCATCTAGGGATTGGCCAAACATCCATACGGTAAACGTCCTCTAAAATGGTGTCACGTGGCTCAAATTGTGAGGTGGTCAGCGAAGTTTTGCTCGTAGGTTCGGACGTTCCATTCCATGCACTTCGCGTATTACAAGACGGCCGAACGTGAAGTATCGTTGGCAAAGCGGGATTTGTTTTGTTTTTTAACCAGGTTCGATTGAACAGACACGACATCTTCGTCTCCACCTAGAAAACTTGAGCTTCGAGTTTCTCTCCGTATCTTTCTGCAATAAAGTTCTCCATTTTTGGGTCTCAATTCGAATCTATTGTTTGATATCGTCCAAATTTGTAACCATCTTCACGCGTTTCTAAGAGGTGAAAAGGTGGATTTAGATTCAGAGTTCGAAGATGGGACTTAGGTTTACTTCCGGAGATGTCGCTGGCTTCAAATGCTTGGTTTCTCTAGGGATTCTATACGGAATCATGTCGGTTTTAGTGTATTCAATCCTTCACATGGAGCACATCAAACCGCTCGACATCGACGCGCCTCTCGATCGATTCTCGGAAGCAAGAGCGATCGAACACGTAAGGATGTTGTCTAAAGAAATCGATGGTCGTCAAGTGAGTGCAATTTTATTCAATTTTTTAATATTTTTTATTCCAACATTACCTCATTTTTTTTTCCTTGTATCCTGTGTTGAAAAATTATTGATTGTTTACAACCTCATCGTTCATTTGGTAAAATTTATCAGGAAGGGCGTCCAGGTTTAAAGGAGGCCGCCCGATATATAAAAATGGAGCTGGAGATGCTAGCCGGCCGAGCAGGATCGAATATAAGGTCGGTATACTGTTTTGATATATTTTACTGTTTTTTTTTTTGTAATTTAAGTTCTTCGTGGCGAAGCAGAACATGGTAAATTCATTTCTGGGTTATTTATTTGTATTTGTGTGTTGTTCTCATTATTTGTATAATTTTAGATAGTTGGCTGTTCTTCTGAGATGAAGTGGTTTTTTTCAGAATCGAGGTTGAGGAAACGCTTGTTGGTGGTTCTTTCAACATGATGTTTTTGGGTCATAGCATATCTCTTGGTTACAGAAACCATACTAATATTGTTATGAGGTAATTTCTTTTGTTTCACTATGTTAATTGGGGTTATGTCAAACTTTGTTTGTGCAATAGTACAATTTGCGAGTATCAGATTGTGTTGAGTTAATTGGCACTGGAAATCCCTTGGTGGGTCTCACTCTCTTGCATGTATCTATGTGGGTCGCCATTCTGTTTACTGGGCTTAGGTTTTCCCCTGTACATCCCATTTAGGTAAGGATTTGCTCTTACATTTGTAAGAGTCTTTTATAAGAGATAGATGTTTAATAATGCGGCAACTTCTGCATTTGGCATTAATAAATGGAAGGTGCTGAATGGAATCAATTGGGGTTCTGCAAAAGCCTTGGTGTATAGTTAATAGCTAGTTTTAGAATGCCATACTGGGGGACAGTTCAGTGTTTATTTGTTCCTAGAGAAGGATTCGCGTGTTAAAAAGTGTTGATCTAGAAAACTTTTATGAATTTATTGGCAAGAATTATTTCTAGTAAATTTTCTGAGGGAAACCATACCGGGCCTAAACTTAAAAAGAGTTTTCTTTTTTAACAATTACTCTTGCTTCTCGTGGACATGAGAGTTGCTCAATATAGGAAAATTTTTGTTTCCTCCCTCCAAGTGCCCTGGGAAATTTTGCTAGTGGTTAACCTGTGTGAACACATTATTTTTATTGCATACAGTCCAGCAAAACAAAAACCTGGATCCATGTGTACGAAATAGAGACTGAAGGAGTTTCTAATGCCATTTTTCAATGTGTCAATTTTACATAATGGAACTCTAGTTGAGGAAAATGGTCACGATTCGAGAAGAACCCTCTCCTTCCCTCTCTACCTTGCATCACTTTGCTACATTCATTTAAGTTCAATTTTTTGGTGTCCTTTAGGACATTAACGCTGTCCAATCTGCTTTGCATGGGTATGAGGTTCTTTCTAATTATCAATAATGCAGCAGGGGTAAATGTTTGGAAAAACATCATATCTTGTTTGTTCAACACGTGTTCTTTCAAATGAAAATAAACAAAGAATGAAAAGGATAGAGTTGATCTCCAAAACACGACATAACTTGTAGATGCTTTTCATTTTCCTGCCTTGAATATGCATGGACTGAAAAAAGGCAAAAAGAAGAAAGAAAAGCAAGGGACTGGTCAGGTCTACACTGCGATGGTACATATCATCCATAATTGGTCCCAATTTTATGAGGTTTAGAAGCATCGCTGTCCGCATCTTGCAACTTGTTCAAATTGTCTTTGAATGTCTTTGTTAATGACCCCGATTAAATTATAGGATTTCATCAGCAGATGCGGAAGATAGCGATCCGTCAGTTTTAGTGAATGGCCATTTTGATAGTCCACTTGGCTCTCCTGGAGCTGGCGATTGTGCTTCATGTGTTGGTGGGTTTGATGATATCAGCTTCTAGCTTGGATATATTTCATTGGCTGTATCTAAATGCTCTCTTGATTGCATCATCTTCCTTTTCTTTTTGTTGTAGCATCAATGCTTGAAATAGCAAGACTTACAGTTGATTCCAGCTGGATTCCCCCCCGACCTATTATATTTCTTTTCAATGGTGCAGAAGAACTTTTTCTCTTGGTAAGAAATTGTTTATGGCTCTAAGTTTGCAATTGAAACGTCGCTTCTCATAATTTGTTATTTTTCAATTATACTTTTGTCACTGTATCTTTTATTATTAGTTTATTCCGTAGATGTCCTCTTACTTCTATGATTCTAACTTCTTCTATGGTTATGCTTGAAAGTTGTGAGACCTCATATGATGTCACCTCTTTTTAATTTTAAACATTCAAGTCCTACAGTGGAGTTCTCTTGCAACACATTAGTATCAAAATTTATAACTCACAAGTATTGAAAAATATCTAGACAGTTCCTCTATGTCTTCGTTTGTTTTATCTTGGTTCACTAGAAATAACAAAACTTCATTTTGAAATATGCTTTTAGGCATATTCTGTGAAAGTAGGAAAGGGGTAGAAGAGTGAGTTTTTCTGCCCTTGCATAGTCATCATTTATTCTTGTTAAACGTATGGCGCTGCGACCTGCCCATTTTCATATAAATTATAGCACGGCGATCAGCATCTTGGATCTTAGTCAATGATAGACAAAACAACCAGAGGTTGTCACCAGGGTGCCCTGCCAAACATAATGATGTGTTCTCAACTTTAATTTGACGGCTTATTTATTTATTTATTGTTCTTTTAGTATCTTAATTCTTGTTTGAGGCAATTTGCAAGACTACCCTACCTTGATGGAGACCGAGAGTTGGCACTGCTTTTATCGATGAAGACCAAAAGTTGCCTCGTGCTCAAGCAAGTATACAACTGTTAGAACTCTGTACTTAAGCAGCAGACAACCCATTTAGAGGTGTCCAAGTTCCCATTGTATTGGCTTGTAGTCACTTTAGAGCTTGGTACTTCTATTCAATTGAATGCTCCGGCTTTCTGTTAAAATAACCAGTTTAAGTTATTGCTATATTTCATCAGTTATCACATTGTTCTGCCTTTTAGGTTTCTTCCTGTGTTGTGCAACATTTTTTTCTCATAAGATAATTTTTAGCTGGTTTTGCCAATGTACCTGTTGGTCCAGTTGATCTTATGGTGGTGTCATTTCTTTATATATATTCATGAAACCTGCAAAGGATATTGGGTGCGTGGGTGTGTGTGTGTGTGTGTGTGTGTTGGGGGGGTGGGGGGTTGGTTTCCATTAACAAAGTTCAGGATGCTTCAGTATGCTGACAAAGATCCGTTGATCCACTATTACAGGGTTCACATGGCTTTATGAAGACACATAAGTGGCATAATACAATTGGAGCTTTTATTAACGTTGAAGCATCTGGGACTGGTGGTCCTGGTATGGTTTCATCCAAGTTTCCTAATATTGTTTGAATGCAAATTTTCTCAATGTAAATCTCCATGTTGTCAGTATCACTTATGACTGAAACAACTCTGGTTACTAGGTAAACCTGATAATAAACCTGTAAAACGATGAAATATTAATGAAGAAATTATAATGGTAAGGAATGTTTGAACCACATACTTTTGGAAACAAGTTTCAGAACCATACACCCCCAACCGCCCCAGCACACATTCTCACCATGTGGATCGCACAATACTGGTAGTGGTAAGTAGTAGTAAGCATTTATGAACACATCTACGCACAAATATGAGCTAGTATTCTATAATCATACGAATAGAGAACTTTGCTATTTTTGTGCTTCTCTCACCACATACCTGGTCATTGATCCAAGAAAGTACAGCTGCTTTTACCTGCCCAAAATGCAGGGTCTCGATTATTACCATTGACGACCTCATGCGTCATATGCATGGCGACAGGTTAGCATGGTTCAAAATTTGTTCCGTCTTATGTCTCTTTCTTTTAATGTACCGAGATGTGTCAAAAGTCTAATTAAAGTACTAAAACTAGTTGAGAAGCTTATTTCATGATATACGTGTCTTTTATAACAAATATAAATGTCAAAAGACAAATTTGTACCTTAATTAATAATTACCAAGTGGTTTAATTTGATCGAAACATATACTATTTTTCTCAATGTCTCGTCCCGTCTCGTTTCCTCTTGAGTCTCGGCCGAAATGTCTCTTTCCGTCAGCTTACCAAGACAACCGGACAATGATATTTTAAACCTTTTAGGTTTGCAAATAGGATTAATCTCTACTTTTACTAATAGAGGATACAATTCGCTTATATTTATCTCTAACATTTATTACATCTTCATGTAGTGCTGCAGATTTCTTGGCTGATTTATATATTTTGATTTGACAGATTTAGTTTGCCAATCTGGACCTGGGTCTTGGCCTTCTCTTGTCTACTCTCAGTCAGCAATATATCCCATGGCACACAGTGCAGCACAGGTTTTCCATTTACTTCTCATATCCTTCTTATATGAGTTATCGCTTTATTCTACTTGATGTGTTCTTTATACGGATATGGTATAGTTTGAATTATATTTGTATTGTAATATGATATATTGTGTAATTTGTGTGAATTAACTATCACTAGGCTAAGAGTTAATGAAGTTGATGAGATGGTTTGGGCCTGTTTAATGAAGACCAATGACATCCAGCGACGAGTGCTTTGGTGCAGGTTGAAGGCTCTAAAAGGATGAGAGGAAGACCAAATAGGATATGGATGGAGGTTGCAAGCAAAGATCTGAAGACATATGTATAACAGAAGACACTGCCCTAGATAGAGTGGAATGATAGAACAATATTCGTGTAGCCGACCCCAAATAGTTGTGATAGGGATTCATTAATTGATTGAAAGTTAATAATGCCATTGACGATCTGTAGAAACTTATTATGCAGAAAGTTTATGGGAAGGTGATAACTCTTTCTATACAAGGTTATACTAAAGGTCATACAAATCAAATGACAATTACCTTTGCAGATGTAATGCAAACTTGATAAAATTGTTATCACATTCCTAGGTTTCAATCAATCAAGAAAGAAAAAATGTAAATTGAGAGAAGAAGGATTGGGGAAGGGGAAATCGTATGCGTTGTGTTGCACGATTTTGCATGTTGTAGGGTATGTTAATAAAAGGACGAAAAATACCAGGAATGTCCCTGGTACCCCACAATTACAATAAAGAAGCAAAAAATAAGACATTCAATACTTCCCCTCAAGTTAGTGCGAAAATATCTATCATGCCAGCTTGGCTAACATGTTTTGTAGACAAACGTTACTAACACCCTGTGTCAATACATCAACAGCCTACTCTATTGTGTTTACATAAGGTGTGCAAATCTGACCAAGCTTCATTTTCTCTTTGATGAAGTATCTATCGACCTTAATATGCTTAATCTTGTCATGCTGGACTGGATTATGTGTAATGCTGTTGGTAGCTTTATTATCGCAATACAAAATCATTGGCTCTTGAACTTTAACCCCCCCAGCTCTCCTGGCATAATTTTCAGCCACAATAACTCACAAAATCCATGTGCCATAGATCAATATTTTGCTTTGGCACTCGACCTAGCCACAACTGATTGTTTCTTGCTCCTGTAAGAAATGAGGTTACCACCAACAAAGGTGCATTAACGGATGTAAACCGACGATCAATAATTGAACCAACCCAATTTGCATCAGTATACGCCTCCAATCTTAGGGGGATGCCCTGTTACGTTACAAAATTTCTCTTTAGCCAATGATTCAATCAAAGGAATAATTGGGACTATGGTATCGGGCTTTTTAAATGCAATATATATTATAAATGAATTTTCTAGCATTTTACTCCTTACTACTGAAGGATTTATTCGTACACTTGAAAGATAACCCATAAATCGAGGGAATGATTGGATAATTGGTTTATCTGAGATGGTCAAAGTAATTTTGATTTGTGACACTGATGTTGATTGAGTAAGGTTGTGGGCATGTGCAAGTCATCAGCTTGGTAATGGAATAGTAATTATGGAACTGTTATCAAGGCCTGAAGAATTACAATGAGGGGCGATTTCATCCTACCACCAAGTTTCCTGATAATCACAGATTCACAAACATGTCCTACTTCAGAAAACCAAGTCAAAACTTTTCCCTAACAAGTGCACCAGCTGATGCACCAATTAGAGATTGAATGTGGGTTTCTTCAAAAGCTTTGGCTTGTAACTTCTCAAAATGCTCAAATCCCATCAACAAGGTGGTTTAAACAATTTCAAGATAATTTTTTATTATAAATTTGGTACTATTATATTTTCCGCATTTCCAATAAAAGTAATTTCACCATGTTTGTTAACTTCGATCTTTCTAAAATTTAGGAGTATTTGAGAAGTTATCTGGTAAGCTTCAGTGTTTTGGTTATACATGGAAAGCAAACTTCTATTTGAACTTTGACAATGAGCTCCAACCAGTGCGAGATAGATAAATTTTCACTTTCTCTTCATCGATATTTACACGGTTTTGTTGTATAGGTTGGGGACTAGATAAATTTTCACTTTCTCTTCATCGATTTCTACATGGTTTTGTTGTATAGGTTGGGGACCAGTTTCTTTTCCTCCATCGTGTTGCTTAGATGTTCTATTTGCATGTCTTCTATTTCTGGATGGCTGGTGAGCCTGCAGGTGATATGATTTCTATTTGCAGGATATTTTTCCTGTCATTCCTGGAGATACGGATTACAGAATATTTGCTGAAGATTATGGGGACATTCCGGGGCTGGATATTATTTTTCTCCTTGGTGGTTATTTCTATCATACCTCTTATGATACTGTGGATAGACTATTGTATGCATTACAAGTGCTATTTTGCTTACGGATTCTTTTAATTTTTAAAATTTTAATATAGTTATCCTCATTGGTACTTTCTCTAATGCATGTGAATTTCAAAAAAATCAGACCGGGAAGCATCCAAGCACGGGGAGAGAATTTGTTTAGCTTAATTAAGGCCTTCACAAGTTCTGCTAAGCTACAAAATGCTCATCAAAGAAGATCTGTGTCAGTTGCGGCAGATGAAACCAATGATGATCGTGCTGTTTTCTTTGATTACTTATCATGGGTTATGGTATGCTATATGATTCGTGATTTGTTCTTCTCCCCGTGTACTCATGTCAGATTGGTACTTGGATGTTTTTGGAATATTAAAATCAAATGATATGTAACATATCTCTTCTTATTTATTTGTTATTTCTTCAGGTATTCTATTCAAGAAGGGAAGCTTTGGTACTTCATAGTCTTCCCACCGTCATCTTCCTTCTAGTGCCATTCTTTTTGCGTTTTCCAAATATTGGCCTGCATTGTTGGTTCAGAATCTTTTGTGATTTTATGAAGGGTATGATGGCTGCTATTCACTTTGAAAGTTTAGCTCCATTTTCAGAACTGTTTCATTTTGTTATGCTGAAAAATTTGCTGTCCTCCCTTATGTCTTAAACTCTACTTGTTTCCCTGTAGTCTTTTATGTAGGCCCTGAGACTGTATTTTAATTTCTTTACATCCATAGCCCCTTTGTTTATTTTAATTTAACAAAGGATTGAAAACCTATAGAATATGTTGGGGTTACTAGTTTTACATTTGCTGCTTTTTGCAGGAATGCTGTTTCATTTCATTGGGGTTATTCTGGCAGTGATTGTTCCCATTATTTTTGCTATCTTGAGATTGATTTTCTCTAGTTATGCAATGAGCTGGTAAGATTTTATTTCTCTCTTAAGTACTTTCCTGTGTAAATTATTGCAGTTACCTCTGCAATATTGTAAGTTCTTAATTTGTAGTTTTGTACCAGCAGATTTGCTTAGTGCTGGTCTGTTGTGGTTTTTCTAATAGGTGTAAAAGTGAACTTGTATCGTGTCTCACGGTCGAAACAAATCATTTAAGTAAAACTTAATTCTACTTAAAAGCAAACCCTTCCAATCTGTGGTTAATACCTTTGTTAGTGATGAAAAATCTGTTCTTAATGCACAGTATACAACTTAAGGAGCAATGATCTTTGTCTTTCCATCTATAACTGTGACTAATAATGCCAAATGAAGGAAATTCATGGCTAAATCTGGTGAATTGTGCCTCAATCTGGATCCACTAAAGCCTCCCATGAGGTTTTGTCTTCCTATTCATTGTGGATTTTTAGTTGCAGCCATCTATCAAGATCAACAGTTATCAGGTCTGGGGCCCACAGCAAGTGATAGCAAATCATGTCTTGGGACTTCTATCCTGCCGCTGTGGGCCACAGACTCTAGATTTGGTGGTTATAGTTGAGAATCCATGTCAGTTTCTTGCCTGGACTCAAAATAAATCATTGCCAGTGCATGTGATAGTGAATAGTGAACTGTCTGCTTGATTACGGGTGTCACTTCATGCAATGCAGGTTCTCTCACCCATATTTGGCTTTCTTGATGTTTGTGCCCTGCTCGCTTGTTGGTCTGTTGATTCCAAGAATTGTATGGAGATGCTTTCCCCTCTCTCAAGATGTTTCAGTTCTCAAAACATCAAAAGAGGTAGGTTTCGTCCTAACTTTCTAAGTTCTAATTGACTTATGCCAAGTTTATAAATGTTATCATTCACAATTAATTTTAAATTCACCACCTAATAATTATTTAATTGGTCTGGACCTTTGTCGTTCTCGTGGATCATTTTCTTTCTTTCTCTCCGTGAGCTATAAATTTTCTGACATGTTACTGATTTGCTAATATGCGCTTAATAGCATGGTTCAAAGTCTCATTCTCTCTCAGTCGAGACTCACGTTCCAGTAAGTTATCAAGACAATACATTTGGGTATCTATGTCTCATACCAAATCCCTAATTTAAGGAATTAAATCTGGCTTTTATTGTATACTAGTGGGTGGCCCGTGCCATTGGCACTCCTTGACAAAGAATTTGCCAAAATCAGGTGAGTGGCGGAGATCCACCGTCCATTTGGGGGAGGATTAGATCTTGACCCTTCTTTGTTGATGCTTATAAGAGGAGGTATAAGTAGGAAGACAACCAATGTGTTTTGTTACATAGAATAGTAAATGGCCCATGCCCACCGCACTCTCCGACAAAAGCGTTTGCAAAATTGGGTGCCTTTAGCACTCAAACGGTATAACGGACTGGGGCGTTACCGTTTTTCCCATTATGACGGCTGTTATAACGGATTGTAACGCACAGAGGGAGAAATGGGAAAATAACAGAAATAACAAAAAATAACGGTGTTGAAATTTAAATTTTGAATAAATTGAGGTCAAATGAGGCGGATTGAGTGGCTGAAATCTAACCGTCCACATTAGATCGATGGATTTGATCTCAACCACTCTTTATCTAACCGTCCACATTAGATGGATGGATAAGATAAGAGAATACAACTGAGTTTTCTTGATATATGCGTGGGTGGCCCGTGCCCGCGGCACTTTCCGACAAAGTGTTTGTCCAAATCGGGTGGGAGTTAATCTCAGTCATCGATATGAAGCATAGTGGATCTCAGCCACTCATTATTGAAGCCATATAAGATAAGAGGGGTATAAGACAACCACTGTCACTTGTAATATAGATAGTGGGTGGCCAGTGCCCACGGCACTCCAACAAAGCGTTTGTCAAAATTGGGTGTGAATGGCTGAGATCCACCATCTATTTGGGGGAGAAGGTCTCAGCCCTTCTTTGTCTAAATAGATAAGAGGGGGGTATAAGAGGGGAGACAACTTCCCTATTTTGTTATATAGATGTGTCTTTCATAAGAATCATAACACATATAAAAGAGACATTTTTAGCTTAATTAAGAAAGTATAGCCAGTTGTTACCTCTATTTAACCATCATATGCATTGGAAGGCTCTTTCTGAGATCTACAATAGCTATCTCATGACTTTTGTCAATATTCTAATGTTTTGGGAATTTACATTTTGACGGTTTACTTGGATATTATTGTTTGCTTTCATCGTTGCATCCTTCGTTCTATTAAAGGTTATGTTGAATAGAAAGTGCTTTCAAATTAATAAAACTATATGCTGTAAGGTTGGCCACAATCCTTCTTCTTATGGCCACGTGTCTCTTCAATTATTCTGTGTACTTATTCATTGATTATAATTTGGCTAATGTCATCCATTGCTCACAGTGAGTGAATCTTTTGAATGGTTTATTGATTTATGAACCTCACAGGCACTATCTGAGGAAGCAAGGTTTTGGGGAGCTTTTGGATTATATGCTTTCTTTACTTTGGTATGTAAACTGATAATTATATTCTTTTTCATGGACTAATCCCATGCAGTAAAATTTATGGCTTTGTATTATGTCTGTAGTTAAAAAGATCAATGTAATAGTTCAGTTGACAAGTTCACCTTATTATGGCTAGTTATCAGTTCTAGTTCATTCAGTCTTTATGAATGAGGCTACACAAATATTTCAGTCTTAAAGCTATCGGTTTCAAGAAATTTACCTTCAGACAGATGGTGCATGAAATCAGACAAAATTGGAGCTTGCTCACCAAAAAACTTAAATGAAGTTCCCTTTTCAGTTTGTTTTAACTTCCATCCAAATCCGTGGCCATTATCTTTGTTCTTTTTGAATGTTTCTGAAATGAAAAGGAATTGTGTTGTATCACTTATTTTAATTGATTTTTTATATTTATTATAAGATTTGGAAGCGATTATAGTAACTCTGAATGCCTTCACTTTTTGTTTTGGAATTCTATACGTGCAGGCTTATCTTGTAGCTGGGCTGAGTGGAGGTTTCTTGACCTTTTTCCTGACGGTTTTTATGATTCCTGCATGGATCTGCTTCTGCCTATCTAACAAGTCCTTTGGTCATCGATCACTCAAGTACTGTCACAACCCTTCTATGGTTTTACCTTTTATCTTTTTGTACCTCTTTGGAAAGTATTTTGAAGTTTGTTCCAACTGTCTATCTTTTACTCCTTATTTTGCCCTAATTGGTTGTGGATTGTAATGAGACAGAAAGACTTTCTATTTAATTATCTGGTTTGCATTGTTTCAACTTAGCTGTCTATAAGAAGAAAGATAAACTACTAACATGTAATGCCTTTACTATTAAAGGTTAGTAGTTTTTATGAGCTACTAGGTATAACAAGCAAGGTAAATTCTTGGGCATGTTTGTATGATTTGGAGTGGTTTACTTGGTGTGATTCAAAGCTTGGTTTTAATGTTTACAATTTATGTAGTTCTGGAATTGACTACATACTATTTTGTTAACTTTTAAATATTCTGTGTACGATATGTATTGTATTTTGTTTTTCTATACTTCTGGTATTAAATACATACTAATTGCATATAATGTTAATTTCTGCTCACAAAGACTTGGCTGTTGTATTCTGGTGTCGAGTCTTTAGGTGTGGAGATCTAATGTGAAACTAACATTTTTTTCTGGTAAGTTAAAGGTATTTATTAAAACCGGGGAACAGCCCCCCAAAGAACTAACATAATACATGTTTGTATTTTTAGATGATATCATAATATAGCAATAATTAAAGTTGCATTGTAGAGTACTGACTACTGATCCTTTATCCAGTAGACTCTAGCTCTACTGCTTTGATGAACATGCTTCCATATTGTTGATTTTGGAGCATCCTGGTTTAACCATACTAACAATGTGCTTTTATTAAATAAAGGGAATTTTTTACCATACTAACAATGTGCTTTTATTAAATAAAAGGGAATTTTTGACATACCCCCCCCCCCCCCCCCCCCCCCCCCCCCCCCCTCCCCCCAACAACAATTTGAAAAAGCTGACATACCCCCCTATGACTTGGTCCACTGTCATTTGACCAATGTTGACATAAGTTGACTACCAAATTTTGTATTAAGGGACGAAAGTGCCCTTGTCTTCAACCTTAGAACAAGGGTTTGGGCCAAAACCCAAACCCCAAATTAAACGGCTGTGGTGGACGGCCGGCCAGGGGATTCCAATGGGTTGGCCGCCCATCAACTGGCAACCAACCCACCAGAGTATCATGGCCGGCCGACCACCACTCCGACAACAATTTAAAGCCCAAGATTAAAAAAAAAAAAACACATACGGAAATTTTCATTAACAAAAACGAAAAACAAGAATAAGAGCAATTTAGATTTTAAGCTTTTAAGACATGGATTGAAAGAAAGGTTCTCTCAATTTTAAATTTTCATTCTTCTACCCTACAATAAAATCCATAAAAAGAAATCCCATTCCCTCGTGATTTTATCTATTTTTATGGGGTATTTTTTCTTCTCAATCTTTGCTTAATTCATCAAAAAAGTAAAAAAAAAAAATCTCAGGTTTACCAACATGGGTCTTTATATATATATTTTTTTAATCTCCTCTTTTCATGTTTGATTCTTGAAGACAAGGGCACTTTCGTCCTTTAATACAAACTTTGGTAGTCAACTCGGGTCAACACTGGTCAAATGACAGTGGACCGAATCATAGGGGGTATGTCAGCTTTTTCAAATGTTGTGGGGGGGGGGGGGGGGAGTTATGTCAAAAATTCCCTAAATAAAATTAATGACGACGTTGCAACTTTCACATTTTTTGTAGATTCTGAAGTATTATGTTAATTCTCACTTTATCAATATGTTTTTTTTACATGAGTACTTGTGTGCATGTTATACTGAGCCATAGAAATGCATATAACTGACTTGGCATGCAATTATTTTTTCAAACATTGACGTCTAATTACCAGGTGGTGAATCTTGCAGGTCAATGGTGTGTTATGTGATACCTCTAATACCATGCCTTACGTTCTCTGTGTGTTTTGGTGGGTTCCTTGTCCAATTCGTGATTGAAAAGATGGGTATGATGGGTTCTCTTCCACAGCCCTACGGTTAGTCTTGCCAACTTCTATCCTTGCTAAATGCTAATGGTAGTTAATTTTGATAAAATTTTGGGCCCAATCATTTCGAAATTGCATTATTTTCCTGTTGAAATGCTTAGGGGGTGCATTGTAGGGACGACGACTTAAAAATGGATGGCTGCAAGACTGTTTTATGTTTAGCTGCCATTCTTGAGTCACCTCTATTTTTTTTTTCTGTAGAAAGTATACAATCTACAAGTCCAGCATCCTCAATGAAGCCTACTTCCCGTATGGTATGTATGGTCCAATGAATCATCACTGTATGACCATATAGTCAGTGGTTCAGCTCTTAGATGTGGCATGGCTCAAAAATCAGACAGACTGGAAACCTTTTAACAGCTCGGTGTTTGAACTTATTCTTAACCATCAACCTTGTTTGTCAGCCATCCTAAATTAACTCTTAATTGGGAGGTTAAGATCCCCTAGTCAGTCTGATGTTTGGGATATGCCCATTTATGAAGTGGCACATGTTGTGTGTCCATGAGTAGGGTGCGTACAGCATGGGGTGAGGGTGCATTGATGATAATGGACGTCAACGTCAGGTCCAGCAATATGTTTGTTCTTCATTTAGTTATTACTTAAAGTGGTCTAAATTGAAGCTCTATCATCTGGAGGCCTCTTCTCATAATACTCTCATTTTTATGATTCCTCAAAAGTGTCTCCGAAAAGGCAGGGTATGATTATAGACGTTGGATCAAGCTGTAGAGCAACTTAGCTATTTCTGTTTTCACAGTTCTCCAAAGGATATCTCATGAATAAGGAATATTTGCTTGCAGGATATTTCGTTCCTGATATTATAGTGGCAGCATTAGTTGGAATAGTGACTGGATGGTGTGTTGGCCCATTAGTACCCATTGTCGGTCATTGGTTAGCCAGGTCATCCATTGTGCAATTCTTGCTGCATCTTAGTGTGCTGGCCTTGGCACTGTCATCCCAATTCTTCCCATACAGCATGGGTGCACCAAAAAGGCTTGTACTTCAGCATACATTTGTGACAGAAGGTATTCTAGAAAACAACAGTTGAAATGCTAATTTGTCAATTTCTATTTACTATATGCCTTCTAAATGCCCTTGGATTGGCCCAGGCCTTTAGTCTTACAATAACCTGTCATATGTTAAGAAATTTTAGTTTGACTTCCATCTCAATATTCTCTTATACTTCAAAGTTTAAACAATTATTCGCGGTGGAGAAGGTTGAAATTTGAGGACTTCATTTATCTTGAAGTAGTAGTGGGAAGGCGTTTCTCTCACCTATTTAGCTCATGTTAGCATGCCCATGCACCTTTATCCATGTACTGCCCACGCACGATGCGCCTGTCCACACTGGACTTGTGCAACGTAAGGCACGGGGTGGGAGTGAGATAGTTGGGTTGGAATGTGCGACCCCTCTCATGTGTTTTAAGGAGAGTAGGTTATGGACAAGGATTCCTCTATAATATTGGCCTTGTAACCGGGATAAATTTACTACAAACACGGGGTAAGGCCAAGCTAGATTCTTCTTCTCTGTTTAGCTCTGTTTCTGACATGTATATTCATACGTACCATTGAAGTTACATGAAACGACTTTGTTTGATATGTTTATAGGACAACGTTAACTTTTAGGTTTTACTTGATAAGAGATTGGATTAATTACTTGATTCCTATAGTTCAAGGATTTGAGGTGTCTTTTCTCTCTCACAATCTAACAGAAGGCACATGTACATAAATTCCTTATGATCTCACAAAATAACTGAAATACCATCACCTGACCAGAACACCCTCATATTTAGCGATCACACCAAAAGTTTCTATATGCCAAAGTAGATTACATTAAAACAGTTATGTCTTTTGGGGTTGTGTGATCTAAACATCTCCAACTTTCGCAGTTTTTGAGATATTTATATTAGCACTACCCTATTTATGTGTTTGTGTAGACTGTACCGTTCTTTAGCTCTCTTCATGAATGTGCAAGGTCTGATTTGTTATGTGTTCTGAAGATGTCCTCTGTTGGGAATGACAGATGCAAGTAGGGTTATGGACTCCAGCTACGATATTTCTGTTGTGGATTCCAATTCTTTACATTTTCTTTTCAAATATGCACCTGAAGCAGCAAAGGAACTGCAGATTGGTTCAGAGCTATCTTTTGAAAACGTCAATCAGTCTGATCGAAGCACTTGGATGGTATGTATTGAAATACTTAGTCTATATTCTGCAGATCACAGATAAGTTGCAGGATATAAGACTTTTTTTACAGCATTTTACCATGGACCATGATGGGCAACTTCTGTTTAAACTGATTTCTCAACCCTCCTTTCCTTTGTTGCTCGAGGACTGTTGGTGATACATTAAATCTTGTTAAATGAATGTGCAATACTAAGCCCATATTCTGCAGATCACAGATAAGTTGCATGAAACGGCAATTTTTACGCTTTACGTATTACCATGGATCCATTGGCGATGCATTAAATCAAGTTAAATAAATGTGCGAAAAAGCCAAACTTCTCTAGTGAAATAATTTATCTTCTAAGATTGTTGGCATTTCCTCATAATCATTTGGAGCAAATCTAAGGTACCAGTCTGGTATACCATGAATGCATTGCCGATAGCTTGCTGTACATGTGGTTCACATGTATAGTCTCACCATTCTTGGTCCCTTGGGAAATCTCCAAATCCCAAATTGACCTAATTTGATGATTGTAATCATCTTGTGGATAGTCGGAAAATTGTGCTCAGTGATGTGAATGAAGCCTATATAACAGATTGTTTTTAGGGAATTTTTGACATACCCCCCTATGTTATTTTGAAAATTTGACATACCCCCCATGATTTGAAAAAGCTGACATACCCCCCTATGACTCGGTCCACTGTCATTTGACCAGTGTTGACCCGAGTTGACCACCAAATTTTATATTAAATGACAGAAACGCCCTTGTCTTCAACTTTGGAACAAGGGTTTGGGCTAAAACCTAAACCCCAATTCAAACGGATGTGGAGGACGACCAGCCAAGAGACTCCAATAGGTTGGTCGCCCATCACCGGCGACCAACCCACCGGAGTCTCATGGCCGGCTGACCACTACTCCGGCAATAATTTAAAACTCAAGGTTTTGAAAAAAATAAAAATAAAGCATACAATTATATTTCTAAAAAATTCATTAACAAAAATGAAAAATAAGAATAAGAGCAATTTAAATTTTAAGCTTTTGAGACATGGATTTTAGAAAGATGGGTTCTTTCAATTTTTAAAAGAAATCGCATTCCCTCGTGAGTTTTATCTATTTTTATGGTTTTTTATTTTCAATCTTTGTTTAATTCATAAAAAAAAAAAAAAAAATCTCAGGTTTACCAACAATGGTTTTTATTTTTATTTTTAATCTCCTCTTTTCATGTTTGATTTGGGGTTTGGGTATTGGCCCAAACCCAAACCCTTGTTCCAAAGTTGAAGACAGCGGCGTTTCTGTCATTTAATATAAAATTTGGTGGTCAACTCGGGTCAACACTAGTCAAATGATAGTGGACCGAGTCATAGGGGGGTATGTCACATTTTCAAAATAACATGGGGGGGTATGCCAAAAATTTCCTTGTTTTTATCATCACTTGTGGCTTAGGGATAAAGGTAAATGCAAAAGTAGAACTTTGGAGGAATACTTTGGAATCTGAAGGTTTTAAAATAAGTCAAACCAAGACAGAATATGGAATGCAATTTTAGTAAGGATGCGCGTAGAGATGATCCGCCAATTAAAATTGACAACCAAGTGATACCTCGAAGTGACCAATTTCATTATCTTGGTTCTGTTATTCGTAAGGAATGATAGACTGGGGAGGATGTTGCCCATAGAATTAGAGCAGGGTGGTTAAAGTGGATATGTGCTTCCGGTGTGCTATGTGATCGATGGGTGCCAATCAGAATAAAAGGGAGATTCTATAAGATGGCAATAAGACCGCTGATACTTTATGGAGCAGAATGTTGGGTAAATAAAAACAAGTTCATAAAGGTAATCGGATTTGTGACATTGTTTCCAGAAGAAATGGCATCATCTCTTGGGATCTGGGGATCAGAAGGAGCCTCAATGATTGGGACGTTGACATCATGGCTGCCCTGCTGAATCGTTTGGAGGGCTTCCAGTTTGCAGATGGTGTCGAAGATAGAAGGTGGTGGAAGCATGACCCTAAGGGGAGGTTCACGGTTAAATCTTTCTATCACTCTCTCCTAGGCCCTCCTCATAGGGATTTTCTAGCTAAGTGCTTGTGGAGTACACCAATTCCCTCCAAAGTCATTTTCTTCTCTTGGTGTGCTATGCTAGACAAGATCTTGTCCATGGAGAAGCTTAGAAAATGTGGCCTTCAAACCCCCAGTAGATGTATCATGTGTCGTCAAGACAAGGAGACTACCAATCATCTGCTCATCCACTGTGGCGTATCCAAGGAAATTTGGGAGCATTTCCTCAAGCTCTTCGGGATCTCTTGCATGTTCCCCTCATCGGTGTTCGATACCTTTGTAGGATGGAAGTCCAAGTTGTTCTCAAAGAGTGGTCGTATTTTATGGAGAATGGCCCCCTTTGCTATCTGTTGGGAGATCTGGAAGGAGAGGAACAGAAGGATTTTTGAAGACAAGGTAGAGGAGATCGTCATGAACATTAAAGCTTCCCTGTATTATTGGGGCTCAGTCATCCTTGATCTCAAGCAGTTCAGATTTGATGACTTTGTATTCTGGTGGGACCGGTTAATCTCTTAGTTTTGTTTCCTTGAGTTAGTTGTCGGAGGTTCGGTTTGTGCCTTTTTTGTACTCTCTCTTGTACAGTTTTTGGGCTCCCTCAGCCCTCTTCTAATATATATCTTTTTCTCGATAAGAAAGACAAAATTGTGGTAAGATAAGAAAGACAAAATTAGAAATGGACGCATTCATTAAAATATAAGAGTAGCCCAAGTAAAAAAAAAAAATGAGGGAAAGTTGATTGAATGGTTTGGTCATGTACAACGAAGATCAATGACGGCACAATTGAGGAGGAATGTGCAAGTTGAAGGGCCTAAAAGGGCGAGGGGAAGGCTAAAATGGACGTGGAGTGAGGTTCTAAGAGGAGATTTCATGAAGCTTGACTTAATAGAAGAGATTGTTTTAGACAGGATTAATTGGAGGAACAAGATTCGTGCAGCCGACCCCATACCGTTGGAAAAAAGGCTTATGATGATGATGACTTTTGGCTTAGGGAATCTCATTGTAGGGATCTTTAGTATGATGTGTCTACTTGAGCCACGTGGGTGTGCCTTTGATAGATCGTATTCACGATCCACGGGACTGGAAGCTGAGATGTTGTCATCTAATGTTTGAGGTTGCAACACGTGTTTAATGGTCTGTTCATGAAAGCTGCATGTATTCATATGGGAAATCTCTTATTGTAATCTTTTTAGAGTTCTATATTGGTACAAATCCATGAAATATATCATTCATTGTCAGATAGCTTTGTGAATTTAAATTATGTTTCTATTTATTCTACCGAGGATTGATTATTCTATTTGAAACGCATTTGAGAGCTTTCAATAATTTATTTCATCTTAGTGAAACTTATATTTTTTGGTCATCATTGTCACGGGCTTAAATGTTATGAAACCTTTTTTATGATTTGTTTCTTATGCAGGTGCTTTTTCCAGTATCTTTCTTGTTCTCAGGAAGCTTGAAGTTCCCTGCAAGAAGCGATGATATATTAAAGAAATATAGATATTACCCTCATTTGTCCACTTATAAGCCACTTACAGTTTCTAGCACGGGATATCGGAAATTATACATGGAACTTTATTTAGGGTGAGCATGCAAACACCCTTGCAAATTCGTAGACATATGAAGACCCAAATATAAACAAATACGTTTGTCTACATTTTCACTGACACATTTGTTGGCGTGGGACACAATGATGTATATGCTGACACATTCATGCAAGTATGTTAAAGTGATAAAATCATGTAAAGTATTTTAAGCTATGATACCCGGATATTTGTACTAGTGCCTCGTACCAGTGTTGTGTCGTGTCGACACGGATACAGACACCGGACACTCCACCGACACGTATTCCCATGTATCCTTCATAAAAAGTTAAAAAACTTAGAAAAAATAAAAATTTTGAACTACAAAATAGGATAAATAGGATACTCGTATCCGTATCCGTGTCCTTGATTTTGAAAAATGTCGAGTCGTATCCCCGCTTTCCGTATCCGTGTCCGTTTCCGTATCCATATCCGGGACTCATAGATTTTAAGCACACAGTGGTAGTCATACAAGTAATTCATCATCAAAGCGTTGTGCCCACTATTTGAGGTCAGTTACATGAACATGTTCCGCCATTCCATTCTATCCAGACCATAATCTAGAGGCCTTCAAATCCTTTCTCACTTCCTCGATCTAGTCGTACCAATAACAAAAACGAAAAAGTAAATATTTTTTGTTCATTATTTGCTTAATTATTTTCCTTTTTCTAATTTTGTGTTATTTTAATTTCCATCACCCTTGACTAATCTTGTGTAATAGTTGTATAATGTACATGGTTACATAAAGATGCCACACATTATACATTAGTCCACAGTCCACACATATACGTATGTTGTCTACACACACACACACACTAATATATGTATTTATGTTTACATATAAGGATAATGATTTCCTGTCATAAGTGTCAAAATTAAACCCCATACATGAGACATGATTGGTTGATTTCTCTTAGTTAAAAGCATGGGGAAATTGCTCTGAATTGGAGATGTTGATCTACCTGTCTCAGGTATGGGGTATTTTGCTCACTTTTTTTTTGTTATAAATTTTTTCCTCACTTAAGGTAATATCCAATATATATGTTATGTAAATATTTACTAAATAATAAGTATATACACATGAATAGATATATTGGTAAAGGAAGAAATGTAGAACATAAAAGTAGAAACTACTGTGATGTGGGATGTAATTGTATAAAAGAGTAGCAAAAGAGGCCTTTGGGGAATCTAAAGGGAAAAGTCCTACACACGAGGAAACTTGGTGGTGGAATGATGAGGTTCAAAAGGCCATTAGAGAAGAGGATTTATTACAAGACCTGACAAATGGCTAGAAACAATGAGAACCTAGAAAGATATAAAAGTACTAAAAAGGAAGCAAAAAAAGTGGTAAGTGAGATTAAACAAAAAGCATATGATAGTCTATATAATAAATTAGGGACAAACGAGGGTGAGAAGATGCTTACAAGCTTGGACGAACAGGAGAGAGAAATGCTAGAGATATAGATCATGTTAGATGCATTAAGGGCGACGACCAAAAAGTTTTAGTGAAAAGATGAAGAAATTAAGGAAAGGTGGAAGACTTATTTTCACAAGTTACTAAATGAGGATAACATAATAAACATAAGACGAGGTGGAGGTACTATGGAGAATATAAAACATAATACTTCTGTAAAACTAGAGTATTAGAGGTAAAAAAAAACTTTAGTTAAGATGAAGACAGGTAGGGCCATATGACCAGATGGTATCCCAATGGAGGTGTGAAAATTCATGGGAGGAATTGGATTGTCTTGGCTTGTCAAGTTATTTAGCAATATCTCGAAAACAAGAAAATGCTAGATGAATGGAGAAGTATTGTAGTGTCTATATATAGGAAAAAATGAGATGTACAAAGCTGCACAAACTACCGTGGCGTCAAACTTATGAACCACAATACAAAACTTTGGAAAAGAGTGATGGAGCAAAGATTAAGGAAAAATACAAGGATATCTGAAAACCAATTTGGATTTATGACAGGAAAATCGACCATTGAGGCAATCTTCCTTATTAGATAAATGATAGAAAAGTTCAGAGAAAAGAGGAAGAATCTGCACATTGTTTTATTGACTTAGGTTTCGTTTGGTAAAACTTAATTTTAGACTTGTCTGAACTTAAGACATTCAGACCTTAATGGCCCATTCAGACCGTTTGGCAACCGTCAATAGCTTTTTTTAAACTTAATGCAGTAAGTGATAGTATCTTTAAAAAAGATTCTAAGATTCTCTAATAATACCTAAAATGCCCTTTTATGAAAGCTTTCACTTTAAAAAAAACTTACAAAAGTATCCTCATAAACATTTTAAAATACCCGTTTGACTTAAATTTCAGACATAAGACCTTTACCAAACAATCTAATTCAGACACAAGTCATTAAGCTTTCAGCACTTGAGCACTTTAAGCTTTCAGTGCTAAAATTAAGTTTTACCAAACGCAACCTTAGAAAAAGCATATGATAGTTCCTAGAGAATTAATTTGGTAGGCATTGGGAAAGAATGAAACCCCAAATGGAAATATTGACATCGTTAAAATATGCATAAGTGAGCAATAACTATTATTAGAACAATTGGTGGTGAGACAAGTGAGTTTACAATCACAATGGGATTACACCAAGAATTAACCCCAAGTTTATAGCCATTTGCTTTAGTTATAGATGAAATACTTGCTCATATCCAAGATGAGGTCACCTGGTGTATGACATAATATAGTTGACGAGACAAGGGATAAGGTAAATGCAAAACTAGAATTCTGGAGGAATGCTTTGAAATCTAAAGGTTTTAAAATAAGTCAAACCAAAACAGAATATATGGAATGCAATTTTAATAAGGATGCACATAGAGATGATCCGTCGATTAAAATTGACAACCAGGAGATACCTTGAAGTGACCAATTTCGTTACCTTGGTTCTATTATTCATAAGGAAGGAGAGATAGAGGGGGGTGTTGCCCATAGAATTAGAGCAGGGTGGCTAAAGTGGAGATGTGCTTCTTGAGTGCTATGTGATCGACGTGTGCCAATCAGACTAAAAAGAAAATTCTCTAAGACGACAATAAGACCGGCGATGTTTTATGGAGTAGAATGTTAGGCAATCAAGAAACAACATGTTGATAAGATGAGTATAGCCGAGATGAGGATGTTAAGATGGATGTTTGGTAAGATAAGAAAAGACAAAATTAGAAATGAATGCGTTTGTGAAAATATAGGAGTAGCTCCAATAAGTGCCAAAATGAGGGAAAGTCGATTGAGATGGTTTGATCATGCACAACAAAGACTAATGGCAGCTCCAGTGAGGAGGAATGTGCAAGTCGAAGGGCTTAAAAGGGTAAGGGGAAGGCCAAAACGGACGTGGAGTGAGGTTATGAGAGGAAATTTTAAGAAACTTGCCTTAATGGAAGAGATGGCTTTAGAGATGATTGAATTGAAGAAAAGTATTCGTGCAGCCGACCTCATACCGTTAGAAAAAGGCTTATGACGACGGCAATGATGACATGAATGGATAAATAGATTGGTAGATGATAGTCTTATATTACTTCACCAATCAGTTATATGTTCTACACATTTCATAGTCATCTCCATTTCCATTTCCATTTCAGTTCTTTAGAGGAGGTTTGGGTTGCAGTCCTTAACATTACGGGTCCCTTATCCAGTTGGTCATTTGCCGACAATCAGCTTCCAGGTAAAGTAAAATGGTCTGGTTCTGCTTTTATCTTAGGATTTAACTTCTTTCTTCTTCATTAACATAATCTATCCTTGTGAAATTATTTACAGCTTCTGAAATGGTGGAGGGCGGTCCACCATCATACATTTGTAGACTTAGTGGAAGTAGCCATCAGAACTGGACCTTCTGGTTAGAGGTAAAGTACTGTCCATTGCTGTCCTTCTATTGGTTCCTGACATTCACTTTTCCTCTTTCCTGGGTATTGTTTTAACTTTTTAAGACCAATTTCCAAGATATATTTATTTTTATTATTTACTGATACGGATGGATACTGTTATTTAAAGACAAATAGAATGGCTGTTCAAAAGAGTGAAATAGATTGGATGTTTAGTATCCTGGATGAGACCATAGAATGGTGGTCCCAACTCTACCGTGTGTACCGTGTTTTCTAAACTGGCGGGATGAACAACTTTTTCATGTCCTGATGCAAGTATTGTCTTTTCTTGAAAGCCTTGTTCTTTTGTTTCCTCAAAGTCTATTGGTGGACCTTTGCAGGCTAACAGTTCTGAAGCTTTAAGGGTGGATGTCGCTGTATTAGACCAGTATTTGGTCGATGCTTCGAGGAAATTGAAGGGCCTTTTCCCAAGCTGGGTTGATGTAACTGCTTATTCAAGCTTTCTGTCAAGCTATGTCTTCTAAACTCCATAAATTATTTAGGGGTTTCCTCTTTCTTTGTTTATGATTCGAATGAGATACACAGTATTCCACATTTTTTATAATTGGAAAAACAGTTTTGTCTTTGTTGAGGTGGTTCTAATGAATAACAAAGATCGGTTTTAAATATCGTTTATTGGTCCATGTTCACTAAAAAGAGTAAATCTAAGGTTATCTGTTGGTTGGGACAGAAAGCGCGACGAATCCCGACTAGGTGATCTATGACATCAGGGATGAAAAAAATGCACGGTGTACCGGAAAATATGAAATCCAGAGGCTAGATGGGTATGTTCATCTAATCGGGGTGATTTTTGGTAGAAATTGATATTTCCAGAGCCCAATTTGCTGCTTCTAGAGCCCATATGTTCACTGGAATGGATGAACATGAAGCAAAATGGGATCTGAAAGAATTGAGTAAAAGAAAAAGTGAACTGATGATTCGGTTTATATGCACTGCATCACAAATCAGGTGCACGTAACACGTCAGACCTTAATATGTCGATACTTACATGTAGAAGCAACCTAATATTGCACATGCGCACCTGCGACCTTGATATGTTAGGCATTGATTTATGTGGGACCCACTTGATACACGGGTGGGTTGATGTGGGCATGTCTAATTTTATAATATGATGCAACAAGCCTCCCATACACGTGCAATACGTGTATAACTTATGAAAGTTAATTCGCATGACTTGAGGAGTTTTTGTATTTCTATTTTGATTTGTTCTTCCATTTCTGGCCTGAGATGGCAGGTGGATTACTGTATTTCTTGGGGCCTAAAAGTCTTGGGATCAAAGGTTGCCAATCCCGATCATGATTGGACCGATCCAACTTGGTCTAAGGATGTCTCGCTTGAGACGATGTGAGGTCCCTGCTACAAATGGCTTGTCTCTGGAGAGACAACCCGAGACCAATCGGTGGGTGCCAATCCCAATTTCGATTGCCCGATCCAGAGTGAATGGGCCGAGACTTCGAACCATGATGTCAAGTCGTGTGGGTAGGGATGTGTACTCGTGAAAACTGCGTTGGAGATGTTTGGTTACAATGTTAGTTTTGCACCGCACAAGTTTAGCTGGCCCTCAGCTATGTTGAATGTCGATAGATGCTAACGCACTGAGAATGGTTTTCCCTGTGCACGCCCTTACAAATTATGCATAGACATAAGTAGAGGTCAACAATCGGATGTGATCCTTATATGTTAATTTTGATTTCGGCTCGGCTTCTCATCATTTTGCCCCATGACGAAGAGGTTCCCACTTCTCACTTCCAATTTGTTTTTGAAATAATAAAAATTCTTTACCCTCTTTTGTTATACATGCCACTGCACCACGTGTCACAATATTAGTGGATATAGTGAAGCCTCAACAAAGTCGGAGAGGCAAGATTTATTGTTTTTTATTTTTATCCAATAAACTGTAACAGGACGTTCCTCATAACGCTCTCAGCTAACATTTATTTGTGTACGTAAAGTGGGCATCATCTGAATCATCCACGTGTTACCTTGGGATTCACAAACTACAAAATTATCCTTGTCAGATTGATTCATACAAGTCAGGTCCGTGTCATTTTGACCCATATACATGTACCTGAATTTATCTAGACTTTTTGTCAATAGTTTGGCTGGGTGGTATGAGAGAGCTAACTTTCACGGTAACCTCCGCTTAAGATGTGACGTGACCTACTTACTTGGAGAAGTAATTATTCAAATGCCTTTTCTATCTTTTAACTAAAAGTCGTTTTCATCTTTTATAACATCATGCTGTCTCCCTTATTTCTCTCTCAATGTTTAATCCCACGTAGAGAGAAGGTTATATAGTATATGCTTGTAGGGTGACGTGATATTTGGCACCAAAAAAATTGGAATGCCCCTGTCAAGTAAAGAAAATGAATAAAAAAATAAGAAAAAACATAAGGGTGTACGTGTGATATTGGGTTTTAGCGTGAAGCACACAATATGACCTTTGCGCGTTAATAAATAGAATAGATTAGGTTGACTCTTTTGTTTGGAGCCTTAGGTATCCAAATTTTGTGTCCCTTAGGCACTACACTACATCTCTTCTAGCACACACACATGTGCATGCGCCACCCGCCTCATTGAGCCGTGGTTGTACGTGCGACACGTATGCCTATATTTTTATACAAAATTCAATTAATTAATTATTATTTTGGTCCTTATCTACGGGGTGTTTTTTGAACGTCATGAGCAAATTCATGGATCGTTTTTCTTCTATGATGTGGGCAGACAACCAGGGTCGTCTCAATACAAGTTGAGGCCTAAGGCGAAAACTCTATTTAAGGCCTTTTTATATTTAACATATTGATATATATGGTATTAATTAAAAAATTAAACACTATATTATTGGAAATTTTATATAAAAACTATTCTTGGTAATAAATAATTGTGGAAAAAAATTAGATGCATAGGACTCCTGGTGCAATCAGTGTAGAGGACTCTCGTGTCCCTACATAGATCATTTTTTGAGTCCAATGAATGTGTGGATGTTCGACCCACCTATTGGTGGATAAACACACTAAAAAATCAGCTTGATTGATGATTTCTAGCAATTGGATTTACTACCCAAACGGTTAGAATCAGCTTGATTGATGATTTCTAGCAATTGGATTTACTACCCAAACGGTTAGAATCATCTCCTAAAAAGTACTAAAATATCTGGCTATTGATAATCAATCAGATTGATTTTTGGTTTGTATATCTAATAAGGGGTGGGTAAAAAATCCTTGTGGTTAATGGGACTTGGGCTGGGGGGGACTTTTCTCACCAAGGGGCCTTAGGCGACCACCTTAATGGCCTTAAGGTAGAGTCGGCTTTGTGCCCACGTAGCTTTAACGGTTTATTCCTTTTATCTTTTTCTTTTATTTTTTTATTTTATTATACCATGGGTATTCAGGCCTCTTAGAGCATCCTAGTAGTCACACAATGCATGCAAGTCACCCCTTCCCTACCAAGCGTACTAGGATAAGTCCCAAGGGGGATTTGAACTCAGGACCTCTGCTTCCTTCATCTTTATATACTGACGTCTTTCTCTCTGTTTTACACAACACACACAAAACACAAGCAATTGTTTCCTTTTAAAATTCTTCTTCTTGAATTTCGTTGTCTTTTTTACTTAGGCAAAGAGAGTTTTATTTGGGTTCAAGGTTTCCTACTTAGTGCAGAAGTATGAAACCAACAGTGACTTGGAGCTGGGTTGTTATACATTGGGGACATTGCGTCAGAACATTGCTGTACCGTGGATTTATTTTTGTAGAGTCACGAAACGCCTTAAGAGAGTGGCCTGGTCTACGCCTCATCCATGCTCTTCTCGATAGTGTAGAAATGCGGTAAATCAATTGAAGTTTTTCTGAAAAGCAAAAAGAGGTATAGAATTGGATTTTCTAGTTTATTTATATTTCTAGCATAAAAGAAAAACATTATCTCTAGGCTAATAATGGCATTGTACCACAAACACCTTTTGTCGTGCCGACAATACCTCTTTGTGATACGCCACAAATGTGTGGGAGAAGCGAATAAACACTTTAAGAACGTGTAGAGAAAGTCACTCGACATGCTATTTGTGTTTGAAGCAAGCAAATCCCAATGTCTCCTATAAATAAAGGCCTTTCCTTTTGGAGAAGGGGTCGGAGTTTGGACAATAGAAATATAAACTCTCTTTCTCTCTCATTAATCAGCTCCCGACTTAGAATATCGATACTGCATAGTTGAGAAAACATTCGTTGGCCCTGGGGGGCTTCAAACTTTGAAGTCTCCCAACCCAAAATGTCTGACAAGTACCCCAATCCCTTAACTCAACCCTGGTTAAGCCCTAGGTTAGTGGTCAAAAAGGGGTACTTGTCAGACATTTTGGGAGGGGGCATCAAAGTTTGAAGTCCCCCGGGGCCAGCGAAAATTTTCTCCTGCATAGTTCGTTTGCAAGAACAATAGATTGGGCTTTTAGGATTGAATTGCCAAGGTGTGAGGTCGGATAACATTGAAGAAATCTAGACCACATGTTAATCTAAAACGTTCATTAATCGTTCAGCTCTCACCATAGTCTCAAAATCAAATTGCCCCACCAAAGAGGCGTCTAATGATTGCATGGTTTGTATCAATGAGTGCGGTTTGAATCGAGTTGACGTTCTTGGTCCGATACATCTAATCTATAGATCACTTGGTTTGGATTGATGAGATCAAGGTTTAAAGGAGGCCGTTTTAACGGTTAAAGGGACTTGGGGCGTTAAATTTCAGAATTTAAACGGCCGTTAAAACAAAATAATGGCCGTTAAAACCGTTTAAACGGCCGTTTTTAAAACCATGGATGAGATCATGGTTTATTATATACAATTTGTTGGATTTGTGTTTCAAATTCAATTTATTTTTAAAATAATTTTGAAAATTAACTCGATAATATATTTATTAGTTTGCATTATTATAAGTGATAGTTGGCATAGTGGTCCTTGCATCTCTCATAGACCTGCAAAGGAACTCAGTCCTGTGAAAAAGAACTAGATCATAAATGGACTTAAGTCTAAGAACCTGATCTGAAATAGTCACAAGAACGGGACTACGTCTTGAACCAGAACTAGAACTGAACCATTCGCTCCCTGATCTCATGGGAGAATCGGAGTTTTTCTAAAAACGTTCTTACGGGCTTAAGCTTACTTCTCTCTTAGGCTTACACATACTTTTGTTTTCTAAGCAAAATATCTCCTGAATTTATAAAAGAATTTAAGGATTTATCCTGTCTTTTGGGTAAAACTAGACAGAAAACTATACACACTTTACAGAGGAGTGCAACTCTAAGAGACTCAGATTGAATCTGAGCTTGTTGTATCTCGGAAATAGTGTTGTCATTCATTCCCATTTTGCACATTTAGGAGGCTCCAACTATCTTCAAGAAAGAAAAATTTTGCGAGTATTTGATTTTTTTTAAAGTTAATTAAGAATTGTACGAAAATATTAATTTTAATCTCTGAGTTCTAACTCAAGTTTTCTAATTTCTAGTATACCGAGGTTGGTATTCAGTTTTGTACATTGGCGTTACAAAAAAAAAAAAAAAAACTGACCCATGATTGTTTGGCTCCTCTTGGTGGACCTACACACCAAAAATCAACTCGATTGGTGATTTTTAGCCGTTGAATTTAGCATTTATCATGAGCCTATTCATGAAGTCCTTAAAAGATGATCTGATGGCTAGAAATCACCAATCAGAATGGCCTATTTTTGTTGTGTAGGTCCACTAAGGGATGGCCAAACATTCGTGGGGCAGCGGCCCAAAATAGCGTGCCACGTGGCTTTTTAGGGACGTCTATATACATCGGTATGGTCTTGGGACCCAATCCTTCAACTAAACCCTGGGATAGGGTTTCTTTTTTCTATTTTTTCGGTCTAGGGTTAGGGTTTCACTTTCAGGGCTTTAAAAGAGGAGCTTACTCCATTTCAACTCTGGCTTGCCCGAGAGCATCAGCAGCAGAGCATCCATGGTAGTAGCTTAAACCTGTTCTTGGTTCGATCCTATGTTTTTTTCTTCGCTGATTGTTTTTAGTCTGATTCAAGCTTTGAATGTTTTCTCTCGATCTCTCAGGTGAAGTATTCGAGGGAGCCCGATAATCCGACCAAGTGTAAGCATTTCGAATCAATTTTTCTCTCTTATTTTCTTAGCATTTGTCCCTTTTGAACTCCGAGTACGATCAATCTAGGGTTTCTTCAATCTTCTGTTGTTACCTTCGATCTGCTTTTGCTTTGAGTCTGAACAACTAGGTTTTTCCGGTTTTTTTCACTGAGATTCCTCTTGTTATGTCGTGCTTCTGCTAAGTTTTATTACTCGTTTTGGTTGATCTCCCGTTGTGTTCTCATCACGTGTTTCTAATGTTTATCTTTCAGCCTGCAAGGCCAGAGGGTCTGATCTTCGTGTTCATTTCAAGGTGCGTTGGTTTGAGGTTCATTTTCGAATTTGAATATTTGATAGTGTTATGTTGCTCACAACAGCAGGAGATTTTTGGGGTATTTTAGTTGGATTTATTAGCTATCGTTTTAGATCTGGTAGCTTCTCTGTGAATTATCATTGACGTGGCGACTTCTTTTTGAGAAATTTTTATCAATTAATCCCACTTAAGTTTTTGATAGAGGCTATGAAGAATTTACATTGGATTTGCTATGAGGTCTATGGTTCTCAATGAACCCTAACCCCATGGTCTGATTATTTAATTGATCTGAACCTTTTAATTGGCCAGCCTGCTCTTTAATATGGTGTAACCGAGAACCAGACTAATGAGAGGATTTGACATTTTGATCTAGAGCTAATACATGGGAGGATAGGAAATGGTTATCATTTTGGGGAATATTCATACTTGTCGTTTTAAAGTGTGTGTTGGTCCAATTCTGGGGACATGCTACTTGTTTGGCCTTTCTAAATATAAACAAGTTTTTATCATGGAACATGCTACTTGTTTGGCATGCATTTTAGTCAGAATTTTTCATGGCTTTAAATTTTGATGAAATACCCGAAATTTCGGTTTTGGGCTATACCTAAATCAAAACTCCAATAATTTTGGCTAGCTGTTCAACATTAATAGAAAAAGAGAAGATTTTGTTTGATTAATAATCTTTTTTTTCCAGGATTTCACTGAAAATTTCAAAATGTCGCTTAAATTTTTGCTGTGCCTAAACCTTGTTGAAATTGAACTTGCCGTGGAGTACAAAATTATGTTTGATTTTATCTATTTTGTATTATTGACCATTTAAACCTGAAGAAAAAAAGCAGGTTCCGTTGCCTCCATGAGCGGATCTATCGTAAGCTTCAGGGAAATCATTTCATTGTTATTGGGTGAACCTCTGTATGTGTTATGTAATGACAGAAGGTTCAATAAATGATGGTACATTTGAGCACATTCACATAACCTTTGTAGGCTCTGCCATTATATTTTGGGAATTTTTGACATACCCCCCCATCTTATTTTTAAAATTTGACATCCCCCCCCATAATTTGAAAAAGCTGACATACCCCCCTATGACTCGGTCAACTGTCATTTGACCAGTGTTGACCCGAGTTGACTACCAAATTTTGTATTAATGGACAAAAGTGCACTTGTCTTCAACTTTAGAACAAGGGTTTGGGTTTGAACCCCAAATCAAACATGAAAAGAGGAGATTAAAAATAAAATAAAAACTATTGATGGTAAACTTGAGATTTTTTGTTTATTTTTTTTATGAATTAAGCAAAGATTGAAATTAAAAAACCATAAAAATAGATAAGACTCACGATGGAACGCGATTTCTTTTTAAAATTGAGATAACCCATCTTTCCAAAATCAATATCTCAAAAGCTTAAATTATAAATTGATCTTATTCTTATTTTTCACTTTTGTTAATGAAATTTTTAGAAATATAATTGTATGCTTTATTTTTTTTTCTTCAAAACCTAGAGTTTTAAATTGTTGCCGAAGTAGTGGTCGGCCAGCGATGAGACTCCGGCCGACCACAACCGTTCGATTTGGGGTTTAGGTTTTAGCCCAAACCCTTGTTCCAAAGTTGAAGACAAGGGCGTTTTGTGTCATTTTTTATAAAAATTGGTAGTCAACACTGGTCAAATGACAGTGGACCGAGTTATAGGGGGGTATGTCAGCTTTTTCAAATTGTGGGGGGTATGTCAAATTTTCAAAATAACATGGGGGCTATGTCAAAAATTACCTTATATTTTTTGTGTCATCTGTATGAGGGTTTTGTATAGGGTCGTATCTAGTGTTCCCATTGGGTGCTTTTTGACTTCATCTTGAGGTATGGTATACAAATTAGGGACCTGTTTCTCTATGAGCAAGTTTCCTGTAAAATCAGGGAAATTGCTATAACATCATTATTGGGTGAACCCCTGTAGGTTGTGCCATTGATTAGTGGTTCAATCAATGATGTAACATTATAAGACATTCGGTTCCATCAGGACATGCAATGTGACTTCTGTTCAATATTTGGCTAGCTGTTCAATATTAATAGAAAAAGAGATCACAGTCATTGCACGAGGACAACGTCAACTGATTCATCAATTAGATAATCTCAGCAATTTTCTCCATGAGAGCTTGGGTGAGCCGTCTTTCCAAGGAAGAACAGATAGGAGAAGCAGAATGGCCAATTTTGATTTCGTTGGAGCTCCTCTTGTTCTCACATTAGTGATTGGTGGTGTGGGAAGCTGCTCGTTTAAGGGTCTATCATCCCGAAATTGAGTCCTGCACCATTGAATTTTTGTTTTTACCTGATGCCCCCTTAGATGTTCCTTTTAACAAGTCACCCTTCTGGTCGGGAAAAACAGTTGATCGATATACTGATCCATCTTTAGAGATCTGGCTGCTAATCACAGTTTTTCGAGTTTCTCTGAGGTTTGAAAAGAAGGATTGTCTTGCACAATGATTAAAGAATTCTTATTGCTTAAAATTCCAAAATATCGCTTAATTTTTGCTGGGCCTAAACCTTGTTGAAATTGAACTTGCCGTGGAGTACAAAATTATGTTTGATTTTATATATTTTGTATTATTGACCATTTAAACCTGAAGAAGAAAAGCAGGTTCCGTTGCCTCCATGAACGGATCTATCGTTAGCTTCAGGGAAATCATTTCATTATTATTGGGTGAACCTCTGTATGTGTTATGTAATGACGGAAGGTTCAATAAATGATGGTACATTTAAGCACATTCTCATAACCTTGTAGGCTCTGCCATTATTTTTTTTGTGTCATCTGTACGAGGTTTTCTATAGAGTCGTATTTAGTGCTCCCATTGGGTGCTTTTTGACTTCTTCATCCTGAGGTATAAAAATTAGGGACCTGTTTCTCTATGAGCAAGTCTCCTGTAAAATCAGGGAAATTGCTATAACATCATTATTGGGTGAACCCCCTGTAGGTTGTGCCATTGACTAGTGGTTCAATCAACGATGTAACATTATAAAACATTCGGTTCCATGAGGTCGTGCAATGTGACTTCTGTTCTATATTTGGCTAGCTGTTCAATATTAATAGAAAAAGAGAAGATTTCGTTTGAATTATATTCTTTTTTTTCCAGGATTTCATTGAAAATTCCAAAATATTGCATATATTTTTGCTGGGCCTAAGCCTTGTTGAAATTGAACTTGCCGTGGAGTACAAAATTATGTTTGATTTTATCTATTTTGTATTATTGACCATTTAAACCTGAAGAAAAAAAGCAGGTTCCGTTGCCTCCATGAACTGATCTATCGTAAGCTTCAGGGAAATCATTTCATTGTTATTGGGTGAACCTCTGTATGTGTTATGTAATGACGGAAGGTTCAATAAACGATGGTACATTTAAGCACATTCTCATAACCTTGTAGGCTCTGCCATTATTTTTTTTTGTGTCATCTGTACGAGGGTTTTGTATAGAGTCGTATCTAGTGCTCCCATTGGGTGCTTTTTGACTTCTTCATCCTGAGGTATAAAAATTAGGGGCCTGTTTCTCTATGAGCAAGTCTCCTGTAAAATCAGGGAAATTGCTATAACATCATTATTGGGTGAACCCCTGTAGGATGTGCCATTGACTAGTGGTTCAATCAATGATGAAACATTATAAAACATTCGGTTCCATGAGGACGTGCAATGTGACTTCTGTTCTATATTTGGCCAGCTGTTCAATATTAATAGAAAAAGAGAAGATTTTGGTTGAATAATAATCTTTTTTTTTTCTTGGATTTCACTGAAAATTCCAAAATATCGCTTAAATTTTTGCTGGGCCTAAGCCTTGTTGAAATTGAACTTGCTGTGGAGTACAAAATTATGTTTGACTTTATCTATTTTGTATTATTGACCATTTAAACCTGAAGAAAAAAAGCAGGTTTCGTTGCCTCCATGAACGGATCTATCGTAAGCTTCAGGGAAATCAGTTCATTGTTATTGGGTGAACCTCTGTATGTGTTATGTAATGACAGAAGGTTCAATAAATGATGGTACATTAAAGCACATTCTCATTACCTTCTAGGCATTGCCAGTATATTTTTTTGTCATCTGTGAGGGTTTTGTATAGAGTATCTAGTGCTCCCATTGGGTGCTTTTTGACTTCTTCATCCTGAGGTATAAAAATTAGGGACCTGTTTCTCTATGAGCAAGTCTCCTGTAAAATCAGGGAAATTGCTATAACATCATTATTGGGTGAACCCCTGTAGGTTGTGCCATTGACTAGTGGTTCAATCAATGATGTAACATTATAAAACATTCGGTTCCATCAGGACATGCAATGTGACTTCTGCTTCATTAACACAAAACGAGTTTTCCAATTATATTGTTTCGGTTTCTTTTTCTCAAAGAACCAATTAATGAGCAAGATCGACTTGGTACCAAATAAAGTTTCGAAGGTATATTTATAGTTTATACTATATGGTCATGACTAACTAATTTATTGCGAGGTTATGACCAGTTCTGCCTATTTGCCATCTGATTCGCCTCCTTGCTTTATGAATTGGTTATTTGAAAACTGCTTGTTGTGAGTCATGGTCTGTCTAAATTGCACTTACCTTTTTGACATGAGAGATGCTGATGAGAGATGCTGACAAGAATAAAAGTAGTAGATTATCAAACCATATTTGGGCTTGTCATGCTTTGTAATCTTTTATCCACGAACTTGGGTAACAGCTCATGTGTGGATTGTATAAATATCATTCATGAAAGGGTCAATGGATTTAGAATCTTGGTCCTTTGTTTGACTTCTATAGGCAATTTTATTATTTTGAAATGTTTGAGCTCATGTCCTATTGTGAATGTTTTTCTCTTTATTTCCAGAACACGAGGGAGACAGCCCACGCAATTAGAAAGTTGCCTTTGGTTAAGGCTAAAAGATATTTGGAGGATGTCTTGGTACACAAACAAGCCATTCCCTTCCGACGCTTCTGCAGGGGCGTTGGTCGAACTGCTCAGGCAAAGAATCGCCATTCAAATGGACAAGGACGCTGGCCTGTAAAATCTGCGAAATTCATTCTTGATTTGCTTAAAAATGCAGAGAGCAATGCTGATGTATGTTCTGTTCTGGCTCCTTACATATTTAGTAAGAGTAAATTCAATTTTTTTAATAATCACCTCCTGTCAAATTTATCTGCAGGTGAAAGGTTTGGATGTAGATTCACTTTATATCTCTCACATCCAAGTAAACCAAGCACAGAAGCAGAGGCGTAGGACATACCGTGCCCACGGAAGAATTAACCGTAAGTTACTTTTTTACTGCAGAAAGAACTTGGTATATTATGTGTATTCTTCACCTTGATGGCGATCTATTTGTTTGGCAGCTTATATGTCATCTCCTTGCCATATTGAGTTGGTTTTGTCTGAGAAGGAAGAACCAGTCATGAAAGAGGTAATCCATCAAATCACTACGTTAAAATAGAAATATAAAGGTAGGAGATAGAGGAATTAAACTGGTCATGTCGTTTATCGGAGCCTTTGTTGGTTTTGCAGGCTGAGACTCAATTAGCTCCCAGGAAACCAAAGAAGGGTCAAGCTTTACACAGTGGTGCTTCCTCTTAACCAGTGTGGAGAGTTTGAGACAGAAACTCAGGAAGCTTTGCCGTCTGTTTCAGATCAGATTCGATTTTTTCTTACTCAAAATTCTTGTAAGACATTTTTGTTGCTTCCTAGATCAAATGTTTTGTTATTTAGAGATTTCGGGATCATGTTTTTGGGGCCAAAAATGCTGGTTTTATATTTTATTTAATACTTCTTTGGAGCATTGATATAGCTGAAGCTTAATTCTTATATAGTTTTCAAAACACTCAAGTCTGGTTCTCAGTAACCTACTCTTGATCATCCAACATTTTGTACCATTCAACTCCATAGGTTACTAACCATGAAAAAGTTGGCCATATGACAAGAGACGTTTGGTGATTTAATGGAGAACATTGTCAGTAAAAGTTGCAATGTTTTGTGAGTAAATGAATAGAGCACAAAATGATGGACCCAAGTCAGAGAACATTGTCAGTAAAAGTCTCATGGTGAAGATTCTGAGGCCATGCTCTGGTGATTGGTTTTGCCAAAGTGCGTGCAATTCTTACTACATTTAGAGGCCTGCTTGGGATTGATAGATGTTAATAGCCAAGTTGTTGCCATAGCTGTTTTGGAGGTGTAATGTATTGCTTTCAACTATTCAAAACCAAGACCACTTGACTTCCCATGTTTTGTTTTAGTTTCAGGGTCGAGTTCTCGGTTGTGGATTCTGTTTCTCGAAATCCACGCCTGGGAACTCGTGCGAGAAGTTCAAAAAGGTGAGTCCTCTGGTCTCCACCCATTAGTTATTTATAAAAAGGCAAATTTTGGTTGCCCTGTCAACGTCAATTTCTCTTGTTATCCTCCACTTCAACAATAAATAAAAGGACATCTATATCCCTGTGTTTTTGCTCATCTTCCCCCATAGTGGAGTGATGCTGTTCGGGTATACGCTTTTAATACCCCAATTTTTTTTTTTTTTTTTTGAAGAAACGTTTAATACTCCTGTATAAAATAAAAAATCAGAAAAATTGTGAATTTAAAGACTGAATAAAATGCGTATTATTTACGTTTAATACACGGATTTTTTTTTATTTATAAAAATGTATTAAATGGCTGCATAAAATGAAAAAATTGCTAAAATTCAGGCTTTTAAGGCTAAATGAATATAACATATCAACAATGCCCGAATTTTTTATCCCGAAACTGAATTAAACAAACTTTTCCCGTTTTGAATCTTTGCCGTATACCGAATTGCTAACTATGGTTAGGACTTGCTGAACAATTCTATAAAAAAGTTGTGTTACTGTTCAGCTGGTTAAGTCCGAACAGTGGAGTTGTTCAAACTCAGCAGGCCGAACAGTTGTTATTCAAAGTTAGATTCAATAGTGCTCCCCTTGATTCACAGTGACATTAATGAAACCAGATCCGTCAATCTTGTTTATTTTCCTTTTTGGATGAATTTAGAAAAAACTATAACAGTGTAAATTGAAGAATGGAACATAGCATAAAAAAGAATTATAATGAACCTACATCCATTAATTATGTGGGGGTAACAGCATGGAGAAGAAGAAGAGGAGAGGGGGAAAGAGAAGAAGACAAAATCCCCTTTCTCAATATCCAAACCCCTGTGGTGGTTAGGTTGAAGAGGTAAAAAAAAGCACATTGGACGGGGGTGATAAAAGATTTCGACGGGCCGGAGGGGCATTAAGAGAACATCAGAAAATGATGAGGGGAGAGAAGAAAAAGTGGGGTAATAAGAAAAAATGAGGGGGCAACCAAAAAAATTCTTGTCCAAGTAAAGAGGTTATGGTGTATATATAGTCTTGCAATATCTGCGACGTAACGTACATTAAAACACGGGGTTTTGATGAAGATGTGTCTGATATATAAGGAGATCCTACTCGCAAGGGTTAAGAGTGAGCTGGTTTGAAACATAAACACAAGTTTCTGTTCTAGCTTATTAAGGATCGATTTGGCTTATTAGTAAAAGTATTTTTAATAATTAATGAACAACGAGTATGAATAGTTGATGTCTTAAAACGAAAGGCACAGAGGCTGAAACCTTCCTAGCTTTTTATGAGTAAGACTTGCCTGACCAGTGACGGTCAGGGAAGCCGTGACTGCCCACAATTAGAGCCACGTAGCACATTTTTTGAGAGGACTGAACGCACGTATGTTAACCAAAAATCAGCCTGATTAGTGATTTCTTTGGCACTGTATTGGGATTTGAACATTATTTGAGATACAAAGATCCAAATGTTTGAAATCACTAATCAAGCTGATTTTTGGTACATAGGGATTGGAAAAACATCCATACGGTCAGTCCTCTAAGAATGTTCCACGCAGCTCATATTGCAGAGAGGCTTCCATGCGCCAAGGCCCGTATAGAGCAAACAAAACGGCCCTGCTCAGTGCTTGCCACGTCAGCAAGAAACGCAAAACAACCCAGGCAACCGCAACCCAGGTTTGTTAGTTTTGATTTTTTTGGTTTTCCTTTTTTAATTTTTGCTGACGTGAGCAAGCACTGAGCAGGGCCGTTTTGTTTGCTCTATACGGTCCCTGGCGCATGGAAGCCTCTCCCTCATATTGCTGCTGTCATCAAAGTTCTACTCGGGTGGGGGCGTGTCGATGCCAAAAAATGAGTTTTGATACAACGGCTAGAAAAGTGCTGAAATCGAACGGGTAAATATCGTGTGGTTGATGTTAAAAAAAATCTGATTTTTGATTTAATGGCTAGAAAAGTGCTCAAATCAAACGGCTAGATTTGAGTTTTTTAGCCATTGGATTTGAACACTTTTCATCATTTGATTGGAAGTTTGGAACCAACCCATAGGCCAGTTCATGAAACCCATGCTCAAATCAAAAGGCTATAAATCACCAATCATACAGATTTAAGGTCTAGTCCTGATCCATGAGTCAAGATCCCCGCCTATTACTTGTGCGTGTACCCCATTTCTGATTCGGTTTTGCGGTACAAGACTTGCCCACCGACACACAACAATTTGAAAATAAAATTTGCAGATTATTTGTACTGCACAACCGTTCCATTCCCGGACACCCATACAGTGTACTCGGTACTTGGTACCGAATCTGAGACTTTTGAAGGGCCTTTGTGGAATAAAGTACAACTGTACAACAACACACTTGTTGCGGGGTGGTTCAGTCTGTTTCTAAGTATGGCTATCTCCTCACCTGTGACTTCCGAGTTCATAAAAAAACAGAAAAATCGGAGAATTCTTCACGAGCCACATATGGCGAAGCCATTTAATTCCTCCCCAACTTCAAGAACTCGATGCTCTTAACATTGTCTACAGTATAAGTAATGCATTGACGATCATCTGAGAGTGGGTTGCGATCATCACAGCTCCTTGGGCAGAAGCGTTTTCTAGTCGGATACAGTACCCGATTATCATCTGACACTTTGACGTCTATCATACACAATATTATGAATGATTTGATTCATACAGAGCTTGAATGGATACTGGTAAGTAAAACGAAACGAAGATAACGATAACACTGAAAATGAAGCATAAAAGAGCATGGGGTCTTATATTGCTACAGCTCAACTCTTTCTGCAAGCACAAACTAGGACAAAGATTCACCAATGGAGTGATGCGATTCAGAATTTGAGACTAACAATGGTCACTTGAGTTATAAAACTGTGCCTTACTATGAGTCGACTATGGATGTTGCACCAGTTTGAAAGAATATGCAGGTTGAAGACTTCGGAATGGCAGAAGGCTGAAAAGGTTGTGAGCAAATTCGAAAACACTGTTATTGGAGTGTGTTATTTGGCTGTGTGGCCAGCACTTCACATCTTCTGTTAGACCCATGGATGGACCTTTGATATACATAGTTACGCCTCCCTCTAACAACTTAAGCTTTTAGAAACACTATACAAGTACTGAATGAAGAAACAGTACTTGTGGTGCAGCCCATCAACTATAGTGGGATAGAGCTTATGATTAGATGAAATGGAAATAAATAAAAAAACATATTACAGAAGAAAATCATCGTTTGTACAAGTTCTAACCAACATCTAGACTAAAGTTGCAGACTGAGAAACGTCTTCTTAGAAGAATCAGGTTGCCAAACATCATGGTTGTTTTATTTTTTAGAACTAGACTGATTAATCAAAGAACTAATCAAGTCGACCTAAAACCCTAAAAGAAACTTGAATGAGTTAATCAAGAACATAATGGTTTTTCTCAACTCGATCAAATCTTTAAAACTTAGACCAAGTACATCAAAAACTCAATCAACTAAACAAAATCTCAATCTGAGTTCTATGAAAGAGCAAACTCAAACAGCTCAATCAACTACCTGTCCGAGTATCTGGTTGGCTCAATCAACTCCAAGGCCAAGTTGAGTTCCAATTTTTTGAAGCTTGGTTTGGCAGGGTAGTAAAGTTAAACATCCTACAGCGAGGCTTTTAGCAAAGCATTATAATCTATAATTTCACTGCAAATGCATAACATATAAACAGAAGTATTAAAGTTCATATTCAAATGTGAAAGAGAGATTTAAAAGGCAACCAAAATTAGTGTCATAGAGCTTCTGCATCAGGAAATCATATTTTTCATACAAAACAGTAACGAAAATCTGAAAAGGTAAAGCTGTTAATTACCCAAAGACCATGTTTTCTGAGGAACACCTCTTTAAATAGAAGTATATATAAGACATCACATTCAAGCTTCTATTCATTTTGATCCCGCAGATTCCCGACTTCACTTTATTCCGAGATTCTTATCAAACATCTCAGCGGATAGACTCCTCATAAGGTTAAACTTCAAGCTATCATAACAGAACAATTTAAAATGAAGTGACTCATTCTGTTACGGGGATTGCCAAGCAGCCTCCACCGCAATTCCTCGGCGTTGGCGTTGGGATCAGGGCAGCAAGAAAATATGTTCATCCCATGGCCGGAAAAAGATCTACTAGTTCCACCTATTACAAGCAGCTCGTCACCCAATGATTTGAACGCTATTCCCCATCCTCTGCTGTGATCAGCTCTTACTGGGACCGTCCCCAACTCCCTCCACGAATTACTCTTCTTCAAGTATACTTTCAGCTTGTTTGAAGAAGCTTCAAGCGAATAGAGTTCATTGTTAACAACAGCAACAAGGGGTGGAGACCGCGAAGTTGAAATTGGAGCATCCTTTAACATGTCTGGAATCAGTTCCCATGTGTTTCTGTCAGTGTCAAAAAATTCCCCACAAGTGAGATCAAGATCGTTTTGGCCTTGCCCCCCAATCACATAGAACTTGTTATCCATGTAACAGCCCGAGCAAAGCTTTCTCGGCTTCTTCATCTTTGGAAGCGGGTCCCAAGAGTTGTTCTCAGGGTTATATTGCTCTGCTGAATCTAAGACCTCTAAGACCTCCATACTGGTCCCCATCCGAATCCCGCCTGCTGCAAAAGCAACATTACCACAGCTTGCGGACGCAAACAAGCATCTTGGACTGATCATCGGAGGACCTTTGTACCATCTGTTCATGGCTAATTCATACCTCCAAATAACCACACCTTCAATCTCTTTGCCTGAAACAAGCAAATGGGTACCTGCACATAGTGACTCCTTGTCTCCAGCTGCAAAGCATGAGTCCGATGGCAATTCTGGGAGCCTCCTACGAGCTGAGAATTGCCGATCAAATGCCCACCAATGAGACTCACCGCCGGCCAACATGAAAACCGATGGCTCTTTTATTCCAATCTCTCTCCTAATCTTAAAGAGCTCACCGCTCCTCAGTAGAGCTAAACACCACCTGTTTACAGAACAAAGCTTCCAATATTCTGACCTTGGAACCCTAGCCAAGATCTGTTGCACAATCTCATCACTGAGTGAAGGTACATAATAAGAGTAATCTGCATCCTGAGGTTCTACTACATCTGAAGAACCTACACTTCCGCCTTCATTTGGAGAAAATCCATGGCAGCTCTCATCGGAACTCCTAGGTTTCTCACAAACCCTAGTCTTATTACTAGAATTCCCGTCAACCAGGTCCTTCATACTCCTCCGATCATGCCTACAAGAACCCTCTTTCTCTTCTTCTTTCGACATCGATCGATCGAACTCCTTATAACCCTATAGAAATCTCTATTTATCACCCAGAGAAAAAAGAAAAAGAAAAAGAACTCGTCAACAAGAACCCGATTCCCACCAAACCCTAATCACCAAATCCCAGGAAAAAGAACCATCATCAAGAACACAATTCACATCAAATCCTTGTAACAAATCCCAGATCATCAGAAACCCAGAAAATAAAAAAACAAGAACCCAATTCACACCAAATCCAGACTAATAAAAAAAAAAAAACAGAAAACTAAATCGAGAATAAGAAGAAAAAAAAAAGATTTTTCTTTCAAGGATGAAAGAGACTAAGATCTAAACGAACACTATAAACCCTAATATAGAGAAGAGAGAGAGAGAAAAGAGGCGTACCAGAGAAGCCATGCCGACGACGGTTATAGAAGAGAGGAAGCAATGAAGTGTGAAATCGAAATGGGGCAGTCTCGATTCTCAAGGGCTAGGGTTTTCATGATTTTTTTCTGCGAGGAGAAAACAACCCTAGATTTGCGCATAAAGGAGGAAGAGAAAAGGAGGCGGCCATTAAAGGCACAGAGGAAGAAAACAGAGTAGTGGGGGTAAGGGTGGAGGTGGAAGGGTTCGCTCCCCATTCTCTGTGGATTTATGCTTAAATTAGTCTGCGTGTTGAGATTAAAATACGTTGAAATTATGAGAGACGACATCTTCGATTTCGGAAAAGGTGAGAGAGGAGAGAGAGAAGAGAGAGAGAGAGAGAAGCTACTCTGTTCGTTTGGTATATTAAAACAAGACAAAATATTTAGGGTCCCAATATTAATTATGGCAAAAGTTTTTCTGGAGCTACACTCCAGATATATCCACTGTTCTTCGGGTTTCTCTACACGTAGAGGGGACTGCCCTGCCAAATCCAGACCGTCCGTTTGTTAGACGACCCTCTGTAGAGATGGTCTCGATGGGGTTAGCTATTAATATTTTAAATTTAAAAATATATTTATAATTATTAAATATTTGAGAGTTGAGACCAGAGAGTGAGAATTGTTTTTTTTGGCTCGGTCTCCAGTTACCGCCCTAAAATGACAGGCTCGGATACAGGACACAATATGAACCACGCGGCACACTAGTAGAGGACTATGACCGTATGGATGTTTGTCCAATCCTTAATTGTACTTACTAACCAAAAATCAGATTGATTAGTGATTTATAGGCGTTGGATTGGACTTGTTTTCATGGGTTGATCTCAACTGTAGGAATTTGAGCAGTAAGTGAGGTACAAAGATCCAAAGTTTATAAATCATTAATCAGACTGATTTTTGGTTTGTTGGTCCACCTACGGAATAGACAAACATCCATACGGTCAGAGTCCTCTAAGAGTTTCCACGTGGCTCATATTATGTCCTGTAACAGGAGCCTGTCATTTTAGGACGGTAACTGGAGACCGACCTTTGTTTTTTTTGTAAAATAAAATTATTTAATTATAAATTAAATGAAAATAATTATTTTTAGTAATATCGAGGGAAAGGGTAAAGTTCAGTTCTTTTGTCTTTTCTTTATTAGCTTTTTAAAATTGGAAGTAAAATACAAACCTAGAGAGAGAGAGAGAGAGAGAGAGAGAGAGAGAGAGATGATCTACTGTGACTGTACATCTTGATGATGTACATACAAGATGATTGTGTATCTTATCTTTAGTGTTTGTCAGTCCATCTTGATGATGAAACTTGAATTAATGGACAGATTTATAGACTTTAACTGTAGTTTGGTTGACCATTATCCGTAGTCAACTAAATTGATGGTTAAGATTATTGGTGTAGATCATGTACTTGTGATTAATCGATGGAATGATCCTAACCGTAATAAGTGGACTTTTGATGACAATTGTCAATATTTTTTGCTGATTGTAGAAATTAGTCTATTGAATGGACGGTAAGAAGCTTCTAAATTGGCTTAAATTAGAGTATGTATAGGTATGTACGAGATGTTTCCTTCGTGGCAAAGATAAGATAGATCGAGAACCATTATATTATACTAATCTTGGTTCCCTGACATACTCAGTCACATGTGCTCTCATTAATCTGGACTTTCCATACAAAGGACCCCACCTCTTAAACTGGCTGTATTCAAAAAAATCACAATGACAGGCTGTCCCAAGCCAGCCCAAGCCATCCCTTTAATCAGAATGATCAATAAAGTCATGATCAGATGCCCATAAAGACAAGTCCATTGATTGGACAACTCAGATTACCCACATCAGATACAATCTCATCCTGATTCTTGATCTACTTTACAAAGGATGGGTTGAGTTTCATTGAGAAATCCAGACCCCCAGATCAATGAGCATGCCAATGACATGTAGCGTTGGAAGCCAGGGCATATTATAATATAATAGTCCTAGGGCTATCAAATCTGCCCTGATTAGAGTATATTATAGCTAATAAAAATCTCTTTCCATTAATTTAAATTTAAGGGTATTTTAGAAACAACCCCATGAAACTTGAAAGTAATTAGTAATACCCCCTTATGCTTTCAAACTTTAGGATTATCCCCCTTGACCTAGTTTAACAGTGGTTGACTTAAGTTAAAACAGACTTGAAAAAACATCGTTAGCATTGTACGGGCAATATTATGGTCCTTTTATAGGTGCATTAACAGGCGCATAATGCATGTCATGTAGGGCTAGCAATGGATCGGGTTTGAGTCAGATTGGTACTGATTTGATACCGATCCGATAAGAAATCCAATAAGAAATCCAATTGATCCGGACTCGATCAGATATGATCTGATCCGATCCAATATGTATATAATATATATACATATACAATACCTTTAACCATATATTTAAGTACCTTTAGAAAATTATATATATGGTATAGATATCAAGGGGTCAGTATCGGATCGGAACATGGTCGATCCAGTACCGATCCGATAACATAAAATAAGATTCCGGACTCAATTTTTCAGATTGGATTGGATCAGATCGGATCTCCAGGTCAATCCGATCCATTGCGAGTCCTAATGTCACGTTTTAACGTTAGTCAAACGATGGTTAAACTAGGTCAAGGGGGATAATCCAAAAGTTCAAAAGTACAAGGGGGTGTTACTAAAATACGCTTTAATTAAAATAAAAAACACAAATTGCAGAGAAACGGCCACGCCCACAATCCTAGAAAGTGGAAGTCTATTGGATTTAAGGCCTTCTTTGTGAACTTTAAAAAAAAAAAAAAAAAAAGTATCAAAGGGAGTGTGAAAGTGTGATACATACATGGAAATGGTTGTCCTTCCACTGATGTGTGTGGTGGGAAATGCGTTTTGTCTTTGTTTTTTAGAGTATATTATTATATAACCCAAGCTTCAATGTCACAATCCTTTCTTATATTCCTCTGTTGAATCATCCCATAACACAAAAGTACTCCCCAAAAAAATACAAGTTTAGGTGAGTGTGTGTTTTAGGGTTTTCTTTAATAAACCTTATGCAATTTCTAATCCAATTAAAGGGAGAGTCAGTGGGCTCTTCGTAGATTAGGGTTAGGGTTAGGGTTTTTTCTTGTCTCTCTCTTTCCAAATTTATTGGCTTTAAGATGTGATTAGGGTTTCTATCTTTCAACCAATCCCATCTTTGCTTTTTCATATATTAGGGTTTAATGACCCCATCTAATGTCTGCTTTTAAAAGTAGGGTGGTTGGTATTTTTTTTTATTTCCTTGGGACTCTTCAGTTTCTTCAAGCAATGCAGCTTTGACACATTTAGAAAACTGTCACATTAAATATATAAAATATGGTTCCAGCCGCTCAACCAACCGCGTCTGTCCAAGTCAGCGGAAGTGGAAAAAGAATTTCATTGGAGGGTAACAGTGACATCCTAATGTTTTTTAATTATTGCCAAGACTGATCACCGACGGCGATGATTAGACAGACGTGTATCGAAATGATTCAGATCTTACGGTAATGCATGGCTTCACCCAAATACCATCTTGGCTGTGAAGGCGTTAGGTGACAGTACATATTATTTTGACTCATTCAGCTAATGGATTTGTCAAAAATTTGATTCAATCTGACGACGTTCGATTCTTCAAATCTTTTTTTATGGTCAAATAAAAATATGATGAACATTTACATTGACCAGGATTATCACAACCATATGAATATGAGAAAAAATTTCATCGACTGTGTTACCAGAACTGTCTAATCAGGTAGATGATCAGGGTGGAACACATCAAATTAGACCCTAACAATGCAGAGGAGGGCTTCCGCCATCCTCCCCAACACCGAGCATACATCACTGAGCGGGCTAGAGTTTATGTTTTTCCTCTGCAGAAGATAAACCCTCTGATTTACAATAAAAACCAATTGCCAACCACAGCAGTTTGGTTCGCCTGAGAAACATAGCGTGAAGAAATATAGGAAATGTCAGTAGGCTGGAGGGACTTCGCAATCCCTGATCACAATCCAATATGTACCACATATGCGGTCTCCTTGGTCAAACGATCGATCCACTCAGGTTGATCCTATTGGATGTTCAGACTAATCTCTTGCACGTATGATGCATGAACTACCTTTGATATATCATTCTTGAGAAATGCATATTAAGAAACGCAGAAAGTTTCCAAAACTCAAGTTGTGTTAACAAATCCAATTTGTTTCATATGTAAAGCCAAAACAAAACAAATTAATACTTGGGTACTCGTATCAAGATTCAGAACTGACACCTTTTGTTACCAAGCTTCAAGATGAGCACAAGTACTAGCCACAGACATGTAAGAAAGCTTGGGACCCAATGTATATGCCATGAGCACAGGGTACATGCTGTAAGAGCAGGATCTTCAAGGTTGTACAGCCTCCAGAAGCTTCCCATAGACCTCTCTGGCAGACAAGTCCTCCACCTGATCCAAGCATCAAACATTAACATAAGTAACTAAAAAAATGATTCTCTTAATAAGATTGGAGAGGACACACGTCCATTGTGGGTCCCACATTGAACTAGCTCATACAGTTGTGATTGATGTGTGTGGGGGTGGGGGTGGGGGTGGGGGAGGGGGCTCACAACTAACAACCACTGAATCATGTATTGTTATAAAAGCGTTATACTGTATAAAGTATATTGCACCTCTTGGTTCTTAATGATACCAAAACAACAGAAAGTCATGATTGGCAAACTCACCACAAGAAGTTTGGACTTGTTATTCCATCCTCTCTGAAGAGTCATCTGGCTCAGCCTTAAACCCAACACCTGTGTCGAGAAAAAAAAAACATGTACAATCCATCTTGATGCTCATTAAAAGATAGTTGTATAACAAATACTAAGTTTGGTTCTTGAGTAACATAAGAGAGATGAGCACCTTGCCCATAAATTCTAACAACTCGTTGTTTGCTTCCCCACGGGCTGCAGGCGCAGCTACTGTCACCCGAACATCATCGGCATTTACTCCTGATACAAACAAATTGAAGAAAAAAAGTGCTTAAATAGTCAAAGAAAACACATGATTAGGAATTCATTGCCCAAGATCAACTTCATGATGGAAAGTAAAATCTGGAACAAAAAATCATAACGGTAAGTACCAAGTATGTGCAAAGAGGTCATTATTGGCAGCAAACAGACTAGATAGAATGGATAGCCTGTAACTCTGATTGATGATCAATTAGAACCAAGCAATATATCAGTGAGCCCCTTCATTCCATCCATTGAGAACTGAAGGTGTAAGATATTGCCATATTCTATTTAACGACATGGCACTTCTACGGTTTTTTGCCATGTCAACACATATCGACAAGGATATGCATGTTGAAACATCCCAACACATATCCTTCAACATACAACGGTGTCAAACTTTATTTTAATGATTTTTTTTCATATAAAAAGGTTCTTTAAAAAGGGCTGGTGTGTTCCATCCTCTATACGCATACTTTATTATGTTGTCAAGCACAACTATAGTTGTTTGATAGTCTTCCCTCTTTATAAAGTTACTGGGCAGCTCTATGGTGTATGGAAATGTTTTCTTTTATGTTTCATATATTTATTTCATTGTTAGTATTCCAAATAACCTTCTGATTAAATTAACTAAAACAAATGTATATGGACATGTCTGCGTTACAGGCTTCTCGAAGGTGCATGTTGGATGCCTTATATCTGTGACAGACAAACATATGAGTCCATTTCATTAATACATAGGCCCTATCAAAATTGCTGTCAACCCCAAGGCTATTAAGAAGGCAGCTACAATCCTGTAATTCTCACAAAATACCCCACACAGCTTTTGCTTTGCTAAGAATCCTCCAAAATTTAATTTAGACCTCAAGTCCATTCCTTTACATATCTAATCAAGGATTAGCAGTGGGTTTACTTGGCAAGAAATTTCAAATCAATTATAACTGTTGCTAAAAAGGTAAGGGATAATGGATAAGATATAAAAAAAGAAAGAAATAGATAATCATGTTTAAAGAAAAAAATTACTTGTAATTGCTGAACGTTGGGCACGGTCTTCCACTTCTATTGCCACTTGAACAAGGCCGCCTTCTAGTTGTGATATGCAGGGTGGCACGGGAGCATCCTACAACACATATTAGAAAGTCAAATTAGCAGTTAACCAATTTGGCAGATAAATTTAATTTTTTAAGATTTCTGTAGAATTAAGGGTATGGTTACAAATGTAGGGGGAACATGATTTGCGAGGAAGAGCAAGGATACAAATTTTTCTTGATTGTATCCATGGAAAAGAAACAGACATCAGCATCAAAGTTGCTGGAAGGGTTGACATATGAGTTACTTGGTACTAGGACAGATGCAACGAATTCGGCTACACTAACAGCAGGCAATGTCAGTTTTCTGATAAGTACTTTATAACCATTTATTGCATACCTAACTTTTCTATTGATTGTGTGAGATTGGGATGAATTTCAGAAAACATCCAGGCAATTGAAGAAAAATGGTTTATACTTTCTAGTGGGCGGCACGTGCGTTGCACGTGAGTGATTGTAGGGGGGTCTTTGAAAGAAGTGGCAAAATAAGGGTTTCAACCCAAAGGGTAGTTTTGGAAGAATAGTTTGGAGGGGCGCATAGTTAGAGAATCAAAATTCTGAAGTTGCCGATGTAGAGTAGATGAGTAGGGATTCTTTTGGAAATGGCATGGAAAGTAATGAAGTTGTTCTTAAGGAACTGATTTGGAAATATGGAAAAAAAATGACATGCTAAGTAATAAAATGTTTATCAAGGGGCAAATATGTAAATTAATGGCATGACAAAGGTTGGTAGGATAAATTACATGGGAAGAAATTAACTGGTTAAAAGGGGTTGTTTTGAAAATATAGATGAAATGGCATGGTAAGTAATTTAATGATAATGACGGGGTTGTATCGATAATGGCATGGGATGTAATTAAGTAGTTTTGACAGGAAGTTATAGGTGCCTAGGTGAGTACGTTAGGGGCACTTAATGAACCTTGTTTTTTTTTTTTTAGTGGAGAATGACATTTAATAAAGTAATAGGTGCCTATGTTTAGTTGATAGGCAACTAATAGTGAACGGCGTGCCCCAACCCAGGTTTTGGCTTTATAATAGCAATACGATATGAAATAAGCAAAAGCAACATACATAAGACATGCAATAGCAAAGCAAATCACAATAAGAGGTCATTTATTTATACCTGCGGGTTGGTTTCTGCTGCAACTGAGCTAAGTGCACCATCAACAACATAAATGAAAGGAGCGAATTCCAAATCTTCTTCTGAGCGATAACAAACGAAAAGCCCACAACCCATACAGGCCATACGGAATTGTTTTTCCAGTTTCCCTTCGCCGCTGGATAAGAAAGATCCATAGTTTGTACATATGAGCTCCAACACAACTATAATTTACTTACAGCATGAAACCCTGATTACCAAGTTCAAATGATTGCTTAGCCCGAAAGCTACAAGTCATTGCCTTGACAAAATAACTTGAAGATAACAGAAATACATCCCAATAATAGGTAAAAAAAAGATTAGCCATATAATACCAAGACACCTGGAAACTAACAAATTCTTTTTTTTCTTTTGATCGGTGAAGGCAACTAGCAAATTCTTAGCCAAGCATATCTAGGTTAGGAAGATTACTGCATTAACTAGAGACTTAATTAGATTATCTATTGTTCCATCAAAAAAGAAGGTTCAACAATATGATGGCCCATAGGGAAGACCAAGATATAACACACCACTTCCACTCAGTCATCATGCAATGCAATCAGCATAGGTGCTTCTAGGAGAAAAACTCAATGAGTCAAAGATCAACATTTACAACTAACTAGTATAGTCTTCAAGATAACTACGCCGGTGTAGTGCTTTACATTGCATCACCGATCCCAAGCTTGGATTAAAGGAAGGGTTACATCAGAGATGATCCATCAATTAAAATTGACAACCAAGAGATACCTCGAAGTGACCAATTTCGTTACCTTGGTTTTATTATTCATAAGGAATGAGAGATTGAGGAGGATGCTGCCCATATAATTAGAGCTGGGTGGCTAAAGTGGAAATGTGCTTCCAGAGTGCTATGTGACCGACATGTACCAATTAGACTAAAAGAGAATTTCTATAAGACGGCAATAAGACCGGCAATGCTTTATGGAGCAGAATGTTGAGCAATCAAGAAACATGTTCATAAAATGAATAAAGCCGAGATGAGATGAATATGTGGTAAGACAAGGAAAGACAAAATTAGAAATGAGCGCATTTAAGAAAATATATGAGTAGCCCCAATAAGTGACAAAATTAGCGAAAGTCGATTGAGATGGTTTAGTCATGTACAACGAAGACTAATAATAGTACTAGTGAGGAGAAATGTGCAAGTTGAAGGGCCTATAGGGTGAGTGAAGGGGAGGCCAAAATAGACTAAAGTGAGGTTTTGAGATGAGATTTTAAGAAATTTGCCTTAACGGAAGGATGGTTTTAGACCAGATTGAATGGAGGAACGCCAACCCCCTACCGTTGAGGAAAGGCTTATGATGATGATGAAGTATAGTCTTCAAGATACTAAATCTGAAAATACATGTCACTGCTGCAGTAAAAAGCAAAAAGGAACAAGGAAAATCTATAGTTGTGGTAGTTCTAAGTGTATAAAAACAAAATAAAAATGTATAAAAATCAAGTATGCAGTTCATCTGGTGAGCAAAGGATCAGCCATGTCACCAGAGATTGAAAGAAATTCAGTCTTTTGGATTCCTAATCTTCCTATAAATTAGAAAGCTTGCATTCTTTTCTCTTCCAGACTCCAAAGTTCTAGATTATTAAGTATAGACTTTACCAAGGTCTAAAGTTATGTATTTAGAAGTAATCGAGTTTCCTGAAAGTCAACTTGGCTCAGCGTCTAGCTTAAGCAGCCACTACCTGGCTATACCTCCATTTAAAGAATTCGAGATAAGAAAATGTGATGTTTGATCAAAGACTTTTTGTGCCAATATTAAATTTGATGCTAACATTCATGTAAGTTCTAGAATAAAAAATAACAATATATACCACAGTGGTCATAGGACAAGCACTAGGTGAAAATGGTCTCATGTATTATTCTTTATGATGCGCATGAAATATTAAATCATCTCGCATGTTTGACACATTTCTTGGTTACTTTGAATCCTTCAGTAAGATTTTGTCCACCGTTATTTATGATGGCACCTCTTCTCCTAGATGACGACGAAGAGAAAAGGAGAGATGGGATCTCCTCGTCTCAAACTTCTAGACCACCCAAAAAAGTCAGTTAGGGAACAATTTATGAGGATTGGAACCATGGCCAAAGACAAACAAGAGCGAATCTGCCTTCTCAGGCATCAAAAATGAATTGGATACACTTGATTTAATAAATGAAACAAGCACAGACATCAACAGTAATTGAGTAAGTGGTTAACGTCAATGTTTTTAAACGCAAAGGCGTGGGAAGAGGTGCTTCAATAAGCCTCACGAGCACGCCTTTTTATATGAATACTAATTCAATAAAAAAGGCAAATTTAGGTAAATTTCTAAAAAATAACATTAATTTATTTAAAATGGGAAATAGATGTGTTTTTTGCTTTTATTTAACCTAGAAGTGCTTATTATTATTTAATTATGACATAGAGAGAAAAAACAAAAAAAGGAAAAATAAATTGAATTATTATGGCAGTTGCCCCCACCAGCATATGCATGTGAGGCAGATGCCTCTAACATAAAGCGTTAAAAAAGTTGTAAAAGGCGTGAGCAGTAAGCCTTTTTTAAGTCTAAGTGGATGAGGTGTAAAACTCGCACGCTTTTAAGCTTTTTTAATGCCTCAGGGGTGTTTTCGGAAAACTTCACCTAGCCTCAAAAGCCTTTTAAAACACTGGATATCTTATCTTACTATATGTGATATTTCTTTCTCTACATTTTATGGTACTTCAAATTGAGAAAGAATACAAGTTTATGTTGGAATGGCACCCTTCATTGTTTGAGATCGCAGCTCCATGAAGATTATCGAAGCTCTTGGAGCTGATCTCTGTGCATTTGTCCCAGCAGACCTGATATTTGCTAGTTAACACAGACATAAAGAGATGATTGCACCATCCATAACACCTTAATGACAATTTCAAAGAAAACTTGGACATGCTCTATAGTATTTAAATTTTCTAGGTCTCACATCTAAAATAAGATATGAATCAAATGGGTAGTACAACCATTGAGATTGGAGAATTACGAACCAAATGCCTTACCACATAGAAGAAGGATGTCCCTAGTCTAGATTTTCTTTTTTGTTCTTTTTTTGGTGGATTCTAGCTATACTCCAAATCAGGGCCTTCTTTTCTACTATTCCTAATTTACCACTTATTATTGGCCAATCATAAAAAGGATTCAATTCTTAACAAGAAAGCAAACATCGTAAAAGAATCCAAATGATAGTGGAAGACGGGTATATTCAAGTCATATTATATGAAAGAGCAGGGAAAATACCGTTTCAAAAGAACTTTTCCTGCCTCGTTAATATTTAGCCTGGTGAGATGTTTCTTCTTGTCCAATACATATGCTTTGTCAGTCTTCCGTTTTGGAATTTTTTGCAATTGGGTATCTTAAAACAAAAACATTTTAGTATGAAACAATGTCCAACATCTTCAGGCAAATCACCAATAATGTAAAAATGCAAACATGAAAATGGGTATAACAAAGAAATATAAATAGTTAGATTTAAAAGGGTGTTGAAATATCTACATTCCAAGAACTTCAATCTGTATTCAATAATCGATCAATCAAAAGGATTTCAACTTTAAATTCATTTTAAGACACACTTTGCACAAACATCTGGAGAGTTCGAAAGGTACAGAGTAAGAAAGCACACTTTTACAACAACAACATTTCCTATGTCAAATAGGCCAAAAAAAAATTTATAACGAACCTAGAAAACATGTTCAGGAAGTGATAACAGTAAACAAAGTGTCACTCTGTAACAGATCAATCAGATGATGGCAAGTTGTGAGAGATATAAACAACGCTTCATCCAACAAGCAAACCAGCTCACAAATTACAACATTATGATGTGTTCCTATCTCTTCAGCTCCTTGGTGCGGTGGATTCGGAAAGGGAACGTTTTAAGCTCTTAATTGCTTATTGTTTCCTTAGTTATTTCCTTAATTGTTTCTTTGTTTTTGCATTATTTGTTTCCTTGGTTAGTTATTGCTTTAATTAGGAGTTGGTTGTGCGGGAATAAAAAGGTATAATCTCTGAAGTCTTTTATGAAAAATCTGAATTAATGGAAACCTTGGAGGTCTAGTTCCCCTTGAAGCGAACTCTTCTTATCTCCTCCTTTTGTTCTTTAATTTTTTGCAATTTAATCACTTCATTTGTTATCAGAGCAGCCAATCCTCGGCCGGTTTATGGTTAAAACAATAATGGATCAAAGGATAGAAAAGTTAGAAGAAGATCATGTTCGACAGTTCAAGGTGATTATGCAGAAACTTGACGTCTTTGATGCCAAGTATGATCAAATAGCTGCCACGGTGGCGATGAATCGTGCGGAGACCTCCATGAATTCGGGAGGAAATCAAATGCATACTGATAGTGAAGTGAGGAGAGGGGATGATGGCAACTCCATAAACTTGAGGATGATTCACTTGGAGTTTCCTCGATTTGATGGCGACAACCCCTATAGTTGGGTTTATCGTGCCGAGCAATTCTTCGATTATTACCACGCATGTGAAGATCATAAGGTCATGACTCACGATTGCATCCTTCCATTTGGAACATGATGCCTTGTAGTGGTGTCAATGGCTGGAGAAGGCATCAGGAATGATGACTTGGCCAAACTTTAGAAGAGTGTTGTACTCCCGGTTCGGGCCATCTGTGTATGAAGACTACTCCAGAGCACTAGCTAAATTGAGGCAGACTGGTAACTTCAAAGAATATTTGATGAAGTTTGAAAGGCTATCCAATCGCACTTACGATCTATCTGAAGCTCCATAAACTCAAGGATGATTTGCTTGGAATTCCCTCGATTTGATGGTGACGACCCCTCTAGTTGGGTTTATCATGTCGAGCAGTTCTTCCATTACCACCACACGCATGAAGATCATAAGGTTACGATTGCATCCTTCCATTTGGAATGCGATGCCTAGCAGTGGTATCAATAGCGGGAGAAGGCGTCAAGAATGATGACTTGGCCAAACTTTACAAGAGTGTTGTACTCTCGATTCGGGCCATCTGAGCAAAGACCACTCCGGAGCACAGGCTAAATTGAGGCAAACCAGTAGTTTCAAAGAATATTTGACAGAGTTTAAAAGGCTATCCAATCGCACTTACAATCTATCAGAACCTTTTCTAGTGAGTTGCTTCGTGTGTGGGCTTCAAGATGAGCTCCATTTTGATGTCAAAATGTTCAAGCTGGTCACACTATCAGCCGCGATCAGTTTGGTGCGCTTGCAGGACAATAAGTTGACTGCAAGGAGAGCGAATAACAAAACAACCAAATCAGAACCTCCTATCACTCTAGTCAATATGGCTAATCGCACTAACAACTTCCACATATGACGTTTGACGGCCAAGGAAGTCGATGAGAGGTGAAAGCAGGATCTTTGTTATAACTGTGATGAGAAGTTCTCTAGAGGTCATCAATGTAAGAAAAGCAATTGTTTCTCTTGAGGGTCCCTGGTCAGACGATGGAGGTGCTTTGGAGGACGAAGAAGCCGCGGAAACGGTGGATCATGAGTATGAACCACCTTGAGGACAAGGTTGTTCTCAAGGGGTGGGGAATGATGTGTTCCTATCTCTTCGGCTCCTTGATACGGTGGATTTGGATAGGGAACGTCTTAAGTTGCTAATTGATTTTTGTTTCCTTAGTTATTTCCTTGTTTCTTTTTTACTTTTTGCTTTATTTGTTTCCTTAGTTAGTTATTGCTTTAATTAAGAGTTGGTTGTGCGGGAATAAAAAGGTGTAATCTCCAAAGAGTCTTTTATGAAAAATCTGAATTACTGGAAACCATGGAGGTCTAGTTCCCCTCGAAGCGAACTCTTTGTATCTCCTTCTCCTTCTTTTCTTTAATTTTTTGCAGTTTAATTACTTCACATCCCCAGCATCTACAAGCAGGAATTATAGAAACTCTAAAACGACACAAGGGAAATAGCATGAAGTTGAAACTAATCAAAACACTAAAACCGACTCTGATTTGTCAATTCTTCACCTAGGAATACGAATTTTGGAGTTCTGGCTAATTGAACAGCCATAAACAAACCCATTAAAAACACTTGCATCAGCAAAAATGAAAAACCAGAGCTACGAGCCTTGGATTGATTAATCAAAACCCTAAAACAAGGGTTTCAAGCTCAAGTAAAACAGCGATTTTCAGCTTTAAATGATTCAAAGGGGGATTCAAATAAGAAACCCTACAAACAGAGAGAGAGAGAGAGATGGCACCTGTGATGAGAACATGAGAACCACAGTGTTTGCAGTAATAGACGAAGAGATCGGACTCTGGACCATCTGGGGCCGCGTCCTCGCTCGAGTAGGTGTGCGTTGTCCTCTTCGGCATTCTCCCTCCTTAATTACTCCTTCTTCACCAACTAACCAACCAACTTCAACAGCGGGAGCGAGCGACGAGCGAATTGAATAGAAGACTCTCTCTCTCTCTCGGTTCAGTTTCGCGATGATCTGGTGTTGTGTGTCTTAGCAGAAATTCAATGGTCCTATTTAGATCTCCTGATTTCAAAACCACGTTCAGATAGTGTGGAAGAAACCGATAGTCGAGATCGTCCAGTCAAGTTGATATTTCAGGTTGAATATCACTTCGATTGGCTCCACGAAAGGTGGGTCCCTGATTCCTGATGCAAACAGTAACTCTTTTACCGATTAGCATGTACATGTAGGGCTGTTTGAATGTGTACGAGTAAAACTTCGCTGACCGCCTACAATATGAGCCACGTGGTACATTGGTAGAGGATACTGACCGTACTACAAATCAAAAATCAATCTGAATAGTGATTTTTAAGCGTTGGATTGGAGTCATTTTCATGGGTTGATTTTAACCGTTGGAATTTGAGCTTTTTTGTCCCACTAGGGGGCGGAATGTGTGTTGCACGTGGCTGATTATAGGGGCTTCATCATCGTTTGACACGACGGACCATAGTATGACCCACGTGGTACATTATTGGTATGGATGTTTCGCCCATCGCTAGCTGGACTTATATACCAAAATTCAACCTAATTAGTAACTTCTATCCATTGGATTACTCTTTTTCATTTTTATTTTTAATTGTGGATTTGGAGCATTATTTGGTGTACTTAGATCCCAATGTTAGAAATTACTTATCATGATTCTTTTTGGTATGTAGTTCTACCTAGGGATGGACAAATATCCATGTGGTCAGTGGTCTCCCTCTTCAACGATGATGGTAGACCTCCCTCATCAAAGTTTTGCTCTTTAGGTGAGTGTCTGAAACCGCCTCATTGCCAACCCCAATTTTGGCTTTATAATAGTACTAATGCACCATGTGGCAGCACTTTACATATGGCAGACTCTTAGAGATTACTGATTGTATTGATATTTGGCCCATCCCTAGGTAAACTTAGATACATGCAAAAAATATCAGCCTGATTAGTGATTTTTAAGGATTTGATTGGAGTTGTTTTCGTGTGTTTATTTTTAACCGTAGATGTCGAGCATTATTTGGGGTACTCAAATCCAAAGGTTTGTAATCACCAATCATGCTGATATTTGATATATAGGTCCACCTGGGATGGGACAAACATCCTTACAATCAGTAGTCTCTAAGAGTGCATCACGTGGCTTATGCCATGGTCCCTCATCATTGCGCTGGACAACCTGAACCAAGCCTGTGTGAAGGGGTGTACCCCAACCCAGATTTTGGCTTTAAAATAGAGAGGCATTTAATTGAAGCCCGCGTGGACGTCAACACAGATTTGAAATTACTAATCAGGCTGTCCAAAAAAAACCTTTTCTTTAGGGGTTGGCTCTCTTGTCTAACCGTTGAAAGATAGGAAAACACAGACGCCACATTCCAATACAGAAAAAAATGTGCAACTTTAAGAATGCCTCTTCCACCATTGAATCCAAAAAGCCACTATCAGTCTGTGTATACGTAGGAAACCCTCTATGCCACTTGTCCTCCTTAACATCAACCCAACTAAATGATCTGAAGCAATTGTGTAGAAATCCTTTTTTTTTTATTTTTTTTGATAATTAAGCTCTTTCATAAGACAACTAGAGCGAAGAAGCTACATCATCAGAATTTACATCAGCCTTCAGCACTTTAACCAACCATGCTGGAAGAGAGGTGTCCCATATGATTTGGGAATTTAGAGTTTTGCCTTTAAGGCAATCAGATCAACAACCCTATTATCGTCCCTCGGTACAAAACAGAAAACAACCTACTTACAAAACAGAAAACAAGTAAACAAAATATCAACCAAGAGGGCTGAAGATGACCAGCAAGAAGCAGTAGATCCTGACTGTAATTACTAAATAACTGCCAATGCATCTGATTCCACCACAAAATCTCCCACGTTAATAGTAGCGGCTTATTCCAATCCCAATCTTATGGCTCCTATTTCTGCTTCTACGGATGAGAAAGATCGAGAGCTGACTCCTCCTGCCATTAAGCAATTGTTATAAACATCTCTTATCATGAACTCCAAACCTAATTTTCCTGTAGATTTATCCCATGCAACATCTGTGTTAACTTTTAAAAATCCTTGTGTGGGAGGACACCGTGATATTTTCTTTTTAGCTGCTAGTAGATGGGTGGATGGTGATTTCAAGGGTTCAATGAAAAAAGAAATTGATTGAAGAAGTTGAATCGGATGCTCAAGCTGATTATGATGAACTTCTTTGTTTCTCCTAATCCATAGTTTCTGGAGAAGAACACAAATATACTGAAATCTGAATTCCTCCTCTTTGGAATTGAGGAGAACACAAACTTCTTTGTTTCTCCTCGATTTCGCCTGTTTCGGTCTGTGCTTTATAAATTTGGAACCTTTTCCTTATGACACATCACGCGGTTCCACGTAAAAGTGTTCTATGCCCGGCCTATAATATGGCTGGCCTAATAGGCTCTTACTTCGGTCTATTATATGGGTGGTCTTGAGCTATATTAATTGAGCAAGTGGAATTGGGCCTGGCTTGTTTTTAAGGCCTGCCAATGTATTGGGAGGGAGTGGGCTTTGCTACATATGCTTCGGGCCAGGCTTGGACAGAATTCGCTCCTCGACACACAAACAACACAATGATTGGCCATTACGGGAATGCTTGGTTGCTGGGGGCATACATTAGCTTTAGCAATCTTTTCCACAGAATGCACCAATCCTCAAATACTAGTAAAGTCAAAATCCCCCCGCCGTAGTGGATCACCCAATAGATCCTGCTGCACAGAGGCAGTAGTTTTCCTGAGCCCGGAGCAGCCAAATTCTTCCTCTCTTGACCATAGTTAGCAATTTGGATTATGGCCCGTGAAGCTTCCAGGTTGGGTCTGGGATGGGGATTCGAGCCCACAGCCGGCCCGGCCTGTGAAGCCCGAATCCTCCTAAAAACTTGAATTTTAAAGCCCTCCCCCTAAAATTTGAGTTTTAAAATACCCCTCCTAAAAATTTGAATTTTAAATCCATCCCCCCTATAAACAACTGTTTTTAGTTTTTTTTCAACTTTTTTTAAAAATAGATCCGGCCCGTAAGTTCAGCCCATGGCCCGGTCCATAAGTCAGCCCGTAACCCGGCCCGACCTAGGACCGCGCAGGGGTATGGGCTTGGGCTTCAAATTTTCAACATAGCCCGGAGCGCAGCCCGCCTTAGCCAGGCCTCGTGGAAAATGCATGAAGGAAATATGGTCTCCGACTCTCCGCAGTCCGCACCGAAGTGCACGTTAGAATTTTCGGTGAACAATCCCATTTGTTCTGTATTCCGTGTTTCCCTTTCACGTTCATTTTCGTCCGGACTTCGCGATTCGGTGTGCTGTGCGCATTCGCGGTAAGTTTCGCTTTCTCTCTTCTGCTTTCGACGTCCTCATCAAGCATCTCTACATTAGGGATTAGGGTTTAAATCTCAATTTATCAAATTTGATGATACGAAAATCAATCGTTAGGTTTTCTGGGCAATGATCTGCTTTTAGAACATTTCTATCGATTTTTTCTGTTTCTTTTCGATTCGTTTTAGGGTTTTAAGCAGATATTTGTCTTCAATTTAGACGGTTCGTTGGGTTTGTAGCCGTATTTCTCCAGGATCGATGATTTTCACAGAATTTCTGCTAGTCCATTAAGATATTTTCTCATCTCATTCTGATCTCAGAACGATTATCTAATTCTTCTCCGCAGTACGATTGATCTTCTTTTGTTTATTTGTCTCCATTTCTAGATGGATTGGCAAGGGCAGAAGCTGACGGAGCAGCTGATGCAGATCATGCTCGTCGCCTTCGCCGTACTGGCTTTCCTCACCGGCTACTCCATGGGATCATTCCAGATGATGCTGCTCATCTACGCCGCCGGTGTTGTTATCACTACGTTGGTCACTGTTCCCAACTGGACCTTCTTCAATCGCCATCCTCTGAAGTGGTTGGATCCGATGGAAGCTGAGCGCCATCCGAAGCCGCAGCCCATGGCTTCTAAGAAGAAGCCCTCCAAGTCTCACCAGAAGTAGGTCTTTTAACAAATTTTGGCCTTTGCTAGGATTTTCATCTTTTGCAATGTAGTTAAATGGAGCTTATACTTTTCTGACACTTCATACTTTTTGTTCATGTTTGCTTTCAAAGTAAGAAACTTCAGAATTGATACTTAAATGAGAGGGTGATAGTTCATGCTTTCAGTTCTTATTCGCCTTCCTTCAAATTAAGAATCTTTAGAATTGGTACTTCAAAACATTTGCAGTGCACCAACTTGATTTTCCTTAGATTTTTTTTTTCTTCCAGAAAACAACATTTGCAGAACCACACAAGACCTAAGTCTCCTTAAAACAGAAAATTTGAAGCTTCTCCTGAATACTCTAGCATCTATATCCTTGACTCAGTACTTTTACTTTTCTAATCTAATTATGTTTCCCAAATATGAATCCTGCTACATTCAAACTTAGGCAAGCCAAAAAATTATCTGAACTACCTAAGACTCAAACTTGACACAAATTAGAAACTATTAAAATTCACAACTTAAAAAACTAAACTAAGATCTAACTTCTACAATGTAGATTAAAAAATGAAACCAAAGTGTGCTGGAAATTCACCCACAAATGAGGTGGATGTGAGCCTTTTGGTGATTTTTGCTGGATTTTTAGGATTTGTTTGGATACTTTTTTTATCCAATTCCTCTATAATTTGAGAAAATCGTTTTTTTTTCTTGAATTCTTAAAGGCCTTTTTTGGGGGATTTGTTGCTTCGTTTTGATCCCTCCCATTATCCCCTATATGCACATACCATATTTACATGGGTTCATGTGTTTTTGGAGAGTTTGGGATGAGCTCTATGCTCTCTAGTTACCGCCAGTAGCGATTTTCAGTCTTATAGGACTATCGGTTGGGTCTTCTGTCTCCCCAAGTTCACTCCAGACCTCTTTCAATGGCTTCTCTTGGATCCAGGGTACTTCCAGCCACTTTGCTCCAATGGATGATAGCTCAAAACCCATAATGTAAGCATTCCCATGGAAGGGTTTGCTTGAAGTCTCACCATGGGACCCATTTGATCCCATGTGGGCTGAATTTCAGCCTTAAGACGCTCCTGCATCATCAACACCCTGGAACCCCTTAGGAAAGGAATGATCTTTCGTGACTTTCATCTCCTGCATTCGGAAAGATGAGTTGAGTTAACTATCCTATTATCGTGGTCCTTCCAATGCCGAATAAAATAACAAAATGTGCGCTTGATGAATAAATCTCACGACAACCCTGACAATGACTTGTTCTTCTCCAACACTTACACGTGTAAGTATAAATGTGTTGCCATGACTCTTACCCAAAGTAGCCATCCAGGAAAATCCCACTTGTTGAACCCAAGAAGAAACTTTCCCAGCTGTTGCAAGGATTGTGTGAAAACGAAATTCCAGGCACTTAAGTAGATTCTCTAAATTGGTTGTGAAGCAGCATGGAGTTTGAGCTTACAAAAAAGAGTGTAAAACCTGACACAATTGATGTAGTCATGACTAGAGTAGTCAAATGGTTAAAATTGCCATTGACTTGATTTGTCAGTTATATTTTTGTGTATTTATAAAAACCATTTTCTTTGCTCGGGCATCTGTTCTGCAATTTTGGACCTTTATAAGTTGAGGAATGACATTTTCATCTCAAGTAACATATTGGAGACTGGTTTAATATCTACAAAGGCATTATAATTATCTTACTTTGACTTCTTGATACATGAAACAGTAATGAATGAAGCAAGGGAATCCTCTTTGATATGTGTTTAACTAGAAGGCCATATCTTCTTGAGGAAACATGATAAAACAAGCCTCTCATTCAGATATTCTTCTTTGGAGAAGAGATGAGTATGCTGGTTGAAGACTGTGACAAGTCATAAATAGCTAGTTTTTCAACTTAGTTAAGGGTCCATTAGACAAATGGTTTTACATGTCTTTAACTGAAGTAGCCCCATGGAGTAATTCTTCCAAAGCTGGTCTTGGGTGAACCTGAAACATTACTGTCTTGAGACTGGTGCTAGATGGAGAAAGCTGCATAACCATTCCGTTAACCATTCGAGCTTGGTTTCTGTCTAGTGATTGAAGTGACAAATGAAGCATTGGTGGGGGAGTGGTTGTCTATTATTCATGGCTAGAGGAGTTACTTTACCATTTTGAATGCCTGAGAGTTTGTTTTTAGATGAATATTTGAATCAGGATGGAATAAGATGAACAGTTCAGCTTGCCTCTGTCATGCATATGGCACGTATCATGATATTGTGACCCACCATACAATGCCTTGGAGGTCTTCTAGGTTATAATATGGGATGTTTGTAACCATCCAATATGTGGACATTTTGGAAAACACGCATTGAAACCATCCGATATGTGGACATTTTGGAGACAGACTTGTGTTTCTTATGACTGCTGAAAGAATGCGATGGATTGGATAGTTTGGATCATAAATACCTGAAATACCTGATTACATTCAGTATCTAATTACTAATGATAGAGCAACGTATCATTGCATCGAAACATTACTTCTTTGGTGTTTGAGAGAGGGAGAGAGAAGGGTGGAGAAGAGATAAACACATAGAGGCACATAGGTTGATTGTCCTCGACCCTGTATGGTTTCCCTTAGAAAAGTTTAATAGAAACATTTCATGCCCACAAATGTTCGGAAGAGTTTTCAGTAGTACAGCTTTTTGATCTACAAACGGTCATCTAGAAAACTTTTCTGTGGTCACCATACAGGGCCTAAGTTTCTGCATTTTCTTGTGCATTTGGTCCTGGATAATTCATCAGGAGGCAGTTATACAGTCAAGTTTACGATTCATGTTGCTTGCCTGCTCAAGAAAGAACATTTACCCATAGACTTCATTAAGCAGTAGACGAGGAAGGCTGTTCACATGGGAAACATTTGTAAGAGAAGCTTCATTTCTTCCACTTCTGTCACCGTGCAAAGTCGCCTCCTATTTTCTTGTAAGAACACTCCCACATGGTTAGAATGGCTTTGCCAACAATGAACACACTCTGGTGGCTAATAGGGAGGACAGGAGGTTGTGGAGGTGGAATTCTAACGGCATATTCTTGGTTACATCTTTTTATGACCATTGTTCTCCATCAGGTTAGTCATTCCCCGTTGGTTCTATTATTTGGAGAGCCCCTGTTCCGTCAAAAGTGAAGTTTTTCGTGTGGACAGCTTGTCTTGATAAAATTTTGACGGTAGACCACCTTCTTAATAGGGGAATGATGTTGCTGAATAGGTGCATGCTTTGTAAATCCGAGGCGGAATCTGTTGACCATGTTCTTATTCATTGTCGATACACGTTCCAGGTGTGGCAGATAATCTTCTCCTTGTTTGGAGTTGATTTTGTGGTCCCATGTCATGTGGAGGATTTGTTGCTGGTTACCTCGCTGATGTTTCTCTCTTGGCGAGGGTGATTTCTTTGGCGAATACTCCCATTTGCTTTGTGGTGGGCGATAGGGAAGGAAATAAACTCCAGGATTTTCGAAGGAAAGGAATGCTCTATTCCCAAGCTGATTCTGAATATCAAAGCCTTGTTGTTTCTTTGGTCCTCAGTTTCCCCTGATTTTGAAGGATGTTTTTTTGATTCGTTTGTTTTTGGATGGGATGAATTGATAGGTAATTCCATTCGATTGGATGTGTAAATGGGATTTGCCGCTTTCTTGTTCTTTTTGGGATTCGTCCCCTTTTGTGTGTGTGTGTGAGAGAGAGAGAGAGAGAGAGAGAGAGAGAGAGAGATCTTGGTCACCAATCTAGAGCTGAAACTTGGACCACCATTTAATATCCATGGATGATGAAAAAAGTAGATTGAAACCTACAAAGGAAAAACTCTCACCACCATTTACATTTACTTGGAGCCCTCCATGGAGAAGATGAAGAGCTTCTCAAATTCTTCTCGATCGGCATAAGCGCCGTGAAGTTCTTCCAGTCCTCGAGTACAAGTTTGAGATCATAAAGCTTCCTCTCAATACCAACACAGCAGTTGGCATGCATTGTACAAACCTTGTTCATATCCTTACTGGGCTGACAGAACCCCCCAAAGTACTCTGTATCCACATACTTGATTCGTATCCCCATCATCTCAACCGCTTGATCGTGTTTTATGATCTCGAAAACGGATTGATCATGTTTTTTGGGATACAGAAACCTTGCCATGTACCAGTACTTGTAAAACTCGATAGACACGGCGTTGGATCTTACGTAGTTCAATCCTCCATTGGCTCTGTTGTTTCTGTCCTTTGGATTGCCGCTATAGATATCGCATGCAATTGTAATTTCACCGCCACCATCGAAGTGTGGAAATGGATTCCTCAGCCACATCACATCTGCATCCTGCAACAACCGATCTGTTTTTTCAGTTTAGGGTTGGTTAAGACATTAAATCTATAATCCGTTTTTTATAGACGGCTGTTATCATCCATCCATAGGCTCAAAATTCAATTCAATGGGTCCCATCTACTAGGTCTCGCCAAGTCAAAATCAACATGATTGGATAGTTGCAAACTTGCTGTCATCAATTTTGACGTAGGAGATCTCAATGGGACCTATCAAGCGGTGGGACTCGATTCCCTGCATGTGGTTCACCAGAGATCCAAATGATTGCAGTTTGATGACTGATCCATGGGTTTAAAAAATGGCCGTCATAACGAAAGTAAGGGCCGTTGTAACGGACTAGGATGCCATCCGTTACGTTATATACCGTTTTAACGCCCAGAAAATAACGTCCGTTTATTTTTTTTTTAAATGTTAAAAATCGCCCGTTATTTCCGTTATAAATTTTAAGAAATTGAAATTGAATGGGTCCGTGTAACGAAATTTATACCGTGTAGACAAAGTTGTAGCCCAATTCGAGGACGGTGCGCAAGAAGTCGATCCTCCTCCACATGAGCTTGAGGTAGTCCGGGGTCATGAACCGTTTTTCGGCAGCAAAGTCAACACCAGGAGTCCTGATAGAGAAGCAATGGGGATGTATGGACTTGCACTGATTGAACGCTTCCCGATCCATAGCAACGATCACCAGGTGGCTCAAGAGACGCGCTGTCCCTTCGCCGATTCGGAAGCTCTCGAGAAAGAGGTCGACGACAGAGCCCTGACCTGCCCATGCTTGGTTCAGGGTCGTTAGTATGACCGTCCTGTCCTCCATGGAGGCTTTCTTTAACACCTTAACTAGCTCTTTCTCTTCCGAGTTCTGTCAAAAGGAACACACAGGGCCCACATCACTTTTTAGGATATTCCCTCGTCCAATAATGTCCCCCAACAGCCATGTACAGATGGCAGTCTCTTGTTGAACACACATCCAACATCTAAATTGGATCTACGTGCAAAATATAAAAACCAGAATTGAGTCCATAGGAAAAGAAAAGTTTTTGATGTCCAAAACACTATCTTATCAGGGCCCACCAACTACATGGATGCTTGTCCCAGCTCTATGATTTGGACATCCGTATCAAAATTTTGATGCAGAGTTCCCTCAATTTGCCCCGTAGTATACTCTTTCGGGCCCACTGCCTCCATGAATGTTTGGCCCACATCTTGGTGGACCCACATTAAAAATCAGTGTGATTAGTGATTCCTAGCCATTGGATTTGAGCACTTTTTCATCATGGGCTTGGAACCAACTCATAGGCCTGTTCATAAAGCCCAAGATGAAAAAGTGTTCAAATCATACGGCTAGAAATCACCAATCACGCTGATTTTTGGTATGTAGGTCTATCATATTGTGGACCAGACATTAAAGTGGCAAATGGGCCCGCACGAGTCTATTAGGTTGCAATTTGAGGGACTTCTGCATCAAAATTTTGATACAGAAAGCTGCACCGAAGAACAGCCTGATTAAAGATTTCTCAGTTAGATTTGGGTATCCAAAAATGTTATTGAGTCCAGCGGCTAGAATCATACCATGCTTAAACCCAATGGCTAGATATCACCAATCATGCTTAAACCTCACATGTATACGTGGCAAATAACCACAACCGCTACTTCAAAGAAGTGCTACTGCATAGAGAACGTTCGGGTACGATTGGGGTAGATGAGATCCACCATGCCTAATAAGGGCACCACGCTTGGTGTGAGTACCGAGGATTCATCCATTCACAACCATACGATCATGGCCCATCATGACATCACCTCTCGTTGATGAAACAAGTTGAACCTCAGTAACTCAAGCAAGTGAACCCAACTCATCTCCATCGGACAGTTGTCAATTGATATGGATCAAAATACTATTGATATAACAAGTATTTTATTGAAGAATTATTATTGAACAAAAACAAATTGAAATTTTAAGGGATGAGATTAATTCATCAGCACTTTTTAATTGTTATAATAGCAAACAGAGTAGCCGTGTGAAACTCCATTCTCTTGGTCGGACCGTACGGTTCCACAGTAGCGATGGATACAGTGATGTTATCATCGACACATCTCCATCAGACGGATTAGAATATACTACACATGCCCGCTATATTTGCTGCACACTACATTATTGAATACAGAGGATTCAGTGTATAATACACTATTAAGAACCATTGAATGGTTGTAGTTCGTTACTACCTCCCAAGTTATATGGGGCCCACCGGGGCTATTTGTTGGTGTGCCCAGCGTCATTCACTCCAGCCTCACCGTTAGCTCGTACCTTAAACTGTCGTAGGAAGGGAGGGTCGGTAAAAAACCTTCCGAGGGTTGAAATTTCCTTTTATCTCCTATCATCCTCAGTGGACCCTAGAATTCTAAACTCTAGAGATGGTACCGACTAATCAATCGGGACCGTTGGTCATCTCCTCGATGATGAGGGGTCCACCTAGACTTCTAAGCACTATTGATATGAACAAATCAACCCTAATTTTGAGATATGAAGGGTAGGATGGAAACCAGAGTAAGGATCACTACCACACAAAGAATAACAACCGTGATATAAACACCCCTCTCAACATCACACGCACAAACAAAAAGAAGAGAATATTACAACAACAACAAAAAAAAGAAAAAGAAAAGAAACATGTTGATGTAGTCCTTACAGATTGAGAGCTCCAAAGCCATGATTTTTTGTTCCCTTCAGCTGGGTTTGCAGAAAGGTAGAAAAGCAAACAAGCAACCATCACAAAGAAACAGAGAATCAGAGATTGTGGAGGCTTCAGCCTCTTCCGGACTTGCATCTCTCTCTCTCTAATTTTTTGTGAGTTTTAGGTTTGATTTGAGGATGCATCAGGAACAGCGTATGAACTAAAATAGCACATATTTCAATGCTACTAATTAATACTGCCAACACAGGGTAGAACCCAAAAATAGATAATTTGACTTTAGTCGTGATTTCCCATTCCCTCCAAGATATCCCTAATTATATTTACACATTTTCTCGGGGATTATTTGATTTTTGAATGGGTCGAGTGGAGCCCAGAACGCAATGGATCCAGTGCAAATTGGGCTGTCATGGATCGGGTTCAGATCTGATTTGGGTTGATCCTGAACCGATCCAATACCTTATCGGATCATGAACGGTTCAAGGTTAAATCCAGATCCGGATAGTTTATTGAATCACTATTTCTTGGTCTAGACCCAATGTTATTGGATTGAATCTTCAGGTCAACCCAATCCATTGACACCCTTAGTGGCAAGTAGGTGTACAATTGGAGCCCAGCCCGAGTTTTCGAGTAAATCCACCCCGATCCCAAGTTTCGGGGCGGTTGGGCTACCCAAGTCCGGTCCTAAATAAAAAAAAAACTCGCATCATCTACATCCTACCGAAACGAGAATCCTACTTAATTCTACTCGCATCGATCTAAGTATCTTTTCCTAAAATATCATTTTCGACATTCATTAATGTTACCGTTGATCTTCGTTTTACATGCTCAAACCATATCAATCGCAAATGAATACACATTTATAGATGCTAATGATCATTTGTCTCTAAATATTCATAAAATGTGTATCCTACTAGTCTTGTCATGTCTCTAAACCTTTGGATCTTTGTATCCCAAATAATACTCGAATTCCGAAGTTAAAAATCAACCCAGAAAAGAGACTCAAATCGAACGCTTAGAAATCACTAATCAGGCTAATATTTGGTCTGTACATCCACCTAAGGTTGCGCCAAACATCCATACAGTCAGCAATCTCTAAGAGTACCACATGGCTCATACTGTGGTCCAGAGAAGGTTCTAGTCATTCAAAAATAGAATTTGTCTAGAAATAGTCAAAAAAATTCTCTGGCCTCGGTGTACTTCAAACTTTCAAGTCCCCTCCCAAAATGTCTGACAAGTACCCTTTGTTAACCACTAACCACGGACTTAACACAGGTTGAGTTAAGGGATCAGAATACGCATCAGACATTTTGGGTGGGGAGACTTCAAAGTTTGAAGTCCCCCGGGGCCAGTGAATGTTTCTTGACAGTCTCTCCCCCATATTCCCTAAGGGTGTCAGTGGTCTGGTTCGGTTCAGGTCCCATTGTACACCTACCTGACTGGGCCTGAAAGATGGACCTAAACCCAGCCAAATTAATCAGATCTATGGGTAATCAGATGAAGGTTCAGAGACCCACACTGATTATTAATTAAATCCAAAAGCACGGGTCAAAAATCAAGAAATCGATATAGGTTCGTGATTATTGAAGCATAAGGTTTGAAAAAGAAGATTACCTGTTTGGAAACTACAGAGTGGATTCCTTTGACACTAGAGACAAAAAGCTCCTCTGAGAAGCTGTACTTTATCATGTACGTGTACCAAACCACCATCCCTTATCATGACATAGTAGCTGATCCAAATTGTAGTGGTTTCTCTCTTCCGCAGTCCAGGTTTTGTTGAACAACAGCTAACCGTTTTATTAAACATCAACTTCAATTATGCTCTATTTGATTGTTGGGAAAGTGATTTTATTGGTAGCAAACTCATATCCAATGTCGATAGATCAGTCAGGGTTGTGATTTTATTGGTAGCAAACTCATATCCAATGTCGATAGATCAGTCAGGGTTGTCAGTGTACATGTTAGCTTCAAGCCATTTTTGGGAGATCGGTCGGGAGTAAGCATACCTGAGAATTACTGACCTTTGAATGCATTCCCCTGCATGAGTTTGGGACCTTTCTCCTAAGGAACAGCCAAGCTTTTCCCCAATGCACTGCAACGTAGACATCTTTAATATGAGATTTCATACAATGAAAATAAATGTCTACCAAGAGAAAAAGGAAATTGGGTAAAATGAAATTGATATTTGAATCCAATAGGGAAAGGAAAAACCTATAGTCCAAGTCATATAGATGGCAATTACAATCTATAACCAGAATATCCACACATATGGCAACATGCAAGGGGTTGACATATGTGTAAAACCGAAACAAAATGTTTGTGCAAATTTACACATAAGATGAAGTATCGTTCGGTTTCTAACGAAACCAACCGAAATGTACGTATTTTCGTCTTATAGCTAAACCAAAATGAAATGGACAAAATGTTTAGGCTGAAACTTTGAACCATGGCAAAAAAATAATGTAACAAAAGGTCCATAGCTCAGATAGCCAAGTTATCCAATAAAACTATTCCTGAACTAGGAGAGACTCAGGTGGGACCCATGATTCGAATGGCAGGTCAGATGCACAGCCCTTTTCTCTGTGCTTTTTATGTTTATACTTTATAGTGTTACGTTTTGTGGAGTGATGGTCCTAGAGTACTCTACATGAAGGCTAGACTCCGCTGCCCAGTTTCGCTCGGAGCTGGTTGGGCGGTTATGGTGGGGGGGAGCCACGCCCATCTGAAGGGTGGGTTGAGGAGGTCTATTTCCCTTAAGGTACACATACCTCGGTTAATCAGAGACGAGTATCCATTGAATAGTGAGTGTTTTGTTTTTGCCCCAGAGCATAGTAGAATTGTTGTGGATCCGTGGACGTACCTCAATCTAGAGGGAACCACATAAATCTCTGTGTTGTGGTTGTTTGCATCTTTGTCTTTTGTTTGTTTATTGTTCTTTCTTCCCAACATATGGATGGCAACTAAAGTTTCTAAGGGGCCGTTTTGTAAATTTAAGTGGTGTTTGGTAACCCCAAAAATTCGGTAGTCAATTTTAAGAATCACTTAAAATGTGGGCTTTGTTTAAGTTACGTGGTTTATACTGAATGCAATAAGTGATGGCATCTTCAAAAAGATTCTAAGATTCTTTAAAAAAATGGCCTATGTTACAAATATACCCCGATAAACATTTCAAAATACCTAATTTGCCCGTCTTCATTTTCAGACGTAAGAACAAGAACCTTTAACAAAAATGAAAATCACAGAAAATTCAGTACTTTAAGCTTTCATCACTTTAAAGTAATTATAAGTGCTGAATTAAGTTTACCAAATGGGCCCTAAGACTCGGACTAGAGATTTACCCAAGTTTTAAATTTGGTGAATGATTGAGTCACATCTTAACAAATCATTGACTCTGAAAATTGAGAGAAGATAATACAAATTTAGGCTGTCCCGGAACCATTAAACATGACCAAGAAAGATGACATCCGTGCTGTAGGCTCACCAAAATATCAAGAAGGTTCTGTCATACTGTGATTTTGCCTTCGTTTCAATAGAAAAGATAGTGATGCTTGCTTGATTCCTAACTAATTTGTACTGGTGGATACAACTAACACTTTGACAGAAAAGTAGAATGGAAAAAATGTCTAAAAACTTACTATTTCAGTGTATGATACGATAACCCTTTGACAGAAAAGTAGAATGGAAAAAATGTCTAAAAACTTACTATTTACAGTGTATGATACGATGCAGCATTCCCCCTACTGGTTTTCATGCCCCACCGCCCTTACATTAACCTCGTAAGGTCCTTCTTCAACATCCATTAAGTTGTCGTCATCATCCAGATCATCCAGTTCATCTAGTATTGACTGGTTCATCCGCTTCCGAGATTGCCTCCTGTGCTTCTTAAGCTCAAGGCGGGGCTCCGCTTGTTTGACGCCCATATCTCCCACCTTGAATCTGCAAAGTACAAGATACTTGAAAAACAATTTCATACTCGATGAAATTTGCTCATTATGAACTAAACAACATTTTAGTCAATCCATGCACATGGTCATCCACCTTCAAAATCCTACCTATTAATCCTTCAACATTTTCATCTCATAGTGTGGGATTTGTAGGAAATGTAAAACATCCAAAAATAGCAAACGTTATCAAATCCAAAGTAATATGGAATTTTGGACAATAAAAGTATATATTAAATAAGATGCATGGAAGTATATGAATTAAGTTCTATTTAGAAACTAAGATTACTTTTACTAAACAAAAATCCTTAGATATTTTAAAAAAAATGCATCGAAAAACATTCTCCCAAATTCCCAATTAAAGCAGAAATGGCGATACGAAATTTAGACCAACTGTAGACTTCCAACACCCATCTATAAAAGTTTAATATTAACTTTAAATTTATGTAATCACTCCATATCTATGTAACAAGGACACTGACACGGGTGTCGGTGTCCGACACGGATACGAGGTGTCTAACACAGCAACCTAAAAAAATCCGATACGGAGACACGTCCATACATATCTTTATTAAAATATATTAACATATATGAGTGCTTAAAATTATTAATAAAATAACAAAAATAGAAAATAAAATAGAAAATATTTATTAGTTTATTATTGTATGGAGGATGGAACACACCAAGGTTTACAGGAGGCCGTTTTAAAGGTTAAACGGACTGGGGGCGTTACCGTTTAAATGGCTGTTAAAACGGATTGAAACGGCCAGAGGCAAAAATGGAAAAAAAAACGGAATTAAACGGATTTTAACGGGAAAAAAATGGCGCTGAAATTCAAATTTTGAAATTTGAAAATTAAAAAAAAACGGAATTTAACGAAATTAAACGGAATTTAACGGCCGTTTTTTTCACAAAATTTTTCAGAATTAAACGGCTGTTTAAACGATTTTAACAGCCGTTTTTTTCAAAACCGTTAAAACGTGTTTAAACGGTTTTAACGGAAACGGGCTTGGGGTGTTACCGTTTAAACGGCCGTTTTTAAAACCATGGAACACACCAACCCGCTTTTAGAATTCAATTTTATATTAAAAATTACTAAAACAAGGGGTGACATGGCCTCAAGTGTCTAGATGTGTGTCGGGAAGTGTCAACACGCGTGTCCGGGTGTCGAGGTGTCCGACACAGCAAAACCCTAAAAGTGCAGTGTCCTTGTTACATATTTATGTTAAACATACCTTACATCACCTTCTCTTTTGGTTCCTAATGTTCTTAATTGGAATTCTTCTCTAATTTTGATCTCATCAAGCAGTTGAAGATAGAACGGATATCTTTCCCAGTCCCCCTCCACCACGCATCCCGGTTCACCAAGATGCAAACAATCATTGAATGAGCATTTTTTAGGCTCAATAGCGTTGAGAAGGTTCCTGATCTGAAAGACAAAAAAGAAGAGGTATCATCAGGAGGTCAAGAATAGATGAAGCAACGGAAAGAGCAGAACTTGAGCAATGAACTATGTAAATCATACTATGCAATTGTACAGCACAAACCTCTGGGAACAATTGTGCAAGAGTTCTCTTTGTTACTTTCATCAAACTAGGCTGGTTAAACCCTGGAGTATCGGCAAGATATCCTCCCCCCGATAGTGGAAGCAATGAGACGTGTCGTGTAGTATGCTTTCCTCTGCCACTTCTCATTGACACTTCACCTACTCGCTGATCTGCAAACCAATTGGTCCCCTCAATCTGAAAATGGTGAACAAAAACATAATTTCACATGCACGATTATAACAAGAAGAGACCCAACAACCTTCCCCCCACTACCACACAATCACCAACATCACCACCAACAGCAACAATAAGTAGCATAATAATGCTTGATGGATGGGAATAAAGAAGAGTATAAGAAGTACAAACCCACCTGTGCAAGCCAGTTATCCTCTTCTGCAACATCAGAAACATGCTGATGCTGATTGCTTCTCAAAGCATTGATCAGACTGGACTTCCCAACCCCACTTGGACCCACAATCACAGTAGTTTGTTCTTTCAAGATGCATTCAAGAGAATCCAAACCCTTTTTGGACTCAACACTGCAAAATAGTGGTTCATAGCCCCAATCACGAAGCTTTGCTTTCCATGCAAATAACGTCTGCATGATCAAGAAGAATGAATTTCGGATAAAAATGAAGGAGAAAGACACTGTAGCAATATAAGCAGTAAGAACAAATTTAGCTCTGAAGCTTTGAATACAACAGGAGGTAATTGACCTGCCCTGATAAGAAAGGTCTCCTAAGAAACTTCAACTAAACAGGGTATGGCCTTCTCGATTTGAAGTAGCTCAAAACACAGTGAAATATTAGTCATAGAGTTATAGTGTAACCTCAGTCACTTCCATTCTTAAAATCCAAGGGATGTTATTGTGTTAGATGGTTAGAACAATAATTATTGCAAGAAGGGTCGAAAAGTGTATAGATTTGATCGTTATGTCAGACGGCATCAATCTATTTGAGGACAATCTATTTGAGGACCCATTAAATGTGGATACAATCATCCAAAAGGATGATCATCGCATTGTATCGAGAAACTAGATTAGTCAATCATGATTATAAATTGATTAAATTTATCGAAAAACAAAGCTACCAAACCATCCAAAAGAAATGTCGATTCCTCTCTTGAAGCATGATTTAGCATTAGTCACTTCCATTCATGTCACCGAGACATCGTTGAGCAATAGCAAGGTAAATTGAAAAGGAGAGATGCAGCAGTGTATTAGCACACCACAATATGCAATGCTGCCTTTAGTAGCTGAAACCTACTTCTACTTCAAATTCAACTAATATACACAGAACAAAATAACACGCATCAAGGAAATTTCAAAAATCATCTTAAAATAAACTACAATTACCAATGCTTAATCTTCAACTACAACGAAGACCTCCAAAAAAATTTCGAATTTAACAATTGCATTAATTACCAAACAGAGCAAGCAAGCCATCGAACCTCTTCCTCAACGAGCTCAGACTTATTTAAAGCGAGTGTAAGTGGAATCCCTGTTGACTCAGCCTCAACCAAGAACCTCGTAAGTGAGAACGCCTCGGGCTTTGGCTGCTCCATCGAGAATAGCACCAACAGATGATCAACATTCGCAACAGGAGGATCCATAATCTCGGAACTCCTCTGGAAAACATTCTCGATCATCCCTCTCCGATCGACCCAATCAATTGACCCAACCAACACCTTATCCCCAACCAAAACCCTCCTCTTAATCTTCTTCAAAACAGCCTTAACCACACATAGCAATTCAACTCCAACTTTCGGTTCCTCCTCTTCTTTGGGTTCTAAAAGAGCTTTAAAGCTTCTAGAATTCTCAGGGACGGGCGGCGAACCGGCTGATTCCACGATGACTCTCATGAAATTGGCCTGAGCGGAGGCAACCATGCCGATGGCCTGGTTCTGCGCTAAAAGCGGGTGATCTTCGGGAGAAAGAACTGGAGCGAGAGATGAAAATTCTTTGACAGTTTCTCTTGCTTTCAGAAGGTTTTTGTTGAGTTGGGATTTTTGTAGAGATTAGGGTTTTGACGAGCGGCCATAGTGACGAAACAGAGTCTTGTAAGGCGAGAGGAGACATGGTGGAGGAGATTGTTGCAGGTTGGGAGAGAAACTGTGGTTCGATGGCGAAAGATGGAAATGATGGAAGTCGACATGGATGAAGGTCGAGTTGCAGACTTTAATGGCGGATTATTAAGTTTTTTTTTAGGGTTTAGGGCTTAATTACAGAGGGGAGAAGAGAGAGGGATCGAGAGACAAGTACATAGAGAGACGGAAACCAGTCGACGGTCGTTTCATTTGGATTATCCTTCTGTTATAGCGGTGTTACGTTAGAGGCTTCGAGCATCGAGTTCCAGTTCAGTCTGCTCGATAAAATGCCTCACCACCGTCGCTTCTGAAATGTTCTTGCTCGTGTGGAGCAAGACTTGCCTGACAACCGTGATCAGGTAGCTATCTGACCACCCACAATATAAGCCACGTGGAAATTTATTAGAGGACACTAACCGTATAGATGTTTGGCTAATCCCTAGCTGGACCTACAAACCCAAAATCAACCTGATCAGTGATTTCTAAGCATTAGTTGAAGTCATTTTAGTTGGTTGATATTAACCGTAGGAATTTGAGCATTATTTCCGTATAAAGATTCGACAGTTTGAACTCACAAATCAGGCTGATTTTTGGTTTGTAGGTCCACTTACAGATTGGTCAAACATCTATACGGTCAGTATCCTCTAATAAATTTCCACGTGGCTTATATTGTGGGTAGTCAGGCAAGTCTTGCTCGTGTGCACAGTTAGAACGCAGGCCTCATTTGTGCCTCGCTGTCGCGTTACTCATTTATTTGTGGTCCCACAATCTCAGCCACGTGCCCTCTCTCTCTCTCTCATGGTGCTTAGCAGCAGGCACCACCAATTTTTTTTAGCACAGAGAAATTGCACCGATTAGATGGACGATCCTCGTTACTCTAAATACAATCACTGAAACAGTCTTAAAGGGTCCGCCAGCTGATGAACCGGAATTAACCCGGTTTTCTTCACTAAAAAACAAGGGTCGTGATGTAACAAGGTATACCTGAGATCTTTTCATTTGCGGAAGCGGCATCTTTGGTAGTCAACACTGCCATCTGGGCCCACTGACCGCATGGATGTTTAGCCCACCCCTTAATAGACTTTGATACAAAAAATCAGCTTGTTTAATGATTTTTACCCGTTGGTTTTAGTACTCAAAAAATAGTTGCATTCAACGGCTATAAGAACACCTTAAAAAGTGTTAAAATATAATGGTTATAGATTACCAATCAAGGTGATTTTTTATCTGGATATCCACCAAGGGATGGGATAAACATCCATGCGATCAGTGGGCCTAGATGGCAGCAGTGACTATCAAAAATGCCGCTTCCACAAATGAAACAGTTTCAGGAATAACTTGTTACATCTTTTTCCAAAAAACAATTTGTTATAGGTAGTTTTACAAAATCTACGAGAGTGCCGCGTGCAATTGTCACGCTCCAAAATTTGACACAGACCTCGAGGGTGAACAACAACCTGGTTAACTCTCTATACTGGAATATCAAGTTTCGAAACTATGAAGGATAACTTTGGACTCTTGACAAGCAGCAGCGGAATTAGGGTCTCGAGTCATGTTCTATCATATTTTCAATAGAACATGTAGTAGTCTTTTCCATGGTTTTTTGTAACCGTAGTTTTCAGATATTATGATCCAATCATGAAGATTTTTGTTGGCCTCCTGATCTCATGTATTTGGCCAACACCTTGGTATACCTATCCACAAAAAATCAGCGTCATTGGTGACTTATATTTATTGGATTTGAGTACTTTCAGTTTCAGCATGGGCTTGGGATCAATGCCTGTTCATGAAGAAAAAGTGTTCAATTGAGCAGCTACAAATAATCGATCATGCAGATTTTTGTTGTGTAGGTACATCAAGATGTGGGCCATTCAGGCCCAAAAGAGCTACAGGTGCCAATTTGAAGGACAAATCTGGTATGCAACTGTTTACAGACTTAAAAGTATGGAAACATTGTCATTACGGTTGTATGTCCCTTGAAAAATGTGTTATTTCAATATATTAAAAAAAAATTATAAATATAAAAAAAAACACGTTTTTCAAGGAGCATTTAATGGTGGATACAATTTGAGGGACTTCTACAGGATTCTGTATCACAGAATGACTCACTGAACCGACTACGGTTGCCCACAGTATTTCGTTATTTTTTTTTAAAGCACCGTGCTGTCATCATCCCTCACTCACATTTGGATGCTTTTATTCATTAGTGTAAGTTTTGATGATTGAAGAAACTCGTGGTAACGTTTAGGGGGGGGGGGGAGATCGTTACACCCCTAGTCATGTGGATTGTTTGCGTTTTAGAGGGACCTGCCTAGGGTTTGGTTGCAGAGGAGAAGAGAAAGATTCAGAACAGGAATGGTCTCGGTACCACCATCAAAACATGCAGTTAAAATGCAACACCAAAAATTATAAATATCAACCAGACTTTTGTCTACTAAACATTGATTGCTCAACTTCACGAGGCCATGATCCACCAATATTTAGTTCAAAAAAGGTCTATGAGAAAAATAAAAACAGAAAATACTAAACTCAGAAGTAACAATTAAAATTGCCCCACTTCAATCAGACTCTCCATCTGATTATCCTCATCCTATAATAAATAGCAGCCACCTCATCTTCTTCATATGCATCAAACACGCCGTTGGACCTCTGTAACAAGATCCGAAAAAAGAGAAAAAAATAATAAATACGATCAGATATGTTGCCTGAGCCTAGTCCTTTCAAAAAGCTCAACATTTCTACAAAGATGAGGGGTATTAAATGCAATAGTGGTTGTTCTGGGCCAAAGGCTTTAATTTTTTGGGTCGGGCTCAGGGAACTCCACTTTTCTGACTCGTCTTTCCAGTCACATTGTCACGTAATCCAACGGTGGTTGAGTGAAAAGATGATTCCTTGTGGCCTGAGCCTTTTTTTTATAAGTGGGCCTATGGCTATAACTAACACAGATATAGACATTGTTGCAATATATCGATTAAAAAGATTACTTACAGATTTTGTTGAATGCCACAATATCGCAGCTCTGAATGTATTCATTTGCAGGCTCAACAGTGAGATAGTCCTCAATAAGGTTATCAATGGATACCAAGTCATCCACAATCGTCATCATAATCTGCAACTTCTTTATACCATATCCAACTGGTGCAAGCTTGGCTGTATTTCCAACATTAAATAGACGATAAGAAGACTTTTCAAATATCCATACTTTGCAACACAACACCAAAGAGCATAAAGATGCTTGGTTATCCAGATTAACATTTCATATATATATCACAAGGATAAAAAGCACATACAGGCTCCCCAGGTCAATCCTTCCATCTGAATACTTCTCACGACTTCTTCAAGCTTTTTCATGTCTGTCTCATCATCCCATGGCTTCACGTCCAGCAAAACAGAGGACTTTCCAGCTGAGAAGAGATCCAAAACAGAATTCAATCCAAGTTTTTACACAAAACACCAAAGCTAGTACTTATAGCGTGGTCTCCTCTTTATTTATTTTTTATTTTTTTGTGAGAGAGATCTACTCAAAAGGGGCAAATAAATATATATAAATTCCTGAACAGATTAGACATGAAGTAATTCTAACCCGCTAGTTGATGTCTACAAAGGAAATAGAAGAAACTCACACTCTTTCTTTTTCCCAGATGCCTTTATGGCGGCTGCACGTTCTTCAGCAGCTTTCTTTTCCTCCTCTGTTTCTTCACCAAAAAGATCCACATCGTCATCGTCGTCATCATCAGCTGCAACCTGAAACCCAAGAATTATTATATGCGTGAGAATTCAAGAACATTCTGGAAATTGGGAAACCATGAAAACAACTACTTTACCTTAGATTTTTAGATTTAAATTGTTCCAACTGGCTAAAGATACTACACTAAAAAACCAATCTCTATTATCCACAACACATCCATCATCATCAAGAGGCCCAATTGGTAGCTTGCAAAGCTACCATATTATATAGGTCCTAGCTCACAACACCATTGGTCCCTCAAACCCAACTGTTGATTTATTATGCTGGCATTAGGAATAGATTACTTTGTTCTTAAGACAAATATAGTTCCAAATTTCCAACCTACATCACAGGAAGGTAATGCTTAATTTAAGATACCTTCCCATAAATGTCAAAAAAATTGAATTTATGCTACAATTTTAAAATGCCAAAATCTATCTAGCGTCTCTTGTGGCCTAAATCAAATTTCGCAAAAAGAAAGGATACTCATCCAAGGAAAATGAACAATAAAAATCACACGGACACCCAGGAAAAGTAAACAAAAATGTGCCAATATATGTGTACACGGGGAACAATAGAACAGTGCTCACATTTGTGTCAGCTCCAGCAGGAGTTGCAACAGCCTCTTCAGTAACAGAAGCAAACCCCTCCACCGTGACACCCTTACCTTCTCCACAGACACCACTGCACTAAAAAGTATTAAAAACTTTGCAAAAAAAAAAACATCACAAAAGATTACAACAAAATAAGTTGCAAGTACTTACGAAATCCTTAGAAGTGCATCAATGTGGTTGTACCACCGAGACACATTCACATATTCAGATGACGGAGCTTTTGAAAGGGCCGCATGGACAGTAATGTCATCCTTTGAAGCTTGGTATCTGAGATAAGGAATAAAAGGATAATGAAAATTGGAGTATAACATTGATAAAGAACAGGAAAACAAAGTGCTAAACAAAAAGCTTACCCCGTGATGTAACTTCGGGTCAAGAGATACTCATCAAGTTTCTTGAGGCCAGCATCAGAGTTAAGGTTACAGAATGTGGCTGCCATTGCTAGCAAGCTGTAAAAACACAAAATGGCAAAAGTATTCGGGGAGTTCATTATATTACTCCAAAACCATAACTATCAAGAAAGCAATCTACACTGTAAAAAAAAATGGCACGTTCTCACCAAGGTCTTCAATTTTGGTGAAACTCGAGAAATCTCAGCCCGAATTTCGGGTTTGGACTAGACTGCAATCGAAATCCCTAAAATTTTGACCCTCTCTTTGATGGCTCAATTCCAAATGAAAACTTCTCTATCAATCAAGGCCTTCTTTCCAGTATTAATGGCAAAATTTAAGATTTTGCCTTATCTTATGGGAGAATATAGATAGAGAGAGAGAGAGAAATTTATTTCTATAGACAAACATATTAATTTGATTATTTATAATTTTCCAAGATTGCACTGAAATTTCGGTTTCAACCTGGACCGACCGAAACCTAGGTCGGAATTGAGATTTAAATCCTTGATTCTCAAAGAATTTAGAATAAGCATAAATACACTTAAGCCTGATAACTATTAGTAAAATAATACCTATATAGAAATTAAATTTAAATCCTTGATTTCGAAGGCATCCACGAACTTAAATTACGGATGGTGAACAGAACAGAAATCTAAAATACCTAATTTTCTAGAACTACTCTCTAATTACCATTGTACTAATCACAAGAAAATTTTAAAATAACAGTAGCAGGGGCAAATCGCTAATCCAACCAAATAAAAAACAAGTACAGAATGAAACTACTTTTCTTCTTCATCTGGAACAAAAATATAGAGAACATCATTCAACGTATTTTTAATACAGGATCTGTCAATTCTACATCAATTTAAACAGAAAATTACAGACTACATGAAACAAAACCATAAAAAAATTGTTTCAGAAATTAGAACTACAAACAAACTCCTAACAGATCTGTGAAGTAATCTCCGTTGAAGTAGTATTTTAAAGGAAAAGGTTTTACCTTCAAGGGACTTCCTCCTGCTCCTTGTATGGATCGCTTCTGCTTGAAAGATGCTGGTAGATACTAGGGTTTTTTATGAGAATCGCACTTGAAGTTTACTTTATAGGGAGTTCAGCTTGATTCGGTGTTTCGCGGGCTGCTGAATTAAATAGTCTTGCAAGTTAGAACCGTGGATATCAGCGAATTAACACCCTAAAAAGTCGAGGTTCCTGGGTCCATGTCGTTGGAAGTTGGAACTTGGGACATCATAATTTTAGAAACTTTGGGAGGACTAAAACTTCGAGCCAATGTGAGCCACGGGGCACACTCTTAGAGGATGTTGACCGTATGGATGTTTGGCCAATCCCTAGGTGGACGTACAAACCAAAAATCAACCTGATCAGTGATTTCTAAGTGTTGGATTGAAGTCATTTTCACGGTTTTTTTATTTTTTATTATTTGTGTGTGTAAGCCACCTATTCAGTCCAAGGAAAAGATAAAAAAAATGAGACTTTTTCTAGGATGGGTAATGCTCCCCGAACGAAACACATGGCTCCTGTGCTCTAGGAGTGGGAGACTCATCCCAGGAATGAGCTACAGAATTGTCAAGCCTACATATATATATATATATATATATATATATATATATATATATAAACCTATGTTTTAAAACTTGCCGAGTCTTAAAAAAAAAAAACTCGCTGAGTCTACTCGGGATCGTATTTCGAGTTGACTCGGCACACAAACTCGGATTTGCATTGTCCAACGAGTTGACTCGAAAAATTATCCGAGTTGACTCACAATTCAGCCGCGTCCAATCAAAACTCAAATGTTTTCTGATTTTCTAAATGTTTTTTTGTATTTATTTCTTATTTTCAAAGTTTTTCTTAATAAATATTATTTATATTTAAACAAATAATAATCAATTTAATGACTCGCCGAGTCGACTCCCGAGTCATCGAGGTGACTCGGCCCAATGGACTTCTGAATCAAGTCCGAGTTCTGAGTTTTAGAACATAGATATAAACAAAAGAAGAGGCCTCAAAACCTCAAGAAGCAACCAAAATGTTTTCCAATAGCGGGACCACTCATCAGCCAGCTTCAATTTTACTCTTTCGCATCCCTTCTACCAACTCCTTGGCATCCAACTCGATGATGATCTTGTTGTAGAACTTGTTAGATAGTTCAGTAAGACCTATAAGAATAGCATGCGCTTCTGCTTCCGCTGCAGAGAGGACTCTTCTAGAGGCTATCCCACCCTGCATCCGCATTCATTTTCAACTAGTCAACTGGAGGTTGTAAACCAAGAAGTATCCGATGTGTCCTAATGGTTTGTGCTTGTTTTCTCTGGCTCCAAGATAAATTGGGGCACTAATTGCAATACTTTCGAACTAGACATGCTATGTTGGTTGTGCACCATCTCATTTCTCCATATCCATAATCTCCACATCAAAGAGCATACATAAGCTAGACGAGACCTATCATCGTCCCCTTATTAGTTGCTACAAAGAGATCCTTTATCCAGTGTAGCAATTGAGCCGATGAATAATTCTTCATTTTGAGAGAGAAAATAGAGTCGAACCAAATTCTCGCACTAGGAGGTAGAAGAAGAGTGCGTGCATTCTCCCCTATCACTGTTGCATCTATTGCATCCCAAGTTGATATTGGAAATTCGAGCACTAAAATTGGCTTGTGTGGGAAGGATATCCCATAAGAATTTTCATATGAAAAGTTGACCTCTATACAGGATGCGAATTTTTCAAATGGCCAACCACAGAGAGGTATCTAGGACATAAGAACCGAAGGGAGTGTTGCTTGGCTGTAATGTTGCAAAAGTGGATTTTACATTGAAAATGCCGTTTGGGTGTGGAGCCTAGTAAATTGTCTTTGTTGCTCCTCTGGTTGAATATTCGAGATACCACTCGGGCTCAACAGCTCTTTCACCTTATCCATTGTATTGTCCAGAGGACAAGGACTAGAGATACGGTATCCTGGTTGGTCGATTAACCAAGGATTGTTCCATATGGATAACTCGGAATCTTTACTTATGTGCCAAATGAAACAATGTTTGAAAGCTTCTTTTTTCTTTGGTTATGTCTTTCCAGCACCATGTGTCCCCTAAACGAGTTTTTGCATCCAAAAGGGAGAGCTTCTTGAGGTGCTTTGTATGTAAGATCGTCGAGAGTTGTGAAGAATGAAAAGATTTATAATACCCTGAACTTTTGTCTAGGGGTATTAGAGTAATTTATATTATAAGGGTATTTTTGACAAACGATAAAATCAAAATAATTAATATCTTTGAATTACACATTAATTGTTTTAATTAAAATTTTCCATAACTTTTATCTTTTGGAAATAATAAAAATATTTTCCTAATCAAAGATTTGAACTTTAAAAATAAAGAAACTATTTAAATAAATTACTAATGATAATTAATTATACATATAAATCAATAAAGACTTACCATTTTCTTTTGAGCAATTATTAAAAATAGAAGAATCTCCAAAAAATCTACACATTTTAATTTTTTTCACTATTAGAGAGTTCTCCATTATAAATCGTTGAGAGCTTTAAGAGCCCTAGAAACACCATAACGTTTCACCATTTTAGACTATTCCTTTAGACAAAAATGTTCAAACTTTCGAGATGTTTGACATCTTCGAATCTAGGCTTCATCCAACGCAGATCGATAAAAATATCCGTTGCTACTTTTTCAACATTGATTCAAATTCGGATGAAGATCAATGAATAAGGTAGATACACCTACATATTTTAATAGATAATTTATATTATTTTATTTTATTAATTATGTTATATGTATGTGCTTAATTGATGATGCTGTGGATATTATTGTGATTCGGATCTAATCGGATATACCAATGTGCCAAAAAAAAAAAGTTATAGATAAATGATTTTGTATAATATTAAAGTGTAAGTTCGGGTGTGATCCTAAAAATTAAGAAGGGCCTGGAGCCCTAGGGTGAGAGACCCAAAATCCATGCAGAAGATCCTTTTGATGACTCCCAGCGTGGGAAGGAGAATGAGACCCAAAATCGGGTTGTAGTTATAAGCGTATGAATATAATATTATTGGGTTAATCGTGAGAAATATTTATTATTATTGATAATACTAGTTTATATCATCTGTCATGCATTAAATATGCCATGATTTTTGGGTTAGAATATGCAATATTATTTGTGATATATATGCAGCGTACGGTAGATTATCTACTCGACTTTTGCTGATGAAATTTACTAAATATTTCAGACTTAATTGAGGATGATGTAAATTTTGGAATTGATGCACTCGATGAGGACGATAACATGAGAAGATCGGATGGACAATTGAGAATGTCAATGAGATTGATACGGAACTTTAGATATTTGTCATTTGTATTATTTTTACAAGCTTCATTGTTAAAGACTCACATCGTCTATTAATTAAAACTTTATTTAATTTTTTAGAATCATGTGGATAATAAATATTTGACTTCTTAAACTATTTGATTTAGCCCTTTAGATACATGATCATGAATTTTTAACAAATACATTAATTTATATAGATGTGTGGTACTTACAATTATTTTAGGTATTACCCGGCTACGTTATTGTTAGAGCAAATTTTTGAGTCAAACTGTTAAAATAAAATAGTAAATAATATTTTTGGACAAAATGACTTCACAAAATATGCTTAAAATAATTTTTTAATAGTAGAGAATTAATAAAATAATTTTTATTGAAATTATATTTTTTTTAAATTTTTATGCCTATCCGCTAAAATTCTGAAAAGTTAATTAAAAAAACATATCAAATAGAAGTTTTAGCCAAAATGTCTTTACAAAAGATTTTTATTTTGATTTATTATGAGTTATGACCATTTTTAAAAAATTATTTCGAAGCATCTTATTTTTATCACACCCTAGATCTTGGATAAACAAGTTATTTTTCAGGCATTCGGGTCTGATCCGAGTGCCCGAGTCCAGGGCGTGACAAGATTTATCTATCAAATAGAATGAATGAATTAGGCATGACCGTTAGGATCTGTTTGGTAACCTGGAATTGAGCCGGATTTGGATTTGTGATTCTTGGAATCACAAATCTTTGAGTTTGGGAGGACCGAATTGTAAGAATTATATTAATAATACTGTGATTTTTTCCGAAATTAGAAGTTCTAGGGAGGAGAAGAAACTTCTAATTCTTGGAATTTTATTTCCGGGCGGAGAAACTCAAAAAGATTTTTTAGTGGGCTCCAATTCTCACACTCATCCCTAGGTGGGCCTATAAATAAAAAATCAACAAGATTAGTTATTTGAAACTGTTGGATTGGTGTATTTGTTTTGGTTGATTCTTAACCATGTGATATCTAGCATTATTTGGGGTACTTAGATCCAAAGGTTAGAAATTTCTAATTGGCCTGATTTTTAGCATGTAGGTCCACCTACAGATGGGACAAACATCCATCTGGTCTGTGGTCTACTAATGTGCCATGTGGCTCATATTGTGGTCCATCATCAACGGATTATACATTTGCACTCGTTTGATTGATGTCTTTTATGGGTTGATTTTTAATCGTGGGATATATAACATTAGTTGAGGGAATAAAGATCCATGTTGAGAGATAACTAATCAGCCTAATTTTAGTTTGTAAGTCCACCTAGGGATGTATCTAATCGTTGGATTGGTGTCTTTTATAGGTTGATTTTTAACCGTTGGATTTTTAGCATTAGTTGGGGTACGAGGATCCAAAGCTTATAAATAACCAACCAACCTTATTTTTAGTATGTAGGTACACCTAGGGTTGGGATAAATATCCATACAGTATTAGTGATTTATAACCATTGGATTCGTGTCTTTTATGGGTTGATTTTTAACTATGAGATATCTAGCATTATTTGGGGTACTCAAATCTAAAGGTTAGAAATAATTAAACAACCTGATTTTTAGTATGTAGGTCCACCTAGGGATGGGATAAACATCACTACGGTCTATTGTCTCTAATAATGTGCCACATGGCGCGCTCAGAATGATGTCCATCAGTAGTGTTGATAATGGACATCTGTATTTGTTGCCTCATGTGCCATTTAGGCTTTAGCCATTGATATTTTGGCATTTATAGGTTAATCATAGTAAAAAAATTATCAAAATAAATTTATTTATTATTTTTAAAATTTTTTCTTTAAATTAGCATTGATGATATTTAATTGACAGATGACAAAAAAAATAGCAGTCATTATAACACAAAGTTCATGAGATGATATTTCTCTTATGTAGATGGATAGAACTTTCAATTCTGTTAGATGTCCAAACAACTAAAATTAAGATTTATTGGGAATTCCCAGTAATTTCCACGGTACAACCAAACACAAGAAATTTCAATTCTTTGAATTCAAATTCTTAGAAATCACAAATCTTGTAATTCTATTTTCAATTCCAAATCTGTGTCTGGTGTCTGGTTGCCAAACAGACCCTTAGGATATAATAAGATAAAACAAATGACAAACCTGTAAAAAATAGATGACGTTTTTACCAAAATTAAACAAATGACATGATGTGGCGGTTGATTTTCATGGAGATATCTCCAACTGTTAGATCATAATCATTTTTTTAATTAGATGATTAGATGGTTGCTTTAAAATTAGAGTGAGAGCGGCGTCATTGGGAGGAAAAAATATGCACACGTTTGCAAACTTAAATGTATGCGAACATTGTATCCATCATTGAATGCTCCTTGAAAAATGTATTTTTAATTTATAAAATAAGCTTTTTTTGAAAACATTGAAATAACACGTTTTTCAATGGACATTCAACGGTGCTGACACTGTTTGCATACTTTTAAGTCTGCAAAGATACGAAGACTAGATTTTTCCTTATAGGTAATGGCAGCTTACACTCACGTCAGCTCTATTTCAATCTCTTTTTAATGGCATGATTGTAGTTTGTCCCAAACAATTAAGGGCAAACTCAGTCACCAATAATTTTTTGGGTATTTCAAAAAAAAAGTTACTAATTTTTTTTGTAATAAAAAGGGAATCCATTAATTATTTAGGCAATTTCTCTTTTTCATTTTTATAGCCCTATGTAAGCATCGTGTGAGCGTCATGTTGCAACCCAAGTTTTGGCTTTAAAGTAGTACCAGATAATCTTCTCCCTTGACTTGAAATGGAAGAATAATATGAAATGTTATATACACAAACTCTCTCTTCATTTTGAAAGGAACACTTTGGTGACTCTAAGGCCCTGCTTGGTTCACCGCAAATTGAGTGCAATGCACTCACTTGCCACAATTTTGGGATTGCAAGTGATTAGTTGGAGGTGTGCAAATGAACTACCATGCAAGTGGGTTCCAAGCCTTTGCAAACTCCTTAACAAAATAGATGCAAGCAAGTGCAGCCCAAAAATTGAGGCAAGTGGGTGCATTGTATTAACTCAACATTTTTTCTTCAGAAAAATATTAATAATAATAATAATTGTGATTATTATTATTTTTAATTATTATCATCTTTCTATTTTTTTTTTTTTTTTTTTTTTTTTATGTTTTCATTTTTTGTTCGGGGCGACCCCAAGCTTTCCCCTCCAAAAAAATAATAATAAAAACAACATGACAACAATAATAATTTTATTGTACATTTATTTTATAAAATCAAGAAATAAAATAATCCATTGTATTCTGTTGCGATGCACTACCAACCAATTAGTTAAACTTCGTTTGCATCTATTTACAGGGCGTGAATCAAATAGTTGTAAGTGACTTGCATTGTAAGTGATTACTACGCAAGTCACTACATTTGCACTACAATGCAAACTGCACCCAAGTGTAGCCTTGCTTGGTTCTTGGGATGTATTTTGCACTCCAGTGTAAATGTGGTGAGTTGCATTGTAGTCACCATAGTTTTTGGGCTGCACATGCTTGCATCCATTTTCTTAATGAGTTTTCAAGAGCTTGGCAACCAAGGTTAAAAAAACAGCCGTTATAACGGATTCGGACCTACCCCGTTATGTTATGGACAGTTAAAATGCCCAGAAAATAACAGCCATTATTTTTCATTATTTTTCCGTTATAACGTATATAACAACCATTATTTTCTGGAAAATTTTGTGAAAAAAACAGCCATTATTTTCGTTATTTTCCTTTATATTCCATTTTTCCATTATTTTCCATTTTTAAAATATTGAAATTAAGTTTTTTCCCATTTTTGTCGGTTTTGACCTTGAGCGTTTTTTCTTCTTCATTATAACGGAAAAAACGATAACGCCCCCAGTCCATTAAACGATTATAACGGTCCCCTTTAAACCTTGTTGGCAACCACTTGCACAGCAACTCATTTGCACGTCCCCAACCAATCACGTGTAATCCCAAAACTGTGGCAAATGGGTGCATCCGATTTGCATTGAACCAAGTAGGTCCTAAAATTTCACCATGCACCTAACAACCCTATCCCAAATGCAGCACGGTCTCTTCTCATCTAATGAATGGGTCACGATCACAATTAGACCTGATCCAAATACGGATTAATTTAGTTTCGGATCCTATCTTAGGGTACTGACCCATAATTAAACAAGTCGAACCAGAACAGGTCTTCGGTCTTCATGCCCTACACCTATTTGAGTCATTCTAATAAAACCGCCCAAAAGTGTTAGGCTACGACTGGGTTTGTTACGAGCTCACGGCCCAAAGTTCAAAATCTTTGGTTATAAAAATATTCTCGCAGTCCTAACTCCTAACCATCCGATCAAAAGTGTTGTAAAAATTTGTTGGATAAGAATTCAAAAATAAAAATAGTAAAATTCATTCATGATCGTTGATCCATTGTTCATGTCAGACTACATTTAGGATGGTCAAGACTAAATCAAATAGGTTGCATCATCGGATAGGGTCGGGCTCTGGTTACCGCCCTAAAATGACAGGCTCTTGTTATAGGACACAATATGAGCCACGTGGCACACCCTTAGAGGACTCTGACCGTATGGATGTTTGGCTAATCACTAGGTGGACCTATAAACCAAAAATCAGCCTGATTAGTGATTTATAGGCGTTGGATTGGACTTATTTTCATGGGTTGATCTCAACTGTGGGAATTTTAGCAATATTTGAGGTACAAAGATCCAACGCCTAGAAATCATTAATCAAGCTGATCTTTGGTTTGTAAGTCCACATAGGGATTGGCCAAACATCCCTACGTACAGAGTCCTCTAAGAATGTGCCACGTGGCTCATATTGCATCATGTACCGGTAGCCTATCATTTTAGGGCGGTAACTGGAGCCCGACCCTTTGATTATACCTTTATAACGGTCCATTTAAAAACTTGATTCGTGACACCTTTGTAGGTTCTTAAATTGAAAATCCTGGACAGAGTGCAGTAGGTAACGATTGACCAAATCTGTTTATTTTGTGGTCTGTTTGTTAGATTATTTAATATAGGTCCAGAGTCCAGACGTGTAGGGTAATCCACTATTAATGTCCCATGATAATATAACCTGCATTTCGCATGCCAAACGCATCCCCTTTGATTATTATTATTTTTTGGCAAGACCAGTCTACCGGACTACACGGCTTGAAATTGTAAGGTACACAACTACCAACTGGTTAATTGGGGAGTAGAACTTTGCTGACAGCTAATTATGAACCACGTGGGACAATTTTAGAGGGTGCGGTCCATATGGATGTTTGGCCAATCTTTAGGTGGACCTACAAACCAAAAATCAGCCTGATTAGTGATTTCAAACCTCTGGATCTTTGTACCCAAAATAATGGGCAATAATGCTCAAATTTCATGGTTAAAAATCAACCTATGGATCAAGTTTTTGACAGATCTTTAATAAAAAAATTAGATGATTGATGATTTCTAGCTGTTGGATTTGAGCACTTTTTTATCATGTTCTTCATGTAATCTGTCAAGACTTGAACCCTCGACCTATGTGTTTCCGCACATAGGCCAAGGTAACCAATCTACCAATAGATGTCACAATATCAAATTCTTGATGCAGAAGTCCCTCAATTTGCCACGTAGTAGACTCTTTCCGCGCATATGGTTTGGTGTTGGATTCGAGCACTTTTTCATCATGGGCTTGGAACCAACTCCTTCGCCCGTTCATAATGCTCATGACGAAAAAGTGCTCAAATCTTACGGCTAGAAATCTCCAATCATGCTGATTTTGTGTGTAGGTCAACCATAGTGTGGGCCAAACCATGGTTTTAAAAATGGCCGTTTAAACGGTAACGCCCCAAGCCCGTTTCCGTTAAAACCGTTTAATCACGTTTTATCGGTTTTGAAAAAAACGGGCGTTAAAATCGTTTAAACAGCTGTTTAATTTTGAAAACATTTGTGAGAAAAACGGCCGTTAAAACCGTTTAATTTCTGTTAAAATCCGTTAAATTCCAATTTTTTTTGTTATTTTCAAATTTCAAATTTTGAATTCCAACGCCACTTTTTCCGTTAAAATCCGTTTAATTCTGTTTTTTCCCTTTTTTTTTCCATTTTTGTCCCTGACTGTTTCAATCCGTTTTAACGGTAACGCCCTGTCCCGTTTAACCGTTAAAACGGCCTCCTTTAAACCTTGGGCCAAACATTCAGAGGACCGCAAGTGGGCCCCAACGAGTCTAGGTTGCAATTTGAGGGACTTCTGCATCAAAGAACATGTAGTGTGGGTCCGAGCAAGATCAAATGTTTTAAATCTCTATCCGTTGTCAACTTCGACTCGACTCCACCTCACAGACCAACCTCCACCAGCCAATTATAAATATTTAAAAAAATAAAAAAGACGAACCTCCACCAAAAAAGAAAAGGCTTAAATTGTCCAGAAAAGCCTCTGAGTAGTAATAAAATTACAACTAGGGACATAGTGTGGTGTTTCACATCCCTGGGCCACCAGGGCTCAGGAGCCTCCTTTTTCTGCCATCTTGGGAGTCATGTTCTTGGCCGTGGATACCGAGAATCCAACGGTGGTTGATAGTGCTAAACCCTAAACACTTGTTTTATTTTATTTTTGTCAAATTTGGAATTGGGTCAGAATCAGGGGACTCGCCTTTTTGGGCTCGTCTTTTCACTCATGCTCATGGATTCCGAGAATTCAAAACAACCACTGTTGAATTCTCAAATCCATGGCCGGGAGCAAGAGTGCAAAAGGCGAGTCCCTCGATCTTGGTCTTTGAATTATTATTTCACAGCACATTTCACTTTTTTCAGAACATCAACGCTTTAGTGTTTCACTCCTATCTCCTATGTTTGCTAACTTTGCTTCTTCGCAGATTTTGTCTTTTTGGAAAAAAAAATTAGGGCATGTTTGGTAGGCCACCACGGCGAGAAAATAAAATATTTACATGCTCTAATATTTGCCCAGGCGCATTTGGCAGCCACTTGCCCATGCCAAATATTTAGCCGGGCCTACAAATTTGCCCACCGTGATGAAAAAACATTTGATCACTTACCTGAGTAAATATTTTCACACCAATTATGTTTTGGTAGAAAAATTTTATTTTCTCTGAAAAAATCACTATTTTCAATAAAAATAATTTTTTTAATATAAAAAAAGATAAAAATGAATTTTTTTTATCCTTTGACCTAATATATGGGTCCCACACTCAACTTAACCCATATTTGACTTACTTTAATATGTACGGCCCACATAAATTGAAAGAAAATGAAGTATGCTAGTTAATACATGTATAGACATTCATATGCTCAAATATTTAGCTAAGATAACATTCGTCTGTCTAAATATTCGCCTTTGGAACTCTTTTTCTCACGTACCAAACAGGTGTTTGGGAAGAAATAGTCGAAATTTTCAGTGCTCTATCTCTATGTCCATCCTAAGCACATATTAGTAAAATCCAATGTCCTAGATTGCTGGACTTACGGATAGCCATACACTAGGCAAGTTAACATACATGGAGGAGAGTTGGACCCACCATTTGGTATCTCCGCCACATACAAACCCAATCCAATAGTCCAAAATTCTTGGACGTAGCCATTGATTTGGACACATGGAGGAGAGTGGGACCCACCATTCACTATGAACGATTTATATTTGTGTTCAGGAATGCGCCACCTACCAACTATTACATCCTTTACCGAGTCATCTCGTCAAATTGGACCATCGCTAAGTGGACCCCTTCTTGTATTAGTCGCATAATTTCTGGTGGTGGATGATGACCATATGGTGCAGCACGTATCTCACGCTTGTGCACGTCAATCTAGAACTCTAGATCTTCTAATGTAGAGGCCACCTTTTCAATTGGCTAAATCTCACCAATCTTTATATCTTAACCGTCCGATCATCAACTTATGAAAGATCATCATCCCTCGTCGTCCCATGCAAATTTTTTATAAGGATCTCCGTCGTCAAAGTTGGGGACAGACCACAGTATGAGCCACGTGACGTGCTTTTTAGAGACCATTGACCATATGGATGTTTGGCCCATCCCCAGGTAGACGGTAGACCACAGACGAAAATAAGCCTGATTAATTATTTCTAACGGTTGGATTAGAGTCATTTTCATGGGTTTATTTTAAACCGCAGGAATCAAGCAGTATTTTGGGTACTCAGATCCAAAGGCAATAAATCAGTAATCAAGCTGATTTTTGGTATGTAAGTCCACCTAGGGATGGACCAAAACTCTATATGGTCAGTAGTCTCTCATAATGTGCCACGTGGCTTATACTGTATTCCCATCTCATGAAAGGATCTTAAAATTAGGGTTTGCAAATCTAAACAAAATCCGGGCTATTTTGGTCATTACAGTAACAAAAGAGTACAATAGGTCAAAGAAGAATTTTACTTTTTCAGGTTCGAAGTCTACGACATTCAGTGTTACCATCAACCCTAATAGCCGTCATTCCAACTGTCATCTCTAGGAATGGACCGCCGATATTCATCGAGATCGCGTCATACAAATCTCGAAGGTCATCCAACAGGCTTGAACTAGGGAGGACGATAGTATCGTATCATTTTCCATTACAGAGCGACTCCATTGAAAATAAAACTATCGTGTTTTTTCTGTTTTTCTTATCGTTTTGACTGTTATCTCTCTGACGTGTTTACGCTCCGATAATTCTATCTTCTCTGGATTTCCGTCTTTAAAATCCCTCATTGTCTTCTCCTCATTCATCGCTCTTGTTTCTTTCTCTCTAAACCCGGATCGAATCGAAGATCTCCTTATCGCCATTAGCGAACAGAACTCGAGACTTTCTTCAGGTTTTTTTTTTTTTTTTACGATTTCTTTCTGAGCCATGTTTTCTGTTTCCTTATATGGTTTCATATTCGGTCTCTGTACATTAGAACGTATTTAGATTCTTCTTAGGTGTTCTTTGCTTTCGAAATGTTGTTTTAGTGCTTGAAATTTGGTTTAAATACTATTCTTCGGTTTCCCTAAGCTCCCCGCATTGTAAGATATTTCTGGCTTCCTGATTTTATTTCGATTTCGGGTTCTCTTCCAGATCTTATTTGTTTCTCTGTTTTCGGTTTTGATTTTTCCATGGATTCGCGTTTGAATTTCGAACAGAAATTTCACGCCAGTTTCTAATCTTCGGCTTTTGTTTATTTTTTAAGTTTATTTTGCCTTTTTTGATTGGGATTTTCATTCTCTCTCTTTAGCTGTTGTTGATCGAAAGACTCGTCTCCATCGTCACTACGGCTTGATGCGTGATCTGGTTTTTTAGGTTTTCTCTCGCACTTTTTAATTCAGAATCCAATAAGCATTTTTAGATTAACGTTATCTGCTATCCTTCCACGCTCTCGAGGTTCTTGGAGCTATATTTTTTTTCCTGTTTGGTTTAATGTTCAGTAATTTTATGTTTTTTCTTTCAGATCTGATTGTTTAAGCTTTTCATTTGAGCACTAGAGGGTTAGCATTTCAGATCCTAGCGTCCGGTTTGTTTAGATCCTGTAAAAAGTTGTCATTTTTATGTCCGAGTGATTTAAGAGTTTTAGTGATTGATTTCGCTTTTTTGTTTGGATTTGTATCTATGTATCTATTGAGATAAGGTTTCTTGGGCTGATTTGGTTATTGTTTGGGGATCCTTGTAAGGAGTTTAGAATTTTTTCCTTTTTTTTTTTAATGTGGAATTCCAGAAAAAAGATATTTCTTTGCATGAAAAGATTTCAGAAATATATTTTTCCCGGCGCATAAATAGTGATCCAAACAGGTTTTTTGGATTTTGACTTGGATGGATGATCTGTTTTCCTTTGGTTTTCTGTTTTGGAATTTTTGTTTTCTTCCCTTTTTTGTGCTTTATCGATTGCGATAAGGAATAAAGTACGAGTTTGGAAATAAAGGAGATAATTGTGATCTGCAGTTTTTACGACCTGTCGGGAGATAGTTTTGCTAGTATTTTACTTTTCCTTTCTGAACATGAAAGCAAATCTTCTGTCCAACGAACTTTCTACAAAGAGCCGTTTTTTGTTTATAATTTATTTTAATTTTCTATGCGTCTATAATTCATTACAGGTGACTGTAGTTTGTAAACTTTGATAAAATGGAAGTTACTGGGGGCTAAACCTGTGAGTTCTATGGCCTTGACTGGTATGATTTTTTTCCCTCTGTCTCATTTACTATAATAACTTCTTGTTCAGTGGTTCTTACGCACTCAAATCTGTAGAAATTAGGATGTCTTTTAATCCTTTTCTTTATTCTACTTATGTAGTTATTAAGGCGATGTGTGGGGGAAGGAATAATTCTTACAACATAAGACTTAGTCTCAATCTTCATAGATCAATCGTGAAGAACTACTCTAAGAGCAAAAGGAGCTTTGGCATGGACTTTGAACCAGAGTGGACAAAACCAATAAAATCCTTGACACTTACAACTCAAATCCTCCGTTCCGCGACATCTTTCATGCCTTGGTCCTGTAAAATTCCTATAGGTGAAGGATACCACGAATTCCTCTAATCACATCTCTTCCGTTTAAAATTTTGAATCTCTTTCCAATATATTTGATGGGTGTGTGTGAGATATACACATTTCTCATGATTTGTTCAGCTGCCCAATTTATAAAATGCCTGGTTTTGTGAGTGGGAAGAAACGATTCGCAGAATCAGAAATGTGTTTCTCCACTTCAGTTCAGAAAGATGCACCAACTTGTCCAAAAAACAATCTCCAGTTAACCCCTCGAGGACCTGCCGGTTTTTACAGCCCCATTTTACCTGGGCTGCCCGATGATGTGGCAAAGTACTGCCTTGCACTTGTCCCCCGATCTAACTTCCCAATGATGGGTGCTGTGTGCAAGCGATGGAGGTCATATATCCAAAGCAAGGAATTCATCACAGTGAGGAAACAGGCTGGGAAGCTTGAGGAATGGCTTTATGTATTAACTGGGGATGCAGTAGGAAAGGGGAGCCACTGGGAGGTCTTGGGTTGTTTGGGACACGAACATCAGCTTCTTCCACCGATGCCTGGTCCGGTGAAAGCTGGGTTTGGGGTGGTTGTCCTTGATGGAAAGCTTCTGGTTATGGCTGGCTATTTGGTGGATGAAGGGAATGGATGTGTCTCTGCAGATGCTTACCAATATGACTCCCGCCTCAACAGGTCAGCTTCTTTATTCTCTTTATATATTATTTTAATGCGTTTTCTGTCGAAGAATTGGAACTATGTTAAATCTCAATGGACCCGTCACTTTGAACTACTTAAAAAGAAGAAATTTTTTGTAGCTAGCTAATTGAGAATATGGTTTTCTGTCATGGTTGATCATTATATTGTTACATGGTAGTGGATATTTTCAAATCTTTTGCTACTGAGAAAGCTTAATTTCCTGAAGGAACTTCTCTATTCATAATCATTGACAACACCTTATCCCAACTATTTGGGGTTGGTACAATGAATATTTTTTCCCCATTCAGCTATATCTAGATGACTATATCTATATCCTCTGTTAAGATATGTGTATATGACAACTTTTCCAGTGATCGGAGATCTACAAGTTTATTTTATTAATGTGGGTACATACTTCCGATTTGATCGAAATCAAATCATTAAGTATCTCTCTTTTCTTAGAAACCAACTTTGATGAAGAAAGTTACTGGACTACCAGATAATATATATTACAAAGTGAAAAGCATTTTTATTTATAAAGCTTATACATTAGTGTGGAATTTGACTTTCCGTACATATAATGTGTGCCATTTTTTTGTGGGCTTTACATACATTTGCATCCTTTTATTCCATTTTTTATATGGGAAATATAAACGAGGGACTACAGGAGAAAATGTAAAGATAAATCCTAGACTTGGTTATCTAGTGCAAGCCACAGTCTTGTTCAACTGTCTTCTTTCTTGTTTAACACTTGAATGTTTCTTATCTTATGCGTACTTCTTTCTTTTGTGTATGCATAGGCACGTGGGAGAGCCTATTTTACCCCCTTTTATAATAAAAGGAGTGGTAGAGTTGTATCTAATGTACAAGTCACATGATGTTGCAATTATATGGCATTTTCATTTATGAGAGCTCTTTGGCTGTTAAGAGAGTGCCACATGTTTTTTTTATAGGAGTGGCTTTGCTGAGACCTAATCTTCTTGTGGATTAAATTTATCACCTGATTTATGGTAATACCTTTGCTAGAGAGGGTTCGATTCACAATTGTTTTGAGTGAAATCTCGTCATCATACCTCGTAGCAATTATTCGTTGGCTTGTCACCGTAATCCCTCTCTGCCATACAATCTTGTTTTGTAGCATGAAAATATAGTCTGCCATGAGATTCCTGGCTTTCTGAGGCAAGAATGTATGTCCTTCGTGATATTTTGAGCTTCTCGCAAGAAATTAAGCCCTTGCCGAGAAAATGTCGTGTCTGCAACAAAACATCTTGATATCTCACAAGAAAAGCCCAGAATCCCGTCGTGGAATACATTTTTCACTGCTGGAATTCAAAAGTCCCACAACAGAGGCTGATTGAGTACATCGGTGAGCCGATAACTGATTGCCACTTGGCACAGCGGCAAGTTTTTCACTTAAGACACTGCATATCCATGCCAAAGATATTACTCTTAGTATCGAGCCAATAAATGGTTGCCACGTGACATTCTTATCAAGATAACAACCCTCTCCAGTGAGGTTATCATCATAAAATTAGGTGATAAACCTGGTAAACAAGAATATTAGGCCCCAAGAAAATCATCTCTTACTAAAAGAAACATGTGGCACACTACTTTCTCTGGTCCTTTGCGAATCGGGGCCAAAACTCCGGAAATTAGAAATGCCAAAATAGGAACCTTCATACATGAAAATCCATATTATTGGCTCACCATGTGAGTTAGACATCAATACAACTCCATCGCCCACTGTACTATGAAGGGAGTAGAAAATGGCTCTTCCACGTGTGTGCATTCATACAAGGAAAGGTGTATGTACAAGAGAGAGGAACCACTCAAAGCCATCTGTTCCAAAGGAACAAACATCCATAGACTAATGCTATGGCTTATTCTAGGTAACAAAATTTAGGGTTTCTTTTCTTTATTTTTCTTGTATTCTTCCATTTATGTATGCCTCATTTTTTTTTTGCAAAAATGGAATATGATGTAACTATGAAAAGTCCACATAGATGTGGCATACATTTTGTTTTTGGTGCGGAAAGTCCACACTAATGTGCAAGTGTCGTCAATAGAAATTAGTTTTTTCTTTACCATATATTTTATATAATGATTCATTTTTCTTTTCTTCTTCGTTAGTGGTGGTCTCTGTCAAAAGAAAGACGCATTAGCGATGTGATCAAAATCTTAAAATATTTTCTTACTACCTCAATCTACGCCATTTTCAAACTTCCTATTGCCCATTTAGAGCCTTCAACCTGCACAAAGCACCCATTTTCACTGGTACCGTCATTGGCCTTCATTGTACATACCCAAACCATCTCAATCGATTTTCCTTCTATTTTATCCTCCTATTGGACTACTTCTAGATGTGTATATATATGTTTTTTTTTCTAGTCTTTCAACCCATCCATCTCAACATCCTCAGTCTCTACCATTCTCATTGTATGAACATGTTTTTTTATTGAACTTTGTTTTATTCCCTATTGAGGCTACTCTTGGATACCCTCAAATGTGTTCATTTCTGATTTTGTTTTTCTAGTCTTTACATTCATCCATCACAACGTTGCCACACTCATTCTATGAACAAGTTGTTTCTTAATTGCCCAACATTTTGCTCAACAACATATAACTGGTCTTAATTTATCTCCTAAAAATTTCCCTTTAGGTCCTGTATGGTGACCAGAGGAAAGTTTTCTAGAAAAGGATTTGTATGTTAAAATGTGTTGATCTAGAAAACGTTTATGTGCAAGAATCATTTCTGGAATAATTTTCTAAGAGCAACTGTACAGGGCCTTAGTTTAATCAGTTCAAATCAGTCACGTAGCATTCTGAAATGCATCTCCACTTTAGGCATCTATCTCTTGGTCTGTTCATAACTTCTGCAGTTTAGGACTCGAGGTACCTATCTCTTGGTCTGTTCATAACTTCTGCAGTTTAGGACTCGAGTTTGGTACCTCTCTCTCTCTCCAAAAAAAAATGAGCTAAATTTTATGATCCTGACCATCTGATAAATAGCATTGTTTTCAATACTAATAAAATCATTCAGAAAGAAGTCCATTTTTCAGATGATTGATGATTTTATGAATGGGTTGATTTTTGGTATAGAAGGTCTTCCAAGTGCGTCCTCATCAAGTTTGATGGCGCTGACCATCCTCCATTTGCTCCTCGTACGTTACCAGGAAGCATCATACTCATAATGCCATGATATCCCATTATTGTGGGCCAAATTCATTTAGGATATCTCCTAAATCAATTTGGCCCAGATTGAAAGATCCCGTCCAGGATGATTGTGACCGTTGCAAAAAATGTGGTGAAGACTGAAGGGTCCAGATAAAGACATTCTAGATGTGATGGTCGGAGGACTATAAAACCGGCTAGTTGCAATCACTCCTCTACTTTTATAGGAACTCCCCAAATTGCTCCTGCTTATAATTTTAACCAAGCCAGTATCCAGGACTCCAAGCCTCGAATCATTTGACATGGCCACTTGAAAAACTGCAGATTATTGTTGTTATGTGTGGTGGACCTCTTTCTTTTATGCACTGGAACATACAAAGGTGGCATTAATAAGGAGCTCAATGTTTTTGTTGCAACCTTCAACCTTTGTAATTGTACCTCTCCGATTGCAGGTGGAACACGTTGGCAAAGATGAATGTGGCTCGTTATGACTTTGCTTGTGCAGAAGTCAATGGTGTGGTGTATGCAGTAGGGGGCTATGGGGTCAATGGCGAGAGCCTCTCGAGTGCCGAGTTGTATGACCCTGACAAGAATGAGTGGACCCTGATAGAGAGTCTTCGCCGTCCAAGGTATGGTTGCTTCGCCTGTGGATTTGAGGGGAAGCTCTATGTCATGGGGGGGAGGTCGAGCTTCACCATCGGAAACTCAAAGTTTGTGGATGTCTACAACCCTGAGTGCCACACCTGGTGTGAGATGAAGAACGGTTGTGTCATGGTCACTGCACATGCTGTGCTGGGCAAGAAGCTCTTTTGTATGGAGTGGAAGAACCAGCGGAAACTAACAATCTTCAACCCTGGTGACAATTCATGGAAGATGGTCCCGGTTCCATTGACGGGGAGTTCAAGGATCGGATTTCGGTTTGGCATACTGGACGAGAAGCTCCTACTCTTCTCCTTGGAGGAGGAACCGGGGTATCAGACCCTCTTGTACGATCCAGATGCAGCCCCGGGCTCAGAGTGGCAGACCTCCACCATTAAACCATCTGGTTTGTGTTTGTGCAGCGTGACAATCAAAGCATGAGGATGATATTGCGTATTCTTCTGCGGCTTTCTTGGCTAAAATGAAGGTATTGCTGGAGTCTAGAGTGAATGTGTACATTTTCTGGGGCCTTGATTAGGAGATTATTGTTGATTACTGTTTGGTTTGGTAACTTTGGTTTACTGTTAAGAACTGATTTATTTTAACCTGTATGGATCTCTTTAATTATTAAAAGCTATTACTAAATTTCAACTTATTGTTTTAACTTCTTCCAATTGCCCCTCGACAATGTCCACTGAAGACTCTGGTTATTGTCAATTCCAGCCATTGATAATACGCCTAAAAGCCAAACAAGGTAGAAGTTCTCATCCTTGATTTGGACATGTCTTTGCAGCCAAACACCCCATTCCCTTACTGAACATCCAACGTGAGATCTGGTAAGAAATAAGAGAAAATTTGCAAGCTGAACAGCAAAAATGGATTTTGATGTGGATTTTTTTGTGAAACATCTTTGATATGGTTGATTTTTGGCCTAGGAAATCAACTGGGTATTGGATCCTATAAATCAATTTCAAGATTTTTCTTTATGCCACGCAACCATGACATGTCTTGTGTAGGAAATCTGCTAGTATCTGCCAAGCAAACTGACAGCCTCCTTCGTGGTTTGCCGAATCGGAATCTGAAAAAAATGCCCGAATGCGATTTGAAATCCGATAATCAATGTTTGAAACTTTGAAGTCGAATCTGATTTATAACTAATTGGATATTCGATAAATCCGATTTGTAAGATGAGTAAATTATATATATATATATATATAACACATCCGATCGGATATTATCAAAGGGATATATCAATATCGGAATCCGTATCCGAAAAGTATTTGAACAAAAAAAAGTATCCGAATTTGGATCTGATGTCGGAAATTTTCAGAAAATATCCAATTATCTGAATATGGATTTGAATTTTTGACTATCCATAAACACCCTTACACTTGAGACATATCTGACTCATCTCGACCAGGTAGGGTACCAAGATGGAGATTTCAAACGAAGGCACGCTTAAGGCGCAACCATGCGCGCAAGGATCACAAGAATCTATGCTGCCCCCTCCCCGAAGTCGTGTTCTCGGGGCTGTAAAAAGTAATGTCAGCTTAGCGCTATCAACCACCGTTGGATTCTCGGAATCCACGGCTGAGAACACAACTCCCGAGAGGCGGGAGAAAAAGGGGCCCTCCTGAGCCCGACCCAAAATATAAATGTATACAATCTGATATATAATTTAGGATTATGGGAAGCCCACCATTTTTGAATTTACAAGCCAGGAGATATATCAAAAGTTGACCTGATTGCACGGTTAGATTTCGAGCAGACATATGAGATAATGGCTATTAAATGGCGGGTCCCATCCTATCAACATGTCACATGTACAAGTGTACAACTATGTAAATGTTTGTTGTTTAAAAAAAAATGACATGCGTCTTGTGCTTGTTAATGCACCAATGAAAGAATCAAAATATTGTAAATATAAAAGGGTAGGGATCCGGGGACTCGCCTTTTTTGCATTCATAATTGCACTCATGCTCTCGGGTGTAGATTCTGAGAATCCAACGGTGGTTGATGGCACTGAGCTGGCATTCACTTTTGCATCAACCACCGTTGGATTCTCAGAATCCACGGCGAGTCATTGGAGCCTATTCCAATGTAAAATACTAACAACAACGTGATTCAAGTCCGTTTTAAGAGGCAACTACTGTTAAACTAGGTAACGGGGGTATTCCTAAGATCTGAGATCATAGTTTAAAATCTCGGGATCGGTCTCAGGATCAGAGGCGCCGATCCCGATCGCCCAAATATTGTTCAGATCGGCGAGACGACCCCGGTATTGTTCTGATCGGTGACTTCTGATCCCAATCCAGAACGGGATCGGCCGAGACTTCGAATCATGTCTGGCATTGAGGGGAGGAATTTCTTCCCCGAAAGGCTCCTTTTTCTTGCACGTGCATGGTTACAGGGGTTTTTTTTTGCAAGAAGAGGCAAAATATGAAAGTTTCAGACCAAAGGGCAGTTTTGAGAGATTAGTTTGTCAGATGTGTCGACATTACCCGAACCTGACTTTGGTGGGCGGAAAAGTTCAATTCAAGTCCGGTCCGAAAGTCAAGTTGGGCCCCATCAGTTCCGGGTTGGGCCCGTACAAGTTGCACTCCTATCTTCCATGTTTTCTTAGGTTAAAAACACCTACAAGACAAAGGCACGTTATCTGTTGATTAGTGCTCTTTTGAAACCACTGATTGCTGTAAACAATTTTACCCATTTTCTGCTGTATTAAACTCGGAATTAACCTATATGCTCATACTTTTGTCTTTACGGCATTTACGCGCATTACAAGGCCCTTGTCGACGTTGTCGTTGAATTCCCTAGCACATTACTATGCATGATTTTTATTTGGTGGCCGTTGCCCGAGTATCTCGGATTTTTCTTTGGCAAATGCTATCCCATGGATGACCGGACAAAAATATGCGCGATTTGAGCATTGGCGGAGCCGGGATTTTGTTTCACGGGGAAATTACAAAAAGAAAAAACGAGGCGGGGCAATTTCCCTTTAAAGGGTATTCTTGTAAAATAAAATTTTCTTTCTGAAGATTTGTAAAAGAATTTCTTAATCAATCTTCCATTAATTATGATATAAAACGGTTTTTTTTATAATAAAAAATAATTTTCAAAAAATAATTTTTTAGAAAAGTCATTTTTGAAAGTAAATTACTTTTAGAAAAAAAAAAAAGGCAATCTAAATGGGCGCTTAATTTCTATGGCTAGTCATTTATCAATTATTCTCTTTTATAAAAAAAAATTTAAGGGGGTTTTTGGATCGCCATTTTTCAAATAAATTTTCTGAAAATATATTTTTGAAAATGTGTTTTTTTTTTATAAAAGGTCGTTTCGATCATCATTAATGCCAAATGTCTTTATCTTCATTTATTTGGCCCCACCAATATATTATCTTTAGTTTTTTGCAGGGGGGCTTCTACTAAAAACTATTTCTTTGTTTATTATGTTCATTGAGCTAGCAAAATTTAAAAAATAAAAAATAACTTAAGCTATTTTTTTTTTTATAAAAAAAGACTTTGTTGGCTTAAAATTATATTTTATATATAATAAATATTTAAAAAATAATAATCATCCAAACAATCTATTATTTTGGAAAAAGTCTTTTCATGAAAAAATGGCAATCCAAACACCCACCTAAAACTTTTTGATCAAGGTTTAAAAAACGGCCGTTATAACGAAAATAATGGCCGTTATAATGGATTCGGACCTACCCCGTTACGTTATGGACCATTAAAACGCCTTTCTGGAAATTTTTGTGAAAAAAAAGGGCCGTTATTTTCATTTTTTTCCATTATTTTTCTGTTAAATTCCGTTTTTTCCTTTATTTTCCATTTTTGAAATTTTGAAATTTTGAAATTTGAATTTCAGTGCCATTTTTTTCCGTTATTTATGGTTTTTTTCTGTTATTTTCCCATTTTTTTTCTGTTTTTGCCCCTGAGCGTTTTTTTTCTCGTTATAACGGAAAAAATGGTAACGCCCCCAGTCCGTTATTCCGTTATAACGGTCCCCTTTAAACCTTGCTTTGATAATTTACCTATATCTTCATCTAAAAAAACCTCAATGAAAAAAACAATATAAGGTACGTATTTGCTACATCTTAAAGATCGTTTTGCATCTTTGCACCAGAGTATGCGGTGCACCTTCAGCCAGCCAGGTACGAGGGTGTGACACATTCTTTTGGGCTTTTTGACCCATGAAAGTGTGGCCACTCATTTGTTGACATTGACACAAAAAATTAGCTTGATCTGTGATTTATGGCCGTTGGAATCTTTGAGGTACTCATATCCTATGGCTAGAAATCACCAATAAGGTTTGATTTTTAGTGCATAAGAGGGGGTGAGACAAAAGCACTCATAGGTCAGTGGGCCCAAAAGAGTGCGCCACCACGTGGCTCTCTCTAAGGAGGAAATTCCTGACCATCAAAGTTATTTGGCATCAAATTTTTCTCTCTTGAAAATGTCTTTTTTAAGTTACCTACCTTTTTAAAGCACCGATTTAAGGTTCAGGCTCTGTTCCCTCCCTCACCATTTATACAGGGTCTGCCTCAGTTGACAGATCTAAAATGACAGGGACACAATAGAAGCCAGGTGGCAGAATGTTACAGGACTCTAACCGTACGGATGTTTTTCCTATCCCATGATGGACCTACAAACCAAAAATAAGCCTGATTAGTGAATTATAAGTGTTGCATCTTTGTACTTCAAATACTGCTCAAATTTCCACAGTTGAGATCAGCCCATGAAAATAAGTCCAATCCAAAAGCCTATAAATCACTAATCAGGCTGATTTTTGGTTTGTTGGTCCACCATGGGATAGGACAAACATCCATACGGTCAGAGTCCTGTAACAGTATGCCACGTGGCTTATAATGTGTCCCTGTTATTTTATCTGTCATTTTTGTTCTGTCAACGGACCCCGACCCTTTATACATTTGGAGGGGTCGCACGGAATATTCTCTTTTTACAGTCCTGCCCTAAATTATGCGTGGTCGTTTCTTGAAAAGGGAAACACCTTTTTTTTTATTGGCTCAGGCTGTCACCGCCCTAAAATAACAGGCTCAGGTTACAGGACACAATATGATCAGCCACGGTGCACACTCTTAGAGGCCTCTGACCGTATGGATGTTTGGCCAATCCCTAAGTGGATCTACAAGCCAAAAATCAGCATGATTAGTAATTTATAGGCGCTGGATTGGACATATTTTCACGGGTTGATCTCAGCTGTGGGAATTTGAGCAGTATTTGAGGTACAAAGATCCGCCCAGAGATCGCTAATCAGGCTGATTTTTGGTTAGTAAGTCCATCTAGGGATTGGCCAAACATCCATACGGTCAGAATCCTCTAAGAGTGTGCCGCATGGCTCGTATTGTTTCCTGTAACCGGATCCTGTCATTTTAGGGTGGTAACTGGGGCCCTGACCCTTTTTTTATTGGATCCACTATTTTTTCTTCCTTAAGGCTCTGTATGGTGATCAACAAAAAGTCTTACAGAAAAAAAGATTTCCGTCACAAAGAAAACTCATTTTTAGAAAACTTACTAAAATGCTATGTATGGTTATCAACAAAAACTTTTACAGAAAAAAAAGATTTGTATGTCAGAAAGTGTTGATATAGAAAAAGTTTTAGGGTATTTTAGTAACACCCCGTGAAATTTGAAAGTTATTAGTAATTACCCCTTATATTTTCAAACGTTCCGATTATCCTCCTTGACCTAGTTTAAGGGAGGCGTTTGGGAACAAGAAGTAAAAGCACTTCTACTTGGTCATAGAAATTAAAAGCGTATGGAGGTGTTCTAATTTTTGAGAAGTTATTTCTCTTAAAAAATTTAGCATCAGTTTTAAGTTAATTTTTAACTTTTCAAAAGTTAAAATATGAACACATCCAAACTAGTTTTTTAACTTTTTGACTTATAAAAGTCAATAAATTACTTATTTTTGTGTTGCCAAACGCCCCCTAACAGTGGTTGACTTAAGTTAAAAAAGCGCTCTATAGATTATAGGGCCATGAGAGTCCCCTGCATTCAAAGTCCTCTGCATTTAAAATATTTCCAATCTATATAACAAAATAGGACTGTTGTCTCCCCCTCTTATCCCGCTTCATAAAGGATGGCCGAGATCTTATCACACCAAATTGACGGTGGATCTCAACTACTCACACCCAATTTTGACAAACGCTTTGTCGATGAGTGCCATGTGCACAGGTCACGTACTATTTACCTACATATAAGGAATGAAATGGGTGGGATTTACATATAGCCCAAGGGTCAGGCTCAGGAGCCCTACTTTTTATGCCTCGAGAAGGGTGTTACCGTTAAAACGGATTGAAACAGGCAATGGCAAAAATAGAAAAAAATTGATTTTAATGATTTTAACGGAAAAAAAGTGGTGCTGAAATTCAAATTTAAAATTTTAAAAAAGAAAATATAATTTAACGGAAATTTAATGGTTTTCTTATACCCCTCTTATCTTATATGGCTTCAAATGAGTGGCTGAGATCCACTATGCTTCATATCGATGGCTGAAATTAACTCCCACCCGATTTTGACAAACAAACACTTTGTCGGAAAGTGCCGTGGGCACGAGCCACCCACGCATATATCAAAACAACTCAGTTGTATTCTCTTATCTTATCCATCCATCTAATGTGGACGATTAGATAAAGAGTGGTTGAGATCAAATCCATCGATCTAATGTGGACGGTTAGATTTCAGCCACTCAATCCGCCTCATTTGACCTCAATTTATTCAAAATTTAAACTACAATCCGTTATAACAGCCGTTATGATGGAAAAAACAGTAACACCCCAGTCTGTTATACCGTTTGAGTGCCGAAGGCACCCAATTTTTGCAAACGCTTCTGTCGGAGAGTGTTGTAGGCATGGGCCATTTACTATTCTATATAACAAAACACATTGGTTGTCTCCTTACTTATACCTCCTCTTATAAGCATCAACAAAGAAGGGTTGAGATCTAATCCTCCTCCAAATGGACGGTGGATCTCCGACACTCACCTAATTTTGGCAAATTCTTTGTCGAGGAGTGCCGATGGCACGGGGCACCCACTAGTATTTCTACATTCAGGATCATTGGACCCCAAAAATGTCCACGTGCCATTTTGGAAGGTGGATCCTGAACATATGGATGTTAGTTTGCATCCCTGAACAAAGACGAGCAAAACCTGTCACGTAGTATAAGCCAAGTGGCACACTCACAGAGACCACTGACAATATGGATGCTTGGCACATCCTTACGTAGGTTTATAGACCAAAAATCATCTTGATTGGTGATTTCTAGCCATTGCATCTGAGTTCGCTAAATAATGCTCGAATCGCACGACTAAAAAGAAGTCATCAAAAGGACTCAAAAATCAATATCGAGAAATCACCAATGTAGCTAATTTTTGGTCCGTAGATCGGCCAAACATACATGTGGTCAGTGGTCTCAACTCTCAAGAGTATGCCACGTGACTTGTACCGCCGTTAATTGTGATCAAACGATCCAAACGTAACGACTTCATTACACATTTTCCTTCAAAATAATCGTGAACCAGCTGAACATCCACCAGTCATCAAATGGTTCAAAATCTAAAGATCGGATCCCGATCCGGAGGGGGGTCGGCCGAGATTCGAACTACTCAGCATAAAACCGTCCTCTCTTTGGATCCCAAGTCTTCTCTTAATAGCGGCTGTATGTGCTACGTGTCACCTCTTCGACTCTATGAATGTTTGACTTTGACCCATCCCTAGTCGGACTTACAGACAAAAATCAGCCTATAGTGATTTCTGTCGTTTGATTCTTTTCATGGGTTGAATGAATTTTAGCCGTAGATGTAGATTTGAGCATTATTTGAGATATTCAAATCCAACGGTTCGAAATCACCAATCAAGCTGATTTTTTTGTCCGTAATCCACCAAAAGGTGGGCCAAAATCCTGTTAGTGGTATCAAAAAATGAAAAATGTGCCACGTGGCACGTACAGATGTTGAGAATCCCAACCTTTAGACGCGCAAGTTAGAACCTTTTAACCTCCCAACTGTAGATGTGAGGCAACTCGCGTTTATAAAGTTAAAAACAAGGCAAACTAAATGAGCCTCGAACCCCATTTCCATAACCTCTCTCGCTTTCATGGCGTATGTTAGGAAGAACCAAGAAAACAACTAACTTACGCAGGTAGCGTAACATGCATTGATTCAGGGAATAAATATAAGAACAGTTGCACACCAACCAGCCATACGAAAAAAAAAGGGAGAGAAAAATAAGAAAAACAATTGGCTTATATCTTTTCTCTCCTCTCCTTTCCTCTCTCACTCAAAAAAACAATAGGAAAAAAATTTGGGTCGTGAAGAAAGAGACCAAAAGACCAGTCATGGTTTCAACAAGGCGAAGCGGATCCCTTTCGAGTAACAGTAGCAAGAGATCTTCGTCTTCGGATGAGAAATCCTCGTCGCCTAAGCGACAAAAGGTATCAAACTTGAACCGAAAACAGAGAAAAAAAATGAATTTTTTGGGCGTTCTTGAAGATCCAGAGCTTTGATTATGATCGTTCCTGGTGCTCTTGACCTTCGATTTTTAGGTGGAAAATGGTGCTTTAACGGAGAAATCCACGCAGACGTCGGGATCTTCGGAGAATTCGAAGGAATTGTGTTCGTCGCCGGCGCCTGATCCTCTTGAATGCGCTCCAATCAATCCTCCGATCGCTGATGATGGTGTCTCTGGCGCTGTGGATTCTCCCAAGGCGGTGGAAGTGGCAAACGGGGCGACAACGGCGGTTCCCGTGTCGACTCCGTCCGCGGAGGGTAATTGTTTCGGTGGATTGATGAGCTTCATGTTTAATTTGTGTTTCATTGTCTTTTTGAGCTTCATGAGTTCTTGAATTTGAATTCTTGAGCTTGGGTTTGGTTCTTGTTCTTTTGAAGGGTCTTCGCCGATTATAGTTGATAGACCGAAGAGTTCTTTCTCTTCTTCTTGGAGTACGTGTCAGAAGCAGAACCCGAATTTTGATACTTCAACTCCTTGGTGCAATCTTCTGTCGGAGTACTCACAGGTAATGCAAGCTTCTGTCGCATGCAAATCCTTCTGAGTTTTGTGTCTGTTTTCTTTTCCTATATATTAATTTTTTATTAAATATTGTAAGAAATGGAATTTTGAGCACAAATGCGCTTCATGGATGAAGAAAGATTAGTCCATTTGATTTTTATACTGGCAGAGGAAAAAAAGAAAAAAAAGGAAAGATGCTATGAAGTATAAAGTAACCCTTAAGAATTCTCAATTGTTAAACTATTTCTATAGTAATAAAAAAATTATTTGTGTTCATGCAAGGTCAGTTGTAACCACATTTCCATTTTTTTTTTTTTTTTTTTGTGAATTAGATTATTGGGCTGTGTTTTTCTGGTGGGACCTAATCCTTTGTGTACCGCAGAACCCGCTTGTTCCCATCTGCACACCTGTTTTCACCATTGGTTCAAGCAGAAATTGCAACTTGTCCATAAAGGATCAGACGATTAGTGCAAATCTATGCAGGATCAAGCATACACAGGTACTGTTTGGATTTAAGATTACTAACTGTTCCAGTTTATCATCCTCTGTCACGTGGGAGACAGATCTCCCGAAGTTGTCTACTTGGGTGCTCTTTAATTCCCCATATTGTACGTGTAAACTCTCTAATGTGTACATGCAGTATAAATACTCATTGTTTGTCGGCATGGTCAGCGTGACGGCAGTGTCATCGCTGTGCTCGAAAGCACAGGGAGTAAGGGGTCCGTGCAAGTAAATGGGAAGATCGTCAAGAAGAATACCAGCTCTGTTCTTAAATCTGGGGATGAGGTGATCTTCAGTTTGCCCGGGAACCATGCCTATGTATCCTTTCTATCAGTGTCACTGTGATTTGTCCCATGTGTTTTTCGATGCACTTGACAGGTTTATACTTTTTGGTCCTGCGGAATTTCCTTAATTGTTGCAAATGTAGATTTTCCAGCAACGTACAACTGAGGCAGCAGCTAAGGTTCCTTCATCAGTTGGGATGGCGGAGGCTCAAACCAGTCCAGGTGAAGGGCTACACCTTGAAAGAAGGTCTGGGGACACTTCAGCTGTGGCAGGGGCATCTATATTGGCATCTCTGTCAAGCCAGGGGGAAGATCTATCGCTTTTGACACCTCCAGCTCAAAATACTGGTGAAGCCAAGCCAGGGACCGAGATGCTCTCTCACCCTCTTGCTCGTGATGGTCCAGATATGGATCTTGATGGGCAGGAAAGTAAAGACAATCCTGATCCAAGTTCAGGAAGCGATAAAGCTGCTGACATTGGAGCAACTGGCAAAAGCCTTCTTCTTGACAACAGCCAAGACTCTGGCATAGAGTCAGACCTTGTAAAACTTTCTGGGGTGAATGATTCAATAAGGCCTTTCTTGCGGATGTTGGCTGGATCGACTAGTTGTGACCTGGAATTGAGCAAAACTATCTTTAAACAGGTATTGGGCGAAAGAAAGGAATCGGCGAGGGATTCTCAGCCAGCATTGACATCAGGTTTAACTCCCAAATATGCAGCACTGAAAGAAGATATTCGTACTGGGATTCTTGATGGGAGAGAAATAGAAGTCTCTTTCGACAACTTCCCATACTATCTGAGGTACAACTCTTTTTTTGGGCGATTTTTTTTTCTGCGAGCTCTCTGTTATATTTCTTATCCCATTGTCTAGAATTCCACGGTACCTCTCCTTCGACATTGCACTTCGAGTGTGTTCAAATATTCTTCAGTTCTTGGAGGTACCCATCACTTCATCACGCAGCTCATCCTCCTTAGTTTCTGACGCAAGACTGAAATCTGAGCCTAGATGATGATTTGAGATCAGAATTTTGATGAAAAATCCCATGCTCAACCAAATAATGCTGTAAACCCCCGTACTTTTACTCACCACCTTGGTCAAATCGAAGAAGCTTGATTTGGGCACCAAATTGAGTCTAAGCCATCTTATGAAAACCTTTAAAGATAGAAGACACCTCATCTTTTGTCATCATAAGGTAGACCCACGTACATCTTGTGTGATCATCAACAAAGGTAATAAAATAGCGAAATCCAAAAATAGAAGTAACGGGAGCAGGTCCCTAGACATCAAGAAACTGCCGGATGTTGTCAATCTCGGCCCGCTGCACTGGGGTAGTCGAGGGGGCGACTGGTGGTAGAGGAGACCAGGTGGTAATGCCCCGGGCTGCATCAACTAGAGTGTCAGAACTGGCACTATGAGCAGTGGGTCGGGTGGACCGTGGTGGACGACCGTGCAAGTCCCAACACTTGTCCCTCATGTGTCCACGACGGCCACAGTGGGCACACTTGGGGTTGTCTCGATCAGTAAACCTCCCAGTAGAAGCTGGGGTGGGAGGTGAAGGTCTTGTTCTTCTAACCATGCTATGGAGTGGAACCTTAGACAAGTGCAAACCTATCAGTAACTGAAGGCGTTGCCATGACAATCCGCCTACTTTCTTCACTCTACACAAATTACACATATGAGTACACCTGACTGGGAGAAGGTAGGGAGTCACTGCTGAGGATTTCAATCCTGGCTAACTCATACTCAGAGTTAAGCTCGGCAAGAACTTAAATATACGAGTCTTCCCCACAAGTCTCATGTCTTGGTCCCATCTTCAGTGCACGAGGTCTGAAAGGAGTAATAGTAGTCCAGCTCTTCCCACATACTGCAAAGAGTAGCAAAATAGTCCGAGAGAGACCTTACCCCACGATGAAGATGAGCGATGCTCTGACAGAACTGGAAGGCGTGAGTTATGTTCTTTTGCTGAGAATACGTTTGAGACATGGTGTCCCACATCTCCTTGGTAGTGCGCGCGAACAAGAAGCCCTGACTGATATGAAGCTGGGCGGATTTGAGGAGCCAAGACATGACTGTGAGATTCTCAGTCTCCTTCTTCTCAAATAATTGGTCATCAAAAGTCTTAGGCTCGACACCTCGCCCGGTGATATACCCCAACTTACCTTGGCCACCGATATACATCCTGGCTGCCTTAGACCACTCCAAATAATTCTTGTCATCTTACTTGACTGAGTTAATCTGTAAACTTGGGTTCTCGAAGCCCACGTGAGTCACGACGGACCCTCTGGCACCCCCAGAGGTAGCTTCCGAGCTCACAGTGGACCCTTCGGTACCTCCTCCGGTAGATATAGATACCCAATATCAACAATAACATGGTATAGGGGTTGTGTTCACACAACAGATCCGCAAACAAACGAAAGAAGGGATCAACTAGGGTTTACAACCCAAAAAAGGCAAAAAAGGGGCTGACGGTAAGTCTAGAAAGGAGTGGCATCTCTCGCAACTTCAAAAAACTCCACTTGAACGTCAAACATAACATAAAAATATGTGAGGCAGCGACAATCAGGGGTCTCAACCTGAAAATAGGCCAAAAAAAACCAATAAATGGTGTTGGCGGTAACTAGAGGGAGGAGTTTCCGATCCTGAAACCTCAAATCTCAATAGATTCCAACAAGACTTGATTTTTTGCTTCGGGAATTATGTAGGGAACCAGAACATGCGACAAATCCAGCCAAGAAACCCCATATGGATCTAAAATACAAAGAAAACTGAAAGCTAGTTTCTCACTTTTTTTTGAGAAAAATGAGCAGAAGTCCATCAAGATTACACCGAAAAATTCCCAAAAATCACCAAAAACTCCAAAAAAATCATTCTCCTTCTGATGGAAGCCTTCTCAACCGACCTTGGGATACGTGTCTGTACGGCTACTTACGTCAGCTGTACGGACCGATGAGATCAGCACACTTGTGTGCGATCTCTGATAAGTTCTCTTGCATCACCAAGCTCTAATACCAAGTAGAAAGTGAGAAATGGATGTTTATAGGGTTAGGGTTTATGAGAGAGAGAGAGAGAGGAAAGAGATGAGAGAAAAGTAGAGCATGTGTATTACACATGACTCCAACCTTCTTATTTATGCAAAGAACTCTACATGGACAAGTATGCCCTTACAAACAGAAAGGGTACTCCCTAACAACAGAAGGCATATCATCTGAGCCAAATTTGGCCATCACTTGAATGCTCCTCAATATCATGATGTAAAGGATGGTACCTATCTGATGCAACAAAAAAATGTTCATCTTACGATTCTTCTGATGGTAATAGTTTTCAATAGTTCTTTGAACCTTCTCATTTCCTCTGCTAGTAACATTGTTCACTTCACACTAGGATAAATGCATCATATAGTGTGGAATTTAATGAGGCTAACATATGTACATGTACATAATACTTTTTTTTCTCCTTTTTTAATCTTATCAGATGCACTCCATGTTTTTTTTTTGCGTGCACATTATCTTGGGGAAACTTTTTCTCTCATAATATTTTCAACTTTCCTATGCTCTTTTGGTCATTTACTGCTTCTGGATCTAGCTAGAGAATTCTTAGTATGGATGAGGGCCCTTCTTTTCAGCATGTCATTGATGCCATTATTTTTTTTATAGCTCTCATTTTACAGTAAAACTATTGTGTGCTTTCTCCTGTTTGAATCAGCAATATGTATTATTGTATTCATACTCCTTTTCTTGTAGGGAGCGTTCTCAGTGGCTAATTTATTGTGATCATTCATTAGGACTGCTGGATTTTGTAATAAATGATGGTTAGTCTTTAATGACATGTGTCCTAATTTTGTTTCTCAGTGAGAGCACAAAAAATGTGCTGATTACTGCTGTATTCATACACCTGAAGCATAAAGAATATACAAAATATACCTCAGAACTTCCTACTATGAGCCCAAGAATTTTGCTCTCTGGTCCCGCAGGTGAGCGGGTGTTTTCTTCCTTCCAAGATTTCTTTAGGAAACTGTATTTATTTGCATTCACCAAATGCAGAACGTAAGTTCTTGTTTGTACATGTTTCTGCAGGGTCTGAGATATATCAGGAGATGTTGTCAAAGGCACTTGCTAATCACTTTGGGGCCAAATTGCTAATATTTGATAGACATTCATTTCTGGGTGTAAGATACAACTGATAATGGAAAGATTTCTGCTTTTGTTTTGTAATTTGTTCCGTGATTGGGTTGCTGTAAACGTATTTTCTTTCTTATAGTCCAACAAATTATCGTCGATCATCACAGTTGCTATTATTTTTACTAGCCTATTCCTATCATTGATATCAATAAAGAAAAATATCATTTAGCAAGTCAATTAAACTATGTATGTGTTGTAGGGTTTATCGTCAAAGGAAGTGGAGCCGCTGAAGGATGGACTACGAGCAGAAAAATCCTGCATTTGTGCCAAGCAGCGTCCAGGAAATTCTGGCTTGGTTAAGAGCACAACTCCTTCAGATGGAGAAGCAGATGCTCTTAGCTCTGCAAATGCACATTCTTGCTGTCTGGAATCTCAATCAAAGCTGGAGGCTAACACTGCGCCCTCTTCCTCTTTGACATCTAAGAATCATCTGTTTAAAACAGGTACACCACTCTTAGTTGTTACAATGAAAAGGGATTCTAATCACTCTATTACGTTTTTTGGAGCAATTGATGTTTCTTTAGTTTGAACTTAGCTAGATTTCTCATATATGAAACATACAGGTGATAGAGTAAAATTTGTGGGTTTGATTTCGAGTGGCTTATATCCAAATCTAACGACATTGCCTCCTTCCAGGTATATACTTTTTGTTATGGATACTGCTTCATAACAATAAATGTTTTATTTCTAGTGCTGCTCCTTTTCTATTATGCTTGTTCCTCATGGGCTCTTTTTTTAATCTCTAGATCACTTGTATGGTCTCTGAAATGAGGTCCACAAGTATATAGATGGTTTTTGCATTTCTTAGGATCAGTTGCTTCTCAAGTGTGCCCATATCTCAGAATCGACGCCCGTCTCTTTGACATGAATTCTGCTATTGTAGATGCGCTGCTAAAGTTACTTGGGTCTTAAAAAGTAAATAAAATAAGAAGTTTGTAAATACTTGATGGTTATAAATCAATATTCTGATTCTGTGGTAAATCAGATGCTTTTTCCACCGTCCTTTTCTTCTTTTGAGGCAGTATGAGTTTCTATTATGTTTTGCCATAATTAATTTCCTGCGCATTGTATATATAGGGGGCCAACTTACGGAAACCGAGGGAAAGTTCTTTTACCCTTTGAAGATAACGTTTCTTCCAAAATTGGCGTACGATTTGATAAACCTGTGCCTGATGGGGTTGACCTTGGGGGTCTATGTGAAGGAAATCATGGATTCTTTTGCAACGGTGATGTCCTAGTATAATGTTGCCTTGTTGCTTTAACTCTGAAGCTCTTGAACTTTATGTTTCTTTTTACAAACACGCTCTGCCTCAAATCTTATATTGAATTATTGAAGGTATCTTTCTTTTGTAGCTAATGATCTTCGTCTGGAAACACCAGGTGCAGAGGATTTAGACAAGTTACTCATCAACACGCTGTTTGAGGTTGCTGTTAGGATGCTATTTGACTTTTATTGCTGAGATATTCATTCATTGTTTCATTTCCTCTTCATATATCTTAGCTACTTTTAACTTCCTTTATTATTCCCCAGGTTGTATCTAGTGAAAGCAGAAATTCCCCTTTCATTTTGTTCATGAAAGATGTTGAGAAGTCTATTGTTGCAAATTCAGAATCATGTTCAGCATTTAAGAGCAAGCTTGAAAAGCTTCCTGATAATGTTGTAATAATTGGCTCACACACCCAAAATGATAGTCGTAAAGAAAAGGTATTGTCTGTACTCCATGCTATAGCTATAGACTATAGTTAGACTTTTTTTTGTTCTTCACTTGTATTGGTTGATATTTGTTTTGTTATCTCTGTAATGGATCTTTTCTTGACTATTTTTGTTGTCTCTTTTGCAGTCACATCCTGGAGGTCTTCTTTTCACAAAATTTGGAAGCAATCAAACTGCTCTCCTTGATTTCGCTTTTCCGGTAACGAATGTTTCTGTTATGCAATTTTGTAGACTTTTTGGTTCAGAACAGTACTTATTGCTTATGTTGCAACTGTTGATGAGAGAGAAAGGATTACTTCACTAATGGGCCAATTCTATGTTTTATATACAAAGAGTTTTGCATCATGCAATAGCAGTAATAAGTTAAAATAATATAAAATATAAGTTAGACACGTAATAACTCTTTTTATTAGGTAGTGACGCACCTCATTAAGGCACATGCCTTGGATGGATGAATTGAATTTTTGGAAATATATATTTATTTTGTAATAAAAACTATAAAGTATTTAAATTATGAAAATAGGCCTTTATCAATAGATAGGGCATGTGGTGGGAAATTCGGTACAAATAGTCGCCATTAATTAGTGAACATGAAATCTAATGGGTTAATTACCTATTTATGAACTTATTTTTTAATTAAATTTTTAGTTTACAATTATTATTTTAGTTAAACTTAAAATATTAAATAAATTAGAAAAATTTAGGAAACCATAGGGTGACAAATGTGTGCCTTAGTGCATTATAGGCTCATTTGTGACTACATGTGATCCTTTATGTTGTAAACTATAAATAACAATAATTTTATTTTCAAATTTATTAATATATTTGAAATGTAAAGAAAATGCAAAAAACATTATAAAATCTTATTTGATCATATATTTTTCGTTTGAATTCGTAAATAATCATAATTTTGAGCAATTAAATGTGTAATTCTGGATCTGATCCAGAACTGGAAAATGGCAAAGCCATGTATCCTCAAAGGTCTGTATGTATTTATGTACTTTTCTTGGGTGGTATAAAAACATTGATTTGCAAAGAGTCAATTTTTTCATTCTCCTTTTAACTCTTGATTGAATGCTTACATCAATTTTTGCAACTTGTGGATGGTAAGGACTACTACGTAGTGTATGATGGATAATTGTGGCGCCAACATTGAAGGAAATAGACACTATATTTAGAAATATTGTCATCTTTTTCTTTTGATCCGTAAAAGGATATATATTAAAAGAGGGCTGATGGAGCCCAACAAAAACTATACAACAGAAAGCAAAGGGGGAGAAAAGCAAAAATCGAAACAGCTTCACACCCAACACCCGACAACCCCAAAGAGGAGAGCACAATTAAGACACCAATCAGTCTCACCAGAAATCATAATCATTGAATCTGAAATTTTTAAGCTTGGGAATGACAGAACCCCAATGATAAAGAGTGGTTTTGATATTCATAAAAATCTCCCAATAAATGGCAAACGGTAGAGAACGGGACGATCCTCCACAGCATTCGACCACTAGCTGGGAAGGCCTTAGAGATCCATCTGACAAAAATGTCAAACACTGAATAGGAAAGACCTAGGATATCCCAAAAGATGAAGGAAACGCTCCCAAATCTCCTTGGACACAGAACAATGAATGAGCATGTGGTTAGTGGTCTCCTAGTCTTGAGGACACAAGATGCTTCTACTTGGGAGATGAAAACCACGTTTTCTAAGCTTCTCCACGGAGAGAATCTTGTCGAGCATAGCACACCAAGTAAAGAAAATGACTTTGGACGGGATGGGAGTGCTCCACTAACGCTTGGCATGAAACACACCTTGACAAGGCCCTAGGAGAGCGGTGTGGAACGATTTAACCGAAAATCTCCCCTTGGGGTCATGATTCCACCACCTCTTGTCCTCTTCTTCACTAAGAGGTGTTTTGCTCACTTTTTCGATCAACTTTTCCAACTGCTTTGAGTTTAATATATTTTATCTGGTGGTTTCTATAAGGGGGCCCTTGTTATGCTTTTGATGTGTAATGATCATCACCATCTACGCTTTATCCCACTTTGGGTCAGCAACAAATCCTATTTTGTCATATGTTTATTTAAAGCTATATTTTCTGTCAAAGCGTATGTCTTCAGATCCTTTGATTTGTAATGACAACCCCGTAACCAAAAGAGTTATAATTGGGTGCTTCCTCTTTTCTTCAAAGTTTGGATGACCAAAATGACCATCCTGCAAATGACGAGAGTCCCAATCAGCTGATTGTTGCTCGCATCCCAATGGTTCAAAAATCCAGCTGAACAAGAGCTTGTGTTCCATTTCTGAGGCATCTCCTGCTCCATTCCGGATAAATCTTTTTCTCTTCTAGAGTTGAAACTCGAATGCAAAGTTTTTTTCCCATTATCAATTTATCATTCACCCTGGCAAGAAGAAATGAAGAAACATTGTTCCCACATGAACACAAAAGGGTGCATGTAGTGTCACTTATGCAGCTACAGAGAACAAAAGTATCCCATTCTTTTTTGCTCAACTCAATCACTATTCTGTAATGGGATCAGGGAGCACCATCGATGTACTGCCCATCTGGCTGGTCTCCTCTGCATCTAAAAGTACAATTTGTTACTGAAAAGAGGTATCATGAAGAGGCTTCAACTTGTGAATATCCTTGACCTGTGACATGGACATGTGCCGATTTAAAGTGTTATTTGTAGAGAGAGAGTTTCTTACTTTTTAGTAGTCAATCACAAATTTTCATGATTTGTTAGTAGACATGAAGGTGCTGTTGTGATACTTCCATGATCACAAATTTTCATGATTTGTTAAATATCTCCCATCGTGTCTTTCAATGTTCCTCCATCTCAAAATTTAGAAGCCTAAATGTGGGAGGACATTTGAAGTATAACGTTGACCTTGAAATGTTTTTCAAACATGCAAATGAGGAAAGCAATCACCCTAAAGGGGAAGCTAAATTAGAGAACGAGTGAAGGAGAGGGAGATGAAAGAGGGGGATGTGAATATGCTTTAATACACTTATTCAGTTTTGTTGGACTTACATCTGTTGCAATTTCTTTCTGCACCTTCATTTCTGGGTGTCTTCAATGAGCCATCCTCCTATAACTGATGAGTTGGCCAGTCCACTCTAAGCAAAATGAAAACTCAGCAGTCCTCATGGTTTGGAACTCTTGATCATCTAATAATGTCCCATGTGCGTGTGTGTATTTTGCTATAGAACTTCAATCATTATCAAACTTTAAGAGTATAATGGGATATTTTTGTTTCACTGTGAGCTTTTGACTAGCTTTTATGCTGCAATTCTAAACTTGTTTTCAGCTGCTCTGTTTTTAAGAGTATGGTGGGATATTTTTGTTTTACTGTGAGCTTTTGACTAGCTTTTATGCTGCAATTCTAAACTGGTTTTCAGCTGCTCTGTTTTTTAGAGTATGGTGGGATATTTTTGTTTTACTGTTAGCTTTTGACTAGCTACCGTGGTGCAATTCTAAACTGGTTCAGCTGCTCCTGCTTTTTAGATTCTATGTTTATGGTTTAAATTGCTGAATTTCTCAGTAGGAAGTATTTTATCTTTTGTAATCTGTCCTACATTTGACATACTGTTGCAAATGGAATATGTGTTGACCTTACTGATTTTGTAAAAATTTTATCTGGATATCCAATCATCCTTTATTTACTTCTCTCAGGATAGTTTTGGGAGACTGCATGATAGAGGCAAGGAGGTTCCAAAGAATACAAAACTATTGATTAAACTTTTCCCCAATAAAGTCATCATACACATGCCACAGGTGCTTGCTGTGAATTCCAGGTTGTCAGTCACTGTCATTGTCATTTGCTTTATGGATCATCTGATGTAGATCCCAAACTTTTGCAGGATGAGACTCTTCTTGTGGATTGGAAACATCAGTTGGATCGAGATGTTGAAACACTTAAAGCAAAAGGAAATTTGAAGCACCTTCGCACAGTAAGCAGTTCTCTGTCCACTTGATCACTTTATATTTGTCAGTATTGCATAGCTTTTGTGCTCTTAACACCATTTGAAGACCCTTCTCTGTTTTTTGTGTATAAGCTTTTTTAGCACCCGTTGCAAAAGTAAGTGCCAACTCGGTATCTTACTATTTCTTTATTTGCAATGTTGACAATTGAAATTACCTCATTGATAAATAATTATAATCCTCTTACAGGCATTCGCTGGTATTGCGCATGGTAAAGAAGTTCTTATATCACTGATACAACTGGTAGTAAGAAAATGTAGAATATGGATAGGATTGATTTGGATTCTACATATAGGGTGGGGTGTGCTCTTTTGTGGTTAGAAGGCTTATGCTGTTAATGAGTGAAAAGTGAAGGATTGAGATCCTGCTCCAATGATAAAAATGGAAGGAAGCAAGAATATGCTTGCGTCTTGCTTGTGTAAAATTGAAAATGTTCCCACAAAAATATAATGCCGAGATAAGAGTTTTTTTTTTAAGGAAAAGAGTGATGTACTCGGAACAAAATAATGAAGGAGAAACAGCACAAATTGAAAAATAAATAAGGAGAATGAGTGGTGACCTTGTTCACAACTAGGATGAGGGATAGAATGTCATACATCACAATGGAACTGTTGGGTCTGCATGAATTGTTCTAGTTTAGTTTTTGATAAGTAATTATAATCTATTAAAAGTGGAAAGAACCTCAAAAAAGGATACAAGCAGGGAACTGGCTATGATAAAAAGAGCCTGCTCCAAGGAAGTAAGGAACTAATTGGGGACTATTTCCCAGTACAAAAAACTGGAGGAGAACATAGAGAATGTAATTCCTTTGAACTTTTTAAAAGTAAAACTCCACAAGAATAATTTCTTTTTAACCCGCCTTATAATTCATTCTTTAGATTTGGCTCATCCTCAAATTATGCTGTTCCTCTCTTTCCACGAGCTTCAACAAATATAAAAGGGGAGGAGTGTCCATAAAATACAGCCCCGGATTTGGAACTGTGAACCATTCCAACCTTGAATGAGTTCTTTTAGATTTCTAGGCATTACCCACTCAATATGAAAGGTCCGAAAGAAGAATTGACATACCCTCAATGAGAATGTACAGTGAAGTAGGAGGCAATCAATTGATTCTGCGTCATTTTTACAAAGAACATATTGGCCATGATCTTGCCGCGATTGAACAAATGATCCACTGTAAAGATTTTGTCATGCATATCTGTCCAAAGTAAGAAAGCAACCTTGGATGGGACTGGGAGTATCCCGAATAAAGCTTGTTGGAGAGGGAGCGAGGTATGAGTTTTCAGATTTCATAAGAGTTAGTGCAAAATTGACTTCATCTAATTCACTTCATAATTGATAGCAAATATGGTAGCTGTAATTGGGGTTGGGACAGGTCCTCATAATTGACTTCGTCTGAGTAGTAAGTCACTTCAGGGGTTAGGTCATTATCCACCAAGGTTGTTTGCTCAAATATGTAGACTTCTGGAAATGATTACCATATTTTTAATGCATTTTTTTTTATCATACACAGGTTCTAAATCGCTGTGGGTTGGAGTGTGATGGACTTGAGACACTATGCATTAAAGATCAAGCACTTACAACTGAAAGTATGTGTTCATTTTATCGTACGATGACATAGGAAATCACCTTTATACAAGGAATAATGTCTTGCCATGTATCTCAGGTGCAGAGAAGATAGTTGGATGGGCTTTAAGTCACCATCTCATGCAGAACTCAGAGGCTGATGCTGAGGATGTGAAGCTTGTTTTTTCTAGCAAGAGGTATTGACTGAGATCTCATCACATTCTCAACTTTGAGTTGTTACTTGTTAGTATCAGTGGAAGTATTTTTCAGAGGCAATAGTTATGCAATAATCAAATTAATTGCACTATTTGCAGCATCCAGTATGGGCTTGGAATTCTACAGGCTATCCAGAATGAACCCAAAAGTTTGAAGAAGTCACTCAAGGTGATTCTTGTACATTATTATCTTGGAGCTTCTGAGAAAGCGGTATTTCAATTTTTTATTTTCAAAGAATTATAAACCCACAATTCATCAGTTTGTATAATTTTAGAGGATGTTAATGTTTTAAGAATAGAGGCTCCCCTAAATCTTTACCTAAAGGTTATTTTTCCATTGGTTTCTGAAATAAATGTGCTGGACAACCTCAGGATGTCGTAACGGAGAACGAATTTGAGAAAAGGCTCCTAGCTGATGTGATCCCACCTAGTGATATTGGAGTAACATTTAATGACATTGGAGCTCTTGAAAATGTCAAGGATACGTTGAAGGAGTTGGTGATGCTTCCTTTACAAAGGCCTGAGCTATTTTGCAAGGGGCAACTGACAAAGGTTTGTATATCCACATTAAGTATGCTGTATCTTCAAAGAAAAGGTTTATGGTGGGCACAATTATTGTTTGTTCTTTGTCCTTTTTGTGATAGTGTGGTATAGCATCATGATGTTTTAACCTTTGTTTAGTCGGTATTTTGTTCTTGTTGAAAAACTGGACTGGCTGGAGGATCCCACCAGATCAGACCACTTTTTTTAGAAAAATCTGTCTGGCTCCCATTAGACCACCCTTTCCTTTAAAAACTGATAGTTTCTCTTGGACCAATGATTCAACTGTTAAACCAAGCAAATTTTTGTTTTACATGGGACAGAAAAAGGTTGTGAGAATAGTTTTTTATCTTTGAAAGAAGACAAAATGACCCACGTTTGTGAAAGACTGCCATAATATTTGTTAAAGACACCCCTTATCTCGATCAAATGCTCTTTGGGAAAGGAAATGGGTTTTTTAAAGGGCACAGGGTTCTTGAGGTTTGAGCTCAAACTCACAAGCCACAATATTTTGAGCCAACATTAAAGGGTATCAAAACAAAGGTTTGGGGGTGAACATTGGCAAAATTTGTAGACTCATCATCATCATCATAAGCCTTTTCTCAACGGTATAGGGTTGGCTGTGTGGCCAGCATTCCATTTCTGTTAGACCCGTGGATCCTTTGATATTCATTGTTCCGTTTCATTGTCTTGGTCAGCTGATGAAATGAGACAGAACGAGACAATGGCACGAGACGATACATTCCCCTATGTATCGTCTCGGTACACAACTGGAACGAGACGTCTCACCATAGACGAAATGCGACAGGGCGAGATTTTGAACCATGATACTGGGGCATATCACATTAAATATTGATTGTTGGTTTCTCATTTTTTGTTTTCCTTATACCATTATATATCTCAACATTCTATTTTTTGAATCATCGCTTGAATTTTTTTATTTATGTCCCTTTCCCCTTATTTGGGGCCAAACCGTAGCAAATTTAACAATCATAACACCAATTCATGTCGATTTCCCTGGTTTAATCATTACTCTTGACCAAGGAAATAAATTTCACGAAATTATTGAAATATTTCGCGAAAGATTTCCATTTTCTAGGTTACCGACAGAAAAGAATACTTACGTCGAAATAATGTTAAATTTCCCGATCAATTGACAGTATAAATATGTATTATGTCGGTCGAAATGTTTCGACATGTATGGAAACATTTCAATCGTAGGTAATGAACATCTCATTTGAGCTCAAAATCGCTATAAATCTCATATTTGATCCATTTAACCACCCCTTTCCATACATTTTGTTTATACAAAAGATCAATCCATTGTAGATTTTTTGGTTCATGGATTGATCATGAGGAAGAATCAAATCCCGTTTGGGAGTTTTTACAAATTCAAAATATACATAAGGATAAAATTTCTTGCTACAAATAAATAGGTTAGGTGTAAATTCATTAAATTTATGAATCTATGATGCATTTACACTAGATTTGTACACGGATTGAAGATCGTTTAGGGTGAAAATTTGGAATTTGGGAAAAACTCCAATTTCATTGGTTTTTAACCTAAACATCCATGATTGTGCATAAATTGATTATATGTTGCATAACTTAGCCCGTTCTACAAGTTGGTTGGGTTAAAAAAAATTAACCCTAAATTTTTTTTTCAAATAAAATAAACATTCAAAAAATTAAATAAATGTTATGAGTTAATAGTAAATAGGTTTTCTAAAATTACATATAATGTTACGAAATTAATGTAAGTGAATAAGGATTTGTTAATATATTACTTTATGACTTTTTTATAATTAGCAATTAAATAATAGTTATATAATTAAATTAAACCTTGACTAATTAAAGTTACTTGCCGCGACATATTATAGACCATTATGGTCATTCATTTCCACACTACATATGATTGTATATTATGATTTGAAAGCTTATGGGTGTGTTTTTATGCTTGTGTCATCATTTCCCAAACTTTCCACAAACATTTCCACAATATTTCCATCATTTCCACGAAAAATGTATTATTTCCACACTGGTCCAAATATTTCGTGAATATTTCCATTTTTAGATTGGTCGAAATAAACCTCGAAACCGAAATTTATTTCCTTGCTCTTGACTATTGTTCGCAAAATTCATTGTTTAGGCCCTTTGTTTCTTTCTTAGTTTTCCTTGGTTTTTCCCTTCTTTTTCTTAATTTTCTTGAATTTCACCTATTTTTCTATTTTTAATTATTTAATAATGGAAAAAGATAATAAGGCATACCTCACGCTTTTTGGCGTGCGGAAGCATGATTTTTGTTACTTTTCTTTGATGCCATGTCCCGGCCTCTTAGAGCACTTGACTAATCCCACGAGGCACATGAGTCACCCCTTCCCCATGTGCCTGGTGCACTGGAGAGTTGATGTGGAGTGGGCCACTTATTGTTATTCTCCCAGGGGGTGGCCCCAAGGAGAGTTGAACTCAGAAGAGTCAGAACCTCTCCGCTTTCTGGAGTGGAGTCCTGGCCAATTGGTCATCAGCACTCAACCCTTGGGGTTATGATTTTTGTTACTCACCGCTGCCATCTGGGCCCACCCCTTGGTGGATATACACACCAAAAATACCCTGATTGGTAATCTATAACCAGTAGATTTTAGTACTATTAAGGCTTGATTATAGCCATTGGATTCACCTATTCTTTTTGAGTACTAAAACCAATGGCTAAAAATCAACAAAACAAGCTGATTTTTGGTATGGATGTCTACTAAGGGGTGGGCTAAACATCCATGCGGTCAGTGGACCCAGATGGCAATGGTGAGTAACAAAAATCGTGCTTCCACACGCCAAATAGTGAGGTATACTTGTTACATCACGACCCTTTAATAATTAAGACATGTCTGACCAGTCTGACACAAAATAGGTTTGATTACCACTTTGGTTTTTGAAGATTGGTTGAGAGCCTATCCTGAAGTTTTCCATTTCCTAGTGTTGGTTCCTTTCCCATCAATCTTGAACCGTGTTCATTTACACTACCTTTTTGACCCTCAATTTGTAAGGTTGGCCACCAAGATAATCAAATTTAAAATGTCTATGCTTACCTTTGTGGGTTGTGACCGACCCCCCGTCCCGGGTGTTTGCCCAGGTGCAAAGCAAGCATCTGGTGACCAAATCCTGGTGCAAGTCATCCTAGAGTGTCTACCTTCTGTTTTGTTTTTCTCTGCTAACAAAATTAATGTATTAAAAAGAAAGTGAAACATACAAGAGAGGATGAAAAGAGGGAAGAAAGAAGCAACAAAAGAACCAAAGTGAAGGGCATACGGGATCTCCATTCCACAATTCAAGCTGTCCCAACACTTCTTCTTTCATTAAAATGCTTGACTAGCCATCTTCTATTCTTATTTTATTTTAGAGTGTTCTAGAGAATAATTTTGACATACTTCTTCTATGTACAGCCTTGCAAGGGAATACTTCTATTCGGCCCCCCTGGAACAGGGAAGACAATGCTCGCAAAAGCTGTGGCCACTGAAGCTGGTGCAAACTTCATCAACATATCAATGTCTAGCATCACATCTAAGGTTAAGTTTTCTGGGGCGTTGCTAAATTCAGACTCCCAACTGTTAGTCTTTCAACTCCAAAATTGAACCTGATCTTATCATCTCATCTTCTTATTCCAGTGGTTTGGAGAGGGCGAGAAGTATGTGAAGGCTGTTTTCTCGCTAGCAAGTAAAATTGCTCCTAGTGTTGTATTTGTTGATGAGGTGAACAAATTACATCTCTGTGATCTTATTATTTATTATTTCGATTTTATCAGCCTATGACCTCTTTTCTGGTTCTTAAAGGTTGATAGCATGCTGGGCCGGAGAGAAAATCCAGGAGAACATGAGGCCATGCGCAAGATGAAAAACGAATTTATGGTGAACTGGGATGGCTTACGCACAAAAGATAAAGAACGGGTTCTGGTACTTGCTGCCACAAATAGGCCTTTTGACCTTGATGAGGCTGTTATTAGAAGGCTGCCCCGTAGGTAAAATGTTATTTAACGTCGCCCCAATTAATTTTTTGCATTAGTTTGCAGTCTATATTCCATTTACTGGGACTCTGTTGTATGAAGTCCTACAATTCTCTACTAATGTGGTTCTTCACAGATTGATGGTAAACTTGCCAGATACTCCAAATAGATCGAAGATCCTGAAAGTGATACTGGCGAAAGAGGACTTGTCTCCAGATGTTGATTTGGATGCAATTGCAAGTATGACCGATGGGTATTCTGGAAGTGACCTCAAGGTTGTCTTTGCTATTGTTCTTCAGACATTCTTTTTTTATTTAGTATTGGTTGGAGTGACGCTGCCGTTTCAAGTTCTTATACTTGCTTGGTTCCATTGCAGAATCTTTGTGTTACTGCTGCACATTGTCCAATTAGAGAGATATTGGAAAGGGAAAAGAAGGTTAGATTCCTTTTCTTTGATAAACTAACAGTTGTATGATAAAAGAAGATAGGAGAATTACAGTATAAATAGGTCCGTGATACACACAGATAATCTTGAAGAACCCTCTCCTTATCCTAAATCCCCTAGGGATGAAAGCTAAGTTTCACAGTTCCAGCCCTGTGTTTGACCAGCTACCTCCAGTTTTAAAGGATTTGTTAATCACTTGTAAAAATTTTGAATACCTTCACCTCACTTGAGTCTTCAGAATCGGCTAGTTATGAAAAAGGCCAGATAACATCTCTCCTTATCATCTATAAAAATTCCACGTTGTAGGTGTACACCCCAAATTTGATCCAACTATCACCAAAATCGCTTTTAAGCAAGCTCCAGGGATGCTTTCCAGTTCTCTTATCCCTGAAATGGGATTTCTTGTTTTCCAAGCTTGTCTTTCAGTTCCTTATTTACTTATGAGCTCGTGTGACATTTAAATCTCGTAGTACTAAGGATGATTTATTTTCTAATGTCATCCATCAATTATCTTCCTCTTGAAAGTGGCCTCATTTCTACTGTTTCCAGGATAAATAGTTTCTTTCGTGACTCACTAGTATCTGACATGGGTACTTCGCCCATTTAGAAGAAATCATGCAACATAGTTTTTACGCATTGCAAGGAAGAAAATACTAATTAATACCTAAATGAGTTTTAATTTTTACAGTTGAAGTTTTTTATGCAACAAATATAACCGTACACATGTATTCTCATCAATAATACAATTACTTTGTTTCAAATAAACTAAAGTATACTGTCAGTCCACTAATCCTATTTTTTAAGGTTGGCCGGATTAGACTCTTAACACCCGTACCCCTATCAATGCAACGTGGATTAAAAAGATCTCTTTCATAGATGTTTTCAAATCATTATCTGTGAATTATTTTATATGGGAAACCATAGTTGCGTCCAAAGGTTTCACTGAGCAGAACCAGATAATGACTCCATATCTAGAATCTTTTTCTTTACTATGGCGTACGTAATAGATTGAACTGCTGATAGGAGCGGGCCACAGCATTAGCAGAAGGCAGAACCCCTCCAGCCCTGAGTGGTAGCTCCGACGTTCGGCCCCTAAACATGGACGACTTAAGATATGCTCATGAACAGGTAACAGAGAAACACTTACCCTTTCTCTCTCTCCACATGTTGCTTTCAAAATATTATCCTTTTTCCTCTCTTTTGACTTTGCACTCTCTATGGTCTAGGTTTGTGCAAGTGTGTCATCTGTGTCTGTAAACATGAGCGAGCTGCTACAGTGGAATGAACTCTACGGGGAAGGGGGTTCCAGAAGGAAGAAGGCTCTTAGCTACTTCATGTGAAGGCTTTATCATCTGTACAGAGGTTCTCTTTCTCTCTCTACTCTCCCATCTTTTCCCTAGGCAAAGCCAAAGGCGTTGTTGCTCTCTCAAGGCTGCTGATCCCCAAAGCACCCATTTGACTGGGTCGAGCTAAGTGGGGCATGTTTTGTATAATATGAATTAGGACAGACATACTATACATAGCTAGATGCACAAGTTTACGAGTTTAAGTTGGTTTCAGGGTGGTCGATTTAATTAAAGTGAGTAGGGTGTTCCAGAGTTTGCCATGGCTGTGTTCCTTCTATTTTGTGCCCTGGCCCCTCGAGCAACTACCGACTTGTTGCTACCACCTTGTGTAAGAAGTGTTAAAATTTTATCACAAAATTTTTAAGTGCAATGCTGTGCTGGGTACATGTCTTTTCATTTTGTATGCGAGATTTCAGAACCAACCGACTCAAATTATATGGCGGTGCCATCACCAGAGGTTGGTGGCGCACTTGAAAACAGGAGTGCATGGTCCGCTGGACTCATCAATCTAGACCGTTGTGATATGGGTGAACCACCTCGTGGATGGGACATTTGCTTAAAACTCACTTGGATTAGGCTGTCCGAGCAAGAGTTGTAACGTGGATTCTGAAAGGAATGCAATGAACAGGCACGGATGCCGGCCCCTAGTTACAGCAAGTGAGGGCTCTAGACTAGATGGGCCATATCCTTTTTCGTTCCTTCCATTTGTTAGAGAATCGTTGTTCTTACTCTAAATGAAGAAAAAGCCTAAGCCTGGCCAAATCCTTTATTTCGGCATGAAATAAAGTAGACCAGTCGAGATTAAAGTAGACCCTTGTCTTCTTCTCTCCGTTTCCCACACAAAGCAGAGGCAAAGAGACCCCTTCTTCACATCCTCTCTACCTTTTTGTTGTAGGAGAATTTTTTTTAATATTTTGCTATCTATACATGAGAGGTGGGGCACACATGATTTGACGAGAATATTCCAAAAAGTGATGTGGACCCACCACCTGGCTTTGAATGCAGCGACACCACTTTTTGGTCTCGCATTGCAAGAGCTCATTGTCTTCGAATGCAGCGTTTTGTTGGTCCAGCCTCCCAGGAAATTTTAGTCGCACCCCCACGAATTTTAAGGGCACCCGACCTGTTGAAAGAACCCCACGAATTGTGTTTCAATTTGCTTAATTTACCCTTCCACGTGTTAGACTCGAGATCACCTTCAAGCAAGCATTCAGGGACCCAGGTGGCACACTCTTACAGGACTCTGACTGTATGGATGATTGGCCAATCCCTAGGTGGATCTACAAACCAGAAATAAGCCTGATTAGTGATTCCTAGGCGTTGGATTTGACGTTATTTTCATGAGTTGATTTTAACCGTGGAAATTTGAGCATTATTGACCATTATTTTGAGGTACAAAGATCCAAAGGTTTGAAATCACTAATCAGGCTGATTTTTGGTTTGTAGGTCCACCTAAGGATTGGAAAAACATCAATACGGTCAAAGTCCTCTAAGAATGTCCACCTGGCTCATATTGCGCGGTCATCACAGTTCTATCCTAAAAAACCACATATATTATTTGTCAACGAAATTGTCGATGGAATACCAAAAACAAAAAGGATAAAAGAAAAAGTATGGAATGAATGTTTAGTTTGGGTGCCCTCACAATTGAAGGGGTGCGTCTAAAATTTCCCATAAAACAATTAAAAAGAGCGCAAATGGACGTAGCAAAAGTGAAAAACCACACCTAACCCCCACAGTCCATACAGCCAAACAGGAAATTAAAGTCGCTATACTTGCTGACATGACGACACCTAACCGTGCATCCAAACACCCTCAAAATGGGTCTATGGAAGTTAAGGTTCGGATTTACGGGAGATGGAAGATCACCAACAATAACAGATATGTTAGAGCTTTGAGGATCACCAAATCTTTCCAAGTAAACATAGAGATTACATATGGGTCCCACCCATGAGATTTTCAGATTTGTATAGTAGATATCATCATCATCTAGGCTTATCTTGATTCTTGATGCATGGGGCATATTGGTTTTTTTTTTTTCTAAAGAGAATGTGAAACCAATCTTAGGATGGCATCACATATTGTGAGGTGTTGCTTTGTACATTAAAGAAAGAACCACGTGATTCACAAGTGGGTCTATGACATCCTATGGGTAGGGCCCCTCCTCGACTTCTCCTTCCTGTTATTGTCCAACAACGATGGGATTTTTTTTTTGTAAAACCCCTTAATAAATCTTCTATATTAGGGTGACCCCCCTATATAAGTTCTCATTCTTTTGTTCTTTCCCTTTTACTATGCCTTTTGACCATCATTGACCGAGTCAGAAATATTAACCTATATCTCATGGAAATATTAATTTTTCGATGATAGGATTAATGTTTCTGTCATTCTGTGTCGGTCAGTCAAAGGGGGCATGACCAAAAGAGTGAAAACTGGAGGTTTCAATAATGTAGAAGATTTATCAAGGGGGTGTTCAAAAAAACAAAACAACCTATTATTTATGCCCCATTCAATCAAATGATCAGGAAAAATATATTTTTTCGAGTGGGTAGGATTGTTGATCGCGCTTTTTATATATATATGTCAGGATCTGGGGACAAAAAGATTGGTGCGGACAAATATATAAATTATAAGTTTTGGAATTGGATGATTTTTGGTGAGGATGTGGTCTATTCAGTGAGGAGATCATCCTCACAAGTTGAAGAATTATGGACCGTCTATTTTTACCTTTAATTAACATAAAAACCACATTTGATGGGTTTAGAAATTTTAGAATATTGGGCTGATTTTTGTAGGAGTGATCTATATGGTGACGGGATCATCCTTACCAAAAATCAGCCATTAATTCATCTTCCATACGGGTACGCCAAAATTGTTGTCCAATTTTTTTATCAAAATTTGTCCCCTGATCCTAATCTTGATTATATATATATGGGTCGGGATTGGGAGACAACAATTTCATAAAATGTTTTTGACAACAAAAATGTATGAAATTGTTGTCCCCTGATCCTGATCCTGACCCTATATATCTATATAACAAAACAAGGAAGTTGGATTAATTTAACAGTTGAATTAATTTAATAGAAAAATTGTCTCTCCACTTATACTCCTCTTATTGGCTTCACAAAGGATAACCGAGATTTTATCCCCCAAATGGACTATGGATCTCAACCACTCACACCTGATTTTGGAAAATGCTTTGTAGAGGAGTGCCGAGGGCACGGGCCACCCACTATACATCTATATCACAAAACAGAGAAATCACTTATCCTTATCAGCTTCACAAAGGATGGCCGAGATCTTATCACCCCAAATGGATGATGGATCTAAGCCACTCACACCCAATTTTGGCAAACGCTTTGTCGGAGAGTGCCGTTGGCACGGGCCACCTACTAGTATATGACAAAATAGGATAATTGTCTTATTTCTTATCTTATATTATCCGATTTTAACAAAGAGTGGATGAGATCTTATATATTTTTCAAATGGATGGTGGATCTCAGCAACTCACACCCGACATTGGCAAATGCTTTGGTACGGACAAATATATAAATTATAAGTTTTGGAATGAGATGATTTTTTGGTAAGGATGGTCTATTCAGTGAGGAGATCATCCTCACAAAAATTCAAATCATTGCCTGACTTACAAGTTGAAGAATTATGTACCGTCTATTTTTACCTTTAATTAACATAAAAATCACATTTGATGGGGTTAGAAATTTTAGAATGGACTGATTTTTGTAGGAGTGACCTATATGGTGACATGATCATCCATGTGGGTACGCCAAAATTGTTGTCAAATTTTTTATTTGTCCCTTGATCCTGATCCTGATCCTGATCCTGATTATATTATATATATGAAAATAAAACTATAGAATTAAAAAGCATGATAAACGATCCTACCTACCTTATTGCGCTTTTTCAGAATTTAGTTTCTCTCTATATTTATATTTATTTATTTATTAAGTTAGGGGAACTATGAAGTATGATCATCTTTTCTCCAGTCGTAGGATCGTTTATCATGCTTCTCATTCTTTAATTTTTTTCCCTCTTATTTCTTTTGTGTGTGTGTGGACTTCATGGGACTATATGTTCATACCAAGGTTTAAAAAAATGGCCGTTATAGCCCGTTTTTGAAATTTGAATTTCAGCACTATTTTTTTAGATTTTTTCTGTTTTTGCCCTTGAGTGTTTTTTTTTTTTTTTTTTCGTTATAACGGAAAAACCAGTAACGCCCCCAGTCTGTTATACCGTTATAAAAGTACCTTTTAAACCTCGGTTCATACTTCATACTGCGGTGCAATACGGAAATATTACGTGTTTGGTTGTGAGTCATCATCCCAGGTATGCATTCGTGCTCAACCCTCGCTCAACTGAGTTAACGCTGCCCTCATAAAAAGCTCAAAAAAAAAAAAATTTTACCAAACCAAACACCATACGTCAACTTACTGGGTTGGATTTGATCTCTTATCCAAACACCTCCTAAGAGGAGAAAATTTATCTGGTGGGACCAACAAAAGCTACATTTGCATCTAGCATAGACTTATAATAGTTGAAGATAGACATGTAATCGAGATCCAATTCTCACACGCCCTTTTGTTGTTCACCACGTGAGAACATCAATGGTCCCGACCCCTCAACCAATCCACGATCAAAAACTGATCTGATTTAATAAAACTGATCTCGTGTCCTCATCTGGACAGGTATGCATCCATCACGGCTATCGCATTTGGCCGGCTATCATGAAATAAAATTTCTTGGTGGGACCGATCTATTATGGGTCTTTCCTCTAGACACGCAAGCATCCCACATGGCCAGATGGAGACACCAGACAAACGTGAACATTATTACGGTGATAAAGAAAAAGTTTTCCAGAAAAAATATTTGAAGAAAAAGTGTGATGCGGTACAAATATCCAACGCCTAGAATTCACTAATCAAGCTGATTTTTGGTTTTGTAGGTCCACCTAGGGATTTGCCAAATATCCATACGGTCAAAGTCCTCTAAGAGTGTGCCACGTGACTCATATTGTGTCACGTAACGGGAGCCCTGTCATTTTAGGGCGGTAACTGGAGCCCGACCCTTATTATAATACATTATCATTGCAGACATGGCCTTCGAAAATGTCTTATTCGACACGTGCGTAACATGCTGACACATGTGGTCGGCATAGTTTAATTATAGTCATAATCAAGATCTAAAGCAAAAAATAAAAAAATAAAAAGGCCGAGGCTCCAGTTACCGCCCTAAAATGACAGGCTCAGGTTACAGGACACAATATGAGCCACGTGGAAGACTATTAGAGGACTATGACCGTACGGATGTTTGTTCAATCCCTAAGTGGACCTAAAACCAAAACTTCACCTGATTAGTGATTTGTAAGCATTTGATTTGACTTATTTTCGTGGGTTGATCTCAACTGTCGGAATTTGAGCAGTATTTGAGGTATAAAGAGCCAACGCCTAGAAATCACTAGTCAGGCTGTTTTTGGTTTGTAGGTCCACAGAGGGATTTTCAAAACATCCATACGGTCAAAGTCCTCTAAGAGTTTGCCACGTGGCGAATATTGTGTCATGTAACTAGAGCCTGTCATTTTAGGGCGGTAACTGGAGCCCGACCCTTAAAATAAAACTCAATAGCTATATCCAGATTCCAAATTGACAAGTGTTAGATCAGACGGTTGTGATGGTCTGACTAGGTAGATTTCTACCTAGAGATAGAGATGAGACATGATTAGCCCGGGGATCACGATACTATGATTGTGCCATCCTCTCGCCAATGATTTTTGCAGGTGACATTTGTTTGTATCTGTATGGTGGGGCCCAAGAGACCATGTTGGGGGAGGGGTGAGACATTTATCAATAAATTGAAGAAAGATTCATGTGATTGGATAAAAATGGCCTTCGATGCCTCCAAGGGTCGTTTTTGTTTGCACCGTCAACGTGTCTGATGTCCCCGTTGCGATCCTTACACGTTTCCTCCCACGTGGTGTGCTTATCTGTCTCAGCATCGTTTTCAGCCAACCATATAGGTAAGAACTAACAAATTTTAATGGGAAAGCCAATCTAGTAAAAGAGGAGGGGTGAAATTGTCCAGTGTATATTGTGCACATAGATTTATTTGTATAAGCCAAGGTTTAAAGGAGGCCGTTTTAACGGTTAAACCGACGGGGGATTACCGTTTAAACGGCCGTTAAAACGGGCAGGGGCAAAAATAGAAAAAATAGAATTAAACGGATTTTAACAGAATTAAACTGATTTAACGGCCTTTTTTTTCACAAAATTTTTCAGAATTAAACGGGTGTTTAAACGATTTTAACGCCGTTAAAACAAAAAAGGGCTTAGGGAGTTACCGTTTAAACAGCCATTAAAACCATTTAAACGGCCGTTTTTAAAACCATGGTATAAGCCAGTTTGCTACAATCTTGTTAGCATCCATTCCATGGTCCCATTAATTATTTAAACTCACATTTATATACCCTTTGATATATAAATTAAAGAGAAAATTACCTCCAGGGACATAAGTTTAAACTTACGGCCCAAGGCCGTAAAACCCCAAAAAGGCTGCCTTTTTAGAAATATGGACTTAAAACCCCAATCATCCTATTTTGTGCAGCTTTTAAAATGTATTCCTACATTACCCTCGTAAAGATGTAAACTTAGTGGATTTTAATAATAAAAAAATATAACTCAAGAAATTAAACAAGGAGAGACTGCAAACCAAAAAATCAATCTGATTAATGATTTACAACCTTTGGATCTTTGTACCCACATAAAACTCAATAATGCTCAAATTCCTACGTTGAAAATCAACCCATGAAAATAATTTAAATAGAAATCACTGATTAGGTTTATTTTTAGTTTGTAGATCCATCTAGTCATTGGCCAAACATCTATATGGTCAGCGTCCATTAAGAGTGTGACATGTGGTTCGTATTGTGGGCTATGATCGACTTCGTTTACAGCCCGGTGTACTACTCATTACATTTGCAAAAGGAGGGGTAGTACTAAATTACCCTAATAAAAAAAAGAGATAAAACTATGTCTCTACCTATGACAGTAAAGTAGGAATACATTTTTATAACAAAATATGTTGATTGGGGTTTTAAGTCCACATTTCTAAAAAGACAGCCGTTTTTTGACCCAATAACAAAGAGGCGGTTTCTTTGCACCTTCCGGTGTTGAGTAACAAAAATCATGCTTCCGCACGCCAAAAAGTTTCAGGTACACCTTGTTACATCACGACCCTAAAATATATATACCTGTAATTTTGATCAGATTCAAGAGGTCTTATAGTTCATTTTTTAAGATTAACGGGTAATTTGTGTTCTTGATTGTTTGTCAAAAGGGGTGGGACCGTGTGACTATATTTGATCTGGACCGTAAAATCAGCAAAAAGGATCAACATCTGATGATCATCTGCATCTAAAAATAGTAAATTTAGACTATACTGTCAATCATTTATGACCTACCCACCAAAGCTACAAAGACAACCAAGATGTTTTAGCGATATTATTCCCAAAATGCCCTCCACAGTATATATAACATGCATGTTGAATATAAACAGATGCAGATACATTGATCATTGTCCTTGTATCGACAAAAGATGAAGGGGTATATTAGTCAAGAAATAATAATTTGTAGGGACATGTTATATACGCTTTTAGTTCTTTCTAATTTCAAATTCCAAGAGCAGTGACATTCCTTTGTTCTCATTCAAGACCAAGAGCTCCCAATCCCAACACCATTAAAGCTTCTAAGCTTCTCTGTCTCTCTGCAACTTTTCTTTCAGTAATGGAGGAGAATTCAAGCAAACATGAAGAATCAGCAACAATCCATAACATGGAAGGAGAAGCAGAGGAAGAAAGAGACCCGGAGAGCAACTCTCTGCATCAGCCACTCTTAAAAAGAAACAGAACACTCTCCTCCAACCCTTTAGCAATTGTTGGAGCCAAGGTTTCTCATATAGAGAGCTTGGACTATGAGTAAGAACATCTAATCTTCAAATTCAAATTTGCTAGTTTTCAAACAATCACAGAGAGAATTAATCAACTGGGTTCTTCTAAATTTTCCCTCTTGATGCAGGATCAATGAGAATGATCTCTTTAAACATGATTGGAGAAGCAGATCCACAGTTCAAGTCCTGCAGTATATTTTCTTGAAATGGACACTGGCTTTCCTTGTTGGACTTCTAACTGGAGTTATTGCCACCCTCATCAACCTTGCAATCGAGAACATTGCCGGATACAAGCTTCTCTCAGTCGCCCGCTTGGTCGAGAAAAAAAGGTTATCTTCTGTTTCTCTAATCGCCGTTTTCTTTCTAAATTTCCAGTTTCTGTGATTAAGGCTCTGTATGGTGTATGCTAGAAAGTGTTGATTCAGAAAAAGTTTTATGACATTTATATGCAAAATTCATTTTATGTTTGGTGTTGTTTTGACTTCAAATAAGCTTGAAATTCATTTTGGTTCAGGACTGTGGATTGAAATTCTGTGTCGATGATGGTGTGTGCAGGTATGTTATGGGGTTCATCTATTTAACTGGGACTAATCTGGCTCTTACCTTGGTTGCTGCTGTTCTCTGTGTGGGGTTTGCACCTACTGCGGCTGGACCGGGTATACCCGAGATCAAAGCTTATCTCAATGGAGTTGATACACCCAACATGTTTGGAGCTTCAACATTGATAGTCAAGGTAAGTCAGCTCTCCAATTCCAATAGCATTTCCTATATCATGTTTAATTAGGAATGCAGTCTTGAATTTTTGGACAGAGTTTAACAAGGAAAACAGATTTCTTATGAGTTTGATCAGAAAAAGCATTTTTCTGAGTTCAGTTCAATCCAGAGTAATGAAGTTATCATCACAGTTTCTGATTAGATACACCCCAAAAAGAATTAGTTTTTCAGATGTGTGATCTGGAAGATCAATTTCCAATGTGGGTTCGACGAAAATATTTGTTTCTGATAAGGTTCAGATCAGAGTACTATTTCTCAGAATTGGGTTTGAGAACTAGAGATAACTTTTTTCTTAATCTGACTTTGATCTGAAAACCATTTTTGTGTTAGATGTGATTGAAAATTGTTTACCCAGCTTGTTCAATTTTGTCAGATCTGGAAGTGGGTTTATTGTCTAAGATTCAATCAGAAAACCTTCTCATGAGTTTGACTTCCCAAATTAAACCAAAACCTGGGATCCTGAGTTAAGGCTTTGGATCCATATATCAAACCAATTTCTGGAATAGCCCTAGCTGAGGGGAAGAAAAGAAAGAAGGGTATTTGTGCAACACCCCCCCTGAAAATTGAGAGTATATAGTAATACCCCCCTATACTTTCAAACTTTAGGAATACCTCCTTTGACATATTTTAACAGTGGTTGACTCAAGTTAAAAACGAACTTGAATCACGTGCCGTTAGCATTGTATTTGCAATATTTTTGTCCTATCATAAGTGCATTAATAAGCGCATGATGCATGCCACGTTTTAACGTGAGCCAAATGACGGTTAAACAGACTGGGTCAATGGGGGTATTACTAATTACTTTCAAATTTCAGTGGGGTGTTACAAAAAACCTGAGAAAGAAAGGTATTAGTTTCTGGTTTGGATTTGATCAGAAAACCATTTCAGGAGTTTGAATTCCCTGAATTGAACCAAGATTTTGACATGGGCATCCATAGAAATGACCACTATCTGATTTGGGTTCAATGACGAGCAATTTCATGAGTTTGAAACACAATATGAGATCAGTTTCTTAGGAAGAAAAATCTCAGCTATAGTGAATTAAACAACCTTTACAAAGAATATGATTCAACTTGGGAAAACGAGTTTATTTGGTGGTAGGTCTCAAAAACCCTCTCTCCATTTTTTGCAGATCATTGGAAGCATTGGAGCTGTTTCTGCTGGTCTAGATCTAGGAAAAGAAGGGCCACTGGTGCACATCGGTGCCTGCCTTGCTTCCTTGCTAGGCCAAGGTGGACCAGCCAATTATCGCCTTAAATGGCCCTGGCTACGCTACTTCAACAACGACAGGGATCGCAGAGATCTTATCACCTGTGGGGCAGCTTCTGGTGTCTGTGCTGCTTTTCGGGCACCAGTAGGTGGCGTCCTGTTTGCTCTCGAAGAGGTAGCTACATGGTGGAGGAGTGCCCTGCTTTGGAGAACTTTCTTCAGCACTGCTGTGGTGGTGGTAGTTCTCAGAGCATTCATTGAGTACTGCAACTCTGGAAACTGCGGACTTTTCGGGAAAGGAGGCCTTATCATGTTTGATGTGAGCAATGTTACTGTTAGCTACCATGCTATGGATCTTGTTCCTGTTGTTATAATTGGTGTTTTCGGTGGTGTTTTGGGAAGCCTATACAACTATCTTCTCCACAAGGTCCTCAGGCTCTACAATCTCATTAATGAGTAAGAAAACCACTCACAGGTCACAACCTCTACTCAAAGTTTTTTTCCTTTTCGAAGGTCCGATTGCTGATCTGGTCAATTCTGTTTTCTTGCAGGAAGGGAAGAGTGCACAAGGTGGTCCTCAGTCTTACTGTCTCCCTGTTCACCTCTGTCTGCCTTTACTGCCTCCCTTTCCTCGCCCGTTGCTCGCCCTGTGATCCCTCCCTTTCTGATTCCGCCTGCCCCACCAATGGACGGACGGGCAACTTCAAGCAATTCAACTGCCCATCCGGCTACTACAACGACTTAGCCAGTCTCCTCCACACCACCAACGATGACGCTGTCCGAAACATCTTCTCCACCTCCACCCCAACGGAATTTCACCCATTCTCCCTCTTCATTTTCTTTGCACTCTATTGCATATTGGGTCTCTTCACTTTCGGCATCGCTGTCCCATCTGGTCTCTTCCTACCCATCATCCTCATGGGTTCAGCCTATGGTCGCTTGCTTGGCCTCGCTATGGGGTCCTACACGAACATCGACCAGGGGCTTTATGCTGTCCTTGGTGCTGCCTCCCTCATGGCAGGCTCCATGAGGATGACTGTCTCTCTCTGTGTCATCTTCCTCGAGCTCACCAACAACCTCCTCCTACTCCCCATAACCATGCTTGTCCTACTCATTGCTAAAACTGTTGGAGACTGCTTCAACCCAAGTATCTATGAGATCATCCTGCACCTCAAAGGCCTACCTTTCTTGGATGCCCATGCAGAACCATGGATGAGGAACCTCACTGTTGGTGAGCTTGCTGATGCCAAACCAGCTGTAGTCACCCTCAGCGGTGTGGAGAAGGTGGGCCGTATTATTGATGTCTTGCGAAACACTACCCACAATGGCTTCCCTGTTGTTGACCAAGGGGTGGTGTCGCCGGAGGGGCTACCCATTGGGGTAATAGAACTTCATGGACTGATTTTGAGAGCACACCTCATTGCAGTGCTAAGGAAGAAGTGGTTCCTGAAAGAAAGGAGGAGAACAGAGGAATGGGAAGTAAGGCAGAACTTTACCTCGGCCGATCTGGCAGAGAGGGGTAGAAATATTGATGAGGCAGAAGTGACGGAGGATGAGATGGAAATGTATGTAGACTTACATCCTCTCATCAACACCACCCCATACACAGTGGTGGAAAGCATGTCAGTGGCGAAAGCTATGGTGCTCTTCCGGCAGGTCGGGCTCCGCCATTTGCTGATTGTACCCAAGATTCAAGCAGCCGGGGTGAGTGATCAGGAATTTCTTATGCACTTCGCAAGTCCATGCATGCACCATAGAACATAGTTTCTTGATATTCCTTTCTCCAGTACTATTTTTCGCAAGTTTTATCAGTAACTAGGTCATTTCGTAGTGCCATTTTAAAGTTCGGTAAGTATTACAGTAACTGGACCATTCTTTTCCATAATTTTATAGGGCAAGATTACTAATTAGGCCAAGTGTGTTGAAGTAAAATGGGCTGACTTAATTAGCTCATAAGAGTATAACTTCTGTCAGTACTTTTAAGAGTCAGTGAATATCTAATTTCCTGAAAAACTAAGGTTGTTAGTGGTAAATTTCACTGACCTATTTGCATGTGGGATTTTGTAGGTCTCTCCTGTGCTGGGGATCTTGACCAGGCAAGATTTGAGGGCCCACAACATTTTGAGTGCCTTTCCTCATCTAGCAAAAAGCAGGGAAAGAGAAAAGAGAAAGTGAACCACTCAACCACCAGGATGGCAACATTTCATCTCATGGAGCATCGTATCTCCTGTATTTCTTTAATTCTTTATATCCATTTTGCATTCTTTAATCATCTATTAAAGGGAAGGAATAAGAAACCACAAGTTTGTAGAAACTTTCTTTACTACTATTTGCCTACACGTTATTCAGTCAAGAATAAACAAATTCCTTTTCATCAGAAGCGTTTTTCTTTTTCTGCTTTGAGAATCGCCCTACTGCAGCTTCTTCTTCTTCTTTCCTGTTTTCTTTTTCTTGAGGCCTACTCCTGGTCCCCGTTTGAACACGGCCAAAACTTCAATGCTGCATCCACAGTTCATTATCACGTTTAATAAACAAATTACCGGAGAAATGACATATTTCATGTACCATATAATGCACAAAATCAGCATATTATCAATCCTTTTCAAATTAAAATATGCCTACCACTAAATAGAAAAAAAAAAAATAATAAAATAAAATAAAAAAACAGATTCTTATGGTCGAGGAATTTACTGAAAATAAACTCAGAGACACATAGTGCCCATGAGTCTGCTTAAGCAGGAAGCTGTGAAGCTTGGCATACAACACATACTGAGGGCATTGTCAAGGGCATTCAGTATGATGTGGCGAGGAAGCAATAGTGCTCCAGTAAGTAAGGTTTTAGTCTGTCTCGGGACTTAAGATTGTCAGAGACGGAGACTGTATTGACTTGGGGGAGTCACCTCAGTATCGGCACTTGACTCAGGTGAGTCAATAGCTTGTATCATGTCTCAGTCCTGGCCAAAACCTAAAACAAACTGGTAAGGAATTGGGAGAGTTTGTAATAAGTTTTGGAATAATTTGAATCCTTGAGATGTGTAGTGGTGCACTGCAACTTGCTGAAGCTAAACTTCAACACTAGCAGAAAATGCAATCTAGGATATATTAGGGTTGTCCTATGGAATTGAAGTTGCTGGGTTAAAGTAGCCAAGGAGGTCATTGTTGCCACAGTACAGGTAGACTCTTGACAACCACGATTAAGAACATTGTTGCATTTCCATGCCACACAGCTTAAGTTTTTTAAAGGATGAGGGAGCTATTGAGGACCCCAATCCATATGGGCATCTCACAGGAATCTAGGTCCCCTTATTCATGTCATGTTGACTCCAAAAGACCCATTGTTTGCTGAAATCTCATTATCATGACACAAGGAAGTCTAAACAAAGGAATTCGCCACACATATGAGGGTAAATAGTACATAAAAGTTCATCCACTATTATCATGCTCCTATGCAAGCTATAATAGTTGATGTGCTTCAGATCGATGGAGCATTTGAATAGATGAATTATCCCTTATGTATATTCCAGCCATGTAGCACAAAGGGATCTCCTATCCAATTGTACTTTTTTCTTTATTAAACATGGAGATTGGTATTATCTATGAATCTCCAGTAAAATGAAAATATGGTATACCTGTCATTAAACAGATTGTTTGGATGTACATGTTGAGCCATGGTAAGCTCTTTTTAATCAGTGAACTCTTCTCTCTCAGCCCAACTTTTTAATCACTGATTCTCTAAATCTCCTCCATTGGAAAGAGGATGACAGAGTGTTTTCATTATCATAAACTTCAGCCAGTTGCTTATTTTCAATGGTTAAAAAGAACCCAAAACGGAATTCATAATGGCATTGTAGTCGGTTCAATTTATAAAGTCAAGCTAAGGTACAAATTTGTGATATCATATTAGTTGGCATCTAGAATAATGCAAAAGATAACTGATTAAAATCAGTGTCCAAGTAAAAGATATATATCAAATAAAGGAAAGTGATACCTCTGGGTTCCAGGAAAAAAATTGAAACCATGGGCTTTCTCCAAATGCCATGTCTTACTAGACAACAAAGACCTGCAATCCTGTTCAACAGTTGCTGCATTATAAGCTTAAAGAAGAATAAATTAAACATATTCAAATTTGACATCATTCAAATCTTATCCAAGTCCATGACAATTTTTAGCTGTGCTATGTTCAAGCCAGAACTACCTCCTTAAAGCTCTCCCATCCACAGCTTATATAGATGAGAGTCTGAGGCAATGACTGACTCTCTTCCCGAGTTGTTTTGCTTTCTATCTGAACAGAAGCTTGCCTTGCACGTAGAATCCATGGTCTCTTTTCTTCTTTTACCTTTAAGAAAGAACTGAAATGGACAGATAATATATAATTTCTTAAACTGCATTATCAATAACCATACACTTTTCAAGCGCTCAGGAATGCACAGAAGGTTTGTGAAGGCTTGCTAAAGATTGCCGAATGGAATCTAGACTCCAACCAAATCAGAACTGAAGAAGCAGATCTACCTTTCAGATGTCTTGGCTTTACGCTCGGATGATGCTAACGTCCGTAAGGCATCGACTAGAGATTGGTCCAACCCTTTTCTAGGAGGATCAACCACAACTACATCTGATCCCTCGAGCCAAGAAAGAGGTTCCTGATACAGTTGTAAATGAATCACAAAATTAAATTCCGAACCATTCCGCAGCTGTGCCCAAAGGTTTTTAAAAACAGTCAGAAGTCTCATTCGCAAGGAAATTGATGGCTAACTTTGAACTGTTATTATTTTCCTCAGGCTTTAGCAGAAACATTTAAAAATAACAACAGAAAAAAACAGTATAAATATTAAATATTTAAGTCATTATTATAAACATCTGAATATCATGAAATTTTCATGTTATTTTGAAACATTAGAATATAAGCAATGTATCAAATTCCAACGAGAATTACAATTTTATCTTTATTTTTATGGAAATATCAGAAAATATTCTAAGATCTTCAAAAATATCAGAGATAAATTGGGACAGAGGTTAAACTTAAGATACATATAGATTTGAAATCGAACACTAACAACTGAAGTGTCAGCGTGGTGCCAGCTGATGCTGCTATCTACAGATTTCGGTAAGCGGTTGACTGTTTTCTCAAAAGATAGCTTTGACTCTTTGTTACTCTCGATGCATTTAACAGACCTGCAAATAGGGAATAGTTATTTCGAATTTGAGGTAACTTGTATTTTAATAGGATAATGGGATTTCGAAGCATCTAATGGATGCAGAGTAGAGCCATCCGAGTACTTGCCTGCAATTTCTAGCTACAGCTAAAGATAATCCAATGACACCAGCTCCTGCGTACAAATCAGCAACAGATGCGCCATAGGGGACGTACTTTTGTAACTTTCGGAGCAAGGAATCAAAAGCCTGAAAGGATCGACCCAGTAATATTTAATTAGAAATTATATTTCAGTCAACATAAATTAGAGTCCAGCATGTTTTATTGACAATCAAGCATTTTGATTATCTTAGATAAGTGATCTGCTTTGGGGCCCTGCCTGGTGCAGAAACACAAAAACAAATATGGAAGTTGGGTAGGGTGCCCAGACGAACAGGCAGGAAATGCAACCCAACGTTCATGTTGTTTTTGGCTTTGGGATGGATGGGGTCCCACGCCGATCATTTTCCACTATCTATTCATTACATCGAGAAAATAATGTAGCTTATCCTGGAATTTATGCCTTTATGATCCCAAGTTAATTGTAGGCTAAGTAATTGATCAGTACAAATAGAATACAGGTACTCCCATTCACATAATGAAGTACCAAGAATTGTTTAGATCAGAAGTTTGGTGTACCCGTGTGTTTGCTTGGCCAAAGCTGGAAGGGGCCAAGGAAATATCAATCCCTCCAACATGCTCCCAAAAATCTCCTTCTCCTAATAGATGTCTCCACCTATTCCCAAAAATTATCTGCATGATTAAAAGAACTTTTCATGTTCCAGTACCTTCACATCCCCTGAACCAGGAATTTTCAAAATATCCAAAATTGCACCAAAGCTACCAATGATAGCCATGTAACAATGACATGGTACCTTTAAGAAGCCCTACACACAGACACGTCCATATACATGTATTATAATATACTATTTGAGTTACATTTAAATCAAAAGTTTTTTTAAAATACAATAAGGGAAAAAATATATATGAGAAGTAAATGCCACGGAGCTATTCAATATCATAATAAATATAAGTATATTTATAAGAGGGAAGATTATTTAACAACTATATCTATGTTTGCCAGGACGCGCGCTGGGATGCGTCGACATGTGTGTCCGTGTGTAGATGTGTCCGGCATGGCAAAAGACCCTAAAAGTGCCATGTCCTTGGTACGTAGAATGATAGATAATAAAATATATATTTGCTTCTAGTGAAAGTATGGGCCTTGGTAGGAATGGTGCAGAGAAAGTTTGGATCGGATACCATCCCAAAATTTTTCAAGATGATTAGCAAATCTTACTAATTTTCAATGAAATTAAAGAAACTTGGAACAAATAAGGGATAGAGTGGAAGAGCTCCCACTCCTACGAGGGAGGTCACATGTCAGACAGATCATACTAATGAACTTTTGCCTGACATGCATTGGTAATGGCACTTCTAAGACATCATGCTGATGCCATGTACCCAATTTAAGCTCGACAATCTTCCTCAAGAGCTCTTAAAGTCCTCATTCAGCTATCTCACTCTCTTTTCTACCTAAAGACAAGTCTTTTGGTTTTTCCCTTTTAAATCTCTTTAATCTCTTCTCCATCAAATATATTCTTGACTTCTTGTTTAACCTTAACTCGACCCATTTATATAATTTTTTCATTTTTATTACTGTTTCAACATTTTAAACAATTCATAGACTTGTTCAACTTGGATATTTACTTTTCAATAGGCTTCCAAATCCATAAATACAATTGAAAGGGTTATAATAAACCTCCATCATTCCAAGATGCAGATAATTAATGTGGGAATAATATCGTAAACCAAAGAAACCAAGCAAGTTATCAATTAAGCGAAAATGCTGCAAATTTCAACAAATACAACCCTGTTTTCTTTTCCACCCAAAGAACCCAAAAATACAACACAACTCCTGATTAAACAAGACATGGTTCTAGATAAACAAAATCACACTTCTTTCACTTACATTGCTTGTCGATGTCTGAAAGTTAACCCACACAGAGTGAATTAGATGGACATTGCTTCTCACCCCACCATTTCTCCATAAGAACTGCAAACCATAATTAGCATATCATTCATAAAAGGGGAAATCTAGAGATCAAGTACTCAAGACTCCAATGAGCAGCCTTATGCAGAATATGTGGACATGAACAAGCATGCAGAGGATTGAGAACCAACATTTATATATATATATAAGGATGTCAGGCTTACATTGGCCAAAGCATTTAGCTTCTCTGAACTGGGTGAATTCTCATTTCTTGAATTCCACACCAGAGCAACCTGTACTTTACCTAGAAACAAATATAATGTTAGTAATACTAGTTAGAGTCATCTCTTCTGAACAGCTCAGAGACTGAAAATTTTACTACAACTATAAGGTTGTATTAGTATAGGTTCACATACTAACCATTCCGATATCTTTGTGCGGCTGGGAGGGATGTGCTGTACGTCGTCACAGCCATCTGCAAGCACCCATGAGCCATCAGACTTGTAAATCATGCTCACTGTACTTCATATACTATGCGCAATGTAGCATTATAGTAAGGTAAACCAAATTGCCGACCTGCACATATCGCAGTTCGCCAGTTCCCTGATCTTCATTGTATGGCTCGATATCCAACTTTCTAATTCCTGATAAATACAGAGAACCAACACTGAGTATAATGCAAAAAATGAAAATTTAAAATCATAAAAATCTGAATTCAAAAACTTTGAATCGATAAATAAATAATGCCTTGTTTTAGGAGTTCAACGGCTGCATTGATGTTTGGATGATGAGCTGCAAAAAAAAAATTTGAAATGAAATTAACCAAAAAAAAAAAAATCAAACAAAATTAAATAAATAATGGTGGTGCTGACTGCTGAGTACTGACCTCTACAGGATGGAATATCCACTACATTATGAGTACCCTCTTGATAAAGCCCAATCAAAGGGTTGAGGGATGAACCTCGAACGGCTAATTTTGCACGGCACCTCCATCCCCACTGAGCGAGAAGCACGTTATCAGAACCTTCGTTGTTTTAAGGAAATAAAAAATGTACAAGCCCTGAAAATCAATTAATGTCGTACATACCAATCTACAACTATCAAAGCTGAAATCCGAAACGCCGAGGCTCTTGAAGAAATCAGTAGCTTCATCGAGTATGATCGGACGGTGGAGGTTCCACTCGTGAGTGCAACCGGAGCACCTGCAAAGAAAAACAGGTAAGGAGAACGGTTCAGATACGTGGAATAGCGTTTTGGAACACTGAAATTGCAGGAGAAATGAAAGGATGAATACGATTGGAAGTGTTCGCATTGGAGGGCGCAGGTTAAGGAAGAGGGTGTGATTGGGTTAGGGTTTGGTGGGAAAGATGGTGGTGGAAGTGCAGGTTGGGTGCGCACTGCGCACGAGACGAGGCGAGATGTGATGAAAGAGTATGGCTGAGCTGAGAGCAGCGACAGAACCATCTTCAGGCGATATCGTCCCGAAGTCTGCTGTGCGTGGCGGGAACGGAATGGATAGCATCTCACTCACCGGGTCGGCTCGAGGAAGTATCTTGAACGAGTGGAGATCTTTGGGTGCGCTTGTTTGGGGCCTTGGGATGTGCAGGAAGCTTAGCCTACACATGCATGGCCCACTGCGCATCGATCAGGACCATCATACCGTTCCTCATGGCCATATTATCTCGTAAGCAGTCACAAAATTTGACTCCCATCTTTAAATCAGTGTTTAAAACTTGTCGAGTCAACTCGGCTGAATTCCTAGTTACTTGTCGTAAACTCGAATCTCGAATCGAATATACGACGCACTTGGTGTGGCGCTTTTTTTTTGAATTTGCGTGATGTTCGTATTTTTTATGAACTTAGAGCTGCCAATGGTCCAGCTCATGAACTGGCCTACCGAGCCCAGACCTAAAGGTGGCAATTTGGCCTGTCGAGTCGGGTAGAAGTAGAGTCGGGGTTCTTCCTCCTCCCCTTTCTTCTTCTTCTTCTTCTTTTTCTGTTTTTTTTTTTTTGCAGGTGAGAGAGAGAGGGAGAGGGAGGGAGGGACGGATGGGGTGCTTGGGTTTTTTTTTTGCAAGTAAGGGAATTTTTGGCTAAAAAGCACCCCAATTGGGTGCTTATGGAATTTGCGGGGTGTATATAGAATTATCCAAAAAAAAAACACCCCAGTGAAAATCATCTCTGTAAAAATTTTCAAATCAAATCACCAATCAACCTAAGTTTTGATGTGGAAGTCCACCAAGAGGCGAACCTTGTTCTTCTTTAGGCAAGGTTGAAATTTCAATATTTACACGAAGCAAACATAGAGCCAACAAAAATAAATAGGGAATTTTTGACATACCCCCCATGCCCCCCCCCCCCCCCCCCCCCCAATTTGAAAAAGCTGACATACCCCCTTATGACTTGGTCCACTGTTATTTGATAAGTGTTGACCCAAGTTGACTACGAAATTTTGTACTAAAGGATGAAAGTGCCCTTCTCTTCAACTTTAGAACCAGGCCCCAAATCAAACATGAAAAGAGGAGATTAAAAATAAAAATTAAAACCCATGTAGGTAAACTTGAGATTTTTTTCTGATTTTTTGATGAATTGAGCTGATTTTTTGATGAATTGAGCTAATATTGAGACCCCCTGCCCCCCCCCCCCCCCCCCCTAAAAAAAAAAAACAAAATAGATAAAACTCATGATTGATATTTTAAAATTGAGAGAACCCATCTTTTCAAAATCCATGTTTCGAAAGCTTAAAATATAAATTGCTTTGTCTTGCTTTTCATTTATGTTAATGAAAATTTTATGCTATTTTTTTTCTCTTTTTTTTAACTTTGGGTTTTAAATTATTACCGAAGTGGTGGGAAGACAAGGGCATTTATGCAATTTCGTAGGGGGGGGGTATGTCAAATTTTAAAGATAACCATGGGGGGTATGTAAAAAATTCCCAAATAAATAAGTACACCCTATCGAGGCCTTGAACTAGTGCAGTCTCATTTCCCAATTGTCTATCAAAATTAGCTGGTCCAACCAGTTTGGAGGGGAAACCGAGCACACCTGCTCCAAAAAAGGGGTCCAAGTAGCCATGCCCGTGAAGAGAGATTTGTAGGCTGGTCCAGCCCGTGAAGCCTGAATTCTCCTAAAAACTTGAATTTAAAGCCCTACCCCTTGTTTTTATGTTTTTTTCAACTTTTTAAAAAAATAAGCCCAACCCATAAGTCAGCCCGTGGCCCGGCCCACTAGCCCCCCAGCTCGAGGCTTGGGCCGAGGCCTGACCTAGGATCGTGCCTTGGGCTCCAAATTTTCAACATGGCCCAGAGGATGCCATTGCCACCACAACCACAGCTTAGCCGTGGGTCCTATTGAGAGAGAGAGAGAGAGACCTGTGGTGGCGGCGGCGACGGCATCCTCCTCCTGATTTTTTTTTTTTTACTTAAGGGCATTTTTGGCCAAATGCTTATGGAATTTGTGGAGTGCATATAGAATTTCTCTATTTTTTTTTTTTCATATAGAATTTCTCTATTTTTTTTTTTTCAAATCTTTGTATAAATCTCCAATCGAGGTGATTTTTGGTGTGTATCTGTCGGCTCCAAAGAGTGTTTCACATACCATTTTGGGAGCGGAAGGAGTAAAACTTGGTCACAGTGTGCTGGGACCGAAGATGGTCACAGCCACACAATTCTCGACACGACACGTACCTGAGTGCTTTTTGCCACCTACACTCATTTTGATTGTTTTTTTTATTGCATAAGCAAAAAGCACTCTGGTAGGTGGCAAAAATCAGTCGAGTACATGCTGAGAATTATGTGCTTCGGTGTTGCTGTGACTAAAGTTTTACTCGGGAAGAAGTTACTGTGACGTACCATTTTGGAGTAAAACTCTGATGGCAGGTCATGTCAGGCGCAATATGAGCCACGTGGTACAGTCTTGAGGACTTACTGTATGGATGTTTGGCCAATCCCTAGGTGGACCTAAAACAAAAAATCAGCCCGATTAGTGATTTATAGGCATTGGATTGGAATCATTTTCAAAGATTGATTTCAACCGTGGGAATTTGAGCATTATTGACCATTATTTGAGGTACAAAGATCCAAAGGTCTGAAATCACTAATCAAGCTGATTTTTGGTTTGTAGATCCACCTATGGATTGGAAAAACACCTATACGGTGAAAATCTTTTAAGAGTGTGCCACGTGGCTAATATTGTCCCCTTCAACGGCCTAGATGACAAAGCACTGTCATCAAAGTTTTACTAACCATTTTGGGAGGGGAAGAAGCTACTATGACGCTATATTTTTTGGGCACGGATATTGTCGCTCGTGTTTTTGCTTAGAAAACATACTCACTAAACCCACCAAAAATTAACCCCTAACTCTTCACACCCAGAGAGAGGGAGAGGAGAAAGAATGAAGAGAGATAGAGAGAGAGTGAGAGCATCTCCAACCGTGCTCTATTTCTGTAAAATAGAGAGTCGACGGATAAAAACAACCCTCCAACCGTACTCCAAAAGGGGTCTCTATTCTAGAGACCCCTTTTTGAGAGCATCTCCAACCGTGCTCTATTTCTGTAAAATAGAGAGTCGATGGATAAAAACAACCCTCCAACCGTACTCCAAAAGGGGTCTCTATTCTAGAGACCCCTTTTTGAGTCTCTAAATCTAGAGACCCCGGATGGGGGTCTCTATTACTGTTGAGGTTGATTAATGACAGTTTTGACCTTTTTCCAATGTTATATTAGATTCTATTTCCATTTGTATCCTTATTGCTTTTGAGTGGAACAGTAATTTAGAGATAAAGCAAGAGACTGCGGTTGGAGTAGACACGGTTACCGAAGTGCTGTAAAAGCACTTTATATTAAAAATTAATATTTTTGTGCTCCAAATTGGAGACCTGCGTTGGAGATGCTCTGAGTCTCTAAATGTAGAGACCCCGGATGGGGGTCTCTATTACTGTTGAGGTTGATTAATGACAATTTTGACCTTTTTTCAATGTTATATTAAATTCTATTTCCATTTGCATCCTTATTGCTTTTGAGAGGAACAGTGATTTAGAGATAAAGCAAGAGACTGCGGTTGGAGTAGACACGGTTACCGAAGTGCTGTAAAAGCACTTTATATTAAAAATTAATATTTTTGTGCTCCAAATTGGAGACCTCCGTTGGAGATGCTCTGAGAGACGGACCTACGTCGTTATCCTCCTCTTCTTCTGTATTTTTTTGGGTTTCTTCCGTTTTTGTTGGGTTTTTTGGGTGGGTTTAGTGAGGGAAAAACAAGGAACATTTTTATAATTTTTTTTTGTTACGTGGGTATACTGAGTGAAACCCCAGGTGTCAATATCCGGCCCCTTTCTTTTTTTTTTCCTCTTGGCCCCATTTGTAACTCCTCCCATCTTTTTGAGCTCGAGTATGCTGCGTGAGCAACTTTAGAGTTTGAAATTTTGAATACCCTCCCAAAATACCACATAGAGTTCTCTTTTGGACCCACTGACATTATGGATGTTTGGTCTGCCATCTCTATACATCAAAAAACAGTTTAGTTGGAGGTTTGTAGCAAGTTAGATATGAACATCAGTAGAGTGAATCATATCCGTTGGATTTGAGCAATTTTTGGATGCTAAAATATAACTGCTAGAAATAAGGATCAAGCCGTTGTTTTGGATGTGGAGGTCAACAAGGTTGGACCCAACATACATAAGGTTAGTGGATCCGAAAGAATACTCTGCATTGTGGGAGGAGAAGGCTTTTATTTTAGCTCGTTTGTACAGCGAATTTTGAAGTCTAATGTACAGCGAATTTTTTTCTCGCGCTTTTTCTTTAGTTCGCTGTTCGTTGATTCAGTTAACGACACTGGAGAAGAACGAAAATTCATAGAGAACAAATAAAGTATCGGAAGGAAACATGGCAGATCTCCTGCCTCCTCGATCTGCAACAGATATCTTCGGAGATCCGATCGATTCTCAACCTCTCTGGTTCAAGAAAAATTCATTCCTTCAGGAGAATTTCGATTCAGAAGCCTATATCGCAGATCTCAGAACGTTCGTCCCCTTTGATAATCTCAGATCGGAGCTCCAATCTCATCTTTCATCCCTCAAACACGAGCTCGTCGAGCTTATCAATCGCGACTACTCAGATTTTGTAAATCTAAGTACAAAGCTCGTCGATGTCGACGGAGCAATCTTGCGGATGCGAGCTCCTCTTACGGAGCTCCGTGAGAAGATCTCGCAATTCAGGGCGAGTGTCGAGTCTTCGCTTGCAGCGTTGCAGAATGGATTGTGTCAGAGAGCGGAGGCGTCGGCTGCTCGAGAGACATTGGAGCTTCTGCTCGATACGTTTCATGTCGTATCGAAGGTGTTGATCTGAAACCCTAGTTTTCTGTTTCTGATCTCTCTTCTTTTGTCCCCGTTTTTTCGGAAAATTTGGGATCTTGTACTAGAACTGTCAGTGAAATATAATTTTGGTTCATTTGCGATTGGAAGCTTGAGACACGATTCCTGCTAATACGAGGTTTCTCTTGGTTGTTTTTGTTGGATTTATTGGTAAATTCGGTAGGTTGAGAAACTTATAAAGGAGCTACCTAGTGTGCCGGCTGATTGGTCAAATGGAGACGTAACTTCAACAGAAAAAAGTTCTCTGAGCAATGGAACTTCCTTGCAACATGCTGAGAATGGAACAAACCTCAGAGAGACTCAAAGCATGCTTTTAGAGCGGGTTGCTAGTGAGATGAACCGGCTAAAGTTCTACATCGCCCATGCACAGGTCTATTTTGCTCTCTCCCGTGGAAGTTCTGCTTTCGTTACTTGTCATAACTTTTATATCATCTCTTATTTACGACATTATTGGTAAAGGTATTTAAACAAATGCTGTTTAACAGAAATGTGTAGACATTATTTCTTGAGGCTTCTTATTATTAACATTGTGTTACCATGTGTCGGAACTGTATTCCTGATCCATCTTTAACCCTAAAAGTTAATTTAGAATATGAGAATCAAGGTCCAATCTTTTGTCATGAACATCCATTCCTTTAATCAGCGTTAGAGGTTCAGAGGAAGCAGGTGATGAAGAAATTGTGAGAGATGCCAAGGGATGGGTTTGTTCATTGTGAGTGTGGCAGGCTACATTACTTCTCTCACAAATGCCAGGTCGAAGCACTTATTGGAATGACTCGGTTCAAGCTTGTGGGATCTAGACAGCTTGATGGATTTCATAAATACTTTTATTAGTTGTCTAATTTAACCAGCCTTGTAACTATTAGAACAAAATAATTTGCTAAGTAATTGAATATTATTATAAAACACAAACCATATAACCACCAAAGCTAGTAGAAGGATTTGCAAGGAAACTTTCTATATGGAAAAAGGAACTTTCTATTGTGCGGACGGTGAATCACTCCTTAAAAATACATCCTTTGGCCTTCCCGATTTACTAACACATCCCTTTGCCACCTGCCTAAGTTGGTGGCCAAGAAAGATTCGAAGTGATTCTTTTCAAAGAGTAAGAGTTGTTGGTAATATGGCTGGTATTTTGATTTTAGTAAAAATAGAACTATTTTACCCCGAAAAATTGAATGCAACAATACAGGAGAAAGAACATGGTACCCCAAAAATGTAGATGAATTAAGTAAATATCCCAATAATCTGTAACGAAGGAAAGGAAGGACTTATCTATTTGGTTGATTGAGCACGCTTTGGAAGCCCCGTCCTTAAGGTAGAATTGGCCTCTACTTGATATTCTTCCTTTGGTGTTGAGTCACATGACTCACAACGTCTGTCCCTATGATTCAATACTCAAGAACCGTGATGGGCAACGATCTGAAATAGTTTCTGGTGAACTCGGCAATTGTTCAACCATATGAATAATTAAAATTTAAAAAAATTATAAAGAGAAATAAAATAGATTTAAAGAGAAAGAGAGTGTCTATGTATGCACATTACTTGTAGAAGATTTTAATTTTATTGTGCTGCTTAGCGTTAGGATACTCTTATATAGATACTAGGACACCATTTCACAAAGTATGTGCCCATACCCACAAGTGCCTTAAGGTACCTTTTAGTTTGAAATTTGTTACTTTTGGACATAAAGTGTCTTTTTGAAAAGTTGTAACTTTTGGACAAAAAAGTCAATATTTAAAATGTTTTTACTCTTTCTTACCCTTTTATTTTCAATTTAAACTTCATACCTTTTCACTAATAAATAACTCTACTATAAGACATGTTTCAAAACTCATGTATAAAAATAATCTAGTATATCATGGTGTACCGAAACTCACAATTCATAATAAAAAAAGTTTTTCTGTTTCAAGTCCAAAATAAAACTCACAATTATACCATCAGTTTTATATTTCATTTTATTTAAAATTGTGGGGTTTTTTAAAAATATTGTAAATAAAATAGTTTATCTTTTTTATCATGATCGAAATACTCATCATTTTACCACAAGAGTTGCTAAAAGTAAATCCCACTTGGTTAAGTGGAAGATAGTTTGTTGTCTTGAAAGTGTCCGGGTTGGGAAGGAAGTTTAGAAAGATGAACAAAGTACTCTTGGTCAAATGGTTAAGGAGAGTTGGGGAAGAGAGGGAATTGGTGTGGATCAAAGTTATTTCAAGCAATTGTGGGGAGAGAAGTAGGGATTGGATACGAGAAAAGTGAGGCCAAGTTATGGGGCTGGGGTTTGGAAACGGATTTGCATGGTATTTGAAATCTCTCTTTAGCCTCCTGTTTTACTGTATGTGCCTCTTCTCAGAAAGTGGTGTTGTAGGAGGAAGCTTAATGAAGATTTCCTTTTTCATATGATCAAATTCCATTTAGAAATGTGCTAGCCAATGAGTATTTTTGAAAGGACCAAGGAAAAGATTGTTGGTGGCTGGCTTAGGGACGTTGAAAAAAGAGGAAGTGGGTCCATGTTTCAATTTCCTCTTAAGACTTGAAGACACCTATCTATTGAGGAGGATAGAAGACTTAAAAGTGGGGTGCTCGGTACTTGATTACAACAATTTGGGAAAGCCTAGCTCCTCCTATTGTAGAACCATCTGATGGATAGTTGCATTGGACAAAATTCTTATGGTGGATCATCTCGTTCGTTCGCACACCTTTTCATTCGTTTCATATATGAAAGAACAAAAGATGTTTTCTCTCCATTCTTGGGATGGTTTGGTTTTCCATAGTAAAATGGTGGTACTCTTCAAGGGGCAGGAGGTTTCAATGGCCCCACTTACCAATTTTCTATGTCAAAGTCGTCACCTTTCCCCTCAAAAGAGCAATCAAGGCGAAGCTAGAAGGTGACATTAAGTGGCTTTCACAATCTCTGCAGGTTTAGCTTTCATGTTCACTTCCTTCAGTGGGTCATCATAGTTCCTCATTATTTTCTACAATTGTAATTAAGATCTCTTTATATTGTAAGGGCCCATATGATCGTGCTAATTATGTATCTTTATTGAAATCTTCTTTACTCAAAAAAGAAGAAGAAGCTGAATTAACATACATGTCTTGCAACAGGACCAACATTTTAATTATTCAGGCTAGCTAGCTAATATGATAGAATCATAGCGAAGCCCAATGCCATTTGCTAGTGCATGCCTCAATATTTCTGGTCCATTTGACAATTGTGATTTTTCTTGGCATGCATGTTGATTTTCTGTTCTATCCATTTTCCTGTTCACATTGAATATATTTAGTTGCTCTATGCTCATCTCATTTCTATATTATGGCAGTACAGAACCTTCCCTTCTTTGAGAACATGGAGAAAAGGATTCAGAGTGCTAGCTTATTATTGGATGCTAGCTTGGGACATTGTTTTGTAGATGGGCTGGAACATCGAGATGCAAATGCAATATACAATTGTTTACGTGCGTATGCTGCTATAGATAACACCACAAGTGCGGAAGAAATTTTCCGCACAACTGTCGTCTCCCCATTGATTCAGCAAATTATCCCCCACAGCTCCTCACAGGCAGTGGTTGGCGCATCAGGAGATGAACTTGAGGAGGATTATCAACGAATCATGCAATATATTGAGAAGGACTGCAAATTTTTATTGGAAATTTCTTCCTCAGGTATGGGCCATTTAACTCCCACCTTTCTTGACATTTTCTTTAAATTTCTTGCAAGGTTATAAAATTATGGCATATTGTTACATGTATTTTCACCTGTTAGTTCCTTGTTTCTTTGAACGTAATCAAATTGTTGTGATGTTTGTGTGTTCAGCAAATTCAGGTTTACATGTATTTGACTTCTTGGCCAATTCAATACTTAAAGAGGTTCTTTTGGCCATTCAAAAGGGGAAACCAGGGGCATTCTCTCCAGGAAGACCTACAGAATTCTTGAAAAATTACAAATCGAGCCTAGGTTTCTTGGCTTATCTTGAAGGTAAAAACCAGCCTTATTGTTGGGTCTAAGACCTTACATGTTTACAAGTGAAGAGTTGGAACAAGCTATTTGATATGCATCTTCAAAAGTTTTATGTTATTCATTTTGGTTATGACTTCCAATTGTCATGCAAGGCTACTGTCCATCCAGATCTGCTGTTTCTAAATTTCGATCAGAGGCTGTCTATATCGAGTTCATGAAACAATGGAATATTGGGGTTTATTTCTCATTGAGGTACTTAATATAACTCAGGGATGACCAGTGCCTTATTAGTATAAGGGTTCACTTTTTAAAGTTTTATGATTAGGGCTACATATATCAGTTCATTTACATCAGGTTTCAGGAAGTAGCTGGGGCTCTGGATTCTACACTTATGGGGGCTGCTCTTACCCCCGTTCAGAATTCACATTCTAATCAAGGAAATGATCGAGATTTAATTTTAAAACAAAGTGTTACTCTTTTAGAGAGCTTGAGATCCTGCTGGAGAGAAGACGTTCTCGTTCTTTCTTGTTCTGATAAGTTCCTTCGCTTATCTTTGCAGCTTCTTTCAAGGTCAGGTTGCCTTAGATCCCATTAGTTTGCATTGTTATATATATTAGATTATTCTACTGCGAATTAACTCTTGATATATTTTCTGAATGTGTAATAGGTATTCAACTTGGTTGTCTTCTGCACTGGGTGCTCGCAAAACGGGTAACACGGGCCCCAACCCTGGCTTTGAATGGGCTATTTCAGCAGTCCCAGAAGATTTCATTTATGTACGCAACAATTCTTTTGATTCACTCTCTCTTTCTGCTTTTTCCAAAATGAGACATATGTATTAATGATCCACAACTGTTTAATTTTGTTCCTTTTAGAAATTTTGGCAAATTTATATGGGGTTTGTGGTCCAATTATGAGCATCACATGGTCTTGTCTCTAAATTCCTTCTCGAAGTTTCCTAAGTTGAGTGGTATGGAGTGGGTATCTGAGTGTTTCCTCTTGAAACTATCACTGGACAAGTGTTTTGGGTATCTTTAATATCAGTCACGTGAAGGTAGAAAACACTAAGTCATAATGACAAAAGTTACTCTTATCAGTCTTGTGCATACAATTTTATCACACACACACACACACGAAAAAAAGAACAAAACCAAAGAACCCTGCTTGCCAGTAGTTGTTGCATATCACTATGAAGATGCTTCTGTTCCCAACCAAGGGTCACTTATTGGAGCTGGACATAGCACACAAGCTGGCCGCTTCATAATTGATTTTGCAATCTTCCAATGAATCTAAGGGTGTCTGCCCTGCTTTGTGCTAGAAGAGGGTATTCGTGATGCTAACAATGCGAAGTGACTGCACAGACCCTATTTTTAAATTATCACACGAATTCCTTAATTTTTAGGTTTATACCCATTAAGTGGCCTATAGCGTGGCCTTACTTCCTCCCTTTGGTTGGGGCTCGTGTGATTTTTTTGGTTTCTAAAAAAGTTTTTAAGGGTGAGAGCAGTAATTATCTTCTCTTCTAGGACATTCAATTTTTTTTGGGTGGTACACGCCATTGTTCTTAGTACTCTTACCTGTACTAGGTATTTTTTGTCAGCATTTAGACCCTTGAATATCCAAACCGTGGATGCATTGCACAATTCAGAAAATTTGTCCACAATCTGGGTACATGTTATGGCTTCTGTTAATCATGTAGTAATTAGTAGCCATACCCTGTTGGTTGTATGTCATCTGAGTTATTAGGCTGTGTTGGTTGTTCTGAGTAAGAATTTTTTGCAAAGGATTGAAGTGTTGGGAATTGTGTTTCAACTTTCAAGAGGTGATAAGTTTTCATGCAGATGGAGTTTTTGGAAGGGGAAGTACCAGACCACAAATCCAAGATGGATGGACAAATATCCAAAAACGTGTCCCGATATTGGACAAATTCTCCATGGGTATTTGGATAATTTTCAAGCTGATCACACGCATGATATTTTCCTAATAAAACTGTAATTGGAGGAACCTTCTTCCTAGGTTCTGCTCCCTCTCCTTCTCCCACTATGGAATCTTGCTCCCACTCCTGATTCCTAAAATAATTCTAAGAAATTTGTTTGCAATAGCTGCTTCCTTGCTCCTGAAGCCGCACCTGCTCCCATTCCTACTTTGTGTAACTAAGAACAAAACTTTAGTTATTTTCTTGGAATATTATACCTCTGTGATGCAGGACGCATGTGAATGCCTAAGATTTAAAAGCTGAGATTAACAAAAGATTATCAAGAATAATGAAATAACAAACTTCCAAACTAATCACATGCAAATATTCAAATTCAAGCAAATAAGTTTGTTAAGTTCAAGGCTTTCACACACAATCCCACAATGTTAGACTTCGTTGTTTTAACGGCGCGGATCTAACGGAAGATGGAACTTCCAACAAGCTTAGGAAATCAACCAATACAATCCAAATGGATTTTCATTGAGCCTATTCAAGGGTTTGAAAGATGGTTTAAGGTTCAATTCGGTGTATTAAGCATGTAAAAAATGAACATTGATCATGATGATGCTTTAAGCAAATTGGGGAATCGGTTAGGATGACTTTCCAGCAGTAATATAAGGATTTATTCACCCAATAATAACAATAAAATCGGGCCTCAGGTGGTTTAATCAGGGTTGTAGGCTCAGGTAGGGAAGGATTAATATCATAGGTGGGGATTGGAGGGGTGTGGAGGGGACTGTATGGTAATATAGGTTTACATGGTGGCTGGGATTTTATTCCTAGGGATACATGTAAGTGCTGTGTGGGCAGAAACAGATTTCGGCCAGCAAGTATGGGACTATAAGGGCTGACTGTGGGGTATTTAGGGTTCTAGATGTTGGTGGAAGCAAGATGAAGGGGCAGTAGTGACTATCGGCTGGTATTTGGGTCATAGGGGCTGATGGGTGCAAGAATAAGGACTGTGGTCAGTACCATGAACAATACCGTGAATAGTACCATGAATAGTAAAAGAGCAAAAAAAATAAGATTCAAGAAGAGGGATAAGAGAAGAATATTCAACCAAAGATCAAAGAAATACCTGGAAGAACTTGTAGGAATCTCTCCCTTGGCCTCACACCGAACCCTCAAGGGGAAATAATGCATAAGAGCATCTTCATCTTCTTCATTCATTCATTCATCAATCTTCATTTACCCTTGAACTAGGGTTTTTACAAAGTAATTAAAGAAGAAAAGAAAACCCTAATCTAATCTCCACCATTGGATCAAATCAAGGGTTGAGATTTACAAGAGGTTTAAGTGAAATACCAAAAACAACGTAACAACTAATAAGAAATTACAAATCTGCCATCTATTGTAAGAGATGTCCCACTTATTTAAAGCCAATATTGACGGCCTTTAAAGGGAATGGGCGTAGGCCCAAGTCCTGATTTGTTGTCCGCATCACTCCGTTTCTTGAAATTGCTGAGAAAGAACTATGGTTCTCGAATTGGTGCTGATTTAGACTTTTGTATACGAGTAAGATGATCCTAAGTCCCCGACATTCAGTGTTAGGATTTTAACGTCATGTTCAAGGAAATAAATTTCCCGAAATTATCGAAATATTTCGCGAAATATTTCCATTTTCTAGGTTACCGACAAGAAAGAATACTTACACGAAATATTTCCATTCATGTCGAAATATTTCCATTCATGTCGAAATATTTTGCATGAACAGTAAATTTCAATCAATTGACAATATAGATATGTATTATTTAGGTCGAAATGTTACGACATGTATGGAAACATTTCAATCCGATGTAGGAAACATCTCCTTTGAATTCATAAATGCCACACAAATCTCATATTTGATCCATTTAACCCCTTTTCCATATATTTTTTTTTTATAAAAAAGACCAATCTAGTATTATAGATTTCTTGGTTCGCGGCTTGATCGTGAGGACGAATCGAATCCCGTTTTAGAGTTTTTCAAATTCAAAATGTATGTAAGTATAAAATTTATTGTTATCGTTTCTTGCTACAAATAAATAGATTAAGTGTAAATGCATCAAATCTATGATGTATTTACACTAGATTTGTGCACGGATTGAAGATTGTTTAAGATGAAAATTTAAATTTGGGTAAAACCCCAATTTCATTGGTCTTTACCCAAAACATCCTTGAGTGTGCATAAATTGATTATATGTTGCATGACTTAGCCTATTCTATAATTTGGTTAGGATAAATGTTTTCCAAAAAAAATTTAACATTCAAAAAATGAAGTAAATGTGATAATTTAATAATAGATATGTTTTTAAAAATTATATATAATATTAAGACATTAATGGAAGTGGATAATGATTTGTTAATACTTTAATTTATTACTTTTTTATATAATTATCAATTAAATAATAATTATCTAATTATATAATTCCTTGATTGATTATCAGATACCTGCCTCAACGTATTACAGACCGCTATGGTCATTTATTTCCACACTACACATATGGTTGTATATTATGGTTTGATAGCTTTTGAGAGTGTTTTTATGCTTGTTTTATCATTTCTCAAACATTCCACAAAAATTTCCATAATATTTCCATCATTTCTACATTATTTCCATCATTTCCATGAAAAATGTATTATTTCCACACTGGTCGAAATATTTCCACGAAATATTTCTATTTTCGGGTTGGTCGAAAGAAACCTCGAAACCGAAATTTATTTCCTTGGTCATGTTCATGTAGGCTTTTTTTTTGGCATAAATCATCATATATTCTCCTGTTTCATTGACTTATACTTTGGTAGGGATTGAATTCTGCCACTTCGGGGTCAATCCTCCAGTTAAATTGGATGGTGGGGAGACAACTGCAATCCAGCTGACATCCTAAGAGAAGAAACAGAAAAACATAATGATTTTTCAATATCAGTCAATGTCATTAAACTTATCTCTATATTTAGATCGCATCTTAACAATACTAAAGGTTGGGAGTTAATAATTTTACTTTCATACTCATAGAGGTTGGTTATTCTGCAGGTAATGCATGATATTGATTGTCTGGTTACTGAGCTTAGTGGTGACTACCTTGGGCATGTGCTTCAGCTTCTTGCTCCATGTCCTATAGAAGTACTTGATCTAGTAAAGCAGAGCATTTTACAGGCTGGAAAAGTTTTGAAGGATTTAGTACCTCTAATAATGAATACAATGATAGAATCACTTGTCGAGAAGTCTGTTGAGGTAAGCTGTCTGTTTGGTCAAGGATCTTTGCATGAATTGAGTAGGGAAGGAAAATTGGGGGGTTAATCCCTTGAGTCTCCAGAATTTCTATATGGACTTTTTCTGTTGGATTTATGTCTCAAATAAGCAATTGTGTACTAGCAATCAGTTTTCATTCTTCCAATTATATACTGCACTTTTGTCAGTGGCTTGTATCTCAACTCATCCTTAACCCATGCTTTGAAAAAATATTGCAGGACTTGAGGCAGTTAAAGGGAATAACTGCAACCTACAGAATGACTAATAAACCTCTTCCTGTAAGGCATTCACCCTATGTATCAGGGGTTCTGCGTCCCCTGAAGGTATGTGGTCTTCTTCATTTTCCTGGACTTTATGGAACTTTTTTTTTTTTTTTTTGTTTCATTCTAATATTTTGACCAATTAAGCAATCACGTATTAAGTTTGTTGACATTTTGATTCCGTGATGTCAATTGTGTCCTTTGATATGTAGTATTTGAATCAGTCCCCTTGGATATGACATTTTAAAATGTATAGGCTTACACATGTCGCAATCTAACTTTATTTGATAAGATATATGGACTGAGATATAATGAGTCTGATTTTAGGTTTACAGCTTTCGTTCTTAATTGCCACAAGGCCCACAACTAAAAGTTTCAATGCCAACAAATGACCTGGCTCCAATTAGTAATTAAATCTGAGTTGAGAGACCGCTCAACTTGTGGATATAGAATCATCTTTCTCTCTTGTTCTTTGTTTGTTTGAACTGGGGGATCATGGTCCCATTCTTTATATTCTTTAATGATGGGTTCTTGAATTTTGGCCGTTTGTAGTTGATGCCCATGTAACTACGTTGAAGTCCATCTGTACCCTAGCCTCTGCACATGTCTCTCCCTTGTCTCCAGCTTCAATCATGGGATTTCTGGGAAACCATCCTCCAGGTGTACTCCTTCCTTCATCTCTCTTCTATGTAATAATAATACATCACTTTTAGGGTTCTTTGCTGTGTCGATACTTCCCCACACATCCTGACATATACGATAGTGTCACCCTTCGTTTTACTGATTTTCTTCATATAAAAAAAAATGATTTCTAGAAAAGGGCGAGTATGTTCTATCTTCATACATTATTACGTTGTTAAACACAACTATGGTTGTTCGATAGTCTTCCCTCTTGTAAATCTACTTAATTATTGGATAGCTCTAGCCTCTATGATGTGGAATTTTTTTATACATTTTTTCTTATTTTAATTAAAAACCTTATTTATTTAAATATAACTAAAATATTATATTATGTGTATGGACGTGTCTACATTCTGGGCTTGTTGAAAGCGCCAAGTCAAACACCTTGTATTTGTTCATTTTGATGCTTGGGGCCTGGCTAGGATAACTTCATACAATGGTTTTAAATACTTTGTTACTTTTGTGGATGACTACTCCCGAATGACAGATTTACTTAATGAAAAATATATCTGAGTTATTCACTATTTTAAAATTGTTCTATATGGAAATGCAAACGCAATTTGGTATCTTTATCCGTATTCTTCGTTCTGATAATGCCAAAGAATATACTTCTACTGTTCTACATTGTTTCAACATTATTTTGGCTCTCATGGTATGTTACATCAGGCCTCGTGTTGGTATACCTCAACAAAATGGGGTGGTCGAAAGCAAACATCGTCATGTATTAAAAGCAAGGATTTAAATTTCAATAAGGTTTCGACCTTGGTTGAAATTAAAATTTTGCCTGAAATCTCAAAATTTGGTGAAATCTTAGAAAAATTATAAATGGTGAGATTAATATCCCTAATTAATTTTTTGATACCATGTTTATTCGGGCCTCTTGGAGCACTTGACTTGTCCCACTTGACATGTATGTCACCCCTTCCACACGTACTGGGTGTATTGGGATAAATCCCAGGCGGTGGCCCCAAAGGGGATTCAAACTCAGGACCTCCGCTTCCGGAGGCGTGGTCCTGGCCAACTACGTCCAACCCTTGGGGCTAATATCCCTAATTTATAGAAACAAATCTTTTCTCATTCTCTCTCTCTATAATCTCCTAAGATAAGAAAATCTTCATTTATTCCTTAATTAGTGGAAAAGGGTTTTCATCATCTCATTTTCTATTAATATTGACTAGTTACCCAAAATTTTAAAATTCATTGAGTTTCTGTTTGGTATAAGCTCAAAACAAAAATTCCGGGTGTTTCAACGAATTTAAAACCTTGGTTAGAAGTTGCCCGTTCCTTGCTGTTCTAGATGAAAGTACCCAAAATATATTGGAGTGATGTCCTTATAACTTGTTATGTCATTAACTGGATACCTTCGTTAACTTTCAATAGTAAGACTCCATTCTCATTTTTGTTTCCAGATACTTTCTCATTCTCTCTTTCTTTTCGTTTATTTTGTTGTGTGCTTTGTTCACCATTTAGGTCTACAGGGGAAAACTCAATCCTCGTTTTGTTAAGTGACTTTTTGGGATACTTTCATACCCCAAAAGCATATCAGTGTTACAGTCCTCGTTGAAAGTTTGTGTGTGCTGTCACCTTTTTTGAGTCCGTTCCTTTCTTTTTAGATGAGAGCCATCATGTGGATGACAAGGTGTTCTCTATTCCCCTTCTTCTTGATACATATGGCTCTACACCTTCTTCTGGTTCTACTCATTTTAATTCTGATTTGCCGGTTTATGTTCGACGGCACAATCCCACACATCGACTAGTAGTTGCCTATGAACCGTCGACTGTTCTTATGCCTCTTTCATCTTCTTTCATGTCTGTAGATCCGTTTCCCTCACCATATGTTCGTAAAAGTAAATGTGTGTGCACTTCGCACCCTATTTCTCATTTTGTTTCTTACTCATTTGTTTCCTTTTTAATGAAGGGACTTTAACCAATACTCCTCAAAAGCCGCAACTGATAGGAGCGTGAGATTTAATCCCTGTATCTCATATCCCAGGGACAGGACTTGGCTGAGACCTCTTAGTGGGTCCTACCCCATGGGCTGTCCATGGGTCCCACCTTGTAGGTTACCCCACCCCAGTGTGGAAATGCTCCTGCATCATCCACCCACACTGTTGAGGCTTGAACACGAGACCTCATGCTCTGATACCATTTTGATGTAGGGACTTTAACCAATAGTCTTCAAAAGCCGCGACTGATGGGAGTGTGAGATTTAATCCCTTTATTTCATAGCCCATAGATAGGACTCGGCCAGGACTTCTTAGTGGGTCCCACCCCATGGGCCACTTCATTGGCCTCTCCCACCCCACCCCAGTGTGGAGATGCTCCTGCATCACTTTCGTACGTTTGTCACCTCTCTTTTCTCTGTCAGTTCCTACTAATCTTTAGGATGCTGTCACATTCTGGTTGGAGAAAAGCATTATAGGATGAAATGGATGCTCTTTATCACAATGGTACTTGGGACCTTACCTCTCTCCCTCCTGGTAAGCAGGCTGTGAGTTGTCGCTGGGTGTATACTATCAAACATCTTCTTGATAGATCTCTGGATAGGCTTAAGGCTTGTTTTGTTGCCAAAGGTTATTCTCAAACCTATGACATTGACTATGCTGAGACGTTTTCTCCATTGGTTAAAATATCTTTGGTTCGTGTCATCATCTCTCCAGTTGCTAATGTGTATTGGCCCCTGTTCCAGTTAGACACAAAAATGCATTCCTTCATGGTACTTGGATGAGGAAGTTTATATGGAGTAACCACCAGGATTTGTTGCTCATGGGGGGTCTTCCAGGCTGTGTAGATTACGAAAGCCTATATATGGATTGAAACAATCACCTCAAACTTGCTTTGATAGGTTTAATGAAGTTATACTTTAGCTTGGTTTGAGAAGATTGTCAATCAGACCAATCTGTATTTTGTCTGAGTTCATAGGTTGGGAAGATTGTTTTGGTTGTTTATATTGATTACATTCAAAGCAAAAAAACAAGTTCGTTTGGATGCCAATTTTGAAAGTGATTTTCAAATGTCAAAAAGTAACTTATATTAGAAGCAAATTTTTTTTTTGCCTTGTGCTTCCAGTGGAAGTAGAAGCAAAAAAAATTGTGCTTGAAAATTCAACGTGTGCAAAAATCAACTTCAGTGAATTTTTTATATTGACATTTCTGCTCCTATAATCTTTTGATTAAAAAAATGACACATCACTCCCTCTTCTATCATCTGACATTTTGTTTTATGCATAAATAAATGATAATACATTTGGAAGCAAAAAGTAATTTCTAAATTAAGTTGTTTTTAAAAGTTGCTATTTGAAATTAATATGTTTGGTATAGCATTGACTTGAAAATAAAATTTAGTTTGGCACAAATTAAGTCAAAAAGTCATTTTCTTACAATTTTATTTACATATCATATTCAAAATCTATACCTATTTGGTAAAAATGAGGACATTTAGTCTTTCCAAATGTGTTATCTCATATATTTATGGATAAAAACAAAATGTCAAAGAACTATAGAGGTAGAAGATAGAGGAGTGAGGTGTCAATTTTCTTAATCATAGAATTACAAGGGCAGAAATGTCAATATAAAAAGATTCACTTGAGTTGGCTTTTGTGCACATGTTGAAATTTGAAGCTTAATTTTTTTGCTTATGCTTCTATTGGAAGTAAAAAAGCAAAAAAAAAAAAAAAATGCTTTCAATATAAGCTATTTTTGACTTTTGAAATTGACATCCAAACGAACTTGTTATTTAGCTTTTGGAAGGAGAAAACAAATTTTTTTGGTGTTGACAAATAGGCCCCAATGTCCTCATTTTTATCAAATAGGTGTAGTTTTTGAATATGATATGTATAAAAAATTGTAGGAAAATGACTTTTTGACTTAATTCATGCCAAACAGATTTTTTGACTTGTAAGTTGATGGTTTTTTTTTTTTTTTGATAAGGTAAACTTTATTGAAAGAAGAAGAGAAAACAAAACAAGGAGAGGAGGTCGAGAAAACCTTCTAGGATAAACCTAACTACCTCTATGCACCATGGACTCCCATCTAAAGGCTAGGTCTTCAAAGGCTAGTCCTTTACATTCCTCGAATAACTTAGACCACGAAAACAAAGGATAGCACTAGATCAAAGAACGGCGCCTCCTTGTCGTAAAAAATTCTGCTGTTTCTCTCCTTCCAGCATGGTTCAAAGTATCGGACGAAACCGATACGTATCGCCCGAAACGTATCGGTTTCGGTCAAGGACGGGGCAAAATACTATTACGTATCACGAATCACACGGTTTCGGTACAGTTTCGGTACTTATCGTTGGTTTCGGGCGTAGTTTCGCCCGTACCGAAAGTATCGGCCGAAACGTAACGGTATGAAATGGGAATAAACGATCCCATCTCAGTGCTTTTCAGCATGGTTGTCTGCAGAAAACCAATAATTCATGCACGGGTAGCACGGCCATAATTCACGGGCAATAATTCACCCAAATCAAAGAAAAAAAAGAATAAATAGGGCCATAGGGGGGAGGATGAGAGAGAGAAAGACCGACTGAGAGAGAGAGAGGAGAGGGTACCCCTGTTGTGTGGCTTGTGCCTCCAAGGTGCCTCGCGCCATCTCGCCTCGCTGCGCCGCCGTGCCTCGCCTCCAGCTTCGCCGCCTTGAATCACCGGTAAGTGGTTTTTTTTTTTTTTTTTTTCGTTGTGTAACAGTGAGAGAGGCGGCCTCTTTCTGTTTTCCCATTTTGAGTTAAAACCCTAAGAGAAAGGTTGTGAGAAGGGTTATGGTGTAACATGATGTACCTAAGATGGATGAGTGAGTCTATATTTGCCACTCACTGCTGCCATCTGGGCTCACTGGCCACATGGATGTTTAGCTGTTTGTTTTAGTACAAAAAATGCATGTTGAATCCAACGGCTAAAAAGCCTTCAATTAGCATTCTAATAACGTGGTTTTTTACCGTTGATTTTGAGATTTTTTTTAAGATGCTAAAATATAGCAATTATAAATGATCGATCAAGCTGATCTTTGGTATGTAGGTCCACCAAGAGGTGGTTCAAACATCCGTAAGGTTAGTAGGCCATAAACTAAGCTCCAAATGGCATTTTTGTGAGGGAGAAACTTCAAAATTTGAAGGTCCTGGAGACAAAACATACTGATTTTTTGTATGAGCCCAAATTTCATGTCTCCAGGAAACTTCAAAGTTTGAGTAAAACTTTTATGACAGGGTATAATATGTGTCATGTGGCACTCTTAGACGACTCTGACCATATGGATGCTTTTCCAATCCCTAGGTGGGCCTACAAACAAAAAAACAGCTTGATTAGTGATTTCAAACCTTTGAATCTTTGTACATCAAATAATGGTCAATAATGCTAAAATTTCCACGGTTAAAATCAACCCATGAAGATAACTCCAATCCAACGTCTAGAAATCACTAATAGGGCTGATTTTTGGTTTGTAGTTCCACCTAGGGATTGGACAAACATCCATATGGTCGGAGTCCTCTAAGAGTGTGCCATGTGGCTTATATTATGCCCTGTCGTTGGCCTTCATGATATGGCCCTGTCATCAAAGTTTCTCTTTGAAGTCCCCCTCCACAATGCCGGACACATCTAGTATGCAACTGTTTACATACTTAAAAGTATGCAAACATTGTATCCACCATTAAATGCTCCTTGAAAAACATGTTTTTAATTTAAAAAATATTTTTTAAAAAAACATTGAAATAACACAATTTTCAAGGGACATCCAACCGTACTGACAATGTTTACATACTTTTGAGTCTGTAAACAGTTGCATGCTAGATTTGTCCCACAATGCCACGTCTAAGTACTCTTTATGGAGTAAAACTTGTGTCAAGATATTTTGACGGAAGTCTGTCACAGCACTCAATACGGGCCACGTGGCACATGATCAGAGGACGATGACCGTATGGATGTTTGGCCAGTCCCTCGGTAGACTGGCACACAAACAATCAGCCCGATTAGTGATTTCTAGCCGATTCAATTGAAGTTATTTTCATGGGCTAATTTTAACGGTAGGAATTTGCGCATTATTTGGATGCAAAATATAAAGGTTGTAAATCATGAATCACGCTGATTTTTGGTTTGTACGTCCACCAAGGGACTGGCCAAACATCAATACGGTCATTACCCTCTGATCATGTTCCACGTGGCTCTTATTGAGTGCTGTGACCGGCTTCCGTCACAACATCTTGTGACACAAGTTTTACTCCTCTTTATTAGAGGACGATGACCGTATGGATGTTTGGCCAGTCCCTCGGTAGACTGGCACACAAACAATCAGCCCGATTAGTGATTTCTAGCCGATTCGATTGAAGTTATTTTCATGGGCTAATTTTAACGGTAGGAATTTGAGCATTATTTGGATGCAAAATCTAAAGGTTGTAAATCACGAATCAGGCTGATTTTTGGTTTGTACGTCCACCAAGGGACTGGCCAAACATCAATACGGTCATTACCCTCTGATTGTGTTCCACGTGGCTCTTATTGAGTGGTGTGACCGGCTTCCGTCACAACATCTTGTGACACAAGTTTTACTCCTCTTTATGGCTCGTATTGAATGCTGTGACGGAATCCATCTAGTATGCAACTGTATGCAAACAGTGTATCCATCTTTGAATGCTCCTTGACACTGTTTGCAGACTTAAATAGATTTGTCCGCTGTGACCATTAGATTTTAACACTTTTTAGCACTTATTAATACGTTTTTATAGCCGTTGAATGCAACCATTTTTTGAGTACTAAAACCAACGGCTAAAAATCATTAAACAAGCTGATTTTTTGTATGAATGGTGATTTTTAGCCGTTAGATTTAACACTCTATTATTTATTTTACTTGATTTTGATCAACTAGCTAGAATTAAATTCATTAAAACATTATTCGATGCAAGCATGCACCTTGGTACATAATTAGGAATCAATGCTACATTGCTACCTGCTCCAAGATTTATTAGGAATCAATGCCACCTGTTTGATGATACGTGCATACGTGCTGCCTATAAATATGTTATGCATTTGTTGACATTGTTGTGGCATGTTATTATTTTGTGTGCTATCTAAATGTAACATGTAATAGGTCGTTTTGAAAAAACAATATTAATTTAAAATGTATAATAATAAGTTTTTGAATTAACATGGTTAAATAGGGGCACGAGATATGCCTAGGACACGAGATATCGCTTGGGATCATTGCACACCAATCGGAACAAATAAACGACATGTAAAATGCATATATTGTCAAAAGCAAGTGCACGGTGGAGTCACAAGAATGAAGGAACATTTGACTGGAAAACCCGGTGAAGTTACTTCATGTCCCTCGGTACCTAGAACGGTTGCCGAGACAGTGAAGAAGTACGTGTTAGCAGCACAAAAGGCAAAGGCTGCTCAGAAGAAAAGGAATGAGGAGATATGTGCAAGTTTAAACGACCCAGATGTAGGAGGCAGTGGGAGAGAATCAGATGATGATACTCAATCTGATGAAAATATGTCTCGGCGTGAGAAGCAAGAATTCATACTAGCACAACGTAGCAGCAGACAAACACATTTGTTTGAGGAACAGAGAAGACATTCAATGTCTGGGCCTCCGAGTCAAGGTATGGGAGGGTCTTCTTTCCTTGCTGGGGCTGGAACCTCATCTGCTAAAGGAGGATTCCGCCGCACTTTTAGTGTTCGAGAAGCTGAAGAGGATATAAGCAGGGCACATAAGGAGAAGGAGAGTGCAGCTGCTCATAGCAGGGGACTAGATTCATTTTTATATAGATCAAAGTCTGTTACACAGAAAAAATTGAAGGAGGTTTGGGGTGGGAAGAAGCTTATGGGTAAGGTGGGAAGAGTCATCACAAAATGGTTTGTATTTAATTCCATTCCCTTCAATGCGGCGAAGAGCCCATATTATCAGACGATGATCGACACTATTGCAGAGGCAGGGCCTGGAATTAGAGGACCCACTCCTTTTCAAATTAGTGGAAAATATCTAAATGAAGAGGTATCTGAGCTGCAAGACTACATCGATACATTGAAGGTGAAGTGGGGCGTGCATGGTTGCACCATTATGTGTGATGGATGGTCTTCGAAGACCAGAAAATCGATTATAAATTTTATGGTGTACTGTGATCGAGATATGATTTTTCATAAATCGGTCGACACGTCTACTAGGGACAAGACGTCCGAGTATTTGTTTGAGTTAATGGATGCTGTGGTAGAGGAGGTTGGTGAGCAAAATGTTATCCAAATCATCACTGACAATGCGCAAAATTTCAAAGCTGCAGGGAAATTGTTGATGAGGAAAAGGAAACATTTGTTTTGGTCCCCATGTGCAGCTCATTGCATTGACCTCATGTTAGAGGAGATTGGGAAGACGAAGTCGATCTCTTCGACGATTAAGAAAGCAAGGAAGATCACAGGCTTCATCTATAATAGTGCAAAGGCTGTCAATTTGATGAAGCAATATACTCAAGATAGGGACCTATTGAGACCCGGCATCACACGATTTGCGACTGAGTTTATCGCATTACAGAGTCTCATGCGTCATCAGGTTCCACTACGTAATCTCTTCTTATCGGAGGAATGGAAGGCTTTTATAGCAGGGTATAGGAGGGACAGAGAAAAGAAAGAACTTGCTGATACAGTATCTAATTATGTATTGACGTCAGAGTTTTGGATGAAGGCGGAAGAAACATGTAGAGCATTTGAGCCTCTTGTCAAAGTGTTAAAGTTGGTAGATCAAGATAAAAAACCAACTTTAGGCTTTATATACGAGGCAATGGATAGAGCAAAGTTGGCAATCCAAGCCGGATGTCGCCATTACAAGAAGTATTGGGACATCATTGATAAGAGATGGGAAGGCCAGCTACATCATCCTCTGCATGCAGCAGGTAAATTATTTCTTATGTAGATTATACGTTCTTAAATTATTATTTTATTACTTGATAGTGTATATTTTAATTCTTCACCTTTTATGTGAAAATAGCATACTTCTTGAACCCTGCCTTCCAATACAACAACATCTCAAATCACGAAGAGATAAAAGAAGGTCTACATGAAGTGATTAAGAGATTAGAGCCATTAATGGATAAACAAGGGCAAGCAATAAACGAAGTATGTATCTATGTTTTGTATAATGTTAAAAGATATATGGTAATAATATGCTTTTAACTTTTTTTATACACTTGAATGTAGATAAAATTATTTGCAGAGGCAAGAGGAAAATTTGGCGAAGCCCTTACAAAGCATCAGCGCAAATCTGATATGCCTGGTATGTGCACAATGCAATTGTACAATAGTATCATCTTATTACTAAAAAACTAATGCAGCTTACTCTTAATTTGTAGGCGAGTGGTGGTCAAATTATGGGTCGTCTGCACCACATTTAAAATCAATTGCAGTCAAGATTTTGAGTCAAACATGCTCCTCATCAGGTTGTGAGAGGAATTGGAGCACATTTGCTCTTATCCATACGAGGGCTCGTAATCGTTTATCGATGAAGCGATTAGAGCAATTAGTGTATGTGCACTACAATATGAGGCTGCGAGTTCGTAATTTAATGGATAAGAGGGAAGATGACGATTACTATAATCCCATTGATTTGGATTATATCTTTGAAGCGGATGACGTCTTAGACCCTTGGATGCGCGAGAAGGACACGCCTACACTGGACACTGAAGATTTATCGTGGTTAGATGAACCGCTTAATAGAGGAGATGATCCCGATCATGGTGGTAGTGATGATGGTGGGAGTGATGATGGTGGGAGTGATGATGGTGCTGGTGCTGGTGCTGGTGCTGGTATTGCTTATGGTGGGAGTGTTGGTGGGAGTGCTAGTGGGAGTGGGGGTGCTGGAGGTGGTGATGGAGGGACTCAGGAGGAAGGTCGGCTTGGGGATACACACCCTGCCGATGATTTCATTACCACGCAAGACTCTAATCACGGCATTAGAGAACGGCGTAGGAGATTGGCGATGTTAACTACATATCCGAGTGATGATGAGCCAGATACCCAATATCAACATGGACATGGAGATGTCGACTTGGGTGAGCAGGTGCAACAGATGTCATTTGATGATCATCCGAGTTGGAATACTCACAGGCGAGGTTTTGGAGATTATCCGAGTCACGTTCCTCATGGATATGATCAGCCTCCTTATGGATATGCTCAGCCTCCACCGTACGGATATGACGATCAGCCTCAGCCTTTTTCTTATGATCAGGGGGGAGAGTCCAGTTCCAATCAGAGTCAGACTCCTTATGGGTATGCTCAACCTCCACCATACGGATATTACGATCAGCCTCAGCCTTTTTCTTATGATCAGGGAGGAGAGTCCAGTTCCAATCAGAGTCAGACTCGTACAAATGACTATGACTCATCTGCAGAGCAATATGGCTTATTCTACCCATACCATTACCAATATGGGCAGTAGATTGTATGCCATGAGACTTAGGATTGTGTTTGTGTGATTGTAAACTTGCTTTTCAACTTTGAATGATGATTGCTTAGTTCAACTATTTAAGTGTGCGATTGTATGGCTTAGCCAATGGCCTTGATTTGTAGATAATGCATCGTAGACATGGTGACGCTCAAATTAAACATTATGTTATGATTATTTAATTATGTTATTTTGATCATAAATTAAACATTCGGTCCAACCCGATAACACTGTAAATCAATTATTTTGATCATAAATTAGTTGTTTAATATAATTTATTTAAAATTTTCTTGCATTTATAAGTTTCTTATTTTTTTCTAATTTTCTAGTATTTTTTCAAAATTTTTTGAAGCCTCTAGAATTGGTTTCGTTCGTTTCGTTTCGGTTTCACGAAGTTTCGTCCGATACCGAACGATACTTCCGATACGTTTCGTTATCGCCAACGAACGATACCGAAACGATACCGTGTACTTTGAACCATGCCTTCCAGAGTCCCCACCAGATGGCAAAGGGGAGGAGACTCCAGATCCTGTGGCCACAGGGAGGGAAACAAAGGGAAGACCAGCTTTCTATAGTCTGGAGGACCGAAGCAGGGACAACTCAACACATGTTGAAGGCTTGAAAGAAGAGTCCCCATACTTCCCGAGCTATCCTGCAGTGGAGCAAAATGTGGTTGACTGACTCGCCTGCTTCATTACACATAACACAGTAGTTCACCATAATCATCTTCCTTTTGATGAGATTATCAACTGTGAGGATCTTCTCCAGGGATGCCGTCCAAACAAAGAAAGCCACTTTCGACGGCACCTTCGTGCCCCAGATCTTAGATAGCAACTTTTAAAATCAACAACTTAATTTAGAAGTTACTTTTTGCTTCTACTAGATTGGCAAACGGGCCCTAAGGACCTTGGACAACTGAAGTACTTTCTAAGTATTGAAGTTGCACAAAATTAATATGTCTCAATGAAAGTATGTTCTGGATTTACTTGAGGAAACTGGTTTATTGGGAATTAAACTCGTAGAGACTCCAGTGGATCTTAATGTGAAGCTTATTGTTGATCATGGAGAATTGTCTGGTAATCCTGGAAGGTATTGGAGATTGGTCGGCTAGCTTAATTACCACCATGACTAGACCGGATATTTCTTTCCCTGTTAGTGTGGTAAGTGAATTTATGCAAGAGCCTCGGATCCCATATTAAGAGGCTATGACTCATGTTCTTAATCCCTCAACTGTCCCTTGGATTGCTAAATTTCCAAAACTATCCCTCCGCACAAATCTTCCAATACTACCATTCATTTTGCTAAATTTTTCAATATTTGCCATGCAAATTTTTAAAAATTGTCTTGTCTAAATTGCCCCTTGGATTGTCAAATTTTCAAAACTGTCCCTTCATGGATTTAAAGGGTTAGGATAAAGTTACTTATGATTTTGTATCTTAAAGGAGCTCCTGGCTGTGATTTGTTATACCAGACATATGGTCTGATAGGATATCTACAACAAGATATTACACAGTTCTTGGTAGGAACCTTGTATCGTGGCGGAGTGAGAAACAGAGTGTGGTGGCTTGGTCTAGTGTAGAAGCTTTGTATCGGGCTATGGCTCACATTATTTGTGAGACAGGAGATAAGATTTGCAGTTGATCTCCCTATTCCTCTGTTTTGTGAATAATCAAGCAGCTATCCATATTGTTTCTAATCCTATTTTTCATGAGACGATCAAGCATATTAAAGTCGATTGCCACTTCATCAGAGAAAAAAAATTGAAAATGTTTATATGTGAAGTCAAAACATCAGTTATCTGATGTATTTACCAAGGCTCAAGTCACACGAAGAGCGATTTCTTATATTCCAAGCTCGGTAGATATGATATATATGCTACAGTTTGAGGGAAAGTGTTAATGTAACACGAGTATTTTTGTACTTTTACTTTTATTACAACATTATTGTATATATAATAATTGAGAGGGTTGACTAGTGTAAGTTCAAGACACTAGTTCGACTTCCTCTTCTCTCTCTCTATTCTTCTCCTCTTCCATCTCAAAACCTTAATTTACTTTACACCATTTCTTTCTTGTGTCATATGCTATATATATATTGGGCATATAACATGTTTAAATCCTCAATAATAATGCTGCAAAAATTATAAATTTTGTGAAAGAGTCCAATGATTTTTATGCTTTTTGAGAAATTTACAGCCAGGACCCACATTTGATCACTCTATTCTGTTTCTATTTTCTGGAACTGTCATGCGGTTGATACTGCACATTGGCCAATTACAGTTGACATTCAAATTATATATTGAATCACCTCACCATGCACAGGCTTTTCTTGAGGGAGAGCGAGCCACCACATACTTGACAAGAGAAGCAAGAAACGAACTGCTTCTATGTGCCACAGAAGAGATTACTTCTCGTTATCATGAACTGGCTGCTGAACTCGTTAATGTGGTTCGTATGCAAAACACATGCTGTGGTTCTGCCTCGTACAAATTGCATCAATCTTTGTGTTCATTTACATTAAACGCTCTCATGTAATGAGGATTTTGACCGTCTTGACCAGGCAAGGAAAACAGAGTCTTCGCTTCAGAGAATACGTCAGGGTGCACAAAGACGAGCAGGGGCTAGTTCAGACGTGTCAGACCACAATGTTTCTGACACAGATAAGATCTGTATGCAGTTATTCCTCGATGTTCAGGTGTGCATCACATTTATATTTTATTCTATACGGATTTCTTCTTCTAAAATATGGATGATTGCATGGTTATGATTCGTTTTCTCTCTTTATTAATTTGGCAGGAATACGGCCGCAACCTGGCTGCTCTTGGCGTTACAGCAGCCAACATTCCAGCGTACTGTTCCTTGTGGCAGTGTGTTGCCCCTTCGGACAGGCAAACTGTGATCAAGTTCTAATGTGAACTCACGATTACAAGTGGCACACAGATTTTCATTATGTTGTTTTTTTCCCCTTTTCATCACAAATATTAATCTTAATTTGATTCCTGTAGTGAAGTTTAATGAATTTTGTTTCTTTTTCTGCTTTATCATCACGAGGGTTTACTGCATTGAGTTCATATCCATTACAAGGGTTTTGCAATCTATATTATCATTACTTAGCCGTTTGCCTGTTTGGTCTCCAACTGTTATTTCCTTTTGATGCTCTGGAATGTTTGGTTTCAAAGGTAGCTCCTCTATCTGACTAGAACATCGGATGTAATAGCAAAAATCCGAAGAAGGATCGAGCATTTAGCCGGTACCCCCTGTGTGTCTACACGAAGGTTTAAAAGAGGCTGTTGTAACGGGGGTGTTACCAAGAGTTACCATTTTTTCTGTTAAAACGGCTGTTAAAATGAACTGTAACGGACGGGAAAAAAATATGGAAAAATGGCGCTGAAATTCAAAATTCAAAATTTTGAAAATGAAAAAAATGAAAAATAACGGCCGTTATTTTCTAAAGCGTCAAAATGTTTCATAACGTAACCAGGCTTTGGGTGTTACCATTTTAACGGCCGTTATTTTTGGTAAAACCGCTTATTTTAAACCATGATCTACACCATTGACTGGTACACCTACAAGTTCTCCTACACCAAAACCGGACTCGATCGGGTGAAGGTGATCATCGGTCTTAGCCTGAACCGCTTGCCTACCAGAAAAGGAAATCAAAAGAAAGGGTAGTTTTAGAATTTTATGTAACGCCCACTGAAAATTGGAAGTAATGAGTGACACCCCTATACATTCAAACATTAGTCATTCTACCCCCTTACCTAGTAACTTTAACCTATGAGAGGACCAAAATATTTCAAATACAACGCTAACGGCGACTTATTCAAGTCTGTATTAATTTGAGTCAACGACGGTCAAAATAGGTCAAGGGCGTGTTACTCCTAGAGTTTACGGAACTCGTCCGAGTCACAGAGTCGACTCATCCAATATTCTTGACTCGGAAACTACAATTATAAACATTAGAAGGAGAGCCCCTCTCTGCAAATCACGAAACAAAGGGGGGGAAAAAGAGGAAAAAAAAAAACAGTCGAGTTTCTTGCAAGTTCGAGCTCCATTAGCGGCGGCCATTGCCTAAAACACTGAGAATCTCTCCATCTCTGTAACGATGTTTGGAACTCCGGCGTCTTCGCCGGCGTTCGGAACTCCATCAACACCTTCGTTCGCTCCCGGCTTCGGCTCGTCCATCTTCTCCACTCCCTTCTCTCAACAACAACAACAGCAACAATCTCCATTGTTTCAGCAACCGAGCTCTGGTTTCGGATTTCAGACTCCTTTCGGTGCAGCACCTCAATCGACTCCTTTCCCTCAGTCGACACCTTTGCCCCTCGCAAATGCCCAATTAACGACTCAAATGGCGCCAGTCGCTCCTTTACCGTTCTCTCTTGCCGATCGAGACATCCAGGTAGGGTTTTAAACAAAACCCTAACCCTAGCTTTTCTCTCTTTGTAAATTTAAGGTTTAAAGAACAAACAACTAAACAAAACCACTACTTTTTCCCCTCTATATTAGGCGATCGTTGATGCTTACAAGGATGAGCCTGGAAACCCTAAATACGCTTTTAAGGTTCGTTTCTCCATTCTTTGTTCTGGAAATTTGAATGCCAGGATTTCTCTTCAAAATGGTTGGGTTTAATGGCTTTTGAGATTGATGTGTTGGTTTTGCAGCATTTGTTGTTCAGCGTGACTGATCCAGCTGCTAGAACGAAGCCTGCTGGTATATCAGACGTGAGTTCTGTTTCCTTTTTGTTTCTGTATCTAGTTTGAAGTCCAGGTGAAGTTTTGAAGTTCGAATTTTTAGGGTTTTTTGTAAGTTTGGAGAATAGTTTGCACTGACAGATCATGTGGGCGGAGGCTATGGGGAAACTGGAGGGTATGGAGAGCGCAGATCGTGAACGTTTGTGGCCTCAGCTTGTTCAGGGTTTCAAGGATCTTTCACAGCGGCTTAAAGTAAGTCTCTTTTGGTTGGAGGAAAAAAAGATAATGCTTTTATATGTCAATTTGTTAACTTGTGGGCATTTCAGTTCATTTGAAATTTGTGATCATCGTTTGTTGTCTTTTATGTAATTCTGTTTTTGACTGAGATCCCATTTAAGAGTGTCAAAAGAAAATATTAGTTAGGAATTTTCCTCTTGCTACTGATAGAAAATTTTCACATGAATACTTCAAGTTTCCAGAAAAGAATAGTGACTCATTTTTGGGACTTATTAGAGTCTGGATTTCCTTTTGAAAATCCTCCCTGGTTTGTTATCCAATATAGGACTTGTTTAATTATACTTAAGTGACGATGTCAGCCTTCCAAACACTTTTCCTGGGTGCGACAGTGATGCATTTTAATTGAAACATGGCTTGTAAAATTAGATGGCATGGCATGTGCTTGCAGGACTTGAATCCTGGTAGTGGTCAATATGAGTCTCGGGTTGGAAATGTAGAAAAGATAATACCTCTTATTGCTGATAGAATCATGGTTGCTAAGACAATTGTTGTTCTATCTTAGGTCGACCTGTAGAATCTGGCTGGGCTTTTGCTGCTAATTTGGAGATAATCTGGGAAAGAGGAAACTTCTTGTAGAGGCAAGTTAATTGTAGGCCTTTCAATAAAGATTATACTTATAAAAAAAAGTTAATTGTAGCAAAAATGTGTACGCTTTTAAATGGGAGGAGGGATGCAAATTTAAAGGGTGGGTTGCCTTTGACATCAACACTAATTTCAACCTTGTTTTTCTAGGGAACTTGTGGTGAGTTATTGCAATTTGCAATTTGCAATTTCAGTTTTGAATTAGTGGTTCGTGCAAGGTAGCCTGTTACAATTTAGTGGTTTGGGAAGCTTTTCACAGATTATAAGGGACGAGAAAAAATTCGCTGGTCCTGGGGACCTTCAAACTGTGAAGGTCCCCTCCCAAAATGTCTGACACGTACCCTTTGTTAACCACCCTTACCCAACTAACCAAGGGTTTAACGTGGATTGGGTTTAGGCCTTAACGTACGTGTCAGACATTTTGGGAGGGGGGCCTTCAAAGTTTTAAGGTCCCCGGGACCAGCGAATCTTTTCCCATAAGGGACAATCTCTCTTTTTAGCTCCTTCACACTGGCACATTTGGAATGACGGTAACAACTAATGACCATGCATTGTGGACTGGCATTAATGCTCACATTCTAAGGTGCACAATATTGCGCATTAGGGGATTTATTGCCACTGATCCTTTTTTTTTAAATTTATTTATTTATTATTTAAAATTTTCGGGTTGGGGATTGGTGCTGGTGTAATGGCACTTCTGAACTTCATGAGGTCGGACGCAATGAGCTTTGGCTTCTATAGGAGAGACTTCCCATGTTTATCTAGGGACAAGTATTGAAGCAAAAAAAATTTGTCCCGCTTGATCAAAGTAAAAGCAAATTGAAGAAATCAAATAAGCTTTACTGCCTGGTAGATTTTCATGGTTTTAAAACACGATCTCAGAGGCTGGATCGTCTCGGACCGAGATTGAGTTGACTTGTGCTGGGGATTGTTTTGGGCAAGTCAGCCTACTTGTATCATGTCTCGGTCTAGGGCGATCTCGAATAGACTCAGGCAATCAAACTCAGGATCGTCCGTGACTTAAAACCATGGTTTCTATCATAGTCTTCATTTAAATAAAGTTCTTGGGCTAGATACAAGTAAAAAAGTATACTCGTACAAAATCAAGTATCATTGGTGAAGAAATTACCATATTCAAGCAATATTGTTCCTTTGTGATTGTCAATGTGTAGATGAGACAAGTCATGCGGAGGTTTATAACTCAAATACGGAAATAATTGGGTTATATGCTCGTAGGAGAGAAATTTTTGGCTGTGTTTATTGCCTTAGGTATCATTTAAAAAGTAAGATTGTTGAGTCTGCTGATCTAGCATTGATAATTTGGGAACAAGATGGTGAATGTTCCACCTGAGAAATCAAGTTAATGGTCATGATAATCTGATAGGTTGATTTTTGTGTACTAGGTCTCCTAGGTGGGATACAACAAATGTGGTTCCCACACTTTGCTTATGTTCCATCTCTACTGGTATGCTGTTGTTGGACCATCCTTACATTTAAGTTTGGTGCTCATAGAAGTACCATTGACATGCAAGATGTTGCTATGTCTGATCTTAATAGTTTCCTTATATATGTTTTAAAATTAGATTGCAACATGAATCTTGATTTTTTAGTTTTCTTTCTCATCCTTTCCAACTTGGCTGGACATCTCTTTGTCCTTAGATTAGTAACCTTCAAAATTTATGCCACCATTCTTCTTAGTGCTAACTTTTTAATCACTAGTTTTTCAATAAATCAGAGTTATTGACATATTGACATTGAAATGCTGTGTCAATGCAGCTTCAAGATGAAGTCATACTTTCTGATGCCGAAAGACTGCGAATGACACAAACCAACGTGAAAATGGTTTGTTTTCTCAAAATTTTTAGCATCTCAAGCATTGTAATTTAGGAAAGTCCTTTACCATACACTGAAAATTTATCTGTTTTGCAGCTTCAGAGGCATCTTCAAGCAGACACTCTTCCATGGATCCGAAGAATGCAACAGAAAGAGCAAAGTCTTCAAAGGAGGCTTTTGAGGGTGGGACGGCTTCTCTGTTTTATGTTTGTGAAACTGTTGAAAAGAGAATAATGATCCAGTCCATTGCATCAGTCTGATCACACGATCAGATGATGATCGGTTCATGTGGGAAGCGGCTGTGCCATGGCCACCTGGATCATTCCTCTAGGACTAATTTATACATTTATTTTGCTAATCTAATTGTTTTGATTTTTTATACTAATTTTTATGTGCTACTGGAAAAAGGTTATGAGAATAGTAGAGGCCTTGGAGGGTAAAGGTTGTCGAGTGCCATTAACGAAAGATGAAGCTGAATTAGCTGAGAGGTTGGCTGCACTAACAAGACAGGTTGGTTTTCCCATTCTTTCTTCTTTCTTTGGTTCCCTATTAGGAGTGGAACCTGGAAATGGTTCTGACAGTTGTGGACACATTTCCAGCTGAAAGGATCTGGGGCAGAACTGTCCAGGAGGGTTCACAATCTGCTCTCTATATCTCGTGTTCAAGCAAATGGGATTGGTGGTGGCGGTTCAGTTTATCTTCCTGGGTCAACCAAAATACATGAACAGAGCCTTGCCGATATGCAGGAGGTAAGAGCAGGCCTGGCAAAACATCATACAAGTACATCCTAGATGTTCTTGGATCAAAATACATTGATGCAATGATCTTTCCTTTTGGCACAGGTATTACAACAGCAAACAGAGGCAATTGCAAGGCTAGGAAATGTCTTGAAGCGAGACATCAGGGACATGGAGATCATCATGGTTGAGGACACAGAAATGGCCCAAGATGGTGATAAGAGAGCTCATTAGAGCTGACAAAAAACACCAAATTCTACCTTCATAAATGTTGATTAAATGTAATTCTTGCGATGGGACTAGATTAGGAAATCAATGGCAACTGATCATGTCGGTGCCACCCAACCCCACCAGAATTTTGACTGATCTCAGCTAAAATCAGATGGATCCCTGCCTGCCCATTGTTCTCAATTCTCCCATTTACTAGTTAAGTTTCTGGTCTTTCTAATTGGTGCAAGGTAATACGCTCTCTGACTTCCTACAGTTTTATGAACAAGGGCCTACGGAATCTGCATCTCAGGTCGTATTGGAGTCCTTTTATGTGTTAGTTTGGCATTATTAGGATCAGCAATCAGTCGACAGTCCTGAGAAAAAGTAGGGAACTTGCTTGCAATAAAATGCTCAGTTGCGGTCTGATCTGGATTGGTATGTGATCGAGCTGGTTCGATCGGAGCCCATTGTATGTAAATTTAGAATTAATGAGACCAAACAAGCTATCTATTATACCCAGTAGCAAAGTACTATTTGCAAAGAGGGAAATTGAACCAAAATAATTTAATTGAAGAGAGAGGCCTAAAGATAGACCAAATGATTTGATTGACTTGCTTATATTATGGGTTTATAAATACATTATAGTATTGCTAGCGTTCGTCGTTCGCGGCTGGATTGAACTTGGAAGGTGATGCTAACAGCCTCAGGAAGATGTTCTCCCTAGGTGGCCAGAGTCTGGTACAACGGACTGGGTGTGTTACTGTTTTTTCCGTCATAACGAATTCTAACACTCAGGAGCAAAAAGGAAAATAACGGCCGTTATTTTTAAAGCATTTCAACGGTACATAACGTAACGGGGGAGGTCCGAATCCGTTATAACGGCCGTTTTTAGACCATGATTTGTATAACGTGAATCAAGGAACATCCAATGATGTAGACCTAGGGAGGACGTGCAATGAACTTGGATTTATCTTTTATGAGTACGTCGCAAACAGATGATGCCCGTTGTGTAGTCAGATACAAAATGCCTGTAAGTATGATAGGAAGATAAATACCATCTAACATGCACAACTCTTCTAGAATACATGTCGCACATGCAAAAATTTGGGAACCCACCATTCAGTGGGTCTAACAAATTAACTGAAACTAGACGTCACAACCGTCTGATTCGATCTGTTCGTAATCAATGTCACAACCGTCTGATTCAATCTGTTCGTAATATGAGCCATGTGGCATACTTTTAGAGATTACTGACAGTATAGATGTTTGGCCCATCCTTAAGTGGACCTACGCACCAAAAATCAGCCAGATTAGTGATTTTAAACTTTTGGATCTTTGTACCCGAAATAACGCTCGAATTCCAGTTATAAATCAATCCATGAAACAGCTCCAATCCAACGCTTAGAAATCACTAATCAGGCTACTTTTTAGACTCTAGGTCCCCTAGGGTGGGTTGAGCCAAACATCTATACGGTCAGAGTGCCCACACTGTGGTCAGTCAGCAGAATTCTACTGCTTACCCTCAGGCAAATTCGAGGAGTCTCCACCTGGATTCCTTTTTTACGGAAATTTGAGTATCTTTTTTGGCAGATAATGAGAGAACATATCAAACAAAAAGATAATTCAAAACGTAGCTGAAAGTGGATCAAAAATTTAATATCAATTAGCTACTTCTTGTGATCCCGTTTTCCAAAATCTCATCGATCAAGACCTAGTTGACGGCCCACCTCCTCATGTACCCATTATAAATTTATACAAGTGCCTCTTATTCATCTTCTTAGGATTGAACTGTGAATACTGGAGGGGCTGTTTGATGATGTCATTAAATATAATACTAGTACAAAACGTGCCCTTTGATAACAGCAAACATTACAAAATTGAATGGCCTAGGTTTCAGAGAAAGCTTCTGCCATGATCAAAACAACAAGCGAGGTCCAACCAGTAAATGGGCGTGCACCTTTTCCCTTCCCCTTATTCTTTTGGTCATACTGTTCCCACAAATACCCAGTCTGAAAATAGTTATTAGCGACGTTCCTGCCACACAAAATTGAAGGTAAAATGACGACTCCGCTGTACAAAGAGTTCTGTTTCAAGTAAACATTGACAGGAAATTTCAAAATACCTAATCAAATTTTCCCGTAACTCCTTGTAGATGGTCCTGGCTCTCGCTTGATATGGTCCATCCTCTGCAGAGATTTGAACGAAGGAAGTTAGTGAATGAAGAAACACGATGTGCAGGAAGTTTTGTTCCTTTGGCTGGTAGTAATATTTTTTCCTCCTCTTCTTTAAATACCTTGGGAGTAATGATGGAGTGATGAAAGTATCATGTAATTCACGTTCATCCAAATGGGGCCTCTCCAATAAGGTGGATCGTGCTCAGTGTTGCGTTTCATGTATAATGAACTGTGGCAGACAAGATGGCATTTTAGTATCAGGATCTTGTACAGTACGCTTCAAATCAGCAAGTTCACGTGCAATTTTTTTTTTTTTTTTTTGATGAGTAGTTCACAGGCAATTTAAAGGAAAATCAATAAAACAAAGCCACATCAAGGATCCGATATGGATTGTATGCAGTAATAAAGAAGTTTTGATACCTTGTTTTGGCAAGAGAACGGAGTCCATAGTTTGTCCATAAGGTGCTTCGGTTGGAAATGAGGTCAAGCTGCTTTTCTAGGACCCATGATTCCTGTATGATGTAAGAACAAGGTGACCAGATGAAGAGACATCAGAAATGAAAAAGAAAAAAAAAACCAAGGTTTAAAAGAGGCCATTATAACGGTACAACGGACTGGGGGCATTACTGTTTTTCTGTTATAACGCTCGGGCAAAACGGAAAATAATGGGAAAATTTCAAATTTTCAAAAAATGGAAAAAAAAAAAAAAAAAAACGGAAATAACGGCCATTTTTTTTTCACAAAAAATTCCAGAAAACAATGGTCGTTATTTTTGTTATAACGCCTGTTTTTTCAGCATTTTAACGGTTCATTACGTAACGGGGAAGGTCCGAATCCATTATAACGGCCGTTTTTAAACCATGAAAAAAACTACATCAATATCCTGCAAAGGAAACAAATTCAGAACCATAGAAAGAACAAAAATACATAAACATATTTCGCTACCACCCAAGGGATTTCCGAAGGATCTTGCATGCGACTCACAGGTGGAATGATCCTCATCATAAATGGGAAAAGGCTGACATAACCAATGTGAGGAACCAATCTCAAATGCGGCCTTTCTAAAACCTCCCGGACAAGCTCTCGACTTGCATAATTGGTGCCTAATGCCTTCATTTCTTTCCAACTCAAGCGAACCTAAAAAGTATTAAGTTAGCGTTTAGTGTTTAATAAGCACACTCAATAAGCAAAGGATTTGGGATAAATTTTAAGCAAAAGAACATTTCATAATATATTTCCTGAAGAAAATCCTACCATAGTTGGGAATAAGAGGCGAAACAAAAGCTTAATTAGAACAATACGTGCAACTTATATTCTGAAGGCAACTATAAGCACCAGTTTTCCTTGACAGAAGCTATAGTTCTAAATAGAGTTGAATGTCAAAATAGGATTCATATTACTCTCCAAGAAGTTGGGATAAGGCGTAGTAGTATGATGATGATGATGATCAATGTTTAAAAAGGCGTTGGAGGCGTAAGGCTCGAGGCTTGCCCTGAAAGGCGTATTTCCAACAAGGCACACGAGCCATATTGAGGCGCACTGAGGCGTGTTGAAGTGCACGAGGCATGTCGAGGTGCACTTCGATGCATGAATTTATTTTATTAATTAATATTTTATAGTTCTTATAATTATTCCATATCTTGTACATATGTTACACATTTTTATTTAAGAAAAGGTGGTGTAAGCTTATGTGTTACGCCTAGCCTCACGCATTCTTGTTTTATAACTATGGTGATGATGATGATGATGATGATGTACCAGTTCCCAATAAGTGTCAGACATGGGTACCAATCAGATTGGTGTTTTTTGGTTGCCTAGAAGAAGGCCATACAAATGTACAATATTCTGAAAGGAACACATTAGTAGACGCAGATTACCTTTTCAGTGTGATTCCCAAAATCAAAATAAGCTCCAGAAACATCATCAAGGTGCATCTGCCAAGACAATTAGGACATTTAATACTGCCAAGAAATATAAAACTAAAAGTATGAGTGATTTTCGCACGTCCTTGAAGTTCCCTTTCTAAAACAATAAAAATTCCTTACACATGGCTTTGAGAAAGAAATGAAAAATAGTATTACAATGTGACTATAAGAAGTGTTATCAGCATTACGGTTACCATGCAAGAACAATTGAAAGGTGAGAAGAAAAGACCATGCCGGTAACAAGCAGCATAATAAACTATAGTGTACCTGATTCAGAATCTCAAAATTTGAGAGCAGTTTAGCCATCGAATGGTATTCCTGCATAGATTAAGTCCAAGGCCTATTAATCTAACAGATCACTCTTGCAACTTATAAATGTACCTTCTCATTATTATACCTTCCCTAAATCATTTTTCTTTTCAAGAAGTTCTGTAATGGAATACATTGAATCTGCAGCAAGAAGCATCCAACATCTCAGATCCACGTGGCGTTCTTCTTCGCTAGGGTGGGATGCACGTGGATAGTCGTCCAATCCAGAGGACAGTGTCTGACAAAGCCAGTACCAGAGTTAATACAATAAAGGATCATGGATATAAGCAAATTCCTGATGTATGATTCTAGTCCTAATCAACCCAACCAAGGTAGTTAAGGGTGCAAGACGCACTTAAGGCGTAAGGACCCTTGGTGCCTAAGGCACAAGGGAGGCACGCACCTGACTGAGGTGAGGCGCATATATTAAATATAATAATAATAATAAACATAAGAAATATAAAAATTATATGAAAGGTGAACTCTAAAGTGTTACAATATACAATTTCTATAAGAATACTAACCACTAATTAACTAAGCAAGTAAGCAAATAACTAATAACCAGCATATTAAATTGAATAGTGCATTAAATGATTTAAAACATGAATGACATCATAGGCCAAAAGCAGTCCTAGTTAGCATTGTCATTGTCTAAGACATAATCATTAGCTGCATTTAACAAATTAACAATTATTAAATAGTGAAAACTTAAAAACAGAAAGTCAGAAATCATACTAATGAAAATCAAATGATCTTAAGAAACAGGAAGTGTCCCGATAAATTATATAATTACTATCTAGTATCTACCATTGACTGAAAATCACTGAATGACTAACTAGACACCAATTGGGCAATCAGCATTGCAAAAGGAATAAGAAGTGACATAAAACTGAAATGACAGCAGTACTTATGTCTAATAAGTAATAATAATTTATCAATAACCCATAACAAACACAGCAATACTACTGATCTTTAAAACCCATTACTCATAATTCATAAAAAATACTAATAAACTGATCAATGATAATAAAAAAAAGGGGAAATGACAGAATTAAAAGTCTAAAAACTCATATAACAGCCGAATTTATTAAAAAAAATGAAACCTTAGACGTGTCTCATGCGCTTTGTGCCTTGAGCGCAAGGTTGCCTCGCTGCACCTTGCGCCTTAACTACACTGAACCCAACATAAGATCAAGAATGGAATAAGAGGATAACTATCTAAGGCCAATCCCTAATAAAGACAGCAATCTTCATAACCACAAAGATATACCTTATGAAATTCTAGAATTAAGTTACTTCGGAAGGTGCATCTTGGTTCTGTTAATATGATGATGATGTGCATATCTCTTGTTTGTTCCATTTACCTTTCTTCTCATATAAAAAAATAATGCTGCATTTTCGGCTCATATTTTTGCTTGTATTCTCGAAATGTATGAGATAGCGTTTTGACTATAGAAAGTTAGGAGAACCATTCGTTCCAAGATCAATCTGAAAGTAAGTAGTTTCTTGTTATATAAAGCAGACGCTATTCTCAAATTCCATGCCAACAATTGCCAGCTGGTAGACATAAGAATTTTCATGATCACAACCGTTCTGCACTCCAGGTACTATCCAAATTGCCACTTTGTCAACGATCTAACACAAGAATGGAGCCATTCTTTCTGGATTTATTTATCATTACTTCATTATTTCTTCTAATGAAAACATGGGATAGATACAGCGGCAAATGCTTCAGTTTTCCACACCATTCTAATGAAATTGCCTACTCTACTATTTTAAGTCAAGGTTTAACTTTGTTGAGCCTGCCATTGGGATAGACCACATTTCTTGGATTCTTCATCAAAAAAGAAAAAGAAACGCAGGATGAGGTGGCAAGGTTCAAATATTGATGTATCTTACTTAAATTTTCAGGTATCTTTTCTTGAGAGTTCAGTTGGTCTTGGGATTTGTCATCTCTTCAGTGCAAGGAGTCGAATGGAGACCAATTTTGATAGTGTTATGGTTGACTATGGGTATTTGGGAGAGTTTGACTCCCACTAAATGAGGTTGGGGAAGGTTGCAATTAGAATCACAAAAAAAAAAAAGACAGCTTAGGGTGATCGACAAACATGTCAGGAATATCACCATCAAAGTGCCCAAGAAGCTTGTTTATGCATATGCCACTTTAAGGCTTTGGGAGATGAAAATGATCCAGGCAAAGCTAGTACTTCAACCCCATTAAATAAGGTTGGGTAGGGTTGCAATGAGAGCGATGGAGACAAAGAAGTCTAGATATCAGCCTTGGGGACTTTATAGACTTGATATGGTTGTCCCAAGGAGAGAATCTTACTTGAAAACCCAATTTCATGACTAGGACAAGTAGTACATACATATGATCAAGACCATGTTGCATTGATACAGGTACGGGTGTCAATTCCTGAAACAGGTACGGAGTGTATTTGGCAAACCTAAAAAATGGGATTCATGAACTTGGCAGTATAGTTTAGATAATGTAAAACAAAGTAATTATTTTTTATATACTAATAAGAATAATGATGGATTATATAACAGGATCTCTTATGGTTTATCATAAAACTATAAACAGGAGAAAACATATATGTAAAGTTATATTTGCTATATAGAAATTTTCAATTGGAAAAGGTAGAACTCATAATATATGGTAAGTTCTAATTAATATCTTGCAAGGAAAGAAAAAACCAAAAAAATAAAAATCCAGAAGAATCGCACCAAAATCCATGGACAATATGAGTCCAACATGAGAACTCCATCTGTTTATAGAATCCATGCAACTTATAATTAAGATGCTTATAATATGCATAACCACGTGTTGTACTTTCTTTTGATAAGTAACAGGAGAAGTTTGTATTAACTGTACTTTTTAACAAGAATGAACCATTAGAATGGTAGAAATTACAATGTTTTGCGTTCCTCTCATCGTGAGAACCAATTTTTTAATGTAATCATGGTAGAACTTGGTGAATATTTCACAATTTATTTCCTCGTAACACTTACATGAGTGAGCCTCATAATTCTGAATTTGATGAATGATGACTTACAAGTTAGTCGCTCCAACTTTTTATCCTTTGTGATAAATTTAATAATTTTTTAGCATAAGTTGAAAGACACAACTTTATAGTTTATATGTATTGCTTTTGTTTACACTAAATTGTCGGTCATCAAGCCCGGATAAAGGAGGAGGTTACGCCAAGTTGACCGCCGGTGTAAAAATCATGTCAAATCCCTTCATATGAATCCGAATATGGCGAAATAGGATTCCTGTTGCCAACCCCAAACATTTGGAAAGGCATAGATGATGATGAAAGTTGAAAGACACAATCGAGTTGATTGAGTACTCAACTGAGTCTCAAAGTGTTTTTGGAATGTAGAGGCTTATCCTTCGAAGACTTTGTTTTTCGCTGGGTCCGTCTTTGCTTGAGGGATGGTTGTTAGGCAGTTGTTTTCCTTTTTCTTTCTTTTGCTTGTTTAACCTTGGCTCTTGGCAGGTCATCTTGACCTCTTTAGCTTGGGCTTTTGTTTGCTTTGACGTTTGCCTTCAATAAAGAGTATACTTGTAAAAAAAAAACTGAGTCTCAAAGCCAACTAGGAGTTAAAGCCTCATTGAGTTTCCAATTTTATACCTATAGAAGATTACATGGTGACCAAATTGAGGAATCATAATTATATTTCTGTTGAAGGAAAATAAATAAAAATCTTTGTCAATCATTTCCGGAGATCTAAAAGGCTTTAAAAGCGAACCTTTGGATTTAGCTCACGAGGTGTTGCTTTGTCTCTCCCATGCCAATAATAGCTGCTTGCATCCTTTCCTAGGGATTAAAACATTGATAAATGTATAGATAAAGGTTACTCAATGTAATGCCGACAACTAGTAAGAGCATTAGAACTCAAGAGAGAACAAGCCAAAATATCTTAGATTTCTATTAACATTGACCAAATTAGGCCATTTTCCATATAAGAAAACCTGAGTTGGTTACATATCGGGTCTTGTGTGCTAGTCAAGCAAATATTGCCATGTGGCACACTCTTCAGGTTCACTGATCCCGACTATTTGGGTAACCCCTTGGTGTGCATTGTGGCACACCCAAATACTTGCATACGAAATACCATGAAATCAAATTTACCTGATTGAGTAGTATTGAACCACTGGAACCATGCTTCTAGGCGAATAAAAGCCCTATCTAAGAAGGACGAGATCTCATTGCTTTCAGATGCAGTAAACTTGTTTCTTTTTGCGCTACGAACTAGATCTGAAAGAAGCAAGTTTTCAAAGTAAAATTGGGATCCATTTACAGCATGTGAATAATATTTCCACAAGTTGATGTGTGAATGTGCAGTGTAGAAGTAATTAAATGAAATTATCCATTCTTTCAAACTCTTGCAAAATAACTATACATTTTTTTGGGGGAAATAACTGTGCATAAAGAAAAGGAAACAAGAAACATGCATGAATCTTAGATATGACTTGGTTAAAAACGCCCTCAAGTATAGAATAGAATTTTTAAGTCCTATTGTTTTCTCATGGACTTAAAGTCCACCTTCAAGATTATGCCTTTTTTCCCCTCACAACCTATAAGACGACAATAAGACCAATGATGCTTTATGGAGCACAATAAACTATATGTTCATAAAATGAGTACAACAATGAAATACAAAATTAGAAATGAATACATTTGTGAGTAGCCCCAATAAGTGACAAAATAGGGGAAAGTTGATTGAGATGGTTTGGTTATGTAGAACGAATACCAATGACAGAACCAATGAGGAGGAATGTGCAAGTTGAAGGGCCTAAAAGGTGAGGGTGTTAGCGGATGTTGTGTTCCCAAGCACGTGTTGTGTTGGCCCGACGACCTGTTGGTATACATAGTTGTTTCACCTTTCCCCAACAGTCGATCTTTTGGGGTAAATGGTTATTTAACATGGTATCAGAGCCTTAAGGCCTGGGAGGTCGTGGGTTCAAGTCTCCAGCGGAGTGTATTCCCGCTGAGGAGGCGTGTTAGCGGATGGTGTGTTCCCGCGCACGTGTTATGTTGGCCTAACGACCCATTGGTATATATAGTTGTTTTGCTTTTCCCCAACAGATCGATCTTTTGGGGTAAATAGTTGTTTAACATGGTATCTAAGCCTTAAGGCCTGGGAGGTCGTGGGTTCAAGTCTCCAACGGAGTGTATTCCCATTGATGGAGCGTGTTAGCGGATGGTGTGTTTCGACGCACGTGTTGTGTTGGCCTGACGACCCGTTGGTAGACATAGTTGTTTCGCCTTCCCCACAGGTCGATCTTTTGGGGTAAATGGTTGTTTAACAGAGGGAAGGCCAAAACAGACGTGGAGTGAGGTTCTAAGAGGAGATTTCAAGAAACTTGCCTTAATGGAAGAGACGGCTTTAGACATGATTGAATGGAGGAACATGATTCGTACAACCGACCCCAAACCGTTGGGAAAAGGCTTATGGTGATGAAGATGAGATGATGGCAATCTATTATCCTTTTCTTCATCCAATATCCTCTCCTAGCTCAATTGTCTCAAAACATGCACACCTTGTTTATCATTATTTTTTAAAATAGAAAACCCATCATTCTCATTTTGTTGCTCGTAAAATCATATTTCCCTTTTCTTTCTCTTATTTACATGCACATATTTGCAAAATAGGTGCACTTTATCCATCACTTGAGTCATCGGTGCATACTAGCATTTCAATTTTTGAAATAGTTGTATGTTAGAACTCACTTATGCGATAGGTACTTGTTACATTTTCCCAACTTAAAATCGAGGCAACATCACACCTTAAAAAACAGGTTCGAATTTGCATTCTCTCCCATCCAAAATCCATCCACGCGTGAAGATGTCCCCAACTAGCTCTATGTTCCTTTCCTTTGTCTTGTCTTCAAATGCTTCCCTAAACTAGATCTTTGTTTCTTTTCTTCCCCAACTAGTCTTTTTAAACTCCTCAGATAACTTCCTTCTTTGGAAGGTTCTAACCATTCCTATTTACTCGCGGAGAAGGCATTTTTTGGCATCTTGATGGGCCCTTCATAGATCCCTTTGAATTCCTTCATCAGCATCATCAATGCCTTATCTCAAATGTTTGGGGTTGACAACATGAATCCTATTTCACCATTCAACTCTGTTTAAGGCTATATCTTCTGTCAAAGCATAATTCTTCAGATCTTTTCTTACGATCTCCGTCCATGTCATTTTGGGTCTCCTCTCTCCTTTTTAAGGCCTTCAACTTACACCAAAGCGCTCCTTCTCGTTAGTGCTATTATTGGTCTTCGTTGCACATGCCCAAACCATTTCTATCTAATTTCTCTTATTTTATCTCATATTGGGGCTATTGCTAGGTTTCCTTTAATATGCTCATTACTGATTGCCTTTCCTAATTTTTCCACTCATCCAGCTCAACATCCTCATATCTCTGTTACATTCATTCTATGAAAATATTGTTTCTTAACAGCTCAACTTTTAGCTCCAGATAGCCTAACTGGTCTCATGGTTGTCCTGTAGAATTTTCCTTTTAGCTTTGATAGGTACTCGTCGATCACATAGTACTCCAGTAGCGTGTCTCCACGTTAGACATCCAACACTAATTCTATGGGTCACATCCTCACCAATCATAACTAACAGCTCATCCCTACTAGTATTTATACTAAAGTTATAGTGGTCATACTTATCTTAAAACCCTTGGTTTCAAAATTCTCCCTTTATAGTTCTAATTTTGCAATTACGCCCTCTCTAATCTCATCAATCAACACTACATCATCTGCAAATAGCATACACCAAGGGGCCTCTTATTGAATATGTGTAGGTAATCCATTAACCATAACTAGTTTAAAGAGGTACAGACTTAGGGCCAATCCCTGGTGCAAACCCACTGCAACTGGGAATTCGTTTGTCTCACCAATGATTGTCCTCACTCCTCATATTACTACTCCCCAAGGAAATAAATTTCACGAAATTATCGAAATATTTCCATTTTTTAGGTTACCGATAGGAAAGAATACTTACGTCGAAATAATGTTAAATTTCCCGAAATATTTCCATTCATGTCGAAATATTTCGCATGACCAGTAAATTTCGATCAATTGATAGTGTAAATATGTATTATTTCGGTCGAAATGTTTCGACATGTATGGAAACATTTCTATCGTAGGTAGGAAACATCTCATTTGAGCTCAAAACTGCTATAAATCTCATATTTGATCCATTTAACCTCTTTCCATACATTTTGTCTATACAAAAGATCAATCCATTGTAGATTTTTTTGATTCGTGGATTGATCGTAAGGACGAATCAAATCCCGTTTGGGAGTTTTTTCAAATTCGAAATATACATAAGGATAAAATTTCTTGTTACAAATAAATAGGTTATGTGTAAATTCATTAAATTTATGAATCTATGATGTATTTTACACGGATTGAAGATTGTTTAGGGTGAAAATTTGGAATTTGGGAAAAACCCCAATTTCATTGGTTTTTACCATAAACACCATGATTGTGCATAAATTTATTATATGTTGCATAACTTAGCCCGTTCTACTAGTTGGTTGGATTAAAAAAAATTAACCCTAATTTTTTTTTTCAAATAAAAAATTAAACGTTCAAAAAATTAAATAAATGTTATAAGTTAATAGTAAATAGGTTTTCTAAAATTACATATAATGTTAAGAAATTAATGTAAGTGAATAAGGATTTGTTAATATATTACTTTATGACTTTTTTATAATTAGCAATTAAATAATAGTTATATAATTAAATTAAACCTTGACTAATTAAAGATACTTGCCGCGACATATTACAGATCATTACGGTCATTCATTTCCACACTACATATGGTTGTATATTATAGTTTGAAAGCTTATAAGTGTGTTTTTATGCTTGTTTCATCATTTCCCAAACTTTCCACAAACATTTCCACAATATTTGCATCATTTCTGCACTATTTCCATCATTTCCACGAAAAATGTATTATTTCCACATTGGTCGAAATATTTCGTGGAAATATTTCCATTTTTAGACTGGTCGAAATAAACCTCGAAACCGAAATTTATTTCCTTGCTACTCCAGCATAGTTGTCTTTAATACTATCAATGTTATCACTCATGACTCATTTTTCCCTATTACCAACTAGATTAACTCTCTAGGAACCCTATCACATGCTTTTTCTAAGTCAATAAAAATCATGTGTAGCTTCCTCTTTTCTAGGTACTTTTCCATTAACTGTCGTAAGTACAAAGATAGCCTCGATCATTGACCTCCCTGGCATGAAACCAAACTAGTTTTCTAATATTTTTGTTTCTTATAGTAACCTTTTCTCTATTACTCTCTCCCATAATATCATGTGTGACTCATAAGTATTATCCCACAATAGTTAGTAGTGCAATTTTGTACATCTCCCTTGTTCTTATAAATAGGTACCATAAGACTTCTCTTCCACTCATCTGACATTTTCTTCATCTTTAAAACTTTATTGAACAACCTAGTGAAACAATATAATCCAACTTCTCTCACATACTTCCAAATCTTTATTGGAATACCATCAAGGTCAAGAGCCTTTCCTATCTTCATTTTCGCCAAAGCTCCTTTCAATCTATAAGACTAATTTTACAAGAGTTTATATGTCCTTTGGTCTCTCTAGGAGTATCATGACTAACTTCTCGTTCAACATCTAAGTTTTAAGTTCCATATGTAGCTCTTATTTAGTAATTTCCGAAAGTAACTCCATCTTTCTCTAATCACCTTGTCCGAAACTAAGACTCTTTCATATTCACTCTTAATAAATCTTTTTTTTTTTTTTGATAAGGGCAAACTTTATTGAAAGCAACAGAAAAGTACAAAATCCCTAGGCTAAAGTAGGTCGAGATGACCTACAAGGAGGCAAGAGAAGCAAGGAGAAAACAAAAAAAAACCCAAAAGAACCCCACAAGGGGAAGTCCTTAACAACAATCCCTAGAGCAAATAGAGTCCATGCGGAACACGAAGTCTTCAAAGAATAAGCCCTGACACTCCAAAACCGCCTTGGACCACATGAACAACAGACCCTTAATGCTGAGTATGATGGATGCTGTGTCCTCGCTCTTGCCGTCGAAGACCATCCGATTTCTTTCTTTCCAAAGACCCCAAACAATAACGAAAGGAAGCATCCTCCAAAGAATACAGCCTCTAGTGGAGAAAGCCTTAGAGCGCCAACAAAGAAAGAAGGCTAAGAGAGATTCCGGAATCACCCAACACATCCCGAACTCGAGTAGAAAAGATGCCCATACCTCCTTGGCCACTTCGCAGTGTAATAACAGATGATTGACTGTCTCCCTCTCATGCCGGCACATCCAGCAATAGTCGGCAATGATGATACCTCTGAAGCGTAAATTGTCTACAGTTAAAATCTTGTCCAGAGAGGCTTCCCAAGTGAAAAAGGCCACTTTAGAAGGGATTTTGGGGGTACCAGACTGATGAGGTGGGGAAGGAAGGCCCGGCTGTCGTGTGTAAAGCCTCATAGAAAGAACGAACCAAGAAAGTACCTCCCTTAGACCAAATCCACACCCGTTTGTCCTGGTTCAAAGGCTGAAGAATGACATCGTGCAAACGACCGAGCAATCTAGAGAGCGGCTCAACCTCCCAATCATTACGGTTTCTTCTAAATCCAAAGTCTCATCCGACTAGCCCCCCCTCGATGAGAGCACAATCTAGGATGGATCGGCCTATTTGATCCGATAAAGAATAAAGAACTGGGAAATCCACGCTGAAAGGGGCCTACCCGCACCAAAGATCCTCCCAAAATCTGATTCTATCTCGGGATCCTACCTCGAAGCGGATGCCTTTAACACACTTAATAAATCTAACACGACATGTCTCTAGTTTTTCTCTCTCATTTTTGCAAGTTTATAAATGTGCTTCTCATATTCTCTTCTTCTTAAGCCAATAATATAAGCTCTCATATACCTTATGTTTTGCTTCACTACTTTCTTTGCTTCTTTTTCAGCCTTTTGCTATTTTTCAAAGTTCTCATCGTTCCTAGTTCGTTTCCATTGTAACATGACATTTTTGCTCTAATCACTTTAAGGACTTCACTCTACCACTAAGTTTCTTTTTTGTAAGCGACTTTTCCCTTTAGATTCTCCAACAATATCTATTGTCACTCTTTTGATACAACCAGTCATTCCATCCCACATCATCGTAGTGTCTGCATCTAAATTTCATTTTCCCTATATCAATTTATTTTAATAAACACTATTTTATCTCCTTTTAGGTTCCACTATCTAATTTTTGTGCACATTTTACTTTCAATTCTCTTCCATCTCTTAATACACACATCTGTAACTATTAACCCCTGTTTTGTAGTCAAATTCTCTCCTGGGATGACTTCACAACTTTTGCATATCACATGATCCCTCCTTTTAAGAAGATAAAGGTCTATTTGACTTCTGTTTGATCCAGTCTTAAAAGTTACAAAATGTCCATCTCTCTTTCGAAATTACGTATTTGCTACTACGCCATGGCAAACTCAAGAATTTCAACCCCAATCTCATTTCTTTCTCCAAACCCTTGTCCACGATGTATTTTCTCATATCTTCTACTTTCTTTCCCTATATGCCCATTTAGGTCTCTTATAAATATTCTCTCCCCATCAGGAATTCTTTGTACTAATTCATCTCATTTCTTTCTCCAAACCCTTGTCCACGATGTATTTTCTCATATCCTCTACTTTCTTTCCCTATATGCCTATTTAGGTCTCTTATAAATATTCTCTCCCCATCAGAATTCTTTGTACTAATTCATCCATGTTTTCTCATAATTGTCTCTTAATACTCTTATCTAATCCCACTTGGGGTGCATAAACACTAATAATGTGAACTCTCTTCTCCTAAAGCTAGCTTAATTGACACAAGCCTATCACTTAACCTATCAACACTTACAACACTATTTATCAAGTTTTAACTACTATGCTTACCCGTTTCTAGCATTTTCATCTCATTTGTAAAAAAAAGTTAGTAGCCCTCTCCAAGAACTTTGGTTTCATCCCTTTGAATTCCTTAAGAGAAAGAAAATCTCTAGAAAGGAATAAGTTGCCCACTTAGTTTAATGAACCAACATAGAAGTTATATTAGAAAGTTCTTTCTTTTTTCGATCGATAATGAACAAAACTTTATTAAAATCTAAGAAAAGGACGTCACAAAAGAAGGAGGAGAACGAGAGAAAGAAAGCCAACAAAATGATTACACGGGCAACCTCAATCCCTAGGATTAAGAAAAAATGAGAAGGCTCTATATCATTAATAGATGGGAAACGCTAAAATGGTCATTTCCCTTGAGTGGGGGAACTAAATTAGCATACAAAACATTGTATTGGCCAATATCAACTTGGCCAACAAACCTCGACCAGGACGAGCATGATCTACATCTCACTCTGACAGAGATCATTCCACTTAACATATAGATATCAAGAAAGTCAAAACACTCAAATACAAAAAAGTAGCAAAACTTTCTAAAAGAAAAAAAATCTTACCATGTAAAACTAGAAATAAAGTTGGTGGATTTCCATTTGTTGGGTGCTGAGGAACAAATTCCTCTGGGACTTTACTGCAAATATTCCAGAAGAGCACTGCATCGATTAATCTCATTGACAAGAAGTTAAACCCGATTTACCTACTACACAAACTTTTGCCAAGCTATCTAAATCACCTTAGAGCTTCAGCACCCAAGATTTGTTCACGGGGAATCCATCCATCAATATTCATCAGATCCAACCAGTGTCCAATGATGTCCAAGCAAATACGAATGTCCCAACGCCTATTCAAGATAAAAAGTATGCACACAACACACAAACAAACACATTCATTTAGACTGACAAAATTAGCAATGTACTCGAAATTTGCAAGAACATGCCTAAATCTATTCTGAGATGCATACAACTGAAAAATGTGTGCATTACAAAGAAGAAACAACAAAAGATGGTCAAGCAAATCTGTGCAAAGCTGGCAACTAACCAAATTAGCAGCTGATGAAAACCTTCATCCCATAAAAAACCCCTCGGAAAGAAGGATCGACTGGGAACAGTTGTGTAAAGCTCAGCTGGCCAATATGGAACAAAATTATCACCATTTTTATGCTGCAAGAGATGATTTTATAAGTAGTATTGTGCAAAGTATAAAGAATCGCAGTCTCATCAAGAAAAAGTGGAGAAATCATATAGAGCGCTGAAATATCATAATGATAAAGTTTTGGAGTCAAAATATATAATTGCTAATATACGCATCATAAATGAAACTGTAGAGTCTGATAAAACCGTGACCATCTGGCATTTATTAGAATTGAGATTGGACTTTTAAATAGCTGTGAATTTGTGATCCAGGAGATGGAAGAATCAGAAACTCTATTAAGGAGAGCTTAAACGTTTGTGTAACAAATCGGAGCGAAGCAATGGAGGAGTGGTAGGCTCCTAGTCCAAAGGACCTAGGATCAAATCTCGGCTTTGATAGATTTCAGAAGCAAGCTTTCACAAGTTACTTGCTTTTAATTCTTCACCTTGAAAGGCCCAAAACAAAAAAAAAGAGTTTAGAAGTGAGTGTTGCCATGTGGTAAGGAATATTGACCTGGTCTCTATATATCTCATGCAGTTACAAGGTTCATAAGAACTCGTGGCCATGCATTGGAGCAGTACGTGTGGCACGCGTACCGAGCCTTGTATAGCTCAATAAATGAATTCGGACGTGGGACAGATAATTCCGCCCAAGTATGAATCATACCTGAGATGAAGCCGATTCACATCTTTACGTATGACCAACTTACAAGGTCGGCCGAAATCCGGGACAATGCACCAAGGACATGCTGAGCATAAGCCAAGACGACTCCTGGCACTGTTAAACACAACCTGATACCAAAAGGTAGTGTACCCACCCAGAAAAGTAACAGGCGTGTGCAGACATGCTGTAATATCCTGAACTTTCATTCTAGGGTATTATGGTAAATTCACCTACTAATAAAAACCTGAAACTTTTTCAAACTTTTATTATTGTTTTTATAGTTTAATATCATGCTTGAGTATATGTATTTAATTTGGTTTCATTCTGACAACTTTGAAAATCTGCTATTTTTGAAACTCGCTCTTTAGGGCTAAATTTCTTACTAAAAATAATGAACCATAACTTGCAGGAGACTTTTTCTTTCCCCAATTAACAGTCTAGAACTTTTATAAAAAAATTATTTTGTGGGCCCGAGACACAAAAAATATTCCTATTTTATCCTTACCAACTTACCTGTGAAATTTAGAATTTTTCTTTAGACATAAAAACCTTAGTAGGAGATTTCGGGAGATTTTGACAAAAATAGTATTTTCATAATTTTTAAACTTTCCTACCATTCTTATATTTTCCAAAATTAATATTTAATTATAATAGGCGTGTGGGACCCGTGAATCACTTTTGTGTCATTCCGAAGTCATCTTGACACTTTTCCGGTGCTTTGAACTTTTTTGATGATTTTTATGTATTTAGACTACTTTTTGTGATTTGTGTGTGACATGTGTCAATACCTTGATGTATGAACTTCTAAAATATATAATATAGTTTAATTGAATAATTGAATAACTATTTGTGTTATGATGTTGGGTGGGCCCGTATGACCAATCTAGAGGCCTTTTGGGCTTAATAATAATCTTCAATGAAGCCTAGTTGATCTATATAGGCCTTGGGCCCATTTCTAACCCATTAGTAATGTAAAATATAAGTTTTTGAGGGTTGAAAAAGTCATCCCTTTGATAGTTACGAATTCCACTAAAATAGAAATCCTAATCATTCCCTAAACTTATTTATGAAACCCTAAAGCTTTAGAAGCTTTCACAAAAAACTCCATTAAACAATAGAGAAATCTCATCAAACCTTCATCCGTGCACTGATCGCACTCGAGCAAGAAGGGAGAATTGACGGGGACTCCGAATGGAAGAACATACTCCGATGAGAAGACGATCGACGACTTTCAAATTTGAAGAAATTTTGAATTTTCATTAAAGTTCGAAAAACCTTAAGGTAAGTGCGCTTGATCCATCCTATACTTGTTTTTCTTCAAGATTTTGTTTTTCTTTCATTAGGTAATGGTTGATACTCATAAATTAATTTTAATAATATTTACTTTATTCTTATTGGGTTGATCTTTATTTTGGGCCACCATGATGGGTTTGGCCATGGGTTCTTTTGCATCTATAACAGATGACTATGTTCTTTATCATTTTCGTTGTATTTTTATGATTTAAATATTTTTATAATTATTTTTCCTAAATACCTCTATAAATCTATTTTCCAAAACCGTTTGTATTTTTCAGATTTATATTTATTTAATTATGGTTTTTCTAAGTTGTTGGACTATATAAAAAAAAAAAACCAAAATTCTAGATTTTATATGGTCCACTTTACTTGGGATTTCGATCTATATTTTTAATCTAAATATTTTTCTAATTATTTTTCTAGATACCTCTATCAATCTAGTTTCTAGAACCTTTGAGTTTGTATTTTTCTAATTTGTATTGATTAAGTTACGATTTTTCTAAGTTGTTGGACTTTACCAAAAAAAACAAGAATTCCAGATTTTACACGGTTCACTTCACTTGGGATTTCGATCTATATTTTTAATCTAAATATTTTTCTAATTATTTTTCCTAGATACCTTTATCAATCTGGTTTCTAGAACCTTTGAGTTTGTATTTTTCTGATTTGTATTGATTAAGTTATGATTGTTCTAAGTTGTTGGACTTTACCAAAAAAACTAGAATTTCAGATTTTACACGGTCCACTTCACTTGGGATTTCGATCTATATGTTTAACCTAAATATTTTTCTAAATATTTTTTATAGATACCTCTATCAATCTAGTTTCTAGAACCTTTGAGTTTGTATTTTTCTAATTTATATTGATTAAGTTATGATTTTTCAAATGTACTGGACTTTTCTGTGAAACCCAGAATTCCAGATTTTGTCCGGCCCACTTCATTAAGGGTTTCGACATATATTTTAAATCTAAATATTTTTCTATTTATTTTTCTTAAAAACCTCTGTGAATCTAGTTTTTAAATTCATTGAGTTTATATTTTTCTAATTTATATTTATTTAGTTATAATTTTTATAAGGCAGTACATTTTTTTGTAAAAAACCTATTAATTATTAGTGGTTGGGTCATGATTATTAACTATTAAGGTTTTAACCTTTTTGTTTGACTTAGACTTGTGTGCATGAGGATTCCACCCATGTGTCTTGGATCCCTTATAGGGTTCGGTTAAGTGTCTTGGATCCCTCTTTAGGATTCGACCTTGTGTCATAGATCCCTCATAGGGTTCGACCATGGAGTGTTGGATTCTCTCGTGGTTCCCACTAATATTGTCTATCCGTCTTAGTCGTGATATTTGATGATTGTTTATATGTTATTAATGTTATTTAATTTTAGTTCTATCCATATCATTACTTTTGATGTTAATGTGTTCATTTTTTTTATTCTTATTAAATGTTAAATAAATGTGTTTATGCCATATAACCCTAGTGTCATATTGTTGTCATACTATGATCATTATGTCATTTCATATAGGGGGTGCATAAGGGAACGGGGTTGAAGTATATTATATACATTTATATTGATTTTATCAATTAATCAGGGTTCGGTACCCTAGGGTGAAAGGCCCCAGACGTTATTATATCCTGTAGATGGGTCGATGAGACCGCTCTCAGTGTGGGAAGGAGATGGAGACCTTATGTGGTTATGGGTACTAGTTGCATGTGCATCCTACACTCACCTTGCATTTACCTTCACTTTTATGCCATCCTTATTATATGATTGAGATGCATGTCTTGATTAAAATCTCGTATAGTATGATATCATACTATACACACTGTTGTATTACTGGGCCTCGGCTCACGGTGTTACACCGATATCATTTCAGATTTTGAGGAGCCAGGTGCGTGGGAAGATTTTGAGACGGATGACTCCGGTATACTTGAGGAGACCGGCGAGGATTTGGGAGTCGATCCCACGCTTTGAAAGACTTTATTGATCATCTTAAGACATTAGTTATTTATTTTTCGGGCATGTATGCCTTTGATTGAGAGCATGTTCTCACCCTCTTTTCCCCATACTTAGTTGATTTAATTATCCATTTTCTACAATGGATATGCTTATTACTGATTTTAACACCTCAAGTAGAATTGTGGTTAACCTTATGACACCCGGTCAATCGATTCAACTTTCTTTTGATTCTCTTGACTTAATTGACATAGTTTGACTCTGTGGACTTCTTGATATGTGTTGACCATTTTTTACTTAACCTTAGTGGATTCATTAACTTGATCATGATTACATAATTGGACATAGGTGAATACAACCCTATTGCTTAATTGAATCAATCGGACATGATTTGACGATTAGAGAACGTACTTAAATATCCCCTTATAACTGAATCTCGCATAAGATTGTTTTAGGGCCGTTAACGCTTAACATCGATTTGTTTCTTGTTTGTGGAGTGAACCTTGATGGTCTAACTGCATCATGTGGACCATTGGGGATCATTCATAGATCACCTCCAAACTCAGGTTACAGGTCGACCTATGGACTTTTCGGGTCGAATCTGGATACCCGGGTTCGGGGCGTAACACATGTTCTAAAAGGCAACTATCAGGCACAACCATGCTCTACATTGTGTGAGCAGCTCATTAACACCTGTCAACTTCAGGGAGGGAACCGTCTATGTAAGGGTACCTCCTCCTCTAGGCAAAGGGTGCAAAACCTTGTCATTTTTTTTCTTTCTACTACCTGCTACAACTTCACAAGGTTGACTGACCATCAGATGGCCTGTTTGGGCTTTGTTTTGCAGGTCATCAAGAAGGAGCCTGAGACCTTCAAGTTAAGGTGATCTCGGCGACTGCAATTGATCTTCTCCTCTTTTCCTTGATCGTCACCTTCGAACATCCCACCCAGCTAGCAAACTGCAGGAATTTCAGAGACTAGGGATCGAGATAGCTACAATAGAAGGGACCAAAGATCTGGCGCTAACTTAACCCCACTGGGCCTGGCCAGTCTAGAGCCTGGAGTGAATGGATATGGGCTTTCGTATTCCAGATGGGTTGAACAAGCCCACGAAATCGAAGCCCAATGCTGGAATGATAACAGGAAATCCAAGGAGCCCAGCGCGTTATCCCAGCCCACTTTCGACAGGTCCTGTTCGTCATACCCAGACTACCCTACTCTTAGGTCCAATGTCGTAGCCCTATCCTCCTCTTTTGGCGATGAAAACTCCCAAAGCATTCAGGGCCAGGAGGTGTCCTAATCTCTCGTAAGGGTCGATTCGGAGAAGATGAACTCACCTGGTGCCGGGATCGTAACAGAGGTAAATCAGGATCTTTCGATTCAGGGAGTAGAGCCTTATTCTCGTCCGGTGCGCGGTATTTTCGGGAGGCTTTTCAAAGACCTGCAAATCCCCATTTTCGCCGCACCTCAGACGATCCAGCCGGACAATGGTAACTTCATACAGGCGATCCCTAGGAGAACGGAACCACGATCCCCTGATTCCGTTGGATTAGACTTGGTTCGGTGGAACAAGCGATTAGTTGTGGACCAGGTGACTGGTCAAGGAACATGGAGATGTGCGCAACTTTCAAAAATCTCTCTATGGTCGTTGGATTCAGGTATTTTATCTTTTTCTTCTGTTACAGGAGTTCCTGAGAGGACCATATCGGTTCAGCCATCCTCAGCCCCTTCCAACATCATTTCTTTGGGCTTGATGCTGGGTATTACGTTTCACAAACACGGGTGCAAGGCAGGTCATCTCATCTTGGAACTGGCCAGTAATGAAGGTTTTAACTAGCCCCAGCCCCAGGAGGACGCGAGTAGCATCAAGAGTCTAGATTCACGGAAGCGGAAGAGGAGATTTTAGAAGACTATGAACATCCTATTGCTGATACTATGCCTTCGGTCACCATAGAGCCCTTGCCACTGTGTAGCAGTAGAGAGCTTCCATTCTCTCGAGGAGAACAAGGCGAATTGGGAACCGGAATCGGCCTCCATGCCACCTTTAGAGGAGAACCACAGTAAATCAGGGGGAATTACGTTGTCACCCAAAACTCTTAGTGAGCTACATAGGCTTGGCCTCAACAAGTCAGGGTTGGAAGACATTCTAGGATCCAGTCTTCGCAGGGGCTCAAAGAGGAGACAGTGTCGGCCTCACTAGTTTTGTTGCTGGTCGGTAGGTGTCCTGGTGATTAGATGAATATTAATATTTTATCTTGGAACGTCAGAGGTTTAGGGGACCTAGTCAAGAGAGCTATGGTTAAAAGGGTAATTAGTGACAGTGGTGCCAAGATAGTGTTGCTTCAAGAAACTAAACTGGAGAACATTAGCTTGGGTTTCATTAAGAATCTTGAACTTATGAATCAAGCTCTGCTTGGGAAATGGTTATGGAGATTCGCCATGGAACTAAACAGTCTATGGAGGAAGGTTATTGAGGCCAGGCACGGTGCTGATTTGATGGGTTGCTTTAGCAGCATAGTTCGTACCCCTTTTGGCTGTGGTGTGTGGAGAGGTAACCAAAAGATGATGGCCATATTCTCGGAGGGTATTAGATTCAAGGTTGGTAAAGGGAACAGGGTGAGTTTTTGGAACGATGTGTGGTGCGGAGATAAGGCCCTCAAAGAGGAATTCCCACAACTATACGGAATCACAGATTTGAAAGATATCACAGTCCAGCAAGCATTGGTGGAGGATGAGAATGGGGCCTTGTGGAACCTTGGTCTGAGACGTCATCTTAACGACTGGGTGATTCCTGCCTTAGCAACTATCTTTAAAAGCTAGAAGGTGTAGTGGTGGATAGTTCCAGGGAGGATGTCATTTGCTGGGCTGGGTCCTCGGATGGGGCTTTCTCGGTCCGATCCTTCTATGTGTGGTTAGATAGCAAGCGGAGATACACCACGAATCAGTTGATCCCTTTCTAGAGTGAGGATTACCTAGTGGCTAGAGTGTGTGGGGGATGAAAGTTCCGTCGAGGGTTGCTTTCTTCGTGTGGACTGCATCTCTAGAGAAGATCCTCACCATGGACAACCTGATCAAACATAGCTGGGTGATGGCTAACTATTGCATCATGTGTAAAGAAGCAGGGGAATCCGTTAACCACCTTCTTCTTCACTGTAAGCTAACCCGAGATGTGGGGTATATTCTTTAGTGCATTTGGCATTTATTGGACACTCCCGGCCTCGGTCTTGCAGACTATCAAGAGCTGGTCTACCAGATGTTTTTCTCCATGTGGGCGCAGACTTTGGAGCCTGTTACCTTTTGTGGTCTGGTGGGGCCTTTGGTTGGAACGTAATAGGAGAATATTCGAAGGCAAGGAGGTGGCCATCCAGAACATTGTTATCAACATCAAAGGTCTTATCTTCTTCTGGGCAAAGTTGTTCGAGGAATGTAAAGGGTTAACATTCGAAGACATGGTCTTTAGGTGGGAGGCTATTATGTGTAGAGGAAGTTAGCTTTTAGTGTCGCTGTCTTTTCTCTCTGGAGGTCTCCTCGACCTCCGCGAGCCTTGTAGCTGTCCCCTTTATGCAATAAATCTTTTACCTTATCAAAAAAAAAAAAATCAATGGTTTGGATGGCATCTACAGATTTTTTGCTCACAATTTCGAAGTTTTATATCCCATACTCTTCAATTTTATTTATATTGTCATTTTGATCAAGTAAAACATTACTTTTTACTAGATAATCAGACGACTATAAAACAAATGGCTTAATTTAGACAATAGAAACAAAGGGCTTTGAAACTTCAAATAACAATGTTAGCTCGTTGACGATGATACCAAAGGCTGGTTAATGATCAAGTTCGGATATTAATAAAAAGAATTGAGCATTACACAAAATTTGGTACTTTGATATGATAAAATCATTCATCGCTCATTGCTATCACATAAATTTGCCAGCAAACTTGACTGAATGTCAACTAACTAATTACGTTGTGTTAAAGCCCAACTGAATAATAGCTCATTGGGATCCTATAAGTCCATTAAACCCAATCCTGAAATTCCCACCAAACATTCAGAATGGGGAGGCTCTTTAAAAGTTATGTTGAATGCTCCAGTAATTACAGTACCAACGAAAGTTAGCAGCTGCAACTCAAGGGATTCTACGTATGAATCAGAGCGATGTAGTAGTCAGCATCACCCAGATGCTGATATTCAACAAGATAATATAGTGATATTTTGTAAATGAATAGTAGTTTTTCTACAGGGATTTCACAAGATGCGGTTAAGCATATATTATTGGGATGGTTAAGCGTATATTATTTATTACTTATCAACAAATAAATCGTAGAGTTTCACAACTTACATTATAGTCTCTTGGAAGGGCAATTTTAGATTGCCCATAAAAGTAGCCAATGCCACCCAGCAAATTTCCAATAGCAGCTCTACCGACAATCATTGATTCAGAATCAACCTGAATGTACAATACAATGACTTCAGAACTGTTTCATTAGGGCAGATAAGTTCAACAATCAATAGGACTTCTGACTTCATGGAAACATTTAAATTTCATATCCATAGGTATCAATCCACATTCTACTGGTACGTAAAGGAGAACTTTACCTCAAGGGGCATCCTGATGACAAAAAAATATGATTGTCAAAACAAAATTTGGGAGAAGAGCAAATATGCAGTAAAATACAGAATATAAAAAGGGTGTCAGGTTACATATGTATAACCATAACTCGTATTTCTTATTTATTCCGTGAAACTAGAGGCACCAAACAGAAGGGTGATAAGAGGTAGGTTCATGATTTATTTATTTTTTTGATAAATACAGGTAGGTTCATGATTACCATAGCACAAACATGATCTTGACTTAGTTGACTTCGCCATGAGTCATGATTAGCTGACATACAACTTGAACAACCTTTCTAGGTGTCATACTTTTCTCTTACATTAAAGGATCAAGCATATCGAATGAAGCTGCTATGGATGGATACCTTGTCTGTTACATTAAAGCACCTTCTGTATTTGTTTTCAAAATCTTTTTGCTTCTCATTTAGTTGACCAGCCAGTAGACTTCCTGAAATTTATCAACATCTCATGAAAATTTATTAAGGTAAAATAACCAGCAAAAGTAAAACCGGATTTAATGATATTAAAAAAAGGGATATATATTCTCATAACATCCTAGAGTAATCGTAAGAGAGCAGACAAATGCAAAAGCTATCAAAGAATGATCCTGGAGCAACAGTTAAATAGGCAGGCAACTATTATAAGGGGTATCTAAGTTGCATTCACAAAGAATAACAGTTTTCTGTGAAAAACATCCTAAACATTCAATTCATCATCTAGATATAACAGCTACAGTAAACACCTGTAAGGCTCGTGACACGTTCTTGAACTCTAGAACCCTTCAAACCAGTTCCTGACACAAAAGCAATGTCTGTTTTGAAAGGAAACTTTGCAGAGATCTGTAAATAAGCATGACAAAAAGTGAAGGAAAAACATAAGAACGTAGAAAGCTGAGATGGAAATAATTATCATAGAATATAAATAAAAAGAAGGTTAATATACATCGAAAAAGACAGCCTGTCTTTGACAGCTTACCTGAAAAACTAGAATGTTTGGAGAATAATCAGATGAGTCAGGAAGCTGCAGAAGACCCACCTTTCTAGCCTGGTAAAAAGTATGAACCAGAAAGAGAAAAACCATGAGCCATTGCTAACATTTGGAAAGATGAATACTTCATTTAACAATACAACCAGAGTTGGGACTTGAAAGCAACAGTGCAAATGGAAATATTACCAATGCAATATTAATCTACTATAAAGAGTAAGGAAACAGGTAAAAATGTTAAATCCTACATACATGGGCTCCAAGAGTTTCTTGGACAAGCTCAGTTAAATTGTGCATGTGGGGAGTCTTGAAACCAGAATAATGGACTTCCAACTTATCCTGCAAAAGGGGAAAAGCACTTAAAAGAGTTGGTCCAAGGTCAGCATCACAAAATTGAACGAATAAATACAAAATCTATAATGATCATTAGGTATAGTTTGGAGAGATCTTAACTGAGCAAGCTGGGAGAGGGAACATGTGCGGATTCTAGAGTGGTGATGTGGAACAGGTGGTTCCTTAGTTGCATGAAGAAAGAGCAAAACTGGGTGCGAACTCGGGAGTGGAGTGGGGAAGTGTTGATTCTCAAAAAATGGGTAGTTGAGCGCCTAGGAAGCATCCATTTTATATTATTTTTATGGATATCCATTTAACTTATTGTTAATTGTATTGGTACAAAATACAAAATTAAAGTTTAACCATAACTACAATCCAGAAACAAAAAAGTATTAGCAATAATACAAATTCATGACTCCATAGTTGGATTACAGAAAATCATGGTAGTGGTAGCTAAGGTAGGGATAGGAGTTTCTAAGGTCTCAGAACGGGATCCGGGAGTGGCACTCTAAATAGAATTTCCTGAAACCAAGGGTGGTTTTGAAAAAGTCGGCAAATTGGAGCAGCAAAAGCAAATGTAAATCATCGTCGTCATCAATAAACAACAGACTATGCCCTATCCCAACAATTTGGGGCTGGCAACATGAACCTTATTTCGCCTTTCAACTCTATCCACAGCTATTTCTTCTTTTAAAGCACGTATCTTCAAATAATTTCTTACTACCTCAATCCATCATTTTTGGCCTTCCACTTGTCCTTTAAGAGCCTTCAACATGCACTAAAGTACTCTCTCTCTCTCTCTCACTGGTGCCGTCATTGGTCTTCATTGTACATGCCCAAACTATCTCAATCGACTTTCCTTTATTTTATCCCCTAGTTGGACTACTCGAGTCCATATAATTTGCTCATTTCTAAAATATACGTTTTATATTTAAGAAATGATGATGAGCAAGAGAGAGAGGCACCTTGAGTAGAAGCTTTGGGTAAATTAAAGGAAAGAAAATGTACCATACTCCAAAAAAATTGTCCTAAGTAGAAACTGGTGACTGGCATTTGAATGATTGTGACAGGAAACAATGTTTGCCAATGAAGGCTGAAGATGATTCTTGAAGACATTAAGGTTTTGTCGAGGAATTGGTGATGGGCCACTGTAACAAGGGTTAGGACATGTGGAGTCTATTAATAATTTAAAAGAAAAATTATCGAAGACATTGAGGCTTTATTGAGGAAGTGGTCATGGACCACAATAAAAAAGATCAGAACCTTCGGATGTCTATTAATAAATCCAAAAGTATGCATAGCTTTGTGTGTTTTTTTTTTTAATAAGTAAGGGGAGAACCTGATGCAGGACGAATGTGATGGCTTCCAACTAAAGGCTGAGATTAACAGAAAATTATTAAGAACAATAAAATAATAAATTCTCATGCTAATTACACACAAATAATCAGATTCAAGCAAATAAATTTATTAAGGTTCAAGGCCTTCACACAATCCCACAATATTAGACCCGTTGCTTTAACGGCGAGGATCTAATGGAAGGTGAAACTTCCAACAAGCTTAGAGAATCAGTTACATGATGAAATAGATCTGAAATGGTTTCATTTTCCAAAGGTTATAAGTGATTTGAAGTTCAGAAAGGTTTCTGGCAAGTTTCGAGGCTTTTTGACAAGTATCAGATTTTAGCCAGGTTTTGGAAGAAAAAGGAGAACTGTAGAAAATTAGGGTTTATGAAGGGATTAGGAGTTCTTATGGTTACCACAAAGATTTGGGAGTGTTTGGGGGTTGTGGTAAGGGTTTTGGGAGGGTTTAGGGTGTCATAGAACGAATTGGTGTAAGGTGGTTACTATTCACGTGATACTATTCACGCAGCACTATTCACAGTGTTGTTCAATGGTTAGGGTTTAGAGATGGAAGAGATACGGTTGGGTTTTCTAGGTCAAACTTGATCCAAATAAAAGAAAATAAAGATGGAGAAAGAGGAGAATAAAAGAGAAGAGATAGAGATAGAAGTTAAGTTACCTTCGGATTCGCACCGAGTGGCTTGGATTCACACCAAGGAAGCTTGGATTCTCACCAAGGAAGAAGAGAGCACTCCACAAGAGAATTCTTAATAGCAAGATTCAATATATTTCATCATTAATGAAATAGTACGACTGAAAGAGTTTATATAATAAGTCAAAATATTTGGCCATCCATCTAATCTAATGGCCATAAAAAAAAAATAACTTAAAACGGCTAACCAAAATAACAATGAGCCTTCTATGTTTGGGCTAATTGCAAAGACACCAAAAACTCTAAAAAACATCAAAATAAGCCTAGAAAACAAATAAAAACTCTTCAAAAACTCTCTACGCAGCCCACATGCACATTTCCAATGTGAAGTCTTCATGATGCACATGCATGATAGGTCTTCAAAATCATTTTCCTTGCTTTCCATTGGTAAAACCTATGTGATGCTTTGATGTCCGCATCAGAACCCCACAAAATACAACCAAGAGAGACCCCCAAAGGCAATCCTCACAACAAGAACTAGCTACACATTAAATGGGAGATGAATCATCTAACACCTCCCATCTATATACGAAAGAGTAAAATAAAACATCCTTTAAACTCTGGAGGAGAGGAAGACCATAGATACGAGAAACCTTCAACTCTCAACACCACCCTAGGTAAGTATTCTTCTTTCCCTTAAAAAATAGGGGAATTTGTCTCTTTCCAGATGGCCCACATGATGACAAATGGAAGAATGTGCCAAAGGAAACACCTTTTCCCTCTAAACACTTATAGAGAGCTACCTTGGACTAAGCTGATCACATGTTTCAGGACTACATAGTCAATGCCGAATAGAGAAAAGAAAACCTGCTAAATAGCGAAAGAGAATGGAAAATGGATAAGCGGATGATTAATTCGACTCGACACTAGATTTGCACAAGGCATACCTATTCGGCAATATCATCCCCCTACTATTCAAACGGTCCACAGTCAAGATCTAGTCTAGAATAGCAGTCCAAATAAAGAAAATCGCTTTAGACAGAATATGAGCTCCCCAAACTAGGGACGCTGGAAAAAGCCTTTGTCCCAATGGAGAAATATGAGAGAAGAATGATCTAAGTATCTAACAGAGAAAATGCCCTTGGGATCCCACCTCCATAGCCTCTTGTCTAACTTTGAATCCTACAAGGGATCACTGCCTAGATTAGACAAGAGAGAAGCAAGACTGTTCACCTCCCAACCATTAATATTTCTTTTAAAACCAAAGTTCCAATAAGCACCACCCTCCCTGCTCACAACACAATATTGAACCTTGGCCCCGTGGAACTCTGAAATCTAATATAAAGTAGGGAAAGAACGTTACAATGATTTTTCTACACACCAACAACCCTCCTAGAACCGAACTCTATCCCCCCTCGAGATACCCTTCCAAAAGCTGATCCCATATAAGAGAAATAGGATTGCCAATCGGCCCATCCTGTCGATCCTTGTATTTGCACTCAATAACGTTCTGCCACAAATTGCCTTCTTCCTCCCCAAACCTCTACAACCATGTCCCTAAAAGCGCCACATCCATATCTCTAAAGTGACAAAAACCCAGCCCACCTGCCTCCTTTAGCTTGCAAACTCTGTCTGACTCCACCAGGTGAAATTTATAACCATCTTGCCTCCCTTGCCACAAAAAGTCTCTCGTCAATTTTTCCAGGTCTAGAGCCACAGCCAGAATAGAAAACAGAGATAGAAAGTGAATGGGAATGCTAGAAAGTGTTTTTAATAAGGGTACCTTTTCCTCCTTTCGATAGGTAGTTCTTCTTCCACGCCATTAATCTCCTCCCGAATTTCTTTTTAAGCAATTTCGAAAGCACCCAAATTTGAAATGGGAGATGGAAGAAAGGTGTACTTATAGCTGGACGATTGATGCAGAACAATCAATTTCATTGTTAAATACATGTTTTGTCTCTTTCACTAGTGCTACACGAATAGGGATCATAGACACAACCAGAGCTCCATTAAAAAAGTTCTTACGGTGCCATTTAGGGCAAGAGCAATGCCCGAATACTGCAAGATACCCCATAAGGGCCAGACCTCTTTCTTAGAGGCCATGCTCCATATTTCATAAGAAGCACATTCTTTGCTTTTTCACAATGTAAATTCTAATATCCATAGAGAGGATGACAGTTTAGCACATAAACTGCTGAATTCTGAATTATGGATTGGGTTGTACTCCTGTTGCTTTAGTTATTAAATTTTTTGTACACCATCCTATATTTATTGTTACTTGCTGAAATGGAAAGTTGACACGCATATTTAGTGTTGCTAAGTCATGACCTGTTGATTCTTCTCAAGATCAATATAAATCATACTGAATACTTTCATTTTACTTTTTCAATGTTGTCATCAAGCATTAGACACAATATATAGACTAACAAAAGTTCATTGCAAAAACATATCAATGAATCACTCGAGCTGATTTGGTATGCATACCATTGAATCTAAATGCAATTCCCAACCTCCAACATCCTTGCAAGAACCAAATGCCAAAAGAGAGCCATCACGAATATCCAATCTCTCTCTACCTATACTTAGAGCAATTCCTTCTTCATCAGCTAAATAGAAGAAAAGATGGCCAGTTCCCCATATTTCCTCATCCAGTGTAGATCTGCAAATGGTCCATGACAACAGTAACCAACCATACAAGGTACGTAGTGGATTAGTTTGCTTAATGATTAAATCTGCTGCAGACAACTCAGAAGGGCCAAAAAAGATGTCCACTTTTTTTGTCTGAGTAATGGGAAAATTAGAATTTGCATGCAATTCAAAGAGGTCCATCTCTTTTTTACTTGGCTCATATCAGCATTCTCTTGAGGTTGGATAGAATTCTTTAACCTTTTTCATTTCAGAGCTCCTCAACTGAAAATCACACTCAGTGTGTTTCCATGCATTTGATGAAATGAACATTATGGCAGAAGTTTAGGATTTTACTTCTCATTTTGAATATCAACTCGAACTGCCCAGTCTCCTCCGTAGCCACTGCCATTCATCTTGGATTTCAAGAAACTTGTTGTCAAGGTGATGTCTTGGTCAACCACCACTTGATGTCCATAATCCCGCCCATTATGATGAGTCCATCCGTATGTGCTAAGCTCATCAGAGTCTTGGCAGACATGCCGCATGAAATACCTTCCATCCTTTACACCAAGCCACATCAATCCAGCAATTAAAGACCGTGGTGTCCTGCAAGTTACAAAGGATAATTACCACCAAAATAAACTTGAACACCGTAGTTTTAGTAATTCAGAATGTGAGACCAAATTGAAGGTATAACAAAAAATGATTTTTGCTTCGGAGCTATAAAGAGAACAGTGTCAGCAACGTTCTGAATTCATTAAAACAATGGAAACAGAAAATCAGTATAAATTCAAATACAAAGTGAATTCAGAATGATGAATAATTACCTTGCACGGATTCCAAGATAAACTTGCGGGCGGTAAGTTCCCCAGTACAAGCTCTCCTTATGCTCACCTTGAAACTGCAGTATTGGTTCATCAAGAATTCAGAGATTAAACTAGAGAAAAATAAATGAAATCTCTGCAATTTCAAATTCTACAGATTTCCTACCTGTGGAAGATCCATAATTCTCGGTGCAGGAAAAGGCGTAACAACCCTAAGTTTCAGAACTTCTTCTACGGGTTTCATGAGATAATAAATCACAAAAATGACTACTAGAAATGCAAAAACACCAAACGCTAGCAGAGATTTGAGATTAACATCCATAATTCGAATCAAACTGTCATCTCTACTTCTCTCCTTTCGGCTTCTCTGAGTCGACTTTCGATCAGTGAGAGAATCCTCGTCGTCGACATTGCCGGAGGGTTTGATCCTGCTTCGAGCAGATCTTCTGTTACTTCCGGACATTTTTTATCGGAGTTTTGGATATTCACAGGCTCAAATGCAGGAAAATTGGGGTTTATGTGGCCTTGATTGGCGAGGGAGATTCATTGAAGGATCGAGTGAGACACAAGTTTCGACGATCAAACCTTTGGAGTAGCTGTTCTGGTTTTGGAGGTTTTAGGGCAGAATTGTGGAAATTTGAAACTAGGTTTGCTTCTTCGATCTATAACTAAAAACAAGCTGGAGCGCGGGAGACTAACAGAGGTTGATTAGAGAGAGACTACGGGCTCCATTTCTTGAAGAGTGAAGACTTCATTAGAGAGACGGAGACTACGGGCTCCATTTCATGTAGACTAAACTGTCAACCACTGTTGCATTCTCGGGATCCACGGACAAGATTTTCGGTGAAAATTTAGGTCCGCGAATCCCAACAATATACAATGCATAATGATGAGTGGCGAGGCCGATCACAGCCCGCAATACGAGCCACGTGGCACTCTCTTCGTCTGCAACCATTTACGGACTAAAAAATATGCAAACATTGTCAATACTGTTGGATGTCCCTTGAAAAATGTGTTATTTCAATGTTTTCAGAAAAAATATTTTATAAATTGAAGACACGTTTTTCAAGGAGCATTCAATGGTGGATTCAATGTTTGCATACTTTTAAGTCTGTAAATGGTTGCAGACTAGAGTTGTCCCTTACGGTATAGATGTTTGGCCAATAAAATAAACCTGATCAGTAATTTCTAAGCGTTGGATTGAAGTTGGGTTGATATTAACCATGGGAATTTTAGCATTATTGGGCGTTATTTGGGTGCAAAGATGCAAAGGTTATAAATCACTAATCAGGCTGATTTTTGGTTTTCAAGTCCACCAAGGGATTGGTCAAACATCCGTACAGTCAACAACATCTCGTATTGCGGACCGTGATCGCTCACAGCACTCATAATGGCCGGGGTTAAGGCTGTCAATGGATCGAGGTCGAATCGGATCAGGGTTGATCCAGAAACCGATCCAATGCTTATCGGATCATGACTGCCAGGTCTAGACCCTGGATCGGATTGGGCAACCAAACATTGAGTCGATCTAATTGATGAGGTCATTCATAATATGTAAATGATAAGATTGCGACTCATTGTAATTGGATGAAATCAAATTAGATCAAGGCTACTCGACCCACTGATCAGCCTTAGTCTGGCGCATAGTTAGCAAATCGTCTGGCGCTTAGTTAGCAAATCATGAATTGGAAAAAACATCGCTCACTGGATGTTTGGCTAATCACAAGGGGACCTGCACACCAAAAATAAACATAATCAGCGGTTTCTAAGCGTTGAATTGAAGTTATTTTCATGGGTTGATTTTAGCCGTAGGAATTTGAGCATTATTGAGCGTTATTTGAGTGCAAAGATCCAAAGGTTGTAAATCACTAATCAGGCTGATTTTTGGTTTGCAAGTCCACTGAGGGACTAGCCAAACATCCATACGGTCAGCGTCCACTAAAAGCGTGCCACGTGGCTCATATTATATTGTGAAGAAGTTTTACTTGTCAATGGGCAAACGTGCATTCTTTTATTTCGTTTATTTGTGATTCCTATTCGTATGATCATCATCATTTGTTTGTGGTGTGTGAATTGATAAATTCGACGGCTTACAACGGATTTACCCACCACAGTAGCGCAACTGTAATAGCAAACCCCTGCTTAGCCACCCCTAAAAAAAGAACAAAACTGATATGATTTTTCTTAACTATGGCAAATCTAACAGATGCTCGTAAAATGTTTGGTCTTTGCATCAATTCGATCGTAAGGGGGATATGATTACAGTATTGTGTAAAGAATATAAATGTGTAGCCCAAAAATACTAATTTCCATTAGGTAAGATTAGTTCTTGATACATGTCTATGATGTATTTCATTAAACGCCCCTCTCTAAAATTGATTTTTTTATGTTTAATACTGAAGTACAAGAGAATTATAACCTTGTTTTAAGTTGCCCATTACTCTTACCAAGAGAAATGTCACGATAAGTGGTAACTTTTCAAAAGAAATAACAATTAAGGATAGTGGAATGAAAATATTCCCGTTAAGGATAGTCTTTACGCAAATAATTATTGGTAAATCTTTGTTCTATATATCAAAGGTGAGGCACTAGAACATACAAAAGCTGGGCCAAAATCCAAAAAATAAAAAAAAAAAACTATCCAAGATCATCAATCTAGAAGCTAGATGCCTCTTGGATTAGCTGCAAACCAAAATTGGAGCCTTTCACGTGGCAAGGATCCTAACCATCTAATCTAGTGGTTGATATTGCAATGGCTAAACGGATAGGATCATAGGATTGTGAGTTTAATGTGAATATTTTTGGTGCTTGGCTAATCCAAAGTATGAACCAGAACTTTGGACAGTTGAGAATGTGGGCCAGGTGTGGCACATGGTAGGGTATTGATTTGTCTTAAAAGTTGTGAAACGGTCGGTGATTATGGGAAAAATCTATGATTATCTACTTCTCATCAAAATTTTGATGCAAAAGTCCCTCAAATTGCAATGTAATAGACTCGTACGGGCCCACTTGCCACTTGGAGGAAGGTGGTTTTAGGCAAGTATGGTGAAGAACCGGGAGGTTGGGCATCCAAGGAGTCTAGGTTGTCATATGGGAGTGGAGTATGGAAATGTATTTTTATAGTAAAGGCGAAAGTGTTAAGTGGGACTAGAAAGTTCTTGGGAGATGGAACCAGAGTTAAATTTTGGGAGAACGTATGGTGTGGCGATCAAGTCTTATGGAGTTGTACCTGCATCTATATACTTCATCTCAAAAGAAAGGTCAATTCATTGTATCAATATGGATACAGTCCGAGCAAGAGAGCACTTGGGACCTAGGACTCATGAGAAATTTCTTAGAATGGGAAAAAGAACAATTGGCATCACTGATGGATTTATTGCAGCATCATATAGTCACACCCTTGGAGGAAGACTACCTTTCATGGATCCACTCCAAATCTGGGGTTTTCTCGGTGAAATCTTTCAACATTTCACTTTCTAGCACCATCACCTCACACCCATATATGTATCTGGAAAGCCAAAATAACATCCGAAATTACTTTCTTTGCATGGACCTCTTCATTGAACAAAATACTTACTCTAGAGAATTTGATTGCACGAAAGTGGATTCTAGTGAATTTTTGTACTATGTGTAAATCCAATGGGGAACACACGGAGCACTTCTGCATTGTGATTTTGCTTCACAAATATGGTCATACTTTTTGGTACAGGTAGGTCTCTCTTGGGTCATGCCGGATAAGATCAGGGCTTTGTTTGGGGGCTGGCCAAAGGTGAAGCTTTCTCATAAGGGGAAGCTCTTATGGAAGATGATTCCGTACGCGGTCATTTGGAGACTATGGTGGGAAAGAAATAGAAGGGTTTTTAAAGGGAGTAGAAGGCACACTACATAGTCACCCGAGATGAGGGGTTGTTTTTTCGCAGATATGGTCTTTAGGTTTGAATCTTTGTTGTACAGCTAGTTGTTTGGCTGCTATGCCCTTTGTTCGTTTTGCTTTTCATTTGTACTTTTGAGATCTTCTCGATCTCCTTTTTAATATATTTTTGCTCGACTTATCAAAAAAAGAAAAAAATTTGATACAAAAGGCTGCATCAAAGAACAACCCGTGATTGCAAGTTTCAACCTATGCATCTTTTGTCCTGTTGGATAGGACAATGCACAGGCAAGGCCGCTACCCATCCTAGTTGTTTCTTTAATGGGTCGTGGATTTCGAGAATACAACGGTTGTGATAGCACTGAGCTAGCATTTACTTTTTGCCAAAGCAAACCACTGTTGGATTCTTGGATTCCAGTCCCCAAGCCTGTCAAAAAAGACAAGTCCCGGGAGCCTGGTCCTTCTTTGCTTTATTTGGTTCTAGTGTTCTCACTGCTCACATTGGGAACATTATCTAAGACCCATCTCCCTATCTCAGTTATATATACAGTACCTACATTAAATTAGTTGTTCAAAACGGTGTATTATCTTTTTTTTTAATATATTGAACGGCAGCTTGCAACAGTTAGAATTTCTTGATCTCTCGCGAAACTAACTTTTGGGCTCAATTCCTCCAAGGTCCAAGCGTGTCCAAGTTGACTTATTTGAATCACTTGAACCTATCAAATAAAAACTTTTCAGGGAGAATTCCATCAGGGAACCAACTCCAGACTTTCAATGATCCCTCCATTTATAAGGGTAACCCTGAACTCTGCAGACCGCTTACAGACAGGTGCTTAGGTGATGAAACAACTCAAGGTCCAGTGCCCATTGGTGGTGACGAAAAGGATGAAGAGGGGTCTGAGATGCTATGGTTTTACATTAGCATGGGACCAGGATTTGTAGTGGGTTTTGGGGAGCTTGTGGCACTTTAGTGTTAAAGAAGTCCTGGAGGTATGCCTACTTTCGGTTCTTTGTGAAGGAGGATGGCTAATAAGGAAGGTTTGTGAACATATGTTGCAAGTTAACTGAGTGTACTACATAAATGTTATAAGGAAATGATTGGAATATTTTCCATCAACCTTGAATACTTGATGGCTTTTCAAGCGGTTATGAGCTCAAGGCTTTGCTTTGAGGTCTTACCATTGAAGATATTCTGTCAACAAGAAATATGCTTGTCGGTGGGAGGCTAGGGCTTGTCTAGCAACCACAATGTCAGTCACGTGGGAGGCTAGGGCTTGTCTGGCAACCACAATGTCAGTCCTTAGTGAATTTAGATCTTGGTAGGTGAGTCATATGGAGAGGAAGCAAATAGAATTGCTGATTTTCTACTCGGTGGTCTAGAGACAGCGGTTCTATTTTACCCCATAAATTCACTAGCAATCTAGAGGTTATAAATGCTACTGCCTATTTATAATAGAAAGGAAAATGCTATCCCATGTATAACTCGAAGAAAAAGTAGACTGTTGAGGCTATTGACCATTGGATTGAAGAGATACACGGTCCAAGATGCATCAACTGCAAAGGATAAAATAGTTGTTGCCTCGGACCGTGGATCTATTGAATCCAACAGTTAGTGGCCTCAACTGCACATATTTTTGTTCGGTTATCCGCATGGTTGCACGACTCTAATAGCAAACCGCACCGCAAAAAAAAACACTTGCTCTGATTTTCATGGGAGACAATGGCTTCTACAATCCATTTCTCCCGAGTAATCCTTAGTTTGACAACTTACCACATCAGACAATGCATACATGATTAAAGAACTTCACTAATACGATTGAGCATTGTGAAGCAGACGTGCACACATCCAGAGGTCCAGAATCACCGTCCATGGATCCCGATTGGGACATATCTTAGCTCACAATCCGTCTTCCCTGCATGTGCTGTTTCCACGATATTAGCGAGGACCTAAAATTTCGTTTATCATTTTGTCCGTTATATACAACAAACTCCTAGCTTAAGGAGTGTTTGCTCTATAAACTTAATAAACCTAATATTTTGTTTATAGTCTAGCTTAAGTGCCTTCCAAGTTCGTACTAGACAATTTTTTCAAGGTCTTTGGATGGTATGGTAGTTAAATCAAAAAGAAACTGAAAGCAATTTGGGTATTACCTCAGAAATGTTCTTAACAGGCTCTTCAAAATTCCCTCATTCACCCAAGTTGGCTGCATTTGAATTTCATAACAGGATGTAAGCTGATCTCTGTCCTTTTTCAGTGCAATTAAAATTGGCAATCTTAGAATGGGTCCCACAGTTAAGTACAATCACCAATCGTCTGTGCTGGAGCAGAAATCACCAAACACTCCCATCTCATATAAGACACAAGTTGTTGTTCAGTGCGACGTCAGTTTTCTGAGGATAAGGGAACTGTTTGCAAACCCAATGGATTCCTTCCAGCATCTAAAATTAGTGAATAGCAACCAAAAACATCAGCAGGTCTAAAGATGTCAAAAATACAAACCTGAAACCAACGTCAAAATTAAATTTGATACTCACAGAGATGAGGCTTCAGAACTCCTTTCGTAAGATAAAGTCAATTGCTTGGCCCACAGATTTAACTTTCGGAAACATCGAAATTGTGTTAATTTCTAGTTCTGTGGAGATTCCTGCAAAGCTCATATTAGTTACACGTTCCATGGGGACGGGATACGTGCCCTTAACTCATCTGAGAGCTCAGCTCATTTCTTGCTCTTGAATGGTTAACATAACCAACTGATACGATTTTTCTTTGCTATAGCAAACCAACGGATGCTTGTAAAACGTTTGGTCTGCATCACAGTATTGTGTAAAGAATACAAAGTTTTGTATCTATGAGCCTCCGTGGACACAAAAGTCTAGCCAAAAATAATAATTTTCATTAGGTAGGGTTAGTACTCGAAACATGCCTAGGATGTGAACAGAGTAGAATTACTCCCTTTTATTTGTACATGATACATTTTGGAAGAATGGAATGTACTCTTTGATAACGGTTTTATATATATGTGGATATATATTCCCAACTTGATTGTAATATATTCATTAATTACATCTCTATTTTGTGGTTCTACTGTAAGGCTGTGAGCAATTAATCACTGTATGAGTTCTCTATGGCAGAAACAATGTTTGCGTAGTGATATGCTTACAAAAACTAAAGGGGTCTCCATGTATTGAAGAAACTGTTGATTACCACTTTACTCCAAAAGCTTAAGCATTTAGAGGGAGAAACAACTATGTATACCAACGGGTCGTCAGGCCAACACAACACATGCGCGGGAAGATACCCTCAGTTAACACGCTCCATCAGCGGGAATACACTCTGCTGGAGACTTGAACCCCTACCTCCCAGGCCTTAAGGCTCTGAAACCATGTTAAACAACCATTTACCCCGAAAGGTCGACCTATTGGGGAAAGGCAAAACAACTATGTATATACCAACTGGTCGTTGGGCCAACACAACACGTGTGCTGGAACATACCATCCGCTAGCAGAAACTTCTATCCAGGAAAAGAAAAACGAAACCTAACATCCAATGGATCAAAAAACATGTATCCTCGTTCCTTAGGTGGGACTATGAAGTGAAAATGGCGGTTGATCATCAAGGGGTTGCTTGTCAAGTTGTTTGAGGATCTGAGTAAATCTGTCATCCATTGCCTGTGTTAACCATGCTGTTAATAAAGTCCTGAGATCAGCAACGGCTTTATCAAGGACCTCTTTCGTAACAAAATCTACAAGTACCGTCTTTTTTTTTTTTGATAAGTAAAAATATATTAAAGAAAGGGCCGAAGCCAAAAGATACAACCCTCCAGAGGAGGCAGGTCGAGATGACCTACACTCACCCCCAGCAAGAAACTACAACCAAACCCCTAAATCCCTTCCCTTGAACAAATGCTTTCCCATCGGAACACCAAGTCTTCAAAGAATAAACCCCTACACTCCGAGACCGCCTTCGACCATAAGAACATCAGCCCCTTGATATTAAGAATAATAGCAGACACTTCTAATTCTTTATTTTCAAAAACCCTCTGATTCCTTTCCCTCCAAATGCCCCAAATGATCGCTAGAGGAGTCATATTCCAGAGCACCTTCCCTCTGGATGAGAATGATTTAGACTTCCAACTCATGAGAAGGGCCGTAAGAGAAGCCGGCATGACCCAAGGCACCCCGAAGTCCAACAAGAAAGCATTCCAAATCTTGGTAGCCATCTCGCAATGGATAAGAAGATGGTCTACCGATTCCCCCTTGGTTTTGCACATCCAACAGTATTGAGCCAAACTGAAGCCCCTAGCCATCAAATGGTCAATGGTTAGGATCTTGTCCAGGGACGCTTCCCAGGCAAAGAAAGATACTTTAGATGGAATCTTAGGTCTCCACACCGAGGCCCTAGGAAAGGTAGTGCCTTCGGAATTATTAAGTTCCATGTAAAAGGACTTCACCGTAAAAGCTTTCCCTTTGTTCCATGACCACCTTCTTCTATCCTGCTCCAGCGGTCTAAGGATAACATCCTGCAATCTCGATATGAGACTGGAAAACGGATCAATCTCCCAGTCATTCAAATTCCTTCTAAACGCCAAGTTCCACCCTCCTGTCTCCCCTTCAAATCTGTAGCATTCCTGAATCGATCCTCCTTTCCTCTCCGAAATAGAGTACAGCTCCGGGTAATCTTCCCTCAACGACCTATCTCCGCACCAGATGTCTTCCCAGAAGCTGATTCTATCTCCCCCTCCTGCCTTGAACCTGATTCCTTTGTCAAAATCCTTAGACACCTTCAGGATACCTCTCCATACACTGCAACCATAGGGATTTCTGGCTTGGAGGCTTTTCCAACCAAAACTCGAAACTCCATATTTTCCTGCCATAACAATCCTCCACAGGCTAGATGTCTCCTCCCCAAATCTCCATAACCACTTGCCCAGGAGAGCATAGTTCATGGATTTAAGATGCTTGATGCCCAAACCACCATCTGCCTTGGCTTTACACACCCTGTCCCACCTAACCAAATGGATCTTGTGATTATCTGAGCTGCCATCCCACAAGAAGTCTCTCATTATCTTATCCAAGGTAATAAACACACTGTTCGGCATCAGGAAAAGAGACATATAGTAAATGGGTAAACTCGAGAGAGAACTATTGATTAACACCAGTCTTCCCCCTTTCGATAAGTATCTGGCCTTCCAACTAGCTAGTCTCCTGCCAAAGCTGTCTATGACCGGTCTCCAAAGCTCCTTGGATCTGTATGCTGCCCCCAAAGGAAGGCCAAGATAAGTGGTCGGGAATTTGTCTATTCTACAGTTCAGGATATTGGCCAAGCCCTCCAAATCCTCTACCTCTCCCACGCCAAATATTTTACTTTTTTTGAGATTAACCCGAAGGCCCGACACCGCCTCGAAACAGAAAAGAGTACCTTTGAGAAATCTGAACTGCAATACGTCAGGAGCTAGGAAAATGAGGATGTCATCAGCGAACTGGAGGTGGGAAATGGTGGGGGTCCCCGTGGCTGCTACGAACCCCTCCAACTCTCTCAAGGAGACAGCCTTTGATAACATACGCCCTAACGCCTCCGCCACCACAATGAATAAAAAGGGGGATAAGGGGTCGCCTTGGCGCAGACCTCTGGAACTCTTGAAATAACCCGCTGGAGACCCGTTAATCATGATGGAAAAGGAAGCCGATGATATGCACTTCCAGATCCACTTCCTCCACCTGACTCCAAACCCCATTCTACCAAGGAGGTAATCAAGAAAGCCCCAATTGACATGGTCATACGCCTTCTCCATGTCAATCTTACAAACAATCCCTGGTTGACCCGCCTTGATTCTAGAATCGATGCATTCATTAGCTAGAAGCACTCCGTCCAAAATTTGGCGCCCTCTCACAAACGCCCCTTGGTTAGGCGATATTACTGAGGATAGGACCTCTCTAAATCTCAAGGCAAGAACCTTAGCTAAGATTTTATAGGCACTTCCAACCAAGCTGATGGGGCGGTACTCTGAGATATCCTCTGCTCCTGTAACTTTAGGGATCATGGCAATAAAAGTACTGTTAGAGGGGAAGTCCAAAAAACCTTCCTCCTGAAATTCCCCCACCATCTTCATGAAATCCGCACCGATAATCTCCCAACACTGCTTATAGAAGGCTATAGTGAATCCATCGGGCCCTGGAGCCTTGTCATGGGCTAAGATGGATAAAACATGCTTCACCTCTTCCTCCGAGATTGGTCTTTCCAGGCGATCTCTATCCTCCCTACTTATCTCGTCAAATTGGAGGCCCTCCAACCGGGGTCTGAAGGTGGCCGGCTCAGTGTACATGTCGGAATAGAACTCAACCACACCCTGTCTGATGCTCTCTTCCTCCTCTTTGATAACTCCCTTGATCCGGATACGGGAAATGAAATTCCTCCTTTTATTGGCATTAGCCACCTTATGGAAGAACTTAGTGTTCTGGTCCCCCTCCTTAAGCCACCTGACCCTGGACTTCTGTTTCCAGCTGATCTCTTCCATAGTCACCAATTGTTGATATTCCCCCTTCAATTTAGTTCTCTCCATCTGCTCTTCCAGTGAGAGGCTGGTGTCTTCTTCTTTCTTATCAATCAGAGCAATCTTCTCTAGCACTATGCTGATCTTTTGGTCCACGCGGCCGAACACCTCCCGGTTCCAAATCTTAATTTTCTCTTTGAGAGCCTTAAGTTTGCTCCTAAAAGACTTCCCCGCCTTCCCAACGAAAGAAAAGGACGTCCACCACTCTCCCACCTTAGCCTTAAATTGGGGGTTACTTAGCCACATATTTTCAAACCGAAAGGGCGTCGGTCTAGATCTGAATCCTCCGCACCCTAACAGCAAAGGAGTATGATCCGACGCCGGTCTCGGAATTGCGACCACAGAAGCCTCTTGAAAGTGATCTTCCCATTCCGGAGACACTAAAAACCTATCTAATTTGCAAAGAGTGGGGCAGACTTGATTATTGGTCCACGTATATTTGGCACCTCCCATGGGAATCTCCATGAGGGCATTTCTCTTGATAAAATCCCCAAAATCTCTCATGCTTTTGTTGAACCTTCCTCCCCCATTCTTCTCGTGTGGGAATCTGATAGCGTTAAAGTCTCCACCTATACACCACGGAGCCTCCCAAAGGCCTGCTATGTCTTCCAACTCCTCCCAGAATTGATCTCTGTCGCAGCTGTTTGGAGGGCCATAAACTCCCGTGAGAATCCACCATGATTGCTCGCCCACACATCTACATTTGATAGAAACCGAGAAGGCACCAATCAGGGTATCCTCCACCTCGAGATTCCTCCTATCCCAAACTATTATAATGCCTCCCGAGGTTCCAACAGCTGGAAGAGCCTGCCACCCGAAGTCCCCCATTCCACATATATCCTTGATATCACTCTCCTCAACTTTGTCCAGCTTCGATTCCTGAATGATGATCACTTTAGCTCCCCACCTTTTGAACAAACTCTTGACTACCATTCTTCTTTCTCTATTCCCCAGCCCCCGGACATTCCAAGACATAATACTAAGCCTCATTGGGTAACCTTATGTTTCCTCCCGCTGCGACGACTGCTATATACAATAGGGTCTCCAGCATTGAAAGGGCACGCCAGTCTTTTAATCTCGCGGGGCATTTTGTTAGACTTCACCAAGGGCAGAGTTTCTTGCCTCCTCCCTGAATCTTCAGTTCCTGACTTAGCCTTTATCGGGTCCATCCCATTTGTCCCCTTCCCCACCTCATTCTCCTCCATAGGATTGGCGCTGTTGCCTACTTCTGACAGCATAAGTTTATCTGTAATTGAGGTGTTGCTCCTATCCTTGGTACCCCCTATGATGGATAACATTAACCTTTTAACCTCTTCTTCGTGTCCTTTGAATGATAAACCCAGAGATTCCCCCAAAGTGAGAATGTTGCGATTAAACCACGAGTTGAGATCGGATTCCAAGGATATACCCGAGGCAATAGGTCTTGTAATCACGTTATTGCCAAACGGTTTAAACAAAACCCGTAAACCCCCCTGTTCTCCAACCGGAATGAGCTGAGCTCTGTCCGAAATGGGAGAACTGCCTGACAATGAAACCCCTGGGTTTTTCTCCGGCTGATTAATACCCTCCCTATTCTTCTCAGGTGCCCCTCTCTTTTGAATCCGGTCACGTTCCTGAGCAATTAGGTCTCGGTTCTTTAACCTGACCTGGTATTCACTCAATGAACTCCCCCCACCCTTCTCCGGATTGTGGACGCTGCTGGAACCTTTCTCCCATTCCCCGAGTCGCGAACTGCCCTCAAAGTGAGCAGGCGATAACAAAGAACACCCAGTCGAGATAGGAGGGGGAGGAGGAGAAACAAAAACATGCCTCTTACCTTTGTCTTTCGTCGCCGTCCTTCCCAGAGTATCAATAGGGACCCTCCTTGTGTATCTAGAAGGCTGCAATGAAAAATGGCCCTCAGAAGATGCATTTAGTCTGCCTGGAGAGGTAATATTCGATGCTGCTGCTGTATGAGTCGATGTTTCCTTTAAAAACTGGTGGAGATGCCTTCGACCCGATGACCCGGCTCCGTTTACCCACTTCTTTAAGTTCCCTCGCGTCCTTCTCAGCTGGACAGCTCGTACTCTAAGTCGACGTGGGCCCACACTTCCTCTTCTCTTATGCGACACTCTCTGATCCGTCGATTGGCCTCTCCACGTGTCTGGACGAGGATAACTCCCGCTCGATGAGTCGCCAGCTCTACCAGCGGTTTTGGTTTTAAAAATCGAATCCGCTGTCTTCCCCCTACTGTCTGACCTTATCCTGTCAAGGACAGGTCTACGACTCTCCTCAATAGGCTCAGCTCCCCTCTCCCCTACGACGCCTGCCCTAGGTGTACGGTTCTACCCTCCGGCGATTCACTGTTCGGGAGCTCCACCGTTCTCAGCGGCGCTAACCTTCTTCCACAGTCCCCGATCTCCCGACTGCTGCTGGGATTCGTTCCTTGCGATGCGATGTCCTTATCTCTCTCTCTTTCCGACGGCCATACGGTTGTCTTATCCTTCTCAAAAAGGATATGCAGACTCACCTTGTAAGCTTTGTTGCCGTCGCGAACCACGGTGGTCCTCGGGATATTCTCAGCCTTGCATCCGACCTTCAGTCGAAGAGCACTGTAATCCGTGCCTTCTGAGGAAGCATAATCAACCTCCACCAGACCACCCAGCCGTCCTCCAATGTTCTCAAAACTCTGTTGATTCCAAAGGTGGAAGGGCAGTCCCTGGACTAAGACCCAAACCGGAGATGACAGCCAGTTCGTCGACACGGAGTTAAGTGAGGGCCACCATCTACTAAGGTAAATAATATTACACCCCACCCTAATCGACACCAGCTCGCACAGGAAAGCTAGGGTTTCCCTGTCGTCCACGAAAAGGAGTCTGCTCTTCTCACCACAAGGTATGAGGAAGAAAAGGTTCGTGGCACCTGCAATCCATGTCAACGCCACTGCAATATCTTCCTAATTGGAATCTCCAGCTGAGGATTCACAAATCACAACATGAGACCACCTCTCCATCGTCCTCCTGTCAGTACCTACAGTGGTGAAGTTGTTGGGTGGCGATTCCGGAAAGGGCTTTTCTGCTGGATTCGTCTTGGGCACGGTTTTCTCCATCGTTTGCCATCGAGTTTAGGTTCTTGAACCCACTTTGATATCACTTTGACAATGTGGAAGCGAATGAACACCTTGATTCCACAAGAGGAAGAGAAACAATAAAATTCTGACATAATTCTTATTTCCTTGATAATGTAATCTCCCTTCAATAGTCTCTCTATTTATAGATGAGAGTCCTTTTTTAACAAGAGAAATAATAAAGTAACTTCCTAACTTAAAATGGAGAAAAATTGCAACTAAATTTGGAGAATCCTACTAGAAGGCAAATCAAATCCTAAATATTTTAGGCAACTAAATATATGATTGAAACAAGAAAGTCTCAAAAATAGGAAACCTTTTAAAAAAACAGATTTACTGAATTGCGTTTCCAAATTAGATTGAATCAGATCCCGGGTGGTTCGATTATTTTCTTATGGGCTTTTCTTGCACTTTCTTTCTATCTTCTTGCTCTAGAAAAGTGAGAGCTAGATGTTCTACATCAGTTCTAGGGGGGGAGCAAGTCGGCCAATAAGCTAAGCTAGTTCATCGGGATAATAGCACCAGTTTACTTGAGGCTTGAGCATACTTTGATCCAGTTGTAACATCTTCCCACAGAATCTGATATAATTAAAAACCAAGTAAGCTCAAGCTGTACCTAAACATAAACTGTTTAACCCAAGCGCAAGTAAACCATTTTAAACAAATGCAACCAGTAGGCTGTAAACAGGCCATCCCATTAGAGGTTTGGGGCTTGAATTTGAATTGTATCATATCAGACCTCGTGCACATTCCTTTTCAAAATTTACCAAAATCTGGGCCCGGCCCATTTACACCCGTAATAACCAAGAAGCATAGAGCTCCTTGCAAATTACTAAACAGTCTTTTAAAAGGCATTTGAGGCTTACGACTTGAGGCTCACCTCAGGGTGAGGCTTCCCAACACACCCCAAGGCTTATTAAAAAAGCTTAAAAGCATGTGAGGTATACACCTTGTCCACTGAGGCTTTAAAAAAGGCTTATGCCTCACATCTTTTACACCATTTTTAACGCTTTGTGTCAGAGGCGTGCGCCTCATGCATATGTCCGTGGGGAAACCATACCTTAAAGATCCAATTTATTTCCTTTATATCCCTAAATCATATCTAAACAATAATAAGCTATTTTAGATTAAATAAAAGCAACAAAAATATCTCTTTTCCTATATGAAATAGATTAATGTTATTTTTCCACAAATTTACCTAAATTAATATTTTTCAATTGAATCATACTATTATTTATTTTATTTTTATTTATTATTCATTTAAAATTGTGTGCTCTTGAGCTTACACCCCCCGCCTTGAGGCTTACGCCTCACACTTTAGGCCATTGCAGCGCCTCGCACTTCCGTGTTTAAAAAATTTGTTACTAAATAATCAAAATTGACATTAGTTAACAACTTCTGTAAAAGTAGTAGATTAGTAGTGCATTCAGTACTGCATTCTGTTGAAACATCTAACGGAGCAAAGGTTGTATGGAGAGCCTAACTTTTTTTCTTATTACTCTTTTCCTCTTCTTTCTTTTTTAATTGGAGCAAGTGAATAGCCTAACTTGAATGGAACTTATTTAGAAGTGTGTATAAAAGAAAGAAAAATAATTGAAAAAAACTAACCTGCAACTTGGCAATATAAGGAGGAAAGTCCAGATAGTCAGGACGAAATAAGGCATAGTCTTGCAGCTTGTATGCAACACCATTGATACAACAAGACTGATAATGTGCCCTTCCATCTACTTGTGTCTTATCACCAACCCAATCAACTTGATGCAAATATGTGTCCAGAGACCAACTAAATCCCATTGCTGCGTCTATACAAGTGCCTAAGTATCCACATAATGCTACTTGTGATGATTCTTGATCCTCATGCAAGATGCAACCTGTGAATGCCTCTCCTGTTGCAAACGGTTTAACAGAATCAGCCAATTTCTTACCCTTGATGCCATTTGTCGAATCAGAGGGAACTCCAAATGACACGGTCATCCTGGCAGCATCCTGTGAGTAAATTGAAATAGGCATACTAGTACTGACCTGTTCCAAACAGGAATACTGGAGCGTACCTCTTCCTTTTCTCCTTACATGAACATGATTTTTTCTTTAGATTTGTACCTCGTGCGGTTGTCTAACGAGACCAAAACACTTTTTTCGTTCTAGGGTGCTGTGGCACTACTAATCAAGGTGGTGGTGCCGGCGTGGAAGTATTGTTGGCCGTTGTTTGGGGTGTTGCAGGTCGGTCAAGGAGGAGGCTTTAAACGCCCAGAGCTTAAGAGTAGCTCCAGTCAGTGTGAAGGTCTGCCAAGATGTCCTGTATTGGATAGGATGTTGTTGCGATCGTCGTGGAAGAGGTGCTGGTCGACACTAGTGATCTAAGTGATCTTGTCAATTAGAGTAGCATACCCTAGGATCGTATGACACTAACCTCCACACCTTAATATTCTATTGTAGCCCGTTACTGGCGATGTATGGCTTCATGACTCGGCTAGCAACTCCCATTCTTTCTGGGATTACAAGGTGGGGATTACCATATATGGGGTGTTGTACAAATGGGCTGGTCCCCTTACACATTAATTTTAGATTCGTACCGCATGTGGTTGTCTAACAAGCCTAGAGCCGTTTTATCATTGATGGCTGGTGCGGTGCTGCGGATCAAGGTGATGGTGACGGCGTGGAAGAATTGTTGGCCGCCGTTTGGAGGTGTTGCAGGTCGGTTAAGGTGGAGGCTTTAAACGCTCATCCTTTTTTTATTTTTTACTTTTCCCTCAAAAGAGGAGGTGCGGCCGCAGAGCCTAAGAGTAGCTCCACTCAGTGTGAAGGTCGGTCAAGATGTCCTTTAGTGCGTAGGATGTTGTTGTGGTCGTCGCGGAAGAGGTGTTGGTCGGCTCAAGCGATCTTGGTGATCTTGTCAATTAGAGTAGCATACTCCATGATCGTATGACACTAACCTCAACTCCTTAATATTCTATTGTAGCCTGTTACCTGCGATGTATAGCTTGATGACTCAGCTAGCAACTCCCATTTTTTTGGGCAGAGGGGCGGGGGGGAGTGTGGACTGCCATATATGGGGTGTTGTACAAATGGGCTGGTCCACTCATACATTAATAATGGTATGGGACGCCATATGGTGGCACCATCCAAACATGCTAGCCCACCTCATTTATTAAATTTTCATTTTGTCCTATTTTTCAATTCGACGTCACAGTTGTCTTCTTTGCAAAAGAAGATACAGATTATAACCTGACACCTATAAAGGAAAGCCTGCTAGTACCGGTCATTGTATCTTTTCAACAAGGTCTAGGTCAGATGTTCAGGCCAACTTCAGGAAAGAATGTGCCAACTGCCTCTCAGAACGACGAAGGTGCCCCCTGCTTGTGCTATAGTTATGGGATGTATGTAGGGGAGTCATTTACCATCTGCCAACAGCTCTAAAGGTTGATGTAGCCTGAGCACTGGTCGATTGTGGGCAATCATGGTTACAAGGGGGGCAGCCAAGATGGTCGATGGAGGTGGCACTGCTATTGTGGAGCGTACCCATTCCTTTTCTCCTTACATGCCAGAATTTTTCCTTTAAATTCTTACCTCGTGCGGTTGTCTAACAAGCCCAAAACCCTTTTTTTGTTCCAGGCTGGTGAAGCGCTGCTAATCAAGGTGGTGGTGCCGGCGTGGAAGAATTGGTGGCCTTCGTTAGGGGTGTTGCAGATCAGCCAAGGTGGAGGCTTTAAACGCCTAACCTTTTGCTTTTTTGTTTTGTTTTGTTTTTTTCCTTCTTTCCTTCATACGAGGTGTGGCCACACGGCTCTAAGAGTAGCTCCAGTCAGTATGAAGGTCGGCCAAGATGTCAAGTGGGTAAGATGTTGTTGTTGTCGTCATGGAAAAGGTGCCAGTCGGCACCAACGATCTTGGTGATCTTGTCGATTAGAATAGCATATTCCATGATTGTATGACACTAGCCTCATCTCCTTTCTTAATATTCTATTGTAGCCCGTTACCTGCGATGTATGGCTTCATGACTCGACTAGCAACTCCCAATTTTTTGGGGAGAAGGGAGAGTGGGGACTGCCTTATATGGGGTGTCATACAAATGAGTTGTTCCCCTCACACATTAATTTTGGTATGGGACACCATATGGTGGTGCCATCCAAACATTCTAGCCTGCCTCATTCATTAAAGTTTCATTTTGTCCTATTTTGCAATTCAACCTCATTGTTACGTTCTTTGCAAAAGAAGATGCAAATTATAACCTGACACCTATAAAAGAAAGCCAGCAAGAACAGGCCAAGGTATCTTTCCAACAAGGTCTGGGTAAGATGTTCATACCACCATTAGGAAAGAAGGTGCCATCTATCTCTCAAAGCAATGAAGTTGTCCCCCTGCTTGTGGTATAGTTATGGCAAGTGTATGGGGGAGTCATTTGCCATCTGTTAGCGGCTCTATAGGTCAATGTAGCCGGAGCACTGGTCGATTGTGGGAATAGTGGTTATAATGGGGGCAGCCAAGGTGGCAAATGGATGTGGCGTCGCTATGGTGGAGCATACCTGTTCCTTTATCTCATACATGAACATGATTTTTTCTTTAAATTCGAACCTCTTGCTGTTCTCTAACAACCCCAAAACCGTTTTTTCATTGCAGGCTAGTGCGGCACAGCTGATTAAGCTGGTGGTGCCGGCGTGGAAAAATTGTTCGCCGCCGTTTGGAGGTGTTTCAAATTGGCCAAGGTGAGCCTTTAAACTCCCGTCCTTTCTGTTTTTTTTTTCTTCTTTTCCCTTAGACGAGGTGCGGCCACAGAGCCTAAGAGTAGCTCTAGTCAGTGTACAGGTCGGCCAAGATGTCTTGTAGTGGGTAGGATGTTGCGGCGGTCATGAAAGAGGTACTAGTGGGCTCGTGAGAACTTGGTGATCTTGTCGATTAGAGTAGCATACTCCATCATCGTACAACACCAACCTCAACTCCTTTCCTAATATTCTATTGAAGTCTGTTACCCGCGATGTATGACTTGATGACTAGGCTAGCAACTCCCATTTTTTTGGGTCAGAGGGTTGGGAAGTGTGGACTGCCATATTAGGAGTGTCGTACAAATAGGTTGGTCCCCTCACACATTAATTTTAGTACGGGACGCCATATGGTGGCACCATCTAAACATGCTAGCCCACCTCATTCATTAAAGCCTGCTAGATCGGCAATGGAATATCTCCAACAAGGTCTAGGTCAGATGTTCAACCCACCTTCAGGAAAGGATGTGCCATCTGCCTCTTAGAACGACGAAGTTGCCCCCTACTTGTGCTATACTTATGGCAAGTATGTAGGGGAGTCATTTACCATCTGCCAATGCCTCAACAGGTCAATGTAGCCGGAGCAGTGGTTGATTTTAGGTATGTGTGGTTATAAGGGGGTAGATAAGGTGGACAATGGAGATGGCACTACTATGGTGGAGCGTACCCCTTCGTTTTCTCATTACATGAACAGGATTTTTCTTTAGATTCGTACCTCATGCGGTTGTCTAACAAGCCCAAAACCCTTTTTTCATTGCAGGCTGGTGCGGCGTTGTTGATCAAGGTGGTGGTGTCGGCATGGAAGAATTATTGGCCGTCGTATCGGGGTGTTGCAAGTCAGCCAAGGTGGAGGCTTTAAACACCTATCCTTTTTATCTTTGTTTTTTTTTTCTTTTCCCTCAAACAAGGAGGTGAGGCTACAGAGCCTAAGAGTAGCTCCAGTCAGTGTGAAGGTCGGCGAAGATGTCTTGTAATGGGTAAGATGTTGCGGCCATCGTGGAAGAAGTGTTGGTCGGTACCAACGATGCTGGTAATCCTGTCGATTAGAGTAGCATACTCCATGATCGTATGACTCTAACCTCAACTCCTTAATATTCCATTGTAGACCATTAGCTGCGACTCCCATTTTTTTTGGGAGGAGGGGTGGGGAGTGGGGATTGCCATAAATAAGTTGTCGTACAAATGGGCCGGTCCCCTCACACATTAATTTTGGTATGTGTCGCCATATTGTGGCGACATCCAAACAAGCTAGCCTGCCTCATTCATTAAATTTTCATTTTTGTCCTCTTTTGCAATTCAATGTCACTGTTGTCTTCTTTGCTAAAGAAGATGCAGATTTTTTTTTTTTTTTGATGAGTGTAATATTATAGAAGGGGAAAACATGGGAACAAGAAAGCTTGAGAGGTCGAGATGACCATCTCGAGGCAAAAACCGAAAACAGAGAGAAAGCAAAAACAAAAAACTAAAAGCCAGACTAAGCTATGTCTCTCTGACAAATAGAGACCCATCGGAAGACAAAATCCTCAAACATCAAGCCCCGACACTCAGGAAACACTTTCGACCATAAAAACAATAATCCCTTGATGTTGATGATGATATTTGCCACTGTTTCTTCCTTCCCTTCAAAGATCCTAAGGTTGCGCTCCTTCCATAAGCCCCAACAAATAGCAAAAGGGAGTAAGCGCCATAGAATGCGACCTCTAGTGGACAAAGCTGATGTGATCCAACTGGGAATGAGATGCATCAAAGATCTCGGAAAGATCCATGCTATCCCAAACTCCGCTAGAAAAGATGTCTATACTGCTCTAGCAAGCTCGCAATGGAGGAGGAGGTGATTGACGGATTCCCCACTATGTTTGCACATAGTGCAATAATCAATGATAATAACCTTTCTAGCTATCAAGTGGTCCACTATTAAAATCTTGTTCAAAGATGCAAGCCAGAAGAAGAAAGATATTCTGGATGGCACTTTAGATCCCCATACAAAGGAGACAGGGAATCTATCATCCTGAAGAGGAAGAAGAGCCATGTACCAAGACCGAACTGAGAATCGGCCATCTTTAGACCATTTCCAAGTACGTCTGTCCAAACCGGAAGGGGATGTCGAACAATCTTGTAAGCGGAGCACCAAATGGGAAACAACCTCAATTTCCCAATCATTAAGCCCCCTCCTGAAACCAAAGTTCCAAGAGATGTTATTCCCTTCCCGCACAAGTAATTGTGAAACAGGGCAATTCTTCAGATCTGACAAAGTGTAAAGCTCAGGAAAGTCCTCCATGAGGGTATCATCTCCGCACCAAAGATCCTTCCAAAAAAGAATTCTGTCTCCATTGCCAACTCTATAATGAACACCCTCAAGAAACATCCCCTGCGTCTTCATAAAACCCTTCCAAACACCGTAGCCGTAGGTAGCAGAAACTACTCTCCCGTCCCATCCCTGATCTGTGATCCTGTATTTACCAGCCATAGCCTTCCTCCATAAACTAGATAACTCCTCCCCAAACCTCCACAACCATTTCCCCAGTAAGGCTATATTCATAGTCGAGAGATTCCTGATGCCCAGACCTCCTTGCGACTTAGGTCGGCAAATGATCTCCCACTTAACCAAATGAAACTTACCGGCCTCATCTCTACCCTGCCATAAAAGTTCCTCATGATCCTCTCAAGGGATCTGGCGATGCTTCTAGGCACAGAAAAAAGAGACATGAAATATATGGGAAGGCTGGAAAGGCAGTGCTTGATTAGCACCAATTTACCACATTTGGATAAGTACTTGGATTTCCATCGAGCCAGTCTGCTTTCAAACCTTTCCGTCACCGGATCCCAAATGGCTCTAGATCTATAAGCTGCCCCCAGAGGGAGGCCCAGGTAAGAGGTAGGTAAACTGCCTATAGAACACCCTAGACAGTCGGCCAACATGGGCATATTATTCACAGTACCCACTCCAAAAATCTTGCTTTTGTCCAAATTGACCCAAATTCCCGACACCGCTTCAAACCACACAAGAAGACCCCTCAAAAACCTCGTCTGAGAAAGAGAATTGCCTAGGAATATGATAGTGTTGTCAGCAAACTGCAGGTGAGATACAGGAGGGATCCCAGTGCCAATATCGAAACCAGCTAGCTCCCCCAAGTCCACAGCTCTAGAGATCATGCGCCCGAGAGCCTCGGCGACCACGATAAACAAATACGGAACAACGGATCCCCTTGCCTCAAACCTCTGGAGCTACGGAAATAACCGGCCGGAGAACCGTTGATGAGAATAGAGAAAGCGGCCGACGATATACATTTCGAGATCCATTTTCTCCATTTGGGACCGAAGCCCATCCTGTCAAGCATATAATCTACAAAACTCCAACTCACATGATCGTATGTCTTCTCCATGTCAATCTTACACATAATGCCCGGAGTTCCCTCCTTAATTCTGGAGTCGATGCATTCGTTTGCAATGAGGACGCCGTCCAATATCTGTCTGCCTTGCACAAAAGCACCTTGCATAGGCAAGATCACCGAGTCCAAAACCCTACGGATCCCCGATGCTAGAGTCTTGGAAATAATCTTGTACACACTCCCCATCAAGCTGATAGGATGGAATCCAGAGAGATCATCAACCCCTTGTCTCTTCGGAATAAGGGCTATGAAGTTACTATTAGACATGTAATGCAAGTAACCTTCGTCAAAAAATTCCTTAACCACATTCATGAAATCTTTTCCAACCACACTCGAACACTCCTTATAGAACGCCAAAGAAAAACCGTCCGGGCCAGGGGCTTTGTCTTCAGCTAGCTCAAAAATGGATTTAAGAATTTCTTCTTCTGAAAAAGGTCTCTCCACCCAATTTCTATCTTCCAAGCTGATACGGTCAAAATGGAGGTCATCCACCAACGGTCTGTAGGAGGAGGGCTCAGTGTATAACGCTTTGTAAAAATCCACCACCCCCGTTATGATACTCTCGTCATCTTCCATACTAGTCCCATTGATTACGAGGCGAGATATATGATTAGCTCTTCTATGCGCATTAGCTATCTTGTGAAAGAATTTGGAGTTGTTATCCCCCTCCTTAAGCCACCGAATTCCCAATTTCTGTTTCCAACTAATCTCATCCAACTTGATGAGGTGTTGGTATTCCGCTTTCAAGTTTGTCCTCCTGGTACGATCTTCGAAAGACAGAGGATGATCCTCCTCTCTGTTAAACAAAGATATCTCCTCAAGAATGGACTTCAACTTAAGGTCCACTCTCCCGAAAACCTCCTTATTCCAGACTTTTATCGACTCCTTCAGAGCTTTGAGCTTCCTTCTAAAGACCTCCCCCGCATTTCCTGTAAAGCGGAAACTGTTCCACCACAATTCCACTCTCCTTGAAATTTGAGCTCTGAAGCCACGTATTCTCAAAACGGAAAGGAACAGGGCAACTACGAAATCCTTTACACTCCAACAGAAGGGGCACGTGGTCTGAAACAGGTCTGGGAATCGCTGTCTGAATAACTTCAGGGGAAAGATCCTCCCAACCATCAGAAATCAGAAATTAGAAATCTATCCAATCTACTCATGGTCGGATTCTCCTGATTGTTGGTCCATGTAACCCTGCCTCCACCCATATGAAGATCCATCAGAAAGTAACGATCAATGAAATCCCCGAACTTACGCATACTAATAGTGTCTCTTCTGCCCGTATTCTTCTCATACCAATGACGAATGATGTTAAAATCTCCACCGATGCACCATGGGAGGTCCCACAGCCCTGCCACGTCATCCAATTCCTCGAGGAAATGGTCCTGGTAGCTTCTGTCAGCCGGCCCATACACTCCGGACATAACCTACGATGACTGATCCCCGATCCAATTACCAACAATCGACACAGAATAAGCTCCCACTATGGAATCGCTGACCTGCAGCCTGTTCTGATCCCATATAATAACAACACCACCCGAGGACCCGATAGCTGGAAGATCTAACCACCCGGCCTCCCTGAAACCACAAAGCTCCTTAATAACCTTGTCATTCATCACTCCTAATTTCGTTTCCTGCAGGATAACCACTTTAGCACCCCACCTTCTGATAACACTCTTCACTACAGCCCTTCTGTCCTTGTTCCCCAAACCACGCACATTCCAAGTCATAATTTTGTCAGCCATTAAGAAACTATGAATCTACGCCCTTTTCTCCGACCACCACTGTCCGAACTGTGGTCAGAATTGAGATTGTTGGCCAACCTCTGAAGCTCGCGGGATAATTCAGCCGATTTGTCCTTAGATAAAGGACTAATGCAAGGCATAACGATACTCCCCTTCTCAACTGTACTAGCTACCTTCTTCCCTTCCACTTCAGCCATTTTGTTGCTGGTTTCTCTTCCGACCTACTTAAATGGGACTACAGATCTACCCAAGTTAATCTCACGCTTGGCTACTGCAACTCCATTTGAAACTACCAGCTGATCCATAGTAAAATGAGGGAATATGCCAATAGGATTAAGGATCGACTTAAGAAGGCTCAAGACTTTTGCTTCATGTCCTCTGTAGGAGACCCCTAATAGTTCTCCTATCCCCATTATATTTTCTGTTAACCATTCAACAGAATTCTCCCTCTCAATCCTTAGGTATTTGTTGCCGCCATAACCTGCCGTATCCCTAATTGGCCCTGGGGCCTTGCTGATGATCGGTCTCCTGACTGGTTCCATCGAGATACCCTGTGAAAACTCCAAAAGGCTCGGCTGTAGACTGGACACCCTCTCTATCTCCTTAGGGCAACCCTGACTAGACTGACCACCCGATCTGACTGGCGTACTAAGTGTAGTCTCCCCCTTCTCCCTCAAGACCAATACCGGATCTACCAAGTGATGCGTTGCTCCGTCCTGATGCAGTTCGCAACCAAATTCTAGCAAAGAGGAGGCAGGGGTATGAGAGATTCCGTTAACCGGTAAAACCGGCGAAGAGCTAGGGGAAGAAGGGCGTGGAGAAGAAGGAGATGGGAAACAGTCGACGGCCTTACCTTTCCGTGGACGGTCATCTGCTTCGGTTGAGTTTGGCCCTAGAAGAAGTGCTGGAAATAACTCCTCGGCCTCTGCTCTAACGCTCGCCTCATTACCAACGAGATGTGATGAAATCAGCCTTTGAGCACTTGGGTATGGGCCCAAGATCCCACAACCCGGTGTACAAGGCATACGGAGAGCTCCACGCGTTTGGCCCATCCTTCCCAGCCCATAAACAATGGACAACCTACCCATACGACCCACTGTAGGGCCCGCTGGAAAAGACCCCCCTCCCAACTCCGAAATAGCTGGGTTGGGCCCAAGCCCAGACCGATGCTCAATCCGTTTTACAATAGTAGTGACACCTGTCTCTCCATTTAAAGTAGAGGCACGAGCTGGCTGGGAGGACCCACCTCGAGACTGGTTGTCAACGCGGGCCCCGAAGGGGTAACGACACGTACTCCTCCGCCCTGATCTCCTACTCCCCGTATCCCTTGATTCATGGAGGAAATCCCCTCCGCGTGTTCCAACGGAGGACGGGGTATTGACACGCGTCCATCTCCTTTACGCACGATAGTCCACGGCCCGTTCTCCGTACCATCTCCCCCATCTCTACGCTGGGATACAAGCTCGCCATTAACGACCTCCTTCTCCGGACGAAGACTAGCAGCCTGCTGCTGATTGGAAGCAATGGCTGGAAACTCCTCACCTGACATAATCGAAGCTGGAACCGCCGAAACCATAGAGGATGACGATGCAACTGAGACCAAAGCATCGCAGTCTCCTACCTTCAGTCTAGTCCAACTCACTCTGTTAGCCTCTTCCTCCTCTACCGTCGCTAACAAGATGAAAAAGGATACACCCCTGTCCGAGATTTCCACCGACTTAGGGATGCCTTCTACACAGCCTCCTACCAATATTCTCGCTTCGCGGAAATCCTCTCCCGATAAGGATATGATGTCGATATCATGAAGTCCCCCTGCGAACTGACCAATGCACTCAAAGATGTGATCATTACAAAGGTGGTAAGGTAGACCCTTCACTCGGATCCAGACAGGGTCTGGTTTAAAGGGGGTCGGTAACGTGTTCAGAGCTGGCCACCACCGTTTAAAATGTATCACCGAACTACCCACACTGATCGACTCCGCCCCGCATAAATTCGACTGAGTATGCCGGTTAGGAGCAAAGAACAAACCCTGTTTGCTTCCACATGGAACCAACGATGTTGGAAAAGGAAGTCCAACAAATTTCGCAATGGCCGCACTAATTTCCCCCCAAGGGGTAGCTATCTCCTCCGATTCACAAACCACCGCGCGGCTCCACTCTCCAAAAATTCCAGCCTCTGATTCGGGGTAGCTAGACACTATCTTCCTAGCTTTGTCCGATGAGAAGATGCTACCAGTCACCTTAGCTGCCGTTTTTGGGATCTACTCCAACACTAAAAGGTGTCCGTTCCCCAGGAAATTAACAATCATCGACTCAACCTAGCTCCATCCCTTTCTCTGATGACCCTCCGGGAAGAACAAAGCAACATTACGTTTGCTTGCAAAGAACTCAAGAAAACGGAGATAGTTACGTTTGGCATTATGCTTCACGTCCACCACATGCATTTTCCCGTGCGATACCATCTTTCTCCAAAAAGTTTGGTTGGAGACTGATTTAAGGGCGGAGAAAGTCTTAGAAAACCATCTCAAGACTTCCACGGGCATTACCATCTCCACTGACCTGCGCCTGGTAACTTCCTTCAGGCAAACAAACACCCTATTCTGCCTCCTAACCTCGCTAACAGAGAAAAGCTTAGCTTCAACACGAACCACCGTTACTGATCTGCAAACCTCCATTTCTAAAATTAAGCAGAGGATTAACGTTGGCAAGGCTAACACCTTCACCAGATACCAAAAATATTTCATTTTCGAGTGTCAGATCATCAAGAAGATGCAGATTATACACTGACACCTTTAGGAAATCGCACTAAACAGGTCATGGTATCTTTCCAACAAGGTCTAGGTCAGATATTCATGCCACCTTTAGGGAAAAATGTGACATCTACCTTTCAGTGTAGTTTTCCCCCTGCTTGTGCTATAGTGAAGGCAAGTATGTAAGGGAGTCATTTGCCATCTGCCGGCGGCTCCAAAGGTCAATGTAGCCGGAGCACTGGTCGATTGTGGGCATGTGAGGTTATAAGGGGGGAAGGCAAGGTGGCCGATGGAGGTGGCGCTGATATGGTGGAGCGTACCCCATCCTTTCCTCCTCACACGAACCTGATTTTTTCTTTAGATTCGTACCTCATGCGGTTATCTAACAAACCCAAAACCATTTTTTCGTTGGAGACTGGTGCGGCGCTGCTAATCAAGATCGTGTTGCCGGCCTAGAAGAATTGTTGGCCGCCGTTTGGGAGTGTTGTAGGTCAGCCACGGAAGAGGCCTTAAACGCCCATCCATTCTTTTTTTTTCTCTTCGTTTCCCTCAGACAAGGAGGTGCGGTCGCAGAGCCTAAGAGTAGCTCCACTCAGTGTGAAGGTCGGCCAAGATGTCTTGTAGTGGGTAGGATGTTGTTTCGGCCGCCATGGAAGAGGTGTTGGTCGGCAACAGCGATCTGGTGATCTTGTAGATTATAACATACTCCATGATCGTATGACACTAACCTCAACTCCTTTATTAATATTCTTTTGTATCCCGTTACCTGCGATGTATGGCTTCATGACTCTCCTAGCAACTCCCATTTTTTAGGGGGCAGAGGGGGCGGAGTGGGGACTGCCATATATGGGGTGTCGTACAAATGGGTTTGTCCCCTCACATATTAATTTCGGTATGGGACGCCATATGGTGGCGCCATCTAAACATGCTAGCCCTCCTCATTCATTAAATTTTCATTTTGTCCTCATTTGCAATTCAACGTCATTGCTATCTTCTTGGCTAAAGAAGCATATTATAACCCGACACCTATAAAGGAAAGCCAGCTAGAACCGGTCATGGTGCTTTCCAACAAGGTCTGAGTCTGACGTTCAGGCAACCTTCTGGAAAAAATGTGTCATTTGCCTCTCAGAACGACGAAGTTGCCCCACTTCTTGTGCGATAATAATGGCAAGTATGTAGGGGAGTCAATTAGCATTGGCCGGCAGCTCTACATGTCGATGTAGTCAGAACACCGGTCGATTGTGGGCATGGGTGGTTATGAGGGGGGCAGCCAAGGTGGCCGATGGAGGTGGTGTTGCTATGGTGGAGCATACCCCTTCCTTTTCTCCTTACATGAGCACGATTTTTCTTTATATTCGTACCTCGTGCAGTTGTCTAACAAGCCCAAAACCCTTTTTTTCATTGCAGGCTGGCGCGGCACTGTTGATAAAGGTGGAGGTGTTGGCATGGAAGAATTGTTGGCCGTCGTTTGAGGGTGTTGCAGGTTGGCCAAGGTGGAGGCTTTAAACACATCCTTTTTACTTTTTTTTTGTTTTTTTCCTTCTCTTCCCTGTAGTGGGTACTACAGGGTAAGATGTTGCGGCCGTCGTGGAAGAGGTGTTGGTCGGCACCAGAGATTTTGCTGATCTTGTCAATTAGAGTAGCATACTCCATGATCGTATGAAATAACCTCAACTCCTATTGTAGCCCATTACCTGTGATATATGGCTTGATGACTCGGCTAGCAACTCACTTTTTTGGGGGCGAAGGGGGGGAGTGTGGACTGCCATATATAGGGTGTCGTCTAAATGGGATGGTCCCCACACATTAAATTTGGTATGCGACGCCATATGGTGGCGCCATCCAAAGTTGTTACCCCGCCTCATTCATTAAATTTTCATTTTGTCCTCTTTTACAATTCAAGATTATAACCTGACATCCATAAAGGAAAGCCTGCTAGAACAGGTCATGGTATCTTTCCAACAAGGTCGAGCGCAGATGTTCAGGCCACCTTTAGGAAAGAATGTGTCATCTTCCTATCAAAACAACGAAGTTGTCTGCCTGCATGTGCTATAGTTATGGCAAGTATGTAGAGAAATTAGTTGTGATCTGTCGGCGGCTCTGCAGGTTGATGTAGCCGGAGCAATTGTCGAATATGCGCATGGGTGATTATAAGGGGGGTAACCAAGGTGGCTGATGGAGGTGGCGCTGCTATAGTAGAGCGTACCCATTCCTTTTCTCCTTACATGAACATGATTTTTTCTTTAGATTCGGACCTCATGCAGTCGTCTAACAAGCCCAAAACCGTTTTTTTGTTGCAGGCTGGTGTGGCGTTGTTGTTCAAGGTGGTGGAGCCGGAGTGGCAGAATTGTTGGCTGCCGTTAGGGGGGGTGTTTCAGGTCGGCCAAGGTGGAGCCTTTAAACGCCCATCATTTCTGCTTTTTTTTTTTTTGTTTTTTTCTCTTCTTTTCCCTTAGAGGAAGAGGTGCGATTAAGTTGTCCCCCCTGCTTGTGCTATAGTTATGGCAAGTATGTAAGGGTGTCATTTGCCATTTGTCGGCGGCTTTACAAGTTGATGTAGCCGGAGCACTAGTCAACTATGGGCATGGGTGGTCGATGGAGGTGGCGCTACTATGGTGGAGCGTACCCCTTCCTTTTCTCCTCATATGAACAAGATTTCTATCTTTAGATTCGTACCTCATGCACTTATCTAACAAGCCCAAAACCGTTTTTACGTTGCAGGCTGGTGCGGCGATGTTGATAAAGATCGTGGTGCTGGAGTGGAAGAATTGTATGCCACCGTTTAGGGGTGTTCCAAGTCGTCAAAGGTGTGGCTTTAAATGCCCATCCTTTCTGCTTTTTTTTTTTTCTCTTCTTTTCCCTCAGAGGAGGAGGTGCAGCCGCAGAGTATAAGAGTAGATCCAATCAGTGTGAAGGTCGGACAAGATGTCCGGTACTGGGTAGGATGTTGTTGCGGCCATCGTGGAAGAGGTGCCGGTCGACTCGAGCAATCTTGGTGATGTTGTCGATTAGAGTAGCATACTCCATGATCGTAGGACACTAACCTCTACTCCTTTCATAATATTCAATTGTAGCCTGTTACCTATGATGTATGGCTTGATGAGTTGGCTAGCAACTCCGGTTTTTTTGGAGTGCGAGGGAGAGGAGTGGGGACTACCATAAATGGCGTGTCGTACAAATGGGCTGGTCCGTCCACACAATAATTATGGTATGGGATGTCATATGGTTAGATCTTTTGCAATTCAATGTCACTGTTATCTTGTTTGCAAAAGATGTAGATTATAACCTGACACTTATAAAGGAAAGCCTACTAAAACCGGTCATGGTATCTCTCCAACAAGGTCTGGGTCAGATGTTCAGGCAACCGTCAAGAAAGAATGTGCCATCTACCTCTCAGAACGATGAGGTTTCCACCCTTGCTGGTACCATAGTTATGGCAAGTTTGTAGGGGTGTCATTTGCCATCTGCCGGCAGGTTTACATATCGATGTAGCCGGAGCTCTGGTCGACTGTGGGCATGGGTGGTTATAAGGGGGCAGCCAAGGTGGTAGATGGAGGTGGCGCGGCTCTTGTGGAGCGTACCCCTTCATTTTCTCCTCACATGAACAAGATTTTTATCTTAGATTCGTACCTCGTGCAATTATTTAACAAGCCCAAAACCGTTTTTACATTGCAGGCTGGTGCTGCGCTACTGATAAAGGTCGTGGGGTCGGCGTGGAAGAGTTGTAGGCCACGACATGGGGGTGTTGTAGGTCAGCTAAGGTGGAGGCTTTAAACGCCCATCCTTTCTACTTTTTTTTCTTCTTTTCCCTCAAACGAGGGGGTGCGACTGTAGAGCCTAAGAGTAGCTCCAGTCAGAGTGAAGGTCGGCCAAGATGTCCTGTAGTGGATAGGATGTTGTTGCGGCAGTCGTGGAAGAGATGTTGGTCGGCACCAACGATCTTTGAGATCTTGTCAATTAGAGTAGAATATATTCCATGATCGTATGACACTAACCCCAACTCCTTTCTTAATATTCTATTGCAACATGTTACTGCGATGTATGGCTTCACGACTCGGCTAGCAACTCTTGTTTTCTGTAAAGAAGGGGAGGTGGGGGTGGACTGCTATATATAGGGTATTGTAGAAATGGGCTGGTCCCCTCGCAAATTAATTTTGGTATGGGACGCCATATGGAGGCACTAACCAAACAAGGTGGCCCGCCTCATTCATTAAATTTTCATCGACCTCTTTTGCAATTGAACGTCATTGTTATCTTCTTTGCAAAAGAAGATTCATATTATAACCTGACACATAAAATAAAGCCTGCTAGAACCGGTCAGTGTATCTTTTCAACAAGGTCTTGGCAGATGTTTAGGCCACCTTCAGGAAAGTATGTGCCATATGCCTCTCAGAGCAATTAGGTTGTCCCCCTTGCTTGTGCTATAGTTATAGCAAGTATGTAAGGGTGTCATTTGCCATCTGTCGGCTGCTTTATAGGTCGATGTAGCGAAAGCATTGGTCGATTATTGGAATGGGTGGTCATAAGGGTGCAGCCAGGGTGGTCGATGGAAGTGGCGCTGGTATGGTGCAGCGTACCCCTTCCTTTTCTCCTCACATGAACAAGATTTTTATCTTTAGATTCGCACCTCATGCAGTTATCTAACAAGCCAAAACCATTTTTTCGTTGCAAGCTGGTGCGGCGCTGCTAATAAAGGTCGTGGTGCTGGCGTGGGAGAATTGTTGACCGCCATTTAGGGGTGTTCCAAGTAGACAAAGGTGGAGGCTGTAAACGCCTATCCTTTCTACTTTTTTTTTTCTCTTCTCTTCCCTCAGAGGAGGAGGTGTGGCTGCAGAGCCTAAGAGTAGATCCAGTCAGTGTGAAGGTCGAACAAGATGTCCTGTATTGGGGAGGATGTTATTGCGGCCGTCGTGGAAGAGGTGCTGGTCGGCTCAAGTGATCTTGGTGATATTGTCGATTAGAGTAGCATACTCCATGATCGTATGACACTATCCTCAACTCCTTTCATAACATGCAATTGTAACATGTTACCTACGATGTATGGCTTGATGAGTTAGCTAGCAACTCCGGTTTTTTTAGAGCGCGAGGGAGGGGAGTGTGGACTACCTTATATGGCGTGTCATACAGATGGGGTGGTCCACCCACACATTAATTTTGGTATGGGACGCCATATGGTCATGTCTTTTGCAATTCAACGTCACTGTTATCTTGTTGGAAAAGAAGATATAGATTATAACCGGTCATGGTATCTTTGCAACAAGGTCTGGGTCAGATGTTCAGGCCACCTTCAGGAAAGAATGTGCCATCTGCCTCTCAGAACGGCGAAGTTGTCCCCCTGCTTTTGCTATAGTAATGGCAAGTATGTAGGGGAGTCAATTACCATCGGCCGGTGACTCTACATGTCGATGTAGTCGGAACACCAGTCGATTGTGGGCATGGGTGGTGATGAGTGGGGCAGCCAAGGTGGCCGGTGGACGAGGTGTTACTATGGTGGAGCATACCCCTTCCTTTTCCCCTTACATGAGCACGATTTTTCTTTATATTCGTACCTTGTGCGGTTGTCTAACAAGCCCAAAACCCTTTTCTTCGTTGTAAGCTGGTGCGGCACTGCTGATAAAAGTGGAGGCGATGGCATGGATGAATTGTTGGCCGCCGTTTGGCTATGTTGCAGGTCGGCCAAGCTGGAGGCTTTAAACACTCACTTTTTTCGGGGGCGAAGGTGGGGAGTGTGGACTGCCATATATAGGGTGTCGTCTAAACGGGATGGTCTCCACACATTAAATTTGGTATGCAACACCATATGGTGGTGCCATCCAATGCTGTTACCCCGCCTCAGTCATTAAAATTTCATTTTGTCCTCTTTTGCAATTCAAGATTATAACCTGACATCTATAAAGGAAACAACAAGAGGTTCGAAAGTATGTGCCATCTACCTCTCAGAACGACGCAGTTTCCCTCCTTGCTTGTGCCATAGTTATGGCAAATTTGTAGGGGAGTGATTTACCATCTACCAGCTGCTCTACAGGTCGATGTAGCTGGAGCAGTGATCGATTGTGAGCATTTGTGGTTATAAGGGGAGCAGCCAAGGTGGCTGATGGAGGTGGCACTTCTATGATGCAGCGAACCCCTTCCTTTACTCCTTATATGAACATGATTTTTTTCTTTAGATTCGTATCTCATGTAGTTGTCTAACAAGCCCAAAACACTTTTTTGTAGCAGGCTAGCGCGGCCCTGCTGATCAAGGTGGTGGTACTGGCGTAGAAGAATAGTGGGTCGCGACTTGGGGGTGTTGCAGGTCGGCCAAGGTGGAGGCTTTAAACGCCCATCCTGTCTACTTTTTTTTTTCTTCTTTTCCATCACACAAGGAGGTGCGACCGTAGAGCCTAAGAGTAGCTCCAGTCAGATTGAAGGTCGGCCAAGATGTCCTGTAGTGGGAAGGATGTTGTTGCGGCCGCCGTGGAAGAGATACTGGTTGGCACCAGTGATCTTTGAGATCTTGTCAATTATAGTACAATATACTCCATGATCGTATGACACTAACCTCAACTCCATATGGGACGCCATCCAAACTTGGTAGCCGCCTCTTTCATTAAATTTTCTTCGTTCTCTTTTGCAATTGAACGTCATTGTTATATACTTTTCGACGAGGTCATGGTAAATGTTTAGGCCTCCTTCAGGAAAGAATGTGCCATATGCCTCTCAGAGCGATTAAGTTGTTCCACCTGCTTGCGCTATAGTTATGGCAAGTATGTAAGGATGTCATTTGCAATATGTCAACGGCTTTACAGGTCGATGTAGCTGGAGCACTGGTCGACTGTGGCCATGGGTGGTTATAAAGAGGATGACCAAGGGTGGTTATAAAGAGGATGACCAAGGTGGTCGATGGAAATGGCACTGCTATGGTGGAGCGTACCCCTTCCTTTTCTCCTCACATGAATAAGATTTTTATCTTTAGAATCATACCTCATGCGGTTATCTAACAAGCCCAAAATTGTTTTTTCGTTGAAGGCTGGTGCGGCGGTGCTGAAAAATGTCGTGGTGCTGGCGTGGAAGAATAGTTGGCTGCCATTTAGGAGTGTTGCAGGTCGACAAAGGTGGAGGCTTTAAAAGCCCATCCTTTCTGCTTTTTTTTTTGTTTTTTTCTCTTCTTTTCCCTCAAAGGATGTGCGGCCGCTGAACCTAAGAGTAGATCCAGTCTGTGTGAAGGTCGGACAAGATGTCCGGTACTGGATAGGATGTTGTTGCGGCCGTCGTACAGGAGGTACTGCTCGGCTCAAGCAATCTTGGTGATCTTGTCGATTAGAGTACCATACTCCATGATCGTATGACATTAACCTCAACTCCTTTCATAATATTCAATTGTAAGCTCTTACCTACGATGTATGGCTTGATGAGTTGGATAGCAACTCCGATTTTTTTTGAGCGCGAGGGAGAGGAGTGGGGACTACCATATATGGCGTGTCGAACAACTAGGCAAGTCGGCCCACACATTAATTTTGGTATGGGACGCCATATGGTTACGTCTTTTGCAATTCAACGTCACTGTTATCTTGTTTGCAAAAGAAGATGTAGATTATAAGCTGACACCTATAAAGGAAAGTCTACTAAAACCGGTCATGGTATCTTTCCAACAAGGTCTGGGTCAGAAGTTCGGCCCACCTTTAGGAAAGAATGTGCCATCTACCTCTCAAAACGACGAAGTTTCCCCCCTTGCTTGTGCCATAGTTATGGCAAGTTTGTAGGGGAGTCATTTACCATCTACCAGCTGCTCAACAAGTCGATGATGCCAGAGCACTGGCCGATTGTGGGCATGCGTGGTTATAAGGGTGGCCGATGGAGGTGGCCCTGGTATGGTGGAGCAAACCGCTTCCTTTTCTCCTTACATGAACGATCTTTGATATCTTGTCAATTAGAGTAGAATATACTCCATGATTGAATGACACAAACCACAACTCCTTGCTCAATAATCAATTCTAGCCCGTTACATGCGATGTATGGCTTGAGGACTTGGCTAGCAACTCTTGTTTACTTTAAGGCAGAGAGAGGGGAGGGGGGGGACTGCCATATGTAGGGTGTTATACAAATGGCTTGGTCGCCTCGCAAATTAATTTTGGTATGGGACGCCATATGGAGGCGCCATCCAAACATGGTTGCCAACCTCATTCATTAAATTTTCATCGTCCTCTTTCGCAATTGAACATCATTGTTATCTTTGCAAAAGAAGATTCACAGTATAACCTGACACATAAAATAAAGCCAGCAAGAATCGGTCTGGGTATCTTTTCAACAAGGTCTTGGCAAATGTTTAGGCCACTTTCAAGAAAGAATGGGCCATATGCCACTCGGAGCAATTAAGTTGTCCCCCCTACTTGTGTTATAGTTATGGCAAGTATCTAAGAGTGTCATTTGCCATCTGCCGGCGGCTTTACAGGTCAATGTAGCCAGAGCACTGGTCGACTGTGGGCAAGGGTGGTTATAAGGGGGGCAGCCCCTGTGGTCGATGGAGGTGGCGCTGCTATGGTGGACCATACCCCTTCCTTTTCTCCTCACATGAACAAGATTTTTATCTTCAGATTCATACCTTATGCAGTTATCTAACAAGCCCAAAACTATTTTTTCGTTGTAGGCTGGTGTGGCGCTGTTGATAAAGGTCGTGGTGTCGGCGTAGAAGAATTGCTGGCCGCCATTTAGTGGTGTTGCAGGTCGACAAAGGTGGACACTTTAAAAGCCCATCCTTTCTGCTTTTTTTTTGTTTTTTTCGCTTTTTTTCATGGGAGCAGGAGGTGCGGCCGCTTAACCTAAGAGTAGATCCAGTTAGTGTGAAGGTCGAATAAGATGTCTATACTGGGTAGGATGCTGTTGCGAACGTCGTGCAAGATGTGCTGATCAGCTCAAACAATCTTGGTGATCTTGTCGATTAGAGTACCATACGCCATGATCGTATGACACTAACATCAAGTCCTTTAAAAATATTCAATTCTAGCCTATTATCTACGATGCATGGCTCGATGAGTTGGCTAGAAACTCCAATTTTTTTAGGGCGCGAGGTAGGGGTATGGGGACTACGATAGATGGCGTGTCGTACAAATGGGCTGGTCCACCCACACATTAATTTTTGGTATGGGACGCCATATGGATATGGTTGCGTCTTCTGCAATTCAACGTCACTGTTATCTTATATGCAAAAGAAGAGGTAGATTATAACCAGACACCTATAAAGGAAAGTCTACTAAAACCAATCATGGTATCTTTCCAACAAGGCCTGGGTCAGATGTTCAGGCCACCATCTACCTCTCAGAACGATGAAGTTTCCCCCCTTGCTTGTGCCATAGTTATGGCAAGTTTGTAGGGGAGTCATTTACCATCTACCAGCTGCTCAACAAGTCGATGATGCCGGAGCACTGGCTGATTGTGGGCATGCGTGGTTATAAGGGGGGGGGCAGCCAAGGTGGCCCTGGTATGGTGGAGCAAACAGCTTCCTTTTCTCCTTACATGATCATGATTTTTTCTTTTGATTCGTACCTCATGTGGTTGTCTAACAAGCCCAAAACCTTTTTTTGTTGCAGGCTGGTGCGGCCCTGCTGATAAAGGTGGTGGTCCAGGCGTGGAAGAATTCTTGGACGCGACTTGGGGGTGTTGCAGGTCGGCTAAGGTGGAGGCTTTAAACGCCTATCATGCCTACTTTTTTTTCTTCTTTTCCTTCAGATGTGGAGGTGCGACTGTAGAGCCTAAAAGTAGCTCTAGTCAGAGTGAAGGTCTGCCAAGATGTCTTGTAGTGGGTAGGATGTTGTTACAGCCATCATGGAAGAGGTACTGGTCGACAGTTGGAATGGGTGGTTATACGGGGGGCAGCCAAGGTGGTCCATGGAGGTGGCGTTGCTATAGTGGAGCGTACCCTTTCCTTTTCTCCTCACATGAACAAGATTTTTATCTTTAGATTCGAACCTCATGCGGTAATCTAAAAAGCCCAAAACCATTTTTTCGTTGCAAGCTGGTGCGGCGCTGCTGATAAAGGTTGTGGTGCCGGCGTGGAAGAATTGTTGGCCGTCATTTAGGGGTGTTGCAGGTCGACAAAGGTGGAGGCTTTAAACGCCCATCCTTTCTGCCTTTTTCTGTTTTTTTCCTATTTTTTTCCCTCAAAGGAGGAAGTGTAGCCACTGAGCCTAAGTGTAGATCCAATCGGTGTGACGGTCGGACAAGATGTACAGTATTGGGTAGGATGTTGTTGCGACCGTCGTGGGAGAGGTATTGGTCGGCACAAGCGATCTTGGCGATCTTGTAGATTAGAGTAGCATACTCCATGATCGTATGACACTAACCTCAACTCCTTTCATAATATTCAATTGTAGAATGTTACCTACGATGTATGGCTTGATGAGTTGGCTAGCAAATCCGGGTATTTTTCAGTGCGAGGGACCCGAGTAGGGACTACCATATATGGTATGTCGTAGAAATTGGCCTGTCCACCCACACATTAATTCTAGTATTGGACGCCCATCCTTTCTGCCTTTTTTCTGTTCTTTTCCCTCAAAGGTGGAAGTGCAACCACTGAGCCTAAGAGTACATCCAATCAGTGTGACGGTCGGACAAGATGTACAGTACAGGGTAGGATGTTGTTGCGGCCGTTGTGGGAGAGGTACTGGTCGGCACAAGCGATCTTGTCGATTAGAGTAGCATACTCCATGATCGTATGACACTAACCTCAACTCCTTTCATAATATTCAATTCTAGCCTGTTACCTACGATGTATGGCTTGATGAGTTGGCTAGCAAATCTGAGTATTTTTCAGCACGAGGGACCGGAGTGGGGACTACCATATATGGCGTGTCGTAGAAATGGGCCTGTCCGCCCACACATTAATTCTAGTATTGGACACCAGATGGTTGCGTCTTTTGCAATTCAATGTCACTGTTATCTTTATCCAAAAGAAGATGTAGATTATAACCTGACACCTAAAAAGGAAAGCCTACTAAATCGGTCATGGTCTCTTTCCAACAAGGTCTGGGTCAGATGTTCGGCCCACCTTCAGGAAAGAATGTGCCATCTACCACTCAGAACTACGAGGTTTCCCGCCTTGCTTGTGCCATAGTTATGGCAAGTTTGCAGGGGAGTCATTTACCATCTACAAGCTGCTCTACAGGTCAATGTAGCCGGAGCACTAGTCGATTGTGGGCATGCGAAGTTATAAGGAGGGCAGCCAAGGTGGCCGATGGACGTGGCGTTACTATGGTGGAGCGAACCCCTTCCATTTCTCCTTGCATGAACATGATCTTTTCTATAGATTCGTACATCATGTGTTTGTCAAATAAACCTAAAACCGTTTTTTTGTGGCGGGCTGGTGCGGCCCCGCTGATTAAGGTCGTGGTGCCGGCGTGGAAGAATTGTTGGCCGCGACTTGGGGGTGTTGCAGGTCGGCCAAGGTGGAGGCTTTAAACGCCTATCATGTCTACTTTTATTTTTCTTTTTTTCCCTCAGATGTTTAGGCCACCTTCAGAAAAGAATGTGCCATATGCCTCTCAGAGCGATTAAGTTGTCCCCTCTGCTTGTGCTATAGTTATGATGAGCATGTAAGGGTGTCATTTGCCATCTGCCGGCGGCTTTATAGGTCCATGTAGCCGGAGCACTAGTCGACTGTTGGAATGGGTGGTTATAAGGGGGGCAGCCAAGGTGGTCCATGGAGGTGGCGCTGCTATAGTGGAGCGTACCTTTCCTTTTCTCCTCACATGAACAAGATTTTTATCTTTAGATTCGAACCTCATGCGGTAATCTAACAAGCCCAAAACCGTTTTTTCGTTGCAGGCTGGTGCGGCGCTACTGATAAAGGTCGTGGTGCCGGCGTGGAAGAATTGTTGGCTGCCATTTAGGGGTGTTGCAAGTCGACAAAGGTGGAGGCATTAAAAGCCCATCCTTTCTGCTTTTTTTTTTTGTTTTTCCTCTTTTTTTACCTTGGAGAAGGAGGTGCGGCCGCTTAACCTAAGACTAGATCCAGTTAGTGTGAAGGTCGAATAAGATATCTTGTACTGGGTATGATGATGTTGCGACTGTCGTGGAATAGGTGCTGGTCGGCACAAGCGATTTGCCTTTTTTTCTGTTCTTTTCCCTCAAAGGAGGAGGGGTAGCTGTTGAGCTTACAAGTAGATCAAGTCGGTGTGAAGGTCGGACAAGATGTCCTGTACTGGGTAGGATGTTGTTGCGGCTGTCGTGGAAGAGGTGCTGGTCTGCAATAGCGATCTGGTAATCTTGTCGATTAGAGTAGCATACTCCATGATCGTATGACACTAACCTCAACTCCTTTCATAATATTCAAGTGTAGCATGTTACCTACGATGTATAGCTTGATGAGTTGGCTAGCAACTCCGAGTATTTTTTAGCGCGAGGGAGCGGAGTGGGGACTACCATATATGGCGTGTCGTACAAATGGGTCGGTCGGCCCACACATTAATTTTAGTATTGGACGCCAGATGTTTGCGTCTTTTGTAATTCAATGTCATTGTTATCTTTATGCAAAAGAAGACGTAGATTATAAACTGACACCTTAGAAGGAAAGCCTACTAAAATCAGTCATGGTATCTTTCCAACAAGGTCTGGGTCAGATGTTCGGCCCACCTTCAGGAAAGAATGTGCCATCTAACACTCAGAACGACGAAGTTTCCCCCCTTGCTTGTGCCATAGTTATGGCAAATTTGTAGGGGAGTCATTACCATCGACAAGCTGCTCTACAAGTCGATGTAGCCTGAGCACTGGTCGATTGTGGGCATGCGTGGTTATAAGGGGAGCAGCCAAGGTGGCCGATGGAGGTGGCCCTAGTATGGTGGAGCAAACCGCTTAAATTTCTCTTTACATGAACATGATTTTTTCTTTTGATTCTTACCTCATGTGGATGAACATGATTTTTTCATCGTCCCCTTTCACAATTGAACGTCATTGTTATCTTCTTCGCAAAAGATGATGCATATTATAACCTGACACATATAAAAGAAAGTATGCTAGAACCGGTCATGGTATCTTTTCAATAAGGTCTTGGCAGATGTTTAGGCCACCTTCAGGAAAATGTGTCATATGCCTCACAGAACGATTAAGTTTTCCCACCTGCTTGTGCTATTATGGCAAGTATGTAAGGGTGTCATTTGCCATCTGCCGACGGCTTTACAGGTCGAAGTAGCCGGAGCACTGGCCGACTGTAGGCATGGGTGGTTATAAGGGGGGCAGCCAAGGTGGTCGATGACGTGGCGTTGCTATGGTGGAGCGTACCCCTTCCTTTTCTCCTCACACGAACAAGATTTTAATCTTTAGATTCATACCTCATGCAATTATCTAACAAGCCCAAAACCATTTTTTCATTGCAGGCTGGTGCGGCGCTGCTAATAAAGGTCGTAATGCCGGCTTGGAAGAATTGTTGGCCACCATTTATGGGTGTTGCAAGTCGAAAAAGGTGGAGGCTTTAAAAGCCCATCCTTTCTGCTTTTTTTTTGTTTTAGTCTTACTTTCCCTAAGAGGAGGAGGTGCAACCGCTGAGCCTAAGAGTAGATCCAGTTAGTGTGAAAGTCGGACAAGATGTCCTTTACTAGGTCGGATGTTATTGCGGCCGTCGTGGAAGAGGTGCTGGTCAGCTCAAGCGATCTTGGTGATCTTGTCGATTAGAGTACTATACTCCGTGATCGTATGACATTAACCTCTTCTTTTCCCTCAGACGAGGAGGTGCGACTGTAGAGCTTAAGAGTAGCTCCAGTCAGAATGAAGGTCAGCCTAGATGTCCTGTAGTGGGTAAGATGTTGCGGCTGTCGTGGAAGAGATGTTGGTTGGCACCAGCGAGCTTTGAGATCTTCTCAATTAGAGTAGAATATACTCCATGGTCAGATGACACTAATCTCAACTCCATTATTAATATTCTATTGTAGCTCGTTACATACGACGTATGGCTTGATGACTTGGCTAGCAACTCTTGTTTTCTTTAAGGCAGAGAGGGGGGTGTGGACTGCCATATGTAGGGTGTTGTAGAAATGGGCTGGTCCCGTCGCAAATTACTTTTGGTTTGGCACATCATATGCAGGCGCTATCCAAACATGGTAGCCCACCCCATTCATTAAATTTTCATCGTCCCCTTTTCCAATTGAACATCGTTGTTATCTTCATTGCAAAAGAAGATGCATATTATAACCTGACACATAAAAGAAAGCATGCTAGAACTGATCATGGTATCTTTTCAACAAAGTCATGGCAGATGTTTGTAGGAGAGTCATTTACCATCTACAAGCTGCTCTACAGGTCGATGTAGCTGGAGCACTGGTCGATTGTGGGCATGCGTGGTTATAAAGGGGGCAGCCAAAGTGGCCAATGGAGGTGGCGTTGCTATGGTGGAGCAAACCCTTTCCATTTCTCCTTACATGAACATGATTTTTTCTTTAGATTCGTACCTCATGTAGCTGTCAAAAAAGCATAAAACCCTTTTGGTTACGGGCTGGTGCGGCCGTGCTGATTAAGGTGGTGGTGCAGGCGTGGAAGAATTGTTGGCCGCGACTAGGGGGTGTTGCAGGTCAGCCAAGGTGGAGGCTTTAAACGCCTATCATGTCTAATTTTTCTTTCTTCTTTTCATTCACACGAGGAGGTGCGACCGTAGAGCCTAAGAGTAGCTCCAGTCAGAGTGAAGGTCGACCAAGATGTCCTGTAGTGGGTAGGATGTTGTTACAGCAGTCGTGGAAGAGATGCTGGACGGAACCAGCGAAATTTGAGATCATGTCAATTAGAGTAGAATATACTCGATGATCGTATGACACTAACCATGACTGCTTGCTCATTAATCAATTGTAGCCCGTTACATGCGATGTATGGCTTGATGACTTGGCTAACAACTCTTGTTTACTTTAACACGTAGAGGGGGGTGGGGTGGTGTGGACTGCCATATGTAGGCTGTTGTACAAATCGGATGGTCCCCTCACAAATTAATTTTGGTATGGGAGGCCATATGGAGGCGCCATCCAAACAAGGTAACCCGCATAATTCATTAAATTTTCATCCTCCTCTTTCGCTATTGAACGTAATTGTTATCTTCTGTGCAAAAGAAGATTCATATTATAACCTGACACATAAAATAAAGCCTGCTAGAACCGGTCAAGGTATCTTTTCAACAAGGTCTTGACAGATGTTTAGGCCACCTTTAGAAAAGAATGGGCCATATGCCTCTCAGAGCGATTAAGTTGTCCTCCCTGCTTGTGCGATAGTTATGGCAAGTATGTAAGGCTATCATTTGCCATCTACCGGCGGCTTTACAGGTCGACGTAGCCGGAGCTCTGGTCGACTGTTGGAATTGGTGGTTATAAGGGAGGCAGTCAAGGTGGTCCATAAAGGTGGCGCTGCTATAGTGGAGCGTACCCTTTCCTTTTTTCCTCACATGAACAAGATTTTTATCTATAGATTCGAACCTCATGCGTTAATCTAACAAGCCCAAAATCATTTTTTCGTTGCAGGCTGGTGCGGCGTTGCTGCTAAAGGTCGTGGTGTCGGCATGGAAGAATTGTTCGCCGCGACTTACGGGTGTTGCAGGTCCCTCAGACGAGGAGATGCGTCCTGTCTACTTTTTTTTCTTCTTTTCCCTCAGACGAGGAGATGCGACCGTAGAGCCTAAGAATAGCTCCAGTCAGAGTGAAGGTCCCCAAGATGTCTTGTAGTAGGTAAGATGTTGCGGCCGTCGTGGAAGAGATGCCGGTTGGCACTAGCGATCTTTGAGATCTTGTCAATTAGAATAGAATATACTCCATGATCAGATGACACTAACCTTGACTCCTTAATATTTTATTGTAGCCCGTTACATGCGATGTATGGCTTGATGACTTGGCTAGCAACTTGTTTTCTTTAAGGCGGAGAGGGGGGGTGTGGACTGCCATATGTAGGGTGTTGTACAAATGGGTTGGTCCCGTCGCATATTACTTTTGGTATGGCACATCATATGCAGGTGCCATTCAAACATGGTAGCCCGCCTCATTCATTAAATTTTCACCGTCCCCTTTTGCAATTGAACACCATTGTTATCTTCTTTGCAAAAGAAGATGCATGTTATAACCTGACACATATAAAAGAAAGCATGCTAGAACCGCTCATGGTATCTTTTCAACAAGGTCTTCGCAGATGTTTAGGCCACTTTTAGGAAAGAATGTGTCATATGCCTCTAAGAGCGATTAAGTTGTCCCATCTGCTTGTGCTATAGTTATAGCAAGTATGTAAGGGTGCCATTTGCCATCTGCCGACGGATTTACAGGTCGATGTCGCCGGAGCACTGGTCGACTGTTGGAATGGGTGGTCATAAAGGGGGCAGCCAAGGTGGTCCATGGAGGTGGCGCTGCTATAGTGGAGTGTACCCCTTCCTTTTCTCCACACATGAAAAAGATTTTTATCTTTAGATTCGAACCTCATGAGGTAATCTAACAAGCCCAAAACCGTTTTTTCGTAGCAGACGAGTGCGGCGCTGCTGATAAAGGTCATGGTATCGGCGTGGTAGAATTGTTGGCCGCCATTTAAGGGTGTTGCAGGTCGACAAAGGTGGAAGCTTAAAACGCAAATCCTTTCTGCCTTCTTTTGGAGTTTTTTCAATTCAATTCCCTCAAAGGAGGAGGTGCAGCCGCTGAGCCTAAGAGTAGATCCAGTCAGTGTGAAGGTCGAACAAGATGTCCTGTACTGGGTAGGATGTTGTTGCGGCCGTCGTGGAAGAGGTGCCAGTCAGCACAAGCGATCTTGGTGATCTTGTCTATTAGAGTAGCATACCCCATGATCGTATGACACTAACCTCAACTCCTTTCATAATATTCAAATGTAGTCTGTTACCTACGATGTATGGCTTGATGAATTGGCTAGCAACTCTGGGTTTTTTTCAACGCAAGGGAGCAAAGTGGGGACTACCATAAATGGCGTGTCGTACAAATGGTCCACTCCGCCCACACATTAATTTTAGTATCGGACGCCAGATGGTTGCGTCTTTTGCTATTCAATGTCACTGTTATCTTTATGCAAAAGAAGATGTAGATTATAACCTGACACCTATAAAGGAAAGCCTACTAAAATCGGTCATGGTATCTTTCCAACAAGGTCTACGTTAGATGTTCGGCCCAACTTCAAGAAAGAATGTGCCATCTACCACTCAGAACGACGAAGTTTCCCCCCTAGCATGTGCCATAGTTATGGCAAGTTTGTAGGGGAGTCATTTACCATCTAGAAGCTGAAGTACAGGTCGATGTTGCCAGAGCACTGGTCGATTGTGGGCATGCGTGGTTATAAGGGGGGCAGCCAAGGTGGCCAATGGAGGTGGCCTTGGTATGGTGGAGCAAACCGCTTCCTTTTCTCCTTACATGAACATGATTTCTTCCTTCGATTCGTACCTCATGTGGTTGTCTAAAAAGCCCAAAACCCTTTTTTTGTTCCGGGCTGGTGTGGCGCTGTTGATAAAGGTCTTGGTGTCGGCGTGGAAGAATTGTTGGCCGCGACTTAGGGGTGTTGCAGGTCGGCCAAGGTGGAGGCTTTAAACGCCCATCCTGTCTACTTAATTTTCTTCTTTTCCCTCAAACGAAGAGGTGTGACCGTAGAGCCTAAGAGTAGCTCCAGTCAGAGTGAAGGTCGCCCAAGATGTCTTGTAGTAGGTAAGATGTTGCGGCCGTCGTGGAAGAGATGCTGGTTGGCACCAACGATCTTTGAGATCTTGTTAATTAGAGTAGAATATACTCCATGATCAGATGACACTAACCTCAACTCCTTAATATTTTATTGTAGCCCGTTACATGCGATGTATGGCTTGATGACTTGGCTGGCAACTCTTGTTTTCTTTAAGGCGGAGAGGGGGTGTGTGGACTGCCATATGTAGGGTGTTGTACAAATGGGCTGGTCCCGTCGCAAATTACTTTTGGTATGGGACATCATATGCAGGCGCCATCCAAACATGGTAGCCCGCCACATTCATTAAATTTTCATCGTCCCCTTTTGCAATTGAACGCCATTGTTATCTTCTTTGCAAAAGAAGATGCATGTTATAACATGACACATATAAAAGAAAGCATGCGAGAACCGGTCATGGTATCTTTCCAACAAGGTCTTCGCAGATGTTTAGGCCACCTTCAGGAAAGAATGTGTCATATGCCTCTAAGAGCGATTAAGTTGTCCCACCTGCTTGTGCGATAGTTATGGCAAGTATGTAAGGGTGTCATTTGCCATATGCCGGCGGCTTTACAAGTCGATGTAGCCGAAGAGCGTCGCTATAGTGGAGCGTACCCCTTCCTTTTCTCCACACATGAACAAGATTTTTATCTTTAGATTCGAACCTCATGCGGTAATCTCACAAGCCCAAAACCGTTTTTTCGTTGCAGGCTAGTGCGGCGCTGCTGATAAAGGTCGTGGTACCGGCATGGAAGAATTGTTGGCCGCCATTTAAGGGTGTTGCAGGTCAACAAAGGTGCAAGCTTGAAACGCCGATCCTTTCTGCCTCCTTTTCGGTTTTTTTCCGTTCTTTTCCCTCAAAGGAGGAGGTGCAGCCGCTGAGCCTAAGAGTAGATCAAGTCAGTGTGAAGGTCGAACAAGATGTCCTATACTGGGTACCTTGTTGTTGCGGCCGTCGTGGAAGAGGTACTGGTCGGCACAAGCGATCTTGGTGATCTTGTTGGTTAGAGTAGCATACCCCATGATCGTATGACACTAACCTGAACTCCTTTCATAATATTCAAGTGTAGTCTGTTACCTACGATGTATGGCTTGATGAGTTGGCAAGCAACTCCGAGTTTTTTTCAACGCGAGGGAGCAGAGTGGGGACTACCATATATGGCGTGTCGTACAAATGGTCCACTCCGCCCACACATTAATTTTAGTATCGGACGCCAGATGGTTGCGTCTTTTACAATTCAATGTCACTGTAATCTTTATGCAAAAGAAGATGTAGATTATAACCTGACACCTATAGAGGAAGGCCTACTAAAATCGGTCATGGTATCTTTCCAACAAGGTTTGGGTCAGATGTTCGGCCCACCTTCAGGAAAGAATGTGCCATCTACCACTCAGAACGACGAAGTTTCCCCCCTAGCATGTGCCATAGTTATGGCAAGTTTGTAGGGGAGTCATTTACCAACTACAAGCTGCACTACAAGTCAATGTAGCCAGAGCACTGGTCGATTGTGGGCATGCGTGGTTATAGGGGGCAGCCAAGATGGCCGATGGAGGTAGCGTTACTATGGTGCAGCAAACCGCTTCCTTTTCTCCTTACATGAACATGATTTTTTCTTTCGATTCGTACCTCATGTGGTTGTCTAACAAGCCCAAAACCCTTTTTTTCTTGCAGGCTGGTGCGGCCCTGCAGATCAAGGTGGTGGCCCCGGCGTGGAAGAATTGTTGGCTGCGAATTGGGGGTGTTCCAGATCGACCAAGGAGGAGGCTTTAAACGCCCATCATTTCTACTTTTTTTTCTTCTTTTCCCTCAGATGAGGTGCGACCGTAGAGCCTAAGAATAGCTCTAGTCAGAGTGAAGGTCGGCCTAGATGTCCTGTACTAGGTAAGATGTTGCGAGCGTTGTGGAAGAGATGCTGGGTGGCACCAGCGATCTTTGAGATCTTGTTAATTAGAGTAGAATATACTCCATGATCAAATGCAAGTAACCTCAACTCCTTATTTAATATTCTATTGTAGCCCGTTACTTGCGATGTATGGCTTGATGACTAGGCTAACAACACTTGTTTTCTTTTAGCCCGAGGGGGGGGGGGGGTGCACTGCCATATGTAGGGTGTTGTCCAAATTGGCTGGTGCCATCGCAAATTAATTTTGGTATGGGACATCATATGCAGGCGCCATCCAAACATGGAAGCCCGCCCCATTCATTAAATTTTCATCGTCTCCTTTTGAAATTGAACGCCATTCTTGTCTTCATTGCAAACGAAGATGCCTATTATAACCTAACACATATAAAAGAAAGCATGCATGAACCGATCACGGTATCTTTTGAAGAAGGTATTGGAAGATGTTTAGGCCACCTTAAGGAAAGAATGTGTCATATGCCTCTAAGAGCGATTAAGTTGTCCCACCTGCTTGTGCTACAGTTATGGCAAGTATCTAAGGGTGTCATTTGCCACCTGCCGGCGGCTTTACAGAACAACGTACCCGGACCACTGATCGACTGTGGGCATGGGTGGTTACAAGGGGGGCAACCAACGTGGTCGATGGAGTTGGCCCTGCTAACAAAGGTCGTGGTGCCGGAGTGGAAGAATTGTTGGCCGTCATTTAGGTGTGTTGAAGGTCGACAAAGGCGGAGGCTTTAAAATCCCATCCATTTCTGCTTTTCTTTCTCTCTTATTTTCCCTCAGAGGAGGAGGTGCAGCTGGTGAGCCTAAGATTAGATCCAGTTAGTGTGAAGGTCGGACAAGATGTCATGTACTTGGTAAGATGTGGTTGCGGCCGTCGTGGAAGAGGTGGTGGTCAACTCAAGCGATCTTGGTGATCTTGTCGATTAGAGTAGCATACTATGACACTAACCTCAACTCCTTTCAGAAAATTAAATTGTAGCCTGTTACCTACAATGTATGGCTTGATGAGTTGGCTAGCAACTCCGATTTTTTTTGGAGCGTGAGGGAGGGGAGTGGGGACTACCATATATGGCGTGTCGTACAAATGGGCTGGTCCACCCACACATTAATTTTGGTATGGGACGCCAAATGATTGGGTCTTTTGCAATTCAACGTCACAGTTATCTTGTTTGCAAAAGAAGTAGATTATAACCTCACACCTATAAAGGAAAGCCTAATAAATCCGGTCATGGTATCTTTCCAACAATGTCCAGGACAGATGTTCAGGCCACCTTCAGGAAAGAATCTACCATCTACCTCTCAAAACGAAAAAGTTTCCCCACTTGCCTGTGCCATAGTTATGGCAAGTTTGTAGGGGAGTCATTTACCATCTACCAGCTGCTCTATAGGTCGATGTAGCCGGAGCACTGGTCTATTGTGGGCATGCATGGTTATAAGGGGGGCAGCCAAGGTGGCCGATGGAGGTGGCGCAGCTATGGTGGAGCAAACCCCTTCCTTTTCTCCTTACAGGAATATGATTTTTTTTGCAGCATGCTTTCGATACGTAGTGCTTCAATCCATGATACAATTTTAGCAGTATATTGCTTCAATCAATGATGAGTGGAATAGACTTCTCGCTTTTTTTAACAGCATTGTGCAAATGCAGCATTCTTTCGATACGTATTTCTACAAACCTCACCTCAGTAACCGCCTCATTGCAATACGTCGCAAAATCTCTAAAACGCCATACAAAGTCGTTGAGCAATTCTGTAACCCCCTGTCCAGGCAAATAAGGTCCACGGTCGTTACTTGCTCGGCAATAAAAAATAATTTGGCGTAGAATACATCAACCATGGCATGCCAAGACCGGATGCTATTAGGCTGGAGACTAATGAACCATGTGTATGCTCGTGCATTCAAAGACTTTGGAAATTGACGAAGCGTAGGTCATCATGAATTTGATGTTCTCTGAGTGCTTCGAGCAATTAGCTCCCATGCACTATCTCTCACGTTGTAAGCAAGAAACGTCGGACTTATGTAACCCTTGGGAAAAGACTTGTAATGCAACTCAAGGTGGTAGGGCGGAGAAGTTGAGCGATAATTTTTATTGATAATTGTTCGTTTACTGTTCTACTTATGTGAGGGGGCATTTTTGTCCTTCTACCTTTGTTTGCCCAATAATATAAGGGTCACCAGTGAGCACGTCTTCACTGGATTTGATCTTTTCTTCTTTACAACGATTCTCAGTTTCTCTTCTTTTTTCTTTAAACCCTAGCTCTAGCAACTTGGTATCAACAACCTCACTTCTCATCCTCTTTCAACCCCAATACCATCTCTCTTCTTCTTCCCTTTTTTTAGCCACACTTCTGATCCTCTTTCAACCCTAATTCCATCTCTCTCTTCTTCTTCTTCCCTTCTTTTTCCCTTGTTTTGTGCTAGAGTTAGAGTTTAGAGAAAAGAGAGGAAAAACTGAGAATCGTTACAGAGAAAAAATGATCTAATCCTGTGAAAACGTGCTCACTAGCGACTCTTATACTATCAACGAAACAAAAGTAAAAAGACAAAAATACCCCCTTAGTAGAACTATAAACCAACACTCCCCCTCAAGTGCGACCGTAGAGCCTAAGAGTAGCTCCAGTCAGAGTGAAGGTCGGCCAAGATGTCCTGTAGTGGGTAGGATGTTGTTGTGGCCGTTCTGGAAGAGATGCTGGTCGGAACCAACGATCTTTGAGATCTTGTCAATTATAGTTGAATATACTCTAAGATCGTATAAAACTAACCTCAACTCCTTAATAATCTATTGCAGCCCGTTACTTCGATGTATAGCTTGATGACTCCGCTAGCAACTCTTGTTTTCTTTAAGGCGGAAAGGGGGAGGGGGGTTGGACAGCTATATGTAGGGTGTTGTACTAAAGGGCTGGTCCCCTCACAAATTAATTTTTGTACGGGACGCCATATGGAGGTGCCATCCAATCATGGTAGCCCACCTCTTTCATTAAATTTTCATCGTCCTCTTTTGCAATTGAACGTCATTGTTATAATTCTTTGCAAAAGAAGATGCATATTATAACCTGCCACATAAAATAAAGCCTTTTAGAACCGGTAAGGGTATCTTTTCAACAAGGTCTTGGCAGATGTTTAAGCCACCTTCGAGAAAGAATGTGCCATATGCCTCTCTCAGGGCGATTAAGTTGTCCCCCTGCTTGAGCTATAGTTATAGCAAGTATGTAAGGGTGTCATTTGCCATCTGTACGCGGCTTTACAAGTCGATGTAGCCGTGACAATGGTCGACTGTTGGATTGGGTGGTTATGAGGGGGCAGCCAAGGTGGTCGATGGAGGTGGCGCTGATATGGTGAAGCGTACCCCTTCTTTTTCTCCTCACATGAACAAGACTTTTATCTTTAGACTCGTACCTCATGCGGTTATCTAACAAGCCCAAAACCATTTTTCGTTGCAGGCTGGTGCAGCGCTGCTAATAAAGGTCATGGTGCCGGCTTGGAAGAATTGTTTGCCGCCATTTAGGGGTGTTGCAAGTCGACAAAGGTGGAGGCTTTAAAAGCCCATCCTTTCTGCTTTTTTTTTGTTTCTCTTATTTTCCCTCAGAGGAGGAGGTGCAGCCGCTGAGCCTAAGAGTAGATCCAGTTAGAGTGAAGGTCGGACAAGATGTCCTGTACTTGGTAAGATGTTGTTGCGGCCGTCGTGGAAGAGGTGTTGGTCGGCTCAAGCGATCTTGGTGATCTTGTCAATTAGACTAGCATACTATGACACTAACCTCAACTCCTTTCATAATATTAAATTGTAGCCAATTACCTACGATGTATGGCTTGATGAGTTGGCTAGCAACTCCGGTTTTTTTGGAGCGTGAGGGAGGGGAGTGGGGACTACCATATATGGCGTGTCGTACAAATGGGCTGGTCCACCCACACATTAATTTTGGTATGGGACGCCAAATGGTTGCGTCTTTTGCAATTCGACGTCACTGTTATCTTGTTTGCAAAAGAAGATGTAGATTATAACCTCACACCTATAAAGGAAAGCCTACTAAATCCGGTCATGGTATCTTTCCAACAAGGTTCGGGTCAGATGTTCAGGCCACCTTCAGGAAAGAATGTGCCATCTACCTCTCAAAACGACGAAGTTTCCCCACTTGCTTGTGCCATAGTTATGGCAAGTTTGTAGGGGAGTCATTTACCATCTACCAGCTGCTCTATAGGTCGATGTAGCCGGAGCACTGGTCTATTGTGGGCATGCATGGTTATAAGGGGGGCAGCCAAGGTGGCCGATGGAGGTGGCGCAGCTATGGTGGAGCGAACCCCTTCCTTTTCTCCTTACACGAACATGAATTTTTTTTGCAGCATGCTTTCGATACATATTGCTTCAATCCATGATACAATTTTAGCAGTATATTGCTTCAATCAATGATGAGTGGAATAGACTTCTCGCTTTTTTTAACAGCATTGTGCAAATGCAGCATTCTTTCGATACGTATTTCTACAAACCTCACCTCAGTAACCGCCTCATTGCAATACGTCGCAAAATCTCTAAAACGCCATACAAAGTCGTTGAGCAATTCTGTAACCCCCTGTCCAGGCAAATAAGGTCCACGGTCGTTACTTGCTCGGCAATAAAAAATAATTTGGCGTAGAATACATCAACCATGGCATGCCAAGACCGGATGCTATTAGGCTGGAGACTAATGAACCATGTGTATGCTCGTGCATTCAAAGACTTTGGAAATTGACGAAGCGTAGGTCATCATGAATTTGATGTTCTCTGAGTGCTTCGAGCAATTAGCTCCCATGCACTATCTCTCACGTTGTAAGCAAGAAACGTCGGACTTATGTAACCCTTGGGAAAAGACTTGTAATGCAACTCAAGGTGGTAGGGCGGAGAAGTTGAGCGATAATTTTTATTGATAATTGTTCGTTTACTGTTCTACTTATGTGAGGGGGCATTTTTGTCCTTCTACCTTTGTTTGCCTAATAACATAAGGGTCACCAGTGAGCACGTCTTCACTGGATTTGATCTTTTCTTCTTTACAACGATTCTCAGTTTCTCTTCTTTTTTCTTTAAACCCTAGCTCTAGCAACTTGGTATCAACAACCTCACTTCTCATCCTCTTTCAACCCCAATACCATCTCTCTTCTTCTTCCCTTTTTTTAGCCACACTTCTGATCCTCTTTCAACCCTAATTCCATCTCTCTCTTCTTCTTCTTCCCTTCTTTTTCCCTTGTTTTGTGCTAGAGTTAGAGTTTAGAGAAAAGAGAGGAAAAACTGAGAATCGTTACAGAGAAAAAATGAGCTAATCCAGTGAAAACGTGCTCACTAGCGACTCTTATACTATCAACGAAACAAAAGTAAAAAGACAAAAACACCCCCTTAGTAGAACTATAAACCAACACTCCCCCTCAAGTGCGACCGTAGGCCTAAGAGTAGCTCCAGTCAGAGTGAAGGTCGGCCAAGATGTCCTGTAGTGGGGGATGTTGTTGTGGCCGTTCCGGAAGAGATGCTGGTCGGCACCAACGATCTTTGAGATCTTGTCAATTATAGTTGAATATACTCTAAGATCGTATGAAACTAACCTCAACTCCTTAATAATCTATTGCAGCCCGTTACTTCAATGTATAGCTTGATGACTCCGCTAGCAACTCTTGTTTTCTTTAAGGCGGAAAGGGGGAGGGGGGTTGGACAGCTATATGTAGGGTGTTGTACTAAAGGGCTGGTCCCCTCACAAATTAATTTTTGTACGGGACGCCATATGGAGGTGCCATCCAATCATGGTAGCCCACCTCTTTCATTAAATTTTCATCGTCCTCTTTTGCAATTGAACGTCATTGTTAGATTCGTACCTCATGCGGTTATCTAACAAACCCAAAACCATTGTTTCGTTGCAGGCTAGTGCGTCGCTGCTAATAAAGGACGTGGTGCCGGCTTGGAATAATTGTTGACCGCTATTTAGGGGTGTTGCAGGTAGACAAAGGTGTAGGCTTTAGAAGCCCATCCTTTCTGGTTGTTTTTGTTTTTCCCTCAGAGGAGGTGCAACCGCTGAGCCTAAGAGTAGATCCAGTTAGTGTAAAGGTCGGACAAGATGTCCTGTACTTGGTAGGATGTTGTTGCGGCCGTCGTGGAAGAGGAGCTGGTCGGCTCATGTATGGCTTGATGAGTTGGCTAGCAACTCTTGTTTTTTTGGACCGTGAGAGAGAAAAGTGGGGACTACCATATATGGCATGTCATACAAATGGGCTGGTCCGCCCACACATTCATTTTACTATGGGACGACAAATGGTTGCGTCTTTTGCAATTCAATGTCACTGTTATCTTGTTTGGAAAAGATGTAGACTATAACTTGACACCTATAAAGGAAAGTCTACAAAAACTGGTCATGGTATCTTTCCAACAACGTCTGCGTCAGATGTTCAGGCCACCTTCATTAAAGAATGTGCCATCTACCTCTCAAAACGACGAAGTTTCTCCCCTTTCTTGTGCCAGAGTTATGGCAGGTTTGTAGGGGAGTCATTTACCATCTCGCAGCTGCTCAACAAATCGATGTAGCCGGAGCACGGGCCGATTGTGGGTATGCGTGGTTATAAGGGGTGGCAGCCAAGGTGGCCCTGGTATGGTGGAGCAAACCACTTCCTTTTCTCCATACATGAACATTATTGTTTCTTTCGATTCGTACCTCATGTGGGTGTCTACAAGCCCAAAACCATTTTTTACTGCAGGCTAGTGAGACCCTGCTGATCAAGGTGGTGGTCTCAACGTGGAAGAATTGTTGTCCGCGACTTGGGGGTGTTGCAGGTCGGCCAAGGTGGAGGCTTAAAACGCCAATCCTGTCAACTTCTTTTCCTTCTTTTCCCATAGACGAGGAGGTGCGACCATAGAGCGTAAGAGTAGCTCCAGCCAGAGTGAATGTCGGCCAAGATGTCCTATAGAGGGTAAGATGTTGTTCCAGCCGTCGTAGAAGAGAGCGATCTTTGAAATCTTTTCAATTATAGTTGAATATACTCCATGATCAGATGACACTAACCTCAACTCCTTTATTAATATTCTATTGTAGCCCGTTACTTGCGATGTATGGCTTGATGACTTGGCAAGCAAATCTTGTTTTCTTTAAGGCAGAGAGGGGGGTGTGCACTACCATATGTAGGGTGTTGTACATATGGGCTGGTACCGTTGCAAATTAACTTTGGTATGGCACATCATATCCAGGCGCCATCCAAACATGGTAGCCCACCCCATTCATTAAATTTTCATCGTCTCCTTTTGCAATTGAACGTCATTGTTATCTTCATTGCAAAAGAAGATGCATATTATAACCTCCCACATAAAATAAAGCCTTCTAGAACCGGTAAGGGTATCTTTTCAACAAGGTCTTGGCAGATGTTTAAGCCACCTTCAGGAAAGAATGTGCCATATGCCTCTCGAGGCGATTAAGTTGTCCCCCAGCTTGAGCTATAGATATAACAAGTATGTAAGGGTGTCATTTGCCATCTGTCGGTGGCTTTACAACTCGATGTAGCCGTGACAATGGTCAACTGTTGGATTGGGTGGTTATAAGGGGGCAGCCAAGGTGGTCGATGGAGGTAGCGCAGATATGGTGAAGCGTACCCCTTCTTTTTCACCTCACATGAACAAAAATTATATCTTAAGATTCGTACCTCATGCGGTTATCTATTAAGCCCAAAACCATTTTTCGTTGTAGGATGGTGTGGCGCTGCTAATACAGGTCGTGGTGCCAGCTTGGAAGAATTGTTTGCCGCAATTTAGGGGTGTTGCAGGTCGACAAAGGTGGAGGCTTTAAAAGCCCATCCTTTCTACTTTTTTTTTGTTCTTCTCTTATTTTCCCTCAGATGAGGAGGTGCAACCGCTAAGCCTAAGAGTAGATCCAACTAGTGTGATGGTCGGACAAGAAGTCATGTACTTCGTAAGATGTTCTTGCAGCCGTCGTGGAAGAGGTGCTGGTCGGCTCAAGCGATCTTCGTGATCTTGTCAATTAGACTAGCATACTATGACACTAACCTCAACTCCTTTCATAATATTAAATTGTAGCCTGAGTTGGCTAGCAACTCCGATTTTTTCGGAGCGTGAGGGAGGGGAGTGGGGACTACCATATATGGCGTGTCGTACAAATGGGCTGGTCTACCCACACATTAATTTTGGTATGGGACGCCAAATGGTTGCGTCTTTTGCAATTCAACGTCACTGTTACCTTGTTTGCAAAAGAAGATGTAGATTATAACCTGACACCTATAAAGGAAAGCCTACTAAAACTGGTCATGGTATCTTTCCAACAAGGTCCGGGTAAGATGTTCAGGCCACCTTCAGGAAAGCATGTGCCATCTACCTCTCAAAACGACGAAGTTTCCCCACTTGCTTGTGCCATAGTTACGGCAAGTTTGCTGGAGAGTCATTTACCATCTACCAGCTGCTCTACAGGTCGATGTAGCCAAAGCACTCGTCTATTGTGGGCATGCGTGGTTATAAGGGGGGCAGCCAAGGTGGCTGATGGAGGTGGCGCTGCTATGCTGGAGTGAACCCCTTCCTTTTCTCCATACATGAACATGAATTTTTTTGCAGCATGCTTTCGATACGTAGTGCTTCAATCAATGATACATATTTTAGCAGTATATTGCTTCAATCAATGATGAGTGGAATAGACTTCTCATTTTTTTTAACAGCATTGTGCATTGGCAGCATTCTTTCGATGCATATTTCTACAGGCCTCACCTCAGTAACCGCCTCATTGCAATATGTCGCAAAATCTTTAAAACGCCATACAAAGTCGTTCAGCAGTTCTATAACCCCCTGTCTCAGGCAAATAAGGTCCACGGTCGTTACTTGCTCGGCAATAAAAAACAATTTGGCGTATAATACATCAACAATGGCATGCCGAGACCGGATGCTATTAGGCTGGAGACTAATGTACCATGTGTACGCTCGTGCAGTCAAAGACTTTGGAAATTGACGGAGCGTAGGTCATCATGAATTTGATGTTCTCCGAGTGCTGCGAGCAACAAGCTCCCATGCACTATCTCTCACGTTGTAAGCAAGAAACGTCGGACTTATGTAACCCTTAAAAAAAGACTTGTAATGCAACTCACGGTGGTAGGGCGGAGAAGTTGAGCGATTCTTTTTATTGATAATTGTTGGTTTATTGTTCTACTTATGTGTGGGGTCATTTTTGTCCTTTTACCTTTGTTTGCCTAATAATATAAGGGTCACCAGTGAGCACGTCTTCACTGGATTTGATGTTTTCTTCTCTACAACGATTCTCAGTTTCTCCTCTCTTTTCTTTAAACCCTAGCTCTAGCAACTTGGTATCAAAACCTCACTTCTCATCCTCTTTCAACCCCAATACCATCTCTCTTCTTCTTCCCTTTTTTTAGCTTCACTTCTGATCCTCTTTCAACCCTAATTCCATCTCTCTCTTCTTCTTCCCTTCTTTTTCCCTTGTTTTGTGCTAAAGTTAGGGTTTAGAGAAAAGAGAGGAAAAACTGAGAATCGTTACAGAGAAAAAATGATCTAATCCAGTGAAAATGGCCGTTGTGGAAGAGATGCTGGTCGGCACCAACGATCTTGTCAATTATAGTTGAATATACTCTATGATCGTATGACACTAACCTCAACTCCTTAATAATCTATTGTAGCCCGTTACTGCGATGTATGGCTTGATTACTCCGCTAGCAACTCTTGTTTTCTTTAAGGCGGAGAGGGGGAGGCGGGGGGTGTTGTTGACTGCAATATGTAGGCAATTGTAACATTGGGCTGGTCCCCCTCGCAAATTAATTTTTGTAAGGGACGCCATATGGAGGCGCCATCCGAACATGGTAGCCCACCTTTTCATTAAATTTTCATCGTCCTCTTTCGCAATTGAACGTCATTGTTGTAATTCTTTGCAAAAGAAGATGCATATTATAACCTGCCACATAAAATAAAGCCTTTCAGAACCGGTAAGGGTATCCTTTCAACAAGGTCTTGGCGGATGTTTAAGCCACCTTCAGGAAAGAATGTGCCATATGACTCTAAAGGCGATTAAGTTGTCACCCTGCTTGAGTTATAGTTATAGCAAGTATGTAAGGGTGTCATTTGCCTTCTGTCGGCGGCTTTACAAGTCGATGTAGCCGTGACAATGGTCGACTGTTGGATTAGGTGGTTATAAGGGGTAACCAAGGTGGTCGATGGAGGTGGCGCTGATATGGTGAAGCGTACTCCTTTTTCTCCTGACATGAACAAGATTTTTATCTTTAGATTCGTACCTCATGCGGTTATCTAACAAGCCCAAAACCATTTTTTCTTTGCAGGCTGGTGCGGCGCTGCTAATAAAGGTCGTGGTGCCGGCTTGGAAGAAATGTTTGCCGCCATTTAGGGGTGTTGCAGGTCGACAAAGGTGGAGGCTTTAAAAGGCCATCCTTTCTGCTTTTTTTTTTGTTTTTCTCTTATTTTACCTCAGAGGAGGAGGTGCAGCCGCTGAGCCTAAGAGTAGATCCAGTTAGAGTGAAGGTCGGACAAGATGTCCTATACTTGGTAAGATGTTGTTGCACCCGTCGTGGAAGAGGTGTTGATCGGCTCAAGCGATCTTGGTGATCTTGTCGATTAGAGTAGCATACTTTGACACTAACCTCAACTCCTGTCATAATATTAAATTGTAGCATGTTACCTACGATGGATGGCTTGATGAGTTGGCTACAAACTCCGGTTTTTTTAGAGCGTGTGGGAGGGGAGTCAGGACTACCATATGGTTGCGTCTTTTGCAATTCAACGTCACTGTTATCTTGTTTGCAAAAGAAGATGTTGATAATAACCTGACACCTATAAAGGAATGCATACTAAAACCGGTCATGGTATCTTTCCAACAATGTCCAGGTCAGATGTTCAGGCCACCTTCAAGAAAGAATGTGCCATCTACCTCTCAAAACGACGAAGTTTCCCCACTTGCTTGTGCCATAGTTATGGCAAGTTTGTAGGGGAGTCATTTACCATCTACCGGCTGCTCTACAGGTCGATGTAGCCGGAGCACTGGTCTATTGTGGAAATGCGTGGTTATAAGGGGGCAGCCAAAGTGGCCGATGGAGGTGGCGCTGCTATGGTGGAGCGAATCTCTTCCTTTTCTCCTTACATGGACATAATTTTTTTGCAGCATGCTTTCGATACATATTGCTTCAATCAATGATACATATTTTAGCAGTATATTGCTTCAATCAATGATGAGTGGAATAGACTTCACTTTTTTTAGCAGCATTGTGCATTGGCAGCATTCTTTCGATACATATTTCTACAAGCCTCAGCTCAGTAACCGCTTCATTGCAATACGTCGCAAAATCTCTAAAACGCCATACAAAGTCGTTGAGCAGTTGTAGAACCCCCTGTCACAGGCAAATAAGGTCCACGGTCGTTACTTGCTCGGCAATAAAAAACAATTTGGCGTAGAATACATCAACCATGGCATGCCGAGACCGGATGCTATTAGGCTGGAGACTAATGTACCATGTGTATGCTCGTGCAGTCAAAGACTTTGGAAATTGACAGCGCGTACGTCATCATGAATTTGATGTTCTCCCAGTGCTTCGAGCAACAAGCTCACCATGCACTATCTTTCACGTTGTAAGCAAGAAACGTCGGACTAATGTAACCCTTAGGAAAAGACTTGTAATGCAACTCAAGGTGGTAGGGCGGAGAAGTTGAGCGATTCTTTTTATTGATAATTGTTCTACTTACGTGTGAGGGCATCTTTGTCATTTTACCTTTGTTTCCTTAATAATATAAAGGTCACCAGTGACCACGTCTTCACTGGATTTGATCATTTCTTCTCTCCAACGATTCTCAGTTTCTCCTCTCTTTTCTTTAAACCCTAACTCTAGCAACATGGTATCAAAACCTCACTTCTCATCCTCTTTCAACCCCAATACCATCTCTCCACTTCTTCCCTTTTTTTGTTTCCCTTTTTAGCCTCACTTCTGATCCTCTTTCAACCCTAATTCCATCTCTTTCTTCTTCTTCCCTTCTTTTTCAATTTTTTTTTTTGTGTTGAGAGTTAGGGTTTAGAGAAAAGGGAGGAAAAACAGAGAATCATTACAGAGAAAAAAAGATCAAATCCAGTAAAGACGTGCTCACTGGTGACCCTTATATTATTAAGGAATCAAAGGTAAAAGGACAAAAATGCCCTCACTAGGCTAGCCATATGGCCGAAGCTCCTGAATCAATAATCCAAGGGGAGCAAGTGGTAACAACACAAAAAATCCCTGACTAGGCTAGAGTGGCAATGGAGCTAGAGGAAGCAAAACATTGTTGGGCCTTCATCAACTTAATATAATCTTCCCGAGAGATGGATATAGTATCAGATGTGGTAAGCACATTAGCAACTGCAGAGTCCTGTGAATCAACTCTGTTACTCGTTAAAGATACCTAATTGGCCCACATAGGTTTCCATGAAGATTATTACCCTCACATCCACAGGTGATAAAAAGCCACCACAATGAAGAAGAAGATAATCTAGGGTTTGACACCCATGCCCTAGATTCGGATATTCTTCCACGGAAACAAAAAATAAAAGGAAAAAAAGAAGATAAAAAGAAGAAGAAAAAATCATAGACATGAATCAGTGCTCTGCTACCATGTTAGAAAATTAAGGTTAGCAGAAGAGAAAGAGAATTGAGGAGAAAAAGAGAATCGTATGGAACAAAAGTTGTCTCTCCTGGTCCAAATCGTTTCTCGAATGTCGCAGCTTGCTCTTTGAGGATTTCTTCGTCTGTTGGGATTTGATTTGACGAAGAGATATAGACTAGTACCTCTTTTCTTTTCTTTTGTCTTTCTAGCTCCGTTTGTAGCCTTTGCCTCTAGCAGGTCATCTCGACCTCTTAGGCCCCTTTGTATCTTTGCTTCTCCTTTCTATAAAGCTTTACACTATAAAAAAAAAAAAAAGTTCTCTCCATACGTCCCAAAATATAAAAAACAAAATAATAAGAAAAATTATCAAAATACCCCTAAAATCGTACAAAGGTTGTACGAACATCTCGGGCTGTCTGCCCAATGGGAAACTGCGTTCCCCTTGAGGGGGCCGGCCTTTGATGTTTGAACCTCCGGTGTTCACCCATGTACGTTTATTACATTAATATCAACAAACCACTCTAAAGGAAATTAGAATGGGAATAATCGTCAAGGTAAGATGGATATACACTCAGTACAAGAAAAAACAAGCACAATACTCATCCTCTTTCTTCGACAGGTTCCCATGAAATTTACATAGGGGAAATGGAGGGTGTTCCCCACTCATACAAGTGGGGCCACCCTGTTCCTTTCCATCATGTTCATGATAATGATGATAAAGCGTAGATGATGGTTCAAAGTGACTGGTTTCATCCATGGGCGAAACCAAAACGTTTCGGTAGTTTCGGTGGTTTCAGTCCGAAACCAAATGACATTTTATGAATAAAAAATTAGTTTTTATTACTTTCGGTTGGTTTCAAACGAAACCAACCGAAACCAAAGTAGTTTCGTCCACTAGCAAAACCGAAACGTTTCGGTTTCGGCCGAAACTTGAAACCATAATATGATGATGACGGCCATCATGTTAATGAAATATTCATTGGTTGGCATCTAATCTGTTTTAAGAGAAATCACTTTCAATACCACAAATCTATGCAACACCACAACAATAAATGCATCCATTTTGAAAAGATATTTGTAGCCATAATATGACTAAGGGGGACAAGTTCATCATACCGTTCACCATGATGATGAATATAGCATGCCAAAAAAGGTGATATTGCTTTTGGTGGAAGCATGACCAATGGGTAGAAGATCATCATTTCGATACCACCAGTACACTCCAACCACGTGAAGGAGGAAAACTATAGTGATCCCAGTGAGAACAAAAAAAATTCTCTCCCTGCAGCAACCAACAATTATTATGCCTAAGAAACCAGAAAAGAACAACATGATGTTTACAGCATACAACTTGGTTAACGAAATATGCAATAAATACAAAGACTAGAATGCAGAGAGGATAATAGTCACATTGCATGTTTAAGAAAACATATCAAAAAACCAAAATATATATCATATCACCTTCAGAGCAATTTGCTTTCGTAGAATATCGTTCGACTTGAACATCGCAGCAGCAATCCAAATCGTGAAAAAGAAACCTGTAAGCCCTAGCAGAAAGGCCAAATGTCACTAACTTAGGGAGAAGAACATTTGGAAAAATGAAAGAGGGAGGGGGATGAAACAACATATGGGAGATTTTTCATTGCCTCATCAGAAGCACTATAAAACTCAAAATACACATAGGTTGATGTTAGCATATTAAATGCAGAAAATTTATTAAGAATAACTGCTACAAAGGCAAGAGATTCTCCCTTATCTTTTTTATATATATCAGCCTAAGAAGTAAAATAAATGCGCAGAAGTTGACCACCTTTAAGTAAGACTCAGCATGAAGAGGATATCAAAATAAGACGATTCAAGCTGGCTAAACTGGAGAAGAAATCAACTGGAAAAAGGCTGTACATTTCAGCTTTGGTTGGTCAATTATATTTTGCAATGAGTGGCTTGGCTTTTGAAGAAGGCCAAGTATATCTTGTTCACTAAACTGGGCTATTATTGGTTTAGTTTGAATAGGCTCAAGAAAACAGCCCATGGAATATTTTTACAACAGCAGGCTGCTTCAACCATTTTAGCACCCACTGAAATTTTTGAATTCCTGCACGATGTTCAAGTGGTGCCTCCAGAATCCATGGGACTGAGTTCTGAACACTTCCTTTTGTTTGATGATTGAATGGATGAAAGAGGTTAAAAAGGCATCAGGCCCCTGGGAAAATATGAAAAATAAAAAAATAAAGTACAAAGAAGGGATGGGAAATCCCAGTACATAAGGGATTTCGAGTAGGGGTGCAACTTGGGTCGGATCAACCCAACCCAACAAATGATCATCGTCATAATAATAAGAATAATAATAATAATTATCACGCCTTATCCCAAATGTTTGGGATCAGCAACAAGAATCCTATTTTACCATTTGACTCTGTTTAGAGCTATATCATTATCAGCAACAACAAAAATTATTATTATAACAATTATAATTATAATAAGAAGAAAAAAATTTATAATAAGAAGAAGAAGAATAAGAATAACAAAATGAGATGAGCGTAGGGTTTTGATTCCCTCTCTTCGCTTTATTTTCAGCTTTGAGCAAGCAACTCTCCATGGATTCTTACTTGAAAACCATTTAAACGCCTTCAGTTCTCATTTTGCTTCAACAAAGCCTTTAATCAACATTGAACCCGAAATATAGGGAAGAGTTTGACCACTCCCTTCCTACCTCTAATAACTCTTGTGCAAGACAACCCACGTTCCCTAAAAAGATACGAAATTATGTTTAATGCTGTGATGGCATCACTTGGTTATTTTCATCTTCTACTAGCTTCTAAATATGCTCCCTACTACTTGCTTCCATTTTCCCGTGAAGAAGCTTTGCATTCATCCGACAGGGCAACGGAAGACAAGGTTCAGGCTCATGCATTCAAAATCCAAGTTATCAAGCTCAAGAAAGATAAAACCCAAGTAATCATCAATACGAAAGCTGTAGATAAGGCAAAAACTGTACTAAAACTTCTTCATACAGATATAAATACAAAAAAAATAGATTACACATGTTCGTCTTTTTTATTTCCATCAATGGTTTCCAAGAACGAAACATCAATAATCAAAACAATGATGATCGGAAATGAATACCTTGCAGATGCTGCCGAATGAAGACAAGAGAAGCAAAGAAATGGTAGAATCTGCTCGATCCACCTGGCGACCTGCTGAATATCTTATCTCTGGTAAGAAGTATCCCTGTTATTACCTCCTACACCATTAACAGCCTCCCCATCTGTGCGCCCATTTCCTGAAGTAACACCCGAGATCGAAACTGATGATGACAAGGAAACCCCCGTCACTAGCCCCACCTTCATTCCCTGTGCCTCCTTGATGATCTTATGCTGCTGCAGATGGTCCAGCAATCTATTTTTCACCGCCTCGAGCCTCGCCTCGAGGCTCGTGCGATTTTTTGAACTTTGACCTGACCAACTGATGAAGGTGAAAGGCCGGTTCCCACCCTCACGGGCTCTTATTCTCCAGCACCAATAATCCAAATGGAGACCTCTCCACCACTGCTGCCCGCAGCATAATCATCCAACCGGCTCTGAATGTGGTCCAGGAAACCAGATGCCGCTCCCCTATTTATCAAACCATCTGTTTCTTGATGATTTCACCCGGTACGAAGAATACTCTAACAAAGCTGATAAAGGCGCCTGAATGAAATTCGCAGCAAAGAACTGCATTCCGTATCTTCTAGAATTAATATTGCCCGCAGAATTCCTAAATGGGTCGAAATTGCCACCGGAAGTTTCCATTTCTGTATAAAACCTAACGCTAACCTCGAATGTTTGTTCAACAACAAAATGGCACAGTTTTAACAGAGAAATCCACCGATTCTCTGAATAAATCAAACAAACACAAAATCAAACGTCAAGAACCCTCGTTAACCGTTCGATCGACAAAAACCCATCCAATATTCACAGATTTTCCATGAAGATGAATAGAAACCGTACCTTCGCAAACCGGAGCTCCGTGAAATATTTTCGAATCAAGTGAGAGAATCCATTTCGCAGACCTAACTCTAATCGCGACCGATTCTGCACCAGGAACCGAAAAGATTGTTTCCAAGAGGAAAGACGGAACAGATGAGGAAGGAGTTCGAAGAGATTGATTCGTGATTTTCCCTAGAAATGAACTGTTTCTACGATTTCTTGAACCTTACTTCAACAAAGGGTTTCGAGTTGAAAGAACAGTAACGGAGAGAATTCCCGCTGTTTCAGAGAGCGCGAAAAGGCAGTAAGGAAAGAATTCCAATCGTGGTCGCGTATAAAATACCGCGTAACAACGTTTTAAAAATCGAACCGATTTCTTGTTAGACTGGTCGGACCGTGGTCCGTCAACGGTTCGATTTGGTCGGACCGGATTGTATTTATTAAATATTTTTATATACAAAAATAAGAGAAAATTTTAAAAAGCTCGGAAATTTGAAGAAAAAGGGAGATAAAAATTAAAATAAAAAATCTAAGAATTAAAATAAAAAATAATATTATAATAAATTTGAATTTTTTAAATAGAATTAGTCTTTTTATATTGTTATAAAGATCTAATAGAGATTTGTAAAAATATGATTCTCTATTAGGAACAAGATATAGAGATTAGGTGGAGATTTGATAAAAAATTGGATTCTCCTTATTTTGGAAATATTTTTCCTGACATCTCTCTACAACTCGTTTGTGTAATATTTGACTAAAATTGGTTAAGATTTTTTTCTAAATTTTATCTAACACATTATTTAGTTACTTGACTACAATTGGTTTTATACACCGGTCAGTTCCTATGGTTCAACCCTCAGGTTTTAAAAACTCTCAGACTCAATTACTTTTATCAGTTTTTACAAAATTGAACCGAGAAATTTTAAAAACTGAGGTCCGACCGTCGGTCCGGTCTGATTTTTAAAATACTGGTTTAAAAGTTACAATAACATATGCCATCAGATATTTAAGCTTCTGTCAACGATATTGTAGCTCCGGTAACAAGATAATTAACTTGCCTATAGCATTTTAGGCTGCTACTTAGTAGACACCGTTGCTTATGGCAATCGCATGTTCAATCCATGCTCACTGCAATTAAAGATGCTCATCCCATGATGAACCCATAATGAAAAAGTGCTCGAATCGAACAGTTAGAATTTGCCAATCACGCTGATTTTTTTCGTTGTCAACTGGTGGGGACAAGCACTGATAGGTCATCGGTATTTATTTTATACTAAGTTTAATTTTAGTCACACCACAAATTGTACTCATCTGGGTACATGTGTGGTGAGGCCGAGGTGGTCCGCCAGAACAACATCCACATGCCGAGAATTGCAGCCTTGTCATCGAAGTTTTACTCAAATTGTTAGGCCAGATATCCATACGGTCAGAGTCCCTTAAGAATGTGCCATGCGTCTCATATTGCACGCTGTCACCAAAGTTTTACTCATCCACTCAGGATCGACCAAACATCCATGGCTAGATCATAGAATGGTGATTAGTTGAATGTGAATACTTATGGTGCTTGGCTAATCCAAAGTGTGAACCGAAATTTGGAGCATAGAAGTTTGTTGACCGACCACAATATGAGCCACGTGGCACATAGGTCTTAAATCACGTATGTCAGAACACAACAACAAATCAAAGAGCCACTAAAATGGGGAATTTTTGACATACCCCCCCCCCCATCTTATGTTTAAAATTTGACATACCTCAATGATTTGAAAAAGCTGACATACCCCGCTATGACTCGGCCCACTGTCATTTGACCAGTGTTGACCCGAGTTGACTACCTAATTTTGTATTAATGGACAAAAGTGCCCTTGTCTTCAACCTTAGAACAAGGGTTTGGGTTTATCAAACATGAAAAGAGGAGATTAAAAATAAAAATAAAAACCATTGTTGATAAACTTGAGATTTTTCTTTTAATGAATTAAGCAAAAATTGAAAATAAAAATAGATAAAACTCACGAGGGAATGCGATTTCTTTTTAAAATTGAGAGAACCCATCTTTCCAAAATTCATGTATCAAAAGCTTAAATTCTAAAGTGCTCTTATTCTGGTTTTCATTTTTATTAATGAAATTTTTAGGAATATAATTGTATGCTTTTTTTTTTTTTTCAAAACCTTGAGTTTTAAATTGTTGCCAGAGTAGTGGTCGGCCAGCCATGAGACTCCGGTGGGTTGGTCGCCGGTGATGGGGCGGCCAACCCATTGGAGTCTCTTGGCTGGTTGTCATCTATAGCCGTTCGATTTGGGGTTTAGGTTTTAACCCAAACCCTTATTCCAAAGGTGAAGACAAGGGTGGTTCTGTCATTTAATACAAAAATCAAACGACAATGGACTGAGTCATAGGGGGGTATGTCGGCTTTTTCAAATTGTGTGGGGGGGATAACATGGGGGGTATGTCAAAAATTCCCTTCTTTTATCCTTGGAGGTTTGATCCATGGCGTCCTTGGACCAAACGTTAAGCGCCACCTATCCTGAGGTTACGGTGGTGCTTAACCTTAGGTTACTTTATAATATTATTTTTTAATATATTATCTTTTCTCTTGTCAAAGCCGAGAAACTACCGAAGTTGACTTTTTCAGCTTCTTCCGTGGATCAAACGTCCAACAATCTAAAAATTTCTGTGGTATTCATCGTATCCGGCCTCTATCTAATTGTTTCATTTACCATAAATTAAAAATCAATGATTCAAAATAGTAAAAAGACATCACACTACGATCATTTGAGAATGTGCATTTTTTTTTGTAATAATAAACTCATTCTTAAATCAAATTTCTGATGGGGCCTCTTCTTTATTTAATTCGTTGGCCAAAATAGTGATGCATAGACAATAGCTTTCTCAGTAATTAAGTTGTTCATGAACTTCCTAACACTGTAACTTGGTTAAGCTGTTCGTAGTAATTAAGTTGTTCTCCATGAGCATTGATGGTATGGATGTTTGGCCAATCCCTAGGTAGTCCCACAAACTAAAATCAGCCTGATTAATGATTTGTAGGCGTTGGATTGGAGTTATTTTCATGATTTTTTTTAATCATGGAAATTTGAGCATTATTGACCATTATCTGAGGTACAAAGATCTACATGTTTGAAATCACTAATCAGGGCAATTTTTAGTTTCTAGGTCCACCTAGGGATTGGCCAAACATCCATAGATCAATGCTTTGCTTTGGGGTCTAAACATCGAATATGTCGAAGAGCATATAGACTCCAAAAATGTGGTTGATTTAGTCAACAAGAAATATGCTTGTCTGTGGGAGGCTAGGACAAGTCTAGCAACCACAATGTCAGTCAATGAGTTTAGATTTCATATGGAGGGGAAGCAAATGAGACAGCTATTCTATTTTGGCCCATGAATTATCTAACACTACTATTTCTCTATATTGATGAGGACGGTGGAGTAGTAAATATTGTCTATATATAAATCCCTTTTTGTTTATAACTAGTGGGTCGTGCCCACGGCATTTCCCGACAAATCATTTGCGAAAATCGGGTGTGAGTGGTTAAGATCCACTGTCCAGTTGGGGGATAAGATCTGAGCCCTTCTTTATATGTGACGCAGCGTGAAACAATAAGGAGATATGACTAATGTCAATATCTCGAGGTTTTGGAATCCACAAAACAGGAAGAACTCTCAAAGGAGCTAAATCACGAAATCTTATTGATAAAATATTATCTTAGCCTTTCGACTTGCAACCTATTTAATGTGAAATGAAAATAAGCAAAAGAGAAAATTTACTAAAAATAACAAAATCTAATTAATATGGAAACTGATAATACTAGCGACTAGAAACATGTCAGAATCAATAGTAAGTGATTCTGACGTCTATAAGTTATTACTAATACAAAAACTTTCTAAAATAGTAAAATTACCATTTTCACCTACTAAACGAAGGAATTTGACCAAAAAACTTACCGTATAGATGTTTGGCCAGGTGTCCTACATGCAAAAATTCAGTCTAAGTAGTGATTTTTAAGGATTTGATTGGAGTGTTTTTCATTGGTTGATTTTTACAGTGGATTTTGAGCATTATTTGGGGTACTCGGATCCAAAGGTTTGAAATCATTAATCAGCCTGATATTTGGTATATAGGTCCACATATAGGGGTGTCAACGGGTCGGTTCCGGTTCGGTTCCTAAGGTGACCAGAACCGGAACAAACGGTTCCGGTTCTTATCGGTTCGGGTACTTATCGGTTCCGGTTCTCAAAGTGATGGTACCAGAACCGGAACCGATTATGTAGTTTTTGTCGGTTCTGGTTCCGATTTCGGGTATAACGGGTCCAATCTTGGTAATATGAGAATTTTTACACTATATTTATATATTGGTTCCGGTTTTTATCGGTTCGGTTCCGGTTCTTATCGGTTTCGGTTCCCTATTAGAGTACCGGAACCGTAACAATTAGTTTCCGGTTCGGTTCCGGTTCCGGTTCTTTTTAATCGGTTCCCAAAAATGTGGTACCGGAACCGGTGTTTTCGGTTCCGGTTCCTGTTCGGTTCCGGTTATATCGGGTAAAATTGACACCCCTATCCACATAGGGATTTGGCAATCATCCATGCGGTTAGTGGTCTCTAAGAGTACGGCACGTGGCTTATACTATAGTCCCTCATGGAGGTCGACGTACCAAACACACATGGTGTACCCCAACCCAAGTTTTGGCTTTAAAATAGGGGGGGCGGGGGGTATTTAATTGTCACAACCGTGGGTGGCAACCCCCTTCTCGCTTTATAATAGTATTAGGGGAATGCCACATGTGTACCTTACATGTGGCACATTCTTAGAGATCACTGACTGTATCAATGTTTGGCCCATCCCTAGGTGTCACATGCAAAAAATCAGTCTGATTAGTGATTTTTAAGGATTTGATTGGAGTGTTTTTCATTGGTTGATTTTCACAGTAGATTTTGAGCATATTATTTGGGGTACTCAAATCCAAAGGTTTGAAATCATTAATCAGCCTGATATTTATATAGGTCTACATAGGGATGGGGCAATCATCTATATGGTTAGTGGTCTCTACGAGTACGCCACGTAGCTTATACTATAGTCCCTCATGGAGGTGAGTGTATCCAACGCACATGGTGTACCCCAACCCAGGTTTTGGCTTTAAAATAGAGGAGGGCATTTAATTGTCGCAACCGTGGGTGGCAACCCCCCTTCTCGCTTTATAATAGTACTAGGGGAACGCCATGTGTGCACCTTACACATGGCACACTCTTAGAAATCACTGACCGTATCGATGTTTGGCCCATCCCTAGGTGGGCCTACATGCAAAAAATCGGCATGGTTAGTGATTTTTAAGGATTTGATTGGAGTCTTTTTCATGGGTTGATTTTTAACCGTAGATTTTGAGCATCATTTGAGGTACTCATATCCAAAGGTTTGGAATCACTAATGAGCATGATATTTGGTATATAGGTCTACCTAGGGATGGGACAAACATCCATACGGTCAGTGATTTCAAACCACCACCACCAATTTATATAGAAATTCCACCGATGTATGAAATGTCACACTTAGGTCATGTTCCTGTCGAATTATTGGTAGGTTTGCATCCTACTACATTAACATATAGTTTTTATAACATTTTATTATCAAGTAATATAATGCTGAATAATTAGGGTTGGTACATATATAATAGAGATGAACCCCTTGATGAATTGGTGATTCTCATTGACGTCTGAAGAAAGCGACCAGAGCATTATAGACGATATCCTTAGCAGATACCCCCATGACGAAATCGGCATGAGCAAAATCCTTCACGAATTGCACTGTCAGCTTATCTCCATCATGTAACTTAAGACTGTCTAGTAAAAGCATTACATCTCGGACATCCGAGAGCGCATCCTGACCTCCATAGCTGATGAAGAGAGGAAGGTTTTTGGGGATGTTCGTGAGGTTATAGATTGGAGGCTTGGCTTCGCCGTAATGCTCCACGTTGAAGTTTGCGTTCCCATAGTCATACTTTGACACAATTCCATCTCGGACCGCTGCAAATCGTAAATCCTATATATTATTTATTGGCCATATTTAAGAAAAAAAAACCAAAATTTGGTTCTTGCTATTTCTGTGATGCAAGGGAAGGAAATTATTCCACATTTAGAAAAGATTTTTGCCCATAAATTGTTGGATTTTTTTTTTTTAATTTTTCATAAAACACCATATGGAGGGAAATTATAGGGACTTACTCTGAGCCAGATGCACCATGTTCTTCGTTGCAGTCGATTGAGGTTCATTCTTCAAGAAAAGATCGACCGTGGAGACGTTGAGGCAACAATTTTTGCCTTGGATCAATAATTATAGCTTAAAGTCAGTATTATAGACAACGTAGGATATCTTAACTACTATGATGTTTGGGTCGAACCCATGGCACAATTGGGTGGTGCTTTCGGTTGCAACGATTAGGTTGCGGGTTCGATCCAAAGACTTTGTCTAACCACAATATGAAAATAAGGTAGAACTAGATATTGGGTGAAAATAACTTATTCGGCTATTAATGAAAAGTAAAAGACGTGGATTAGTACCAGTAAACAACGTTATTAAGTCGTAACAGTCGATCCCTGGGTTAGCGCACAGAGACTTGAGAAAGTTGGCTACAGCCTCCCTGTTTTATCAGAAGGAAAATCCACTAACTTTAGAGAAATCTACTACATTTAGAGCTAGCTTCTCTAAAATTAGTAGAACGATAGATGCCCTGAGCTCTTACCCTTTGGGGTTGAACTCTGCAACACCCATTAGTGTGGTTATCTGTTGAAAGCACAAAATATTAATTACATTAGCAATTAGTTATGCTTATACCTTCTGAAAGGTATAAATAGGTTCTATTAATTGACACAGGGGCAGAATAGTCATTTTACACCACGTGACACATTCTTTCGGGCTCACTGACGACCCATGAATGTTTGCCCCACCTCTTTACTAGACCTACACATCAAAAATTAGCCTGATTGACGATTCATAGCCCTTGGATCATACCATTTTGGTGGGTACAAAAAAATGGCTAGAAATAACCAATCAGACAGATTTTGGTGTGTAGTTCTACTAAGGATGGGCCAAACATGAAACATTTACGGGTAAGTGGGCCGAAAGAGCAGTGTTCCACGTGGCATTCTCAGCTAAAAGTTAATATCATCTCTTCACATTCAAGGTGAAGAGAATGATCCATGGTATATAGTATACACTGAATCAAGGTATGTGAAGCGCGTCCATCTTCTCGAATCTAACAGTTAGAATTCGCCAATCAGGCTGATTTTTTTCGTTGTCTACCGATGGGGACAAGCATTTATAGGTCATCGGGTATTTATTTTATACTAGGTTTAATTTTAGTTGCACCCCACAAATTGTACTCATCTGGGTACGTGTGTGGTGAGGCCGAGGTGGTCCGCCGGAACAACATCCACGTGCCGAGAACTGCAGCCTTGTCATTGAAGTTTTACTCAAATTGTTAGGCCAGATATCCATACGGTCAGAGTCCTTTAAGAATGTGCCATGCATCTCATATTGCACGCTGTCACCAAATTTTTACTCATCCACTCAGGATCGACCAAACATCCATGGCTAGATCATAAAATGGTGATTAGTTGAATGTGAATACTTATGGTGCTTGGCTAATCCAAAGTGTGAACCGGAATTTGGAGCGTAGAAGTTTGTTGACCGACCACAATATGTGCCACGTGGCACATAGGTCTTAAATCATGTATGTCAGAACACAACAACAAATCAAAGGGCCACTAAAGTCGAGAATTTTTTTTAAGAAATTTTTACAAACAACCCCATCTTATGTTTAAAATTGGACACACCCCCCATGATTTGAAAAAGCTGACATACCCCCTATGACTCGGTCCACTGTCATTTGATCAGTGTTGACCCGAGTTGACTACCTAATTTTGTATTCATGGACAAAAGTGCCCTTGTCTTCAACCTTAGAACAAGGGGTTGGGTTTGTCAAACATGAAAAGAGGAGATTAAAAATAAAAATAAAAACCATTGTTGGTAAACTTGAGATTTTTTTTTTTAATGAATTAAGTAAAAATTGAAAATAAAAAACCATAAAAATAGATAAAACTCACGAGGGAATGCGATTTCTTTTTAAAATTGAGAGAACCCATCTTTCTAAAATTCATGTATCAAAAGCTTAAATTCTAAAGTGCTCTTATTCTTGTTTTCATTTTTATTAATGAAATTTTTAGAAATATAATTGTATACTTTATTTTTTATTTCAAAACCTTGAGCTTTCAATTGTTGCCGGAGTAGTGGTCGGCCGGCCATGAGACTCCGGTGGGTTGGTCGCCGGTGATGGGCGGCCAACTCATTGGAGTCTCTTAGCTGGTCATCGTCCATAGCCGTTCGATTTGGGGTTTAGGTTAGCCCAAACCCTCGTTCCAAAGGTGAAGACAAGGGAGTTTCTGTCATTAAATACAAAATTTGGTAGTCAACTCGGGTCAACACTAGTCAAATGACAATGGACTGAGTCATAGGGGTATGTCATCTTTTTCAAATTGTGGGAGGGTATGTCAAAAATTCCCTTCTTTTATCCTTGGAGGTTTGATCCATGGCGTCCTTGGACCAAACGTTAAGCGCCACCTATCCTGAGGTTACGGTGGTGCTTAACCTTAGGTTACTTTATAATATTATTTTTTAATATATTATCTTTTCTCTTGTCAAAGCCGAGAAACTACCGAAGTTGACTTTTTCAGCTTCTTCCGTGGATCAAACGTCCAACAATCTAAAAATTTCTGTGGTATTCATCGAATCCGGCCTCTATCTAATTGTTTCATTTACCAGAAATTAAAAATCAATGATTCAAAATAGTAAAAAGACATCACACTACGATCATTTGAGAATGTGCATTTTTTCTGGAATAATAAACTCATTCTTAAATCAAATTTCTGATGGGGCCTCTTCTTTATTTAATTTGTTGGCCAAAATAGTGATGCATATACAATAGCTTTCTCAGTAATTAAGTAGTTCATGAACTTCCTGACATTGTAACTTGGTTAAGCTGTTTGTAGTAATTAAGTTGTTCTCCATGAGCATTGATCGTATGGATGTTTGGCCAATCCCTAGGTAGTCGACAAACCAAAATCAGCCTGATTAATGATTTGTAGGCGTTGGATTGGAGTTATTTTCATGGATTTATTTTAACTGTGGAAATTTGAGCATTATTGACCATTATCTGAGGTACAAAGATCTACATGTTTGAAATCACTAATCAGGGCAATTTTTAGTTTCTAGGTCCACCTAGGGATTGGCCAAACATCCATAGATCAATGCTCTGCTTTGGGGTCTTAACATCGAATATGTCGAAGAGCGTATAGACTCCAAAAATGTGGTTGATTTAGTCAACAAGAAATATGCTTGTCTGTGGGAGGCTAGGACACGTCTAGCAACCACAATGTGAGTCAGTGAGTTTAGATTTCATATGGAGGGAAAGCAAATGAGACAGCAATTCTATTTTGGCCCATGAATTATCTAACACTACTATTTCTCTATATTGATGAGGACGGTGGAGTAGTAAATATTGTCTATATATAAATCCCTTTTTGTTTATAACTAGTGGGTGGCTCGTGCCCACGGCATTTTCCGACAAAGCATTTGCGAAAATCGCGTGTGAGTGGTTAAGATCCACCATCCAGTTGGGGGATAAGATCTGAGCCCTTCTTTATATGTGACGTAGCGTGAAACAATAAGGAGATATGACTAATGTCAATATCTCGAGGTTTTGGAATCCACAAAACAGGAAGAACTCTCAAAGGAGTTAAATCACGAAATCTTATTGATAAAATATTTTCTTTGCCTTTCGACTTGCAACCTATTTAATGTGAAATGAAAATAAGCAAAAGAGAAAATTTACTAAAAATGACAAAATCTAACTAAGAATGGAAACTGATAATACTAACTACTAGAAACATGTCAGAATCGATAGTAAGTAATTCTGACGTTTATAATTAAAGTTATTACTAATACAAAAACCTCCTAAAATAGTAAAATTGCCATTTTCACCCACTAAACGAAAGAATTTGACCAAAAACCTTACCATATCGATGTTTGGCCAGGTGGACCTACATGCAAAAAATCAGTCTAAGTAGTGATTTTTAAGGATTTGATTGGAGTGTTTTTCATTGGTTGATTTTTACAGTAGATTTTGAGCATTATTTGGGGTACTCAGATCCAAAGGTTTGAAATCATTAATCAGCATGATATTTATATAGGTCTACATAGGGATGGGGCAATCATCTATATGGTTAGTGGTCTCTAAGAGTACGCCACATGGCTTATACTATAGTCCCTCATGGAGGTCGGCATATCCAACGCACATGGTGTACCCCAACCCAGGTTTTGGCTTTAAAATAGAGGGAGGAGGGGCATTTAATTGTCGCAACCGTAGGTGGCAACCCCCCTTCTCGCTTTATAATAGTACTAGGGGAATGCCATGTGTGCACCTTACACATGGCACACTCTTAGAGATCACTGACCGTATCGATGTTTGGCCCATCCCTAGGTGGACCTACATGCAAAAAATCGGCATGGTTAGTGATTTTTAAGGATTTGATTGGAATCTTTTTCATGGTTTGATTTTTAACCGTAAATTTTGAGCATCATTTGGGTACTCATATTCAAAGGTTTGAAATTACTAATCAGCATGATATTTGGTATATAGGTCTACCTAGGGATGGGACAAACATCTATACGGTCAGTGATTTCAAACCACCACCACCAATTTATATAGAAATTCCACCGATGTATGAAATGTCACACTTAGGTCATGTTCCTGTCGAATTATTGGTAGGTTTGCATCCTACTACATTAACATATAGTTTTTATAACATTTTATTATCAAGTAATATAATGCTGAATAATTAGGGTTGGTACATATATAATAGAGATGAACCCCTTGATGAATTGGTGATTCTCATTGACGTCTGAAGAAAGCGACCAGAGCATTATAGACGATATCCTTAGCAGATACCCCCATGACGAAATCGACATGAGCAAAATCCTTCACGAATTGCACTGTCAGCTTATCTCCATCATGTAACTTAACTGTCTAGTAAAAGCATTACATCTCGGACGTCCGAGAGCGCATCCTGACCTCCATAGCTGATGAAGAGAGGAAGGTTTTTGGGGATGTTCGTGAGGTTATAGATTGGAGGCTTGGCTTCGCCGTAATGTTCCACGTTGAAGTTCGCGTTCCCATAGTCATACTTTGACACAATTCCATCTCGCACCGCTGCAAATCGTAAATCCTATATATTATTTATTGGCCATATTTAAGAAAGAAAAACCAAAATTTGGTTCTTGTTATTTCTGTGATGCAAGGGAAGGAAATTATTTCTGTGATGGAGGCCCTCATTCTCTCAGACAACAATTTATCAGGAGAACTCTCTCTGTGGTGTTGGAAGGAAATGCAAAACGTGGCGTTTGTAGATCTAGCAAACAACAGTCTATCTAGTAAGGTTCCCAGTCCAATGGGTTTTCTGAATCATCTCAAACACTTGAAGTTGAGCAATAACAATCTTTATGGGGAACTTATTCCTTCCTCCTTACAAAATTGCACAAATTTGATTAGTCTTGATCTTGGCGAGAATAGATTCTCTGGACACATACCAACATGGATGGGTCAGAACTTCTTATACTTGAAGATTTTACGCTTGCAATCTAATTTGTTTAGCGGTGATATCCCTCGACAGCTATGTTACCTTCAGTTTCTTCAAATTTTGGATCTTGGAGACAATAAACTCTCTGGAACTATCGCACGATGTTTCGACAATTTACATGCTATGGCAGCGATTAACAGCAAAGAACTCTCTTCCAATGATTTCCTCCTATCCAACTAATCAATTAACAGGCAGACCATCTAGAAAGAGTACTATCGTTGGAGACTTAAGCTGCGTTTGGCGTTGCCGAAACGAAGCAATCAGTTGGCTTTTTGCGGTTTAGGACTGCATAAAGCTGTCCGGGTTTCAATGAAATGGAAGTCCACAGATTCCCTGTTATTGTTGGCCCATTCCGTTATATGAATTTCCACACAACTTCCAAGTCTCATCAAGACTTTTGAACATTCCTGATTGAACATCTTTGTCACCTTCCGTTTGAAAGAGTGCAAGTTCCCCTTCTCCCACTTCAAGATTAATTTTATTAGTGCGTGTTTAATTGGTCCACATATAAGTGTTTTTTTGTAGTTACCATGGGCCCCACGGATCCCACGGATGAAGTCAGGTGAAACATGAACCCGGCCAAGCCGGTAAAAGGGATTTCTACTCCTGGCACACTGCTCAAAGGAGGAAATCTACCTGCATGGGTTTGACCCCACGACCTCCCGAGAAAGAGGTGGATACACACCAACCATTTGAGCTGCCATGTTGGGTGTTGGTCCACATATAAGTTGATGGATTGTTTGTAGAGTATAAATTGAGTCTCTGGTATTCACTTGGTTATCTAAATATTTCATTATGATGATCATGGGTAGTAGTACCATCTCCATCCAACCTCTATTTCTTTTGTTGTTGTGGTTTCTTGTTAAATTCAGTTGGTGCAAAGGAGATGTGAACGTGGGTTGCGCAGAGATTGAAAGGGAAGCCCTCCTCAAGTTCAAAGTAAGTCTGATAGATCCTTCAGGCCGGCTCTCTTCTTGGCATGGTGAAGATTGCTGCATATGGTCAGGTGTTGGCTGCAACAACAGGACTGGGCGTGTCGTCAAACTTGACTTGCGAAATCATTTTCCTACCATCAATGATGAAGCAGCTTTCAACAGGTCGTGTTTGGGTGGTGAGATAAATCCTTCTTTGCTCCACTTGAAACATTTGAACTACTTGGACCTAAGCATGAACACATTTGGAGGAATCCAAATTCCCAATTTCATCGGTTCACTTGAGAAATTGAGGTATCTCAATCTCTCCGGTGCTTGCTTTGGCGGAACGATTCATCATAATCTTGGAAATCTTTCGAACTTGCAATTTCTTGTTCTCGATTGCTTTTCATATCGGTGTTACGGCACTGAGCTAAAAGTGGAGGCTCTCTGGTCTCTCTTCTTTGAAACACCTTAATATGCGATGGGTTAACCTTAGTAAGGCTTCAGCCGATTGGCTACAAACTGTCAATATGCTTCCTTCTCTGTTGGAGTTACACTTAGGACTTTGTGAACTCTCCACACTCCCTCCATCGCTCCCTTATGCCAATTTCACATCTCTTTCAGTACTTGAACTTTCTTCCAACCGTTTTAACTCTTCAATACCTCACTGGTTGTCTAATCTTACTAGCCTTGAAACTCTTGATCTCTCCTTCAATAATCTCCATGGTCCCATACCTCACTGGTTGTTTAGCCTTACAAGCCTTGAAACTCTTCATCTCTTCTTCAATAATCTCCAAGGTCCCATTATCGATGCTTTTGGAAATATGACTTCTCTTCAAAAACTTGATTTGTCTTACAATACCTATTTTGAAGGTGGGATACCAAAATCATTGGGAAAACTCTGCAAGTTACGGACTTTAGATCTATCATCAAATGAAATCAGTGGAGAGATTACTGAATTTTTGGATGGTTTGTCTAGATGCACCAAGAATAACTTAGACTCACTAAGGTTGTCTTTCAATCAATTTAGTGGCAATTTGCCTGATTCATTAAGGTACCTTAAAGATTTAAGATATCTTGAGCTCCGTCAAAATCAAATGAATGGGACTATTTCAAAAAGTCTAGGTCAACTTTCGGAGTTAGTTTCCTTGGATCTCTCCTACAATTCATGGGAGGGTGTTATATCTGAAGTTCACTTCACCAATCTTACAAAATTGGAAGAATTAGATGTTTCTTTGACATCTTCAAAATCCTTGACTTTGGATGTAAGCTCCCACTGGATTCCTCCTTTTAGCAGACTCCACTCTATTTCTTTGAGTAACTGTCAATTAGGTCCCCTGTTTCCTTCTTGGCTTCAAACTCAAAATGATCTTTCTTTTCTAGTCCTCAGCAACACTGGGATTTCAGACATCATACCTGAATGGGTTTGGACCTCATCTCCGGATTTCTTTATTTTGGATCTCTCTAATAACCAAATTAGAGGTAGAGTTTTGTTCGACTTGGGTAACGAATCAAGTGTTGATTTTAATCCCTACCTCATAAACACCGTGGTAGATCTTAGGAATAATTTGTTTTCGGGACCTATTCCTTCAAACATTAGTAAAATAATGCCAAGGTTGTCCGTCTTACGTCTTTCTGGGAACTTTCTAACTGGTACCATCCCCTCGTCCATAGGAAAACTAAAGAGATTGGCAGTCCTCGATCTCTCAAATAATCGTTTATCAGGAGAAATCCCTCAGGGTTGTTGGAAGGATTTGCAAGACTTGATGTATTTAAATCTAGCAAACAACAATCTATCTGGTAATATTCCCAGATCAATGGGTTTTCTAAATTCACTCCGATACTTGATGTTGAGCAATAACACGCTTTATGGGAAACTTCCTTCCTCCTTGCAAAATTGCACAAAATTGAGGAGTCTTGATCTTGGGGAGAATGGTTTCTCCGGAGACATACCAACATGGATGGGAGAAAGCCTTTCATTCCTGATGATTTTACGCCTACGATCTAATATATTTAGCGGTGATATTCCTCGGCAGCTGTGTGGTCTTTCTTCTCTTCAGATTGTGGATCTAGGGCACAATAAACTATCAGGAACTATCCCAACATGTTTTGGCAATTTGAGTGCCATGGTTGTGGTTGTTAAGGGAGAAGAACCTGATCCTTCCCTGGGTTATGGTTTCTCGCTTGGTTATAATGAATTCTCATATGATGTAAATGTGATAGTCGTTAAAGGAAGAGAACTCGATTATAGCAAGACTCTTCGACTTGTACAAAGCATAGACCTTTCAAGCAATAATTTATCAGGAGAGATACCTCAAGAATTAACAGGACTCTTGGGAGTGGGTATCTTGAATTTATCAATGAATCGCTTGACAGGAAAGATCCCAGAAAAGATCGGGCGCTTGCAACAGTTAGAATCTCTTGATCTGTCAAGTAACCAACTTTCTGGTCAGATTCCTCCAAGCATTTCTACTTTGACTTATTTGAATCACTTGAACCTGTCGCACAACAAGTTGGTGGGGAGAATTCCGTCTGGCAACCAACTCCAAACCTTCAATGCAAGCATTTATGAAGGAAATCCTAAACTTTGTGGGCCTCCGCTTACGGACAACTGCCCAGGTGATGAAACAACTCAAGGTCCAGTTTCTGTCGATAATAACAGCGAGGAAGATGAAGACAAATCTGAGATGCTATGGTTTTTCATTAGCATTGGGTCAGGATTTATAGTGGGGTTTTGGGGAGTTTGTGGCACTTTATTGTTAAAGAAATCCTGGAGGTATGCTTACTTTCAGTTCTTTGATGATACAAAAGATAGGTTCTTTGTGTTCATTGCAGTGAAGGGGGATAGCAGATAGAGGAAGTTTTGCGAACATATGTTTCAAGTTAACTGAGTGTACTATATAAATGTTATAAATAAAGAGAAGAATGTCTTCTCTCCCCTCCTTGTAAGACAACAAGAAATATGCTTGTCGGTGGGAGGCTAGGGTTTGTCTAGCAAGTAGCAACCACAATGTCAGTTCTGTGGGAGGCTAGGGCTTGTCTAGCAACCACAATGTCAGTCCTTAGTGAATTTGGATCTTGGTGTGTGAGTCATTTGTAGGAGAAAACAAACAGAATTGCTGATTTTCTAGTCGGGTGGTCTAGAGACAGCGGTTCTATTCTACCTCATAAATTCACTAGCACTCTTTCTCACACTATTGATGAGGATACTTGAGGTTATAAATACTACCACCTATTTATGATAGCAAGGAAATTGCTACCACGGATAACCGGAAGAAAAAGTAGAGGTTGAGGCTATTGACCGTTGGATTGAAGAGATTCACATACGGTCCAGGAGGCATCAATTGCAGAGGATAAAATAGTTTTTGCCTTGGACCGTAGATCTTTTGAATCCAACGGTTAATGGCCTCAACCACACATTTTTTCTTCCGTTATCTGTGTGGTAGGGCCACTACTACTAGAGCCCTCTGCATTGACTGCATCCAAAGTCCTCTGTATCTAAAATTTTCCATATGACTTATGACATGAGTTGCGACTTACGAGCGGTCCCGCAAAAGTAAAATATTCTACAAAAAGTAAAATATTGACTTGCAAAAATTGGGGTAAAGGTTTGAAATCACTAATCAGCGTGATATTTGGTATATAGGGATGGGACAAACATCCATACAATTAGTGGCCTATAAGAGTGTGCCACGTAGCTTATCCTAGCTGGACAACCTCAACTGTGAAGGGCCTACTCCAACTCAGGTTTTGTCTTTAGAATAAAGATGCATTAATAAGGAAAGATTTTGCTTATGTTGCATTTTGCCAAGTAATGATGTTGAATTATTGATTATTGGTAATTATTGGTTTTCATATATAATAGAGATGAGCCCCTTGATGAATTTGTGATTCTCATTGACGTCTGAAGAAAGCGATCAGAGCATTGTAGACGATATCCTTAGCAGATACCCCCATGACGAAATCGGCATGAGCAAAATCCTTCACGAATTGCACTGTCAGCTTATCTCCATCATGTAACTTAAGACTGTCTAGTAAAAGCATTACATCTCGGACGTCCGAGAGCGCATCCTGACCTCCATAGCTGATGAAGAGAGGAAGGTTTTTGGGGATGTTCGTGAGGTTATAGATTGGAGGCTTGGCTTCGCCGTAATGCTCCACGTTGAAGTTTGCGTTCCCATAGTCGTACTTTGACACAATTCCATCTCGCACCGCTGCAAATTGTAAATCCAATATATTATTTATTGGCCATATTTAAGAAAAAAAAAACTAAAATTTGGTTCATAAAACACCATATGGAAGGAAATTTTAGGGACTTACTCTGAGCCAGATGCACCATGTTCTTCGTTGCAGTCGATTGAGGCTCATTCTTCAAGAAAAGATCGACCGTGGAGACGTTGAGGCAACAATTTTTGCCTTGGATCAATAATTATAGCTTAAAGTCAGTATTATAGACAATGTACGATATCTTAACTACTATGATGTTTGGGTCGAACCCATGGCACAATTGGGTGGTGCTTTCGATTGCAACCATTAGGTTGCCGGTTCAATCCAAAGACTTTATCTAACCACAATAAGAAAAGAAGGTAGAACTTGATATTGGATGAAAATAACTTATTTGGCTATTAATGAAAAGTAAAAGACGTGGATTAGTACCAGTAAACGACGTTATTAAGTCGTAACAGTCGATCCCTGGGTTAACGCACAGAGACTTGAGAAAGTTGGCTACAGCCTCCCTGTTTTATCAGAAGGAAAATCCGCTAAATTTAGAGAAATCTACTGAATTTAGAGCTAGCTTCTCTAAAATTAGTATAACTAGATATGCCATGAGCTCTTACCCTTTGGGGTTGAACTCTGCAACACCCATTAGTGTGGTTATCTGTTGAAAGCACAAAATATATTACATTAGCAATTAGTTATGCTTATACCTTCTGAAAGGTAAATAGGTTCTATTAATTGACACAGGGGCAGAATAGTCATTTTACACCACGTGACACATTCTTTCGGGCTCACTGACGACCCATGAATGTTTGCCCCACCTCTTTACTAGACCTACACATCAAAAATTAGCCTGATTGACGATTCATAGCCTTTGGATCATAGCATTTTGGTGGGTACAAAAAAATGGCTAGAAATAACCAATCAGACAGATTTTGGTGTGTAGTTCTACTAAGGATGGGCCAAACATGAAACATTTACGGGTAAGTGGGCCGAAAGAGTGTTCCACGTGGCATTCTCAGCTAAAAGTTAATATCATCTCTTCACGTTCAAGGTGAAGAGAATGATCCATGGTATATAGTATACACCGAATCAAGGTGTGTGAAGCGCGTCCATCTGTCTGATCAAAAGAATATAATGATCCTAACATCACGACCAATAGCACTCTAGCTTGGAAGATCAGAAACATTTGACGGTGGAATTATGCGATATGCCCATCAATTCAACGGCCGGAAACAATGGGCACTGTGTGCATTATATGGGCGATGATAACACATACACATATACATACCTCTCCGACGAAGGCTTTAGCGGCAACTACGCCGAGGGCGGTGGTCATATGGCTCAAATAAGCCACGGGGCTTAGCAAGGCGGCTGATCTCAACTGGTCCACCAGCTTCCCTTGAGAAAAAGATGCCAAAGCAACCAAAGTTCCCTGCCAAGAACAAAACCCACAATGTAATTTTCTAGGCCGTATACTCTATCTGCCATCATCCCTACACCATTGAAATTAAATGTGTCATGGAAACCATATGCCCGTTGCATTTGAGCAATTTTCACCCGGTGTGGGGTACTCATGATCTAATGGCCAGAAATCACTAATCATGCTAATTTTAGGAGTGTAGGTCCACTAATATGCGGGCCAAACAATTTTGGGGTCAACGATTGTACCACGTGGCATTTTTTAAGTGGACATGAAGTTTAACTCAGCTTTGAGGTCTTTTGTGTAGTGAGAGTGTGTTCGTGTAAAAACTCTGAGAACTAACTGTACATCAGAAGGGAAAGGAGATTAGATACTAACCATAGAATGGCCCACATAATCAAGCTTCTGCCCTGTTTGACGGTAAACAAAGTCGAATGTAGCGGGAAGATCGAACTCCACAAGATCATCCCATGACCAATTCCAGTAGGCCTGTGACATTGCAGTTAATTACGAGAAACCTTTAGTAGGATGATCCAATTTAAAAGACTTTCCAAATTCAATCCGTTAAGCTTGTTCAATCTTGATCAGATGGTGCAGATCCAATTTAAGTCACCAATCAAAGGATACACCTGCATAGATCATGGTTTTTTTCTTCTCTATCTAACCCCACTTCTTTGTCTTATTAAAATCGTTATTAAAAATTGGTTCGGTTTTGCATTCGAATTTCAAGGATTGCGACTTATACGTGAAAAAGGGAGGTTATATGCATGGAGAAGGGAAAAGTACCCAAAACAGAGAAATATTTTGATTTTGAAGCGGAAATCACAACTTGATGTTATAGCAACTTCAGGAGTTCGTTCTTTGTCACTAGCTAGAGGCTTCTCCACTTGCCCCCACAATTTAAAACTGGGGTTGTCAGGGTACTTGTCAAGCGGAGAGGTGCTAGTGACCAACACGAGTCACTAGCGCTAGTGACTAAAAATGTAGTCATCTTTTAAGAGACGCGTGGCACCATATATATATATATATATACACACTTTGGGAAGTAAGTATTTGTTGACTAAGCTAGTTAGCATAGTCGCTTGACAGGTGCTTCTATACTTGACAAGTACCCCTAACAACCATGTTTTCAATTTTTGACATATAAACTTTTTAAAACATGGTTGTCGGGGATACTTCTCAAGTGTAGTAGAGGCGTGCTGACTAGCGTTAGTCAGCAAAATTGAATTCCACTTGGGCGAGAGCCACATAATTTTGTGCGATGCCGCCTTCAAGATGCGCCGAACATCAAAATTTGATTTTTGTCCCAACACCAAATTAATGGAAAAAAAAAATGCTCTTGCTGCACAGGCATGGCATTCAAGGAAACCGCGGCTGTACTTGACCAGCTCAGGCAGACAAAAGATGAATTCGTAGAAAAATACAAAGGCGATAAGAGTAAAAAAGAACCGGTTTGGTGGGATCAAGGGTTGCATGTCGACGGCTAAATCTAGTCCCTCTAGTGTTGGCGATCCAAACGTCGAAACCGCTATCGGCCAAGATGAACGCCAGAGCTTCATCTGGAGAATTCAGAAGCCAAGTCATCCCGTCCTGCAACAAAACCATATCAGTAGATCAAAAAAATATATCATTCACATGAAAGTTAACAATTGCCAGCAGCCAATTTCTGTCTTGATTGAAATTTGAATTCCGTGGCTTTACTCACGTAAAGAGTAGAGAAAGATCACGGACATTCATGTATGCATGCGTCATCGGACCTGAAATAGAGATATTGATTTCTGGGCCAGCGGACTTCCGCCTTAAACTTTGCATGCCTTTGCGGGCCATATATCAGATTTCCGCGCGCCCTCATTTTCCCTCGGGAAGATAAACCAAGTTGTCGGACAAAGTCAATTCAGTCTTTGCTTGACTGTTTATTGGACGGATGCATGGTAAGTGGACAGGGAATCAGAGACCTACAGAAGGGTCCAATGAGAGAGCTATGATCACGTGCTTCACAAGCCTACCAGAAGAGAATGACAAGCGAGGATCTATGATACGGGTTGGACAAGAAGTGAGTCGGGCAACATATCACTCTCACATACTGTTTTCTTCTTATGCTTATCTAAAACACTGGGTCATTCCTTCAAAGTAACGGCTATTTTACCTTTTAAAACTGTGATATAAAGTTTTAAACTAACTTGCGCACATGGTGACCCATATACTCACACCATGACTTTTGTTTTTTAGGTTCTCACTTGTCTGAGTGTCAGCAAGTTTTTATCAAAAGCAAAAAGTAAAGAGGAATGCTTTGACTCTAGTTTAGTATTTACAGTTAATAACGGATTGCATTCAAATTTAGCTTTAAACACAGCGCAAGTTTAGCCGACATGAAATTATTTCGTGTTTGCTTGGAATGATTTAGGGTGCGTAGATTACGCATCTTCAACTTAAAGGTGCACTTTTAGGCCTTTTTAGCGTAATTTAGCGCATGAAGATTATCTTTTACGCATCTTACGCGACTACAACCGTACAACGTTATAAAGATGAGACTTTTTAAAATGTATACGCACGTACCACGAGTACACCATGTTGTAGCAAGACCGGCTGCTTGTTCCCACCACCTCCTACACGACCCTCTGGGATTCTTTGAATGCTAAGAATATACCCATCTGCAGTTCTCACCTGAAACACCGTAAGCGCACGTTAGCATATATATATTAAAGTTAACATTTCCCAAAGACGCGCACAACCCACTCGAGGTCTCACTTCAAATTCCTGGCATTTGTATCCGTGTATAATCACCGAAGACGCGCACAACCCAACCAGAGGAGGAGCCAGCTGGGTATCGCCAGCTAGAGAGATGGCACGACCACGGCTCGAACCATAAGCTCGATCAGGCTCGACCACGAGGACTAAGAAGCAAAGGCTCACCACAACCCACCTTAACAAGTTATGGAGAGCCATATCTACTTGTGAACTCTGAGATCTTGGTTCTCCCTTTTATAGAGAAGATCGGAGGAGACCCATCAAGAGAGAGAGAGAGAGAGAGAGAGAGAGAGAGAGAGAGAGAGAGAGAGAGAGAGAGTCGTCAGTGAGAAAACGGATGAGTTTTTCTCCGCTAAAAGACTAGAATTTCTGGCATAAAGCGAGGTGCTTTTTACGTTTTCCAGTGGCGGAAGGGAGTGGGTGTGGTCCTACCTTTTCTCTCTTTTTTATCATCAACGAACTATATCGATCTTTTTATTTCTTAGATTCCTAACCGATTGCAGTTACACGACTCGATGAGTTATGGCGTCTTTTAATATTTTAAAGAATGATGGGCCCACATTGTGACATATGTTAATTTCTTTCTGGGCCCAACCTGGAACTGTGACCATAAAGCGGCGGGAACTACGTTTGCTCCTCCAGTGGAGTAGCAAATTTTGATCTTACACATGCCGCGTTGCATTCTTTAGGGCCACTGTGTCATTTGAATGTTTGGCCCACCCATGCTGGACCAACACACCGATAATCAACCTGATTAATATTGGTGATGAAAAAAAAAGTGCTCAAATCCGACAGCCAGAACTCACCAATCAGGTTGAGTTTTGGTGCGTGAAACTGTAAATCCATGGACAAGAGTGAGTCAATAATTGACGAGTCAGTTGACCTAAAGAAGGCTTTTGGCGTGTGAAAGATTGACTTTGCTTCTCACGTGGAGAAAAATATTTTGGCGTTCAAATTGTTGATGTTTAATGCCACGTGGCACAATCATTCGGCCCACTGACCACATGGACGTTGGCCCATGCACCCATTGGTCTATCTACACACCGAAAAGACAACATGATTGGTGATTTCTAACCTTTAATTTGAGTACCCAGAAGATACTCGAATCCAACGGCTAGAATCACCCGCTCAAATCCAACAACTAAAAACGACTAATTAGGCTGTTTTTGGTACGTAGATCCGCCAAGGGTGGGCCCAACATCGAGGCAGTCAGTAGACCAGAATTAGCGTTCCATTTGGCGTATCTACACATCAGGCAATTTGAGCATAAATTACTTTTCCTCCACTAGAGAAGCAAACTTATTATTTTCGACTCGGGCTTGGATTAAACTCGTCGTGACCAAAGCCATGTGGCATTCATTAGGTTTTTTTTTTTAAATTCTAATTACCATCAAGATTATTTGACCGTGAGTTTTTCAGAAACGAGTTTTTTTTTAATCCAAATAGACATGTTTTAAACAAGGATGTGCCCCAAAGGAGCCCATATTAGCAATTCGGCACACGGCAAAGATTCAGAATGGGAGAAAAGTTCGAGTTTAATTCGGTTTCAGGATATAAAATCCCGTCATTGTTGAAGTGTGTTATATTATTTAGCCTCTTTTTTTTTTTTTTTCGTAATCTATATTTGTTTAGCCTTAAAAAGCTTGAATTTTTACCATTTTTAAAAAATAATTATACGACCCTGCTTTAGGCCCTGCTTGATATCCAGTAATTATTTGTAGGATGTAAATATTTACCTTTACAAATATTTACTTTGTAAATGTTTACAACTTCAAACATTTTCTGTTGCTTGGTATTAACCTATAAAATCAGTTGCAAACAAGGTTTAAAGGAGGCCGTTTTAATGGTTAAACTGACTGGGGGCGTTACCGTTTAAACGGCCGTTAAAAAGGATTGAAATGGCCAGGGGCAAAAATAGAATTTTTTTTGGAATTTAACGGAATTAAACGGGTTTTAATGGAAAAAATGGCGCTGAAATTCAAATTTTGAAATTTATAAAAAAAAAAAAAACAGAATTTAACGGAATTTAATAGATTTTAACGAATTTAATGGCCGTTTTTTTTACAAAATTTTTCAGAATTAAACGGCTGTTTAAAAGATTTTAACTGCAGTTAAAGCAAAAAAACGGCCGTTTTATTCAAAACCGATAAAACGTGTTTAAATGGTTTTAACGGAAACAGGCTTGGGGCGTTACCGTTTAAACGGCCGTTTTTAAAACCATGGTTGCAAATACTATCCATTGCTTGGGTGGAGGGTGCAATGCAAATACTTTTCGAGTATTTGATGAATCCAAAATAGGAGATATCGATCACCTTGGACTCACGGAAAATATTTACCTACGTAAATAATTGTGGGATGCAACCAAGCACCTAGAAATTCAAAATACATGTTGTAAATGTTTGCAAACAAATATTTGCAACGATATCAAGTAGGGCCTTATGGTCTGTTTGGTACATGAGAAAAAGAGTTTCGACGGCGAATATTATCTTGGCTAAATATTTGCTCATATCAATATTTAACAATGTTTGGTACGTGTATGAGCTAGCTCACTTCAACTTATTTCATTTTCTTTCAATTTGAGTGGGTCCCACATATTCATAGTAAGTCAAAAATAGGTTGGGTGAGTGCGGAAACCACGTATTATGTCAAAGGATAAAAAAATTTATTTTTATCTTTTTTATATATTAAAAAATTAACTTTAATTGAAAATAGTGATTTTCCGACGAGAAAATAAAATTTTCTCACCAAGGCATAATCGGCGTGAAAATATTCTTTTCACAGGGGGGGGGTGGGTGGGGGGTGATCAAATGTTTTCCTGCCGCGGAGGGCAAATATGTGGGCCCGGCTAAATATTCGCCGAAGGCGAGTGGCTGCCAAACACAGCTGGGTGAATATTAGCGCAGCTAAATATTTTATTTGCCCGCCGCGGTGAATTCCCAAACAGGCCCTTAAGTACAAATAATACGTGAATTTAGTAACTAGGAGAGAGCCTGCACTACACAAAGATCAACATATTCGAATGATCTCAACCGTTTAATCAGACGGTCAAAAAGAATTTGATGTTTGTAGTTACAACAAAAGATTGTCTAACAACTTTTGCCCAACGAATACATTTTTCCCAAACTTTTCCATAAAAAAAAAAAATTTCAGTTACGTTGCGTACAGCTCACAAGCAACGGAAATGCATGATTTCCATGGACAAGTGGAGACACTTTTGTTGCTAATGATCTGCTGCTTTAACTACATATCTTTTGCTTTTTGAGACATCATGCCATACATTGCTACCGAATCTTTTGACTAGCCCTAAATCTTCTCCTCTGTTGTGGAGGATCTTTTAATTTGTTGTTTTCCACTAAAAAAATAATAAGCGTATAGACACTGCACACGTGGTATACATGCAGGGATTTGAATTAACCATGGCTCCCAACTGAATACTACGTATGTCAAAAAATCATCATGATTGGATGATCTCAACCACCCGACTAGTTCACTCTGTTCGTTGGGACATTCCTACAGCCGCATTCTTGTTCTAAGGGTCTGTTTGGATTTTCATTTATTTGTTCTCGTTTTCTTTTATACAAATCAGACTGTGTTAATAAAAAAATGTTTCAATCTAAAAGTAATTTAGTTACACCACCCTGAAATTTGAAAGTAATTAGTAATACCCCCTTACTAATAAGGGGGTATTACTAATTACTTTCAAATTTCATGGGGGATGGGGGTGTTACTGAAAAAACCCCTTTTTTCCTTTCTTCTAATGCCCTGAAACTGCAACTCATAATGCAAAGCCAATGCATTCTGGGTCGGGCTTGGGCCTTAATAGGCTAGCCTATTCATGATCATTATCATCATAATCTATCTTATCTGGTTTTTTTGAAGCCTCCGGATTTTTGGGGCGGCAATCATTCGCCAATGATCGCGCCACAGATATCCATGTTACTTTAAAAAAAAAAAAAATTCTAAAACCCAGGTATATGTGGCGTGCAATCATTGTGCGCATGATCGCCGCGGCGCTTCAGAAATTTTCTCGACGCATATCTTGCACTCATAGACAGTAGTAGTAGCATGAAGTGCAATATTAAAAACACAGACACACATAACTCTTTATATATAGTTGACTGGCTTGTGATACATGCATGGTTCTCTATTACAATGGCATTTTAAGTCTCTTTACAAACAGTACATGGAAAGAACAAGATCATCACATTGAACCCCTCCTTTCCCGCTTTATACAAGCCTTCAGAACCGAAAATCTCCCCATTATTCAGAGAGAATGCTGATATATGGCACCACATTTCATGGATCTTTCTGTAACTCTGCCAAAAGGAATGCTTATTTAACTTGGAAATTGTAAATTCGAAGATCCGAGATTCTGTTTTTCTTCTCTTTTTTTAACCATTTACACTGAAGTACAAGTAATCCTTCTACTAAGATTGAAAGCGCAATCAAGTTCCATTATCCTCCGTCCTGCCAGGGCTCAGCCTCTTCTTCCTCTCGTTAAAGCTAAAGCTTGGAACCAAGCTCGGCAGGCAACACTGGGCAACCCTGGCCAATTTCTCTCTTCCGGGTTTGGAATTTCTATTTGGTGTTCTCTCACTGCTGCAGGCGGAGTTTGCTCCCGACACGTATGGAGTTCCATTTGTAGATTTCAAATGGAGATCATCAAGGTTAGTTGGTTTAATTTCTATCTTTCCATTTGCTGTATTTCGATTGTCTGCAATATTTTGGTCATCGATGACCTCCTCACCCCGCAAGCTCTCTCGGAAGAGGTCAGATAGTTTCTTTTTCTTGTCATTTGGGGAGGGTTCAGAGTTGGACTCTGATCTTCTGTCCATAAAAAGAGATTTAATTTGTGGGATTCCTGTGAAGCTGCTCTGATGGTTTGGAGTACTGCCACGAGACGGGGTAAAATCTGCATAGAAGACGAGTACAAGCAAACCTGATGACGGGAGAAAAAAGGTCAAAAAAAAATGGGAAACAGAAATTCTTTTCTCTGTAATGGACACAAAGATTTTGTCTCCTGCATTACATACGACTTGCATGACAACTGTCCAAGTTTTAGCGCTAGATTGGTCAGTTAAGATAAACTGAATGTTATCAGTTTTAAGTTATAGTCAATTGAATGGTCTGAATTGATGCTTGGATGGACCACATGTACACTATAGCCAATTGAATGGTCTGAATTGATGCTTGGGTCTCTATTGTGGACAACAGATATACCATAAGTTCTTCCCAGACGAAGAAAAAAACCCCGAAGAATTCAAATTTTGCTAAGGCCGATGTAAGGTGATCTTACCTCCATTGACACTCAAGAAATCATCTTCACAATCTGATTCTAACCAAGCTTGGGAATCAAAGAAGGTCTCCTCCTTACTACCTGCATAGGGACAGAGACATACTTCAAATGGAAGGACCAAACAGGGTTAAAAAGTAATTCAAAAGGCAAATATACATTAAGATGTCCGTAATGTATAACAGGAGATCCCAATCCTTAGAGAGGAACTAGTTTTCAGAGAAACTGTTTCAGAAATTGGATCCGGAACTTATTTCCTGATGATCTCCATAAACACCACTAAGACCTCATTTCTTTGCAAAATTGCCTCTCGTTTCAGAGAAGCCACATTGTAAGTAAGTACTACAGATGGTGGTAAATGTGGGCTAAATAGAATATAGGATACAAAAACACATGCTGTCAGTTGGAACTCAGCATTTGATGGACCACATCTAGGAGATCGCCTTGATGAAAAATTAATGTGAATCAATGATTGCTGGCCTATTCCAAATTTCCAATCTTTAGAACAGTTGAAAACCATCCGATGAACGGTTTAAACATATATTCAACAACTGTAATCATCCAATAATATGATCCTTTTATCTATGAAAATACAAACCATAATTGCAGTCTCTGATACTGAGACCATAGGGTTTCCCATCCCAAGTTTGTGAATGACACCCACTAGGTATTCTACAAGCTTTTCTAGGAGTTTTCGAGGATCTCTGGAGGCTTCCTCCCACAACATGATTTTTGTCTTCATTTTTTTTTATATTTCCACAATGTTTCTTGACAAGTTTTCCGAATAACTCCCAAAACCATTTTGCACTATCCACAATTTATCATTTTAGAGTTACCCCCATCATCTCTTGTAAGTGTAGTGCCTTCATCTCCCAACTTTGGAACTGTATTTAGAACAGTTGTTACTTAGTCACCATCATTTGGAACTGTGTAAGGGACACAACCTCAGTTAGACATAATTGCATGTCCCCACAGTAAAAAATTCTCCAAGAACTTGGATTCAACAAGCAAATAATCTTTATTCCGAAACTACACAGCAAAATTGTGAAAATTTGTCTGGGTTTATAACAAAAATTTGCCCAATTTTATTAACTTGGAGTTTGGACTCAGTGACAAGAAGTTTTTCAACACCAATATTCTGAATATTGAATCTGACCATAAAATCATACAAGGTCTAGACAGAACCAAAAATCATTAGAAAAATATATAATACAAATATTCTAAAAAAAAATATTTATGCAAAATAAGATATGGTCTAAAACATCACGGCATTTCTACATGGTAAGCTACAGAAGTAGACATCCAGACAGATTTTATTTGGAAAGAAGCGAGTCTCAGTGAGTTAACTGGATCAAATCCATTTCATCTACCTTTAATCCATAAAAAAATATAGTTTAAACAATTAAATGGGTAAGTAAACCCCACACCGTTACATTCTTTCACCGAATCGTTGATTTCGTACAATCCCATTTGAATTGTGAAATATTTTCTGTGAGAATCAAATCAAGGTATCCCATCCTTCTCCAATAAAATTAGATCAAAACATATCGAGTCACAAATAATTCAACCATAACAAACTATAAGAATTGTAATTTTACTCAATCAAGGACTCTCATACTCATAGTAACTGATCAATGAGTTTAGTGAATCGTTTGTCTTTTAAAGAAGTCCAAATTTTGAAGAAACAAATGAACGGAAACTCGCCGATCATGAAAACCTATTAACAAGCCAACTTCGGCTACCAGATGCGTCGGTGTTTTCTTGATTGTACAGAAACAAAGTCATACTGCAGTAGGAACCATTAGTAGAAGTGTAGAACATTAGCGTTCCAATAACCCAATTTGAAATTATCACAAAAAAAATGGAAATATATTAGAGAAAATTAGCGTTGACCCATGTTATTTCTTCAATCAAACAATCCAAACAATTCCATGCTTAAAATCAAAACCATCCATTCAAAATTTTGTAGAAATATAGATATAACTGTATCATGCATTTCCATAACAAAATTAAGATTATACCGAAGTCCTGAAGAGTCGTCACGGGAGGCAGAGGCGACGACTGAGACTTGAAAGCGAATTTGGCGATTGGGTGTTCGCCGTTTGCAGGTTTTTCCTTGGTGGGTGAAGGAATCGAGAGGTTCTTGGTCTTAGAACCGATAGAAAACCGGAATTTCATGGCTGACTCTGGGTTTTTATGGACTGAAACACTAGAACCCATGTCTAAGAGAACACCCTTTTCATTACCAGAACCACAAAACCTCGCTTTGTTCTCTAACACTAGCGGAGATAGAGTAACAGAGAGAGAAACAGGGAGGGAGAGAGAGACAGAGAGTAAAGTAGACGTAGAAGAAGAATAGTGGTGGGTTTTTTTGTCTTTGTTCCGAAAGGGGTAGAAAATTCCTTGAAGGAAAATCTGAGAAGAGAGGAGATTGACCTTGAAAGCGAAGCTATGGTAGAGCCAGGGAGTGGGGTCCATGAATTTTTTTTTATTTTTTTCGTTTTTTTCTGACTCATAATCAGAACAGGAAAAGCTGCCTTTCGGGGGTTGGCTGGATAAAACTTTGATGACCGGGCCCTGTCATCAAGGGAGATGACAGGGTAGGAGATCTTGGCACGTGTATTTTGTACGGCGGACAACCTCGGCCTCACCACACACGTACCCAGGTGAGTACTTAGTGCTTTTTCCCAAAACACTCACCTGTGTACGTGTGAGCGAGGTGTCCGTCCGTACAAAATACACGTGCCGAGATCTGCTACCCTGTCATCTTCCTTGATGACAGGGCCCTGTCATCGAAGTTTTACTCGGGTTGGCTCCATTGAATTTTCAGTGTGTCGGTCAGCAAAGTTTCTTACCACCCAATATGAGCCACGTAGTATATTTTTAAAGATTTCTGACCTTATGGATGTTTGGCCTAACCCTAGATGGACATACAGACCAAACATTAGCCTGATTAGTGATTTCTACGCGTTTGATTGGAGTCGTTTTCGTGGGTTGATTTCAAACCGTGGTATTTGAACATTATTTAGGGCACAAAGCTTCGAAGGTTTGAAATCACAAATCAAGCGTGCCTCATCTTGTACAGTCAGAAACTTTGCTGACCGGCAGTGGCCAACAAAGTTCTTCTCGAATTTTCATGTGCTGTGTCCTTCATTTGAGTTGTTAAGCTTTGACGGTTTTGGGGGCTCTTCAATACCCATGTGAGAGAATATTGTGAACGAATAATTGCGGAAGTGTAAAACGACGTTGGACACAAAATGCGTCCAACACCAATAAAAGTTGCCACGTGTACCTAAGAAATATGGAGACCATTCCAACCGGTTTTCCTTCTTTCTTTTGCGAGTTTTGTTTTAAACTATGGGATAGATTCCCTTGATAGCCAGTAAATCTCATCCACGTTTGAGGGTCTTACTGGTATTGGATGCTTTAAATGTCCGTCGACAGGTGACTCTGTAACAACCCATTACACACCGACCAAAAGCACTAGAATATATAATTTGGGAGAAATGATAAGATACTATTATAATTTATGTAATAATGCACCAATGACGATGGAGGAAGATGATTCTGTGTTTTAATATGTACTGAATTTAACAACTTTCTCAACCGTTGGATCAAAAGGCTTCAATCAATGACGCAACCATCTTGTACATATCATAGTGTGAAAGCTCCACCAATCAGATGCTGTTAATTGATGTCAGTAAGAACACATTTTATTGATCAAATGTTTATATCATCAGAGCTGATCGATCTTGACCTTTGATATTCTCTACACGACACTTATCCAAAGATGGGCCCCAACCCCTTGTATGTGCTCCACGTGTATAATAATGAAGTAGTGTGATAGGTTATTTTCCTGATATTTTCCATTTTTTAAAATAATGTAAATCTATGGTTCTCTTTGGAAGTCTAAAAATCTCTCTTTATTAGGGAAAACTAATTAGGGGAAAATGGAATTGATCAATGACCAAACCTGTCATTGTAATCTATTACTACTTTATAGCCAAAACTTGGGATGGAGCACGACGATCGCCACGTGCGTCACAGGTGACGTTCACTTATAATGCACGATTGATGGTTTCTAACCGTTGGATTTGAATTTTTTTTCATGAGTTGGTTTTCAACCCTGGGATTCCAGAATTATTTTGGGGTACTGAGATCCAATGCTTAGTTTTCATATAAATTCTCTTCACTTTGTGTTTTTTTTACCGAATGCATGGCTCGAAGCCTCAGGATCGGAGGCCGGATCAGTGGGTACCGATTCCTATCTAGATCGGTCCGATTCAACTCCGTCTCGGCCGTCTTGCTGAAGACCATGTGAGACTATTTCAGGGAACAGTACTGTTTCTCGGGCAAGACAAACCATAGATGGGATGGATCGGTGCCTACCAATCCCGATCGGCCGAGCCTTCCAACTATGCTCGAATGTGACATGGAAAGTGAAGTAGAGAACAATCTCTCTCTCTCTCTCTCTAGGAAGGGAATAACTAGTGCACTAGGCCGGGTATCGATTCCTATCGTTAGATTTATGACTTGTGGTCAATAAAGCATTAAAGAGGCGATCCATCAATTGGACGGCATGGATCAATAAGCATGAGCACCAATTTATCATATGGGGGCATGTATGACATAGACATACACTAGAGTTCATCGCGTAGAACATGTGGTTAGGCTACGTTTTTTTTCCTAGCATAGCACCCTTCATTCCTTTAGAGAAGGTTTTGGTATTTTTCCCTTTAACTCCTTTTTCCTTTTTGCCTTTCTTCTTATTGTTTTTTTAAGTTGTTAAAGATTAGGAAATTAACCTAAAAGGGTATTTTGGTCAACAGGGAGAGACGTCCTTTGAAAATGGGTTTAGTTTTCTTTTTCTTTTTTTGATAATTTTTCAAAATTTGTATCTGTTTATATCCACCTAGACCATCCATGCGATGCCCAGTGTTAGCCTTTGATTTGTAGACTTTGAAGATCGATTTTTATGGAAAAATCTATGATACCGACTTGTATCAAAATTTTGATGCAGAAGTCCCTCAATTTGCCATGTAGTAAACTCTTTCAGGCCCACTGCCTCCATGAATGTTTAGCCCACATCTTGGTGGATCAACACACCAAAAATTAGTGTGATTAGTGATTCCTAGCCATTGGATTTGAGTACTTTTTTATCATGGGCTTGGAACCAACACATAAGCCTGATCTAAAGCCTATGATGAAAAGTGTCCAAATCCTACGGCTATATATCACCAATCATGCTGATTTTAGGTGTGTATATCTATCATAGTGTGGGCCAGACATTCAAGTGGCAAGTGGGCCCACACGAGTCTATTACGTTGCAATTTGAGGGACTTCTGCATCAAAATTTTGATACAGAAGGCTGCACCAAAGAATAGCCCGATTTTTATTATTGTTTGGTTGAAACAGGGCAATTGGATAAGATTGAAGGATATTCTGTTAAATCGAGTTTTGTATGATGCGTCATGCAAGACGTGACACATTTTGGATGGTCTGGGTCGATGATGATGTGTCATTTTCATCATAACACATGGAAGTTGGCGAGCTGATGACGGGAGAGCAGCAAACTAATATCAAACCAACGTGATCAGATGATCTTAAGTCTTAACTACTAATCCATAGATTTGTTCTTAAAACATCGGATGGATAGATGGTCATCATTATCCAATCGGGTCGATGATCAAGAACGCAAGATTTTGAGTGGTAATTGCGAAGACCGATTGGATAATGGTGACCACGAACACAAGATTTTAACCACCAAGGGATACGTGGTAAGGACTACGTCCATGGACCGCGATTGAGAGGAATCATTGAAAACATCAAACACAATTTAAAATAAAACTTCCTTTGATTCCATCTTCCATGTTGCTATGGAGAAGGCAACTTTGCACAGATCATGTGAGTGAAATTGGCAGAGTAAAACTTTGACCTTTGGATCTTTGTACCTCAAATGTTAAAATCAACCCATGAAAAGAACTCCAATCCAACGCTTAGAAATCACTAATCCGGCTGATTTTTGGTTTGTGGGTCCACCTAGGGATTGGCCAAACATCCAAAAGAACAAAGTACTCTAATAATGTGCCACGTTGCTCGTATTGTGCATTGTCATCGGCCTCGCTAACAATGCTGTCATCGAAGTTTTACTATCCACCCCTTCAATGTCTGGGAAGAGACAATCATGGTGGTGCATCTCATTGATCATGTTTTCAAGAACTACCTGTATTCTTATCAGATCAGTACCAGGTCCACCTATGCTGATATGTATTTTATATAATTGATTTACAATACTTCAGTTTTGAGTGAAAAAATTATAAATTTTCTTTTTGATTTAGTGGATTGGATTGGATCGGATCGGGTCTGGAACTCTATTCTATCTATCGGATCCGATCCAAATCAACATATTTTCTTATCAGATCGGCCGGATCAACCCTGATCTATCTCGAACCTGATCCATTGACAGACCTATCTATATGAGTCCTACCACGGGGTGTAAGAAATAGGTGTAGCTCTAGATGGACAATATTTATGTGTGTGTCATTGTCAGACCCCATTTACTGATACCTAACCATGAACACTTTTGTCCCCAATTAGATTTATTTTTCAAGGATCATTCAATGTATTTTAATGGATTGTGGAAAAGTCAGAACCAAAATCTCACAACATTTGACCAAAGGAGAAGATGAAGATGAAGATGAACACAGATTGATTGAACGTTAAGCCCATAAATTAATGGAAAAATCTATGATATCTACTTCTGTATCAAAATGTTGATGCAGAAGTCCCTCAATTTGCCACGTAGTAGACTTGTGCGGGACCACTTGCCACTTGAATGTCTGGCCCACACTATGATAGGCCTACACACCAAAAATCAGCGTGATTAGTGATTCATAGCCAGTGGATTTTAGCACTTTTTCATCATGGGCTGCTAACCAACTCATAGGCCTGTTCGTAAAGCCCATGATGAAAAGTGGTCAAATCCTAGGGCTAGAAATCACTAATCGCACTGATTTTTGGTGTGTAGGTCAATCATAGTGTGGGCCAGACATTCAAGTGACAAGTGGGCCCGTAACGAGTCTATTACGTAGCAATTTGAGGACTTCTGCATCAAAGAACAGCCCTAAATTAATGCTAGTTCGGCATTTACAGCACATGGGTTTGTAGGGGTCCCCTCCAATTCAATATTAAAGAGTGATAAAAAAATAAAAATAAAAGTTTACCTACCAGTTTTTATATAGAAAAATCCATTTGTTGTCTCTAGTATTACGCGTGGAGGGATGTGGTGTCATGTACACATGTGACATGACTCACCAAACTTTTTACTGTCTCCTTCTGCTACTTGTATAACACGTTCATGGAGTCTGGTGAGACTGGTCATCCCTTTATCCAGAATAAAACAAAGAGGACCAACAAGCTTTTACAAAAGGGATTCCTTTAAGTGCCTGTTTGGTAACTCGAATTGAGTCAGATTTGAATTTGTGATTCTTGGAATCTCACGAATCTATGCGGGAGGATCGAATTCCAGGAATTATATTTCTAATTCCGTGAATTTCCCGGAATTAGAAGTTTAGGGGGGGGAGAAGAAACTTCTAATTCCTGGAATTCTATTTCCGGGTAGAGAAATTGAAAAGAATTTTTATCGGGCTCCAACTCTCATACTCACCCTAGGTGGACCTATAAATAAAAAATCAGCAAGATTAATTATTTAAAACCGTTGGATTGGTGTATTTTTTTGGTTGATTCTTAACCGTGTGACAGCTAGTATTATTTGGGATACTTAGATCCAAAGGTTAGAAATTTGTAATCAGCCTGATTTTTAGCATGTAGATCCACCTACGGATGGGACAAACATCCATATGCTCCGTGGTCTCTACTAATGTGCCATGTGGCTCATTGTGGTCCATCATCAACGGATTACAAATTTACAACCGTTTGATTGATGTCTTTTATGGGTTGATTTTTAACAGTGGGATATATAACATTAGTTGGGGGTACAAATATCCAAGTTGAGAGATAACTAATCAGCCTGATTTTAGTTTGTAAGTCCACCTAGGGATGTTTCTAACCGTTGGATTTGTGTCTTTTATGGGTTGATTTTTAACCGTTGGATATCTACAATTAGTTGGGGTATGAAGATCCAAAGCTTATAAATAACCAACCAACCTTATTTTTAGTATGTAGGTATCCATACAATATTAGTGATTTATAACCATTGGATTCGTGTCTTTTATGGGTTGATTTTTAACTTTGAGATATCTAGCATTATTTGGGGTACTCAAATCTAAAGGTTAGAAATAACTAGACAACCTGATTTTTATTATGTAGGTCCACCTAGGGATGGGATAAATATAACTACGGTCTATTGTCTTTTATAATGTGCCATATGGCGTGCTTAGAATGGGCATCTGTATTTGTATCCTCGTATGCATCTTAGGCTTTAGCCATCGGTATTTTGACACAAATTAATCATAGTCAAGAAATTATCAAAATAATTTAATTATTATTTTTAATATATTTTTTTTAAATTAACATCGATAACATTTAATTGCTGAATGACGAAAAAATAGTAGTCGTTCTAACACAAAGTTCATGAGATTATATTTCTCTTGTGTAGATGGATAGAAATTTCAATTCTGTTAGATGTCCAAACAGCTAAAACTAGAATTCATTGGGAATTCCAAGTAATTTCCACGGTGCAACTAAACACAAGAAATTTCAATTCTTTGAATTCAAATGCTTAGATATCACAAATCTTGGAATTCTATTTTCAATTCCAAATTCGTGTCTGGTTGCCAAACAGACCCTAAGGTTTGTGGCCTACAATGTCCCATTAGCCAGCAAATATCGAAACGCATAATGGGTCAATAATCCATAAGGGCCCAGGCCCAATCAGAATACCCACTTGGGTCATCAGCGCTATCTGCAGGCTGTCTTGTGCATAGTTTAAAAAACAGAATACCCACCTGGGCCGGGCTTTTGTTAACTTTTTTGAATGAATCAAACCTGAGGGCTGAGGCCCGGCCCGATACAAAAACTTAATGTGGGCCAGTACATCTACACCACTGATTGCCATACTACGGTTTTAGCCTTTTAGGTGATCTTCACGTACCATATGGATACACGGGAACACGGAATGTGGGCTGCATGTATATATGATGGGCCCAGTCCAGGAGATCTTTTAGGTCAAAACAACGCAATTCGATGACCGCAACTACCAAATTACCAATAAAACTAGTCTTGCACGTGGTGTAGATTCTCGAGTTTTGAAAAATCCAAACATCTTAGGGACAGATATAGACAGTGGCGTAGCCAAGATTTTGTTCCGCACTCCTTCGTATGGGTCAAGAGTCCATTGATGAGAAAGGGCAGGGAAAAGTTGGAACCCGATTCCTCAAGTACGTAAACATTGTATGTACTATTAGATACACCTTGAAAAATGTGTTTTAATCTTGAAATTGAACTTGTTTTAAAACATTGAAATTACAAGTTTTGCAAAGATTATATCTAACGCTGCAGACAACATGTACATACTCTAAAGTCTGTACCAAGGATTGAAACCAACCCAAATTTCAGTAAAACTTTGCTGATCACCCACGTGACCGCCCACAATATGAGCCACGTGTCACACTTTTAGAGTACGCTGACCATATGGTTGTTTGGAAAATCCCTAAGTGGACCTACAACTCAAAAATCAACCTGATTTATAAGCGTTGGATTGGAGTAATTTCCATGGGTTGATTTTAACGGTGGGAATTTGAGCATTATTGACCATTATTTGGGTAAAAGGATCCAAAGGTTTGAAATCACTAATCAGGCTGATTTTTAGTTTGTAGGCCATCTAGGGACTTGCCAAACATCTATGTGAGAATATATATTATAATAAATTATGTGAGATACACCATATCAATACTGGTGTATCTTATCCCAATCTACTTTGAGTAGGTCAATGTAATTACTGAAGTTATTCAATAAATCTTAAAGTTCTACAATCTACCCTCACAGTCCTGTTAAATAGTGCCACGTCGCTCATAATGTGGGTAGTCATCGTGGGCGGTCAGTGAAGTTTTACTCCCCAAATTTGACATTGTCAGATTTGGATCAAATCAGGTCAACAGGTCGTCTCAATCCATTGACCGCAGGTGGAACTTTTTTGCGGGGACGCATAAAAATTCACTACTTGGCAAGCTTTCGGGCTCATCCAAGAAAATGCTTGAATCCAATGGCTAGAGATAAGTCTAAAACACACACATACACACACAATTTGAAAAAGCTGACATACCCCCCTATGACTCGGTCCACTGTCATTTGACCAGTGTTGACCTGAGTTGACTACCAAATTTTGTATTAATAGACGAAAATGACATTGTCTTCAACCTTAGAACAAGGGTTTGGGCCATAACCCAAACCCTAAATCAAAGATAAAAAGAGGAGATTAAAAATAAAAAACCCATGTTGGTAAACCTGAGATTTTTTATTTTTTTCTTATAAGAAAAGATTGAAAAAAAAAAAAAAAGCCGCATATAAATATATAAAATTCATGAGGGAATGCAATTTCTTTTTAAAATTGAGAGAACCCTTCTTTCCAAAATCTGTCTTAAAAACTTAAAATCTAAATTGTTCTTATTCTTGTTTTTCATTTTTTTGTTAATAAAATTTTTAGAAATAAAATTATATGCTTTGTGTTTTTTTTTTAACGTTGAGTCGCCTTGCCATGAGACTCCGGTGGGTAAGTTACTGGTGATGGATGGCCAACCCATTGGAGTCTCTTGGCTAGTTATCCAGCACAGCCATTCGATTTGGGTTTTGGGATTGGCCAAACATCCATACGGTCATAGTCCGCTAAGAGTATGCCACGTGGTTCATATTGTGTCCTGTAACCGGAGCCTATCATTTTAGGGCGGTAACTGGAGCTTGAGTCTTTTTTTTTTTTGTAGGCAAACAGTAGCAGTTCATTGGATCAGCCCGCCGGTGGTTTAAAAAGGGTATACCTATTATAGTAAGGGTCGGGCTCAAGGGACTCGTCTTTTAATTGTGCTTTGGGCGTTGGATTCTCAACAGTGGTCGATAGTGCAGAGCTGGCATTCACTTTTTGCCAAAGCAAACCACCATTGGAGGACACAAGTGAAAAAACGAGTTCGGAGCCTAGTCTTAAGTATAAATCGATATAAAGAGGTAGGGGTGTTTTTGAAAAAGTTACACAATTAATTTTTTTTGGCAAATTGAGGGTAATTTTGGAAAATAATAGAAAGGTAATTTTTAAAATTTCGCACTTCAATAATATAATTATGGAACGAACAATTTTTTAAAATTGTGAACACTTAGAATCTATATAACAAAACAGGAAATTTTTTTTTTTTTTTTTGTAGTTAAGCCTGTTTTTAAAGAGATCAGTAACTCGGTGAAGGCAGGTTTGAACCCAGGTCTATGGTATCATCACCCACAAACTTTACCAATTGAGCAAGCTGGCACCTTCAAACAAGGAAGTTGTCTTATCTCTTATCCGGCTTTATAAAGGATGCCCAAGATCTTATCCCCCAAATAGACGGTGGATCTCAGCCACTCACACCTCATTTTTGCAAATGCTTTGTTGGGGAGTGCCGTGGGCACGAGCCACCCACCCACTAGTTTTTTGAAAAAAATTAATGAGTGTAGAAACTATCCTTTCTTGCACCTTTTCCCTTTTTTTCTTTTTATAGAAACTATGATTAAATAATCGGAAAATTTTCGAAAGGAACCCAAGTTTAGGGGTATTTTTCAAAAAGAACCGTATTTTTTGAAATTTATCAAAACAAACCTATGTCGCCAAACCGTTTGGCGTATGCTCAAAAAATGTTTCAATGGCAGATTTGCCCTTGTCTTGTCGCCTGAAAAAAAGGTCAAATTGTTGTCAAACGCCATACTGTTTGGCGACGGTTATTAACAGTCGCCAAACCGTTCGGCGTCAGCTATTAACAGTCGCCAAACGGTTTGGCAACTTTTAATAGCCGACGCCGAACGGTTTGGCGACTGTTAATAACCGCCGCCAAACAGTATGGCGACTGTTAATAACTGTCACCAAACAGTATGGCGTCTGACAGCATTTGACCTTTTTTCATACTCAACTTTGGTGTACCCACGTGGAAGATAAATCATAGGTTGATTTTTGGTGAGGATGATCTCCTCACTGTTAGATCACATATTCTGAAATTTCTACCATCATGAAACGTGGGTTTCAAGTTAACACGGTAAAAAATAAACGCCTAACAGTACAGCGTATCATTTTGTAAACTGCCAAACGGCTTGGCGGTTCACAAAATGATACGCCATATTGTATGGCGGGTTATAACAACATACGCCAAACCGTTCGGCGTATCGTTTGAAGAGGGCAATTCGGCCATTTTAAAGTTCCGTGAGAATACGCCAAACGGTTTGGCGTCCTAGGTTTGTTTTGGCAAATTTCAAAAAATACGGTTCTTTTTGGAAAATAGCCTTAAACTTAGGTTCGTTTTGAAAATTTTATGTTAAATAATAAGTAGTTCTAGTAGCGGCCTTTTTGTAAGTGCACCCACTTCATGAGTGCATCTACCCAAGCATAACAAATTGATAAGTTCACCACTTTTAAATTTGTGCACCTACCCAAAACCAACTTCTCTTTGCCATTGTTGAGAACCAACTCCTTTATCACTCTCCCACCGAAACCCCCTTCTTCATTTCGTCCACCGCCGCCTTCTTCTTCCTTCTTTTTTTCCTCCCCTTCCTTTCGTTCATTCCTTCCTTCGCATTATTCCGTTAAAAAATCTCAATGTTGGATGTCAAACTAAAATGAATAACAATGTCAACAAGGCCTACATTGTGAATTTTAGTTCACATCTAAGACTATGAGAGAGAGAGAAGTAGGTAGGTGATGATGGTGCGGTGGTTCAATTTTGAGAGAAGAAAAAAACCCTGAAAGAGGGGGTGTAGATATTAAAACGTGAGGGAGAGTTTTGTCATTTCAAAAAAATGTTTGAAGGGAGTGTACATATTAAAATGGTGGTAGGTGACGCAAAACTATGTGTTTTCTAAGCTGCAAGCTTTTGAAATTTGTTAATGACCCCACCACTTAGGACAATACTGATACGACCGATTCAGCGAAGAAATTGGAGGGAGAGAGCGATTTTTCTGCTATTCTTCACCGCGATCTTTCTCTGTTCGAGAGCTCGAAGAGGAATTCATTAATGGCGGCGAAAATCGCACCGTCGATGCTCTCATCTGACTTCGCGAATTTGGCTTCGGAGGCCGATCGAATGGTCAAATGTGGCGCCGATTGGCTTCACATGGACATCATGGTATTCTTATTCTTCTTCGTTGTTTTCTATCTGAAACCCAAATTTCGATGTTTTATCTTCCATGTTAAATTTGTGTGTTAGATTGGTCCCCATTTCGTTTTACACTAAACCAGTTAGGGTTTGTATTACATGCCTGATCTACGAAAAAGTACTCCTTCTGGAAGCTTAAAGAACTTTCTAGAAACTAGGGGAGTCTACAAGCAACTGAAAGAAGGCGCTTGTGGTCTATAACTAAGAATTTTACCGATGTTTAAATCCAAAAAAGCACAAAAAAATAAAATAAAAATTAAACCTTTAAAGGCAGATCTGTTAAATTGATATTACGCTAAATGGAGTAATTCATTGATATTACGCTATTTATCGATACGGATTGCAATACATATTGATTTTGGGGTGACCGATATACAGTACGCTAATGATATTTACCATGGGTGGGGAGGGGAGAAGGTTTTGGTAAAGCAAGTCCATTAATTAACCTAATGGATTTTGCATTAGTTTGTATTGAATTGTATTGAAATACTATTTTCTGTGCAGAGGCTTTTGTATTGAAATCCATTAAAAAAGACGAATAAAAGTAAAAAAAAATAAAAAAATTCTAGAAGTGTCATGCTCAAAATGTTATGTCGCCGCCAGCTTGCAGCATATGGACTTTAGTTATGAATTTTTCTTTATTAATTTTCTACATTAATTGTTGTTTGGGCAACATACAAAGAATGATTAAAAAGGAGAGATTGTACCAAAAAAAGATTAAGAAGGAAAGATATTATCTATATTCTGAGACATAAAGACCATAACGGTAATCTTTATTCGGCTTAACTATAGATGTGGCATACCTTCCAGGGTATTGGAATCATTTGATGGGTCTGTCTGGGAGATGTCCTTTTTGTGGAAATACCAAATGTACTCGTAGTATGTTCTTGTAACCTATTCGTTTACCTGACAGGTCCTTAGATTTTCTCTTTAATTATTTTAGTGCTAATTTTATTTCCTTAAACATGTCTCAGTTTTGGAACATGAGGAGAATGAACAATTTTAATGACATCTTTCTCATTGTTACTACTTCATTAAGTTTTGTATTATACAATCTTGTTTACTTTGAACTACGAGTCTGCTATGTTGCTACACATCTGTAATAACACTAACTGTTTATTCTGGTTGGCGTTTTTGCAGGATGGGTAGGTTGTGCTGCTGTGCTTATTTTGTAATGCGTTGACGTCTGAAGTTCCTTTAAGAAATACTACATTTTGAATTGTGGATTCTACATAAGATGTTGCAGCTTCTAGGTGCTGGTATAATATATAGTTTATTATTCTAAGGACTATTTTATTTCTGTTGCTCGTGTTTCTTGTTCTTATGAGCTTGTAAAATCTGAGTGATCATGGTTCTTATAATTTGAAAATCACAGTGAAGTTTCTCGCTTCGAAATGAGGGGAAACCATAATTGTTTGAAGTTGTTATGTGTAACCTTGATTGTATAGTAGTCGATAGAAGGAGAAGTGCATAAGGGAATTATGGGGACAATTAGAGAAAGGGTCTACTGAAGTTGAGATTTATTGGTTCTACCAATTTCTGCAATTTCATCTTATTCAGATTGCCTAAAGAAAGGCACCTTTACATGTCTTGAGCTTCAAATATCAATAGTAACGTAAACAGTGTGATTTCATTATTTAAAAATCAAGCTTGGTTTCGGCTTCTGTTGAATTAGACTGTTATGGATATTTATACAGTTATCCAACTAAAACTCAATACCTTTTTTATAATCTTAAATTCCATTAGGGGTGCATCTTGTTTTGGATACTTACATGTAAACTTAATTTTCTGTGATTTTTAGTCATCAAATCCATAATGATTAGAAATCTATTAGGCAAATCAAAACAAATAGTTCAGATTACCAAAGAATCGTGAATGGTGTGCTCACATATGTTTCATCCTTCGTAGGCACTTTGTTCCAAATCTTACGATTGGAGCTCCAGTCATTGAAGGATTGAGGAAGCACACCAAGTAATACCTTTCTTTCATGCTTACATTTCCACTTTGAGACCTAAATATTCTGGCTAGTGGGAAGGTTCCGGTTGTAATTCAGAAGGCTTTTGGTTTCTTTCTTTTACAGGGCATATCTGGACTGCCACCTTATGGTTACAAATCCTCTTGATTATGTGGAACCATTGGGAAAAGCTGGTGCTTCAGGTTTTACTTTTCATGTTGAGGCATCCAAAGGTGGGTTGTAACATATCTGGATTATGGAGTTAGCTGCAACCTACTTAAATTAGATACAGACATGTAGACTGCACACAGGCATGAAGTTTCAGACACACTGACCCTAAAAAATCTGATACACTGACTCTTCTATAGATTATATAGCTTATTGAATGAAATATATTTTTAGAAGAATTTAGTTCATGTTGGTATACAATATAGAAAAAATGCATTTAGATAAGTCGACATACATGAAAGTCATATAAACAGTAAGTAAATAGTAGTTGAAAACAAGATATCTGACAAATTATGGGTTGTCTTAATAAGGGATGTGTGTGCATGGCTAGCACATGAACACCAAATAGGTATCTGGCACAAGAAGGTTTTAGAAAATGGAATGTCCTTGGCCAGTTTCATAGACTGCATTTCTTGTGATTCTCGTAGCTTAAGTTGATTTTTTCATATGGCAACTTGTTCCAGATAATTGGCAAGAACTCATCCGGAGAATTCAGGCAAAGGGCATGCGGCCTGGTGTGGCACTGAAGCCTGGAACCCCCATTGAAGAAGTTTATCCACTGGTACGCACCGTCTCTTTTTTTCGTTGTTCCCTTGACAGTGTAATTCATCAATGAAGCTATACTGTTTTGAAAATTAAAGTCACTTAGAACGTTGGCAAAACCCAATGGGAGACATTAAACTTATTAAGATCACTTGAATATTTTTCAGTAAACCAAAATATTATTTAAAGAAAATCCAATACATGGTACCAGAAAGTGTGCAGCAGTCCAGCTAACTGGTGTTCGTGGAATCAAACTTTAGAAAATCCATGAATTCAGAATAAAAATGTTGCCTTTTCTTCCATCACAGGTTGAAGACGAAAATCCTGTTGAAATGGTACTTGTTATGACAGTGGAACCTGGATTTGGTGGTCAAAAGTTCATGCCAGAAATGATGGATAAGGTGCACTTACTTTCTTAATCATGTTGTCAACAGCACCTGTGGTTAAGGTTTATAATCGTTGTTGGGTTTCATGGGTGATCAGGTACAGGCATTGAGGAAGAAGTACCCATCTCTTGATATAGAGGTGAGCTGATCTCTGGTTTTTGTTATAGGGTTTTGCTAGCAATTAACATCTTTTATTGTTTAATTGTGTAGTTCAAACTATAATGTCTAAGCGTGGTTTTTGTTACACGGTGTCTTTTATGCTAATTTGTGCTTAATATTATCTCTATACTTCTTTTAGAAAAGCACATATCTGCATAAAATATATATCTGCTAGAAGGAATGGATCAATTTGTGGTTTCATGTGATGTTCTAAATGATCAAGCATCTTTCGCCTCTTCTGACCATTATAAAGGACATGAATAGTAAAAGGCATACTTGAAATTAAGGTGATCGGACTTGAACTTCACTCGAGAGATGTGTCTAAGATGGACATTTAGCTTACAGGCCTTCGAAATTCAAAGAATCTTTACACTATCCCTCCAAAAGGGTGGGGATGGTTTGTATTTCTCATACCTGCACACATGCCACTCGTATAGTTAGTAGGGAGGGACTCACCATTCAATAGGTCCCACAAAAGGAGATCTCTTATGTCAAATAACGATACTATTAGGTGACTGTAGCCACCCAATTTTTGCATTTCTTTTGTATGTTTAGAAATAGAATACGGCACACATTCGGGAAAAAAGTCTTAGGTCTTGTGTTTACAGGTCGGTTTTTTTTGGCATAGATCTCTTAGGTGGTGGATCCCAGCCCCATCATATGCTGTACATGTTTCACTTCTGATGATGGTAGACTGTCCTCTGAGACTACAAACAGTGACCTGTTATGTCGTCTTGATTAAATACCCAGACCAGATGTGCAATATAAACTAATTATGGAAGCATAACTTGTAAGAACTTGCTCCTTGAGCCAGCCTTTCTTTTTTGATTCGAAAATAACAATTATTTGAAACATGATTGACTTGGTTATGCAGGTGGATGGTGGCTTGGGTCCTTCGACCATTGACATTGCAGCTACGGCTGGGGCAAATTGTATCGTGGCAGGGAGTTCAGTGTTTGGAGCTGCAGAGCCTGCACAAGTTATATCCCTTTTGAGGAAGAGTGTGGAGGAAGCCCGGCAAAATAGTTGATGCAGATATGGCAAGATACTTCTATGGTGATTAATTATTCACTAATATAATTATGAAAAATAAAACTGTCCTACAATTCTGCATGATGTACTGAAAATTTTGGAGATTAATAAAGTTATATGATTTGTTTACTCATCTTTGGCTGTAAGGCGTCTTGTTCTCAAAGTTCACTAGGATCAACAATTTGAAGTGCTTCCTATCGTTGATAGGACTGTTGAATCTTAGAGTGAAAACGTTAGAGTTCTGTCAACAACACCAACATAGTGCAGGAGGCAAATATGCTAGTGTTCTATCAACAACACCAACATAGTGCAGAGGGCAAATCTGCTTTAGGACAGCACGTCGAACACGTGCCCGAGTCTATTTACTCTACAAACCCATAAGTCATCTCTTCTTTTATATAGAATATATATATAAATATTGTTGTAACAATCTGTAAATCGGGCTTGCTTTTTACATCTCTCTCGTTATTTGGGTACCGAGAAGTAGGTTTGATTATATATATATGGGGTGGGGCTCCGGGGACCCCCACTTTTTACACCCATTTGAGGATGATCTCCCCACCATAAAGATCATCCTCACCAAAAATCAGCCATTGATTCATCTTCTACCAAAAATCAGTCATTGATTCATCTTCTACGTGGGTACGCCAAAATGGGTGTAAAAAATGGGGGTCCCCCGAGCCCTATCGATAAAAATACTCCAACACTCCACCTTTGTTATATATTCCATACATCACAGTAGATAGATATTATTTACATGGAATGCACTTTCAAGATGTCTTAATGGTGAAATGGAAAACGTGTGATCTTGGAGGCATAATATAAAGAATGCTCATTTAATGAGAGCAATAGATATTATTTACATGGAATACACTTTCAAGATGTCTTACTGGTGAAATGGAAAACGTGTGATCTTGGAGGCATAATATAAAGAATGCTCATTTAATGAGAGCAATTCGATAAGAGATCTCGGACAGAAGCGATGTAGATTTACCGGGCATCTGTTGATAGGAAGTATTCCAACAATCTCCACGATCCTAGTCTGAGCTGTTGGAATTGGAATAAGTTCAGCAACGGATCACGAAATTTTACAATCTTCTCCATGTAATGAAGTCCTCTTTGAAATTGTCTTCATTGCACCCTACCCGAGTATATGCTTTAACATGAATCACAGCGGTAAATTGATACAATAATACAACAGAAACGCCTGGTAAAACGTCCACTTGAAGTGTTTCAAGTCTTTCCCAATGCCACCCACTCCCATCAATACTTCTATCTGCGTCTGAGCCTGTGATTTTTTCATCTCAAGACGAAAAACAAATAACGACATTGTCTATCACAAAAATGTCTACAGATGTTAGACTGAAAGCTAAAAAGTGTGTTATGATGGATCGTGATTTGCTCTTTGAAAAGGAGATTTCTTGAGATTGAAGGTAAGGAAGTGTAACGTGGGTTTGGTGATCGGGTCGTAGTTTTGAAGATGTGAGGGGACCGATTGGAGTTCAACACGGTTAAGAGGGGCCGCTTCCCCTTCAAGTTTGAAGAAGATGCTTTTTTGAAGGACTTTTTATATCACGGGGTATCCGGGCCTCTTGATGGAAGGACTGAACAAAGAGAAAATCTTAAAGACGTACCTTAAGCCGTAGATACATCACTCAACTGCGCCGGGAAGGTACAAAATATGGTTATTTATAGAATCGAACGGAGAGATTGCTGGTTGTCTAGAAAATGTTAGTTGTATTGTTTCAATACATGAGCTCTGTATGCGGAATAATCTGGTAACCAATTCGATCACAAAATATTTGCCGCAGCTCTATCACAGCTTGATCATGACTTGTGGCTGACAACTGAAAATATGGTAACCGTGGTTTCACCTTTAACTAGGGCGGCAACTTGGGCGGGCTCAACTTGAGGCCGACGGGTTCAACCCGACATTGGGTTAGGGTTAGGTTGGCCCCTTCTGTACTTGAGTTGGGCTCAGGCCTAGATTTTGACAACCAGATCAAATTGGGTTGGGCTAGGGTCGAGGCTTAGTCCAACCTGAGCCCGACATACATTGTGTATACGAAACACACACACGCGTTCATATAGCCCACATATATAAATATTTGACACCCATTTTGGCGTACCCACGTAGGTGATGAATCAATGGCTATTTTTGGTGAGGAGATCATCCTCACAAAAATTCAAATCATTCCGATATTCGTAGACTGGTTTAGAAGTTGAGGAATTATGGACCGTTGATTTTTATTGTATAACTTGAAAACCACATTTGATGGGGTTAGAAATTTCGGAATGGGCTGATTTTTTGTTGGGCTGATCTATATGGTGAGGAGATCATCCTCACCAAAAATCAGCCATTGATTCATCTTCTACATGGGTACACCAATATGGGTGTAAAAAATGGGCGTCCCCTGAGCCCGACCCTTAGTATAATAAGATTAAATAGAGAATTTTGAACTTGTAATTCTTGTATGAATAAACCTATAAAGATGACGAATATAAATGTGTATATATTTTGTTAATTTGGTCCTATTTAACATGATATGGAAATGAAGCTATTATTTAATGGTTAGCATAAAAGTCATTATATTGACCAATAAACAATTTTAATATGAAAAAATTTAGCAACTTTTATAACTAATACAAAAATATGAAATTGACCAACCCGACCAAATGATACGGTTGGGCTTGGGATGAGAAATCTAGCCCGACCTCGGGTTGGGTTGGTTAGGGTTCACAGCCTTGAAGCTAACGTTGGTTTCGGGTTGACCTCCAACCAAACCCAACCCAACCCGCCAGAGTTGCAGCCCTGCCTTTAACAGCCCATGCCCTTAGCCATAAGCTTGTTACCATTATTTTTAATAACCGCCATTGTAATGGTTTTTTTTTTTTTTTTTTATTATTTCAACAATTTGTCTATTGCATATTAACCAACTTGTTGAAAACAAAATTTGTTAGGATAAATATTTAAATGTTGTAACCACCGTAATTAGCCAAAGGCCGATGATTTAATCGTCCTAGTACAAGGGCATGACATGGGAGTGGATCAGCCCAAAGTCCAACCTGACCATCTATATAACTATAAAAAAAAAAAAAAAAAACAAGTGAGAGAGGTTGTCTCTCCCATTATACCCCTCGTATAGGCTTCAATAAAGAAGGGCCTAGATCTTATCCCCCAACTGGATGGTGGATGATCTCGGCCACTCACACCCGATTTTGACAAATGCTTTGTCAGATAGTGCCATGGGCATGGGCCACCCACTAGTATTTTACATGTTTGGATCATTGAGATAGGATCCAAATCTAAAACAGGTCGAGGTATCATGACATCATAAAAAGGCGAGATTTGCAATCCAAAGGATTGGAGCAATCACATCAGCTAGTTGTTTTTTGTATTTTTTGTAATTTTCTTAATTGTGTGTATCGGAGATGCAGTTGTTTCCGACGTGCCTTACACGTGAGAATCGTAACATGTCGAATTCGGATTTAACATCTAGCTTTCCTCAACGGCAAACCGCTGCTTTGTTTGACAGTTTTAAAATTTAAACATAATTTGTTGATTGAATTTTGTCACTATAGATAGTTTCCATTCTGTCAAAGATCCTTAACCATCCGATATTTGACTTTTTCCTGGCCACAAAGATGAATGCGATAGAATTTATGTAGATTTTGATCTAGATTGAATTTTGGGTCCAATCCTTCTCGACTTCATGGGCATATTTTTTAACACTTTGGAAATTCAATCCACAATCGTTTCTCTCTAAGGATTTCTCTTGTTGGGTAATAACGAGGCTCCCCCTCTTTTTGAGGAGAAAATGAGGGAGCATATTCCATCATTTCTTTTTCTTTTGTAAATCCGAACCGGGTCCAACAGGGATTTGAAATTTTTCGGTTTTGGTTCCTCAAGAACCAGTAAAAGAGATTGATCTGAGGGCGTGTTTGATTGCACAAAAATATTTCCCGAGAAAATAAAAGTGTATTTTCAGGTGGAAATAAATTTTTGTCTATATGGAAAAAGGCTCACACTCCACGGACCCTCTTTATCTGACTCCTCTCGGTGTTGGTGCGTTTGGCGTGGATTTCACGAATCCAACGGCATTTGTCAGTGCCCCCACCCAAAAGTGAAAAAAATGATGCCAGCTTGGCGCTGACAACCACAGTTGGATTCTTGAAATCCACGGCCGAGCACACCAACACCAAGAGGGGTCAGAAAAATGGAGGTCCCCTGAGCCCTACCCATGGAAAAATTATCCAGATTTAAAAGGCAAGGTAGGGAAAAGTATACATATCTAAAATGGCTATCTAAACAATGGACAGTTGTGTTTTCCTAAGGAAAAATGCAAATTTTCCTCTTGTCAATCAAACACGCCCCTAGAGAATCTGTACCTTTTTTTATAATTAAAAATAAAAAAACATGAAAAAAGAGAGGTAAAACCGATTGGTGAGGGTTTACAGGTTTTCAAGGTACATGTGGCTCAACCACCGTACCGGTGGTGGACGACTTTTTGGTCCAACATATCAATTATCATTATTTTAATTTAAAATTAAAATACCAAGCATCATGGCCACTAAGAAACTACCCAAAAGACACAACTGAGGATATTTGTATCATATTTATTTTTATATTATTATAATTATCCCTATTTCTTTTTCTATCTTCTTGTCCTCTATCAGAGTGCCGGGCAAGCTCTCTCTCTGATGAGCATACTTTTAAGCTTTGTTGGGATTTCTTTCTGTGAGCATGAATTCTAGAGAAATGGAGGAAAATGGGATGAGAACGAGGAGCTTTCGATACGAAGATTACAACAACAGAAGGGTATTCTTGAGGAGCTACCCACTTCAGTGGGAAGGGGAAGGGGAAGGAGAAGATAAGGAGACGGTGAGAGTCTCGTCCAAAGAAGAAGGTGAAGGGAAGAGACGCGTAAAGAAGATAATTCTCTCTGTCTTTCATTGGGGAGGAGGGAAGGTTTTGATCTTGAGGAAGCTTAAACACAAGGTCGCCTTTTACCTCGTCGCTTGTCACGTTTTCAAGCCTCCCACTGCCTTAATTTCTGTTTAATAATTACGATCTTTTCGTCTATGTTTCTAATAAAATATGTTGCTTCTTACTACTTACCCAGTAATGTAATGCTTCTTCACTTTCTAACGTGCACAGTGGGAGTAAATATGTTTGCCTATATATATGAAAAGAACACTAGAACTGATGGTGTAGAAGGATCCAACATGGGTCCCTCACATTTCATCACCGTTCGATTAATATACGTTGGATGGTTAGAATCTCATCGCTTTATCTGTCTTTTTGCATCCCAAAGTCGATGTACGTACCCACTGATTCAACGGTGGATATATATATATATATACACACACACCCCTTCTGACTTCTGAGACGCTCTGAACATTAAGAATTCTTCGAATTGGGCGCTCTTGCGCTCTGCACCCGCATCCCCTCCACGCTCTGGTCACTTAGTTCTAGAAGCACGATACAAAGAACAGGTAGCTCTTGTATAAAGCGAGTCAGGACCCACCGTCTGATTGCCCCCACGTGGGTCCTCCAAGGTAAAAGAAGAAAAAAAAAAACAAGGCAATTGGCAGATCAAGCCATCAATTTGTAATTTTAGTCTGGACTGATCATTGAATATTTTTTGACTGGCCCAGATAATGGACATATATATATATATATATATATAGAATGTTTGAGACCATATATCCAACCAGTTGATGTTGATCTCCAACCAGGAGATCTCTTAGCTGGGACCCACTGGATGCTGGATTGGCGATCCCATTGTTGTGCCGCGCGCTGTCCTAATATTTGTGCCTACAGAGAGTCGTTTCTCTTGTGTAATTCTAACCGTATGATCTACATGCGCCATTTGTAAATTCGAGGCTTATCATCCTCAATGGATCCTACATCCCATTCCATACACGTGAACCATCATGAGCCACCGCTCATCAATCCAGAACATCCACTTGCCGAAGCACCTCTTAGTTGTCATACTTCAAAGTTTAGTCACCCCCCAAGATGCATGCCTCCTGTCACACACACAAACACTTTCAATGTTTGGCCCAACCCTTGGTGGAGCTACACACCCAAAATCAGCTTGATTAGGGATTCTAGCCATTGTTTTTTAGCATTTTGCATCATGGGCTTGAAATCCAACTATGGGCCTTTTCCTAAAGTCCATTGTGTTTCATATGTTGAAGCCCCTCCAAAATTGGCAACTCTTTCAGGCTCACTGATGTTTGACCACCACTTGATGAATCTATACACACCAAAAACCAGCCTACTTGATGATCTCTAGCAGTTGTATTCGAGTTTTTTTTCGTAGAGTGATTTCTAGCCGTTGGATTCAAGTATTTTTGGAGATACTAGGGTTAGAATTCACCAATGACCAGGCTCAGTTTTTGGGGTGTGGGTCTATCACAAGGTGGACCCAAGATTTATGAATTAGTGGGCCTGAAAGAATTACCACGTGATATTTTGGAAGGAGGGTTCAAAGTTCGAACTACGAAATACCCATGGGATTTATGAAAAGGCCTGTGGGTGGGTTTCAAGCCCATGAAAAATGTTAAAATTCAATGGTTAGAAATCATCAATCAAGCTGATTTTGGGTGTGTCCTTTTTTGCCTAGAGTGAAAACTAGGGATTAGGTGGACCCCACCAGATATATTAAAATACAAAAATATAAAAAACTCTTGAACAGAATCGCGCAGTCTATGAACAAAGTCAGCTGCCTGCCTGCCCGGTTGGATTCTCTACGAGCAAAATGATAAGACACTCGTTCGAATCTGTGCTTTAAGTGCCCGTATTCCATATAATTGCGACGGCCAATCAACAACTTCATTTTCATGTTTCCAGATGTAATTTTGATTCCTTTTGTATTCTCTCACCTCCTACTTTCCACGGCGATCTCCACAAGATTATTCATGATGACTCCGGTGCTTGTATATGACGCCAGGGGGTGCGCATAACCCCAGTTTTCCCACAAAAATAAATAAGGAAATAAAGAAAAAATTAATTTAAACAATGAGCAGCATTAGAAGAATCGGTGACCATTATAATCTTTCGCATATTTCTATTTGCCGCAATATCTAATCCCCTCTCCACCAATGTTTTCATACCCGGACCCAACATCGAACCGGTCAAGGGACCAGTTCACTGAGTCATCGGTCGACTGGGTCAACCCAGCACATGGCAACTCTTTGGGGCACATTGACCCATGAATGATATGCCCGCGGTCACTGGTTCAAACTGTGTCCGGGTTATCTGGGTCGCCGGTTAAACCGGTCGGGTCGAGTGGGTTACAAGAATATTAACGGGTTTTTCACAGATTAGTGGGTCAGGATGACCCCAACCCAGTCCCTCCAGATCTTCTCCAGTCATTTTAAAGCCTTCAACTTGCACCAAGAAAATAATTTAGAACTGATGCAATTTTATTCTTCGAAAAGTGTTAAGACGAAGAAATGGTGAATTATTGTTTCATGTGCAAAGATAGTGAATAATCTGTCAACCATCTCCTTTTTCACGTTGTAGCGCGGCTAAAGAGATATGGTGCCTGCATTTTCTCTCCCTACTTGGGATGACTTAGGTGTTGTCAAGCTCTATGCCAGATACATTTAGTGGGGTGGTGGTGGGTGGTGGGTGGTAGCCTCTGCCTCTTTATGTGGTAGGCACTAATCAGCTATTCTTCTTTTCGCAGCGGTATGGACTCTTTTGGGAGAGAGAAACCAGAGGGTGTTTGATGTTTCAGTGGTCCAAACTCTTCAATGAATGTAAGCACATTTTCTTCGAAAATTTAGACGAGAAAATGTGTTAGGTTTTCAAGTAAAACCCAAAGTAGCTGAAAAACTGCTTCTACTTATAACTTAAGCATACTGCAGGTTTTAACACCCTTTCACTTAAGCAGAACTTTGTAAATAATGAAATTGCCTTTCTAATTTTTAATAACTTTCCTAAATGACGATGCAAACCCTTCTAGCCTAATTGGCTAATATGACTTTTCTAAATGACAAAACTATCCTTGCCAATCTTTGATGCCTTGTCTAAATGACAAAATCATCCTAAAATATTCAAACCTATTACATTTACTCAGTGGTTGAGCCAGGATTTTGTATATATATACTAGTGGGTGCCCCGTGCCATCAGCACTCCTCGACAAAGAATTTGCTAAAATCAAGTGAGTGGCGGAGATCCACCATCCATTTGGAGGAGGATTAGAACTCAGCCCTCTTTGTTGATGCTTATAAGAGGAGGTATAAGTAGGGAGACAACCAATGTGTTTTGTTATATAGAATAGTAAATGGCCCATGCCCACGGCACTCTTCGACATAAGCATTTGCAAAAATTGGGTGCCTTCGGGACTCAAACGGTATAACAGACTGGGGCGTTACCGTTTTTCCATTATAACGGCTGTTATAACAGATTGTAACACACAAAGGGAGAAATAGGAAAATAACAATATTGAAATTTAAGCATAGTGGATCTCAGCCCCTCATTATTGAAGCATAGTGGATCTCAGCCATCAATATGAAGCATAGTGGATCTCAGCCATCAATATGAAGCATAGTAGATCTCAGCCACTCATTATTGAAGCCATATAAGATAAGAGGGGTATAAGAAAACCATTAAATTTCCGTTAAATTATATTTTTTCTTTAATTTTAAATTTTGAATTTCAGCACCACTTTTTTCTGTTGAAATCATTAAAATCCATTTTTTTCGTTTTTGACCCTAGCCGTTTCAATCCGTTTTAACAGTAACACCCCTCTCAAGGCATAAAAAATGGGGCTTCTGATCTATATGTAAATCCAACCCATTTCATTTCTTGTATGTAGGTAAATAGTAGTTGACCCATGCCCACGACACTCATCGACAAAGTGTTTGTCAAAATGGGTGTGAGTGGCTGAGATCCACCGTCTATTTAGTGTGATAAGATCTTGGGCATCCTTTATGAAGCTGGATAAGAGGGGAGACAACAGTCCTGTTTTGTTATATAGATATATATAAAAGGGCCGAGATCTTATAGGTTTCATAAAGAAGGGCCGAGATCTTATCCCCAAATTGGACAGTGGATCTCAGCCACTCACACCCAATTTTGACAAACGCTTTGTCAAGGAGTGCCGTGGGCACGGGCAACCTACTAGTATATATATATATATATATATATGGTAATTTGATGGGTTAGCACAATCCCAAATGCAACCTTAGAAGATGTCATAACTTTTTGCTTCATCTTTAATTAAATAAAGCTCTATTTATAATAATAATAACCTATACTATTATAAAGCAACAGCCAGCTTCATCTTTAATTAAATAAAACTCTATTTATAATAATAATAATCTATACTATTATAAAGCAACAGCCAGGGTTGTCACCCATGTGACAATTAAAGGCCACTCTACTTTAAAAAGCAAATCTGTTGGGGGTATGGCTGACCTCCACGAGGGACCATAGTATAAGCCACGTGGCACTCTTAGAGACCACTGACCGTATGGATGTTTGTCCCATTCCTATGCGAGCTGATTAGTGATTTCAAACCTTTGGATCTGAAATACCCCAAATAATGCTAGTAATCAACGGTTAAAAATCAACCAATGAAAACCACTCCAATCAAATCATTAAAAATCACTAATCAGTCTGATTTTTTACATGTAGGCCCACCTAGGGATGGGCCAAACATCGATACGGTTGGTGCAAGTGCATCGCACGGGGCATTCCCCTAGTAATAATAATAATAATAATAATATGATAATTCCATGGATAAGTGAGTAGAATTGTAGAAAATTTTGCCACTTCCGTGTGACAAGATTATTCAAAGAAAAACATTAAAATGAATTTTAGATGGTACCCAGACAACAATTCATAATCTTATTTTAAGTGGAAGTTTTTATTTAGAATAAACTTGTGTCTGCTCCCAAACAACCAACTAGGGATCTTTTTTATCCTAGACGCTGTCTCACATGTTTGAAAATTCCAAGTCAGTAGTTATCTTTGTGGAGAACAAGTGGCAGGCACGTGCTGTCACGTGCACGTGATCATGGACTAAATTGTCGGGACTTTTGTCTTTGGTACTTGGAAGTTTGGAACCACCGACCTGCGGGTAATTTTGTTATTTCGACGAAGAAGCTCATCTCTGCAGGTACGGGCGGGTATTATGGCCATTCCCTCCTTCGAGTAAAACTTTGATGACAGAACCCTGTCATCGAGGCCGATGAAAGCCAACAATATGAGCCACGTGGCATACTCTTAGAGGACTATGACCATATGCATGTTTTGCCAATCCCTAGCTGGACCTACAAACGAAAAATCAGCCTTATGAGTAATTTCAAACCTTTGGATCTTTGTACCTCAAATAATGGTCAATAAAGCTCAAATTCCCACAGCTAAAATCAACCCGTGAAAATAATTCCAATCCAATGCCTAGAAATCACTAATTGGGCTGATTTTGGGTTTGAAGGTCCACATAGTGATTGGCCAAACATCCATACAGTCAGAGTCCTCTAAGAGTAAGCCACGTGGCTCATATTGTGCCCTGTCATGGGCCTCGATGATAGGACCCTGTCATCAAAGTTTTACTCCCTTCTTGGTTAGAAGAGATACCTAAGCTACAATAAGGACGGCCTACCCACTCTGATCAGGGTGGTGGAATGGAAGTGGGACCCAACAATGAGATCTATAAAGCAAAGATCCATCCGATCACATCCATCTATTCTAAAGACGTTGTGGACCACTAGATATTGTTTTAAGCCATCAAATTAAAAATGTGATTGGTCGGACGGTTGTAATCATCATGGAGTGTCTTTTGTGCGAAAGTCATAGTTGTGGAATATCATAAAAGGTGGTTTTGTGCTTTTGGTAATTGTCAACATAGGATATCTATGCCTAATTTGACCTATTCATCCTTTAGCCCATCTTTTATGCCCCATCTTTAACATACATACCCATCTCATCACATCCTTCCTTTCCACATCACCATATCTCCCCCTTCCAATTTCCGCGTCATTGCTATCCACATTTCGCATATCTAGGTAAACCTACATACATACATACATACATATATACATGCATGCAGTATGTATTGAAGTACGGAAGATAACTATATTGCCTACCAAATTCGTCTGCATGCATGCAGTATGTATACGAAATACTGAAGAGGGAGTAAAACTTTGATGACATCCCACAATATGAGCCACGTGGCATACTCTTAGAAGACGCTGACTAGATGAATGTTTGGCCAATCCCTAGCTGGACCTACAAATTAACAAAAAATCAATATGATTAGTGATTTTTGGGCATTGGATTGGAGTTATTTTCATGGGTTGATTTTAACTGTGGGAATTTGAGCATTTGGGGCACAAAGATCCAAAGGTTTGAACTCACTAATAAGGCTGATTTTTGGTTTGTAGGTCCAGCAAGGGATTGGCAAGACATGTACGGTCAGAGTCCTCTAAGAGTATGCCACGTGGCTCATATTGTGGGCTTTCATCGGCCTCGATGACAGTCTGCTGTCATCAAAGCTTTACTCGTCTAGAGGCATGTTGAATGAAGAATGAATCAAGCTCAAACCGACCAATTTAGTCCAGCTGTGCATGGCAGGGACTCTTGCCTATGCAGAAAAAAATCGCTGCCCCGGTACGACTTCGAAGTATGAGTACCCACCCCATAAAAAGCCATGTGGCACACTCTTTCTGAGCCATTGACCTTAAGAATGTTTAACCCACCTCTTGGTGGACCTACACACCAAAAATCAGCTTCCCATAGGCCTGTTCAGGAAGCCATAATGAAAAATGCTCGAAATCAATGGCTAGAAATAACCAATCAGACTAATTTATGGTGTGTGGGTCCACCAAGAAATGAGACCAACTTTAATGGGTCATTGAGCTCGAAAGTGTATGCCACGTGGAATGTGGAGGAGGATTGAACTTTGCTCCACTTGGGGAGCGGACTCCTGTATAGTGTCTTGACTCTTGAGAACTATTTATGAATTGGTTAATAAGTTTGCAAAGCAGGTTTGAAGTTCAAGGACTCCTCTGAATTCTGAAGTAGTTAAAAGAGGAGGTTATGAGCACCAGCAGTTGAGAACTTGGGATAGATAACTCCCCCTGACCAATGGAATCAAGCCCAAGGTGATGGGGAACCCAACCAGCTGGAATCATAGTTAAAATATACACTATCCTTTGTCACACCCAAGAATCTTGTTCACAACCAGCTTTGAGAATACTCTTTCAACACCCACCTGTGTATTGATCCAAAATATTCACTCTCTCAAGTAAGAGAGAGCTTTTTTAGCCAAGTTTTCCATGTAGAGTGAGTGACCATGGCAGCACTGATCAGTAAACTCTGCTTGAGAGCTTTAGTCTTCTTCATCCTCTGGGTTTCTGTTTTGGCACAAGGACAGAGCTTACTAAGCTGTGAGACGAAATCTCTCGACGCTTCGGGTTACAGTTGTAAATTGCAGGATCAGTGTGGGACGTTCGCAATGTTTCGCACCAATTCCTACTACTCATCTCTTTCCAATCTGAGCTTTTACTTGGGCCTTAATCGATCGGCGATAGCGGAAGCTAGTGGGTTCTCTTCTGAAACCGAGTTTCTTCCAAAGGATCAGCCTTTGCTGATCCCAATTGATTGTAGCTGTAATGGGAGTTTCTTCCAGGCTGGAGTAACAAAGACTACCATCAAAGGGGAGAGCTTCAACGGGATTGCGGAATCATTGGAGGGATTGACAACCTGCAAAGCCATCCAAGACAAGAACCCAAGTCTCTCTCCGTGGCATCTCGAAGACAAAGTTCGGTTATTTATCCCATTGAAATGTGCTTGCCCATCTCAATTTGAGTTCAAGCAAGGAACAGAATTCCTATTGTCTTATCCTATAAGTGAAGGTGATACAGTTTCTAACTTAGCCTATAAGTTCAATACTACTATAGAAGCTATAATCTCTTCAAATAACAGATCAGGAACCTTTGAATCAGAAAGCATTACACCAGTTTCAACTCTTCTGATTCCGCTAAACAAGAAACCGACCCCCAGTCTTCTTTCTCAGCCCTGTCAACCCAATTCGGGTTTGCCCAGTAATAGCATCCCGGTAATACAGCCACCGAAGAATCGTTCAAGAAGATCAACGTTGTGGAAGATTGGAGTTTATACTGCACTTAGTGGGATTGCAGTAGGGGCGAGTGTTGCTGTCGCAGCAGTGATTTTGGTGCTCAAATGGAGGAAAAAGAAGCCTGGAGATGTTGAACTTCAACAGTTATGTATAAGAACTAAAAGCGAAAGAAAAGAGGTGTCGGAAGACTCCGAAGATCCTTTTGATGGTCAGACCATTGACACCACACCTCCCAAGATGGTAATGGAGACATACACTATGGAGGATCTGAGAAAAGCCACAGAGGACTTCAATTCAACTAATCTCATTGAGGGATCAGTGTTTCATGGCCGCCTCAATGGGAAGAACTTGGCCATAAAGCGTACAGAACCAGAAACCATCTCCCAAATTGATTTCGGGCTTTTCCATGATGCTCATCACCACCACCCCAATATAATTCGGCTTCTAGGCACTAGCTTGATTGATGGTCCTGAATCATTTCTGATTTTGGAGTACGCCAAGAACGGGTCACTGAAGGACTGGCTTCATGGGGGGTTGGCAATGAAGAGCCAATTCATCGCCTCCTGTTATTGTTTCTTGACATGGAACCAGAGGCTGAGGATCTGTCTTCATGTAGCCATGGCCTTACAATACATGCACCACATTATGAACCCGAGCTACGTCCACAGAAATATAAAGAGCAGGAATATCTTTCTAGATGAAGAATTCAATGCAAAGATCGGAAATTTTGGTATGTCAAGATGCATTGAAGATGAGTCAGAGGACCCAAAATATTTTTCGACTCATGCCTCCTCTTGGAGTACAGGATATCTAGCCCCAGAGTACCAACAACATGGTATAATTTCTTCAAGCACTGACATTTTTGCTTATGGGGTAGTCTTGCTTGAAGTGTTATCTGGGCAAACACCCATAACCAGGGTTGATGAGAAGGGAGAAGGTAGTGTTCGGCTCTCAGATAAGATCAAGTCTATATTAATATCTGATGATGGAGAAGAACTGAAGGAATGGATGGATAGTGCACTGGGAGAAGCTTATTCATTTGACGCAGCGGCGACATTGGCCAATCTTGCAAGAGCGTGTGTGGAGGAGGACCCATCTTCGAGACCAAGCGCTGGAGAGATACTCGACGCGATAACAAGTTTGGTGGAAGAGTTGCCGGAAGGGGAGCAAATTTCGAGCTGTGAAAGCTCTTCCAAGGTACCTTTGACCAATCCATAGAACCCGATTAAGGTATTTAGATAAGAATCACTACTTATAGTGCTATAAGCACTATATTGGTTTCTAAATATTGGTTTTTCAGGTCTTGTATATATGTAATTAGGAAATCAATTAGCTGAAGGAGGATCACCTCTCCATTGTGTATCGTTTCTGTTCTCTAAGGTCAATGAAGTTCTAGGGTCAATTGACAATAAAAGCTATCAAGGCCGTTCTTTTGGACATTTTCTCGAACAGTTATAACTAATATCTATTCTACCAGGAAAAAAAAACAAGTGACATACAGAGGGTGGCAGGAACCACCATTTGAGCTGCGAAGACATTTCAAAACCTTGAGTTAAGTTACCATGGGCAATCCGGAAATACCCAACTAAGATTTTAAACAGGAATCGCTATTAGGAGTGCTATATTGTCTTATTGAGAGATTAGCAGGCAAGCCTTTAAAAATGGATTTTTGGGGTCGTGTTTCAAGAAACTGAATTAGCCGAAGAACACCTACAATAAGGTCTCCTTGGAACGAATGAAGTTTTAGTTGAGAATAAAAGCTGCCAAGGCTTTTTCAGTTGGACATTTTGTCGAACAGTTCTCATTTCGGTTTGACTATTTAGTCAAAGACGGTGAAACCCAGGTTATTACCAATTAGGAGGAGATAAATGATTCCATGAGACGAGGCGTAGACTGTGTGAGTCGTGTGACCATTGATATTATTGGTGTGGTTTTGTGTGAAGAGCAGCTTTATTGCAGAGAGCCACGAGGGATGTATGTATATGCATCAATGCATATACAATTTGCCTTAATTTGTAGGCTTTCTCAGCCTCCAAGAATCTTTTGCCTTTTCACAAAGGGTCGGGCTCGGGGGACCCCCATTTTTTTACACCCATTTTAGCGTACCCACATAGAAGATCAATCAATGGCTGGTTTTTTGGTGAGGATGATCTCTAGGGTGATGAGATCATCCTCACAAAAATTCAAATCATTCTGATATTCATAGACTGGTTTAGAAGCTGAAGAATTATGTACCGTCTATTTTTACCGTGTAACTGTGAGGATGATCTCCTCACCATAGAGATCATCCTCACCAAAATTCAGCCATTGATTCATCTTCTATGTGGGTACGCCAAAATGGGTGTCCCCCGAGCCCAGACCCTTTCAAAAAATAAAAATATGAATCAACAACAAGCCTTCGGTAGGATCACCATTTATAGAATTGGAAGTCCTTTTTTTTATCTTTTTTGGAAAAAAAAAAGACTTTTTCCAAAATAATAGATTGTTTGGATGAATATTTTTTAAAAAGTATTTATGTCATGAAAATATTTTTTTTAAGTCAAAAAGTTTTTTTTTATAAAAAAGTAAGAGGTGAAAAAAGACTTTTTAAATTTTGCTAGCTCAATGAACATAACAAACAAAGAAACTACCCCTCCCCATCTATTACTCTCTTCAGATATAGTGATGGGGCCCACGAAGAGAAGATAAAGACATTTTGCATTGAAAAATATATTTTCAAAAATATATTTTCAGAAAAGTCATTTTTTTAAAATAAATATTTTTTTGAAAAATGACTATCCAAACACTCCCTTAGGCTCTACATGCCATTTGGTGATCAACAAAAAGTTCTACAGAAAAAGGATTTGTACGACAAAAAGTTTTTTTTTTTAAAATTGACCTGTTGATACAGAAAAAGTTTTATGACATTTATCTGCAACCATTCAAAGAGCTTTCTACTATATTTTTTTCGTTGGAATAGATAAAAATAAAGGTTCGGGCTCAGGAGACCCCCTTTTTTCTGACCCCTCTCATGTTCATGAGTTTGGCCGGTGGTTTCTTGAAATCCAACGATGGTTTTCAGCGCCGAGCTTGCATCACTTTTTCATACAAAAAATCAGTTTGTTTGATGATTTTTAGCCGTTGGTGTTAGTACTTAAAAAAAATGGTTGAAGACAACGGCTAGAATCCTGCATAAAAAGTACTAAAATCTAATGGCTAGAGATTACCAATCATGGTTGAATACACGGTTGTTATTTCCGAAGTTTGAATTTTGAATTTCAACGCCAATTTTCCATTTTTCTCATTAAATTCTTTTTTATTTTTTTTTTATTTTTGCCCCTGTCCGTTACAATCCGTTTTAACGGTAACACCCTTAGTCCGTTATACCGTTAAAACGGCCTCCTTTAAATCTTGGTTCAATGTGCTCATCAATGCCTAACCCAGAGATGTGGATCATCCAAGGCACATTAGCATGGAGTACTCCTCACGTAGAAAGTCTACTCTCTAGTCTCTACGGGAGGATTAACACAAGAAGTCTATTTTTAATGAAAAAAAAACAAGTTCTTCCACGAAGGGTGAGTCAAGGCCTAAGATTAATTTGAAAGGCGTAGTCAATGGACAACATGTGAATATTCCTGTACTACCCCCTGTTGGTTGGTCCCGAGGGACGAAATTCATTTTTTGATTTATTTTATCTATTCCATAACCAGAACAGGGGGAATACACATTACACCACGATTTTGAATCAAAAGAGAGATTTTCGGCCAAAAATGGCAGATTCAACAGCATTGCGTGCCGTCCCCGGCAAGCCTATAATTGTCTTTCGTGGAATCACCAACATCCACTAAGGCACACTGAAACAGGGATTTTCTCTAAGCAGTACCCAGCGTAGAAAACTCTTGTGCGTTCCTAGAACTGATTGAGTGGCTTCCATTCCAATAAAACAACATATATTTATGGGAAACTCAATGTTATGTCCATGATTATGTCCCCTGCTTCTGAGTTCCGACCCCTCAAGTCACATGGATGTTTAGCCCACCTCTTGGTGGATATACATGCCAAAATCACCATAATTGGTAATCTCTAGCCATTAGATTTTGGTACCTTTTAAGGTGTCTCTTGAATTCAATTCCATTTTTTGAGTACCAAAACCAACAGCTAAAAATCATCAAACAAGCTTATTTTTGGTATGAATGTCTACCAAGGTGTGTGAACTAAACATCCATGCAGCCGGTCGATCAGTGATCCAGATAGCAGCAGTGAGTAACAAAATTGGTGCTAGCTTACGCTTTTGGCGTAATTACATCGCAACCCTTTACGAAACATCGTACACGTGTGGAATGAGCTGAGAGATTCGACGATTTAGACGAATCATTTGATAGGTCGAGTAATCTCTCTCTCTCTCTCTATTTGTGTGTGTGTGTGTGTGTGCATAGGAGTATTGGATCGGATGACCTTATAATTGGATGACCCGGCCCAGAGGATTTGGTACAAATCTTATAGCTAGGGAAGGTTCCAAAGAAAAAGTCCAGAGGTTGAGTCCCATTTCTTAGAAAATTCCTCTCTGACTATTATATCAACTCAAGTTTAACAAAAACACTATTATATCATTTCAAATTTTCAATTATTGAACAAAGGAATGTACAAACAACAAATGGAGATCAACAAACCAATCAATGATCATAATTATCTGTATATGTATCGATGAATATACATCATAGCATCATAGCCCTGAATTCATCGAAGGTAAGCACACCATCACCGTTAAGATCAAACTGACTAATCATGACTGTACACTCATCGATTGTCTTCGACTCACCGAGTCGACGAAGCATCGTCCTCAGACTCATAGGCGTAATACACTCAGAACCTTCCTGATCCATCACATACATCCCGAAGGCTTCTTTCAAGTCCCTCGTCTTCTCTTCTTCTTCCCCTCCTTCCATTAATCCAACAAAGTCCTCTAATCCTAATAATCCATCTCCGTCTGAGTCCAATGAGTTGACCACAGCCTCCACGTCTTCTGGCAATAATAGTTCCCCGCCTACCCCTACCGTCGCTACACAATGCCGCAGCTCCGTAGGCGATATCTTTCCATCTCCATCTTCATCACAGTAATGGAACACACGTTCAAGCTCACCAGATTTCATCATCTTTTGTGATTTTTGAAATTGAAATGAGACGCTGCTATAGAACTAGATTTATATATACAAACACCATGCAAGATGTCGGTTGTCATCCTTGAACAAGCCAACTTGGTTTTATGAGATGAAGCTGCGGGGTATTTTCGAAAATGATTAAAGGAAGACGGCATGAAGTTGCGATGAGAGTTTGCAGGAGTACGGTGTTTGGAGGAACTCATGGAGAAGTCCGGAAACTGTCGACAAGTTCAAGTTCAACCCCGTGTATAGGCTCTCCAGAAGGCTGCAACGGTCAAAAGAGCCGTAAAAGGAATTAATATATTCAAAGATGCGGTCAGGGAATGCGATCGACGAATTGAGTAATCCCCTTGAGAGGATTTTTTTTTCTCTCGCGTTTTCAAGTGGGAGCCGCATCTATAACGTCACGTTTCATACTCTTAGAGATGTTTGGATTCCAGTTTACACTAAAAAAAAGAGATGTTTGGATTCTGGACAATTATTAGGTAGACTTACCTACCAAAACTCAGCCTGATTAGTGGTATCTAACCGTTGGATTTAGGTTTTTCATCGGTTGATTTTGAACAGTGGAATTCCAGCGTTATTTTGGAGTAGATAGATCCAACGGCTATAATTCACCAATTAGGCTATATTTTTTTGTCTGTAGGTCCACTATGGATGGGCCTAACATCCATATGGTCATTGAATGTTCTTAGCAAGGTTTAAAAGGAGCCGTTATAGCCTGGGGATGTTACCATTTTTTCCGTTATAATGGATTGTAACGAACGGGAGGAAAAACGGAAAAAAATGAGAATAACGGAAAATAGCAAAAAAAGAGAGGACAAATAGCCCTAAAATTCAAATTTTGAATTCAAATTTTCAATAAAATTAATTTATAATGGAAAGAACGGCGTTTTTCTAACAAAAATTTTCGTTAAAATCCTCACAAAAAATCAGCCATATTGATTCATCTTCTACGAGGGTACGCCAAAATGGGGGTCACCCCGAACCGGACCCATATTATTAAGGTCCAAAGACTAAATGATGCAACTTTAGAAGACACAAAGAAACCTACCACAAAGTAACAAAGACAGCGAAAACTACAATAAAAAGCACAATCTCCCATCTAGTGTAATCAGCCCCCTATAGTTATCATCATTAATATACTCCATTAAAATCTTAGAAAGGGCATGGTCTCCCACGCAGTTTTCTCCTTCAAACAAAAGACTCATAAATGCTACGGTTGCCACACATTCCCCTCCACCATCATCGCATGCGCATCTATAATTGTTGTAAAAGTTGTCATATTCTGACAATCAACTTGTATTAGGTGTCTTGTATTCTGCAGGAACTATAAGTTTATAAGGATTTTACTATTATTTTTGTCACAACTTGCGGTATATTTTGTCCGTATAAGTTCGTATAGTTTGTGTTGGGGTACAACTTGTATTGTTGGTATTTCATTATACTAGAGATTATATATATTCTCTAATAAAAGCCATTGTGATTTTACTTGTACATTAAAAGAGTGAGAGAGAGAGGAAACTATTATATCTTTAATTCTTTAGAGATAGTGAAAGAGCACTTCTCATCTATGGACATAGGCATAATGCTAAACCACGTAAATTTTTTGTGTCTGTGTGATTGATCATTTGATTGTCTCTATTTTTATGCTTCATGGAAGGTCAATTTTTCAATACAACCCCTTCTTCCTCATACAAATATTTTCCATTTTTTTCAAAAGTACACTAATGTTTGACACATAATAACAAGATATTTCAAACTCTGTATATAGATGAACCAAACCCATATATATATCAAGGAACTTCACCAATATATATACGTCTCGTATCACAATCCACAAATCTTCATTACACTTGTGAAGTTCCTAAAAATAGGACTATTGTAATCTTATTTTCCCCTCTTTTACTTTTCTCTCCTATGGCACTATCTGCTAAAATTGTTCCCACTCTCCTAAAATTGTTTCCATGCACCCGCTCTCTCACGATGGCACGCACTATCTACAATTTTCAAACATGTTTAATATATCCCAACAGTTGTACAAAATGGGAAGAAGATTCCATGGAATTGCTACCACATGTTTAATATATCCCAACTGTTGTACAAAATGGGAAGAATATCCCGACAGTCGTCCAAGGAGAGCTCTTTTCAAGAGGTTATTTTGAGTATGAGGGCACTTCTGTTTAGTTAGGTAGCATCTCACAGGAAATGAGTTTTAGCGACTTGGTTTTTAAGTTTGATCAGATTTTGTGTTGACTTTTGCACTTCTTCTTTTCCCCCTGTATCTCGAGATCTCCCCGGTCTCCTTTCTTTTAATATAGTTTTGACTTGTCAAAAAAAAAAAAAGATTCCATGAAATACCACATGTTTGATTTGCTCCTGATACCACAAAAGCTAATATAAATCTTTGGATCACCATGATCTGTGCAAACATTAGGTTGAAACCTGCATGCTATTGAATCCAACTTTATTATTTGCTCATGAATCGGGTATGTTTTAACGGTATAACGGACTGGGGGCATTACCGTTAAAACGAATTGTATCGGATGGGCAAAAATGGAATTTAACAGCATTTACAGTCAATATGTACATGTACGTTGACCAAAATATTCCTCAAGCAAAACTGTATTTGCCTGTTTGTTTTTTTTTTGAAGTCAAATGTGAAGTGGGGACATTTCTATCAAATGTGAAAAAGCTAAAAAGCCTATTATAAAATATAAATTCCAATATGTTATAGGTACATCAGATCATCATAACTTTGAATTCTTCAAAATTAATCACACCATCACCGTCCAGATCAAACTGAAAAATCATGGCCTTACATTCCTCCACCGTCTTCTTCTCACCAAGTCGACTAAGCATCCTCTTTAGACTCATGGGCGTAATACACCCAGACCCATCCATGTCGTACAATCCAAAGGCTTCCTTCAAATCCTTCATCTTCTCTTCTTCACTCTCTACTTCCATCAATTCAACAAAATCTTCCAATCCCAGCAACCCATCTCCGTCCGAATCCAGCGACTCGATCACGACCTCTGCCTCTTCCGTTAACAGCTCCCCGCCTATGGACTTCACACAATGCCGAAGCTCCATAGGCGATATTTTACCGTCTCCGTCTTCATCGAAGTAACGGAATACCCGCTCCAATTCGCTACCTTTTTTTGTTTCGGGTTCGATTGAAACTAGGCGCTGCTTCTCGGGCTCGATTGAAGCTAGGAGCTCCTCGGGCTCGATGCTCTTACACTTAGGTGAGAAAATCTGGATTACTCTATCAAAAGCTAAATTAAGAGACAAAGCTAAACCTGTTTTTTGAGCATCGTATTTCATATTGCTGTGATGAAAATTAAGCCTGATCAGAATGGAATGGAAATGGATATGAAATGCGTCGTTGCTTATAAGCTTATACAAATAGATTTCTGTGTGTGAATAACATATATAGACAAAGAACATTCGAAGATCGGTAGGAAGCTGTATTTTAAGGTAACACAACGGATTCTGCGACGAAACTGCGGGGTATTTTCGGGAAAATGGGAATAGAAGACCGTTTACCGTTCGATTTCAGGCAGCTGCCATGAAACAAGAGTTTCGAAGGGAATTATAAGGAGAAGTCACCAAATTGCGACAAGTTTGACGTCGTGTCAATGAAGACAGGTAAACGATCAATAGTACACTGCCCCTAAGGACGCGCAATCGAGAATCTAAGGATTAATCTTTGGTCAACGTTGACGGCTGACCACAGGATAAGCCACGTGGCATAATCTTAGACACCACTGACCGTATAGATGTTTCCTTCATCTCTAGATGGACCTACGTCCCAAAATTCAGCCTGATTAGTGATTTTTAACCGTTGTATTGAAGTCTTTTTCATGGGCATATCTAGCATTATTTGTGGGTACTCAGATCCAAAAGATTAGAAATAACTAATCATGTTGATTTTTTGTGAGTAAGACTCGCCTAACCACCCATAATATAAGCCACGTGGCAATTTATTAGAGGACACTGATACATTAGATCATCAAAAGAACGAAATACATGAGATTGGTCTCATATCTGGTGTATATTTCTTTATGAGACTTTTTTTTGTTGAAACATAAAGAAATATACACCGTGGGATTGACGCTTTGACGGCTTCAAGCAGATACCTTTACATGCCATGGGACCAACCTGACGTCAGTTTGTGCATTGCTAGTGCGTCGGGTGTCATCGTGACAAAGCTGGTTGGATACTTTTTGATGCCCAAATTTGATGTTATTAGGCAGGGAAACCGTGGAAACCGTGTTTGCTATATGACGGACCACATTATGAGAGCCACGTGGAATTCATTAGAGAAAATTCAGTTTTACTTTCCAAAATGCTCCTTCATAAAGGGAAAGGGATATTTTAGTCGCACCCCACCTTAAAAAAAATTCAGTTTTACTTTCCAAAGTGCCCCTTTATAAAGGGAAAGGAAAATTTTAGTCGCACCCCACCGAAGGTGGAGGTTACTCGAAACCGTTGATTTTTCTACTTTCTTACTCTCTTTTTTTTTGGGAATTTTTGACATACCCCCCCATGTTATCTTTAAAATTTGACATACCCCCCCACAATTTGAAAAAGCTCACATACCCCCCTATGACTCGGTCCACTGTCATTTGACCAGTGTTGACCCGAGTTGACTACCAAATTTTTTATTAAATGGCAAAAATGCCCTTGATGGTCAACACTGGTCAAATCACCCGACTAAATCAAACATTTGGGCCGCAAAACCTATGTGCACTCCTATCTAATACTATACTTCCGGGCCGTAGAGCCTATGCCCACTCTCGTCTAATACCCAACCCAAATGAGAATGCCTCATTATGATGATGAATAATATAATCATTTAGCAAGATAATCAAAAGCACAAGCCACGAAGATTTAAAATCATATAACAAGAATTTAAAATAAATGAATCACAAACTAGAAGAGAATATCCGTACATATCTAGTTCTATAATTTAGAACCACAACCTCCACTACCAAGAACAAAAAGAACTCTAGAGAGTTTAGAGAGCAAGAAAGAGCTCAAGAGAATTGGTGAACTGATATGAGGACGGGAGGTTCTATTTATAATAGTTTATGGGGAATAACTTTAAAATATAAGTTTTATAGTTTTAACAAGTATATTTAAAACTTTCTATTTTATTTTAAAAATATTCTTTAAAGAGACTTTATTTTAATTAATTTTCGTAACATTAAAATGGGTGATTTTTATAACCCATTAAATAGTTTATTTTAAGATGGGTATGGACTAAAAATGGGCCTAAGGTCTATGGGTATCAAGTAGGCTTTAAATAAGATTATTTTTTGGCCTAAAAGATCTCTAAATTGACCCGAAAGGCCTGCCTCAATAAATAAACTCAATCATCATGCAAACAATAAATAATAACAAAACTTACTAACGATTACTCATTAAATTTATAAAAGATAATAAAAATTATTTAAAATATATTTAATTTAAATTTTTTTTAAAATATATATATTTTTTTGTAAAATATCAAAATGTGATAAGAATCTCAAATACTACAATGGTAATAACGTGTTGATTAAAAATACCAAGGTGACATTCATTATTTAAAAATAATATTATTTTTTTAAAATAACCCATCATTTAAAATTATGATCTTATTTAATTAAGTTGGTTATCTAGTACACAGAATGTCTCTACATTACCACAATACAAGTACACATGTATGAAAATTGATTTCAGTGTCATTAAAATAAAATTCCTTACGTGTAATGATATAAAAGTTCTGACTAAGTTCTCAAATTTATTTCTACGTGACATTATAGTATGTTGTGGATAAAGAATAAGGTTAAAAAATTTTGGGATGCCAATTTTTATAATTTTATAGTTAATTTACACTAATACCTCTGAATAAAAGTTTAGGGTATTACAGATATTATATAATTTATTATAATATTATTATATAATACATTATAATATTAATATTATATAATATTAATATAATACATTATTATTAATAATATTGATATTAATATATTAATAATATTGATATTATAATAATATTATGTAATAATATAATATTATATATGATTATCATATAATAATATGATATATTATTATAATTCTATAATTCTATTAGTATATCTATTATAATATTATTATATAATACATTATAATATTAATATTATATAATATTAATATAATACATTATTATTATTAATATTTATATAATATCATTATAATATTAATATATTAATATTAATATTAATAATATTATGTAATAATATAATATAATAAAATAATATTATATATGATTATCATAATAATATGATATATTATTATAATTCTATATGTATATCTAGAAACAAAATGTCCGAATCGAATCTACCTAGCAGTCCAAAAACATCAATATATATTTTATATAATGTGGTGCAATGCACTGAATCATACACAACATGCACCGTCATTTGCACAAACAAACACACATAATTTATTTCGCGCACGATTTATTGAATCCTTCCAAACGCCTAATATTCAAAATCGCGTGCATTGAACGTGCGTGGGTTCCGAAGCACGCATCTCCTGAAACACGTGTAAAAAAAAAATAAACACAGCCTTATAAGTATTGTATCTTTGTACCTCAAATTCCCACAATTGAGATCAGCCCAAGAAAATAGGTCCAATCCAAAGCCTATAAATCACTAATCAGGCTGAATTTTGGTTTGTAGGTCCACCATGGGATATGACAAACATCCATACAGTCAGAGTCCTATAACAGTGCTCCAAGTGGCTTATATTGTGTCCCTGTCATTTTATCTGTCAACGGAGCCTGACCCCTTTTTTTTAATTATTTTTTCTTGGGCTGTCAATTCTTAATTTTGATCTTGAAATTGTTGACAAAAAATAAAAAGGAAAGGAAAATATTACGAATAAGTCCACGCTAAAAACTTGGGTTAGAGAACCTTTTGGAAGTTAGGTTGTCCACGCCTTTTCCACGTCTAGTCTATTCTACCTTTGGCTGTGGTTTGGGAATTTTAGAGAGAGAAACAACAGGGTCTTTGAGGGTTTTGAGAGAAGTGTCCAAATCGTTGTTATGTGGATCAAACCTTCCACGTTCTTATGGTCCAAGCTCTTCAAGGGGTGCAAGGGACTATTCTTTGCTGATTTTGTTTCTAAACGGGAGACTTTGTTATATAGAGGAAAGGCCAAAGTTAACCAAACAGCACAAAAACAAGAACTAGTTCAAGGTTGTACACAAACTAGTTCAATTCTTGATTGAACTTGTTTAGAACTGAACTAGACCCTAAAAAGTTAGAGGTTCCCGAATAATGGTCAATAATGCTCAAATTCCAACTATTAAAATCAACCCATGAAAATGACTCTCATCCAACACTTAGAAATCACTAATCAGGCTGATTTTTGGTTTGTAAGTCCACCTAGGGATTGGCCAAACATCCAATATGTCAGCATCCTCCACAAATGTGCCACGTGGCTTATATTATGGGCTGTCAGCACCTATGAAAAATAGGTGCTACAAAGTACAGACTACAAAGTACCCCTAAATATGCTAGGATCCAACAGCCAGAAATCACCAATGTAAATACTAAAATTCTACAAAGAAGTGGGCCAAAAATACATTAGTTTGGTGGGCTTGAAAGAGTGTGCTACGTGGCATTTTGGAAAGGGTCAGGTTCAGGGGACCAAAAAAAGTGAACCTAAAAGTTCGCTAATGTTCTCGCTGTGGATCTCGAGAATCTAACGGTAGTTAATAGTACTGAGCTGGCATTCACTTTTGCAAAAGCAAAACCACCGTTAGATTATCGGGATCCACGACCGAGAACATCAGTGAACTTTTTGTTTTGGTCACTTTTGTTGGTCATCTTGAGCCCACCCCTTTCGGAAATGGCTTAGGCTCCAGTTACCTCCCAAAAATGACAGGCTCTGGTTACATGACACAATATGAGCCACGTGGCACACTCTTAGAGGACTCTGACCGTATGAATGTTTGGCCAATCCCTAAGTGGGCCTACAAACCAAAAATCAGCTTGATTAGTGATTTATAACGTTGGATTGAACTTATTTTCATGGGTTAATCTCAACTGTGTAAATTTGAGCAGTATTTGAGGTACAAAGATCCAACGCCTAGAAATCACTAATCATGATTATTTTTTGTTTATAGGTCCACCGAAAGATTGGGCAAACATCCATACTGCCAGAGTCCTCTAAGAGTGTTCCACGGGCTCATATTGTGCCCTGTAACCGGAGCCTGTCATTTTAGGGCGGTAACTGGAGCCCGACCCTTTGGAAACAGCTTCAAAGTTTGAAGTCACCCGGACACGAATTTGTGCTCAGCCCGGACACTCGGATCATCTATTATAATCCAAGGGCTGCAACGATCCAGCGGTCCAGATCCACCGTACGGTTCTTTTCGCACGGTCCAGCTTCCTTTGTATTTCAAAGCTTTTGCGAAGAAATGACTTGTTTTCGCACTCCTCTCGATCTAACCAGCGATCCGAACGCACACATACGCACACACACACTCTCTCTCTCTCTCTCTCTCTCTCTCTCTCTCTCATTTCACAGGAAAAAAAAGATAGAGCTAGGGTTTTGTTCAAGATCCTCCCAATCTATAAGTGGAAGCGAAATGGTATTAAGGGTTTCAATCTCCATTCGTCAACAGAAGCAACGGTCATGGCAATTATTCCAAAATACAGGTATTTGTTTACGCGAAACCGAAGCTTATTAACCGAATTTTGTTCAATTATCTAGTTTCCTTAAAAGTTATAGTCCTCCTTTCATTTCTGCGTCTTTTCCCTTTCTCCCCACCAAATTTCCTATTTTGTATGCATTTTTCGTCAAATTGATATCTTTGGTAATCTGAAAACCCAGTACTTTAGTAATCAACAGGAAAATTTTGATTTTGATTTTGATTTTTCTTTACTATCTAGGAAAGATAAAATTCTTAAATTCTGAATTAAGCAAGTAAGTGGGTCCCTGAAAATTTATTCAATTCTTTTTCCTCTGAATTATAATCAATCGTGGTTTCGACTTTCGACCTTCTCCATTCTCCTTTTTTGACCTCCTATGCCGTAAATTTGAACTCTTGCTAAGGTATAAACGTGTAGGCTAACTTGATTGGTAGTTCACAAATCTTCTTCACCTTAAATTCAAATAATACGTTACTCATCCTCTCAGGTTAGAAAGCGAAGTGGAGGAGTGGATGTAATCTTTCAAGTTGAGGGAATTAGTTTGGTTTAATTGAAGAAATCAAAGAGCTTTTACTTGAAGAAATGAGAGCGGGCAGTGCGGCAAAGTTGATTGTTGATGCGCTGCTCCAGCGTTTTCTTCCTCTTGCCAGGCGTCGCATTGAAACAGCCCAAGCACAGGTAGAAATGCTGCACTTCTTACTCCCTGTTGTAAATTTGGCCTTTTGGCAACGCTTTTCTTTTGAAACAAATGAGAGTGTTTATTGATTTTGTTTTCAGCAATATAGAACATTTAGAAGCAACTTAATCCATGCACATCATTTTATTTTGAAACCAAATGAGAGTGTTGATTTTGTTTTCAGCAATATAGGACATATAGAAACAACTTAATCCATGGACATCATGGGGTAGATCTCTGTCGTTCAAAAAGCACAACTTCAGGATTCATGTGACATGACACACATACATTCGGATAATGCAGATGGTAACTGACCCTTCTAAGCAAAATATCAGACTAGTATCACACATACATGAGAATCAGGACCTAGGATCCAGCACCCAGTGTCTTCCCAGTTCTAACTAGAGAATTTCCTGGTCAAAAACCCTAACTGGTTGCCTTTAACCATCTGACCTGAGGACTTATTTTGGTTCAGATTACTATATTTTCTGCACTCTCTAAAGGAATGGAATAAAACTGACGTTGGTGATGACGATCATGCTGATCTTTTACTGGGATATCTTCCAGGTGGAACCCATTGAGAGATGGGTCCTGGTTGCATATGTGCTGCGTCTCCTGGTTTTGTGCTTATCTGTGTTGCCGGATTCTTCTAAATGGGCAAAGTACCTATGTTGGACAGGTGTCAGAATCCAACAGTCCACGGATTCTTGATTTTCTTCTTCATCCCTTACAAATATAATTAACATTTACCATAGGTTAAGAGTTATACTTTCTCCAGTTGAAGTTTCCTATGTAGTAAATAACATAGATATGTTTTCTAATGTCTATGGGTATATGATACAAATCATAAGGTACCCCATCACATTATCCGTTATTATTAAAAACACTTATCGTGTATTATATTATTTAAAGTATACTGCCAAGTCCACAAATTCTATTGTTAAGGTTTGCCGAATCTGACACTTCATACCTGTGTCAGATTTTGATACTTGTACCTGTATCAGTGTAACGTAGGACACTGCTTGTCTGTAGTGCCAAGACTCTAGATTTACTCATTTATCGGGGCAATGCTGATATTGTTTGCTGCTATTGAAGGGTTTTATGAGTTCTTTCTTTTCTGTTCTTGTTCATGGCAAATAAACAGGATGGGCAATATCTTCGACCATCTGACCCAGCTTATGAGCAAGTATTAGATTCACTAGCGATGGTGGCTCGACATACACCTGTACCTCTGCTGGAAGCTCTGCTTAGGTGGAGAGAAAGGTAAGCCGTTTTCCTATTATTCCAATTTTCTTTCCAGGTTTTTTTATTCATGAAATCTTCTATTTAGTATATTATGTTATTAATATAAAAGGGGTCACTAGTGAGTTTTTCACTAGTTCGACAACCCCTAGCTTTCTCGCCAATGATTCTCTCTCTTCTCTTCTCTTCTTTTTAAACCCTAACTCTGGTTACACTTTTTACTATGACTGTTTTGCTTTTTGGATCATATCTAATGACTATTGGTCATTTAAAGAAAAATATACTATATTTGTTGGACACTCTGAATCCAAGCCAGACCGCAAGAAACAGTTCTTGAAATGTCATCCTATGTTCTGGGTATAGTTATCAATAAAAGAAATGCTATGGGTCTTGCTATTACAGGTGGTTAACCACAGAGTTAAGAGATTACTTGCACACCATTTTAATTGATGATTTGAGTCAACAAAATGCATGTACAAACATGTTGAGTATTTCTGCAAATAAGGCAGTTAATCATGGTTTTTCTACTGCTATTCTTCATGTTTTTACTGCTATTCTTCAAGTTCAAGCATATTGTTATATATATGTTGCCTTTTGCGGTATCAAAAAGTTTAAACGTTAGTTTTATAGCTACCCATGTAGTTTTATTCCTAACCTACACGCACATGGTGCTTTTAAGAAACTTGCTTAGGTTTTGCTTGGCTATATTCAAGCACTGTATTCATTATAAACTGGTCCAGTGGCTGAAAAAGCTTGATCTAATGATGATGTTGAGTGCTTATTTTACAAAAGGGAATCCCCAAGTAATACTAGGGATGCCAATCCTCCTTCTTGGGATCAAGTTTCTTGACTAGAGGACAAGGTTATGGATACTATTTTATTTTACCTTGGGGGGGCTCATTTGTATCCATTTGTTCGTATTGATTATTAAATCTCTTGCTTGGTTAGCCCCAGAGAAAATTTAAAGGTTTGGATTTTTTATCAAAATGTAGCTTGACTACTCAACAAGAAAAAATTTCTGCTCTTTTCTTTGTATGATTGTTTGCCACTTATGTATCATATTACATAAACTTTTGTCGTTACTATTTAGTTGCTTCTCTTTGGAGCTCAGTGCCACTTGCAGGTTTTGATCATAGTTAAAACTGTGAATTGAGATTCTCTAGAGATCTGTTCTACACTCTTACTAGTAAAAAAAAATATATGCTCCCTAGTAAACCATTACCGTAGATACTATATGATGGCCATTTGCATAATGGGAATATTTCACCATATTGTCATTAATTTGAATTTGTGGTCACTTTTAGATTATGACATTTTCTTATCGCTCATAGAATCTCTTGACTGTGTTGCAGTGAATCCCCAAAGGGTGCAAATGATGCCTCTACATTCCAGAGAAAGGTTTGCAATGCGTATAATATTTTTTAAATCATGTGAGGGAACTGAATGGTTACACTATAATGGATATACTCACCGTCTGTAGAGCTAATACATTGTGAACTGGCAGTTTGCATTCATCTTATAGTTGTGCGTGTATGTGCATGATGCAAATAGGCACGAGTGGTCTTTTATTTCTGTTTTCACCTCGCCTTTTCTGTGTTTTTATGCCTAGGTCATTCATACACATATAAATACATGCAAAAGTAGATACAAGTCTCTCTCTCTCTCTCTCTCTATATATATATGTATATATATATATGGGTCAGGATTGGGGGACAATAATTTTCACAAAATTTTTTGCATACCCACTTAGAAGATGAATCAATGGCTGATTTTTGGTGAGAATGATCCCCTCACCATATAGATCACTCGTACAAAAAAATCAGTCTATTTTGAAATTTCTAACCCCATCAAATGTAGTTTTCAAGTTAACGGTAAAAATAGACGGTCCATAATTCTTCAACTTCTAAATCAGTCTACGAATATCAGAATGATTTGAATTTTTGTGAGGATGATCTCCTTACCATAGAGACCACCCTCACCAAAAATCATATCATTCCATTCCAAAACTTCTAAGTTATATATTGGCCTGCGCCAATTTTTTGTTGTGAACCTTGTTGTCCCCCGATCTTGACCTATATATATACTTACACACGGGTTGGGATAGGTTGACACGTGGTTGAATGACACATGGTCATGGGACCCTCATGGAGATGAGTTAAGGGCTGACTTTTGGTGACTGGTGAGGATAATTTCCATGGAGATCATCCTCACCAAAATCAACCCTTAACCCATCTCCATTTGGGCCCCATGAACATGTGTCATTGTGTTAGGTTCACGTGTTCCCTTCAAAGAACCAGTTTTCACCCCATATTATCATGAAGCTAAAATGAAAGATATTCCTTTTGTGGGACTATTGAAAAGACAACTTGGGTCTAATGTTCACAAAACCTAGAGAGGGGTGGGGTGGAGTGGAGTGAATAGGTTCAATTCAATTATTATACAATTTTAATATTAATTAACCTATTCAATATCTATTCGGTGTGTGATAGGGTTCTTATCGCATGCTTGTGCCTACGCGGAAGCAAATAAAAAACAAAAACATTCGATCACACAAGACACGATTTGTACGAGGAAAACCTAAATAGGAAAAACCTCGGGGTCACGCCCAATCAAAATCACAACACTAATAGAATGCAAAGATACAGACTATTACCCACTTCACGACTTAAAATTGGATTCAACTCCACACGAGCTTCTATCGTCGATCTACTAGGTCACCTTATATCTTCACGTTCCGCCCTCCTCACGAAACGCCTTTAGGGTTTGATTCTGAGTTTAATTCGGAATCGCACTGAATCTGCGCTTACTCAAGCCACACACGAGTACATACCCTTCACACTGGGTAGGGCGAAAAATAAATAGGAGTTTAAACAACTACTCTAAGAAGTCGTTTAACCATTCATGAATGATGAAGTTTCAAACATGAATAGATAACACTTCAAACCTCTCAAGATCTAAGGATAAAGGCCTTAAGAACAATGATCTTGATGTAGAATAGGAGCAACCGGGAGAATAGTCAAATCTCAATGATGAACTTGTAGGTTTTCTTCAAAACTTGCTCTTGTGATCTTCTCTTGATAGATGGATCGATAGATTCACTCGATAGATACCTAAACCCTACAAATTTGGGCTTATTTATAGTTTAAAACCAATAGAGAAGATCAAAACCTTTTAGGAAACTTTCGATATGAAAAATCCCATTTTAGGCAAGTTTCCGAAATTGAAAATAGTAAGGTCGTTTGAACCAATTTAACATGTCGTTCGAACCACAATCCCGAGAGGAATGTGTGAAATTTTTTGCGAGGTCGTTCGAACGAGTTTAACATGTCGTTCGGACAACTTTGTCTGATTTAGGATATTAAGTTTAAAACATATTTTCTCTATTTCTAAATCCTTCCTAAGTCTCTACAAGTCAGGGTAACCTTCTTGAACACCACCTAATGATTTTCAATCATTCTAAGGTTCAATGGGTGTCCAAGTCATCCACCTATGGTCAACCAATCAATCCAAGTAAATTCAACTATAACCTCCTATGGTCAAACCAGTCACTAGGTCACTTACCATCCTAGTTCTGCTCAGTGTTAACTAGAGGAGTGTCTGCATCACTTTGTTTTCAACGAAGCTTCAGTTTTCGGTCTTGTCTTGTATGGCTTCATCCTTAGACCAACCAGACTCTACAGATGCAACACTTACAACATAGACTTGTAACACAGTTTTGTCTACGAAATTAGCCAACCAACAAACATGTAGTAAACAAGGATTTCATACCTACCTCCATCTTCTTAGTAATTTTGAAGTCTTTGTGCATAAAGGATTGAGTATATTTTCGAACAAATTTGATCCTCATATTTGCTAAAAGGTTGTCCAATCTATTATGCCTTTTCTCGTGATTTACAATTTCACATTGAATTGAGGAAAAGGATATTGAAAAAACTACTCTTCTTGTTGGGGCCAGTATTGTCCTAGGTTTTGTTGTGTGCTTTAAAAGTTTTCAGTGATTGGGTCACAAAATATTATATGCAGGCAATTTTTCCTGCGTACTACTGGACGCATATTTCCATTTTCATCTCCATACTACTGGACGTATATTTCCATTTTTCATCTCCATACTATTATATCAAAAACACAACATGAGGGAAACCAACGAGACTCTGATTTCTTTGGTAGAATATCCAGTCTAGGTGCTTCTACAACCCATCATCTAACTAAGTATTCTACACTGTCCGTTTACTGTATTCATATCAACATTATAGTTTGCACGCTATTTGAGTTCTCTAAAAAGTGAGAGAATTACCACTTTTATAACTGCCAACTCCCGTAGGTCTAAAATAAGAGAAGATGAGAGAGCCACTGTTGTCTCTGAGAGTATATCTTGCTCTTGTGTGTCCTAGGCACCCAAGGGCTTTCATCGAACTTGCATTTAATAGGACCTGAGCTGTTAACAAAGAGCTTGTACAAGTGTAATACTAAGGTCATAGATTCAACATTACAGAGTGAGTTAATATGCTCATGTTTTGCTTATATTTAACATACAAATATCCTACCCAGTTTTTTACTGGAGAATGTTCCACATCTTTACTCGAGGACAAGTCAATTAAATTATAATAGTGTGAATTTCGTATCCAGTTGATAACCAATACTGCCAAACCCATTTGCACCTATGAGTAACGTTTTAAGGATTTTAGGGCTATATTGTTGAGTGACAGGTATTGGGATTAAAATCTGTTGCTCGTACGAGCAATGTTTTAGAAGGTGTTTTTGGTGCACACAAGGGGCCAGTCATGGTGAACCACCCGAAGGGCCTTGAGGCATCAACCCCTGAGGTGTACACCCCATGAGTTATGCACATCAGACGGTGAGTCACACTTGAAACACACACCCTCGTGTGTGAGGCACACTCATTTTATGAGCTTACTCATCACACTATACTCTTTTTTTACTTTTTTTTTAATTAGTAAGCCATCAAACATTTGCACTAGTAAGATATGTATTCCACGGCTTTCAAATTACCTTTACCAAATTGCAGACCAAACCCACTTCTTGAAACCATGATTTCTCCACAATTTCCACGATAACAAACACAATAACCCGCCACTAAAAACAAATCCCAAACCTCAGATTACAAAACAAAGAACCAGAAAATAACACATATTCTTCACTAGATCTAGGATTCCCTAAGCAAAGCGACAAAGAATACCTGACGATGCGAACGTCTCATTCCAAGAACTCTATTTAAGCAAGAACAACAAAGACGAAGGCATAAGGTTCAACTACAACAGGTGTCCGTTATCTTTAGATCCCAAGCTCAAACTTAATCCTAGATCTTCCTTTTCAACCATTATTTTCTTTGCTTTTAATTTTTTAGATAAAAAGAAAAATAAATAGAGAGAACTGAGAAGGTTTGAGAGAGAGAAACCCTAGATCTTCCTTTTCTATCACTATTTTCTTTACTTCTAGTTTTAAAGGAAAAGAAATAGTGAGAACTAATAAGGATTGATGAGTAAATCTTCATGTTCAACCATCTTTTCTTTTCTTTTCTTTTCATTTTTAAGAAGAAAAGGAGATAGCGAGAACTGAGAAGTTGAGAGAGAGTTGAATTTGTGAAAAAAATTGGCACAAAAGAGCCAGACAAGGATTGGTCTATCTTCAGCTTCCTCACTACCAAGTGTGCTAAATAACCCCTGGGATTTCTTGTGTTTCAAAAAAGAAGGTGGGAGTGCAAGGTGCAAGCCTCACACCTTGAGGCGAATGCCTCACCCATCTTGAGGTCCTGAAGTCTCACCTCATGCTTCCGCCATTTAAAACACAGCCTTTGAGTTATGAGTCTTGTTAAAATCATGCCAGTATCTTACCAATATTGAACGCAAGTATGTATTAAATAACCATTTACCCCAGAAGATCGACTTGTTGGGGAAAGGCGAAACAACTATGTATACTAATGGGTCGTCGAGCCAACAACACATGCAAGGGAACACACCTTCCGCTAACACACCCCCTCAGCAGGAATACACTCTGCTGGAGACTTGAACCCACGACCTCCCTAGCCTAAAGGCTCTGATACCGTGTTAAACAACCATTTACCCCAAAAGATCGACCTGTTGGGGAAAGGCGAAACAACTATGTATACCAATGGGTCGTCGAGCCAACAACACATGTGTGGGAACACACCTTCCGCTAACAGTATGTATAGAATAGATATCACAAAAATAAGAGTGTGTCGGAAGGAGGTACCAACTACCAACAACTGGCAGCTTCGTTATATACACGTGTGCATAAATAAATAAATAAATAAATACTTAAATTTATGCTTGATTCCATAAGAGCTTGTATAGGTGCATGTGCCTGTATTTGCATGCCATTGCAGGAGCACGTGTACATATAGTTAGAATGAACATTACTATTGTTTAGTACTTTTGCTGGGCTGGGTTGTTACCATTAACTTTTGGACCTGTATGAAATTTGAATTGATCACTTACCAGCTTAGAATGAATTCATTATAGAATGAATGTTTCCATAGTTTGGTATATTTGTTGGGCTGGGTTGTTACAATTAACTTTTGGACCCGCATGAAATATTAATTGATCATGTAACAGCTTACCTGTACCTTGTGCATATAATGGCATTGTTTTGCCTGTTAAGAAAATGTACTTTATTTCCAAGTTTGTAATGGTTCCACTTGGGGGTCAGCTTGCAGTGGAGTGCATATTTTGCTCGGCATGTATTCGTTTTGTGGAGTGCTGCCCGCAGGAGGGACTTACAGGTGTGTTCATATTATTGATATTTCGTTTCTTGGATTCTTTTAGTCAATACTTGATGACATGGTTTCATCCTCATTGCAGAGAAGCTTTGGTCTGGGCTGGAAAATTTTGTGTTCGACTGGCTAATCAATGCTGACAGGTGAGGATGTTTAAATGGCTTTTCGTGCATTTACTTGCATTATTTTTTCTCTCTCATCAACTTTCTACTCCTATTTGCAAATTATGTTTCATAATATAAAACTAAGTCATTGTCCTTCTAGTTAATCAAAAAAGAAAAAAAATATTATAATTATAATAAATGTGATTGTCCTTCTATAGAATATAGGCACATATATCAATCATTACCATTTAATGTAACTCACAATCCTGTTCTTTTCCAGCTTTAGTCAGTTTCCCTTTTAAGTTGAATAATTTAACAACTTTCTGTAGTTGAGCTGGAGTTACACAGTGATAATATAAAGTTTTGGGTCTCACATTGAGAAATTAGAAGACCGTAAAGAAATTAATACAACATCATATGTTCATGGAAATGAATGATAGAATGCATTACCATCTATGTAACAATGGCATAGACATAAAGTCTCTTTCATAGATACAAGGTGTCTGACATGGCATTTCGAGCTCAAAATGCAGACACGTCCATATGCATGTATTACAATATAATTTTTAGTTATATTTATATCATAATTTTTTTAAAATAAAACTGAGGAAAAAAAATATGAGAAGTAAAAGAAAACATTTCCATACACCAGCTATCCAATAACTTGATAAACATATGTAGATTTACAAGTAGGAAGACTATAAAATAACTATACTTGTGTTTAACAACTTGATGAAGTTGTGTATGGTGGATGGAACACATCATCCATCTTTTAGAATCCATTTTTAATAAAAAATCACTGAAATGAAGGGTGACTGATGCAGGACATTTAACCAATATTCCCCAAAAGCCGCGACTGTTGGTAGCGTGAGATTAAATTCCTTTATCTCATAGGATCTATCTAGGTTCTCGGTCGACACGACCCCTCGTGGGCCCATATCACACAGGCCACCCCACCCTGAGTGTGCCCCATATTACGCAGGCTGCCCCACTTGAGCCCGGTGTGAAAATGCCCCTGCATTAATCACCCCCGGTGAGGAGACTCGAACACAAGACCTCCCGCTCTGATACCACTTTGATGCAGGACATTTAACCAATACTCCCCAAAAGCTGCGACTGTTGGTAGCGTGAGATTAAATTCCTTTATCTCATAGGATCTATCTAGGTTCTCGGTTGACACGACCCCTCGTGGGCCCATATCACACAGGCCACCCCACCCCGAGTGTGCCCCATATTACGCAGGCTGCCCCACTCGAGCCCGGTGTGAAAATGCCCTGCATTAGTGACACTGATGTATGTGTTAGGATGTGTGTCGGGATACATTTACATGTTTATGTGTCGATTAGTGTCAACAAGTGTGGACATGGCAAAAAACCCTAAATGTCCCATGTTGTTGTATTATATTCTAGGTGTCTCTTAGTGCATATCATCATTCATGGAGCCTTTCATATGATCAGTTTGATGGTTGCTCTCTTGGTGGCCTCTAATGGTAATTTCATACCATTATTTGGATAAACGTTCATAAATCTTCTACTGCTTTGTTACTTTCATTATTTGATGCTTAGTCACCACACCTCTATTGTTTTTGGTGAATTGTGTTGAGACTTGCTGGTTTGTTACTCAAATCAGATAAGTAATAAGTTTGACTTCCTTGTTATCCAGATCCTAGTTGCTAAGTTCATGAATAATTCACATATTTACGCATTATTTTTCTTTTCTTATAGAATTGTATAATATGGCCGAACTTTTCATTATTTTGGGTTACCCAAATAATTTTTTATATAATTTGTGAATTATTAAAAAAAAGTATAAAGAGAAAATTATAGTTTATCAAATTTTATTTAATTTTTATTTTTGTTTTTGCTGAATTTTTTGAATGATAAACCCGAATTAACTTGAACTTTTTCCCGTACTGTATATTTGCCCCATGCGAGCTTAGCAACCGGGATTCAGATTGGGTTCTCCATCTTAGAATTTTGTTTGTTTCTTAATAATATGTTGTTCTGCATCGGTTTCAAACATAATGGTGCATGCGAAAAGAAAATATAAAGAAATAAAGCTATTGTCTAGTAAGCTGTATTTCATGGAGAAACTTAGAGCCTTGCAGCAACTAGCTTTTGGTTCATATTTGACCGAGTTTCTATTGGTTTCAGTTATGTATTTCTTTGAACCTTTCTCTTATAATTGAACATGACATGGTCAATTCTCTCAATTGAAGCGTATGATGCAGAAGCTCCAGCATGAACCCTGATCATTTCTGAACATTAGATCATAATTTTTGGGCAGACATAGCGCAGAAGCTTAGAATTCTCCTTTGTTCATAATTGTGGCTGGGTATTTAATCAATGCTTACTAATTGCAGGGTTGTAAGCCAGAATGATTATCCTTCATTGGTTGATCTGCGGGGGCTCCTTTTAGATCTAGTTGCACAGCTCCTAGGTGCTTTATCACGGATCAGGTAGACAAACCATAACCGTTCTTCCATTGAGGGTAATTGACTAATAAAATTAAGATTAACAATAATTGTGATATATTTAAAAAAAAAAAAAACAAATTTGTTATAATTTTTTAGTTTGAACTAGTAGAATCAGTCCTAATTCTTTCTTGATGTTCAAAGATTACTTCAATTGTTTCTTATTTGGACGTACTCTTGATCTGATGTGGATTAAGGGTTGGTACTTGGTGCAAATCTTGATAACTCGGATCCCTCTCAAAACCATGTATTTTATTTTAATTTTTTTTCTGATTGAGGAAATCCTAGCTCACTACATTGCGTAAAATGTTCAGGGCGACTTGAGTTGGTTTTAGCAATTCGGCCACGGTTTGAATTGTGCTTTTCGTTGGGTTCTGTTGTGTAAGCATCATAATTGAAGTGCATGATGTAATCCATCTTGTGACATGCGCCTTATAGGACCCTTTCATTATTTTGTTTTTCCAGATCTGTTTCTGAACATCTTAGAGAATAGCTAATGCAATGATAGCTTATTCTTTAGTTTCAAGCAACAATAATGCTCCTACCAATATCAGTGGTTACCAGAGGCTACTAGAAGGATTTCACTCCACATACTTAAACGGGTGGGGCACTGGGGTTTTCTTCACCATGAACGACTTATTTTTTGAGAGAGATTAGATTCTCTCAAAGACTATGGTCCGTGTCCATATAGAGGTTAATCATCTGACTGGCATGCCAACTACATTGTATCTTTCCCTCGGTTACCTTATTGACAATGTTTCCTACTTTATATGCTCGGCCAATTTTCTACTGTCTGTGAGTTTCTTCATCATTTCTTAATGGACGTCTCATTTTGCCTGTTCAAATGGTAAAGAAAGAAAGTTTTTACGTGATATATTAAAATTTTAAAACTATTTAATAAGGTTCATTTTGGAAATGCCAATGTTTTATGGCATGAAATACAAACTGGAATCTTTGATATGACTTCGTATCTGATATATGAGCAACAACAGTTCTTAGGCTTGTGGATCAAGAGTAAAGCTTTACCGAAGGATTTGATTATGCCTTTTCTCTTTCCTTCTATAGGTTTAGTTCTGTCACTGAGCGCTTTTTCATGGAACTCAATACTCGCCGTATTGACACTACTTTTGCCAGAAGTGAAACACTTAGTATCATTAATGGGATGCGCTACCTTAAGCTGGGGGTATGTGTAACCATAAGTTCTTTTATTCTTCATATATACATATTAACATTCTAGTCATTTAATAATAGTAAAATAAATGGTTATTTTAGAGAAATGCTGTAAGGTCCAGGTTTGAGGATGTAACCCTCAGTTCATTGCCAGGTTAAGACCGAGGGTGGACTGAATGCATCGGCTTCCTTTGTGGCAAAAGCAAACCCTCTTAATCGTGCTCCACATAAAAGGAAAAGTGAACTCCATCATGCACTATGCAATATGCTTTCAAGCATACTAGCACCACTTGCGGATGGTGGGAAAAGCCAGTGGCCCCCATTAGGTGTGGATCCTGCACTTACTCTATGGTATGAAGCCGTTGCTAGAATAAGAGGGCAGCTTATGCATTGGATGGACAAACAGAGCAAACATATAGCTGTAAGTGGATATCAGGCAATCTATCCCATTTTTTGAAATTGAAAGATGTTGGTCATTTTGTTAATTTAGAAGTAATGTACCCTATCTTACTGGTTGCGCCTATTCTTGTTAAGATTTCCATTGCAGTTATTTTTGTCTATAAATAAGCTCCAAATTGCTTTGATGGTAGAATTGTAAAATAGATAAAATTTACGATGAAGCACATTCTTTTGTTTTTTTCCCTATGGACTATGTGTCATGTGTGGTCTATATGTGTTCTGTTTTTCACCTTTTCATTACCCAAGATTGCCTTTGTTTAAGGTATTTGGCTGTTTGCCATCTTGCTTGTTGCAGCTACCTGATTTCTCGTGTCATCCTAAAGCATTGTCCTTATTGAAAGTCCTTCATATCATGGTGGCAGAAGTTATTGCAGGTTTTGCTGCAGTCAAGTTTCAGCATGGGTCTGACGTGTTTGCCCAACACCTCTGACACGTCAGTTTGTAATAAAAAGGAGTGGCCAAGTATATATATTTATATATATCTTGCCTCCTGGTATGCTAATCAAATTAACAATGGATAATAAAGTCTGGTTTAATCGTAGCAAAGGTTTCTTAAGTTTCTCTAGCTTGCGCAGTGAAATGAAATTTATGAAGTATGGAACTTGTTGCTAAAATCTGAGAAGTGAGGTTTAAGCTCATTGCATCATTCATTGCCTCTCTTCGATTTAGTTCAGGAAACATCAGAATCTGCCATAAATTTGCGTCAAAATTTTCTGTAGAGTTCCTTTTTACCTAGATTCTTTCCTGTTGATTTTATAATGGTGAGTATTTTGCTCAGTAAAGAATTTATTTTTCTAGGTTGGCTACCCTTTGGTGACCCTTCTTCTCTGTCTGGGTGATCCTCAAACCTTCAACAATAACTTTGGTCCTCACATGGAGCATTTGTACAAGCATCTTAGAGTAAGTTTGCTTTTCCTGTTCTTTTTAAATCCAAGGAACAAACAGGTTGGAGATTTTTTCAATTTTTTTGCCTTATTTGTCATGTCAGTTTGTCCAGAGGTGGAACTGGGACTCATTGTTCTCTATTGAGTAATATTTGATGTAATACGGTTTTGTTATGTAGGACAAGAACCACCGCTTCATGGCTTTGGACTGTCTTCATCGAGTTGTGAGATTTTACTTAAGTGTTTATGCAGATTACCAAGCCAAAAATCGTGTATGGGACTACCTAGACAGTGTGACATCACAACTTCTGACAGTCTTGAGGAAAGGCATGCTAACTCAGGACGTCCAGCATGATAAACTCGTTGAGTTCTGTGTAACTATAGCAGAAAGTAACCTAGATTTTGCCATGAACCACATGATACTGGAATTGTTGAAGCCAGACAGTTTAAGCGAAGCAAAGGTTATTGGCCTACGTGCTTTGCTTGCCATTGTCATGTCTCCTTCAAATCGGCAGGTTGGCTTGGAAGTTTTCCGAGGTGATTGATCCTTGTTTTTGGAAAACTTATGTTTTGACTTTCACTTTTGTTTGGGTTTTCAAACTTTTGTTCTCAACACCAACTTGACTTGGCTTTTATTACATTGACAGGTCATGATATTGGCCACTATATTCCAAAAGTGAAGTCTGCAATTGAGTCGATCTTAAGGTCTTGCCATAGAACCTATAGTCAGGCTCTTCTTACTTCTTCAAAGACTACAATTGGTAATGTTGTTTTCCCTGCCATCTTATCTGGTTTATTTACACACAAAAGGTGATAATTTGATTCTTGATATCTGGTTCTATGAATGCAAATAAAAGTTAAGACACAGGAAATCTGATTTCAAGTGATTTAACAGATTCAATATTTTTTATTTGAGCACTTAGATGATATATCATTTGTCATAAAGATGTTTATTGCCTCTTCTCGCCACGCAAACATCACATATTGATAGATAGGTTATCTTAGGAAAGTCTAAGTTAGAGGGTTGAGCATACAAATTGATATTTGCATTCTTTTAATTGGAGGTAGATCTCCTGCTTTATCCCTTATAAGACATGGTGTACCCTGTTTTGTAGTGTTGTTGGTGTATGGGCAGTTTTATGCTCTGTACAAATATCAGCAATACTTTGAAAATACTTTGACAGTATCTGGGCTTTCAAGAAACGCTAAGAGGTCTAAGTTCTCACAAGAAATTGAATTTCTCCCGTCAACTAGGTGCCATTTCTTTTCTTGTAAAGATATGATAATGTTCTTACAAGATATATTTTATAACTTGGAAAAATGAAGTTTATAAACTTTGTAATCTTTTATACAACATTGTGTAGACATTTCTTGACAGAGAAATCAAGTTTATAAAATTCTATATTTTCTTGATTTCTGATTCTTTCAAGGTTTTTTTTTCTGGAAAAGGAAGAAAACCTGAAAAAAATCTAAAATAGCCTGAGAAATTCCATTGTCTGATGACAAGATCTGTGGCTAAGCTTGTTTGCCATACCTAGAAATGTCATTAACCATGCTTTGCCTTTCCACAAATCTTTTTTCTTACCATGAGAACATTTCATGAAAGCCTCGTTGTCCCATTCAGAGTTTTCTCTTCTTACTACTATCCATAACTCTTATTAGCTATAAGACATTAAGAAGCATGTTTTTTGCCAATCTAACATAACGTTCATAATTTTGATAAGTGAGTTCCATCAAGTTGTAAGTGGTCTAAACTTCACATACCTAGGGTTTAAATTAAATCAGTAAAGTGGAAAATAAAAATGAAAAGATTAAGAGAAAAGAGAAGGAAAGAAAAGAATGATGAAAGAAAAGGAGAAGAGAGAAGAATGGCGAAGGGGAAATCGTGTATTACGTGGAGTACGATTTCTTACATATATATATATTAATGTCGTGAAATACCCATGGTACCCAAGTTACAATGAAACGGGGAATTAAAAACAACCAACACTCTCTCAAACTGGTGCAATACCTCTATCATGCCCAGCTTGATTAACATATTTTGGAGACAAGCCTTACTAACACCCTTAGCCAGAACATTTGCAACTTGTTCTCCTGTCTTTTTTTTTTTTATTGGTTGCTTGGTATGCAAATCTGGTCACTCAACTTCTCCTTGATGAAATGTTTATCAATCTCTTTGTGCTTGGTCCTATCAGTTGAATTTAGGGTTAGGGTTTCAAGGTTAGGCTTTCAAGAGAGAGAGAAGGGAGCAAATATGGAAAGAAAGGGAGAGTATGTGTGTGTCACACATGACTCTAAACTTCTTATTTATGTAAAAACTTTACACGGACCATGCCCTTACAATTATAAAGGGGTCCCTTACAACATAAAGGGTACACCCTAGCAACACTATCTCTTGGATTGGTTTATGGGCAATGCTAATGGCTGCTATATTTTCGCAATATAAGCTCATTGGCTCTTGAACTTTGATTCCCAGGTATAAAAGCTCACACACTCCATGGGCCATAGACCGAAACTCTGCCTCTACGCTAGACCTAGCCACCACAGACCATTTCTTGCTTCTCAAAGAAACCAAGCCCAACAAAAGTATAGTAACTAGATGTAGATTAACGATCAGTAACCGAACCTGCCCAATCTGCATCAATATATGCTTCCACATGTAGGTGTGCATGCCTCCTAAACAGTAGACCTTTGCTTGGAGAGCCTTTGAGATCCCTAAGAACTCTATTGGTAGCCTCAATGTGAAGTGTCCGAGGAGCATGCATAAACTGGCTGATTACACTAACCGCAAACACAATGTCAGGGCATATAAGGGATAGGTAATTCAACCTCCAACTAGCGTTGGAATTTGCTCGCATCAATGAGGCGGTCACCATCCACATCATTCAACTAATGATTCTAATCAATAGGCATGTTGACAAGCTTGACACCAAGGTTACCCGTTTCCTTCAATAGGTCAAGAATATATTTCCTCTGAGAAATGAATATCCCTTTCTTCGGCTAAGCTACCTCGATTTCCAGAAATTTTCAAGGGTCCAAAATCTTTAATCTCAAAGTCTATCCCCAGAAACTTCAATTCTTGCACTTCCTCTGAGTCATTTCTTGTCACCACAATGTCATCCACGTAAACTACGAGAGCAGTAATTATGTCTTGTTTGCGTTTGATGAACAATGTGTTGTCGATTTGGCTCTATACATACCCAATCTTGACTTCCCTACTGAATCTCTTAAACCAAGCTTGTTCAACTCATACAAGGCTTTTCTCAGTTTATAGACATGATTCTCATTGGCCTCACGTTTGAATCTTAGTGGCATCATCATATACACCTCCCCCAACTCACTATGGAGGAAGGTATTCTTCGCATCCAACTAATGTGAAGACCAAGACATATTTGTTGCTAGGGAGAGAAGAACTTGAATGGAGTTCATCATAGCAACCGGTGCAAATGTCTTCTGATAGTCACTCCCATAAGAGAACCCTTTTTCCACTAACCTGACCTTATACCTGTCAATTGAGTCATCAGCCTTATACTTTACTATATATCTGTATTTGCATCCAACTAGCTTCTTTCCCCTGGGTAAGATCACGAGATTCCATGTGTCATTTTTTTCTAGGGCTCTCATCTCTTCAAACATGACTTTGTTCCACTTGGATTGAGAAGAGGCATCTTAAACACTAGATAACAAAGAAACATGGGCCATAAGCTGCAAATGCTTGATATGATGGAAACATGGAATGAAGAGAAACAAAATTCGAAATGAGACACTGCACGCACGCACAAACACCCTATCAGATAACAATAGGAACATAAAGATCAATAGGAATATCAGAATGAACAACAGAGGAGATTTTACCTGGATCAGAGGGAGCTTCTTGACAGGGCCCTTGAACGGTTGATTGTTTGTCTTTTGGTATATACTTGAAGTTTATTCACTATAGCACATCATGTAAGCGGATGGTATTTTCCCGTGCACGTGTTGTGTTGACCTGACGACTTGTAGGTATACATAGTTGTTTCGCCTTTCCCCAACAGGTCGATCTTTTGGGGTAAATGGTTATTTAACATTTGGTATCAGAGCCAACCCCACGTCTTGGGTTCAAGTCACGGGAGGGGCGACCTGAGGAAAGGGCTACCTTGGGGGCTCGCTCAAAAAAAAGAAAATAGGGGTACTGGAAAAAATGCCAGGGTTCACTCACAAAAAGTGAGAAAATAGGGGTACCGGAGTGAAAGCCGCCTCAGAATAGGCCACCGTGGACGTTAGCCATGAAGCGTGGTGGAATGTTATGATCCTAAAGGTTAAGACTTAAACTTCCCGCACCTCTATCACCTAGGTACTTTTGGTGTATTGGTTTGGGTCTTAACATTTGGTATCGGAGCCTTAAGGCCTGGGAGGTCGCGGGTTCAAGTTTCCAACGGAGTATATTCCCGCTGAGGGGGCGTGTAAGCGGATGGTGTTTTCCCGTGCACGTGTTATGTTTATCCGACGACCTTGGTATACATAGTTGTTTCGCCTTTCCCTAACAGGTCGATCTTTTGGGGTAAATGGTTATTTAATACATCACTAGTAGAAATATTGTTAGAGTTCTTAGTTTATTTCCTTTATGTTTATATTACATAGTTGGGCTTTATGTAAAGTGTTGGGCCCATATGTTTTATTTAACGTAAGTGGGCCCACACTACTTAAGTGACTAGTATATATATCACAATGAGGAGGCCTAACTTTCGCGAAATTATCACAATATTTCGCGAAATTATCACAATATTTCGCGAAATATTTTCATTTTCTAAGTTACCGACAGGAAAAAATACATACGTGGAAATAATGTTAAATTTCATGAAATATTTCCATTCCTGTAAAAATTTTTCGCATGAACAGTAAATTTCGATAAATTGATAGTGTAAATCACTATAAATCTCGTATCTGATCTATTTAACCCATTTCCATACATTTATTTTATAAAAAAGACCAATCCATTGTAGTTTTATTAGTTCGCGGATTGATCATGAGGACTAATCGAATCCCACTTTGGAGTTTTTTCAATTCTAAATATACATAAGGATAAAATTTCTTGCTACAAATAAATAGATTAGGTGTAAATGCATTAAATCTATGAATATATGATGCATTTACACTGGATTTGTGCATGGATTGAAGATCGTTTAGGGTAAAAATTTGGAATTTGGGAAAAACCTCAATTTCACCATTCAATTCGAATAAATCGAGCTCGAGAAAGGAACCCAAGATCCACTCCCTAATCCTTTGCTTATTCAAACTCCCTGCCATTTGTGATGCTTTTGAACGGACTTCCGACCCGTTAATCACTACATATGGTGGAAAAAACAGTGCCCTTTGCCTAGAGATCATGGTTTCAAGTTTTTTGTGCTCGGTTTTCATGTTCTTTTCGGTTGATCATCAATAGTACTTTTTCATGCTTCAGAAGTACAATTCCTAAATGTCTCTACTTGCTCCACCAAACCGGCCACTAAAGATTGAAAACAGATGATCCAACAATAACAGTACTAATTGGAATTTTTCCCTTCTTTTCTAGTAAGATTTCCCCCACCTATCCAAAAACAAAAATACATGATGAAATCTTAGCCTTAAAAACTGAATGAGCAGTCTGTCACTGAGGCGCCACATTTCCTGCTCACTTGCCTTCGACTATATTTTCAATCATCTTTACGATGCATCATGGTTTCTATTTTTGTGTTTATTTGTTGTTTTACTGAAATTGTTGTGTACACCTTATTCTGTATGCAACCCATGCAAATGTGTTTTGGAATGACAATAAATGAATATGCACTTCTTCAGATGCTGTCACCAAGGAAAAATCTCAAGGATATCTCTTCCGGTCAGTGCTGAAGTGCATGCCATATCTAATTGAAGAAGTTGGCCGAAGTGATAAAATCACGGAAATAATTCCTCAACATGGCATAAGTATTGATCCTGGTGTCCGTGAAGAAGCAGTGCAGGTGTTGAATCGGATTGTAAGATACCTTCCCCACCGTCGCTTTGCAGTTATGAGAGGAATGGCCAACTTCATCCTAAGGCTTCCTGATGAGTTCCCTCTTCTCATTCAAACATCATTGGGACGCCTGGTAGAACTTATGCGTTTCTGGAAGGCTTGTTTATCTGATGAGAGACTCGAATATGATGTTCAGGATGCAAAGCGGGTGGGCCTGGGAAGTGAGACACCCCATAGGTTGTCTCCTCTCCATCAGTCGGGGGAAGCAATTGAATTTCGCGCCTCAGAAATGGATGCAGTTGGTCTAATCTTCCTTAGTTCCGTGGATGTTCAGATTAGGCATACAGCACTGGAGTTACTTCGTTGTGTTCGAGCTTTAAGGAATGATGTAAGAGACCTCTCAATAAATGAGCGATCTGATTATAAATTGAAAGATGAAGCCGAACCAATATTTGTAGTTGATGTCCTGGAAGAAAATGGGGTGAGTTTTTATACTTGACATAGCATTTTTTTTATCTCCTTTCTACTTTCCATGAGGGTGCAGTAAAAACATGAATTTTGTGGGTGCGAACCTCAAACTTGTTCATTTAAGTTTTACAGGATGACATTGTTCAGAGCTGCTATTGGGATTCTGGTCGTCCATATGATTTGAGACGGGAGTCTGATGCAGTTCCTGCGGACATGACACTTCAATCCATTCTCGAGAGCCCTGATAAGAACAGATGGGCTCGCTGTCTTAGTGAGCTTGTGAAATATGCTGGTGAACTTTGCCCGAGTTCAGTGCAGGAAGCAAAGTAAGGAATCTTCATCATGTACTTGTATAGGATCCATTTTTTTTCATTTATACTACACTGCTTTCTTAACAGAAATTCTTTTTGTTTTGTATTAGATATTCAGCTTGTATTCTTTGTGCATTTGCTTTAGATGGTCACAGTCACACTATTTATTTTTATTTAGTCTTAACTGTGCTAATATGTGATGAATGTGTTTTACAAACTAAAATGTGTTAATTTTGTGTCTCATGGTGAGAAAAGTGGGAGGAACTGCCAGTGAAGTTACATGAATTTTGACCACAGAAAAATCTTAAAGAAATCTGAATATTGTGTATTCACATTTTTCTTTCGTGAAACTTTGTGAAAATCTTCTTTAAATCATTGTCCAATCCTGTTCTGGTGATTAATTCTTTTGGCAAAAAAACGACTAAAATATCTCGAGATTTTGGATATCCCTGCTAAATTCGTTTCTTTGGTTTAAATGCATCATGCCGTCTTTTATATTTAATTTAAGACGAAGATTGATTCCATTCCACCCAAGAAACTTCTTAAAAGGCTCTATTATGACTTAGTTTCAAATTGGCAGGTTGGAGGTTATGCAGCGGCTTGCTCATATTACACCTATAGAGTTAGGTGGGAAGGCTCATCAATCACAAGATGCAGAGAACAAATTAGATCAGTGGCTCATATATGCGATGTTTGCATGCTCTTGTCCAGCCGATAGCAGAGAGGTTGGCGGCTTAGCGGCAACTAAAGAGCTCTATCATCTAATATTTCCATCACTTAAATCTGGATCTGAAGCACACATAGTAAGTGCACACTAAAAAGGACTTCTATTTCAGTAATCATAAACACATCATTCGTATTGAATATCTTGTGAATGACTCCATATTTTCAGAAGAGAAAATCTATGATATCTGCTGGATCGACAGATCATAACAGTGGTATATCAACTTTATCTAAGAATGTAGCCTTCCGATTTATCTCATAAGGTGGGTCCTTCTGAGGGGTGGGGCCTGCCATTAGGTGGGTCCTTCTGAGGAGATTTTAGACACTAAAAACTAACTCGATCAAAAGATTGAAACCATCTGGTCAATCTCATTTTTTTAACAGTTAGAAAAGCTATGATGGTTTGTCCAGAGAGAAGTCTGTGAAATTGATGGTTATGAATATCCAGTCAGGTTGGTGTTTTTGGGTAGGAGATCTTCCACGTAGGACCCATTGAATGATGGTTGGTGGGGACCCAACTACATGCGTGTGTGCCGTGTATACCAGCATGTGACTGGTAGTTACGGTGTACCTGTTATGTACCTCATATTTCTTTTTCCGAAAGCCGAGATTATGATCATTCGTCACAACTCTTAACATTTTTATCACAGTCTAGATGTTCCTGTTTTGTTGCAATTCACTATATCCAATATGAATTTTGTGGGGTGCATTATGAAGCATCCACTATTATGGGGTTCTGGATCATGGGTGGTAAAATGATTGGAGGGTGCTTACCTTCATTGAAAATCATGGGTGTTATCAAAACCTGAGTAACTCTGATTGGTGATAGGTGTCCTTCCCAATTAGTTCATATGTGCATCCGTGTTGCTGAATGAGAGAAACAATGTGATATGGGATAGCAAAGACTGTACACACTGTGTGGTTCTCTTCTTGAGGAAATGTAAGGCAATGACAATGCTTCATGTGCACAGAGAGAGAAATGGGGTTGGATATTGAGATCCACCATTTAATGAGGTCCCGCTGTCGCCTAGGAGTTCTATGCCAAAAGATACCCTATTAGATGATAATTACCATAAGGTCTGCAGATACAGCTAGAATAGAATCAGAACTAGGAGGAGAAGTTTATGAAACACTTGAGTAAATTGAGGAAAATAATTTCACAAAGTTTCCATAAAGTTTTTTCCTAGATATGTAACCAATGGTAAATTGATTCATTTTGCTTTCCTGTTTCAGCATGCAGCTACCATGGCTCTTGGCCGCTCACATCTGGAAGTCTGTGAAATAATGTTTGGTGAGCTTGCATCTTTTGTCGAAGAGGTTTCATTGGAAACAGAGGGAAAGCCGAAATGGAAGGTAGGCTAGAGGCTAGTTGCTTTAATATGTGAAATGTCCTTTATTTTCACCTGAGTGATCTAGGTAGCTTATGATAGTTAAATCTTGAAATGATTGAGTAAATCTCTTGCTGTTTTTTGCCAGACCATTCTTGCAAGAGGATCTTCTTTTTTTTTTTTTATAAGTATAATTTTATTCAAAAAGCAAAAAAGAGGCAACAACACAACAGCCTACGAGGTCGAGATGACCTCCAAAGGCACTCCACACAGCCGGAACAACCCCCTTAAGACACGCCCCTTTTACATATGAAATCCCAGCGAAACACCAAGTCCTCAAAAAAAAGACCTCTGCATTCCGTAAACACTTTGGACCACAGAAAAACAATCCCCTTGATATTGATGATGATTCCTGCCAAGTCTTCACTCTTGCCTTCAAAAGAGCGCTTATTTCTTTCCTTCCACAGCCCCCACCATATAGCATATGGAAGAAACTTCCACAGTATCCGGCCTCTTTCAGATAAAGGAGGTGGATCCAAAAACAACCTTGAATTACTGGAATTGAATTGGAGACAACCTTATCTTTGGAGGACCTCTTCTCCACATACTCAAAATTTGCTCAAATATTTTGTTGTTTTTTGTCATTTTGATTAGGATTTTACAGGTTTCCTCAGTTTTACTGTAGTTGGATTTACTGGTGATATGAATATACATATTTTTGGATGAGTGAATGTTATAGTCAGAACAATATATGGTAGTGCTATGCATAAATCGAATACTGGACAAAGAGTATCGCTGACAATAAATACCATGCATGGATGGAATATCAGAATTAAATGCAAAGTGTTAGCATCGCCTTTGATCATTCTTGCCTGGAGATTTTCTATGTAAAGTTTAGTGTTCCATTTACTGACAGTAATTGTGGTCTAAAATACCCACTATGTTTTTTAATGAGTAAATGAAGATTTTATTAAAGAGAAGGGAAAGACCCCTCAAAATAAAAGAGAATACAATAGGGTGCTACTGAGAGATGCTGCTGAGAAAAGCACTGTAGTAGAACTGTGAGCAAAGAGAAACCTTGAGAATGATGAAGCTAGGAGTGACTGAGAATAGCCTCGTCTGGTCTGAAAATAAAGTCTTCAAAGCGAAGACATTTAAACTCTTGGAAATCGGACAAGCAATGATACAACAAAACCTTGATCTTCTTTTTGACTGATTCTGAAGAACTGGCCTTATATAAATTACTCGCTGCAAATCTCCCCTTCTTGAATATAGTTATCGACTTATCAGTTCATCTTTCCATTCGTTGGTTCAACAGGCTTGTGGAATAATCATGGTTGAAAGTATCTTTCTGTCTCATAATGTCTTGGCCGAGATATCTCACTCCGGTAAAGTACTGAACGATTCATGTGGGAATGTATCATGATATCATCTTGTACCGGGAATTCAATTTAAGTAACTGAAAAGAATTTATAGTAGGTGTGTTATAAAAACTAGTATTAGTTGTTGACTATACATAATATTTCATTAATCATTAAAAATAGTTCAATGTAATGTATTATTGTATCTATCAGTATTGATATCATATGTATCTTATTTTTAATGTATCGTTCCATCTCATCTGAGACATCTCATTCCATTAGCTTACCGAACGCTTAATTAGACCAAGATTTTAACTTTTAAACCTTGTGGATGTTTTCTTGGTTTCATAAACTGAATTTCAACATTATTCAGAAAATACAAAACAAGAAGGTTGTGGTGATGTAATCTCTTACAGGAAATCAGGAACATTTTGAAATTTTTCTTTGATGAACCATTTATTGATATTCTTGCCATTTCAATGATTTTGATGTTCAATCCATGAAACTCATAAACTGTATCGCTGTTATGGATGCAGAGTCAAAAAACCCGCCGTGAGGAACTCCGTGTTCACATTGCAAATATTTATCGTACTGTTGCTGAGAATGTCTGGCCTGGAATTCTGACCCGTAAACCGCTTTTCCGTCTTCATTATTTGAAGTTCATTGAAGAAACAATGAGACAGATTTTAACATCACCTACTGACAACTTTCAAGAAATTCAACCTCTTCGCTTTGCATTAGCTTCTGTTCTAAGATCACTAGCCCCGGACTTTGTGGAGTCAAGATCGGAGAGATTCGATATCAAAACTCGAAAGCGACTCTTCGATCTTCTTCTCTCCTGGTGTGATGAAACAGGCAGTACATGGGGTCAGGATGGTGTCAGTGAATATCGTCGTGAAATCGAACGGTACAAGCAAGCTCAGCATGGTCGGTCAAAGGACTCCACAGACAAAATCTCATTCGATAAAGAAATGAGTGAGCAAGTTGAGGCAATCCAGTGGGCCTCCATGAATGCCATGGCTTCATTGTTATACGGACCTTGCTTTGATGATAATGCAAGAAAGATGAGCGGGAGGGTAATATCTTGGATTAACAATCTTTTCATAGAGCCAGCACCTAGGGCACCTTCTGGGTATTCACCAGCCGATCCAAGAACTCCATCTTACTCAAAATTCACAGGAGAGGGAGGGCGTGCTGCTGGTGGACGTGATCGGCATAGGGGTGGCCACCTCCGGGTTTCCTTAGCAAAAGCAGCTTTGAAGAATCTTCTTCGGACAAATTTGGATCTGTTTCCTGCTTGCATTGACCAGGTAGGTTCATAGTTTATGGTGGTGCCCCACACCTCAATCAGGGTATGTACTCGGTCTAAACTGTTCACTCAATGGAGCATTCTTGGATGGCCCAATAACACTGGCCAAATAATCTTAGCCTCCTATATAATTGCATTGAGATGTGAGGCATCAACATCTTGATGGTACCCTGCACACAATACAATTTTTGGACATTTTTCCTGCCAATGCTTAATTCACTAGAATGGTGTTATCTGTACATAAGTACTGATATAACTCTTTGCGTCTCCTCAGTGCTACTACTCGGTTGCTGCCATAGCTGATGGTTACTTCAGTGTGCTGGCCGAAGTCTACATGCGCCAAGAGATCCCCAAATGCGAAATTCAGAGACTCCTGAGCTTAATCCTCTATAAGGTGGTAGACCCATCGAGGCAGATCCGAGATGATGCCCTTCAGATGCTCGAGACTCTCTCTGTTCGGGAGTGGGCTGAGGAGGGCACCGAGGGCTCAGGTCGCTACCGAGCTGCCGTTGTTGGCAACCTCCCTGACTCCTACCAACAGTTCCAGTACAAGCTTTCCTGCAAACTTGCCAAAGATCACCCTGAGCTGAGCCAGCTTCTCTGTGAGGAGATAATGCAACGGCAACTGGACGCTGTGGACATAATTGCGCAGCATCAGGTCTTAACATGCATGGCTCCATGGATTGAGAACCTCAACTTCTGGAAACTCAAGGACTCAGGGTGGAGCGAAAGATTACTAAAAAGCCTTTACTACGTGACTTGGCGGCATGGAGACCAGTTCCCTGATGAAATTGAGAAGCTCTGGAGCACGATTGCTAGCAAGCCCAAGAATATCAGTCCAGTTCTTGATTTCCTGATCACTAAAGGAATGGAAGATTGTGATTCAAATGCATCTGCTGAAATAAGTGGAGCATTTGCGACATACTTCTCGGTTGCCAAACGTGTGAGTTTATACCTTGCTCGGATATGTCCACAGCGCACGATAGATCACTTGGTTTACCAATTGGCTCAGCGGATGCTGGAGGATAGTGTGGAGCCGGTCAGGCCAAGCGCAAATAAGGGCGATGCTAGTGGAAATTTTGTGTTGGAGTTCTCTCAGGGACCCACTCCGGCACAAATTGCATCTGTTGTGGATAGCCAGCCCCACATGTCACCGTTGCTTGTGCGGGGGTCCCTTGATGGTCCACTTAGGAACACGAGTGGGAGTCTGAGCTGGCGAACAGCAGCTGTGACTGGCCGGAGCATCTCAGGTCCACTAAGTCCAATGCCTCCAGAGATGAACATCGTGCCTGTTGGTGCTGGACGGTCAGGGCAGCTCCTTCCAGCTATGGTAAACATGTCTGGACCATTGATGGGGGTCCGTAGCTCAACAGGGAGCCTGCGAAGCCGTCATGTTTCACGGGACAGCGGAGATTACCTCATTGACACACCGAACTCCGGCGAGGATGGATTACATTCTGGCAGCGGGGTGCATGGGGTCAATGCCGGAGAGCTACAATCAGCATTGCAGGGGCACCAGCAGCACACACTGACTCATGCGGACATAGCATTGATTCTACTTGCAGAGATTGCTTATGAGAATGATGAGGACTTCCGCGAGCACTTACCGTTGCTCTTCCATGTTACGTTTGTGTCAATGGATAGCTCAGAAGATATTGTGTTAGAGCACTGCCAGCACCTGCTTGTTAATCTGCTATACTCGCTTGCAGGCCGGCACTTGGAGCTGTATGAGGTTGAGAACAGTGATGGGGAGAACAAGCAGCAGGTTGTAAGCTTGATCAAGTATGTGCAGTCGAAGCGTGGAAGCATGATGTGGGAGAACGAGGACCCCACGGTTGTGCGGACTGAGCTCCCAAGTGCGGCGCTCCTGTCAGCCCTAGTGCAAAGCATGGTTGACGCTATCTTCTTCCAAGGAGACCTTCGTGAGACATGGGGTGCCGAGGCACTCAAGTGGGCCATGGAGTGCACGTCCAGGCATCTTGCGTGCCGCTCACACCAGATCTATCGTGCATTGCGGCCCAGCGTCACAAGTGACACGTGTGTCTCACTACTTCGGTGCCTTCACAGGTGCCTGGGGAACCCTGTACCATCTGTTTTGGGCTTTGCCATGGAAATTCTGTTGACGTTACAAGTGATGGTGGAGAACATGGAGCCGGAGAAGGTGATACTCTATCCCCAGCTGTTCTGGGGGTGTGTTGCGATGATGCACACGGATTTCGTGAATGTGTACTGCCAGGTGCTCGAGCTCTTTGCCCGTGTGATTGATCGGTTGTCGTTCCGGGACAGAACAACAGAGAATGTACTCCTTTCAAGCATGCCTAGGGATGAGCTCGACACCATTGGCTGCGATGGGGCAGAGCTTCAACGAATGGAATCAAGAATTGGCGGTGAGCCACCAACAGCAAGTGGGAAGGTGCCAGCCTTTGAAGGTGTACAACCTCTTGTGCTTAAAGGGCTCATGTCAAATGTGAGCCATGGGTCCTCCATTGAGGTGCTCTCGCGGATCACGCTGCACTCGTGCGACTCCATATTTGGGGATGCGGAGACACGACTACTTATGCACATCACAGGCTTGCTTCCCTGGCTCTGCTTGCAGCTCAGCAAGGACTCAGTGCCCACTTCTCCACTCCAGCAGCAGTACCAAAAAGCTTGCTCTGTCGCAGCCAACATCTCAGTTTGGTGCCGAGCAAAATCATTGGATGAACTAGCAGTCGTATTTCTAGCTTACTCCCGAGGGGAAATTACGTCCATCGGTAACCTACTTGCTTGTGTGTCACCACTACTGTGCCATGAGTGGTTCCCAAAGCACTCAGCACTGGCATTTGGGCACTTGCTACGGCTCCTGGAGAAGGGGCCCATCGAGTATCAGCGTGTGATACTCCTCATGCTCAAGGCTTTGCTTCAGCACACGCCGATGGATGCAGCCCAGAGCCCACACGTGTATGCGATTGTGTCACAGCTTGTGGAGAGCACATTGTGCTGGGAGGCGTTGAGCGTGTTGGAAGCCCTTTTGCAGAGCTGTAGCACCTTAACTGGAGCCCACCCAAACGATCCAGGGTCTTTTGAGAACGGGTTCAATGGGATGGATGAGAAGTTGCTTGTTCCTCAGAGCTCATTTAAGGCTCGGAGTGGGCCATTGCAGTTTGCTATGGGATCAGGCTTCGGGGCAGGTCCAGTGCCAGCAGCACAGGGTGGTCCTACAGAATCGGGATTGTCACAGAGGGAGGTGGCTTTGCAGAATACACGCTTAATTCTTGGTCGGGTGCTTGACAACTGCGCACTTGGGAGGAGGAGGGATTACCGGAGGCTCGTACCTTTTGTGACCAGTATGAGAAATCCGTAAACCGCCCAAGTGTTTCTCTGTGCACTTCAACATGGGGAAGTAGTTGCGTTTGTAAATATGCATCATCATAGATAGAAGGGTGAATGCAATAACATTTTCTGTTTATTAAGCCCATAAATTCTTGTCTTCTTTTTACTCGCTTTGCACGTACAGAGTTATCCATCTCTTTAATCGATTAGTCGCGCCATCTGTTTCTTTTAACTATCCATGGCAACGATAGAGAGTTACACGGTTGGAACTAGTTGATTTCCGCTGCACGTTGGGGACGCACACCCACGTTTGTCGTGTGTCGTGCAGTGCAATAGATAATCCATACGGTCTATGAAATGGTTACAACTTGGTGCAGGCCGAACATGGTCAATCAACTCATCAACCAGATTGTGCCAGCACTTGGGTGCCCCATCCCCGGAAAATGAGACTGATCCAACGGCCCTAACCATCCCACATATGGATTTTTTTTCGAACAGTGATCTAATTTTATTAGCACTCCAAAGTGTGTCAGAGATCGGAGGGTTAAGATCCTCTGGTTGTTCTGTTTCTAGGCTTGGTCCCATGCATGACTCTTGAGGCTACAGAGAAGCAAGCACTTTTTTGGGCTAAAGCACTCATTCTAAGGCTGTGTTTGGGTAAGCTTAAAAATTACAATAAATCAGCTTTTGCGATTTTTAAGCACTTATTGCAAAAAACAACTGTTTGAATAATTTAAAAAAGCTATTTTTAAAAGCGTTAAAAAAGTCCTTATTTCGTGATAAGCAGATCTGGTTTTGCTTTTGGGTCGCTCTACGGGCACCCATGTCTTTAAGCTGGGCACCCCACTTGGACCAAAATACCCCTCCTTCAGCCGGGCACCCACCCATTCCCCGTCCCTTCTCCTTCTCTCTCTCTCTCTCTCTTCGGCTTTTAGCCTCCACGGTGCTGCACTACCGTGGGGGCTATGTAGCCCACAGTCAGGCAGAGAGAGAGAGAGAGAGAGAGGGAGAGTTATAATAGAGAGAGAGGGGGGAGAGTTACAGTAGAGAGAGAGTGGGGGGAGAGAGTTACAGTAGAGAGAGAGAGGAAGGGAGAGAGAAGGAGAAGGGAAGGGAAGGGGTGGGTGCCCGGCTGAAGGGGGGGGGGTATTTTGGTCCAAGTGGGGTGCCCAGCTTAAAGACATGGGTGCCCGTAGAGCTTTACCGAAGTATTGTTTCCATCGCTATCCTCCAGAATATTTTAAAATACCATAAGTACCCTTTGAACATAATGGAACCCTGATCTCAAAACACGCAGTCGAAGTTCCGAACTTTGGAGAACTACTCTCCTTTCTCTTCGAACACCAATAACGTCCCTAGAACAATATCCAACACTTGTTGAATACGAATAAAAAAAAAAAAACAACAACCTCTTGATATCTATCTATGCTAATGGTGCTCGCCTTTTTAAACTGTGAGCTAATCCTATAAACTGTCACCGCCACTTATTTCTCACAAAAATGCCCCTCTAATATAAACAAAATGGCAAAACTATCCCATGACAACACATAACAACCCCAATGCCTCTCCTTCTATCATGCGCACACGTATTCCCCACTAATAGTAATTATTGATGGATGGTTGATTGGATCTTTTCTTTTTTCCTTTTTTTGGAGGGCAAAGGAAAATACATGGTTTAGAAAATTGGTTTAGTATAGCGTTGTACTTGTAACGGTAATGCTCCATCCCCCTTATGTTAGTTCACTAGTGGGTGGCCTGTGCCCCCCAGCACTCCCTGCCAAAGCATTTGCCAAAATCGAGTGGAGTGGCTGAGATCCACCGTCCAGTTGGGGGATAAGATCTCAGCCATCCTTTATGAAGCCGGATAAGAGGGGGAGACAACTTCCCTGTTTTTGTTATATTTATATTTAATGCCAAAACATGTTATAACACATTTACGCTTATAACGGCCGTTATATTTGAAAATTACAAATGGTTGTTCTCCCTCATTTAACCATTATTTGTTTTATTTTATTTTTTGAAAAATCAATTCATTTATAATAATATAATAAGGATTATGCTTTTTTAATGAGGCTCGAGACATTATAACGAATGTTAAAACCAGGGGTGGAGCCAGGATTTTGTTTCAAAGGGCACTAAACTTGAACAAAAATTGTGGCAGGGGGCACTAAAACTAAAATAAGGGTATTTAAATGGGGCACAATATAATTAAAATAGAATTTGAGGGGGCACTAAACTAAAACATAAAAATGAGGGGGGCACTAGAACTAAAATAAGGGTAATTTTGGAAATAAATCCCAGTATATGGCCTCCACAAGGGGAGGATACACATCCACCGGTCTGCCAAACTGGTACTGTGTGGGTCTTGCTTTAGCATTGCCCAAACTTTATTGGGCTTATAAGGCTAGCCCTAACCTAGTATATGGCCTCCAAAGTAAAAAAATCCAATGGGCTACTGTTGCCCAAGCCCATTCACACTCTCAAATCTAGTTGGCAATTTCGCATTTAATACAAATATAATATGCTATCTATACTAGGGGACCGCCACATGCGATACACGTGTCAGCACCATACACATGGCAGCAAATTAGAGATCGATGACCATATAGATGTTTCGCCCATCCCTAGGTGGACCTATGTACAAAAATTTTCATCTTGATTAGTTATTTTTATCTGTTGGATTAATCTTTTTCATGGTTTATTTTTAACCGTGGATTTTGAGTATTATTTGGCCAGAGACAAAACACGTCACTATGCAAGATGATAACATCCATGACTCTTGAACCATGTGATCATTACTATTTTTAATAAAGAGCTGCACAGGTAACTTAATTATCTTTTTTTGTTTTCTTTAGAACCTCCACATTGATGATTGACCATATTATGAGCCACATGGCACACTCTTAGAGACCACTGACCCTATAGATGTTTTGCCCATCTCTAGTTGGACCTACATCCCAAAATTCATCCATTTTGGCAACAACTTTTGTTAACCATTTTGGCGTACCCACACAAAGAGCTTATTTAATTGGTTCAGCGAACTATCGAGCAAACTCTCTCTTTTTCTTCCTCTCATGGTTCTTTAAAATAGAAGGATACTCATAAAAAGTAAGAATATTAAAAAAGAAAGATCAATGGCTTGTGCAAAAAGAAAAGAATCTTTTAAACCTCACCTTTTTTATTAGATAGCTTAGAGTTATTAAATAATACTTTGTTTATTGAGAATTCGATTCACGCAAATCTGATAAGGTATGTAGGTCTTTTATTGCACAATAGAGTTGTAAAGAGCAACTCCAACGGCATCTCCAAAAGCTGGCTGCAAAAGGGTATCTTCTCTATATTTGGAGATGGAGACACCATTCAAAAAGTGTTGAACTCCAATCCTCTCACCTCCAAAAAAAGCATCTTCTCCAAAAAGAAACTATCACATAGGTGGATTGCAAAAAAGCATTCTTTTCCAAGTGATTTCTAGTTATTGGATAAAAAATAGATCCTTTTCAAAAAGGATACATAAGAAAATAATTTTGTTCAACAGATTAGTACAAGAGTAAAACGAAAATTCGAAAAGCAAAAAATAGATCTCCATATTTAGAGCCAGAGAATAGAGATCTCTATATTTGTACTTAGAAATGGAGATAGAGGGGTTGACTGCATATTTGGAGCCGGTTATAGAGATGGGTTGGAATTTGAACATCTCTATACTTGAAGATATAGAGATGGGGTGGAGTTGCTCCAGGGTATATGGATGTACAATGATGAGAAACTATTACATACATTATACATGTGTTGAGCTTGATGCACAATAATTTAAAAATAGACACATGGCTCGCTCATGTGGCTCCAAAGTATATCAAGTGGGTTCCATGTGGTTGATGGGTCACAATACTCAATCAATCCATCGTAGTATGTGGGTCCTAAGTACCCATGCCATTTATCATATCAATCAAATATGATATATGGACTGGAAAATGGCTGAACATGAAATTTTGACCAAATTTTCTCCGTTGAAATGGAATTATACTTGAATTTTCTTGTAAATTTAAGGGTATTTTAGTAGCACCCCCTAAAATTTGAAAGTAATTTGTAATACCCCCTTACGCTTTCGAACATTAGGATTATCCCCCTTGACCTAATTTAATATTGGTTGACTTGACTTAAAACATATTTGAATCAAACGACGCTAGCATTGTAATTGGAATATTATGGTCCTTTTTCATGGGTGTATGCATTAACAGGCGAGTGATGCAAGCCACATTTTAATACTGTTAGTCAAATGACGGTTAAACTAGGTCAAGGGGGATAATCCTAAAGTATGAAAGTATAAGGAGGTGTTACAAATTACTTTCAAATTTTAAGGGGTATTAATAAAATACCCAAATTTTACTATACTCAAATTGTCAACTAGGATACTAACTAGCCGGCGGAATAGAATAATTGAAAAAACTTAAACAAAAAATAATTTTAAATTATTTACAAAAATAATAATAACTTTTGAAAATTTACAAAAAAATGTAACGAGACCCTTTAAGGTTGACAAAAGGTCGACAACTGCCTTTTTAAAGGGCATTTGTCCATTAAGGAATAAAACTTTTGTCATAATACGAGCAGCGTGGCACACTCTTAATGGATGCTGACCGTATGGATATTTAACCAATCACTAGGTGGACCTACACACCAAAAATAAACATAATCAGTGGTTTATAAGCCTTGGATTGAAGTTATTTTCATGGGTTGATTTTAACCGTAGGAATTTGAGTATTAATTGAGTGCAAAGATTCAAAGCTTGTAAATTACTAATCAGGCTGATTTTTTGTTTGCAGGTCCATGGAGGGACTGGCCAAACATCATACAGTCAGTGTCCACTTAGAGTGTGCCACGTGGTGTGGTGTGGTGTGGCTCGTACTGTGATTGAAGTTTTATTCTTCAATGGGCAAATGCCCTTTTAAAGGGCTACAAAAAGAAGTACAGATGAGACAGACGCCCTCAACCTTTTTCTATTTGTCAGGGACGGACCCCTTTGGACCCTTTGAAAGGGTGTTTAGTTATTATTATTTTTTTATGTAAATTTTCAAAAGTTATTTTTATTTTTTTTAAATAGTTTAAAATTAATTTTTGTTTAAAATATTTTCCGTAGAATAATCTCCTACAAGCAAAGAACTGTTTCCTGGGCCAACAGTCCAGGCTACATTCGATCCTCATACCGGGTTTCTAGGCATTGTTCAAAATCTCGGGATCGGAGGTCGGATTGGTGGGTTCCGGGATCGGCCCAATGGCGCATCTCACCCGAGTCAAAATGAGACTTCTTTGGAAAACAGTGATCTCGGGGCGAGTTGATCCATTTTTGGATCGGAACGTGGGCTCCGATCGCCCGAGACGTGGTAAAACTTGTCATCAATCCAAGCCGTTCATATGTTAGACTAACTACAAACAAAAGTTCATCGTCTACACGAAGAAAAAAAATCAATGGGTCGCAAAAAGAAAACGGAAAATTATATATTCAAGGATATCAATCTGTACCGTCCAACTTTTGGGCTACCACTTGGATTTCCATAGACGGGAATTTTGTTTTGAAATTATTGAGCGGCCAATTCATTGGTAAATATCACGTTGATCGGATGGATAAGATTGTTCAAAATTGTGATTTTTGATCATTTGGCCAATCAAAAGGTTGTCCTTTCATTTGGACAATGCGGGTGTTTGTCCATGTATCACACGTCCATGGTCGAAGTTCGAACAGGAATCAAATTCCGGTAGGGCTGGCAATGAAACGGATCGACCCCAATATCCGATCCGAAAAATCCGGGTCCGGAACTTTATTTTTCCAGGGCGTAGTTCCTAACTTTCTACTACCCTAACTTGGCGTCTCTCAACAGCACAAATCGGCGCATCTAAAACCCCCGTGAAGCAGAGGAACACCACTGCAACCAAAACCCTACTTTCTTGACCTTCAAGCTTCATCTCTTTTGCCCTCCTCTCCTGTTAAACCCTAACCCTAATTCGTTCGAGCTCCTTGAATTCCAGCATGGACGAGATCTGCGAAGGGACGGATTTCTCGTTCCCGGAGCAAGAAGAGAAGATTTTGAATTTCTGGGATGATATTAAAGCGTTCGAAAACCAGCTCAAACGGACCGAAAACATGCCTGAATTCGTTTTCTACGACGGCCCTCCCTTCGCCACCGGATTGCCGCATTACGGTCACCTCCTTGCCGGTACAATCAAGGATATCGTCACGCGGTACCAGACGATGATTGGGCATCATGTTACCAGGAGATTCGGGTGGGATTGCCATGGACTTCCCGTTGAACACGAGATCGATAAGAAATTGGGAATTAACACTAGAGACGAAGTATTGAAGATGGGGATTGATAAGTACAATGAGGAGTGTCGGAGTATTGTTACGAGGTACGTCGAGGAGTGGGAGAAGACCGTGAGGAGGATGGGGAGGTGGATTGATTTCAAGAACGATTATAAGACAATGGACCTCAATTTCATGGAGAGCGTGTGGTGGGTTTTCTCTCAGCTCTATGAGAAGGATTTGGTGTATAGAGGATTTAAGGTATATTGCTGCATTGTTGCTTTTTAATTTTTATTTTGTTGGTGGTTAATTATGGAAATTAAGTTGAAAAATCATCTACATTAGATGAAAATGTATTCAGCTAATACTCTGCGTGGATGAATTTTTATTCCATGTCTTTTCTTCTTTTACTCTTTTATTTTTGTAAATTTAAAGTGCTTTACATGGGTACTTGCCACGGTTTAAAGTATCACTCAATACCCCTTGATACAGGTTATATCGTATCCATATTAATACCGTAAACCCATATTATATTGTGGCAATATCAAGAAATTACAATGCATTGATGTGTGTGGACCCAGTACCCAGTAATAAGTTTTAAAAGTTTCGAATAAGTTTTTCCTGTATCATTATGTATTTTTTTTATAATTCTCTTGCTGAATCGTTATATATCTCCCTTTTATTCCTCTTTAGCGTCATTTGTAACATATCAACTATAAGTATCCATAAGAATGGGCTGAACCGCTCAATATGTCATAAATAAAAAGAACCTTCTTACGAATACTTAAGACCAGGATACTTGTTTTGTTTAATGTGTACTATATGTGTTCTGGGCATTAATGTGCAGGTTATGCCATACAGCACTGGCTGCAAAACCCCACTTTCGAATTTTGAAGCCAACTTGAACTATAAGGTATTCATAGAGGCTTTTGATGATGTTTCCTGTATGGAATTTTTAGATAGCTCTTTAAGTTTTTAATTTGTTTATATGATTCTATTCTATTTCTAACCTTTCTTGAGTAATGTAGGATGTACCAGACCCCGAAATCATGGTGTCCTTTCCAATAATTGGTGACCCACATAATGCCTCTCTTGTGGCATGGACAACGACGCCGTGGACTCTTCCTAGTAATCTATGCCTTTGTGTCAATGCAAATTTTATCTATGTAAAGGTCAGTTAACGTCAATTCAGTTATGGTTTGTATAAATTTCATATGTCATTGCGTTGCATAGTATATTAGCAGATTAGTTGCCTTTTACAGTAACTTTTCTGCTTGAATTTGTGTAGTCTGAAACTGAACTTGTAATTAATTGGTGATCAGAAGCATTTGTCTTAAAGCTTATTAGGAAAGCCTAGCAAAAATCTAGAATGGAAGCCTAGTGTCTAGAGTAATGTAGCCACATCAAAGTGATATTGATCAGCTATGTAAGTAATTATGAATTATCATATTAAGTACAGAACCACACCTTATCATATTAAGTACAGAACCACACCTTCAATCAAGTTGTTCGTGAATTTTAGCCTTCTAGTGATTGTTACCAAGTGATCACATCCATGTGTGCTTGGATTTGAATTAATCTATCTGCTGTTTTATATTACTTATCTCACTGGAAGTGGAATAACAAGCAGGTTCGCGACAAGTTGTCTGGGTCAATCTATGTCGTTGGAGAATCTCGGTTGTCCCAGCTACCCAATAACAGCAAGAAGTCAAAGCCAGATGCACCAAATGGATCTGTTCAAGATTCGAAACATTCAAAATCTAAGAGCAAAGGTTCATCCAATGACAAAGTTGAAAGTGAGGCAAAAACTGAATCTTATGAATTGTTGGAAAAAGTCACTGGTGCTTCCCTTGTTGGGTTGAAGTGAGCATTCTCCTTACTCTTTGTCTATAAACTTCATAGATTCTTTATTAGGTCTAATTTAATTGATATACAGTTACTTTTAAATGGTTTACTCTTTTATTTTTATTTTTTATGAATGTTATAAGTTCGTTGAAGCTGCTTTCTATGATCTTCATAAGCGTCACCTTCTTTTTTTCACTACTATTTGCTAAGATGGCACACAGCTTGTTCTTGTCCCTTTCTAGTATCTAGTGCATTTTGTAAGGTGGCTGACTTGCTAGCTTGTTGGTCAACCAAAGTACGTGGAGGGATTTTTTTTTTCGAGGAGTAAAGTATAAGAGTACATTAATTATGAAAGGGTAGAACCCTAATGTACAATAGACCCAGCTAATGGAAGGCTGCTCAGTTAGGTTTGGGTATTGGACCAAGCTAATGGGAAGGCAGCTACATATGCCAACACCAAATACTTTTCTTTTGTGTAGACTGTGGAGTTATACATATGAAGTGCCACCAAGAAACCCTTTGTAACACCGCATTTTTTGTTCTTTGGACGAGTCTAATTAAGCCCTTTGTGACCCTAATGAAGAGGAGGGAAAATTTCTTTCTAAAAACTCTTGGAAGGAAAGCCACCTTAATGTTTCTTTCAAGCTACTTCTCAACTTCTGCTTTATAGAATTTGAATTTGCATCGGTGGGCTTACACCTTCCGTGGGGATAGCTAGAATGGATGTTCCCAGTTTCTGATCGTGTATTCTTTGGTGTTTGAGAGGAGGCCAAAGACTAAGGGTCTGTTGGGGAGGAGTTATAGTGTAGTGGCTAGGTTGAAGACTCTACCAAGTGGTGGTGGTTGTACTTTGGTGGCAAGAAGTTCTGGTACATTCTTTGCACCAAATTACGAACGGGTTGGGGAGTGACTTCAATTTCTGAGGTCTTGCCTGATGGGTAGATGGTTAGAGACCTAGGGGATGTAGCAGCAGTGCAAAGGTGGGTCGAGAAAAGTTGGAGGATTCTGGCGGGTTGAGGGTTAGAAAGCGTTGTAAGTCTTTAGTTTGTCGTCCCATCAGGAGGCAAGGAGGATATTGCAAGGGAGCAGAAAGCTGGGTGATGCCTACTTGTTCCTCGACGTCTGGAGTCAAAGAGCTGGGTGCTCGGTGCCTTACCAAGGAGAAAACTGGAGATTTGGTGAGAGTTTTTGGTTTGCCTTACACTTGTGGGGCTCTTCATCTTCCAAGCTTTAGGGGATTATTGCGTAGGGTTTATTTTTGTAGACAGACACACCTTAGATTTGTTGTGCGTGGAATGGGCTAGGATTCAAGTTAAGGATGGAATGGAGATTCCTCCCGAAGTGGGGGTTCTGTTTGCTGGAGTTATTTTTAGGGTGAAGATGTGGGTGGAGCACCTTGATGGATGAAGCTCTAGCTAATACCAGGGTTCCAACAAAACCTGGTAGAGCCTCTAATTTGCAGAAACTACAATAGCTTGGTTGCGAGAGAAGAGGAAGAAGGGATCGATGGGTTTCAAGTGACCTGTGAGTCGAGGTTGAAGGTAATGATGTGGAGAGAATGCCTCATCCGAGATTTGGAGGTGGTGTGGGGCCAATTGACGTGGATGCATCTGCGGGGGATGGTCGAGAGGTAAGAAACGACGAAGTGAGGAGTCAGAAGGAGACACATTGATTTAGAGCTCTTGAGTCAAGAGTTATGTGGCAAAACCTAAGCCACCAGCCGAGCTGCTAGTAGGGACACGCGTCAAGAGCTTGTACGGGGCGATGACAGGCAGCAAGGAGCAAGGACGGTTGGTGGGGGAACTAGTTTCGCTGAATCGTAGTAACCTGAAGGCAGCAACCTTTGTTGAGGCAGGTGGAATGGGAGAGGGACACGTGGAGCATGTACGTCCCCCAAGAGAGCGGAGCTGTTGGATCGGATCCAACGGTGAGCTGGACCATAGAGTGTTCGAGAGGGAGGAGCATCAAAGCAAAGCCCTAAAGTTATGTTTTAATAACCGAGGGGAGAATCAAGAAGCTTTCGTATCTTGACGTACGGCTAGGGGATACAAGTATTGGTATCGTCATACCCGAGCCTATAGGAGTTCAGGAAAAGAAAAGGGCTTATAGTGGAAGTTTTTGGATTGTCCACCCATAATGAGTTTTCTAGACAGTATGATACCGTCTGTCAGACCATGTTTTTTAAAAGAGATTGCTCCTCACACAACAACCTTAGCTAGAAGGGAGGATTGTCGGCTTCAGAACAACAGGAGTTTGTCGTAACGAGTTCAAGGGGATATGGAGAGGGAGGCCAAGCAGAAGAAGAAGAGGGTGAGATCGTGAACACCGATGATCATGTCCAAAATCCAGAGGAAGATCGATTAAGAATCGTAGTGGCAAAAGGATGCATTTCGTCCCCTATTTCTCTCCGATTGCCTTTGGTTCGCGTAGGAGTCAACAGACCAGAGAAGTAGAGAAGGGGGCAAAGAAGTTGGGAGGTCGGGAGGGAGAAAGATCTGATCATAGAAGAACTGAAGAAGTAAAAGCCCTTTATATTTCTTGTTGATGTTTTTTTATTCCGGGAGAACAAAGGATGGTAGGTTGAAAGCGAGTTGGAGCGAAGGTGCAGAGGAACATTAGAATCATGTTTCATTAGGAGGGAGGGAGGTGATGTTATTAGGTCTGTGTGATTCCATTTCTATTGAATCGGATTGCTTCTCTGGGGTTGGATGGGGTGATGCAAGTACAGGGGAAGAGGTGGATGAGTTAGAAAGCTCGGAGGTGTTAGGTTGGGTGCTAAGAAAGGTGAGGGATTTCAGTAGTTTCTTGAGATTGTCCTATAATGGGTACGAGGAGGTTTTGGAGTCGTTTATAGCCATTGAGATAGATCAGAAGCACCAGATTTCAGGAGTTGGCTGATTATTAGTGATAGAAAGTTAGGGGGGGACAGATGGTGTTGGTATGAGCCAAGAGCACAAGTTCGGTAGACGTGGGGTAGAGTCTGTTGATAAAGGCTAGATCAGACTGGGAGTAGCAGGTGACAGAAGATGGGTTTCCGTATTCCATGGCTAACCCAACAAGTAGGAAGAGGAAGCTCTCTAAGGAAACTCAAAACTTGACTGTCTAATTGGGGACTACTCTGTTTCTGTTGTTTGCAGATGTTTATAAGACAATCATCAATGGGTTCTTACGAGGGTGTATGGTCATAGTGTCATACTATTAAAAGATTTAGAGTTGATTTCTAGAAGGAACTGGACCTCATTCAAGGTAGGTGGGTCTATCGTGGTGTGTTGGAGGTGATTTTAACGTTATTTGGTTTTCTTTTTAGAAGAAGGGGGCAGTCGGGTGACTAAAAGCATGAAGGATTTTGACGCTTTTGTGGGTATTAACTTATAGAACTTCCTTTTAAAGGAGCTTCATATACGTGGTCCAATAACCAAGAAAGGAAGACGATGTCTAGATTAGACAGATTCTTAATTACTGATAATTGGGTATGGTTATGTGCGGATATCTCAAAAGAAGTTCTTCCTAAACTGGCATCGAATCACAACTCGATTTTGCTGAAGTGTGGTAGTATTGTTAGGCGGCCCTCTCCATTTAGATTGGAGAATATGTGGCTGCAAGAGCCAAATTTCAAAGAAGTGGTGGCTGAATGGTGTGAGTTTTTCCAATTTGTGGGTAAGGCTGGTTTTATATTTAGAAGGAAGTTAAAACCTCTAAATGGTAAATTAAAAGAATGAAATATAGAAGTCTTTGGCCGTGTGGATAAGAAAATTGGTGTGCTTTTGGAGGAGATAGTTGTTTTACATTGCATTGAAGAGGGTGGGGTGGAAGGTGGTGGAAGCATGACCCAAAGGGGAGGTTCACGGTTAAATCTTTCTATCATTCTCTCCAAGGCCCTTCTCAGAGGGGTTTCCCAGCAAAGCGCTTGTGGAGTACCCCAATTCCCTCCAAAGTCATTTTTTTTCTCATGGTGTGCTATGCTAGACAAGATCCTATCCATGGAGAAGCTTAGAAAACGCGGCCTTCAAATCCCCAGTAGATGCATCATGTGTTGTCGAGACGAGGAGACTACCAATCATCTGCTCATTCACTGTGGTGTTTCCAAGATAATTTGGGAGCAATTTCTCTAACTTTTCAGGATTTCTTGGGTATTCCCTATGTCGGTGTTCGATACCTTTGTCGGATGGAATTCCAAGTCGTTCTCAGCGGGCGGTCGTACTATATGGAGAATGGCCCCCTTTGCTATTTGTTGAGAGATCTGGAAGGAGAGGAACAGAAGAATTTTTTGAAAACAAGGAAGCCAAGGTAGAGGAGACTGTAATGAACATTAAAGCTTCCCTCTATTATTGGGGCTCAGTCATCCACGAGCTCAAGCAGTTCAGATTTGATGATTTTGTGTTTCGGTGGGACCACTTGATCTCTTGGTTGTGTTCTCCCTTTTGGGTTTCGGAGTCTCGGTTTGTTTCTTAGTTGGCTCCTTTTTGTATAGCTTTTGGGCTTCCTCAGCCCTCTTCTAATATATATCTTTTACCGATAAAAAAAAAGAGGGTGGGGTGCTTTTGGAGGAGCAGGGGAAGAGACTGGAAGCTAAGAAAGATCTTCTCACATGGGCTTGTATGGATGGGATTAGTTGGTGCCAAAAGTCTAGGGTGAGGTGATTAAAGAAAGGGGACAACAAAACTAAGTTCTTTCACAAGATTGCAAATGCAAGGAGAAGGAGCAATTGCATCTTGAGATTTAGGGTGGATTGGTCTCTAATTGAGGAAGATGCAAAAATCTGGGACAACATTGTGCAGTTCTATTCCAAATTGTATTACGAGTGCAATTGTATCAGGCCAATGGTGGATAGTCTTCCTTTGGATAGTATCAATTAGGAGCAGAGCAAGTGGGTGGAAAGGCCAATTGAATTGAGGAGAAAATTTCGGGTGCTATCAAGAGCCTTAGTGGTGCTCCAGGTCCTGGTGGTTTTACGCTTGCTTTTTTTAAGAAGTATTGGGATATTATAGGGAAGAATTTTATGCATGTCGGTAAGGAGTTTGAGGCGGAAGCATATCTCGATCGTTGTTCTAATAGTACTTTTGTCATTGTTATTCCTAAAAATGAAAGGGTTGAGTCTTTGAGTGACTTTCGACTTATTTGGAAGTACTTACAAGATCATAGCCAAGGTGTTAGCTTCGAGGATGAAGGAGGTGCTGGGTTCAATCAATTTCCCCGTTTCGAGGTGCCTTTTTGAAGGATGGACAATTATTAGATGGTGTTTTGCTTGCTAATGAATGTACTGACTCCAGAGTTAGAGAGAGGATGGGAGGTATCCTGTGCAAGGTCGACATGGAGAAAGCTTATGCTATTAAAAAGATTTAGAAAGCTTATGACCATGTGAGTTGGAATTTTTTGGACCACATGCTGCGTAGGATGGGTTTTGGGGTGAGATGGAGGGAATAGCTGACCGCCCCTCCCTTATATTATTTTGTTATATCGGGCCATATATTCGATTGGCACTTTTTGAGCGACCGATCGCCCCTCGGACAGAAGTCTGTCTCTTGAGCGGTCGGCCGGCAAAACGAGATGTCGACCCCCCTTTAGCGGAAGATTAATGTGTGTATTTCTTCAGCTACATTCTCTATTCTAGTGTAGAATAGAGATGTTCCCCTAACTTCGTTCTTCGCTAGTTTGAGGGGTTTAGGACAAGGAGATCCTTTTTCTTCTTTTCTATCTGTGTTGGTGGTAGAAGATCTTGGCAGAATGACTTGTAGAGCTGTGGAAGGGTTTTGTGCTGGCAATAATGGTCTCATGATTTCTCATCTACAGTTTGCGGATGACGCGATTTTCTTCTTAGAGGCATCCCATAGACAGTCAACTTAGATACCTTAGATGTATTCTGAGATGTTTTGAGACTGTTTCGGGTCTTCGGGTAAACCTTTCTAAGAGTGAGGTTTATGATATGGGCAATGTCCCTAAATTTAGGGATTTGGCGACAAGCTTGGATTGTAAGGTTGGGCGCTTGCTTTCTACCTATCTCGGGTTACCTTTGGGGGTTAAGTATAAAGACAAATCTATTTGGGACCCTGTGGTAGAGAGATTTGGGAGGTAGAGATATTTGGGAGGAGACTAGCTGGGTGGAAGAAGAGGTATTTGTCAAAAGGTGGTAAGATTACTCTCATCAAGAACATTGTTTCTAGTTTATCTATTCACATTCTTTCTATGTTTTGTATTCTGGCTAGTGTTGCACAAACTGGAGAAGCTTATGAGAGAGTTCCTGCGGATAGGAAAGGGTGGTACTCACAAGTTTCATCTAGTGGATTGCGAGAGAGTTTGTATGCCTAAAGAGGTAGGAGGTTTGGGCTTTAGACATTTTGGAGAAATGAATGTGGCGTTTCTTAGGAAGTGGTTGTGGAGATATTGGGAAGAAAAACAGAGTTTGTGGCGTAATGTGATTGGCTGCAAATATGGGAAAAGTCAAGATGGTTGGAACCGTCACCCAATTATCTCATCTTACGGTGTTAGTATGTGGCGGGGCATAGTTAATACGCGTGAGAAATTTGATTAGAAAATGCCCGGGAACGTGGGATTTTGGCTGGAATTGAAAACGTTGCTATGTTACAATATGAACTGAAATTTATCACCTTAGGGTAGAAATTCGGCATGCTCTTTTGGTAGAAAATCTGCACCAACATTTATGCAATCACTTGCGTCGCTATATTTTTTTTCAATCTGTACTTCAGTTTGGCGTACAGATGAACATATCTATGCAACAATCATTTGCATTCATTTGCATTAGTGCCGAAGTTCTGATGCGGTCCATATGCCTATGGATTCATAGTTTAATTTTGTTGTTTAGGTTCTTTAGCAGAAATGTGTCTGGTTCTTTCGGTTTTTGAACAGTTCATCTTTCGTCTGCGTGGCATCTGCCAAGTTTGTTCACATGAATGAGCTTTCTCTATACTTTAAATATAGTGGTACTTTGGTTCAAGCACTCTGAGCATTCATAGAGTAGATGTAGGTTACTTGTTGAGTAGGCCACATAGGCTGTCTACCAAGGGTATACCGGCACATCGTGCACGAGCAGGGGTTGCAGGGTACTCCATTTGATGGGTCTTCCTAGATATATTATGCTGAAATCGACCTGATTGGGTTGATAGTAACCACCAAATATCTTGCGTTCTTTGGACGTTCAGAAAAGTGCAGTGAACGATCCAGGAAAAAAGTTTACAAAAAAAGCTTGTTGCAATCATTTGATTGGGACAAATTTTGCCATGGGAGGGAGGACCCATCAAAGGGTGGGTCTGTGCTCTGCTTGTGCACCGCATGAACTGGTGGTACCCGGTATTTCTCACTGAACAACCCTTTTTTCTTACCACGTTTCATAATTTGGGGAGTGTTGATATTATCAGGGAATTTGTTTATTGCAGGTATGTACCATTGTTTGATTATTTCACAGAGTTTTCGGATGTAGCTTTCAGAGTTGTTGCAGACAACTTTGTTACTGATGATAGTGGGACTGGTGTTGTTCACTGTGCTCCTGCATTTGGTGAAGAGGATTATCGCGTTTGCATTGAAAATCACATGATCAATAAGGTTCTGCTCACAGATATTGCGTATTAGTTATCTTTCTTTTAGTGATAATGTGGAATTTGAATGAGCTTGCATGTCGTTGGTCTATTCTTATGTCCTTGAGAATGTATAATCTAGTCTTGCTGTATATGAGTTACTACATCCCTGAGCTTAAGCAATCTCTTTGCTGTATATGTTATGCACACATGTCCTTTTACTTTATATTGTTCAATGATTTTTTTTTCTCTTCCTGGATCTTTTGGAGTAGATCTGGTTGAAGCCACATGCTCATTCCATCTTTTCTTTTTTCGTTGCAATCTCTGGTCTTTTGCTGTATGCTTTGCGTCTGCAATATTTGTTGAACATTTAGGCTTCCGTTTTATCACTTGTCTACAGATTTCCCTATCTCTATAATTTAGTCCAATTTTTCAAATATCTTGTCATTTTTACTTGTTGAGTCATTGTGCTGATATTACTGTTTGAGCATATTGCCTGCTATATTGTATGTTCCATTACATGCATCAGCGAACCGTCTCTTAGCATCCCTCTTGCTTTTATTGCAGTGTTCTTGTTGTTTACCTGCTCATTACTTATAACAATTCATTTTCTTGTGCGCATATTGTTCAAAAGTGGTGATGTGCATCTTGGGATGTGCTTTAAATTGAAATCCTAAAAACTAACTTAGGGTCTAAGAAACAAATTTGAACTGCCCATTTAGAGTAATGTAAACACATTTTTCTTTTAAATGACTAAAATACCCTTAAATCAAGTCTCTACCTTTGCAGCCAAACGTCTAACATGGTTTTGAGACCCAAAACTTTAAATTCATTAGAAAATTCGTGAGATAACTATTGTAGATCTTGGAAAGAGCTTTCTCACACATCTGATAAATTCTCGGTCGGATACTTGAGGAAAAAGTTATTCCTCTCAGAAGGTGATTTCTCTGGACGTGTTTTTCTTGTGTCTATTCATTATGACTTCAGACGGCCCTAATTTTTTTTTTTTATCATGGTCACTTTGATTTAGGAGCCCTATTACTCTTTGTTGCATCACTCTCCCTTAGTTTGAGAAGAACTCTTCCTTGAGTTTGATTCTATGCCTTCAATGAATTGGCTCATGATGCTTGCTTCTTTTACATGATTTATTCGACTCGCCTTTCAATGATTCTTTTAATCTCGATGAAATTGTTGATCAAAAATAACATCCGGCAACATGGATCTCTTTTTCAAAGCATTCTTTAAAAATGTCAATAAAAACAATTAAATATAAACAAACGAAGAAATCAATATGCAATTTTCTGAGTCTTCCATCTTTCTGAGCTCCATCACTAATATGACCAAAGATCGGATTTCTCTTGATTCCTTCTTCATCAAGTCGGGTACTTATTCATCGATCAGCATTTCAAGTAATTCTCTAATCACTTCTTGTGGCAAGGGAAGAGGGATACTCATAAGTTTCACTTGGTGGAGTGGGCCAACATTTGTAATCCAAAGACGGAAGGAAGATTGGGTTTCTGTTTCATGAGAGATGAATATCGCCCTTTTGGGAAAATGGTTATGGAGATTTGGTGAAGAGGAAGATAGCCTATGGAGGATGGTTATAGTTGGCAAGTACGGAGAGGCTATGGAAGGAGGGACGAGGTTTCCATGGTCTCAGTCGTACGTGTGCAGTCTTTGGAAGGGTATTATGAAGATCCACGGTCGTTTCAGAGAAGGAATCCATTTTAAAGTTGGGAAAGGGGATAGGATTCGTTTCTAGGAGGACACTTGGTGTGGCAACGTTCCTTTAAAAGAAGCATTTCCGTCTTTATATCTTATCTCCAATTTCTAAGAGGACAAGAGTCAAAAAGTGTGTTGGTTAGTGAGGGGATGGCTACGTGGAATCTGGGATTTAGGAGGAGTATGAATGATTGGGAAGTGGACAGCCTGGGCAATCTCTTGATGAGGATTGGGGATGCTCCTCGTGTCTCTGAAGAGGCGGATCAGAGGAAATGGAGGTGGGACAACAAGAGCGTGTTCTCGGTCAAATCTTTCTTCCATCATCTCAGCAGTCAGGGTCAGAGCTCGTTTCCAGCATCTATGGTGTGGGGCACTCCTATCCCGACAAAGGCGATCTTCTTCGTTTGGACTGCCATTCTGAATAAAATTTTGACAGTGGACCACTTGAATAGCAGGATGATGATGATCCCTAATAGACGTTCCATGTGCAAATCTCACGGCAAGTCTGTGAATCAGCTGCTGCTACATTGTACTATATCCTCCTCCATTTGGCAAGTTTGGTTTTCCCTCTTTGGTGCAGCTTTCGTCATGCCAGAAAGCGTGGATTCTTTCATCCATGCAACCTCTTTGGGAGTGTTCTCAGGTATGGCTAGGTTGCTCTGGTGTATTCTCCCATTTGTGGTCATGTGGGCCATTTGGAAAGAGAGGAACCGACGCATTTTTGAGGGGAAAGAAGAGGACATTCCTAAGATTATGTTGAGGATTAAAACCTACATGTTCTTTTGGTCCTCATTTTCGCCGGACTTTAGAGGATGTTTTTTTGACGCTTTTGTTTTTAGATGGGAGGAACTTATATTGGGGTCGTCCTCAAGTTGAATGTATTTTGGTTGTGGTCGGGTATCTCGTCTTGAGATCTCTTTGTAGCTTATTTTTGGGTTTCTTTTCCCCCTTTTTTTAATGAATCACCTCCTATTTATAAAAAAAAAAAAAATCTAAATAGGTAATGCAGTGTTCGAGTTTTCAACAACTATCAAATTCTCATACTTAGGGTTTTCAAAAAAAATGTTCGATTGTAAGAGTCGTTTTTGCCATTGTGAAATGTTATCAGAAGCTATCTTTTAGCAACTGAACAAGAAGATCTTCGATCCATTAAGGTTGTAGGTCTGCTTACGCTTACCTAAGGTAAGCTTAGCGTTGGACCTCCCAACAACCACCCCCATTGAGGATAGGTTGTAACCCAACGTACAATTTGTTGCTATAAGCTCAAAGATATTGAATCCGCTCTCCCATTATAAGAAATTCGGGAGAAACCTCTTGCAATGTTGTGCTAATCCAATCAACTCAAAAGTTCTTGAAAGAACTAAAAGCCTAAAAGCCAATTTCATTCAATAGTTCAAAGTTTCATTACAATGACATAGGAGAAACTAGATGAACTGTACATCTGAAATAACATAAAAATGTTTCTGTAAACAACTAAAATATACATAAATCACACCAATACCTTTGCAGCTAGATTTCTAACACGATTTTGAGGTTCACAACTTTAGATTCATGAGGGAAGTCTTATGAGTGCTATTTGGATCTTGATTCTTGAAAGAGCTTTCCAGCACATCTAACGGCTTCTCAATTGGATATCTTAGTAGAAAGTTATGCATTTTAGAATCCGAACCTCTTTGCTTGGCGTCTATTTGTCGCGACTTCAAATGATCTTTACCTTTGATCTCTAGCCACTTGATTTGGAAGGCTTACTTCTATTGGTTGCATCAGGGTTTGCTATTGTACCGTATTATTTATTATTACTCATCCAACAAATACATGTTCTGTAATTATTTTTCATTATTGTGCTTTCTTCACTTGTTTAAGAATACCCTTCATGTATTTTAGTGTCCCAAGGCTTGGCATATGAGTTGGTCCCTTGTTGTGAAGTATTGAACAGTTGTAGAAAATATAAATAATTATCATTGTTATTGTTATTAATTTCTGATCTCTATCTTTTGTTTTGTTTGATTTATATAGGGAGAGAACTTGATTGTAGCAGTTGATGATGATGGGTGCTTTACAGAGAAAATTTCTGACTTTGGTGGGCGTTATGTCAAGGACGCAGATAAGGATATTATCAAAGCTGTAAAGGCAAGAATGACAATCACCAACTCCATATATTTAAAAGTTCATATGTGCCAACTATCATCCTCCAATTGGACATTGAGTTTCGAACTTAATTTCTTTTTCTTTGACAAGTAAAAATAATATAATGTAGTAATGTGAAATGGAACATACAAAGGAAGGGAAAACATTCCCTAAAGCATAGAGGATCTATGTACAATGAATAACCTGCAGGTAAATGTTCGCCATGACTGATAGACTACCAATTGTTAGCAAAATCCACTGCCTAACATTGCAAAACAAATTAGATTACTTGACCACTCGACCAAAGTCCGCCAAGTAATATTGTAAAACTCCAGAATCGGATGGCTACAATCTTTAAGAATACTTATATTGAAAATGCTCCAACAAAAAGAATAGGGGCACATCCTCTATAGAATCTTTCTTGTAAAACCAAAGGACCATTGGTAGATATTAGATTCCCTAGAAGTTGGACTCTAATGGTCTCCCATAGTTTAGGAATAAGGAAAGCAAATGATCTATTGGATTCTTTTGGCAAAATGTGGTGGAAATAGATGTTTTTTTTTATAAGAAATGTGGTGGAAATAGATACTTTTGTATATAGTAAATTCTCTTCCCCAGCTTTCATGCACTTCATTCTCTATTAATACAAGATAATATATCCTGTTACTTTTCAAAAATAAAATAAAAAAGGAAAATCAAAGTTAAATCTTTTTTTTTGGAGGGGTGGCTTGTTGTAAGTTGTAACTTTCACTATTTTCTTTGAACAACTACAATAATGCTGTAAATCTTGAGTTTTTGTAATTCCTGTCTTATACATATTTGAAGACATTAATTATCTGTACAGGCAAAAGGCAGGCTCGTTAAGTCGCAAACCTTCATGCATTCTTACCCTTTTTGTTGGAGATCCGAAACTCCTCTTATTTATAGGGCAGTTCCAAGCTGGTAAGTGCAGGTTTGTTAAGCTTTTCTTTCTCTCCTTTGCTGCTGTACTAAGTTGGTTGTTACTTGTTGCATTCTGTTTGCAAATTGTGATCTGGGTTGATCTAAATTATCTAATTAGAATATGTTATTGGATTTGTTTCCTTTATCTTTTCATCAAAGTTTAACTCTACTCCCGGTTTTGTTTTATGTATTCTATAAAATGTTCTTTTTTACATTATACATACCTTTGAACATAGTCTTGTGGAATCCTTTGGATCTTCTACTGTGCTAATTATATATATTTGTATTTAATTCTTGTTTCAGTATGGTTTTTGTGATTTAAAAACTTCTTTATTATATTATTTCAATATCATATACTTATAGGGGGAGTTTGTACACAAAGTTGACACTATGCAACGTCATTTAGCTGAGTACAATATTTTAGCCTGACTTAATTTTAGCAATTAATGTGTCTGCCTCCATTTGGCACGCATTTACATTGGATTGAAGATTGTTTAGGGTGAAAATTTGAAATTTGGGGAAAACTCCAATTTCATTGGTTTTTTCCTTAAACATCCATAATTGTTTTCATTAGTGTAAATAATTTTTTGCATTACTTAGCCCGTTCTACAAGTTGGGTGGGTTAATATTTAAACATTCAAAAAATTAAGTAAATGTAATAAGTTAAAAGCAGTGTTTGAAAACTCGTCTCGACTCGAACTCGACCTGAAGTAATTCGACTCGAGTTATATACATATATTAATATTAATATATATAAATATCATATTTTTTTAAGCATAATTTATAATATTTGGTTGAGTTTGTGTTGACAAGGCGTTCCTGAAACTTATTTGGTGTGTCGATTATAAAACAAAGGACTTGGACAGTGTGCATGGTTTGTGTAAAAACATAGAAGACGGGTTTGTGTGGGTCTTCTCGGGTGTGTATGGGCTGAACAATAGACAGCTGTGCAAACAATTTTGGCATGAATTGGACAGCGTGCATGGTTTGTGGAACCAACCTTGGTGTATAGGGGGTGACTTTAATGTCTCCAGATTTGCTCATGAGGAGAAGAAGGAATAGGGGAAGCAGAATCACGGGTAGCATGTGGGAGTTTTCCGAGTTTGTGGATAGAAACGACTTGATGGATCTTCCCTTGGCTGGGGCCAAATACATGTGGTCCAATCATCAGGTTCAGCCCACCTTGTGTAGGTTGGATAGGTTCCTTGTATCCAGCAGTTGGGAGGCCCATTTTTCCGGAGTCATTCAGTTCGCCATCTCCAACCCGGTTTTCGATCACTGTCCTATTCTTCTTGATAGCGGGGGCATTTGTAGTAGGCCGCGCCCTTTTCGCTTCGAGCTTATGTGGATGCAAGAGCCAACCTTTATGGATAAGGTGAAATCTTGGTGGGACTCCTTCGCTTTCATAGGAAGAGCCGGGTACATTTTCTGGAGCAAACTCAACGTTCTCAAAAAGCACTTGAAGGTGTGGAATGCGGAGGTCTTCGGCAGAGTGGATAAGAAGATGGACATCGTGCTTGAGGAGATTGCACAGATAGATAAGGAGGAGATGGAGGCTATCTCAATTGCCGAATTCAGTAGGAGGGCTGACTTGAAAAAGGAATTCTTGGCGTTGGCTCGGTTGGAAGAAATTAGTTGGAGGCAAAAGTCTGGAGTGAGGTGGCTTAAAGAAGGGGACAGGAACACCAAGTTCTTCCACAGGGTGGCGAATATCAGAAGAAGAGTCAACAACATCTCTAGCATCAGGGTGGATGGATCGATTGTGGACGATGAGCCCAGGATCAGGGAGGAGATTGTTTCCTTCTATTCCAGCCTTTACTCTGAGAAAGCGGACCGAAGGCCAAAATTGGACAGGTTGGAGTTCAGGACGATTGATGAGGATCAACTTAGATGGATGGAGAGACCTTTTGTGGAAGAGGAAGTTCTTTTGGCCATTAAGTCCTCAGGGGGGGATAAGGCGCCAGGGCCCGACGGTTTTCCCTTGGCTTTCTTTAGCAGATGTTGGTCTATCGTGGGTCAAGATTTCATGAGGGTGGTGGAGTTTCATCAGGACTCTTGGCTTGACTGGAGAGCAAACACTACTTTCATCTCCCTGATCCCTAAGAGGGAAGGAGCCGTCTCACTCATTGACTTCCGCCCTATTAGCCTAATTGGAAGTACGTACAAAATTTTGGCTAAGACGTTGGCTTCCAGACTGAAAGGGGTGATCGGCTAGATTATCTCCTCTTTTCAAGGGGCGTTTGTGGGGGGCCGTCAGATTCTGGATGGGGTTTTGATTGCCAATGAGGTCATCGACTCAAGACTTCGAGACAGGTCTCTTGGTATCATCTGTAAGGTGGACTTGGAGAAGGCGTACGATCACGTCAATTGGTCTTTTCTGGAGTACCTGTTGGTTTGTATGGGGTTCGGCGAGAAAGGGAGACATTGGATTCGTACGTGCGTGTCGACGACTCATTTTTCGATCTTGGTGAACGGGGCCCCGGCAGGTTTCTTCAGGAGTTCCAGAGGGCTACGTCAAGGAGACCCCCTATCCCTGTATCTGTTCCTTATAGTGGCTGAAGCCTTGAGTTGCCTGACCTTAAAGGCGGTCGAGGGCGGTTTCATGGAGGGTTTCAAAGTGGGGAGGGAGGGTCCCATTATCTCCCATCTGCAATTTGTAGATGACACCATCTTCTTCATGAGCGCTTCCCTTTCCCAAGCGCATGTATCAAAAGGCATATTGCGGTGTTTTGAGGCTGTTTCAGGGCTTCGGGTCAATCTTGCAAAGAGTGAAGTTTTCGGCGTCGGTGAAGTCAGCTACCTAGACTCCGTGGCTGCTCGTTTGGCATGCAGAAAAGGGAAACTTCCTACAGTTTATCTCGGCCTTCCTCTTGGGGCAAGTTACAGATCTAAGAGCATATGGGACCCAGTTGTCGAGCGATTCCAAAGGAGACTGGCTTCGTGGAAAAAAGCTTTTCTCTCTAAAGGTGGCAGACTCACATTTGTGATAAGTACACTCTCTAACCTGCGTATATACTTTTTGTCTCTCATCTCTATTCCGATGGGGGTCGCAAAGAGGATTGAAAGTATCATCAGGAATGTCTTATGGGACGATCATGTCGACCATCATAGATTCCATCTAGTCAGCTGGCCGATGGCTTGTAAGGATAAGAAAGAGGGAGGGATCGGATCTGACGAATCAAGCTTATGAACAATGCTTTGCTCGGTAAATGGGCTTGGAGATTCGGTGTTGAGAGAGAGAGTTTGTGGAGATGTGTGATTGCGGCCAAGCAGGGAGTTGATCAGAACGGCTGGGATAGCAGAATTCCGACCTCCTCTTATGGGAAGGGGGTGTGGAAAGGCATTTCCAAGATGACCGGGGTCATTAGAAACGGCAGCACATTCAAAGTGGGTAATGGTTGCAAAGTGAGATTCTGGGAAGATAGGTGGTGCGGGGATCGCCCCCTTAGTGAAGAGTTTCCTTCGATCTTTGCTACCTCTAATAGGAAAGGATAATCAGTCCGGGCTATTTTGTCTTATGATAATGGCGTCCTTTCTTGGGATTTGGGTCTTAGTAGACGGCTCAACGATTGGGAGGTGGACTCAGTGGCTGCCTTAATGAATTGGCTTGATGGAGTTAAGCTATCGGACAGTGTGGATGATAGCAGAATTTTTGTGGAAATGATGGATATAATGCAGATATGATGAAAATATTGTGGAAATTTTTGTGAAAAGTTTGGGAAATGATAAAACAAGCATAAAAACACGCTCATAAGCTATCAAACCATAATATACAACCATATGCAACTATGATGCCCAGACACGGATACGGATACGGATACGGACACAGATACGGGAAGCATGGATACAACTCGACATTTTTCAAAATCAGGGACACGGATACAGATATGAGTATCCGATTTTGTAGGTTAACTTTTTTATTTTTTCTAATTTTTCAACATTTTATGAAGATACGTAGGGAGATGTGTCAGTGTCGTGTCCTATGTCGTGTCAACACATATATGATGGCAGGTATCCGGGTATCATAGATATGCAGTGTGGAAATGAATGACCATAGCGGTCTTGTAATATGTAGGCTGGTATCTGATAGTCAGTCAAGGTATTATTTAATTAGATAACTATTATTTAATTGTTGATTATAAAAAAAATATCATAAACCAAGGTATTGATGAATCTTTATTCAATTACATTAATGTATTAATATTATGTATAATTTTTAGAAAACTTTGCCTATTTACCTTTAACCAATGTTGTAAAACAAGTTGAGCCAACTCGAAACTCGGCCGAGTTGACTCGACTCAGTCAACTCGGTTGAATTTTGAGTTGACTCAAAATAAACTCGAATCGAATAAACAACGGACTTGGTGCGTTGTTTTTCTGTGAAACACAACACGCCAAGTTCTTTGTTTTATTTATTTTTGATTGGTAAAAGATTTATATTAAAAACGGGGCTGAGAGGGCCCACAAAAGCTATACAACAGCTGCAAGACCAGGCAGCAAGGGCACCAAAGCAACTCAACGCGGCGAACTACACTTAGGAAATCAAAAGATCCCAACGAAACACATAATCTTCAAACTTGAACCTCAAGAGTTCGGGAATGACTGCACCCCAATAATACATCGTAACTTTGATCTTCAGGATGATCTTATCCACCTCTACCCCTTTATCTTCGAAAATTCGAAGATTTCTCTATTTCCAAACCTCCCGGCAAATAGCAAAAGGAATGAGCGACCAAAGAATACGACCTCTGGCAGAAAAGGCTATAGAATTCCATCCTATAAACAGATTGTAAACCGACTTGGGCAGCACCCAAGACATCCCGAATAGACAAAAGAAACTCTCCCATATCCTCTTTGTCACGCTACAATGGATTAGTAGATGGTCACTCGTTTATTCGTCTTGATAACAGAGAATACATCTGTTAGGCATATGAAGGCCCCGCTTTTTCATATTTTCCATAGAAAGGATCTTATCCAACATAGCGCACCAGACAAAGAAAGATACTTTAGATGGGATCGGAAACTTCCATATACGGTTGACCGGGAACACGCTCGACGTTCGATCCTTGAGAGCTTTATAAAGAGATTTCACTGAAAACCTACCCTTGGGGTCCTCAATCCACTATTATTATTACCACACTGATCGAAATATTTCCACAAAATATCTTTATTTCCGAGCTGGTTGAAATAACCCCCCGAAACTGAAATTTATTTCTTTGCCTACGAATCATCATACAACGATAGACGACTATTGTGAGTAAGAAAAGTAAGATCAATAGAGTTCGGTGGACATTGTCATAGGTATATAAGATTTTTAAGAGCCAAAAACAGCTATACTTGCACATGTGAGTGTTCATGTCACATCATGTAATACTTATAAAAAAGGAGTCCGTTTAGAGCTACACCCATTTCTTACATCCAGTTCTTACACCCAGGGGTGGGGCCCACATGGAGATCACGTTGGACAATCCAACTGCGCAATGAGTTTTTCATGCTATGTTACTCTCCTAAAACAAAATCATGAAAATTCAACATTCCTAACCTCATGAAAAATAGACTTTCATTTGAAAAATCCATACCATCCAATTAAACCATTATTTTGGGTCAATTTTTTATATGGTTGGCAATGTCGAAATGAACTGATTTTTGGTGATGATGATCAGCATGACAAGAACAGCTCAATGTATGGTTGGATAGTCCAGCATGATCTCCATGTGGGCCCCACATCCGGGCAGTGTTTTTAAAGGCGTGTGAGGCTTACGCCTCGAGGTGCGCCTCGGGGTAGAGCGCTTAAAAAACGCCCTGAGGCTCAATCGAAAGGCGTTTACACATATGAGGCGTACGCCTCACTCCAAGAGGCATTGATGAGGCTTACGCCTCTCAGTGAGGTGTACACCTCGTCAACGCCTCTTGGATTGGGCATACGCCTCAGATGTGCTATTTTTTTGGCATGCTGGTTTAAAAAAGAAATAAAAAACATGTCAAGATATTAAAAAAAATAGGTGTCGAAGGGACCCAACATAAAAATACAATAAAAAACCCTAAAAGTTTTATATTTAAAAGGGACTCAACATCGATCGATCTACAATTGATTGACGACGAGATGCTGAATTTCAACTTGGACTATCAAGAAGAGGATGTTGTTCATATAATAGATGAATATGCATTTAATTTAGTAGAAGATTGAGTCTTTGATTGGTGTTGTGCTTTTTTGTTAGAGTGGTTGAAACTTGGAACTTGGAAATATGCTTTTTATTTTTTGAATTTTTGCTACATTTATATATAGATTTAAATACTTATCTACCTAAAAAATGCGTGCGTGTGAGGCTTACGTCTTACGCCTTACGCCTTGAGGCTTACGCCTCAAGGCTTTGGCTAGTGAAGCGCCTCGCCTCACGCCTTAGCGTTTAAAAACACTGTATCCGGGTATAAGAACTAGATGTAAGAAATGGGTGTAGCTCTAGATGGACTCAAAAAAAAAATGTCACATCATGTAATGACTTAAAAGCAAAATACATCTGCACTATGACCTGAGGTCATAACCACATGGTCCTTCCTACATGGAATTTTGATACCTTACAAAAATTATACTTCTACGAGAAATTTGAACAATACACTCATATGATGCAAAAATTATATAAGACATTACAAGAATACTTATTTAATATTTTAGCATCTTCACACTGTGGACTTGGGAGTAGGTTGATCTGATATTTCAAAAACACATATCTAGAACTTCCAAGTTATACTTTTACATTGTTCTAGAGAAAAGGGAACTGATATATAATGACATCTTGAGAAGATAACCTTATGAGTTGTGGTTCATGCTTCATGTTGGTCTTATTTCTAGTGTTCGTGTTTGGAAGGATTATGTAATGCATTGTGGTTCATGCTTTATATTGGTGTTTTCTTCATGCATGGACTTATTGTAAATATTGGTCTTGCTTATTGAGCTGTACTTTTAACCTATTTTTGTAGGTTTGTTGCGGTGGAAAAGTTGAAAGAGCAGTTGCTCGAAAATAACAAACAGACATACTGGGTTCCTGATTTTGTTAAGGTGTGGAAATCTTTTTTCTAAACTACCTGAAGTGGCTTTTTTTCCCTCTCAGTTGTCATATAATTGATCTGAATTCTCAGCTGATTTGAAGGTCTCTGTGTTTGTGATTATAGTAAGGAACATATCCTGAAAATAATGAGATAAAATAAAAGGGTAGTATGAAGGAAAACATAAGGGAATCAAAACTCCTTCCAAGAAGACAATGGGGAGTATTCCCTAATGCTAGTCCTTTTCAAATTATTGATCATAGGTTGGATGAGTATATTGACCCTAATCAAGGGTTTATATAGATGATGACAATATAAACATAGAAGCAATTAATCCTAATCAAATCTTAATAGATACTAATCAATCTTAATTGATCTTAGCCTAATCATCATAAGGATAGAATGTGATGTGATACACATTTGTGATTCGGTGTATCTCATGCACCTTATTACATTGTACCAAAGATCTTATCTCTAATACAAATCATCCCTACCATTAGCCAGTTGAGCAGCCACATTGTTAGGTCCTATGGATTCGGTTATCCATGTGGTGGCTGCCATGCTTAGAATCTGAAAAATCTCCTCAAGTACGCAGTTATTAGCACAATAGTGTCATAAGTATTGAGTTTAAATTGCAAGCGTAAAACTGTGTAACAATCTAAAATTTGAATTTTTAAAGGTTAGGATTTGATAGAAAATTCACTCTTAACAAACCACATCTAATGAGTGCAAATTTATAATTTGCCTTCACAATTTACAAGGTCAAAGAATCGTATGATTCTCAAGAACTACCAGTGAATTAAATTTTTCAATCACAAGTAGACACTACCAAACTAAAGGAGAATGAAAAAAGTAATGAATACCAAATCATAAGTTCATAATAATACAAAATCACAAATGTGATAAGTCACACAATTCATTGAAATCTAACTGGGTTAGTATATTTTTGCCTCCAATAGTGAGCAAACTTGACTGAGAATATATACTTGACGAAAGCATGGTTTATACTGATACCGACTTTGTTTTACACCACCTATATCAATGCCACCAAAATCTTCTAAGCTGATCCCTAAAATTTCCATCATCGTTTCCATCATTCTTACTAATTTGTTAACACTTCTTCTCTGTGTCTCAAAATCCCTTCTCCTGTTGTATCTACTCTTCATAATTTCTTTTGTCAGTGGTAGGTACCTTAAAATTGAAAGGCGCTTTACTTGTTAAAAAATAAAATAAAAGGCGATGTAATGTATTTATCTTAGATATTGGCATGCTGTGTTATCCCCTTGTGTTGCTCTCTTATGTTCATGATATTATTCATTAGAACTTATTTTTACATACACACGTGACAGTGCTTGTGCGTGTACAGATAAATGTGTGTGCATCGCAATTTTTATTTTTTGAGTTTTTTCCATTGGCCTTACTTTGTCTTTGTCACATTACAGGAAAAACGTTTTCACAATTGGCTGGAAAATGCTAGAGACTGGGCTGTTAGTCGAAGTAGATTTTGGGGTACTCCTCTTCCTGTGTGGATCAGCGAGGATGGTGAGGAAAAAATAGTCATGGATTCCATTGGAAAACTTGAAAAATTTTCTGGTGTCAAGGTTTGTTGTTGATTCTGTTTAACTATTGCTGTCTTTCCCACCTTGCAATTTTTATTTATTTATTTATTTTTATAGTAGTCATGAATTCTTTGAACTAGCATAACATACTTCCATATAGATGGTATTGTTTAATTTATTTTTTCTAATTTTTCTTGATTGGACTTCCATTGTTTAAAGTCTTGGTCTTGAGGTACTTCTCAGTTAGTTGAAAAATCGAGATGTCTCACTGAGATGGCACGATACAAACCAAGGAATCACTAGACCGACCCTCAATGTGTCATTTTTGTCACCCCCTCGAGACTGAGACGTCTCGGCTTGAGACATTCTGAGATGTACGATACTTTGAACTAAGACTTCAGAAAAATGTTTACCAAAAACCCTTACAATGGATCCGAACCTATGTTACATGGATTCTCCTAAATGAGGGAAGTACCTGTGTCAGACACATGTCGGCATCCGACACGACATGGGGTCAAGTGTGACACTTCAAATCCTGTTTTGTTTCCTCCTTTCCTTTTCTTGTAAGATATTAATTAGCATTTTCCCTAGGTTGTGAGTTGTACCTTTGAAAATTGAAGTTTTGCTGCAACAAATATAACATTAAAAAATGTATTCTCATGTTTACAAGTATTAAGTATATATTATCCACTATTATCCTTATTATTTATAAAAAATAGTTACATTGATCCACATTATGTAAAATTGTAAAGTATATTGTCGAGTCCACGAATCCTATTTCTGAAAGTTTGCTGGAATCAGATACTCCGCAACCATGTCAGACTCTAACACTCGTACCCGTATCAATGCAACCAAGATCTGAACTGTAGGTTGGTATTTTGTAGTGGACCATGGTGTGGTGGCATGGATCGAATAATGATTCATAGCTTACAAAGTGACAAAACCTTGTCTTTGGAAAAGAAACAACTACAATTCTTGTTATTTTTATAAAATTAGAGGGACATTTCTATGGGTCCCTCCAGTTTGCACTGGCAATCTCAGCCCAATGAGGATTGAAGGGACCCTTAGAAATGAGCATGGAACGACTATCTTGATGCTCTCAGTTCGATCGGCGCAAAGGATACAAATGGAACAGAAGTGTGGCCTCTTATGGGGCCGAGATCTATTCTTCCCCTCTACATACCCCTTTGATTATGAATAGTGACTCGAAGAATGCCTTTGACGCGGGAACATTCAACTACAATGGTCTGCCGCTACACCGAATATGTGCCCAGTAAAGCAAGTGGACCCCGTTTTTCTACTATTTACTGTAAATCCCAATTTTACTATTTATAGTAAATTCTCGAAATTACTATTTATAGTAAATTTTGATTTTACTATTTTTAGATAGAGTTCTAGTTTTTTAGAATTTGGTTCTTTGAGTTGTAATCATGGTTTAAAATTTCGGAATGTTTCGTATGTTTCGTTTCGTTTCATAAGGAAACCGAAACGAAACATTGTATATTTTGTATGTTTCGGTTTGTTTCGCCGAGACAATCCGATACAATCCAAAAAAATAAAAATATAATTTAATGATTTTGAATAATATTTCGTAATGTTTCGGAATGTTTTGTAATGTTTCGTAATATTTCGTAATGTTTCGCAATGTTTCGGAAATGTTTCGTAATATTTCGAAAATTTGTTTTTTTCAATGTTTCGTTTCGTTTCGGAGTTTGTCTCGGTTTTTCACTTGACCGAGACATTCATCTGAAACGAAATTTTAAACCTTGTTTCGTAAACCTTGGTGCACTTAAGGAGCTAGGACCCCTGGTGCCTGAGGCGCAAGGCGAGGTACGCGCCTGATTAAAGCGAGGCACAATATTAAAAATTATAATAAAAAATATTAAAAAATTAAGAAAAATAACTTCATAAAATAATAAAACAAGTAATCATTAGGCCATACATGTATATATATATATATATATATAATTTTTTTTTTTTTTCAAAAATTTAGTTGATAATGATGCACTTGGTCCGTCATTTATTACTTAATTTTTTTTTTTTTGAAATATCAATATATATGATGGATACGTCCAGGATACGTGTTGGTACCGTGTCCCATACCCGTATCCGTGTCGTACCATGTCGATAGTGGTACGATGGGAGGGGTACAGGTATTCGAGTATCATAGATTCTAGTTAACACTGTCATTATCTAAGTACAAAACAAGTAATCAAAAGCCATAAAATTTGCCCATCCCTAGTTGGACCTACATACCAAAATTCATCTTGATTAGTAATTTATGTCCATTGTATTAGTCTTTTTTGTGGCTTATTTTCAACCGTGGATTTCTAGCATTATTGGGGTACTCAGATTCAAAGGTTAGGAATCACTAACCAAACCCATTTTTGTCCAGTAAGTCCATCTAGGAATGGGCCAAACATCCATACAGTCATTAGCCTCTAATAGTATGCCACATGACTCTCACTGTTGGTTCGTCATCAACTTTTATGATTTACACCATCATCTTTTTTTTCACAAGTTGAAATGTTAAAATGTTGAATGACCAAAACACCCCTATAAAGTAAAAAAATTCAAAAAATGAGAGAAGCAATGTTTGTAAATTTTAGGGCCATATTAAGAAAATGGGTTTTTTATTTTTAACATTAAAAAAAACTAGGTATTTTAGTGAGGCGCGTGCCTTACTGCGCGCTAATTCCCATTCCAAAGCAATTTGGGACCCGATCGTGGAGAGGTTTGAGAGAAGATTAGCGGCTTGGAAACACTCTTATCTTTCCAAAGGAGGTATATTGACTTTGATTAAGAGTACTTTATCCAGCCTCTCTATCTATTACATGTCGGTGTCTTCAATTCCAATGTCAGTGGCGAATAAATTGGAGACTTTGATGAAGAATGTCATTTTCCCTTGCGACTTGACTACAGAGTTTCTAATTAGGATTTTATTATTGATTGCAATAGTTGACTTGCATTAGGAGTTTCTAATTTCAATTAGAATAGAATTGGGAAAGTTCAAGTACGGAGTCTTATAAAAGGTCATATACCCTTTGATTTTAAGAATGGAATGATGAATGAAGAATAGAAAATCACTTTTGAGAAATCTCCTGTGAAGGGAAATTTCGTGTGAAGCCATCCTCTCTTGGTGCGAAGCCGAAGTTATTTTTCTATCCCCATCTCTTCTCTTATTCTCCTCTTTCTCCATCTCTATGTTCTTTTTGGATCAATTTTGACCTAGAAAACCCAAATCATACCACAACACTGAATAGTGCTGCATGAATAGTGCCGTGTGAATAGTAACCTTCCCTCTTTATTCTCCCAAAAATCGCAGAACGACATCTCATCCCGCGTCAGCCTTGATTTGGGCAGCCAGAGTTGTCGAAGGACCGTGGAGACTATCAAACGTTGTTGATAAGATTATGGTCTTTGTTACAAAAAGAAATTTTGTATAGTCATACTTATACCAGTGTCCAATGATATTGTTGACTCTTTTGCTAAAGAGGCAAGTACATATGGGCAATAGTTGTATATTAGATGCTGTTCTTAGCATTCCTTGTTTTTTTGTTAAAAATTCCCTACAATTATCGACCATTAAAAATTACTTCTGTTGCAGTCCTATATGCTCTAACTTTTCCGCACACCCAAAATGTGGGTTTAATCTTCTATAGGCAGTAATTCGAAAAACTCAATTCACGTCTATGAACTACTAATATTTTTATGCATCACAAGCAACCATGCCACATTGAACTCCTACAATTTGGCACATGTCCAGCAAATAAAAGAATCATTTGATTAGAACTAGTTTTGGAACTATAATATAGGCTGTAATATGAATTGTGTCGGAGTAGAGGACTGTAGAGCATCTTTTTTGAAGACAAGGTTTTAAAAGGCTACTTCGGGTGTTGAGGCGTTTTGCCTCCAAAAGGTGAGGCGTAGCCTCGAGACGGTATTGAGGCGTAAGCCTCATTTAAGAAAATGTTTGAAAAATTCTAAAAAAAGTATAATCAGTTCTAGCAAAATTAGAAATAACATACCACGCTAAAAAGTAACTTAAATAAGCATAAACGTTACTGAGGCTATAGCTTTTACCTTAGGAGTGACACTGTTGGGCACTCGGGCTGAAAGCCTGATGTTGATATCAAATCTTAAAAACATAAATCACATAATTAAATTACTAAATCTAAATAGTTAATAAGCTAAGTCTACTAACAAAATATCAATACTAACAAAGTAACTTCTTTTTGACAAGTAATACTAACAAAGATAGAACTAGGAAAATAGTCGAGCAAGTTTGTAATGCTTTGATTTCTTACTTGAGTTTGGTGAGGTTCCTCACATGAAAACCGTAGGAAGCGACGGAATCAAAATCTGATGAGATTTGAACTCTCTATGATAATTTCTTTCAAGTGGAGATAATTAGGGATGAAAGCTTAGATTTAGGATTTCTCACAAGATAAAAGGTTTTAGAGAACAAAATTAGGACCTTTTAGGTCATTTTTATCATAAAAGATTATTGGAAGGGTATTTTGGAAAAAGGAGTGAAAAAAATTTTAAAAAATGAAAAATAAAGGGTTACGGTTTCGTGTTTTAACATGTAAAAGTGAGGCCATATCCATATCTACTATACAACAAACAGTATTAAATTTAGCAGCATTTCGGGCAGATTTTGTTAATTTATGACCTGGCAAAGTGAAGTGTACATTTAACATTTCGGCAAATTTTTGTGTTAAAGGGTTGAAACCTAAATACAAATGAGAACAAGGTTTTAACCGTTCCGTCTCGATAAACTGACAGAGCAAGAAAATGGAAAACATACTACATGTCTCGATAAGATTAAAGTATTTTTAATTTTAATTAGGCTACAAATTTGTGTTTTAGCATTTATGTGTTATAAAATATACATATATCATGAAAGTAAGATTTAAACCAATTTTTGTACTTAAATTAGGTTTTTGGTATGAGATGATACATTCCCCTATGTCTCGTTTGGTACCATATCGGAATGAGACCTCTCAGTCGAGACATAATAAGATTTTGAACTTGAACCATGAATGAGAAGTGAATTTTTACAAATCTTCTCCATGTCGAAGTAAATTTCCCTTGATTTAATTCCAAACTTTAACAAAATTGTAATACCTTGATGAATGACGGCGAAACTAGGTACCTATACTTTAAAATCCCTTTATTCTTTATGAGTCCTCTTATGTTTTCTGTCTTTCAAGAATGATGTGTTAATTTATCTCTGCATTAGTGAAGCATAATCTTAAAACTTTTTATATCATCTATTTCTGTGTAACTTTATTAGTTTCTGCTCTCTTTGTACCAGGTGACTGATCTGCACCGTCACAAGATTGATCATATCACTATTCCATCCAGTCGTGGTCCTGAGTTTGGAGTGCTTCGACGTGTTGATGATGTAAGTTCAACTGAAATCTGGGTTAGGCGATAGGTTGGCTGGTGCTGTGTTGACATTCACTTACAATATGCTTCTGTTAGATTGAAATTTGAGCTTTTTCATGCTGAATAATTGAGCCGCTAGAGAAAAAGAAATGTACCTTTAAACATCGAGCAAGTGCTCCAAAAATGTTCCCATGATTGCTAAATTGCTAGTGGAGTGTCCTATTTGACCACAGAATTGTAGTAACAGTCTACTAACAAGTTTTAAGACAGAACTGAAAAGAATTGGCTCACTTGTGGATGGTTTGTGTTGTCTCATGAGTCTTTGGTTTCAGGTAGAGCTTTTGTTTGGAGAATTACAATGTAGCTGTAGGTTTGAAGAGATTAGTTACTGGCTATGTAGCAAAGACATGGACACGTGTGGGTGTTGGACACTGATATGAAGTGTCAGACACACCAACTTCCTCAAACATGACACGCCAATACATCTGTACAGCATACATTCTAGTGGGCTTAGAGATCTTGGTCCTACTCTGGAGCGTAGGCCATAGAATGAGGTCCAAGTCCCGCCCAAACATGGGCTTAGCCTTAAGAGCTCATCGACAGTCAAATTTCTTTCACTTAAAAAGAAGTTTCGGACATGGGTATGCCAACTTTTGTGAATTGTTATTGATTATAGTTACCTGGTTTGCTCTAACTTGGGCGCTTAATTCGCTAAATTGTTTTGCAATTCCTAGGGCTTTATGAACTTTTTACAATGCTTTTGGTAACATACAAGAACAATATTCTAGGTTAATTTGATCAATTTGTTATTTAGGTTTGTTCTGGTGGCTATTTTGGCCAATGAGGTATGCTTAAGATGACCAAAAAGAAATGCTGCTGCAGTTAGATCCTAGGATGATGGTTTTATTGTGCATATTTTCGTTGTGCTGAAAAGTTGTTTGGCATAGTTTTAACATTCTTTTTGAATAAATGGTCTAAAAATCCTATGCAGCTGATCCAATTTCGACCAACATACATTTGAAAATTACTTTTGAATTGATTAGAATATACCATGGTACTTTATTGGGTAGGTTTCTTCGATTTTTAAAAAAGGTCTCCTTTTGTTGTTTATAATATATGTATATTCATAGGTTTTACATCAAGTGTTCTTATCATTTTGCCCAAACTTGACCTTTTTATTTCTTATAGTGTTTTTCCTCTAGTGATCTCGAGATGTCCGCATGTGCCTCCCATAGCATTTCTGAAATTGTTTCCTCAATTTGAGTATTTCAAATATACTTACCGGGTCCCCAAAACTGGTCTCCTATCCTGCATCCATTTCTGCAACTAGGCTGTAGACTTCTGTTTATGCAGTGGGTTCATCATGTTCAGTAAAAGATGGTTTCTATTTTTTTTATAGGCATATTCTTTCAAGTGCTAATGAGGATTCTAACTTGTTAGCCAAAGTTGTAAGTAGGCAAGCCCTGTATATTTTGAACCCCATTTCCCCTGCACCCCCCTTTGTTCTTTTATGAATAAAAATTTCTTATTTGCATTGCGTCCAGCCTTTCCTTGTCGTTTTATAACTGGCGAGTAATTACTAGGGAATGCTCATAGATTCTTTTAACAGCTTTACTGCTTTTGGTTAAAAGGTTGTTGATTTACTGAAAATGATGTATTTAGTAATTGGAACAGTCTGATAAAGTGCTTTGGTTGAAGGAAAGTTGCAGTATCTAATTTGGCTATTTATACGATGCCACAATCTTCATTGAATATTCTATTTTCTCATATACGTCAATTGTCTCATTGCCTTTTCTGCACCATTTAACATTACAGATGCTTGATTTATCTTTGCAGGTATTTGATTGCTGGTTTGAGAGTGGGTCCATGCCTTATGCATACATCCATTATCCGTTTGAGAATGTTGAACTCTTCGAGAATAATTTCCCTGGGCATTTTGTGGCTGAGGGGCTAGATCAAACTCGTGGATGGTTGGTTTCTCATGGTTTAAATGTTTCTTTCATAATATTTTTCAATTGTTCGTAAACCTGAGTTTCATATTGATTCTCTCAATAGTTAACTTGGTTTTTAATTTTTGAGAAATACTGGGTTTCTTTTAAAGCATTTTTTTCCGATGCATGATCTTGTCTAGAATTTCTTTCAGCCTCTTGATGGCAACTAGGCCACAGATGTTTTCATCTTTTTCTATATCTACCCTACAGTTAATACTCGAGCTCATTTTCATCCGAGATCTTGATTTCTCCTGGCATTTGTACTGAAATATATCACACAATTCCACTTCATATATTGCTTTTTATTTTTTTTTGCTCATTCCCGGATTAGTCTTCACCAGAGTGTCCAATTTAGGAGCCTGTTTGGATCACCATTTTTAATGCCAAAAAATATATTTTTTGCCCAAGAAAACTCTTCAAAATTATTTTTTTCTGGCGCGAAATTCGCAATCCAAACAGGCTCTAAATATTTTCTTACAAGAGTTTCTGGACATGATTTTTCTTCTTAATCTTCTGGGTTCGGTGTTTTCATCAACTAAGTATAGTGGCTAAATAGTTGGTCTAACGTTTGGAAATCAGATTCCTTTTAAACAGTTATACCCTCATTCTACTCTTTAATCTTAAGGGCCATCAGTCTTCCTGAAGTATCAGCTAAACCAGCTTGTGGATATTTATGCCTTTGCCTTTTGCTGCAGGTTCTATACTCTTATGGTTTTGTCTACTGCATTATTTGGAAAACCTGCATTTAGGAATCTCATTTGCAATGGTCTTATTCTGGCTGCGGATGGCAAAAAGATGAGTAAAAGATTGAAGAACTATCCTCCACCTACAGAAATCATAGATATGCATGGGGCTGTAAGTTGTCACATTTTAGTGCATTTTCATTTTGACCGATTGTCTTGAAATTGCACTCTGGTAACCTGTGGTCTTGTAGTCCTTGGCCTCTGATTGAAGTTCATTTCTTTTGCCACTATATTGTGCTCTAAATATTTTTCCTGTTGTACAGGACGCATTGCGATTATACCTTATCAATTCTCCAGTTGTGCGTGCTGAGCCTTTACGGTTCAAAGGGGAAGGTGTCCATGGTGTCGTGAGTAGTAGTTGCAACTTGTAACATATATTTTGCTATGGATTTTGCATGATTGAGTTTGCCATGATCACATTCTTTAAATTGGTTTCACTAATCTCGATTATGATATATTTACTCTTTTTCAATTGCCAAGTCGTCTTCAATTTTCCATTCGTGCCATTCATTCTCAACCTCTTGTTCTAATGTCTACGCAGGTTAAAGATGTCTTTCTTCCATGGTATAATGCATATAGGTTCCTTGTTCAGAATGCCAAGAGACTTGAGGTTGAGGGGTTTGCACCATTTGTTCCTATTGATCTGATCACTGTTCAGATGTCATCAAACATACTCGACCAGTGGATCAACTCAGCGACAGAGAGTTTGGTTCATTTTGTCCGCCAAGAAATGGATGCATATCGGCTATACACGGTTGTGTGCTTACCTTAACTCATTTGAAAGTTGCGAGCAGTAAGCTTCTGTATTACTAGGATCCTTCCAATCCCTAGGGGTTCCTGTGGTGTGGGATCTGTGTTGGATATAGCTCAGCTGTACCCAAAAGCTCTATTATAAAAAAATATGGAAAATGTCCTTTTTTAATGGGCTGGGCCCAACAGTCTTTGAAGCCAAGCCCACCATGTGCTGCAGCTTTTGGGTTGTGGGTTGCTCTTTGACCTGCTTTTAGGGCTTGTTCTTCTAAACATGCCATAACTTAGTGTGTTGAGCCAGTGGATCCTTATATATGATTCGAAAAGGCCCACCCAAAGGCCTAATAAGATGGCCACTCCAGCTTATAAATAGTATGGGGTATTTTATGTAAGATTCATCAGAAAAAGCATGTTAAAGGCTACATTTCCTTGAAAAGTGTCTTATTAAGAACTTCATGTTTGTCTGATTTGGCCCCATACAGGTTTGGGCTTGTAATGGGTTTGAGCTGGCCGTGGGCTTGGGATTAAGCCATGGGCCAGGCTAGGCTAACATTGGCCTGCTCACAAGTCTGGCCCATTGGCAGCCCTAGCTGTGTCCCCGTATCTTAGTTTGAGATCCTCCCAAGTTCAACGCACACCCATATCTGCACCTGTACTTTTATTTGAGTAACATAGGTTAGCCTCATTATACAATTATGGTGCTAATAGGTTTATTTCTTTCATTTATAGGTGGTACCATATCTCTTGAAATTTATTCACCATCTTACAAATATATATGTACGGCTCAACCGTAAGAGACTTAAAGGCCGTACAGGGGAAGAAGACTGCAGGACAGCATTGTCAACTCTTTATCATGTATGGAGGTTATAGCTGTTAGCTCAAGCTTTTTTAGCTGGTTACTCTTAATAAGTTGCACGTTCATGGTTACATGACATTCCACATGGCTTTATAACTTCAGGCGGAATAGGATTTCATTTGCCATTATATATAACTGCTTGGTAAATTCATTGATTTTATGCAAACTTAGCACTCCTCTGTCTCTCCCTCTTTCATAAGCCATTGCATTATATGTTTAATACTTCTTTACATGTTTGATGCCAAGTTTGGTGACAATATATAACATTGAAGTTCAACCTACGTGAAATTGTACATAAAATATGTAGAAATGTAAACTGCATACTAGGAAATATATATAGGAATATATAAGGAATTGTAGAACATTGTAAGGAAGATAGAATTGGTTTTTAATTTCCATATATGGATAAGACGAGGATTTAGATCTTTGGAATAGGTACCCAAGTGAGACCAAAACCAAGTTGACTTGCCTAGTCCAATACAAGTGGGTTGGATAACCGAATTTAAATATTTTCTTATTTTTCAAATAATATAAAACAAAAAGGGCAAAAAAGAAGGAATTAAATGGTTATTTACAGCAATCAACAATAGCTTGTGTACACCTAGGGCTGTCAAAGGGCCAGTCAGGGTAGGGCCTAGCCCGACCCTAGCCCTTAGAGGGCCTGAACCGGCTAAGCCCTAGCCCTACCCTCAAGGGCCGGGTCAAGGTAGGGCCAGGGCCTAGAAGAAAAGTATTAAAAATATAAAAAAGTTAGTAGAAAAAGTGGATGCTTTAATTACCAATCAAAAAAAAAAGTGAATACTTTAATAATGCACTTGGCTTGGTAACGCGTTTCCTTGGTTTAATCTAAATAGATTTTTCAATGAATGATCATAATTTTGAAAATGAATCTTCTAGTCTTTTTAAAAACCTCGATAAAATAAATGATATATTATAAATTTACACTAGGAAAAAGTCATTTTGGAATGATTTTGAACCTTAAATTTTCAAAATAGGAACGATTTTGGGCCAGTCATAATTTTCAAATGGCTCAATCATTTGGAAATTGCCCAAGGAAACTGGGAAACCATGCCAACCAGTTTCTCCCTTTTCTTTTGTATGTTTAATTTTTCGAAAAAGGGTTTGATTCCTTAGGTAGCTTGGAATTCTCATTGACAGTTGGACGCTTTAAGTGGCCAATGACAGGTGACCTTAGAACAACCCATTTTATATATATATATATATAAAAGACAACTTAATTTAGTTTTGAATATACCATGACCTTAAGTGTGCCATTTTCTAAAAAAAAAAAGATGCACTATGGATGTTGTTTTATAGAATATAATTTTAAAAAATAAATACAACAAAGATGATTTGCTAAGGGCCGGCCCCCCTTAAGTGTGACCCTAGCCCGGCCTTTATTTAGAAGGGCCTTACATATTTGAACCTGGCCCAGCCCTACTGGGTTGGAATTTATAAAAAAGCCCTCTTTTTAGGGCTTTCAAAGGGTTGGGTAGGGCTGGCCCCCTTACAAGAGGGCCGGATTGACACCCCTATGTACACCTGTTCGCATGTACAAGAAAGAAGAACAGCCCATGTTTAAAAGTATATTATTATATTATCCTTTTGAAGGTAACTTAACTATTACATTAATTAAAAGTCTAAGTCTAAAACTAAGCTCAATTTCGCTAGTGCCTGGCTCTAGAGGTCCTGAACAAGCGACACAATGGTTTAGGCGTCTCTTAGATGAAAGCTTGACTGCACTGTTGTAAGCCTGTAACTGTTAGACTGTCCTGCATGTACACATACACGTGTCGGAGTCCGACACGGATATGTGGTGTCAGACTCGACAAACCCCAAAAAATTGGATTCGGGTACTTGGCTGAATATTTAATTATTAATTTATTTTTATTTTATAAGACGTGTCCGTAGCGAAATATTGAGATTTTCTTGGTTTTTGGTAGGGTTTTTACCAAATCTTAGAAGCAAAAGCCTATTTTATCTCTCCCATGGAGTTCAAACCCCAAATTTCCCTATATTGAATTTTTATTTTCTTTAAAAAATTCTATTTTTTTTAAAAGAAGAGTCCAAGGCCAGTCAGTGTCCAAATATTGTCCAGACGTAGGGACATGTGACTCGCCTGTTGGTTTGAAGAGTCCATGCAACACAACTGTTAGATTGTTTTTTGTCTTTTATTTTTTTGATAAGACCGTTAGATTGTTAATACTTAGTAGGCAGTACACTAACTAGTTGTACTTATTGTTATTCTAGGACCAACATGCTAAAAAATTTTAATTTGTATATTCATTGTAGAAACCGGAGAAGGAACTTCTTGTCTCGCATCAGGATAAGGGGAGACATAATGGGTGATGAAGACATCATCAGAAATGGGGTGGTTGGGTTTTAGTCTGACCTCTACTCAGAGTCAGTTTCTTACAGACCTACTTTAGAGGCCTTTATTTTGATCAGATTAGCGAAACGGACAGGGAGAGGTTGGAGAAACCCTTTGAGGAGGAAGAGGTATCGAAAGCCATTTCTGAGTTGGCCAGTGACAAAGCCCCAGGCCCAGACGGATTTACCATTACTTTTTTCAAGCAATGTTGGAAGACTATTGGTAAGGACTTTATGAAGGTGATGGAGGAATTTCAAAAGGCTACGTGGATCCAAAGGGGCCGAAGATATATTTGCCTTTGTTGCCACGATCCCGAAATCCAAAGGGGCCGAAGATATATATGAGTTCAGACCCATTAGTTTGGTTTGGGAGTGTATACAAAATCCTGCCAAAGTGCTTGCTTCGAGATTTAGAGGGGTGTTGCCTTCGGTGATCTCGTCTTCTCAAGGAGCTTTCGTGAATAGGAAGCAAATTTTGGACGGAGTCCTAATAGCCAATGAATGCATTGACTCCTAGTTTAAGTCAGGGAATCCTGGGATAGAATGCAAGATCGACATGGAGAATGCTTATGACCACGTTTGGATTATATGCTCGGTAGGTTGGCTTTGGGACCTTTGGAGAAAGTGGATCTGGAAATGCATCTCTACAGCCTCCTTTTCTATCCTAGTCAATGGATCCCCAACTAATTATTTTAAGAGCTCCACAGGGTTGAGACAAGGCGACCCATTATCTCCCTTCCTGTTTATAGTTGTTGTTGGATCTTTGGGAACAATGATTTCTAAACTTGTGAATTTAAAGGAATTGGAAGGGTTTGACGTTGCTACAGGGGTCCCTACCATTTCCCACCTTCAGTTTGTCGACAACACTCTCATCTTCCGGCCAGAGGTTACCTAAGTTGGATTCCTAAGATGCCTTCTATGCTTCTTCGAAGTGGTGTCGGGTCTTCGGGTGAACTTATCCAAGAGTAAATTGTATGGAGTGGAAGAGGTTGAGAACATCTCGGATTTGGCAAGCATTCTGAAGTGTCGCATTGATAGATTTCCGACTACCCATTTGGGTATTCCTCTTGGGGCAGCTTACAGATCCAAATCCTTATGGGATCAGGTGGTGGAACGCTTTGGGAAGAGGCTAGCTTCTTGGAAGTCTAGATACCTATCGAAAGGGGGCAGCTCACCTTGGAGAAAATTATGAAGAACTTATGGAGCGGTACCTCGGAGGATCACAAGATTCACTTGGTTGCGTGGGAAAGGGTGCGAAAGGCCAAAGAAAAAGGGGGATTGGGCATTAAAAAGCTCAAAATCATGAACCAAGCTTTGTGGGGGAAGCGGTTATGGAGGTTCAGGGAAGAGCTCTCCAGCCCTTGGAGAATGATAACGGCTAGCAAATACGGGGTTTCTCTATTTGGATGGGAGAGCCAAGTGGTTAGGAGTCCCTATGGTTGCAATGTTTGGAGAGGGATATTAAAGGTCACTGGTCAATTTGCCATAGGGATTCGGTATATGGTCGGGTCAAGAAGCAGGATCAGATTCTGGGAGGATATCTGGTGCGGAGACAGTGCTTTCCACCTGGATTTTCAAGAATTATATTCCATATTCGCAAGGAAAAATCGGTCTATCCAAGACTGCACCCAGGTGGTAGGGGAAGCAGAGGGGTGGAATTTGGGCTTTAGAAGAAATCTTAATGATTGGGAAATAGGACCTTTATCCAATCTTCTATCTCGGTTGTAGTACATTCACCTTCGATTGTCGCTCTTAGATAAGAGAGTTTGGATCTGGCCTTGCGGGGGGGGTTTCTCAGTTTGATCCTTCTACGAGGCGTTAGAACATTCTGAAGATTCTCCTTTTCCCATGGCTCAAGTCTGGAGATCCAAGATCCCCACTAAGGCGGCTTTCTTTGCATGGGAGGCATCCTTGGATAAGATCTTAACAGTGAATCATCTGATCTCTTGGGGAATCATTATGATGGACTACTGCATGATGTGTAAGCACAGTGGAGAATTTGTGAACCACCTCCTCCTTCATTGTGACATGGCTAGGGAAGTCTGGTCCTTGTTTCTTACGGGGTTCGGTATGAATTGGGTAATGCTGGATACCCTTACAACACTCATTTTCTGTTGGAAGGCTCAAGCTTTTTCTTCCAGACGAAGAATCCTTTGGAGGATGCTTCTTTTTGTGATTATTTAGGGCATTTGGAAGGGGAGAAATCGAAGGGCGTTTGAAGGCAAGCAGGCAGATTTGAGCAACATTATCCTCAATATAAAAGGGCTGATGTTCTTATGGTCGAAGGTGTTCGTGGAATGTAGGGGATTGTTCTTCGAAGATTTTGTATTCCGGTTGGGAGATATTATGTACCAGGGAGAGTAGTTAATTGAGCGTATGCTGTTGTCTAGAGTAGGTCATCTCAACCTCTCTAACTATGGTCTGTTTTTCCTGGCTTTTGCCTTCAATAGAGCTTGTACTTATCAAAAAAAAAAAAAATATTCCAAGTTGACACTTGGAGTTACCAACACACAAAACATAAACAAACTCCCCATTCCATTTGTAGATATCAATATTTAGCAGTTACGTACATGAGTCTCTTGGAAGGGGAAAGAGTAGGGGTAGGAGGGTTTTAATCAGTGAATGGAAACATTCGTAAGAAATTCCTGCTACTGAGGAATATTCATGGGGAACGTACTCTTCAGCAGAGTTGCTTCTCCCATTCCGAGGAACCAAGTTCTTTGCTAACTGTAAAATCAAAATGATACTGCTTATTCTCTCTCCCAATCTAATATTTAGTCTTTGGAAACCCTTGATCATGTGTTCTGACATTACATTCTAAACACTGGAGCACAAGGCTTTGCAGCTGGTAATTATCACTTTGAACTAGTTCTTGTATGTGAAATGTAGATAGATATTAATAGACTTAGAGAGCTTATCACGTTTCTTTAAAGTTTTTATTATATTCTATAGTAAATTTCAAGTATCACGAATTGTTATTTGGGTCTTGTGCGCGGTTAATATTGCTTTTTATTCGAGCAAATTGTTACTGTGTAGCTCCATTATGTTTCTTCGATATGTTAGTTACTGCTTAAATGGCATTTATCTATCAACTGAAAGATTCTCATGTATAATATCTAATACACTTGAGTTATGAACTTTAGGTGCTTCTAACTACATGTAAGGTGATGGCTCCATTCACACCATTCTTCACTGAAGTTCTTTATCAGAACATGCGCAAGGTTTGCAATGGATCCGAGGAAAGCATTCACTATTGCAGTTTTCCTCAAGCAGGAGGAAAGGTATTGTTGTTTTATAATAGTCCCTAGTAATTTTTACCTATTCAACTAATCTGTGAAGCTGCTTTGAAATTTTATTTTGCCTTTTCTCACTTATTGTGCATTGATCTCATATTTCAACCACACTGTCTTAGAGAGAGGAACACATTGAACAAATTGTTGGAAGGATGATAACAGTCCTTGATCTCGCACGCAACATTCGAGAGCGTCATAACAAGCCTGTGAGAACACCACTCAGGTGTGCTTGTAGCCTCGTTCCTTATTACTCCATTGGATTAGTTTCTTATATGTCATCACACATTTACTCTCCTTTTTTGTTTCCTTTATTATTTCTTTTTCTATTTTTCCGAGCAACTGCAGGGAGATGGTTGTAGTTCATCCTGACACAAGCTTTCTTGAAGATATTGCTGGACAACTAAGAGAGGTATGGGATCTATATTCCATAGATAGTAGTTGTTATTGACACTTAGCGTTTTGGTAGGACATTATTGAAGTAACTGTGAATTGTAGTGGAGTAATGATGTGTCTATTAAACACTTTTTACAGTTTGCGCAATCTAGACTGTACAAGCTTTGTATGGTTTGGTAATTAACCTGAACCAATAAAGCCAACATTGATGTACTGATATCCCAACATTCCATGCTTTTTATTTTATTTTTTGTTTCAATATTGAAATTTTAACTTGTCTTCTTTTTAAATAAATGTAATTATGTCCATCTTAAAGCCTGACTCTTGTACAGCGAGACTTCTCTTGCACATCCAGTATATTTTTGATCTCTCATCTTGTTTCCATAGCCTTGGCCTTTGAGTGCTATTTTGTCTTCCATCATCCATCCTTGCTTGCACATGTTTTCTATTTCATTATTAAGTATCAAGGATTTTAAGAGTCTTTTGTTGTTTTCTTAACCTCTAGCCACATGACCTCACTGTACTTTTTTTTTTTTGATCGGTAAAATAAATTTATTAAGGGCGGGCTGAGACGGCCCCCAACAGCAAAACAACGAAAGCCTTGACCAAAACAAGGCGCCTCAAAGGCAAACAACGGGCAACCAAAAACAAGCAAAAGTAGAACGAACAACAGACAGCAATTACATAATCAATCGACCCCATCTGCACACAAAATCTTCAAACTTGAACTTCTGAAGCTCGGGAATGACGGATCCCCAGAAATAGACAGCGGCTTTGATCTTTAGGATAAGCTTTTCCACGTCCACCCCTTTATCTTCGAAGATACGAAGGTTTCTCTCTTTCCACACCTCCCAACAAATGGCAAAAGGGATGAGTCTCCAAAGAGTACAACCGCTCACTGAAAAGGCCTTGGAGTACCATCCAGAAATCAGGTTGCAGACGGACCTAGGGAGCACCCAAGACATACCAAATAAGCATAAGAAACGCTCCCAAATCGACCTCGTCACACTACAATGGATGAGTAAATGATCCGTTGTTTCCTCATCGCGACCACATAGAATACATCTATTGGGCATGTGAACACCGCGCTTTTTAAGATTCTCCACCGAAAGAATCTTGTCCAACATGGCACACCATATGAAAAACTTGACTTTGGAGGGAATGGGATTTTTCCAGATGCGATTCGCCGGGAAACAATTTTGGGAGCCACCCAACAAAGAATAGTAAAGAGACTTAACTGAAAACTTACCATTAGGGTCATCGATCCACCATCGTCTATCTTCTTCACTCTCGATAGATGAATCCCTTCTAGCCGTGATAGTAAGGAAGCCACTGAATCCAACTCCCAATCGTTGATCCGTCTTCTGAGGCCCAGATCCCAAAAAGGAGACCCATTAGCGAAATTCGAGACAGCCCAAACCGACTCTCCTTTCCTATTGGAAATGGCATAGCTCGTAGGGAACTCTTCACTGAGAGGAAGATCTCCACACCACCTATCTTCCCAGAATCTAACTGATTTGCCGTTCCCAACTCTGAAGGAGCTCCCATTTCTAATTGTCCCTGTCAACTTGGAAATGCCTTTCCACACCCTGGTCCCATAAGGGGAGTATGGAATTCTGCTGTCCCACCCATTCGAGTCGACACCCTGCTTAGCTATGATAACACTTCTCCATAGACTATCTCTCTCAGTGCCGAATCTCCAGAGCCATTTGCCTAGTAAAGCGTTATTCATGAGCTTAATCTGCCGAACACCAAGACCACCCGCTTTACTATCCAAGCATAACTTTGACCAGCTCACAAGGTGAAACTTATGATGTTCTTCACTATCGTCCCATAAGAAGTTCCTTATGACGCTTTCAATCTTCTTTGCAACTCCAATCGGAATAGAAAAAAGAGACAGGTAGTAAATAGGCAGATTGGATAAGGTGCTTTTCACAAGAGTGAGTCTTCCACCTTTTGAGAGACATGATCTCTTCCACTGGGCCAATCTTCTCTGAACTCGCTCGATGACCGGATCCCAAATGCTCTTGGATCTGTAGCTCCTGCCTAGAGGGAGGCCGAGATAGAACGTAGGGAGTTGCCCTCTCCTGCAGCCTAAAATAGAGGCGACCGAGTCCAAGCACCTAACCTCTCCCACCCCAAAAACTTCGCTTTTATCGAGATTAGCCCAGAAACTGCCTCGAAGCAACGCAGAATGCCTCTCAAAACCTGAGCTTGGGATTGAGAAGCCTTCATAAAGAAGATAGTGTCATCAGCGAATTGCAAGTGAGAGATGATGGGGCCATCGTGGCCAACAGTAAAGCCCTCCAAATATCCGCCTACGACCGCCTTGGAAGCCATCCGACTCAAAGCTTCAGCCACGATGAGGAATAAATACGGAGATAGAGGATCCCCTTGGCGAAGACCTCTCGAGCTCCTGAAGAACCCGGCTGACGCACCGTTGACTAAGATCGAGAAGCGAGCCGTCGACACACAAGTGCGAATCCAAGATCTCCATTTCTCACCGAAACCCATACGACCCATCACATACTCGAGAAACAACCAATTGACGTGATCATACGCCTTCTCCAAATCCACCTTGCAAATGATGCCTGGAGCACCACCACGGAACCTCGAGTCAATGACTTCATTGGTGATCAGGACGCCGTCAAGGATCTGACGGCCACCCACAAAAGCACCCTGTACGGGAGATATAATGTTGCCCATCATCCCTTTAAGTCTGGTTGCCAATACCTTGGCGATGATTTTGTACGTGCTTCCTATTAGGCTGATGGGACGAAAATCAGCAAGAGAAACGGCGCCTTCTTTTTTAGGCAGCAGAGAAATAAAGGTAGTATTAGCTCTCCAATCGAGCCGCGAGTCCTTATAAAACTCCTCCACAACCTGCATAAAGTCTTGACCCACAATAGACCAACAACTGCTAAAGAAAACCAGAGGAAAACCGTCGGGTCCCGGCGCCTTGTCTCCCCCAAGGGCCTTGATGGCGGCAAGGACTTCCTCCTCAAAAGGTCTCTCCAACCATCTACCTTGATCCTCGTCTATCTTGCCAAATTCCAGACCGTCCAGCTTAGGTCTATCCACCACACTCTCGGAGTAGAGACTGGAGAAAAACGAGACAATCGCCTCCCTAATCCCCGCCTCATCTTCAACCCTCAACCCATCAACCTGAATACTGGAGATATTGTTGACTCTTCTTCTGGCGTTTGCTATCCTGTGGAAGAACTTGGTATTCCTGTCCCCTTCTCTGAGCCATCTCACCCTAGATTTTTGCCTCCAGCTAATTTTCTCCATACGAGACAGGGCCAGAAACTCCTTTTTCAAAACCACCCTCCTACTGAAGACTTCTATAGAGATGGCCTCAAACTCCTCCTGTCTGTCGATCCGAGCAATCTCCTCCATCACCGATCCCATCTTCTTATCAATTCTACCAAAAATTTTCCCATTCCAAACCTTCAACTGCTTTTTGAGGGCATTAAGCTTACTCCAGAATACGTAGCCAGCTCTACCATTGAAAGCAAAAGATCTCCACCATGATTCCACCTTGTTAAAAAAAGACGGTTCTTTCATCCACATAATCTCAAATCGGAATGGGCTAGGACGCCTACAAATATCTCCGATATCAAGAACAATAGGACAATGATCTGAAACCGGATTGGGAATGGCGGATTGAATGACTCCTGGAAAATGTGCCTCCCAACTGCTAGAAACAAGAAATCTGTCTAGCCTACAAAGGGTCGGATCGGCCTGATGGTTGGACCAAGTGAAGTTAGCGCCGACTAAAGGAAGGTCCACCAACTCGTGTCTGGATACGAAATCGGAAAAATCCCTCATGCTAGACGTAATTCTACTGCCCCTGTTGCCACTACCCCTCTTCTCCTGAGCAAATCTGATAACATTGAAATCCCCCCCTATGCACCATGGCCGGTTCCACAGGCCCTGCACACTATCCAATTCGTCCCAGAATTGATTACGAAGAAGGGTTTCATTCGGGCCATACACACCCGAGAAGACCCAAGAAAACCCATCAGCCTTACACTTACACATAATGGAAATAGAGAAGGCTCCTGCAAGAACATCTTCCACAATCAGCAACTCCGGATCCCATATTATCGCCACCCCTCCCGCTGAACCATATGCTGGGATAGCATACCAACTGAAACCCCGCTTCCCGCAAATGTCAGACACAAGAGAAGCCTCCATACTTGGAATTTTAGTTTCCTGGATGATCACAATATTCGGCTTGTACCTGCTAATCAACCACCTAACAGCAGCCCTTTTATCCTTGTTGCCCAACCCCCTAACATTCCATGAAAGGATCTTAGGCTTCATTGAGACTGGTAATTGGCCCTATATCTCCTACCTCTTCTCCTCTCCTCAGTGTTCCCGTCATAATTAATATTACTCACCAACTTGCTGAGTTCCTTTTTGAGCTTGCTCCTTAGGCTTTTAGGCCTATCTCCTGTAATAACCTCACCTGTAGTGGGATCCCCTGTACCAGAACCTCTGTTAAGATTAGGAGAAATGTTCTCCTTGACCGATCTGACTCCCACCTCAGCTACTGCCGAATCACTTCTCTCCTTAGTGATCTCCGTATGACTGAATAGACTCCTGGCTGCCTCCTCCTTACCATCGAAAGAAACCCCAATGAACTTACTGAATTCAATAACCCGGTCTGTAGACCAACACTCTTCCTCTTCCGACATCGAATCACCCCGGTTCATCTCCTTGGATGGAGTGCCAGGATAATCTGTCGCCAGTGTCGTTCCCATCGGCTCCGCAATGCTGCCGTCTGATTCTACCTTATCAGTCGAGTAGCCTGATTCGATAGGATCCTCATCTGTCGAGCCTCCCGAATTCGTATGAGAGTCCGGAATGGGGGAAGCATCAGAGAAGCCATACTCCACCAATCTTCCTTCTTTCAGGATGTCCACAACCGCAGACGGCTCATTTGGCATCCGAAGAGAAGAGAAAACTATGAAGTCCGGATCACTCTGAGATGGGGCTGCTCTAAGGTGACTAACCTCCAGGGGGCTGACTGTGGGAACCTAAGGTCCTGCTGCACGCTTATCGGCTGACTCACGCAGCGGAGATACTCCTGAGGATTCCGTCGAATAATTCTTCTCCGCCCTCGCCTCTCGAAGCTCACTGTTATGGAAACTAGGGCAGGATTCGGGATAAAATTGGCTACCATGTGCGGCGGAGGATATTTGATTAGATATAACCTGATTAGAGGCCGTAGGATGTTCGTCTGAGTATCCGTGCTTGGTATTGATATCGTACGTCGCAGCTAAATAGGAACAACTGCCTACCTCCCATCCTTCCTTACCGACCCGACACCTGTCTAAGTCGACTAAGCCCGATCTGCCACGTGGCTGCACCTCCCTAGGCCATGATGCTGCTGTACGAAGCTCATGCGTTCGGCTTGCCTTCTGCCGCTGATGGGACATGACCCTGCCACCATGTGAAAGAGTGCCCCTCTCAGGATATGCCATCTGTTGATGTAACTTATCTTTCCTTGTGCGACCGTCCCCTGTAGACTTATCCACGGTCGACACCTGGGCGAAGCCGGTACGATTCTTAAACTCACCATCTATCGACTGATTCTTTGCCACCTGTCCCACGGAAATCTCACCTTTGTTGCTAGCGTCTGATAGGAAGCATTCTGATTCCGACGCGTGGGCTGTACCCCTGCAACCGTCAGCTCCATAACCGGCTTTTAATTTGAAACCCTTCTTCAAATTGAATGAAGGTTTGGCGTCCGACGGAAGCCCGCTGGCCGATTGAAGTGGCAGCTGCCCAGTGTGAACTGACTGAGCGCCACCTGGCGGTGAGTTGACTGACGCTCGGAGTGCCACCCCTTTCTCCTTGCCACGTGTCGTCTGAGGTACCACCTCACCTTCTCCTCCGTAACTACGACTCTGGAACAGAGATGTACATGGAGTTCGGAACGGCCTCTCCTCCCGGGCATCCTCGACTTCAACGATGACGGGAAATAGAACACCCCTATCACAGATGTTCACCACCCTTGGAATGCATCTCAATCCTCCTGCTGCTACTCTGATCCGGACGTAGTCCATATTTTCCGATGCCTCCCCTGAGCATTCGAGCTCCTTGAAGCCTCCACAGAGTCTACCGACCGCTTTGATGATATTCGGATTCCGGAGATGAAAAGGTATTCCACGGAGTATTAGCCAGCGTTCAGAGATAAGAGACTCGGAGAAGAAGGTGTGAACCGAAGGCCACCAACGGTGGAGGCTGGCCATCCCGTCCCCCACCCTAATAGGGCCCCTCCTGCAAATCTCCGCCACTTCATTCTCAGATCCTGCGAAGCAAAAGAACCTACCCGACCCGAACTCCGTGATTTTCAATATTCCAAACTTCCTGAGATACGCGAGAATGGCTATCTTGATCTCAGCCACTGGTAGAGGACAACCTACGACGTCGCACACTATCGCCCAACACCATCTACCAAAGCATCCTGACGCGGCTCTGTAGTCGGTAGTGATGCGGGGACTCCGCCGACTGTTTCGACCTTAGCGATGACCTCACTGACCTCCCCTGCTTCTGTGAATACGCTGTGCCTCTGTGGTTCTCCTATTGACGAGAGAAAACCAGGGAAAGATCTGCGGATGACATAGAGGATATTCGACCATCCTTCTCTGTTGCAACCTTCCGGGATGAAAATCAACGAAGACGAGGACTCCCCAAAAAATTCGATCACCTTCAGAAAGCCCCCTCGATGGTTTGCTCCGCGAGTCGCGACCCACGTCCTTCCTTCGTCATGCTTCTTCTTCATGAAACTCATGACATCTTTACTAACACAGAGCTCATCCAACACCTTGCAGAACCATGTAACATCGCCTCTACTCAGTAGAATGTTATTGGAAAAACCTCTACCCCTTTCCTTCACCTTCAACAACCTGCGTTTACCCACCCAGACCTCCTCCAAATCGAAGGATTTGGCCTCGATCAGTAGAGTCTTCCTCATCGCAGTTCACATTTATATATTTAAGTTTCCCACCTCACTGTACTTTTTGTCTCCTTGTATCTATGCAACCTAATGTAGAGGATTTTTTGCCTTGCTTATAATCTGAACTACGCTCCAAATACTTTCTTCTATTTGATATGAGAAAGTGGAAAAAAAAATATAGGTATTTTGAAATGAGTTTGCTGGTTACTGTCACAAACTCTTGCAAGCATAGTAGTTAATGCTCATTGAAATGGAAATTGACAAAGTTTTATGGGTGAGAAATCACCTGAAATTGGTGCATCTCTTGCATATCTTCTTCAAACTGAACTATTTTGTGATTTGAGGGGGTTTCCATATTGGAATTCCTTGAAGTTTCTTTGTTTCCATTTGTCACTATCACTAAATCAATGGTTTTGGTATCCTTTTAAAAAAATTGGCTTTTAGATGTGGTCATTATATCTGCAATGTTTCCAACTCATGTTTTAAGCTCATGTTTTTGTGTAACTTATGAATCTTCATTTACAATGCAGTATGTGCTAGAAGAGCTCAATATAAGATCACTTGTTCCATGCAACGATCCTTTGAAGTACACCTCCTTACGTGCAGAGCCTGATTTCAGGTATACAATGGAAATTTTATTTTCATTAAAGCTGCTTTGCGTGCATTTCTACATAAATTTATTATCTTTCGTGGATTGTCTTCTCCTAGTGTATTAGGTAAAAGACTAGGAAAAGCTATGGGAATTGTTGCTAAGGAGGTCAAGGCAATGTCTCAGGCAGACATCTTAACATTTGAGAGAGCTGGAGAAGTTACTGTTGCTGGACACCGCTTGAAGCTGACTGATATTAAGGTGCTTTATCATGTTCCACTGAGTTATGTATCCCTTTTTATTTTTACGTGGTGGATGTCATACTCGTATGGATGATTGCATTATGCTATCTGAATACCGTCTGTAAATGTGAATGCTTTTATGATTGAGGCATTGGCAAAGCAGAAGACTTTCTATCTGATCACAAAGAGCATTGTTTTTCTTCTTGCGATTTAAATTATCTGCATAAAAATGCAAAGACTCGTTATGAATTAGAAGATAACTGTGGCACCATTCATTTTTTTTTATATTTTTGGCACGTTATCCTTTAAATGTATTCCGTGTCACATACATAGACCTAGATGTAGACATCTGAGGTCTTATTTATGTCACTGAATTGTATTTCACATATTATGAATCTCATTTCCTGACCTTGTTAAATTAATCTTTTTTGCTTATTGCACACGAAGGGCAGAAAGGATGTGGATTAAGGTAGTAAGAAAGGATTGAGGATAATAGCTTTAATAGAAGATATGGCTCTTGATAGAATTGAGTGGTGGAACAGTATTCGTGTTCCAAACCTCAAATGGTTGGGATAAGGCACTGTTAACAATAAGGGTGACACAATAATAACGCAAGGATGTATCTAATGTCTTGCCGGGTGGACCAGAAGGATGATCTACCATAGGCACAGAAATATAAAGATTGCAGCAGGCTCCACCATTAGATGGGCCAATCAATGAGATGTCCCATGTTGAGAATTGACTACATTGAATTAACTAGATGATCTATCAGAATTTTTGGATTGTCAGAAGAGAAATGACAAATCATTCAGAAAAAAAGTCGATACATCAGATGGCTAGGATCATTAATTTGGTCAATCTTCTGTTTATGTTATGTCCAATGTGGTCCCCACCCTTTGCTGGTGTGGACTTTTGTGTTTTTGGTCATCCTTATGGTCTACCATACAGTTTGCTTAAATGTTGTCTTTTGAAATTGCATTGCAGCCTGTTACTAGTGCAATTTTGTTGGGAAAACTGCCACAGGTTACTGAAATACATCTTTGAACCTTCAGGTTGTTCGGGAATTCAAGCGTCCTGATAATATGGCAGAGACGGAAATAGATGCAGCTGGAGACGGTAGAGGGGATTATTGAGGATGTCATTTAAAAGCATGTACAATAACTAATATTGCGACTTATGATTTGTTTGTCATTCCATTATAGGTGATGTTTTGGTGATTTTGGATTTGCGTCCCGATGATTCATTGTTTGAGGCAGGAGTTGCTCGTGAGGTAACTATGGAATTTTTCTCCATAAGTTAATTTTCCTATAATGTACCTACATGAATATTCTCTGACCCTGTCATGTCAAGTTTGAGTGGCTTAGTTTCTTCCACTCATTTGGTAGGCCTAATCTGTCAAATTCGAAGCGGATCATAAAATCATAATGAGTAGGATTCAAATCCTTGGATTGAAATATTCATATTTATAAGTAAAAAAATATAAAATAATATCGAAAAAGTTAAATAGAATATATAATATGCCTAACTACTTTATAACCCATCATATAACGACAAGGTTTTGTAAAAACACTTACAATAATGACAAAACATTTACTTGGCAATCCAAATATGCACTATAAATACTTTGTTAAAAGATCTTTTCATAAAAAGAAAAATCAAAATCATATATCGTCAATTTATTGTCAAATTAAACAAGTTTCCATCTTACATGAACAGTCTCAATTCCCAAGCTTTTCAATGCGTGCATGGACATGTATTTCTTGTCATCCGTGTTAAGTAATGTTTTGTACGGAAAATGCTACCATGAAATTATTTCCTACATGTATTGCAAGAATTGCTTATTGTAGTCTATTATGTTTGTGCTTGTTACTTGAAACTGCAAATCCCTAATCTATCGAAGGGTACTGGTAGAGTCGTTTCAGATGTATATAGAGGCTGGTTAAAAATATAATTAACTTACTACCTTGAAAAGAGTAAAGATGGAGAAAATAGAGATTATTCCTTATCTTTAGATCTCGTTTGTTTTCTTGTCCTTATCCGTAATCACTTAGGAGTTCTTTATTATGGGCTTTATAAACTTATTTTTTAATCTTTAAGGGCCCTTTTAAGTTGAAATATTAAAAAGGAATAACAAAAGTCAAATAAAAATAAAAATGACCCATGATTGATAGTAAAACTATGTTGAAATGATCTTATGTCTGTGTGAAAAGACATAGTAAGAAACATGTTACAAATTTGTTTAATTAGTAAAAATATCCACTGCTTTTTTCATTTTTTTTTAGTTTTAATATTTAGGAAAAACCAAAAGTATGAACACAAGTCATTGTTTTCACTTGAAAATGTGACGTTTTTATTAAAATCATAAGATTAAAGGTGAAATCGTACTCGAGTCGTAAAATTCACATAGAAATCATAGGAATTTTTAAAAAGATTAAGACATGATTCTCGCTAAAATTTGAATCATAGGATTTTAATAACACTGGGTAGGTCTCACCTAAATCTCCTATCCTAGATTGGGCCCAATTGGATGATCCAAATCATCTGATAGTTGGACCTCTTTTTTGTACCCTGCAGTCAACAATCCAGAGAAATGACCAATTCATCGAATGATTAGGATCATCCCCTCAGGCTGACTTTGGTGATGGGATATCCACAGCTTTAACAGTCCATTCTCCCTACATGTGCACCATGTGGATGTCTGATGAGGGAAGCAAGCATGAAATTTCTTACTGCGCCTCGTTAGCAAATGCTGCCACTAGTATATCTTTCTTGCAAATATAGCTGGTAAAATGATGAAAAGATTAAGCTCCTTGTTGTCTCTCTACATGTACCTGATATTGTAATTATTCCCTTAGTTTATAATGCTCAGTAATATTTCAAGGATTATTTATTTTAATTTTATGTATTGTCAAGATTCAGTACACATACTAAAACATAGTTGATAAAGGTAAACTATTTTGCGTCAGTAACTTTCTCTTTGTTTACTTTTTCCTTTCTAATGGATTTCCAGTTATTCATTTAAAAAGGAAAAAGGTTATTATTTCTGATGAATGGATTGCTTGCAAACTTCACCTGTAGGTTGTTAATAGGATCCAGAAATTACGGAAGAAAGCTGGCCTGGAACCTACTGATATGGTGGAGGTGTACTTTGAATCATTGGATGATGATAAATCCATCTTGCAGCAGGTTGTGAATTCACAGGTAAGTGCATGATGGTTAGTAGCTGCCTTAGTAACAATTATCTACGATCATTTCAATTAATTTATTTTATAGCACAAATCTTTTTTAAACGCTAAGTTAATTTACAGGCAAGTCCATAATGGTTAGTATCTGCCTTAGTAACAATTATCTGCGATCATTTTATTTAGGGTCCTTTTGTTTGCAGTCTCATTTTCTTGGCAAATTTGATTTTCTCGACAAATAATTTTTGCAAAAACGATGTTCTTGGCAAATTATTTAACCAGTGGTTGTTTGCCACTGGAAAAAAATGCAATGGAATAGCATTTTGGATTGTCGAAAGCGGTGTTGTAGTACAGTGGAGAATTTAATTGATTAGAGCGTGAGTGTCTGAAATTGGTTTGTTGTGATGGAATCCCTTTTGGATTGTCAAAAACATCGTTTGGAGGGATTGCTCCGACCTGATATGGGCTGTGTCCCACACCGTATCCCTGATGCCACTGTGGTTTGATTAGCCCAATTGCATTATACCAGAGAAGATTAAGCCACCAAAGAAGTAATGTCGCCGGAGAAACACCGGCCAAGTCGCTCCTCGAACGTGTGGAATTGCCTACGATGGATGTAGTTTGGGTGCGTGTATGGTTTGGGGACTGAATAGCCTTTTATGTTAATTTTCTCACCCCTTTGGAAAATCAGTGGGCAATTGATTTGCCCGCATGAGTGGGAAAATGGGTTTTTTTTGGCAAATGATTTTCTTGCCGTAGTTCAATCAAACGCATGATAAAATTACTTTTGCCGAGAAAATCATTTTCCCGGTTGATTTTCCACGCAAACAAACGGACCCTTGATTTATTTATACCAATAAATTGGTCGCTTGATATTATCACATGGTAACTAAGAATAGTACAATAAAACCTTTTCTGGTTCTTTTTTTTTTATCGGTAAAATAAGCTTTTCTTTTCTTTTATTATTATTATTATTCTTATTATTATTATTATTATTATTATTATTATTATTATTATTATTATTTTTACCTCTCTTATGTCGCAATTGCAAAAGATAGGTTTGAGAAACAACAATGACATTTTGCAAAATAGTGGTGAGCACTTGAGAAATTTGGTATTGTTAAATATCTGATATTAACGACCTAGTAATAGCAATATTTGTTGCTAAGATAGCAAACCCGGTTGGATACTTTTCTGTTCTTACTGGTCCTTATTATATGCAGGAGTACTATATCAGGGATGCACTCGGTTCTCCTTTGCTTCCTTCTTCTATGACTCCACCACATGCTGTAAGTTGCATAGATTAAGTGCTGCCTGTTTGGTTACAGGAACCTCAACTTTTCTCTTAATTGCTATCCAGCGTATCAAAGAATGCTACTTCCTTTCTCCCATGGTTCAAAGTATACGGTATCGTTCATGGGTGATATCAAAATGTATTGGAAGTATCGTTCAGTTTTGGATGAAACTTCGTGAAACCGAAATGAAATGTTAGTGCAAATTTACACTGATGGGGTATCGTTCGGTTTTGGACGAAACTTCTTGTAGCCAAGCTTGTCATGCGACTCACGCCCTAGGTTGATACCGAAACGATACAGGTGGAAATGTTTCGGTATCTCCCGATACTTTGAACCATTCTTTCTCCCGTTAGCAGTATGAGGAACATTTTCTTACATTAAGTGTTAGGTACAATCTGCTAGACTGTAAAGTTCATCTACCTAGGGTGTAGTAGTTATATAACACAGGCATAGAGGGGGACCTTCCATTTGATGAGTCCCACCTAGATGACAAACCTATGCCTAAGATCAACCTGGTCAAATGTATATGACAATCCTATCTGTAACATTGGTTTGGACATAATATATGCGAGTCCTGAAATGTCCATATAGATTGCATGGTTACAAACTATTTGAACAGAATGGTATTTCTTGCATGAAAGATCACTAGGTGAGTTGCATTACTGGATCCAACCCTCCTGCATGTGTGCCATACGTAACGCAATGCCATCAATATATTGCCTTTATGGTCTACTGGACTCAAATATTGGATGTCCTCTTCGTTTATGCTTTGTTGAACAACATTTTTCTTGGCAGTTACCTTGTTGAAAAACATAATAAGCGAAAAAATATAATTAAAAGTCCATATGGGCGTTCACTCTCATTTCAATTACAGAATGCTCTCATTTTTCATTTCTCCCAATTTGATATACATTGAAGATGTTTACTTGCATTGGATCTTCTGACCATAGATATGTTGACAGTTTTTATATCATTGATGCTTATTATTTTTCTAATTACAGGTCATACTTTGTGAAGAGAGTTACCATGGTATTTCTGGATTGGCGTTTGTTGTCATTTTGGCGAAGCCAGCACTGAAGTTCAGCTGGGATGCTGCTCTCACATTATACTCAGGTTAAATCTCAAGCCTTTCTTTTTTCTTCTTCTGCTAATAAGGTGCCTTGAATAATCAAAACGTGGATATTACTCTTCTACCTCTTCTAAAGTTTTTTATAATCTCAGGAAATGCAAAGTATGCAGAAGGTTTACAGACCTATTTGCTGTCAAGGGATCATTCTAAATTGAAGTCGGAGTTTCAATTCGGAAACGGCAAGGTTTGTTTTGCCTTGAGGAAATTTCTTTCAGAAACTTAGTTCCTGCAGAAGGATATTGCTCACAAGTAGTAATTGTTTTATGATTTTAACAATTGTCATTGATGAATTTTATTTGGGATTTTTGCAGATCAAGGTAGATTGTATTCAGGAGCAGCCCGCCGTGGATGTGTTGTTGGGAAGACACGTTTTTTTAAGCGTTGGAGAATACTATTGGAGCACAAGAACAGAGTGAATTCCCCTGAAGTGGGTTAGATTTTTTTTTCTCAATTATTATTTTTTGTTTTTCAGAAAGAAACAAAAACATAGAGATACAAGTCTGCCAAAGTAATGGTTCAGTAAGTTAATTTTTTTTGTAAAATTCAAATAACCGATTTGAACATTGATTATGAAAGGAAAACATCACCAGCTTTTTTGTGTACCGTGCAATCGTGTAGCAGTTGATGGGTTTGTTTCAATTGGCTTTGAAAGTCTACCATTAATGCTGCTTGAATTCAACCTGGACCTGGATAGATGAACTTAAACGTTCCAGCATTTAGTACCTTGTGTGACCTGCACACTCACCAATTCTGACTGCTAGTTGGAAGGTCACAGCCTGATGATAATGGGCTTTTTGTGGACCATTTCCTTCCTAGTCTTACGGTAGTCTGGATTTCTTACACCATCTGGTGTGCGTTCATCAATTGATGAGCCTCATCTTCTGTGGGACTTATGAGATGCCCTCAATAATGTGAAGTAGTGAATTTGGTCTTATTTATACAGTAATTTCGCTTATATTGAGTTTTCTCAAAATGAGAGTACAAATCGGTTTGCACGTGAATGGGAATCTGGCTTGTTCGGATGCCACGTCAAAACTTGTGAAACCTTGGGCAATACCGGTTGCCTGGAGGCACACCAAATCGACGACACTCTTAAGCCACCAGACTAAATCGTCGGCCAGACAATTAGTGTTTCTTACGTTTCGATCAGTGGCTTGTCAAATTTCAGGATCAATATATTACAAGACCATTTCATCTAATTGTCAAATTTCAGTATCAATATATTACGAAACCATTTCATCTGACAATTCACGAGCTATTGGATTTTTTTCACTCTTTAAACAAAGGAAAGTCCTATTTCCAGGGCGGATTTTACTTCTTTCAGAGCAGCAAAGTTTTTGGAAAAGCAGATTTTTGCTTACTCCTTATAGTGAAAAATAAAAGAAGAGTTAATGCTCTGCTAGAAGCAAAATTTATTCTGGAAATCTGATTGTCTCGAGTGTTATTTTGGCCACAAGAGGCGAAAGTTGGTCCAGCAATGGCAAAACTAGCATTTTATTATGACAAAACACCCCTCCTAAAGGAAAACTTTGTCATCGGAAATTGATTTACAAACTTAGCTAACCACCCTCACACCTCGAGAAATTGAAACTTCCTGAAAGTTCTCGGAAAAATATTATTGGAGACGTGTTTGGAGGTACCATGGGGGACTTTTGACGTTCCAACAATTTGGATGGAGAAAAAAAATACCAAATTACTGCTTACACTTGGATCAATGATACAAAATTCGCCCAAAAAATGGAGAAACCACTGCAAGATGATGAGGAAACCACAACTCCTTTTGATGAAACCTTGTCATTTTACGTCCCCGATCCTATCAAGATTATCGCAGACCGTCTTCATCCTCGGCCGCACCTCCGGGTCAGCATCAGTGCATGCTAGGGCTACATGGAATACTGCCAGCACCTCCTTCTTTGCATGCACCTCCTGGAGTAACATTGGGTCTACCATCTCTGACAACGGGTTCTCCTCTTCAAATCCCTTCCTCACCCACCTCACCAAATCTGGCACTTCGACCGACGACGATGTGGTTGGAGACGAAAATTCTGGAGATTTCCCTGTCAGCAATTCAAGCAATACAACCCCAAATGAGTATATGTCCCATTTCTGGGTGGGCCGATTAATACCGGGTACCCGGGCCTCGGGGGCCCTGTAATTGCTGGCACGCTCAGATTGGACAGGCTTGACATACGGGATTGCTCCACCAATGAAACCACCGGAGGAGTTGGGCTCATTGCCGGTGATACTTATCAGTCGGTTGAGACCAAAATCCGATAGATATGGATGGAATTCAGCATCGAGGAGGATGTTGGAGGGTTTGATGTCCCCATGGACGAATTTTCTTGGGCTGCATTCGTGGAGGTATGCCAGGCCACGGGCTGTTCCCTTGGCAATTCTTAGGCGAGTGGACCAGGAAAGACTCGGTGATGGTTGACCAGTTCGCCCTGCAAAAGTTATTATTAACATTAGAGGGGGGGCAGGTTAGTGCAGTGGCGTACAAGTTCTCTAAAGGTGGGACCACTAGGACGACCAATATATGGTGGGTGCCAAAACCGTCCTTTGCGTCTAAGCGATGGAGACCAGAAAAGTAAGTGACACACAGTTATGCTCTCCATCTTCCATCGAATAGTATAATAGAAGCGGACTTCAGCTTCTTGATGCCAAAGAAGAAGTGAAAACCTTCTTTACTACAAAAGAAATGAAAAGGAACTTTCGAAAAGCCACTTTAATGGATGCTTCCAAGTTCAAATCCCATTCCAACCCAATCACCTTAGGATTTCCATATATTTTCACGCCGAATAGGAACAACTTTTGTTCGTTTGTAAATTTTGGGAAAAAGTTTGCTGCTGCCCCATCTTAAAATGTCACGGGGCACTCACTATTGGGCCTGTTTATTAAGCCCACGATGAAAAATGCTCAAATACAGCTGCTAGAAATCACAAATCCGGCTAGTTTTTTTTTGTTTTGTGGGTCCATCTTAGGGTATTACAGACATTCATGGATCATCGACTCGAAAAGAGTTGCCACGAGGCATTTTGGGAGGGGTATGAGCAAAGTTTGCTCTATAAATTTTGATGTAATCTCGTCTAAAGGTTTCTTAAAATAATTCCAGGAAATATATTTTACTTCTGCGGAGATTTGGTGTACTACAAATGACCACATCAGGCACACTATGCAGCAAATGCAGGATCAGATACAAAGTTATTGGGCCCCACATACAAGATGTTTTTTCAAAATTCAACTTGACCGCACGATCACAATCATCCGAGTGACCGAGTCCAGTCCTTTTTGAAGGAAACAAAAGGCTTAGAGTTCTGGCGCGACAAAATTTTCTCGTGGCGCTGTGGGCAGCAAAAAAATGCGCCAATTGGCACACTCCTATTGGGCCATGAATGATTCACCCTTGATGGAACTACACCAAAAATTAGCCTGATTGGTGATCTATAGCTATTGGATTTGAGTAATTCTTGAGCGCCCAGATTGATTGGCTAGAGACCACCAATCGGACTGATTTTTGGTGTGTAGGTCCAAAGGTCAAGGGTCCCAAAGAGTTGCCATGTGGCGTATTTTTATGCTCCCCACAGCGCCATAGGAAAATTAATCCTGAGGCTATACTCGGTCCACCAGAGGAGAAAATATTTTTATGCTCACTCGCAAATTGCCACGTGGAGTACTCTTCACACCAAAAATCAGCTTTCATTGGTGATATCTAGCAGTTAGATTTTAGCACCCAAAAAAATCTCAAAATTCAACGGCCAGAAATCTCCCCATTTAAATGCTCAAATCCAATGGCTTGAAATCACCAATTCAGCTGATATTTGGCGTATAGGTCCACCAAGTGGTGAACCAGACATGCATGGATACGTGGGCCCAAAAGAGTGTCTGCCACATGGCACTTTTGGAGGGAGATTTCACAGTTTAAAGTCCTGCAGGGGACAGCAAACTCGGGCTCCCATAAGACATCTATATGGGACCCAGTACGTTGAGCCCGTGTATGCTGTAATGGTACGTGGCTCACTCTTTCGGGCCCAGATGACGGTCCGCTGTCATCAAGTTTTACTCCTCTTGGTGGGCCAGGACTTCAAAATTTGAAGGACCCCAAGGGACAGCAAATAATTTCTCCGGTACTTTGGTCCCACAGCATGTGCGCCCGTGGGAACATACAGCTCTTTAAAACAGTCCAATGCGATCGATTATGCGACAGGCTTTACCCACTTACTGAGACGAGTAAAACTTCTATCACAAGAAATTGTAAATCACACGATCACAAGCCAATGAGTTCTCGGCACGTACACAAGTACTTCTGCAACGTACCCAAGTGCTTTTGCTTTTAGGTGTACGTGCCAAGAACTCATTGGCTGTGATTGTGTGATTTGCAATCCGAAGAAATCAACCCAAAAGATTAAAAAAAATGAGAATTTACTAGAGATGAAATTGAACTCACCACGAAGAGCAGAACCCAAGTTGCCATTAGAGATAAAATCAGAGATGAGAAGCTTTTCATCAGGAGCCCAGTAATAGGCCCTCAATGTCACAATGTTCGGATGCTTAACTCGTCCGATCGCCTGTATCTCGGTCGCAAATTCCTTATACCTCTGTCCTCCGCCTTCTCCCAATCTCCTCACCGCCACCGGCACTCCATTACCCAACACCACCTTATACACAATTCCCAATCCGCTCTTCCCCAGAACATAAGCTGACGCTCTCAAAAGCTCGTCTAGTTCGAATATAAACCCTTTATCGATCGCAACCAGCTCGCCCTCCCCACCATTCTCTCCGCCTTTCTCCGACTCCAATTCCGATTCATTTCTTGGAAGCCCATTCAAACAAGAGCAGAAACAGAATGAACAGATTTTCCCGCCTCCGCCGCCACCTAATTTGCTTTTTCCAGTGCAGCTGCAGTTCTTCGAATCCTTCCTCTTCCAGTATATATAAACGATGATCATACCGATAAGTGCGACTCCGGCTGCGTCAGCTACTGAAATTAAGATGATTACAGCTGGTTTTAAGCCTTTCTTTGAATTGGTGTCAGGTAACCGAGCCGGAATCTGACTTCCTGTGGGACTCTGAGGAGGATTCCGACAAGGTTTCTGGAGAGGAAAGCCGCAAAGTGAGGGATTGTTAAGGAATGCGGTCGGGCCTTGATTCGCAAACGTTCCACTCTGAGGGATTTCTCCGGTGAGATTGTTGTTTCGAAGATCGAAACTCACAGTCACCGGCAGTTTCCCGAGCGATCTCGGGATCCCGCCGGAGAAATGATTGAACGAGAGGTTCAGCGTTCCGGATAGTGATTTAAGCTCTCCGAGATCCGCCGGAATCGATCCGTTGAATTCGTTAGACGATAGATCGAGTTGAACCAAATTCTCCAGCTTCGGCCAAATTCCGGTCGGAATCTCTCCGGAAAACTTGTTTCCGGCGAGAATCAAACGCTGCAACTGCCGGCAATTCTCAAGATCAGACGAAATATTACCGGAAAGCGAATTTCTGGAAAGATCGAGGTTCTGAAGCCGAGGAAGATGGCAGATCGAAGGCGGGAGAGGACCAGAGAGATTGTTACCGTACAGAAATAGACTGTGTAGAGACGAAGCATTGAAGAGCTGAACAGGGATGGATCCGTAGAACCGATTGCCATGGAGGTTCAATCGCCGGAGAAAAATAAGGGTTCCGAGCTCAGACGGTATGTAACCACGGAGATTCTTGCCGGAGATGGCGATTCCGACGACGCGAGGATCGGGGAATCCGGTAATGTTCATGCATGAAATTCCAGACCAATGGCATGGGTTAGTGTCGTTCTCGTTCCAGTCGGAGAATGGGGAACTGTCTGATGACTGATCGACGGCGGATTTAAGCGCGAGGAGAGAAAGACCGTCGGGGGAGAGAGAGAAAGCAAGGTTAGGGTTTTGGAGTTGCAGAAAGAGAAAGAAGAGTAGAAAGAGCTTCATTTGCTTGGAAGATTCGGTTTCTTTTGTTCCAGTTTTTCTTTTAGATCGTCAACGAAAGTTTGTTTTTTTGGAGAGGTCGAAGAAGGTTTTGGTGGTATTTATTAGAGAAACAGAGAGATTTGATTGCGGGGTCCACCTCCCGCCAAAAAGACTTCAACGGAAAGGGCGTAGAGGAAAAGCAAAGCGTAGTTGAAATGATGTGATGTTGGAAGATCTTTTCGCGGGTTCCGGTAGTAAATTACGAAAAAGCCACTCTTTTTCTCTATTGACATTAGCTACGTTTGATGTCTCCCTATCAAAGTGCCACGTGGAGTACTCTTTTAGGTACCCTGACCCCTATGGATGTTTTACCATAGCTTTTGGTGGACCTACACACCAAAATTTAGATTGATTGGTGAGTTATAGCCGTTGGATTTAGGCTCTATTTGAGTAAGCTTAAAGCTTATTTTAAGTGATTACTCAATAGCACATATATGTAAAGTACTTGAGTTAAACTGGTTTCAGTCGTATGGTTACTCATACAAGAAAAGGGACAAATATAGTATGCAACAGTTTACATACTTAAAAGTATGCAAACATTGTATCCGCCATTGAATGCTCCTTGAAAAACGTGTTCTTAATTTATAAAATATATATTTTTTAAAACGTTGAAATAACACATTTTTCAAGGGACATCCAACAGTACTGACAATGTTTGGCATACTTTTAAGTATGAAAACAGTACTGAAGGCAAATTCTTATTTTGCTCCTAAACGTAATTAAATACAAAAAAACACTCAAGAGTTTTTAAGTATAAACTTCTAAAGATAAAATTTTAAAGAACTTCTTCCTGCAAAAACACTTAAAGAGAAGTTAGAAACGACTTTTGCGAATAAAACTTCTGTCACAATGGGATTGCAAATCACACAAAACACAGCCAATGAGTTCCTAAAAAGCAAAAGCACATGGGTACGTTGCAAAAGCACTTGTGTACGTGCCGAGAACTCATTGGCTGTGTTTTGTGTGATTTACAATTTCGTGTGATAGAAGTTTTACTCAACTTTTGCTTATGGCAGTTTGGGAGTTTATCGAGCTTTCAAAAAATGCTTTTTAAGTTGGGAGTTCTTTTTTTCGACAAGTGTATAAAAACCGCTAAAAGCTGGTTAATTGCAGTTTTTTTAAGCTTATCCAAACACTCCAAAAAAAATGCTCAAATAAACGACCGCCAGAGATCACCCACTTGAAATGTTCAAATCTAATGGCTAGAAATCACCAATTAAGCTGATTTATGGTGTGTGATCCACCAAATGGTGAATCATACATCCATTGTACCATGGATCTCAAAGAGTATGCCATGTGGCATTTTTGGAGGGGGACACCAACCTCGAGCTTTATTTTAAATAGTAAAACTTATATGACCACCCTAAATGACGGCCCACAATATGAAGTTATGAACCATGTGGCCCACTTTTAGAGGACTCTGACCGTATCGATGTTTGGCCAATCCCTCACCGCCATGAAAATGACTCAAACTCAACTGTTGGAAATCACTAATCAGGCTGATTTTTATTTTGTAGGCCCATATAGAGATTATCCAACATCCATACAGTTGAGAGTCCTCTAAAAGTGTGCCATGTGGCTTGTATTGTGGGCGGATATATAAGTTTTACTCAATTTTAAACGGCCTAGCTTGGCAAGATCATTTCATTAACTGACCATATTAAATACTTTACATTGTAGACATTTAAGCTTGGTAATATCCCTGCATTTGACTTCAATCTTTCATAAATTGGCTCCAAAATTATTTTGTTTTGCTTAAATCTAGTATGCAAACATTGTATCCACCGTTGAATGCTCATTGAAAAACGTGTTTTTAATTTATAAAATATTTTTTTTAACATTGAAATAACACAATTTTCAAGGGACATCCAACAGTACTGACAATGTTTGCATACTTTTAAGTCTATAAACGGTTGCAGACTAGATTTGTCCCCCGGAAAGTACAGATCGTTCACAAGTTACAGATCATTTTGAGAAGTTTAGTTCGTTCAGGTTGTTGACATGTCATCTCGGTCCTTCAATTTGGAAGGAAAGAACAAAGGGCATCCTTTTTCTTGCAAAAACTATGCTAGTTTCGTCTTTATCACAAGAATAAATCCAAACAGATGTGAGTAGAGCGTTGATGATGGACTACAGTCCGAGCCACCTGGCATACTCTTAGAGGCTACTGCATGTATGGATGTTTGGCCCATCCCTAAGTGGACCTCCGTACAAAAAATCAGCCTGATTAGTGATTTATAACCTTTGAAAACGACTCCAAACCAACCCTTAGAAATCACTAATCAGGCTAACTTTTTGCTCGTAGGTCCACCTAGGTTTGGGCCAAACATCTAAACGGTCAGCCATCTCTGTGCCAAAGGTCTACTCAATAGTCAATAGATGTGATTGTATACTTACTACCATCTGATGTGTTCCCTTCTGTTTCGATGGTCAAAAAAAAATTTAATGAACGGTCTAGAAAAGATCTAAGGAATGAATATTTGTGAAATCTGATTTGTCCTAGTGATCTCCTTCGTGGAACGGTGGGACCTGAAGGCCCAGCTTGTGGACAAGTGTCCTGATGTCGGCTTCTAAATCAATTCCAGTCTATAAAACTTTAATCGAATAGATCATCTCTTATGAATGTGACGCCAAGTTAGGTCGCCTACAAGAAAAGTAAAGTTTTTTAACGAGTAGAACTTTGCTGACCAGTGCTGGTCAGCAAATTTGCTGTCCGACCACGTGGCATATTGTTATAGATTTTGTACCGTGTGGATGTTCAGCCCAACCCTAGACGGACATACGTGACCAAAAATTAGCCTGATTAGCGATTTCTAACCGTTGGATTGGAGTCATTTTCGTGGGTTGATTTTTAAGTGGAATTTAAGTATTATTGACCATTATTTGGGGTACAAATATCCAAAGGTTTGTAGGTCCACCTAGGGATTGGCCACACATCCAGACGGTAAGAGTCCTCTAGGAGTGAGCCGCATGGCTCATATTGTGGTCGGTCAGCAATGTTCATATTGTTACATTTTTTTTTCCAAATAGGAACCCATCTAATAGCTTTGCACGTGTCCTAGTTGCAGGGAAGTGAGACCCACATTTCGTCCCTAGACAGTGGAAGAAAAATACGAAAAAAGAATGTTATAGATCAACGGTTGATGTGAAGCTGCTATAAGTGGGAAGAGCATTGATTAGTGCGGGTCCAAAAAAGAAAAATCAGAAAGGGAATGTATGACACGTGGACGAATGAGATAAAATAAATATGATCAAACATTAATGGGACAGTTGGAAGAGAGTGGGGAATGATGGAGATTTCTCTTTCACGTACTCAACTCCACCGTCTTACACTAATGATGCCTCCCATTGACACTTCTTATGCACACTATACCAATTTCTCGTATAAGGAGAAATTGATTTTGTATTTTTATGTTATTATATTAAAGTAATATATTCTAGTGATAGTAGAGAGAGAGAGAGAGAGAGAGAGAGAGGAAGTGCGGATGATTGATCTCAAATTCAATCATGAAAAATTATGCTTAGAAGCTACAACTAGATGTATAAGGGAGATGGTTATAGTGCGTCTCTGTTTGTCCATCGAGTAAACCCCGGTGTGAGCGAAGCCCACAATACGGGCCACGTGGAGCACTCTTAGTGGAGGCTGACCGTATGGATGTTTGGCCAGTCCCTCGGTGGACCTGCAAACCAAAAATCAGTCTGATTAGTGATTTGCAACATTTGGATCTTTGTACCCAAATAACGCTCAATGCTCAAATTTACACTGTTAAAATCAACCCATGAAAAAAACTTCAATTCAACGCTTAGAAATCAATGATCAGGGTTATTTTTTGGTTTGTAGGTCCACCTAGTGATTGGCCAAACATTCATACTGTCAGCGTCCACTAAGAATGTGCCACGTGGCTCATAGGGTGTGAGCGAAGGTTTTCTTCTCTTTGTCCATCCTACTTGGATTATACTTTGTTTGGTATGTTTGTTTTGACTTTTTTTCTGGAGCAGTTGAAACTTGAAAGTAAGTACAGTGATATAACGCATGTGATGGTTGAATTTTTATATCAAGGAAGATTCACACAAAATTAACCATATTTAACCAGCTGACGCATCGATCTAAACCGTTCACTGATGGGCGACCTCTTAATGGTAGATATACTGATCATACCGGTCTTGATCACTAAGTGAAGCGTTGAATCTTTGGTGCCTGTTTCGATGCAAATAGAGGGCTGCGATTTCCCAATTCGTAAGATTTTTTCCGTTATTCTGTTTTTACATTTGTGCATTACAATTGGTTATAACGGAAAAAAAAGGTAATGCTCCCAGTCCGTTATACCGTTATAACGGCCCCTTTGATCCACTGAAAACAAATTACTTTGGTTCTAGAAATGGAATAAAAGCAGAAATGCAGTGACAAATATGAAGTACAATTGTGATAATACTAAAATATATAGAGAGATGAAAATGATGAGAGGATTGAAAAGAAGAATCTTTACTTACAATCTGTCCCCCTCTTTCTTTCTACTCTAAGGGATTACATTCTGTTTTTATTTTATCTAATCACTAAATCACCCTTTGCTTGTGATCTAGACCTGACATGCACGCTGTACATGTGGTACAGATGATCACACAGCTTTGGTCCCACATCCCAGGGGCCCCACCCACCAGATTAGATATGATGGCTTGCCTATCTTATAAAGGACTTTTTTTATGGACATTATTTTCCAAAGACTCCACGGACGTCCATCTGAGCCACGTGGCTCTCTCTTAAAGACACTAATTGTATGGATGTTTGGTCCATCCATGCATGGACCTATATAGACCAAAATCAGCCTGATTGGTACCATTCAGACTTCCAAGGTGGGAGTTGTCGTACCGTGGGTTCACCCCTGCACGTGATTTAGACTCCTCCATGTTTGGTAGGACTTTATTTTGTAGAGATTGAAAAATGTGGGACGTTACCTTAGCAAAAAACTTACTAATGCGTGCCAAGCTATATGCACCATGCTTTAAATCGGACGAATAATCAGCCTGATTACTGATTTCTAAGCGATTCGATTGAAGATATTTTCATGGGTTGATTTTAACGGTTAGAATTGGAGCATTATTGTGCGTTATTTGGGTGCAAATTAAGATCCAAAGGTTTTAAATCACTAATCAGGCTGATTTTTGGTTTAGAGGTCCACTGCGAGGGACTGGACAAACATCCATACGGTCAGAGTCCACTAAGAGTGTGCCATGTGGCCTGTGGTTTTCATTGTGACAGAAGCATCTGTGAGATAGAAGTTTTACTCCAATTTCTGACGAGGAGACAAATTATAGGTACGGTCCCCCTTTGGGGTCGGCTTCAACATGTAGATATATCGAGATGAGCTCTAAGTCAATATCGAGGCCCATAGTCATTATCCCGTCAACAATGGCATAAAAATTCAGGTTAATCTGACCAGGAGATAGACCATAGAAGTGCAGCATTTTCCTCACCAATTGATGAAGAGGAAAACGCAGTTCGGCTCGGATTTGGCTCAAGTAGACCTGTGTTTCGTTGGCTTCCGACCTCATATCCCTCGGCCCAGCGCGGCGGAGCCAATAAGGGGCCAAAGGGGCAAGTACACAAAAAATCAACTTGATTACTGATATCTAACAGATTCGATTGAAGTTATTTTCATGGGTTGATTTTAACAGAGGAATTTGAGCATTATTTGGGTGCAAAAATCCGAAGGTTGTAAATCACTAATCAGGCTGACTTTTTATTTGTAGGTCCACCGAGGGACTGGACAAACATCCATACAGTCAGCTCCCTATGATCGTGTGCCACGTTGCTCGTATTGAGTGCTGTGACCGGCTTCGGTCACAACATCTTGTGACACAAGTTTTACTCTTAAAGCTGGTGCGTTAGCTGTTTTCGGGCCAATAATTTTATCTGAACATTCATTTTACACGGCATCAGGACGCACATTTAAATGTCACTTAGAAGAAAGAGATCCATGATACATGGATGTTTTAAATATCCCTAGATGGCCATGGTGACCAACAATCAGCTGGATTGGTGGTTTCTAATCATTGGATTTGAATCCTTTTCATGGGTTGAATTTCAACCGTGGATGCAAAAATTATTTTGGGTACTGAGATGCAATACTCAGAAAATACCAATCAAACTAATTTTTGGTTTGTAGGTCCACCTAGCGACTTTTCAAACATCCGTACGGTCATAAATCTCTAATAATGTGCCACATGGCACTTTTAGGTGTGGCTTGACACCCATATATAAAATTATAAACATCGAAAAATTTCTCACTCCTTAACTTTTACCATTATTAAATAGTAGAACTTTGATGATGACCTCCATTGTCAAAGTTGATGCAGGACCACAGTATGAACCATGTGGCATACTATTAGAGGTCACTGACCATATGGATGTTTGGACAATCCCTAGGTGTATATACAGAAGAAAAATATGCATGATTAGTGATTTTTAACCTTTAGATCCGAGTACATCAAATAATGCTCAAAATCCACCGTTGAAAACAAAATATGAAAAAAAACTTTAAACCAACGGATAGAAATTACTAATCAGGATGAATTTTGGTATGTAGATTCACCTAGGGTGGCCCCCCTTGAGCAAAATCCTGGCAACGTCGCTGCCTCGGCCCTTGTCTTATTGAGACGCATTCAGGGAGCTTTACGATTTTCAGTATCTCCTCCAAAGACATGATGTTGAAGAGGCCATGAAGATGACGATATACAAGTGTGTTAGCAGGGTATTCGGTAGCAAAAATGGAGAACCTTCTATGAAACTCAGAAGTAATAAGTGTCGCCAATTTCGAAATCCTTGGCAGCAGCCCAGGTTCTGTAGGCAACATTACTGAGATGAGGGATTGTCCATCCAAGGCTGTCAAAGACAGTATATGTTGCGGTAGTTGCACCCTGAAGTAGAGCACCAAGCGTCCGATCTTCACACAGATAAACCTCAAAAAACATAAACTCCTCTTCACGGATTCACGTCGCCTTCAAATCCAAATCCGATAAGTCACCGAGGTTTGATAAAAAAAAATGGAAAATAGAGAGAGAGAGAGAGAGAGAGAGAGAGATTACAAGAATACTCTTTTTGGAGCAAGGTCCTTATGTTGAACGTTTAATAGAATTCTAGAGATTAGAATCACAGATCCAAGGATGTGCACAAATGGACCCACTCTAAAATGCCTTTCTTTATAAGAGGAGCCCATTCTTCTTTTCTTTTTCTTTTTTTGTTGTAATCGAGAGTAGCCCATTCAATAGGCTAACAACTCGAGGTCCTCTCATCAAGTTTTTTAATATTCGATATCTCAAGCTGGACCCCATCAAAATGGTTCTGAGTGCATAAAGCTGATGCACCTTCATTCGATCCCCCATCACAAGTGACCGAGGAGGTGGTGTTCAATTGGTCATCCTTGATTGGGAGGGATTAAGGTGTATACAGGGTGTTGGGTGGGAGGGGTATTTTTTGCTCCCTGTTGTTTTCTTCCCTTTTGGCTTGGTAGGCCCTCTCAGCCTCCAAGTTCTTTAATAAAATGATTCTTTTATCTAAAATAAAAACAAAACAAAAAACAGAGAAAATATAATCAGTTCCAATAACCAAGAACATTGAATTCACAGCAACTCCAACTTGATAAAAAGATCAAAATAGTAAGGTTCCAATGGCATCTACATATAACACTGACGGCATCTATCGAAACCCAAGCCTGTCATGTAATTGTTTGTGGAGCCACCCAAATTCATGGGGTTTAGGAGTAAATTTAAGAATTCCACAGCTCTTTGTCCCCAAATATCAAGAAAACATCCTAAACCTGGACCAAATTTTGACCCGGAATCCTCTTTCACTCAAGCCCCTGCAACCTCAGCCATTTCCTGTTCAATGGTGCACGGGACAACTGGGTAGTACTTGTAATGCAGTTCACCAACATCGTCCCCAGAAAGTTTCTTCCATCCGTTCGGTCCGACATAATAAACTGAGAAAATACACAAGTTTATACTGAGTTGAACCCCTAAATATACAGAGAGAGAGAGAGAGAGAGAGAGAGAGAGAGATACATACCGCTAGCAACTCCACCACTAGCTGCATCTCGGAATGTTGCATGGTAAATAGATCGACGAGCCAGTTCTGCGGCTTCCTCAATTGACATATCGTACTTGTAACTGCTAGGACGAGAACAAAATTATACGTAAAAAAAACGAGAGCTCAAACTCATACTATGCAATAGGCAGTGGGATGATACTAAAAAGGTATACCCATTATCCAATACACCGTAAGCATACGGCGAACCAGATCCAACAGAGAAACGTGTTCCTTTGAGCCTTCCTCCTTCGCTGTCTACGTAATACAATCCAGGACCCTAAAGCCCAAATAGAAGAGAAAGATAACAGTTTATAAAAGCAAAATTGGGGCAAAGAAAACATTGTGATAAATAAGCAATGGTTATTACTGTTTCATCCCATCCAGCAATCATGGTACCAACAGAGAGGCCCATTCCACGGTATGAATAGAGAATGTTGGCCAGCAGCTTCGATGCACCTGTAACTGAAATCCTTCGCTTGTTCGCCAGTTCATGCAACCGGCACTGAAAACAGAAAGTGGAACCAGACAACATTACTAAGTTAGAAATACACAGAGTGTGCATCACAGCAGCAGCAACAGTTGATTAATCAGCTATTACAATACACACGAAAATTCAGTCTCAAGTATGTACACACACTGGTGGATGACTCTATGGTTCAATATTTCCCATCAAAGAGATCTCCTTTTGTCAAAAATTAACCTGATTAAATGATTACAAGGTTACACCCATAAGATATATGTAATTTTGGAATTTGTTAAGAGTTGCATCAGGTTAGCAGCCGGAGAAAAACTTCTGCTATATCTTTTGACATCAATTCGAATTCATCAAAGACATCAGTAAGACCAACTGTGCTTTTAAGGAGCTGAATGTTGGCAAACCAGAATAACTGTTGCAGAGATGGGGATGTTAAGATGGATGAGTGGAAGGACTAGAAAAAGACAACAAAAAATAAACACATCTGGAGAAATCCACGAGTAGCTCCAATAGGAGATAAAATAAAAGAAAGTCGATTTAGATAGTTTGGTATGAACAACAAAGACCAATAACAGCACCAATGAGAGAGCACTTTGGTGCAGGTTGAAGGCTCTAAAAGGGCGAGAGGAAAGGCTGAAAATGATGTGGATTAAGGTGGCAAGTAATGATCAAAAGACATGTAGCTTGACAGAAGATATTGCTCTAGGGTCGGGATCAGGAGCCCCCTCTTTCTGACCCCTCTCAGGAGTCGCGTTCTTGGCCATGGATTCCGAGAATCCAACGGTGGTTGATAGCACTGAGATGGCATCACTTTTTTTCTTTTTGCAGTGCTATCAACCACCGTTGGATTTGTGGAATCCATGTCTGAGAACACGACTCCCGAGAGGGGTCAGAAAAAGGGGGGCTCCTGAGCCTGACCCATTGCTCTATATACGAGTTGAATGGCAAAATAGGATTCATGTTGCCGACCCCATATAGTTGGAATAAAGCGTAGTAGATGATAATGATGAGATATATGGGCTTTGTTCTATGCCATTTATCGATTTCTTTGACCATCAAAAAAAATGTTATACGCTTGATCAAAGAAAATAAAGAATGTAATACACTAATTCGAAGAACAAAAGGAATGTGATATAGTAGATAATTATGATTATTTGATCCATCGGATCTTTGATCCATCGGATCTTTGATCCAGCAGATATGTTACATAGAACCAATGTGGGATCTATTGAATTGTGAGTACCCTTCATGCACACTAGGAGTCCTGATGCTTTGGTATTTTGCATACTCTATCCAGACTGTCCAATTGGCTTGCACCTCTTGGATTGGGCGTTGATAAAAAATCACACAAATAAGATGATCATAACTGCACAATTTATCCCTGCCTTTGGATGGTCGGTTGATCACAAAGTTATTGAAAAGGGCTATAGAATTTTCACTCATCAGATGGTTAGAATCATCGTGGACCACTATTCAATAGAAGTGAATCTTATTTATGCTCTTCTGCATGGTACAGATCTATGTAACGACATGGTACTTTTAACGGTATTTTGCCATGTCAAAACATATAAACACGTACAGTGTGTCTGAATTTCAGGCTTCTCAAACGCATCGTGTTGACACCCTGTATCTGCGTCGGACACACACACATCTGTGTCATTGTTATACAGGTCCAGACTGATGACCAATATATGCACCACACATAAGATAGCTCTCATCATTATACCATAATGGTAATTGTACTATACTAATCAAAAAGTTGTAATAATAATAGTAGTTGTGTCATCACACCATTCTCCTATTCGTAATATAATAGACACGCTTTTAAGGTCACCTGCATATCACAACACCAGGAAGAAAGAGAGTAGATAATGAATCATGATATATTTACCTTGATACCCAAATTTCTATGCCAAAACTGGCAATCAGCAGCTCCTCCGGCCATTGTGCCAAGCATGTAAGGATTGATTTCAATGATTTTCTTAACAGATTGTGAGGCTGCAGATAATAGGAAAGAATGGTTGGTGGAATTTGTCATGAAACTTCCACAGATAACAAATGGAACAACGACAATAAAGCATATTCGGCATTTTCATCGGTCGAGTTATTTGAAGTCCACATACCAGAAATGTTTTAGATGCCTAATCATTGTAAAGAGCAATTGAGATATCGAAGCAAGAATAGAATTAACACAAGCTAAGACAAAATTTGGACACAAAAGTTCTTGTTCTAGATGCATAACTATGGTAATAAATATACCCCTTAAGGAACATAGTAGTAACCAACTATACTCTAATTGATTATTTTTGTAGGTATACTCAAATTGATTATGGGTTAGAGAGGAAGTTAGGATTTTCTGATATTATGCCAGCTTTGAAATCCATGCTGTAATGTGTTGACCTCAGTTTGCTTACTATTTTGCTTGAATTGTCCAAGCCCGTTTCAATATTTTTTGAAACAGGCACGGCTTTCATATCAAGTGAGGAAGTACTATAACTCTCCCTTGGTTGGGGGCTGTGCCGCCCTGCCTTACGATCGATACACAGTTGAGGAGGCTGATCACGAACGCTACAGGTGTGGAAGTGAAGCTCACCCTTCAAGTCATGTGCCTTTGGGTCCCTTCGAGTGTCACAAATGAGGTAAGGGTAGTTTGTTCTTCCTTGGATGTTATTCAGGAGTCTAAAAGTTTAGATGCAGGATACTTCCATAAGGTAAAAGTATTACCATTACAGAATGGGGAAAAAAGGGATGATTTACAGAAAGGGCGAAATTTGGTGTCTTTTGTAGGAAGCCAACCTATGGCAAGGTAAAAGTAATCATTTTGAGAATTATGTGGGGCCTTGTGATTTAAGTTTTTGCAAATTCACAAAATTGCTGATTCTTGCTAAAGAGGGAGCTCAAGCCTCTAAGACAAGTTTTTATACGACAAATCTACGAATCAGCATTACCTACATCTATGAGGGTCTAGAGGCACGAACTAGTATTTGTGAAGAGGAAAATTGTTGGTATTAATATTTTTTTTATACAAATAAAGAGTTAATTAAGGAGGCAAAAGCCCAAGGAAAACTACGAACAGCCTACGAGATCAGATGACCTACTAAGGAAGAGAACAAAATACATTGAGGACGAAGGAACCAACACCCGCCTAATCCCTTCTCTCGAAGAAATGAGATCCCAACTAAAGATGAAATCTTAAAAAAATAAACCTCTACACTCAACAAACACTTTAGACCACTTGTACATCCTGCCCTTAATATTGAGGATGATGAAAGCCACCTCATCCTCCTTATCTTCGAAAAATCTACGGTTTTTCCCTTCCAAAGACCCCAACAAATTGCAAAAGGGAGAATCCACCATAACATTCAACCTCTAGAAGAGAAGCATTAGTGTACCAGCTAGAAACAAGGTCTAAGATAGATCGTGGCTTCACCCAACACATCTCAAAGTCCAAGAAAAATGAAATCCAGACTTCATAAGCCACCACGCAATGCAAAAGAAGATGCCTAACTGATTCCCCGCTATGTTTACACATCGAGCAAAAGTCAACAAGTATCATCTTTCTACTGATCAAGTGATCCATAGTCAAAATCTTGTGTAAAAAAAAGTAGGCCAAATAAAGAAGGCCACCTTAGAGGGGATTTTGGAGCCCCACACAAAGGAAGCAAGATAGGTGATGTTGGTAGACCTATCTAAGGCCTTGAAAAGGAAACGCACCAAAAAGAGGCCATCTTTGGCCCAACTCCACGGACATGTGTCCTGACCCAAAGGAGAAAGAGGATACTCGAACAAATGACAAAGTAAACCAGAAACAGAGTCAATCTCCCAATGATTGAGGTTTCCCCTAAAACCAAGGCTCCAAAACACTTCTTCCCCCACCCAGATCATACAATCTTAAATAGAGAGGTTCTTCTTATTCGAAAGGGAATGAAGAATCCAAAAATCTTCCTTGAGGAGAGATTCACCACACCACATATCCTCCCATGATGTCTATTCCCTAACCCCACCTTGTATTGAACACCTTAGGAAAAATCCCCAAATATCTTCATTCATAGGAAGAACGAACCACTCCACCATCCCACCCAAAGTTAGAAATCCTATATTTTCCCTTTATAGCCTTACTCCAAAGGCTAAAAATCTCCACCCTGAATCTCCATAACCATTTGCCCAAAAAATGTCGTGTTCATAACTGTAATGTTCTTAATCCCCAAGCCTCCTTTAGTCTTAGAACTACAATCTGACTTACAATCCATGAGGTGAAATTTGTGAACATCAAACATATCATTCCATAAAAAATCTCTCATGAACTTTTCCAAGATTTTAACAATACACCTTGGAATGGAAAAGAGGGAATTAATAAACATGCAAGCTTGATAGGGTATTCTTAATCAAAACCAATTTCGCAGCCTTAAAGAGTTACATGGACTTCCAATTGGCTAACCTGCTCCCAAATCTTTCAATAACAAGGTCCCATAATGATTTAGAGCGATAACTAACCCCTAGTAGAAGACCCAAATACGTCGCTACTACCACACCATACCCAAGAGTACCGGCTAGTTCAAAAATATTCTCCACTTTTCCCACCTCAAAAACCTTGCGTGGCCAAATTAATAAATAAGCCCAACACAGCCTCAAAATAGCATAGAAGACCTCTAAGGAACTTGAGTTACGTGACTGAAGCTCCATGAAAGAATGGGGTATCGTCTGCAAACTGAAGATGCGAGATAGTAGGAACCCCTTCGCCAACTTTAAGGCCCTCTACCTCCACACCTTCTACAAATCTCGAAGCCATTCTCCCCGATGCCTCCACAACCACAATGACCAAAAAGGGAGACTCTCTCGAAGCTAGTCTCTTCGTGATTTTGCAAATCATGTACTAAGACTTGCGTATATTTAGTTTTCCATTAAAAAAGAGTTGCAGGTTTGTGCCAAATTGCAATTAAATGAGGAAAAAAGGATTATATATATATGTATTTTACAATAATCTCAGAGCCTAGGGCCTGAAAAAAATGTATTAACATCATGCACCATTGAGGCAATGAGAGGACTTTTGACAAGATTAAATGCTATTACATTAGAATAGAAATAAGAATGTAATTGTTATTTGGTAATACCATATCTCTACTGCCTTCCTGTCAAATGTTATTTACCATTGCCTGTTCCTTTCCTTCCTTTTCCAAAGCAATGGAATCATCAATCACTGCCTTATGTTTTCATTTGCCAATAAAACTCTTACTCGGGAAAACTGGTCTCTGATGCTCCTATAGTCCTATGTTATCGCATTTTCCCTTACTACTCTCCCCCCAAAATAAAGTAGAAAGAGAAGACCCAAACATACTTATTGATTCCATTCGAAACCACTGGCTTCTATCTTGGTTTTATGTTATCAGTAGCTTCCTTGAAGAATTTGAAACAAAAGAAACACAAAGGTTAATTGAGGAGATTTTGGGAATTTGTTAAAATCTTCCTCCTACAAAAACATTATCGAGTGGTCTTGGAGCTCTCAAGTTGAGATCTAATGTCTGAGTAGAAGGTTTGGGAGCTTCGTTTAATTCCCCCATTTATTTTCCACCCATGGTAACTTCACAAAAATATGAAAACTCAAGTGCATACGCAGACTTGTGGCCATTTTACTGGGGACGACAAATGCAAGATGTGACCGGGTGATTGACTAAACAAGAGAAGCAATTGCATAGGTGGCCTCTTCATGTATGTCTATGCAAAGAAACTGGGGTATTAAGGGCTCAACCTCATGTAAGACGTCACTTATGCAATCAAAGCAGTCTCTTTTGTAACAATAGCCATGATGCTCAATTACAAATGATGTGATACATGTAGATTTCAATTGAATTGGACGAGTTTAATAACACTAGATGGGGTCAACGTGAAGCTTATCCTAACATATCCAAAAGTGTAATCCCATGTTTGTGTCAACAAGAGCTTAAATCTATCCAGGTGTCGGTAGAACAAAAATATTCAAAGCTGAAGAGTCCACTAAATTGAAGCATTACTAAACCAATAAAGGTATAACTTTCCTTCTAAATTTACCACATGCATGTTCCACGTAATGTGTGAAACTAGTATCAACCATCTAGAATGTATCGGCACAGTGTCTAAAAGCCACACTTCAGATATGCAAAAACTCCATGAAATACCAAAACCATTATTTCACTATTTCAGATTCCATACTAACACGCTCCACAGAATGTCCCAAAACACGACAAGAAACAGATACTAAATTTAATTTCGCAGACTGATGATTTCAAGTTTCCAAAATAAATAGTTGCAGACTTGTGAGCAAAGGATATTACACTATATTTAATTTCAATATGCTATTGTACTACTCAATAGATCAATATGGAAGCACTTGTTTATACAAAATCTATATATAGCGGGCAGTAATTCTCATGAGGTTAAATTTTCTGAAAACGAAGAAGCCCAATTCTTTACCTAATATTTTTCTCTTTTGAAAGAAAAGATTTATTAAGGGAGAAAGACAAAGAGGAACAACCCGCCTAATACTAAAATAATGCCCAATAAACCGAATCACCATGTAAGTGGTTTATGAATTCAATACATACAGATATATCCTCCCATGCTAGCTCGAGAATCGGCAGCGACCATGACTCCTTCCTTAAAAATGAAAGCAAGCGTCGTTGTCCCTTTCGCTGGTTTCACCATCTGTATGGCTTTCTTCTGGAAGCCATCAAACTGAAACAAGAGGAAAAAAAAGAAACCACTACAAATCCTTCTTTTAAACAAAAATGGAAACGGGTATATTTACGGATAAAAAACACATCAAGAACTCACGTCGGTACTACTAGGAAGCTCAAACGATGGATCTGTTGAGAACCCTCCGCCGAGCTCATTGATTGCCCCAAAAGGTGCAGAAGAAGATGTTTCAAGACCACTCATATCAAGCTTCATGCTTACACACCTACAAGAAAAGAGAATTAATCTCTCTGACTTAGTAAATCCTTTTTATATGAAATCTTCCTAGGAAGGCCAGCGTTCTGAATTTTTCATATAATGTGCCTCCCACTCTTATCATGTTCAACTAATACATAAGCAGAAATATTGGTATTATTCGATTTTTTTGAATTTTTTTTTCTTCTCTTGGTGAGAAAGCAAGAATTTCTACTTTTTGCTTCGAATTAAACTAAAAGAAGAATAGAACATCAATATCTTCCATGGCGAATATAACCTAGTTCTTCATTTAGTGTCTAAACGAAGAGCAGAAATTAACAGGGGTATATTAAGGTATAAAAATTCGAACTTTCACACAAAAACAAGATGTTCCCTGATGAAGGAAATCATAGAAAATACCCACGAAAGAAAAAAGACATAAACAACAAAGAATAGGTGAATTTTCTACCAGAGAGACTGTGTTAGTTGAATCAGACCTAGTTCTAAGGCATACAAACAAATCCCTTAGAATAATAAGTTCTTGAATTTTTCTCACAGGGTTAGGTGTTTACTTATAAACCCTACAAATCCATGGAGTTTGAAGAGAGAGAGATTTCTGATTCTGTAAATTCTGAGTTTAGAGAAAGAGAAATTAACTCATTGTCTTAAAAAATTTAAAAGAGAAAGTAAGATAAACCCTAAGCGTACCTTCGAAAGAGAGAAATGGGAAGTAATGGATGGATTCAGAGATCTGATACAGAGAGAACAGGAGACAATGCTTGAGAAGTAAGAAACGTTAGGGTCGGGCTGCTCGGGCACATATATTGTGTTTGGGAAATTAATTCGTCTTCTATACTATAGACAGTAAACCTAGTCTACAACAGGCCAAGTAGTAGATGTGGGGATAACAGAGCATATGGACCCACCACTCGATGCGATCTGTCTGCTCTAATTGGTAAATCAGACGATTATAACCGTTGATCTCTCGCATTCATTTGACCGTCAAACTATTGAACAATCCCACAAAGTGTAGATTTAGCTAAGGAGATACTAAATTGTGGGAAAAAGATGTAACAAGGTATACCTCACACTTTTTTGAGTGAGGAAGCACGATTTTTGTTAGTCATGACTGTCAGCTTGGCACACTGACCGCATGGATGTTTAGCCCACCCCTTGATGGATATACAAACCAAAAATCAACATGATTGGTAATTTCTGACCATTATATTTTAGTACTTTTTAAGGCGTAATTATAGCCGTTGGATTAAACCAGTTTTTTTAGTACTAAAACCAACGGTTAAAAGTCATTAAACAAGCTAATTTTTGGTATGAATGTCTACTTAAGGGGTGGCCAAACATCCATGCGGTCAGTGGGCCAAGATGGCAGCGGTTAGTAACAAAAATCGTGCTTCCTCACGCCAAAAAGCGTGAGGTATACATTGTTACATCACGACCATAGATTGTGGGTCCCGCAGGCGCAGGCGACCCTGGGTCCCGGTGCGGGTGTGCGATGTTTATTCAAGCGAGTAGAGTGGCTTGATCGTTATGCGATCTACGATTTTGTAAGCCACCTTGTATGGTATGGGTATGGGGTACACGCTCCACTGAAGATGATGGGACCTTAGATTGGAGAAATTTTTTGCTCCATGGACTTTTGATCAATGACATTCTAGGACTTATAGTTAAGTGCCACCTGTCTGAGGTTAAGGTGGCCCTTAACTGTAGTTACCCATACCAGTGGAAAAAAACAACTACAATTAAGGGCCTTGACAGGTGGCACTTAACTATAAGTCAAAGGACGCCATGGATCAAAATGTCCAAGGATCAAAAATTTCCTCACCCAACAGAGTCCAGGCTCCGGAATGATTTTTGCTAGGATGATCGCTATGATGAATAGATCATCCTCCTAAAAAATCAGCCCTTGACACCTCCAAGTAGGCCCGCAGTGCTGTGTGATGAATAGATCATCCTCCTAGCAAAAATCAGCCCTGGACACCTCCAAGTAGGCCCGCAGTGCTGGGTAAGAATCCATGACAAGATAAAGCATGAAAGAATAACAATATAATTTCAGAATGATGGTCCTGATCATGAGATCAATAAATTTTTGCTGTCTCAGACCCAAACGAATGGTGGGTACTAGTACTACCTATAAGCATGACATCGCATTTATACACAATAGATCACCTTTTACATAAGCTGGTCACAACTCAACCCTCGATAACCTATTTATCACAGAATATGACCACAACCATCCGAAACGTTTCTTTGGATGATCCAAGGTGGATGATCTCCATGAATTTACCAGGATCACAGGTATGACATCCATAGATCAAAATATATAAACGTTTCTAAGTGGGCCCTTTCCAGAACCACATTTACAGGTATGACATCCGTAGACAACCGTGATCAAACCACATTACTGATTAAAACAATGTGCACAAAACACGCACCAATCTTCACCTCTTCCTGTTTTTCAATGATAGAACGTGACTTATCCCGGTGTTGCCACGGCCACTGCAGAACCCAGCACAATAACCATCTTCTGGTATAAGTACAAACATTTGCATGGGGAAATCCAGTAAACACTCTGCCATTGCTAATTCTACATCTGTTCGACCAATTTATTAAGAGCACTTATAGAACAAATCAATCATTTTTTTAGCATTTTTTCTACATTATAAAAGGAATTAAAACCTTCAAACTAGTGATACAAAACTTAGTACTTTGCTGTTGAGACCTCTTTCAAAAGTTCGTTAAGCCTATGTTTGCTTCCTCCCTTTATTATTCATTTTGTCGCCACTGCCTCGCGATGTGATAAAATCCTGTCCATGTCATCGAAGTAAGGCCAACTCCTCTTGCTTTTCTTACCACTCCTGCTTTCCTGTCAACGGCAGAAGGGTTGTCATCAACAATGTAATTATAAGGAGAACTTGTGTCAGGAGGCGAAGATTGAAAGAAGCCATTCTCCCTGCTCGTTCCATACATGTCGCCCATTTTGATAATTTAGGTCATGTAGATAATCGCACAACATCTTGTATTCATAGATTTGCACCTGCCTTTATACAGTTAAGGTACGAAATTATCTTAGTGGGACTGGGACCCTGCCAATTAGACGGGCCCCATAATGAGATCTACATGTATGTGTGCCAAATGAGTGGCGTGAGGGAGGATGGCTTCTTTCTGTCATCCCATCCTAATGCAATTACTATAGTATAAGTGAATTTATTCTGGGTTTTTCTTTCATCAAAAGTCATTTCTAGATGAGAAGAGAAAGGAAGCGAGGAGGGCAAACCTCATATTTCTGAACCAGAGATGCCCAAAGAGATTTGCATTGGCCTGGAGTTCGATTTATTCCATAACCCAGCAAGTTCACAGATATCTCTTGCCAAAGGACCATCCGCCCCCTCACAACTTGGAATTTGCTATCCAACTCCCCACGCATTTTGATTAGTTTTTTAACCTCCTCAGGCTTCCATTTGTTCCGAGGCTTGGATGACACTGGCCTAGGATTTGATGGTCCAATAGAATCCTCGCCGCTGCTTTCTGTTCCATCTTCTGCGAGCTCCAAGTGTTCTTTTGGAATGGAACCATTTTTGTTTTTTACCAAGTGCTCAACAGGTGATGATTCTACAAATGATTTCCACACATCATCTGAGTCTTCTGGGATAAAAGATGATGAATCCGCCATACCAGAACTTGACATTGTTGTGTGTTCCTCAATTAGCAGTCGTTCGCCAACAAACTCACCTGCATGAACAGACCCAGGGAAAAACAAAGAAAATAGAACTCAAAAATACTGCTCATTTACTGGCTTATGGAAGTTGAAATTAGTTTAGAGGAAATCAAGGTTACCCATCAGATCATATGGTCTCCGTACTGGTAAAAATGTTTACATGTATGTACATATTCATGTTAGGATAAGACTTTGTTGATTGACTAATTTATATGTATCTATGTATTTATATTCGTCAGTTAAAAAAGAAGATTTTTAAAATTTACGTAAGAAAAAAGCTAGGACCTTCAATTGCTTCTTGTGCAATGTCTTCCTCAAAGTAGGTATCACTACTGCCTGCTTCCTCAACCCTCCTCGATTTCCTCTTTTTCGGATGCTCATCAGCTACTTTATTCAACAATCCCGATAAACCAAAATCGACACCGGACTTGCCAGATAATCTTGCATTGAGCTCATCGGTGAGAACCCCTGCTGTATCTTCTACAGCAATAGCAATGACTTCAGGCCTTTTACTACTGTACTTCCTTACCATCTTCCTCAATACCTCAGAGACAGTTCGTTCCATGTGGGCTAGAGGACAGTTTACTGGGCAACTCGATAGCGCAGCATGGGCAGCTTTGTGAAGTGCATCTAAAAGCTTCCCTTTGTCAAGCCATAAGCAACGAGTAGTGATTCTTATTTTTCCCTTGATACTTGTTTGAAGTAGGCCATCCGCACTTTGTGGGCGCAAAATTTCCATGCTGGAAGAGAGAGAAATTAAGAAATATAGGATCCAGCCCAATTGCATGTGTTTTAGTAAAAATAGCTTGGTAAATGCCCCACTTACAAAGGAGAAATATACGAAAATGTATCTATTTATTTACCTGACGACTATAATGCCATCTGATGCTATTCTTAGTCTCTCATCAATGCAAAGTTCGGTCGATGTTCCAAATGCTTTATCACCATCACTGTACATCAACTGCCAATGAATTGGAACATTTCTCAGGACTAGCATCTTAAAAAAAATAGTGGAAGCCTAAGAGGATCACCAACCTGCAAGTTCTCCTTCCCTAAGGAGATAAAACCATTAGAAAGAACTCTTCTGTTTCTCAGATGTGAAACTCCAAGCATCTCTCCGTTCTTTATCACCTGTTGTCAGTGCATTGTGTTAGTTCACATCAAATTCATAAGCTATACAATTTTATAGAGAAAAGATGAACCCGCAAGAGAGAATTGTATCACCGTCAACATCATCAAAGCCTTATCCCAATTATTTGGGGTCAGCTACACGGCCCATTCTGCCATTCCAGTCTATCAAGGACCATATCTATCACCTAGCATGAGCTTGAAACAACGTACCAGGATTCAAGTACAAGGATTTGGCAGAAGTTTTATACAAACAGATGAAATCCACCTTCTGGGCTCAAGACCGGAAATGCAGAGAGAATAAAGGTCAACAATGGAGGAGTTGCATGATCTTATTATCGGTTCAATAGGTAAGTGTACCAACAATCTGGACCGTTCAATTGATGGGGTACATCTTGGATGAGCCCTAGCCTCAAAAGCACACAATTAGTTGATCCTAATTATCTACATACTTTTGCACTGCACTTAGTTGTTCCTGTAACTTAATGATTGGTCAAGATCAAACTCAGGCAACTAATTGGATGACCAGGATCATGCAATCATTGTGACTTCTGGACAATGTCCACCCAAGAGGCTTCCCATCAATGGCACAATAGCAGTGAGACCTAGTAGCCAACCACACGATTTAGCTTTTACATAAGTCTCACCAAACCTTATTATGCCTATATAGTAACAACAATTACAATCTTAAACTTTCATTCCTTATCAATGTACATTATAATATATGTACTGTACTAATATCAAAGTTTAGTAATGTTCAAGTCGAAGGGTCTACAAGGCCTAGGGGAAGGCCAAAACGGACGTGGAGTGAGATTATGAGGGGAGATTTCAAGAAACTTGCCTTGACAGAAGAGATGGCTTTAAACAGGATTGAATGGAGGAACAAGATTCATGCAGCCGACCCCATACCGTTGGGAAAAGGCTTACGATGATGATGATGATGATGTACTAAAATATCACAAATACTAGTGTTCAGACTTCAGAAGACATTATAAAAGTAATGGTACTATAAAAACATATACATTATACTGATAAGAAACAAAAAGTGTATACATTATTGTAAAAGAGCATTAATGAACCACAACGAAGCTACTAACTCACAGTAGTGTGCCGGATGCCAGTTGATTTCCCAAGTAATTCGTGCTCTTTCAGGAATAAGAGCTCTCCATGGATCGGTAGAAAATGCTGTGGCTTCACAATCCTAAGTACTTCCTCCTTCAAAAATGGATGTTACTTTAGTTTGTCATCACAAAGAAACCAATAAGATTGAAATATATGAGAAAAATGCATTTTTAAAAGAGATGTCAAAGCTATAAGAACAATCATGTACACTAAGAGTCAGTTACAAACTAAACGATTGAGTTTGTCTTCGCATTTCTAATCAGCAACTAAATAGTTGATAGTTGAACATACATCACAAAACAAGATGCCATTTTCTAAAATACGACATTCTGCAGAAATTCACAGAAACTTACCAGTTCTCCACGATAACCATGACCAGAAGTATGCAATCCTTCATTCCTTCCCATTACAATTGTGGAACCAAGCTCTGATATCCGGTTCAGCATTTTCATCACTCGGGTCTCATTTCCAGGAATTACCTAGCACGACGAAGGGGAAACAAATAAGTGATCAATAATAACTAGGACAATAAGTTTCATTAAAAATGCAATGACCACACAGTATAAGTGAATATGATCAAAATCTAGGTAATCCAAGAAGGCCTGATCTGTGACATACAGGCCTCTATAATTTTAGATATCTATAAGAAAGGTTTCCAACAAATGAATAAAAGGCTTTTATCAACTAAAAGGGAAGAAGAAACCCAGTAATTAAGGTTCAATTTAGAACCCAAATGCTTTTTTTCCTATTTTTTTATGTTTGACCTAAAGTAAATCCTCTGATGCCATTAAGAAGAAATATATTAACCATGATGTCATGGCGCTCATGGGAGATGATAATGTTGGCAAGATTCTTCCAGCCCATGCTGAGTGACTTTCCTATTCTTCTTTTCCTTTTTCTTTCTTTTACATAGAGAGAAAAAGAAAAAGGAAGTATTCTTCCAGCGCTTTCAGTGTACATTGATCGCCTATGTAAGCATTCTTAAGCCAATGAATAGGCAACAATGTTGGTGTTTCAAAAGTTAGATATATGAAATATCAAAATCTTCTCTTAGATTAATAATGTGCTCTATGGTGTTAGCTAGTTTCAACTTCCTTGCTGCTCACACAATGAGAGTAATTGCTTTTTTACCTCAAGCAACAGGCGTAGATAACAAGAAAACCTCTAGAGGCCTTTTATCCAAGGTTCAAAATCACGGCCTCGTTCCACGTCTCAGTAAACTGATAGTTCGACATGTCTCTACCGAGACAGAATTGAGATTGCGATAAAAATCATATGCCTTGACAGGGAAATATACAAAATATTACATGACATTTTTATAATTTTAATGCTAAATTAAGCTAAAAATATCATGTTAATCTTGTATACACATAATATAAAAACAAGGTTTAGAATCTTTACATTACTTAAATTAGAGTTCTAGTATGAGACGCTACACCCAATGTATCATCTCGGTAGTCGGTACCATACGAAAACAAGACGAACGAGACTTTGAACCATGCTTCCATCCTCCAATTTATTAAGAAAAAGGAGATAAAAAAAATGATAATTAAGAAAAGAAATCCCTCATTCATAATGATTTCTAAAGAGCAGATTGCAACGTAATATAAGAAAATGAGTCGAACGCATATCAACGAAACCATGACGGTACCGACTCTGGTTGATCATCACAATTCTGGTTAAAGTAGCTACACTGAAATGTAATAATAAGTATAAAGAATTTGGTTGGAAATAGATGCACAATCAAGAGTACCCCCTTGAGTTTACCTTAGCTGAATATAAAATCACATCCTCCTTGGTCAGTTTGAGTGAGTGACTGCTTCCATATGATGCAAGGTTCAGGGCAGCACGTGGTTCTGCCTGACACAATACTAGGTAGAGTCATATGCTAGTCAAATTGCATCGATAGAACTTCTATACTCACTGAAATACTGCAAGGTTGTGATCTGAAATCACTAATATTATCTTACTTGAGAGCCTGTTGTAACAATTAACAAATCCTTTGGAGCATAGGCATCAATATCTTCCACTTTTACCTGCACAGTAATATGCAATATAAAATACACACACACACACGACAGAATTCTGGCTTACGGTGGCTACATAACCCAAACAGCTCCAAATTAAACCTACAGTGACAACCCATTCTGTTTCCCCCCTCCGACCTCCTAAAGATCCTAACTATGAAAAAGTGGATAGAAATAATCTCTGAGTTAGGTGAAGGGATAAATTCACACGAAGGAAAAAAAAAAACATCTAGCTGTACATTGTCTGTAGACAGAAGCCAAAAATCTGCTCTAACTTCTTTTGCCTACTACTTACAAACCCTTTTATTTCTAAGCTAAAGAAAAGAAAAGGAAAATAAAGTTATACCCTACTGGAACACTGTCTTACCAGAGTCGATGGATCAATTGGTGCTTTTCCGTCCCTCCAAGCAGCATCCAAGTATGTCCTTAATGACATCCCGACAAATACCTGTTACATTGACCCAAAATATTATAACTGCCAGAGAGCCAAATTTTCTATCTCCAAAATTCTAAAGGTGCATATTACACTCAGAGGAGAAAACAAAGAGAAGAAAAGGGCATTTAATACTGTGTGTACTTACCAACTTTCGACCGGTTAAGTCAGCTGCAGCTTTCACACTTCCAAGACGATGTATATTAGATGCAAATTGAGTAGTAATAATCCTTCCTTTAGCAGCTGATATACGTCTCAACAGTGCATCCGCTACAACAGTTTCGCTAATAGTTCTTCCAGGTGAAAGCACATTTGTTGAGTCACTCATCATCTGAAAAGAATATTAATTTATTGGCTTAACGCTTCACCAAAAATAACAGTTGACACATATTCACAGCCTACATGGCCTAGGGCTCAAAATCCAAAAGATTCACACCAGACATTGAAGCTTAACATCTTAAGCCTTGGGCTTACCCCTGACACATGCTGCAAAGGCACTCCAACCTTAAATTGTAAGGTGTATACATAAAAGGAGTGAGTGGTAAAAAACAATACATGATAAGGAAAACTATAATAAACCAGAAGAAAGGAATCGCCTGTAGAAGTGAAGAAAGTCTTCATGAAAACCAAAAGCATGAACATTATCATGTAACATCATCATTGACATGATAATGTGAATATAAAATCTAGACCATGTTATCAAAGAAACTAAAGAGGCATCACCAGATAATTAGAAAAATAAACTACAGAAATCAAAACCAGCAATTGCATATCCTATGAATGGGCAACTCACACCCATTGTGCAATCAACATAATTTTTCATGAAGCTCACACCAATAAAGTAGAGCCTCAACAGTAGAGATGCTAACACCGTCTAATGGTATTAGCAACATTTCATGCAACTAAAAGTAGAATCAATGAGATGAAACTCTGCAACCCCAAAAGCCCACCTCTGCCCCTCCCTCAGGAGTCACAGTCAATGCATGGTTTGATTTTTAGCTTGCATTCAAAGCTCTAAAAGACAAAAATAATTTAATAAAAATGGAAAATATAAGGAAAAGAAGAAGAAAAATATAAGCATGAAACCATGGATCCAAGAGGCTTACAAGTGTTACTCCTTCTTTTGAGAGTTCCTCTAGAGCTTCACGATCAAAAGCTTTTCCATCTAACGGTGATTCATCAATCTGCAAATAATACAGTTCTCCATGTAGCTATCACACTTGTATCCTAAAAATAGCATAATAGAGGAGTAGAGATGTGGCACTTACCTTCCAATCCCCAGTATGAAGAATTGTACCATCAGCACAGCGGAGCACCAATCCACAACAATCAGGAATTGAATGGGTAACCGTGATAGGCTCTACTTCAAATGGCCCAGCGAGGAACCTTCTCCTTGTCCTAAATAACTTAAGCCTAGAGGGAACAAAGATCCCAAACTCCTTCAAACGCTTTTTAATAAGCTGTTAACAAATAAAGTAAGCAAGAATCATCTCTCAGTACCAAGATTAAGAGATTCAGTGAGATCGGAAAACGACTTCATAAAGCCAGTGGAAAGCTACATGATTCCCACAAGCAGTGCCAAAATATTATCTTCTACACGTACTAAAGTCACCAACCATGATAAATGATACAAGTGAGTTCTAAAAATTCAGTTGCAGGGTGTGACAAGGGCACTGAAACCAATACAAAGGCAAATTGGGTAAGAGGGGCCAGAGTCATGTTGCTACATGCGTTTGAAATCTGGAATATCTAAGCCAAATCACATACATAAGCTACTCATAATAATACCCATGTAAACCTTTACGACTCAAAGTCAAAGCATTGTGGCAGCTCAGCCAAGTCTTTAAACCATGAATACAGAGATATTAACAAGAAAATGTTTAATATTTCTAAATTCTTTATTACATACCTCCATGGTAAAGGATGAAGCATATATTGGTGTATGGGAATCCAAAGCTGGGATAACCTGTTTGGATGGCACATAGGCACAGTAAGTATTGACAATACCAAACAATCAAATCAAGCTCGAAATTCATTAGAGGGGGTAACATTCCATGAAGTTAGAATACTCGGCGTTTATTGTCACTCATACATAACCAAAAAATGACACATAGGCACAAATAATTAATAGATATCGAGATCTTCTTGGAACTCAAAAGCAAACACTTTGAATGCAGTACAAGCATTTTGTTTCTTCTGCCTTTTTAAGTCACCAAGGTGACTGTACGTTTAAGAAAATAGATAAGCGTATTTCAGGAAAAACACATGTAAAATGGCATCAAAGAGATGATTTATCAGACTCAATCAATTGATTTGAGAATAGAGGACACCATTTAAAATCCTTATTTTGTTTTCTGATAAGATTAGCTTATGTTAGTGCAACATTTGGACTCGTCATTCGATGAAATTATAGAGGGTATCTAGCTCAGGACATTCGCTCATCGAACAACCTCCATACTGACCTGTGCCATACATGTGGTTCACATGCAAACAAAGATAAGCATTTAGTGGACCCATCTATCCAAAAACCAATCCAATCAAATTTTTCTGGGCATCCCAACTATCAATCTTTATCTTGATTGTTGACAATATTTCTCAAAACTGTCTAAAAAATGTGATAGATCAGATGGTTGAGATCATCAGGTCAGATAACGATCAGGGGCCCTCCTACAATAGACCATATTTCTCCCTGTAGCTACCACACTTGTATCCTAAAATAGCGTAGAGGAGTAGAAATGTTCTAGCTATCATCAGGTTACATAGCCAGAGCAAAGTCTCTCACGTGAGATCATTGAATGATGGATCCTGACCCTTCTGAATACGCATCACATGCACAGGTATTTCGAAAAATGGTAGATGTACAGGCATTACAACCTAAGCATTACTCCATTATGAAATCTTTATACAACTCTGTGCAGTGTGCAGGCCACAGAAGGAAAATGATCTGCAGAAGCCACAATTAAGATTGCCATGTGGAATAAATTTATTATGAATCAACGTCAAATCAGAACCACAGTTTCAAGAAGCGGAAAGGAAACTTTACCCAGGGCAACGCACCAATGTGATCTTCATGGCCATGTGTTATAACAACTGCTTCAATTTTATGGCTCCATTTTTTTATGAATGCTGTATCAGGTATAATTTTCTGGACGCCAAGCTCGTCATAGCTGATATACATGCAACGCAAATGATCGAAAGCCAATAAATCAGTAAAAATAAAATAAACTAAATAACGTACAATTCCAGCAGCAGATCCTTCAGATGTTGCATCAATAACTGCAGTAGGCCCCCATAATCAGTAATATTCTAGAAACAAATAACTCCTAATACTAACTAACATTTTGAGGAACCAATAGGTAGGACAGTGTTGATTGCAAGTTCAGCTCTAGGAACAATGGGCAGGACAGTGTTGATCCTACTTAGGCTCTACGAATTTTCAAGGTTTATCATGATTTCTCCAAAGGCATTGTTTTGAGGTGGGCAAAGGTGACAGGGTGAGGCTTTGGAAAGATACATAGTGGTGGTGATTGTCCTCTTCGTCAAGCTTTTCCACTCTTCTATGTTACGACATTGACAAAAATAGTATGGTGAATGGATGCCTCAATAAAGTTAAGGACAGGGTGATCTGGAACCCGACCTTTAGAAGGAACCTTAATGACTGGGAAGTTGAACACTTTGCGAGATTAATGGAGCGTCTTAATAGTGTTATCATCGATTCAGACGTGGAAAACAAAAGAAGATGACAGTGAGGTCAAAAGATGATGATAGACAGTGGGGTCAGAAAGGGCTATTCTTGACCAGGTCTTTCTTTAATAAATTGCTACAGTTCAATTTTGTGTCCTTCTAGGCCAAGCTAATTTGGAGAACTCTTGTACCCTACAAAGTCGCCTTCTTTATGTGGACAGCATCTCTAGATATGATTCTGACCGTGGATCACCTTATTAGTAAGTGTAAAATATCCCGAATATGTGTTTTCTATGCAAACCCAATCTTGAATATGTGCGGAAGACTGTTTCTCTGGTAGAGGACGTTTCTTTAATAAATTGCTACACTTCAATCCTGTGTCCTTCTAGGCCAAGCTAATTTGGAGAACTCTTGTACCCTACAAAGTCGCCTTCTTTATGTGGACAGCATCTCTGGATATGATTCTGACCGTGGATCACCTTATTAGCAAGTGTAAAATATCCCGAATATGTGTTTTCTATGCAAACCCAATCTTGAATATGTGCGGACGACTGTTTCTCTGGTAGAGGACGTTTCCTATGGAGCATTATGCATTTCGCAGGCATGTGTGCTACTTGGAAGGAGAGAAATAGTAGGATTTTCGAAGGGAGAAAAGGAGTTGCAAAGGCAGTTCTAAAAGTGGAAGCTTTTCTTTTTCTTTGGTTCTCTAGTTCTCCTATATTAGAGGATGTTTTTTTGAGTCTTTTGTGTTCAAATGGGATGAATTGATAGGGGATCATCCGTCTCTTTCGAGGAGGTAGATCCGCCTTTTGTATAGTCTTTGCGGGGTGTTTCCCCTTTTTAATACATACATACTGATCAAAAAAAAAATTGGGTCATGCCTAGGAGAGTGATTGACCTTCTTCTCAGATGGAAGGCGGGAGTATACAACGGTGAAGGTCACAATTTACAATTATTGGAGTATGATTCCTTTTGCTCTCTTTGGAATATTTGGAAGGAATGGTACTCCAGAATTTTCGATGATACATATGGTTCAACGGAGGCGGTCATGGATAAGACAAAGGGGATGGCTATGTAAATGGATAGTTTGTATTCCAATCCTCAATGACGTCTTCCAGGACTTATTCTTCAAGTTGGATGTTATCATTAAAGAGACCATGTAATTTTCTCTTTTGGGGATTCTACCTTCTGCGCTCGAGTTGTGGGACTATGTCTTTGGGCCCTTGTATTATTGTATGATGGGCTTGCTTCAGCCCTTTGATTCTTTTAATACATGTTCTCTATACTTACCTATAAAATAGTATTACACAAGGATGGTTCTGTATATACTTAGGTACTTGTTAGTTGTTATATGATTGAATAATTATGCCAATAGAGTCCACCACCTTCAAACTTAACCAATGTAAATTATTGTTTACTATACTTCGTATTTCTCTATAAAGGCCTAGTTAAATCTATTTGCCTCGTAAAGCAAAGTAAGAATATCCACCCACCTAATTTTCTCACCAATTCTACTCCTTCATCAAGACCATCTTTTTCTGTTCGTTTTATGTTTTTCACCTCCCTATTTGCTCTTCAAGCCTAACCCCCCCCCTGCAACCCATCTCTTTATTATCTATCTTGCTCTTATGACCTATTCAAATGATGTTTCCACTCTCTTGGTATAATGATATTCCGCGCATATCGAACAACAAAAACAAACATAAACTATGATCCTTTTGGCCCCCGTGGAGAAGATAGATGGCAAATTGTGGAGACAATAATAGATTGCATCCATTGAAGATGAATGAATTTGGGAGAATATCTTCGAGGACACACTAGCAGGTCAATTAGCGACTCAATGAACACCCAAAAGCCTATCTGACCAACAAATATTCATAGATGAAAATTTACTTGCAATGGTGGATGAAAATGATATTGAAGAGGAAGACAATGATGAAGAACCATCGCGAGAAGCGAGAATAAAAGAATTGTTGGCTGCAATCCACACAATCATATGTAGGTTACAAGAGGATGCAATTGCAAATCACAAAATTGTTGTTAATTTTCGGAATCACAAAGAATGACAGTGCATACAAAAACTGGACAAAAATCAACTATTATTGGTTCAAAATGCCATTGGGAGTTCTTTCATGAACTAAGCCAATACATTATCTTTTTATAGGTTAGACCAACATATATTTTTGAGTCTAGCTTAACACCTTTCTTTTTTCTATGAGCCAAGCTGATATATACTTGTTCAATAGGCGAGCCTAATATCATTTTCTTAGGAGGTCAGCCTAATACACACTTGCAAATGAAGTTTGCACAAGAAATGCAATGTTTAAACAAACATATAAAGTGATGAGAATATTTTTATTTTACTTTGGTAAATAGAAATAGAGATTACTAATAAATTATAGAATCTCTTTCCACCGTGGGTATTAGTTATTAGGGGGCCTACTGTACTGTAAATGAAAAGTAGCCACTTGACAGTGCTATCCGTGCAATACTTCAATCTTTAGCAGAAATTATTATTTGACAGGAAATTATCTTTGACAAAACCAGATACCCGAACTGGTAATTTGAATATGTCTACAAGGAAATTACAACCTAGCATATCCTCATAAAGAAACTATACCCACATAATTAAATAATTCTAAGTGAGAGAGAATTCCATAATAAAACAATTGTCAAGTGGACATAATGATTGACAATAATTAGTCAAAAACAAATATTTCAGAATGTAAACTGAGGCAATGATTTTCAAAAACTTACTCTGGAAACATGACACCTGCATCAATCAAAATATAACGATCGTAGTTCCCAACAAGCATGCAATTCATCCCAATTTCACCCAAGCCTCCTATCGGGAGAACACGGAGTGGTGGGCCATCAGACCCTTCATAAAACTGTTCCATTTTGCGCTGAACAGAGTCCTCCATACTTTTCCCAGCCCCTTCTCTCCTTCCAGATTTCTTACGAGGTATTCTAGAACCACGGGTACCTATCATAACAACCAATTGGTATAACAATCATCAATTAGAATAGTAAAAGGAAACAATAAGAATGCTTATTGACTGTTAATGAAACCCGTGTTGATTGGTGAATCAAGAAAATAGTAATTTACATAAAAAAAAATTATTCTCAACCACAACAGAGATACAGCTGACATTATAATTCAACATGAAATGAGGCCCAGCACAAAATATTCAGTCAAAGTATAAGATGATAAGCATAGAGTGAGTCTACCAACAAAATATATTGTTAACAAATATGGATTTCCCAGAATGAAGTTAGTTTTGAAATGAATATGCGATTCAATACAGGTAAGAGTCAGGAACAGTGAAATAAATAAAAAACGAAGAATCCCAACAACATGAAAGAAGTTTTATTCAAAATCAGGTAAGAAACCAATCAGTGTACCAACACAAGATCTCTTTTAGGTGTACCTTTCTGTGTAATTTTTAAATCAATCGTTTGTTATTCTAAAACATTAGGAGAAAAAAAATCTATGATCTTTTATTAATCAATCATGTATCCACCATATATGCTCCAGATTTCCCTCATTACCTCCAAATACCTATTTCAATGAAAATGAGAACTATTGTGTAACCCCTTTTGGACCACCATCCAATTGTGCTTAAGCGGCTAGTGCTAGCATGTACTACCAGATTAGTTATTCCTAGTTTTTGATTACACATAAGTGAAAATATTCAACTTACTTCCACCAATTTTTTTGTAGCTCTTCTAATATCAGTTGTACGGGTTTTCTTCAAGCTTTAGGGACTGTATTGAAACTTAGGCCAGTGGAGGTCACTGATTGAACTGTGTTTATGTGATTTTTATTATTTTTTTCGTTTTTCCACCTTTGGGCCATAAAAGGATCAAATAGATGTAGAACATTGGCCCGGGCTTGCATTGGTGCCTTTCTGACCCAACCGGGAAAAGAACTCTACCCAAACAGCCCCTTCAAGCAGTTCCCTACTGATCTATATCTTCCACAGAAAGAGCTATGCCGATACAGCCGTAACAGCCCATACCCACCTCAGCATACACATGGCAACCTAAGCATACACGTGGCAACTACTACAACTAGCCTGCCATTTAGCCCCTTAGTTTCCTCATTGGCTGTACTTTCCAAAGATAGTTAGATTAAGATAAATATCAAGTGTTAGTATAGGAAGAGAATAATTCTCCAAGATACTTGCCTTGTTAACAAGAATCCTCGAGATCTTTGTTTTGCTTATTTAATATGTAATCTTTGGGAAGAAATAAACATGTTGAAGTTTAATCCAAAAATAGTTTGGCTCCGCTCTAGTAAAGCTTGGATAAGAACAAGGTTCTCAACATTTGGTATCAGAGCAAGCGATCGTGGACAAGGAGACAAGGCGAATACTACTCAAAGTGCGTGCCCTTATCACAAGAGCACGAGAGGAAGTGTGTGCCCTTCTTGCCGAGAGTCAACGTGCCTCGAATGAGGAGTTTCAGCTAATGCGGCATAGGCGCACCGACTTAGAGGAGGTTCGTACACCTTCCCAGGCGGATCATGTGCCGACAACAACCAAGGGCAAAAAGGGGAGTTTCGGCATCGGCATACGAACCCAAAACTTATGGCGAAGCCCAAATCTACTCCATCCAAGCCTAAGGTTGTGGTCAAGCCAAAACCCGCCAACAAGCCGAAGTTCACGATCAAGAAGAAGTTGAAACCGACACCAAAGAACAAACTAACAAAAGCTTCGAGAATTGCAACGAAGGCTTCTCCGAGGAAAAAAGCGTCAGCTCCAAAGTCAACGAAGGCGGCAACATGGACCCCAACAAAGCGACACCCATCCCCGCAAGCGGACACCATCATGTCAGCCTACCTCCGATATCCTGTTACCAGTACTGCCTCAAGATTGACATCGGTACCGTGGACGAATGCGATTTGGGATCCGGGAGACGTTAACCTTGAGGACAAGGTCACTTCCAGGGGTGTGGGATGATGCGACCCTAATTTAGAAAGAGTCGAGGACTCTAATTTTGTTCAGAATAAATACCCAGATCCCGGATTTGGGTGGGAATTGTACCGTTACAGTAGTTTACTAACGTGACTAGGATTTGAATTAGTTGCCATTTTATTGGGGTTGGGATTAGGTAGGTCAATGTAACCGATTGCTGAGAAAAGAGGAGAAGAAAAACCATTTTAAGCACAGAAGTGTGAAGAGTGTGACTCCCTCCAAGAGTTGAAAAAAGAGGGCGATTCCCTAAAGGAATTTCCCAACGATAGGAACCGGGTTCCTAACATATGCAAGCAAGAGTACCTAGAAATATGTTGGTTTGACCAGTATACTCGTGAGTTAACTCTATCGTTCTACAAACTGAACCAATTGTGTGCCCTTGGTGGGTTGTTTTTTTCTAGACTAAAAATGATTTGAGTTGCAAGACTCGCCAACTCAGTCGTGTTAAATCGTCTGACTTGTACTCAATTCATTTTGATTTAGAAAACAGTTTGATACTATATATTGTGCAGAAATGAATCAAAATCCCTACTACGTCATTCAAAGCTTCACCTGAAAATGAAGTTAGAGATACCTGTAACAGAAGGAGCACCAATGGAGCAAGAAACAGAAGGCTTTCTAGGGTTTGATCGACATGAAAGCATGCAGGGACAAAGAGATAGAGCACTCAAAGCAGCCATTTTTGCTCCGATTTTAGCTCCTCGAGAAATCCCTGAAAGCCAAAACCAGAGTCTCAGAGATTCGAAACCCTGAAGAGACCCTAGAAATCTCTTCGTTTTGGATTGGAGGGTTTCGGATGCCCTAAGAAACCAGGGCAGAGCATAAAAGCTTGAAGCGGGAAATGAAGTGGGCGTTACAGTGTTAGAGGATTAATGTATGGACGGAAAATATCACTCTTTATCGTTTTGCAGGGACGAGGCCTCGCATCATCGCATGTGCTTAGGCTCTACCCTCTAGGGGTGTCGATCCGCCCTCTTGTAATGGGCCCCGCCCGGCCCAGCCCTTTGAAAGCCCTAAAAAGAGGGCTTTTATTATAAATTTCAAGCCCTTAGGGCCGGGTCAGGGTCAAATGGGCCCGGCCCTTAGCAAATCATCTCTATTATATTTATTTTTTAAAATTGTATTTCATAAAAGAATAGACTCGGAACATCCTTTTTTTTTAAAAAAGATACACTAGGTACGTCAGTTCGTAGTATATACAAAACTAAATTATCTTTTTTAGATAAAAAAAATAAATGAGTTGTTCTAAGGTCACCTGTCGTTGGACATTTAAAGCGTTCAATTGTTAATAAGTTCCATGCTACCTAGGGAATCTAACCCTTTTTTGAAAAATAAAACATACAAACGAAAAGGAGAAATCAATTGGCATGGTCTCCCAGTTTCCTTTAAGTATACGTGTCACGACCTTATTAGTGTTGGACACTATAATTATCTTAAAAAATATACAGTTTTAGGTAATTTTCAAATGATTGAGCCAATCCAAAATCATGAGCCTAGTTGCCAAGTTCGGATACAGCAAAAGTTCGAGCCGGGAAATGTTCGAGTATTATTCGGTTATGGACTAAAAATCCGTTGGTAAAAATTCGGTCGAAAATTCGATGAACGGCAAAAGTTTGCAAATACATTCATTCGTGTTTTATTCGACTATGATCCAAAAATTCGATGTTAAAAATTCATGAACAAAATATAAAGGTCTATAAGATGACTATATATGGACATGATCTTACATACCTATCAATGCAAGATATAAGTATAAAAAGTTTGACCAAATGTTTGTTAAAAAAATGTCCATACATCTGAGGGTTAAAATCATCATATTGTCATGAATTTTGTAACTTAATAGTTCTAACTCAGTTGAAAGGTGGGGGACCGTGAGGTAGGTTTGAGGAATGGGGGTAGGGTTAGGAGTGGGGACGAAAATTAGGGTTTTTGCCCCTTTTAGTGTTTTTTTTTTAGCCGAATCTTTGAGCCGAATTAAACGCAAATACGTCTAAAACGGGTTTTATTCGCTAGATCTCATTTATTCGCAAATAATTCCGAACTATTGAAAGATTCGCCCGTTTGATTCGGTTATGCATGTAATATCAATTGTTTGCGAATTATTCGCGAACTTGGCAACTAGGATCATGAGTAGCCCAAAATCATTCCCATTTAAAAAATTTAATAATGGTTTAAAATCGTTCCAAAATGACTTTTTTCCAATGTAAATTAATTTATAATATATCATTATTTTACTGAGGTTTTTAGAAAGACTGAAAGGTTCATTTTCAAACCTTAATGGTTCACCCACTGTAACGAAAAAATTAGTCATTCATTAAAAAATCTACATAGATTAAACTGAGGAAACATGTTACCAAGCCAAGCGTATTATTCAAGCATCCACCTTATTACTTAAAAAATTATATTTTTTAATATTATTCCTCTACGCCATGGTCCTACCCTGACCTCCGCCCTGGCCATTAAGGGTAGCTAGGGTTAGGGCCTCAACTTTATATGTGAGGGTAGGGCTAGGCCCTACCTAGCCCGGCCATTTAACGACCCTATATATGCTTATGCATATGTCCAGGGTTTGGTATGTGTTGTGTTGGGATTTTTGTTTCGGTAAATGAGTCAAAATATTTTGACATACATCTGACACACCCATGTAGGCACTCTTTGGGTCGTGGGCACTGGGCTTTCTTTGACACCTGTTTTCTATGGACTTGATTTTAGTGACTCTGAAGTGCTATTTTTTGGTGATAATAATCTTCCACCGTGGAGATCATCCTCATAAAAATATCAGCCCATTTTCAATTTTTATAGTCCTATGAAAAGTAGATCACAAAAGAAAAAAAAAATTCTAGACTACATTCCAACATCAACTTTAGTGCACTTTAAATAGGGTTAGAAGTTCAGAATCGGCTGATTTTTTGTGAGGATGATCTCGATGATGAGACGATTATCCTCACCTAAAATCAGCCCTTAGCACGTTTCCATGCAGGCCCTATAAAGGCATGTTACCGAGTTCTTATAAGGTCACATGTGGTTGCATCCAACACCATAAGATAGTGGGACGTTGAATGCCAGCAACTTGGGGAACAATATTTTCCATTTTTAGAAGAGAGTCCGTCTAGAGCTACACCAATTCTTACACCTGGTGGTAGGGCGAGAGAATGTTGGACAATCCAAGTATCCAACCGCACAGTGAGTTTTCATACAGTGATTAGTTACTTGTCCAGAAAAAGAAAAAAAGAAAGATAAGTTTGAGAAGGAGGAAATAGAGTCCATGATAGCAGTACAAATTTCGGAGGAAAACCAGCTTGCCTCGAGGATCCCTTCCTAGAGCATCAATAAGAGTCTTTGCAACTGACTCCACCAAAATGATGTTCAGTCCTACATGTTGAGCCACCTGAAGACCCTTCAACATTGCCTTTGCCTCTGCCGTTTCCTTTGAGCATGCCCAATCAGACTTTCCACCTGCTAGAACCGATGAACCATCTGAATTACAAATAACAAAACCCAAACCGGATTTTTTCGAATGAGCTTTTTAGGCTGCATCTGTATTGAGTTTAACCCAACTGGGAGGGACTTCTAGCTAGCCAGAGTCGCCACATTAGAAAACAAGCGAAAAGCAAGGATGTATCGGTTCCATTCATCTCCTGATACACCATCACGGATCAACTTATCTAGCCAATAAATAATGTCCACTTAGACAAGTTTGCAGTGCGGACCGTGAGAGGAGAGGCAAACCATAAACGAGCATTATAAGGACATTTAAAAATAGCATGTATAGCATCTTCCTCTTCACACGAACATCGAGGGCAAGAAAGAACACAAGATGGGATGCGCGAGTGGATATTTGCTCTCGAGGGAAGAAGATCCCTATTGAATCTACAAATAACATTTGAGCCCTATAAATAATAAGAAGAGAGCAGATTTTTGACCAAAGAGGGTTTGAGAATGGTGAATTGATGGTGATCTGTCGAGACTCTTGTAATTGGTGATAAGCAGACTTTACTGAGAACTTCCCCTTACGATGAGGAATCCAGAGCAACTCAATGTATGGTTGGATTGTCCAATATTCGCTCTATACGAGGCCCACGATTGGGTGTAAGAAATCGGTGTAGCTCTAGACGGACTCCTTAGAAAATATAAAAATAAGAGGGAGAAGCTATTGCTCTCATTGGTTTCTAAGTTACACTCGCCGCAATATTGTTGGACAATTTGTGTCCAAGGACGTTATCTTTTGGAGCCAGGCTTGAACAGCACTTTTTTTAGCTAGTTCTGTAGGCCAGGACATAATTTTAAGGCCCATTACATTAATGGGCTAGACCATGCCCAACTTTGATTTACAACATGGCTTAGCCCCGCCCAATAAATGTAACTTTGAGCCAGTCCGAAAAGTTTTTCTGGTCATGCTGAGTTTGATAGGTATGACCGCCCTGGCACGACCCAAGCCCAGTCATACCTAAACCATCCCCAGCTAGCTCGCTCCTCAGACGGGTCATAGCATGAAAAAACTGCTGTGATTGAAGGATCAGAAAATAAGTCCATACATTGGACGGTTAGGATAATCGGACTGGTGCCTCTCAAGTTATGACCCATCTTAGGAGGGACCACTGATAGTCCAGATTGATGAGCATGGCTGCTATAACCCCAAGGGTTGGACAGAGATGGCCAGGACCACGCCTCAGGAAGCTGAGGTTCTGAGTTCAAATCCATCCCCCCCCCCCTTGGGGCCACCTCCTGGGTTTTATCCTGGTTTTACCTGACATGCGTGGCATGAGTACACCCGTGCCCCGTGGGATTAGTCGGGTAGTCTAAGAGGCTCGGATAATAAAATAAAATAAAAATTGAGCATTTCTACCATGTTACGGTACTCCTCCATAACACAATATGATGGTACCTGTTAATATCTGATTCGTGAGATTTTATCCATTGCTATTTTGCTCACCACAATTGGCTAAGCAACACTTTGTCACATTAACCTTCTGGGAAGAAAAACACCAATTCACCTGTCTTGACAAAAAGTGTGCATCAATGTACTCGAATACTAGAAAATCTTTTTTTTTCCGGTGGAAATTGTCAAGAAATGAAACACTACAACAGTGATTTAATTTAGTACAACTATCAGTACAGCATCAACCACAAGAAAACCATAGTCTAAGTTTCCTCTGTAGTTGGGGACTTGAAACATGAGTTTCTCATCTTTTCCCTCATGCTTCTTTGGCATGTCATGATATCCATGGCAGTCCTGGTTCAGAGCACTGTTTTGTGACTGAGACTGGAATGATGGGTCCCAGAAAGATGCGCCATAAATCGAGTATTATCGTGACAAGCATCGCAGCACCCAATGCATCAATAGCCACTCTAGGTAGGTCCCACGGATCACCAGGTTTCTCATCAATCCTGTGTAAATGGATGGTTCCCGTTCAAAAAAATTAGAATACAAGTGGTTTGAGTAATATAAGAAGCAAACGTGAAATTGTAAATAGGAAATTCGACATATAAAGAAAACGTGGGTATTCCAACAGGTGCTAAGCTATACTCCCAGGATGCATGTTGTACAAGTTGCATACATTCTCATCATTTCGGGCCAAGTATCAGGCCAAACTTTGGAAAGTCCAAACCACAAAAATATTTTCAATGGGAATATTAACTGTCGATGAAGAGCCAAACTTGGGCCAGGAAAATAAAAAGATAAAGTAAATCCAGTAGGCAAAAAGTCCATATAACAGATGGCTACAATCTTCCTATCAGTGCATTTTGGGCTATGAGCTATCCATGCATTGGCCAAGCAGTTGGATGCCACAGGTTGATAAAGCACATATACCATGAACATAAAACATGTCTCGGGATACGGCTGGGCATCTTCTCGGTAATGTGCTGGTTTCCTCTACCAGAAATATAATTCATGAGAAAAATATTAGACCATCCCAGGTTACCCAGCAAATGTACATTGGTGACATGTCAAAAGAGTTACATAGCTTCAATGTATTTCATTCTATTGTTTTTTTTTTTGTGTTACTTATATAATGGGTATAGTCTGAATGTATTTTTATCTAAATAAATATTTTCCATGTTTTATGCTTAAATAAACTAGTAATAATGTATATACTTCGATATCAGCATCTGCTGGAATCAGCATAACTGACACCAACAACTGTACATATCTAAGTCATGTACACTGTAACTCATTAATTAGACATATACATATTATGTCGAGGTGTTTTAGTCATTCCACTACATAAGCTAAACGGTTACAGTTTTCCTGATAAACACCAAAATACGGTATAGAGACCATGGAACAATTTCTTACCTCAAGAACATCGGGAAGCTTACGACAAAATAAATTGCATAAAACAAGGATCCTACTGTGTACATCGATGCCCGGTCCACGAACTGATAATAAGGGAACTACACATGTTCAAAAACAAACCATGAGTATTATTAATAGTATGACTCAGTTCATGCTGCATAAACCAGTAAATATTTAGAAAAAAACAATCAAATCCCACAAAATAATACATGTACTTTTATTTCTTTTAAAACTTGGAAGCATAAGTATTTTCTTTCATTTCTGGATGTAACCCAATTGGATACAGGTTTCAGATATCAATTATTTTGAATCTTCTGTTTATTCTTTCTTGATGTCTGAAGAATTACATGGTATCAAAACCCGCTTAGGGGTTTCTGACCCAATAATATTTCTGCATCAGAGGATTGGATATAAAAGGAAATATTATTAAGATCAAATCAAGTTAGAGGTCTTATTTCATATTTTATCTTCAGATCTGTTTATTATAGGATTCAGGGTTTAAAGGGGATAAATTGGGTTTGTATTTCAGCTTCACTTATACTTGTAAATCTTTTTGGGCAGAAAATAGTGTTCTTGGTGGGAGCTGTGTTTAAAAACCAGATATACAATTACGACAATACCTCCACCACCTATGGATTTCTTTAGAGTTGTTTTGAGATTTAAACTTGGCTACAAATCAGTTTTTTTAGAATCATTTTTTTAAACCCACCAACCCAAGAAACCTACATCCCTCCATGCAACAAAACCCACAAAAACTCAAATGACTCTACAAGTTATAAATGGGTGCTTCCCAAGAACTCTAGTTAAAGTCACCCTTCAGCAACCACATCCAACTATCTTGTTTTTTTCTTTCACAATATATATTTATTCACAAACTTGTTTCCCATTCACTGTCAGAAGCTGCAGGCAAAGAGAATGATTAGCATAGTTATTTGGTTATTTCCAACATTAAAGCATTTAAATGCAGATAGCATGACCAATGAAGAAATTGAAGAACAATAGTAAACTAATAAGAAGAAAGTAATGCCAGGCAGACCACTGGTCGGCCACCTAGCAAACCACCACGTTTAGTTTGTGCCACGTGCTAATGAAAAATGAGCTACTTGTTTTAATGTGCAATTCTAATTTTAAATCTTTTTTAAATCCTTTAAAAATATACTAAATAAAAACCAAACAAAACCCCCCTTCGTTTGCGCATCCTAAATGTTCTCCTCTCTCATTCCCTCACCAACAAAGCTACAACTGTGCTCTGTGTTCTTCGGGAAAAAAAACCCAGAAATTACAGAAAATGAACTAAAGAGGAGGAAGACAAATGCTTTCATGGCAGCATAAATAGCATGAAGAGGATCCTCAGGTACAACAATGGCCCTGCCCATTGCGCCTTCTTCTCTTAAGCATCCCAGCAAAAACACATGTGTACCTTCATCATTGATCTTAATCCACGTCATGAAAAAATCCCACATACGGTTACAATACCCAGATGCTATCTTTCAACCCCAACACATCCCTTCAATTGAGTTCTCAATCAATCAATTTCCCTTAGAAAAATTGCCGGAGAAATCCAAAACATCATTCTTTATCTGGGTTTCCTTTATTTCGCTTGAACTGATCCATACCCTCCAGCCTATTAGGATTCTAAACCAACAACCCAAAATGGCTGGAGATTTAGTTGTTCTATGAAACGGAGCTCCATCTATGTTTTGTCTGGTCTTACGATTTGAGACGATAGAGGTGTACTTAAGAAATAGGATGTGTTTGGAGGGTTAATCCAGAAAGAATCCATTACATATGGGGTGTAGGACTTAGCTAAGATTTTAACTGAGAAAAGATAGGTTGGGAGAGAGCAAGAGAGAGAGAGAGAGAGAGAATGATTACTTTTTAATTTAAATCGTTTAAAATAATTCAAAATATACGGAAATTCCGGGAAAGGAGGAACCAGTGATAACAGTCAGCCAGTTTTCTCCTTGCTACGTGGCATAATATGGGTGGAGGTCATCTAGGTAGCTGACGGTAGGGTCTTCTAGTCATTTCCCTAATAATAATGACAATAACAATAGAAAGCAGAATATATGTGTTACCACGTACATTGGAGATAGCTAGAGTCTCCAGGTATGCTATGAAGTAAGAAAGAGCTAAAATCCAAGCAGCTTCAGTAACCCACTGAATTGACTCTGGTAAGTCAGCGATAGAATGCCGTAATCTACGAAGTGTCATATTTGATGTGACATGGTAAAGTAGGAAGCAAACATGAGTGAGAAGAAACGTTGTGTGTGGTACCTGCACAGCACAAACATATAAGTCGAATGAAAAGGAATGCCCTTCACTAGCCCTAGAAGTAGAACAAATACAGTAGTTAAGATAAGTACAACTTACGACAAATGCTTGCCATATATCAACACACACGAGATGGGCCAAATGAAACTCGTAAAGTTTATTAAAGTACTAGATACTCAATAAAACAATAAGCATTACTCCAACATTAATGAACATAAAATGCACATATGAATATGTAGTTCACTTTCCAACCAATGCTGTGTTTTATTCACATGTAAGTTTCTTAAGAGCCTTATGAAGCACAACACATATGCAATAAGACATACAGTAATCTTAAATGCATAGAATCAACAATCCAAATTAGAAAAATCGAAAAGTTTATGCAGTTGTAGGTGCAATAATCCTCATGTGAAACCACCACATTTTTTATAAAGATGACCAATCCTAAGCCAATTAATGGCATATGCCAAACACACCTTTACCACTCACAGCCACCACAACATCACCATCAACATAATACGATATACAGATTCACAAATTATTTGAAAAAGCTCAACAATTGAAACCAAAACAAGGAATGTTGAATTTATTTGATTATTCTCAACAACAGACACTAAATCCCCCATTTATCATCATCATCATCATCTACGCCTTATCCCATATGTTTGGTTTCAGCAAACTATAAATCCCCCATTGCATTTCAAAATAACTAGAAAAAACAAATAAAAACAACTCATAGTAGTGGCAATGAAATCACATAATATTTTACATATAGACAGAAATGCCCGAGAAATAGAGAATAATAACTTAATTAAAAGTTAGAATCATCCAACACTGAATTAAGAAGCATCATTCACAGATAATCATAGAAAATTAAACACAGTCCTACAAAAGATTTGTACAGAGAAACAATAATGTCCATATTCAAATGTCATATTTTCATGGATGCCAAGAGAAGCTCTAAAGCATGCTCATTCAGGTCTATTTCTCAACATTACTCCTTTTATTTTCCTGTATTGGAGCTGCTATAACATCCAAAAGCATTGAAATGGCTGCAGTTTCACAAATGATCGTGTATCTCATTTGAAATCAAGGTCACCGTAACACATTACTAGACACTCAAATATAACAAATCTGTGTTCCAACTATAAGATAAATGGTAACACATTTGAACAACATTAAAAGCTCAACCACACCAATAGCCATAATTGTTTCTTGTTGCTTACATTGTTCATCTTCCATGATGGAAAGGTATATGAAGCTCCCAGGACTGTGAAAAAATAATGGGTCCAAAAGTAGTTCCCAACATAACTGAAGATTATAATCCAGACACTAGCCTGCAACAATGATAAACCTCTTTTAATTCATATAATATCTTGTGTAGAAAAGTTCACTTTCTAAAAAGGCAGAAAACCAATGCAACTAGATCAGCCTAAGGAGCACCTGTGCTTGGTCATGGAAGAGCTAGTGTCAACAGAAATAATTTCTACACACTGAGGTTCCATTTTATGTGATGAATAAAAAGTTCCACATATAATATGTTAAAACTCATCAAATTGTCATAAAAACCATGACTAGTATTTCAAAACATTGTGTAAATTTCATATAATTCCTTTTAGGGGAATTACAAGATGGAGAGTGATTGCCCAATAGCAAGATGATGGAATCATACAAACGTCAATGTTTTTTTATTTTTCTATAGTCTTTTCATGTTTGTAATTTGTAAGACACGAAAACACTAATCGTACTGCTAAAAAATTAAAAAAAATTACCTTTACCCAATAACGATCCTTCCAACATAAGCTGTGATCAAACTGCAACAAACATTCCCAACAATGAAACTTTAAGGATAAGAGGAAAAAAAATGGCTAGGGCATTCTCGCTACTAAGACTTTTCAATGGTTAGAGCCTTCCAGCTAACTATATTCCTCAAAGTAAGATAATTCAAGGATTCACCTTCCCGACAAGAAAAAGTGGTATCAAGAAAGATGGAACTGCCGAAACCAGTCCCAAAATCAAGTACTCCAATTCGGTGAAGCTCTGTCAATTATCATGGTAGATTTGAATTACAATCTGACAGTTTAAAATTAAAATTTAAAATTAAAAATTAAAAAGAAAAAAGATAATAAAAAATTTCCCTGAGTTATCCAAACAAGAAAGTGATTATTATTCCTACTACCATGAATGTGCTAAATGCTTACTTTGAGTAATTCATAACGAATGATGATCCCTTGAAGATAAAACAAAGAAAGACCAAGAGAAAAAAGGAAACAGTATATTTATTTTAGCTCCAATTCCAATCTATTGAGATAAACCTAGCTGAAATGCGCAAAATCAAGCTACCTGTTTCAAAGGTTATAGTAATATAACCAGAAATAACCATCTTATCTCCTTCTCAAAGCCATTAAGACAAAACCACTCAAATGCACAAAAGTGACCTTCACTTACACAAAGTTAACAAAAAAAAAAAAAATCAACTGTTTGACTCCTTTCCAAGTTAATAATATAACAGAAGCTACTAAATTGAAAACTTGCAGCAACTTAACCAATGAATAATTGTTTTACCTGCAGATTTTCTTTCAAAACTTTGTAATACTGATTTGAATATTGTTTGTTTTCCTTGTGATTTCCCTAGTGAAATTTCTAACCCCATCAAATGTAATTTTCAAGTTAGCGGTAAAAATAGACGGTCCATAATTCTTAAACTTCTAAACCAGTCTATGAATATCGGAATGATTTGAATTTTTGTGAGGATGATCTCCTCACCATAGAGACCATCCTCATAAAAAATCATCCCATTCCAAAACTTCAAAGTTTATATATTGGCCCGCGCCAATTTATATATATATATATATATATATGGGTCAGGATCGGGGGACAACAATTTCATACAATGTTTTTTACAACAAGTTTGGCGTACCCACATGGACGATGAATCAATGGCTGATTTTTGGTGAGGACGATCTCTTCACCGTATAGATCACCCCTATAAAAAATCAGCCTATTCTGAAATTTCTAACCCCATTAAATGTGGTTTTCAAGTTAATGATAAAAATAAACGGTCCATAATTCTTCAACTTCTAAACTAGTCTACCAATATCAGAATGATTTGAATTTTTGTGAGGATGATCTCCTCGCCATAGAGACCGTCCTCGCCAAAAATCATCCCATTCCAAATTTCTAATTAATAAATTGGCCCGTGCCAATTTTTTTTGTAAAAAACGTTGTATGAAATTGTTGTCCCCCGATCCTAACCCTATATATATATATATTAATTTTTTTTCACTTCTTTTTCACGAAATTAAAATAAAACAAAAACATACACACAAAACCAAACAACCCATATAAAAATTACAATAATGTACGACTTATAAAAACAAAGAGCTTCTTTGCAAGTTTGTACACCAAAAAAAGAACATTATGCAGTTATATCATTGAAGAGAAAAATAGCTTAAATTCCCACATTGTAAATTTAAGTTAAAAGCAGTTCAAAGATCACATAACCCAACTAGTATTTGAGAAGTACAGTAATTTTCTTCACATTTCAACTTCTATACACTACACAAAAAACACAATTACAATACAAAACAGCAATGTTTACTGTGGATGCAAATATCTGCACACTCCATGTGGATCCCTGGGACGATGACACGTGGATTGATGCCACAGGGTCGGCATGCGTCGAGAAGTGCGTACATCACGCTTGCCATTGACAGTGCAATTAGAGACGGGCAGATTGCCCAAGGTATGGGCATAGTCTAAAAAGGCGTTTGAGGCTTACGCCTCGAGGTGGTGCCCAAAAAAAGCCTCGAGGCTTAAGCCTCAAGGTACATTTCTAATGCTCTTGCCTCAGTTCAGTGAGGCTATAGCCTCGAGGAGTACTAAAGGCTTAAGCCTCAGATTTACATGGTAAAATCGAAACCCTAAACCCCTTTTTTATATTTTTTTTCACTTTTTCATTCTTTTGTCCCAAAATACCCTCCCCATTATTCTTTTATGTTAAAAAGACCTAAAAATTTTCATTTTGTTATCTAAAACTCTTTATTATGGGAGAAACACTAAATCTAATTTTTCATCCCTAGTTTTTCCCATTTAGAATAGATTAAATGGGAAGATGATGATATTGGAAATGAAGAAGAATAGAAGATTGATGATTTTTATATAAGAATAGGATTTGGATTTGTGTTCATGTTTTTTTTTATCGGTAAAAGGGATATATATTAAAGGCGGGGCTGAGAAAGCCCCTCAAAAAACTGTTAGATTTAGCTTTTACTACATTATAGACTTGCTCTACTTTCCTCTCTTTTTTTTCGAGGGGTGCAACACAAGGGCTTCCTAGGAGGTCACCCATCCTAGTACTACTCTCCCCAAGCACGCTTAACTATGGAGTTATGATGAGATCTGGTGCATTAGTGCTCTACTTTCTTAACTTTTATCTTATTAGTTACTTACTTTGTTGGTATTGATATTTTATTAGTAGACATTAGACAATGGACTTAGCTTATTAACTACTTTTGGTAATTTAGTTATGTGCTTTATATTTTTAAGATTTGATATCAACATTCATGAATTCAGCCAAAGTTCCGACAACATCACTCCTAAGGTAAAAGTTATAACATCAATTATTTTTATGCTTATTTAAGTTATTATTTTCACATACGATGTTGTTTCTGATTTTTGTAGAATAGATTATAATTTTTTAAGCAATTTTTTTTGAAAATGAGGCTTATGCCTCAGTATCGCCTCAAGGCTACGCCTCGCCTTTTTTAGGCAAACCACCTCAATTCTCGAACTAGCCTTTTTAACCTTGGGTATGGGTGCCTCGGCTAGTTGCATCATGACCAAGAAATGAGTTCTCAGTCACAGATTCAGTAGACCGATCTACGATCCGCAGTCCTAGTCTAGATGATAGGCCCCAGAGCCCCAGCCAGCCGAGATCGCTTATCTGAACTATGTGCTCCCAGGGTCGGTGTCTCAGCTCAGAATGCGTGAAGTTGGCATCTTGGGCATATCCGAGGATGGTGGTCCATTTGACTGGTGAAATCCCAAGGCACATCCCGCAAATCACACTGAACATTGGAAGTGTCAGGATACACTCCATGAACCTCACCAGACATGGGGAATCCAGTTGCATGGAAAATGGAAACGTGGGAAAGAGCTGAATATGGTAAGTGAATCATTATGGAAACAGCCAGCGATGATGGAGGAGGAATAGGAAACTACCAAGATCAAGGAGGGAACTGTATCAGGCACCTAAAGGCCTATATAAACGGGAGGTGGTCACAGGTATGGGGACCGAATCCGAATTATCCATAGCGCCGTATACTTTTTAGCTAGTACTAACTTAAGTATCGAAGGCTCGTCCAGTGGGCACCCCATTGGATTTTGGTACCTGATGGGTGAGAGTTTGTGCAGGACTCCTCAGCGGCTTTGGCAAGCTCCGATTCATCTCAATGCAGCTCACTTCTCAATCTCGAGGGGGGTGTGGGATGGATTTTGGTGCCTACTGGGTGAGAGTTTGTGCGAGACTCCTTGGTGGCTTCGGCAAGCTCGGATTCATTTCACTGTGGCTCATTTCTCAGATCTTGTTACGATCCTAGGTTAAGACCTTAGCTTTCCGCTCCACTATCACCTAGGTGCTTCTAGTGTATTGATTTGGGTCTTAACATTTGGTATCAGAGCCAACCCCACCTCCAAGGGTTCGAGTCACGGGAGAGGCAACTATGGTAGTAAAAAAAAAAAAAAGAGCTCACCATAGTATGGGATATGGAGGACCCGCCATAGTGGCCTACCGTGATCAGTCTCAGAAGGGCCGACCTAGGGAAAGGCTACCTGGGGGCTCTCTCAAAGAATGAGAAAATAGGGGTACCGGAGTGAAAAGCCACCTTAGAGTGGGCCACCGTGGACGTCGGCCTTGAAGGGTGGTGGAATGTTACGATCCTAGGTTAAGACCTTAGCTTTCCGCTCCACTATCACCTAGGTGCTTTTGGTGTATTGGTTTGGGTCTTAACAGATCTCGAGGAGGGTGTGGGATTTCTCCCCCACACAAAAAAAAAAAAACGCAAAATATCTTAATTTCACCAACACCCATTTCAAAATTAACAGTAAATTCCTCAAAATCCAAACCATCAATTCAAAATGCATAACAATTCCTCAAATTCCAGCTACCCATTTCAAAAGATACAGAGTTCCCTTAATAATCCAGACTTCTATACGTTTAGATTGCAAACAAATTTCTCTTCAGAATGTACGCGTAGATAAACAAAAAAATTGATAGAAAAAACACACACGAAGAATTTTCACTAAAAGTGCAAAAGAAAGAAAATGATATCGAGAACAGACCTCGTATAGTTTGTACGGGACAACGATTCCAAGACAAAGTGTAAGCCAGAAAGGAGTGTAGAGAAGGAAAAACATTTCCCCCCATCTCTTGCTCGGGTTAGGAGCAAACCAGAGACTGGAAGAAGAAGAAGAACGCGCTGCCTCTAAACCTGCGCACCATCCAAATCCGATATCAGAAACCGCTAAAACACGAAAACCCCTATATTTACAGCTCATTTTAATTTACCGCCCATCTGTTTTTTTCTTGTCAAACTATAGCAGTCAGCAGAGTGGATCTCGGCGAGAAAGTGTGAACGGGGAACCTTTTCCGTTTTTCACTACTGATCTCAGTGTCAGTTTTGTGATCGTTCTAAAATGCGCCGGCTGCGTGCGAGTATTCTCTCCACCAACGATTCGAATAGGATGATACCAGTGGAGGTGTTTGGTGACGGACACAACTTTGTTCTGGTTAGACTTCTGCTTCGGACAAGATTGTTCAGGCAGTGGCTAAACTCATTTTAAAGTTACTAGGGGAACGCCGCGTGCGCGATGGACGTGCACCACACACGTGGCACATTCTTAGAGATCACTGACCTATCGATGTTTGCCCATCCCTAGGCTACATGCAAAAAATCAGCCTGACTAATGATTTTTAAGGATTTGATTGGAGTCATTTTCATCGGTTGATTTTTAACAGTAGATTTCGAGCATTATTTGGGGTACTCAGATCCAAAGGTTTGAAATCACTGATCAGGCTGATAATTGGTATATGAGTCCACCCAGATTTTCTGGGCCAAAATTCAGCTAGAACCAATTTTAACTACCTGATATGTGAGCTCACTTCTTAGTTTCAAGGTCGAAGCTAAGCAGCTTTGCAGCCGGCATTACAATGTAGTTATGGGCATAGTTAGCAAGTTCATGTATTACATGTCCTAGGGGGAGGCACCTTCATTGCATCATGAGTGATTGTAGGGGTGTCTTTGAAAGAAGTGGCACACTATTAGAGACAACTGACCGTATGGATGTTTGGCCTATCCCTAAGTGGATCTACATACAAAAAATCAGCCCGGTTAGTGATTTCTAAGCATTTGATTGGAGTTACCCGTGAAGGTCCACCTAGGGATGTGTTTACAAAACTAATCAGGCTTAAGTTTTGGTGTGTAGGTCCACCTAAGGATGGGCCAAACATCCAAACAGTTAGCGGTCTCGATTAGTCTTCCACGTGGCTCACATTGTGGTTCACCATCTATAATAAAAAAAGTTACGCTCTTTAATAATGGTGAAAGCAAAATGTTGGGCATGATGGAGAAGGTGAAATTTTTTGATCTTCGCATTGTTTTTTTATACAGGCAGCGTGTCTTCGGCACCCTTCTTGATCGATAACAAGTGTTTGGGTCACGCCAAGGCGCACACCTTCAAAGACACAATGGACCTTGAAGACGCGCGAAAGTGAACCTGTGAAAGTTCACCTCCCCCTTGAGTTTTCAAAGATGCACAAATTTGTGCCTTGAAGGTTCACACTCCACCTCCAACGGGCTTAGCCCACCTAATGTATAGCCCACTTGACATATAATATATGTATGATCTATTAACACACCTCTATTATGTGGAACCCACATATGATCCATCAACTTCAGTTCTTATGTGGTGCCCACATGATTTATCATCCCCGTTAACATGTGGGCCCCACATGATCAATCAACTCTAGTTATTATCTGTGGCCCACTTAGTTATGCTGGGCCTACATGATTTATCATCATTTATTCTTATGTGGCGCTTACTTTGGTTTGTAGAACCAAACGTCGATCTTGACCTTTAAAGGTATGCACCTTGAAGACGTAGACTTTCAAGACGCACGTATTTGGTTGAAGACGCGCTACCAAACACAACCTAAGAGTATTACGCGTGGTGTTCATACGTGCGGCATGAACTCCTGGATCAAAAAAATGCTAGGATCAATTTATTTTAGCATGGAGAGGAGCAAATTGTTTTCACGCACCACATGGCATTTATAGGTAGGTGTACGTCTTGTGAAGCCCGTGAAACGTCGTGCCCCAACCTAGGTTTTGGCTTTAAAGTACTAATAGATATAGCTAGATATTATACATACTTTTTTTTCTAATTTAAAAAATACCTTATACAGTCGAACTTTTCGAAAAAAAATGTGTATTTTAAAATGGAAAGCTGCATGAACTAGTTGGGAATATTGAATACAAACATTCATAGGTTATTATGATAAAAGGTCTGAAAACAAAAGCAAAAAACAGTTAGTGCTGGCTATGGGGTTCGAACCCATGCGCACTTGAGTGCAGAAGATCTTAAGTCTTCCCCCTTAACCACTCGGGCAAACCAGCTCTTATACTTCAATTTTATTAATTATAATATTATATACGTCTATATATATGGATATAAGAGTATCAATAAAAAGAGGATCGCCTGGACACAAATTCGAGGGGTCTAATTGTGCCTTAGCTCATAAAGCATGGATCTCAACCATTGAAAAACGCACGGGTTTGCACGTGCCAAACCCACAACTCACAAGGGGAACAGTACAAGTCTTGTTCATTCACTGGTGTAATGACCGAGGAGTGGACATAAGGTTCTTCAATAAGGAGTGTTTTGGGTGGCACAAGTGCTGGGAATTAGAGGCGTGGGCTAGGTTCAGGCCGGACCGAGATAGCTGTCGAGTCTGACCCCAAACGGAAAACATATGTAGCTAAGCCCAGGCCCATTTGATCCCATGACACCGCTAAAAAGTAATAGCGGACCGGATCTTTAGTTCGTGCCAGGAGACTAAGCTTATTTTTACTAAAACCAGGCTCAGAGAAGAAGCCCAGACCAATTACTTAATGGACCTTAAAAACTTGTGGCTCAATCCGGCCCATTAACGCCCCTGCTGGGAATATATAGGACCATACGATGTCCAGCACTGGTGGTTGGACGGACCGTATACATGTGATGGTGGGGCCCATATGTGTTGAGAAAGGAACTTCAAAAAGTGTTGCGGGCCCTTCCTCCCATGTACAAGTGACAGCCAATAACAGCTGCTCCTTCAAAAAAAAATGCAGCCCCCACAATGCAGCGTAGAAAATCCCCCCCGAGAGACATCTTGTGCCAAAAATCAACCTAAATGACGAGTAAAACTTGTGTCAAGCCAGTACCTCGGTGGACCTGTAAACCAAAAATCAGCCTGATTAGTGATTTACAACTTTTGGATCTTTGCACCTAAATAACCCTCAATAATGCTCAAATTCCTACCGTTAAAATCAACCCATGAAAATAACTTCGATGGAATCAGAGTAGAAATCACTAATCAGGCTGATTTTTGGTTTACAGGTCCACCGAGGGATTGGCCAAACATCCATACAGTCAGCATCCACTAAGAGTGTGCCACGTGGCTCGTATTGTGCGTTGTGAGAGAAGTTTTACTCCCTAAATGATCATCTAATTTGTCCGGTGTCTCATTATTGGTCAAGTCATTTCATTGGTGGGACCAAGCCCTCTCGACGTGCATCATTGCAAATAGAAGGACGTCTCGTGTCCTTGAGGTCTGCTTCAAGGGGACCTCAAACTTTCCCTACCAAAATTATTGTACACGTGCAACTCTTAATTGTTTTGACCGAGCGTTAATGCATCTAACAATCACACATTAATGGTTGGCTCTGACGGTAGAAGCCTTAAGGGCTTTGACCATCCGATATATCTTGAACGCACATCCGATGGTAGTTAAGAAGTGGGCCCTTGACCATCCACAAGCTCAACACTAGGTCCCACCTGGAGGCTTTGAAAATCAATCACATGGGACCCATTGAATGACTGGTCTTGATAACCTACGTGTACCGTACATCATGGATTCTGATGGTGTGTCCTTATCGCGTTCACCGAAAACACATCCAGCTGAAAACTAGTTTGTTTTTTTTTTTACTGAGCTCTAAAAGGAGTTTAGCAGGTTCGAAGCTCACGTACATTGAACTTGGAGGAGTTGGTATTATTTGAATTAATATTAAAGATGGTACATACTACATAGTAATAAATGGGGATAGGATTATAGGAACATGGTCATTTGGCATGCACGTGGTGCCGTTTCCTTCTTGAAAAGATCAGATTTAGTATATGTTCACATGGGGCGGAGATATCGGAGATTCTTGTTTCTTGTATACATGCCATAGATCACATGAAGACTGCGACATCTTAATTCCATAATTATATATTGTAATTTTTATCCTTCAATTCTCGACAAGGAACAAAAAATTGCAAAAGTGGGACTTGTTGGTATCTTATTGGCTACAAATGTGGAGCCCACTGTCCGTTTTTTCTTTTTTTTTTTGAATTTCAAACTGGTGGAGCTCCACCTTGATGTTTGATCAGATCTTGCAAATTTATGCTTGGTTCCATGCATATCGTATGTAATGTACCCACTTGCCATGGTTTTGGGATTACACATGATTGGTTGGGGCGTGCAAGTGGTTGTCACGCCCTTGCAAATTCTTTAAGAAAATGGATGCAATTATATGCAGCCCAAAAACCGTCGTAAGTTACTGCAATGTAACTCGCTGCATTTGCACTGGAGTGCAAAATGCATCCCAGTGCAGCGAACCAAGCAGGGCCCATGTAACGTTTCCATGCAAAATCACTTGTTTCAGGCAAGGTTTAAGAGGGACCATTATAATGGTATAACGGACTGGGGTGATACCTTTTTCAGTTATAACGGCTGTGTTATAATGAATTGTACTGCACAGGGGCAAAAAGTGAAAAAGGAAAAATGGCGATAAAATTCAAATTTCGAATTTCAAAAGTTCAGTAAAATTTATAACAAAAAATAACGAAAACGGCCATATTTTTTCAAAAAAAAAAAATTCATAAAATAATGATCGTTCTTTTCATTATAAACGGCTGTTATTATCTGAGCATTCAAAGGTACATATAACGTAACGGGGTAGGTCTGAATCTGTTATAACGGCCGTTGTTTTCGTTACTATGGTTTCAGGTAACAATGAAATGGACGGTGCATTACGAGTCTTTGACATATATACATCTATCGGTAACATGTGCACTTAATTTTAAAGATTAATATAATAGAAATTGTGGATGTTACATGCAAGTGTATATTGCAAATACATGTTTGATACCTTCTATTGACCTTTACGTTCAGTTGATTGTTTATACAAAGGGTTTAAAGAGGGCTGTTATAATGGTATAACGGACTGGGGGCGTTACCGTTTTTTCCGTTATAACGAAGAAGAAGAAAAAATGCTCAGAGGCAAAAATGGAAAATAATGGGAAAATGAAAAAAAATTGAAATAACGGAAAACGGAAAAAATGGTGCAGAAATTCAAATTTTGAAATTTCAAATTTTCGAAAACAGAAAATTAGGGGAAAAAATGACCGTTCTTTTTTTCACATTTTTTTCAGAAATTATAAGGGTACGTAATGTAACGTAACGTAACAGGGGAGGTCCGAATCCGTTATAACCGCCGTTTTTTAAACCTTGGTTGATACAATTTTACATTTCTGATGTTAGTTTTATTTTCTTTAATTGTCGTAGAATCCCTACCTATTCCTTCGTATCTGACTGTTTGTGAAGCCCTACCTATTCCTTCGCATCTGACTGTTTGTGAAGCCAAATCTTGACATACGACACGCTTAATTAGGTCCACTTTGGCCATCCATTTGTGAATCTAACACTCAAAAATCAGCATGATAGATGAGTCAAGGCTGTTGGAACCCTCACGTATGGTTCTGTTCATGAAGGTGCTTAAATCCAATGGATAGGAATCATCTATCATGTGATGCGTTTTTTGAGTGTAGGTTTGTTGACAACCACTAAACTCTAAAAAGTTCTAGCTGTTAAAGGGAAACGTAACCATGTATATCAAAGGATCCATGGGTCTAACAGAGACAGTGCTAACTAAACATCCTTCTTCAATACTTTGTCGAGGATTCGAACTCGTGACCTACCAGCAGGGGTGGAGCCAAGAAGGGGACAAGGGGCACGTGCCCCCCACAAATTTCAAAATTCTTTAAAAAAAATTATATTCTTAAAATACCCTTAAATTTTAATGGCCCCCACTCAAATTTTAATTCTTTAAAAGTGCCCCCATTACACGGGACATTACCTTTAAGGAAGTTAACTTCTTTGGACTAAAGCATAATCCAAGGAGACCACATTCCAAAGTTCACTTCTAATCGAAACTTCAAATACCCTCGTCGTTCGAGCCGTTCTATGATGCAGACTTCTATATCAAAATTTTGATGCAGAAGTCCCTCAAATTGCCACATTGTAGACTCTTTCAGGCCCACCGGTCCTATTGAATGTCTGACCCACACATGATGGGGCCTACACACCAAAAATCAGACAAATCTAGTCTGCAACTGTTTGTAGACTTAGGCCATGCTTGGTTCGTTGCACTTGGGTTCATTTTGCATTTTAGTGCAAATACAATGAATTGTGTTGCAATCACTTGTGATGTAAGTCACTTACAACTGTTTGGTTCGCACCATGTAAATAGATGCAAAAGAAGTTTAGCTGATTTGTTGGTAGTGCATTATTTTATTTTTGATTTTACAAAAAAAATAGACAATAAAATTACTATTGTAATATTATTTTTTGATAACGCAAGTGTCCCCACACACATTGGTGATGGGACTAGTCCTATGGTTGTGTGCGCTTACCCAAGCCTTCCCGTACACGCAACATGGTTTATGCAAGGGGCGGTTTGAAAATTATAATTATAATTTTGAAAATTACACAATGAAGAAGGTTTACCCAAGCTTTCCCGTACTAATAATTTGAAAATTTGAATTTCAATGCCATTTTTTTTCCGTTTTTCTCGTCATTTTCTATTTTTGCCCCTGTGTTAAAATTTGTTATAACGGCCCTTATAACTAAAAAAAATGATGACGCCACAAGTCCGGTATACCATTATAGTGGCCCCTTTTAAACCTTGATTATAATTAATATTATTATTACTTTATTATCATTGTTATTATTATTATTATTATTATTATTGTTGTTGTTGTTGTTGTTGTTGTTTTGGAGGGGAAAGCTTGGGGGTTAGGGGACCCCAACCAGCTATATCAAAAAGGGTCCAAGGACAACCATTTTGGTGTACCTACATAGAAGATGAATCAATAGCTGAATTTTGGCGAGGATGATCTCCTCACCATATAGATTGCCCCACAAAAATTTAGCACATTCTGAAATTTTTAACTCCCTCAAATGTGGTTTTCAAGTTACACGATAAAAATAGACAGTTCATAATTTTTCAACTTCTAAACCAGTCAATGAATATCAGAATGATTTGAATTTTTGTGAGGATGATCTCCTCACCATAGAGATCATCCTCAGCAAGAATCAGCCATTGATTCATCTTCTATGAGGGTATGCCAAATAGTTGTCCCCAGATCGTGGCATTATCAACAAATAGAAAACTAAAATGTAAAGAAATAAAAATAAAAAGACAATAATAAAATTAAGCAAACATTGTCAGTTCGGTTGAAAAAAAATATATTTATAAATTAAAAACGCATTTTTCAAGGAACATTTAATGGTGGATACAATGGTCGCGCACTTTTAAGTCTGCAATCAGTTGCAGACTAGATTTGTCCCCAAAAATCAGCTGGAATTGGTGATTTCTAGCTGTAGAATTCAAACACGTGATCATCATGAGATTCATGAAGAGACCTATGCACGATGAAAAAGTGCTCAAATCACCAATCACACTGATTTTTTGGTGTATTGCTCATCAAGGTGTGGGCCAAACATTCAGGGGGCAGTTTGCCTGAAAGAGAACTACATGGCAATTTGAGAGACTTCTTCGTAAAAAAAAATTGTTTCCTCATATTACAGTCCACGTGGCAACGACTGCAAAGGATAAAATGGTCATTTTAAGTATTAATAAATCATTGTAACTTTGACAGTGAATCTCTTGTATCCCAGACGGTCCACGACCGTCAAGCGAGGGATAGCATTTCTCTGAAAGAAAATAAAAAAAATCCGCCTGCAAAGAAAAAGATATTATAATTAGAAATGGATCTGTCTTTATTAAAGCATCCATAAGCTAACATTAAGATACGGGTTTTATGAAAAAAGCGATTATGCGATTTGATGGTCTACTTTTGAGTTTTGACTCAAAGACGTGACGCTTTTGTTTCGGTTGTTCCTCCGAACAAGCCAACAGTAATGCCTGTCGGTCACGTCGTGGAGAACCTTTTTTTGGGTCCACAAAGATCTAATCCATTTTACTATAATTCTCATTACGAATATAACCTTATCTTTATTTTGAAAAGACCTCAGTACCCTCCTAAAAGAGTGGTTGGCAGGTTGCCACTTGCAGCGATTATAAAGGTGTTGAGGATACGTTTTACGGAGTAAAACTTACCTGACCGCGACAGTCAGCGAAGCCAATGACCGCTCACAATATAAGCCATGTGGCCTACTCTTTGAGGACGATGACTGTAGGGATGTTTTGCTAATCCCTATGTTGACCTACAAACTAAAAACAAGCCTGATTAGTGATTTCAAACCTTTGGATCCTTGTATCCGATATAATGGTCTATAATGCTCATGTTCCCATGGTTAAAATCAACCCATGAGAATAGCTCTAATTCAACGCTTAGAAATCATTAATCTGATTGATTTTTGGTTTGTAGGTCCACCTAGGGATTGACTAAACATCCATACGGTCAGTATTCTCTAAAAAGTGCTACGTGTATCATATTGTGGGCTGTAAGCGGCTTCCTTGATCGTCCACGGTCAGGAAAGTTTTACTCGTCTGTGTAACGCAGTCACATGTTTGCGTCTATCATTCTCAATGTTTTTCTTAAGGGGTCGGGCTCCAGTTACCGCCCTAAAATAACAGCCTCCAGTTACAGGACACAATATGAGCTACGTGGTACACTCTTAGAGGACTCGGACCATATGGGTGTTTGGCCAATACCTAGGTGGATCTACAAACCTAAAATCAGCCTGATTAGTGATTTCTAGGAGTTGGATCTTTGTACCTCAAATACTGCTCAAATTCCCACCGTTGAGATCAGCCCACGAAAATAAGTCCAATCCAACGCCTATAAATCACTAATCAGGCTGATTGTTTGTTTGTAGGTCCACTTAGGGATTGGCCAAACATCCATACGATTCAGAGTACTCTAAGAGTATGTCACGTGGCTCATATTCTGTCCTGTAACCGGAGCCTGTTATTTTAGAGCGGTAAATGGAGCCCGACCCATTTTTAAGCGAAGAGAGATCTCTTTCTTGTACGGGAGGTAAAAGTCACGTGGCAAATGATGTTTGAGTGAGACGTCACGATCGAAAAGAAAGATGGATGGTCAATGATTTAAAAATATTTGACGAAGACTCTCTCCACCAAAATGCCACGTGAGTCACTTTACGATCCTTTAACCTATCGGATGTTTAGTCCACATCTTGGTGGTGTCACAAGATGTTGTGACGGAAGCCCGTCACAGCACTCAATACGAGCCACGTGTCATACTATTAGAGGACGATGACCGTATGGATGTTTGGCCAGTCACTCGGTGGACCGGTACACAAAACATCAGCTTGATTCGTCATTTCTAACCGATTCCGTTGAAGTTATTTTCATGGGTTGATTTTAACAATACGAATTTGAGCATTATTGAGCGTTAGTTGGGTGTAAAACTCCAACGGGTGTAAATCACTAATTAGGCTAATTTTTGGTTTGTAAGTCCACCGAGGGACTGGTCAAACATCCATACGGTCAGCGTGCCCTCCGATCGTATGCCACGTGGCTCGTATTGAGTGCTGTGACCGGCTTACGTCACAACATCGTTACTCGTGGAGCTACATGTCAAAAATCAGCTTGATCAATGATTTCTAACAGTTATAGTGTAGCATCCAAAAAATAAAAAAATGCCCCAAGTCCAGCAGCAAAAAATCACGCTCTTAAAATGTTAAATCGAACGGCTAAAAAGTATCAATTAAACAAAATTTTGATTTGTAGATCCATTAATAAGTGGACCAAACATCCATAAGGTCAGTGGGCTAAGGTCAGTGGGCCCTAAAGAGTATTGCGTGTGGCATTTTGGAAGGTGACTTCAACCTTTGAAGTCGCCCTGGGTATCAAACTCGGGATCGTCAGTGATGAAAAGATCGTCTGCCACGTTTCGTGCCGTTGCACTGAAAATACAACCGATGAAGCCAAAGGTGCATTTTTATATAGCCAGGCGTCTGGTGATTAGGTGCGTTTTAAATGAACGGGGAGTGATATAGCCTTATAACTTATTGCCCTAACATGCCTGGCATTATAAAAAAGTGTCTGGCAATAATTTTTTACTTTAAACTGGGTTCTTAATGATTGAAGTACAGCTACTGGTCGGTTTAACTGGAGTAAAACTTGTGTCACACAAGATGTTGTGACGGAAGCCGGTCACAGCACATAATTGAGCCACGTGGCATACTATTAGGGGACGATGACCGTATGGATGTTTGTCCAGTCCCTCGGTGGACTGGTACACAAAAAATCAGCCTGATTAGTGATTTCTAATCGATGCGATTGAAGTTATTTTCACGGGTTGATTTTAACAGTAGGAATTTGAACATTATTGAGCGTTATTTGGATGCAAAAATCCAAAGGTTGTAAATCACTAATAACGCTGATTTTTGGTTTGTAGGTCCACCGAGGGACTGAACAAACATCCATACGGTCAACCAGCCTGTGATCGTGTGCTACGTGGCTCGTATTGAGTGCTGTGACCGGCTTCCGTCACAACATCTTGTGACACAAGTTTTACTCGTTTAACTGTAGTGACTATCAACTCATGACTTGACACCTGTAATATCGTGGGTTTACTTGCAGTGGTAAGTGGTAACTATAACATAGAGTTAAACTTTCCCGACCGCCGGTCAGTGACCTCGTCCACAATATAAGCCACGTGGGAACATTTTAGAGGACACTGACCGTATGGATGTTTGTCCAATGCATAGGTGGGTGGGTGTACAAACCAAAAATTATCCTGCTAGTGATTTATAAGCGTTGGGTTGTAGTCATTTTCATGGGTCGAATTAAACCGTAGGAATTTGAGCATTATTTGGCATACAAGATCATCCAAAGGTTTGAAATCACTAATCAGGCAAATTTTATGTTTGTAGGTCCACCTAGGGATTGGCTAAACATCCATACAATCAGTGTCCTCTGAAAGTTTTCCACGTGGCTAATATTGTTGGACAGTCAGGGCATCCCCGACCGTCGGCGGTCAGACAAGTTTTACTCCATAATGTTCCCCTGAGTCACGGATCTGGTTCTAAACTTACCTATCTGTAAGAGTTGAGGTAAAAAAAACAGTGACACGTGACCAACGTGATTAAAATAGTCAAGACAGATTAAGATCCCCGATTCCGTACTCCTGCATGGAGACATCCGCTGCCGAGGAAATCAGATTATTCTCAAAATCACGAAAATGCCCTCGGAGATCATTGCAGTGGTTATGCCATGACATCTTCGTTGTAATCTCGAAAATGCCCTCTAATTGACAACTATTTGCATTGGTTTGACTGATGCGTATCTAAAAGAGATTGGACCCTTTTATTTTTTAAACAGATCACTAACTCGGTGAAGGTGGGTTTTGAACCCAGGTCTATAGTATCATCAGCAACAAACTTTACCAACTGAGCAAACTAGCACCTTCAGAGAGATTGGACCTTGAGAGTTGGAAATGATTGTGTAGGAAGCAAAGTTACACATTCTTTATATATTCGAATTGGTCAGACTAATCTTATAAATTTACAATATTTTTATGTGACTTCTTTATTTGTACAAACAGAATGTTTCTCCGTTCCAAACTAAAAGATGGTGTTTGCAGGGCCGGCTCGATGCAAGTTGAGGCCTAAGGCGAAAACTCTAAAGAAGAAGTCTTCTTTATATTTAACTAGTAAATGGCCCGTGCCCACGGCACTCTCCGACAAAAGCGTTTGTAAAAATTGGGTGTCTTCGGCACTCAAACGGTTTAACGGACTGGGGTGTTACCATTTTTTCCATTATAACGGATTGTAACGCATAGAGGGAGAAATGAAAAAATAACAGAAATAACAAAAAATAACGGTCTTGAAATTCAAATTTTGAATAAATTGATGTCAAATGAGGCGGATTGAGTGGCTGAAATCTAACCGTCCATATTAGATCGATGGATTTGATCTCAACCACTCTTTATCTAACCGTCCACGGTAGATGGATGGATAAGATAAGAGAATACAATTGAGTTGTCTTGTTATATGCGTGGATGGCCCGTGCTGTGGTACTTTCCGACAAAGTGTTTGTCAAAATCGGGTGGGAGTTAATCTCAGCCATCGATATGAAGCATAGTGGATCTCAGCTACTCATTATTGAAGCCATATAAGATAAGAGGGGTATAAGACAACCACTGTCACTTGTTATATAGATAGTGGGTGGCCCGTGCCCACGGCACTCTCCAACAAAGCGTTTGTCAAAATTGGGTGTGAATGGCTGAGATCCACCATCTATTTGGGGGATAAGATCTCAGCCCTTCTTTGTCTAAATAGATAAGAGGGGGTATAAGTGGGGAGACAACTTCCCTGTTTTGTTATATAGATATGTTAATATTTATGGTATTAATTAAAAAATTAAACTCTCCATATTATTGAAAATCTTTATATAAAAACTATTCTTAATAATCAACAAATACGAAAAATTGAGTATCAACTATGAAAAAATTTAGATGCAAAGGAGTCTCGTTGCAGTCACTGCAGAGGACTCTCGTGTCCCTACATAGATCACTATTTGGGCCCAGTGACTGCGTGGATGTTCAGCCCACCTGTTGGTGGATAAACACTAAAAATCAGCTTGATTGATGATTTCTAGCCATTGGATTTACTACACAAAAAATATGCTTGAATCCAACGGCTAGAATCATGTCCTAAAAACCAAGGTTTAAAGGAGGCTGTTTTAACGGTTAAACGGACTGGGGGCGTTACCGTTTAAACGGATTGAAACGGCCAGGGGCAAAAAATAGAATTAAATGGATTATCGATTTTAACGGATTTTAAAGGAAAAAATGGCGCTGAAATTCAAATTTTGAAATTTGAAAAAAAAAAAAATAGAATTTAACGGAATTTAACTGAAATTAAATGGATTTTAACGGAATTAGACGGATTTAAAGGCCGTTTTTTTCACAAAATTTTTCAGAATTAACCGGCTGTTTAAACGATTTTAACGGCCGTTAAAACAAAAAAATGGCCGTTTTATTCAAAACAGATAAAACGTGTTTAACGGTTTTAACGGAAACGGGCTTGGGGCGTTACACCGTTTAAACGGCCATTTTTAAAACCATGCTAAAAAATACTAAAATCTATGTCTAAAGATAATCAATCGGCCGGTTGATTTTTTCTTTGTATACTAAATAATAGGTGGGCTAAAAATCCATGTTTCTAGTGGGACCAAGATTGGGGGCCTTCTCTCACCAAGGGGCCTTAGGCGGCTGCCTTAATGGCCTTAAGTTAGAGCCGGCCCTGGGTGTTTGGTAAAACTTAATTTCAGACCTTAAGTTTGAAACTGAGACAATCAAACTGTTTGGTAACTACTTGAAAGTCAAACTTAAAATTGAGTAGCACTAAAATTTAATAACGTTTTTTAAGCCATCCCTTCCACTTAATGCAGTAAAACATTTTGCTACATATGTAAGTGATGAAATTTGCAAAAAAATAAAAAACTCTAAGATTTTATCAAAAATACCCGACATGCCATTGTATGAAAGCTTCCCACTATTAAAACCTCGAAACCATTTATATAATAAAATAGGACGGTTGTCTCCCACTCTTATCCGGCTTCATAAAGGATGGTCGAGATCTTATCACACCAAATGGACAGTGGATCTCAGCCACTCACACCCAATTTTGACAAACACTTTGTTGATGAGTGCCGTGGGCATGGGTCACTTACTATTTACCTACATATAAGGAATGAAATGGGTTGATTTACATATAGCCCAAGGGTCAGGCTCAGGAGTCCCAATTTTTATGCCTCGAGAGGGATGTTATCATTAAAACGGATTGAAATGGCCAGGGGCAAAAATGAAAAAAATAGATTTTAATGGATTTTAATGATTTTAACGGAAAAAAGTGGTCCTGAAATTTGAAAATTTAAAATAAAAAAAAAATAGAATTTAACGAAAATTTAATAATTTTCTTATACCCCTCTTATCTTATATGGCTTCAATAATGAGTGGCTGAGATCCACTATGCTTCATATCGATGGCTGAGATTAACTCCCACCTGATTTTGACGAACACTTTGTCAGAAAGTGCCGCGGGCAAGGGCCACCCACGCATATATCAAGACAACTCAGCTATATTCTCTTATCTTATCCATCCATCTAATGTGGACGGTTAGATAAAGAGTGGTTGAGATCAAATAAATTGATCTAATGTGGACGGTTAGATTTCAGCCACTCAATCCACCTCATTTGACCTCAATATATTCAAAATTTAAATTTCAACACTGTTATTTTTTGTTATTTATGTTATTTTCCTATTTCTCCCCCTGTGCGTTTCAATCCGTCATAACAACCGTTATAATGGAAAAAATGGTAAAGTCCTAGTCCGTTATACTGTTTGAGTGCCGAAGGCACCCAATTTTTGCAAACGCTTTTGTCGGAGAGTGCCGTGGGCATGAGCCATTTACTATTCTATATAACAAAACATATTGGTTGTCCCCCTACTTATACCTCCTCTTATAAGCATCAACAAAGAAGGGCCGAGATCTAATCCTCCTCCAAATTGATGGTGGATCTCCGCCACTCACCTGATTTTGGCAAATTCTTTGTCGAGGAGTGCCATGGGCACCCACTATAATAAAAATAAGACAAAAAATGTGAAAATGCAATGAACTGAAGTTTGTACATGACAACTTTTAAGTTGTGAAACATGATTTTTTTTATGCAGTTCATGAAGATCAATTTAATTTTTTTATCGGATCCAAAGCCATGATCATGAACCTGGTGAATAGACTGTCATATTACCTTTTCCTGATGCATGCATCACCCATGTCTCCAAGTCAGATATCAAAAGTTTAATATCTTCCAAAATAGCTTTTGCTTGTCACGAGTTGGTGACAATATCTCTTTTTAGAAGTTCAAGAAGTCTAATATGTTGCTTGCATCGCTTTCGTGGGAGACTTCCTTTTTTTTATCCATTAGTAATCTTTCAAGGGTTGGGCTCGGGGGACACCCATTTTTGTGTATCCACATAGAAGATGAATCAATGGCTGATTTTTGGTGGGGATGATCTCCTCACCATATACATCACCCCAACCAAAAATCAGCCTATTCTAAAGTTTCTAACCCCATCAAATGTGATTTTCAAGTTACACGGTAAAAATTGATGGTCCATAATGGGGTGAAGGGGTCTTAGAGCACCTGACTAACCCCCCGAGACACGCTAATCACCCCTCACGTACACGTGCCAAGTTTTTGGGGAGAGTTTTTGATCCCCAGTCATTGGAGACTTCGGGGTTTTTGATTGCCAAGTGGAAAATTTGTATTTTCCTTGGGAAAACACAACTGTCCATTGTTAGATAGCTATTGTAAATCTATATAATTTTCTCTACCAAGCCATTGGAATCTAGATAATTTTTCCTACCAATCCTGGAATTCATTTCCCATCCAGATAGGTAAGAATTCATTTACACCTGAAGATATGCCTTTATTTTCTCGTATGATTGAAATATATGTTTTCAGTTGCAATCAAAACAGCTATTTAAGGCATTTCCCAGATGTATTTTCTCAGAAAAACTTTCTTTGCAATCAAACACGCCCTTAGTTCTATTTCCTCACCCATCAGTAATCTTTCCAAGGTCACATTGTTTGATCGTGTGTAGCTTTGAGGGGGTGCAATTCATTGCAATAAAAATGATGTTATTATAACCTTGAGGTGTTGGTGAGATGGCCAGGACCATGCCTCAAGAAGCGGAGGTCCCAAGCTCGAATCCCACCCTTGGGGCCACGCTAGGGATTTATCCTTGTAATTAAATAAGGCGTGTGGGGATGGGGCCCAAAAGGGACTAGTCAGGTGTTCAAAGAGGCCCGAAAGTTTAATGACATAGTTCTGAACAAAGTCGAATAGCAAAATAGGATTCATGTCACCGACCCAAAATAATTGGGATAAGATATAGACGACTAGACGACTAACCTTAATTATAATACCTACCACTTAGCACACATAGTCCTGCTACCCCGCGGATAACGGGACAAAAAAGCAAACAGTTGAGGCCATTGACCGTTGGATTCAAGAAATCCGCGGTCCACCAGGCAACAACTATTAACCTTTTGCAGTTGTTGACTCGTACACCATGAATCTGCGGTGGTTAATGGCCTCAACTGTATACTTTTTTGTCCAGTTATCCACGGGGTAACATTGTCCAAAAAAATAAATCATCTAATTAATACATCTTTTATTATTGAAAGCTGCATCCACGTTAAATTTGAACTAATTTTGTTGACAATTTCCATAAATTTGTGGGAAAATCATCCAATAAATTTGCTGTCTTGAAAACCTTGTAAAAGACTAGACGGACGGTCTGGATTAATCATAGGAATGGTCAAGAAAAAAGGTCCATAATAAGCAGGGACAGCTGTGATTATATCTGGCTTTGGTTGTAGTGAATTCGTCGAATATATAACACAATTTTGATACAAAAGTACCGTGGCGTACTTTTTCGGGCCCATTGACCCATGAACATTGGCCAACACCTTGGTGGACCTACATACCAAACATAGCGTGATTGGTGATTTCTAACCGTTGGATTTGAGTACTTTTTCATCATAGGCTTGTAACCATCAGTAGGCCTGCCTGTTCATGAAGCCCATAATGAAAAAGGCTCAGCTCCAGTTGGACTGGTTACAGGACACAATATGAACCACGTGGCAAACTCTTAGAGGACTCTGACCGTATGGATGTTTGTCCCATCCCTAAGTGGATCTACAGACCAAAAATCAGTCTGATTAGTAATTTATAGTCGTTGGATTGAACTTATTTTCATGGGTTAATCTCAACTGTGGAATTTAAGCGGTATTTGAGGTACAAAGATCCAACGCCTAGCAATTACTAATAAGGCTGATTTTTGGTTTGTAACCTAGGGATTGTCCAAACATCCATACGGTCAAAGTCTTCTAATAATATGCCAAGTGGCTCATATTGTGTCCTGTAACCGGAGCCTGTCATTTTTGGGCGGTAACTGGAGCCCGACCCAATGAAAAAAACTGCTCAAATCCAATAACTAGAAATAACCAACCACGATTATTTTTGATGCGTAGGTCCACCCAGGTGTGGGCCAAACATTCATGGGGCCAGTGGGCCGCAAGTGTGTACCACGTGGCAATTTAAGGGACTTCTGTATCAAAATTTTGATGACCTGCGTGGGACCTATGAGAAGGGTTGGTGATGGGTCATGAATCTTGACTTGTTGACTCTCGACCACCTATGTGACGGTTGGTGATGGGTCATAAATCTTGATTGGTTGACTCTTCGACGGCTCGTGTCATTCATTTACAACCAAAGTATGGGGGCTGCCAAGTGGAGGAGGCTAGTTTAGATATTTGAATTGTTTAAGATGGGCATTTTGGTCACCTTCGGACATTATGACGGGAGCTACCAACTGACAAACGAGCAAGTCGGCATTGTCGGCCGATAAACCGGGAGACAAAAGCGGCGAAAATTCTAATTTGCGCTTCGAATTTCTTATTTAATTCTAAAATTATTAATTTAATTATTTTTAAATTCTCCCCTCTTTTTAACACCTATATAAAAAACAAAATTCGGTTTCTCTCCTCTCTCTCTCTCTCTCTCTTGTAGTTTTGTCTCAGTTGTCTTGTGTCCTTTCCACCACTGCCAAAACTTCGCTCCTCCTAAATTGCCCATCGAAACCCTAACCCTAGTTACAAGATTTACAGAGTTAGGAGACAAGAAACAGATAGACAATCTAAACTCTAATTTCTTCGTATTTGTTTTGTTGATCTCTGTCAATGCTCGCCCATGAAGCCTCCTTGGAAAAATCTGGTTTTTCTAGTAAGTTTTCTCTCCCAAACACTAATTTTTTTTTGTTGGTTTCGTGTTTGTTCAGTTGTTCTAATGGTGTTCGATCTGCAAAACTGGAAATTTTATACGATTTTTTTCTTTCTTTCTGTGTAGGGATAACTGTTCGGGTTCGGTCTTGCATTTCTCTCTCTCTCTCTCTCTCTCTCTCTCTCTCTCTCTCTTTTGTGTGTGTATGGAAAATTTCGTTTTCATGGCTGGCAGAGTTTTGTGTTGTTGTGACAAATATGAAATTTCCAATTTCTTTAGAAGGATCTTAATTTCTGATTGCAAATTGAGATCTCAGTTGAACATGGGCACGTGTTTGCATCCAAATTTTTTGGCTTAATCTTGTAATATATCAAGCTATTTTCAACATTTTATTTTCACAGTTCTCTGATTTCCCATTTCTTCATCTCTTAATCCTGAAATTTATTTTATAGTAAAGTAGCAGAGAGATAGATTCCTCTGCTCATTTGTCCTTATTGACAAAATGGCTATTTCTGATTTGATATATATATTAGGGAAATGGTGAGTATGGACCCGTTAATATGACTAATTTAGTTTACCCATAAATTTATATATTGCTCTCTGGAGCTTGATAATGCTGATGAATTGGATTCACCATTGAGTGATTGAAGAAGAGGATTCATTTTTTTTTTTGGTTACTAACTTCATTTTCTTTTTGATATATTTTTCTGTGCATTTCAGCAGAATTAAGACTTGTGTGAGTGTTTTTGATCGGGAATTATGGATGTTGCTGAAGTCGAAGAAAGTCTTTTCGCAGCCAGCGATGCCAAGGTATTAAAGACTTAATATATTATCGGAGCTGCAAAAAAGGATTTAGGATTGATGAACTCTTTTTACTTTCCTCCATCTTTGGGATTTTCAAGGAAGTAGAACATTTTTTTTTCGGTAAGTAGGGATGTAGAACACGTAAAGCTCTGGTTGTTAATAATTGTAACGTTGAGGGTGAGGGTGGGGTGCACATATTGGAGCTGCAAAAATGGATCAAGTATTGATGAACACTTTTTTCTTTCATTCACTATTTGATTATTTAAGGAAGTAGAACATTTTTTATTGAAAGCTCTGGAAGTACCTTGGTATGGTTGTTAATACTTGTGAGGGTGAGGGTGAGGGTGGGGTGCACAGTTTTTGTGTGCTGGGAGAGTTCCTATGGTGTCATTTGTGTTTATGTGTGTTGTATGCTTAGGATTTCTTGGATCTTTACAAGATGCGGACAAACTAGAGCTTTATAATCCGCACCTGCCAGCTAAAAGAATAAAATAAAAATGAAAAAATCGAAATAAAATGAGGAATAATTTGAGAATTTTATCCTGAAGTGTGTTGTTACAATATTAAAAAACTTTACTTTGATATGGAAGTTGGTGTTTCAATTTCCAAGTTCAACTCGCTGAGTCTTTTGTAAGCTCACTGATTTTATAGCAAAGTCAGTGGAGTAATACTTCAACAATTTATAATAGAATTAGAGTTTGGACTCACCGCTCAAAAGTCCAGCTTGACTGGGTTGACTGACCTCACTAAACATTTATCAATGTAGGAGTATTTATTGTTTCACAGTTCCAGTAGCTGTGGTGAAAAGAATAATGACTTTGTGTTTGCATATGCAGTTACATGGAGGGATGTGTAGAATACTATCTGCTGTTGTTTGTAAAGTTTTGAGAATTTTTCCGGTCTTAGAAGCAGCACGGCCAAGGAGCAAATCGGGTCTCCAGGCCCTATGTTCATTGCATGTGGCACTTGAGAAGGCTAAGAATCTCCTCCAGCATTGCTCTGATTGTAGTAAACTTTACTTGGTACAGTTTCTTTCCTGTTGATAGCATGAAGATTTCGTAATTCCATCAGTTCTGAATTGTGATTAATTGACATGCTTGTGATTGCTTTTGTTTTCAAATTTTTTGCTGATTAATGATTCCGGCAGTTCTATAATTTTTTTTTTTTTCACTTCCAAGGGTATCCGGGCCTCTTAGACCACCCGACTAGTCCCCTGGGGCACGTGTGTACTCCTTCCACACGTGCCAGGTAAAAGCGGGGTAAATTCCCAGGGGTGGCCATTTAATTTAGTCCTATAACTACTAAATTAAATGTTTTGAGTTTAACTACTTTGTTGTATCTGCAATTGAAATAGAAGTGTGCTTTAGCTCCTTGTATGCTGCTGTGCTTTGTAGGATCGTATCCCCTTCTTTTTTTCGACACTTTGGTTTAATCTTCTGCAAAATATTTTTTACTACGGGTTCAATAAGGGCATGATTAAAGTTAAAGATAATTTTATTTAAATATGGATGAAAATACAATTCATGTGACGTGTGTGTGTGTGTGTGTGTGGCAGGTTTGTGAGTAGATGCACATTCAGAATCTAAATGATACACATTATCAGAGAAACGGATGGATTTTACTAATTTGTTCCTGTGCCGGCTTACTAGATTTAACCTATAGGGGGATAGAGTGCTTGTTGATTGCGTTGCTGCACATTTTCCCAGTTTCAACTCATTTTTATCAGGTTGAACTTTTTTAATGAATTATTTATTGATGGCAACCTTTTTATTCCTTAGGCTATAACTGGGGACTCTGTTCGCCTAAAATTTGAGAAGGCAAGATGTGCTCTTGAGGATAGTCTTAAGCGTGTTGAAGATATTGTCCCACAAACTATTGGTTGTCAGGTAATTAACATACAAGTTATTTTTAATTGTGGAATCGTTTAATCTTTTTTTTCCCTAATCAGTTCTTGCTCCGCTTGTTAATGCATTCGTTGATCCATACACTATTAAAAATATTATAATTCTATTCTCAGTTTAACTTTTCAGCAATTTCATGTAATTATGCTTTCACTTCATAGAAATGTTCAGAAACTTGTTGAATGCATCGAAAATTGACAGTCGACTTGATTTGGTTGGGCTTCATGTGCCTTGTCCTCTATTTATAGATCAGGCTGAGCCTATGATTTTGTTGTCTAATTTTTTATAAAACTGGTACTGTTTTCTTTAATGTCCCTTGTTTGACAAAAAAATTGAACACCTTTTTCAAGCTGGGCCAGGCAGCTTCACAATGATAATAACAGGGCTTCAACTGGAAACAATTTCCAGTATAATGATAATAAAAGGATAAATGTAACCCTCAGTCGAGGCAGTTGCTCCTCCCAACACCCATAAATGGAGATTGACCGATGCAGAACAAACAAATTTAACTTACCTAACTCTGTTGAAGGTACATTCAATTTTTTTGGTTTACTTTGTTCAGGCGATGATACTTTTCAGCGCCACAACTGAGGATTAACTTCTTCTTTCTGTGTTGTCTTCTGATTGTCTTTATGAAGGCTGAAAAGTTTTATCAAGCTACCCATAAATCTGTCATGGAGGAAAAGCTTTTTCCATTTTTAATACTTTGTGGTTTCTTTCTTTCTAAACATCTCAAATGTTATATGTAGGAAGTCTTCATTTGATACCTTTGCTTCTGCATGAAAGAATTAGCTCACATTTCTCCTGAATTCAAAGGAGTTCGTGTCTCCTCTCATTTGAAATTCCACTTTATGAAGGCTGAAAAGTTTTATCAAGCTAGCAATCGTACCATAAACCTGTCATGGAGACAGTTTTTCATTTTTAAAACTTTGTAGTTTCTTTCTCTCTAAACATCGCAATTAATATATTTAAGAAGTCTTCATCTAATTTCTTTGCTTTTCCATGAAAGAAACAACGCATTTGTTTCTGAATTCAAATGATCTTGAGTTTCCTCTTATCTGGAATTCCACTTCTAATATTCTTCTGAGATGAGAACCGACACAATTATGGAGAACTTCGATTGTTTTATTTTACAATTTCTAATGTTTGGGCACCAGCCCCATCGTCATTTGGCTCAAGCAAAGCTCATCTAAGGAAATTTAACTAGAAGTTGATGTTGAAAAGAAAGGAAACAGAAAACAAGTAATGGACAAGTGAAAGCATGAGTTTTGGAGCCTGCCTGTAACTGAAATCCTTTTGACAATGTTAACTGATTGTGTTACACCACCTCTACCAAATGGTTCTGGTGGATTCTGGCCTTCTTTTGTTATAAATTTTTTTCTATTGCCAATGAGACTATAACTTTTCAACTCCGATTGTTTTGAATACTTAACAAATAAGCAGTAATACTGTTATTCTAAATGGTCTAGGTTCTTTTTAGTTATTATTTTTCTCTGTTGCTTAAAGAAGTAATCTATTTATTTTGTAATCATATCCTCTGCAGATTTCAGAGATTGTAAATGAACTAGGAGGGATCATGTTCTCTCTTGATCCATCAGAGAAGCAAGCTGGTGATGAAGTGATTGCATTGCTCCAGCAGGAGAGAAAATTTAACAGCAATTATAATGATAATAATGAGCTTGAAACCTTCCACCAAGCTGCCTCAAGGCTTGGCATTACTTCTTCTAGAGCAGCTCTAAGAGAGAGAAGAGCTCTCAAGAAGCTAATTGAAAGAGCCCGCATTGAGGATGACAAACGGAAAGAGTCCATCGTGGCTTACCTTTTACATCTCATGAGAAAATACTCCAAGTTATTCAGAAGTGATTTCTCAGATGACAATGATTCACAGGGATCGGGTCCTTGTTCCCCCACCGTTCAGGGTTCCTTTGAGGAATGCGGAGGGCCTGGAGGGAATGGCCAAGCCTTTGAGCGGCAGCTCTCAAAATTGAGTTCTTTCAATTTTAAGCCTGGCAGCAAGAGATCGGGGCAGATGCCAGTACCACCTGAGGAGCTGAGGTGTCCTATCTCATTGCAGCTCATGTATGACCCGGTCATCATCTCTTCTGGGCAGACTTACGAGCGGGTCTGCATTGAGAAATGGTTCAGCGATGGGCACAACACCTGCCCGAAGACTCAGCAGCAGCTCTCGCATCTTTGTTTAACTCCAAATTACTGTGTCAAAGGTCTCATTGCTAGTTGGTGCGAGCAGAATAGTGTCCCTGTTCCTGACAGGCCCCCAGACTCTCTTGATCTCAACTACTGGAGGCTGGTATTGTCAGAGTGTGAGTCTACGAATTCAAGATCCATGGAAAGCATCAGATCCTGCAAGTTGAAGGGGGTTAAGGTGGTTCCTCTGGAGGAGAGTGGTATCATTGAGGAGCTCGAAGGAAACGAAATGGGTGACATGTCTGGCCAGGAGAACTGTGAAGTGAACATGTTTGAAAGATATGAGAGCTTTCTAGCCATCTTGTGTGATGGGGAAAATATAAGGAGACAATGTGAAGTGGTAGAACAGATGCGGCTCTTGTTGAAGGTTGATGAAGAGGCCAGGACTTTTATGGGAGCTAATGGGTTCGTTGAGGCATTGGCGAAATTTTTGAGTTTGGCTGTCCATGAGGGGAATGAAAAGGCTCAGGAAATTGGAGCAATGGCTCTCTTCAACCTTGCTGTTAATAACAACAGGTGTGTGGTGCTTTACTAGTTACCAAGGTTTTTAAATGGCTGTTATCGCCCTCGGCCATTATATTATTTAGGAACATGCTGGTTCTTAATGTGATGGTCGTTATGCCTGTTATAATGGTTATAAAATAACAACATAAAGGGCTTTCATGCTTTTGTAGTTTTCTTAACGTTCTTTTTATTATTATTATTTTTACCTTCCCTAACTAAAGACTTTTTTATTTGGATTTTAACATAAAAAATATAGATAAATATTAAAAAAATGATTTTATATTTATTACCAAAAATTTATCTTTTCTTCCCTTAGACCAAAGTTATAATGGAAGTTGTAGCTGTTATCACGGTTGATGTGGATCCTTTGATCTACATGCATAGACATGTCATTTGGAAAAAATTACAGAACATCGATATTTTGTGTGATGCGACGTTCACACTAAGATGAGTGTGACTTTGTCATATGAAGTTCGACTAGTTTGTCCCGGAACCGTTGGAAAGAGGACGAGGAGATGTACGCGCTCGCTGTTTTGGAACCCTTTTGAGAGCGTTTGCCCCGTCAAAATTGTGGTCAAACATTTGTAAAATCTTTGATTGAGAATATCTCCGAATCCATATAGATTCTACAGATGCTCTAAGAGAGAGTTTTGATCTATTTGTAATTCTGAATCCGAATATGAAAGAAATTGTACTTTCTATTTTGGACTTACTATAAATAGTAATAGAAGTAGGAAAACCCTACTACTACATGAGGGGTTGTTAGACTGTATTGAACAGACATTAACACGAGGAAGATGATTACTTCCATCATTTTCCATTGTGCTCGGTTATTTCTCAATTATTGTTTAGCATTCGAGTAGGGAGGATTAGAGGGAATGATTCCTCTTCTCCAAATCGGATCAAGTTGGTTTAAGAGCGCTAGTTTGATCCTCTGTGGGGAACTCTAGTGTATGGTCCTAATAGTGGTTGCTGACCCTTCTACCTGGATGCCATATGTAAATCATAGGTGGGTAAGACATCCTTTCATCCTCCATTCATGATTGGGTTTCCATCAACACACATGTTGAAGCTTGCAAGAGTTTCTATTACCCTTAATAGCTGAGAAATTATGTACACCTTATTCAACGGAAAAATTAAAAAAGAACACAGCTAAATCCGAAATTTTTTAATTTAATTTCTGTTGTTTAGTTCTTCATGCTTTGAATCTATAGCTTACAATATAATCTCTTATATAAACATAATTTTTATTTTATTTTATTTTTTTTTCTATTAGTTTTCAACACCCTTTCATTAGCTTTAGCATTTTAGGTGACTTCTTACATTACCCTTTAGTATATTTAATGGTCAAATTTCTAGTTCTTACTGTTTTTTATACATGTTTTTCAGGAATAAGGAGATGGTGTTATCTGCAGGAGTAATTCCGCTGTTGGAGGAAATGATTCTCAACTCAAACTCCTATGAATCAGCGACTGCACTCTACCTGAACCTTTCCTGCCTTGAAGAAGCCAAGCCTATCATTGGATCGAGCCAGGCAGTTCCCTTCTTAGCCCGGCTCCTTCGAGCCGACTACGAACCCCAATGCAAGCTCGATGCTCTCCACACCCTCCACAATCTCTCCACCCACTCAACCAACATCCCCTGCCTCCTCTCAGCTGGCATCATTGAAGGGCTTCAGGCCCTTCTCATGGGCCCCACTGACCACACATGGACTGAAAAGACGATTGATGTCTTCATAAACATAGCGTCAAATAAGTCGGGAAAAGAAGAAATTATATCGACTCCAGGCCTTATTAGTGCGCTTGCCGCTATCTTGGATACTAGTGAGCCCATCGAGCAGGAGCAAGCTGTCTCGTGTCTTTTGATGTTATGTAATGGGGACGAAAAATGCAGTGAAATGGTGCTACAAGAAGGGGTGATACCTGCACTGGTGTCAATCTCAGTGAACGGGACAACGAGAGGGCAAGAGAAGGCACAGAAGCTGTTGATGCTGTTTCGGGAGCAGCGGCAGCGGGATCCATCGCCTGTTTATATGCAGCATCAGCCTGACAGTAGCAGTGGGTCTCCTTCTGCCCCGGAATCAAAGCCGCCATGTAAATCAACTTCTAGGAAGATGGGAAGGGCTTGGACTTCTATATGGAAGAGCATGCACTTTTCAGTTTACGAGTGTTAGAGCTCTGCATGAGTTCTGGCCAGCCATGTAAATTTCTGTTGTATCTTTTTCTTTTTCTTTTCTTTTTCCATAGGCATTAGTTATTTTTTTTTCGCCTTGAAAGATAGGAGGAAGGAGGTGTACAGGCAACTGTAATCTATTGATTTTTGTTTGTATTTTAATTTTCCTCATTTAGGTAGGATACGTATAAATTGCGAGTGTTCAAACATTCATTCATCTGTTGAAGTAAACCTGGTTGCTTTGGCTATGGAGTTGTGCTATAGGTTTTAAACAAGCGGGATGCGACTTTCTTAACTTATTTGTGGCATTGCTTATCCTCTTCTGGGATAAGAGATTTTTGGACTGCAGGGTTATGAGGGATGTGCATCTACAGTGTGGTCCGGTGCACTCATCCTCTTAATCCCAGACAACTCTTTTCAATTTTTGGACTGCAGGGTTATGGAATTGCACTGTAGGTTTTAAACATGTGGGATGTGACTTTCATAACGTATTTGTGGCATTGCTTATCCTCTTCTAGGATAAGAGATTTTTGGACTTCAGGATTAGGTGCTTGTCCATGTCAATCGTTCTCTTAACTCTGCAGCCAAGCACACTGTATACTGTGCATCATCATTGAGTTGAATGGTAGTATATCTTAGGGCGTGTTTGATTGCCAAGTGGGAAAATTACATTTTCCTTGTGAAAACACAACTGTCTCGTGTTAGATAGCCATTCTAAATCTGTATAATTTTCCTTACCAAGCCATTTAAATCTGGATAATTTTTCCTACTAAGTCTGGAATTCATTTCCCATCCAGATAGGTGAGAATTCATTTTCACCTAAAAATACACCTTTAATTTCTCACATGATTAAAATATGTGTTCTCTGTTGCAATCAATCAGCCCTTTAAGACATTTCCCAGACGTATTTCTCGGGAAAATTTTCTGTGCAATCAAACACGCCCTTATTAAATTGATGAGCAACCCCCAAAGTAACATGGTTGAGTGTAAGGCCCTGCTTGGTTCAATGCAAATCGGATGCAATGCGTCCACTTGCCACTGTTTTGAGATTACACGTGATTGGTTGGGGTGTGCAAATGAGTTGCCGTGCAAGTGGTTACCAAGCCCCTTGCAAACTCTTCAAAGAAAATGGATGCAAGCATGTGCAGCAGAAAAACTATAGTGACTGCAATGCAACTCTCCGCATTTGCACTGGAGTGCAAAATGCATCCCAGTGCAGCGAACCAAGCAGGGCCTAAGTAAAATGCCACGGGATACCATTTTGTATATATTTATGAATTGTTTAGATTATTAATGATTGTACAAACATTGTTGTCAAGAAGCCCGTCTAGCTCAGTTGGTAGAGCGCAAGGCTCTTAACCTTGTGGTCGTGGGTTCGAGCCCCACGGTGGGCGTAAATGTTTACTTCTTAAATATTTTTGCAGCTTCAGTGCGTTTTTATTTATTTATTTGTTTATTGTTTTTTCAGTGCTTCTATGCTTAGCATTTTATCTCTTTAAGGCTAGGCAAGCATTTTATACAATAATTTCCATCCAAAATATAATTGCCATTCGCGGTATGCCAGCCAATCCCAGCCCTCCAATAAACACAACGTCCAGCCAAGGAGGCGTTTGTTGTCTAACACTGTTAGAATGCGGTCCCATACGAAACGATGGTTATTTTGGGCCCCACATCTGATTAGCATCCAACAACGTAATACAAACGAGAAGTGGAGCCCATCGAATGGACGTACTCCTCATGATGTGATCTCGTGTGTCTCAGGTTCCATTGCCATAGTGATCTCATCAAGGTGTGGAACTGGTCCCATTTTTTTTATCCAGTGAGAGAAACTCTGGGACTCACATTTCATCGCCAACCGACAACGCAACATCCTATCGCCACCCCTACTTTTGTTTTTAGTTTATTCGTCAGCCTAAAAAGTTCGTGAGCAAAATGTATTTGATGGTAGATATTTAGTCCCACATCGGAAGGGAGAGAAAGAAGGCAAAGGAAGGTGAGTTATAAAAAAGGGGAGACGAGCCTGTATAAGCATACTTACCTGGACGGGGTCTATGGATAATCAAGAAGGTCCATGGCCTAGGTTAGTGGCCTCCATTGCACTTTGGAGGGGCGCTCGCCTAACATCTCCCCAAGTGGGAGAGTGTACGTCATAATTTGTGACAGAGGGGGTACGCGTTCGCGCGGCCCCTGCCAATATATGTTATAAATTTTTGGATCTAATGGTATATTGAACAATCTAGACCGTCAATTTCTTTATCTACTAGACTTGCCATCATCACCCACCTTGAACCCACAACTCATATGCCAATGTAACCGTGTTTGTTTTGGTGTCCGTATAACCATCGGTAATAGACTTATTTATTGAATTCAGCATGATGATGGCCTCATTCTCACAGGACATCCGTGGGTCCTGTGGGGTCTTGAGGTTTGCCATCAGGTTTGCCATCTGATTTCAGTTCATTGGTGAGATCAACACTGTTGATTGTGATGATCGACGGTTAGGATTGAAACTACCCTAGTGTAGAGGACGTGGTCTAAGTGGTGTTCCTTGTGGTGATCCCTAAGAAAGTTTTGTCAAATGTAAGAGGTACACGTACATTAGGTGCACTTGATCATTTGATGGATCCCACTCCCATCAAAGAGGTTACGCAAATCAAAATAATCAAAACATGATAGAAGGATCTAACCATCATATCTAGACCTTTTCGTCCAACTTGATCTTTTGATGACTTCGATAAGTTTTGATCTTGAGATCTCCCCTGTGGGACCAATCAAATGGCAGGTCCTGCTTATATAAGAATATAACAAAACAGACTCAATAAATATTTCACACAAAATAAAGTGTATTGTTTGACTTTGACCTCACAGGCCCATAGTGTTGTCATAGCCCAAAGAGCGCATGTGCTGATTGTATATTATGAACCATTTGATCAACCGCAGGCTTTAAAATTGTCAAGAACATCATGGGTAATCGTTCGTGAAAATTCCATCCATCAGATGGTTAGAAAGTCAGGATCGTTCAATCCATGTAATTTTTGGGCTTGGTTCATCCATAAAGGAAAGAAAAGAAAAAACTGCACCGGATATCTGTAACTTTAGCATCAGAGAAAGCGAGATGGGGATGTGTGTCGTCTGACGCAAAGTCCCGAAAATGGAAGGTCGATATCCATTTTCGCCGGCATGTTGTTTCCTCCGGTAGGATTGGTCTTTTAATGGTTCCCTTCGAATAAGTGTTGTGGGCCTAATGTTTGTCGATTCTTCGTTGTGTTTCTGATGACTCGTATTGTTGTGTCATGTGTGTGGTGTGGGGTCCGTGTCTCCATCTATCGGGACCGTCCGATTGACATCAGTTGTCTTTCTTCAGTCAGCTCTAGTAGACATGCGTTGACCAGATATTATAATCAGTGGTATACTGAATAGGTGGTTGAGATCATTTGATTGCATAAGCTTATGGGGTATTGGGTATGAGACGTGGTCAGTCGGGACTCTTTTGAGTGGTGGGTCTTCTCTTACATGTGGGCCGGGTGATGATGGATATGGGGGTAGACCGTCTTAACTGTCTATTTAACGCGTACGTTAACCTTCCGAGTGGTGGCTCAGATTGACAACGAGTCTCATCCGAGTCGCGATATTTCGAAATCAAAAGAGACCCTGGCTTCCTCTCACATCAAACGTAACCATTTCGCGCCGAAACAAAGCATCGAATTCGATTCTCTGATCGTCGCTTTTGCACCACAATTCAGAAGGGTTAGAGGATTCCCTATCGCTTCTCTACACAGAGACATGGACAGGTAAGCTTCAACTGGAAATCTAGGGCACAAAAAAGAAAAAAAGTGGTTCTCTTCTGCAAAATATTAGGGCAAAGAACTTGATAGATATGTTGTTCTACTCATCGTTATTCGAGTCATGTCGATTTCGGGTCGTTCGTTCGGTAACGATCTTCCTCATTTACGAAAGATTTGTATGTGTTGTTCTTATTGTCGTTTTTGTTGTTCAATATGTTTTGGTGTAGATGATCCTGCTACATTGATTTATTTATTTTTGAAGGATTTTGATACTTCTCTTGTTGAATTCGTTATCATTTTGATTCCTTTCTTGCTTATGTTCTTTGCTTTTTGCTGAATTTTGTTGTGTTAGAAGGAAATGCTTTGCTTTTTCTTGATATTGTTGTTTACTTGTAATCTCATATTCATCATCTTTGGTTTCATTTCTCTTGGATCTGGGGATTTGGTTTTTCATCTCTGAATTGCTGGTTATTGGTATGGACTGTGGCTTAGGTTTGTAATTTGTTTGATATTCTCTCCTTTTCCTTTTTTTTATTTTTTATTTTTTTTCCTTTTTTTGTTTTTCTTTCGAATTCACTCTTTTGATAGAGATTCTGAGATAGGTCACATATTTAAGATTTCCAAACATATCATAGACATGTTAACATTAGAATTCAAGCTTTGTCTGTAAATACAGTCTGGACACAAAGGGGATTAATTAACATTGGAATTCTAAGTTTGCATTAGAGTTAGGAGATGTAACGTCATTAGGATGTAGCACTCATTGAAGCTGGAGTCTCAGGTTTGAGTTAGAGTTGGGAGATGTAATGCCATTGATGCGACGAGGAAAAACAAATTGAACTTCTTGCTCATGTGAATGCCATTCATTTATATGGATATGTTGCCTATACATGCCTAATGCAATTTATGCTTTCCTACGATAAGATTGTTTAATATTTTAGTAAAAATTAAGAGAGAATAGGTTAAATGATGAAATAATTGACTGCCACATCTAAGAAATATATACCATTTGAGAGCTGTATAGGAGACATCATTAGGAATGTCGAAGATTCCGAAAGCACACACACACACAGACACATGCACAATTCAGCTGTAGACTTGTAGCTATTCCAAAATCTGTTGCAGGTCAAGCTGTTCTGATTTAAGAATCATTGGTCTCTGGTTGGTTTGTATTCGGGTTGACTTGGGCTGACATAAACTGATTTTCTGGTATAAAGTTTTACTTGGACGATACAAAGCACGTGTCAAGTAATACCTTACATATTGGTCTTTTCATTTCGTAATGGAAATTCAAATTCCCGATTTCATCAAAGACTAATACAGCATGGTTTGCGATTAAATGTTCAACCTACTTAATCGCATTGCCTCACCATCTCCCAGGGAGCTAAACTGTAAATGACCACCCAAACATCTTAAAGCTTACCTCAATGCCTCACCATCCTCTTTAGTAGAAATATTTGGCCCCAGGAGTTGAGCATAAGCTAATGCGGGCGGCTTCCTCACCTTTTAAAACACCCTTTGCTACAAGAAAATTATGCTCAACCAAGCCTTGCGTTTCAGGACAATATGACAGATCAAAAAATCGTGACTCACAGTATTTTGTGATTTTAAAATTTGAAAAATAAGATCTTGTAATATGAAATCTTTGAACAAAAATCATGATTTTTCAAAGTTTGTATTTTGGGTAGAAACTTTGGAAATCACTTTTTTTTAAAATTATTTGTCCTTCTCTTGCTCTTATCTTTCGTGCCACCTCTCAAAGACCACCCCTCCACCTGCCTTCTTCATGCGGTAATGAGATCACAAATCTTGCTTGTGGGAGTTCAAACAGGTAAGAAGTTTGTGATTTTATGCAATAAAGTTCTTACAAAATTGAGGAAATTCTCATTGTTAGTTAAATTTGGGTTTCATAGAAGAGAAGAGGGAGAGAGAAGAATGTTGGAAGAAGAGAGAATCGTACGCATAGTCACAAAATCTCCGATTTTTTCCAAAAATAAAAAAAATCTCCTACTTTTCGAATTCACGAATCAATCGCAGATTTTGCCGATTAATCGGCTAAGACCCATTTTTCCCCTTATGATTCCAATTTTGCCGATTTTTGAATTTTGATTATGAATGATGAATTTATGAGTTATGATTTGTTATTATGGAATTATAGATGTGCTGGTCTTCATATAAATGTGTTTTTGTTAAAAACAACATTTCTAACATGAAATATGCCATGATATATATTTTTATAATTTTGTCGATTTTACTCGTTTTTTACCGAATTTATCCGAATTTTCCCGACTTGGATATATTGCCTAATCCCGACTTTGTGACTATGATCGTACAGAGCAACTCAACCTTCTCTCCATACATCCCCTAATATATATGTAACATAAAACAATAAAAAGAAAATTACTGAAATACCCCTAAGAAATGTATTGACGTTGTACGGCGTTCCTCTCGGTGGCCTTGGCCCCGAACCCCCAGTGGCCTTCGGTCTGCGACCCCCCAGTGGCCTTCGGTCTGCGACCCCCCATTGGCCTTAGGCCAGTACATTTATTACATGTAACAATAATAACTAACAATCATAAACCTAAAAATCAAGATTCTTAATGAATGATGTCCATATGCACCGCACCCTAATCAAATAAGCAATGCTATGCTTTCTGTCACATCTGATAATAGAGCCCATTGTGAGCACCGTTACTTTAGTCACCATCCCCTAAAATTATCTTTTGTTTCTCTTTCCTCAGCAACCTTCAAATGGCTGGTACTGCACAACAAACACGATCTTGTGGTTTCAATCCCAGCTTACCCTCCAAAAAAGAAAGAACCTTCAAATGGCTGTGAAAGTTGAGGAGCTATGAAGATCTAGATCCCTAAATTTTCCTCAGTATCCATGAGCTAAACCGATTGGGAAGACGGGATGCTGGTCATGTGACGAAGATGGCATGACCTTGAAGGTTGAACTGGAAGCAATATATCTACCATCCCTAATCCTAAACTCGGTTGCTCCAAAGAATTGACAAAGCTCCACATAACCAAATAAATCCTGCCTTCAGCCCTCCTAGTTGAAAGATTTTTCCTGACTTAACTTCCCAAATAACTATTCACAGCACCAGTCCATCACTTTATGTTTTTCTCCAACCTAGAAGATAAATCATATGAGATCTAGTATAATATCTTTTGGGCCAGTTCATATATCTTTTTCTAATTGGTCTTAAGGCACTAAACATTGTTGTTTCAATTTCTTCCATGGGTTTTTCTGCCCAAGATTGTGTGGAGATCTTTTGCAGGTGAGCATGGATTAACATGCAGTGCTGTTCTTTTGCTGCAGGCGTACCTGGGGATGGAAGATGTCTGTTCCGGTCTGTCGCTCATGGGGCACGCTTGAGAGAAGGAAAGCCATCTCCAAGTGAGAGCCTTCAAAAAGAACTAGCAGATGTGCTCAGAGCCAAAGTATGCAAGGAACTCCTCTTCACTTTCTCTAGGAGATGATTGTAGCTATGTTGACATATTCTCTACCACATTGTTTGGTTCTGGTGTTTGGTTACTGTTTTCGTAACTGAGTGAGTTGACACAAAATAGTAGACAGTTTTGCTTGAACTAAGCATGAGTTTGAACAACTCGGCAAGTGCATGAATATTTTACCAAGTTGCCACGTCAGTGAAAAATTTGACCTAGATGAAAATGCGATCAACTTGGCAAGTACTTGAAGAAAAAATGGACTACCATTTTTTAAAATTATTCCATTCAGTCATTTTGCTTGGTCAAATACTTGTTTGATTCGGCAGGCCTTTGTGAAAATTCTGAGTTGACTCCAAATTTTTGAACATTGGTTTGGTTTTTTCTAGTATTTGAACCGTTCATATGCCTTTTCTGAATTATCATCTCTCCTTATTTTTAATTGTTTCTTATCAATATTGAACGTGTTTCTTTTTGTTTTCACCTTTCTTACGACAAAGTGTCACTTGGTTTTAACAGGTTGCAGATGAGTTCATTAAGAGGCGTGCAGACACTGAATGGTTAGTTTTCTTTTAGGGTCCTTTGTTCAAATTCTCTTACTTCCTCATTTATGCACCAACTTTTGCAATTACTTTATGAAAAGCCAACCTAGTAAACATGGGAACTCTTCAATAAGTTTTTGGTGTTTATAACTCTTGGAAAATTATGTTTCCTTTTGGACGAAATTCTCACCATTCACAGTTGGATATGATTGCCAAGATATCGTGATCCACTGCCGAACTAATTCCAGTTCCAACAGGGGACTTGGATTGTGGGGATCAGATTATAGCTCTATGCTGTAAGCATAATCCAATTGGTTGATCCACCAATCCTAAAAATATCTGCATACCTGTTGGGACAACTCTTATACATCATCTCTGGTTGAGTAATCTCTGCTATTTGCAGGTTTCTTGAAGGTGATTTTGATACATACGTTATGCAGATGAGACAGCCTCACATTTGGGGAGGAGAACCCGAGCTGCTCATGTCCTCACATGTACTGCAGTAAGTCTTAGTTCTCCGACGATTTCAGTTTCAACTGTTACTTGCTTATTCTTGTAAAAGGCTTCTTTGGTGTCCGTGACAGACATGAAATATATTTTAGCATTTATTAAAAAAAAACAACAAGGATGCCTGCATCCCATACTTTACATCTGGCCTGCCTACACATTTGATCTGGACATTCAATTGGAGTACCACGTCGGTACCTCCTGAATGGCCATAGCCCCAGAAAGGAACTGTATAGATGATTTTTAACCACCTGGTCAATAGCACAATTTCGATAGCTAAACGGAATATGGTTAATGACTGGGAAAAGGTCTGCAGTTTGGCCATATGGATTCTAGTTATGATTTAAGTGGTGACTTTCCGCTTGAGTTATCTGTATGAATGATTTGGTGCTGGGTGCATGGCATGGGGGATACAGGATATAGATTTTTGTGTCTGCTAAGGTCACAAAATACTTTCTGCTTTTCATAAATGTACATCTGAACTGCCCTTCTTTATTTTGTAGCTTCATTGAGTTTTATCATGTAGTACTTTCAAGGATTACACAAAACTTTATTTGCAGGATGCCCATCAATGTCTACATGAGGGATAAAGACTCTGGAGACCTCAAAATTATAGCAGAATATGGTCAAGAGTATGGGAAGGAAAATCCTATCCGTGTTCTTTATCATGGTTATGGACACTATGATGCATTGCAGAGCCCTTTCGGTGGACAACAATCCAAGTTGTAAGATTTCCATCAACCCCTGCTGCTTCTGCCAGTTTGCAAGAGGGTCAAGGTTTTAAATTTCGCCGAAACTCCCGAAATTTTGGTTTCGCGCTAGACTGAAATTGAAAATGAAAATCCCAAAAATTCGGCCCACTCTTCAAAATCAACTGAAACGAGATCATTCTCTTTCCATAAATAAAAGCATAAAGAAATTTTGGTTTCGCACTATACTGAAATTGAAAATCCAAAAAATTTAGCCCACTCTTCAAAATCAACTGAAAAGAGATAATTCTCTCTTTCCATAAATAAAAGCATAAACTATGACTTATGGGAGAGAGATAGAGAGAGGGAGGATTTTGTTTATTAATCCAAAGGATATTAAATAAATTTTGCTTTCAATCTATGATATTTCCAAGAGAGGAGAATTTTGTTTATTAATATAAAGGATATTACATAAAAATTGCTTTCAATAAAACATCACCCGGAATTTCGGTTTTGACCTGGGCTGAAACCTAGGGTGAAATTGAAATCTAATTCCTTGAAGAAGGCAAACACGTGGGCAGCGTATGCATGTGGCAATGTGGTTTGGTTTTTAGCTCTGGGTGAATTAGACTTCTTTTTGGAGAAATATGAAATCACAGATACATGAGGAAGCTGGTTTTCGGCACTAGTACCCCATCTTCTGATAGTGAAGATTTAAAGTCCGAATCTTGCCACATTTACAGGCTTTGAATGTCGTATCCGTCCATGTGGCGCACATAGAAATGTGGGGGAACTACCATTTGATGGTCCATGCAGGATATCACCTAGTCCAAAATCAACCTATCCAGATGATTGTAGCAATTCTATCTATATGCTTTTCTTCTCCCTGCTCCATTCTCCACCGACTTACTAAAAGAAAGTGATGAGGCAGATAGTAGTGATCATGGTCTATTTTGGCATTAGGATCTTGTTGCATGAGATTTCTCAAAATGCGGTTTGTGGCCCCTCGTATGTCTGCTTTAGGAATCTGTAAGACTTAGAGCATAGATTTCCCCATTAGTGAAGCAAGTGGTGTTTGATGAATTATTTGAGAACTAAACCTAGCTGTCATCCAGATGCATTGTTTTGTTGGTTAAAAATTCAATTGGGTCTTACGAAATATTTTTTGGGGTATTGGCAGGTACAAGAAAAGATGAATGGATGGCTGCACAGAAAAGATTGCCAGATTTAGCATCTAGAACAATGTTCCTATGGGAATATAAAATTACAGAATGGTATTCCTTTTTGAATTTAAAGATTAACTTCATCATCATCATTGTCATTTAGTGAATCCTGTTTCGCCATTCCGTTCTATTTTGTGCCAAATCTTATGTTAAATTACCTTTCATGGTTCTTAATAAAGGTTTAATTCGTCTACTGACCTTGTTTTTCTTACACTCACTAGGGTCGTATATATTTCTTGCAGTATGTTTTTAAATTGTTTTGAAGATTGTGTCGGCAATGTTACAAATCAGATGGTTACTATCATCACCTGATCAGATTACTTATGAGTTATGACACAGGAGATATCTTGGTGGGACCCACTTGATAGAGGTTTCCACCCCTGCATGTTTTCTTACACTCACTAGGGTCGTATATATTTCTTGCGGTTTGTTTTTAAATTGTTTTGGAGATTGTGTCGGCAATGTTACAAATCATATAGTTACTATCATCACCTGATCAGATTACTTATGACACAGGCTTTTCCACCCCTGCATGTAGGCAGGTGTACAACAGTGCCGACTATATAGCATACTAGAACCATGGATTATCATTTCATAACAAGTGAGGTAGAAGACTCAAACCACATTGACATCCACGATCATACTTCAAAACCTCAAGCTTGATTTTCCACGTACAACCTTTTCATCGAGCAAGCAAATGAACTTCAAATTTTTTAAATGAAATAAATAATACATTGCAAGCCCTTAGATTAAATTTGCTGATGTACAAAAGTAACAAAACAACCTACTTAAGACTGATGGACTGAAAAAAAGAGGATAGGAAATAAGGTCCCTGTGAAGGTGAGAATGATTAGTAAAATTGTAGCAAGGAATGAAAGGATTGACCATGCATTGTTGAAAAACCTTCTCAAGTTTGCTTGCCATATGTGCCTACGTTTTCTGCAGAATGCATTCGCTTGCTTGCAAAGCACAGCATAATAGAAACCGTAGAGTTTAACATCATTAGAAAGATTGGTGAAGAGAATCGATATTTGTTCATTGTTGCCTAAGCAGTAAACAATAATTCTTCTACGATTGAGATGTCTCACATCCTCGGAGGAGTTGATGAGGCTATTCATGAGGATTGTGTAAGATGTGAAGTGATGTGTATGATGATTGCTACACTGCTCAAAGGATATGAGATTTCTGAACAATGTAGTCTTTGATTCCTAAAGCAGGTTTTTGCAGCATCCGTTATTGAAGGTTAAATAAAAAGATTTGACAGAACTTGACCCTACAGTTCAGTTACACAATGAATAAATTTCGAGTTGAAATATTCTCTGATTCCAACTCTAAGGAGGGGGGAATGAACTTCTTGTGAGTTTCTTTTCAACAATCTGCAAATGCTGGCAAGGGCCTGCAGTGTTGAGTGTCGGGTCTTAGGTTCAACAGCCATCTGTACCTTAGAGTTATTGGTCTCATTAAAAATAGGCTTAACTGGTTGCAACGCCATTTCTATGGACACCCAACATGTTGTTCTGCTAAACAAACACTTGAGAACAAAGAAGGGAAGCTGGTTTTCAATTAATATCATATATCATTGCAGACTACCAATCATCCAAGCTGAATTGAATATGGGATCATTTTGCTGTATTAATTTTTAGCGTTTTCATACTCACGAAAGAGCTCAGCAGTGAAGCAACCATCAAGAATAATCAATTTGATGAATTCATCACTATTGAGGGCTATGGGTAGTTCTGCGTAGCACTGACAAGTCTGTTCCTCCAACAGCCTTATTGTTTTCACATAATTCTCTAAGCATGTCTCTGACTTTGTCACTCACACTCGTGAGAGAAGGCATTTCAGATACCAGCGCTTATACACTTCCATCACTATTAATTTTTCCCTACCTCTGTGGGAAAGGCCAATTTGGACTGCTTGAAGAGCACTGGGAACTCTATAAATTCAAAACCGAGGGGGAAATGCAGGGGTCGACCTGAGCTTTTCTTCCATAGAGTTTGGCCAATATTTTTTGTCTACATGGCCATCTTTCACTCTTTTTTTTATATTTTAAAACAGACCAATTCAAAATTTTGTAAAGGTAATGTAACATTCACCATATGCTTTCTGCTCGGCACCACAAGGGTCACTGTTTTATGTCTAATAACTTAAGAGAGCAATTACCTTCGTTTATTGAACCAAACTGAAATTGAAAGACATGGATCCACATTACAATAATAAGAAACCATAAAGAATGGACCTAATACAAGTAATTGTTCAACAATAAAAAACTGAAAGAGACTTGGGAATGTTTAAGGGGGAGTAAGGATTAAGGAAGGATGGAAAATATGGTTTGGGCGAGAGTGAGAAGTAGAAGTATAATGGCCGCAATAAATGAAAGTATTGCCCATGGAGTATTAAAATAGTCACGCTTCAAAGTTGCTCGCCATTTGTTCCAATCTTTTCGGTAATATGCATTCACTCGGTGGCACAGCCCATCATAATGGAATGGTCTGGCTTTTACCCCAATGCATAGTTTATGGATTGTAAGGGCTGCCTCGTCGTCGTCCATGAAGTAGTTCTCAATTATTCCTTTATGACGGAGTAAACTAACGTCCTGTTCGGAGTTGACGAGGATATCTAGAAGGACCACATAAGATGAGATCTCAAGTTTATTATTCTTGTCACACTGCTCAAAGGCAATGAGATTTCGGAGATGATCAACCATAACCCCGTCTAAACAGAAAGGAGGGATTTCAAACACCCCATCTTTATTGAATGTGATGTCCAATAAGCTATTAGCCTTTTCCCTCTTCTTGAAATTCACTCCGGCCTTCACAAGGTCTGTGACACTCTGTGTATATTCCCAGACTGGATGGTCTCCTATATCCGCCACTTGTTGAGAAGTGGGAAGGTGATTGTTGCGTAAAATGTCCAACAAATGTTTGCCTTTGATATTAGAGTTATTTCGGACGCCCCCAATTGTAGGTGTTATAGCATTAATAAAAGGTATCAGAAGTTGATCGAGGGAGCAACCTCCTTTCTCAGGGTCGTCCCTTGTTAGGTTGAACAGATGCTCCACCACAACAAATGGAATCTGGTTTTCCAGTAACATCATGTCGTGTAATAAACTGTTATCCATCCCAACTGTCTTGAATATGGGGTCATTCTTGTTTTCCTCCACTTTATCCGTACCAATGTATAAGAACTCAAGGATAAAGCAAGCATCAAGAAGCATCATTTTGACAAATTCATCACTACTGAGGTTGATCGGTTCCGGATAGCACTCACGAGCATCTACCTCCAGCTTTCTGATGGCCTTGACCAAGCACTCCAAACTTGTATCCAATGGAGTTGACATTCGAGAGAGGAGAGCAGACAAATACCACGCCTTGTGCTTTTCCATGCCTAGTAGTTTTTCTTGGCCACGGTAGAATGGGCCAATTGATAATATCTCAGGTACAAATGATTTTTCGTTTTCTCTACGGAGTCTCTCGGGAACTCTGTAGATACAACACCGTGATAAAGGCATATGCTGGATCTCTCCTCTGATAGTATTAGCTAACAATTTGTCTGCATCTTCCAATATTTCAATAGTGGCATGATTCTTGACCATATTTTCCTCCCTTCCACTACTGTCTGCTATCTTACAAGTGCCTGGTTTAGAAAAAAATTGTTATAATACTTCATAATGTCCACACATCTGACACGACGCTCTTACATTAATCACACTCGACTTTCCGCACATGACAGCCTTTACATGATATTACAACACCCTTTATTTTAATAATATTTGAAAAATAACAATAGTTACAACCAAGGTTTAAAGGAGGCCGTTTTAACGGTTAAACGGACTGGGGGCGTTACCGTTTAAACGGATTGAAACTGCCAGGGGCAAAAATGAAAAAATAAAATTTAACGGGTTTTAACGATTTTAACGGAGAAAAAGTGGAAAAAATGGCGCTGTAATTCAAAATTTGAAAAAAAAAAAAATGGAATTTAACGGATTTAACGGCCACTTTTTTTCACAAAATTTTCAGAATTAAACGGCTGTTTAAACGATTTTAACGGCCGTTTAAACAAAAAATGCCCATTTTTTTCAAAACCGATAAAACGTGTTTAAATGGTTTTAACGGAAACGGGCTTGGGGAGTTACCGTTTAAACGGCCATTTTTAAAACCGTGGTTACAACCAAGGTTAAAGGGGACTGTTATAACGGTATAACGGACTGGGGGCGTTTCCGTTTTTTCCGTTATAACGAAAAAAAAAAACGCTCAGGGGCAAACGAGAAAAAAAGAAGGAATATAACGGAAATAACGGAAAAAAAAGGAAAAAATGGCGCTGATATTCAAATTTTGAATTTTAAAATTTGAATTTCAAAATTTAAAAAATGGAAAAAAACGGAATATAACGGAAAATAACGGCTGTTATTTTCTGGGCATTTTAACGGTCCATAACGTAACGGGGTAGGTCCGAATCGGTTATAACGGCCATTTCTTAAACCTTGGTTACAAGTTACAACACATTTTTTCAACATCCAGCTCATATTAGGGTTGCAAATTGCCCGTGTGGGGGCACTAGACCTAATTTTAAAGGTATGATTTTGGGCTGGGCTTAGATGGCCCGATTGGCCCCTTATACTATACTATATGCTACCCGACACAATTAAATAAATATATATATATATATAGTTGGACGGCCGCATATGTTTTTGACATTTCTTTCAACTAAGATCAAGTCCCTCTAACCAAATGTTCAGTAAAATATGGGCATAATCAGGGTTAGGCCAGAAAAATTAGGCCTGATTTGGAACGAGCAAGGGTGCTAGGGTCCCAGGACTATTTTGGGCCTCAGCAGGACCCCGCCCAATTTTGCAATTTGCAACCCTAACTGTTATTATTGGAAAATACCTCTTTTTCTCAGAAATCATATTAATTATAATTAAAATATTTTTATTAAAATTTTAACCTTGAAAAAATAGATAGAGCATAAACAAATAATATTATAACGCAGTTATAATTATTTAGTCCCAATTTATTATTATCAAATTTCACCGGTCTTGTCCGTTTGAGCAGTTATCTTGAACGACGGGATAATTTATAACACGCATTGCGTGACCCAAGGTTATCACACAATGCAGTCAAACTCTTGGAGACCACTAACTGTACGGATGTTTTTCTCACCATTTGGTGGACCTACAAGCAAAAAAACCGACCTGATTGGTGATTTTTAGCTGTTGAATTTGAGTCTATTACGAGAGCTTCTAGTGATTTCTGGCCTGTAGCCTGTAGGTCCACCAAACGGTGGGCAAAATATGCATCTGTACGGTCAGTGGTCTCCAAGCATGAATCACCCGATTTGGTCAGGGAAGACCCTCGAAGCTCTCGTAATAGAAATTAAAGGTCTGATTTTCACGTGGGTCAAATTGTATGAAGAGGCCAGGGAGGGGTGTCAGATTCGAGGAGATTGTGTTTAGTTTAGTTTTGAGGGATTAGGTCCTCGTAGCTAGGCCGGGTTGTGGGGGTGGATGGTGTGCTGTCTTGGGGTCCCTTTGTCTTATGTTCGTTTCTGGTTGTTTTTGTTCCTGTTGGCTTGGTAGGCCTTCTCAGCCTCCAAGTTCTTGGCTAAATTTTCTGTACCTACGAAAAAGGAAAAAAAAAACATGTACTTGATGAAAGAGGACCTTATGAGTTGTGTTAGCTTACCTTAGCTCGGGAGGGGGGAAGGACCTTATTTCTCTTCTTCAAGGCCTTGGGAGAAATATTAGTTCTTGCATGTTCATTGAAAACTGCAGGGTTATGGACATAAATATAAGTTGGAGACATTATGGAAGACTCTTTGAGGATTCTTGCACCCCATCTCTCAAGTAAATTTGGATTCTTTTTAGCTGATAACAAGTAAGAAACGGGAATTTTAGATTGCTATGTTCTCAAGCAAATGATATACCCATCCAACTGCCTTTTGTGCTTTCGATTTGTATTTCTTTCCCAAAATGCCATATGGTACACTCTGTCAGGCAGGCCCACTGATCCCAAACATTGGCCCACCCCTCGGTTGCGCCAAACACGAAAATTCAGTCTGATTGGTGATTTCTAATCATTTTATTATGAGTACCCAAAAAATTGCTCCAATCAAACGATTGCAAAATCATCCCACAAAAAAAAATGCTTAAACTCCATGAAAACAAAATTGTATTATGTACTTAAGAAAACAAAATTCAGTCTCCATCTTCTGTAGATTTTTGGATTCACCATATGCTCTCTGCTGTTATTAAAAGAGACGTGGATCCACATTACAATATATGACCTCCACCTCCCAATCATATTCATAATGACAATATATAATGCCTATTCAAGGATGGCATATATGGTTTGGATGAGAGTGAGAATTAGTAGGACAACAGCAGCACTAAATGAAAGTATTGCCCATGGAGTATTAAAATAGTCACGCTTCAGGGTTGCTCTCCATCTGTTCCAATCAGTTCGATAATATGCATTCACTCGGTGGCACAACTCATCATAATGAAATTTCTTGACTTCAACCCCTTCGCAAAGTTTATTGATGGCAATGGCTATCATTTCATCATCAACAGACAAGTTCTCGAGTATTCCTTTTTGACGGAGTAATTTCACATCCTTTTGGGAGTTTATGAGGATATCCAAAAGTAACGCATAAGATGTAATCCGACCTGAACTATACCTATCACACTGCTCCCAGACTATCAGATTTCGGAGAACATCGTCGATAAGTGCATTAAAATGGAAAGGAGGGATTTCAAACACTCCAGCACTGAATTTGATGTCCAATAAGCCATCAGCACTAGTATTCTTTTTGAAATTCACTCCAGCCTCTTGAAGGTCTGCAACACAATGTCTAAATTCCGAGACGGGATAGTGTCCCATCCTCATTGGTGGAGAAGACGGAAGGAGGTTGCTGCATAAAATGTCCAATAAATGTTCGCATGTTCTAGGGTCACATCGGAGGCTTCCAATTGTAGGTACTATGAGTTTAAGAAAATGTATCACAAGTTGTTCAAGGGAGGATCCTCGACCCTCAGGGTCCCTAGTTAGCTCGAACAAAGTCTCCACAACAACAAAGGGAATCTGGTTTTCAAGTAATATCATGTCGTGTACTAAACTGTCAACCATCCATTTGGAATTGGATATGGGGTCGTTGTTGTTGCTAAACACCTCATCCCCGTGGATGTATAAAAACTGGAGGATAAAGCAACCGTCAAGTAGCATCATTTTGACAAATTCATCACTATTGAGGTTGTTGATTGTTTCTGCATAGCAGTCACGAGCATATTCTTCCAACTCTCTCATGGCAATGACCAAGTCCTCCAAACTTGTCTCTGATAGTGCCGACATTCGAGTAACAATAGCATGTAGATACCACTTCTTGTGTTCTTCCATGGTTTGTAGAATCTTTTCGCCGTGGTGGAAAGGGCCAATTGAGACTATCTCAGGCACAAACGCAACTTCTTTTACTCTGCGTAGTCTCTTGGGAACTTTGTAGATACAACACTGTGATGGAGGCATAGGCTTCATTTCTCCTCTGATACAAGCAGCCAACATTTTGTTTGCATCTTTTATTTCCTCCCTTCTACTATGGACTGCCATCTTAGCTACAAAGGCATTTTCATTCATTGTTAGAATCAATGTTCTGAAACTAGTGCTATTCTTATTGATATAATGACTAATGGATGTGGGGCCCACATGCAAATGAGTTATAGGCTAATTTTTGGTGATGCTATTCTTCTAACATGGATATCAACTTCACAAAAAATCAGCCCAATCCAACATTAGTAGGCTTATGAAAAGTGGATTGCAATTTGAAAATTTTTGGATCATCTATTTTCACTGTTAAATTTAGGTCCATATTTGATAGGGTTAGAAGTTTTAAAAACTACTGGTTTTTGGTGAGATGATCTCCTCGCAAAAAATCAGCTCTTAACTCATCTGCATGTAGGCTCCACATCTATTAGTCAGGATCGGTGTACAACATTTTTTACAACAAATTGCTGCCGGCCATATATAAATTATAAGTTTTGGAATTGGATGATTTTTGGCGAGGATGGTCTCTATGGTGAGGAGATCCTCCTCACAAAAATATAAATCATTCCGATATTCGTAGACTGGTTTAGAAGTTGAAGAATTATGGACTGTCGATTTGTACCATTAATTTGAAGACCACACTTGATGGGGTTAGAAATTTCAGAATAAGCTGATTTTTTGTAGGGGTGATCTATATGGTGAGGACTGAGGAGATCACCCTCATCAAAAAGATTTTTTGCTTTTCCCCCTTAGTCATTAAATGACTATAACGACATTGGGTGAGACGCAAAAACCCTTTAATGTTGTTGGGATGTCCATCCGGAGACCGTTAATGGATGAAACACAAATATTTTAGAAATATTGGGTGAGATGCAAATTGCATTAATAAAGTAAGGGGGACAAGCTAAAAAGCCCTATTTTTTTTCATAGATAGAAGGTTTGAGACCACAATCTTACCTCTCTGCTCTACGGTCCTTTCACTCTTGATCGGACTGAGATCTATGGAATGATAGAAGCGCTCGATCAAACGGCTGTAGATGACAAGCTCGCGAGATAGAGAGGAAAGCTATGATAATTCAAGGGAGAGGAGTCTAATCTTAGCTCTCTGGATCTTTGAATCCATGAGATAACAGTAGAGAGCTGAGACTGAAATTCATACCTTGATAAAGCTCTTCATCTCACCGTTCACTCTCTCCTCTCCTCTATTGTCACTTTCCCACCACACATTTTTCTACTCACTTTTTTCGCCACATATTTTTGAGTAGATATTTGATGACGAACGTCCGTACTCTTTGATGACGAACGTCCTTACTCCGTCGTCAATGTTGACGGACCACATTATTAGCCACGTGGCAGACTCTTATACACTGATATTCAATTCGAATAATATCCATTCACAGTTCTATTAGACTATTACACATAATGTTTGAAAAATAACTAGCGTTATAAGGTGCACGTGCATCTATAAGTTATAACACATTTTCCCCCTAACATTCAACCGGTCTTATCGCAAAGTAAAACCATTAATTATCAATATTATATTTTTTTTATTACATTCTTACCATAGAAAATTGTGTAAATATAACGGGAAGCAAATACTTATAAGACTACCATTATTTTAGGGAATTATTAAACATAATAAGTCTTAATTTGTATGAGCCACGTGGCACACTATTTGAGACCATCGATTGTATGGATGTATGGACCATACATCGTTGTGCCTATAATAAATCAGCTTCATTGGTGATTTCTAACCTTTGGATATTAGTACCCCAATAATGCTCGAAATCCACGGTTAAAAATAAACTATGAAAAAGACTAATCCAATGGTTAGAAACCATAATCAGGATGATTTTTGGTATTTAGCTAGGGATGGGCCAAACATTCATACGGTCGGTGGTCTCTACATGTGTGCCACATGACTCATACTATGGTCCGTAATTAACGTTGACGACGGACGTCCATCGTCAAAGATTTATTCCGAACCAGCTTGTCCAGGATCGAACTGAACGGATCCGTCCAATTTTTTTTTCCATTGATAGAAGATTTGAGACCACAATCTTACCTCTCTGCTCTCAGTCATCAACCTGGAGTTCCTGTCAGGGTGATAATGAGTAGCTGATTAACCAATACTCCCCAGACCCAATAAGTGGGATCTGGGTCCAACCTATTGGACTCAATCAGTACTTCTCTCTCTCCCTCCTCCTTGCCCACAAGTTCTGGAGCCCGAACCATGAGAAAAATACATCTAAATATAGGCTCAGGCTCAGGGGGCACATATTTTTACGCACAATATAAGCCACGTGGCAGACTCTTAGTGGAAGATGACCATATGGATGTTTGGCCAGTCCCTCGGTGGACCTGTAAACCAAAAATCAGCTTGATTAGTGATTTCTAAGCGAATCGATTGAAGTTATTTTCAAGGGTTGATTTTAACGGTGGTTTGGATGTGTTTTAGTATCTTTATTTTTGCTGACTTATGTTTTGGGAGGATGGATGTGGTCTTATGATTGGATGGGTCCTTTTCTCCAAGGCTATTCTTTGGCCAAAAATTTGACCCCACCAAACGATATTTGACCGAGAGGGTGTTTGGATGGGAGGATACTCTATTTATAATATTGAGATACCCCAGTACCAGTAGGTGTGGTCATTGTAATTATGACAAAATTTAAGAGTTTTTTATTTTTTTGAAAATTCAGCAATCAAGGATTCAAGAGTAGTTGATTTAGAAATTTTGACAATTAATTATAAATATTAAATTTTTTTATATGTAATTACACATGGCAGCACCTTAAGCACTAACGTAGAGATCACTCACCGTATTGATATTTGGCCATCCCTAGATGGACCTACATGCAAAAAATCAGCCACAAACCTCCGCTCGCACAAAGCATTTTCTAGCCAGTGATACTCACAGACATCAAGCTGGATTTCCTGTATGAGTGACAAAATACCAGATCAATGGCGTTCGGGTCTGGGTCCATCTTTTAGGAACGGTTCATAAATGGGTCGTTTCAGGGATACAGGTACCAAACCCAAACCGACCCATTGATACCCCTAAGGTCTGGCCTATTTAAATGCCAGGCGAGCTTGTGGATCGGGTTGGCATACCCATATGGAAGATGAATCAATTGCTGATTTTTGGTGAGGATGATCTCCTCACAAAAAATTCAAATCATTCTGCTATTCATAAACTGGTTTAGAAGCTGAAGAATTATGGACCGTCTATTTTTACCGTGTAAATTAAAAACCACATTTGATGGGGTTAGAAATTTCAGGATGGGGTGATCTATATGGTGAGGAGATCATCCTCACAAAAATTCAGCCATTGATTCATTTTCTATGTGGGTACGCCAAAATGGTTGTTCCCCCATCTTGACCATGTTTTAAATTCTAGTAAATTAAACATAAAATTTTATAAACGAAAATAAATTTAAATGCATTTACAAAAGAAAAAATAACTTTATGATATTTACAAAAAAAAGTATCTAAACGCCCTTTGAAAGTGCGTCTCTATAGGACAAAAATTATTGCTGCAAAAAGCTGACAGATGTCTTTTGAAAGGCGTTTGCCCATACGGGCAAAAACTTGTCATAAAATGAGCCACATGTCACACTCTTAGTAGACGCTGAGTGTATGGATGTTTGGCCAGTCCCTAGGTAGACTTGCAAACCAAAAATCAGCCTGATTAGTAATTTACAACCTTTGGATCTTTGCACTCAAATAATGCTCAAATTCCGACCGTTATAATCAACCCACGAAAATAACTTCAATCCAATGCTTATAAACTACTGATGATGTTTATTTTTGGTGTGTAGGTCCACCTAGTAAGTGGCCAAACATCCATACGGTCCGCATCCACTAAGAGTGTGCCATGTGGCTCGTATTGTGACAGAAGTTTTATGCCTCTTTGGGCAAGCAAAACTTTGATGACAGGGACTGTCATCAAGGCCAATGACAGGGTTACAATATGATCCACGTGGCATACTCTTAGAAGACTCTGACGGTATGGATGTTTGGCCAATCCCTAGATGGGCTCACAAACCAAAAATCAGTCTAATTAGTGATATCTAGGCATTGGATTGGAATTATTTTCATGGATTGATTTTAACCATGCGAATATGAACATTATTGACCATTATTTGAGCTGCAAAGATCCAAAGGTTTGAAATCATTAATCAAGCTATTTTTAGTTTGCAGGTCCACCTAGGGATTTGAAAAACATCCATATGGTCAGAGTCCACTAAGAGTGTGCCACGTGGCCCATATGGCCCTGTCATCAAAGTTTGACTCTCTATGGGCAAAGGCCCTTTTAAAGGGCATTTGACAGCCTTTTTCAGCTTTAATTATTTTTTCGCAAATAAATGGTGTTTTGTTACTGTTTTTTGTAAATGTCAAAAAGTTTTGGTAAATACATTTAAATTTATTTTCGTTTATAAAATTTTCCGTAAATGATCAAGTTTTGCTTTAAATAGTGATAAATGATTTACAAAGGGAGCACATATTTGCACACCTCATTTCCTATACAAGTGGACTCATAGTCAGGGCACACCCCAAAAAGAGAGATCTCTCTCTAAAACTTGACTGACAGGTGACGGTCACTGACCACTCACAAAATGAGCCATGTGGTATAATTTTAGAGGACACTGACCTTATGGATGTTTGGCTAATCCCTAGGTGGACCTCAAAACGAAAAATCAGCTTGATTAGTGATTTCAATCCTTTTGATCTTGTACCCCAAATAATGGTTGATAATGCTCAAATTTCCACGGTTAAATCAACCCATGAAAATGGCTCAATTCAACACTTGGAAATCACTAATCAAGTTGAATTTTGGTTTGTAGGTCCACCTAGAGATTGGCCAAACATTTATACGGTCAGTGTCCTCTAAAATGTGCCACGTGACTCATTTTGTGGGCGGTCAGTGTAGTCACCGGTCAACAAAGTTTTAGAGAGATCTCTCTTTTTGGGGTGTGCCCCAACTAGGAGTCCACGGGGATAGGAAATGGGGTGTGCAAATATGAGCTCCCTTTAGAAATCTGTAAATGCTTAATAAATAGCACGTTTACTGTAGGAATATCAAGTCAAGGGTTACAAGAAAAAGACTTTGGTTTAGTTTGGCTCTAAGGGACTGTTTGGTAATGCACTATGGCAGAAAAATAAATATTTATGCGTGCTAATATTCGGCCGGGCGCATTTAGCACCCACTTGCCCCAAGTGAATATCTAGCCGGGCCCACAAATTTGCCTGCAGCGGCGGGAAAACATTTGATCACCTCCCCCCCTTTGTAAATATTTTCACGCTAATTAAGCTTTTGTGAAAAAATTTTATTTTCTCCTAGGAAAATCACTATTTTTAATAAAAATAAAATTTTTAATATATAAAAAAGATAAAAATGATTTTTTTTTTTCTTTTATCCTTTGACATAATATGTGGTTCCCATACTCGTCTAACCCATTTTGACTTACTTTGATATGTGGGTCGACGCACTCAAATTGAAATTAAGAAAATGAAGTAAGCTAACTTATACACGTACCAAACATTGTTAAATATTGATATGAACAAAAATTTAGCCAAGATAATAATCGCCATCGGAACTCTTTTTTCCACTTACCAAACAGGCCCTAAAGGAGATTTTGTAGAAGAAAAAAAATGTTTCCCGATGGAGTAACACGGTGCTTTTAATGTGGAAAACTCAAGATTTTTCTAGACCCGGATTGGTGTGGACCAGAGTGTAGGTCCATATTTTTTTTGACAAGGTGAAGTTATATATATGAATAAGGGAAAAACTATACAACTTGCAGTTTTTCGTTGCCTACTGGACCAATTGATAGTATCGCGGGCGCAAATGCATGCATATTCCTTTTAATTGCGCAACTTCTCGGGAAATTTATCTAATGATTAACTAATATTATGTCGTTTTAACAATATAACAACTGTTATCAAAACATCTAATTGTAAAACTAAATTATGTCAGGCCGGCCTGAAAGCAATCATGGCGTATCCTTTTGCTCGTGTTATGGTGGAGTGTTCTTGAAGGTTTGAACAAAAGCGCGGTCGATCGAAGAGGGATGGTTCAAGGCTAGGATCATGGCAGATATATATTTTGGCGTTGTCCTCTCTTTTTGTTGCAGTTCAATTCTCCCATGTGGGAAGGTCTGAAAATAAGGATGCCCATACTATCGCCCAGCGGGCATAAACTTTATCCCCATCCTGGTATGGCAATAGTCTCCCCGGCCCTCGTGATCATCACGGGAGCTAGTCATATGCATGGATGGAGAGCATCGCCATGCTGGTGATTGAGCGTCTCTTTGTTGGGTGGCCTCACCATTAGATGAATCAAACCGAAGAAATTTTTTAAGCAAAACAAATAAAAAAGATCAGGTGATCAAATCTAAGAGATCATTTAGAAGAGCAACATAATCAAAACGAACAAAAGTCCACGAAGGGCTCCTGTTCCGGTTCCGGTTACGGTTCCATCTTTTTGAGAACCAGAATCGATAAGAAACAGAACCGTTAGTACCGGTTCCGGCCACCTTAGGAACTGAACTGGAAGTCAGAACCGACCGTTGACACCCCTACTGCTGAGCTTCTAAGAGCAACCCAAGCCTGGAGTTATTGGCACCTAAAGCCATGGGATTGTCAATCGATCAGATGGATCCTCATCTGGCCGGTTACCTAATCCAATCTGATCCAGATGATATCGGGTTTCGATCAATTTGGGTCCAATGGGTCAGGTCTGGACCTGAGAGTTGAGATCGATAAGATATCGGATCGGTTGTAGATCGAATTTGTTCCGATATACCACACCGTTGTTACTTAGCGAAACATGAGAGTGTGGAAATGAGTAAGAGTAACTTATTTACAAAGCCCGTTGAAGATAACGGACACCGCTCTGTCATTTCATAATTAATCTATTCACGGTGATCCCTTTACAATGGTGTGTAATGCTAAAGACGGACACATAAATTTTTAGAAGAAGCAAACTGAAATTGAAAGCGACACGGATTCACGTTACAATAACAGTAATAATAATAGTTATAATAATAATAATAAACCATTAAGAATGTATCTCATATATGTAAAAATAATAGCACTCAATTATTTATTGAACAAGTAAAACTGCAGGAAATACGGAGTTGAGCTTTTTTGTGGGGAGCTCTTCTTGTTTCTCGAGGGCTCTCTTTTTCTCGAGTGCTTCTTGTTTTTCGGGGGGGTCTCTTTTTCTTGATTTCTTTTTGTTGTTTTCTCCTTCTTTGTATTGGTAGGCTTTCTCGGCCTCCTAGCCTTTGATAAAGCTTTTTTACCTTTCAAAAAACATGAAGAAAGTTTTTCCCATGGAGTATTAAAATTGTACTCATGCTTCAAGGTTGCTCGCCATTTGTTCCGTTCTTTTCGGTAATATTTATTCACTCGGTGGCACAGCCCATCATAATGGAATGGCTTGGCAATGACCCCAGTGCAAAGTTTATGGATTACAAAGGCTGCCTCTTCATCGTCCTTGAAGAAGTTCTCTATTATTCCTTTATTACGAAGTAAACTCACGTCCCGTTCTGAGTTGATGAGGTTATCTAGAAGGACCACATAAGATGAGATCTCACGTTTATTATTCTTATCACACTGCTCAAAGGCAATGAGATTTCGGAAATAATCAACGATTTTCCTGTTTAAACAAAAAGGAGGGATTTCAAACACCCCTTGTTTACTGAATGTAATGTCCAGTAGACCATTAGCCTCATCCCGCTTCTTGAAATTCACTCTGGCCTTTTGAAGGTCTGTGGCACAATTTATATATTCCCTGATTGGATGGTCTGCCATTTCCACTTGTTGATCAAAAGCAGGGAGGAGAATGTTGCGTGAAATGTCCAATAAATGTTTGCCTTCAATGCTAGACTTATTTCGGACACCCCCAATTGTAGGTAGTATGCCATCAAGAAAACTTATCACAAGTTCGTGGAGGGAGTGACCTCCTTTCTTTGGGTGCCTTGTTAGGTTAAACAAGCGCTCCACAACAACAAAGGGAATCTGGTTTTCAAGTAACATTGTCAAGTCGTGTAATAAACTGTGGACCATCTCAAGTGTATTTAATATGGGCTCATTCTCGTTTTCGGTCACTTCATCTATATCAATGTATAAGAGCTTATTAATGTATAAGTACTCAAGAATAAAGCAACCATCAAGTAGCAACATTTTGACAAATTCATCACTGTTGAGGTTGATTGGTTCCGGATAGCACTTGCGAGCATATACCTCCAACTCTCTGATGGCTTCGAACAAGCACTCCAAACTTGTATCCAATGGTCCTGACATTCGAGAGAGGACAGCATATAAATACCACTTCTTGTGCTCTTCCATGGCTTTTAGTTTTTCTTTGCCATGGTGGAATGGGCCAATTTATACTATTTGTGGCACATACGCGTATTTGTTTCCTCTTTGGAGTCTCCTGGGAACTTTGTAGATACAACACATTGATGAAGGCATAGGCTGGATTTCCTTTCCCTTTTAAAGGTGTAAACAGTCACCCTAGCTACAAAGACATTTACATTAATTGCTAAAATCACTGTTCTGAAAACTAGTGATTCCTAACCTTTGGAGCTTAGTACTCCAAATAATGCTAGAAATCAACGATTATAAATAGACCATGAAAAAGACTCTAACCCTATGGTTAGAAATCATTAATCAAGATGATTTTTGGTGTGTAGGCCCACCTAGGGATGGGTCAAACATCCATATGGTCGGTAGTCTAAGAGTGTGCCACATGGCTCATACTATGGTCTGTCATCATGCTCTGTTTACGACGGACGTCCGTTGTCTTCAAACATCTCTCTATCTCTCGTTCTTATATAATAAGAAAAATAAATGTAAATATAATCCCATCTACTCCCGAAATGTAATATAAATGTTTTAAATATTGGTAAGTGAAATAGTACGATGTTGGGTGAAGCCTCAAGTCATTTTTAATATTCAAGTAGTTATAAGGGGGCCACTCCCGAAATGTAATATAAGTGTTTAAGGGTCATGATTGGGGGATAACAATTTTTCACAGGCGCACTCACATAGAAGATGAATCAATGGCTGATTTTTGGTGAGGATGATCTCTATGCTGAGGAGATCATCCTCACAAAAATTCAAATCATTCCGATATCTGTAGACTGGTTTAGAAGTTGAAAATGGACTGTCTAATTTTACCATGTAACTTGAAAACCACATTTGATGGGGTTAGAAATTTCAGGATGGGGTGATAGATCTATTTTGTGAGGAGATCATCCTCACAAAAATTCAGCCATTGATTCATCTTCTATGTGGGTACGGCAAATGCTTTAAATACTAGTAAATGAAATAGTATAAGGTTGGGTGAAGCCTCAACTTTTGCTTTAAATAGTGATAAATGATTTAGAAACTTGTAAATGCTTAATAAATAGCAACGTTGTAGCGTAGGAATATAAGTCAAGGGTTACAAGAAAAAAAATCTTTTACGTGGGTACGCCAAAATGGTTGTTATAAATGGTTGTCCCCCCATCTTGACCCATGCTTTAAATACTAGTAAATGAAATAGTACAAGGTTAGGTGAAGCCTCAACTTTTGCTTTAAATAGTGATAAATGATTTAGAAACCTGTAAATGCTTAATAAATAGCACGTTGTAGTGTAGGAATATAAGTCAAGGGTTACAAGAAAAAAAATCTTCTACCTGGGTACGCCAAAATGGTTGTTATAAATGGTTGTCCCCCCATCCTGACCCATGTTATAAATACTTGTAAATGAAATAGTATAAGGTTGGGTGAAGCCTTAAGTTTTGCTTTAAATAGTGATAAATGATTTAGAAACCTGTAAATGCTTAATAAATAGATCGTTGTAGTGTAGGAATATAAGTCAATGGTTACAAGAAAAAAAAAACTTTGGTTTAGTTTGGCTCTAATGGCCTGTTTGGTACCGCACCGCGGCGGGAAAATAAAATATTTATTCCCACTAATATTCGTCCGGGCGAGTTTAGCAGCCACTTGCCCCAGCGAATATTTAGCCGGGCCTACAAATTTGCCCGCCACGGCAGAAAAACATTTGATCACAAATATTTTCACGCTAATTAAGCCTTGGTGGGAAAATTTTATTTTCTCGCAAAAAAATCATTATTTTTAATAAAAGTGAATTTTTTAATATATAAAAAAGATAAAATTGATCTTTTATTTTTATTTTTATCCTTTGACATAATATGTGGTTCCCACACTCGTCTAACCCATTTTTGACTTACTTTGATATGTGGGACCCACTCAGATTATAAGAAAATGAAGTAAGCTAGCTTATACACAGTACCTGCCCCAATACCATCATATGTTTCCTAGTAGTATTTGGTATCTAGCGGACTACAGATCTTTGGTGGTTTGCGAGGTACTAGATCGAACCAAAGTATAATTGACTTCAAAGTCTATATAAGTCCTTTTAAAAAAAAAAAGAAATTAAACTCTATAAATTATTTAATGAAATAATGTAAATTAAAAAGTAATTAAAATGAAGTAGCCAAAGAACCTGCCCCCGGCCCCCAAGACCATCACGTCTTCCCAATAGATTTTGATGGATCCAGCAGTATCAATGAATGGAGTCATCATTAGATGGATCAAACCTAAGAAAATTTTAAATAAAAAATTAAAATGACCGGATATGATCAAATCTAAAAGATCTTATAGAAGAGGGAAAAAAATCCAACGAGCAAAAGCCAATGAAGGTGGGTCCTACTCTGACTAGGGGTGTGAACGGGTCGGTTTTGGTTCGGTTCCTAAGGTTTCCAGAACCAGAATCAATATTGTAAGTTCTTATTAGTTCTGGTTATTAAAATGATGGATCTGGAACTGGAACCGAATGGTTGGTTCTGGGTATATCAGTTCCAATCTTGATAATATGATAATTTTAACATTATATTTATATACCGGTTCCTATAAGTTCAGTTCCAATATCAAATTACCCAGAACCGGAACCATTATTATCAATTCCGTTCCGGTTCCACTTCTTTTTTAGTTGGTTTAATTCCCAAAAATGTGGAACTAGAGCCAGTATTTTTGGTTCCAGTTTCAATTTGGTTCGGTTAAAGGGGTACAAATTGATCCCTCTAATTCTGAACCACCCCCACTTGTATACGTCAACTAATATATGGGGTCATTCTCATTTTCGGTCACTTCATCCGTACCAATGTATACGAACTCAAGGATAAAGCAAGCATCAAGTAGCATCATTTTGAAGGGGTCAATTGATACTATCTCAGGCTGTAAGGAAAATATTTTTTACGGCAACTTGCAAACGTCATCGACGTCAACGCGATTTGATGATCATAACCATCTAAACTACTGCACACTTTCAAAATAAAAGATAAATAGACTGGAATGAGCTTTCTGGGTCCTGATAAACAAGTAAGGCCCAAAATTGTAGCCACACCGTTCTTGAAAGGAATGTGATATCTTTCGATTGCATATAAGACGGTCTAGTTTGGTAACAACTTAAGTTGGTGACCAACATCGAATCGGGTGTAGGTCGCATCGAGGAGCTCCCATTTTTTTTTCTTTCTTTGGGTGGGTAAGCAAGTTTTTTGTAGAGAACAAGAACTCGGTGAAGGCGGGATTTGAACTCATGTCTATGGTATTATCACCCACAAACTTTACCAACTGAGCTGGATGGCACCTTCAGGAGCTCCCACTTATACAAGTACAGCAACCGCACATCATTTGAAAGGAAATATTATGTGGGCCCACCGTAATCTACGTGGCCACCCTAATCAGCCCATTCTACGCCTGGTCCACTAACTAATCTCAGGTTGGGCTTATGCCCATTTACAGTAAAAACTTGCTAGAAAAGTCATTTTCACCCAGCCCAAGCCCATTAGGGAATGACATTACATGCCAACTTATTTGAGGAAAATTTTTAAATGCAGAGGACTTTGGATGCAGTCGATGCAGAGGGTTCTCGTGGACGCACGTAGCTCATATTTTGGGCCCACTGACCGAATGTATGTTTAGCCCACGCCTTGGTGGATATACACAAGGTTAAAAAAACGGCCGTTATAACGAAAATAATTACCGTTCTAACGGATTCGGACCTCCCCCGTTATGTTACGTACGGTTAAAACGCCCAGAAAATAACAGCCATTTTTTCTGTTATAACAAAAATAACGATCGTTATTTTCTAGAAAAAATGAGAAAAAAATGGCCATTATTTCCGTTATTTTTCAGTTTTTTGAAAATCTGAAATTCAAATTTCAAAATTTGAATCCGGTGCCATTTTTTCTGTTATTTTCCATTATTTTCCCATTTTTGCCCCCGAGCATTATTTTTGTTATAACGGCTGTTATAACGGAAAAACGGTGACGCCCCCAGTCCGTTATACCGTTATAACGGTCCCTTTTAAACCTTGGATATACAAACCAAAAATCAGGGGCTCGGATTATATACACCAAGGGGCCCCACAGAACAAAATAGAACGGCCCCACAGGACAAAATAGAACGACACCAAGGTATGTATATCCACCATTTCCTAGCCAGTGATACAGCCATCAAACGATTGCAAACGATTGTAATCATCCCACAAAAAAAAATATATGCTTAAACTCCATGAATAGAAATTACCAATCAGGCTGATTTTTGTTGTGTGGGTCTACCAAAGGGTAGGCTAAATATTCAGGCCTTAGAAGGCCCAAGAGTGTGCCGAAAAATCATTGAGATCATCCAATCAGTTTCTTGGTTTTGCCAGGTAATTGAAATTATAGGTAGATTCCAAAAAATAGATCATTAGTTTGATGAGTAAGATTAACTGATAGGCATGATTTTGGGGATCGCATTAGTCCCAAAATGGAAGCTACCTCCAAGTCCATGGATCCCAGCAGTTATGGAGTTTCTGAACCGTGTTGTTGTAAGCAAACAAAAATGCATTCTTATATAAATGTTTGCTTTTGATGCTAGAGTTATTTTGAACACCTACAATTGTATTATGTACTTAAGAAAACAAAATTCAGTCTCCATCTTCTGTAGATTTTTGGATTCACCATATGCTCTCTGCTGTTATTAAAAGAGACGTGGATCCACATTACAATATATGACCTCCACCTCCCAATCATATTCATAATGACAATATATAATGCCTATTCAAGGATGGCATATATGGTTTGGATGAGAGTGAGAATTAGTAGGACAACAGCAGCACTAAATGAAAGTATTGCCCATGGAGTATTAAAATAGTCACGCTTCAGGGGTGCTCTCCATCTGTTCCAATCAGTTCGATAATATGCATTCACTCGGTGGCACAACTCATCATAATGAAATTTCTTGACTTCAACCCCTTCGCAAAGTTTATTGATGGCAATGGCTATCATTTCATCATCAACAGACAAGTTCTCGAGTATTCCTTTTTGACGGAGTAATTTCACATCCTTTTGGGAGTTTATGAGGATATCCAAAAGTAACGCATAAGATGTAATCCGACCTGAACTATACCTATCACACTGCTCCCAGACTATCAGATTTCGGAGAACATCGTCGATAAGTGCATTAAAATGGAAAGGAGGGATTTCAAACACTCCAGCACTGAATTTGATGTCCAATAAGCCATCAGCACTAGTATTCTTTTTGAACTTCACTCCAGCCTCTTGAAGGTCTGCAACACAATGTCTAAATTCCGAGACGGGATAGTGTCCCATCCTCATTGGTGGAGAAGACGGAAGGAGGTTGCTGCATAAAATGTCCAATAAATGTTCGCATGTTCTAGGGTCACATCGGAGGCTTCCAATTGTAGGTACTATGAGTTTAAGAAAATGTATCACAAGTTGTTCAAGGGAGGATCCTCGACCCTCAGGGTCCCTAGTTAGCTCGAACAAAGTTTCCACAACAACAAAGGGAATTTGGTTTTCAAGTAATATCATGTCATGTACTAAACTGTCAACCATCCATTTGGAATTGGATATGGGGTCGTTGTCGTTGCTAAACACCTCAACCCCGTGGATGTATAAAAACTGAAGGATAAAACAACCGTCAAGTAGCATCATTTTGACAAATTCATCACTATTGAGGTTGTTGATTATTTCTGCATTAGCAGTCACGAGCATATTCTTCCAACTCTCTCAATGGCTATGACCAAGTCCTCCAAATTTGTCTCTGATAGTGCCGACATTCGAGTAACAATAGCATGCAAATACCACTTCTCGTGTTCTTCCTTGGTTTGTAGAATCTTTTCGCCGTGGTGGAACGGGCCAATTGATACTATCTCAGGCACAAACGCAACTTCTTTTACTCTGCGTAGTCTCTTGGGAAATTTGTAGATACAACACTGTGATGGAGGCATAGGTTTCATTTCTCCTCTGATACAAGCAGCGAACGTTTCTAAAAAAAAGGACTTTTTTGGAAAAATGATTTAAATGACATGGGAAGAAATTTAGTGGTTAAAATGGTTTTTTTTTTTTTCTGAAAAATGTAGTGTAGTAGTCTCAATAAGTGATTAGTCATGGATTTGGGTGAACCCTTTAAGTTTTCGCTTTAAAATAGCTATAGATAAGAATTAGGGTGGCGATATTTGATCCATGATCGTGACCGGTTAGATCCGGTTCAAACATTTAAGGACTGAATTAGTAATTGGCTCATCTGCGTTATTCTTGACTTGCCCCAGAACTGACGGTTTTCGTATCTAGGACTACTATCTAGCATTGTAAGTGGACAGAATCGTCCCATGACCTGTTGGATCAGGCTGACTGGGTATGCATTCCGAATCCAGCTGGGTGGGTATTTATTTTTGATAAGTACTAATAAAATGCTTTCTGGTAATGTAACATTCACCATATGCTGGGTGGGTAATTATTATTTTTGATACGTACTAATAAAAGCTGGGTGGGTAATTATTTTGGTAATGTAACATTCACCATATGCTTTCTCGGCACCACAGTGGTCACTGTTTTATGTCTAATAACATAAGAGAGCAATTACCTTCGTTTATTGAATCAAACTGAAATTGAAAGACATGGATCCACATTACAATAATAAGAAACCATAGAGAATGGACCTAATACAAGTAATTGTTCAACAATAAAAAACTGAAAGAGACTTGGGAATGTTTAAAGGGGAGTAAGGATTAAGGAAGGATGGAAAATATGGTCTGGGCGAGAGTGAGAAGTAGAAGTATAATGGCAGCAATAAATGAAAGTATTGCCCATGGAGTATTAAAATAGTCACGCTTCAAAGTTGCTCGCCATTTGTTCCAATCTTTTCGGTAATATGCATTAACTCGGTGGCACAACCCATCATAATGGAATGGCCTGGCTATTACCCCAATGCAGAGTTTATGGATTGTAAGGGCTGCCTCGTCATCGTCCATGAAGTAGTTCTCAATTATTCCTTTATGACGGAGTAAACTCACGTCCTGCTCGCAGTTGACGAGGATATCCAGAAGGACCACATAAGATGAGATCTCAAGTTTATTATTCTTATCACACTGCTCAAAGGCAATGAGATTTCGGAGATAATCAACCAGAAGACTGTCTAAACAGAAAGGAGGGATTTCAAACACCCCATCTTTACTGAATGTGATGTCCAATAAGCTATCAGCATTTTCTCTCTTCTTGAAATTCACTCCAGCCTTGACAAGGTCTGTGGCACTGTGTGTATATTCCCAGACCGGATGGTCTCCTATATCTACTTGTTGAGAAGTTGTAAAGTGATGTCCGCGTAAAATGTCCAACAAGTGTTTGCCTTTGATATTAGAGTTATTTTGGACGCTCCCAATTGTAGGTGTTATGGCGTTAATAAAACGTATCAGAAGTTCGTCGAGGGAGCAACCACCTTTCTCAGGGTGGTCCCTTGTTAGGTTGAACAGATGCTCCACCACAACAAAGGGAATCTGGTTTTCGAGTAACATCATGTCATGTAATAAACTGTTATCCATCCCAACTGTCGTGAATAAGGCGTCATTCTCGTGTTGCGCCGATTTATCCAGATCCAATATTAATAAGTACTCAAGGATAAAGCAAGCATCAAGAAGCATCATTTTGACAAATTCATCACTACTGAGGTTGATCGGTTCCGGATAGCACTCACGAGCATCTACCTCCAGCTTTCTGATGGCTTTGACCAAGCACTCCAAACTTGTATCCAATGGAGTTGACATTCGAGAGAGGAGAGCAGACAAATACCACGCCTTGTGCTTTTCCATGCCTAGTAGTTTTTCTTGGCCACGGTAGAATGGGCCAATTGATAATATCTCAGGTACAAATGATTTTTCGTTTTCTCTACGGAGTCTCTCGGGAACTCTGTAGATACAACACCGTGATAAAGGCATAGGCTGGATTTCTCCTCTCATAGTATTAGCCAACAATTTGTCTGCATCTTCCAATATTTCAATAGTGGCATGACTCGAGACTATATTTTCCTCCCTTCTACTACTGGATTCCATCTTACAAGTGCCTGGTTTAGAAAAAACTGTTATAACACATTATAATGTCCACACATCTAAGAGGGTTCACTTAGTATGCAACTGTTTAGTATGCACAAACAGTGTCAGTACGGTTGGATGTCCCTTGGAAAATGTGTTATTTCAATGTTTTAAATTTTTTTTTTTTTTTTTATAAATTGAGAACACATTTTTCAAGGAGCATTCAACGGTGGATACACTGTTTGCATACTAGATTTGTCCTGAGACAATGCTCTTACATTTACACTCGACTTTCCGCACATGACAACCTTTACATGATAATACAACACCCTTTATTTTAATAATATTTGAAAAATAACAATACTTACAACACGTTTTTTTAACATCCAGCTCTTATTAGGGTTGCAAATGAATGGTCCAAAATTTTTCAATTTGCAATCCACTTTTCACAAGGCTGCAAATGTTGGAATGGGCTGATTTTTTGTGTGGTTGATATCCATGTTAAGAAAAATATCATCACCAAAAATCAACTCTTAACTCATCTGCACGTGGGCCCCACGTCAATTATTCATTCTATTAGTAAGAATAGCATGAGTCATTCTATCCCAACCCTATATATAAATATTTTTTTTTACTACATTATTAGAATAGAAAATTTATGTAAATATTACGTAAACAAATAATTATACGATCAATATAATACTACCATTATTTTAGGGAATTATTAAACATAATAAGTCTTTGTATGAGCCATGTGGCGCACTATTAGAGACCACCAATTGTATGGATGTTTGGACATCACTCGGTGTACTCACATACCAAAAATCAGCCTCATTAGTGATTCCTAACCTTTGGAGCTTAGTACTCCAAATAATGCTAGAAATCAACGATTATAAATAAACTATGAAAAAGACTAACCCTATGGTTAGAAATCATTACTCAGGATGATTTTTGGTATGTAGGCCCACCTAGGGATGGGTCAAACATCCATATGGTCGGTAGTCTAAGAGTGTGCCACATGGCTCATACTATGGTCTGTCATCATGCTCTGTTTACGACGGACGTCCGTTGTCTTCAACATCGACGGGGCCCTTATATTCACTCAAGTGCAATCAGATCTTAACCATCAAATTCACAGTTCAAAAGTAAATGAAGAAAGGTTTTGAACTGACAATGCTCAAATTGCATCAATAAAGTAAGGGGGATCAGCAAAAGAGCCCTATTTTTTTGAAAAAAGATGTAACAAGGTATGCCTGAAACTGTTCATTTGCGGCAATTTTTGGTAGTCACCGCTGCCATCTGGGCCGACTGACCGCTTGGATGTTTATCTCACCCCTTGGTGGATATACATACCAAAAAAAATCACCTTGATTGGTAATCTATAACCATTAGATTTTAACACTTTTTAGCACCATTTAAGGCGTTCTTATAGCCGTTGAATACAACCATCTTTTGAGTACTAAAACCAACGGCTAAAAATCATTAAGCAAGCTGATTTTTCGTATGAATGTCTATTAAAGGGTGGGCTAAACATCCATGCGGTCGGTGGGCCCAGATGGCAGTGGTGACTACCAAAAATGCCGCTTCCGCAAATGAAAAGATCTCAGGTATACCTAGTTACATCACGACCCTATTTTTTTCGTTGATAGAAGGTTTGAGACCACAATCTTACCTCTCTGCTCTACGGTCCTTTCACTCTTGATCGGACTGAGATCTAGTGGAATGATAGAAGCGCTCGATCAAACGGCCGTAGATGACAAGCTCGCGAGATAGAGAAGAAAGCTATGATAATTCAAGGGAGAGGAGTCTAATCTTAGCTCTCTGGATCTTTGAATCCATGAAATAGCAGTAGAATGAAATTCATACCTAGATAAAGCTCTTCATCTCACCGTTCACTCTCTCCTCTCCTCTACTGTCACTTTCCCACCACACATTTTTCTACTCACTTTTTCTGCCACATATTTTTTAGTAGATCTTTAATGACGAACGTCCGTACTCTTTGATGACGAACTCCTTACGTTGACGGACCACATTATAAGCCACGTGGCAGACGATTATACACTGATATTCAATTCGAATAATGTTTAAAAAATAACAAGTGTTACGACACATTTTTCTGGGCGTTTTAACCGTACGTAACATAACGATCGTTATTTTCTGGAAAAAATGAGAAAAAAATGGCCATTATTTCTGTTATTTTTCAGTTTTTTGAAAATCTGAAATTCAAATTTCAAAATTTGAATCGGGTGCCATTTTTTCTGTTATTTTCCATTATTTTCCCATTTTTGCCCCCGAGCGTTATTTTTGTTATAACTGCTGTTATAACGGAAAAACGGTGTCGCCCCCAGTCCGTTATACCGTTATACCGTTATAACGGTCCCTTTTAAACCTTGGATATACAAACCAAAAATCAGGGGCTCGGATTATATGCACCAAGGGGCCCCACAGAACAAAATAGAACGGCCCCACAGGACAAAATAGAACGACACCAAGGTATGTATATCCACCATTTCCTAGCCAGTGATACAGCCATCGAACGATTGCAAACGATTGCAATCATCCCACAAAAAAAAATATATGCTTGAACTCCATGAATAGAAATTACCAATCAGGCTGATTTTTGTTGTGTGGGTCTACCAAAGGGTAGGCTAAATATTCAGGCCTTAGAAGGCCCAAGAGTGTGCCGAAAAATCATTGAGATCATCCAATCAGTTTCTTGGTTTTGCCAGGTAATTGAAATTATAGGTAGATTCCAAAAAATAGATCATTAGTTTGATGAGTAAGATTAACTGATAGGCATGATTTTGGGGATCGCATTAGTCCCAAAATGGAAGCTACCTCCAAGTCCATGGATCCCAGCAGTTATGGAGTTTCTGAACCGTGTTGTTGTAAGCAAACAAAAATGCATTCTTATATAAATGTTTGCTTTTGATGCTAGAGTTATTTTGAACACCTACAATTGTATTATGTACTTAAGAAAACAAAATTCAGTCTCCATCTTCTGTAGATTTTTGGATTCACCATATGCTCTCTGCTGTTATTAAAAGAGACGTGGATCCACATTACAATATATGACCTCCACCTCCCAATCATATTCATAATGACAATATATAATGCCTATTCAAGGATGGCATATATGGTTTGGATGAGAGTGAGAATTAGTAGGACAACAGCAGCACTAAATGAAAGTATTGCCCATGGAGTATTAAAATAGTCACGCTTCAGGGGTGCTCTCCATCTGTTCCAATCAGTTCGATAATATGCATTCACTCGGTGGCACAACTCATCATAATGAAATTTCTTGACTTCAACCCCTTCGCAAAGTTTATTGATGGCAATGGCTATCATTTCATCATCAACAGACAAGTTCTCGAGTATTCCTTTTTGACGGAGTAATTTCACATCCTTTTGGGAGTTTATGAGGATATCCAAAAGTAACGCATAAGATGTAATCCGACCTGAACTATACCTATCACACTGCTCCCAGACTATCAGATTTCGGAGAACATCGTCGATAAGTGCATTAAAATGGAAAGGAGGGATTTCAAACACTCCAGCACTGAATTTGATGTCCAATAAGCCATCAGCACTAGTATTCTTTTTGAACTTCACTCCAGCCTCTTGAAGGGCTGCAACACAATGTCTAAATTCCGAGACGGGATAGTGTCCCATCCTCATTGGTGGAGAAGACGGAAGGAGGTTGCTGCATAAAATGTCCAATAAATGTTCGCATGTTCTAGGGTCACATCGGAGGCTTCCAATTGTAGGTACTATGAGTTTAAGAAAATGTATCACAAGTTGTTCAAGGGAGGATCCTCGACCCTCAGGGTCCCTAGTTAGCTCGAACAAAGTCTCCACAACAACAAAGGGAATCTGGTTTTCAAGTAATATCATGTCGTGTACTAAACTGTCAACCATCCATTTGGAATTGGATATGGGGTCGTTGTTGTTGCTAAACACCTCATCCCCGTGGATGTATAAAAACTGGAGGATAAAGCAACCGTCAAGTAGCATCATTTTGACAAATTCATCACTATTGAGGTTGTTGATTGTTTCTGCATAGCAGTCACGAGCATATTCTTCCAACTCTCTCATGGCAATGACCAAGTCCTCCAAACTTGTCTCTGATAGTGCCGACATTCGAGTAACAATAGCATGTAGATACCACTTCTTGTGTTCTTCCATGGTTTGTAGAATCTTTTCGCCGTGGTGGAAAGGGCCAATTGATACTATCTCAGGCACAAACGCAACTTCTTTTACTCTGCGTAGTCTCTTGGGAACTTTGTAGATACAACACTGTGATGGAGGCATAGGCTTCATTTCTCCTCTGATACAAGCAGCCAACATTTTGTTTGCATCTTTTATTTCCTCCCTTCTACTATGGACTGCCATCTTAGCTACAAAGGCATTTTCATTCATTGTTAGAATCAATGTTCTGAAACTAGTGCTATTCTTATTGATATAATGACTAATGGATGTGGGGCCCACATGCAAATGAGTTATAGGCTAATTTTTGGTGATGCTATTCTTCTAACATGGATATCAACTTCACAAAAAATCAGCCCAATCCAACATTAGTAGGCTTATGAAAAGTGGATTGCAATTTGAAAATTTTTGGATCATCTATTTTCACTGTTAAATTTAGGTCCATATTTGATAGGGTTAGAAGTTTTAAAAACTACTGGTTTTTGGTGAGATGATCTCCTCGCAAAAAATCAGCTCTTAACTCATCTGCATGTAGGCTCCACATCTATTAGTCAGGATCGGTGTACAACATTTTTTACAACAAATTGCTGCCGGCCATATATAAATTATAAGTTTTGGAATTGGATGATTTTTGGCGAGGATGGTCTCTATGGTGAGGAGATCCTCCTCACAAAAATATAAATCATTCCGATATTCGTAGACTGGTTTAGAAGTTGAAGAATTATGGACCGTCGATTTGTACCATTAATTTGAAGACCACACTTGATGGGGTTAGAAATTTCAGAATAAGCTGATTTTTTTGTAGGGGTGATCTATATGGTGAGGACTGAGGAGATCAACCTCATCAAAAAGATTTTTTGCTTGTCCCCCTTAGTCATTAAATGACTATAACGACATTGGGTGAGACGCAAAAATCCTTTAATGTTGTTGGGATGTTCATCTGGAGACCGAGACCGTTAATGGATGAAACACAAATATTTTAGAAACATTGGGTGAGATGCAAATTGCATCAATAAAGTAAGGGGGACAAGCTAAAAAGCCCTATTTTTTTTCATTGATAGAAGGTTTGAGACCACAATCTTACCTCTCTGCTCTACGGTCCTTTCACTCTTGATCGGACTGAGATCTATGGAATGATAGAAGCGCTCGATCAAACGGCTGTAGATGACAAGCTCGCGAGATAGAGAGGAAAGCTATGATAATTCAAGGGAGAGGAGTCTAATCTTAGCTCTCTGGATCTTTGAATCCATGAGATAACAGTAGAGAGCTGAGACTGAAATTCATACCTTGATAAAGCTCTTCATCTCACCGTTCACTCTCTCCTCTCCTCTATTGTCACTTTCCCACCACACATTTTTCTACTCACTTTTTCCGCCACATATTTTTGAGTAGATATTTGATGACGAACGTCCGTACTCTTTGATGACGGACGTCCTTACTCCGTCGTCAATGTTGACGGACCACATTATTAGCCACGTGGCAGACTCTTATACACTGATATTCAATTCGAATAATATCCATTCACAGTTCTATTAGACTATTTCACATAATGTTTGAAAAATAACTAGCGTTATGACACATTTTTCAACATCCAGCTGTTATTATGTTAGCCCGTGGGCTGGGTCTGGGCTTAATTTTAAAGGCATGATTACATACAGGCCCAGGCCTGGGTATCTGGAGGAACTTGATTACGCCTAGCTCAGGGGATCAAAACAAGCCAGACTTTTAAGCCTGTTGTGGGCCCAGATCAGACACGGGACGGTCAACAATGCCAGGATGGTTCTGCATGACATTGGCCTGGTCCTGCCCCAGCCGTTGAGGTTGGAACCCAAAACACGTAAAAACTTATCTGTACAGATCACCAGGTTGATCCTACCCGTTTCTGTTGGTCAGGGTTAACCTGAACCTGACTGAAGTCCAACCAAAATTGAACCCAATATATGAAACTGGTCAGTTTCGAACCAAAAGGCCAAAACTATTGAAGATTGAGATCGATCGGGTTTCTAGGTTGACCCAACCCAGACCTTTTTGTATCCTAATTTCAAAATCTCATTGTAGGTGGACCCAATTAGTAACCAGATCAATGTCGTTCGGGTCTGGGCCCATCTTTTAGGAACGGTTCATAAACGGGTTTATTACCCATAAATTAAAGACGGAAAACAGACCATGAAGTGGAAAGGTTGTGAGAAGCTTACCTCCTCTTCAATTATGCAAGGGGTGGTGAACTTTAAGTGGTTAAAAGGGGTTTTTGAAAAGGGTCGGGCTCCGTTGACAGCCCTAAAATGACAGGATTCTGTATAGGAAACAATTATGTGCCACATGGCATAGTCTTAAGAGGACTCTGACCGTATGGATGTTTGGCCAATCCCTAGATGGACCTACAAACCAAAATTCAGTCTGATTAGTGATTTCTAGGTGTTGGATCTTTGTACCTCAAATACTGCTATAATTCCCACAGTTGAGATCAACCCATGAAAATAAGTCCAATCCAACGTCTAGAAATCACTAATCAGGTTGAATTATGGTTTGTAGGTCCATCTAGGGGTTGGGCAAACATCCATACGGTAAGAGTCCTCCAAGAATGTGCCACGTGGCATATATTGTGCTCTGTACAAAATCCTGTCATTTTAGGGCTGTCAACGGAGCCTGACCCTTTTGAAAAATGTAATTTTGCTGTATCAACAAGTGCTTAGTGTAATATCGTGTAGAGTTGGGTGAAGCCTTAAGTTTAGTAGATAAGAAGTTGCACTGGCGAATAACTTTTATATGGGCTAGGGTCAGTATATATGACCCATGATTGTGACCGGTCAGATCCGGGTCAAACCCCTTTTAGTTTTAACTTTTAACATCAATTCTTCCAACGAAATGCTTTCCCCCTCAAACACCCTGTTATTACGCTCTTTCCATATGAGTCGATCTTTACTTGCCCTACGACTACCTGTTTCTGTATCTAGTACTACTATCTAGCATTGTAAATGGACAGGTTCGTCGCATGACCTGTTGGTTCAGTCAGACTCTTGGTATGCATCTTGAATCCTGCGAGTTGGATACTTTGGATCCTAATATTAAACGGATCAAATCCATTTGTACATGAGCGGAAGGTAGTCCATGCAATAAAATACAATTTAAAAAGAAAGAATAAAAAAAAACCCTACTTCCATTCTCTGAAAACTTGCATTGATACAGATAGGATCCATATTTCGTCGTCCATGAAGAAGTTCTCAATTATTCCTTTGATGATGGAGGATACTCATGTCTTGTTGGGAGTTGCTGAAGATATTCAGAAGGGACCACATAAGATGTGATTTGACTTTTATTATTCTTATTGTGATTTTAAAAATGGCCGTTTAAACGGTAACGCCCCAAGCCCGTTTCCGTTAAAACCATTTAAGCACGTTTTAACGCTCCGTTAAAATCGTTTAAACAGCTGTTAAATTCTGAAAAATTTTGTGAAAAAAAATGGTCGTTAAATCCATTAAAATTCCTTTAAATTCCATTTTTTTTAATTTCAAAATTTGAATTTCAGCGCCATTTTTTCTGATTTTTTTTTTTCGTTAAAATCGTTAAATTCCATTTTTCCATTTTTGCCCTTGGCTGTTTCAATCAGTTTTAACGACCATTTAAACGGTTTAAACTGTAACGCCCCCAGTCCGTTTAACCGTTAAAACAGCCTCCTTTAAACCTTGATTCTTATCACACTGCTCAAACTCAAAGGAAATGAGAATTTTAGACACCCCATGTTTACTGAATTGATGTCTAGTAGGTAATTTTGCATTCACCATATGCTATCTGGTCGGTACCACAGGCGTCCGTGTTTTATGTCCAATAACTTAAAGAGAGAAATTATTTTTATTAAATGAAAGAAGCAAAACTGAATTGAAAGAGACAACATTACAATACATGACCTTCTCCATAATGATCATAATAACAATATCATTCAATTATTGAAAATATTGAAATAAGCCTACAAGTAAAAAAGTGAAAGAGACTTAGGAAATGCTTATGGGTGAGACTAAGGATTAAGGAAGGATGGAAAATATGGTTTGGGGGAGAGTGAGAAGTAGTAGTACAAATGCAGCAATAATTGAAAGTATTGCACATGGAGTATTACAATAGTCACGCTTCAAGATTGGTCCCCATCTATTCCGATCAATTTGGTAATATGCATTCACTCGTTTGCACAGCGCATCATAATGGAATGTCTTGACTTCAACCCCATCGCAAAGTTTATTGATGTCAATGGCTATCATTTCATCGTCGATTGGCTATCATTTCATCGTCAATCGACAAGTTCTCGAGTATTCCTTTTTGGCGGAGTAATTTCACATCCGTTTGGGAGTTTATGAGGGTATCCAGAAGTAACACATAAGATGTCATCTGACCTGAATTATACTTATCACACTGCTCCCAGGCTATCAGATTTCGGAGAATACCGTTGATAATTGTGTTAAAAGGAAAAGGAGGGATTTCAAACTCCCCATTTTCACCGAATTTGATGTCCAGTAGGCCATCCGCCTTATGATTCTTCTTGAAATTCACTCCGGCCTCCTCAAGGTCTGTGGCACAATGTCTAAATTCCGAGACTGGATAGTTTCCCACCTCCATCAGTTTATTCGGAAGGAGGTTCTTGTGTAATATGTCCAATAAATGTCTGCCTCTGCTAAAATTACTTCGGACGCTTCCAATTGAAGGTATTATGCGTTCAAGAAAACGTATCACAAGTTGGTCGGGGGAGCATCTTCCTCCCTCAGGGTCCCTAGTTAGGTTGAACAAATGCTCCACAACAACAAATGGAATCTGGTTTTCAAGTAACATCATGTCGTGTGCTAAACTGTCAATCATCCATCTCGAATTGTATATGGGGTCATTAACGTTCTTACACACCTCACCTGCAATAATGTATAAGAACTCAAGGATAAAGCAACCATCAAGTAGCATCATTTTGACAAATTTATCACTATTGAGGTTCTTGATTGGTTCTGCATAACAGTCACGAGCATGTCCCTCCAACTCTCTAATGGTTTTGACCAAGTCCTCCAAACTTGTTGACGTTCGAGAGAGGATAGCATGTAAATACCACTTCTTGTGCTCTTCCATGTCTTTTAGACTTTCTTTGCCGTGGTGGAACGGGCCAATTGATACTATCTCAGGCAGAAATGCAACATTTTTTACTCCTTTGCGTAGTCTCTTGGGAACTCTGTAGATACAACACCGTGATGAAGGAATAGGCTTTATTTCTGTTTTGATACAAGCAGCCAACAATTTGTCTGCATCTTCCTTTTCTACAAAGGCATGATTCTCGACTATATTTCCCCCCTTTCCACTATTGTTTGCCATCTTAAAAGTGTCTGCCTAAGCCTCGCCCCCCCTCCAACTTGCAAAGATGATAACGAGTCAACCTACAAAGTCATTTTCATTGCTAAAATCAATATAAATATAATAATTCATTATATATAACAAATTGGACGAATCAGATATTGTTGGATATCAGATGAAATAATCGGATTTGAATTCAATATTGTCGAATATATATGAAAAATTAAACTCTATATTATTGGAAGTCTTTATATAAAAACTATTCTTGATAATCAAAAACTAAGAAAACAATTTAGATGCAGAGGACTATTGTTGCAGTCGATGCAGAGGACTCTCGTTGCAGTCGATGTAGAGATCATTTTTGGGGACCAATGACTGCGTGGATGTTCATTCCACATATTGGTGGACAAACACACTAAAAATCAGCTTGATTGATGATATCTAGTCATTGGATTTACTACCCAAAAAGCATGTTTGAATCCAACGGCTAGAATCATGTCCTACAAAGTACTAAAATACATGGCGAGAGAAAATCAATCATGTTGATTTTTGGTTTGTATATCTAATAAGGGGTGGGCTAAAAATCAATGTGGTTAGTGGGACCTGGGTTTGGGGCCTTCTCTCACCAAGGACCTTAGGCGACCGCCTTTTAATGGCCTTAAGGTAGAGCCGGCCCTGAACCTGACTGATGTCCAACTAAAATTGAACCCGATCAATGATTTTGGCCCACATTTTCTCCTACACAGAAAGTAAAGAAGGAAAACAGACCACGCATTTGATTGTAGTGGAAAGGTTGTGAGAAGCTTACCTCCTCTTCAATTATGCTCCCATCATTTCACCAACTCTCTCTCTCTTCTACACTGTCTGGCATACGTCTCACACATACATATATAGGCATACGTCTCTCTCTCTCTCTCTCCATCCTCCCCAATTCTTCCTTGCCCCATTAAATGGATACGGTCTAACCATTCTCACCATAGGTGGGTCCCTCAATGCACGTGCACCTTCGATTGAGGTATAGGATATAGGGGATTGGACAAGCGAGATCACTTGTTTACTTTGGTGGTTTGCGATGTACAAGATCGAATCAAAATTCAGTTGACGTCAAAGTCTACACAAATCTCTGAATTTTATTTTTTTTCAAACTCGATAAATTATTTAATCAGATAAGTTAAATTAAAAAGTATTAAAAGGAAGTAGCAAACGTACCTGCCCCAATGCCATCATATGTTTCATAGTAGTATTTGGTATATAGCGGACCACAGATCTTTGGTGGTTTGCGAGGTACTAGATCGAACCAAAGTTCAGTTGACTTCAAAGTCTATATAAGTCTTTTTAAAAAAAAAAAAAGACATTAAACTCTATAAATTATTTAATGAAATAATGCAAATTAAAAAGTAATAAAAATGAAGTAGCCAAAGAACCTGCCCCCGGCCCCCAAGACCATCACGTCTTCCCAATAGACTTTGATGGATCCAGCAGTATCAATGAATGGAGTCATCATTCGATGGATCAAACCTAAGAAAATTTTAAATAAATAATTAAATGACCAGATATGATCAAATCAAAAAGATCTTCTAGAAGAGGGAAAAAATCCAACGAGCAAAAGCCAATGATGGTGGGTCCACTAGGGGGTGTGAATGACCAGAACATTGTCAGTTCTTATTAGTTCCGGTTATTAAAATGTTGGATCTGGAACTGGAACCGAATGGTTGGTTCTAGGTATATCAGTTCCAATCTTGATAATATGTCAATTTTAACATTATATTTATATACCGGTTCCGGTTCCTATAGGTTCGGTTCCAATATCAAATTACCCAGAACCGGAACCATTATTATCAATTCCGTTCCGGTTCTACTTCTTTTTTAGTTCGTTCACTTCCCAAAAATGTGGAACCAGAACCAGTATTTTCGGTTCCAGTTTCAATTCGGTTTCGGTTAAACGGGTACAAATTGATGCCTCTAATTCTGAACGACCCCCACTTGTATACGTTAACCAATATGGGGTCATTCTCATTTTCGGTCACTTCATCTGTACCAATGTATGAGAACTCAAGGATAAAGCAAGCATCAAGTAGCATCATTTTGACAAATTCATCACTATCGAGGTTGATTGGCTCTGCGTAACAGTCAGAAGCATGTTCCTCCAACTCTCTCGTGGCTATGACCAAGTCCTCCAAACTTGTCTCCTTTTATCAATTGACCCCTTCTTCCCCACCTCCCCAGGTAAGAAGGGGTCAATTGATACTATCTCAGGCACAAACCCAACTTATTTTATTTATTTTGGGCTAAAAGGCTATAAGAAAAATATTTCTTACGGCAACTTGCAAACGTCAACGGCGTCAACGTGATTTGATGATCACAACCATCTAAACTACTGCGGAGTTTCAAAATAAAAGATAAATAGCCTAGAATGAGCTTTCTGGGTCGTGATAAACAAGTAATGCCCAAAATTGTAGCCACACCATTCTTGAAAGGAATGTGATATCCTTTGATTGCATATAAGACGGTCTAGTTTGGTAACAACTTAAAAGTTGGTGACCAACATCGAATCGGGTGTAGGTCGCATCGAGGGGCTCCCACTTATACAGGTACATCAACCCCACATCATTTGAAAGGGAATATTATGTGGGCTCACCCTAATCTTGGTGGCCACCCTAATCAGCCCATTCTACACCTGATCCACTAACTAATCTCAGGTTGGGCTTATGCCCATTTAAAGTACAAACTTGCTAGAGAAGTCATTTTCACTCAGCCCAAGCCCATTAGGGAATGACACAAGAAGCCAACTTATTTCAGGAAAAAAATTTAAATGCAGATGACTTTGGATGCAGAGGGTTCTCGTGGTCCTACGTAGCTCATTTTTTGGGCCTACTAACCACATGGATGTTTAGCCCACCCCTTGGTGGATATACATACCAAAAATCAGTCTGATTGGTTTTCTCGAGCTGTAGATTTTAGTACTTTTTTAGGATTGATTCTAGCTGTTGGATTCAAGCATGTATTTTTGCATAACAGCTAGAGAAAACTAGAAATTATTAATCAAGCTGATTTTTGGAATGTATATCCACCAAGGGATGGACTAAACATCGATGTGGTTAGTGGGCCCAAAAAATTCAATCCATCACGTACTTGACCAGTCAAATGTGGTTAGGTTTGTAAATAGCCCGTGGGTGAGCCTGTGCCTAATTTTAAAGGCCTGGGTGTTTGGAGCAACTTGATTAGGCCTAGCTCAGGCAGTGCACTCTTAAACATCCAAAGGGTAAGAATGATCCAGACTTTTAAGCCCGTTGTGGGCTTATATCAGGCTCGGGTTTAGGGTATACAATACCAGGATGGTTCTGCATACATTGGCCTGGTCTCCGCCCCTGCCAAACTGTCAACGGAACCGTCGACGATATATGGAACCCAAAACTTATCTGATCAGATCTTGTTACCATTGGTTGGGGTTAAACTGAACCTGACTGAGGCCCAATTAACATTGAACCCAATGTGAAACTGGTCAGGTTCAACCCAACAGGCCAAAACTATTGAACATTGAGATTGATCGGGTTTCTAGGTTGACCCATCTCAATTTCAAAATCTCATTGTAGGGAAAAGTTATTTCTATGTTCAGCCACGTACAGTCCTCTGCTCGCACAAAGCATTTCCTAGTCAGTGATACAACCATCAATCTGGAGTTCAGGGTGACAATATGTTCATGATTACTCAATACTCCCAGGCCCAATTAGTGTGATCTGGGTCCAATCGGTTGGGCCCAATCAGTAACTGGATCATATTTGGGTACCTTGGTAGGCAAGTTTTGTATTTATTACTAAGACAAAATACCAGATCAATATCGTTCGGGTCTGGGTCCATCTTTTAGGAACGGTTCATATATGGGTCAGTTCAGGACGTACAGGTACCAAACCCAAACCGATCCTTTGACACCCCTAAGTTCTGGCCTATCCAAAAGCCAGGCGAGCTTGTGGGTCGGGCACAATCTGGAGTTTACATTGTTCAGCCATTCCTAATTGTCTGATAAAGAAAATGCAACGTTGAACATTAAGTTGGATGGTTAGGATTGCCTAGACCATCACAGATCTTTGGTGGTTTGGGAGGTACCAGATCGAACCAAAGTTCAGTTGACTTCAAAGTTTATGTAAGTGCTTAAAATAAAAGTTCTTAAAATGAAGTAGCCAAAGTACCTTCCCCAAGACCATGAGAAATTTTTTTTTGAAGCGGTGGGATTTTAGAAACCGCGATTGTGCACCTAATGATCGAGCGCCACATATTCCTGGGCTTAGGCTTTGGTTTTAATTTTTTTGTTTGAAAAGTAACCATAGGTAGATGTGGCGCGCGATCATTGGTGCACGATCACCGCTTCTAATGAGCTCTCTAGGTGGATCATTAGGCTCATTAATGAGCTCTCTTCTTAAGCTTCAATACCCTTTAGAAGACTTACAAAATTACTACTCACGCCAATCAGTGATCTTAAACCTTTGGATCTTTCTACTTAAAATAATGCTCAAAATCTACGGTAAAAATCAACTCATGAAAACGACTCCAATCGAATGCTTAAAAATCATTAATCAGTCTGATTTTTTGCATGTAACTACACCTAGGGATGGGCCAAACATCCATTCGGTCAATGATCTTTAAGAGTGTGCCACGTGTAAGTTGCTGCCATGTATAAGGTGCACGTGCATCTATAAGTTATAACACATTTTCCCCCTAACATTCGACTGGTCTTATCACAAAGTAAAACCATTAATTATCAATATTATATTTTTTTATTACATTCTTACCATAGAAAATTGTGTAAATATAACGGGAAGCAAATACTTATAAGACTACCATTATTTTAGGGAATTATTAAACATAATAAATCTTAATTTGTATGAGCCACGTGGCACACTATTTGAGACCATCGATTGTATGGATGTATGGACCATACATCATTGTACTTACTTATAATAAATCAGCTTCATTGGTGATTTCTAACCTTTGGATATTAGTACCCCAATAATGCTCGAAATCCACGGTTAAAAATAAACTAGGAAAAAGACTAATCCAATGGTTAGAAACCATAATCAGGATGATTTTTGGTATGTAGGGATGGGCCAAACATTCATACCGTCGGTGGTCTCTACATGTGTGCCACATGGCTCATACTATGGTCGGTAATTAACGTTGACGACGGACGTCCATCGTCAAAGATTTATTCCGAACCAGCTTGTCCAGGATCGAACTGAACGGATCCGTCCAATTTTTTTTTCCATTGATAGAAGATTTGAGATCACAATCTTACCTCTCTGCTCTCAGTCATCAACCTGGAGTTCCTGTCAGGGTGATAATAAGTAGCTGATTACCCAATACTCCCAGACCCAATAAGTGGGATCTGGGTCCAACCTATTGGACCCAATCAGTACCTTGGTAGGCAAGTTTTGTATTACTAAGACAAAAAACCAGATTAGTGTCGTTCGGGTCTGGGCCCATCTTTTAGGAACGGTTCATAAATGGTCTATTACTCAGAAACTAAAGAAGGAAAACATACCACGAATTTGATTGTTAGTGGAAAGGTTGTCAGAAGCTTGCCTTCTCTTCAATTATGATCCCATCATTTCACCAACGACATCTCTTCTACACTGTCACGCATACGTCTCACACACATACATATAGGCGTACTTCTCTCTCTCCCTCCTCCTTGCCCATTAAATGGATGCGGTCTTACCATTGGATGGGTCCCTGAAATTAAGCTTATTCTTTAGCTCCTACCAAACGATCATTGACCTAGACGTTGTTTGGAGTCTGGACGCGAGGATACACTATGCATATTGAGGTATAGGATATTGGGGGGTGGGTGGGGGGGATTGCACAAGCGAGCTGCAAGATCACTTGTTACTGGTCGTTTGCGAGAGGTACCAGATCGAATCAAAATTCAGTTGACTTCAAAGTCTATACAAATCTTTGAATTTTCTTTTTATCAAACTCTATAAATTATTTAATCGGATAATTTAAATTAAAAAGTATATATTAAAAGGAAGTAGCCAACTTACCTACTCCAATATCATCACATGTTTCCTGGTTCTCTTTCTTTGGTATCTAGCGGACCACAGATCTTGGGTGGTTTGCGAGGTTCTAGATCGAACCAAAGTTAGGTTGACTTCAAAGTCTATATAAGTCTTTAATTTAAAAAAAAAAAGACATTAAACTCTATAAATTATTTAATGAAATAATGCAAATTAAAAAGTAATTAAAATGAAGTAGCCAAAGAACCTGCCCCCCAAGACCATCATCACGTGTTCCCAATTGACTTTGATGGATCCAACAATATCAATGAATGGAGTCATCATTAGATGGATCAAACCTAAGAAAATTAAATTTTAAATAAAAAATTGAAATGACAAGATGATCGAATCTAAGGGATCTTCTAGAAGAGGGAAAAAATCCAACGAGCAAAAGCCAATAAAGGTGGGTCCTATTCTGACTAGGGGCGTGAACGGGTCAGTTCTGGTTCAGTTCCTAAGGTTTCTGTGGGTGCCGTATTTTCTGGCAAATGATATGATGACACATGTTCTTTCTACACACGTGCGGTATTAGAAGCTTGACGCGTGGTATTGTTATCGTGCGTAAGTAAATGCGCCGGAGATATCGACAGAGGACATAGCCATCCTTTCGTTGCCAAGCAATTTCCATTAATGGAAATGCCACGTGCCAAGTGAAACGATCAGGGAGGAATATCTCGAGGCGGAGTTAATGACAGAATGCATTAACATCTCAAACATGAAATATGTCGGGAAGCATTCAATCTTGTTTGACATATTGATGGTATATATTAACGGGATTTCTATTCAATCAATCCCGACAATGTCAAACGAGGTCAATAGACTTACTTGACGGGATCTATTTCAATCTCATCTCGGCAAGGTCACATGACTGGCTGGATGCATATTTCCTGACAAGGTCAGCAGACTTACTTGACGTGATCTATTTCAATCTCATCCCGGCAAGGTCACATAACTGGCTGGATGCATATTTCCTGACAAGGTCAGCAGACTTACTTGACGGGATCTATTTCAATCTCATCCCGGCAAGGTCACATAACTGGCTGGATGCAAATTTTCCGACAAGGTCAGCAGACTTACTTGACGGGATCTATTTCAATCTCATCCCGGCAAGGTCACATGACTGGCTGGATGCATATATTCCGACAAGGTCACCAGACTTACTTGACGGGATCTATTTCAATCTCATCCCGACAAAGCCAGATGAAGTCAAATGATTTACGTGGCAGGATCTCTTACGTACGAGGTAAGTATTCTGAACACAATCGATTTCTTAACTAATGAATATTGGCCACATGTCAGCTAGTTGAACTATCACGAATTCGACATCCCCTTATCCGAATACCTGACACGAAGGATGCCACCTCAGTGTCACTTCAGTTATTTCAGGTATAACCGATCAAGGGAGTCAAGATATAACCATAAGATTCTATTTTATAACAGAATATATCCGAGTCATCGTTGACTGATAATGACTAGACACGTGGAAGGTGAGTCACGCCAGTTCTAAGGGTATAAATATGAGACCCTCAGAACTGAGGAAAAGATCTTGCTCTCCAGATCCAGATAGCCTAAACTCTGAAACTTTTTACTACTTTCGTGAAACCTGTTACATTTCCTAAGCTGACTTGAGTGTCGGAGCCTTGTCAACAAGTACAACCAAATTTCATCTGGAGATCATCCTATCCTTCGCAGAGGAGAAAGCAGTTTCATCTTGGAACATCAGAGTCGTTCGATCATCACCAAAATCCGAATCGTCTGACCTCGAAGATTGTGTGGGTTAGATAAGATATTTTTCCCCAACAGTTTCCAAAATCGGAATCATTATTGTCAAATCTTATTAGTTTTGATTCTTAAAATGATGGATCTGGAACTGAAACTGAATGTTTGGTTCCAAGTATATCAGTTCCAATATTGATAATATGAATAATATTTATATACCGGTTCTGGTTCCTATCGGTTATCAAATTACTCAGAACCGGAAGGACTATTATCAATTCGCTTCCACTTCTTTTTAGTCGGTTCCCAAAAATATGTAACTAAAACTAGTATTTTCGGTTACAGCTACTTCAACGCTTCAACCGGCATTGACGCGATTTGATGATCGCAACCGTCAAAAGAAAAGATAAATATACTGGAATGAGCTTTCTGGGTCCTGATAAACGGGTGGTAATGCCCAAAACTGTAGCCACACCGTTCTTGAAAGGAGCTCCCACTTTTACAAGTACAGCAACCCCACAACATTTGAAAGAGATTATTAAGTTGGCCGACCCTAATCTAAGTGGCCAATGCGTCCAATACAAAATTTGATGTTGGTCACCAACATCAAATTTCTTTCTAAGGTAGTTTTCCTTTGAGAAAATTTTTGAAGCAGTGAAGCAGTGGCCAGTCACATGACGCCACTGGGTTTGTCAGAATCAACAGCAGGTTGTGGCGTCATGTGATTGGCCACTGCTTCGCTGCTTCAAAAATGGACTGCTTCAAAAATTTTCTGGTTTTCCTGTACCCTACATCTGAATGGCTGGACATCAAAATTGAGGACAGGCGAGGACAGCTAAGTTTTTTTCTTCTACAAGCTCAGCCGATTCTACGCCTGGTCCAGTAACTAATCTCGGGTTGGGCTTATGTGCCCATCTACAGTACAAACTTGTTAGAGAAGTCATTTTCACTCACCCCAAGCCCATTAGGGAATGACATGACAAGCCAACTTATTTCAGGAAAATTTTAAGGGTTAATTTGTACGATCCTCCCTGTAAAATGATTGATATTTGCATTACTCCCCCGGTAGTTTCATTTAGTTTCATCAGGGTGGCACGTGGCTCGTATTGTGACAGAAGTTTTATGCCTCTTTGGGCAAGCAAAACTTTGATGACAGGGACTGTCATCAAGGCTGATGACAGGGTTACAATATGATCCACGTGGCATACTCTTAGAAGACTCTGACGGTATGGATGTTTGGCCAACCCCTAGATGGGCTCACAAACCAAAAATCAGTCTGATTAGTGATATCTAGGTGTTGGATTGGAATTATTTTCATGGATTGATTTTAACCATGCGAATATGAACATTATTGACCATTATTTGAGCTGCAAAGATCCAAAGGTTTGAAATCATTAATCAAGCTATTTTTAGTTTGCAGGTCCACCTAGGGATTTGAAAAACATCCATATGGTCAGAGTCCACTAAGAGTGTGCCACATGGCCCTGTCATCAAAGTTTGACTCTCTGTGGGCAAAGGCCCTTTTAAAGGGCGTTTGACAGCCTTTTGCAGCTTTAATTATTGGCGCAGGCTAGGCAGGCAGAATTGTTAGCTTTTTTGTAGATAAATGGTGTTTTGTTACTTTTTTTTGTAAATGTCAAAAAGTTGTTTTAGTAAATACAGTTAAATTTATTTTCGTTTATAAAATTTTCCGTAAATGATCAAGTTTTGCTTTAAATAGTGATAAATGATTTACAAAGGGAGCACATATTTGCACACCCCATTTCCTATCCAAGTGGACTCATAGTCGGGGCACACCCCAAAAAGAGAGATCTCTCTCTAAAACTTGACTGACCGGTGACGGTCACTGACCACTAACAAAATGAGCCATGTGGCATAATTTTAGAGGACACTGACCTTATGGATGTTTGGCTATAATCCCTAGGTGTACCTCAAAATGAAAAGTCAACTTGATTAGTGATTTTAATCCTTTTGATCTTGTACCCCAAATAATGGTTGATAATGCTCAAATTCCCACGGTTAAATCAACCCATGAAAATGGCTCAATTCAACACTTGGAAATCGCTAATCAAGTTGAATTTTGGTTGTAGGTCCACCTAGAGATTGGCCAAACATCTATACGGTCAGTGTCCTCTAATAATGTGCCACGTGACTCATTTTGTGGGCAGTCAGTGTAGTCACCGGTCAGCCAAGTTTTAGAGAGATCTCTCTTTTTGGGGTGTGCCCCGACTAGGAGTCCACCGGGATAGGTAATGGGGTGTGCAAATATGAGCTCCCTTTAGAAATCTGTAAATGCTTAATAAATAGCACGTTTACTGTAGGAATATCAAGTCAAGGGTTATAAGAAAAAGACTTTGGTTTAGTTTGGCTCTAAGGGACTGTTTGGTAATGCACTATGGCAGAAAAATAAATATTTATGCGTGCTAATATTCGGCCGGGCGCATTTAGCACCCACTTGCCCCAAGTAAATATCTAGCTGGGCCCACAAATTTGCTTGCAGCGGCAGGAAAACATTTGATCAACTCCCCCCCTTTGTAAATATTTTCACGCTAATTAAGTTTTTGTGGAAAAATTTTATTTTCTCGTAGGAAAATCACTATTTTTAATATATAAAAAAGATAAAAATGATCTTTTTTTTTTTGTTTTTTATCCTTTGACATAATATGTGGTTCCCATACTCCTCTAACCCATTTTGACTTACTTTGATATGTAGGACGCACTCAAATTGAAATTAAGAAAATGAAGTAAGCTAACTTATACACGTACCAAACATTGTTAAATATTGATATGAACAAATATTTAGCCAAGATAATAATCGCCATCAGAACTCTTTTTCTCACTTACCAAACAGGCCCTAAAGGAGATTTTGTAGAAGAAAAAAAATGTTTCCCGATGGAGTAACACGGTGCTTTTAATGTGAAAAACTCAAGATTTTTCTGACCCGGATTGGTGTGGACCAGAGTGTAGGTCCATATTTTTTTTGACAAGGTGAAGTTATATATATGAATAAGGGAAAAACTATACAACTTGCAGTTTTTCGTTGCCCACTGGACCAATTGATAGTATCGCGGGCGCAAATGCATGCATATTCCTTTTAATTGCGGAACTTCTCGGGAAATTTATCTAATGATTAACTAATATTATGTCGTTTTAACAATATAACAACTGTTATCAAAACATCTAATTGTAAAACTAAATTATGTCAGGCCGGCCTGAAAGCAATCATGGCGTATCCTTTTGCTCGTGTTATGGTGGAGTGTTCTTGAAGGTTTGAACAAAAGCGCGGTCGATCGAAGAGGGATGGTTCAAGGCTAGGATCATGGCAGATATATATTTTGGCGTTGTCCTCTCTTTTTGTTGCAGTTCAATTCTCCCATGTGGGAAGGTCTGAAAATAAGGATGCCCATACTATCGCCCAGCGGGCATAAACTTTATCCTCATCCTGGTATGGCAATAGTCTCCCCGGCCCTCGTGATCATCACGGGAGCTAGTCATATGCATGGATGGAGAGCATCGCCATGCTGGTGATTGAGCGTCTCTTTGTTGGGTGGCCTCACCATTAGATGAATCAAACCGAAGAAATTTTTTAAGCAAAACAAATAAAAAAGATCAGGTGATCAAATCTAGAGATCATTTAGAAGAGCAACATAATCAAAACGAACAAAAGTCCACGAAGGGCTCCTGTTCCGGTTCCGGTTACGGTTCCATCTTTTTGAGAACCAGAATCGATAAGAAACAGAACCATTAGTACCGGTTCCGGCCACCTTAGGAACTGAACTGGAAGTCAGAACCGACCGTTGACACCCCTACTGCTGAGCTTATAAGAGCAACCCAAGCCTGGAGTTATTGGCACCTAAAGCCATGGGATTGTCAATCTATCAGATGGATCCTCATCTGGCCGGTTACCTAATCCAATCTGATCCAGATGATATCGGGTTTCGATCAATTTGGGTCCAATGGGTCAGGTCTGGACCTGAGAGTTGAGATCGATAAGATATCGGATCGGTTGTAGATCGAATTTGTTCCGATATACCACACCGTTGTTACTTAGCGAAACATGAGAGTGTGGAAATGAGTAAGAGTAACTTATTTACAAAGCCCGTTGAAGATAACGGACACCGCTCTGTCATTTCCTAATTAATCTATTCACGGTGATCCCTTTACAATGGTGTGTAATGCTAAAGACGGACACATAAATTTTTAGAAGAAGCAAACTGAAATTGAAAGCGACACGGATTCACGTTACAAGAACAGTAATAATAATAATAATAATAAACCATTAAGAATGTATCTCATACATGTAAAAATAATAGCACTCAATTATTTATTGAACAAGTAAAACTGCAGGAAATACGGAGTTGAGCTTTTTTGTGGGGAGCTCTTCTTGTTTCTCGAGGGCTCTCTTTTTCTCGAGTGCTTCTTGTTTTTCGGGGGGTCTCTTTTTCTTGATTTCTTTTTGTTGTTTTCTCCTTCTTTGTATTGGTAGGCTTTCTCGGCCTCCTATCCTTTGATAAAGCTTTTTTACCTTTCAAAAAACATGAAGAAAGTTTTTCCCATGGAGTATTAAAATTGTACTCATGCTTCAAGGTTGCTCGCCATTTGTTCCGTTCTTTTTGGTAATATTTATTCACTTGGTGGCACAGCCCATCATAATGGAATGGCTTGGCAATGACCCCAGTGCAAAGTTTATGGATTACAAAGGCCGCCTCTTCATCGTCCTTGAAGAAGTTCTCTATTATTCCTTTATTACGAAGTAAACTCACGTCCCGTTCTGAGTTGATGAGGTTATCTAGAAGGACCACATAAGATGAGATCTCACGTTTATTATTCTTATCACACTGCTCAAAGGCAATGAGATTTCGGAAATAATCAACGATTTTCCTGTTTAAACAAAAAGGAGGGATTTCAAACACCCCTTGTTTACTGAATGTAATGTCCAGTAGACCATTAGCCTCATCCCGCTTCTTGAAATTCACTCTGGCCTTTTGAAGGTCTGTGGCACAATTTATATATTCCCTGATTGGATGGTCTGCCATTTCCACTTGTTGATCAAAAGCAGGGAGGAGAATGTTGCGTGAAATGTCCAATAAATGTTTGCCTTCAATGCTAGACTTATTTTGGACACCCCCAATTGTAGGTAGTATGCCATCAAGAAAACTTATCACAAGTTCGTGGAGGGAGTGACCTCCTTTCTTTGGGTGCCTTGTTAGGTTAAACAAGCGCTCCACAACAACAAAGGGAATCTGGTTTTCAAGTAACATTAAGTCGTGTAATAAACTGTGGACCATCTCAAGTGTATTTAATATGGGCTCATTCTCGTTTTCGGTCACTTCATCTATATCAATGTATAAGAGCTTATCAATGTATAAGTACTCAAGAATAAAGCAACCATCAAGTAGCAACATTTTGACAAATTCATCACTGTTGAGGTTGATTGGTTCCGGATAGCACTCGCGAGCATATACCTCCAACTCTCTGATGGCTTCGAACAAGCACTCCAAACTTGTATCCAATGGTCCTGACATTCGAGAGAGGACAGCATACAAATACCACTTCTTGTGCTCTTCCATGGCTTTTAGTTTTTCTTTGCCATGGTGGAATGGGCCAATTGATACTATTTGTGGCACATATGCGTCTTCGTTTCCTCTTCGGAGTCTCCTGGGAACTTTGTAGATACAACACATTGATGAAGGCATAGGCTGGATTTCCTTTCCCTTTTAAAGGTGTAAACAGTCACCCTAGCTACAAAGACATTTTCATTAATTGCTAAAATCACTGTTCTGAAAACTAGTCCAGTCTCTAGTTGGACATCATTTTTTAGAAAAGTACTGTTAAAACACTCGTTGCAATGGTCACACATGATTATGTTTACTTGTAATACAACACTCTTAATTATATCATACCCGACTTAATTTCACCTAATGCCGACCTTTATCTAATAATAAAACATCCATTATTTTCACATAGGTTTCTTAAAAAAATAACGTACTGGGGTATATGTTAGTCATTCCCTCGTCTAACTATGGCCCGGTGGCTCACAATTATCTTTTAGGAAAATGATGTAAAAAGGTATACCTGAAACTTTTTGGTGGCGGAAGCACGACAACTCTGCAATCTGAACCTACTGACCGCATGGCTGTTAACCCCACCCCTTCGTGCGATATACACACCAAAAATCACCCTGATTGGTAATCTCTAACCATTAGATTTTAGTACGTACTTTTTAAGGCTTGCTTATAGCGGTTGAATTCAACCATCGTTTTTTGAGTGCTAAAACCATCGGTTAAAAATTAGCAAATAAGCTGATTTTTGGTATGAATGTCTACTAAGGGGTATACACATCCATGCGGTAAGTGGGCCCAGATGGCAGCGGTGAGTAATAAAAATGCGCTTCCGCATTTGAAAACAAATCTCAGGTATACCTTGTTACATTACAATACGACCCTTCTTTTACAGAGTAAAGAAGGAAAAAAGTTTGTAGTGGAAAGGCTGGCAGAAGCTTACCTCGTCTTCAGTTATGCTCCCAGCATTTCACCAACGATGCCTTTTGTACATTGCGACGCTTCTCACACTTTGTAACGCCATACAGACATCCCTCTCTCTCTCTCTCTCTCTCTCTCTCTCTCTCTCTCTCTCTCTCACCTTGAGCCTACAATACATACCATCATTGACCGAGAGAGCGTTTGGATGCAAGGATCGACAGACGCTCTTAGTTCTCCAAAGGAAAGAGGTTGAATAAGATGAAACGCGTTTGCCAAGTACCAGATGGAATCAAAATTCGGTTTACTTTAAAGTCTGTATAAGTCTTCTCCATTGTAACGCGTTTGCGAGGTACCAGATTCAACCAAAGTTCAGTTTTCAAACTCTCTCTCTCTCTCTAGAATTACGCGTGAATAGAATTGTTTTGAGCTATAGATTCCTAAGAAAAATATAAGAACCCAGGCTGAGCGTTTTGTTGTTTAAGCACACAAGAAGTTGGACAAACAGGTCACCACGTTACGGTTTGCTAGTCAACACCGCATGTCAACATTAATTAAGAAAAAGACTTTTAGATCAACTTGCACACGTCACATTGTAAAAATAAAAAAAAAAGACTTTTCAAGAATACTGTTGTAGCAACCTGAACATGTCAACGGCTTCCAGACTTACCTTGGATATCCCCTAGTATGTGATTGGATGATCACAACATTCTAATATTCTATCAAATTCTTTATTTGAACTGTGCCAGCTTGCTAAGTTGGTGATTGTTGATACCATAGACCTGGGCTCAAAACCCGTCTTCACCTTTGAATTACTAATCTCGATAAACAGTTAAAGGACGGATCAAGATGGGTCCAATGGGTCGGGTCTGGACCTGATGAGAGTTGAGATTAATAATAAAATTCAGTTGTAGATCGAATTTGCTCCGATTCCACACGGTTGTAGATCGAATTTGCTCAGGACGGGTCTGGAGTCTGGAACTCAGAGTTGAGATCAAAGCCCGTTGAAGATAATGGACACCTATGTCATTGCCTAACTAAGCTATTCACGGTGATATTCCCTTTACAATGGTGTAATGCAAAAGATGGACACATATATTATTAAATGAAGCAAACTGACATTCAAAGCGACAAGGATCCACATTATAACAATAATAAACCATTAAGAATGCATTTAATAAAGGTAATTGTTCAATAATAGCACTCAATTATTTATTGAACAAGTAATAAAACTGAAAGAAATAAGGACTTGAGCTTTTTCGTAAGGAGTGGGGGGCCTTTTTTTCTTGATTTTCTTCTTTGACTTTGTCCTTCTTTGGCTTGATAAGCTTATTCCTCCTAGCCATTAATAAAGCTGTTTTACCTTTCCAAAAAAAAACGAAGAAAGTACTTTCCATTTAGTACTAGGGGTCTTTTTTTCTTGATTTTCTTCTTTGGCTTTGTCCTTCTTTGGCTTGATAAGCTTATTCCTCCTCCTAGCCATTAATAAAGCTGTTTTACCTTTCCAAAAAAATGAAGAAAGTACTTTCCATTTAGTACTAGGGGTCTTTTTTTCTTTGGCTTTGTCCTTCTTTGGCTTGATAAGCTTATTCCTCTTCCTAGCTATTAATAAAGCTGTTTTACCTTTCAAAAATAAAGAAGAAAGTACTTTCCATTTAGCACTAGAATAGTACTCATGCTTCAAGATTGCTAGCCATTTGTTCCATTCTTTTCCGTAATATTCATTCACTCTGTGGCACAGCCCATCATAATGGAATGGCTTGGCAATAACCCCAGTGCAAAGTTCATGGATAACAAGGGCCGCCTCTTCATCATCCTTGAAGGAGTTCTCGATTATTCCTTTACGACAGAGTAAACTCAAGTCTCGTTCGGAGTTGATGAGGTTATCCAGAAGGACTACATAAGATGAGATCTCACGTTTATTATTCTTATAACACTGCTCAAAGGCAATGAGATTTTGGAAATGATTAACAATTTTCCTGTTTAAACAGAATGGGGGGATTTCAAACACCCCTTGTTTACTGAATGTGATGTCCAATAGACCATTAGCCTCATCCCGCTTCTTGAAATTCACCCCGACCTTTTGAAGGCCTATGGCACTGTTTCTATATTCCCAGACTGGACGGTCTCCCTCCTCCACTTGTTGATCAAAAGCTGATAGGAGACTGTTGCGTGAAATGTCCAATAAATGTTCGCCTCTAATGCTAGACTTGTTTCGGACACCCCCAATTCGAGGTAGTATGCTATCAAGAAAACTTATCACAAGTTGGGGGAGTGAGCGGCCTCCTTTCTTTGGTTGCCTTGTTAGTTTGAACAAGCGCTCCACAACAAAAAAGGGAATCTGATTTTCAAGTAACATCAAGTCGTGTAATAAACTGTCGACCATCCCAATTGTATTTAATATGGGCTTATTATCGTTTTCGGTCACTTCATCCATATCAATGTATAAAGACTTATCAATGTATAAGTACTCAAGAATAAAGCAACCATCAAGTAGCAGCATTTTGACAAATTCATCACTATTGAGGTTGATTGGTTCCGGATAGCACTCACGAGCATGTACCTCCAACTCTCTGATGGCTTTGAACAAGCACTCCAAACTTGTATCCAATGGTCCTGACATTCGAGAGAGGACAGCATGCAAATACCACTTCTTGTGCTCTTCCATGGCCTCTAGTTTTTCTTTGCCACGGTGGAATGGGCCAATTGATACTATCTGAGGCACATATGCGTCTTCGTTTCCTATACGGAGTGTCTTGGGAGCTCTGTAGATACAACACCTTGATGAAGGAATAGCATGGATTCCTCTTTTAATAGACAATTTGTTTGCATCTTCAGTTTCTTCAAGAATCTCAACTATATTTGCCTTCTTTCCACTACTGTCTGCCATCTTAGAAGTGCCTGCCTAAGCCCCTGCCCCTCGAACTTGCAAAGATGATAAAGAGTCACCCTACCTACAAAGACAATTTTTATTAATTGTTAAAATCAATGTTCTGATCAAACTAGACCATGGTTATAACACTCGTTACAATGGTCACACATGATTATGTTTACATGTAATATAACACTCTTAATTATATCATACCCGACTTAATTTCACCGAATAACGACCTTTATATAATAATGCAACACCCATTATTTTCACATAGGTTTTGAAAAAATAGCAAGTGTAGTTATAAGACGCTTTCAACATCCAGCTGCTATTGGGTTGCATATACCCTGTGGGGTGGACCTGGGCCTAATTTAAAGTCATGAATAATTATAATAAAATTATTAACAAATAGTTATCTTGCATGGACATTTAATTACTTGTTTTTGTAGAGCGGTTACATACTATTTTTTTAACGGTCTCCAAACATTAAGACATCACAACATACTTTTTTTAGCATGATAAAGGCCCCTTTTAAACATTGTTGGTCATAATCTGTAATTAAGATTTGGTCGCTTTTTCTTCTCCATATGAACTTGAGTTGGGTTATCCAGAATTCACTAGGCGAAGTCATGGAGAGTTGGCCTAAACTTCCCACTTGGGCAAGAAGCAAGGTGATTTGGAGATTGTTACCACTAGCAATTACATGGGGTGTGTGGTTAGAAAGAAACAAGAGAACGTGGAACGGAAGAAAAGTTCCCTTCAAGAAGTCATTATTAATATCAAATCACTTATCTTCAGCTGGGGCAGCACCTCACTAGAGATAAGAGGAATTTTTTCCAGTGATATGATTTTTAAGATGGATCAACTTTTGCACTGACTTTTACTTATAACTCTTGTTTTTGAGATCTACTCGATCTCCTTTTTCTATATAATCTATACTCGATTTATCAAAAAAAAAAAAGACTTTTTTATGTTCTGAAAACCATTCGACTGAACGGCCAACTGTTCAAACCAGGTTGTTTAGGATCGAACAGGATGGGTATGTTCAATTTTCTAATTTTTCAGTCTCTCCTTTATGGTCAGCAATCCCACTTCTGGGAGAGCGAACAAAAAATCGATGGGTAAGGGATATACGCCAGAAGGTGCAACCTTACAAAGAAAGTGACGTCGCCACTGTTTCAACTTGAGGCAGTCGGCTGCGCCAAAGACTGTACAACGCAGCCCGTAGCATGGTTTTAAAAAAGGCCGTTTAAACGGTAACGCCCCTAGCCCATTTCCATTAAAACCGTTTAAAATGGCCGTTAAAATCGTTTAAACAGCCGTTTAATTTTAAAAACTTTTGTGAAAAAAACAGCTGTTAAATCCGTTTAATTTCTGTTAAAATCCGTTAAATTCCATTTTTTTTAAAATTTTAAAATTTCAAAATTTGAATTTCAGCACCACTTTTTCCGTTAAAATCCGTAAAAATCGTTAAAACCGTTTAATTCCATTTTTTTTCATTTTTGTCCCTGACCGTTTCAATCAGTTTTAACGGTAATGCCCCCAATCCATTTAACCGTTAAAATGGCCTCCTTTAAACCTTGGCCCGTAGCACGGACATATTCATTCTGATTATTTTAGGGTATTTTGCAATACCCTTTGGAAATCTATTATATTTGCATTACCCTGAATAATTTTCTTCTTTGGGTCTCTTCACCTTTTGACATATGTTAACTATTCTAGGGGCGTCCCATTATTCACTTGCTAGAAAGGGCTTGACCTAGACCATGGGCCAGAACTTGGTACCCATTCTAGCCTAGATCTTAAGCCCTGTCTAGTTATTGGGCTAAGCCCAGGCTTGGGTATTCGGAGGAACTTGATTATGCCTAGCTCAGGTTCGCCTCAGTGAACTTCTAATTAGCAACTGGGAGGAAAATTTTTGATCCTGCAAATTTTTGATCTTGCAATTTTTTGATCCAACGTCCTGCATCCTATAGTTAAGTGCCACCTGTCCCAGGGTTAAGGTAACTAAAGTTAAGGGCCGCCTTAACCCCGGGACAGGTGGTCCTTAACTATAACTTGCAGGATCACTGGATCAAAAAATTTCTCAGTAACGGGACTTTGGTATGCAATTTTCTGCGTTAATTAATACTCATGACACTATACCAGATAAATTTTGCAGTGGAAACTGGAAAGGTTTTAGCATGGACCGTGGCTCACATTTTCTTTTACAAACACAAAAAAAAAAAATAAAAAAAAAAGGAAAACAAGATTGTACTTTGTATTACTGGAAAGGCTGGCAGAAGCTTACCTCGTGTTCAGTACGATGTCTTTTGTACACTGCGACTATGGGTGACTCTGAAAAAGCTTTAAAGAATATACACTGCGACGCTTCTCGAACGATGTACCCTCTATCTCTCTGTCCTTGCCCATTAAATGGATGCGTCTCACCAGTACGTGTGGTCCCTCCAAGACTATTCTTCTGTAAAAAAAAAATAAAAAAAAAAGCCTACCATCATTGACTGGGAGTGTTTGTATGCAAGGATTCACTGTTCATATTGAGGATAGCCCTATTTCCATTTAGGGGTGTCCATGTAAAAATTAAGCATATGTTCACACCTCCGACACCTTCCATTGAGGGATTTTAGGGGATTGGACCAAGGTTTAAAAAACGGCCGTTATAACAAAAATAATGGCCGTTTTAATGGATTCGGACCTACCCCGTTATGTTATGGACCGTTAAAACGCCCAAAAAAATGGATATTATAATGAAAATAATGGCCGTTATTTTCTGTTATTTTTTTTGTTGTAACGAAAATAACGACCGTTATTTTTTGAAAAATTTTGTGAAAAAACGGCCGTTATTTTTGTTTTTTTTTTTTTCCGTTATTTTTCTGTTATATTCTTATTTTTTTTCTGTTATGTTCTATTTTTGAAAATTTGAAATTCAAAATTTAAAATCCGTTATTTTCCCAATTTTTTCCATTTTTGCCCCTGAACGTTGTTTTCGTTATAATGGAAAAACGGTAATACCCCCAGTCCGTTATACCGTTATAATGGTCCCCTTTAAACCTTGGATCGGACTAAACCTGATATCAGTTGTTACTTTGGTGGTTTGCGAGGTAGCAGATTGAAAAAAAGTTCAGTTGACTTCAAAGTCTATAGAACCCGTGTAAATAGAAATTCCCTTGAGTGTGACAAATTGATGCCCACTTTGAATTCAATGTTCGAGAATCGAGACCACATTTTCTAAAAGCACTTACTGTCTTATATTCCACGTGGCACATTCTTGGAGAGCATTGTCTGTATGTGTCTGGGTTGATTGTCATGACAAAATTAATTTTTGGATCCTTTATTTAACCCCACCAAACGATATTGACCAAGAGGGTGTTTGGATGGGAGGATACTCTATTTATATTGAGGATACTCGGTAGGTGTGGTACATTGTATTTATGACAAAACTTAAAGAGTTTTTATTTTTATTTTTTATGTCACCAAACCACTTACTGTCGTATGCCATAAAAAAATTCAGCCATTGATTCATCTTCTATGTGGGTACGCCAAAATGGGGGTTTGAACGGGTCGGTTCTGGTTCAATTCCTAAGGTTTCCAGAACCGGAATCAATATTGTTGGTTCTTATTAGTTGTGGTTCTTAAAATGATGGATTCGGAACTGGAACCGAACGGTTGGTTCCGGGTATATCAATTCCAATCTTGATAATATGTCAATTTTAGCATTATATTTATATACCGGTTCCGGTTCTGATTGGTTCGGTTCCAATATCAAATTATCCAGAACCGGAGCCATTATTATCAATTCCGTTCCGGTTCGGTTCTGGTTCCACTTCTTTTTTAGTCAGTTCCCAAAAATATGGACCCAGAACCAGTTTTTTCGGTACGTATAACATAGCACACGTGCCTTCAATTAATATCAGGTTGGGCTTATGCCATTTACAGTACAAACATGCTAGAACAGTCATTCACTCAGCCCAAGCCCATTAGGGATTGACTTGACAAGCAATCTTATTTCATGAAAATTTTAAATACAGATGACTTTGGATCCAGTCGATGCGAGGGTCATTTGGGCTCACTAGCCGCATGAATGTTTATCCCACCCCTTGGTGGATATACATACCAAAAATATATCTGATTGGTTTCTCCAGTCATAGATTTTAGCAGTTTTTTAGGATTGATTCTAGCTATTGGATTCAAGCATGTTTTTTGCTCTACGGCTAGAGAAAATTAGAAATTATCAATTAAGATGATTTGTGGTAGGTAGATCCACCAAGGGGTGGACTAAACATCAATGTGGTTAGCAGGCCCAAAAACGAGGACAAATTTAGCATGCATCCATTTGCATACTTAAAAGTATGCAAACATTGTCAGTACGGTTGAATGTCCCTTGAAAAATGTGTTATTTCAATATTTTCAAAAAAATATATTTTATAAATTAAAAACACGTTTTTCAATGAGCATTCAATGATGGATACAATGCTTGCATACTTTTAAGCATGGTTTTAAAACGTCCCATTAAACGGTTTTAACGGCCGTTTAAACGGTAACGCCCCAAGCCCGTTTCTGTTAAAACCAATTAAACATGTTTTATCCGTTTTGAATAAAGCGGCCGTTTTTTTTTTGTTTTAACGGCCGTTAAAATCGTTTAAACAGCCGTTTAATTCTGAAAAATTTTATAAAAAAATCTGCCGTTAAATCCGTTTAATTCCATTAAATTCCATTTTTTTTAAAATTTTCAAATTTCCAAATTTGAATTTCAGCGTCACTTTTTTACGTTAAAACCGTTAAAATCCATTTTTGCCCCTGGCCGTTTCAATCCGTTTTAACGGCCGTTTAAACGGTAACGCCCCCAGTCCGTTTAACCGTTAAAACGGCCTCTCAACCTTGCTTTTAAGTATGTAAATGGTTGCTTACTAGACTGACCCCAAAAACGAAGGGTAACACGTGGGTTAGGTTTAGGCCTTGAAGTATGTGTCAGACATTTTGGCTTGAAACCTTCAAAGTTTGAAGGTCCCCGGGACCAGCATCTTTTCTCCATAAAAAGGCACCACTTGGCACCCAATTTTGCAAACGCTTTTGTCGGAGAGTGCCGTGGGCATGGGCTATTTACTATTCTATAAAACAAAACACATTGGTTGTCTTCTTACTTATACCTCCTCTTATAAGCATCAACAAAGAAGGGCTGAGATCTAATCCTCCCCCAAATGGATGGTGGATCTCCGCCACTCACCTGATTTTGGCAAATTCTTTGTCGAGGAGTGCCGATGGCACGGGGCACCCTCTAGTAAGAGAAATACTAGACATTAAGGATAACAAACTCAATCAAAAAGAAAAATAGACGGAAAAAAGTTATATCTGTTATATATTTTTGGACCATAATACCTCCATTTATTTCAAAAATTTAGGTTTTTAACTTGTAAGTCGAGTCAACCAAATTGACTCGTTCGAGTTTCCGAATTGACTCTACGAACAGCTACATTCGAGTTAGCAGTCCGAATCAACCTGAAATGAAATCGAGTCAAGTCAAATAGACTGAGTTCTGATTCAACTCAACAATTTTAAAACCTTGACCTGAAATTGAAATATATTGGTCCGTGTAACTCTCTCTCTCTCTTTTCAGGCTCTCTCGAATTTCAGGCATGGGCCGCACGGCCATATTTATCCCCTTAAATGTGTTTGATTCAGACATAAAACTTTTGTGTAAAAAAAAAAGGAAAAAGATTTTAAAAACGGCCATTTAAACGATTTTAACGGCCTTTTAAACAGTAACGCTACAAGTCCGTTTCGTTAAAACCCGTTTTAAAGCTTTGAATTTAATGGCTGTCCGTTAAATTCTGGAAAATTTTGTGAAAAAAAAAAGCGACCGTTAAATTCTGTTTTTGAAATTTTCAATTTCAATTTGAATTTTAGAGCATTTTTTCCCGTTTTTTCATTAAATTTTATTAAAATCTATTGGTGTGCCACATGGCCTGTGTTTTGCATTGTGACAGAAGCATCTGTCAGAACGCTGTGATAGAAGTTTTACTCATTGATGAGACCATATGTTTCCGCAACAGCCCACGAGGACAGTAGATCTTCTAAGGATGAGTAAAAAGTAGAGGGAATGCCATGGGAGGAGAAATGGAAGAGAAGTGGCAAATGGGTTTCTTGATTTTTTTTCGCTTACCGGAGTGGTGAACTGCCAGCCACGAGACCGGAATCTTGTGGTCAGCCGTCCATCACAGCCGTTTGATTTGGGATTGGGGTTTTATCCCAAACCCACGTTTTTTTTTTTTTCAAAGTTGAAGAAAGGGGATTTTGGTTCTTTTAAAAAGACTTCTAGTCAATAAAAGGCTTAGATGGTGGAAAACCTTCGTGTGAGCAAAGCTGATCACACACCACAATATGAGCCATGTGGCACACTCTTAGAGGACGATAACTGTATGGATGTTTAGTCAGCCCCGGAAAAACTTTAGATGCAGAGGACTTTGGATGCAGTCGATGCAGAGGGGTCTCTTGGCCCTACATGGCTCATTTTTTTGGGCCCACTAACAGCATGGATGTTTACCCCACCCCTTGGTGGATATGCAAACCAAAAATCAGCTTGGTTGATCATTTCTAGCCGTTGGGTTAAGTGCCAAAAAATATGCAAAAAACATGCTTGAATCCGATGGGTACAATCAATCCTAAAAAAGAGCTATATTCTATGGCTAAAGAAAATCAATGAGACTGGTTTTTCTTACATATATCCACCAAGGAGTGGCCTAAACATCCATGCGGTTAGTGGGCCCCAAAAATGAGCTATGTAGGGCCATGAGACCAGGGCCGTCTCGATACAAATTGGGGCCTAAGGTGAAAACTCTAAACGGGGCATTTTTGTATTTAATATATTATAAAAAAATATTTAATTCTATATAATAGAATTTTTTTATCTAAAATCTATTTTTCTCATTTTTTAGATACAAAATTACTAATTAAATTTTTGTATTCAAATTTTGCTAAATCTCATTTTCAATAGATAATATGGTTAGATCACTTAATCTTTCTTGTGACCATGTTGACTATATGTAAGATTTTATTCAATACAAAACCCCAAAATCTATTAAAATATGTTATTCTATACAAAACCCCCAAAACATCCCATTAGAGAAAGGGTTTACCTGTTGTTGTGCTTCCCACACATAAATAAAGAGAGATAGAGTGTTGTCGTGCGTAGAGTCGTAGAGAGAGACGTAGTGGTGGAGCCACTGTGTGGAGAGGAGAAATTTTGAGAGTGAAGATCAAGATGGCATTCGTGTCCTAGTTAGTAAATTCGCGTATTATACGCATTTAATACCCAATTTTTTGTTGTTTGTTTTTTGGAAGAAACATTTAATACTTCCGTATAAAATAAAAAATTATGAATTTTAATACTGTATGAATAAAACACGTATTATTTGCATTAAATATACAATTTTTATATATTTTTTAAATAAAAATATATTAAATGGCCGCATAAAATGAAAAAATTGGTAAAATTCAGGTTTTTTAAAGATAAATGAATATAACATTTCAACAATGAGCGATTTTTTTTTATCCCAAAACAGAATTAAACATACTTTTCCCGTTTCGAATCTTTGCCTCTATACGTAGACCGAATTGCTAACTATGGTTCGTGTTCATGTTGAGTTTGAGGGATACGAGAGAGAGTTGGAGAGAAAAAATTTAAGAGAAGAGGGTTTTCTTTAAACCACACTAAGAGGAGAAAAAGTCGGTTGAGAGTGAGTTTTTGTCTTATATAGTATATCTTTGTCTTATATGTTGGGTCCTTTGTAAATAAAAGTGTTTCGAGGCCTTAATAAAAGTATTTTGGGGCCTTCTCATACGTAAGGAGGAAAAAAGGTTAAAGGTGCCTGGAGTGGAGAGGGAGTTTTTGTTTTATAAAGTACATTTGTACATGTACATGGCAGTGGTTAATTGGTTATAGGTGTCCTTTGTAAATAAAAATATTTTTGGGCCTTCTCATATTTGGGGGCCTAAAGCAACCGCCTTACTCGCCTAACTGTCGAGACAGCCCTGCATGAGTCCCCTCTGCATCGACTGCATCCAAAGTCCTCTGCATCTAAAGTTTTTCCGTCAGTCCCCCTCAACTAGATGGAATCAAAATTCGGTTGACTTTAGTCTATATAAGTCTTCTCTATTATAACACGGTTTGCGAGGTACCAGAGTCGACCAAAGTTGAGTTTTCAAACTCACTCTCTCTCTCTCTCTCTCTCTCTCTCTCAACATCTTGACGGATCAAGATGGGTCCAATGGATCGGGTATCTGGACCTGATGAGAGTTGAGATCAATAATAAAATTCAGTTGTAGATCGAATTTGCTCCGATTCCACACGGTTGTAGATCGAATTTGCGCAGGAAGGGTCTGGAAGATAATGGACACATATATTCACGGTGATCCCTTTACAATTGTGTAATGCAGAAGATGGACACATATATTATTAAAAGAAGCAAACTGATATTCAAAGCATAAAGGATCCACGTTATAATAATAATAAACCATTAAGAATGCATCTAATAAACGTAATTGTTCAATAATAGCACTCAATTATTTATTGAACAAGTAAAACTAAAAGAAATAAGGACTCCAGTTTTTTCGTAAGGCGTGCGGGGGGTCTTTTTCTTTTGATTTTCTTCTTTGGCTTTGTCCTCCTTTGGCTTGATAGGCTTATTCCTCCTCCTAGCCATTAATAAAGCTGTTTTACCTTTTAAAAATAAGGAAGAAGGTACTTTCCATTTAGTACTCGAATAGTACTCATGCTTCAAGGTTGCTAGCCATTTGTTCCATTTTTTTCCGTAATATTCATTCACTCGGTGGCACAGCCCATCATAATGGAATGGCCTGGCAATAACCCCAGTGCAAAGTTCATGGATAACAAGGGCCGCCTCTTCATCATCCTTGAAGGAGTTCTCGATTATTCCTTTACGACGGAGTAAACTCACGTCTCATTCGGAGTAGATGAGGTTATCTAGAAGGACCGCGTAAGATGAGATCTCACGTTTATTATTCTTATCACACTGCTCAAAGGCAATGAGATTTCGGAAATGATCAACGATTTTCCTGTTTAAACAGAAAGGGGGGATTTCAAATACCCCTTGTTTACTGAATGTGATGTCCAATACACCTTTAGCCTCATCCCGCTTCTTGAAATTCACCCCGACCTTTTGAAGGCCTGTGGCACAGTTTGTATATTCCCAGACTGGACGGTCTCCATCATCCACTTGTTGATCAAAAGCTGAGAAGAGACTGTTGCGTGAAATGGCCAATAAATGTTTGCCTCTAATATTAGACTTATTTCGGACACCCCCAATTGTAGGTAGTATGCCATCAAGAAAACTTATCACAAGTTCGTGGAGGGATCGGCCTCCTTTCTTTGACTGCCTTGTTAGGTTAAACAAGCGCTCCACAACAAAAAAGGGAATCTGATTTTCAAGTAACATCAAGTCGTGCAATAAACTGTCGACCATCCCAAGTGTATTTAATATGGGCTCATTCTCGTTTTCGGTCACTTCATCCATATCAATGTATAAGTACTCAAGAATAAAGCAACCATCAAGTAGCAGCATTTTGACAAATTCATCACTGTTGAGGTTGATTGGTTCCGCATAACACTCACGAGCATATACCTCCAACTCTCTAATGGCTTTGAACAAGTACTCGAAACTTGTATCAAATGGTCCTGACATTCGAGAGAGGAAGGCATGCAAATAACACTGCTTGTGCTGTTCCATGGCTTTTAGTTTTTCTTTGCCACGGTGGAATGGGCCAATTGATACTATCTGAGGCACATATGCGTCTTCGTTTTCTGTACGGAGTCTCTTGGGAACTTTGTAGATACAACACCTTGATGAAGGCATAGCCTGGATTCCTCTTTTAACCGACAATTTGTTTGCATCTTCAGTTTTTTCAAGAATCTCAACTATATTTTTCTCCGTTCCACTACTGTCTGCCATCTTAGAAGTGCCTGCCTAAGCCCCTGCCCCTCGAACTTGCAAAGATGATAAAGAGTCACCCTAGCTACAAAGACATTTTCATTAATTGTTAAAATCAATGTTCTGAAAAAAAACTAGACCATTGTTATAACACTTTCGTTACAATGGTCACACATGATTATGTTTACATGTAATATAACACTCTTAATTATATCATACCCGACTTAATTTCACCGAATAACGACCTTTATATAATAATGCAACACCCATTATTTTCACATAGGTTTTGAAAAAATAGCAAGTGTAGTTATAAGACGCTTTCAACATCCAGCTGCTATTGGGTTGCATATACCCTGTGGGGTGGACCTGGGCCTAATTTAAAGTCATGAATAATTATAATAAAATTATTAACAAATAGTTATCTTGCATGGACATTTAATTACTTGTTTTTGTAGAGCGGTTACATACTATTTTTTTAACGGTCTCCAAACATTAAGACATCACAACATACTTTTTTAGCATGATAAAGGCCCCTTTTAAACATTGTTGGTCATAATCTGTAATTAAGATTTGGTCGCTTTTTCTTCTCCATATGAACTTGAGTTGGGTTATCCAGAATTCACTAGGCGAAGTCATGGAGAGTTGGCCTAAACTTCCCACTTGGGCAAGAAGCAAGGTGATTTGGAGATTGATACCACTAGCAATTACATGGGTTGTGTGGTTAGAAAGAAACAACAGAACGTGGAAGGAAGAAAAGTTCCCTTCAAGAAGTCATTATTAATATCAAATCACTTATCTTCAGCTGGGGCAGCACCTCACTAGAGATGAGAGGAATGTTTTTCAGTGATATGATTTTTAAGATGGATCAACTTTTGCACTGACTTTTACTTATAACTCTTGTTTTTGAGATCTACTCGATCTCCTTTTTCTATATAATCTATACTCGATTTATCAAAAAAAAAAAGACTTTTTTATGTTCTGAAAACCATTCGACTGAACAGCCAACTGTTCAAACCAGGTTGTTTAGGATCGAACAGGATGGGTATGTTCAATTTTCTAAATTTTCAGTCTCTCCTTTACGGTCAGCAATCCCCCTTCAGGGAGAGCGAACAAAAAATCGATAGGTAAGGGATATACACCAGAAGGTGCAACCTTACAAAGAAAGTGACGTCGCCACCGTTTCAACTTGAGGCAGTCGGCTGCGCCAAAGACTGTACGACGCAGCCCGTAGCATGGTTTTAAAAACGGCCGTTTAAACGGTAACGCCCCAAGCCCGTTTCCTTTAAAACCGTTTAAAACGGCCGTTAAAATCGTTTAAACAGCCGTTTAATTTTAAAAAATTTTGTGAAAAAAATAGCTATTAAATCCTTTTAATTTCCGTTAAATTCAGTTTTTTTTTTAAATTTTAAAATTTCAAAATTTGAATTTCAGCACCACTTTTTCCGTTAAAATCCGTAAAAATCGTTAAAACCGTTTAATTCTATTAAATTTCATTTTTTTCCATTTTTGCCCCTGACCGTTTCAATCAGTTTTAACGGCAGTTTAAACGGTAACGCCCCCAGTCCATTTAACCGTTAAAACGGCCTCCTTTAAACCTTGGCCCGTAGCACGGACATATTCATTCTGATTATTTTAGGGTATTTTGCAATACCCTTTGGAAATCTATTATATTTGCATTACCCTGAATAATTTTCTTCTTTGGGTCTCTTCACCTTTTGACATATGCATGTTAACCATTGTAGGGGCGTCCCATTATTCACTTGCTAGAAAGAGCTTGACCTAGACCATGGGCCAGAACTTGGTACCCATTCTAGCCTAGATCTTAAGCCCTGTCTAGTTATTGGGCTAAGCCCAGGCTTGGGTATTCGGAGGAACTTGATTATGCCTAGCTCAGGTTCGCCTCAGTGAACTTCTAATTAGCAGCCGGGAGGAAAATTTTTGATCTTGCAATTTTTTGATCCAACGTCCTGCATCCTATAGTTAAGTGCCACCTGTCCCAGGGTTAAGGTAACTAAAGTTAAGGGCCACCTTAACCCCGGGACAGGTGGTCCTTAACTATAACTTGCAGGATCACTGGATCAAAAAATATCTCAGTAACGGGACTTTGGTATGCAATTTTCTGATTTAATTAATACTCATGACACTATACCAGATAAATTTTGCAGTGGAAACTGGAAAGGTTTTAGCATGGACCGTGGCTCACATTTTCTTTTACAAACACAAAAAAAAAAAAGAAAAAAAAAAGAAAACAAGATTGTACTTTGTATTACTGGAAAGGCTGGCAGAAGCTTACCTCGTGTTCAGTACGATGTCTTTTGTACACTGCGACTATGGGTGACTCTGAAAAAGCTTTAAAGAATATACACTGCGACGCTTCTCGAACGATGTACCCTCTATCTCTCTGTCCTTGCCCATTAAATGGATGCGTCTCACCAGTACGTGTGGTCCCTCCAAGACTATTCTTCGGTAAAAAATAAAAAAAAAAAGCCTACCATCATTGACTGGGAGTGTTTGTATGCAAGGATTCACTGTTCATATTGAGGATAGCCCTATTTCCATTTAGGGGTGTCCATGTAAAAATTAAGCATATGTTCACACCTCCGACACCTTCCATTGAGGGATTTTAGGGGATTGGACCAAGGTTTAAAAAACGGCCGTTATAACAAAAATAACGGCCGTTATAATGGATTCGGACCTACCCCGTTACGTTATGGACCATTAAAACGCCCAAAAAATAACGGATATTATAATGAAAATAACGGCCGTTATTTTCTGTTATTTTTTCGTTGTAACGAAAATAACGACCGTTATTTTCTGGAAAATTTTGTGAAAAAACGACCGTTATTTTTGTTTTTTTCTGTTATATTTCTGTTATATTCCATTTTTTTCCGTTATGTTCTATTTTTGAAAATTTGAAATTCAAAATTTAAAATCCGTTATTTCTGTTATTTTCCATTTTTTTCCGTTTTGCCCCTGTGTGTTGTTTTAGTTATAACGGAAAAACAGTAACACCCCCAGTCCGTTATACTGTTATAACGGTCCCCTTTTTTCAAACCTTGGATTGGACTAAACCTGATATCACTTGTTACTTTGGTGGTTTGTGAGGTAGCAGATTGAAAAAAAGTTCAGTCGACTTCAACGTGTGTAGAAGTCTTAACCCACTGTTACACGTTTGCCAAGAACCCGACGAACCAAAGTTCAGTTGACTTTGAAGTCTATATAAGTCTTCCTCCACGTGTAAATAGAAATTCCCTTGAGTGTGACAAATCGATCCCCACTTTGAATTCAATGTTCTAGACCACATTTTCTAAAAGCACTTATTGTCGTATATTCCACGTGGCACATTCTTGGAGAGCCGTGTATGTGTTTGGGTTGATTGTCATGACAAAATTAATTTTATTTGTTATAGTGTCTTTATTTTGCAGACTTATGTTTTGGGAGGATGGATGGGTCTCACGATTGGTTGGGTCCTTTTCTCCAAGGTTATTTTTTGGCCAAAAATTGACCCCACCAAACGATATTGACCAAGAGGGTGTTTGGATGGGAGGATACTCTATTAATATTGAGGATACCTGGTAGGTGCGGTACATTGTATTTATGACAAAATTTTATTCTATTTTATTTTATTTATTTTTTATATTATTATGACCAAACCACTTACTGTCGTGTTGCCATAAAAAATTCAGCCATTGATTCATCTTCTATGTGGGTACGCCAAAATGGGGGTGTGAACGGGTTAGTTCTGGTTCGATTCCTAAGGTTTCCAGAACCGGAATCAATATTGTTGGTTCTTATTAGTTGTGGTTCTTAAAATGATGGATTCGGAACTGGAACCGAACGGTTGGTTCTGGGTATATCAATTCCAATCTTGATAATATGTCGATTTTAACATTATATTTATATACCGGTTCCAGTTCCAATTGGTTCGGTTCCAATATCAAATTACCCAGAACCGGTGCCATTATTATCAATTCTGTTCCGGTTCCAATTCTTTTTTAGTCAGTTCCCAAAAATATTGACCCAGAACCAGTATTTTCGGTACGTATAACATAGCACACGCGCCTTCAATTATTATCAGGTTGGGCTTATGCCATTTACAGTGCAAACTTGCTAGAACAGTCATTCACTCAGCCCAAGCCCATTAGGGATTGACTTGACAAGCAATCTTATTTCATGAAAATTTTAAATACAGATGACTTTGGATCCAGTCGATGCGAGGGTTTTCGTTCCTCTACGTAGCTCATTTGGGCCCACTAGCCGCATGGATGTACATACCAAAAATATGTCTGATTGGTTTCTCGGGTCATAGATTTTAGCACCTTTTTAAGATTGATTCTAGCTGTTGGATTCAAGCATGCTAGAGAAAATTAGAAATTATCAATCAAGATGATTTGTGGTAGGTAGATCCACCAAGGGGTGGACTAAACATCAATGTGGTTAGCAGGCCAAAAAACGAGGACAAATTTAGTATGCATCCATTTGCATACTTAAAAGTATGCAAATATTGTCAGTACTGTTGAATGTCCCTTGAAAAATGTGTTATTTCAATATTTTCAAAAAAATATATTTTATAAATTAAAAACACGTTTTTCAATGAGAATTCAATGTTTGCATACTTTTAAGCATGGTTTTAAAACGGCCGTTTAAACGGTAACGCCCCAAGCCTGTTTCCGCTAAAACCATTTAAACACGTTATATCGGTTTTGAATAAAGTGGCTGTTTTTTTTTTTGTTTTAACGGCCATTAAAATCGTTTAAACAGCCGTTTAATTCTGAAAAATTTTGTAAAAAATTGGCTGTTAAATCCGTTAAATTCTCTTTTTAAAAAAAAAAAAATTTAAAATTTCGAAATTTGAATTTCAGCGTCATTTTTTTTCCGTTAAAATCGTTAAAACCGTTAAAATCCATTTTAGCCCTGGCCGTTTAAACGGTAACGCCCCCGGTCCGTTTAACCGTTAAAACGGCCTCCTTTAAACCTTGCTTTTAAGTATGTAAATGGTTGCTTAGTAGACCAACCCCAAAAACGAAGGGTAACACGTAGGTTAGGTTTAGGCCTTGAGGTACGTGTCAGACATTTTGGCTTGAAACCTTCAAAGTTTGAAGGTCCCCGGGACCAGCATCTTTTCTCCATAAAAAGGCACCACTTGGCCCATAAAAAGGCATAAAAAAGTAATCGGATTTGTACATTTTTCTTAGGGTGATTTGTAGCCTTTGGATTATTTTTTTTTTTTGGATAGTCAAATCGAATGGCTAGAAATCACCAATCAGGCTATTATTGGTGTGTAAGTCCATCAAGTGGTGGACCAATCATTCATGGGTCAGCGGGCCCAAAAAGATTGCCTGGAGGCACTCCTCACCATATAGATCACCCCAACAAAAAAATCAGCCCATTCTGAAATTTCTAACCCATCAAATGTGATTTTCAAGTTACACAGTAAAAATCAACGGTCTATAATTCTTTATCTTCTAAACCAATCTACGAATATCGGACTGATTTGAATTTTTGTGAGGATGATCTCCTCACCAAAAAGCAGCCATTGATACATCTTCTATATGGCTACGCCAATGTGTGTTTCAAAACATATCATAAGAAAACACAAAGTATTCAACAATTCGAAATAGTCCCGTAATTAAAGAATATTTTTTATTTATAATTTACCTATTTTGTGTCTATAAAAATAATCTTAAAAAAGAGTAAATATTCCTATGCTTTTGGGGACCTTGATAAACGAGAAATATATATTTTGAAAATTATAACGCTTATATTAATAGACTTAAAGGGAAGCATCATATATACAGTTTCGGTATTATTATATATATACTTATATTACTACCCAATCTATATTACACCATGGCGTTATTGCACATATTCGTATGCGTTGTTTTAAGTGCGTGATTTTAGACTAAAAAAATATTAAACTTGTAGTCCTCACTTATCAATCTTTTGATGTTCTCGTATTTTTATCATTTTTTTTACTGCACTTTTTTTTTAATCTAAACATTTTTCCGTGGGCCATGTTTTACCGGCTTCACAATTTACCCTTGAACTTTTTTTTTATAGCTCCAATACTAATTAATCTGTATATATAATTCACGGCTTCACCACACAAGGCTTCATTTACCCACTATTAATCATCTCCACTACTTCATGTAAGCACAATATAACCCTATACTTTTCATTTATATTGAACTATAAATGTAACGAGTAAATGTAACCACAACCCTACTCACATCGTTTTTGAAAGAAAAAGTGTCATCCGAAGCCTTTCATGAAATTATAGCTAGGAGAATTTTTTACTGACATGAATCACTTTGGGTCAAAGCTATGAAAAACATAAAGCTTTTGGTATATATGGGTCGGATACGAATCATCTTATACAGGTCTTGGTTTGGATATGGATCCGAGTTGGATCCAGATTGGATTCAGATCATCAGCTTGTTCAAATTCAAATTCAGATTTGAATATGGATCTACCTACATCCCACCCATTTCATCATGACCCTAGTTAAAACTATTAAATTAATAGCATAGGCTAGTGTTGATGAATACCTAAATATATCGAAGCACGGAGAAAAAAAATGGTATATAGGCTTTCTTAATGCAAACAACAATTAATTAGTTTCTGAAGGAGCCAACTTGCTCAGTTGGTGAAGTTTGTGGGTGATGATACCATAGACCTGGGTTCAATTAAAACCCGCCTTCACTGACTTACTGATCTCTTTAAGAAAACATGTTTACCTATCAAAAAAAAAAGAAAAAGAAAAGCAATATTTAGTGTCTAGAACTTCAAATTCCTATATAATAAAGTTAAGGGAATTTTTGTAGTACCCCATATAAAATTGGCAATATTTGTACTACCCTGGTACTATCAATTTGTTGCGTCTCCAAAAACTTACTACTTGTATAATCACATTTGAGCACTTAAATCTGCAGTACCAACGTACAAATAGTACCTTAAAATGCTCTTAAGCTGCGTTTGGATAAGCTTAAAATTTATCTTAAGTGCTTACCCAATAGCACTTATATGAAAGTGCTTAAGTTAAGCTGTCTTGGCCGTTTGGTTACCATATAAAAAAAGAGCTTCTTTTCTTCAAAAGCAATTATATGGTGTTTGGTGGAAAAGTGTTTTTTGGTGCAAAATACCTATTTTACCCTTATTGCGCTAAAAAATACTGATCAAGCTGATTTTATCTCTTGAATTTTTATATAAAATATAAATTTTATCAAATGGAGTTAAAAAAGAATTCACCCATGGTTTTCAAGAACCATTCATCCGTTTTGTGTGATGAGTTTTGCGTGATGATATTATTCTTTGCAAATGACCAAAGTCCCCACATAACATTTCAGTTTTTTTGGAATAAAAATTTAAAAGTGAGTTGTTTAATATCTTGATTTACCATAAATTGCTCTCTATATGCGCTAAAAGTAAATCTACCAGACAAACACAAATTATTCAAAGATCACGGACCAAGTTTATTCACAAAGCCACCAAAAAAAATTCATAATTTCATACAGAAACCAGATGTGATTTCAACATGCAGGTCCTCATGCAGGCAGCAGTACTTGTGCTTGATATCGACGTGAACATTAGACTATCTTTGAGAAATTCTGCACTTAAAAATGCTGACAATTATCCATATTAACCATGGTACATCGTATATCTTGACAAGTAAGAAGTGCCAGCTATGAAGTGTGTTGAAGCCAAGGTGTAGAATCATGGCAGGGGTTCTTGTGAATCTCCCAAACGAGACAAAATTCATCAAGACAAGGCAGGCTATACCTGCTGGACAGACATGTCAACCCACTGAGACACCACAACATGGCTTGAAATTGCAACCTCCCACAAGTGGATGGAACACAACTACTTCACAGCCAAGCACAAAAGCAACAAAAAAAATATCTTTTATCAAACTTTATCTTGAACAATAGCTAGCTAAACAAGATTAGACTCTATCAAGACATCTCACAAAGGTGAAAAGAAGGTGCAATAGGTTTACATTCGAAGTTTAAGAGGCAATTTATAAGGTTAAATGTCTAATTCAAAAGTTTAGGAGATAATCCAGCAACTAACAATTAATTGTAACTGATTGCGTCTAGTGTATGCCATAATTTTGATAGATTTGAAAGAATTTGAGTCGGATTACAATCTTACAGAACTCTTTTTTGTAAGCAAGTCTAGAGATATATTAACTTACGAAACAAGAGGACTGTTGGTTCCATCTGCCTCCACTTCTAAGGCGAGCCATGAGGGAATGGGAGTGGTCCACAAAACAGGATCCAATTGTTTTCTAGTATAATCTCCAATACCCTTTCTCATTATAAAAAAATTTTACACTTTATTTCTAATATTTTCGGATCATATGTCTCACTAATGCTTTTGCCCAAAATACAAATTCAACTTAGGGTCATTGGGCAGCTCTGGACTGTTTGGGTTAAAGTAGCAAAGAAGTATCATACGCCTTAAAAACTAAAATTAAGTTTATTTGTCCAATAATGTAAGTGCCATGTGAAGGTGAAAATACTAGCTTCGAGTGAAAGAAGAGTTGGCAACAGTGATTGTCTAACTCACTCTTTCGTTCTACATGGTACATGTCAACTATTGCAAAGGAGTTATCGGTGCCTAGTTTACTTGGACATATGAGTCTCATCTAAGCCTAGCCTAGCTATGATCACCACTTTGTGTCTAGATCTTCTACGAAACTAGTGGGGCATTTTTCTTTATACGATACTATACTGTTATGAGATGGGATCTTATACCAGATTTCCTTCTCTGTTAGTTGATTGCTTCATCAGATTTTTAAGGGGAAGGGTAATAGCTAGTTGGTTTCAGTTCACAACTAAGGTAGATAGCAAACTAAAATCCTACAAGATGGAATGGTTCACTTTGAAATTTTGGAGAGAAACAGTGAAAGCAAACAAGGGGGAAATCTTCAAATTCATAATGAGAATAGGGTTACAAACCAAAACCTACTAAAATAATAAAAACCCATTAAATAAAAAGAGGATCTTTGAAGCCCAAACACGGCAGACCTATTTAGTCTTGAAATCCATGAAAATGTCGCGTTGTCAATCTTAACTACAATGGTCCTTCTGTTCTGCATGAAAACTTTCGTGAACAGAAGAAAACCTAAACTGTAAACCTAAGAGAGATGTCAGTGGCGGAGCGTTTTTTGGGTAAAGGAAGAGGCGCGTGGCAACGAAAGAGCGGGAACGATGAACAACGACGGTGGAGAGAGAAAACGGTGACGACTGAGGGCGAGAGAGAGAGAAATCTGTTCTTCAAAGGTTCTGTTCGTGTTTTGCGATTTGGGTCCTTTTTGTTCAAAGGGTAATTTTGGTATTGTAAAATAATTTGGAGGACACGATGGGAAAAGAATTTCGGTAAAATGGCTTCCCTCAAAAGCAAAAGTAGAAGCCGCTCAGAAATGACTTCTGCTTTTAACGAGGACTTAAAGGGCTTTTTGCGCTTTAAAAAAGTGCGCTTTTAAATTTATCCAAATGACATTTTTTTATGGAAAGTGCTTAAATTTATCATGTAGGGGACAACCAACACTCTGATGAATAGCTGATATTTGCTAATTAGAAAAAGGAAAAAAAAAAAAAAGCAAAGGAGACTTACCTACGACTTATGAAGGAAGAATGAGAGGACAGCAAAAAGAGGCCAGTAACTCCAGCCAGGAATGAAAAAATCCTCGTCGGCGTGTCAAAAAAATTGCGCTTCATTGTTTTCCATATGTTCCAATCTTTTCGGTAATATGCATTCACTCATCTGCACAGCGCATCATAATAGAATGTCTTCACTTCCACCCCATAGCAAAGTTTATTGATGGCAATGGCTATCTTTTCATCGTCAACCCACAAGTTCTCAAGTATTCCTTTTTCACGGAGTAATTTCACATCCTTTTGTGAGTTGATGAGGATACCCAGAAGTAACACATAAGATGTGACGTGACTTGAATTATACTTATCACACTGCTCCCAGGCTATTAGATTTCGTAGAACGTCGTCCATATATAACTGCATTAAAAGGGAAGGGAGGGATTTTAAAATCCCCATAAATGTTTACTGAATTTGATGTCTAGTAAGTAGGCCATCAGCTCTATCTTTCTTCATGAAATTTACTGCGGCCTCCTCAAGGTCCGTGGCACTATGTCTAAAATCCGAAACTGGATAGTATCCCGCCTCCATTATTGTAAAAGACGGAAGGAGGTTTTTGTGTAATATGTCCAATAAATGTTTGCCTTCCACTCTGGAGTTTTTGCCAACGTCCCTAACTCAAGGATTTATGAAACATAAAAAACTTATTACAAGTTGGGCAAGAGAGCATCGATCCTTCTTCCTCAGGGTCCCTAGTTAGGTTGAATGGGTCCCTAGTTAGGTTGAACAAACGCTCCACAACCAAAAAGGGAATCTGATTTTAAACTGTCAACCATCCATCTGGAATTGGATATGGGGCCAGTCTCGTTGCTAGACACCTCACGTGGACTTATGAATAAGAGCTCAAGGATAAAGCAACCGTCGAGTAGCATCATTTTCACAAATTCATCACTATCGAAGTTGATTGGTTCTGCATAGCAGTCGCGAGCTTGTTCTTCCAACGCCCTGATGCCTTTAACCAAGTCCTCCAAATTTATCGCTGTTCGAGACAGGAGAGAATGCAAATACCACTTCTTATGCTCTTCCATGGCTTGTAGACTTTTTTTGCCGTGGTAAAATGGGCCAATTGATACTATCTCAGGAAAAAAAAACGCTACTCTTTTTACTCTGCGGTAGCCTCTTGGGAACTTTGTAGATACAACACTGTGATGAAGGTATAGGCTTGGACCTACGGTCTACAATGCCAGGATGGTTATGCATGACATTGGCCTGGTCTGGCCCCTGGCAACCCTGTCATTCGAACCGTCGAGGTTGGAACCCAAAAACCGTAAAAAATTATCAGTTCAGATCACCAGGTTAACCTGAGCTTGACTGAAGTCCAACTAAAACATTAAGTTGGACGGGTTAGGAGGATTGCCCAGACATTCCTAATTGACGATGTGATTGTGAAGTTTGTTTTGGGCCCAATCTAAGTTTGACAGTCCGGAATCCCCGGATCAATGATTTTGGCCCACATTTTCTCTTGCTCAGAAACTAAAGAAGGAAAACAGACCACGAATTTGATTGAAGTGGAAGGAAAATGCTGTCCCATTGATAACCGGACAAAAATATATGTGCGGTTTGAGGCCATTGACCATTGGATTCAAGATATTTACAGTTCACGAGGCAACAACTGCGTGGATCTCTTGAATCACCGGTCAAATGGCCTCTATCGCACATATTTTTGTGCGGGAATAAAACTTGTGTCACAAGATGTTGTGACGGAAGCCAGTCACAGCACTCAATACGAGCCACCTGGAATACTATTAGGGGACAATGACCGTATGGATGTTTGGCCAGTCACTCGGTGGACCGGTACACAAAAAATCAGCCTGATTTCTAACGATTCGATTGAAGTTATTTTCATGGGTTGATTTTAACGGTAGGAATTTGAGCATTATTGAGCGTTATTTGGGTGCAAAATTGTAAATCACTAATCAGGCTGATTTTTGGTTTGTAGGTCCACCGAGGGACTGGCCAAACATCCATACGGTCAGTGACGTCTGATCGTGTGAAACGTGGCTCGTATTGTGTGCTGTGACCGGCTTCCATCACAACATCTTGTGACACAAGTTTTACTCTTTGTGCGGTTACCCGTGTGATAGGACGACTCGCAGTGGAAAGGTTGTGAGAAGCTTACCTCCTCTTCAATTATGCTCCCATCATTTCAACAACTATCTCTCTTCTACACTGACGCGCGGGGAAAATCTATACAAAATTTTGATGCCGAAGTCCCTCAATTTGCCACGTAGTAGACTCTTTAGGGCCCACTGACTCCATGAATATTTGGCCCACATCTTGGTGGACCCACACATCAACAATCAGCGTGATTAGTGATTTCTAGCCATTGAATTTGAGTACTTTTTCATCATGGCTTGGAACTACTTCATTGGCATGTTCATAAAGGCCATGATGAAAAGTGCTCAATTCCTACTGCTAGAAATCACCAATCACGCTGATTTTTGGTGTGTGGGTCCACCAAGATGTGAGCCAAATATTCATAGAGTCAGTGGGCCCGAAAGAGCTAAGAGTCTACTACGTGGCAAATTGAGGGGCTTTGGCGTCAAAATTTTGATACCGAAGTCGGTATCAAAGAATAGCCCACTGACGCGGGGACGCCTCTCACACACATACATACAGGCATACGTCTCTCTCTCTCTCTCTCTCTCTCTCTCCTACCCAACTCCTTGCCCATTAAATGGATGCGGTCTTACCATTCTCACCGTGGGTCCCTCAAAGCACGTGCACCTTCGATTGAGGTATAGGACATATAGGGGATTGGACAAGCGAGATCACTTGACTTTGGTGGTTTCCGAGGTACCAGATCCAATAAAAATTCAGTTGACTTAAATGTCTGTACCAAGGTTTAAAAAACGGCCGTTGTAACGGTTTCGGACTACCCCGTTACGTTATATACCGTTAAAACGCTCAGAAAATAACGGCCGTTATTTTTCTGTTATAACGAAAATAAGGACCATTATATTCTGGAAAATTTTGTGAAAAAAAACGGCGGTCATTTTCGTTTTTTTCCGTTATTTTCTGTTATATTCTATTTTTTTCTGTTATTTTCTATTTTTGAAATTTTGAAATTCAAAATTTGAATTTCAGCGGCATTTTTTCCGTTATTTTATGTTATTTCTGTTTTTTTTTCTGTTATTTCCGTTATTTTCTCATTTTTTCCATTTTTGCCCCTGAGCGTTTGCCGTTATAACGGAAAAAACGGTAACGCCACCAGTCCGTTATACCGTTATAACAGTCCCCTTTAAACCTTGGTATGTACAAATCTTTGAATTTCTTTGTTCACTCTATAAATTATTTAATCAAATAATTTAAATTAAAAAGTATACAAAAGGAAGTAGCCAACGTCCCTGCCCCAACTCCCAAGACCATCACATGTTTCCTAGTAGTTTTTGGTATCCAGCGGACCACATATCTGTGGTGGTTTGCGAGGTACTAGATCGAAACCAAAATTCAGTTGACTTCAAAGTCTATACAAGTCTTTAAAAATAACGGATAATTTTGAAAGGAACCCAAGTTTAAGGGTATTTTTCAAAAAAGAATCGTATTTTTCGAAATTTATCAAAACAAACCTATGACGCCAAACCTTTTGGCGTATGCTCAAAAAATGTTTCGATGGCAGATTTGCCCTTGTCTTGTAGCCTAAAATAAGGTCAAATTGCTGTCAAACGCCATACTGTTTGGCGACGGTTATTAACAGTCGCCAAACGGTTTGACGACTTTTAATCGCCGACGCCGAACGGTATGGCAACTGTTAATAATTGTCGCCAAACAGTATGGCAACTGTTAATAACTGTCGCCAAATAGTATGGCGTCTGACAACAATTTGACTTTTTTTTATACACAACTTTGGTATACCCACGTGGAAGATAAATCATTGGCTGATTTTTGGTGAAGATGATCTCCTCACCGTTAGATCACATATTCTGAAATTTCTACCATCATAAAACGAGGGTTTCAAGTTAACATGGTAAAAAATAAACGCCTAACAGTACTGCGTATCATTTTGTGAACCGCCACGGTTCACAAAATGATACGCCATATTGTACGGCGGCTTATAACAACATACGCCAAACCGGTTGGCATATCGTTTGAAGAGGGCAATTCGGCCATTTTAAAGTTCCGTGAGTATACTCCAAACGGTTCGGCATATTAGGTTTGTTTTGATAAATTTCAAAAAATACGGTTCTTTTTAAAAATAGCCTTAAACTTAGGTTCGTTTTAAAATTTTTCCATAAAATAAAAGTCGGGATCGGGGCAACAAAACCTTACAACTTAGCTTTTCACCCCTAATGAGTGAATCGTCAATCTTCCCAAAATCGAACGGCTTTTCCTACTCTACACTTTTCAATAGACAAGTCATGCCAATTAGAGCCCATGGACAAATTAGTCTGTAACCTTTTGCAGACTTAAAAGTATGCAAACATTGTCAGTACTGTTAGATGTCCCTTGAAAAATGTGTTATTTCAATATATTCAAAAATAATTATTTTATAAATTAAAAATACGTTTTTCAATGAGCATTCAATGGTGGATACAGTGTTTGCATACTTTTAAGGCTGTAAATGGTTGCAACTAGATTTATCCAGAGCCGATAGAAGAGCAATGGCCTGCTTTGAAAAAGGGCTGTGATAGCATTATATACGAGTCCACATGGCGGGTGCTGCACGTTTTCTCCTCTTTCTAATCAGCGTGGCTCGTCTATTGAAAAGTATAAAGAGAAGGAAAATCCGTCCGATTTTAGGTACGTAGATCCACGACTCACTCGTGAAAAGCTAGGTTTGTTATTTCTGTCCCCCGATCCCAACCCTTAAAAGAAGGAATTTAAACTCTATAAATTATTTAATGAAATAATGCAAATGAAAAAGTATTTAAAATGAAGTAGCCAAAGTACCAGCCCCACAAGACCATCACGTGTTTCCAATAGACTTTGACGGATCCAGCGGTATCAATGAATGGAAATGGAGTCCTATTTGGTACGTATCTAGCGGACCACATGTGGACTCATCATTAGATGGATCAAACCTAAGAAAATTTTAAATAAAAAAATAAAATGACCAGATGATCAAATCTAAGAGATCTTTTAGAAGTGGAAAAGAATCCAACGAGCAAAAGCCAATGAAGAGGGGTCCTATTCTGAATCTCTGACTAGGGATGTGAACGGGTCGGTTCTGGTTTGGTTCCTAAGGTTTTCGGAACCGGAATCAATATTATCGATTCTTATTAGTTCTGGTTCTTAAAATGATGGATCCGGAGCTAGAACTGGAATTGAATGGTTGGTTCCGGGTATATCAGTTCCAATCTTGATAATATGAAAATTTTAACATTATATTTATATACCGGTTCTTATTGGTTCTGTTCCAATATTAAACTACCCAGAATCGGAACCATTATTATCAATTCAGAAGATCTCCTAGATAAATAGACTAGAATGAGCTTTCTGGTCCTGATAAATGAGTAATGCCCAACACTGTAGCCATTCAGTTCTTGAAAGGGCGCAACTGTGATGTCCTTTGATTGCATATAAGACGGTCTAGTTTGGGGGAAAAAAATTAGATGCAGAAGACTTTGGATGCAGTCGATGTAGACTGTAGAGGGATAGAGGGCTCTCATATATGGCCCTACATCTTTTCAGAAGATCTGAATCATTTCGACAAATTCATCCATAATTGAGATTGATATGTTCTGCATAGCACTCAAGAGCATCTTTCTCCTAATCCCTAACAACTTCAGCTAAAATTATCAAACTAGTCTTTGCCATGGGTGCCTCAGAGAGGACAGCATCCAAAGATGACCATTTGTACAGGTCCGGATGTTAGTCCATGCAACAAAATACAATTGAAAAAAAAAAACCTATTTCCATTCTCTAAAAACTTGCATTGATCCAGATAGCAGGAATCTATATTTCAGCAAATATAGACCCTTTTAATCCCTTTTCAATAATAATAATAAAAAAAAACCATATGGTATGGTTAACGTTGGTTTAGCAGTCGAACGACTCGAACCAAACTAGTGTTCTTAAGAAAATACCTATTCTATTTGAAGTAGATGGATTCGAAATTTTGTAAAGGTAAATCTCACATTTACCACGTGCTCTCTGCTCCGCAACACGGGCCAGTCAGTGTTATTTAAGCATTGGTTCTTAATTTATATGTAATTACTTAAGAGAGAAATTCACATTGAACGAAGCAAATTGAAATTCAAGGAGACATGGATCCACATTACAATTCATGAGCTTCCCCATCATATTCAAAATGGCAATATATAATTCTAAGAAACCATTAATTGTTCAACAATAACACTCAATTATTTACATATTGAAATATAATCAAACAAGTGAAAAACTGAAAGAGACATAGGGATATGCTTATGGGTGACTAAGGACTAAGGAAGGATGGAAAATATGGTTTGGATGAGAGTGAGAAGTAGTAGTACGAAGGCAGCAGCAAATGAAATTATTGCCCATGGAGTATTAAAATAGTCACGCTTCAAGGTTGCTCGCCATCTGTTCCAATCAGTTCGATAATATGCATTCTCTCGGAGGCACAACCCATCATAATGGAATGGCTTAGCATTAACCCCAATGCAAAGTTTATGGATTACAAGGGATGCCTCTTCGTCGTCCATGAAAAGTTCTCGATTATTCATGTAACGCCCTGTTGGGAGTTGATGAGGATATCCAGAAGGACCGCATAAGATGTTATCTGACTTTCAATATTCTTGTCACACTGCTCCAAAGCAATGAGATTTCGGAGATGATCAATGATATTCCCGTTTAAACTGAACGTGATGTCTAGTAGGCCATCAGCTATATCCCTCTTCATGAAATTTACTCCGCCTTTTCAAGGTCTGTGGCACTGTGTGTATATTCCCAGACTGGATGGTCTCCCTTCTCCATTTGTTGAGGAGTGGGAAGGAGGTTGTTGCGTAAAATGTCCAGTAAATGTTTTCCTTTGATGCTAGAGTTCTTTCGGACACTTCCAATTCTAGGAAGGAATTACGGATTCATTAAGAAAACGTATAACAAGCTGGTCGAGGGAGCAGCTTCCTTTCTCAGGGTCCCTTGTTAGGTTGAACAGACGCTCCAAAATAACAAAGGGGATCTGGTTTTCAAGTAACATCATGTCGTATAATAAACCGTCACCCATCCATCTACTCAAGGTCTCGTTGTTAACCCCCTCACCCCCATAGTAGATGCATAAAAATTGAAGGATAAAACAACCGTCAAGTAGCATCATTTTGACAAATTCATCACTATCGAGGTAATTGATTGGTTCTGCATAACAGTCACGAGCATATTCCTCTAACGCCCTGCTGGCTTTGACCAACTCCCCCAGACTTGTCGACGTCTGAGAGAGGAGAGCATGCAAATACCACTTCTTCTGCTCTTCCATGGCTTGTAGGTTGTCTTTGCAGTGGTGGAATGGACCAATTGAGACTATCCCAGGCACATATATGCATCTGCTTTTACTTTACGCAGTTGCTCTGGAACTTTGTACGTAGATACGTACCGTGATGAAGGCATAGGCTTTATTTCTCTTTCGATACAAGCAGCCAACAATTTGTTTGCATCTTCAATTTCAGTAGAACCATGATTCTTGACCATATTTTCCTCCCTTACACTACTGTTTGTCATCTTAGAAGTGCCTGGTTTAAAAAAAAAACTGATATAACAATCATAATAAGGGTCACAAATGATTTTGAAAAGAGAATGTGGGCATTGACAGCTCAACCGGTTATTTGGGGTTCGTAGAGGGAGAGGAATAGAAGGGTGTTTGAAAGTAATAGTCTTCAAGTAGAGCAAGTGATTTTGGAGATTAAGGTAGTTTATTTTTGGGTGAAGTCGTACAAGGAAGGAAATGCATCTCTTTTGAGGACATGGTTTTCAAATGGTCTGATTTGGTTAGTAAGGGGAGGGGTTAGTAGGGGTAGTCGATTGACACATTATGTGTTTTTATTCTTTGTAGCTGATAATTTATAACACGCAATGAGCTAGTGAGCCAAGAGCGCCACTCAATGATGTAAAACTCTTGGAGACCACTGACTGTTCGGGATGTTTTACCATCCATTTGGTGAACCGTGAACCTACAGGCAAAAAGCAGCCTGATTGGTGATTTTAACTGTTGGATTTGAGTCTTTTCATGGGTAAATATTTAGGGTCACGATGTAACAAGCTATAGCTCATGCTTTTCGCGTCAGCTAGCACCATTCTTGTTACTCACCTCTGCCCTCTGGGCCCACTGATCGCATGGATGTTTAGCCCACCCTATGTGGACATTCATACCAAAAATCAGCTTGTTTGATGGCTTTTAGAAGTGGGTTTTTAGGGCTAAATAAATGGTCGATTCCAACGGCTAGAATCACACTTTAAAAAGTACGCACTAAACTTTAGTGGCTAGAGATTATCAATCACAGGGATTTTTGGTGTGTATATCCATCCACCAAGGGGTGGGCTAAACATCCATTCAGTCAGTGGGCCCAGATGGCTGTGGTGAGTGAAAAAAATTGGTGTTAGCTGACACCAAAAGCGTGGGCTACTCAGAGCTAATTGTTACATCTGGAACCTAATTTTTATTCTAGCATTTTTTGGGACACTCAAATCCAAGTGGCCTGTAGGTCCGGCCACCAAAAGGTGGGCAGAACCAAGGTTTAAAGGAGGCCGTTTTAACGGTTAAACGGACTGGGGGTGTTACCATTTATACCGTTTAAACGGATTGAAACGGCCAGGGGCAAAAATGAAATTAAACGAAATTAAATGGATTTTAACTGAATTTAACGGATTTTAGCGAAAAAAATAGAAAAATGGTGCTGAAATTCAAATTTTGAAAATTGAAAATTAAAAAAAACAAACATAATTTAACGGATTTAACCGCAGTTTTTATTTCACAAAATTTTTTGGATTTTAACAGCTGTTAAATTCAAAAGCGTTAAAACATGTTTAAATGGTTTTAACAGAAACAGGCTTGGGGCATTGCCGTTAAAACCGTTTAAACGGCCATTTTTAAAACCATGGTTATAACAACTGATTTTTAAACCATGGATAGAACATCCATAGGGTCAGTGGTCTCTTAGAGTGTGACGGGCACACACAACATAACGTGATGTGCTTGGGTCACGCAATGTGATAAAATTTTCCATCTTAAACTATTTTGAGTTCATTTTTATGGAAAAAATGGAGAGGCGCTTGACTTCAAAGATCATAATTTAGCGAAGTCAAACGCGGTTGTATATCCGAAATTTACTTGATAACCATGTTTTTCAAAAAATTAATCTCCTCTTTTCCTCTTCCCCATGTCCCCCTCCGCCTCCCTATTCACCCCTCTACCATCGGTCCGTTACCATTGCTTGTTAATGGCACTGACGAAGGAGGAACGCCACTAACGATGGTAATTTTCTTCTCTCGCTCTCTCTATTATCTCTCTGAGCCCAAGAACTTCATCCACCTTACCAAACATACTAAAAGTGTTCACCAAGTTGTTATATGCCACCAAATGGAAATTGAAAGGTTTTGCACTACTTTTCGGTTCGACATGACTGGAAAGTTTGAAGTTTTTCTGATAATTTCAGAAAACTTAACGTGGAGTTCTTGTTTTCTGTGATTTCGTTCTAGAAATTTTCTCGTCAGTAGCTTCTGATGCTATGCTAGAAACCTCCATATAAGCATAATAAATTAATTAATTAAAAATACTTACTGTGTAAGGATTAGGTGGGATGTATGTACTTCGCAAATTTTTGTTCGGTTCGATATTTGGCCCCCTTAACTTGATGCTCTTTCGAATCTTAAGAACATGCCTAAAGAGCAATCGAGACATTATACTCTCATGGTGAAAGATTTAGATCGTCATAGTGGAATATTTTGAGCTTGACAACCTATTGAGAAATACGATCACGTGTGTACCTTGTTATACATATCTACATGTTTTTTTGATCGTCAGGATGTTGGAATTTCTCAAGGAATCTGGTTATTCTTTATATTGTCACATGGACTATTATATTATTATCACATTAGTTTTTATCAACGGTTAGTCACTCATCCCCATAAGAGTATGAGTGGCAGAGTGAGCCTACTGAGCGTACGTGTTAGCTCGTCTTTATTAACATCTTTTGTAGGAGTACTGGAGTTGTTGGCTGCTTAGTTGATAAAAGTCAAAGATTGGGCGATTTAATCGTAGTTTAGGTGGTTGATTTCTCGTAACCGAACTAGTAGTGACGGGCCTAGATGCAACACGGGGTATTAGAGCTTTCGAGTTTTCTTGTACAAGGTGTTTGTTAAATTACAAAGTTGAAAATTTTGGGAAAAATGATTAGTACTCGTTTTAAGGTGGAGAATTATATTTTGATGGTTGAAAAAAATTGAGCTTTCAAAGTTGAAGGTTCATTACTTGTTAGTAGATAGTACAATGTTTTTTTTCCCACAATAATAACCATTTTTTCCGTTGTAACCGTTGTTATAATGTGAAGGCCAATTTTCAATTTTGGACATTATTTTCGAAATAACGTCACACGGCCTTACCATAATTAATCATGGTTAAGACATCATAACGACTCTTTTTAAACGTTTGGTGGACATAACAAATCATTAAGGACTCTTTAAAATCGTGAAAACCATTTGACCAATCTGACTGACCTTTCAAGTTGGAGAAGAAGTTAACAAACTCAGTCAATAAGAGAAATATTAGACATTAAGGATAACAAACTCAATCAAAAAGAAAAATAGACGGAAAAAAGTTATACCTGTTATATTTTTTTAGACCATAATACCTCCATTTATTTCAAAAATTTAGGTTTTTAACTTGTAAGTCGAGTCAACCAAATTGACTTGTTCGAGTTTCCGAATCGACTCTACGAACAGCTACATTCCAGTTAGCAGTTCGAATCAACCTGAAATGAAATCGAGTCAAGTCAAATAGACTGAGTTCTGATTCAACTCAACAATTTTAAAACCTTGACCTGAAATTGAAATGTATTGGTCCGCGCAACTCTCTCTCTCTTTCAGGTTCTCTTGAATTTCAGGCACGGGCCGCACAGCCATATTTATCCCCTTAAATGTGTTAGATTCAGACATAAAACTTTTGTGTAAAAAAAAAAAGAAAAAGATTTTAAAAACGGCCGTTTAAACGATTTTAACTGCCTTTTAAACAGTAACGCTCAAAGCCCGTTTCGTTAAAACCCGTTTTAAAGCTTTGAATTTAATGGCTGTCTGTTAAATTCTGAAAAATTTTGTGAAAAAAAAAGCGACTGTTAAATTCTGTTTTTGAAATTTTCAATTTCAAATTTGAATTTTAGAGCATTTTTTCCGTTTTTTCGTTAAATTTCATTAAAATCTATTTTTGCCCCTGGCCGTTTTTTTCTGTTTTAATGGTAACGCCCCCAGTCCGTTATGCTGTTAACCTCCTTTAAACCTTGCTATGTACTAATATTGATGATGAGTAAAACTTCTATCACAGCGTTCTAACAGATGCTTCTGTCACAATGCAAAACACAGGCCACACTCTTAGTGGACGCTGACCGTATGGATGTTTGGCCAGTCCCTTGGTGGACCTATAAACCAAAAATCAGCCTGATTAGTGATTTACAACCTTTGAATCTTTGCACCCAAATACCACTCAATAATGCTCGAATTCCTACCGTTAAAATGAACCCATGAAAATAACTTCAATCAAATCGCTTAGAAATCACTAATCAGGCTGATTTTTGGCTTAGAGGTCCACCGAGGGACTGGCCAAACATCCATACTGTCAGTATCCACTAAGAATGTGCCACGTGGCCTGTGTTTTGTATTGTGACAGAAGCATCTGTCCGAACGCTGTGATAGAAGTTTTAATCATTGATGAGACCATATGTTTCTGCTACAGCCAACGAGGACAGTAGATCTTCTAGTAAGGATGAGTAAAAAGAAGAGGGAATGCCATGGGAGGAGAAATGGAAGAGAAGTGGCAAATGGGTTTCTTGATTTTTGTCACTACTCACCGGAGTGATGAACGGCCAGCCACGAGACCGGAATCTTGTGGTCAGCCGTCCATCACAGCCGTTTGATTTGGGGTTGGGGTTTCATCCCAAACCCAAAAAGAATTTTAGTCAATAAAAGGCTTAGATGGTGGAAAACCTTCGTGTGAGCAAAGCCGATCACACACCACAATATGAGCCACGTGGCACACTCTTAGAGGACGATGACTGTATGGATGTTTAGTCAGCCCCGGAAAAACTTTAGATGCAGTCGATGCAGAGGGGTCTCTTGGCCCTACATGGCTCATTTTTTTGGGCCCACTAACAGCATGGATGTTTACCCCACCCCTTGGTGGATATGCAAACCAAAAATCGGCTTGGTTGATCATTTCTAGCCATTGGATTAAGTGCCAAAAAATATGCAAAAAACATGCTTGAATCCAATGGGTACAATCAATCCTAAAAAAGAGTTATATTCTATGGCTAAAGAAAATCAATGAGACTGATTCCACTAAGGAGTGGCCTAAACATCCATGCGGTTAGTGGGCCCCAAAAATGAGCTATGTAGGGCCATGAGACCAGGCCGTCTCAATACAAATTGGGGCCTAAGGCGAAAACTCTAAACAGGGCCTTTTTGTATTTAATATATTATAAAAAAATATTTAATTAAAATTTTAATTCTATATAATAGATTTTTTTTATATAAAATCTATTTTTCTCGTTTTTTAGATACAAAATTACTAATTAAATTTTGTATTCAAATTTTACTAAATATCATTTTCAATAGATAATATGGTTAGATCACTTAATCTTTCTTGTGACCATGTTGACTGTATGTAAGATTTTATTCAATATAAAACCCTAAAATCTATTAAAATATGTTATTCAATACAAAACCCCCAAAACATCCCATTAGAGAAAGGGTTTACCTGTTGTTGTAGTTCCCACACAAATAAAGAGAGATAGAGTGTTGTCGTGTGTAGAGTTGTAGAGAGAGACGCAGTGGTGGAGCTGCTGTGTGGAGAGGAGAAATTTTGAGAGTGAAGATCAAGATGGTGATCATGTCCTAGTTAGTAAATTCGTGTATTATACGTTTAATACCCAAATTTTTGTTTTTAATTTTTGGAAGAACCGTTTAATACTTCCGTATATAATAAAAAATCACGAATTTTAATCCTATATGAATAGAACAAGTATTATTCGCATTAAATATACGATTTTTGCATTTTTTTTTAAATAAAAACATATTAAATGGCCGCATAAAATGAAAAAATTGGTAAAATTCAGGATTTTTAAGGCTAAATGAATATAACATTTCAACAATGAGCGAATTTTTTTTATCCCAAAACCGAATTAAACATATACTTTTCCCGTTTCGAATCTTTGCCTCTATACGTAGATTGAATTGCCTACTATGGTTCGTGTTCATGTTGAGTTCGAGGGATATGAGAGAGAGTCGGAGAGAAAAAATCTGAGAGAAGAGGTGCTTCTTTAAACCACGCTAAGAGGAGAAAAAGTCGGCTGAGTGAATTTTTGTCTAATATAGTATATCTTAGTCTTCTATGTTGGGTCCTTTGTAAATAAAAGTGTTTTGAGGCTTTAATAAAAGTATTTTGAGGTTTCTCATACGTGGGGAAGAAAAAAGGTTAAAGGTGCCTGGAGTGAAGAGGGAGTTTTTGTTTTATATAGTACATTTGTACATGTACACAGCAGTGGTTAATTGGTTATAGGTGTCCTTTGTAAATAAAAAAAATATTTTTTCAGCCTTCTCATATTTGGGGACCTAAAGCGACCGCCTTACTCCCCTCACTGTCGAGATGGCCCTGCATGAGTACCCTCTGCATCGACTGCATCCAAAGTCCTCTGCATCTAAAGTTTTTCCGTCAGTCCCCCTCAACTAGATGGAATCAAAATTCGGTTGACTTTAGTCTATATAAGTCTTCTCCATTATAACGCCGTTTGCGAGGTACCAGAGTCAACCAAAGTTCAGTTTTTTCTCTCTCTCTCTCTCCAATTACAAGTGAATAGAATTGTTTTGTGGTATAGATTCCTAAGAAAAATATCACAACCCAGGCTAAGCGTTTTGTTGTTTAAGCACACAAGAAGGTCATCATGTTATGGTTTGCTAGTCAACACCGCATGTCAACACCAGGGTGTTTAAAAAACGGCCGTTATAACGAAAATAACGGCCGTTATAATGGATTCGGACCTACCCTGTTACGTTATGGACCGTTAAAACGTCCAGAAAATAACAGCCGTTATTTTTCCGTTATAACGAAAATAACGACAGTTATTTTCTAGAAATTTTTGTGAAAAAAAGGCTGTTATTTTCATTTTTTTTTCCATTATTTTCTGTTATTTTTCTGTTATATTCATTTTTTTCCGTTATTTTCCATTTTTGAAATTTTGAAATTCAAATTTTAAAATTCAAAATTTGATTTTCAGGGCCATTATTTCCGTTATTTTCTCATTTTTTTTTCCATTTTTGCCCCTGAGCGTTTTTTTCGTTATAACGGAAAAAACGGTAACGCCCCCAGTCCGTTATACTGTTATAACGGTCCCCTTTAAACCTTGGTCAACACTACTTAAGAAAAAGACTTTTGATGAAGACTTTTAGATCAACTTGCAGACGTCACATTGTAAGAAAAAAAAAGACTTTTGAAGAATAGTACTCTTGTAGCAACTTGAACATGTCAACGGCTTCCAGACTTACCTTGGATATCCCCTAGTATGTGATTGGATGATCACAACATTCTAATCTATAAAATTCTTTATTTTGAACGGTGCCAGCTTGCTAAGTTGGTGATTGGTCGATACCATAGACCTGGGCTCAAAACCCGTCTTCACCTTTGAATTACTAATCTCGTTAAACGGTTAAAGGACGGATCAAGATGGGTCCAATGGGTCGGGGCTGGACCTGATGAGAGTTGAGATTAATAATAAAATTCAGTTGTAGATCGAATTTGCTCCGATTCCACACGGTTGTAGATCGAATTTGCTCAGGACGGGTCTGGAGTCTGGAACTCAGAGTTGAGATCAAAACCCGTTGAAGATAATGGACACCTATGTCATTGCCTAACAAAGCTATTCACGGTGATCCCTTTACAATGGTGTAATGCAAAAGACGGACACATATATTATTAAATGAAGCAAACTGATATTCAAAGCGACAAGGATCCACATTATAATAATAATAAACCATTAAGAATGCATCTAATACAGGTAATTGTTCAATAATAGCACTCAATTATTTATTGAACAAGTAATAAAACTGAAAGAAATAAGGACTTGAGCTTTTTCGTAAGGAGTGCGGGGGCCTTTTTTTCTTGATTTTCTTCTTTGGCTTTGTCCTTTGGCTTGATAAGCTTATTCCTCCTCCTAGCCATTAATAAAGCTGTTTTACCTTTCAAAAAAAAAAAGAAGAAAGTACTTTCCATTTAATACTAGGGGTCTTTTTTTCTTGATTTTCTTCTTTGGCTTTGTCCTTCTTTGGCTTGATAAGCTTATTCCTCCTCCTAGCCATTAATAAAGCCGTTTTACCTTTCAAAAAAAAGGAAGAAAGTACTTTCCATTTAGTACTAGAATAGTACTCATGCTTTGAGGTTGCTAGCCATTTGTTCCATTCTTTTCCGTAATATTCATTCACTCGGTGGCACAGCCCATCATAATGGAATGGCCTGGCAATAACCCCAGTGCAAAGTTCATGGATAACAAGGGCCGCCTCTTCATCATCCTTGAAGGAGTTCTCGATTATTCCTTTACGATGGAGTAAACTCACGTCTCGTTCGGAGTAGATGAGGTTATCTAGAAGGACCGCGTAAGATGAGATCTCACGCTTATTATTCTTATCACACTGCTCAAAGGCAATGAGATTTCGGAAATGATCAACGATTTTCCTGTTTAAACAGAAGGGGGGGATTTCAAATACCCCTTGTTTACTGAACGTGATGTCCAATAGACCTTTAGCCTCATCCCGCTTCTTGAAATTCACCCCGACCTTTTGAAGGCCTGTGGCACAGTTTGTATATTCCCAGACTGGACGGTCTCCTTCCTCCACTTGTTGATCAAAAGCTGAGAGGAGACTGTTGCGTGAAATGGCCAATAAATGTTTGCCTCTAATGCTAGACTTATTTCGGACACCCCCAATTGTAGGTAGTATGCCATCAAGAAAACTTATCACAAGTTCGTCGAGGGAGCGGCCTCCTTTCTTTGACTGCCTTGTTAGGTTAAACAAGCGCTCCACAACAAAAAAGGGAATCTGATTTTCAAGTAACATCAAGTCGTGCAATAAACTGTCGACCATCCCAAGTGTATTTAATATGGGCTCATTCTCGTATTCGGTCACTTCATCCATATCAATGTATAAGTACTCAAGAATAAAGCAACCATCAAGTAGCAGCATTTTGACAAATTCATCACTGTTGAGGTTGATTGGTTCCGCATAACACTCACGAGCATATACCTCCAACTCTCTAATGGCTTTGAACAAGTACTCGAAACTTGTATCAAATGGTCCTGACATTCGAGAGAGGAAGGCATGCAAATAACACTGCTTGTGCTGTTCCATGGCTTTTAGTTTTTCTTTGCCGCGGTGGAATGGGCCAATTGATACTATCTGAGGCACATATGCGTCTTCGTTTTCTGTACGGAGTCTCTTGGGAACTTTGTAGATACAACACCTTGATGAAGGCATAGCCTGGATTCCTCTTTTAACCGACAATTTGTTTGCATCTTCAGTTTTTTCAAGAATCTCAACTATATTTTTCTCTGTTCCACTACTGTCTGCCATCTTAGAAGTGCCTGCCTAAGCCCCTGCCCCTCGAACTTGCAAAGATGATAAAGAGTCACCCTAGCTACAAAGACATTTTCATTAATTGTTAAAATCAATGTTCTGAAAAAAAACTAGACCATTGTTATAACACTTTCGTTACAATGGTCACACATGATTATGTTTACATGTAATATAACACTCTGAATTATATCATACCCGACTTAATTTCACCGAATAACGACTTTTATATAATAATGCAACACCCATTATTTTCACATAGGTTTTGAAAAAATAGCAAGTGTAGTTATAAGACGCTTTCAACATCCAGCTGCTATTGGGTTGCATATAGCCTGTGGGGTGGACCTGGGCCTAATTTAAAGTCATGAATAATTATAATAAAATTATTAACAAATAGTTATCTTGCATGGACATTTAATTACTTTTTTTTTGTAGAGCGGTTATATACTGTTTTTTTAACGGTCTCCAAACATTAAGACATCATAACAGCCTTTTTTTAGCATGATAAAGGCCCCCTTTTAAACATTGTTGGTCATAATCCATGATTAAGATTTGCTCGTTTTTTCTTCTCCATATGACCTTGAGTTGGGTTTTCCCGAATTCACTAGGTGAAGTCATGGAGAGTTGGCCTAAACTTCCCACTTCGGCAAGAGGCAAGGTGATTTGGAGATTGTTACCACTAGCAATTACATGGGGTGTGTGGTTAAAAAGAAACAAGCTAAAGAACATGGAACGGCAAGGAAAGTTCCCTTCAAGAAGTCATTATTAATATCAAGTCACTTATCTTCAGCTGGGGCAGCACCTCACTAGAGATGAGAGGAATGGGTTTTCAGTGATATGGTTTTTAGGATGGATCGACTTTTGCGCTGACTTTTACTTATAACTCTTGTTTTTGAGATCTACTCGATCTCCTTTTTCTAAATAATCTATACTTGATTTATCAAAAAAAAAAAAGACTGTTTTAAGTTGTGAAAACCATGGTTTTAAAAACGGCCGTTTAAACGGTTTAAACCGCAACGCCCCAAGCCAGTTTCCGTTTAAACCCGTTTTATCGGTTTTGAAAAAAATGGCCGTTTTTTGGTTTTAACAGCCGTTAAAATCATTTAAACGGCCGTTAAAATCGTTTAAACAGCCGTTTAATTTTGAAAAATTTTGTGAAAAAAACGGCCGTTAAAACCGTTTAATTCCGTTAAAATCCGTTTAATTTCTGTTAAAATCCATTTAAATCCGTTAAATTCGGTTTTTTTTATTTTTTAATTTTCAAATTTCAAAATTTGAATTTCAGGGCCACTTTTTCCGTTAAAACCGTTAAAATCCGTTTAATTCCATTTTTTTCCATCTTTGCCCCTGATTGTTTCAATCCGTTTTGACGGCTGTTTAAGCAGTAACGCCCCCAGTCCGTTTAACCGTTATATCGGCCTCCTTTAAAACTTGGTGAAAACCATTCGACTTAACGGCCAACCTGTTCAAACCAGGTTGTTTGGGATCGAACCGGATGGGTATGTTCAACTTTCTAATTTTTCAGTCTCTCCTCTACGGTCAGCAATCCCCCATCAGGGAAAGCCAACAAAAAATCGATGGGTAAGGGATATACGCCAGAAGGTGCAACCGTACAAAGAAAGTGATGTCGCCACCGTTTCAACTTGAGGCAGTCGGCTGCGCCAAAGACTCTGTACGACGCGGACGGACGCGGCCCGTAGCACAGACATATTCATTCTGATTATTTTAGGGTATTTTGCAATACCCTTTGGAAATCTATTATATTAGCAGTACCCTAAAAAATTTTCTTCCTTAGGTCTTCTTCACCTTTTGACATATGTTAACCATTGTAGGGGCGTCCCATTATTCACTTGCTAGAAAGGGCTTGACCTAGACCATGGGCCAGAACTTGGTACCCATTCTAGCCTAGATCTTAAGCCCCGTCTAGTTATTGGGCTAAGCCCAGACTTGGGTATTAGGAGGAACTTGATTATGCCTAGCTCAGATTCGCCTGAGTGAACTTCTAATTAGCAACGGGGAGGAAAATTTTTGATCTTGCAATTTTTTGATCCAACGTCCTGCATCCTATAGTTAAGCACCACCTGTCCTAGGGTTAAGGTGGCCCATTAGCAGTAGTTGCTTTTTCACCACTGTTAAGAGTAACTAAAGTTAAGGGCCGACTTAATCCCAGGACAGGTGGCGCTTAACTATAACTTGCTGGATCACTGGATAAAAAAATTTCTCGGTAACGGGACTTTTAGCATTATGGATCGTGGCTCACATTTTTCTTTTACAAAGAAAAAAGAAGGAAAAAAAAGGATTGGTGTGGAAAGTCTGGCAGAAGCTTACCTCGTGTTCAGTACGATCTCTTGTGTACACTGCAACAGCCTTTTTTTTTTTTTCCTGATAGGCTAAGGGTAACTATAAAAAAGCTTTAAAGAATATACACTGCGACGCTTCTCGAACGCTGTAGGTTTTTTTTTGTAAGCAGCTTTATATATTGAAACAGAAAAGAAATCTACCCATCCTTCTAGGCACAAAAAGAAGCCAACCAGGAAGGAGGGGAAGACCAAACAAAAGTGGAAGAACAAGTAGCAGCTGTAGTAGCTATGGCATCTGCTACAGAATTACATTCCCAATAACAGAAAAGGAAGGTGTGGGAGGCAAGACGATCCACTAGGTGTAAAATATCTGCACAAAAGGGAGATGAACTCCAACCCAAAAGGGATACACCTCTCTATCTCTCTGTCCTTGCCCATTAAATGGATGCGAGTCGAGTCTCACCAGTACATGTGGTCCCTACAAGGCTATTCTTCGGAAAAAAAAATAAAAAAATGAGCCTACCATCATTGACTGAGAGTGTTGGGATGCAAGGATACATTGTTCAAATTGAAGATAGCCCTTATTTCCATTTAGGGGCTTCCATGTAAAAAGTAAGCATATGTTCACAGCTCCAACACCTTCGATTGAGGGATTTTAGGGGATTGGACCAAGGTTTAAAAAACGGCCGTTATAACAAAAATAACGGCCGTTATAACGAATTCAGACCTACACTGTTACGTTATGGACCGTTAAAACGCCCAAAAAATAATGGCCATTATAACAAAAATAACGGCCCTTCTTTTTCGTTAATAATGAAAATAACTGTTATTTTCTGAAAAATTTTGTGAAAAAAAAACAGCCATTATTTTCATTTTTTTCGTTATTTTCTATTTTTGAAATTTTGAAATTCAAATTTTAAAATTCATAATTTCAATTTCAGCGCCATTTTTTCCGTTATTTTCTCATTTTTTTCCATTTTTGCCCCTGAGCGTTTTTTTCATTATAACGGAAAAAATGGTAACGCCCCCAGTCCATTATACCGTTTTAACGGTCCCCTTTAAACCTTGGATTGGTCTAAACCTGATATCAGTTGTTACTTTGGTGGTTTGCGAGGTAGCAGATTGAGAAAAAGTTCAGTTGACTTCAAAGTCTATAGAAGTCTTCACCAACTGTTACATGTTTGCCAAGAACCCGATGAACCAAAGTTAAGTTGACTTCAAAGTCTATATAAGGGTGCGTTTTATACGCGTGCAAATTGGGTGTGCAAATAGGTTTACGCGTTCAATTGTTTCCCACGCATGTTTGGTACATGTGCATTTGGCGATTTGCACATGCACACGAACAAATGCATGCTCACCCTCTTTAGCAATTAAAAACCCATTTCACCCCCTGAGCAATCGTTTGCACAACCTCCTTGTGCAAACAATTTGCAAAAGGTACAAATTAAAATCCAATATTTTTCCAAATCAAGCCCTATCTTTCAAAAAAAAAAAAAATAGAATTAATGGAAAAAGTGGCCTTGAAATTTAAATTTTAAAATTAAAAAAATAAGAAAAATGAAAAAAATAATGGCCTTTTTTCACAAATTTTTTTTTCAAAAAATAATGGTCGTTATTTTCATTACAACAGGAAATAATGATATTTTATTTTTTGACCATTTAACAATACATAACGTAACGGGGGAGGTCCGAATCCATTACAACAGCCGTTATTTTTACCATAACGGATTCGGACCTTCCTCGTTACGTTATATACTGTTAAAACGCGGAAAAAATATACTGAAAAATAATGACCATTATTTTTTGAAAAACTTTGCGAAAAAAAAAATGTCCATTATTTCTGTTATTGCCCATTATTTTTTTATTTTTTCTATTTTTTATTTTTGAAAATTTGAAATTCATATTCAACTATGTAGGGCCCATGTATTAAGTATGAAAAATTCGTTATTTTTTTTCGTACTTAATATGTGGGGCCCACATATTTTGTGCTTTCCTAAGTGAACATGCGCGCAAACCAAATGGTATTAAGTATGAACAATGTGTAAATTTTGAAATTTGTATATGCAAAGTTAGTGTGAACGAAACAGAAGAAAATAGTATGGGTGCGCAAACCATTGCATGCACAAACCATTGCATGCGCAAACCATTGCACGCGTAATGGTTTGCATGCGTACCAAACAGACTCTTAGTCTTCCTCCGCGTGTAAATAGAAATTCCCTCGAGTGTGAAACTGATGCCCACTTTGAATTCAATGTTGGAGACCACATTTTCTAAAAGCACTTATTGTTGTATATTCCACGTGGCACATTCTTGGAGAGCCGTGTATGTGTTTGGGTTGATTGTCATGACAAAATTAATTTTATTTGTTTTAGTATCTTTATTTTGCAGACTTATGTTTTGGGAGGATGGATGGGGTCTCACGATTGGTTGGGTCCTTTTCTCCAAGGTTATTCTTTGGCCAAAATTTGACCCCACCAAACAATATTGACCATGAGGGTGTTTGGATACTCTATTAATATTGAGGATACCCGGTAGGTGCGGTACATTTTTTATTTTTATGAACAAACCACTTATTGTCGTATGCCATAAAAAATTCAGCCATTGATTCATCTTCTACGTGGGTATGCCAAAATGGGGGTAAAAAATGGGTATCCCCCGAGCCTTAAAGCATGGGTCAGAATCAGGGGATAACCATTTTTAACAACCATTTTGATGTACCCACATAGAAGATGAATCAATGGCCGAATTTTTGTGAGGATGATCTCCGCACCATATACATAAAAACATATTTTTATTTTATAATGTAGTTCAGAAAGCACATAAAAAAAAAAAAAACTAAACTTTTGAAGAAGACTTTTAGAATTATTTTTATAATATAGTGAGTTTAGAGCTGGGTTTAAAAGAGGCTGTTATAACAGTATAACGGACTGAGGGCATTACCGTTTTTCCGTTATAATGAAAATAACGCTTATGGGCAAAAATGAAAAATAACGAAAAAATAGAGACGGAATTCAAAATTTAAAATTTGAAATTTGAAATTCAGATTTTCAAATGACGGAAAATAACGTTATTTTCCTCAAAATTTCCAGAAAATAAAATGTATTTATAATGGAAAAATAAGGGAAATAAAGGCCGTTATAACAAAAATAACGACCATTAATTTCTGGACGTTTTAACGGTACATAACGTAACATAATGGGGGAGGTCTGAATTCGTTAAAATATAATGGTCGTTATTTTCAATATAATGGCCTTTTTTAAACCATGGTTTAAAGTTCACATAAAAGACTTTTGAAGAAGAGTTGATGAGGATATTTATAAGGACAACATAAGATGTGATCTCACTATATCATCCTTATCACACTCTTCAATGGCAATGAGATTTCGGAGATAATCGACGATATTCCCGTCTAAATAGGATGTATAGATTTCAAACACCAAATCTTTATTGAATGTGATGTCTAGTAAGACATTAGCCTTCTACTTCTTTAATATCACTCTGCCTTTTTCGAGGTCTGAAACACCGTGTGTATATTCCTAGACTTGATGGTTTCTCATATCCTCTTGTTGAGAAGCATAAAGGAGTTTGTTGCGTAACATGTCCAATAAATGTTTGCCTTCGATGCTGGTGTTTTTCAGAAGTCTCCAATTATAAGTTTTATGCCATCAAAGAAACGCATCAGAAGTTGATTGAGGGAGCAGCCTCCTTTCTCAAGATCCCTTGTTAGCTTGAACAAATGCTCAACAACAATAAAGGGAATCTGGTTTTCAAGTAACATCATATCATGGAATAAACTGTCAATCATCCAAAGTCTATTGAATATGGAGTCATTCTCATTGATCTGCACCTCATCTGCATAAACTCAAATGACAGAGTAATCCTTTACAATAATAAGAAACCATAAAGAATTGATTACAGGTCATTGTTCAACAATAGCACTCAATTATTTATCAAAACAAGTACATCTGAAAGAAAACATATGAATGCTTAAGGGGGACAAAGTATAAGGAAGCATATGACATACAAGGTTTGAACGAAAGTGAGAATTAGTAGTACAATGGCAACAATAAATGAAATTACAGACCATTGAGTATTAAAATAGTCATGTTTTAAGGTTGCTAGTAATTTGTTCCAATCTTTTAGGTAATATGCTTTTCACTTGGTGGCATAGCCCATCATACTGGAATGGCTTGGCTTTAACCCCAATGCAAAGTTTACGGATTATAAGAGCATCTTCATTATCTATGAAGAAGTTCTCAATTATTCCTTTATGACAGAGTAAATTCATGTCCTGGTAAGAGTTGATAAGGATATCTAAAAGGACAACATAAGATGTGATTTCACATTTACCATCATTATCACACTGCTCAAAGGCAATGAGATTTCGGAGATAATCGATAATATTCTCGTCTAAACAGAATGTAGGGATTTCAAACACCCCATCTTTACTGAACGTGATGTCCAGTAAACCGTTAGCCTTCTCCCTCTTCTTGAATATCACTCTGCCTTTTTCGAGGTCTGAAACAGTACTGTGTGTATATTCCTAGACTAGATGGTTTCCCATATCCTCTTGTTGAGAAGCAGGAAGGAGTGTGTTGCGTACACATGTCTAATAAATGCTTGCCTTTGATGCTAGAGTTTTTTCAGAAGTAGTCTCCAATTGTAGGTTTTATGCCATCAAGAGAACATAAGAAAATAAATAACCATAAAAATTTGGATGAACAACATAAAAAAAAAAGAAAAAGAAATGAGGTGGAGTGGCTTGACAATCCATACGTGGTTTACATGGTACTTTACAAATGATAATTTTTCTTTACTTGGTCTTCTTTTTCTTGAAAGAAAAAAAAAATGAAGTGAACACGAACACGAGTTCTTCCTCCGATCTTTTCACTTAATCTCTTAAAATAAATTATTTTTCGATAATTATTTTTAAAGATTTTCAAGAGATTTTTTGAGGTTAAAAAATTATTTTGCAAGAGTTTCTCTAGGCCTAAATAAAGGACTTGAAATGATCGATCTTTCCTTTGGAAGGAGGGAGTATTTATAGGTGAAAGATAAGTGTTTGTGGTAGTTTAAATATAAAGGTTAGGACAGTTTGGTCACTTGAGAATAAAAGAGTAAAATGATGTTTGTCTTATATGAATATCTTAAAGAATTTTTTAATTTGTTAAGAAGAAATTTGATAATTTAAAAAATTAAAAGTTGTAGAAAATTTGTATGAAGAATAAATAAAAAATGTATGGATAAAATATGAAAATAATGGAGTGGATGAGTTGGATGTATAAGCTTGAGTAATAGCGTCAAAAGTATGTCATGATGTATGAACCCTGGTGCATATATTCATATCAAGACCACACACATTAAGAATTTTGATCAATCATTGATAAAATATTCATTTTAGGTCTAAAATTGACAAGACAAAAGTATTTTCTAAGATTTTTTAAAATACTTTGCAATTGTATGAACCCTGGTGCATCTATTCATATCAAAACCACAAACATCAAGAGTTTTGATCAATCATTTATAAAATATTCATTTTAGGTCCAAAATTGACAAGACAAAAATATTTTCTAAAATTTTTCAAAATACTTTGCAATTGTGGACATCTCATTTTCACACAAGCTATAAAAAATTAAGATCATTTAAGAATTAGTCCAACAAAAGTCATAACCTAATGATTGAGTCATTAGATTTTAGTGAAATCACTTTTCTTTAAAAGATGCTAGAAAAAAATATTTTTGATTTTAATTAAATCTAATTATAAAATCAAAGATATAATCATATTTTTAAAACTTTGACTAAATTCTCATAGCTTAAGTTGATATTTTCTGTTAATGGTTTTGAGTTTTAAAAGTGTTCACTAATGGTGGTTAATAGTTCTAAATAAGGTTTTATAATTAGTTAGAATATCATTAGATTGAGATGAATTAAGTAATCTATAGACCAATAGAAAAGAAAATCAAAATCGTCAATCACCAAGTTAGAGGATCGTGTCAAAATAGGGTGTCTACAATACTACAAACTGCTCCAAAAAATACATTAGACGTTGTTATATACTATTTTAATGATAAACCTATTATTTATTGTTCCACTGAGTGTTTGTATACTTTCCTAATGGGTGTTTGTATACTTTCCAAATGGGTATAAAATACTTTCCTTTTTAATGGATATAGAACACTTTCCCAATCGATATTGTACACTTCCTTTTATCAATTGTTATTTTATTAATTCTTACAAAATAACCTTGATAATGACAAAATAAAATTTTTTTTTCTCACAATAATGATCATTATTTCCGTTGTAATTGATGTTATAATGCTCAGTCCATTTTTTCGATTTTGGACATTATTTTCAAAGGCCTCTCCATTCTAAAACTATGGTTAAAACATCCTTTTGAAGGTTTGGTGGACATATCAAATGATTAAAGACTCTTTAAAATCATGAAAACTGTTCAACCGCGGACCCAACTGACTCGTTTGAGTTTCCGAATTGACTCGGCGAACTGCTACTAAACGAGTTAATAGTCCGAATCAGCCTGAAATGAAATTGAGTCGTCGACTAGACAGTTTTAAACCTTGATTGGAACTAGGTGGTTTGGGATCGAACCGGATTGGAACCATATTTATCCTGAATATTATTATTTTTTCCATTGATAAAGGAATTCAGAGCATGATCTTACCTCTCTGATTAGTGATTTTAAACCTTTGGATCTCTGTGCCACAAATAATGCTAAAATTACACAGGTTAAAAATAAACGTATGACTCCAACTCTTAGAAATCACCGATCAGACTGATTATTGGTCTGTAAGTCCAGCTAGGGTTTGGCCAAACATCCACACGGCTAGGGAATTACAAGAGTGTACCATGTGGCTCATAATGTTGTCCGACAGCAAAGTTCTTCTCCCACTGACCGTATGGATGTTTGGCCCATCTCAAGTGGACTATATAGCAACAAAAAACCAGCCTGTTTTATGATTTCCAGTCTTTGGTTCTGAGTACCCCAAATAATACTCGAGTAGACGGTTAAAAATCAACCCATGAATAAAACTCTAAACCAATGGTTAGAAATCACTAATCGGTTGATTTTTTGGTCTGTCGGTCAACATAGGGATGAGCCAAACATCCATTATGTCAATAGTCTCTCCGAATCTGCCACGCGGTTCGTATTTGGTTCGTCAAAAGCTTTGATGAAGGGCGTACATTTTTTTTTTTAAGTGGGTCGCTCTTGTTGGAAATTGTGGGTCGAGTAAAATCACATCGCGTGGCATACTGTTGGAGACCACTGATCTTGTGGTAATTTCCACCCGTAGGATTGGAATTTTTCAATCGAGTTATTTTTTAGATATTGGGTTTGAGCATTACATGAGGGTACTGAGGTTGGAAATCACCAATCTGGATTATTTTTAGTTTGTGGGTCCACTAAAGGATGGCCCAAAACCGAGGTTGCCACCCAGGCACACTTCACAGTATACCCCAAACCCTAATATCCTAAAAATTTCCTTACTTTTGCTTCTTTTCTCTTTTGCTAAATGAAACCTTCCAAAAAAAATAATTCTCCCGGCCAAACTATTTACCAAAAAAAATAAAAAACTTATATGATGGACCATGAGCCATGTGTCACGCTCTTAAAGGAAACTGACCGTATGGATGTTTGGACAATCCCTAGATAGACCTATAAACCAAAAATCAGCCTGATTAGGGATGTCTAATCTTTGGATCTAAGTACCCCAAATAATGTTCAAAATACATGGTTAAAAATAAATCATGATTACAACTCTAATCCAATGGATAAAAATTAATAATCAGACTGAATTTTGGTAAGTAGATCCAACTAGGGGTGGGCCAATGATCCATATGGTTGGTGGTCTCTAAGAGTGTGCTACGTGGCTTATATTGTGGTTCTTCATCATCATCGATGAGGGACGTAATCGGTGGTCTCTAACAGTGTGCCACGTGGCTCATATTGTGGTTCTTCATCATCATCAATGAGGGATGTCATCATCAAAGTTCTATTCCCTTTTCCTTCTTGTCCTCGACGCAGTCAGCTCAATAATGAACTTTATCCCTAATATTCAATTCTACACACCTCCTAATTATTTCCCATTGCCTAAAACTATCTGACACCAAACTTGGCCGGGGAAGGAGAATCTACACGGGAGAGGCTTCTATGTGCCAGGGCTGCACAGACCAAACAAAACGGCCCTACTCAAGCTGTGCCACATCAGCCCAAAAACAAATAGTACCAGCCCCGATTGACGTAATCAATTAACCTGGGTTGCGGTTGTCTTCGTAGTTGCAAAAGCTTCGCTGAAGTGGTGCAGCTTGAGCAGGCCGTTTTGTTTGGTCTGTGTGGCCATGGCGAATATAAACCGCGCCCAATCTACACATAGGTGATTGATGCCCCTTGGAACTTACCAACTGTTTAAGAATTGGTGGGGTTGCAAATATTCCATGGCAATAAAGGGAGGTAAGTAAATATAAGTCATCCATCGTACAGAAAAAAGGTGTAACATTTGGGCTTTTGGCACAGTATGGTTGGGCCTCGAAAAGTTAGATATTATAGTTTTACATGGGCCTAATGAGCCGGACTTGGGCCTAAAAATTTTGACGCCCTAATTAGCCGGGGCGGGCTGGGCTTGGGAGCTTGGCACGACGACTACCTTTTGATCAGTTCTGGGGAGCGCCAGAAACTCTTTCCGCGCCGAAAAGCGTTGCACCCTTGCACGCCCATAATGTGCGTTGTTACTTGTTGAGCGGAGAAGTTCTCTAGAAGTTTTGTAATTTTGTTTGTTGCGGGTGCCACTTGCCACTTGTAAACTGCAAACTCTAATTAAAAAAAGTAACGGATGCATGCAGGGGGAGTTACTCGAGACCTGATTCAATCAAAGGTTGAAAGTTTAGGGCTAATTTTTAGCCAAGATTATCTTTTTTTATGAGTAGAAATTTAGGCAAGATTTGGCACTCTCCTTTGGATAAAAAGTTGTATGATCTTTGATCTTTGATCTTTCGCAGTTTCACAGTCAGACAATAGTAAGGTTATTTTGGAAATTTATGCAGCATGCAAGGTTAGTTCGAAGACTTCAACTTGAGAGTGCATATGTTCATATGTTGTATCAGCCGAGAGAGAGTGAGAGTGAGAGTGAGAGAGATGGTGGAGAGGCGTTGGTGGTGTGCAGTGACAAGAGCATGGGTGCAGGGATCACAGTATGGGACATAGACACTGGGGATCATCTCCTCCACATACCCACCTGTGCTTCCCCTCCTCATGGGCTTCTCTGCTTGAGGAACCACTCCCTTGTAGCCTCTCAGGTCCACAGGCATGGATCCTTTGGAGGTGGGGCCATCTTCATCTGGCCCTTGAACAAGGTGATCCACCCCCAATTCCCTTTTTTTTGCCATTTTCATTTCTTTATGGTTTGCCCTAGTTCTGTTAGTTCGGTGCTTATTTCTAGATTATGTGTTCTTTCAATTGTTGCTGCAAATGGGTTTCTTTTGTTAGTGCTTCTTTACTGACTTATTAGTGGTATTTGCTTGATTACATCTTCCTTTAATCAGTTCAAGGAACACATTGACCAGATAGAGAAAAGGAAAGTTATGCATGCAAACCTAAGTAATAGAATCATTAAATTTATTTCTAATTCCAGTTGCCATGATTTGTAATTTGATCTTCTTTTTTTTTTTATAAGTATAAAAGATTTTATTCGATTGTTCCTATTAGAGGCTAAGGATGCCTACCGAAAGTCTTAAAGAATTCAAGGCAAGCAACAATAAAACAATAACAAAACGAAACAAAAACGACCAACCCCCAACCGTGAAAATCCAACCCCTAATCCCTTCCCACACTGACTAGATCGGGCCATTTGAATACAATATCCTCAATGGATATACCTTTCCCTTCCTCGTACAACTTAACTAGAAGTAAACCAAAGACTTGATCTCCAACATAATCTGCTCCATCTGAAGGCATTTACTCTCAAACACCGTATAATTTATGATCATCACTCCTATAATTTTTTCTCTGGTAGAAAAGCAAAGTATAGTCTACAAAGGTTGCTAGCTCTTTTTCTTTGTTTTTGGTTTCTTTCGGGTTAATGTTTTGTAATTGCAACCAGGTAATGGGGTTGGTGGAGCTGTTTCGGATGATCGAATTTTTCTTAGCACTTACATCTTGTTGCGACCGACCCTATTTTAGACTTTTAGTTAAGAGTCCTTGTAATAAAGAGTCTTGATTTGGGACCGTTTGAATTAGTTTCCTGTTTAGCTAGGATTTGAATTAGTTTCTTGTTTTAGCTAGGATTTGAATTAGTAGTTAGGGTTTGAATTAGGCAAGTCTCTAGGGTTAACGGTCTATATAATGTAATCGATTGTTGAGAAATGAATAGGGAAGAAAAACCATTTTAAGCACGAAAGTGTGAAGAGTGTGACTCTCTCTAATAGTCGAAAAAAGAGCGTGATTCCCTCATGGAATTCTCAATGTTAGGAGCCTGGTTGCTTACATTTGGAATTAGAGAGAGCGATCATGGATGAGTCTACAAGGCAAATACCGACCGAAGTGCTCACTTGTCTCACAAGCATGTAAGAGAGTTTTGCGAAATTCGGTGAGGAAACGAAGGCCCATTTCGCGTGTATGAACCAACAATTTGTTGAGTTCGAACGTGCCCGAAATGAGCGACATATGGCGAAGCCAAACTTGCTCCGACCAAGTCAAAGGCTGTAGCAAAGTCAAAACCCACCAACAAGCTGAAGTCCAGATCAAGAAGAAATCGAAGTCGATGCTAAAGGCTAGACTAGTAAAGGCCTCGAAAATAGCGATGAGGATTTCTCTAGGGAAAAAGGCCATGGCTCCAAAGTCGATGAAAGCAACAACGCGAAACCCATCGAAGCAACATTCGTCCCCGCAAGCAGACAACTAGTGGAGATTTCGCCGGCAAGCGGGCAACCTCATGTTAGCCTACCTCTAGATTCGTGCGCCATGTACCACCTCAAGATTTGCGTTGACGTCAATGCCATGGATTCTAGTGGATGTGCGGGTGTCAAACGCGATATGAGATCCTGAGCAGTGTTTTTAAAGGCGTGTGAGGCTTACACCTTGAAATGCGCCTCGGGGCAAAGCTCTTAAAAACGCTTTGAGGCTCAATCAAAAGGCGTTTACACATCTGAGGCATACACCTCACACCAAGAGGCATTGACGAGGCTTACGCCTCTCAGTAAGGCGTACGCCTCGTCAACGCTTCTTGGACTGGGCGTACGCCTCAAATGTGCTATTTTTTGGCATGTTGTTTTAAAAAAAGAATGTCAAGATATTAAAAAAATAGGTGTTGAAGGTACCGAATATAAAAATAAAAATAAAAACCCTAAGTTTTATATTTATAAGGGACCCAACATCGATTGATCTACAATTGATTGATAACGAGATGTTGAATTTCGACTTGGACTATCAAGAAGAGGATGTTGTTCATATAATTGATGAAGATGCAAGATTGAGTCTTTGATTGGTGTTGTGCTTTTTTGTTTGTGGTCGGAACTTGAAAATATGCGTTGTTTTTTGAATTTTTGCTACATTTATTTATAGATTTAAATACTTATCTACCTAAAAACACTAATCCCGAGTTCATCGACCTTGAGGACAAGGTCGCTTCCAAGGGTGCGGGAATGTTGCGACCTCGACCCTATTTTAGTTAATAGTCCTAATTTAGAATTAGGTCTCTATTTTTAGTTAAGAGTCCTTATAATGAAGAGTCCTGATTTGGGACCGTTTGAATTAGTTTCCCGTTTTAGCTAGAATTTGAATTAGTTCTTATTTTAGTTAGGGTTCGAATTAGGTAGGTCTCTAGGGTTGAGGGTCTATACAAGGTAATCAATTGTTGAGAAATGAAGAGAGAAGAAAAACCATTTTAAGCATGAAAGTGTGAAGAGCATGATTCCTCCAAGAGTAAAAAAAAGAACGCGATTCCCTCAAGGAATCTTCAACATTAGAAACCGGGTTCCTACATATCCCTTGATAATTTCCCTATTTTTGTGGATTTTGTTATCTTGAGTTTTATTTTGCTTGTTGAAAGATTGTCAATTTTGTTGAGTGGCAAGTATGTAGTTTGTATTTTGATCTATGATGCCCGAATACGGATACAGACACGGAAACGGATACGGGAAGCGGGGATACGACTCGATATTTTCTAAAATCAAGGACACGGATACGGATACGAGTATCCTATTTTGTAGTTCAAAACTTTTATTTTTTCTAAGTTTCTCAACTTTTTATGAAAGATACGTGGGGATACGTGTCGGTGGAGTGTCTGGTGTCCGTATCCGTGTCGACACGACACGACACGACACGACACTGGTACGAGGCACTAGTACAAGTATCCAGGTATTATAGATTTTGATCATATATTCCAAGCGGGATTCCTTTTATTAGGAGGGTGTTTCCCTTTGGTTGTCTTGAGATGTTAATACTTGACAACGTGGGTGGTAAAATTGGTTAAATTATCAGAGTTTATTAGCGAGTATTCTAAAATGTTGTCCTTCAGTTCCATTGTTTTTGCTTCATTCCTACATCCTGCTTTAAAATATGGCTTGTGGATGTTTTAAATGAAACGGTTTATCATTCTTGCTTCTCTTTTATAATACTACTTAATGAATTTTACTTTATTATTGTTATTATTGTTGTCGTTAAAACTACAACTAGTTCTGAACAATCTTATTGAGTTTTGCTACTTTTTATTTTTTCTCTAAGTTCCTCTCTGTCTGTGTTCCCACACTTCTGCGATGTAAATATTTTAATTTTACCAAATTGTTTCGAAAGGAAGTATGGGAAACACGAGGAAAATGTAAAGTAGCACCAGAGAAAGTTTCTTATGCAACATTAGTGTTTAAGTGAATGAAGTTTCCCTTTTGACACTGGCTTTGGTATAAATTTACATCTTGTTCTGAGTTTCAGCCTCAAGCACCACTCCGAAGCTACCCAATAGAGGCCATTGGGCCACTTTCTTGTACAAAGGACGGCATGTTTCTCGTTGGTGGAGCACCTTCTGGAAATGCTTATGTTTGGGAGGTTACTAAGCTCCTTCTTCTCTCATTTATTTTGGTTTGGTTTCTAACTTGACAAGGGTGTCGATAGCATCATTTATGGGTCCCACCAAGGAGATCTTCTAGGTCAGAAGTTGATCTGGTCCAATCATGATAATCTGGTCTATATAGGACCCTTTGCCTGATTTTTCTGACCATCCAGAGGAGTGCACTGTATCAGATTGTTACAATCATCCATTTGGGTTGGTCACTGGCTTAAAAGATCTTCTAGGCAGGCCCGTGAAATGGTTAGTCACCATTTCCTTTGAAATTCATTTATCTAAAATCTTTGAATTGGTTGATCTCATGTGCAGGTATCGAGTGGAAGAATGCTCAAGAGTTGGCGTGTCCATCAGAAATCACTGAATTGTCTTGTCTTTTCTGATGACGATTCTCTTCTCATTTCTGGTTCGGGTGATGGAGTGATCCGTGTATGGTCCATGATCAGGTAGGGACCAAATGTGCATTCTATAATATCGTTCTTTTATGCCTACTCCAGTTTGAATTGAGATTCACATGAAATGGAGTCAAATTCATTCTTTAACTAGTAATAGTAAATTTCTTTAATCATTCCAATGGAAGTTTGCTAGATGTGGCAGATTGCAGAAACGTGCCTTCTTTCTTCCATTCTTGGTCGGAGCACCAGTCCTCTATAACTGGTCTGTTATCTGCATCAGGCAGCTCAAGTTCTGTATTGGTATCAAGCTCCCTTGACGGCACATGCAAGGTTAGTTAACTAAGTAACACATGCTTCTTGTAATCTTTCTTCAATTCTGAAATTTCATCTTATTCTAAGGACACCTTTCGGTATTTTATAGGTCTGGGACCTGGTCTCAGGAAGGCTTCTGCGAACTCGAGCTTTTTCACAAGCCATAACTGCAATTGTTCTTGATCCCGGAGAGCAGCTCCTGTTTTCTGGAAGTGCAGATGGAACTATATTTGTTACCTCACTTGATATCAGACTGGAAGAGAACTCTGCTGTTCCTTCAGGGGATCAATCGATGGTGCTAAGTGGACACAAGTAATGTATGCTAGTTCTGAGTTTCTTGAAACATTATGGGTACAATCCACCTGTTAAGTACAAACATAGGTTTAAAAATTGGCAAGTCTAACTAGGCTGAATCGTGTGATTCTTCTGACTCAAGAAGTTAGGTGACTAGGCTTAAAAACTCCTCTAACTCTAGCAAGTTTTATCAAATTTTTTTGCAAGACTCAGATTTGTTGTCTTGGCAGTATTGATATTTCTTAAATATTTTATAAAAAGTAGTAATTAGATTTTACATTTATTGATTGTTTGAAAATATATATAACTCCATGTCATCAAATTGACACACCTGAATCAGGTTTCCATAACCGGAGAAGTTGATTGTTAGTCCCATGTTGAGATGGATTAGCTGAAAGGTTAGAAAAGACAAAATCAGAAATGAACACATTGGTGAAAATATTGGTAGCCCCAATAGGTGATAAAATGAGGGAGAGTAAATTGAGATATTTTGGTCATGTATAATGAAGACTGATGACAGCACTAGTGAGAAGGAGCATGAAGGTTGAAAGTTCTGAAAAGTCGAGGGGTAGGCCTAAAAGGATTGAATTGAGCTATTGAGAGTAGATTTGAAGATACTTATCTTAATGAAAGATATTGATGTCGATAGAATTTAATGGAGGAACAGGATTCGTGCAGTCAACCCCCTATGGTTGGGATAAGGCTTATTATGATAAAGAGGAGGAGTTGAAATTTTGTATTGATACAATGAAGCTGAGTGCAAAGCAGAAAGGTGGCTAATGAAGTATCTTGGCTTTCCTCTTGGGGGCAATCCCAAATCAAAAGAGTTTTGGGACATAGTTGTTGAGATGTTTGGTAACTTGGTAAGTGATTCGTGATTTGGAATTAAAAATACATTTCTTTCGGAGGAAGAATCACACTTATTAAATCTACCCTCTCTAATGTTCCATTTTATTGCCTATTGCTCTTTAAGATACCGGGAAAGTGGCGAACAAGCTTAAGCAATTACGAAGTAACTTTATTTGGGAAAGGGGTGTGGAGAAGAAGGACCATCTTGTAAATTGGAAATAAGTTAGCAAGTCAAAGGAGAAAGATGTTTTGAACATTGGGAGGATTAAAAAAAGAAACATGGCTTTGTTTGGGAAATGTCTTTGGAGGTTTGCTATGAAAACTAGTGGTCTTTGATTTTCACTAATTTGAAGTAACTAAGTAAGTATGGTTTGGATCCAAACGGATGGGATACTAACCCAAATTCTAGGGTTTATGCTCGTGGTCCATAGAAACCAAGTCTTAGTATTTTCCCTTCCTTCACCCTTCATATTTGTTAAGACGTAGGTTTAGGTGATAGGATTAGATATTAGGAAGATCTTTGGTGAAGAACACTAAATAATTAGCTTTGAATTTCCTCGTATTTTTTTTTTTATTATTGTTAACGATTAATTTTATTGAGGAAAGGTGAAGGAATACAAATGAGAAAGAAAGACAAGAGAAAAGGCAAAGAACAACAGAACACAAAGAAAGCACACTACAAAGGAAGACTCACACTACAATATAGGTCATCTATAAAGACACATTCTTTTGCAAGTTGGTCTACCAATTCATTCTCTGATATTGGCACACGAGAGAACGAGATGTTCAAGGTAGATGCCAAATCCAGGATTTCCTTAACGATATGGAATAGTCTCCAAGTACCCTTTTTCTTTCCAGAAGCCCAACAAATGATGATTGTGTAATCACCTTCAACTATAATGTTTTGTAAGTGAAGTCTCTTAGTATATTCTAAGTCTTGAAGAAAAGCAAGAGCTTCAGCTTTATTTGAGTCACTCTCTCCAGTCCCCGAAAAAGGATAGACGATCCTTCAAAATTTCAAAAAGCACCTCCAATATCAGAAGGTCATAGGTTGCCAAGTGAACAAGCATCAAAATTGAGTTTGACGTCATCCTCCTTAGGAAGGCATCACTCCTTTTGGATACAAAGGGAGTTAGGTGAAGACCGAGCTACCGCACTCCAATCTCTAAATATGTCATTGCAATTAACTCCTTTAAACTCTTTAGATGATGGAAACCCATCATGAAATCCTCAAGTTGATTCTATCAATCACATCACTAGGATTAGAGAACTTTTCTTCAAAAATCTTATTGTTTCTTTCTTCTCAAATACCTCAAATAATAGCACGAAAGGAAGACTTCCGAAGAATACTGCCACGAACACCAAAAGGCCTCGCAACCCATTGAGAAATCAAATCCATATCATCGAAGGGAAAGACACAGTGAAGTCCGAAAATATTGAGATAATGATGCCAAATTTTGTAGCCATCTCACAATGAAAGAAGAGATGTTCACCCATTTACCATTTTTCTTGCACATCAACCATTTGTGGGGAGAGATAGCCTTATTCCTCCTCTCTTGAAGCAGGACACCAGTGTTAAATCTTTTTGAGGGACATAGTGTCACGCCCCCAAATCCGATATTTGGTCATATCGACCTTTCTCGTATCTTGAGGCGCGATCCGATCATACAAACGCACAGTTAAACAAAACTGGTATCACGATGCAGCGAAAATACATCGGATAATTTTTTTCATTTTGTTTAAACAATTCATAAGACGAAACGCACTTCATTGACACATTAATAATGTTAGAGGATGTCTCACTTCAAACAAAACCGTAATATGCCCATCCAAAAGAAAACATTGTATATATATCGTACTCCCAAATACATGTTACTAAACGGTCAAAGGACCTACATAACTCATGTATCCTTCTACAAGATAAAAGAATTAAACAAAATATAACATCGTCAAAAGCACAAGTCTATCAACAGAAATGCTGGAAGCATCAGTCTAACTTCCCCTTATCCTTTCCTGAAAACAAAACATTTTAAAACGATGAGCTAGGGCCCAGTAAGTACATTCCTCATGCGTAAAACTACTTAAATCAGCGACTTTTGTTTATTTTAAAACAAATACGATTTGCAAATGTATTTCACATGTAATTCGATAAAACTCAACTCTCCATCAATTACTTACGTATAACTTCGAATACAATGAAGTCTTTTCATATAATAGTCAACCTTTCTCTTATCGGAATACCCGTGACCATTTCTATAAAGTCAAACTATCAATTCTGATGTATTTCGTACCAACATTCCATCGGTCCTAGTGTACGATGTCAACACTTCTAGTCCATAAGTAAACTCCCTAATGTGCACACTAATTGTTTCATTAGGTATCCTCTTTCCGGAGTCCCTAATTTTCTTTTAGGTATAAATACCCGAGGGGTCTCATGAATGAGACAACGCCTCTTCTTTAGGGGACTGGAACCCCAAGGGGTCTTAAGGAAATAAGACAACGCCTGATGCTTTAGGGGACTAAATCCCAAGGGGTCTCAAAGAAATGAGACAACGCTTGATTCCAACTAATCTAATATACCACATTCCCAATCACGTTCTTATTCATGTCATCAATCGTATTTATATGCATAAAATAATAATGTTTGTAGAAACATCTTTACATGCATAACATTCCTATTTTTGCATTTTGAAACTAAAAATAAGAACATTTAAGCCCTATTAATATCTTAGAAAACGAATACATAAAACGGATGAAAAACGCATATATCTCATTTTAAATGAATTTGAGCATGACTTCATCCAACTAAATAGATTACACATGTCCTCATCTATCATAATTTCATGTTTTTAAGATTACAAGAAATTATCAGTGCATTTACACATTTTATGTGGAAAATACAAGAATTGGGATTTTTCCTTGCTAAAATTTAACAGATAACAAGAATAGCATTTTCAGACATTTTCCCCAAAAATAATAGAATTTTCTAGAATTTTTCTACAATATTCTGTGAATTTTCTACTATTTCAAAAAATAAAAAAATAAAAAATAAAAATAATATTTATAAATAAATAAATAATAAATAATTAAATAATTAAATAAATAATTAATTAAATAATAATAATTAATTAAATAATTAATTAATTAAATAAATAAAGGCATAAAATAAATAACTATGTACTTACAAGTGAATACGCTAGAATCCCAAATCTTTGAACCTCGTACGATGCGAATCTCGAGGTAGCACGTATCTCGAGGCAGTAGGCCCCACAAAAAAACTTTTCAAAGGACCTCCTGAATATTTTCAGGAATTCCTGGAAATTTTCTAGAATGTCTTCTAGTTGAGGGACTTTTTTGCAAATATTCTTACCTCAGGGGTTAGAATGCAAATACCCAAATTGATGTAATTTTCTTAAGGCATGGCCTTCTATTTATAGAGGTTGAGAACTCAGAACTTTTTATTTCTATCCGATGTGGGACTATAATTTTTGAAAATTGTCTTTTTTTTTTTTTTTTGAATTTTAATAAAAACTTAAAATGTTGCCCGGAACTAAACACAATAACTTTTGACTCGAACGTCCGATTTGGACGAACTTGATACCGATAGAAAGCTATTGTTGAGACCTTTAAAATGGCATACATATAATGTTCAAAGTATTATAAAAAGTCTACTATAATATTGCTAGAAATAGGGTCATTACACATAGTCCAAACGAAAGCCTTGAATTTGGGGGGAGTAACTAGTTTCCGAATGATCTTATATGAGAACAGAAAAGACGAAGGATCAGAAGAAACATTGACAATGATTTTAAGGAATGATTTGGGAGAGAAAACACTATTTGGTTCTAGGGACCAAATTCTAGTGTCTAATCTAGAAAACGGGGTGTATAAATTTTTCAAATTTGTTAGAAGAGCATTCATATCTACAACATTTCACTCTCTAAGTTCTCCACAAAATGAAATACACCAAGAAATACTTGTGTGGGAGCATAAAACCATATCAGGGATAAAGCCATTTTTGTACAAAGTAAAGTTATATAGATGATGAAAATCCAAGTGGATTGTATTGTGACCCTACCAAAGGGCAAAGGGCAAAGGTCATCCCAAAACTTAATCCTATCCCCCGACCCAATGTCATATTGAATATAAGAAATAAAAGAAAGGTAAAGAGCAATGAGGTGTTTCCAAGGACTACTAAAATTGATTCTAGAATTATGATAGCTATCCCACCCATTAGTTCTTATACTATTTTATTTTTAAAAACCTAAAACCAAAGATTATCGAGTTCTAAGGGGAATCTCCACAACCACTTACCAAGAAGCGCCAAATTTCTCTCAATCTTACCAATATATAAGCCATTTTCCTCCTTGGACTTGTAAACCTTTTCTTAACTCAAGTGGTCTTTCTTGCTTGCCCTCCTAGAGAGAATCTCTTCGAACTTTCTCGTCTTCTTGCCACATTATCTGAATCTTAAACATAGAGAGGTAATAATTGGAAGATTCAAAAGAGTGGGATTTACGAGTTATCCTTCCTCCCAAAGAAATGTAATTCTTCTCCACACTACAAGCCTTATTTCAAACTTCTTTACTATTGCGTCCCAAATTTCGATCGCTTAGGATTTCCCCCCAAAGGGAGACCAAGATAATGCAAATGCCACCTTTCCTCCTTACAATCCAAGATATTGGTAAAATTTCTCAAAATTTCTCTCTCCAAATGAATACCAACCATGCTACTCTTGCTAAGATTCACCTTAAGGCCCAAGACGACTTCAAAACACTTCAAAATGCACTTCAAATTCAAAACTTGATCCTTATTAGCCTGACAAAAAATGACAGTGTCATATGTATAATGAAGATGAGAAACAACCACATCCACAACAAGAGTTAAAAAGGAAAGCAGAGAGAGGGTCCCTTGATGCATACCCCTAGAGGATTTAAACAAGCCTTTGGGAGTCCCATTGATGAGAATCGAGACATTGGGTGAACTAAAGCAACCTTTCATTCATAACCCCCATTTTAAACCAAAGCCTTTCTTCTCAAGGACCTAATCAAGGAAGTTCCAATCAACTCATCATATGCTTTTTCCAAGTCCAATTTACATACTAACCCCGTCCTTCCCAAATCTCAATCATCTTCGCTACCACACATTCATTTGCCATGAGAACGGCATCAAAAATTTGACGCCCCTTAGATGGGATTCTATTATGCTTAGGGGCAATTAAGTGTCACATTGTTTTTCTTGCTCTCTGCTGTGTTGGAGGTCTTCTCGACCTCCTTTTTCTCTTTGCTTGTATTCGTTTTTTTTTTTTTAATGAAATCTACCTTACAAAAGAAAAGAAAGCCCTTTGAGAAGGAGTAACTAGAAAACATAATACGTCCCTCAATCTTAAGGAAAGAGTTATAGAAATGATTTGTAAACACTCCCCACTAAGCTAATCAGCCAAGAATATTCAGGTTCCAAGATTCCATCTCTCTTAGGAATAAGAGCAATGAATGAGGCATTCATAATTCTATTCATAATTCTTTTTCAAAGAATTCTTCAAAAACTTTTAAGACATCATCCTTAACTATTTTTCAATACTCTTGTCAGAATGCTGAAGTGAACCCATCAAGACCTGGAGCCTTGCCACTATTAAGTTCAAAGATAGCTTCCTTTCTTCCTCAATTTTTCTTTCTAGCCAAAAGACAACTCCTCAGGAATATGGCCACAATTAAGCCCCTCAACCTATTAACTCTTTAATAGATATCTTCTTCTTTGAGCATCCCAATCCCTTACATTCCAGCTCATAATCTTCATTGGATTAAACTACTTGCCCTTACACTCATATTCTTCGGATTGACCTACTCAAAAAATGCTTTATTTCTGAATTTGTATCTTATTCTTCTTCTGGATTGTATTGGAATCTTAATTTTGCCCAAGTCCTAAGGAATGCGACTATGGAGGAATTATCCAATATTGTTGACAAATTAAAAGATGTTTACATGTCTCCTTCCAATGTTGACTCAAGAATTTGGTCTCTTGAGCCAAGTATGATCTTTCCTTCCAATTCTTTTTTCAAAAGTATTACTCTGTCATCTTCTCCATATCCTCCCTACCTGTAGAAGAACATTTGTATCACAGATTTTCTTTTGATAGCCTCTCTCAAAAAGATAAACACTTGTGATATGCTCCAAAGAGAAGAAAGCACAACGCTCTCTTTCCGCTGATATGCATGATGTGCAAAAAAGATGGAGAATCGGCAATTACCTTCTCATACATTGCAAGATTGCCTCGGCAATATGGAATCATTTCTTCAATCTTCAAAATATTAATTGGGTTCTTCCATTGGACCTATTGGAGTTGATAACCGAATGGAATGTTGTTCCTTTTGGTAGTTGTGGTTGGATCTTTTGGAAGAATCTCCTTCCTGCTATTTTGTGGTGCATTTGGGAGGACAAAAATAGAAGGATTTTTGAGAATAAATCCTCTATAGTCTCTGCTATCATTGAAAGGCTGAAGTTAAAGGTCTCTTTTTGGGTATCCATATCCAAAGAGTTCAAGGATGTTAGTTGGGGTGACCTGTTAAGGATTGGAACTCAGTGGCTTGGTCTTCACCTCATCATCAGGTGATTATAGTAAATTGGGTCCCTCCAAAGGAGGATGAGGTAAAGCTTAATTTTGATGGATGCTCTTTCGAGGCCGGTGGATGAAGGCGATTCAAACAATCCTGAAATTCTCATGCTCCTCCATGGACAAAGATTTTCAAAGAACCTTCCTCTAAACAAGATTGTGATTGAGGGTGACTCAAGCAACAGAAATAGTTGGGAATCGAGAAAAAAAAGGTACTTGGAGATTTCAACATATTGTTAAAGAAATTTATGATTCGATGTCATCCATGAACATCTCGTTCTCATACATTTCAAGATCAGTGATCGGATAGTCTTGCAAGTGGAGGAATTCATTGGGATAGTATTTATTGTGGCACGGATCTTCCTTAGTAATTTTCCTTGTTTTTTTTCTTCCACCCTTATCTAATGAGGGAGATTTTGCTTTTGTACTCTTCATTTTTTTACTTTTAATAAGGTTTTCCTAGTTAACGATAAAGAAAATGATGATGATGACTAACTCCAATAAGCTAGTGCGTATAGGATCGTCCTCAAACCTTGTCAAGTATTTCTCTGCATGCATGAAGAGATAAACAGTATGGAACTGAGAATCACTCCAATTTGGCTGTGCAGAGGAGCCATAACTGCATTGTCCTTCAGTACGAGTGGATTGTGGCTCATCACTGCATCTGAGGATTGCACTGCCTGCCTTTGGGATGTTGCAAGTTGGATGGTTTCTAGAAGATTCAACCATAAGAAAGGTAATCTGGATCCTCCATGCTTGTTTTCCTGTTTTCCTCTTTCGGTAAGACAGATTTTATTAAATCAAAGATCTTCTGTTCTTATTGTTATATTGCTCAATGCTCGTTTTACGACTTCATTGGAAGACATGACAAATTCCATTATAATAATCTTCACATCCTTCCTGAAGATGCACTTCCATCAAATTCAGTCTTTTTGTGTAGTCTTTTCTTCTAACAGCAATTGTGTTTTCTATCTATAACAGGGCAGATAACAAATCTACTGGTGATTCCACGCTCGTTGGTGCTCCCTGTGGTGGAAAACCATCAGAGAGTTTCTTATCAACTTCGTGTTTCTCTGCTAGACAAGTATCCTCAGCCAATCAGCACCTCTAGGGGAACAATTGCTCTTCTACCCACATATTGTTCACTTGAAGACAATCTTATCAACTCTGGTTCTCGAAGCACCGATTCAATGAACCGGCAGATTCTTGATTTGGAGGTCCTCTTTCTCTCTCTCTCTCTCTCTCACACACACACACACACATGCAGTTGAAGTTGCACACAAACAGGCAGGTAGAAATCCACAATTTCGATGGATTGCAGTTAGGAGATCCTGGCTAAATATCCATTTGATAAAATTATTCTAACCATCTAAATACCTGATCACGGAATTTTTGCGGAAACCACTTGGCATACATTTTCTGACATCCGCAAGAATGCATCACATAAAAAAAACTAGACATTAAATCAACTCAAGTTTTGACCTCCTAGTACACAAGTAGAGGTGACCAAATCTGACGGGTTTTGGTTGGGAAATTTGGCAGCAAGGCCAGACACCTGCTGCAATACAGATGAAGGTGGAGACAAGCGTAGAGAACCGACTTTGGGCAACAAGCATGACGAAGCATGTCACAGACATGAACAAGCACTTGCGATCGCGATTACTGGATTTGATGCAAAGCAGGTTATTATTGTCTCCCAAACTTGATTTTTCTGCCACTGGAAAGAGAAAGAAGCTGAAGGTTAGCAGTCCACAACCACCAGGGGACGAATGAGTCGAGTCTCCAGCTTAAAGTTTTTGGATTTGTTGCAATATGTGACTAATTGTTCGGTATTTCTCTCTTTGCCCTATTCAGAAGGAAAATAAGATTAGATCTGCCGAGGTTTTAATAATGCTTTATGACAGACTTAACAGTCAAGGGTCCTGACCACCAGAAGCCATTCTAACAGATGCAATGATATTAGTTTACTTCTATATATCTTAAAATTTCTTGAATGTTTGTGTTTTACATGGAAATATGTTGTCAAAATTATTTAATTTATTACAACAGGTTTAATGTCGGGCGATAATAAAATGCTATTTAATTGACTGGCGGAACAGGATTCATGTTGCTGACCCCAAGTAGTTGGTATACACTGGTTTTACTTTACCTGGGACTGTCCAGTCCAGTCTTGTTTATTAGATGGATTAGTCTGTAGTTTGAACTAAGAAAGGTTGTTCTACTCAATCAAATCCGTACGCATCCAGTGCAGGAAATGGGAGAAATCAGAAGGTACCGAAGGCTAGAAAACCATATGATCTTGGAAGATCAAAAAGAAAATGCAGATGGATTTGATTTTTCAGGCTGGAAGGAAATCTGATGAGACATACTAGATTAACAAACCACAAAGATGAGCTTGAGCCAAACGAGCACAAACATAGCATGCAAATAAGCAGTATAGATCAACTTGGTCCCAATAATTTGCTAATATGAGAAACAACGGAGAAGATGGCATGGTTAAGGAGACGAGGCAACACTGGGCTACTAGCTAAAGGCATCGGACCTGAGGATTGGTTGTGGGCAGGACAGGCCAATCAAAAGGATGGAGAACCATGTGAAGGCTTTCTTTGTTGAAGCTAAGTCATCAATCGAGATGCGGCAGAACCGTGTGAGATAGGTCAAGCTTTCAGAATCCGGTAGGAAATGGATGGACGAGATTTCCTTCCCGGCTGATGGAGCAGTGTGGATTTCACAGATTATCCTAGAAGCTTGTAAGTCTGACCCTGACAAACCATTTTGGCGCAAATCTTTCTTATCAGGTAAAACCAGAATAGCTGAGGTTAAATCGAATCCAAAAGGCAGGTACCTCAGGGTTATTGAGTTTACTCCTAGAGGACAGAATACAATTGTATGCTTACAAGAGGGAAAGAAGAGTGAGGGATGGAGGACTGTGGCAAGTGAGCTACTGTTAGGAGCCGAGGTATGTCCGGAGCTACATGACAGGGGATTGAGGGCTGCTCTCAGACGCAGCTGTTGACCAGACAACCTCTGTCCAGCATTACAAGAGAGATTGTTGTGCTTGAAGGGGAGAAGCACATCAGGACTCGTTCTTCTTGCTCGTATTTTGGTGCGTTCGATTATTGGAGTCAAGCAGTGCTGTGCTTCTGTTCTGGACTTCCTTTCGAAGGATATTGAGAGGAGGGCTTTATATTTGGTCAAATTGCTGGAAGAATTCTATTTTATACAGGCTTGATAGATTTTTGCTCTTCATTGTATGGGAAGCGCACTTTCCTACTTTCTTGCAGGTGGCCATTCCAAGATCGGCTTCAGACCATACGCCACTTATGTTGAATTGTGGTGGCATCTCCAATCCATACGCCACTTATGTTGAATTGTGGTGGCATCTCCAATCGCCGCTTGCCTTCCATTTTGAAAATATGTGGCTCAAGAGATTCGACTTTATATAATAGGTGGGGGAGTGGTGAATTCTATTCAGTTAGAAGGGAGTGCCAGAATTTTTTTTTCGTAAGTTGAGATTCTTTAAGGATAAGATTAAAAACATGGAAACGAGAGTTCTTTGGCATGGTGGATCATAAGTTATAGAGAGAAAATTTCTTTTATAGATAGGAAGGAAATGGGGAACTTTTATATATGAAAGAAAGATGCATGAGATCTAACCTTCAGGATGAATACCAAAAGTTAAATGGAGGAGATTAGCTTGAGGCGGAAATTAAGGGTGAGATGGCCAACGGAGGGAGATAACAACACAAGATTCTTTAATCGCATGTCAAATCATAGATTCTTTTGGTACAAGCTCTTCGAGGAGTGCAAAGGCCTTTCTTTTGAGGACTTGGTTTTCCGTTGGGAGTCCATTATGCTGAGATGATCGTATCCTTTTCTTGTGGTGTTTCTATTTAGCGGGGGTTCCCTGAACCCCTCGCTTTTTTTTTTTTGTACGCTTTTCCCTTCAATATATATATATATATATATATATATATATATATATATATATATATATATATATATATATATATATCTTAACCTTTATCAGAAAAAAAAAAATAAAAAAAAGCTCTAGGGCTAGATGGGTTCACAATGGAATTTTTTATGTATTGCTCGCATGTTGTATCTGTTGACTCTATGGGGGTTGTGTAGCATCCACAAGGAGTCTTTCCTAGATTACGGTTCCAATAATATATTCATATTTCACTAATTTTGTAATAAAATGGGTGTAGAGGAGTACTTCCTTCAATCATATTGTCTTCCCATGGTGGACCTAAAAACCAAATATCAGTCTGATTAGTGATTTAAAACCTTTGGATCTTTGTACCCAAATAATGCTCAAATTCCTGCGTTAAAATCGACTCATGTAAACAACTTCAATCCAACACTTAGAAATCATTGATCAGGTTTATTTTTGGCTTGTAGGTCCACCTAGTGATTGGCCAAACATATATAAGGTCAGTGTCTTCTTAAGAATGTGCCACGTGGCTCATATTGGCTGCAGTCAGTGGAGTCGCTGACTGCAGGTGTCATCGAAGGTTTACTCGTATTCTCCACGTTTAAACTCGACCTTTCAATGTCGTTGGCAGCCCACCGTCTCGATTCAGTTTTGTTCTGTGTTGAAAGCCGATCTCACTGTTCAGAGGAGTTACATAAGGGCAGGTCAAGAGTCAAGACAAGGATCTACTCATGTGTTAATACATGTGTTAATACATGTGTTTTGAGGTGTTCATAGTAGTTAGTCAATTTATTAGTTAAGAGAGCATTTATTGAAAGAAGCAAAAGGAATTTGAGGGAGACATGGATCCATATGATAGTAGATATGAAATCATAATGAACAACACTCAATTATATTGATATAAGACACCACCTAAAACTAAAAGAGACTTGGGAATGCCTATAGGAGCAAAGATTAATGAAGGATGGAAAATATGGTTTGGGTAAGAGTGAGAAGTAGTAGTGCAATGGCAGCACTAAATGAAAGTATGGCCCATGGAGTATTGAAATAATCACGCTTTAAGGTTGATCGCCATTTGTGCCAATCAGTTCGGTAATATGCGTTCACTCGGCGACACAACCCATCATAATGGAATCTATTTCCACCAATACCAGTGCAAAGTTGGTGGATGATAAGGGCCACCTCTTCATCATCACCGAAGTAACTCTCAATTATTCTTTTTTGACGGAGTAATCTCACATCCTTTTGGGAGTTGATGAGGGAGTCCAGAAGGACGACATAAGATGTGATCTGACCTGCTTTATCATTGTCCTTGTCCTTCTCACAAAACTCCAATGCAATGAGATTTCGAAGAAGAACATGGACAACATCGTTAAAATAGAAAGGAGGGATTTCAAACACTCCATCTTTACTGAATGTGATGTCCAGTAGACCATCGGCCGCATTCTTCTTCTTGAAGTTAACTCCGGCTGTTTCAAGGTCTGTAGCAGTATTTGTAAATTCCCAGGTGTGATGATCTCTTGTCTCCTTTTGTAAAGATGCTTCCTTTTGTAAAGAAGAGGCCCGAAAGATTAATTTGTTGCGAAATTTGTCCAGTAAATGTTTGCCTTCCATACTAGATTTTCCTGGGACGACTTTTCCAATTGTAGGTGCTATAGCAATATCAAATAGACGGCTCACAAGTTCATCGATGGACTGGCTTCCTTGCTCAAGGCCCCTAGTAAGTTTGAACAAATGTTCAATAACAATGAAAGGAAGCTGGTTTTCAAGTAAAATCATGTCATGTAGTATACTACCAAGCATCCTGTATGCATTGAATATGGGGTCATTGTTGATTCTCAACTTCTCATTTCCATGATAGTATAAGAACTGGAGGATAAAGCAACCATCAAGTAGCATCATTTCCACAAATTCATCACTATTGAGGTTGATTGGTTCTGCATAGTATTCACGCGCATCTACCTCCAACGCCCTGATGGCTTTGATCAAGTCCTCCAAACTTTTGGACGATGGAGAGAGTAGGAGAGCATGCAAATACCACTTCTTGTGCTCCTCCATAGCTTGTAGGCTGTCTTTGCCATGGTGGAATGGGCCAATTGATACTATCTCAGGCACATATGCATCTTCTTTTACTTTCCGCAATTTCTCAGGAACTTTGAAGATACAACACTGTGATGAAGGCATAGACTGGATTTTTCTTCTGATCTTATCAGCCAACAATTTGTTTGCTTCTTCAACTTCAATGCAGATATGATTCTCCCCTACTTGTTCCTCCCTTCTTCTATTGTCTGCCATTTTTGAAGTGCCTGCCAAAGCCCCGCTTGAACTTACAAAGGTGATAATAGTCACCCTATGGGATCCTCCTGTAGTTAAACAAAACTCTTCAGCCAAAAGAAAAAAAAAATCACAGTAATTGTTGAAATCAGTTTTTCTAAAAACAAGACTGGTCCAGATGAAAGTCATGATTTGGAAAAACTGTTGTAATGCGACTGTTATAACGTATTATAACCATTAATAAACAGAACTCTGTACCAGAAGTTTGATAAATAGATTCACCAATATACCACGTGGCACACTTTTTTGGGTCAACTGACCCATGATTGTTTAGCCTCCCCTTGGTGGACCTACACACCAAAAATCAACTTGATTGTTCATTTTCCAGCTGTTGGATTGAGCATTTTCATCATGGACTAGAAACCCTTTTGTGGAACTATTCATGTAGCCCATGATAAAAAAAAAAAAAATTCTTAAATACACGGCTAGAAATCACCAATCAGGCTAAACCCTTTTGGATACTCGGAATCCACGCCCGAGAACTTTGGCGTGGATTCCGAGAATCCAATAACCACCATTGGATTCTCAAAATTCATGGCCGAGAGCACGAGTGCAAAAAAAAGCAAGTCCCCTGATCCCAACCAAAAAGAAGAACTCAAATCTAACAGCGAAAAATCACATTATTAAAATGCTAAATCCAACTGATATATATCAATTAAACGGATTTTTTTGATGTGTAGATCCATCAAGAGGTGGACCAACCATCCATAAGGTCAGTGGGCCCTAAAGAGTAATCCACGTGGCATTTTGCCCTGGCCCCTTGAACAAAATCCTAACTCCACCACTGGATGGGGTCAAAAAATCATGGGGTCAGTGGACCACAAAGAGTGTGTCACATGGCATTTAAGTAATTACCGTATCACAGTCGTTGATACAAAATTCAATGTCAAAGTCTAGCTCCATTAAAAGGGTCATACATGAATATGTTATATGCAATATATAATCTTATATCTTGTTTCCAATTCTGATGAAGACCATTTGTTTTGGACCTATTCCAAGTCGGGTGATTTCTCGAAAAGGTCTTTGTATGAGACACCATTGAGACACTATTTGCTTCAGCAGTACCGTATTTTCCCGTTCGCCTTGTTTAGATATTTGGAAATCTAAAGCCCCGTTAAAAGTTCGCTTCTTTGCTTGGGTTGCCACCCTGAATAAGATCTTTTGCTGTGGAAAATTTGATCATTACGAAATGGATCCTGATAAACTATTGTATTATGTGTAAGGTAAATGTGGAGAGCACTAACCATCTCATAGTTCATTGTGAGTTTGCCAGATAGGTTTGATTGCTTTTCCTAGTGCAAGGGAGAGTAACTTGGGTCTTTCTGGAGAGCATAGGGGCGGTTATAGAGAGCTGGCCCAAGGTTCCTATGGCAGCTAGGGGAATATTTTTGTGGAAGACGATTCCGTTAGCAATTATCTGGGGTGTGGTTGGAGCGGAATAAGAGAACCTTTGAAGGTAAGGAGAATTCACTTTTTCAAGTCATTTTAAGTATCAAGACTCTCTTATACCGTTGGGGTAGCGCATCAAATGAGATAAGATGTACCTTCTTTAGCAACATGGTGTTCCGTCTTGATCAGATTTTGGCTTGATTCTTCTGTTTTTATTTTCTTCTTTTTCAGTTTGTTTATAGAGATCTCCTCGATCTCCTTTCATCAATGCATTCTTGGTCTTAGCAAAAAAAAATATACAATCTCATATCAAACTTATGATACGTTTTGGGGGGTAAAGTGGTTATTTACTGTCATTTTATTTTTAACATAACACGCTAATGCAATTTTATTTTATTAGTGATAGAGGGGGTTTCAGAGCAAGGTTTAAAAGGGGCCTTTAGTTATATTAACGTTATAACGGATTGTAACGCACAATAACACACATGAACAAAAACGGAAAAAATAGGAAAATAATTGAAAATGAAAAAAACGGTGCTAAAATTCAAAATTTGAATTTCAAATTTTCAATAAAATTTATAACGGAAAATAATGGACAATGTTTAACAAATATTTTTCAGATTATAACAGTCGTTATTTTCGTTATAACGAAAATTAAAGGCCATTATAAAGAAAACAACGTCTGTTATTTTGAGCGTCAATTTTACCCGTTTAACCAGAACCGAAAACACCGATTCGATATTTTTGGGAACCAATTAAAAAAGAACTGGAACCAAACCGAAAATAATGGTTCCAGTTCTGAGTAGTTTAATATGGAACCGGAATCGAACCGATAAGAACCGGAGCTGATATATAAATATAGTGTTAAAATTCTCATATTATCAAGATTGGACCCAATAGAACCAACATAAACTACATAATCGGTTCCGGTTCCAGATCCATAATTTTGAAAACCATTACGTACCAGAACCGAAAAGAACCGGAACCGTTAGTTCCAGTTCTGGCCACCTTAGGAACCGACCCGTTGAGGGAGGTCCGAATCCGTTATGGTGGCCGTTATTATCATTATAACGGCCGTTTTTTAAACCATTGTCTGAAGTGAACTCTGAAATTTCAGAGTTCAGACCACGATCTTACCTCTCCGAATTTCGGAGAAGACCCAAAGATTTTAAAAGGTTAAGCAATCTGTCCAATTAGAAGAAGGAAGCAGGCCCAAAGATTTGTAGGATTTCAGAATGACGATCTTACCTCTTTGGTGGATTCGAAGGCGCAAATCTGTGGACTCAAAGGAGAAGGGAGAACGCCCAGACTGCCGTCGAAGACAAGCGATCGAGAAAGAAAGCTGCGGTAACTCCGGGAGAAATCGATGTGAGATTCAAGGGAGAGGAGTTGAATCTTGCTCTTTTGGGATCTTTTAAGGGTATGAAATAACAGTAGCTTAGAGATGCGAGATCTAAAATTCATCCCTTGATAGAACTCTTGATCTGATCTCACCTCCCATTTCCTTTCCTTTCTTTTAGAAAGATTCTTCTACGTCTTTATCTACTGATTTGTTGGTTGACGGGGGAGTCAATGAAAAGCGTGTTGCCGTCATCCTGAGCTAAACGTCCTCCCTACGTTAACACTGTTGCTGTACTCGATAATCGCACCAATAATCACGAGGACCATCCGTGGACCCAAGGGTGGATAAGACCGGAGCAACATTTACCGTGGCTTGATTTTAACGGTAGGAATTTGAGCATTATTTGGGTACAAAGATCCAAAGGTTTTAAATCACTAATCAGACTGATTTTTGGTTTGTACGTCCATCTAGTGATTTGCCAAACATCCATACGGTCAGTGTCCTCTTAAGAATGTGCCACATGGCTAATATTAGCTGTAGTCAACCGCGTCGCTGACTGCAGTTTCATCAAAGGTTTACTCGTCTTTGTGCGGGAATAAAACTCAAGTGGTTCGGAACTCCCCATCAGACCAGTAAAACTTTGACGACAGCGATGGATGCAGTCAATGTAGAGGGCTATCGTGGCCCTACATAGCTCATTTCTTTTGGGCCCACCAGCCGCATAGATTTTTATCCCAACCCTTGGTGGATATCCATACCAAAAAAAAATAATTCTGATTGGTTTCCTCTAGCCATAGATTTTTGCACTTTTTTTAGGATTGATTCCACGCACCAGCGCATGTTGTTTGCATATTCTTTGGGAACTTAATCCCTCGGCTAGAAATTATCAATCAAGCTGATTTTTGATATCTAGGGATGAGCTAATCATCTATACAGTTAGTTGGCCCATGGGCCCAAAAAGATGAGCTATGATTGCACCCAAGGAACTCCGGGTCACGCAACGCGTTTTATAATTTCCGCGTCAGCGTTTCAAACGAAAGGAACCCATAGCCGGGTAAATGAAAGTCAAATAGAAATAAAAGTAAATAAAAATTATTAAATTCTGTTCTCTTCTAAAGACAAATATCCTATGCATTACTCCATTATAGAAGTTTAACGTGTCCCAGTTTCATTGATTGTCCGATTTAAGAGAAACTACTATCATACCCTACATTTTGGAACCAATTATACATGAAATGCAAGTTTTATTGATTGTCCAATTCAAGATTGGAACCAATTATACATGAGATGCATGTTTGATTGATTGTCCGATTTAAGAAAAACTATCATCATACCCTACGTTTTGGAACCAATTATACATGAGATACTTGATCATCCCATTGGTCTTAGACATATGATCAATATATTAGGACACCACTTGTGATGGTTCTTCAATCTAATATTTTATATTTGCCTTCTCTAATCATATAATAATTTAAAAACATTGGGTGAGATGCAAAATTGCATCAATAAAGAAAGGGGGTAAAGCAAAAAAAGCCCTTTTAACTTTTAATTGCAGGAAATATTAATTTTAAAACATGTTGTTCCAACAAGTGTGCAAAGGGCCAATCTCAGGCGGGTGTGTTCCAATTCAGCCCGACTATGGTTTGGAACCTCACTTTCCCAGGCTAGTTGTTAGAAGCAAGGTTTAAAGGAGGCTGTTTTAATGGTTAAACGGACTGGGGGCGTTACCGTTTAAACCGTTTAAACGGTCAGGGGCAAAAATGGAAAAAAATAGGAAAAAATGGAATTAAACGGATTTTAATGGTTTTAACGATTTTAAAGGAAAAAAAACGAAAAAGTGGCGCTGAAATTCAAATTTTGAAATTTGAAAATTAAAAATAAATGGAATTTAACGGAAATTAAACAGATTTTAAGGGAATTAAACGGTTTTAACGGCCATTTTTTTTTCAAAATTAAACGGCTGTTTAAACGATTTTAACGGCCGTTAAAACAAAAAAAACGGTCGTTTTTTTCAAAACCAATAAAACGTGTTTAAACGGTTTTAAAGGAAACGGGCTTGGGGCGTTACCGTTTAAACGGCTGTTAAAAACCGTTTAAACGGCCGTTTTTAAACCATGGTTAGAAGTCCTGGTTGCGGATAAGAGGTCTCCTCAATCGTTGGATTGATTTTGGTGTGGCTTTCTTTTTATATGATATGGGAAAAATTAGTGGCACCTCACAAAATGTGAGGGCACCTGACTTGTTGAATGCACCCCACATTTGATTTCAAAATTTGTGAGGGCACCCGACCTGTTGAATGCACCCCAACTTACTTGTGTATGATACCAGACCAATCAGGATGATTTTTTGTGTGTATATCCACCAAGGTGTGGTGTCCGAAGCCGGTCACAGCCCACAATATGAGTCGATCACAGCACACAATATCAGCCTGATTAGTGATTTACAACCTTTGGATCTTTGCACCCAAAGAATGCTCAATAATGCTCAGATTCCTACAGTTAAAATCAACCCATGAAAATGACTTCAATCCAACACTTAGAATTCAACATGTTAGACAGCTATCGGTCTTTGATATTTACTCCAAAAAAAAAAATTGTGCTAGTGGTAAAAAATTATCAATCGATTGGACGGTTAAAAATCATTCAAGATATAATACAGGAGATTCTCAAATCGATTAAGAATCTCTGATTAAGATATCATTTGCCTCTTACTGTCTTACATACTATAAGAAGGTCCAATTGACTTAAGATCTGTATGATGTCTGTATGATCGACGACCAATATGATTAGGGGTATAAATGGGCCGGGTTTGGGCTTGGGTTTTATTAAATTCTGGATAGGTTCCAGCCCGAGGCTGGGTTAGAATTCAATACAGCGCATATTTGCCTGTAGGGTACCTTTGTCTTGCTCTAGGATAAGGGCCTATCTGACCGTTTGGGTACTGGGAAATAAAAGAACAGAGAATGTTCTATCCACAAATCATGCATTTTCTGTGCTAATTTATGGAAAATGCATTCCACAGAAGGCAGATTTTCTCTTTTCCATGGACAAGGTCACAAGGAGACACTCATCATCAGATCTTTTAATATTGGAGTGTAGACTTCATAAAAATTCTCAAATTGTAAATAAAACTTCCCTGACCGCATTAGGTATCACACAAGATACTGCTTCATACTTCCTGACAAACAGTCAAATCATGTAGAGGGACAACCAGTGCTCCTCTGATATTTGCTAATTTAGAAAACAAAAAATGAAGAAGACCAATCTGGATTTTCTACGACCTCCATTTGTTTAGAACAGGGAATAAGGATTCTATTGTGTATCATTTCTAGTAAATGCTTGCCTTCGATGCTAGACTTTGCTGGGACTATTCCAGGTATTATATCATCGAAGAAACATTTCACAAGTTCGCCAAGGGAGCAGCCTCCTTGCTCAAGGACCCTAGTTAGCTTGAATAAATGCTTGAGAACAACAAAGGGAATTTGGTTTTCGAGTAACATCAAGTCGTGTTGTAAACAACTTATCATCCAAACTTGATTGAATATGGGGTCATTGTTGTCTCTCCAGTACCCCTTATTTGCATAATTGGAGAAGAGCACAAGGATAAAACAACCATCAAAGAGCATCATTTCGACAAATTCATCACTATTGAGGTCGATTGGTTCCTCATAGTACCCACGAGCATATACCTCCAATGCCCTTATAACTTTGACCAAGCCCTCCAAAGCTATCTCAGGCGTCGACGACATTCGATAGAGTAGAGCATGCAAATACCGCTTCTTGTTCTCTTCCATGGCTTGTAGCTCTTCTTTGCCACGGTGGAAGGGACCAATTTAGGTAGATATGCATCTTCTTTGACTCTGCGGAGTTCCTCGGGAACTTTGTAGATACAGCACCGTGATGAAGGCATAGGCTGGATTTTTCGTATGATACAAGCAGCCAACAGTTTGTTTGCATATGAGGCATGATTCTCGACTATAATTTGCCCCCTTCCACTATTGTCTTCCATCTTAGGGAATGTCTGCCTAAGCTCCCCCACCCCCTTATAACTAGACCAGTCTAGGTAGAGTGGACGATCTTACCTCTCTTCTATCGGACTTTGGATAAACGTACTTATCAGCTTTGAAGGAAAAGGAAGTGCAAAAGACCAAAAGAGTATGGCTCAAAACCCTCGATCAAACGGCCATCGAAGACGAGCCAGAGCGAAGAAAGAAAGCAATGCAAGTGCGGTAGATATCGATGTGTGATTCAAAGCAAGGGAGATGAGTCTAATTTTAGCTTTGGGATCTTTAAGGTTCATTGAGAGTAGCTTGGAGATGTGAGAGCTCAAACTGACATTTATACCAACTCTTTATCTCACCGTCGCGTCCATTCTCTTGAATCTCTTCTCGAGTTTTCGAAACCGCGTTTGCGCAATTGCACGGGACCAACCAAACGTGTAAGGCCCACTATTATTGCCAAGTGCCAACATCTACACTTACGCAATTGTCTAAATGAGTCATTTTCCCCTTTTTACTCTCATTTCGTCAAATCTCATAGGTAAATTTTTACTTTTTCAACTTCATCTAAACTAATCTTCTCAAACTATTCTTTTGGCTGAAATCCTCTATTTTCCTTGCCGTAAGTGATAGCATCCATATTGTTCCAACTTCGAACCATCCTTTGAAATGTGTGGTGGTCTTAGGGATCCATTTGTGGGAATCTCAATGGACATCAATGGTCTTGACCTTGGGATGATGTGCTATAGTCAGGGGTGCCGTCTTAATACAAGTTGAGGCCTTAGGCAAAAACTCTAAATGGAGCTTCGTTTTTTTTTTTAATCAGAATTACCCTAAACCTAAGTAAGAAGATGTCCTTTGAAAAATGTGTTATTTCAATGTTTTCAAAAAAAAAATATTTTATAAATTAAAGATACATTTTTCAAGGAGATTTCAATGGTGGATACAATGTTCGCATACTTTTAAGTCTGCAAAGAATTGTAGACTAGATTTGTCCGGCTGTAGCATAGTCTTGTGTGATTGGAGGGGCCTGACGCAAATGAACAGGTGGGACATTTTCATAAAAAAATATTAGAAACACTTGAAAATTTCTTAATTTGGGGGCCTTACCTGTCGGGGGACTTAGGCAACCGCCTCATCTGCCTAATGGTCAAGCCGGGCCTTGCTATAGTATCGAATAGGAAAAGAACAGAGGAAGGAAAGAGACAAGAAGGTTTGCCTCACATTTAAAGGTAAGAAAGATATTTTATTGAAGAAGACAGGAAAGAGCAAAGAAAAGAGAAAGAAGGGAGGAAAAGAACAACAAAAAGTTTGCCTCACAGAGAAACAACTTGCCTCACAAGCAAGGGCAACAAAGAAATTTTATTGATGAAGAGCAGAAGGAAAAGAGAATGCAATGGGACTGGGGAGTGCTTTTTGAACTCCTCACCTATCAAATCATGTTGGTCCAACTTACCAATGTATTGGTTCACAATCTTTGATTTGCGTGACAACCTTTGGGTCAAGCAATGCTTGAGGCAATGCCCACTTTTTTTTCAATCAGTCCTTCGATTTCATCTAACCTTGTCTCTATAGCTACTCTTGGTAGGGGTGTCCACCGTAAGAGGGCCCGGCCCAACCGTTTTGAAAACCTAGAAAGAGGACTTTTTTTTTTTTTAATTTCAAGCCCTTAGGGCCAGGCCATACCCTAATATGTAAGGACCTTCTTTCACGTGTAAGGGCCAGGCCACCCCAAATTATAACCTTGTTTTCTTAAATACATGTGTCATGATGTTATTAGTGTTGGACACTACAATTATCATAAAAAGATATAATTTGGACAATTTTCAAACGATTAAGCAGCCATTCCAAAATTATGAACAGTCCAAAATCGTTCCTTAAAATATTTAAGAATGGTTCGAAATCGTTCCAAAATGATTTTTTTTTTCTAGTGTAAATTTATAATATATAATTTATTTTATTGAAGTTTTTAAAAGTTTCATTTTCAAACCTTAACGGTTCAACCCTACAGTGAAAAATTTTTGTGCTTAATATATATGTATGGGTATTGCCTACACTAACATTAATCAAATCTATTGCCTTCTTCACTTTAAACAGTCAAAATTAAAAGATGAATAGTTTGAAAATATATGGTGATTTGATGGTTTTCATAATTGTATTGTGATTTGGTGGTTTTCATTCTAAGGTCATGAGGCCCTTGAAGTATGAATGTGTTTTGTTCATAAAAAGAAATACCTTATACATATTTGAAGATCTCACAAAGCTTTATTCAAAAAATGGTAGACCAAGAAAAATAGTAAGAATCACTTATCTCCCCTAGCCAACAAAGATTCTTAATCATCTAAAGACAAGATCTTCAAAAAAAAAAAGCCCCCATGTATTCCCTAAAGAGATTAGACCCCTAAAACATGAAAGATTTCACATCCGTGATTAAGTGCATGCTATCTTTCTCGATTCCATCGAACGCTGATTTCTCTGGCTCTAAGAGCCCAAACCACCAAAAATAGGAAAAATACTCCACAATCATCTACCACAGAGAAAATATGAAGGCATTCCGATTGACCGCTGAACAGGCCTCTCATCAAACTTGGCATCACACACGCCATCGCGGACAGAGAAAAGAAATGACACCAAACCTCCCTAGCCATGCAATAGTGTAGAAGGAGGTGGTTGACTGATTCACGTTCACCTTGCACATGAGGCAATAATTCACTAATATTGTCCTCTTGATCAAGTTGTCTACAGTCGGGATTTTCTCGCAAATAACGAATCAAATAAAGAAAATCACTTTGGATGGAACCTTGGAACCCCACACCATAGAAGCCAAAAAGGGACCACTCCAAACAGTATCTAGAGCCAAATAAAATGACCAAACCGAAAATTGCCTATTTTGGTTATGATACCAAAGCCACGCATCCTCCAAATTAAGTGTGATCAATGTGGTAGGAGTCGAATCTCACAAGCAAGTCTGCCATGAAGACAACCTCCCAATCATTTTTTTGATAATTATAGGGCATTTTAGTAACACCCCCCCTGAAATTTGAAAGTAAATAATAATACCCCTTACACTTTCAAACTTTAGGGATAGCCCCCTTGACCTAGTTTAATCCAAGGTTTAAAAGAGGCCGTTTTAACGGTTTAACGGACTAGGGGCGTTACCGTCAAAACCGTTAAAACGGATTGAAACGGTCAGGGGCAAAAATAGAAAAAATGAAATTTAACGGAAAAAACAGAAAAAAATGGCACTTTTTTTTCTCAAAAAAATTTAGATTTTAACGGCTGTTTAAACAATTTTAACGGCCGTTAAATTCAAAGCGTCAAAACATGTTTAAAAGGTTTTAACGGAAACGGGATTGGGGCGTTACCATTTAAACGGCCATCAAAACCGTTTAAACGGCCGTTTTTAAAACCTTGGTTTAATCATCACTTGACTAACGTTAAAACATGACATGCATCATATGCACCGTTAATGAACCAATGAAAGGACCATAATATTGCGAGTACATTAATGCTAACGACGTGTTATTCAAAGCTGTTTCAATTTAAGTCAACCACTGTTAAACTAGGTCAAGGGGGGTAATCCTAAGGTTTGAAAGTATAAGGGGGGTATTACTAATTACTTCCAAATTTTAGGGTAGTGTTACTAAAATACCCTAAATTAAGTTACAGCTTTATTAATAAAAGGGCCCTTAGAGGCTAGTCAGAAGCCTACCAAGCAACCAAAAAGAACTACAATCAGAAGAACTTCCCAATCATTCAAATTTCTTCTAAAACCGAAATCTCTCCACCAAATGTAGGCTTTCAATGACATTAAAAGTGCCCAATGTCTCTTCTATTTTAGTCAAAATATTAAATAGTACTAGAATCTCCTCTGTAAGAGAAGAGTCGTCACTACACCTGTCCACCAAAAGCAAACCTGATCTCTTCTTTTATCATTATCACAGGCTGGGCTTGTGCCCATTACGAGTACAAATTAGCCCAGGCTCATTAGGAAGTGGAATGATAAGTTATCTTACTTTATCTAATTGCGGCCCTCGGCACTCCCCTACAAAGCATTTGCCAATACCGGGTGTGAGTGGCTGAGATCCACCGTCCACTTGGGGGATAAGATCTCGGCCCTTCTTTCTTAAAACCTATAAGAGGGGGCATAAATGGAGAGGCAACCACAGTGTTTTGTTATATAGATAGATCAAAATAGACATTGTTAAGTAATAGATGATCCCAACCATCTGATTTGGCTGAGCAGTCTACGAAAAAAAAAGTCTTATGTATCAGCTGATTGTTAGCATCACATATTTTGTCACAGCAGATCCTTGGTGAACCTAATTCGATCTTATGCATGGGCACAATGTGTATGCCACTCGTGAGTGTCGTGATCAACAATCTCTCAGTAGGATCTGGCCTAATTAATAAAACTTAGCAGTCACCGATGAGCTCAAATCTTTGGGCAATTTTGTTTGTTTGTTTGCCAAATATAGGGTCCAGGTTCCAATAAGATCATGGTTCGGCTGAGGTCAGTCTACAAATCAGAAAGTTATGATCGATCAGATTTACTGATGGCAGGGATGAGACCTCTTTTGTGATACACATTAGATAATGGGTACCAGTACCACTCATGTAGCCACATGCATGTACCACGGTGTCATTTATATAGTGTACCGACCATGGTCTATCACCTTATAAAATTCATGTTTAGGTAGAATCAATCAAACCACATCTATGTCCATTGTTGTGACTCTACCATGCTAATATGAATTTCAAATCCTGATCAACATATATACTATGAAGCTATTAAATATATTGTTTTACAAAAGCCACAAAAAAGGACCTACCTAAGAATGATGAAGGAAGAAAGACAGAACAGGAAACAAGGTTCCTGTGAAAGTGAGAATGAGTAGTAGAGTTGCTGCAATGCATGAAAGGATCACCCATGGATTATTGAAATAATCACGTTTCAGGGTTGCTCTCCATTTGTGCCAACGAGTTCTATAGTATGTGTTTACTTGCTCGCAGAGTTCACCGTAATAAAAACCAGAGATGACAACCTCCTTGCTAAGCTTGTTGAAGAGAAGTGAGACATCTCCATTGTTCCCAAAGCAGTGAGCGATAATTCTTTTACGTTGGAGATATCCCACATCCTCGGAAGATTTGATGAGGGTACTCATGATGAAGGCATAAGATGTAATGTGAGTGGTACAGTTGTTAGAGCATTGCTCAAATGCGATTAGATTTCGGAAGAGCGTACCCGTGTAGTCTTCATCAACTTTCAGAATGGGAATCTCCAACACCCCATTAGTGTAGCTTATATCCAAAAAGCTTTCAGCTTTTTGTTTCTGCTTGAACTCAATTCCAGCATCTCGGAGGACCATCACACAATGAATGAATTCCGACGTCGAAATACTCGTCAATTTCATCCTCAGAGATGAGGGAATGAAGCTGTTGTGTAACAAGTCAAGTAAATGCTTCCCTCGAATGTTGTATTTTGCTTGAACAATTACATTTTCTCCACACATTGGTGTTATGTAATGAAAGAAATCAAGTGCGAGCTTAGAGAGGTCATGGTCGTCTTGTTGATCAGGACTTGAGGTTAGGTTGAATAAACATTCAAGAACAAAGAAGGGAAGCTGGTTTTCCAGAAGTATGAAGTCACGTTGGAGGCTAGAAAGCATCCAAGATGAATTGAATATGGGGTCCTCTGGGTCTCTCAACTCTTCTTTCGTGTATTTACGGAAGAGCTCTATGATGAAGCATCCATCAACTAACATCATTTCCACAAACTCGTCGCTGCTGAGATTGATGGGTTCTGCATAGGACTGACGAGCATGTTCTTCGAATCCCCTTACGGCTTTGACGCAGCTATCTAAGTTCGTCTCTGGCGTTGGTGCTCGATGGAGGAGAGAATTCAGATACCAGAGTTTGTATTCTTCCATGGCTTGTAAGCATTCTTTGCCTCTATGAAAAGGGCCAATTGAGAGCGTTTGAGGCACGTAGGAATTTTCATTATTCCTTCGAAGTGAGTTGGGAACTCTATAAATAAAACGTCGAGATGGTAATGGAGAGGTGGGACTGAGCTTTTCTTTGATTGAAGCCGCCAATAATTCATCTCTGTCTCCAATTTCATGTTCCCTTTGACAAACATCTCCAATTTCAATGGAAACATGGCCGTTAGTGGTCTGGGAGAAGCTTTGGCTCCTTTTTGGCGTTGCTTCTTATGAATATGTGCCCATTGGTAGTCTGGAATCAAACTTACTTTTTAATAAATAAAACCTTTCCAAACATCACCAACCCATTGACCCGTTATTTTTGGACCATTAAAATTTTTTAAACTTTAATAGTTTTTAATAATATTTAATTATTTTCTAATATTTAATTGATGTAATGTATAGGGAGTAACACGCGGTGCGGACCAAGGTTTAAAAAGGGACCGTTATAACGGTCTGGGGTTTTACCGTTTTCTCCGTTGTAACGAAAAAAAGCTCAGGGGCAAAAACGGAAAAAGGGAAAAAAATGAAAAATAACGGAAAAAAAGGAAATTTCAAAAACAAAGAATAACAGAAAAAATAGAATATAACGGAAAATAACGGGAAATAAAACAGAAAAACAGTCGATTTTTTTTTCACAACTTTTTCCAGAAATGGAAAAATATCAGCCGTTGTTTTTGTTACAACGGCAGTTATTTTTTGGGCGTTTTAATGGTACGTAACATTACGGGGACCAGCAAACCAAAAATCAGCATGATTAGTGATTTCTAAGCGTTGGATTGAAGTTATTTTTCTTGGGTTGATTTTTACCGTAGGAATTTGAGCATTATTGAGCGTTATTTGGGTGCAAAGATCCAAAGGTTGTAAATCATGCGACAATGATCGCGGGCCACAGATACCTATTGTTACTTTCGGCATAGACGTTTAGCCGAGAAAAGATTCGCTGTTCCCAGGGACCAACAAACTTTAAAGGTTCCCTCCCAAAATCCGTACGGTCAGTGGACGTTGGTGATCGTCCGTTACCAAAACTGGACTCTTGGTAAAAAGAGAAGGGTACTTTTATATGTAACAAAAAATTGGAGTTAAACGAGGGGTTGTAACTTGTCTAGGTTTTTGTTTTAACCTAAAGCACAGGTCAACGAATCGGGTTACATCTCACACATTGAAGGATCATAGAGAAGAAAAACTGCTAGATTGGATCTGGGTCGGATCGGTCAATTGGGATCGGCGCCAAACCTGAGATCTTGAAGATGTTCGGCCGATTCCAAAACTGCTACATCTAATCTTGTAGCAGGTTTGATTTGATCGATCAAACTTAAAATTGCAAGCGAACAATCTGTCTTTCATCCTCCAGTGAGGATGATTAGAGTATTTAAACCTTCCACCCAAAGGGTCCTACGTACCTAGAAGATCTTCTAATTAAAACTAACCTGATCAGAGAATCATAACCGTTCCTTAGATTAAAATCATGAAAGAAGATATTATATGGACGTACCTGATTGTTCTGTAGGTAAGATCCTTGTTATTATGATCGAAACGGAAACTGCAACGACCTGATCCGGGGAGTTCTCCGTCACATGAGAGTTCTACAAAGCTATTTCTTCTACCCGAGCTACAACCGTGAAGAAAACAAAAACAGGCCGGGGACTTGATTTTTTATTGCTGGAAGCTGACCGGAAAAATCTCTCTCTCTCTCTCTCACTTTTTTCTATATGCACCGTGGAAAAATAGAATATCAAGTCAAGGTTTAGACTTTTAGACACTAATATAATTATATAGAGATACACAATCATGGTTCGAAGTCTCAGCGGATCCCATTCTGGATTGGGCGATCTGGATCCGGATTGACTCCCACCGATCAGAATGATATTGGGGATTTCTCGCCAGGGTCATTCAGATCGGGGCGATCTAGACCGAGATATACGTCCACTGACCCTGAGACCGATCCAGAGGTTTTGAACCATTTACACAATCCGACATTTTTGCTCATGGGAATGGGAGCAGAGGAATATACAATTCACATAATTGTTCCTTTGCGGGGTGTGGTCAGAAAAATGATTGTGCTTCATTCTGGATGATGATATGCTCATTTATGGATAATACTACCTTTGAAGCCAAACACGCCCTTACCATCTTTTTTTTTTGTCAGCTTTCCTCGAAGATCATCTAGGTCATTACTCAATGCATGTGAATGGATTGAGCTGGATCCATCTCATTATGTTGACATTTGACCCAGGGGATGATCTCTCATATCGAACTTCCGACACATGTATGAGAGAAAATACTTGATCCTTGCACATTTTGATCCATGGCGTTATGGCACTTACAGTTAAGTGCAACCTGTACCCTGGGTTAAGGTGGCCTTTAACCCCACTTACCCTTAACAGTAGAGAAAAAACAACTATGGTTAGGGCCACATTAACTCTAGACAGGTGGTGCTTAACTTTATTTATCAAAGTTGTGACTTGTGACTGAATATATTTTATAAACTCCATCAGAAATAATCTATATTTTCTGCCATTTTTGTAGAGATCATATGGTTTACATCATGCTGAAAGATCCACCAGGGGATCGAAACCACACATCAATTTTCTATATATTGGAAGGATATTGCTTGCTCTCATTTTGATTTTTCTGCTTGGTGGAACGTTCACCATGTTTCTAGAAAAGTGCTTGGCCAACCATTAGACTCCGGTAGGTGAGCACAAATCTTTGGGCAACTTTGCTTGCTTGTCAAAAATAGGATACCAGGTTCCCATAAGATCATGGTTCGACTGCGGTCAGTCTGCAAATCAGAAAGATATGACCATCTGATCAGATTCACTGATGGCAAGGGTGAGACCTCTTTGGTGTCCCTTTATATAGTGAGTAGGGTATACCACCACTCATGTAACCACATGTACCACGGTGCCATTTATATAGTACGTACATGCGTATGATATGATCCAACGCATCCCTGCTTGCTTTCCTATTTCTTCTTGTTTCCTTGTTTATCTCTGGTTTCCATTTCTTAGTTTATTTATGCTCTATTTAGAAGTTTCCTAGTTTTACTTAGAAGTTGCCTTTGCCAGGACTCTTTCTTTTTAAAGAGAATTGTTACTTAAGTTGAAAAGTTCATTGAATGAAGGAAGTAGATTTAAGTTAACTCCATTAAAGGAGCATGGGAGGTTGCAGTTTTCCTCAGATAAAGTCGTTAATATCTTGCTTGAGAGCAAGGTTCATATCAATTGGTATCAGAGCAATCGATCCAGGATGACTAACAAAGAGATTATTGATTATCTAGAAAATGGATTGAACGAGTTAAAGGAGACAATTGTTGGCTGTCCACTCAACTGCAGAAAGGCAGTTAACGTGTGATTGCACTCACCGAAATGATGCACCAGATCTTTGGAGATCAACAACATCCATCTACTGCGATAGGCACTAATCATGTACCCTTTGGGTTGGACGATAAGATCCGTCCAACCCAAAGGTCCGAGGGTCGATTTTTCCCTCTTCAATGGTGACGACCCGGTCAATTGGGTTTACCAAGCAGAGCACTTCTCTGCTTATAATCAAACCGTAGACACAATATATCTATTGCGTCTTTCCACTTGGATTGAAAAGCGTCTAGTGGTTTAATTGGATGAAGCGATCTTCCGTTATGTGGGGGTGGGAAAAATTATCCACAGCCATTTGCGCTCGGTTTGGGGGCTCCAATTTTCGTAGACCGGGCAAGGCTCTTTCAAAGTTACAACAAAAGGGATCTATTGCCGAATATCAAGATGAATTAGAACGGCTTGCCAACCTTACTATTCCTCTTCAAGAGGAATATATGGTGGACTGTTTTATTAGTTGCCTATGTGACAACGTTTGAAATGAGGTCAAAATGCTTAATCTGGGGCCCTCGTCGATGTCGGACAACTTGCATTCACAGCAGAGGGAAATTGCTTTCGGTCGACATTTCACCAGTGCAACCTCGGGTCGGTTACCTCTACCATTGAACAACCGTCCACCCGACCCTTTCCCTCCAAACCCCCCTCCATGTATTCCGAATCAGAAGCTCACACCGACTAAAATGGATGAGCGACGTAGCCGAAAGCTTTGTTATAATTGCGATGAGCATTTTCGTCGAGGTCACCAGTGCAATCAAAAATTATTTATTATGGAGGGTGAGTGGTCGGATGATGGTGAGTAGGGCCCATGCTATAATCAAATGATGCTACGTGGGAGTCTTAGTCTGACTTTTTCTACCCGATTTCCAGATTTTAACCTTGAGGACAAGGTTTTGGCCATGGGAGGTGGAATGATACGATCCAGCGCATCCCTTGCTTTCCTATTTCTTCTTATTTTCTAGTTTATCTCTGGTTTCCATTTCCTAATTTATTTATGCTCTATTTAGAAGTTTCCTAGTTTTATTTAGAAGTTGCCTTCGTCAGGACTCTTTACTTTTAAAGAGAATTGTTATTTAAGTTGAGAAGTTCATTTAATAATGGAAGCAGATTTACGTAACTCCATTAAAGGAGCTTGGGAGGTTGTGGTTTCCTCATATATAGCCGTTAATATCTTGCTTGAGAGCAAGGTTCATATCAGTATACTACTAGGACCATGGTCTCTATCTCCTTAAAATAACAAGATCATGGGCAGAAACAATCAAACCACGTCTATATGCGTTGTTGTAACTCTACCATGCTTATGAATTTGAAATCCTCAACATATATAATATGAAGCCATTAAATATATTGTTTTACAAAAGCCACAAACCTAAGAATGATGAAGGAAGAAAGACAGAACAGGAAACAAGGTTCCTGTGAAAGTGAGAATGAGTAATAGAGTTGATGCGATGCATGAAAGGATCACCAATGGATTATTGCAATAATCACGTTTCAGGGTTGCTCTCCATTTGTGCCAACGAGTTCTATAATATGTGTTTACTTGCTCGCAGAGTTCGCGGTAATAAAAACCAGATATGACTACCTCCTTGCTAAGCTTGTCGAAGAGAAGTGAGACATCTTCATTGTTTCCAAAGCAGTGAGCGATAATTCTTTTACGTTGGAGATATCCCGCATCCTCGGAAGATTTGATGAGGGTACTCATGATGAAGGCATAAGATGTAATGTGATTGGTACAAATGTTAGAACATTGCTCAAATGCGATGAGGTTTCGGAAGAGCGTACCCGTGTAGTCTTCATCAACTTTCAGAATGGGAATCTCCAACACCCCATTAGTGAAGCTTATATCCAAAAAGCTTTCAGCTTTTTGTTTCTGCTTGAACTCAATTCCAGCATCTCGGAGGACCATCACACAATGAATGAATTCCGACGTCGAAATACTCGTCAATTTCATCCTCAGAGATGAGGGAATGAAGCTGTTGTGTAGCAATTCAAGTAAATGCGTCCCTCCAATGTTGTATTTTGCTTGAACGACTACACTTTCTCCACACATTGGTGTTATGTAATGAAAGAAATCAAGTGCGAGCTTAGAGAGGTCATGGTCGACTTGTTGATCAGGACTTGAGGTTAGGTCGAATAAAAATTCAAGAACAAAGAAGGGAAGCTGGTTTTCCAGAAGTATCAAGTCACGTTGGAGGCTAGAAAGCATCCAAGATGAATTGAATATGGGGTCCTCTCGGTCTCTCAACTCTTCTTTCGTGTATTTACGGAAGAGCTCTATGATGAAGCATCCATCAACTAACATCATTTCCACGAACTCATCGCTACTGAGATTGATGGGTTCTGCGTAGGAGCGACGAGCACGTTCTTCAAATCCCCTTATGGCTTTGATGCAACTATCTAAGTTCGTCCCTGGTGTTGGTGCTCGATGGAGGAGGGAATGCAGATACCAGAGTTTATATTCTTCCATGGCTTGTAAGCATTCTTTGCCTCTATGAAAAGGGCCAATTGAGAGCGTTTGAGGCACGTAAGAATTTTCATTATTCCTTCGAAGTGAGTTGGGAACTCTATAAATAAAACATCGAGAAGGTAATGGAGAGGTGGGACTGAGCTTTTCTTTGATTGAAGCCGCCAATACTTCATCCCTGTCTCCAATTTCAGGTTTCCTTTGATAAGCATCTCCAATTTCAATGGAAACATGGGTTTTTGTTGTGTTGATAAAACTTCCTCATTACCCCAACCAATCAACGATGCCCATGTAACCCTGAAATCAAACTTAATTTTTAATAAATAAAAATTATTAAAAACTTTCCTAACTCACCAACCCATTGACCCGTTATTTTTGGACCATTATAATTTTTTAAACTTTAATACCTTTTAATAATATTTAATTGATGTGATGCATTGGGAATAACAGGCGGACCACTCGGGATTACAAAAAAAAGAAACACAAGCGGACCACTCCGGTCAAGTAAAACTTCTGTCACAAGATGCATTTTGTGACCAAAGCCGGTCACAACCCACAATATAAGCCACGTGGCGCACTATTATAGGGGCGCTGACCATATGGATGTGTGGCCAGTTCCTCGGTGGATCTGTAAACCAAAAATCAGCTCGATTAGTGATTTTTATGCGTTGGATTGAAGTTATTTTCCGGGGTTGAATCTTTGAGTACAAAGATTCAAAGGGCTGATTTTTTGTTTGCAAGTCCACCGAGGGACTGGCCAAACATCCATCTGGTCAGCACCTTTTAATAGTGCGCCACGTGGCACGTATTGTGGTTGACCGGCTTCCGTCAAAACATCTTGTGACAGAAGTTTTACTCCAATTGGTCGAGAGAAAAAATTTTAAGGGCGAGATTTTTGAAGCAGAGATGATCGTGCGCCACATGTACCCATGGTTTGAAAAACAGAAAATTTCTTAGGAAAAGGATGTAACAAGGTATGCCTGAAACTGTTTCATTTGCGGAAGCGGCATATTTGGTAGTCACCGCTGCCATCTGGGCCCACTGACCGCATGGATGTTTATCCTCCTTGGTGGATATACAGACCAAAAATAACCTTGATTGGTAATCTATAACCATTAGATTTTAACATTTTTTAGCACATTATAAGGCGTTCATATAGCGTTGAATGCAACCTTTTTTTGAGTACTAAAACCAATGGCTAAAAATCATTAAACAAGCTGATTTTTTGTATGAATGTCTATTAAGGGGTGGGCTAAACCATGGTTTTAAAAACGGCCGTTTAAACGGTAACGCTCCAAGCCCGTTTCTGTTTAAACCGTTTAAACTCGTTTTATCGGTTTTGTAAAAACGGCCGTTTTTTGGTTTTAACGGCCGTTAAAATCGTTTAAACAGCCATTTAATTTTGAAAAATTTTGTGAAAAAAACAGCTGTTAAAACCGTTTAATTCCGTTAAAATCCGTTTAATTTTCATTAAATTCTGATTTTTTTTTTTCAAATTTCAAATTTTGAATTTCAGCGCCACTTTTTCATTTTTTTTCCGTTAAAATCTGTTTAATTCTATTTTTTTCCATTTTTGCCCCTGACCGTTTCAATCCGTTTTAACAGTTTAAACAGTAACGCCCCCAGTCCATTTAACCGTTAAAACGGCCTCCTTTAAACCTTGGGCTAAACATCCATGCAGTCAGTGGGCCCAGATGGCAGTTGTGACCAAGGTTTAAAGGAGGCCGTTTTAACGGTTAAACGGACTGGGGGCGTTTAAACCGTTTAAACGGCCGTTAAAACGGATTGAAACGGTCAGGGGCAAAAATGGAAAAAACATAATTAAATGGATTTTAACGGAAAAAAAATGGAAAAAGTGGAGCTGAAATTCAAATTTTGAAATTTGAAAAAAAAAAAATAGAATTTAACGGATTTAAACGGAAATTAAACGGTTTTAACGGCCGTTTTTTTTACAAAATTTTTCAAAGTTAAACAGCTGTTTAAACGATTTTAACGGCCGTTTTTTTCAAAACTAATAAAACGTGTTTAAACAGTTTTAACATAAACGGGCTTGGGGCGTTACCGTTTAAACGGCCGTTTTTAAAATCATGGTGGTTACTACCAAAAATGCCGCTTCGGCAATTGAAAAGATCTCAGATATACCTTGTTACATCACGACCCAATAAAAGAAAAGCTGACGAAGTGACAAACACACGCTTATAGATCCCTGGCAAAAGTTAAGGGCGTTTGCCTATAGATGAGTAAAACTTTTGTTAAAATACAAGCCACGTGGCATATTATTCGTGGACGTTGACCATATGGATGTTTGGCCAATCACTAAGTGGACCTACATCCCAAAAATAAACATGATCAGTGATTTATAAAAGTTGGATTGAAGTTATTTTCATGGATTGATCTTCACCGTAGGAATTTGAGCATTATTTGAATGAAAAGATCCCAAGGTTGTAAATTACTAATCAGGCTGATATTTGGTTTACTGGTCCACTAGGGACTGCCCAAACATCCATACGGACAGAGTCCACTAAGAATGTGCCACGTGGCTCATATTGTTGACATAAATTTTTACTTCTCTATGGGCGAACGCCCTTTTTCAGCTTTAATTTTTAGGGTGGCGTTAATTGCACACACCTTTTTTGTAGTAACACCCACCCCTTAGTATTTGCAAATAAGTTACAAAAAAAAAAAATCAAAACATAAACAAAAAAACTCCACCACCCCTCCTCTTCTCCCAGCGGCCTCCCCTTCCTCATCTTCTCCCGGCGGCCTCCCCTTCTTCCTCTTCTTCTTCCTCTTCCTCCTATTCTTCTTCTCCAACTGGCCTCGAAGAAGAAGAAGAAGAAGAAGAAGAAGAAGAAGAAGAAGAAGAAGAAGAGGAGAAAGAAGATGAGGGAGGGGGAGGTCTCTTTCTCCCCCTCTCCGTAAAAAAAAAAATTCGCCCCGTATTGGTAACGCAGGGTGGACATGGTAGGCTACCGATATGGCCAAAGCCATGTCCGCAGTGGGCTACCGATACGGAGCGAAAATTTATTTATTTTTTTATTGAGAGAGAGATAGGGAAAGGGAGATGGGGGGAGGAAGGGAGAGAGACACACAGAGAGAAAGAGAGAGAGAGAGAGAGAAAAGAAGGAGAAGGAAGATGAGGGAGGGAGAGATCTTTTTCTCCCTCTTCGTAAAAAAAAAAAAAAAAATTCGCTCCGTATCGATAAAATAGGGTGGATATGGCTTTGGCCATATCAGTAGCTCGCTGCTGAAGCCATGTCAGCAGCAGGCTACCGATATAGCCAAAGCCATGTCCACCCTGCGTTACCAATACGGAGTAAAATTTTTTTATTTTTTTTTACGGAGAGAGAGAATAGAAGGAGGAAGAGGAAGCCGCCCGAAGAAGAAGAAGAAGAGGAAGAGGAGGCTGCCCAAAGAAGAAGAAGAAAAGGAAGAAGAGGCCTACCGCCCACCACCAGATAAGAGAGAGAAGGAGTGGTGGTGGTGGTGAAGAAGAAGAGGACGGTGGTGGAGAGTTTCTCTTCGTTCGGTTTTTTTTTTTTTTTTTTTTTCTTCTTCACAACTTTGGGTATGTGCAGATAAGTTGTGGGTGTTACTACAATAAAGGTGTGTGCAATTAACGCCACTCAATTTTTATCAAGGAGAAATACCTTTTAGTTACTTTTTTTAATTGTCAGAAAAAAACTGCCTTTCGCCTTTCAAAGGGCGTTTAGTTATTTTTTTTTTAATAATTGAGAGAAAGTTATTTTTGTTTTTGTAAATACATTTAAATTTTTTTTCTTTTAAGAAATTGTCCTTTTAAATTTTTTTTAAAAAGTAACACTGGGTATACGTGGCGCATGATTGCCACTTCAAAAATCCACCGCTTCAGATTGAAATCCAATGGTTAAAATTGACATCAGATTGATTTTTGGCTGTAGGTCTACCTCGGGATGGGACACATCCATACGGCCAGTGGTTCGGCATGTCTCTTATGGACGTTGGTGATCGTCCCTGACCAAAACTGGACTCTTGGTAAACGAGGGGTTGTAACTTGTAACGCTACCGTTATCACTGGAGAACGTCGGCCGGAAAGACTCAATGGTGAGGGGATCACCGACTGATCTTGATTTGACAGCAGCAACAGTGCCAGTCGGGAGACAGGTCGATCGAGAGAGAGAGGAAGGATGAATGTCTCAGGATCAGAGGCTGGATCGGTAGGCTCCGATCCCGATCCAGATCCAGATCGGTCCAATACGGAACAGGATTGGCCATCTCGCCCCGAGACGGTGTGAAAATCCTTAAGAAAACAGAGAACTCGGGCGAGAAAGAGCATGGTATGGATCGGATCGGTGGGCTCCGATCCCGATCCAGATCGCCCGATCCGGAACAGGATCGCCCTCTCCCTTTTTTCTTCTTCTCCTCCGCTACTTCTCACCCAAAAATTTTTTTTTTTTTCTGGGTGCTTTCTGTAGTCTGCACCGATTTTTGTTCTTTTGTCTTAGGTTTTTGTTTTAACCTAAAGCGCAGGTCATCGAATCAGGTTACTTCTCACCCATTGAAGGATCATAGAGAAGAAAAACTGCTAGAACGGATCGGGGTCGGATCAGTCAATTGGGATCGGCGCCAAACCTGGGACCTTGAAGATGTTCGGCCGATTCCAACTCGTTAACCTCCTGCCGAAGAGGATGTTGATGATCTTGTAGCAGGTTAGATCCGATCGATCAAACTTAAAATTGCAACCGAGCAATATGCCTTTCATCCTCTAGTGAGGATAATTAGAGTAGTGTAAACCTACCACCCATAGGGTACTACGTACCTAGAAGATCTTCTAGTTAAAACTTAAAACTAACCTGATCAGAGAATCATAACCGTTCCTTAGATTAAAATCACGAAAGAAGATATTATATGGACGTACCTGATTGTTCTGTAGGTAAGATCCTTGTTATTATGATCGAAACGGAAACTGCAACGACCTGATCCGGGGAGTTCTCCGGCACATGAGAGTTCTACAAAGCTATTTCTTCTACCCAAGCTACAACCGTGAAGAAAACAAAAACAGGCCGGGGACTTGATTTTTTATTGCTGGAAGAAGCTGACCGGAAAAATCTCTCTCTCTCTCTCTCTCTCTCTCTCTCTCTCTCTCTCACTTTTTTCTATATGCACCGTGGAAAAATAGAATATCAAGTCAAGGATTAGACTTTTAGACACTAATATAATAATATAAGAAAAAGTCTTCAGGTTAGTTTGGCTGCAGGGAATGGAGATACACAATCATAGTTCGAAGTCTCAGCGGATCCCGTTCTGGAATTGGCGATCTTGATCCGGATTGACTCCCACCGATCAGAATGATATTGGGGATTTCTCGCCAGGATCATTCAGATCGGGGCTATCCAGACCGAGATAGATGCCCACTGATCCGGAGACCGATCCAGAGACTTTGAACCATTTACACAATCCGACATTTTTGCTCATGCGAATGGGGGCAGAGGAATATACAATATAATTGTTCCTTTTCGGGGTGTGGTCAGAAAAATGATTGTGCTTCATTCTGGATGAGGATATGCTCATTTATGGATAATGCTACCTTGCAGCCAAACACGCCCGTACCATTTTTTTGTCAGCTTTCCTCGAAGATCATCTAGGTCATTACTCAATGTGAATGGATTGAGCTGGATCCATCTGATTATGTTGACATTTGACCCAGGAGATCTCTCATATCGAACTTACGACACACGTAGGAGAGAAAATTCTTGATCCTTGCACATTTTGATCCACGGCGTTCTGGCACTTATAGTTAAGTGCAACCTGTCCTGGGTTAAGGTGGCCCTTTAATCCCAATTACCCTTAACAGTAGAGAGAAAACAACGGCCTCATTAACTCTACACAGGTGGTGCTTAACTTGATTATCAAAGTTGTGACTTGTGACTGAATATTTTATAAACTCCATCAGAAATATTCTATATTTTCTGCCATTTTTGTAGAGATCGGATGGTTTACATCATGCTGAAAGATTCACCAGGGTATCGAAACCACACACATCAATTTTCTATATATTGGAAGGATATTGCTTGCTATCATTTTGATTTTTCAGCTTGGTGGAACGTTCACCATGTTTATAGAAAAGTGTTTGGCCAAACATTAGACTCTTGTAGGTTGGCCACTGATGGACGGCTGACCACCATAGTTGTTTGATTAGCGGGATTAGGGATTTGGTCCAAATCCACATGTTCTTGTGATCTAAAGTTGAATAAAGAGGTACTTAGTCATCTGAATCAATGACAATGATAAAAGTTGGATTAGGTTAGGGGAGGTAAGTTAACTTTTTCAAATTGTAAGGGGTGTGTGAAATATCAAAGATATCATTGGGTTGGGTATGTCAAAATTTTCCTTATGGTCTCAAATCTTAGTTTTTTTTTTCTTAAGCAGCAGTCAACTCATATTGCAATTACCAAACAACTAAAACTAAAACTACAAGAGACTTGTGATTATAAGGGTAAGAAAGGATGGAAAATACGGTTTGGGCGACAGTCAGGAGTAGTAGTACAATGGCAGCTTTAAATGAAACTATCACCTATGGATTTCTGAAATAATCAAGCTTCAAGCTTGCTAGCCATCTGTGCCAGTTGGTTTTACAATATATCTGTTCATTTGGCGGAACATCTCATCATAATAGAATTTCTTGAGGAAATTGCAAAGTTTATTGATGATACGAGCTAGCCACCTCTTCATCGTCACCGAAGGAGTGCTCAATTATTCCTCTACGACGTAGTAATCACTGGGAGTTAGTTAGGGTATCCAGAAGCATCACATAAGATATAATCTGACCATTGCTATCTTTGTCACACTGCTCCAAGGCAATGAGATTTCGGAAAAGATCATTAATGATCTCATTAAAATAGAAAAAATGGATTTCAAACACCTCATCTCCACTGAATGCGATGTCCAATAGAGCGCTCGTCTTATTCTTCTTCTTGAGTTTCATTCCGGCCTCCTCAAGGTCTGTGGCACAGTGCGTATATTTCCAGTATGGATTGTTTTTAACCGTGGATTTTGTTACTGGATAAGAGGGAAGGAGTTTGTTGCGTAATGCGTCCAGTAAATGTTTGCAATTGATGGCAGATTTTGGTGGGACTCTGTGTAAATGTTTGCCTATGCTGAAATATTTTTTTAGGACGATTTCTCTAATTGTATGTTTGAAGAAATATATTACAAGTTCGTCGAGGGCACTTTTTAATGAAAATAGGGAGTGAATTGTTTTTGTAATTTTGTTTCTTGAGAAAGCAACATTGAGCTCTTTTTTACGGTTCCATAGGCGCCTGAGTTCTATCAAGTCTAACTTCGGCACCGCCAAGCCTTTTGATGCGTCTGTGTTAGGTCGACACAAGGCATCCTTTGAACTTGTCCTGCTGCGTTTAATCGAAGCCCCATTCCAGTTTATCTACAAAACAGAATGAAGGTCGATGCAGTCTATGCAGACGACTCTAGTAACCCTACATAGGTTTTTTTCTTTTTTTTTTTTGGGCCTACAGACCACATGGATGTTAAGTCCACCCATGGATATACACACACTAAAAATCGAGTAAAACTTCTATTCACAATCGGATTGCAAATCACACAATCACAACCAATGAGTTCTCGGCAGGTACACCTAAAAGCAAAAGCACATGGGTACGTTGCAAAAAGTACTTGTGTACGTGCCGAGAACTCATTGGCTTGTGATTGTGTGATTTACAATTTCTTGTGATAGAAGTTTTACTCCTAAAAATTAGCTTGATTGATGATTTCTAGACATTGGATTTTGTACCCAAAACATGCTTGAATCAAACGGCTAGCATCAATCTTAAAAAAGTGCTAAAATCTATGGTTAGATATTACCAAACAGGTTGGTTTTTGGATGCATATCCACCAAGGGGTGTGCTAAACATCCATGGGATTAGTGGGCCCAAAAAAAATGCGCTAGGTAAAACTTTTCCCACCACAGCGTCCTCCCTTTCTCTAAACGAGAGAAGAATCCCGTTCTCACCTTTTTCCCCTTTTGTCTTGTTTGTATTTTGTAAAATGTACAACAATAGAAGTTTAAAAAAAAAAAAAAAAAGAATAAACAGTAATAAAAAATGTTAATCCAAGGGCTGTGATAGCGCTGATCTGGTCGTTATTTTTTGCAAAAGCAAACCACCGTTGGATTCTCAGAATCTACACCCCACAAGGCATGTCCCGTGATCCTGTCATAAAAGGTCGATCACGGGAGCCTGTGCCTACATCAAATACTTGTAAATTTTGGGTCATGGGATTTCTATTAATGTGGTGGTGCACTTCGGACGGCCCTCGCATAGAATCCGTACTCATGGAAGACCGTTCTAAATTGTGAAAACCCATTTGGAAAAAAATATAGATACCGAGGACTTTAGCCCACTAACCCCATAAATGTTTAGCCTACGAATGTGGTGTACTTCAGTCGCTTTGATGTTATTTTTAGTGCCCACTAACCCTAAATACACCAATAATCAACCGGATAAACAAACCATAAATCAGCCCGATTGGTTCTCTCTAGCCATTAGATTTTTAGCATTTTTTTTTAGGATTTCAAGTATGGGTACTAAATCCAACATCTCGAAATCATCATTATCTCCACCAAGGGGTGGCTAAAGATCCATGCGGGTTGTGGGCACAAAAAAAATGCGATACATGGGTCCACAAGAGGGTGCAAAGCCATATTTTCATGAAAATTTGTTTTCCTCCTGATAGAGTTTCAGACCATGATCAAAGCAAAAGAGAAGACCCAGATGGAGGAGGGAAAAGGAATAACATAGAAAGAAAAAGAAAAAGACCTTACGTTTTTTTCGTTTCTTTTCCGTTATTATTCCATTATTTTCTATTTTTGAAAATTTGAAATTCAAATTTGAATTTCAGTGCCATTTTTTCGTTATTTTCCGTTAGTTATTTTTCATTTTTTTCCATTTTTGCCCCAGCGTTTTTTTGTTATAACGGAGAAAACAGTAACGCCCCCAGTCCATTATACCGTTATTACGGTCCCCTTTAAACCTTACTTCAGATTATAGCATTCTAATATTCCCTTTTTTCTTTTTATCAGAAAATTAAAGAACCCATATTTTACTTCAGAGATGGATACAAGAATCCTCAACCGTCTTTCATAATGCTATAATCTCAAGCAAACGATATGCCGGTCCAACTGCGCAACATGGGTTGATTGAAGTTATTTTCATGGGTTGATTTTAACGGTAAGAATTCGAGCATTATTGAGCGTTATTTGGGTGCAAAGATCCAAAGGTTATAAATCACTAATCAGGTTGATCCTTAGAAGAGTTCTAGACTCCTATAGAATTATCCCCATATTCGATGTGTTGGAGAGCTATTGGGCCTTTGATATTTTTCTAAAAAATGTGGATAGTTGTCAAAAAATTAGCAATCGATCGATTGGGCAAAAGTGGGCTCCAATAGATTGGATAGTTAAAAACGAGGAGATCTACGCAAGTTTTAAAGGAGGCTGTTTTAACTGTATAACGGACTGGGGGCACTACCGTTAAAACCATTAAAATGGCCGTTAAAACGGATTTTAACGAACCGGGGCAAAAATGGAAAAATGAAATTTAACGAATTTTAAGGGGAAAAATGGAAAAATGGCACTGAAATTCAAATTTTGAAAAACGAAACAAATAGAAATTAACATACATAATGGCTGTTTTTTTCTACAAAATTTTCTAGATTTTAACTGCTGTTAAAATGGTTTTGAAGGCCGTTAAAACGAGAGAGAAATGGCCGTTAATTTCTAAGCGTCAAAAACAGTTTTTAACGTAATGGGCTTGGGGCGCTACCGTTTAAACGGCCGATAAAACTGTTTAGACGGTGTTATTTTAAACTGGATGTACTGCAACACTTGCATGTACAACTTTCCTCCAATAAATGAAGTTTTTCTGATTAAGGGTGAGACATGAAAATATGTAAGGGAGTGCATATTCGCACACCCCAAAAAGGGAAATCTCTCTCTAAGTAGTAAAACTTAGCTGACCGACGACGGCCGACAAGTCAAGCCACATGGCACAATTTTAGAGAACACTAACCGTATGGATGTTTGGCCAATCCTTAGGTGGACCTAAAATAAACCTGATTAGTGCGTGTTTGGCGTGTGGACTTGCCTTAAAAGAATTTAAAATTGGTAGAAGAGGGTAATGCAAACGAGTACACCCAAACATGAACAAATAAAAGGAAGCACAGATAGTTCTAATTCAAATATAATAAGTTTTACCACTTACAAGCCGATTCCAAGCACTAATTAAGAAGGAAATTAAGAGACTTAGCTTCTACGGCTTGTTATGTGTGTACGTGAGGATGGTAAATATCGTCCCAAGAATGGTGGCATATATGATTATCACCTCCTTATAGAGTCCCAGAATCATCCACGGATTGTAGAAATAATCACGAATCACCTGTAGTCTCCATTTAGCCCATGGAGAATGGAAATATGCATTGACTTTCTGGCACAGCTCATCATAATGGAATATCTTCGTACGAAGCCCGAGGCAAAGTTTACGGATTAAAAGGGTCGCCTCTTCATCATTCATGAAGACCGTATTAATCTTAATTATTCCTCTTTCACGGAGTAAGCTGACATCCTTTTCCGATTGGATGAGGCTACCTAGTAGGATCACATAAGATGTGATCTCACCTGTACTATCCTTATCACATTGCTCCAACGCGATGAGATTTCGGATCAAATCATTGGTGATTTGATTGAAATTGAAAGGAGGAATTTCCAAAACTCTATGATTTAATTTGATGTCCAGTATGCCATCAGCCACAATATTATGCTTCTTCTTGATATACACTCCGGCATTAGCAAGGTCAGTGGCACATGTAAGATCCCAATCTGGATTTTCTACAACCACGTTACATTGTTTAGAAGATGGAAGGATTTTGTTGCGTATTATGTCCAGTAAATGCTTGCCTTCGATGCTAGACTCTGTTGGAACCATTCCAGGTATTATATCATCAAAGAAACTTATCAAAAGTTTGCCAAGGGAGCAGCTTCCTTGCTCAGCTGGGTCCCTGCTAGTTACCCTGAATAAACGCTCAACAACAATGAAGGGAAGCTGATTTTCAAGTAACATCAGGTCGCATTTTATAATACCAAGCAACCGAATTGTATTGAATATGGGGTCATTCTTGTCTCTCCGCTTTGTAATATTAATTGCATTATTGTAGAACAACTCGAGAATAAAGCAACCATCAAGTAGCATCATTTCCACAAATTCGTTGCTACTGAGGTCGTCGATTGTCCCTTCATAGCACTCACGAGCTTGTGCTTCCAACATACTCATAGCTTCGACCACGTCCTCCAAACTTGTTGACGTTCGAGAGAGAAGATCATGCAAATACCACTTCTTGTGTTCTTCCATGGGCTGTAGCTCTTCTTTCCCACAGTGGAATGGACCAATTGAGACCATCTTAGGCACATATGCATCTTCTTCTACCCTGCGTAGTTCCTCTGGAACTTTGTAGATACAGACTTGTGATGAAGGCATAGCCTGGATTTTCCCTCTGATAGAAGCAACCAAAGAATTCTTTGCATCTTCAGTTTCAATAGAGCCATGAGGATTCTCGAGAATCTCAATTATATTTTCTTCCCTTCCATTATTCTCAGCCATATTAGAAATGCCTGCCGAATCCTTGCATTTTTAATATATAACATTAAAATCGAAAATCGTCACCCCAAAGGCATTTTCATTATGAAACCAATTTTCTGAAAACTAGACCAGTCTACTCTACTCTAGGTGGACAATCACGTAAATGTAATTGTCCCCCATGATCACACCCCGACTCCCCAAATAATACCCGTTATACGATTATATAACAGCCCGCCCATTTTTACGGCCTATTTCAATTGTAATAATTGCCGCACATGATTATGCTATTTGAAATGGACTAGGCTCATAAATTCATGAGTACTCAATCGTGCTCTCGGAGCAAGACTTGCCTGACCACCCGTGGTCAGGTAGCTATCTTTTCACCCACAATATAAGTCACACGGCCTTATTAAAACAGGTTTAATGCTAGTACAAAAAATAAAATACTAGGTAATTGAACAGGGAAACAGGATTATTCACATTGCTGACCATAAATAGTTGGGATGAGTTTAGGATAAGTTGACAAAAATAATTGCACACACCTTTTTTGTAGTAACACCCACCCCTACCCACCCCTTGGTGTGTGCAAATAAGTTACAAAAAAAATAAAATAAAATAAAAAACGAAAGCAAAAAAACTCCACCACCAAGAGGAGGAGGAGCCTCTTCTCCCAGCGGCCTCCCCTTCCTCATCTTCTCCCGGCGGCCTCCCCTTCCTCCTCTTCTTCTTCTATTCCGAGCGGCTTCTTCTTCCTCTTCCTCCTATTCTTCTTCTCCAACTGGCCTCCTCTTCTTCTCTAAGAGAGAGAGAGAGAGAGAGAGAAGAAGAAGAAGAAGAAGAGGAGGAGGAGAAGGAAGATGAGGGAGGGAGAGATCTCTTTCTCCCCCTCTCCGTAAAAAAAAAAAAAAAATAAATTCGCTCCGTATCGGTAACGCAGGGCTCCCCCTACTGATATGGCTAAAACCATGTCCGCAGTGGGCTACTGATACGGAGCGAAATTTTTTTTTTTTTTTATTGAGAAAGAGAGAGAGAAGAAGAAGAAGGAGAAGGAAGATGAGGGAGGGAGAGATCTTTTTCTCCCCCTCTCCATAAAAAATAAAAAAAAAAAATTCGTTCCGTATCGATAACGCAGGGTGAACATGGCTTTAGCCATATCAGTAGCCCGCTATTGATATAGCCAAAGCCATGTCAGCAGCGGGTTATCGATATGGCCAAAGCCATGTCCACCCTGTGTTATCGATACGGAGCAAAATTTTTTATTTTTTTTTTACGGAGAGAGAGATAGGGAGAGGAAGATGGAAGGAGGAAGGGAGAGGAGAGAGAGAGAGAGAGAAAGACTAAGAGGAAGCCGCCCGAAGAAGAAGAAGAAGAGGAAGAGGAGGCTGCCCAGAGAAGAAGAGGAGGAGGCCTGCCGCCCACCACCAGGTAAGAGAGAGAGGGAGGGAGGGAGTGGTGGTGGGGGTGTAGTGGTGGTGAAGAAGAAGAGGACGGTGGTGGAGAGTTCCTCTTCGTTCGATTTTTTTTTTTTTTTCTTCTTCACAACTTTGGGTATGTGCAGATAAGTTGTGGGTGTTACTACAAAAAAGGTGTGTGCAATTAACGCCACCCAATTTTTATCAGGGAGAAATACCTTTTAGTTATTTTTTGTAATTGTCAAAAAGAAATTGCCTTTCGCCTTTCAAAGGGCGTTTAGTTATTTTTTTTTTATTTTTTTTTAATAACTGAGAGAAAGTTATTTTTCTTTTTGTAAATACATTTAAATTTTTTTTCTTTTAAGAAATTATCCTTTTAAATTTTTTTTAAAAAGTAACACTGGGTACATGTGGCGCATGATCGCCACTTCAAAAATCCACCGCTTCAGACTGAAATCCAATGGTTAAAAGTGACATCAAATTGATTTTTGGCTGTAGGTCTACCTCGGGATGGGACACATCCATACGGCCAGTGGTTCGGCATGTCTCTTATGGACGTTGGTGATCGTCCCTGACCAAAACTGGACTCTTGGTAAATGAGGGGTTGTAACTTGTAACGCTACAGTTATCACTAGAGAACGTCGGCTGGAAAGACTCAATGGTGAGGGGATCACCGACTGATCTTGATTTGACAACAGCAACAGCGCCAGTCGGGAGACAGGTCAATCGAGAGAGAGAAGAAGGATGAAAGTCTCGGGATCGGAGGCTGGATCAGTAGGCTCCGATCCCGATCCAGATCCAGATCGGTCCGATACGGAACAGGATCGGCCATCTCGCCCCGAGACGGTGTGAAAATCCTTAAGAAAACAAAGAACTCGGGCGAGAAAGAGCATGGTATGGATCGGATCGGTGGGCTCCGATCCCGATCCAGATCGCCCGATCCGGAACAGGATCGCCCTCTCCCTTTTTTCTTCTTCTCCTCCGCTACTTCTCACCTAAATTTTTTTTTTTTTTTTGGGTGCTTTCTGTAGTCTGCACCGATTTTTGTTCTTTTGTCTTATGTTTTTGTTTTAACCTAAAGCGCAGGTCATCGAATCAGGTTACTTCTCACCCATTGAAGGATCATAGAGAAGAAAAACTGCTAGAACGGATCGGGGTCGGATCAGTCAATTGGGATCGGCGCCAAACCTGGGACCTTGAAGATGTTCGGCCGATTCCAACTCGTTAACCTCCTGCCGAAGAGGATGTTGATGATCTTGTAGCAGGTTAGATCCGATCGATCAAACTTAAAATTGCAACCGAGCAATATGCCTTTCATCGTCTAGTGAGGATAATTAGAGTAGTGTAAACCTACCACCCATAGGGTACTACGTACCTAGAAGATCTTCTAGTTAAAACTTAAAACTAACCTGATCAGAGAATCATAACCGTTCCTTAGATAAAAATCAGGAAAGAAGATATTATATGGACGTACCTGATTGTTCTGTAGGTAAGATCCTTGTTATTATGATCGAAACGGAAACTGCAACGACCTGATCCGGGGAGTTCTCCGTCACATGAGAGTTCTACAAAGCTATTTCTTCTACCCGAGCTACAACCGTGAAGAAAACAAAAACAGGCCGGGGACTTGATTTTTTATTGCTGGAAGCTGACCGGAAAAATCTCTCTCTCTCTCTCTCACACTTTTTTCTACATGCACCGTGGAAAAATAGAATATCAAGTCAAGGTTTAGACTTTTAGACACTAATATAATAATATAAGAAAAAGTCTTCAGGTTAGTTTGGCTGCAGGGAATGGAGATACACAAACATAGTTCGAAGTCTCAGCGGATCCCGTTCTGGAATTGGCGATCTTGATCCGGATTGACTCCCACCGATCAGAATGATATTGGGGATTTCTCTCCAGGATCATTCAGATCGGGGCGATCCAGACCGAGATAGATGCCCACTGATCCGGAGACCGATCCAGAGACTTTGAACCATTTACACAATCCGACATTTTTGTTCATGCGAATGGGAGCAGAGGAATATACAATATAATTGTTCCTTTTCGTGGTGTGGTCAGAAAAATGATTGTGCTTCATTCTGGATGAGGATATGCTCATTTATGGATAATGCTACGTTTGCAGCCAAACATGCCCTTACCATTTTTTTTGTCGGATTTCCTCGAAGATCATCTAGGTCATTACTCAATGTGAATGGATTGAGCTGAATACATCTGAGTATGTTGACATTTGACCCAGGGGATCTCTCATATCGGACTTACGACACATGTAGAAGAGAAAATTCTTGATCCTTGCACAGTTTGATCCATGGCGTTCTGGCACTTATAGTTAAGTGCAGCCTGTCCTGGGTTAAGTTGGCCCTTTAATCCCAGTTACCCTTAACAGTGGAGAAAAAACAACAATAGTAAGGGCCACATTAACTCTAGACAGGGGGTGCTTAACTTGATGTATCAAAGTTGTGACTTGTGACTGAATATTTTATAAACTCCATCAGAAATAATCTATATTTTCTGTCATTTTTGTAGAGATCATGCTGAAAGATCGATATCCACTAGGGGATCGAAAGCACGCATCAATTTTCTATACATTGGAAGGATATTGCTTGCTATCATTTTGGTTTTTCTGCTTGGTGGAACATTCACCGTGGTTCTAGAAAAGTGATTAGCCAACCTACTGGTCGTTTGATTTGGGATTAGGGTTCAGGTCCAAATCCACATGTTCTTGTAATCTAAAGTTGAAGAAAGGGGTATTTAGTCATTTGGATCAATGACTGAGAAACGGTGGGTAAGGTGATGGGAGGTAAGTCAGCGTTTTTAAATTGTAGGCGGGTATGTGGAATATCAAAGATAACATGGGGTTGAGTATGTCAAATTTTTTCCTTATGGTAATAATTTTGATAGCACTCAAATCTTTGATTTTTTCATAAGCAGCAGTCAACTCATATTCAATTAGCAAACAACTAGAATAAGGGTAAGCAAGGATGAAAAATACGGTTTGGGCGAACTGTATTGAATATGGGGTAAGCAACTCATATTCAAGCTTGTTAGCCATTTGTGCCAGTTGGTTTTGCAATATATCTGTTCATTTTTGGCTGAACATCTCATCACAATAGAATTTCTTGAGGAAAACCCCATTGCAAAGTTTATTGATGACACGAGCCTCCTCTTCATCGTCACTGACACAAGGCCCCCCTTTGAACTTGTCCTGCTGCGTTCCATCGAAACCCCATCCCTACATGGTTTTTTTTTTTTTGGGCCCAACAGACCACATGGATGTTAAGTCCACCCATTGATAGATATACACACTAAATATCAGCTTCATTGGTGATTTCTAGACATTGGATTTTGTACCCAAAAACATGCTTGAATCCAACGGCTAGCATCAATCTTAAAAAAAGTGCTAAAATCTATGGCTAGAGATAACCAAACAGTTTGGTTTTTGATATGTACATCCACCATCGTGTGATTAGTGATTTCTAGCCACTCAATTTGTGCAACTTTTTCATTATGGGCTTCATAAACATACCCATGGGTTGGTTCCAAGTCCACGATGAAAAAGTACCCAAATCCAATAGATAATCACCAATGATACTGATTTTTGGTATATAGGTCCACCAAGATGTTTGCCAAACATTCGTGAGGTCAGTGGGCCCGAACGAGTGTGCCACATTTTAAAAGTTCCCTCAGTTGGCCAAAAAGAGTGTCAAGAGTCGGTTGAGTAACGGAAGTCGGCCCAATTTATCCGTCATATAGTGCATTTTGTTGAATGTGGAGGAATGATGTGGCTTATCCAGGCCGTGAATCAAACGACCCTTTGGATTAGACTCCTCTAATGTGGGTCCCTTTGAAGCTTGTCAGTTCTTAGAAAAGTTCTAGACTCCTATAGAACTATCCCCATATTCGATGTGTTGGAGAGCTATCGGCCTTTGATATTTTCCAAAAAACTGTGGATAGTTGTCAAAAAATTAGCCATCGATGGATTGAGCAAAAGTGGACTCCAATCGATCTACGTACTGCAACACTTTCATTTCCAACTTTCCTCCAATAAATTAAGAATTTCTGATTGAGGGGGACATATGACGTTATATGTAAGGGAGTGCATATTCGCACACCTCATTACCTGGTCGGGGTGTGGCACACCCCAAAAAGGGAAATCTCTCTATACGGAGTACTAAAACTTAGCTGACCGACGACCGCCCACAAGATGAGCCACATGGCACATTTTTAGAGGGCACTGACCATATGGATGTTTGGCCAATCCTTAGGTGGACCTAAAATCAACCTGATTAGTGCGTGTTTGGCGTGTGGACTTGCCTTAATTTAAAATAGGTACGTAGAACAGGGTAATGTAGACGAATAGCCAAATATGAACAAATAAAAGGAAACAAAGATAGTTCAAATTCAAATATAATAAAGTTTTACCACTTACAAGCCGATTCCAAAATACCCCTCTAATAATAAATCTACATGTTGACTAAGAAATCAATTCCATGTAGTTAATAGGATTTAAATCAGCAAAACCAGGGAGCGTATCTCGGATATATATTTGTCAATTTAGACAACGAAGAAGGAAAGAGACTTACCTTCTACGGCTTGTTACGTGTGTACGAGAGGTAAGTAAATATCGTCCCAAGAACGGTGGCATATATGATTATCACCTCCTTATAGAGTCCCAGAATCATCCACGGATTGTAGAAATAATCACGAATCACCTGTAGTCTCCATTTAGCCCATGGAGAATGGAAATATGCAGTGACTTTCTGGCACAGCTCATCATAATGGAAAATCTTCGTACGAAGCCCGAGGCAAAGTTTCCGGATTAAAAGGGTCACCTCTTCATCATTCATGAAGACCGTATTAATCTTAATTATTCCTCTTTCACGGAGTAAGCTGACATCCTTTTCCGATTGGATGAGGCTACCTAGTAGGATCACATAAGATGTGATCTCACCTGTACTATCCTTATCACATTGCTCCAACGCGATGAGATTTCGGATCAAATCATTGGTGATTTGATTGAAATTGAAAGGAGGAATTTCCAAAACTCTATGATTTAATTTGATGTCCAGTATGCCATCAGCCACAATATTATGCTTCTTCTCGATATACACTCCGGCATTAGCAAGGTCAGTGGCACATGTAAGATCCCAATCTGGATTTTCTACAACCACGTTACATTGTTTAGAAGATGGAAGGATTTTGTTGCGTATTATGTCCAGTAAATGCTTGCCTTCGATGCTAGACTCTGTTGGAACCATTCCAGGTATTATATCATCAAAGAAACTTATCAAAAGTTTGCCAAGGGAGCGGCCTCCTTGCTCAGCTGGGTCCCTGCTAGTTAGCCTGAATAAACGCTCAACAACAATGAAGGGAAGCTGATTTTCAAGTAACATCAGGTCGCATTTTATAATACCAAGCAACCGAAGTGTATTGAATATGGGGTCACTGTTGTGTCTCCGCTTCGTAATATTTGCATTATTGTAGAACAACTCGAGAATAAAGCAACCATCCAGTAGCATCATTTCCACAAATTCGTTGCTACTGAGGTCGACGATTGTCCCTTCATAGCACTCACGAGCTTGTGCTTCCAACATCCTCATAGCTTCGACCACGTCCTCCAAACTTGTTGACGTTCGAGAGAGAAGATCATGCAAATACCACTTCTTGTGTTCTTCCATGGGCTGTAGCTTTTCTTTACCACAGTGGAATGGACCAATTGAGACCATCTTAGGCACATATGCATCTTCTTCTACCCTGCGTAGTTCATCTGGAGCAACCAACAATTTGTTTGCATCTTCAGTTTCAGTAGAGCCATGATTCTCGAGAATCTCAACTATATTTTCTATCCTTCCATTATTCTCACCCATGTTAGAACTAGAAAGGCTTGCCGAAGCCGCCTGCATTTTTAATATACAACATTAAAATCGTCACCCTAATGACAAGGCCCTGTCATCGAGTTTTACTCGACACCCATTATAAGAGGCTATTGCGCGCAGAGAAAACATTCGATGGTCCCGGGGTCCGGGGTCCTTCAAACTTTGAAGGTCCCCCTGCCAAAATGTCTGACACCTACTTCAAGGCCTAAATCCAATCCACGTTAACACCTCTGTTAGTTGGTTAACGGTGGTTAACAAAGGGCACGTGTCAAATATTTTGGGAGTGGACTTTCAAATTTTGAAGGACTCCGGGACCAGCGAATTTTTTCTCATTGCGCTCGCATATAATTATGCTACTTATATAATATAAAATTATAAATAGGCTAGGCTCGAGGGGAGTCACCCTTTTGCATTCATAAATTCACTCGTCTTCTCGGCCATGGATTCCAAGAATCCAAAGGTGGTTTTGCTTTTGGCAAAACGTGAATGCAAGCTCAGCACATCAACCACCATTATATTCTCAGAATCCACATCCGAGAGCACGAGTGAATTTATGAGGGTAAAAAGGTGAGTCGGCCGATCCTGACCCGTTAGTTTAAATTATTTTTTAATTAACTTTCTAGAATAACAGTTATTATACTATTAAAACAACCAAAATAACATATTATAACAGCCTACTAATAATCATTACTTGATTTCGTTATTTAAATTTATTCAATTTTCCTATGTTAAATTTGGGTGAAAAGTGGTTTTTTTATGTTTTTTTGGGTGCGTGATAATGACCGTATGTTGGAAAAAAATGCTATCGCATGTTATTTTTGAAAAATAATATTATTTGGAGAAAATGGGGTGTGATATAAGACCGTTGGGGCGGAGTAATCCTTCGCTCACACCTGTGTGTGAGCAAAGGCAATCACACACCACAATATGAGCCAGGTGACACATTCTTAGAGGAAGATGACCGTATGGATGTTTGGCCAGTCCCTCGTTGAACCTGAAAACTCAAAATCAGCCTGATTAGTTATGTCAGACCTTTGGATCTAGTACCCCAAACAATGGTCAATAATGCTCTAAATTCTACCGTTAAAAGCAACCCATGAAAATGACTCCAATCAAACGCTTAGAAATCACTAATCAAGCTAATTTTTGGTTTACAAGTCTACAGAGGTACTAGCCAAACATCCATACGGTCATCGACGTCCTCTAAGAGTGTGCCCCGTGGCTCATATTATGATGTGTGATCGGCCTTGCACACATGTGAGCGAAGGTTTTCTCGTTGGGGCGGGCTCAGGGAACTCGTCTTTTCCAACGGTTGTTGATCAAGATGAGCTGGCAGCACTTTTCTCCCAAAGCAAAACTACTGGAATCCACCGCCAAGGACACGAGTGAAAGGATGAGTCAGAAAAAGACAAATCTTAGTCTGAGCCTTGTTTATAATGGCAGTCTGTGCACCTTTAAGACATTAAAACCAAGGTTTAAAGGGGACCGTTATAACGGTACAACGGACTGGGGGCGTTACTGTTTTGTCCGTTATAACAAAAAAAACGCTCAGGGTCAAAAACGGGAAAAATGGCGCTGATATTCAAATTTTGAATTTTAAAACTTGATTTTCAAAAATGGAAAAAAGCGAAAAAAAAAAATAGCTGTTTCTTTCACAATTTTTTTCCAGAAAATAACAGTTGTTATTTTCGTTACAACGGAAAAATAACAGCCGTTATCTTTTGGCGTTTTAACTGTCCATAACATAACAGGGAGGTTCGAATCCGTTATAACGGCTGTTATTTTCGTTATAACAGCCGTTTTTTAAACCTTGATTAAAACAACGAGATGAGAATGAGATTCGCTGTGGATTAAACTTCTATTACAGTGTTTTGACGTATTCTTCTGTCACAATGAAAATCACAAGCCACGTGGTACACTCTTAGTGGACGCTGGCCGTTTGGATGTTTGGCCAGTCCTTCAGTGGACCTCTGAACCAAAAATCAGCTTGATTAGTGATTTCTAAGCGATTTGATTGAAGTTATTTTCGTGGGTTGATTTTAATGGTAAGAATTAGAGCATTATTGAGTGTTATTTGGGTGCAAAGATCCAAAGGTTTTAAATCACTGATCAGGCTGATTTGTGGGTTAGAGTTTCACTGAGGGACTGGCCAAACATCCATACGGTCAGCATCCACTAAAAGTGTGCCACGTGGCCTGTCATTTTCATCGTGACAGAAGCATCTGTCAGAACAATGTGATAGAAGTTTTACTAGCGTTGAGATTTCGGACCTAAAGCTACTTTGTTGTCAATGTACGAGGTAACATGAGGTCCACCTTCAAACTTCAAAGGTTCCCTCCCAAAATGTCTGACATCGTACGTCAAGGCTTAAACCTAACTCATGTTAAACCCTTGGTTAGTTAATTAAGGCTGGTTAACAAAGAGTAAAACTTGTCACAACGGATTGCAAATCACACAATGAGAAGCCAAGTGGCACTATCCATGTGCTTTTGCTTTGAGGTGTACGTGCCGAGAACTCATTTGTTTGTGATTGTGTGATTTGCAATCCGTTGTGACAGAAGTTTTACTCGTTAACTAAGTGTACGCGTCAGACATTTTGGGAGGGGTGGGACCAACAATTTTTTTCCCAACCAAAGAAGGGAAAGAGACCACGAATGTGATTGTGTTGGTAAGAATGATAGAAGCTTACCTCGTACGTCTTCAATATGCTCTCAATATCTCTCTCTCTCACACACACACAGCGAGTCTATCTTCGACCGCTACTTATAATACCGGAAGAATAACTGGCGACGGCTTGCATTTGGCAAAAAATTGACCCCTACCAAACGTTCATTGACTGAGAGGGTGTTTGGATTCGAGGATAGACTATCCATACTAAGGATAGCACTGTTTCCATTTAAGGGCGTCCACGCTAAAAGCACGTATTCACAGCTCCAACACCTTCCATATTAGAGAATTGGAGAAGCGAGGTCACTTGTTACTTTGATGGTTTGCAAGGTACCAGATCAAACCAACTTTCAGTTGACTTCAAAGTCTTTAAAAAAACAAAAAAAGAAGACTTCAATTTGTAAATTATTTAATTAAATAATATAAATTCAAAGGTATTTAGAAGAAGTAGCCAGGTACGTACCCCCAAGGCTTACCAAAAAATAAAAAAATTACGTGCCCCATGCCCTATGACCATCACAGTATATACTTTAATGGATCGAATATCTAGGGTTGGAAAATGGAGTCATATTTCCATCTCAACATGTCAACCAATAATAGAAAAGAGTCGTGACGTAACAAGGTGGACCTCACGCCAAATGTGTGAGCTTTATCAATTCTCTACCCTCGAGGCCCACTGACGGCATGGATGTTTAATCCACCCCATTACATATTTTCTCCTTCTAGATAGGGCTGGCAATGGATCGGGTTCAAGTCAGATTGGTACTGATTTGATACCCGATCGGATCAATAAAATTCAGTTCCAATCCGATATATATACATGTATACCATATATTTAAATACTTTTATGTAATTATATACATATATATATATATATATATATATATATATATATATATATATATATATATATATATATATATATATATATATATATATATATATATATATATATATGTAATTATATACATATATATATATTGGGTCTATATCGGATCGAGACAAGGTTGATCCAGTACCGATCCTATAACGAAAAATAATGTTCCGGGCCTGATTTTATGGATCGGATCGGATCTCGAGTTTGATCCGATCGATTGCCAGCCCTATTTCTAGAATAGCAAAAGAATCCTAAGGAGCAAAAGCCAAGGAAAGAGTTGGTACTGTTCTGGCCCCATTGATATAGGCCACCTACCCTGATTCGACATATGTGGTACCTACTCTTTCGACTTGTAACCCGTTTTAAAAATCACATTCTGTGACCGATTCTTATGCGTTTTACACAATATATATTTGTTTATAATATAATTCAATGTTCACATTATCAAGAAAAAGACTTTTCTCTTTTTGTAGGCTACAGGAAAAAGACTTTTAGGGCAACTTGTATACATCAACGGCACCTACCTTGATGATCCTCTAGTTAGATGGACTATGTGATTGGATGATCACAACCGTCTAATCTATTGTACTCTTTATTTGAACGGTCAAAGAAAAAGAAAAAAATAGTACGATCCAACCTAATGTTGGAGAGAAAAGTTTTGAAGCAGCGAAGGAGTGGCCAATCACATAGCGCCACAATTTGCAGTTCAAAAAGCATTTCTCCTCGGCCTCTGCTTAGAAATTTCCTTGTCAATGTAATCAACCACAAAGAAAGTTCCTTTTCTTACGGCTCAGGAGCTCTCCCCTAAGAAATTAACGTTGGTGACCAGCATCGAATCGTTGTAGGTCGCATCCAGGAGTTCCCACCTGTACATGTAGGGCAACCCCCCACATGCTTTGATATTAAGGGAATATTATGGTAGGCCCGCCCTAAATGTATAGGTGCGACTCTCAAATGCAACCAACACCAAATTTGATGATACCGTAGACCTAGGTGAACCCACCTTCACTGAGTTAGGAGGTGTTTGGCAATACAAAAATAAGTAACTTATTGACTTGTATAAGCCAAAAAAATTAAGAAGTTAGTTTGGATGTATTTCATATTTTATCTTTTGAAAAGATAAAAACCAACATAAAACTGAAGTTACAATTTTAGCTTTTAACTTTTAAGAAAAATTACTTCTCCAAAATTAGAAGGCCTCCCAACGCTTTTAATTTCTATGATTTTTTCTGTAGGTAAAAAGTCAAGTAACTTTTGCTACAAGTAGAAGTGCTTTTACTTCTCTTTCTCAAACGCCCCCTTACTGATTTCTTTAAAAAACAGACTTACCCATCAAAAAAAAAAAACCAAATTCGATGTTGGTCACCAACATCATATTTCTTCCTAGGTACATCGAAATTGAAGACTGGCCATGATGGGAATATATTTTTTCTTTTACAGGCTCAGCCCATTCTAGACCTGGCCTACTAACTAACCTCAGGCTGGGCTTGTGCCCATTTACAGTACAAACTTGCTAGAAATTTTATTTTCACTCAGTACAAGCCCATTAGGGAATGAACGTATCTATCTATTATCTATATTAAAGGACCCTGATGAGGTGGCACTTTCTCAAGTTTTTTAGTTTATCTCAAAAATACCCCTGCCCAAAACATCTCTCTTTCCAATTATGTCACTCTCCCTCTCTTTAATTTCTTCATTAATTCTTAAATTATCTCTCCATCTTTTTAATTCCCAAAGTTTTTTTTCTCCAAAAATATCCTTATTAATACGCAATCTCTTCTCCATTCTTTACATATCCAACCGCCCCCATCAATCTTCAATTTACGCCTCTCCCTTCTCAAAACGACAACAACTCTTTCCAATTCCAACTACACCTCTCCATCTTCCATTTATGTCTCCCATTTCCAAAACATATCATTTCCTAATTAAAGTTTGTAAAAAAAATAATAACCTAACTATTTATTCTTTTATTAAAAATTTGACAATATAAACATTCTAAAATTATAAACGCCTAAAACATTTCCCTCTCCCGTCTATAACCTAAAACCTTTCCATCTCCGCCCATCTATTATCTATACTAAAGCTCGACCCTGCTGAGGTGGCGCTTTCTCCAACTTTTTAGTTTATCCCAAAAATACCCCTACACAAAATATCTCTCTTTCCAATCCCGTCCCCTCTCTTTAATTTCTTTATTAATTCTCAAATTCTCTCTCATCTCCAATTAATTCCGAAACGTCTTTTCTCTTTCTAATCCTACGACTCCCCATCTCCTTATTTCATTCATTAATTCCTAAATTTCGACCCTGCTGAGGTGGCGTTTTCTCCAGCTTTTTAGTTTATCCCAAAAAACACCCCTACACCAAATATCTCTCTTTCCAATCTCGTACCCTCTCTTTAATTTCTTTATTAATTCTCAAATTCTCTCCCATCTCCAATTAATTTCGAAATGTCTTTTCTCTTTCCAATCCTATGACTCCCCATCTCCTTATTTCATTCATTAATTCCTAAATTTCTAACCGATGCATTAAGAAATCTATTTTGGTTTGTTTCGAAAATCAATGCATTAATTATGACCGTTGCCTCTTTCTAAACAATGCATTAAGAAAATCAATGTGATTTATTTCCATAACCGATGCCTTAAGAAATACATTTTGGTTTATTTTCAAAACCAATGCATTAATTTCGACCATTCTCTCTTCGTAACCGATGCATTAAGAAAATCAATGTAGTTTGTTTCCATAACCGGTGCATTACAAAATCTAAAGGTTTCTATACGCAAAGGTATTCTGATTTTTAGAATTCTATTTTGGTTGCTTTCCATAACCGCATCATTAAGAAATATAATTAAAATTTTCATATGGAAAGGTAACCTCCATATAAAAATTCCCGTGCCTTTCCCTCTCCCTCTATCTTAAAATATTTAAATCTCTTCCTCTTTCTTTTGGTTGATGAGTTCCATTTTTTAGGCAACTCAAATGGTTTTCCGTCAATCTTTTCTCTCTATTTCATTAAAAAATATATAAATTTTTTTTTCCAATTGAATATATTAATTATGTATAATTTTTTAGGGAAAAAATATATTCTGATATGGCTATATTTTTTCAGGTTTATTCAAGTTCTTGAGACAAACATTTAATTTGTTGAAACTAAAAATAATCAATCTCTGCAATGATCCCCTGTCAGCGGTTCAGCACGACTACAAAAAGGTAAATATTATGGTAGCCATTCGAAATTCTGATGAAAAATTATGTCAGAGATCTCCCCAAGGAGCAGGTATGCATATTTTTCTTCTTCTTTTTCCTCTTCTTTATTCAAATTTTTTCCCCAAGGAGAAGTGAGGTCAGACCAAAGGCATGAAAATGGTGCTTGAGGCATGCCCGTCATGAGTTTATATATTTTTTTAAATTTGTTTTGAAATGTTTCTAGGCATTTTTTTTCAACACTTCGCTCGCACACATCTTAGTTCTCACCCGTTTGGAAATAGTGTTTGTAAGAATAAGGGATGTGATGATGCAAAGTTTTGACTACATGCATACACAGTATTCTAGATCTATTTTAGAAGAGGGGAGCGTACTACAGTTATTTTGATGAACGAAGATCACCCCATCTTTAAATGGAAATGAAAATGATGATTGAAGTCATTGATTCAGTCGAAGGTCGAGTTTGCATGGAGTTGCTCGATTTATTCGGAGAGCGAGCAATCGTTAAATGAGGAAGCCGTCGATGCATGCTTGGTAAGAGAAATGACATGTTAGCCACCACTACACATGTCCCTACAATAAGAATTTTGGTTGGCGTTCTTCGGGTTCCAGCATAAAAATCAGCTTGATTTGTGATCTCTATCCATTGAATCTAAAACTCAAAAAGAAGAAATCCAATATAAAGATGTTACCAAATGAAAATGCTCAAATCCTACAGCTAGCTCGAGATCACTAATTAGGCTGATTTGTGGCATCAACGGGTGGACCAATCATTCATGAGTTAATGTTGTAGACCATTATATACAAAATTATATAGAATTATAATTTTACATGTATCAATTATATAACTATACTTTAATCATATCCTAACGCTCTATCCTATTATAGACCATTAATGGTCATCTAGAAGCACAATATCGTAATATAAGTGACATAGGTAGCGGGTCTCACAAGTCGCAATTATCATAATCTAAAGTAAGAGCAAGGAGCCATGTGATCAGATCACGATTATTGAATATATAACATGTATAACTTTTTTTTTTCACACAACTTCATATTTTATTAAGGTATATATTTCAGCTATAGTAAATTCATTTAAATAAAAGTAGATAAGTGACCAAATTGAATTGTTTAAACGCTAAATGTTGATTTCGGTTTAACTAGCCAGTACAAATGGGGTTAATGATTGAGAGTGGTTAATTTATTAATAAAATTCATGGTTAATGTTCACTCATATCAAATGAACTGACCAATCCGATATGGTTCTCAAACATTGGTTTCTATCATCGCCAACATAGACCTCTACTCAGCAAATGCACTTCATACATCAATAATTCTACTGCAAATCATAAAATAACTCACAGAGGGGATTGGTTAACAAAAGAGAGTCTTAAGTGATTTCACATTTGGAATAAAACAAGATTCGCTCTAGATGCCTACATCACAAAAAGCTAACAAATACAACTATTCTCACAAGAATTTCTTATATTAATTTAATTTATATTATTTTTTATTTTTGTTTTTCCTTGCTTAACAAAATAGGGCATTGTTATTTATGCCCGTGCTTTAGCACGGGTGTTGATTACTAGTAACTATCACTATACTTCTCCCTCTGAAACTCTAAAAAAATCGGACTCTTTTTCACATTCAACTTCCGTATCACAAGAAAAACGCCGCATCCAGTTCTCTTTATCTTATTCATTTTTTTTAGCTTTTATATTTTTTCCCAATGTCTGCTCTGTATCTATGGAACCATTTGTATGAAGCAATCACCAAGCATTTTTTTCGATATTCTTCTCGACATGGTAAGCAAACCAAAACCGCTCTCAGTTTTTTATTTTTCAAATCAAATATGTTATTAAAAAAAATATATAAATTTTACTTTTCTGATTTTTTATTTGATTTTTGTAACTTTATTTCTTTAATCTTGCAGTTCAACACGTCGAATCTTCGTGTAAGAACACTATAGTTTCTTCTATCTCTCAGCGATGATCTTTCGAGGTTAGATTTTCTAGATTCGAATGAGAGTTTTTGTAATTTTTCCATTTTTGTTGAGCTTTATATAAGTTCATTTAATTTGTTAAGTGTGCAGTCGAATAACTTTTTTGAAAGACTATATCACAAAATAAGGCGTCAAATCAAAGAATTTGAGAGAGTTTCATTTTTAGTTCTTTATTTTGAAAGGTAAAGTTTTTTTTTCATTTGGAAGCAAATCTACTATATAAAACTGTTTTGATTTTAGTTACTAAAAATTTTAGTGGGACCATTTATGGGAAGAATATATGGTAGCAATCTGAATCTTCTAAGACATATGAGTCCCTAATATCTCTTCATTTTTTGGTAGTTATATAACTCTACATTTTTGCCAAAATATGTATATACGTTTAAAACATACATTACTAATTAATAAGAAAATAATAAGGGGCCCATTAGGGAATGAACATGTGTAAAACATTTTCAAATGATAAGGAGTTACAAACTTGTTCAAACAAATATTAAAATTTTTGGTCCTAATGTGGCATTTATAGCATCTCTAACCTTGCCCTAAACTCCTTTCCCTTCCCTAAAATAGGGTGAAAAGTTAAAAAACCATCTCCACCCCTACCCTAAAGTCTACTCTATTTTGAAATAACCTCAAATCCTACTTAAAGTTAGGATAGGATTTAGGGTGAGAACTTAAAATTTTGTTCTCCCTTCTCCTTTCTCTTTTTAATTAATTCCATTAGATATCCTCACATTCTTTTTACTAAATGCCACCTATGTCCCATTCTTATAATTTTTGTCATTTTTCTCTTTTCTATTAGTTCTTATATTTAGGGAAGGGTAGAATTCAAGGTGCACCATTGGAGAGATTTTTGAGTTTTAGGTAAGGGAGATTATTTTCTACCCTACTTTAAGTGTTTAGGGTAGGGTCGGAGATGTTCATAGTGCTTACATAACATACGAAACTAGGGTTTCCGTATCATCTTTAGCTGGGCCGCAATGTTGTGCTTTCATGTACAGTACTCTAGCACCATTAGGCTCCACATAACATAACAATAAGCAACCTTCTACTAGCGTTATTTCAACACATTCATTGTTAATTGAGATTGATCTGTTGGTCACCAGCATTTTCTCTGACACCTTAATAGTTTTAATGGTGAAATGGGCTATGTGCATTTAGGGCTGATGTAGTTTCACAAACTAGTCTTTGTTGTTGGTGCTCAAGAGAGGATGGCATCCAACAGGCATATAAGTTTTCTTTTTCATAGTGAAATGGGCTGATGTAGAAGGGGTTGAGGATGATTATATGGAGCGATAGGATCAACAAAAGGTAGGCTGGAATCCTAAACGCGCACCATAACTTTTAAAGGACGTGACTTGTGACTGTGTATTGAAACAACAAGCACCACGATGGTGTAATAAACGGCAGTCCGTGGGGGAAAATTTTAGATGCAGAGGACTTTGGATGCAGTCGATGCAGAGGGGTCTTGTGACCCTACATGGCATTTTTCGGGGCCCACTAACCGCATGGATGTGTACCCCACACCTTGGTGGATATGCATACTAAAAATCAGCTTGGTTGATATTTTGTAGCCGTTAGATTAAGTGTCCAAAAGATACACAAAAAACATGCTTGAATACAACCGTTAGAATCAATCCTACGAAAGTGCTAAAATCTATGGCTAGATAAAATCAATGTGATTAATGTGGGGTACACATCCATACGGTGAGTGTGCCCCAAAAAATGAGCCATGTAGGTCCACGGGACCCCTCTGCATCCAAAGTCCTTGCATCTAAAATTTTTCCCTCCATGGGGTTGACTTACAATCGCAAAAAAGACAACATTTGATGGGTTAAGATGCACTTTTTCAGTCAAATTTTCTATTTTTAGTCATTTGCACTCTTAAGTTCTTAACAGTCCTAGTAGCTTTCTGAGGGTTCGGCACGCACCCGGGGGATTTAGTCGGGTCTCAGAGATCCGGACACCCCCGTCACACACAAAAAAAAAAAATTGTTCCACTACGTTATGGACCCATTAAGATCGATTACCTCAGATACATAAGCATTTTTATTTTATTTGCGTGGCGATACTACCTTGAGAGTAGGAAGGAATTTTTTATTTTATGGAAAAAACAACTAAAAATGATAATTTTAAAAACGGAAAATTGCGAAAAGAAAACTAACTTTAATTCATTTACAAAAAAGAATACAAGTTTTCGTAAATCCCAAAAAAGAAAACGAAACGCCCTTTCAAAGGGCGTTTCGTCTGATGTCAGTCGCATCAGTCTAACGAATGACTGATGGGCTGACACGACTGACAAACGCCCTTTAAAAGGGCGTTTATTCCTGATAAATGGTTTTTTAAAAAACGTTTTCATTAAAAAAACGCCCTTTCAAAGGGCGTCTGCCAGGCGACGACTTTAAGTCGCTTTCATTCTCTCTCCCGCCTTCTCCTGCCTCTCCTCTTCGCCTCTGTTTCTTCCAGCGATTTCTCCCCCCTCTCCCTCCGGCGGTCTCCTCGCGCCTCCTTGCTCCGATCAAAGCGGCGAACACTCAGGTATTTTATTTATTTATTTTTTTTTTAGTTTTTTTTATTTTCGGTGGGGCTTGGGGGACCCCCATTTTGGCCTACATAGTAAAAATCGACGGCCCATAATTCCTCAACTTCTAAACCAGTCTACAAATATCGGTATGATCTGAATTTTTGTGAGGATGATCTCTACGGTGAGGAGATCATCCTCACCAAAAATCAGCCATTGATTCATCTTCTGGGTACGCCAAAATGGGCGTAAAAATTCGGGTTCCCTATTTTTTTGGCCTCTGGCTCCGGTGTTATAGGACACAATATTAGCCACGTGGCACATTCTTAGAGGACTCTGACCATATGGATGTTTGGCCAATCCCTAAGTGGACCTACAAAAGAAAACTCAGCCTGATTAGTGATTTATAGGCGTTGGATTAGACTTATTTTCATGGGTTGATCTCAACTGTCGGATCCCAACGGTCGAACGCCCTTTAAAAGGGCGTTTGTCAGCGAAAAACGCCCTTTAAAATAACGTTTGTCAGTTGTCAGATGTCGGACTGACAACTGACAGGACGTTTTTCAAAAAGGCGTTTATTACTGAAAAACGCCCTTTAAAAGGGCGTTTTTTTAATAAACGTACGCCACGTAATGAAACGCCCTTTTAAAGAGCGTTTTGTTTTCTTTTTTGGGATTTGCGAAAACTTGTATTCTTTTTTGTAAATGAATTAAAGTTGGTTTTCTTTTCCGCAATTTTCCGTTTTAAAAAAGAAACAACAACTAAAGATAATGGAATTAAAATATCACTGTTAAGGATAGTTTCTACAAAAAAAATTTGTCAGGTAGTCTTTTTTTTCTCTCCAAAGACTTGCTGACAAAAATAATTGTCAGTAAGTTCTTAGTAGAGAGCGTCTCGTCCTTGCATTGTTTCCTTTGCCTCTTTCTAAATAAATCATTATCAAAGCAAAAAAAAAAACTCCCATATTATTTGTACTGCCGTACTAGCCTGGCCAAAAGTATACAAGTTACTTATCGAAAGCATTTCACTTCATTTATTGGAATAAACAAATTGAAGGTGGAAAATACATGATCATATCACAATACATGAGCTCCCCATCATATTTGAAGTCTCAAAACAGAAAGAAATCATTCTAATAACACTCAACTCATTGATATTAGCAAACAACTAAACTAAAACAGAAAGAGACTTAGGGCTTAAGGGTAAGAAAGGATGGTAAATATGGTTTGGGTGAAAGTGAGCAGTAGTAATACAACGGCAGCGATAAATGAAAGTATAGACCATGGATTTCTGAAATAGTCACGCTTCAAGGTTGCTCGCCATTTGTACCAATTGGTTCTGCAATATTCATTCATTCTGCCGAACATCTCATCATAATAGAATTTCTTGAGTAAAACTCCATTGCAAAGTTTATTAATGACGAGGGCCACCTCTTCATCGTCACCGAAGGAGTGCTCAATTATTTCTCGACGACGAAGCAATCTCACATCCTTTTGGGAGTTGATGATGGTATCCAAGAGCATCACATAAGATGTGATCTGACCACTGTTATCTTCGTCACACTGCTCCAAGGCAATGAGATTTCGGAAAAGATTGTTGATTATCTCGTTAAAATATACAAAAGGGATTTCTAACACCCCATTTCCACTGAATGTGATGTCTAATAAAGCATTTGTCTTATTCTTCTTCTCGATTTGCACTCCAGCTTCCTCAAGGTCTGTGGCACAATATGTATATTTCCAGTGTGGATGGCTTTTCACCACCCCATTTTTTTCTGAAATAGAGGGAAAGAGCATTTTGCCTAATATGTCCAGTAAATGTTTGCCTCCAGTGTCAGACTTTGTTGGGACTCTTTGTGGTTGTTTCTCCTTGCTGAAATATTTTTTGGGGACGATTTCTTTAATTGTATGATCGAAAAATAATCTCACAAGTTCGTCGAGAGATCTGTGTCTTTGCTCACGGCCTGAAGTTAACTCGAACAAACGCTCGATAACAAAGAAGGGAAGCTGATTTTCAAGTAACATCAAGTCGTGTTGTAAACTACCAATCATCCAAACTGCATTGAATATGGGGTCATTTTTGTCTCTCAACTTCTCATTTGCATAAGTGTAGAAGAGCTCAAGGATAAAGCAACCATCAAGTAGCATCATTTTGACAAATTCATCACTATTGAGCTGGTCGAATGGTCCTGCGTAGCACTCACGAGCACGTACCTCTAAATCTCTCATGGCTTTGACTAAATCATCCAAACTTGTCAAAGTTCGAACGAGGAGAACATGCAAATACCACTTCTTGTGCTCTTCCATGGTTTTTAGTTTTTCAATATTGTGATGATGAAATGGGCCAATTGATACTATCTGAGGCACATATGAGTCTTCGTTTTCTTTGCGGAGTCTCTCGGGAACTCTGTAGATACAGTATTGTCGCGTAGGATCTTTAGATGGAAACACAGATGGATACGTAGATGGTCTTTCTCTTTCGATAGAATCAACTAACAATTTGAGTTTGTTTGCATCTTCAATTTCCTTCATTCCACTATTGTCTGACATCTTGGAAGTACCTGCCTAATCCACGCTCAAGGTGATGGTCACCCTACAAAGGCATTTTCATTGTTAAAATCAGTTTTGAAAACTACCTATTTGGGTGGACATCAAAGTTTAGAAAAATTGTTCACCCATTAAAATGGACACATATTATATGTAAAATGCTTTCTTATGTCATACATGTTTTCTTCAAATAACGACCTTTTTTCCTTCCAAGGTAATGGCCATTATGTTACAAACGGGTCGGGCTCAGGACTCAGGAGCCCCCCTTTTTCTGACCCCTTTGGGAGTCGGACTTGGGGCCGTGGATTCCAACAGGTGGTTGATAGCGCTGAGCTGGTATTCACTTTTTTCATTAAGTGAATGCCTTTATAAGGGCAAAGAGAGACTTCGGCCTTGAAAAGTCGCCGTTGAGCCTAAGACTGTCAAAGGGCTGGGCCAGGGTAGAGCCTAGCCCAGCACTCACTTATGAGGATGATGTCCTAGACCGGCCCTAACCCTTCAAGGGGCAGGGCCTAGCATATAACTCTTATTTGAAAGACAAACTGTAAAGAAGTGAAAATAAATAAATGGGCATCGTAGACAGTGGCTATCAAAAAGAAAATATCATACCTTAGACAGTGGCTAAATTAGGATCCAATACTGAAATTTTAAAGTCTACATCGATTTTTCAGCAAGTGAAGACATACAGTGAAATCATCTCAGTTTTTTTTTAATTAAAGATTGGTTAAATTGTCTCCACGGGATTTTACATTAACATGGAGAAAACAATTTGCGCAGGTTTGTGCTAAAACAAATTAAGAAGTAAACTTGGCTTTGAAGACAGGTTTTGCTTTTTTACCACCTGTAATTTATCACAAAGGCATTGATCCAAGAATAGCAATTTAGGGAAGTTTAGTGTTGTAATTTGTAAATGAGAGAGTAAACCTTTTGACCCTATCAATGCGACGTGAAGATTTACTTGTGCAAACCTTGCTGGGTATCCTCCTGCCTTCTCTAACCTAATAACATGAACCTGGCATGCATAGTATCCAAAGGGTTCAGCACCTACTATATTTCACTGTTATACCTTTCTGGACCAGTTTCTACCCATTAAAATGAATTGAGAATCTGAGGGTCATTATCATTGGATGGGGATTTGAACAGAATGGACCGATTTCCAATCAGGTGGGCGGAAACTAATAATCAAAGAATTGCAGATCATAGAAGTAATACAGAACAGTTCACAGTATTCAACTAGTGGAATGAACGATCTTACCTCTTCTCTCCAGCTTTGGATAAATCTCTCCCGCCTTTGAAGGAAAAGAAAGAGCAAAAGCTTATGGTTCGAAGCCCCTCGATCAAACGGCCAGAGAAAGCAGAAAGCTGTGGTAATTCAAGGGAGACAGGATTCTAATCTTAGCTATGAGACGTAGAAATAACAGTAGCCTAGAGATACGAGAGCTGAAACTGAAATTCATCGATCCTTCATAAAAGTACTTTTCATCTCTCCGTCCATTTTACTCCTTTCTACTTCTACAAGCCATCTTTGAGACACTGTTAGATGGTCGCGAGATTCCTCATTAATCATGATTAATGTCTTATATAATTTTTTTTTTTTTGAAGCGGGTCCCTCTTGTTGTCATATCCTGATGTACCACATATACTTTTATCAGTGGGGTAGCATTTCGTATAGGAAAAAGATGTAACAAGGTATGCCTTAAACTGTTTCATTTGCCAAAGCGGCATTTTTGGTAGTCACCGCTGCCATTTGGGCCCACTGACCACATGGATGTTTATCCCACCCCTTGGTGGATATACAGACTAAAAACTGCCTTGATTGGTGATCTATAACCATTAGATTTTTACACTTTTTAGCACTTTTAAGGCGTTTTTATAGCCGTTGAATGCAACCATGTTTTGAGTACTAGCCAAATAATAGCCGTTATATGATAATATAACACCCATTGTTAGCATAATAGCCCACATATAATTATGCTACTTATAATATAAATAGACTTGGCTCGAGGGGACTCACTTTTTTGCATTCATAAATTCACTCGTGTAATCGGCCATGGATTCCAAGAATCCAAAGGTGGTTTTGCTTTGGCAAAAAGTTAATGCAAGCACATCAACCACCATTGTATTCTCAGAATCCACATTCGACAGCATGAGTGAATTTATGAGGGCAAAAGATGAGTCGCCCATCCCGGCCCATTAGTTTAAATTATTGTTTAACTTTCTAGAATAACAGTTATTATACTATTAAAACAACCAAAATAACATATTATAACAGCCTACTAATAATCATTATTTCATTTTGTTATTTAAATTTATTCAATTTTTCTATGTTAAAATTTGGGAGAAAAGAGGTTTACTTTTTCAAAAATTATTTTAAACGAAAATATATTTACAAAAACAAAAACAGCTTTCTAACATTTACAAAATAAAATTAGTTAAACGCCCTTCGAAAGGGCGTCTCACCCTGACAAAATTAAGGCTGATAATAAAGCTGAAAATCAGTTGTTTATAAGTGTTGGATTAAAGTTATTTTACTTGCTTGATTTAACCGTAGGAATTTGAGAATTATTTGTTTACAGAGATCCAAAGGTCGTAAATTACCAATTAGGCTGATTTTTAGTTTGCAGGTCCACCGAGGGACTGGCCAAACATCCATACGGTCAGTGCCCACTAATAGTGTACCACGTTGATCGTATTGTGACAGAAGTTTTACTCTTTATGGGCAAACGCCTTTTTAAAGGGCGTCTGCGGCGGTTTGTCAACCATGTTCAGCTTTAAAGCTGGTTAACAAAGTGTACGTGTCAGACATTTTGGGAGGGACCTTCAAAGTTTGAAGGTCTCTGGGACCAACATAAATTTTTTTCCTTAATGAAGCAACTAAAGAAGCAAAAGAGACCACAAATTTGATTGTAGTGATAAGGATGATAGAAGCTTACCTCGTACGTCTTCAATATGCTCTCAATATTTCCGATATTTCACGAACATAACGCTATACATATCTCTCTCTCTCTCTCTCTCAGCGAGTCTACCTTCTTCAACCACTACTTATAAAAAAAATAAATAACTGGAGATTGCATTTGTGCCTACGAAACGTTGGTTGACTGAGAGGATGTTTGGATGCGAGGATAGACTATCCATACTAAGGATAGCACTGTTTCCATTTAGTGGCTTCCACACTAAAAGCACGTTTTCACAGCTCCAACACCTTCCATATATAGAGAATTGAACAAGCGAGATCACCTTTTAGTTTGATGGTTTGCAAGGTATCAGATGGGCATGGAACCAAATTTCAGTTGACTTCAAAGTCTTCAAAATAAAATAAAAAAAGACTTCAGTCGGTAAATTATTTAATTAAATAATATAAATTCAAAAGTATATAAAAGAAGTAGCCAGGTACGTACCCCAAGGCTTACCAAAAAAAAAAAAAAATTAGGTGCCCCATGACCATCAACACTATACTTTAATGGATCAACATGTCCAACTAATAATAGAAAAGAGTCGTGATGTAAGAAGGTGGACCTCAACTCTGCCCTCGGCGCCCACTGAGTGTATGGCCGGATGTTTAACCCACCCCTTCGTATATATTCATACCAAAAATCAGCTTCTCTGATGATTTCTAACCGTTGGAATTCGTACCCAAAATATGGTTGAATCCAACGGCTAGAATCACACCATAAAAAGTGCTAAATCTTATGGGTAGAGATTACCAATCAGGGTGTTTTCTTTTGAGGTGTGTATATTCCCCAAGCGGTGGCCTTAAACATCCATCCGATCAGTGGGCCCAGAGGGCAGCGGTGAGTAACAAAAATGGCCAAAGGCGCGAGGTGTAGCCCTTCTAGAATAGCAAAAGAATCCAAAGGAGCAAGATCCAAGGAAAGAGTTGGTATTGTTCTGGCCCCATTGGTAAACACTGTCATCAAAGGTTTTACAGCCTGTTCTTCTTCCTCCATTGATATATGCCACCTGCCCTGATTCAACGTATGTGGTACCAACTCTTTCCACGCGTAACCCGTTTTAAAAATCACATTCAATTACTGATTCCTACGCGTTTTATGTTATATACACTTAGGGGAACGCACGTGCACCTTAGACATGCATGGTGGCACCTTACACATAGCACACTCGTAGAGATCACTCGTCGTATCAATATTTGTCCCATCCCTAGATGGACCTGTATACAAAAAATCAGCCTATTAATAATTTTTAAGGATTTGATCACGGGTTGATTTTTTACTGTACGTAGATTTTGAGCATTATATGGATATTCTGATCCAAAGGTTTGAGATCACTAAACATGCTTATATAGGTCAACCTAGGGATTGGACAAACATCCATGCTGTCAATAGTCCCTAAGAGTGTGTCACGTGACATATACTATTGTCCCTCCTCATCATTAATGGGTGATGTGGGCGTGTTAGACATCCTGAACCGTGCAAGGTATACTCACCCACATTTGTCTTTTCTTTAGAACAGAAGCATTTAATGAGGGGTGGTTTTGCCTTTGAAAGTAGAGTAGCTTTAATTGTGTCACATGTGCGGCAATACCGGTTGTTGCTTTATAATAGTATAGATAGATAGACAGATATATACATTTACGGTGAGAAATAGACTTTTCTTTTTTCGTAGGCCATAGGAAAAAGACTTTTGCGGCAACTTGCATATATCAAAGGCACCTACCTTGACTGTGATTGGATGGTCACAACCATCTAATCTATTGTATTATTTATTTGAACGTTAAAAAAAAAAAAAAAGGGACTTTTTGACATACCCCCCCATGTTATCTTTAAAATTTGACATACCCCCTACAATTTGAAAAAGCTGACATACCCCCCTATGACTCGGTCCACTGTCATTTGACCAGTGTAGACCTGAGTTGACTACTAATTTTTTTATTAAATGGCAAAAATACCATTATCTTCAACCTTGGAACAAGGGTTTGGGCAAAAACCCAAATCCCAAATCAAACAGTTGTGGTGGACAGCTAGCCAAGAGATTCCAATGGTTGGCCGTCCATCACTGGCGACCAATCAACTGGAGTCTCAAGGCCAGCCGACCACCACTCCGACAATAATTTAAAGCCCAAGGTAAAAAAAAAGGAAATAGCATAAAATTTTAGTTGTAAAATTTTCATTAGCATAAATGAAAAACAAGACAAAACAATTTATATTTTAAACTTTTGAGATGTGAATTTTGAAAAGATGGGTTTTCTCAATTTTAAAACATTCCTTCATGAGTTTTATCTATTTTTTGGAGATTTTTTCTTCTCAATATTTGCTTAATTCATAAAAAAAATAAAAAGAAATCTCAATGTTACCAACATGGGTTTTAATTTTTATTTTTAATCTCCTCTTTTCATGTTTGATTTGGGGTTTGGATTTTGGCCTAAACCCAAACCCTTGTTCTAAAGTTGAAGGCAAGGGCACTTCCATCCTTTAATACAAAATTTGGTTGTCAACACTGGTCAAATGACAGTGGACCGAGTCATAGGTGGTATGTCAGCTTTTTTAAATTGTTGGGGGGTACGTCAAATTTTAAAGATAACATGGGGGGTATGTCAAAAAAATTCCAATAGGAGCTTTCCAACCTAATGTTGGAAGGGTGGGTCCTAGTAGCAGGGACAATGAAGCACCGACCAATCCCCATTGGGGTTATATTAATGAATAGAAACTTCCTTGTCAATGCAATCAACCACAAAGAAAGTTCCTTCTCTTAATAAATTAAAGTTGGTGACCAGCATCGAATCGTTGTAGGTCGCATCACATCAGGAGTTCCCACCTATACATGTAGGGCAACCCCTAGGACGGCAATTATTTGTTTCTTTCACAGGTCAGCCCATTCTAGGCCTGGCCTGCTAAGTTACCTCAGGCTGGGCTTGTGCCCATTTACAGTTCAAACTTGCCAGAAAAGTCATTTTCACTCAGCCCAAGCCCAATAGCGAATGAATTGATGATCAGCCGTGGAATTTTATCATATAACTCGTAATTAGTTTAAAACATACATTGTTAATTAATAAGAATATTATGATGGGCTCTGTCAAGGTTTATTGTGGGTGGGGCCTCTAGGCTTCTCAGTTAAGATCATCATCTCTACTACTTATAACGAAAAAAGTCTCCATTTGTCAACTTATCTAGTTTTAGCATTTTTCTTTAATTTATATTAGTTTTTCTTTAATATATATTTAAATTTCTTAAAATGTTTTGCTTTTCTATGAAAATCGATTTTTTTGAATCATTATTTAACTTGTTAAAACGGGTTTAAATCCAGTAGAACAATAAAATACTATGTAATTGAATGGGGAAACAGGATTAGTCACGTTGCTGACCCTAAATAGTTGGGATGAATTTGGGATAAGTTGGTTTAATATAAAGAATATCAATGTTGGTAAAACATTTTCAAATTGATAAGCAGTTACAAACTTCTTCAAACAAATATTAAAATTTTTTGTCCTAAAATATGGCATTTAGTGATTACATAACATACGAAACTAGGGTTTCTGTATCTCTAACTGTGCCGCAATGTTGTGCTTTCATGTACAGTACTCTAGCACCATCTAGGCTCCACGTAACATAACAATAAGCAACCTTCTACTAGCGTTATTTCAACACATTCATTGTTGATTAAGATTGATATGTTGGTCACCAGCATCTCTGAGGGGTTAAGATGCACTTTTTCAGTCAAACTTTCTTTTTTTAGTCATTTCCAATCTAACAGTCCTAGTAGCTTTCTGAGTTTCCGTTTGTTTTCGAAAATTGTTATTAGTAGTTTTAAGCAAGGTTTAAAGCAGGCCGTTTTAACGGTTAAACAGACTGGGGGCGTTACCGTTTAAACGGATTGAAATGGCCAGGGGCAAAAATAGAAAAAAACGGAAAATAATGGAATTTAACAGAATTAAACGGATTTTAACGATTTTAACGGAAAAAATTGCGTTGAAATTCAAATTTTAAAATTTGAAAATTATAAAAAAAAAAAACTGAAAAAATGGATTTTAACGGAAATTAAACGGATTTAACAGACGTTTTTTTCACAAAAAATTTCGGAATTTAACAGCCGTTTAAACGATTTTAACGGCCGTTAAAACAAAAAAACGGCCATTTTTTTTAAAACCGATAAAACGTGTTTAAACAGTTTTAACGGAAACGGGCTTGGGGCGTTACCATTTAAACGGCCGTTTTTAAAACCATGGTTTTAAGTTCCACTACGTTATGGACCCATTAAGATTACCTCAGATACATAAGCATTTTTATTTTATTTGCGTGGCAATACAACTTTGAGAGTAGGAAGGAATTTTTTTTTTTTTTTTTTGGAAAAAAACCACTAAAAATGATAATTTTAAAAAAGAAACAACAACTAAGGATAATGGAATTACAATATCACTGTTAAGGGTAGTTTCAACAAAAAAAAAAAATTTTAATTGTCAATAAATAAATCATTATTAAAACAAAATTAAAATCTCCCACATTATTATTACTATCATACTGAGCATGGCCAAAAGTACAAGTTACATATCGAAAAGCATTTCACTTCATTTATTGGAATAAACAAATTGAAGGAGGAAAAGACATGATCCATATGATCAATACATGACCTCCCCCATCATATTTGAAGTCTCAAAATACAAAGAAATTATCATTCTAATAGCACTCAAACTTGCTATAAGCAGCACTCAACTCATTGATACTAGCAAACAACTAAACTAAAAATGAAAGAGACTTGGGGTTTAAGGGTAAGAAAGGATGGAAAATATGGTTTGGGTGAAAGTGAGCAGTAGTAAATAGTAATACAATGGCAGCGATAAATGAAAGTATAGACCATGGGTTTCTGAAATAGTCACGCTTCAAGATTGCTCGCCATTTGTACCAATTGATTCCACAATATTCATTCATTCTCTCGAACATATCATCATAATAGAATTTCTTGAGTAAAACCCCATTGCAAAGTCATCGTCACCAAAGGAATGCTCAATTATTTTTCTGCGACGTAGTAATCTCACATCCATTTGGGAGTTAATGATGGTATCCAAGAGCATCACATAAGATGTAATCAGACCACTGTTATCTTCGTCACACTACTCCAAGGCAATGAGATTTCGGAAAGGATCATTGATTATCTCGTTAAAATACAAAAATGGGATTTTTAACACCCCTTTTTCATTGAATGTGATGTCCAATAAGTAATTCGTCGTTTTAGTATCCTTCTTCTTCTTGATTTGCACTCCAGCGTCTTCAAGGTTTGTGGCACAATACGTATATTTCCAATGTGGATGGCTTTCCACCACATTTTTTTTTAAATTAGGGGGAAGTAGCATTTTGCCTAATATGTCCAGTAAATGTTTGTGTCCAGTGTCAAATTTATTTGTTGGAACTCTTTGTGGTTGTTCGTCATCGCAGAAATATTCTTCGGGGACGATTTCTTTAATTGTATGTTTGAAGAAATATATCACTAGTCCGTAGAGGGGTCTGCATCCTTCATCATTAATGTCTCTTGTTAAGTTGAACATGCACTCGATAACAAAGAAGGGAAGCTGGTTTTCGAGTAACATCAAGTCGTGTTGTAAACTACCAATATCAACTCTTTGTGGACCAAAAGACTTGAAACTTAGACGAGAGACCGTTGTGATTGAGAGAGAGGGATTGAGAGAAAGAGGCTTACAAGGACTTGAGAGAGAGAGACGTTGAGACTTGAGAGACCTGCGCCTGCTGGCTGATTCTTTTGGTGAAAGAGAAAGCCCTTGAAGAACAGAGGGATCAGTAGATAAAAGCAAGGTTTAAAGGGGACCGTTATAACGGTATAATGGACTGGGGGCGTTACCGTTTTTTCCATTATAACGAAAAAAAAAGCTCAGGGGCAAAAACGGAAAAAAATGGGAAAATAATGGAAATAACGGAAAATAATGGAAAAAATGGTGCTTAAATTTGAATTTTAAATTTTCAAAAATGGAAAATAATGGAATATAACGGAAAATAACAGCCATTTTTTTTCACAAAATTTTCCAGAAAATAACAGTCGTTATTTTCATTATAACAGAAAATAACGGCCGTTATTTTCTGGGCGTTTTAACGGTCCATAACGTAACGGGGTAGGTCCGAACGCGTTATAACTGCCGTTTTTTAAACCTTGGATAAAAGGTTAAAAAGGTGGGCGTAAATGGGCAGGGCCGGAGTTAGAAGGGCCTTACAATATTTTGGCCTGCCCGGCTCCAAGGGCTTAAATGTTATAAAAGGACCCTGTTTTTAGGGCTCTCAAAGGGCCCGGCTGGGCTGGGCTGGGGCCGTTCTGACACCCATACGGATGAGTTTTGTTTCCTACTCCTAGTTGCCAAGTTCGCGAATTATTCGCGAATAATTCGCGAACAATTGATATTACATGCATAACCAAATCAAACGGGCGAATCTTTCAATAGTTCGGAATTATTCGCGAATAAATGAGATCCAGCGAATAAAACGCGTTTTAGACGTATTCGCGTTTAATTCGGCCCAAAGATTCGGCTAAAAAAAAATACTAAAAGGGGCAAAAACCCTAATCTTCGTCCCCACTCCCAACCCTACCCCATTCCTCAAACCCACATCACGGCTCCCCACCTTTCAACTGAGTTATGACTATTAAATTACAAAATTCATGACAATTTGATGATTTTAACCCTCAGATGTATGGACATTTTTTTAATAAATATTTGGTCAAACTTTTTATACTTATATCTTGCATTGATGGGTATGTAAGATCATGTCCATATATAATCATCTTATAGACTTTTATATTTTGTTCACGAATTTTTAACATCGAATTTTTGGATCATAGTCGAATAAAACACAAATGAATGTATTTGCGAACTTTTGCCGTTCCTCGAATTTTCAACCGAATTTTTACCAACGAATTTTTAGTCTATAACCGAATAATACTCGAACATTTCCCGTCTCGAACTTTTGCCGTATCCGAACTTGGCAACTAGGTTCCTACTACCATCTAATACTCGTGTAGTCAAAATGAAACAGCTTTGGTTGCTTTTATAAGTCAGCCTGATTGAATCCAAGTTCTACTCCTGTTGTGGACAGTCAGCAACTTCTCTAACAGCCTGCAGTCAGCGAAAATTTTGCATGTGTTACACATTAATACCCGGGGCCAGCGAATCTTTTCTCCAATAATTGAAGGGTCGTGAATCGTGATGTCACAGAGCATACCTCAACTTTTTTGGCGTGTCGGAAGCACGTTTTTTTGTTACTCACCACTGCCATCTGGGTCCACTGACGCATGGATGTTTAGAAGTAAAACTTCGGCAGTGACCGGCACATTATTAGAGGGCGCTGATCATATGTATGTTTGGCCAGTCCCTCGGTGGACTTGCAAACCTAAAGTCAGCCTGATTAGTGATCGACAATCTTAGGATCTTTCCCTCTAAATAATGCTCGATAATTCTCAAATTCCTCCGTTTAAAATCAACCCATGAAAAGAACTTCAATCCAACACTTAGAAATAACTGATGAGGTTTATTTTTGGTTTGTAAGTCCACCTAGTGATTGGCCAAACATACCTACGGTCAGAGTCCACTAAGAGTGTACCAAGTGACTCATATTGTGGGCTGTGACCCAAGTTTTGCTAGATGTTTAGCCCACCCTTAGAAGACATTCAAACCAAAAATCAATTTATTTTAATGATTTTTAGTCACGTATATTTTAGTACTCATAAACAATGGTTAAAATTGTTAAATCCAAGGGCTAAAATCACGCTGTAAGAAGTATCAATATATATTTGAGATTACCAATCAGGGTGATTTTTGGTACACCACGAGAAATCTTTGATGTGGAGGGACATGTGCCGTACCTGGGATTTAGGATTTGGTTTTAAAAATGCTTTTTACAAAGCAACCATGGATATATGTGGCACGGATGCTGCTACTAAAATCCCGCTCCTTCAAAAAAATTAAGGTATATCCACCAAGGGTTGGGCTAAACGTCAGCGCGGTTCGAGGGTCCAGATAGCAGCGATGAGTAACAAAAACCATGATCATCGTGTTGATGGGGGCATTCCAAGCAAAGGCAAAGGCAACTTCCGTCAAGTCTCCCCTCTTTTGGAAGAAAATATTCCAAGGAAAGGCAAAGTGAGAGACTCGCGTACCCCAATCCCATCAAACTTTGAATTCTCCCCACGCAAACGTCTGACAAGTACCCCAATCCCTTAACCAGAGTAAAACCTTGGTCACAACCCAAAATACGAACCACGTGGCACACTATTAGAAGGCGATAACCGTATAGATGTTTGGCGTGGACCTGCAGGCTAAAAATCAGCCTGACTAGTGATATATGTGCCCCGAATCATTTGGCGCAAGATCGCTGCTTCTAAAATCCCACCGCTTAATTCAAAAATTATCTCGTATATCCACCTCTAAAATCCATGCGGCTAGACTCGTTAGAGGGTCCATTTCCTCGTGCTGGTGGGGACATTCCAAGCAAAGGCAAAGGTAACGTCCGTCAAATCTCCCTCTTTTGGGAGAAAAGATTCCAACGAAAGGCAAAGGCATCGTCGCATCACGTCTCCCTCTTATGGGAGAAAAGATTCGGTGGGACTTCAAATACTTCTGCCACAACGGGTACTTATCAGATACTTCTGCCACAACACACGATACAATCCACGTGGCACTCTTAGTGGACGCTGACTGTATGGATGTTTGGCCAGTCCCTTGCTGGACCTGTAAATCAAAAATCAGCCTGATTAGTGATTTCTAGGGATTCAATTGAAGTTATTTTCATGGGTTGATTTTAAAGGCAGGAATTTGAGCATTATTGAGCTGTATTAGGGTGCAAAGATCCAAAGGTTGTAAATCACTAATCAGGTTGATTTTTGGTTTACAGGTCCACCGTGGGACTGCCAAACATCCATACGGTCAGCATCCACTAAGAGTGTGCCATTTTGCTCAGATTGTGCGTTGTGACATAAGTTTCTCTTTATCAGACATTTTGGGAGGGGGACTGGGCCAGCGAATTTTTTCCTCGTTATTGTGGCCTTTTGGGAAAGTAAAAGTGAAATATGGTTGATTGGTCCAAGGTTTAAAAAATGGTCGTTATAACTGATTTGGGCTTCCCCCATTACGTTATGGACCGTTAAAAGGCCCAAAAAAAAATCAACCCATGAAAACGACTCCAATCCAACGCATGGAAATTACTAATCAGGCTAATTTTAGGTTTGTAGGTCCACCTACAGTTGGGCCAGGCCAAACATTCATACTGACTGCATTAATTTTGAAATTTGCAGTAAGTCCTTTTTCTCTCCAAAGAATAGTTGACAATAATAATTGTGAATAAGCTTTTACAACTAAAGCTAAAGGAGATTAGCCTCCTCCCTTGTTTTGCCTTTCCTTTTCCCTAGAGGGCCGGGGCATCTCTTCCTGGTTGTCTTTCCCTTGCCTCTTTCGTAATAAATCATTAATATAAAAACAAATCAATTCCTATAATATCATTACAATCATGATGATCGAGCTCCCCATCTTATTAAAAGTCCGATAATATTAAGAAATCCTTCTAGTATTTATTTAATAAAACAGAAAAGAGGCTTAGGGTTAAGGGTAAGATTTAAAGGACGGAAAATATGGTTTGGGTGAAAGTGAGAAGTAGTAATACAATGGCAACGCTAAATGAGAGTATAACCCAGGGATTTCTGAAGTAGTCACGCTTCAAGATTGCTCGCCATTTGTTCCAATTGTTTCCACAATATTTATTCATTCTGCAGAACATATCCTCATAATAGAATTTCTTGAGGAAAACCCCATTGCAGAGTTCATTGATTACACGGGCCACCTCTTCATCATCACCGAAGGAGTGCTCAATTATTTTTCTACGACGGAGTAATCTCACATCCATTTGGGAGTTGATGATGGTATCCAACAGCATCACATAAGATGTGATCCAACCGTTGTTATCTTTGTCACACTGTTCCATGGCAATGAGATTTCGGAAAAGATCATTGATTATCTCATTAAAATAAAAAAATGGGATTTCTAGCACACCATTTTTGAAAGTGATGTCCAATAGGGCATTCGTCTCACTCTTCTTCTTGATTTTCACTCCGTCCTGTTCAAGATCTGTGGCACAATGAGTATATTTCCAGTGCGGATGGTTTTCTACCCCCCACTTTGAAGTAGAGGGAATGAGTTTCTTGCGTAATATGTCCAGTAAATGTTTGCCTCTGATGTCAGATTTTCTTGGGACTCCTGGAACTTTCTTTAAATAAACGCCTTCGCTGATATATTTTTGGTTTTGGGGGACAATTCCTCCAATTGTATGCTTGAAAAATAGTATCACGAGTTCCTCGAGGGATTTACCAGCTCCTAGCTCATTACCCGCAGTTAAGTTGAACAGAGCGTCGATAATAAAGAAGGGAAGCTGGTTTTCAAGTAGCATCAAGTCATGTTGTAAACTACCAATCATCCAAACTGCATTGAATATGGGGTCATTTTTGTCTCTCACCATCTCATATGCATAATTGTAGAAGAGCTTCAGAATAAAGCAACCGTCAAGTAGCATCATTTCTACAAATTGATCACTTTCGAGCTTGCTTGTATTTTCTGCGTAGCATTCACGTGCATCTATCTCCAACTTCCTAATAGCTTCGACTAAATCATCCAAACTTGTGGGTGTCTGAGAGAGGAGAAGTTGCAAATACCACTTCTTCTGCTCTTCCATGCCTTGTAGGTTTTCTTCGCCATGGTGGAATGGACCGATTGATACTATCTCAGGAACATATGCGTCTTCGTTTCCTCGACGGAGTCTCTTGGGAACTTTGTAGATACAACGCCGTTGCAGATTAAATCCAAACACAGAAGACATACCCTCCATTTTTCCTCTGATAGAAGCAACTACTTGGTTTGAATCTTTATTTTCCTTCGCTATACTACTGTCTCCCATCTTAGAAGTACTTGCCTAAGCCACGCCCAAACTTGCAAAGGTGATGGTTATGCTACAAAGGCATTTTCATTGTTAAAATCAGTTTAGAAAATCAAATCTATCTTGGTGGACAACAAGGTTTAGAAAACTTTTAACATTTTATTTCTCATTAAAATGTAATTAACTATATTTTATTAATCCCTTAAATTTTGTAATTAACAATGTTTTATTTCTATTATACTTTTAAGTTTTAACATTGAAAAAATGGAAAATTTCTTAAAAGAAAAAAAATTTAAATCTATTTACAAAAACAAAAAAAAACTTTATGACATTTTCAAAAAAAGTAACTAAACTCCCTTTGAAAGGGCGTTTCTCCCTGACAAAAATTAATGGGCATCAGTACCTGACAGTAAAGGGCGTTTGCCCATAGACGAGTAAAACTTCTGTCAAAATATTGAGCCACGTGGCATTCTCTTAGTCGACGCCAACCGTATGGATGTTTGGCGTGTCCCTCAGTGAACCTACAAACTAAAAATCAGCCTGATTAGTAATTTACAACCTTTGGATCTTTGCACTCAAATAATTCTCAAATTCCTATGGTTATTATCAACCAATGAAAATAACTACAATCCAATGCTTGTAAACCACTGATCATGTTTATTTTTGGTGTGCAGGTCCACCCAGTGACTGGCCAAACATCCATACGGGGTTAGCGTCCACTAAGAGTCTGTCACGTGGCTCAATATTTTGACAGAGGTTGTACTCATCTATGGTTAAAGGGCATTTTAAAAGAGCGTTTGTCAGCCTTTCAGCTTTAATGTCAGCCCTTAGTCGTTTAGTTACTTTTTTTGGAAATGTCAGAAAGTTGTTTTTGTTTTTGTAAATACATTTTCGTTTTGAAAATTTTCCATTGAAAAAATGTATTAAATTATGTGAGCCTCCAATACTGAAATTTTCAAGTCTACATCGATTTAATTTCTAGCAAGTGAAACTTTTGAGTCTTGATTATATATAGCATGGACCATCAAATGTTCCGCGGAATCTAATAATCAAAGAATTGCAGATCATAGAAGTAATACACAGCAGTTCACAGTATTCACAGCAATTACTCTCCCAAAGTCCCCTATATTATGGAAAAAAAAAACAAACACACACACAATGATATAACAGATCACAGTAATTACACCCAAACATCACCCCCCAAACATCATATGTTGTAGAAAAAGTGCAGAAGAAAATATAAAAATTACAAGAACTCAATATATCGCGACAGAACTTCAAGTGTTGTGGTGTTGTGGAAAAATGAAAAAGTAAGAAGAAAAACCACAAAATACTTACAATGTAAGTCGAGACAGGGCTGTGATTTGGGTACAAGGAGTTCAATCCCAATGAGACTTGCAACTTAGTCCATCTTCTAAATAAACGGAGAAAGAGGCTGCGCTCTTGGATCTCTTCAATTCACCCCTTTAGTTTGGTAAAGTTGGAGGGAAAGGTTAATTATCCAGGGACTGAGATGAACCTCCATTTGATGTTCCCCTTCCTGAAGTTATTCTACGTCGACTTCATTCTATTCATGTTCAAGATGTTCCCCATCTTGAACCACTCCACCATCTCCTCTTATTCGTTGACTAGACGAGTTTGATTTCCGCTTGGCATAAACTTGAGGACTTCTTGGCCATAATTGTTCTTCAATGAATTGACTCGTGGTTCAACCAACTAAAGCATGATTCCATTACTCGACCTGGAGGAGGCCCTGTTCTGACCTGGAAGAACAGGTTTAATGTTCCAAACCAGTTTTACATACGCCCAACCCTGGGTCTATTTTAAAGGGCAATTTCTTAAAAAGATTGGGACCCTTTTTGTGCCCTAGATTACCCAACACAGGCAAGACTCATTTTTTGATTTTCCAAACAGGCCATACTTGGGTTCCATGCAAACACCGCATTGGGTAAAAGCTGGATCCCAATATAACCAATCCCCCGTAATAAAAGCACATAGAATGAAAAGGCCTGAATTTGTAAAGTTAGATTACTCCTTTATCTCAAATCAGATGAGGTATTGTTCACTTTTTTTTTCTTTCTATGAATCAACAGTTAACTCAATAATTGTGTCCCCAGGCTTATCATCGGGGGACAACCATTTGGCGGGCCCACATAGAAGATAAATTAAAGGCTGATTTACATAGAAGATAAATCAAAGGCTGATTTTTTGTGAGATGTTCTCTACGGTGAGAAGATCATCCTCACAAAAATTCAAATCATTCCGATATTCGTAGACTGGTTTAGAAGTTGAAGAATTATGGATGGTCTATTTTTAGCCCACCCTTAGTAGACATTCAAACCAAAAATCAATTTATTTTAATGATTTTTAGTCACGTATATTTTAGTACTTATAAACAATGGTTAAAATTGTTAAATCCAAGGGCTAAAATCACGCTGTAAGAAGTATCAAAATATATTTGAGATTACCAATCAGGGTGATTTTTGGTGCGCCACGAGAATTCTTTGATGTGGAGGGACATGGCCATACCTGGGATTTAGGATTTGGTTTTAAAAATACTTTTTAAAAAGCAACCATGGGTATATGTGACACAGATGCTGCTACTAAAATCCCGCCCCTTCAAAAAAAGTCTGGTATATCCACCAAGGGTTGGGCTAAACATCCATGCGGTTAGAGGGTCCAGATGGCAGCAATGAGTAACAAAACCGTGATCCTCGTGTTGGTGGGGGCATTCCAAGCATAGGCGAAGGCAACGTCGGTCATGTCTCCCTCCTTTGGGAGAAAAGATTCCAAGGAAAGGCAAAGGCAACGTCATGTCTCCCTAAAGGCAAAGGCAAGTCGCGTAACCCAATCCCATCAAACTTTGAATTCTACCCACCCAAAACGTCTGACAAGTATCCCAATCTCTTGACCAGAATAAAACTTTGGTCACAACCCACAGTACGAGCAACATGGCACACTATTAGAAGGCGATAACCATTTGGATGTTTGCGGTTAGAGGGTCCATTTCCTCGCGTTGGTAGGGGCATTCCAAGTGAAGGTAAAGGTAACGTCCCTCAAGTCTCCCTCTTTTGGGAGAAAAGATTCCAAGGAAAGGCAAAGGCAAAGGCAACATCGCATCAAGTCTGGGAGAAAAGATCCAGCGGGACGTCTATCATTAATGAATTCTCCCCACTCAAAACATCTGACAAATTTAGCTGGGCCGCGGTGCCATGCCTTCATGTAGTGTACTCTAGCACCAACAGGCTCCACATAACATAACAATAAGCAACCTTCAACTTGTGTTACTTCAACAAATTCATTGTTAATGGAGATTCATGATCTGTTGTGCAAAAACACTAAAAATAATAGTTTTAAAAATGAAACAACAACTAAGGATGATGGAATAAAAATATCACTACTAAGGATATATAGTTCCGATGAAAATAAAATGACAGTCTTTTTTCTCTCTCCAAGTAAGGATAAAGGAGATTTAGCCTCCTCCCTTGTTTTTCCTTTCCTTTTCCCTAGAGGGCATCTCGTCCGTGCGTTGTTTCCTTTGCCTCTTTCTAACTAAATCATTATCAAAACCAAAAAAAAAAAAAAATCCCATGTTATTATTACTACCATACTGAGCATGGCCGAAAGTACTTAGTTACTTACGAAAGCATTTCCCTTCATTTATTGGAATAAACAAATTGAAAGTGGAAAAGACATGAGCCATATGACAACAATAATTGAGCTCTCCATCATATTTGAAGTCTCAAAATAGGAAGAAATCATTCTAATAGCACTCAAACTTGCTATAAGCAGCACTCAACTCATTGATATTAGCTTTCCCAACTAAACTATAACTGAATGAGAGTTAGGGTTTAAGGGTAAGAAAGGATGGCAAATATGGTCTGGGTGCAAGTGAGCAGTACTAATATAATGGCAGCGATAAATGAAATTATATACCATGGATTTTTGAAATAGTCACGCTTCAAGGTTGCAACCCATTTGTGCCAACTGGTTCCACAATATTTGTTCATTATGTCGAACATCTCATCATTATAGAATTTCTTGAGTAAAACCCCATTGCAAAGTTTATTGATGACTTTCGCCGCCTCTTCATCGTCACCGAAGGAGTGCTCAATTATTCCTGGACGACGAAGTAATCTCACATCCTTTGGTGTGTTGATGATGGTATCCAAGAGCATCACATAAGATGTGATCTGGCCACCGTTATCTTCGTCACACTGCTCCAAGGCAATGAGATTTTGGAAAAGATCAGTGATTATCTCGTTAAAATATAAAAAGGGATTTCTAACAACCCATTTTCACCGAATGTGATGTCCACTATGGCATTCGTCTTATTATTTTTCTTGAAATGCACTCCAGCCTCCTCAAGGTTCTTCTTCTTGATTTGTACTTCAGCCTCCTCAAGGTCTGTGGCACAATACGTATATTTCCAGTGTGGATGGCTTTTCACCACACCATTTTTTCCTGAATTAAAGGGAAGGAGCATTTTGCCTAATATGTCCAGTAAATGTTTGCCTTTGATGTCAAATTTATTTGTTGGGACTCTTTGTAGTTGCTTGTCTTTGCAACCTTTGCCTCCGGTGTCAGATTTTGTTGGACCTCTTTGCGGTTGTTTGTCATTGCTGAAATACTTTTTCGGGACAATTTCTCTAATTGTATGCTCGAAAAATAATATCACAAGTTCGTCCAGGGATCTACGTCCTTGCTCATGGTCCAAAGTTAACTCGAACAAGCGCTCGATAACAGAGAAGGGTAGCTGGTTTTTCAAGTAACATCAAGTCGTGTTGTAAACTACCGATCATCCAAACTGCATTGAATATGGGGTCATTGCATTGTCTCAACTCCTTATCTGCATGATTGAAGAAGAGCTCAAGGATAAAGCAACTGTCAAGTAGCATCATTTTGACAAATTCATCACTAGTGAGCTTGTCGAATGGTCCTGCGTAGCACTCACGAGCACGTACCTCCAAATCTCTCATGGCTTTGACTAAATCATCCAAACTTGTCGAATTTCGAGAGAGAAGAACATGCAAATACCACTTCTTGTGCTCTTCCATGGTTTTTAGTTTTTCAATACGGCGGAATGGGCCAATTGATACTAGCTGAGGCACACATGAGTCTTCATTTTCTTTAAGGAGTCTCTCTGGAACTCTGTAGATACAGTACAGTGGCTTTTTATATGGAAACATAGATGGAGGCATAGACCACATCTCATTTTTGATAGAATCAACTAACGATTCTTTTGGATGTTCAATTTCCTCCATTTTAATATTGATTGCAATCTTAGAAGTACCTGCCTAAGCCACACTCGAACTTGCAAAGATGATGATCACCCTACAAAGGCTTTTTCGTTGTTAAAATCAGTTTTGAAAACTAAACCTATCTGGTTGGACATCAAAGTTTAGAAAATTGTTCACACATTATAATGGACACACATATTATATGTAAAATCACCCCCTCAAACATCATATGTTGTAGAAAAAAGCAAGGTTTAAAAGGGGCTGTTATAAGGGTATAACGGATAGGGGGCATTATCGTTTTTTTTCCGTTATAACGAATTGTGACACTCAAGGGCAAAAATGGTAAATTATGGGAAAATAACAAAAAATAGCGAAAATAACAGAAAAATGGGGCTAAAATTCAAATTTTGATATTTGAAAGAAAATATCCCAAAATATTAATAAAATTGCTGTTTATAACCTGAATAACAATAACTTTTTTGAATCACCAAAACAACACTTTGTGTGCATTTTCGGTCAGTAATACCCTTTGTTCTCAAAACAAAGAAAAAGTTACATTTTTCAATGCAAAAAAGTACAACAAAATAAATTAATCAACTTTTTATGAGAGTTCGTATTTGTCAAAACCCTCTTTATTGAGTAAATCTTATATGACCGCACAAAATGACCACCCATAATATGAGCCACGTGACACACTCTTAGAGGAGGTTGACTGTATGGATGTTTGGCCAATCCCTAGGCGGACCTACAAACCAAAAATTAACCTGATCAGTGATTTCTAAGCGTTGGATTGAAGTCATATTCATGGGTTGATTTTAATGATAGGAATTTGAGCATTATTTGGGTATATCCAAAGGTTTTAAATCACTAATTAGGCTGATTTTTGGTTCGTAGGCCCATATAGGGATTGGCCAAACATCCATATGGTCAATGTCCTCTAAAAGTATGCCACGTGGTTCATATTGTGGGCGGTCATTTAGGACGGTCATATAGGGTGGTCATATAAGTTTTATTCAACAAAAAATATATGATGGTTATATTTCCTTGTCAGCTCTTTTCTCTTACTTATCATCAGTGTGCCCTTGTTCCGAAAATAAAGAAGTTAACTTTTTTAATACAAAAAGTACAATAAAACAAATCAATCAACTATTTATGAAAGTCATATTTATCAAAACCTTCTTTGTTGAAGAAAACTTATATGATCACCCGATATGACTATCCTAAATGACCGCCCACAATATAGGCCACGTGTCATACTTTTAGAGGACGTTGACCGTATGAATGTTTAGCCAATCCCTATATGGGCTTACAAACCAAAAATCAGTCTGATTAGTGATTTAAAACTTTTGAATCTTGGTACCCAAATAATGGTCAATAATGCTCAAATTCCTACCGTTAAAATCAACCCATGAAAATGACTTCAATCCAACACTTAGAAATCACTGATCAGATTGACAAAACATCCCCATGGTCAATGTCCTTTAAGAGTGTGCCATGTGGGTCGTATTGTAGGTGGTCATTTAGGGTGGACATATAAGTTTTACTCAATACTGTCAATTACTTAAAGCCTTCAAAATTAAGTTTTATTGGGAAGGATCTATGCGTACGGTCGTTGTAGGTACATCAGTGCCTTTTGCATGGTATTTTCGTGTTTATCTTAAACAGTTGAAGACAAACTCGAAAATCATTGCTTTTATGCATATTTCAAAAAAATTATTCACATTCGAGTAATACGATTTTATTAATATTTTGGGATATTTCTCATATTTGAATTTCAAATTTTCAAAAATGGAAAATAACTATTTTTTTTTCACAAAAATTTCCAGAAAATAGCGGTCGTTATTTTCGTTATAAAAACGAAAAATAACTGCCGTTATTTTTAAAGCGTTTGAACGGTACACAATGTAACGGGGGAGGTCCGAATCCATTATAACGGCCGTTTTTTAAACTATGGAAAAAAGTGCAGAAGAAAATATAAAAATTAAAAAAACTCAATACATCACAGCAGAAATTCAAGTAGTGTTGTAGAAAAATGAAAAAGAAAGAAGAAAAATCACAAATACTTACAATGTAAGTCGAGACTGGGCTGTGATTCGGATGTCAGGAGTTGAATCCCAATGAGGCTGCACTCGCTTAGTTTGGTAAAATTGGAGGGAAAGGTCATCTAGAGACTGAGATGAACCCCCATTTGATGTTCCCCATCTTGAAGTTATTCTATGTCAAATTCTTTCTGCTTATGATCACAACAATTGATCTATCAAGTCCTTTTAGACAGTTTGGAAAAAAAACGGAGGATTCATAAAGAAGTCATCTATGGTTGTGAATTGCGAACATGTGAGTGGGTGGGCTATAGGTGTGACTCATCCAACAGTGGCTCCCTGCCACACATGCGCCACGAATGCTGTTGAGAGCGTTGAGAGAGGAAAGAGGACATGGGAGACAGGAGAGAGACTTGAGCCGTTAAGATTGAGAGAGAGAGAGAGGTTTAAAAGGGGTTGAGAGAGAGCCGTTGAGAGACTTGCACCGCCGCACAGCCTGTACAACCTGGCTGATTCTGTCGGTGAACGAGAGAGAGAAGTTGAGAAAGAGAGACATTAGTAAAAGTAGGATCTAAAAGGTGGGGGGTGGGGGTGGGGGTGGGATCAAATGAGCCGGGCCGTGCCAGGGTTAGAAGACCTCACCTATTTGGGCAGCCCAGCCCTAAGAGCTTATATTTTATAAAAAGGGTCATGTTTTAGGACTTTCAAAGTGCCGGAGCCCTTTGCAAGAGGGTTGGATTGACACCCATAGAGGGAAAAATTTTAGATCAGAGGACTTTGGATGCAGTCGATGCAGAGGGGCTCATGGCCCTACATGGCTCTTTTTTTTGGGCCTACTAACCGCATGGATGCTTACCCCACCCTATGGTGGATATGCATACCAAAAATCAGTGTCATTGATTTTTGCTAGCCATAGATTATAGTGCTTTCTTTTGATTGACTGTAGCCATTGGATTCGAGCAATTTTTTTTGCATATTTTTGGGCACATAATCCAACGGCTAGAAATTATCAACTAAGCTGATTTTTGGTATGCATATCCACCAAGGGGTGGGGTAAGCATCCATGCGGTTAGTGGGTCCCACAAAATGAGCCACGTAGGGCCATGAGACCCATCTGCATCGACTCCATCCAAAGTCCTCGGCAGCTAAAATTTATGAGTTTTGTTTCCTACTACCCATCTAAACCCAACTACTCAAAATGAAACAACATCGGTTGCTTGTGCGGATGAGGAGATATGAATTTGTCACGTGGCACTCTTCTAGAAAAAGGTAAAAAGAAGACCTTGTAAGTTGTGTTAGCTTACCCTGGCTTGGAGGGGAAGGACGCGCAACCGTCCTCTTCTTCAAGACCTCGGGAGCAGGGAGACGAGCTCTTGAAAGGTTCCTTGAAAACTAGGGGTGCTGGTTATCGAAATATATAGTGAGTTGTAAGTAGACCTTATGAAAGACTGTTGATGAGGATTCTTGTATGCATCTCTCAAGTAAAATATGGGTTCTTTTTCTGATAAAAAGAAACGGCAATATTAGAATGCTGTAATCTCAAGCAAATGATATGCCCATCCATCTGCAACATGTGTTTCATGATCTATACCATGGTTTTAAAAAAGGCCGTTTAACCGGTAACACCCCAAGTCCGTTTCCGTTAAAACTGTTTATACATTTTTTAACATTTTTGAATTTAACGGCCATTTTTTTTGTTTAAACGGCCGTTAAAATCGTTTAAACAGCCGTTAAATTCTGAAATGTTTTGTGAGAAAAACTGCAGTTAAATCCGTTAAATTCCGTTATTTTTTAAATTTCAAAATTTGAATTTCAGTGCCATTTTTTCCGTTTAATTCTGTTAAATTTCATTTTTTTTTCATTTTTTCCTTTTTTTTTTCATTTTTGCCCCTGCAATTTCAATCTTTTTAACGGCCATTTAAACGGTAACGCCCCAAGTCCGTTTAACCCTTAAAACGGCCTCCCTTAAACCTTGAACTATACCATGGTTTAAAAAAATGGAATTTAAACGGTTTTAACTGCCGTTAAAATGGTAACGCCCTAAGCCTGTTAAGTTAAAAACCCATTTTTACACTTAGGAATTGAACAACCGTGAAACTCTGGAAAAATTTTTTTAAAAAATGGCTGTTAAATCCTTAAAATCCCATTTTTTATGAAATTTTCAATTTCAAATTTGAATTTTGAATTTCAGCACCATTTTATCCCTTAAATTCCGTTTTCCCATTTTTTTTTCTATTTTTGCCCCTGGCCGTTTCTATCCGTTTTAACAGTAACGCCTCCGGTCCGTTACACCGTTAAAACGGCCTCCTTTAAACCTTGATCTATACCATACAATCAATGAGTTGCGTCTTCGATAGCCTAAAAATCATTGAGATCCGATGGATTATCCTAACCATATCTAATGATCAATTAATTTCTTGGTTTCGCACCACAATTAAGATTTTAAAAACATTCTGGGAAATAGTTCACTAGTTTGTTGATCAAGATTAAATGTTGGTATGATTCTGGGGCTTACGTGATATGTGAGGCCCAACTAATATGTTAGGTCCCTATATGTAGAGCTCATGTAGCACGTGTAACCCAAATATGTGGCATCCGCTTAATATGTGTGATCTTAATACACGGGTCCACCAGATAGTCAAGTGAAGGCCAAATATATATGTTAGGCCTGTCTACTATATGGCCTTGAAGTGGCAAAAATTCACCCATTGAAAAATGAGAGTTTAAAACGATTTGGATTATAAAAAAAATAGTTAAAAAGACAACAATGTACGTTAAAAGTAACTAAACGCCCTTTGAAGGTTGTGCTTCATTCTGGATGAGGATATGCTCATTTATGGATAATGCTACGTTTGCAGCCAAACATGCCCTTACCATTTTTTTTGTCGGCTTTCCTCGAAGATCATCTAGGTCATTACTCAATGTGAATGGATTGAGCTGGATACATCTGATTATGTTGACATTTGACCCAGGGGATCTCTCATATCGGACTTACGACACATGTAGAAGAGAAAATTCTTGATCCTTGCACAGTTTGATCCATGGCGTTCTGGCACTTATAGTTAAGTGCAGCCTGTCCTGGGTTAAGGTGGCCCTTTAATCTCAGTTACCCTTAACAGTGGAGAAAAAACAACAATAGTAAGGGCCACATTAACTCTAGACAGGTGGTGCTTAACTTGATGTATCAAAGTTGTGACTTGTGACTGAATATTTTATAAACTCCATCAGAAATAATCTATATTTTCTGTCATTTTTGTAGAGATCATGCTGAAAGATCCACTAAGGGATCGAAACCACGCATCGATTTTCTATACATTGGAAGGATATTGCTTGCTATCATTTTGGTTTTTCTGCTTGGTGGAACCGTGGTTCTAGAAAAGTGTTTAGCCAACCTACTGGTCAACCATTAGACTCTCGTAGGTTGGCCACTGATGGCCGGCTGACCACCATAGTCGTTTAATTTGGGATTAGGGTTCAGGTCCAAATCCACATGTTTTTGTAATCTAAAGTTGAAGAAAGGGGTATTTAGTCATTTGGATCAATGACTGAGAAACGGTGGGTAAGGTCATGGGAGGTAAGTCAGTTTTTTTAAATTGTAGGCGGTATGTGGAATATCAAAGATAACATGGGGTTGAGTATGTCAAATTTTTTCCTTATGGTAATAATTTGATAGCACTCAAATCTTTGATTTTTTCATAAGCAGCAGTCAACTCATATTCAATTAGCAAACAACCAGAATAAGGGTAAGCAAGGATGAAAAATACGGTTTGGGCGAATTGTATTGAATATGGGGTAAGCAACTCATATTCAAGCTTGTTAGCCATTTGTGCCAGTTGGTTTTGCAGTATATCTGTTCATTTGGCGGAACATCTCATCATAATAGGATTTCTTGAGGAAAACCCCGTTGCAAAGTTTATTGATGACAAGAGCCTCCTCTTCATCGTCACCGACACAAGGCCCCCCCCCTTGAACTTGTCCTGCTGCGTTCAATCGAAACCCCATCCCAGTTTATCTACAAAGCAGAATGAAGGTCGATGCATTCTATGCAGAGGACTCTAGTAACCCTATATTTTTTTGGGCCAACAGACCACATGGATGTTAAGTCCACTCATTGATTTCTATACACACTAAAAATCAGCTTCATTGGTGATTTCTAGACATTGGATTTTGTACCCAAAAACATGCTTGAATCCAACGGCTAGCATCAATCTTAAAAAAAGTGCTAAAATCTATGGCTAGAGATAACCAAACAGTTTGGTTTTTGATATGTACATCCACCATCGTGTGATTAGTGATTTCTAGCCACTCAATTTGTGCAACTTTTTCATTATGGGCTTCATAAACATACCCATGGGTTGGTTCCAAGCCCACGATGAAAAAGTACCCAAATCCAATAGATAATCACCAATGATACTGATTTTTGGTATATAGGTCCACCAAGATGTTTGCCAAACATTCGTGAGGTCAGTGGGCCCGAACGAGTGTGCCACATTTTAAAAGTTCCCTCAGTTGGCCAAAAAGAGTGTCAAGAGTGGGCTGAGTAACGGAAGTCGGCCCAATTTATCCGTCATATAGTGCATTTTGTTGAATGTGGAGGAATGATGTGGCTTATCCAGGCCGTGAATCAAACGACCCTTTGGATTAGACTCCTCTAATGTGGGTCCCTTTGAAGCTTGTCAGTTCTTAGAAAAGTTCTAGACTCCTATAGAACTATCCCCATATTCGATGTGTTGGAGAGCTATCGGCCTTTGATATTTTCCAAAAAACTGTGGATAGTTGTCAAAAAATTAGCCATCGATGGATTGAGCAAAAGTGGACTCCAATCGATCTACGTACTGCAACACTTGCATTTTCAACTTTCCTCCAATAAATTAAGAATTTCTGATTGAGGGGGACATATGACGTTATATGTAAGGGAGTGCATATTCGCACACCTCATTACCCGGTCGGGGTGTGGCACACCCCAAAAAAGGAGATCTCTCTATACGGAGTACTAAAACTTAGCTGACCGACGACCGCCCACAAGATGAGCCACATGGCACATTTTTAGAGGACACTGACCATATGGATGTTTGGCCAATCCTTAGGTGGACCTAAAATCAACCTGATTAGTGCGTGTTTGGCGTGTGGACTTGCCTTAAAAAATTTAAAATAGGTACGTAGAACAGGGTAATGTAGAGGAATAGCCAAATATGAACAAATAAAAGGAAACAAAGATAGTTCAAATTCAAATATAATAAAGTTTTACCACTTACAAGCCGATTCCAAAATACCCCTCTAATAATAAATCTACATGTTGACTGAGAAATCAATTCCATGTAGTTAATAGGATTTAAATCAGCAAAACCAGGGAGCGTATCTCTGATATATATTTGCCAATTTAGACAACGAAGAAGGAAAGAGACTTACCTTCTACGGCTTGTTAGGTGTGTACGAGAGGAAAGTATATATCGTCCCAAGAACGGTGGCATATATGATTATCACCTCCTTATAGAGTCCCAGAATCATCCACGGATTGTAGAAATAATCACGAATCAGCTGTAGTCTCCATTTGGCCCAGGGAGAATGGTAATATGCAGTGACTTTCTGGCACATCTCATCATAATGGAATATCTTCGTACGAAGCCCGACGCAAAGTTTACGGATTAAAAGGGCCGCCTCCTCATCATTCAGGAAGACCGTATTAATCTTAATTATTCCTCTTTCACGGAGTAAGCTGACATCCTTTTCCGATTGGATGAGGCTACCTAGTAGGATCACATAAGATGTGATCTCACCTGTACTATCCTTATCACACTGCTCCAACGCGATGAGATTTCGGATCAAATCATAGGTGATCTGATTGAAATTGAAAGGAGGAATTTCCAAAGCCTTATGATTGAATTTGATGTCCAGTATGCCATCAGCCACATTATGCTTCTTCTTGAAATACACTCCGGCATGAACAAGGTCAGTGGCACATGTAAGAACCCAATCTGGATTTTCTACAACCACGTTACATTGTTTAGAAGAGGGAAGGATTCTGTTGCGTATTATGTCCAGTAAATGCTTGCCTTCGATGCTAGACTCTGTTGGAACCATTCCAGGTATTATATCATCAAAGAAACTTATCAAAAGTTTGCCAAGGGAGCAGCCTCCTTGCTCAGCTGGGTCCCTAGTTAGTCTGAATAAACGCTCAACAACAATGAAGGGAAGCTGATTTTCAAGTAACATCAGGTCACATTTTATAATACCAAGCAACCGAATTGTATTGAATATGGGGTCATGCTTGTCTCTCCGCTTCGTATTTGCATTATTGTAGAACAACTCGAGAATAAAGCAACCATCGAGTAGCATCATTTCCACAAATTCGTTGCTACTGAGGTCGTCGGTGATTGTCCCTTCATAGCACTCACGAGCTTGTGCTTCCAACATCCTCATAGCTTCGACCACGTCCTCCAAACTTGTTGACGTTCGAGAGAGAAGATCATGCAAATACCACTTCTTGTGTTCTTCCATGGGCTGTAGCTCTTCTTTACCACAGTGGAATGGACCAATTGAGACCATCTTAGGCACATATGCATCTTCTTCTACCCTGCGTAGTTCATCTGGAACTTTGTAGATACAGATCTGTGATGAAGGCATAGGCTGGATTTTTCCTTGGATAGAAGCAACCAACAATTTGTTTGCACCTTCAGTTTCAGTAGAGCCCTGATTCTCGAGAATCTCAACTATATTTTCTTTCCTTCCATTATTCTCACCCATGTTAGAATTAGAAATGCTTGCCGAAGCCGCCTGCATTTTTAATATACAACATTAAAATCGTCACCCTATGACTCCCATTATAACGGCTACATTGCAAAGGTGATAATCGTCACCTTACAAAGGCATTTCCATTATTAACGGCTATTGCGCGCAAATGTAATTGTCGCACATGATCATGCTATTCGTAATATATAACACTGACAGTCAGATATCACTCCCGACTCCCCAAATAATAGCCGTTATATGATAATACAACACCCACTGTTAGCTAATTACACACAAAAAAAAACCATTGTTAGCATCCGCACATATAATTATGCTACTTATAATATAAATAGACTAGATTCGAGGGGACTCACCTTTTTGCATTCATAAATTCACTCGTGTTCTCGGCCATGGATTCCAAGAATCGACCATCCCCAACCGTTAGTTTAAATAATTTTTAACTTTCTACTGTTACAAAATAATTTTTAACTTTCTACAATAACAGTTTTTTTTTTGTAAACTTCTTTTTTTTTTTGTAAACTTTCTACAATAACAGTTATTATACTATTAAAACAACCAAAATAACATATTATAACAGCCTACTAATAATCATTATTTCATTTTGTTATTTAAATTTCTTCAACGAAAATATATTTAAATCTATTTACAAAAATAAAAAATAAGTTTCTGACATTTACAAAAAAAATAACTAAATAAACGCCCTTTGAAAAGGCATCTCCCTGACAAAATTAAGACTGACAAATGTCCTTTTAAAGGGACGCCCTTTAAAAGGGCGTTTGCCCATAGAGGAGTAAAACTTCTGTCATAATACTAAACCACGTGGCACAGTCTTAGTGGACGCTGACGCATATGGATGTTTGGCCAATCACTAGGTGGACCTACACACCCAAAATAAACATGATCAGTGGTTTATAAGCGTTGGATTGAAGTTCTTTTCCTGGGTTGATTTTAACCGTAGGAATTTGAGAATTATTTAACAACAAATATCCAAAGGTTGTAAATTACTAATTAGGCTGATTTTTGGTTTGCAGGTCGACCGAGGACTGGCCAAGCATCCATATGGTCATCGTCCACTAAGAGTGTGCTACATTGCTCATATTGTGACAGAAGTTTTACTCTTTATGGGCAAACGCCTTTTAAAAGGGCGTTTTGTCAACCTTTTTCAGCTTTAATTTTTGTTAGGTAGAGACGCCCTTTCAAAAGGCATTTAGTTACTTTTTCTTTTGTAAATATCCGAAAGGTTTTTTTGTTTTTGTAAATACATTTAAATTTTTTTCATTTAAGAAATTGCCCGTTATTGTTTTTTGGGTAATAATGGCAGTATGTTGAAAAAACATGCTACTGCATGTTATTTTTGAAAAATAGTATTATTTGGAGAAATTGGGGTGTGATATAAGACTGCTGGGTCGGGCTCAGGGAACTCGTCTTTTCACTCGTGTTGGATTCCAAAAGTCCAACAGTGGTGGATAATATTGCCAAGGCAAAAACACCATGGATTCTCGGAATCCACGGCCAAGGACACAAGTGAAAGCATTAGTCAGAAAAAGACAAGTCCTAGTCTGAGCCTTGTTTATAATGGCAGTCTGTGCACCTTTAAGACATTAAAACAATGAGATGAGAATGAGATTAGCTGTGGCGTTTGGTAACTTACCCAACACTAAGTCTTATAGGCAAGGATTTAAATTTCAGTCGAAACACCGAAATTTCGGTTTCAGTGGTTACCGCAATTCTCGAAATATATATTTTTATACTGAAATTTACAGAAATATGAAAATATCACCCGCAATTTCAGTTTTTGATCTCACCGAAATTGTTACCAAAATCGAAATTTAAATCATTACTTATAGGTCGACCTTCAAACTTTGAAGGTTCTGTTCCCCTCCTAAATTGTCCGACACGTACGTCAAGGCCTAACTTAACCCAAGCTAAACCCTTGGTTAGTTAGTTAAGGCGGGTTAACAAAGTGTACGTGTCAGACGTTTTGGGAGGGGACCTTCAAAGTTTGAAGGTCTCCGGGACCAACATAAATTTTTTTCCTTAATGAAACAACTAAAGAAGCAAAAGAGACCACATATTTGATTGTAGTGACAACGATGATAGAAACTTACCTCGTACGTCTTCAATATGCTCTCAATATTTCATGAACATAACGCTATACATATCTCTCTGTCTCAGCGAGTCTATCTTCTTCGACCGCTACTTATAAAAAAAAAAAAAAAACAACTGGAGGAATTGCATTTGTGCCTAGTAAATGTTCATTGACTGAGATGATGTTTGGATGCGAGGATGGACTATCCATACTAAGGATAGCACTGTTTCCATTTAGGGGATTCCACACTAAAAGCACACTTTCACAGCTCCAACACCTTCCATATATAGAGAATTGGACAAGCGAGATCACTTTTTAGTTTGATGGTTTGCAAGGTATCAGATGGGCATGGAACCAAATTTCAGTTGACTTCAAAGTCTTCAAAAAAAAAAAATTAAAAAAGACTTCAATCTGTAAATTATTTAATTAAACAATATAAATTCAAAAGTATTTAAAAGAAGTAGACAGGTACGTACCCCAAGGCTTAAAAAAAATTAGGTGCCCCATGACCATCAACATTATACTTTAATGGATCGAAAAATCTAGAAGTGGAAAATGGAGCTACTTCGATATCAACATGTCAAACTAATAATAGAAAAGAGTCGTGATGTAACAAGGTCGACCTCACGCCAAGCTTTATCAATTTTTGTTACTCAACTCTGCCCTCGGCGCCCACTGAACGTATGGATGTTTAACCCACCCCTTCGTATATATTTATGCCAAAACTCAGTTTGTTTGATGATTTCTAACCGTTGGAATTCATACCCAAAATATGGTTTTAGGCCTGTTCTTCTGCCCCCATTGATATACGCCACCTGCCCTGATTCAGAGTATGTGGTACCTACTCTTTCCACGCGTAACCCATTTTAAAAATCACATTCAGTGACTGATTTATGTTATATACACTTAGGGGAACGCCACGTGCAATGCACTTGCACCTTAGACATGGTGGCACCTTACACATAGCACACTCATAGAGATCACTCCTCGTATCAATATTTGTCCCATCCCTAGATGGAACTATATACAAAAAATCAACCTATTAATAATTTTTAAGGATTTGATTTCGGGTTGATTTTTTACCGTAGATTTTGAGCATTATATGAGTATTTTGATCCAAAGGTTTGAGATCACTAAACATGTTTATATAGGTCAACCTAGGGATGGGACAAACATCCATGCAGTCAATGCTCCCTAAGAGTGTGTCATGTGGCATATACTATTGTCCCTCCTCATCATTAATGAGCGATGTGAGCGTGCTAGACATCCTGAACCGTGCAAGGCGTACACACCCATGTTTGTCTTTTCTTTTGAAACGGAGGCATTTAATGAGGGATGGTTTTGCCTTTAAAAGTAAAGAGGCTTTTAATTGTGTCACATGTGCGGCTATAAGCACACCTTAAAAACTTAATTTATAAAAATTAAAAAAACTCAGCAGAAATTCAAGTAGTGTTGTAGAAAAATGAAAAAGAAAGAAGAAAAATCACAAATACTTACAATGTAAGTCGAGACTGGGCTGTGATTCGGATGTAAGGAGTTGAATCCCAATGAGGCTGCACTCTTAGCTCTTTTCACGCCCTTAGTTTGGTAAAATTGGAGGGAAAGGTTATACAGAGACAGATGAATCCCCATTTTATGTTCCCCATCTTGAAGTTATTCTTTGTCCAATTCTTTCTGCTTATGATCACAACAATTGATCTATCAAGTCCTTTTACACAGTTTGGAAAGAAAAAAAAAAAGAAGGCTGCGTAAAGAAGTCATATATGGTTGTGAATTGCGAACATGTGAGTGTCCTATAGGTGTGACTCATCCGACAGTGGCTTCCCGCCACACGAGCCACGAATGCTATTGAGAGCGTTGAGAGAGGAGAGAGACGAGAGACGTGGGCCGTTAAGATTGAGAGAGAGAGGTTTAAAAGGGGTTGAGAGAGAGCCGTTGAGAGACTTGAACCGTTGCACAGCCTGTACAACACTACAACCTGGCTGATTCTGTAGGTGAAAGAGAGAGAGGTTGAAGAAGAGAGGCACTAGTAAGAATATGATTCAAAAGAGAGGGGGGGGGTCAAATGAGACGGGCCGGGCCAGGGTTAGAATTAGGACTTTCAAAGTGCCGGGGCCCTTTACAAGAGGGTCGGATTGACACCCATATAGAGATGAGTTTTGTTTCTTACTACCCATCTAAACCCAACTACTCAAAATGAAACAACTTCGGTTGCTTGTGCTGATGAGGAGATATGAATATGTCACGTGGCACTCTTAGAGATCACTGGCCATATGGATGTTTGGTTCATCCCGATGTAGACTTACATACCAAAATGCAGTTTGATTAATGATTTCTAGAAATTCGATTAGTCTTTTTTCATGATTTATTTTTAACCGTGGGATTTCAAGTATTAGTTGGGGTACTCAGATCCAAAGGTTAGAAATCACTAATCAGGCTGATTTTTGGTTTGTTAGTCCACCTAGAGACGGGCCCAAAGATCACATAGATGTTGAGGCCACCCATTGATAGATATACACATTAAAAATCAGCTTGATTGTTGATTTCTAGACATTGGATTTTGTACCCAAAAACATGCTTTAATCCAATGGCTAGCGTCAATCTTAAAAAAGTGCTAAAATCTATGGCAAGAGATAACCAAACAGGTTGGTTTTTGGTATGTATATCCACCAAGGGGTGTGCTAAACATCCATGGAATTAATGGGCCCAAAAAACATGCGCTGGGTAAAACACTTCCCACCACAGCGTCCTCCCTTTCTCTAACGAGAGAGAAATCCCGTTCTCTCCTTTTCCCCCTTTTTGTCTTGTTTGTATTTTGTAAAATGTAAAACAAAAGAAATTTAAAAAATAAAAAATAAACAATAAAAAAATGTTTAACCATTGGGGTCGTGAAGTAACAAGGTTTACCTGAGATTTTTTGCACATTTTTCTTACTCACCGCTGCCATCTGGGCCCACTGACCGCATGGATGTTTAGCCCACACCTTAGTAGACATTCCTACCAAAAATCAGCTTGTTTTATGATTTTTAGCCGATGAGTTTAGTACTCAAAAAATGGTTGAAATTCAACGGCTATAAGCACACCTTAAAAACTACTAAAATCTAGTGGTTAGAGATTACTAATCGGGGTGATTTTTGGTGTGTACCAGTTGGAAAAAAATGTAGATACAACGGACTTTTGCCCACTAACCCCATAAATGTTTGGGTCCACTAACCGCATGCGGCACCAATAGCCCACTTATTGGTAGATAAACACACCAATAATCAACCAGATAAACACACCGATAATCAGGCTGATTGGTTATCTCTAGCCAATTGATTTTAGCACTTTTTTTTCTTCTAGGATTTCGAGCATGGCTACTAAATCCAACATCTCGAAATCATCATTATCTCCGCCAAGGGGTGGGCTAAACATCCATGCGATACATGGGGCAACAAGAGTCCACTGTATCTAAATTTCTTTTGGTCAAACCCAACGGATTTGGTTTGATTGAAGAGGGTACATACTACATAGCCATATTTTGATGAAAATTTGTTTTCCCTTGGATACAGAGTTTCAAACCATGCTCAAAGCGAAAGAGAAGACCCAGATCGGCAATTTGTACGATTCGGAGAAGAGGGAAAAGGAATAACATAGAGAGAAAAAGAAAAAGAAGACCTTAATTGGAAGTTGTGTTAGCTTACCTTAACTTGGGAGGGGAAGGACTTAAACCTCTTCTTCAAGGCCCCTTGCGAGGGAGATGAGCTCTTGAAAGGTTCATTGAAAATTGTGAGGATTATGGAAATATATAGTGAGCTAGCTGTAGACATTATGAAATACTGTTGAGGAGGATTCTTGTATCCATCTCTCAAGTAAAATATGGGTTCCTTTTCTGATAAAAAGAAAAAAAGGGGAATATTAGAATGCTATAATCTCAAGCAAATTAAATGATATGCCCCCTCCAAAGAGGATTCTTGTATCCATCTCTCAAGTTCTTTTTCTGATAAAAAGAAAAAAAAAAAAAAAAAAAGGGAATATTCGAATGCTATAATATTCTCAAGCAAATGATATGCCCCTCCAACTGCACAACATGGGTTGATTGAAGTTATTTTCTTGGGTTGAGCGTTATTTGGGTGCAAAATCCAAAGGTTGTAAATCACTAATCTGGCTGATTTTTGGCTTAGAGGTCCACTAACGGACTGGCCAAACATCCAAACAGTCAACATCCACTAAGAGTGTGCCACGTGGCCTGTGATTTTGATTGTGGCAGAAGCATCTGTCAGAACGAACGCTGTAATAGTAGTTTTACTCTGAGAAGAGACATGTCGCTCACTCATGTGGGCCCACTTTAAAACACCATATATCGAGTGTCAAGTACTGGGTGAGACTCTGTCTCAAATCGTACATATCTATGTGTGCCTACGTATCATGTGATCAACATATCATATGAGCCCCTCGTGCGAGGTTGACTCAGTGTCAAGTATTAGTGTACTAAGGTCCGTCTAACGCAGGTATCGACTAAATGTGGCACACTCTTTCGGGCCCACTGACCTCATGAATGTTTGGCAAACATCTTGATGGACCTATACATCAAAAATCAGCGTGATTAGTGATTTCTAGCTACTCAATTTGAGCAACTTTTTCATTATGGGCTTCATGAACATACCCATGGGTTGGTTCCAATCCCACGATGAGAAAGTACCCAAATCCAATGGATAGAAATCACCAATGATACTGATTTTGGGTGTATAGGTCCACCAAGATGTTTGCCAAACATTCATGAGGTCAGTGGGCCAGAAACAGTGTGCCACATTTTAAAAGTTCCCTCGGTTGGCCCAAAAGAGTGTCAAGAGCGGACTCAGTAACGGAAGTAGGCCCAATTTATCCGTCATATAGTGCATTTTGTGCATGTGGAGGAATGATGTGATTTATCCAGACCGTGAATCAAACGACCCTTTGGATTAGATCCTTTGGATTAGACTCCTATAATGTGGGTTCCTTTGAAGCCTGTCAGTACTTAGAAGAGTTCTAGACTCCTATAGAATTATCCCCATATTCGGTTTGTTGGAGAGCTATTGGCCTTTGATATTTTCCTAAAAATGTGGCTACTTATCAAAAAATTAGCAATCTATCGATTGAGCAAGGTCTAAAGGAGGCCTTTTTGACGGTATAATGGACTGGGGGTGTTACCGTTAAAACCATTAAAATGGTCGTTAAAATGGATTTTAATGAACAGCGGAAAAAATGGAAAAATGGATTTTAACGGAACAAATAGAAATTAACGTAAAGGGCCGCCTCTTCATCGTTCATGAAGACCGTATTAATCTTAATTATTCCTTTTTCACGGAGTAATTAAGCTGACATCCTTTTGGGATTGGATGAGGCTAGCCAGCAGGATCACATAAGATGTGATCTCACCGTTACTATCCTTATCACATTGCTCCAACGCAATGAGATTTCGGATGAAATCATTGGTGAAATTGAAATTGAAAGGAGGAATTTTCAACTCCGTACCTTTGAATGTGATGTCAAGTAGGCCACCAGATGCCTTATCCTTTTTCTCGATTCTCACTCCGCCGTCCCGCAAGGTCTCTGGCACATTGTGTCGATTCACACTTTGGATTTCCTACATCCACCATAATTTGTTGAGAAAAGGGAACGATTCTGCTGTGTATCATTTGTTGATAAGAGTGAAGGATTCTGTTGCGTATCATGTCCAGTAAGTGCTTGCCTTCGATGCTAGACTTTGTTCCGACGTTTCCAGCTATTATATCATCAAAGAAGTTTTCAACTATTTTATCATCAAAGAAATGTATCACAAGTTGGCCAACACTGAAGGGAAGTTTGTTTTCAAGTAACATCAGGTCGTCGTATTTTATAATACCAATCAACCGAATTGTATTGAATATGGGGTCATTCTTGTCTCTCCAATCCTCATTTGAAAAATTGTAGAGGAGCGCAAGAATAAAACAACCATCAAGTAGCATCATTTCCACAAATCCGTTACTACTGAGGTCGTCAATTGTCCCCTCGTAACACTCACGAGCTTGTACTTCCAAATTACACATGGCTTCGACAAAGTCCTCCAAACTTGTTGAAGTTCGTGAGAGAAGACCATGCAACTACCACTGATCTTGTGCTCTTCCATGGGATGTAGGGATGTAGCTCTTCTTTGTCGTGGTGGAATGGACCAATTGAGACTATCTTAGGCACATATACACCTTCTTCTACCTTGCGTAGTTCCTCTGGAACTTTGTAGATACAGAATTGTGAAGGCATAGCCTGGATTTTCCCTTGATTGAAGCAACCAACGAATTCTTTGCATCTTTAGTTTCAATAGAGCCATGAGGATTGTCGAGAATCTCAATTATATTTTCTTCCCTTCCATTATTCTCAGCCATATTAGAAATGCCTGCCGAATCCTTGCATTTTTAATATATAACATTAAAATCGAAAATCGTCACCCTACAAAGGCATTTTCATTATGAAACCAATTTTCTGAAAACTAGACCAGGATACTCTACTCTAGGTGGACAATCACGTAAATGTAATTGTCCCCCATGATCACACCCGACTCCCCAAATAATACCCGTTATATGATAATATAACACCCCACCCATTTTTACGGCCTATTTCAATTGTAATAATTGCCGCACATGATTATCCTATTTGAAATGGACTAGGCTAGACGGGACTCACCTTTTTACACTCATAAATTCATGAGTACTCGATCGTGCTCTCGGAGGAAGACTTGCCTGACCACCCGTGGTCAGGTAGCTATCTGACCACCCACAATATAAGTCACAGGGCCTTATTAAAACGGGTTTAATGCCAGTACAACAAACAAAATACTATGTCATTGAGTGGGGAAACAGGATTATTCACATTACTGACCATAAATAGTTGGGATGAGTTTAGGATAAGTTGACAAAAATAATTGTCAGTAAGTTCTTAGAACTAAGGATAAAAGTGATTTACCCTCCTACATTCGTAGAGAGCATCTCGTCCTTGTGTTTTACTTCGTCTCTTTCTATATAAATCATTATTTTAACAAAATATAAATCCCATATTATTATTACTACCATACTAATTAAGCATGGCCAAAAGTACGTATCGAAAGCATTTCACTTCATTTATTGGAATAAACAAATTGAAGGTGGAAAAGACATGATCCATATGACAATACATGAGCTCCGGCCCCATCAGATTTGAAGTCTCAAAATACAAAGAAATCATTCTAATAGCACTCAAACTTGCTATAAGCAGCACTCAACTCATTGATATTAGCAAACAACTAAATTAAAAATGAAAGAGACTTGGGGTATAAGGGTAAGAAGGGATGGAAAATATGGTTTGGGTGAAAGTTAAGGAAGGGAGACCTAACTGAATATGAAATTATATTTAGTTTTAGTGTGAACCGTGGGAAGGGAAAAAAGAATGGTTGAATGGATGGTTGATGATGGGAGTTGGTGTTTTGAAGGGTGAGATGAGTTTCAATCTCAACTGAATTCGGTTTTGTTGCACGTGGTTGTAGCTATGGAAGGAGAATATTGGGGTCTTCATTGAATGGGGATTTAATGGGTTGGATTTGTTGCTGTGTTTTATCAAACATTTAAAATAGATGTGGCTTTGGGCTTGGACAGTTAGGATGCAAGTAAGAGGGTGGCATGAGGGGTTTTTGTCCATTAGTGCAAATAGGCTTATGCATAGATATAGAAATACAAAAAAAAAAATTATATATATAGAGTGGAGATTGAAGGGAGGACGTGTTGATCAAGTGTGGTTTGGATTGTTAAAAACAAATAAACAAAAACATTATAATAACAAATAAATGATAGTTGTACTTGGTGGATTTTCCTAAACTAATAAAATATGACTATAACTTGGTTGGATTAATTTAACATGTATACCTAATAAGTATACATATGTATACACCGGTAGGTCTAAACAATTATTAAGTATGTACTTCATATAATAATAATATATTTCAAGGCTAAAACAAGTAGGGTGTATTACACCCACTTTAATACTAAACACATGTATTTGCATTAAATAATAATTAATATGGGATAAATTTTATATTAAAATTAATTTAATTATACTCATTATATTTAAATAATATATTCAAAATGTGGGATTCAAAATAGTTTGAAGAATATGTGTGGGCATATTGTGCCCATGTGGGCCCGCATGAAATGGCTGTAGGAACCCTGAAAAAATCATTTTTCTCGGAGTTAGCCAGAACTTTACATGCTTGTTTTATCGACTAGATGATTGTGATTCATGAAAAAAAATACGTGAAAATGAGTTTGAAAAATCTAAAACGGACCAAAATACCCTTTAAGGGCTTTTAGGGTCTTACGCAAAAGTTCAAATCATTCTGACATTCATAGACTGATTTAGAAGTTGAAGAATTATGGACTATCTATTTTTACGGTTAACTTGAAGATTACACTTGATGGGGTTATAAATTTTAGAATGGGCTGATTTTTTGTATGAGTGATCTGGTGAGGTAGGCCAAAATTGTTGTAGAAAATGTTGTGAAAATTGCTGTCACCCGATCCTGACCCATATATATATATATATATATATATATATATATATATATATATATATATATATATATATATATATATATATATATACCCAAGAAGAAGAAAGAATTAAAATAATCAAAGATAAAAATAAACATAAAAATAAAAATGAAATCTTGAAAATCTTCCCGAAATAATCATGAAGGTCCTCCACAATCTTAACATGGGCCACCTTCTCTTCATCATCACGGAAGGAGTGTTCAATTATTTATTTTTTTTACGACAGAGTAATCTCACATCCTTTTGGGAGTTGACAAGGGTATCCAAGAGCATCACATAAGATGTGATCTGACCACTGTTATCTTCGTCAAGATACTCCAAAGCAACGATGAGATTTTGGAAAAATCATTGATTATCGCGTTAAAATAGAAAAAGGGGATTGCTAGCTAACTCCCCATTTTCACTGAATGTGATGTCCAATAAGGCATTCCTCTTATTCTTCTTCTTGATTTGCACTCCAGCCTACTCAAGGTTTGTGGCACAATACATATATTTCCAGTGTGGAAGGCTTTTCACCACAATATTTTTTTCTGAATTAGAAGAAGGAGCATTTTGCCTAATATGTCCAGTAAATTAATGTTTGCCTTTGATGTCAGATTTATTTGTTGGAACTCTTTGAGGTTGTTTATCATTGCTGAAATATATTTTTGGGACGATTTCTCTGGTAGAAAAATAATATCACAAGATCGCCAAGGGATTTGCCTCCTTGTGCATGGTCCTCAAAATTTGTTTCTCAAAGTTTAAGGACTAACTTTTCGTAATAGTGGGCTGGTCACTCTCTGGTTCAGCCACATCCCTCTTTACGAGGAAGCAGAACAAAATGAACCTTAATTATTACCTTAGTTCCATTTATATCCACTAAGCCGGACCTAAGATGGTCCAGCCACATATATCCTCGATGATGTGAGCTCATTGTTGAGCTTACTAACTCAGTCAACATTCAAAATTTCATTTACTTGGCCATTTCACATTGGTTAATGAAAGGCCCAAGTTACAAATAGGGTGAAACAGACCCAATCCACTTATTGGGCCATCCAGATGGACCGACTTTCACATCCCAATGCATAACAAGACACCAAATTAGCGGGCCCACCTAACATCTAGATGGTCGACTGCCTAAAAAAAAACATAGGCCATGCATATTAAGATTGCCTGATTTGTTTGGACAGCTTTACTTGTAAGCTCAGGTATGGGTCTAATACATATAGTCCACGGCCTGATCCATGGACATGCAATACTTGACTCGTGGGCTGATTACCAACTTAATTTGGACTGGCCCAACGCATGAGCCTAATCCTTGCTCACTTGCCCAACTTGTGGGCCTCAAAACACCTAATATTGGGTACTCCCTTTTATACCATTTTAGCTAACCTTTATTTGGGATGCCCAAGCCTCGGGCCCATTTTAGAGGGCCTATGAAACTTTCGATTCAATTTCTAGCCCCCTTGGAAGGGGAATGGTCAATCACTGAACCACTTTAAACGAGGTCGTTTGATTTATTGACGTAACCGATGCAGCTCGATTTGCTTAAACCGTCGAGCCTGATTAATGCTTAATTTACAGACCCATCTTAGTCTACACCTACTTGAACCATCCAATCTATGGATCCGGTCCATACATATTTGTCGATATATATTAAGGCGTGATTTGAGTCGTTGTATTCCACTGGTTGTTGGATACTAAATCCAACTCGGGGTGGCAATTTAACCCGATGGGCCGGACCTGCTCTACAATCTTGGGCCGGGCCAAATCCCAGGGCTATGCCTGGGACTGTCCCAAGGCCCGTAGTGTATGGGCTTTGGGCTGTGCCTCGGCCCAGGTCGGGCCTGATCAATTGTTAAAAAAATGAAAAAATGTAAAATATATAAAAACAGGCTGATCGGGCCAGCTTCAACATTACATCTGTGATCCAATCTCTTATTGGATCAGTACCCGATCAACATATCTATTTTATTATCGGATCATGCTGGAACGATCCTGATCCATTGAAACCCCCTTACAAAATATGAAGTCGCACAATAGTCGTAGGATCCGTTTTAATGTACAATGACAAGTACTCTAGCATGACAGTTAGCTTTGAAGTTTTTTTTTTTTTTATAAGTAGTTAGCTTTGAAGTTATTACATACGCTGCCCATGTATAACTTTGATGCACAATACTATGAGAACAGACATGTAGCTCACTCGTGTGTGTCCCACTTTGAAACACCATATATCAAATGAGTCTCACGTGTTCGGTGAGACAGTGCCTCCTAGAATGTCGATCGTACATATCTCTGTGTGCCTACGTATCATGTGATCAACATATCATATGAGCCCCTCGTGCGAGGTGGATTTTCGGAGTCAAGTATTAGTGTACTAAGGTCCGTCTAACGCAGGTATATATATTATGATGCAGTGAATATACACTGAATCAGCACTAACAATTGCACCACACACGACGAGTCTCATTGGAATGAAGGTATCAAATCGAGATCAGCCGTTCTATGATACAGAAGTCTGTATCAAAATTTCGATGCATAACTCATCAAAAGAGTGCCACATGTCAAAAGCCCGTCAGTGGGCCCGAAAGAGTGTCAAGAGTGGCTGAGTAACGGAAGTCGGCCCAACTTATCTCATCAAATAGTGCATTTTGTTGGATGTGGAGGAATGACGTGGCTTATCCAAGCCGTGAATCAAACGACCCTTTGGATTGGCCTTTGAGGTAGTTCTCTTGGACTAAAACTTGCCACGTGGCTAAATGCTTGAGGTGGTGAGACCTGTGGGTCCCTTTGAAGCCTTTCATCAGTTCAGTTCTTAGAAAAGTTCTAGACTCCTGTAGAGCTAACCCCATATTCAATGTCTTGAAGAGCTATTGGCCTTTGATATCTTCCAAAAAAATAAAAAAAATATGGCTAGTTGTCAAAAAATCAGCAAATCGATGGATTGAGCAAAAGTGGACTCCAATCGATTGGATGGTTAAAAAGAGGAGATCAACGTACTGCAACACTTGCGTTAATTTACAACTTTCCTCCAATGAATTAAGAATTTCTGATTAAGGCGGGTGAGACATATGACATCTTGAAATTATTAAGTTATTATGTAAGGGAGTGCATATTCGCACACTCCATTTCCTGTCGGGGCACATCCCAAAAAGAGAAATCTCTCTCTAAGACGAGTAAAACTTAGCTGACTGCAGGCGGCCGCCCACAAGATGAGCCACATGGCACATTTTTAGAGGAGACTGACCATATGGATGTTTGGCCAATCCTTAGGTGGACCTAAAATCTACCTGATTAGTGCGTGTTTGGCGTGTGGACTTGCCTTGAAAATAATTTAAAATAGGTAGAAGAGGGTAATGCAGAGGAATAGCCAAATATGAACAAACAAAAGGAAGCAAAGATAGTTCAAATTCAAATATAATAAAGTTTTACCACTTACAAGCCGATTCCAAGCACTAACATATATAAGCAAGCTAGCTAATATATTTAGGGAAATTATTTTTTTTTTATTTTTCAGCGAGTCCAGTCAACATTTTCTACATGTTGACCAAAATACCCCTCTAAAGAACTGTGTTTCTATGGCGTATTTCTGTCAACATTTTGAAGAGGTAAAACCCAGGGAGCGTATCTCTGATATATATATATAGATGCCAATTTAGCAACGAAGGACAGAGAGACTTACCTTCTACGACTTGTCATGTGTGTACTTGAGGATGGTATATATCGTCCCAAGAACGGTGGCATATATGATTATCATCTCCTTATAGAGCCCCAGAAGCATCCACGGATTGTAGAAATAATCACGAATCAGCTGTAGTCTCCATTGGACCCATTTAGTCCCGTAATATAGATTGACTTCACGGCACAGCCCATCGTAATGAAATTTCTTCATACGAAGCCCGACGCAAAGTTTACGGATTAAAAGGGCCGCCTCTTCATCGTTCATGATGACCGTATTAATCATAATTATTCCTTTTCTACGGAGTAAGTTGACATCATTTTGGGATTGGATGAGGCTACCCAGCAGAATCACATAAGATGTGATCTCACCTGTACTATCCTTATCACACTGCTCCAACGCGATGAGATTTCGGATCAAATCATTGGTGATCTGATTGAAATTGAAAGGAGGAATTTCCAAAGTTCTATCATTGAATTTGATGTCCAGTATGCCGTCCGCCACATAATTATGTTTCTCCTTGAAATTCACTCCAGCATGAGCAAGGTCAGTGGCACATGTAAGATCCCAATCTGGATTTTCTACAACCACGTTACATTGTTTAGAAGAGGGAAGGATTCTGTTGCGTATTATGTCCAATAAATGCTTGCCTTCGATGCTAGACTCTGTTCTGACGTTTCCAGGTATTATTTCATGAAAGAAACGTATCACAAGTTTGCCAAGGGTGCAGTCTCCTTGCTCAGGGTCCCAAGTTAACCTGAATAAATGCTCGACAACAATGAAAGGAAGTTGATTTTCAAGTAACATCAGGTCGTATTTTATAATACCAAGCAACCGAATTGTATTGAATATGGGGTCATTCTTGTCTCTCCAATCCTCATTTGAAAAATTGCAGAGGAGCGCAAGAATAAAACAACCATCAAGTAGCATCATTTCCACAAATCCGTTACTACTGAGGTCGTCAATTGTCCCCTCGTAACACTCACGAGCTTGTACTTCCAACTTACACATGGCTTCAACCAAGTCGTCCAAACTTGTTGACGTTCGAGAGAGAAGAGCATGCAAATACCACTTCTTGTGCTCTTCCATGGGATGTAGCTCTTCTTTGTCGCGGTGGAATGGACCAATTGAGACTATCTTAGGCACATATGCACCTTCTTCTACCTCGCGTAGTTCCTCTGGAACTTTGTAGATACAGACTTGTGATGAAGGCATAGCCTGGATTTTCCCTCTGATAGAAGCAACCAAAGAATTCTTTGCATCTTCAGTTTCAGTAGAGCCATGAGGATTCTCGAGAATCTCAATTATATTTTCTTCCCTTCCAATATTCTCAGCCATATTAAAAATGAAAATTCCTGCCAAAGCCCTGCATTTTTAATGTATAGCATTAAAATCATCACCCTATAACACCCATTATAAAAAGGCTATATATTGGGCGCAAATGTAATTGCCGCACATGATCATGCTATTTCTATTAATATACAACACTGACAGTCATATATCACTCCCGACTCCCCAAATAATAGCCGTTATATGATAATATAACACCCATTGTTAACATAATAGCCCACATATAATTATGCTACTTATAATATAAATATAGACTTGGCTCGAGGGGACTCACTTTTTTGCATTCATAAATTCACTCGTGTTCTCGGCCATGGATTCCAAGAATCCAAAGGTGGTTTTGCTTTGGCAAAAAGTTAATGCAAGCACATAAACCACCATTGTATTCTCAGAATCCACGTTCGACAGGAGTGAATTTATGAGGGCAAAAGATGAGTCGCCCATCCCGACCCATTAGTTTAAATTATTTTTTAACTTTCTAGAATAACAGTTATTATAGTATTAAAACAACCAAAATAACATATTATAACAGCCTACTAATAATCATTATTTGATTTTGTTATTTAAATCTATTCAATTTTTCTATGTTAAAATTTGGGAGAAAAGAGGTTTACTTTTTCAAAAATTATTTTAAACGAAAATATATTTACAAAAATAAAAACAACTTTCTAACATTTACAAAAAAAATTAGTTAAACGCCCTTCAAAAGTGCATCTCACCCTGACAAAATTAAGGCTGATAATAAAGTTGAAAATCAGTTGTTTATAAGTGTTGGATTAAAGTTATTTTACTTGCTTGATTTAACCGTAGGAATTTGAGAATTATTTGACTACAAAGATCCAAAGGTTGTAAATTACTAATTAGGCTGATTTTTAGTTTGCAGGTCCACCGAGGGACTAGCCAAACATCCATACGGTCAGTGTCCACTAATAGTGTACCACGTTGATCGTATTGTGACAGAAGTTTTATTCTTTATGGGCAAACGCCTTTTTAAAGGGCGTCTGCGGCGTTTTGTCAATCATGTTCAGCTTTAATTTTTGTCAAGGAGAGACGCCCTTTCAAAGGGCGTTTAGTTACTTTTTTTGTAAATATATTTAAATTTTTTTTCGTTTAACAAATTTTTCGTTATTTATTTTCGGTAATAATGGCTGTATCTTGAAAAAACATGCTATTGCATGTTATTTTTTAAAAATAATATTATTTGGAGAAAGTGGAGTGTGATAAAAGACTGTTGGGTCAGGCTCAGGGAACTCGTCTTTTCACTCATGTTGGATTCGAAAAACCCAACAGTGGTGGATAATACGACCCAACAGTGGTGGATAATACTCCAAGGCAAAAGTTTTAACTTTTAACGGTTAAACAGCCATTAAAACGGATTGAAACGGCCAGGAGTAAAAATGGAAAAAAACGGAATTAAACGGAAAAAAATGGCACTGAAATTCAAATTTTGAAATTTGAAAATTAAAAAAAATAGATTTTAACAGAATTAAATAGATTTAACGGCTATTTTTTTAACAAAACTTTCCGAATTAAACGGCTGTTTAAACGATTTTATCGGCCGTTAAAACAAAAAAAAACAGCCGTTTTATTCAAAAAGGATAAAACATGTTTAAACGGTTATAATGGAAACGGACTTGGGGTGTTACAGTTTAAATGGCCGTTAAAACCGTTTAAACGACCGTTTTTAAGACCATGGGCAAAACCACCATGGATTCTCGGAATCCACGGCCAAGGACACGAGTGAAAGGATGAGTCAGAAAAAGACTAGTCCTAGTCTGAGCCTGGCAGTCTGTGCACCTTTAAAACATTAAAACAACGAGATGAGAATGAGATTAGCTGTGGCGTTTGGTAACTTACCCAACACCTTATAGGTCGACCTTCAAACTTTGAAGGTTCCGTTCCCCTCCCAAATTGTCTGACACGTACGTCAAGGCCTAAACCTAACCCAAGTTAAACCCTTGGTTAGTTAGTTAAGGCTGGTTAACAAAGTGTACGTGTCAGACATTTTGGGAGGGACCTTCAAAGTTTGAAGGTCTCTGGGACCAACATAAAATTTTTTCCTTAATGAAGCAACTAAAGAAGCAAAAGAGACCACAAATTTGATTGTAGTGATAAGGATGATAGAAGCTTACCTCGTACGTCTTCAATATGCTCTCAATATTTCTGATATTTCACGAACATAACGCTATACATATCTCTCTCTCTCTCTCTCAGCGAGTCTACCTTCTTCAACCACTACTTATAAAAAAAATAAATAACTGGAGATTGCATTTGTGCCTACGAAACGTTCGTTGACTGAGAGGATGTTTGGATGCGAGGATAGACTATCCATACTAAGGATAGCACTGTTTCCATTTAGTGGCTTCCACACTAAAAGCACGTTTTCACAGCTCCAACACCTTCCATATATAGAGAATTGGACAAGCGAGATCACCTTTTAGTTTGATGGTTTGCAAGGTATCAGATGGGCATGGAACCAAATTTCAGTTGACTTCAAAGTCTTCAAAATAAAATAAAAAAAGACTTCAGTCGGTAAATTATTTAATTAAATAATATAAATTCAAAAGTATATAAAAGAAGTAGCCAGGTACGTACCCCAAGGCTTACCAAAAAAAAAAAAAAATTTTAGGTGCCCCATGACCATCAACACTATACTTTAATGGATCAACATGTCCAACTAATAATAGAAAAGAGTCGTGATGTTAGAAGGTGGACCTCAACTCTGCCCTCGGCGCCCACTGAGTGTATGGCCGGATGTTTAACCCACCCCTTCGTATATATTCATACCAAAAATCAGCTTCTCTGATGATTTCTAACCGTTGGAATTCGTACCCAAAATATGGTTGAATCCAACGGCTAGAATCACACCATAAAAAGTGCTAAATCTTATGGGTAGAGATTACCAATCAGGGTGTTTTCTTTTGAGGTGTGTATATTCCCCAAGCGGTGGCCTTAAACATCCATCCGATCAGTGGGCCCAGAGGGCAGCGGTGAGTAACAAAAATGGCCAAAGGCGCGAGGTGTAGCCCTTCTAGAATAGCAAAAGAATCCAAAGGAGCAAGATCCAAGGAAAGAGTTGGTACTGTTCTGGCCCCATTGGTAAACACTGTCATCAAAGGTTTTACAGCCTGTTCTTCTGCCTCCATTGATATATGCCACCTGCCCTGATTCAACGTATGTGGTACCAACTCTTTCCACGCCTAACCCGTTTTAAAAATCACATTCAATTACTGATTCCTACGCGTTTTATGTTATATACACTTAGGGGAACGCACGTGCACCTTAGACATGGATGGTGGCACCTTACACATAGCACACTCGTAGAGATCACTCGTCGTATCAATATTTGTCCCATCCTTAGATGGACCCATATACAAAAAATCAGCCTATTAATAATTTTTAAGGATTTGATCACGGGTTGATTTTTTACCGTACGTAGATTTTGAGCATTATATGGGTATTCTGATCCAAAGGTTTGAGATCACTAAACATGCTTATATAGGTCAACCTAGGGATTTGACAAACATCCATGCTGTCAATAGTCCCTAAGAGTGTGTCACGTGACATATACTATTATCCCTCCTCATCATTAATGGGTGATGTGGGCGTGTTAGACATCCTGAACCGTGCAAGGTATACTCACCCACATTTGTCTTTTCTTTAGAACAGAAGCATTTAATGAGGGATGGTTTTGCCTTTGAAAGTAGAGTAGCTTTAATTGTGTCACATGTGCGGCACTACCGGTTGTTGCTTTATAATAGTATAGATAGATAGACAGATATATACACTTACGGTGAGAAATAGACTTTTCTTTTTTCGTAGGCCATAGGAAAAAGACTTTTGCGGCAACTTGCATATATCAAAGTCACCTACCTTGACTGTGATTGGATGGTCACAACCATCTAATCTATTGCATTATTTATTTGAACGTTAAAAAAAAAAAGGGAATTTTTGACATACCCCCCCATGTTATCTTTAAAATTTGACATATCCCCTACAATTTGAAAAAGTTGACATGCCCCCCTATGACTCGGTCCACTGTCATTTGACCAGTGTAGACCTGAGTTGACTACTAATTTTTTTATTAAATGGCAAAAATACCATTATCTTCAACCTTGGAACAAGGGTTTGGGCAAAAACCCAAATCCCAAATCAAACAGTTGTGGTGGACAGCCAGCCAAGAGATTCCAATGGTTGGCCGTCCATCACCGGCGACCAATCAACCGGAGTCTGAAGGCCAGCCGACCACCACTCCGACAATAATTTAAAGCCTAAGGTAAAAAAAAAAAGAAATAGCATAAAATTTTAGTTGTAAAATTTTCATTAGCATAAATGAAAAACAAGACAAAATAATTTATATTTTAAACTTTTGAGATGTGAATTTTGGAAAGATGGGTTTTCTCAATTTTAAAATATTCCTCATGAGTTTTATCTATTTTTTGGAGATTTTTTCTTCTCAATATTTGCTTAATTCATAAAAAAAAATAAAAAGAAATCTCAATGTTACCAACATGGGTTTTAATTTTTATTTTTAATCTCCTCTTTTCATGTTTGATTTGGGGTTTGGATTTTGGCCTAAACCCAAACCCTTGTTCTAAAGTTGAAGGCAAGGGCACTTCCGTCCTTTAATACAAAATTTGGTTGTCAACTCGGGTCAACACTGGTCAAATGACAGTGGACCGAGTCATAGGTGGTATGTCAGCTTTTTTAAATTGTTGGGGGGTACGTCAAATTTTAAAGATAACATGTGGGGTATGTCAAAAAAATCCAATAGGAGCTTTCCAACCTAATGTTGGAAGGGTGGGTCCTAGTAGCAGGGACAATGAAGCACCGACCAATCCCCATTGGGGTTATATTAATGAATAGAAACTTCCTTGTCAATGCAATCAACCACAAAGAAAGTTCCTTCTCTTAATAAATTAAAGTTGGTGACCAGCATCGAATCGTTGTAGGTCGCATCACATCAAGGAGTTCCCACCTATACATGTAGGGCAACCCCTAGGACGGCAATTATTTATTTCTTTCACAGGTCAGCCCATTCTAGGCCTGGCCTGCTAAGTTACCTCAGGCTGGGCTTGTGCCCATTTACAGTTCAAACTTGCCAGAAAAGTCATTTTCACTCAGCCCAAGCCCAATAGCGAATGAATTGATGATCAGCCGTCGAATTTTATCATATAACTCGTAATTAGTTTAAAACATACATTGTTAATTAATAAGAATATTATGATGGGCTCTGTCAAGGTTTATTGTGGGTGGGGCCTCTAGGCTTCTCAGTTAAGATCATCATCTCTACTACTTATAACGAAAAAAGTCTCCATTTGTTAACTTATCTAGTTTTAGCATTTTTCTTTAATTTATATTAGTTTTTCTTTAATATATATTTAAATTTCTTAAAATGTTTTGTTTTTCTATGAAAATCGATTTTTTTGAATCATTATTTAACTTATTAAAACGGGTTTAAATCCAGTACAACAACAAAATACTATGTAATTGAATGGCGAAACAGGATTATTCACGTTGCTGACCCTAAATAGTTGGGATGAATTTGGGATAAGTTGGTTTAATTTAAAGAATATCAATGTTGGTAAAACATTTTCAAATTGATAAGTAGTTACAAACTTCTTTAAACAAATATTAAAATTTTTGGTCCTAATATGTGGCATTTAGTGATTACATAACATACGAAACTAGGGTTTCCGTATCATCTAGAACTGTGCCGCAATGTTGTGCTTTCATGTACAGTACTCTAGCACCATCTAGGCTCCACGTAACATAACAACAAGCAACCTTCTACTAGCGTTATTTCAACACATTCATTGTTAATTAAGATTGATCTATTGGTCACCAGCATCTCTGATGGGTTAAGATGCACTTTTTCAGTCAAACTTTCTATTTTTACTCATTTCCAATCTAACAGTCCTAGTAGCTTTCTGAGTTTCCGTTTGTTTTCCAAAATTGTTATTAGTAGTTTTAAGCAAGGTTTAAAGGAGGCCGTTTTAACGGTTAAACAGACTGGGGGCGTTACCGTTTAAACGGATTGAAATGGCCAGGGGCAAAAATAGAAAATAATGGAAAATAATGGAATTTAACGGAATTAAACGGATTTTAACGATTTTAACGGAAAAAATTGCGCTGAAATTCAAATTTTAAAATTTGAAAATTAAAAAAAAAAAAACTGAAAAAATGGATTTTAACGGAAATTAAAATGATTTAACAGACATTTTTTTCACAAAAAATTTCGGAATTTAACGGCCGTTTAAACGATTCTGACGGCCGTTAAAATAAAAAAAATGGCCGTTTTTTTTAAAACCGATAAAACGTGTTTAAACGGTTTTAACGGAAACGGGCTTGGGGCATTACCGTTTAAACGGCCGTTTTTAAAACCATGGTTTTAAGTTCCACTACGTTATGGACCCATTAAGATTACCTCAGATACATAAGCATTTTTATTTTATTTGCGTGGCAATACAACCTTGAGAGTAGGAAGGAAATTTTTTTTTTTTGGAAAAAAACCACTAAAAATGATAATTTTAAAAAAGAAACAACAACTAAGGATAATGGAATTACAATATCACTGTTAAGGGTAGTTTCAACAAAAAAAAATTTAAATTGTCAATAAATAAATCATTATTAAAACAAAATTAAAATCTCCCACATTATTATTACTACCATACTGAGCATGGCCAAAAGTACAAGTTACATATCGAAAAGCATTTCACTACATTTACTGGAATAAACAAATTGAAGGAGGAAAAGACATGATCCATATATATGATCAATACATGAGCTCCCCCATCATATTTGAACTCTCAAAATACAAAGAAATTATCATTCTAATAGCACTCAAACTTGCTACAAGCAGCACTCAACTCATCGATACTAGCAAACAACTAAACTAAAAATGAAAGAGACTTGGGGTTTAAGGGTAAGAAAGGATGGAAAATATGGTTTGGGTGAAAGTGAGCAGTAGTAATACAATGGCAGCGATAAATGAAAGTATAGACCATGGGTTTCTGAAATAGTCACGCTTCAAGATTGCTCGCCATTTGTACCAATTGATTCCACAATATTCATTCATTCTCTCGAACATATCATCATAATAGAATTTCTTGAGTAAAACCCCATTGCAAAGTTTGTTGATGGCGTGGGCCACCTCTTCATCGTCACCAAAGGAATGCTCAATTATTTTTCTGCGACGTAGTAATCTCACATCCATTTGGGAGTTAATGATGGTATCCAAGAGCATCACGTAAGATGTAATCAGACCACTGTTATCTTCGTCACACTGCTCCAAGGCAATGAGATTTCGGAAAAGATCATTGATTATCTCGTTAAAATACAAAAATGGGATTTTTAACACCCCTTTTTCATTGAATGTGATGTCCAATAAGTAATTCGTCGTTTTAGTATCCTTCTTCTTCTTGATTTGCACTCCAGCGTCTTCAAGGTCTGTGGCACAATACGTATATTTCCAATGTGGATGGCTTTCCACCACATTTTTTTTTAAATTAGGGGGAAGTAGCATTTTGCCTAATATGTCCAGTAAATGTTTGTCTCCAGTGTAAGATTTATTTGTTGGAACTCTTTGTTGTCGTTGTTCGTCATCGCTGGAATAGTTTTTGGGGACGATTTCTTTAATTGTATGTTTAAAGAAATATATCACTAGTCCATAGAGGGATCTGCATCCTTTATCAATGTCTCTTGTTAAGTTGAACACACACTCGATAACAAAGAAGGGAAGCTGGTTTTCGAGTAACATCAAGTCGTGTTGTAAACTACCAATAACCCAGACTGCATTGTATATGGGGTCATTTTTTTTTCTTAGTGTCTCTTGTGCATAATTGTAGAAGAGCTCAAGGATAAAGCAACCGTCAAGTATCAGCATTTTGACAAATTCTTCACTATTGAGGTTGATTGGTTCTGCATAGCATTTACGCGCATCTTCCTCTAACTCCCCAATGGCTTTGACTAAATCATCCAAACTTGCCGAAGTTCGAGAAAGGAGAACATGCAAATACCACTTCTTGTGCTCTTCCATGGCTTTTAGTTTTTCAATGCTACGGTGGAATGGGCCAATTGATACTACCTGAGGCACATATGAGTCTTCGTTTTCTCTACGGAGTCTCTCGGGAACTCTGTAGATACAGTACTGTGGATCTTTATTCGGAAACACAGATGGAGGCATAGACAGCATTTCATTTCTGATAGAATCAACTAACGGGTTTTTTGGATATTCAATTTCCTCCAATATTTCAGATTTTATAACAATTTCAATATTGGTTGCCATCTTAGAAGTACCTTTGCGCCTAACCCACGCTGAAACTGTCAAAGGTGATGGTCACCCTACAAAGGCGCATTTTCGTTGTTAAAATAAGTTTTGAAAAATAAACCTATCGGGCTGGACATCAAAGTTTAGAAAAATTGTTCACCCATTAGAATGGACACACATATTATATGTAAAATCACCCCTCGAACATCATATGTTGTAGAAAAAAGTGCAGGAAAATTATAAAAATTACAAGCAGGTCAAATCAATAGATCGCAACAGAACTCAAGTGTTATGGAAAAATGAAAAAAGAAGGTAGAAAAAACCACGAATACTTACAATCTAAGTCGAGACTGAGCAGTGATTCGGATGTAAGGAGTTAAATCCCAATGAGACTTGAAACTTAGACGAGAGACCGTTGTGATTGAGAGAGAGGGATTGAGAGAAAGAGGTTTACAAGGACTTGAGCTAGAGAGACGTTGAGACTTGAGAGACCTGCGCCTGCTGGCTGATTCTTTTGGTGAAAGAGAAAGCCCTCGAAGAACAGAGGGATCGATAAAAGGTTAAAAAGGTCGGGGTAGGGTTAAATGGGCAGGGCCGGAGTTAGGAGGGCCTTACAATATTTTGGCCTGCCCGGCTCCAAGGGCTTATATGTTATAAAAGGACCCCGGTTTTAGGGCTCTCAAAGGGCCCGGCCGGGCTGGGCTGGGGCTGTTTACAAAAGGACTGGTCTGACACCCATACGGATGAGTTTTGTTTCTTACTACCATCTAATACGAGTAAAACTTGTGTCACAAGATGTTGTGACGGAAGCCAGTCACAGCAGTCAATACGGAGCCACATGACATACTATTAGAGGATGACCGTATGGATGTTTGGCCAGTCCCTCGGAGGACTGGTACACAAAAAATCAGCTTGATTAGTGATTTCTAACCGAGTCAATTGAAGTTATTTTCATGGGTCGATTTTAACGGTAGGCATCTGAGCATTATTGAGCGTTATTTGGGTGCAAACATCCAAAGGTTGTAAATCATTAATCAGGCTGATTTTTGGTTTGTAGGTCCACCGAGGGACTAGCCAAACATCCATACTGTCAGAGCCCTCTGATCGTATGCCACGTGGCTCATATTGAGTGTTGTGATCGGCTCCCGTCACAACATCTTGTGACACAAGTTTTACTCGATATACTCTACTCAAAATGAAACAGCTTTGGTTGCTTTTATGCTCACGAGGAGAGATTAGTAAGCCACGTGCTGACCGCATGGATGTTTGGCCCATCCATACGAGTAAAACTTCAATGACAAACGCAGGGCAGCAGATCATGGCACGTGGATTTTGTAGGCAGACCACCTCGGCCTCACCACCCACGTACACACGGTGTTACCCACGTACACACGTGAGTGTTTTTGGCAAAAAGCACTTGAGTACTCACCTGCCCTGTCATCGAAGGAGATGATAGGGCAACAGATCATGGCACGTAGATTTTGTTGGCAGAATACCTCGGCCTCACCACCCATGTGCAGGGGAGTGTTTTTGGCAAAAAGAACTTGAGTACTCACCTGGGTACGTGTGGTGAAGCCAAGGTGGTCAGTCCGTACAAATCCACGTGCCGAGATCTGCTGCCCTGTCATCTCCTTCGATGACGGGGCCAGGTCATCAAAGTTTTATCCCATCCATACTAAAATTCAGCCTGATTGAATCCAAGTGCTACTCCTGTTGTGGACAGTCAGCAACTTCTCCAACAGCCTGCAGTCAGCGAAAATTTTACATGTGTTACACATGAATACCCGGGGGCAGCGAATCTTTTCTCCAATAATTGAAGGGTCGTGAATCGTGATGTCACAGAGCATACCTCACCCTTTTTGCGTGTCGGAAGCACATTTTTTTGTTACTCACCGCTGCCATCTGGGTCCACTGACGCATGGACGTTTAGGAGTAAAACTTATTATTAGAGGGCGCTGATCATATGGATATTTGGCCAGTCCCTCGATGGACCTGCAAACCTAAAGTCAGCCTGATTAGTGATCGACAACCTTAGGATCTTTCCCTCTAAATAATGCTCGATAATTCTCTAATTCCTCCGTTTAAAATCAACCCATGAAAAGAACTTCAATCCAACGCTTAGAAATAACTGATCAGGTTTATTTTTGGTTTGTAGGTCCACCTAGTGATTGGCTAAACATCCCTACGGTCAGAGGCCACTAAGAGTGTACCACGTGACTCTTATTGTAGGCTCTGACCGAAGTTACCAAAAATCAATTTATTTTTATGATTTTTAGTCACGTATATTTTAGTACTCATAAACAATGGTTAAAATTGTTAAATCCAAGGGCTAAAATCACGCTGTAAGAAGTATCAAAATATATTTGAGATTACCAATTAGGGTGATTTTTGGTGCGCCACGAGAAATCTCTGATGTGGAGGGACATGCGCCCTACCTGGGATTTAGGATTTGGTTTTAAAAATACTTTTTAAAAAGCAACCATGGATATATGTGACACGGATGCTGCTACTAAAATCCTGCCCCTTCAAAAAATATCTGGTATATCCACCAAGGGTTGGGCTAAACATCCATGCGGTTAGAGGGTCCAGATGGCAGCGATGAGTAACAAAACCGTGTTCCTCGTGTTGGTGGGGGCATTCCAAGCAAAGGTGAAGGCAACGTCCGTCATGTCTCCCTCCCTTGGGAGAAAAGATTCCAAGGAAAGGCAAAGGCAACGTCCCGTCATGTCTCCCACCTATTTTTGGGAGAAAAGATTCCCAAGGAAATAAAGGCAAAGGCAAGTCGCGTACAACAATCCACCAACTTTGAATTCTACCCACCCAAAACGTCTGATAAGTACCCCAATCCCTTAAGCAGAGTAAAACTTTGGCCACAACCACAATACGAGCCACATGGCACACTATCAGAAGGCGATAACCATTTGGATGTTTGCGGTTAGAGGGTCCATTTCCTTGGGTTGGTGGGGGCATTCCAAGCAAAGGCAAAGGCAACGTCCGTCAAGTCTCCCTCTTTTGAGAGAAAAGATTCTAAGGAAAGGCAGAGGCAACGTCACATCAAGTCTGAGAGAAAAGATTCGGCGGACTTCAAACTTTGAATTCTCCCCACCTAAAATATCTGACAAATTTAGCTGGGCCGAGGTGTCGTGCCTTCATGTACAGTACTCTAGCACCAACAGGCTCCACATAACATAACAATAAGCAACCTTCAACTTGCGTTACTTCAACAAATTCATTGTTAATTGAGATTCATGATCTGTTGTGTAAAAACACTAAAAATAATAGTTTTAAAAATGATACAACAACTAAGGATGATGGAATAAAAATATCACTACTATATGGATATATAGTTCCGACGAAAATAAAATGACAGTCTTTTTTCTCTCTCCAAGTAAGGATAAAGGAGATTTAGCTTCCTCCCTTGTTTTTCCTTTCCTTTTCCCTAGAGAGCATCTCGTCCTTGCGTTGTTTCCTTTGCCTCTTTCTACCTAAATCATTATCAAAAAAAAAAAAAAAAAATCCCATGTTATTATTACTACCATACTGAAAGCATTTCCCTTCATTTATTGGAATAAACAAATTGAAAGTGGAAAAGACATGAGCCATATGACAACAATAATTGAGCTCTCCATCATATTAATTTGAAGTCTCAAAATAGAAAGAAATCATTCTAATAGCACTCAAACTTGCTATAAGCAGCACTCAACTCATTGATATTAGCTTTCCCAACTAAACTATAACTGAATGAAAGTTAGGGTTTAAGGGTAAGAAAGGATGGCAAATATGGTCTGGGTGCAAGTGAGCAGTACTAATATAATGGCAGCGACAAATGAAATTATATACCATGGATTTTTGAAATAGTCACACTTCAAGTTTGCAACCCATTTGTGCCAACTGGTTCCACAATATTTGTTCATTATGTCGAACATCTCATCATAATAGAATTTCTTGAGTAAAACCCCATTGCAAAGTTTAATGATGACTTTCACCGCGTCTTCATCATCACCGAAGGAGTGCTCAATTATTCCTCGACGATGAAGTAATCTCACATCCTTTGGTGTGTTGATGATGGTATCCAAGAGCATCACATAAGATGTGATCTGGCCACTGTTATCTTCGTCACACTGCTCCAAGGCAATGAGATTTCGGAAAAGATCATTAATTATCTCGTTAAAATATAAAAAAGGGATTTCTAACAACCCATTTTCACTGAATGTGATGTCCACTATGGCATTCGTCTTATTATTTTTCTTGAAATGCACTCCAGCCTCCTCAAGGTTCTTCTTGATTTGCACTCCAGCCTCCTCAAGGTCTGTGGCACAATACGTATATTTCCAGTGTGGATGGCTTTTCACCACACCATTTTTTCCTGAATTAGAGGGAAGGAGCATTTTGCCTAATATGTCCGGTAAATGTTTGCCTTTGATGTCAAATTTATTTGTTGGGACTCTTTGTAGTTGCTTGTCTTTGCAACCTTTGCCTCCGGTGTCAGATTTTGTTGGGCCTCTTTGCGGTTGTTTGTCATTGTTGAAATACTTTTTCAGGACAATTTCTCTAATTGTATGCTCGAAAAATAATATCACAAGTTCGTCCAGGGATCTACGTCCTTGCTTATGGTCCGAAGTTAACTCGAACAGGCGCTCGATAACAAAGAAGGGTAGCTGGTTTTCAAGTAACATCAAGTCGTGTTGTAAACTACCGATCATCCAAACTGCACTGAATATGGGGTCATTGCATTGTCTCAACTCCTTATCTGCATGATTGAAGAAGAGCTCAAGGATAAAGCAACCGTCAAGTAGCATCATTTTGACAAATTCATCACTAGTGAGCTCGTCGAATGGTCGTAGCACTCACGAGCACGTACCTCCAAATCTCTCATGGCTTTGACTAAATCATCTAAACTTGTCGAATTTCGAGAGAGGAGAACATGCAAATACTAGCTTCTTGTGCTCTTCCATGGTTTTTAGTTTTTCAATACGGCGGAATGGGCCAATTGATACTAGCTGAGGCACATATGAGTCTTCATTTTCTTTAAGGATTCTCTCTGGAACTCTGTAGATACAGTACTGTGGCTTTTTATATGGAAACATAGATGATGGAGGCATAGACCGCATCTCATTTTTGATAGAATCAACTAACGATTCTTTAAGATGTTCAATTTCCTCCATTTTAATATTGATTGCAATCTTAGAAGTACCTGCCTAAGCCACACTTGAACTTGCAAAGATGATGATCACCCTACAAAGGCATTTTCGTTGTTAAAATCAGTTTTGAAAACTAAACCTATCTGGCTGCACATCAAAGTTTAGAAAATTGTTCACACATTATAATGGACACACATATTATATGTAAAATCACCCCTCAAACATCATATGTTGTAGAAAAAAGCAAGGTTTAAAAGGGGCTGTTATAAGGGTATAACGGATAGGGGGCATTACCGTTTTTTTTTTCCGTTATAATGAATTGTGACGCTCAAGGGCAAGAATGGAAAATTATGGGAAAATAACGAAAAATAGTGAAAATAACAGAAAAATGGGGCTAAAATTCAAATTTTGATATTTGAAAGAAAATATCCCAAAATATTAATAAAAAAAAATTGCTGTTTATAACCAGAATAATAATAACTTTTTTGAATGACCAAAACAACACTTTGTGTGCATTTTCGGTCAGTAATACCCTTTGTTCCCAAAACAAAGAAAAAGTTACATTTTTCAATGCCAAAAAGTACAACAAAATAAATTAATCAACTTTTTATGAGAGTCGTATTTGTCAAAACCCTCTTTATTGAGTAAATCTTATATGACCGCCCAAAATGACCACCAACAATATGAGCCACGTGGCACACTCTTAGAGGAGGTTGACTGTATGGACGTTTGGCCAATCCCTAGGTGGACCTACAATCCAAAAATCAACCTGATCAATGATTTCTAAGCATTGGATTGAAGTCATATTCATGTGTTGATTTTAACGGTAGGAATTTGAGCATTATTTGGGCATATCCAAAGGTTTTAAATCACTAATTAGGCTGATTTTTGGTTCGTAGGCCCATATAGGGATTGGCCAAACATCCATACAGTCAACGTCCTCTAAAAGTATGCCACATGGTTCATATTGTGGGCAGTCATTTAGGACGGTCATATAAGGTGGTCATATAAGTTTTATTCAACAAAAAATATATGATGGCTATATTTCCTTGTCATCTCTTTTCTCTTACTTATCATCAGTGTGCCCTTATTCCAAAAATAAAGAAGTTGTCTTTTTCAATACAAAAAGTACAATAAAACAAATCAATCAACTATTTATGAAAGTCATATTTATCAAAACCTTCTTTGTTGAAGAAAACTTATATGATCACCCTATATGACTATCCTAAATGACCGCCCACAATATAGGCCACGTGTCATACTTTTAGAGGACGTTGACCGTATGGATGTTTAACCAAAAAATCAGCCTGATTAGTGATTTAAAACCTTTGAATCTTAGTACCCAAATATTGGTTAATAATGCTCAAATTCCTACCGTTAAAATCAACCCATGAAAATGACTTCAATCCAACACTTGGAAATCACTGATCAGGTTGACAAAACATCCCTATGGTCAATGTCCTTTAAGAGTGTGCCATGTGGGTCGTATTGTGGGTGGTCATTTAGGGTGGACATATAAGTTTTACTCAATACTGTCAATTACTTAAAGCCTTCAAAATCAAGTTTTATTGGGAAGGATCTATGCGTACCGTCATTGCAGGGATGTCAGTGCCTTTTACATAGTATTTTCGTGTTTATCTTAAACAGTTGAAGACAGACTCGAAAATCATTGCTTTTATGTGTATTTCAAAAAAATTATTCACATTCGAGTAATAAACGACGACTTTATTAATATTTTGGGATATTTCTCTTATTTGAATTTCAAATTTTCAAAAACGGAAAATAACTATTATTTTTTTCACAAAAATTTCCAGAAAATAGCGGTCATTATTAATATTTTCGTTATAATAACGGAAAATAACAGCCGTTATTTTTAAAGCGTTTGAACGGTACACAATGTAACGGGGGAGGTCCGAATCCGTTATAACGGCCGTTTTTTAAACTATGGAAAAAAGTGCAGAAGAAAATATAAAAATTACAAAAACTCAATACATCACAGCAGAAATTCAAGTAGTGTTGTAGAAAAATGAAAAAGAAAGAAGAAAAATCACAAATACTTACAATGTAAGTCGAGACTGGGCTGTGATTCGGATGTCAGGAGTTGAATCCCAATGAGGCTGCGCTCGCTTAGTTAGGTAAAATTGGAGGGAAAGGTCATCTAGAGACTGAGATGAACCCCCATTTGATGTTCCCCATCTTGAAGTTATTCTATGTCGAATTCTTTCAGCTTATGATCACAACATTTGATCTATCAAGTCCTTTTAGACAGTTTGGAAGGATTCATAAAGAAGTCATCTATGGTTGTGAATTGCGAACATGTGAGTCGGTGGGCTATAGGTGTGACTCATCCAACAGTAGCTCCCTGCCACACATGCGCCACGAATGCTGTTGAGGCGTTGAGAGAGGAAAGAGGACATGGGAGACAGGAGAGAGACTTGAGCCGTTAAGATTGAGAGAGAGAGAGAGAGGTTTAAAAGGGGTTGAGAGAGAGCCGTTGAGAGACTTGCACCGCTGCACAGCCTGTACAACCTGGCTGATTCTGTCGGTGAACGAGAGAGAGAAGTTGAAAAAGAGAGACATTAGTAAAAGTAGGATCTAAAAGGTGGGGGGTGGGGGTGGGATCAAAAAAGCCGGGCCGTGCCAGGGTTAGAAGACCTCACCTATTTGGGCAGCCCAGCCCTAAGAGCTTATATTTTATAAAAAGGGTCATGTTTTAGGACTTCAAAAGTGCCGGAGCCCTTTGCAAGAGGGTCGGATTGACACCCATGGAGGGAAAAATTTTAGATGCAGGGGACTTTGGATGCAGTCGATGCAGAGGGGTCTCATGGCCCTACATGGCTTTATTTTTTGGGCCTTCTAACCGCATGGATGCTTACCCCACCCTATGTAGATATGCATACCAAAAATCAGTCTCATTGATTTTTGCTAGCCATAGATTATAGCACTTTCTTATGATTGACTGTAGCCATTGGATTCAAGCATTTGTTTTGCATATTTTTGGGCACATAATCCAACGGCTAGAAATTATCAACTAAGCTGATTTTTGGTATGCATATCCACCAAGGGGTGGGGTAAGCATCCATGCGGTTAGTGGGTCCCACGAAATGAGCCATGTAGGGCCATGAGACCCCTCTGCATCGACTGCATCCAAAGTCCTCTGCAGCTAAAATTTATGAGTTTTGTTTCCTACTACCCATCTAAACAAAACTACTCAAAATGAAACAACTTCGGTTGCTTGTGCCAATGAGGAGATATGAATATGTCACGTGGCACTCTTCTAAAAAAAGGCAAAAAGAAGACCTTGTAAGTTGTGTTAGCTTACCTTGGCTTGGAGGGGAAGGACGCGCAACCGTCCTCTTCTTCAAGACCTCGGGAGCAGGGAGACGAGCTCTTGAAAGGTTCCTTGAAAACTAGGGGGGCTGGTTATCGAAATATATAGTGAGTTGTAAGTAGACCTTATGAAAGACTGTTGATGAGGATTCTTGTATGCATCTCTCAAGTAAAATATAGGTTCTTTTTCTGATAAAAAGAAAAGGGAATATTAGAATGCTGTAATCTCGAGTAAATGATATGCCCATCCATCTGCAACATGTGTTTCATGATCTATACCATGGTTTTAAAAAAGGCCGTTTAAACGGTTTTAATGGCCGTTTAAGCGGTAACACCCTAAGCCCGTTTCCGTTAAAACCATTTAAATACTTTTTAATGTTTTTGAATTTAACGGCAGTTTTTTTGTTTTAACAGCCGTTAAAATCGTTTAAACAGTTGTTAAATTTTGAAAAATTTTGTGAAAAAAACGGCAGTTAAATCCATTTAATTCTGTTAAATTCCGTTATTTTTTAAATTTCAAATTTTGAATTTCAACGCCATTTTTCCGTTTAAATCGTTAAAATCCGTTTAATTCTGTTAAATTCCATTTTTTTCCTCTCTTTTTTTCATTTTTGCCCCTGCCATTTCAATCCATTTTAACGGCTGTTTAAACGGTAATGCCCCAAGTCCGTTTAATAGTTAAAACGGCCTCCTTTAAACCTTGATCTATACCATGGTTTAAAAAATCGGCATTTAAACGGTTTTAACTGCCGTTAAAATGGTAACACCCTAAGCCCGTTACGTTAAAAACCCGCTTTTACACTTAGGAATTTAACAACCGTGAAACTCTGGAAAAATCCTTTAAATCCCATTTTTTTATGAAATTTTCAATTTCAAATTTGAATTTTGAATTTCAGCACCATTTTTTCCCTTAAATTCCGTTTTCCCATTTTTTTCCATTTTTGCCCGTGGCAGTTTCAATCCATTTTAACGGTAACGCCTCCAGTCCGTTACACCGTTAAAACGGCCTCCTTTAAACCTTGATCTATACCATACAATCAATGAGTTGCATCTTCAATAGCCTAAAAATCATTGAGATCCAATGGATTATCCTAACCATATCTAATGATCAATTAATTTCTTGGTTTCGCACCACAATTAAGATTTTAAAAACATTTTGAGAAATAGTTCACTAGTTTGATGATCAAGATTAACTGTTGCTATGATTCTAAGGCTTACGTGATATTTGAGGCCCAACTAATATACGGGGTCCCTATATGTAGAGCTCATGTAGCACGTGTAACCCAAATATGTGGCGTCCACTTAACATGTGTGATCTTAATACGTGGATCCATTAGATATTCAAGTGAAGGCCAAATATATATGTGAGTCCTGCCAAATATGTATGGCCTTGAAGTGGCAAAAATTCACTCATTTAAAAATGAGAGTTTAAAATGATTTGGATTATAAAAAAAAAAAGTCAAAAAAACAAGAACGTTAAAAGATCGATAAGTGAGGATTTCAGATTTAATACTATTGTAGTCCAAAACTACTCACTAAAAAACGTACACATATATGTGCATATGCTCATAATGCATATAGATTAGGTGGTAATATAAGTATAATAAAACCAAAAACTCTGATATTTAAACCTTAAATCCAAGCAATATAAGCAACACTAATAATTTTTAAAAGTATTTCTCTTTTATCGAGGTCTCCAAATGCGTAGGAATCTGTTAATCTTTTTTAAAAATATTTTTTAACAAAATAATTAGTGACATATATTATAAATAAAAAATATTATTTAATTTTTTTTTAACAAGAATAAGTTTTATTCATGAAAATGTTTGAAAATATTAAAATTATGGGAATCCCGAACCATGAATATTTCGTGTTTTTTCGCGATGTTTTGAAAACACCATGATTTGAACAATCAGATTTTAAACAGAGATTTGCTAATTGTGATTGAGATTGGTAAGTAGAACTTTGTTGAGAGGTATTCTTTCAGAAACCACTGACCCTTATAGATGTTTTTTTTTATCCCTAGGTACCTAAAAATAAGCCTTATTAGTGATTTCAACCCATGAAAACGACTCCAATCCAACGTTTAGAAATTACTAATCAGGCTAATTTTAAGTCTATAAGTCCACTTAGGGTTGGCCAAACATCCATACGTTCGGCGATCTCTAAAAGTATGCCACATGGCTCATATGGTTCTGTCATCAACATACATCCGTCAGCAAAGTTCTACTCGGATTTGTTGACATACAGGATTTGGTGGATCTTCTTTTGTTGATATACAGGACATGGCTTTAATTCAGTTTCTAAACTCGAACAAGCTCATCCTCAACAACAATCTACTGACCCGGTCATGTTAAATCTTGCTCCTTGGGGGGTCGAGGCCCCAACTTTGAATGTTTGCCCATCCCCGGGTAGACTACACAGTATGATCGAGCACATTCAACAATTTAGTTGACCACCCTCAATTTTGAATGTTTGGTCCATCCTTATGTTCAATACTCTTAGAGACCACTGACCACTGACCTTGTGGATTTTTGGTACATCCCTAAGTGGGCTTACATATCAAAAATAAAAAACCTCACTAGTGATTTTGAACCTTTGGATAGTGTAGTACCCAAAAAATGCTCGAATCCAACGGTTAATTAAAAATATTTCCATAAAAAAGAGTTCAATCCAATAACTAGAAATCACTATTCTGGTTGCTTTTTGGTATGTAGGTCCACCAAGGGATGGGCCAAACATGCATACGGTCAATGGTGTCTAAGAGTGTGCCATGTGGCTCATACGGTGGTCTGGTTGATGACTAACACTTGTCATCAAAGTTTTACTCAAAAAATTGGCTCTCAAGCGTTGGGAAATAATTTTAAAAAGTTGATGGGCTTTAATCAGTGCCGCCAAACCTCTGATCAGTGTTTTCTTTCCTACCATTTTTCTTGGGTTCTCTCTCTCTCTCTCTTCTTCTTCTTCTTCTTTATTTTTTTGATGGGGCCGGAGGAAGTTCCACAAACTTTGGTTGGAATAAATTGACAGAATGGTTTGGAGTTATGAACGCGGTTCAAATCGTTGCTGTTCTTCGAAATTTTGTTGTGGTCATCGGGATTCCCATCAAATGAATCCCAAAGACCACAACACAATTATCATCCTAAGGACATACCAAAAAAAGTATCATCCAAAGGTAGGAGGATATTATTATTTTCCTTTCTATAATTATAGTTTTAGCTGCACGCACGCACACATACATATAAATAAGTTGACTCATGCTTTTGTGACTCACAAAATGACTCGTTGTCTAGGAAGCCCACATCGAGATAAGTTAAGGGCTGATTTTTGTTGATGATATCTTTCTCAACATGGATATCAACATCATAAAAATGGAAAGTAGATTACGAGTCAAAGTATTTAACTCCCCATTTAATTGGATTAGAAGTTTCATAAAGGGCTAATTTTTTTGTGTGGATGGTCTCTATGGTGAAGTGATAATTCTCACCAAAAATCAGCCCATAACTCATCTGCATGTAAGCCCATGGCCGAATTGTTTACATATTTTTTTGCCATTTGCCGAATTGTTAACTTGGACTAATTGCCAAAAAAAAAAAAAAAAAACAATTACTAAGGCACACCAAGCTAAATGCACTTGACTCATCACACTTACTAATTGGCTTGGTCTTTATATAATTGAGGGTGTTAATTGGATGGGCGGCATGATGGGCTTTTTAGACACAGCCACCACGGCCCGGATTTGGGTTGCATTGATAGGCCTAGAAGAGTTGGACTAAGGCTTGAGTTTAGAGCCAGACAACTATCCTGTTGGGATGGACCTGACAGCTAGGCCCACTACACCTGATGGACCTTTGAGGTCTCTTGTTTTTTCAATCATATTGCCCACATGTATTAATCTATGGCAGGCCAGGCTTGGGCTGGGCCTGTGCTTGTAGTTTATTCATGGTTCGGACTTTGGTAGAGCCTACTAAGCTCATCACTGGCCTGAGCCTGTGCTAATAGTTATGGATCCAACATGAGCATACCCTTAACACCCCTATATTTAATTTTTTGGGCCATGGATCCTGGTTTAGAAAAATGGCTCAGATTCAGAACAAGACCACAAAATAAAAATCTTACAGGTCCATCCCGAGATCCGGGAACTCGTAGAAACTAATTCTAACTAAATCTCCATTTGAGCTTCTCTTTGCTGGAGGGTCCGATTCCCCTAGAGATTTCTGTTGAGATGTGGGGCCGGCACAGGCCATCAATGGATCGGGTTTGATCCAAGACCAATCCAATAATACATGTCCTAGGTCAGACCCAATCTGATCCGATAATGACTAATAGGATTCAAACTGATCCGATAACACTAAAAGGTTTGAAGAAATGTGACCAAAAAACAATTAAAAAATGAAAGAAAAAATATCTTATCAGATCACAAAAATGTATATAAATATATGAGTTCTGATTGGATACTTAATGATTGGATAAGTGCGGGTCCAAAGTCGTTCCGCTAACTTATCGGATTGCAATAATCATATGGACTTTTGGCCCATCTTTAGATGAACCTACGAACCAAAAATCAGCCTGATTGGTAGTTTTCAACCACTAGATTTTAGTCTTTTTCATGGGTTGATTTTCAACCGTGGGATTCAAGCATTATTTTGGCTACTAAGATCCAACGGCTAGAAATCGCCAATGAAATTGATAATGGTGTGTAGGTCCACCTAGGGATGGGCCGAACATCCATACGGTGATTGATCTCTACTATTGTCTTGTGGAGTTCCGGGGTCAACACGTGGTAGTGCGGGTGTCTAAAACCATACAAATTCTTCTTTTTGTGCAAAACCAACTTCTAGGGTTGCAGGCGGAGAAAAGCGGACGTGGGGATTCGGGTCAGGGCGAAGCGTGACTAAGAGAGCCATTCCGTTTAGAGCGAGAGAGAATGGGTTGGCACAAGCGGTTTGGTGTTCCGAGCCGATTGGTCAGACGACGACTACTTCACTTGTTAGATTAGGATTAGCCGCAGATCCCGAATGGAATGGAATGGATTAGTTTGGTAGGGCTTTAAAGTCTTACTCCTAAAACCTAGAAGTGAAGAGCTGCTTTATGACTTGGTGAGCCGCAGCAGTTTAGACTTCAGAGTCGTTCACTCTCATCCTATAGATTTAGCAGAAACCCTAATTACCTTTGTTGGTCCTCTGAGCCCGAGCCTTCCCTAATCTGTACAGAAACCCTAGATCGAGTACCTGAGCACTACATGGCTCAGTTGCATGCCATTTCATCTATTTCTACCGCCAATCTCTTCATTCATGGCGCCAAAAGACCAGGTAAGCAGCAACCTTCGCTTTGATTTCCTAATATCTCTTGGTTTTGCTCAATACATTTCGTTCTCAACTGTTAAAACATCGTTCTCTTACGTGATTTCCTGGTACTTATATGGGTCGAAATCCTCATTTTGAAGTACAATCATGGATTCTTTATTGTTATATATTTGATTTCTTTGACAGTGTTAGTAAAAAATAAATATGTTTAGTGAAGGATTAGCGATTATAATCCCCTGTGTACGGAAAAGTAGGAATCTCTGATGTTTCTCTAATTTTTTATAGGAAAGTCGTAAAATTGAACTGAAATAGATGAACAAAGAGTTTTTTTTTTTTTGATCGGTCATAGATTGAGAAGCCAATATGATGTGCTTATTTATGGTCTTTATGGAAATAGAAATCATGTTTTTGATGCTTGATTTTGTGTTTCTTAAGTAATGTTTTCAGTGTGTTTTAATTGATTTTACAGAGTCGCGTTTGTACCGTGATAAACTATGTTGCTCACGGAAGTTGCCTTCCTACCTAGAGGTAATAAACCTGTTGATCTCATTATTTTTGTTTTTAAAATTTTAAGCTAAGATGGTACAGTTTTTGTCATTTCTGATATATATGGAAATTTGTTTTGATGGGGTGATGGTGGTTTTGTTGTTGCTTATTAGTTAGGGGCAACGTCGAGTGGGCTCCATGGCAACGCAATCGTTCATCACAATCGCAACCTTACTCAAGCATCTACCGACCAAGGTCTTTGGCTGAGTGCTTTTTTTTTATATTGTTAAAAAAGGAACTATGGAGTTTAGCAAGCAATTAATCAATAATCATGTTCTCAACTTTTCATCATGCTTCTTGTCATCTTTGATGATTTATTACTGGCACACCAGCTATCACTGATAAAAGGTCGATACCCGTGGTTAGGGGTGTAAATGGGCTGGCACATGAGAGGCTTCAGGCCTGAATTTGAACTGTATCAAACTGGACCTATGGTTTGGGCCAATTTAAAGTTTAAACAAACTAAAAAAGTCAAGCCCAGGCCTGGCCCGACCTATTTAGGTTTGGGACACATTAGCTCACTCTGTTTGGAATTGCAGCATGGATCCACCTTATGGGTATTTTTTTTTTTTTTGATAAGTTCCTAATGGGTTTCTCTGCTAACGGTATCTATTCTAGTCATTATAGACCATTGTTCATGGGTCAAAGTATAGTTTCTCGGTATCCAGGTGGCTGGAACCCATGTTACCTGGATACGGCCAAGTCACGGCTAAGATATGTCATAAACACGACATTTACACTTAAAAAATGAAACGTCCGACACGGTTTCGCCATCCAATTTGAAGTGTCCGTATGACATAGAATGGAACGAGAAGTTGGGGGTTTGTCTAGTACCGTCTTGATTGAGATGTCTTGTTTATTCAATTGACCGATACGTACCTTGAGACCGATACTTTAAATCATGCCACATATTGCCAGTTTGCAACTTACAACATTCCGATTTAATTTCTTGGTTGGGAGCAGTTGAGCTATTCTTTTTTAATGGATATAATCCTTTTGGGGAGAAAAGTGCCCACCGTAGTCAATAACTAAATTTATAAGTTTGCTGAATGGTATATTGTTCTTATTATACAGTAGATGTGATGGTCAGGTTCTTTTCTATGCTTTGCACAAGTCTTTTTTCTACAATATGACTTGACTATAGCTTGTGCATTTTGCAACTCTAATGTGCTAGCTCTTAAATGCAGTCATCCAGGCGGTGTTGGCCAATGTACATGATACAAATGTTTCTGGGTCTCCGAATGGCAGAGGACTGCGTGGCAAATTAAATAAAGTTGTTTTAGCCTATAGTGGTGGCTTAGACACATCAGTCATTGTCCCATGGCTAAGGTATACCTCTCGTTGATTCATGTTTGAAGTTTGAAAGTTCATCAAAAGTAAATGTACATGGTGTCTTCCACCAAAAGGGAAAAAGAAAAAAAGAAAAGAAAAGAAAGTTAATATTTTGAAAGAACATATGGTCTTTTATCATATTGAAAACTTAGCTTTGTAACCTGGATGTTCTGATGTGTTTGTTGATGAATTTAGACACATTGTGGTTTTGCTTTTCTTTTACGCAAATTATTTTTTGAAAAGTGAGCCAAAATCAATATTCAATTGTTATTCATGTCTGTTGACATAAGGTAATTATGTTTTGTTCCACTCGATGTGTATACTGATATTGGATTAAATCATACTTTTGTGCTATTCGATTTGAATTGATATGATACATATTCTCATCTTCTTTCATTGTGGGTATTGCAGGGAGAATTATGGATGTGATGTTGTTTGCTTCACTGCAGATGTTGGACAAGTATGTCTTAAGTAGTAAACTCTTCTTCTAAAGGGGTTGTGTGTTGATGGCGCTAAGTTACGCTATGATAAGAATAACTCCAATATTTCTTGTGGAGATACATGATCTCTTCAAGACTTCCTCCTTTATACTTGTGTACTAATTACCTGTTTATGGAATGCCAATTTTTTGAAGGGTATCAAGGAAATGGATGGTTTGGAAGCAAAGGCCAAAGCAAGTGGAGCTAGTCAACTAGTTGTTAAGGATTTGAAGGAGGAATTTGTAAAAGATTACATATTTCCTTGCTTGCGAGCTGGTGCAATATATGAAAGAAAGTATTTGCTGGGGACTTCTATGGCCCGCCCTGTTATTGCTAAGGTGATGTCTAATGGATGTGAAACGGTTTTTAATACTAGAGAAAACAAGCTAATAATATCCAATAAATATTACCACCAGTTGTTTAACACATTAAAGTAGCCAATTATTGACCCTTTTAATATTTTGAAATAAACAAACTGATAATATGCGGCTTATTTTATTATTTGAAGTCTAGAGTCTTGGTTATCTTAAGTCGGGGGCATCGAATCCAAAAAAAAAATAGGCAAGGAATAACAGGCTTTGAGGAGCATTTGAACATAGGTTTTTTTTTTTTTTTTTTATACCAACAGAGGGTAATTTTTAATTAGTCATTCTATTTATTTATCATTTTTTCATTTCTTGAGAAACTAAAGCATTTTAAAATTAGAAACTAAATAATTATTTGTCTTAACTAATCATTAACAACTCAAATTTACTTATATGAATAGAATGACCGTGAGTTCTTGAGATCTCATGGATAAAACTAAACATTTTCTTGTCTTTAATAATAGGACAAGTTCATTCACAATGAGATTACACCAAGGATTAGCTCTGAGTCCATACCTATTTGCTTTAGTTACAAATGAAGTAATTGCTCATATCCAAGATAAAGTCCCCTAGTATATGTTATTTGCAGATAACATAGTATTAGTTGATGAGACTAGGAATAAGTTAAATGCAAAACTAGATTATGGTTGAATACTTTGGAATCTAAAGGTTTTAAAATAAATCGAACCAAGCTAGAGTATATGGAATGTAATTTTTGTAAGGATGCACGTGGAGATGATCCACCAATTAAAATTGACAACCAGGAGATACCTCAAAGTGTTTTGTTTCATTATCCATAAGGAATGAGAGATTGAGTAGGATGTTGCCCATAGAATTAGTGCGGGGTTGGTCAAGTGGAGATGTGCTTCTGGAGTGTTATATGATCAACGTGTTTCAATCAGATTAAAAGGAAAATTATGTAAGACGGTAATAAGACCGACGATGCTTTATGGAGCAGAATATTGGGCAATCAAGAAACATGTTAATAAAAAAATGTATAGCCGAGATAGATATGTAGTAAGACAAGAAAATAAGAAAATTAGAAATGAACTCTTTCAAGAAAATATGTAGCTTAATAAGGGCTAAAATGAGGGTAAGTCAATTGAGATGGTTTGGTCATGTAAAACAAAGACCGATGACAACAACAATAAAGAATGTGTAAGTCAGAGCGCCTAAAAGGGCGAAGGGAAGGCCAAAACGGAAGTGAAGTGGGGTACTTGGAGGAGATTTCAAGAAACTTGCCTAAATGGAACAAATGGCTTTTGACAGGATTGAGTGGAGGAACATGAGTAGTGCAGCCGACCCATAGCGTTGGGGAAAGGCTATGATGATGATGATGTAACATCCTGAAGAGAAGGCAAGGAAAACTTCAATGAGATCAAAGATGGTAGGTGCTTCCTTTATATGTGGATACTTGGGTGCAGAGGCACTTTGAAGATAACCATCTATAAATTACAACCAAACTGCATTTTCAATTTTTGTTAACATTTTGTGTTATCAAATCAACTAGAGGTAACTTTTTCACATGAGATAGTTGAACAGCCGAACTTCCACGTTTATGTAGAAACACCCCAAGGACAAGGACCAAAAAGATTTGTAGGACTTGATTACAATGTGCGGAGTGGTGCCATTTGCTTTGCTGGTGGCTGGTGTGACACGTGAGATGATTTGTTGTTTCAGACAAAAGGGAAGCCATATCCAGTTTGCTGGGTTTTTACTCGCATTAATGAATGGATTCTTTTGGTTTCTGATGGAATGACCCTCCTTGTATCTAGTTCTTTAGTCTTTACTGTCTCTCAAGTTTGCTTTTACTGCTTTAGTAATTAGAATTGGTCCTCCTGTTAATGCTATTGTACTTTGTAACCTGTAAGAAATCTGATGGTTGTACCACGTAAATCATAGGCCATGGTTGATGTTGCAAATGAACTTGGAGCAGATGCTGTTTCACATGGATGCACAGGAAAGGGAAATGATCAGGTACATCTTACAATTTGCTTCTAAGGATTGTGTCTACCACTTCTATTTCCTTCTAACATCACTTTGTATATCTGAATATCTCACTGCAGGTTCGGTTTGAGCTGACTTTCTTTGCTTTAAATCCCGAACTCAATGTTGTGGCTCCCTGGAGGGAATGGGAAATTAAAGGGCGAGAAGATGCTATTGAGTATGCAAAGAAACACAATGTGCCCGTCCCAGTGACAAAAAAATCTATCTACAGCAGAGACCGAAATCTATGGCACCTTAGCCATGAGGTAACATTACCTGCTCTTTCAGTTAAAATGCTTCTTAGATATTTCATGATCCCTTCTACAGCTTAGCAATTCGAGGTTATTTTTCTTAAAAAAAGTAAGAAAATACGAAGTTGAATATAGAAAGAAACTAATTTATTTCACAAGGTATTGTAGAATTATTAGAAAGAAATTGAATTGATGTAATTATAGAAAAAGTAAAATTTCCTGTTTTGCAAGACTTTTAACTTATTTTTTACATTTCTGAACATTTTTTTGTTCTTTGTTCTAAATATATTTGAATATATAATATACTTTTCTGTTAACTCATTATACTTTTAGGGACATCTGCCGTTTGTCACACCACGACAAATATCTGTACCGAGTTGCAGGGTTTCAAATTTATAATGTTAACACATTTCTTACTGCAAGTGGAGGATCTACCTGTCTTCTATTAAAAAGTAAAATATCTCAATTCAGGAAATTGGGACACGCCTGTAGTTCACTTGGGGTCTCTGTTGCAACCATGAAATCCCAGGTTCAACCCTTGTTTTTTTTTGGTTGGTAGGGTTTTACCCTCTTTGCCTCGTACAAAAGATACTGTTTTATAAAGAACTCAAAGAAAATTGGATGAGCTGAGAACGACATATCCCTGAACTTGTTTGGAACTTTGGATTGCTAAAGCAGGGAAGGATAGCTAGAAATAAAACTTTCTGGAGCATGATCAGTCGACTGAGAACATAGTTGAACATGTGTTGGTTGACTAAGGGGATGTGGTTTTTAATACAAGTTCGGGTATATTTAAGTTCCCTTCTGTCGATTGAGGGAATTATTTCATAATCTTTCTATTTCTGTGGTCATGTATTGTTGCAAGGGATTTTGCTCTCCAACTTCTGAATATTGTCTCTTTTATCTTAAAAAAACCTCGTTTATCTATAAAAAATGATGCATTAATGTAACTTGTAAAGAGAAAAGCTGATCCTCGCTTTTCTCTATCTGTGACATTGAAGGGAGACATTTTAGAAGATCCAGAAACCGAACCGAAGAAGGATATGTACATGATGACTGTCAACCCAGAAGATGCACCTGATCAACCTGAGTAAGTTGCCTTGTTTCATTTGCATCCTAATTTATTCACCTTGTTTCATATGCATTCTCAATTATGCACTTATTCCATGCAGATATGTAGAAATTGGGATAGTTTCAGGAATTCCCGTTTCAGTTAACGGAAAGGAGCTCTCTCCAGCATCACTCCTGTCAGAACTTAATGAAATTGGAGGGAGACATGGGATTGGCCGCACCGACATGGTTGAAAACCGGCTCGTTGGAATGAAAAGCCGGGGAGTCTATGAAACACCGGGTGGGACTATCCTCTTCACTGCTGCCCGCGAGCTCGAGTCTCTGACTCTTGATCGTGAGACAATGCAGGTCAAGGATTCTCTCGCCCTAAAATATGCAGAGCTGGTGTATGCAGGTCGGTGGTTTGACCCACTCCGTCAATCCATGGATTCATTCATGGAGAAGATTACAGAGACGACGACTGGCTCCGTGACTTTGAAACTTTATAAAGGATCTGTTACTGTAACAGGCCGGAAAAGCCCATATAGCCTTTACAGGCAGGACATATCGTCGTTCGAGAGCGGGCAAATTTATGATCAGGCTGATGCTGCTGGCTTCATACGGCTTTACGGTCTCCCAATTAGGGTTAGAGCAATGCTTGAGAAGGGTATCTGAAATTTTTTGACTGTTTTTATGTATGGTGTGACAGTAAGGTTTTGATTGAGCTAAAACTGAACCATAGGTAGTTTATTTTTCAGTCATTTTTTTTTCTTATTCTATATTTATATTATTACTAATTTTCCAGTTCAGTCAAATAAACACCCTTGTGGGGTTGATACCACGTGACTTACGTGGCACATCACTGATGCTAATCAATCTGGGCCGTCCAAAAGTTAAGGCTGCCCTAGAGGTCACACTCACAACCCGAGCCTTCAAAATGATCAATCAGACAAAATAACAGCATCACGTATGGAGGTTTCTTTCAATTTGTATTTTTCACATTGTGGTGCAAATGTAGGGCTTAGGGACCCACTTCTCCCCCGATCGTCTGTTCTGGCTCATATTTCAACCAAAATCTGCGTATCAGTTCCTGACTGCCTCCCTTGCTACTAGTCATTATCCTTACATCCCAACAACTATCTGTAAGTGTGGAAGCTTAATCAGCTTAATATTCCTAGACGAGTCAGTTCCTTGTGTGAAAATTCTTGAGGGATTTGCTTAACTTCGGAATTCCAACTATTGAGCCTTGTTGGAATTGATATGGTTCTCAATCTGAGACTAGCATACGTGCATTGTTCCAATGTCCGAATAGCATGAGATTTTGGTTTGCATCACCTATATCCAACAAATGCCAGCTAAGCCAGTGGGTGAATGATCGACTGGACCAGCTAAGCCAGTGGGTGAATGATCGACTGGACCTGAATTGACAATCTGAGTGTCATGATCATTGGATGGATCTGAACAAAATGGACCATCAAAGAATTGTATATCATAGAGGTAATACACAGCAGATCACTGTATTCACAACCATTACTATCCCAAAGTTTCATATATTATGAAAGAAAAAAAACACAACAATACAATAAATCATAGTAATTACACCCAAATCACCCCCAAACATCATTGTAGAAAAAAGTGCAGAAGAATATATGAAAATTCCAAGAACTCGGTAGACTGCAACAAAACTTTAAAATGTTGTGGAAAAATGAAAAAGAAAGAAGAGAAATGACAAATGGTTACAATGCAAGTCGAGACTGGACTGTGATTCAAATGTAAGGAGTTCAATCCTAATCAAGTTTTAAATTTCAACCAAAATTCATCATTTTCTTTAGAAATTCCAAATTTTCGTGACATTTCATGACATTTTGTGAAATTCATCTGAAATTTCTACACGAATGTAGCCGATGGTGGGTGCAGGTCCAGCTTAAAATTTTGTTTCTTCGTGCTCTCAATTAAAGAGATACAAAGAATCAAAGTAGAAGAGCAGTAGAGAGATTGAGAGGGTGGGGATTATTCATTATTGTGGTCTTGTGGGGAAGTAAAAGTGAAATATGGTTGATTGGTCCACATCACAGCACAGCACTTGTCCTCTCTTTCTCTCTCCTTGAGGCTATTGTGCGCCTGCTGTACCTCCTGCAACTCTCTCTCTCTCTCAACTTAAAGAAAATCTAAGCTGCTTTGGTAGGCCTTGAATTTTGTAGAGATTGAAAAATATGAGGAACGTTCCCTATCTATTTATCTATCTATATATCTATACTATTAAAGCAACAATTGGGGTTGGCACGCATGTGACACAATTAGACGCCTCACTACTTTCAACGTAAAACCTTCCCTCATTAAAATGTCCTTTCACAGATTAGGTTCTCTGGGACGCCCAAGTGATGATGAGGGACAATAGTATAAGCCACGTGGGACACGCTTAGAGACCACTGACCTTATGGATGTTTGTCCCATTCCTAGGTGGACCTAGATACCAAATATCTGTCTGATTAGTGATTTCAAACCTTTGGATCTGAGTACCCCAAATAACGCTTGAAATCTATGGTTACAAATCAACCCAAGAAAACGACTCCAATCAAATCCTTAAAAACCATTAATCAGGCTGATTTTTTGCATATAGGCCCACCTAGAGACGGGTCAAACATCGATACGGTCAGTGATCTCTATGAGTGTGCCACGTGTAAGGGGCTTCCATGTGTAAGGTACACGTGCATCGCAAGTGGCGTTCCCCTAGTACTATTATAAAGCAACAACCGGTAGTGCCACACATGTGACACAATTAAAAGCCTCTCTGATTTCAAACGCAAAACTTTCCCTTGTTAAAGGCCTCTATTCTAAAGAAAAGACAAACTTGGGTTGGAGTGAACCCTACACAGTTCAAGACATCAATGATTATGAGGGACAATAGTACATACCACGTGACACACTCTTAGGGACCATTGACCGCATGGATGTTTGTCCCATCCCTAGGTTGACGTATATAATAAGCATGTTTAGTGATCTCAAACCTTTGGATCTAAATACTCATATAATGCTCAAAATCTACGGTTAAAAATTAACCCATGAAAACGACTCGAATCAAATCCTCAAAAATCATTAATAAGCTATTTTTTACATGTAGGTCCATCAAGGGATGAGACAAATATCGATACGGCAAGTGATCTCTACGAGTGTGCTACGTGTAAGGTGATGCCACATGTAAGGTGCACGTGGCGTTCCCCTAGTACTAATTCGTTTAGTTAGCAAAACACTTACTAATGGGTGCGAAGCTATATGAACCAAGGTTTAAATCAGACTATTCTACTGTTATAATGGACATAGCGGGTCGAATCATTAGTTATGTCCGTTGTAATGGATTATTTTGTTATTTTAAAAAAAAAAATCCCAAAATTACATTGATAAAATAACGGATAACTGTAGTTATCATAACGATTGTTGTGCACATCAATTCATCCCTAATCGACGACTCTTATATAATGTTTTAGGCCCATGGATCCAGGTTTAGAAAATGTGGTGTGCGATCATTTCGCATATGGCGCTGCTTCAAAAATCCCACGGCTTCAAAAAAATTCTCCACTCCCAATGCTCGATTTGAGCTTTTCTTTGATGCAGGGGCCATGTCGCTTCAAAATCCTTTCTTGAGTCAAGCAAGGCGACGCTATTTTGTATAGAAGTTCAGAGAGGTGTTACTAATATAGCGTGCCTTAAAGGATTGGTAGTAAATTAATAAAAATATTAGATGGCCTTACATGGCCCTTCTTGGAGTAAAACTTGTCACAACGCACAATACGAGCCACGTGACACACTCTTAGTAGACATACGCTGACCATATGGATGTTTGGCCAGTCCCTCGGTGGACATGTAAACAAAAAATCAGCCTAATTAGTGATTTCTAAGAGATTTGATTGAAGTTATTTTCATGGGTTGATTTTAACGGTAGGAATTTGAGCATTATTGAGCGTTATTTGGGGTGCAAAGATACAAGGGTTGTAAAACACTAATCAGGTTGATTTTTGGTTTGCAGGTCCACCGAGGGACTGGCCAAACATCCATACAGTCAGCGTCCACTAAGAGTGTGCCACATATCTCACATTATGCGTTGTGTGACAGAAGTTAACTCGCCCTTCTTGCGTGCTTCAAGCTAATGAAACCCAAATATCTCACAGTACTTCTCTCATATTTTGAAATTTTTTGATTTATAAATGTGCTTTGGTCATATAACTTTTTCACATTTCAACTCACCTGGTAAAATATTTATTTAGACTCACTTGGCACCTTAATTGTCTCGAAAAAAAATTAGATGATGATGTCCACCATCATGGTTCATGATGGATCTAGTGCTAGCCACGTTGCACAACATTAGATGCTACTGACCATATGGATATTTGGCCCATCCCTAGATGGACGTACGTAACAAGAATCAGCATGATTAGTGATTTCTAACCTTTCCATCATAATGCTCGAAGCCCACGGTGAACCGTAACCAAGCAAGAGACTAATCCAATGGATGGAAATTACTAATCAAGATGACGTTTAGTATGTTGGTCCACCTAAGGATGGTGCAAACATCCATGTGATTAGTGGTCTCTAAGATTGTTCATTTGGTTATAAAATTCAATATTTACAAAAAAAAAAAAAAATTTATTAAAAGTTACCCTTACTTGCCAAATTATTAAAATGTAATGATCACATGGTCCAAGGTCCATGATCATGCATGTTGGTGTCATTTTTTCATTGGCCAATGATCTACCTTGAGTTGCATGCTAAATAGTGATGTTCAAATTCAATGGTTAACAATCAACCCATGAAAATGACTCCAATCAAATACTTATAAATCACTAATCGGGCTGATTTTTTGCATGTGGTCCACCTATAGGGATGTACCGAACATCCATGCGGTCAGTAATATCTAAGAATGTGCCACGTTTAAGGTGCCGCCATGTGTAAGTTCACGTGGCATCCCTTAGTCTATTCTACTTATTAATGCTTGTGTGCTTCACGCTAAACCCACATATCTCAAAAAATACACCCGTTTTGCTTCTTTTGTGTTCTTTAAACTATTCACATAGAAGGGGTTCTTCAATCTTTTTGGTGAAAAAGCAAACGTCAATGCTTTCTCTTAATAAAAAAAAAAAAAAATTCTTATTCCTACAATTACCCTCAAATTCCTTAAATTGACAAACACTGTTTCTTTCATTTTTTGAAAATTTTAATTTATAATGGTGCTTTGGTCATTAAAAATTTTACATTTCAACTCGTGAAAGTATTTATTAAATCTCCACGTATCACTTAAAAACTCTATGAAAAAATTAGATTATGTTGTCGACGTGAAAGTTGATGATGGACCCACAGTTGGAGCCAAGTGGCACACTATTAGATGCTATTTACTGTATGGATGTTTGGCCCATCCCCAGATGGACTTATGTAACAAAAGTCGGCCTGATTAGTGATTTCTAACCTTTGAATCTGAGTACCCAAAATACATCTAGAAATCCATAGTTACAAATAAACCAAGAAATATAGTCTAATTCAATGGATAAAATTAATAATCAAGATGAATTTTGGGACGTAGGGCCATATAGGGATGGGTCAAACATCCATAGAGTCAGTTATCTCTATGAGTGCTATTCATAATGTGGCCGATAACATGGATGTTTGAAAAAAATGAGAACAAAAAAAATAAAAAATAAATAAGTTAATTAAATGTACAATCCTACCTATTATTAAAAGAGTAATGTTCACATGGTCCAAGAGCCATGGACCTTATCATGTTGCAAGTGATGTTGTTTTGTCATTGGCCAATAATACTCAAAATCCGTAGTTAAAAACTAACCATGAAAAAGTCTCTAATCAAATGGATAGAAATAACTAATCAAGATGATTTTTGTAATGGATGGGGCCAAACATCTATGTGGTCAGTGATCCCTAAGGTGCTGCCACGTGCAAGGTTCTACCACATGGTGGTTGTTAAACATAATATCTAATTTATAATTTTAGAAATCTCTAAATAGTTTCTAGAGTCTTCCTAGTAAATATCTATAGAAAAGTTTAGAGTAATGACTTAAAAATATATCCATAGAAAAGTCTAGAATCAATAGAAGTCTAGCTTCTCTAAAAATATCTTTAAATCTTATCCAAAGTAGTATCAATGCATTTAAAAAATATTTTTTAGAATCCTATAAATAGGACATGCATTGTAAATGTCCATTCAAGTTGTATGAAACAAAGTTTTTGAGATACCGTACTCAAACCTCTAAAACTCTCTCCTCTCCATAACAAAAAACAAGGCCTACCATATCTTCTGATTACTCCAACAGTGGCCCCTTAGTGATCTTTGATGCAAAATTCCATGCAGTAGTAACATATAAAACCTGAAAGTTAGATGAAATTCTTCTTTTAACATGTGTTTAAAAAAAAAGATTAGGATGTAAGGATATCTTTGCTAATAGATAAAATTATGGGTTAGCAAAAAATAGATAAAATTATGGACCACTTATAATTCATCACATTAGAGGGGAAATCTTCATTTTGAAGATTATAGTCTTGCACTCCTACCCTCAGTCGAGTAAAACAGTCGCTCACCTAGTTCACATCTGCTATTAAAAATCTATGCAGGCCATTTCGTCTTGTTCTTCTGCCAATCTCCTCATTCTTGGCGCTAAGAGACCATGAAGTTAGGTTTGATTTCTTAATTTCTTTTGATTTTTCCCCTACATCTTTTTCACCTGTTAAAAAAATGTTCTTTTACTGTATTTTTTGGCACTGGTATGGGTCGAAAACTCAAAATCCTCATTTTGACGTACATTCATGGATTCTATATTAGTATTTGATAGAACTTGTTAAAAATAAATATTTTTAGTGAAGGATTAGCGATTATATTCCCCTGTTTACGGATAAATAGGAATATCTGAGTATGATGTTCCTCAAATTTTTTATGCGGAAGTTGTAAACTTGAACTAAAATAGATGAGCAAGGATGGTCATGGATTGTGGGGGTTTGTTGTTGGAATATTTCAATTATGGACCACCCATACGGTTTGCTAAAACCATCCCATGATTGCCAACCTAGAGTCCAATAAGACTAGGAAACCAACTCTTGGGTTTGGTAGTTTCCTAATCCAAAATAGTAAGTGCAATCCCCTATTCTCATTGGTTTCCAATTGAGAGAATAAAGGAATCTATATAGGAGAGGACGTTCCTCTCTCTAGCTTAGCTAAAGCAAAAGAGAGAGAAGAGGTCCCAAGCTCCCCCAAATGTGGTCCGGCTACATCAACGACACCTACTGTCCGACCTTGTTGTATATAGATCATCAAGGAAGAACAGTAGGTATGTACACTTGCATTATGATCTAATGGTTAAGATCTCGATTTAATCCATTGGTTCTAGGTCCTTTTGTGTTTATACGAGTGCCAAATCCCAACATTTATCTCGTACCATCTTGATCGAGACGTCTCGTTTGTTCAATTGACTGATTTGTACATTGACATTAATACTTTAAATCATGCCACATACCGCAACTTACAAAATTCCTGTTTAATTTCTTAGTTGGGACTTGGGAGTAGTTGAGCTATTTCTTTCAATTGTTATACATATTTCTGGTGAGAAAAGTGCCCACAGTATTCAATAGATTTATTTATAAGTTTGTTGAATGGTATAGTCTTATTATCATACAACAGAGGTCATGGTCAGGTTCTTTTCTATGCTTTGCACAAGTCTTTTTTTTTTTTTCTACAATATGACTTGATTATAGTATAGCTTGTGTATTTTGCAACTCTGATGTGCTATCTCTTTAATGCAGTCATTCAGGCAGTGATGGCCAATGTAAAAGATACTGATGTTTCTAGGTCTCCTAATTATGGGAAGAGGACTGTGTGACAAATTGAATAAAGTCGTTTTAGCTTATAGTGGTGGCTTAGATACATCAATCATTGTCCCGTGGCTAAGGTATACCTCTCGTTGATTCATATTTTCAATTGTGTTTTTTCATGTTTGAAGTTTGAATTCATCGAACTTAACTTTATAACCTGGATGTTCTGATGTGTTTGGGGATGACTTTAGACATGTTGTGGTTTCGCTCTTCCTTTTATACAAATTATTTTTGGAAGTGAGCCAAAATCTATATTCAATTGATAATGTTTGTTGACATCTGATAATAATTATGTTTTTTGTTTCACTTGATGTATATACTAATAATAGATTGAATCATACTTTTGTGCTATTCAATTTGAATTGATATGGTTCTTATTCTCATCTTCTTTCATTGTGGGTATTGCAGGGAGAATTATGGCTGTGATGTTGGCTTCACTGCAGATGTTGGTCAACCAATAAAGTAGGGCATAATTCCTTGTCGCTTCATATGACTTTAAATGATTTGATCCTTCTCTTGAGCCCTGTTTGGGAATACTTCAATTGAAGCACTGTGGAAAAGTGCTTCTACAAAAGTCCCGGAACTAAAATTGCGTTTAGCAAACTATGCTGGAGAAGTGTTATTTTGTGTGTAGAAACTGGTATTGTTGTTTAGTAAAACCAATTGTAAGCTTCTCAATTCTGTAAAATGCTCAGAATACTCTTATATTAAAAAAATTCAGTAGTTGCTTTATTTATTTTTGAGTGTGTACTTGAATTAAGGCATGAAGTTGGTCTGATTTATATGTGGAGATCAGATCTGACAATGATATAATTATATAGGCTATATCTGCTACAAATATACTAACTATAACAAGAACTAAAAGACAAAGCCATCCCGACTACCTAATTCCAAATCTGAAATCAATCCAACCTCAACTCAGGTCAACTTATCTAGATTCATTTCTGAATCATTATTATTCCAAGCACATTTTAAGGATCCAAAACCCTAAAAAAAATGCAGATATATACAAATTGTACCAGATCTCAAATCTGACGACTCTGACCTACCCGATTTCATGCCCTAAGTTGAACATTGTATTAACACAATTTTTTAGATTTTCTTGATCAAGTATTTGACCATTAACAAAGTTAATTGACCAATGCTAGAGAGAAATGCTAGTTTTGATATTCATTAAATCCAACATACAAGGTAAAAATAAAAAGTCTTTTATCATTCATCTGGCTCTTCTTTTTTATGAGTGGTATCCATCTCTCCCATATTCACATTTCCTTAAAAAAAAACACACAAATCCAATCCAATGCAATAAGTCTAAATATTGCAAACCCTTGCGTCTTTTAGCACATGCTAATTTGTGCCTACAACACCTGCACTGCTGCTGCAAGTGCAGGAACCCACAAGTGCATTAAGATTACAATTACATCATGGTTTGAAATCTCGGGATCAGCCGTTGGATCGGGATCGATCCCGACCCGGATCGGATCCGAGACAAGATTTTAAAAATTAAAAAAATGTGAAAAAAAAAATGAAAGTTTAACTATAAAGTTTAAACCAAGGTTTAAAAAACGGCCGTTATAACAAAAATAACAGCCGTAATAACGGATTTGGACCTACCTTGTTACGTTATGGACCGTTAAAACGCCCAAAAAATAACAGCCGTTATTTTCCATATTTTACGTTTTTTCTGTTATATTTTATTTTTTTTCCCTTTTTTTTGTTGTGTTCCGTTATTTCCATATTTTTCCCTTCTTTTCGTTTTTGCCCCTGAGCATTTTTTTTTTTTTCGTTACAACGGAAAAAAGGGTAACGTCTCCAGTCCGTTATACCGTTATAACGGTCCCCTTTAAACCTTGATTTAAATTTTAAACCACGTCGGTGGAAGGAAGCGTCAAGCTGTGAGGTGACTTGGGGTGGAGGTTGGGGCCCACATAAACCGCACAGTGAGTTTTTCATACTATGGTTACCCTCCTCACAAAAAATCAGGACATTTCGACATTCCTAACCTCATAAAAATATTACTTTAATTTAAAAATCCAGACCATCCCATTAAACCATTATTTTCAATCAATTTATTATATGGTTAGCAATTTCGAAGTGAACTGATTTTTGGCAACGATGATCATCATGGCAAGGACAACTCATTGTATGGTTGGATTGTCCAACGTGATCTCCATGTGGGCCCCAACCTCGGGTGTAAGAAGTGGATGTAAGAAATGGGTGTAGCTCTAGACGGACTCTAAACTTTTTGGTGAAGTTAGTGGGAAATGGTTGTTTTTTAAGGTGGTTTTCAAAAGAATGGTAGTTTTTGAAGGAGGTGGGGATATTAAAGGTGGTTTTTTATGAATGATAGTGGTCTTTGGTAGGGATGCTTATTTTGAGGAATACTCTCCCTCTCCTTACACCACTCCTATCCATCAACCGGCTCTGATTCCATCGTCTCCGTTCCCATACGGCAACTACTCCAATCCATACTCAGGCTACTATTCTCAATCGCCACCACCACCACCACCACCACCACCACCACCTTGGCCTACATTGGAGGAAGGTTGAAATATAAGGAGAAGAAGAGCAAAGAGTCGAAAACAATTTTGCTGCGAGGGATGATTAAAAGGTGATACAGGGGGAAGAAATAATGAAGAAAACCCAAAAAATCGTATGGGTTTCATATCCTTGTTGACGAAAAATCTTTTGTGAAAGGAGGGGCAAGAAGGTAAAAATTGCAAGAGTCGTAATGACGGTGGGATGCTTCCCCCAAAAGTGCTTCTAGCTTCTTTTGGACGTTAGAAGCCAAAGCACTTTTGCAACCCAAATACAAATTTATACCAAGGAATTACTTCTCAACGCCAAAAGTTGGGGAATCGCATCTGCAAAAGCATTCTCAAACACTACCTTAGTCATTGGTTCTTTTGTTCTCTTAGATCTTTGGTCCTGCTCTACGATTCTTTGGCTTGGCCCATACTTGACTTGTATATTATTGTATTAGTCTGCTGGCTCTTTAAATATTGATATTAAGCTTTTGTGGTTAATTGTTGACCCACCAGTCTCGAGAATCGTCCGATCAGATTTCCTACAACAGAAAAAATGCGTAATGAGACTTAATCAAAATGACTATATCCAGACTTCTGAAACTGTATTTAATGCATACAAATATAGCATTTCGTCTAGAAAAAAGTGTGGATTACATTGTAGAAGAGACTTTTACGTAGAAAAATGGATAAATAGAAAAATCTTATGTAGGAGAGTGCGACAACGCTAAAAGGATAATGGCTTAAAATAAGCATTTTTAAGCGAATATCACAACCCCCACCAGTATATTGTCAATTCTTAGCAAATACTATGAAATAAATAAGCTTAATATGCTCCACACTTTTTCATATTAACTTAGGAAAAACTCCGTTCGTCAAATTATCGAATTGATGCAAAAATAGTTACGAGCTAGCAAAGAGTTGGAAAGTTCTGACAAGACTACAGACTGATAATTATGACCTAGAATAATTAGACTCAGCGTGTGTGTGTGTGCTCAACATTCTCATCATCCAACAGTAAAGATTTCTATATTACTTCTAAGTTTTTATGCCTCAACCACAAATCTCGCTTGTTTAGCACTCAGAATCACTCGTCAACGGTTTATTTCTTGTCCTCTCAAATTATATGGGTTGATTTTTAACCGTAGATTTTAAACATTATTTGGGGTACTGAGATCCAAAGGTTTGAATCACTAATCAAACTGATATTTTGTATATAAGTCCACCTAAGGATGGGACAAACATCCATAAGGTCAGTGGTCTCTAAGAGTATGCCATGTGGGCATGCTATATATATATATATAGCACGGTCTAGGGGGCCTTCATCTAGATGAGTTAAGGGCTGATTTTTTGTGATAATATCTTTCTTAACATGGATATCAAACTTACAAAAAATCAGCCCATTTTTTATATTTCTAACCTTATGAAAAGTATATTACAAGTCAAAGTATTTAACTCCACATTTAATTAGGTTAGAAGTTTCCTATAGGGTAATTTTTTGTGAGGATGATGTCTAGAATGAAGAGATTATTCTCGCCAGAAATCAACCCTTAACTCATCTGCATATGGGCTCCATGACCACACGTCATTTTTTAAGTCAAAAAGCATAAATAACTTTATCTCTGTAGTCCCACTCATGAATTGCTAACTAGTAGGGGTGTCAATGGGTCGGTTCCGGTTCGGTTCCTAACGTGACCAGAACCGGAACAATCGGTTCCGGTTCTCAAAGTGATGGATCCGGAACCAGAACCGATTATGTATTTATGTCGGTTCCATAATCAATTCCGATTCTGGTTCCGGTTATATTGGGCAAAATCTTGAGAATATGAGAATATTTACACTATATTTATTTATTGGTACTGGTTCTTATCGGATCGGTTCCGATTTTTATTGGTTTCGGTTCTATATTAGGCTACCCAGAACCGGAACCGTTATTGTCGGTTCGGTTCCGATTCCGATTACTTTTTAATCGGTTCCCAAAAATGTGGAACCGAAACCAGTGTTTTCGGTTCCGGTTAAATGGGTAAAATTGACACCCCTACTAACTAGGGACTAGTTGCCAAAAACCAATTATCAATACACACCAAGGTAAATGCACTTGATTAATCACACACTTACTAATCCACTTGGTCTCTAATTGTTTTATAATTGAGGATTTTAATGGGCCAAGCAGGCATGATGGGCTTTTTAGACACAGACACCATGGCCCGGATTTTGGGTTGCATTTTTATGGGCCTAGCAGAGCTGGGCTAAGGCTTGACTTTAGAGACAGATAACTATCCTGTTGGGCTGGACCAGACAGATAGGCCCACTAGACCTGACGGACCTTTAAGGTCTCTTGTATTTTCAATCATATTGCCCACATGTATTAATCTATTGGCGTGCCAAGCTTGGGGGCTGGGCCTGTGCTTGTAGATTTGTCCGTGGTTCGGGCTTTAGTAGAGCCTACTAGGCCCGTCATGGGCCTGGTTTCGAAAATGGCCCAGATTCGGTACTAAACTACAAAATAAAATCTTACAGGTCCATCCCAAGATCCAGGAACTCGTAGAAACTAATTTTAACTAAGGCCGTGTATGATTACCAAGTGGGAAAATTGCATTTTTCTTAAGAAAACACAGCCGTCCATTGTTAGATAGCCAGTATAAATCTGTATAATTTTTCCTACTAAGCCCGGAATACATTTTCCATCCAGATAGGTGAGAATTCATTTCCACCTGAAAATACACATTTATTTTCTCACATGATTGAAATATGTGTTCTCAGTTGCAATCAATCAGCCATGTAAGGCACATCCGAGATGTATTTTCTCGGGAAAATTTTTCGTGCAATCAAACACAGCCTAAGCTCCATTTTAGCTTCTCTTTGGTGGAGGGTCCGATTCCCCCAGAGAATTTATTAGAGGATCTACGAACCAAAAATCAGCCTGATTAGTGATTTCTAGGTGATGGATCTTTATACGGAAATAATGGTAAATAATGCTCAAATTCCTACAGTTAAAATCAACCAATGAAAATGACTTCAACAAACGCTTAGAAATCTCACTGAACAGGTTGATTTTGGGATTTTAGGTCCACCTAGGGATTGGCCAAACATCTATACGGTCAGTGTCCTCTAATAAATTTCCACGTGGCTTATATTGTGGGTGGTCAGGCAAGTCTTGCTCATGGTTCATCGGTTGCAATAGCCTTGGCTTCCGGCTCATCATTCAATAAGAATAGTGTCGCCAGTTAAAAAGCAAAATGGTCGTCCGAATTCTGCTTGCATCGACGGCATGTGCGGTCGGTGAGAAGTTCTATCCCCCGATCCATATTTTTAGCTCCCATTAGCAAATTTTCAGTCAAGCTCTGATTCTGCATGTTGCAGCTGGTACGCGTGGTCATCAATCTGGCCTGTACAAATCTTAGACCAACCCTTGGCTTGTAACTCAAAGATTTCATCACACAGATGTTCTCAAGTGTATATTGGCCATTGAATGGTTAGGATCATATGATCAGTGAGATTTCAGTTTTTCGCTTATGTACATTTCAAGTGGCACCCGTGAGAGCTTTCGGGCATGAATTTGAACCGGTCATATTGGGCCTTCAAAATTTACGAAAATCAAGGCCCAGGCTCAACCCATTTACACCAAATACGCGCTGGTTTGAAAAAATGAGCGACGGTTTAGGAATGAAACATATGCAAGTAGAAAGTGTTGCTGACGTGGCCGTCCTACGAAACAAAGACGTAACTGTTCGAAGAAAAAAAAGCGTGACGGTTTCATATCTCCTTTAGAAGCTGAAACAAAGACGTGCCGGTTTGAAAAAGTCGCGACGGTTAGAATGACTTGATGACGTGGCTTTCTGTTGGAGCCTTGGAGGTGTGTTTTTATAAAACGGCTCCCTGTTCATGGAAAAGAAGCGTTTTTGATAGTCTCTTGGAGATACTCTATAATTTTTTCTAAAACCCTAGATCGATTACCTGAGCACTACATGGCTCAGTTGCATTCCATTTCTTCTTCTTCTTCCGCCGATCTCCTCCGTAATGGCGCCAAGAGACCAGGTAAGTTCGGTTTTATTTTCTAATTTGTCTTAATTTTTCTCCTACATTTCGTTCCCACCTGTTAAAAATCTTTCCTTTAGGTATTTTCTGGTGTACTTATATGGGTCCAAATCCTTATTTTAAGTCCATTCATGGATTCTTTATTATTCTTTGATTTCTTTGAGAGAATATTAGTTAAAAATAAAAATGTTTAGTGAAGGATTAGCGATTCCCTGTTTACGGAGGAGGAATCGTTGATTTTTCTCTAATTTTTTTATGGGAAAGTCGTAAAATTGAACTAAAATAGATGGTATTCTTTGATTTTGTGTTTCTTAGGTAATGTTTTCATTGTGTTAATAGTTTTTACAGAGTCGCGTTTGTATCGTGATAAACTATGTTTCCCACGGAAGTCGCCTTCTTACCTAGAGGTAATAAACCTGTTGATCTCATTCTTTTTATTGATAAAATTTTAAGCTAGTATGATACAGTTTTTTTCACTTCTGATATTTGTTTAGATGGAATGATGATGGTTTTGTTGCTGTTTATTAGTTAGGGGCAACGTCGAGTGGGCTCCATGGAAATGCAATCCTTCATCACAATTGCAACCTTACTCAAGCATCTACCAACCAAGGTCTTGGACTGAGTTCTTTTTGTTGGAGTTTAACATTCGATTAATCATGGTCCCAACTTTTGATGATGCTTCTTGTTATCTTTGATGATTTATTACTAGCACACCAGCTATAAAAGGACAATACCGTGGTTAGGGGTGTAAATGGGCTGCCACGTGAGAGGTTTTGGTCCTGAATTTGAACTTTATCAAACTGGACCTAGGGTTTGGGCCAATTTAAAATTTGATAAAGTCAAACCCAGGACCAGCCTGGTCCATTCGCTCACTCTGCTTGAAATTGCAGGATGGATTAAAATCCACCTTATGGGTTTCTTTGCCACTGGTTGCATTTATTCTACTCATTTGTAGACCATGTTTCATGGATCAAAGTATCGTTTCTCAGAATGTCTCGGTCTCTAGGTGATTGGAACCCATGTTACCCGGATACGGTTGAGTCACGGCTCGGACGTGTCATGAACACGGCATTTACACTTAAAAAATGAAATGTCCGACACGGTTATGTCATCCATTTTGAAGTGTCTGTTTAACATAGACTGGAACGAGATGTTGGGGTTTTGTTTGCCGTCTCGATCGAGACGTCTCTTTTATTCAATTTGACCAATTCGTACCTTGAGACCGATACTTCAAATCATGCCACAACATTCCAGTTTAATTTCTTAGTTGGGAGTAGTTGAGCCATTTCTTTCAATGGATATGAATTTTTGTGGAGGAAAAGGCCTACAGTATTCAATAACTAAATTTCTAAGCCTTCTGAACGGTATGTTCTTATTATATAGCAGAGATGATGGTCAGGTTCTTTTCTATGCTTTGCATGAGAGTCTTTTTTGTCTTCAATATGACTTGACTATAGCTTGTGTGTTTTGCAACTCTAATGTGCTAGCTCTTAAATGCAGTCATTCGAGCGGTGTTGGCCAGTGTAGAGGATGCTGATGTTTTTGTGTCTCCAAAAGGAAGAGGACTGCGTGGCAAATTAAATAAAGTGGTCTTGGCTTATAGTGGTGGTTTAGACACATCAGTCATTGTCCCATGGCTAAGGTACCTCTCATTGATTCATGTTTTCGGTTGTGTTTTCGTGTCTGAAGTTTGAAAGTACATCAAAGGTAAATGTACCTGGCGTCTTTCACCAAAGTATAGAAAAAAGAAAAAGAAAAGAAATGCTATTATTTTGAAAGAAGATATGGTCTTTATTATATTGAAAACCTAGCTTTGTAACATGGATGTTCTGATGTGTTTATGGATGACTTTAGACATTTTGTGGTTCTGCTTTTCTATTTATGCAAATTAAAAATCAATATTTAATTGTTATTCATGTCTGTTGACATATGTGAATTATGTTTGCTTCACTCGATGTCTATACTGATAATGGATTGAATCATACTTATGTGCTATTCGATTTGAATTGATCTGATTCCTATTCTCATCTTCATTCACTATGGATATTGCAGGGAGAATTATGGCTGCGATGTTGTTTGCTTGACTGCAGATGTTGGCCAAGTATGTCTTAAGTAGTAAACTCTTCTTCGAAGTTCGGAATGGGTTGTGCATTGATTATGCTAAGTTATGCTACGATAAGAATAACTCCAAGATGTTAGAGTTTTTTTTTCTTGTGGAGATAAAAATCATGATATCTCTTCAAGACTTCCTCCTTTATACTTGTGTACTCATTACATGTTTATGGAATGCTAATTTTTTGAAGGGTATCAAGGAAATGGAGGGTTTGGAAGCAAAGGCCAAAGCAAGTGGAGCTAGTCAACTGGTTGTTAAGGATTTGAAGGAGGAATTTGTAAAAGATTACATATTTCCTTGCTTGCGAGCTGGTGCAATCTATGAAAGAAAGTATTTGCTGGGGACTTCTATGGCCCGTCCTGTTATTGCTAAGGTGATGTCTTATGGATGTGGAGCGTTTTTAATACTAGAAAAAACAAGCTGATAATATCCAATAAATATTGCCACCAGTTGGTCTAACACATTGAAGTAGCCAATTAGTAAACCTTTGAATATTTTTGAAATACCGATAAAAAAAATTAATATTTTGAAATAAACATACGGATAATATGTGTCTTATTTTATTACTTGAGGGCATCTAACCGCCCACCAATGGGTCTAACACATTGAAATAGCCAATTAGTGAACATTTTAATATTTTGAAATAAACAAACTGATAATATGCAACTGTGAGTTTTCAATCACAGTGGGAATACACCAAGGATGAATACCTATTTGCTTTAGCTATGGATGAAGTAACTACTCATATTCAAGATGAAGTCTATTGGTGTATGTTACTTGCAAATGACATAGTATTAGTTGATGAGACTATGCATAAGGTAAATGCAAAACTTGAACTCTAGAAGAATACTTTGGAATCTAAAGGTTCAAAAATAAGTCGAACCAAGCTAGAGTATATTGAATGCAATTTTAGTAAGGATCACATATAGAGGATCCGCCAATTAAAATTAGGGAATTTTTTAATACCTCCCCCATGTTCGTATGTCAAATTTCAACCAAAGCAGGGGGGTATGTCGAAACTTCCCTTAAAATTAACAATTAGTGGATATCTCGAAGTGGCCAATTTCGTTACCTTTGCTTCATTATTCATAAAGAATGAGTGATTGAGTAGGATGTTACCCATAGAATTAGAGTAGATTGGCTAAACTAGAGATGTGCTTCTGGAGTGCGATATGATCGACGTGCTCCAATCAGATTAAAAGGAAAATTTCCTAAGACAGTGATGAGACCGACGATGCTTTATGGAGCAAAATGTTGGGCAATCAAGAAACATGTTCATTAAATAAGTATATCTGAGATGGATGTATGGTAAGAGAAAAAAAGACAAATTAGAAATGAACGCATTCGTGAAAAATAGGAGTAGCTCGAGAAATAACAAAACAAGTGAATGTCGATTGAGATGCTTTGGTCATGTACAACAAAGACCAATGATAGCACCAATGAGGAATGTGCACGTCGAAGCGCCTAAAAGGGTGAGGGGAAGGCCAAAACAGACATGGAGTGAGGTTATTAGAGGAGATTTTAAAAAACTTGCCTTAAAGGAAGAGATTTTTGACAGGATTGAATAGAGGAATGGGATTCATGCCGCCAACCCCATACCATTGGGAAAAGGCTTATGATGATGATGATGTAAGATGGTAAAGAAAACTTCAATGAGATCAAAGATGGTAGTGCTTCCTTGATATGTGGACCCTTGAGTGCAGAGGCACTTTGAAGACGACCATGTATAAACTACAACCAAATGGCATTTTCAATTTTTAACAGTTTGCTGGGTTTTTACTCGCATTAATGCATGGATGCTTTTGGTTCCTGATGGAAGGACCCTCCTTTTATGTAGCTCTTTAGTCTTTACTGTCTCCAGTTTGCTTTTACTGCTTTAGAAATTAGAATTACTCTTCCTTTTAATGCTGTTGAACTTTTTAACCTGTAAGAAATCTGATGGTTGTACCACGTAATTCATAGGCCATGGTCGATGTTGCAAATGAACTTGGGGCAGATGCTGTTTCACATGGATGCACAGGAAAGGGAAACGATCAGGTACATCTTACAATTTGCATCTATGGAGTGTGTCTACCACTTATCATTCCTTCTAACATCACTTTGTACATCCAAATATCTCACTACAGGTTCGGTTTGAGCTGACTTTCTTTGCTTTAAATCCTGAACTCAATGTTGTGGCTCCCTGGAGGGAATGGGAAATTAAAGGGCGAGAAGATGCTATTGAGTATGCAAAGAAACACAATGTGCCCGTCCCAGTGACAAAAAAATCTATCTACAGCAGAGATCGAAATCTGTGGCACCTAAGCCATGAGGTAACATTACCTGTTCTTTCAGTTAAGATGCTTCTAAGATATTCCATGATCCCTTCTACGACTTAGCAATTTATGGTGATTTTCCTTAAAAAAAAAAAAAGAAAATACGAATTTGAATATAGGAAGAAACAAATTTATTTCACAAGGTATTATAGAATTATTAGGAAGAAATTGAATTGATGTAAATATAGAACAAGCAAAATTTACTGTTTTGGAACTTTTTTTTTACTTAATTTTTACATTTCTGAATGTTTTTAGTTATTTGTTACAAATATATTTGAATATGTCGGCATGGTCGGGCCTTTTGAATTGCCCGTTTGTGACACCACGACATATATCTGTACCATGTTGCAGGGTTTCAAATTTATCATGCTAACACATTTCTTACAGCAAGTGGAGGATCTTCCTTTCTTCTATTAAAAAGTAAAATATATCAACTCAAGAAATTGGGACACGCCCGTAGTTCCTTTTGGTCTGTTGCAACTGTGGAATCCAGGTTCAACCCTCGTTTTTTTATGGTTGGCAGGGTTTCACCCTCTTCGCCTCCTGGAAAAGATATTATCTAATAAAGAACTCGAAGAAAAGTGGATGAGCTGAGAACGGCATATCCCTGAACTTGTTTGGATTGCTAAAGTAGGGAAGGATAGCTAGAAATAAAACTTTATTTGGGTCATGATCAGTTGACTGAGAGGGCATAGTTGAACATGTGTTGGTTGACCAAGGGGATGTGCACAAGGTTGTGTATATTTAAGTTCCCTTCTGTTGTCTGAGGGAATGACTTCCTTATCTTTCTATTTCCGTGGTCATGTTTTGTTATAAGGGATTTTATTCTCCAATTTCTTCTGAATATTCTCTTTTGTCTTAATAAAAACCTTGTTAGCTATAAAAAAGAAAACGAAATATTAATGTAAATTGTAAAGAGAAAAGCTGATCCTTGCTTTCTATAATTATCTTTGACATTGAAGGGTGACATTTTAGAAGACCCAGAAACCGAGCCGAGGAAGGATATGTACATGATGACTGTCGACCCGGAAGATGCACCTGATCAACCTGAGTTAGTTGCCTCGTTTCATTTGCATCCTAATTTAGTCACCTTGTTCCAAATGCATTCTCAATTGTGCACTTATTCCATGCAGATATGTAGAAATCGGGATAGTTTCAGGAATCCCTGTTTCAGTCAACGGAAAGGAGCTATCTCCAGCATCACTCCTGTCAGAACTTAATGAAATTGGAGGGAGACATGGGATCGGCCGCACCGACATGGTTGAAAACCGGCTCGTTGGAATGAAAAGCCGTGGAGTCTATGAAACACCGGGTGGGACTATCCTCTTCACTGCTGCCCGCGAGCTCGAGTCTCTGACTCTTGATCGCGAGACCATGCAGGTCAAGGATTCTCTCGCCCTAAAATATGCAGAGCTGGTGTACGCTGGCCGGTGGTTTGACCCACTCCGTCAATCCATAGATTCATTCATGGAGAAGATTACAGAGACCACGACTGGCTCCGTGACTTTGAAACTTTATAAAGGATCCGTTACTGTAACAGGTCGGAAAAGCCCATATAGCCTTTACAGGCAGGACATATCGTCGTTCGAGAGCGGGCAAATTTATGATCAGGCTGATGCTGCTGGTTTCATACGGCTTTACGGTCTCCCAATTAGGGTTCGAGCAATGCTTGAGAAGGGTATCTGAATTTTTTTTTTCTCTTATGGTGCAACAGTTAGATTGTTGAGTGGAGCTAAAACAGAACCATAGGTAGTTTATATTTCAGTCTTTTGTTTTTCTTATTCTATATTTATATTATAACAAATTTTCCAGTTCAGTCAAATAAACACCTTTGTGGGGTTGATACCACGTGCCTTACGTGGCACATCACTGATGCTAATCAATCTAGGCCGTCCAAAAGCTAGACGGCCCCATTAGAGGTCACAACCCGAGCCTTCAAACCAATCAATCAGACGAAGTAATCGCATCATGTATGGAGGTTTCTTTCAACCTTTATTTCACATTGCGGTGCAAATGTAGGGCTTAGGGACCCATAAGATGCCTAGATCTCCTTCATAAGCATCTGTTCTACAGACTTAGGAACCATTTGCCCGATTCTTTATATTGGATAGTTTTTATTTAACTTGAAGGATGATTTTGATATAATAGTAATTCTGCTTCTAAACAATCAGCTTCTGCAATCAAAAGTGGATATATTCATCATTTAGGATGCAGGAATAGACATTATGGACATTTGGTAGATCTTTGTGTTGGTTGGTTATTTTGCATGCGAGAGATCTTTGTAAATATCAGTGCCTATGGCTTAGGAACTGGTATCAGATCAATATATGGGAGGATCCCTGGATTGAATCTCTTTCAGATCACACTTTGCATTTTAGTCACCCTCAACGATGTCCATACAACCTTGTTAAGGATCGAATCGTGATCTTCTCATAACCCTTTTCTCGAATGACATTGTCTGAAATCTTGGAGGTTCCTTTCCCTGGTCGTCTGTTCTGGCTCTCTCATCCGGGAGGAATGTTTCAACCAAAATCTGCTTATCAGTTCCTGACTGCCTCCTTTGCTACTAGTCATTATCCTTGGATCCCAAAAAACTGTATGGAAGAAAGTGTTGAAGCTTAATATTCCTAGACGTAGTCAGTTCTTTATTCCTACTTGTACAAAACTCTAACTCCAGAATTCCAACTATTTTAGCCTAGATGTCTTCACTCTGGTTCTCAATCTGAGACTAGCATCCATGCATTGTTCCAATGTCCGAATAGCATGAGATTTTGGTTTGCATAGCCTATATCCGACAAATGCCAGTGGGTGCTCGATAGACTGGACCTGAACGACAATTCTTCGGCCTAAGTACAATGAAGGCCATTAACCTAGGCCATGGGCCTTGTTGATCACCCATTGACCCCATAGTCAAACTCCCTTAACTATCTCTTATTTCTCTGATGTGGGATTAAAGTAAAAAAAATGGTTGATCACCCTTACAAAAAATCAGCACATTCAGAAATTTCTAACCACATCAAATGTGGTTTTCAAGTTAACGATAAAAATAGACTGTCCATAATTCTTCAACTTGTAAACCAATCTACGAATATAGGATTGATGTGAATTTTTGTGAAGATGATCTCTCACTATAAGACCATCCTCGCCAAAAATCATCACATTTGAATGCTTCTAATTAATAAATTGACCTGCGCCAATTTTTGTTGTCAAAAATGTTATATGAAAATGTTGTCCCCCGATCCTGATATATATATATATATATATGTGGTACCTATATTATTAAATATATTGACTTCCTTTCAAAATATACAGAATTTTTGCTTTCTGAATTTTTAAAGTGAGACGTATAAAATGTATGCTGCATATTTGTCGGGAAATTTTGACTGAATTTTGAAGCCCAAAATTGGATAAAACTCAATTTTTTGTCGTAATCCAAATTGCTAACATGGGTGGAAGTGGGGTGGTGTGGTCAAATGGGCCGAGCCAAGATTAAGACTTGCATATTTGGGCCAGCCCGACCCTAAAGGCTTAAATTTTATTAAAAAGCCCTGTTTTTGAAGTTTACAAAGGGTTGGGGTGGGGTGGGGTCAAACAGGCCGAGCCAAGAAAGACTCACATATTTGGGCCAGCCCGACCTAAAGGCTTAAATTTTATTAAACGGCCCTGTTTTTAGAGTTTTCAAAGGGTCAAACCCCTTTCCAAGAGAGCCAGATTGACACCCCTAGAGATGAGTTTTGTTTCTTACTACCCGTATAAACCCAACTACTCAAAATGAAACAGCTTTGGTTCCTTGTGCTCACAGAGAGATGAATACGCCACATGGCAGATTCTTAGAGATCACTGGCCATATGGATGTTTGGCCCGGATGGATGTTTGTCCAGTCCCTCGTTGGACCTACAAACCAAAAATCAGCCTGATTAGTGATTTATGATTTTTGCACCCAAATAACTCCCAATAATGCTCAAAATCCTACCGTTAAAATCAACCCCTGAAAATAACTTCAATCGAATTGGTCAGAAATCATGAATCGGGCTGATTTTTTGTGTACCGGTCCACCGAGTGACTAGCCAAACATCCATACGGTCATCGTCCTCTAATAGTATAACACGTGGCTCGTATTGAGTGCTGTGACCGGCTTCCGCAACATCTTGTGACACAAGTTTTACTCGTAAGAAAAAGTCATTAGACAGTGCTATGACCGGCTTCCGCAACATCTTGTGACACAAGTTTTACTCGTAAGAAAAAGTCATTGTAGGAAAGTGGAGTTGCAGGGGGTACAGCAGGCGCACAGTAGCCTCAAGGAGAGAGAGAGCATGAGATTGTGTGGTGGCGGGTGTGTGGGAGAGCAGGAATGTGACCTTATAGAGTCTAAACCAAGGTTTAAAGTGGACCGTTATAACGGTATAACGGATTGGGGGCGTTACCGTTTTTCCGTTACAACGGCCGTTATAACGAAAAAAACGCTCAGGGGCAAAAAACGGAAAATAACGAAAATTATAGAAAAAACTGAAAATAACGGCTATTTTTTCACAAAATTTTTCAGAAAATAACGGTCGTTATTTTCGTTATAACGGAAACGGCACTTATTTTCGTTATAACGGCCGTTATTTTCTAGGCGTTTTAACAGTCCATAACGTAACGGGGTAGGTCCAAATCCGTTATAACGGCCATTTTTTAAACCTTGGTTTAAAGGAAGCCGTTTTAACGGTTAAACGGACTGGGGTGTTACCGTTTAAACGGATTGAAACGGCCAGGGGCAAAAATGGAAAAAACGGAATTAAACGGATTTTAACAGAAAAAATGGTGCTGAAATTCAAATTTTGAAATGTAAAAAAAAAATAGAATTTAACGAAAATTAAATGAATTTTAACGGAATTAAACAGATTTAACGCCTTTTTTCACAGAATTTTTCAGAATTAAACGGCTGTTTAAACGATTTTAACGGCCATTAAAACAAAAAAACGGTAATTTTATTCAAAAATGATAAAAACATGTTTAAACGGTTTTAACGAAACGAATTATTTTGGAGAAAACTAGATTGCGAGGGTTTATTGTTGGAATATTTTCCATTATGGCCCTGGTAACCTAGAGTCTCAATATTATGTGAGGTAGTTTCCTAATCGAAAAAAGGCAAGTGCAATTCCTTTTTCTCACTGTTTCCAATTGAGAGAATAAGGGCATGTTTGGCAAACAAAAAAGAAGTTAAAATTTGGCTTCTAAAATCAAAAAATTCGAAAAGTTAGTTTTGTTTCCATTTATCAAATTGATTTTCGTTGTAGCATAATTTTTTTTTGCTTCTTATACCAAGAAGTTGAAGCAAAAACAAATGGGGAATTTTAGTCGCACCCCTTGAATTGTGAGGGCACCCAAACTTAATATTCAGAGAACACTTACATTGACATATAATAGATGTGCTTTTTATAGAGTAGAACTTTGATGACAGGCGCAATATGAGCCACATGGCTCACTCTTAGAGGATGGACTGTATGGATGTTTTTCGAATATTTAGGTGGACCTACAAACCAAAAATCAGCCTGATTAGTGATTTCAAACCTTTTGATCTTTGTACCTCAAATAATGGTCAATAATGCTCAAATTTCCACGGTTAAAATCAACCCATTAAAATAACTCAAATCCAATGCCTAGAAATCACTAATCAGGCTGATTTTTGGTTTGTAGATCCACCTACGGATTGTCCAATCATCCATACGGTCAGAGTCCTCTAAGAGTGTGCCACATGGGTCCCTGAACATTTGCATGAAATTGCACACGTTGATCTCGAGTCTAACTTGTATTCGGCATTTTTTGTAAATTAAGCCACAATACGTGGGGTGCGACTAATATTTCCCAGAACAAATTTGCGGGTCGCGCGGTTAGAAACTTAAGTGAATACTTCTAAATGTCGATTTTACCCCTATGATATGTTTAAAACAAATTAAAATTACCGAATATATTCCATCTCTCCCCGTCCAAAAGAGCAAGGATTTTTTGAGAGTTGCCTTCTCTGTTTTGCAAGCTTCAACAGCCGTGCTCACCGAGTTGGATACCGCAGCTGCTCACCTTCTCTTTCGCCTTCGCTCAAGGTACGAACCCTCCTCCCATTTCTCCTTCTATGCGTTTCACAATTTTCTTAGCTTTTGGTTCTTGTTGCATAGGTAGCGTCCTAGGGATTGTTTTCACAAGAAACCATCCACCCATCCAAATCACGCCCTATGGATGATTCTTGTGAAACGCCCCAGGGATTGTTTTCTCTCAGGGATTACAACTTACAGCCCCGATTAAAGTCTTTCCAAGCCACCAAAGGATTAAAGAAGTCCAGTCATCCTATGGATCAAAATCCTTCACTTTACATCCGCATCTTTTCCATACCGAATGCAGTTGTCGATTTGTGACAATACATACTGTATACTGTAAAAGTAAAGTACCATGTTGTTATGTCCAACTTTAAAGAAACAATAGCCATGCTGCAAGTTGAGTTCAAGCCCAACTTTGCCTACCCCAAGTAAAAACGATAGCCATGCCGCCTGTTATTATAACTTTTTGTGTTCCTTGACCAAAGTTGGGTTGTAGAACAAATAATCATGTTGATTTGATAATTAATACCCTCTATCAACCTTTCTGATTTAGAACTAAAAGAGGACAGTTTAGAAATTAAAAGGTGATGTATAATGGTACACCAAATGATAAATTATGTTTCACCCTTTATTAATTAACAATACTTGGTTCTTATTCCTTTAAAAATGTAGAACTTGACAATAGATTCAATACCACTGTAACAATGGAATTTATTTGACACCCCTAGGAACCACTGTGGAAAGGTGCTTCAAGTTTAGACCCTGGGTACAAGAGTAATCTTGATCTTCTAAAGGTTGGCAGCATCACTCTTGAAAGCCTTGGCAAGGATCCCAGCAGCAAATGACGCCAGGCACAGACATGCTTCCAGCATTGGCACTACCAAAGGCGGAGATGGCAGTGGGTAGTTCCCTTGCATTGGCATTGTATTGATAGTGTACTAGTCCCCGCGTTGTAAACGTTTGGGTATAAAGCTTGTTAGTGGTATCAACAAACCCCACTTTGATGCAATGATCGACAAAAAACTGTGACTCAGCCAAGTGAGGGAGGGTGTGAGAGGGTTGACGCCATCCACATGATACTGGAGTAGTGAAAAGGAGACACTGTTAAAGGCCGGACCTTGCTAGCTCTAGTCACTTTAAAGGTTGGTGGAGTGTCGGTGTTGAGTAGTATGTGCATTATAGTGTATGTTTAGTTATTGTTTTGTGGATCGATGAGTCCATGGTAATGTCAGGATTGCTTCATGGGCCATGAAAGATGTGGCCAAGGCAAGAAGTTGGAAGAACATGGCAGGTTTGGAGATGTTCAAGGTGGTTGTGATGTTGTATTATTTAAGGACAACTTGGGCTTGACCAGTGAACATCCTTTTTTATATGGTTGAGGTGTTTAAGCTTTGTTTAAGGCCAGACCCAAAGTTGGGTTGTAGTCCAAATCTCTGCTCGACACTCTTAGTGTATCAATTATATCAACACAGTACTGTATATAATTATGCAAATACACCGTTAAACCCTACTACATAATTTGAACCAAAGTTCCAAATATTTATTAAGGTATCTTAATATCCAAATATATTATTACATTTATTCACTTGGTGCGTCGTTTATTACTGATTTTTTTATAAAAAAAAATTAACATAAAATTTGAAGGAAACGAATTTTTGACTTTAATACATGCCAAACTAACTTTTTGACTTATAAGTCAGTGTTTTACCAAACAAACTTTTGCTTCCAAATAACAAAATTATAATTCATCAACTTAATTTAGAATCAACTTTTTGCTTCCACTGGTTTGCCAAACGGGCCCTAAAGGAATCTATATAGGAGGGGACGCCCCTCTCTCTAACTTAGCTAAAGCAAAAGTGAGAGAAGAGGTCGAGGTCCCACAAGATGGTCCGGCTACATCAACAACACCCACCATCCGACCTTGTTGTATAGATCATCAAGGAAGAACAGTAGGTAGGTACACTTACATTATGATTTAATGGTTAAGGTCTCGATTTAATCCATCGGTTCTAGGTCCTTTTGTGTTTAAATGGGTGCCAAATCCCAACATTTATCGCGTACCATCTTGATCGAGATGTGTCGTTTGTTCAATTGACTGATATGTACCTTGAGACTGATACTTTAAATCATGCGACATTGCAAAAATCCGGTTTAATTTCTTAGTTGGGACTCGGGAGTTGTTGACCTTTTTCTTTCAATGGATATAAATTTTTTTGGGAGAAAAGTGCCCACAGTATTCAATAACTAAATTTATAAGTTTGTTGAATGGTAGTCTTCTTATCATACTGCAGAGGTGATGGTGAGGTTCTTTTCTATGCCTTGCACAAGAGTTTTTTTTTCTTCTACAATATGACTTGACTATAATATAGTTTGTGCGTTTTGCAACTCTAATGTGCTAGCTCTTAAATGCAGTTATTCAGGCAGTGATGGCCAGTGTAAAGGATACTGATGTTTCTGGGTCTCCGAAGGGAAGAGGACTGCGTGGCAAATTGAATAAAGTTGTTTTAGCTTATAGTGGTGGCTTGGACACATCAGTCATTGTCCCATGGCTAAGGTATACCCCTTGTTGATTCATGTTTTCAGTGGTGTTTTCATGTTTGAAGTTTGAATTCATCAAACTTAACTTTGTAACCTTGATGTTCTGATGTGTTTGTGGACGACTTTAGACATGTTGTGATTCTGCTCTTCCTTTTATACGAATTATTTTTGGAAATGAGCCAAAATCAATATTCAATTGATAATCATGTCTGTTGACGTATTTTTTTTTTTCACTCGATGTATATACTGATAATGGATTGAATCATACTTTTGTACTATACAATTTTAATTGATTTGGTTCCTATTCTCATCTTCTTTCACTGTGGGTATTGCAGGGAGAATTATGGCTGTGATGTTGTTTGCTTCACTGCAGATGTTGGTCAAGTATGTTTTAAGTAGTAAACTCTTCTTCGAAATGGGTTGTGTGTTGATGGTGCTAAGTTATGCTATGATAAGAATAACTCCAAGATGTTGGAATTCATTTATTGTGGAGATAAAAATCATGATATCTCTTCAAGACTTCCTCCTTTATACTTGTTTCCTAATTACATGTTTATGGAATGCTAATTTTTTGAAGGGTATCAAGGAATTGGAGGGTTTGGAAGCAAAGGCCAAAGCAAGTGGAGCTAGTCAACTAGTTGTTAAGGATTTGAAAGAGGAATTTGTAAAAGATTACATATTTCCTTGCTTGCGAGCTGGTGCAATCTATGAAAGAAAGTATTTGCTAGGGACTTCTATGGCCCGCCCTGTTATTGCTAAGGTGATGTCTCATGGATGTGAAGCGTTTTTTAATACTAACACATTGAAGTAGCCAAATAATGAACCTTTTAATATTTCGAAATAAACAAACTGATAATATGCGACTTATTTTATACTTGAAGTCTTAAAGTCTTGGTTATTTTATACTTGGAAGTCTTAAAAGTCTTTAGTAGGTCACCTTGACCTCTAGAGCTGGTTCCCTTGTAGTTTGCTTGGCTTTTGCATTTTCAATACATTCTTATACTTATCAAAAAAAAAAGATGGATGTGTGGTAAGACAAGAAAAAACAAAATTAGAAATAAACGAATTTGTAAAAATATTGACAAAATGAGGGAAAGTCGATTGAGATTGTTTGGTCATGTATAACAAAGACCAATGACTGCACCAACGAGGAATGTGCAAGTCGAAGCACCTAAAAGGGCAATGGGAAGGCCAAAATGGACATGGAGTGAGGTTCTTAGAGAAGATTTTAATAAACTTGCTTAACGAAAGAGATGGTTTTAGACAGGATTGATTGGAGGAACGGAATTCGTATAGCTGACCCCATACCGTTGGGAAAAGGCTTTATGATGAGGGTTATGTAACATCCTAAAAAAAGGGCAAATAAAATTCCAATGAGATCAAAGATGGTAGTGCTTCCTTGATATGTGGATCCTTGGGTGCAGAGGCACTTTGAAGACCACCATCTATAAATTATAACCAAATTGCATTTTCAATTATTTTAACGAGCTAGTGTTATCAAATCAACTAAAGGTAACAAGGAGCAAGAAGATTTGTAGGACTTGATTGCAGTGTGTGGTGTGGTGCCACTTGCTTTGCTGATGGCTGGTGTGGGATTGATTTGTTTCATACAAAAGGGAAGCCATATCCAGTTTGCTGGGTTTTTACTCGCATTAATGCATGGATGGTTTTGGTTTCTGATTGAAGGACCCTCCTTGTATCTAGCTTCTTAGTCTTTACTGTCTCTCAAGTTTGCTTTTACTGCTTTAGAAATTAGAATTTGTCCTCTTGCTATTGTACTTTTTAACATGTAAGAAATCTGATGGTTGTACCACGTAAATTGTATAGGCCATGGTTGATGTTGCAAATGAACTTGGAGCAGATGCTGTTTCACATGGATGCACGGGAAAGGGAAATGATCAGGTATATCATATAATTTGCTTCTAAGGAGTGTGTCTACCACTTATATATCCTTCTAACATCACTTTGTACATCCAAATATCTCACTGCAGGTTCGGTTTGAGCTGACTTTCTTTGCTTTAAATCCTGAACTCAATGTTGTGGCTCCCTGGAGGGAATGGGAAATTAAAGGGCGAGAAGATGCTATTGAATATGCAAAGAAACACAATGTGCCCGTCCCAGTGACAAAAAAATCTATCTACAGCCGAGACCGAAATCTATGGCACCTTAGCCATGAGGTAACATTACCTGCTCTTTCAGTTTAGATGCTTCTAAGATATTCCATGATCCCTTCTACGACTTAGCAATTTATGGTGATTTTTCTTAAAAAGGTAAGAAAATGCAAATATGAATATAGTAAGAAACTAATTTATATCACAAGGTATTATAGAATTATTAGAAAGAAATTGAATTGATGTAAATATAGAAAAAGCAAAATTTCCTGTTTCGAAAGACTTTATTTTGCTTAATTTTTACATTTCTGAATATTTTTTAGTTATTTGTTACAAATATATTTGAATATATAATATACTTTTCTGTAACTGATTATACTTTTAGGGATATGTCGGCATGTCGGGCCTTCGGAATTGCCGTTTGTGACACCACGACATATATCTGTACAGAGTTGCAGGGTTTCAAATTGATCATGTTAACACATTTCTTACAGCAAGTGGAGGATCTTCCTCTCCTGTTGAAAAGAAATATATCAATTCAGGAAATTGGTATACCCCCTAGTTCACTTGGGATGTCTGTTGCAACCATGAAATCCAGAGTTCAACCCCCTGTTTTTTTGTGGGTATTTCAGTAACACCCTCCCCGAATTTGAAAGTAATTAGTAATACCCCCTTATAATTTTAAACTTTAGCCCTGGACATCGATTAACAGTGGTTGACTTAAGTTAAAACGGACTTGAATCACATGTCCTTGGGCATTGTACTCGCAATATTATGGTCTTTTCATAGGTGCATTAACAGGCGCATGATGCATGTCACCTTTTAATGTTAGTCAAATGATGATTAAACTAGGTCAAGGCGGGTAATCGTAAAGTTTGAAACTATAAGGGGTATTAATAATTACTTCCAAATTTCAGGGGGGTGTTACTATAATACCATTTTTTTTATTGGCAGGGTTTCACCATCTTTGCCTTGTAGAAAACATATTATTTATGTAAATTGTAAAGAGAAAAGCTGATCCTCGCTTTTCTATATCTGTGACATTGAAGGGAGACATTTTAGAAGATCCAGAAACCGAGCCGAGCAAGGATATGTACATGATGACTGTCGACCCGGAAGATGCACCTGATCAACCTGAGTAAATTGTTGCTTTGTTTCATTTGCATCCTAATTTTTATTCACCTTGTTTCATATGCATTCTCAATTGTGCACTCATTCCATGCAGATATGTAGAAATCGGGATAGTTTCAGGAATCCCTGTTTCAGTCAACGGAAAGGAGCTCTCTCCAGCATCACTCCTGTCAGAACTTAATGAAATTGGAGGGAGACATGGGATCGGCCGCACCGACATGGTTGAAAACCGGCTCGTTGGAATGAAAAGCCGTGGTGTCTATGAAACACCTGGTGGGACTATCCTCTTCACTGCCGCCCGCGAGCTTGAGTCTTTGACTCTTGATCGCGAGACCATTCAGGTCAAGGATTCTCTCGCCTTAAAATATGCAGAGCTGGTGTACGCAGGCCGGTGGTTTGACCCACTCCGTCAATCCATGGATTCATTCATGGAGAAGATCACAGAGACCACGACTGGCTCCGTGAATTTGAAACTTTATAAAGGATCTGTTACTGTAACAGGTCGGAAAAGCCCATATAGCCTTTACAGGCAGGACATATCGTCGTTCGAGAGTGGGCAAATTTATGATCAGGCTGATGCTGCTGGTTTCATACGGCTTTACGGCCTCCCAATTAGAGTTCGAGCAATGCTTGAGAAGGGTATCTGAATTTTTTTTTTATGATTTTTAGTATGGTGCGACTGTTAGGTTTTGAGTGGAGCTAAAACTGAAACATTGGTAGTTTATATTTCAGTCGTCTTCTTCTTCTTCTATATTTTATGCTATAACTAATTTTCCAGTAACTAGGTGCCTTACACGGTGCATCACTGATGCTAATCAATATGAGCCGTCCAAAAGATAGACTGCCCCATTAGAGGTCACGGCCCGAGCCTTCAAACCAATCAATCAGACAAAATACCCGCATCATGTATGGAGGCTTCTTTCAATTTATATTTTTCACATTGTGGTGCCATGTGTAGGGCTTTGGGGGAACCCATAAGATGCATAGATCTGCTTGACCAACAGATGCCATCCAAATGAAATGAAATATATCTGATGGTTTTGATTTGTCACTTGAAGGATGATTGTATCCTTCCATGAAATTAGTAATTCAGAAAAGAAAAGAAAAGAAAAAAAAAAAAAAAAAACAGCTTCTGCCATCTAAAGTTGGTGTATTCGTCATTTAGGATGTAGGAATGGACATTATGGAGATTCTCTAGTCGGCTTCCAAACTCCCCAAATATTTTTCTTCCGTCTTCTCGAGTGGAACTGTGGAAGTGGCTGTATTCGAGTCTATTAGGGCCTGCGTTAAAATTTGCCCATATGTGTTTGGCATACATATGTTCGTGCCAAATATTTAGCCGGGCCCACAAATTTGTCCATTGTGTTTGGCATACATATGTTCGTGCCAAATATTTAGCTGGGCCCACAAATTTGTCCATTGGAGTGGAAAAATATTTGAACACCTCCTTCGTGAGTAAATATTTTCATATCAAATAACTATTGGTGGAAAAAATTTATTTTCTCGTGGGAACATCGTTATTTTCAATAAAACTAAATATATTAAAAAGATAAAAATAAAATTGTTTGGATCTTGTGACCTAATATGTAAGTCTCACACTCACTTAACCTATATTTGACTTACTTTGATACTCGGGATCCACACAAATTGAAAGCCGTTGGAACTCTTTTTCTCACGTACCAAGCAGGCCCTTAAAAGACTAAATTGAACGAGACAGCGGGAGGTACTTCTGTTTTCTTCTTCGGGGCATTCTGAGAAGTGAGAAATGACAAAAGAAGCTCCCCATCTCACGGTACTTCTGTTTTCTTCTTCGGGGCATTCTGAGAAGTGAGAAATGACAAAAGAAGCTCCCCATCTCACAACATCATCGATCGCATCCGACGATCCATAAGGACCTCAAATCTCTGACGCCTTTAAAATAGACATCGATGTAAATTTGCATGAAAAATAGAGCTATTTCTTGTCATTTCTCCTACTAAACTACTTTTCCACCCAAACGTGGATTTCGCAGTAATGGGAATGACTTCGACACCTTAGAGCCACGTGTCACTCATCCAACCACTACCTCTTTCCATGGCGTGTGGAAACCGCGCGTGCTCTTTTACAGGATCCTTCCTGTAACGATTCTAACCTCCGCCCATTACTTATCTACGCACCCAAGAAAAATCAAAGAGCGAGGATGTCTGCTCGCTCCCTCCCTCCGCGAACCTTGGGGGACCTTTATGTGAGCAGAAAAGCCAAACTTTTGGCCTCACTGTAATTCTAGGAACATTCGGGGGGCATTCTCACCTCACTTTCTTCTCTAAAACCCCATTTCCCCCTCCAACCAAAAACCCTCTTTCGTCGCTCTCTCTCAAGAACCCTTTTTTTTTCTCTTTCGCTTAATAAACTATATACCTCCGCTGCCATGGCCGGAGTCTACCGCCTGAAAACGGCAGTGCCACCGCTGGCGAGACTTCTCGGTCCCGCTCAGAGCCGATCGTTCGGAGCCGCCGCACTTCAGCTGCAATACGACTACGAAGAAGAAGAGTACGAGCTGTACCGCGATCGACCCCGGGTGACGCCGATGGCCGAATCTGAGGGATCGGTCTCTGGAAGGGGGATACAGTGGGTTTTCATAGGGAACCCTAGCGCAAAGAAGCATGTGTACGCCGATAGACTCTCGAAGCTTCTAGATGTTCCTCACATTTCCATGGGGAGTCTCGTCCGCCAAGAGCTCAGCCCTCGTTCTTCTCTCTACAAACAGGTTTTCTTTTCTTTTTTATCTTCCTTTTATTTTATATTTTTAATTAATCCATTTTTTCGCGCTCTCTCTGTTCTAATCTTCTTCGTGAATTATTTAATTTCTTTTTTGAAGTTTGTAATTCTCCTTCCCTGTCTGTCTAGCTTCTCATTTGGTGTAAATTTGATTTCGCATTGAAGCTATTTTGGCCATTCACATGAGAAAGAGGTGTTTCCTGGAGCGAGCTTCATAGTTTGGGAAACCCTAGCTTAACGTTATTAAAGAAAAGAGCAAGGTGGTTCTGCCATTTTTACTATTTTTGCAACACCCCTCTTACCATCCGCCTGTGAAAATATGTGTCCGCTGAGGCTGAGCCTGACCCCTTTTGAAAATATCCAGAATACCCCTTAGTCCCCCTCCACCCACTTCACATCCTTTATACGTCAACGGTCAACCTCCCACTCTCTCTATAGGGGACTCAACGTGGCATACTGTATAAGATGGCTTGATTAAACTAATTCAGGATCCCATTTCAGGACGGACGGTGGTGGTCTCGCTTATCCACCATTACTCAATATAATTATTTTACAGAGGTTAATTCATCAGTATCGTTCAATGATCATACCAGCAGTATGGGAATTCAGAAATGACTGAAGTGCCCATATTGTTAGGATGGCAGTTTGGTCATTCCCTCCTCAAGGAAAGATGCAGCAGTCTGACTGTTTCCATCTTAATGACAGGGAGAACTCTGCTAGTTAGCTTGATCCTCACTGCCATTATTGTAATTATCCACAGAAGGATGTCCAAAAGTTAGTTTTGCCTATTTTCAGAACACAATGCTCTGTATTGTTGTAAATTCGGCGGCCACATCAATGCGATTTTTGATATCTGTTCTATCTATTGGCATAACACTTATTTTGCCTTTTCTTTTTTCTATCAATTTAGATTGCGAATGCAGTTAACCAAGGGAAGCTAGTTCCGGAGGATATAATCTTTGGACTGTTGTCAAAGAGACTGGAAGAAGGGTATTACAGAGGCGAAACAGGGTTCATTCTCGATGGGATTCCTCGAACTCGAATTCAAGCTGTAAGTTTGAGGTGTTTGTTTGTAACATTTCGAGTTTTTCAACAAATTTAGTCAGGTTTCTGTTATGATTGTCGGAACAGATTATATACAATCTTCCATTTGGAAACATAGATAACGCATTTCATCAAAACAATCCCAATTGTTTTGAAAAATGAGAGTTGTTTTTTATTTGATTTTTACTATGTTCTTTAAAAAGCTCAAATACTTAAATGGCCTGGAGTCTAGATTATTCAAGAGTCATCTTCACCAAATAATTAATAACCAACGTGTGCTTGCAAAGGTGGATTAAGGTCTGGTCCCTGGACATCCCTTTTTAGTTTTTAAGCTTAAGTAGAAAATCACAATTATCAATTTTATCCATATTTGACAGGTTCTCTTTGTTTTGCTTATATCATTCCAATGATAAAACTGAATGGTGATTTTTTGAGAATCAAAGTGGGCAATTTCTATGTTGGAAACTTATTTGGCACTGTTGCCAAAATTGAGGGCACTTAAAAAAATATATGTCAAGGGCAATAAGGAAACTTATTATAATTTATGGTTCTCTCTATTGATTATTTATTTGTTGCAGGAGATCCTTGACCAAATTGCTGATATCAATCTAGTCGTGAATTTTAAATGCACAGAAGAGTGCTTAGCAAAAAAACACCTGGGAAGCAGCATCTGTTCCTATTGTCGAGAATCTCTTGACATGGGAAATACGGGATCTACCAGTCTTAATCTGCGTTCTCAACATGTTCAACTGAAACCCTCCAATATGGAAGATGCTCGGAAGGAGAAACTCCGGATCTATGCAGAGCAGGTAAACGCCATATCTCTACCAAAATTACCACTTCTTATGACTTCCAAGAATAATCTGTGTTGTAGGTTAATGGTAACTGTGTTTGCTTATGAATATGGAATTCGATAAGTTCTTTTTAACCCCTCAAAATGAGAAAATAACACCTAAGATCCAAATACGAAAGGTCAGAGGTCACAAACGGGGAAAGTAATTACTAAAAACTGAGAAAACACCTTCATACCGAATCTTACCTATGAATCCCTAACCACTTTAACCTCCCTTTTGTAGCTAAGAAATATCAAAGCTTCAAGTAATATTAAAAATTTCGTCCACCTCATTTGCAAATCTACACAGGAACAATCCTATTCCACTGTGTGGTTTTGTAAAATCTATCCTCTTTTCATCTTGTGAATCTCCACAGAGATTAAAACTTCTCTGCAATGTTAGTTCATATGACCATTGGTGTGGAAGTTGGTCATATCTTCTGACATGAAATGGATGAGCCTTGGCAAAAGTTTGAAATATGCGGAAATGTTTGTGAGTCGGGTTTGATGAGGTTGCTTTTCTAAGACCATATCTAAGTTACATGGGTTAAAGCCCCTTGTAGAGAGCCTTGAAGTCCCATCCATTGTCACCAGTTGTTTGGAATCTCTGATCTACAATGTGATTAGTCTTAGCGAGGGTTGAAGAATACTTCCCAATCACAACTTGAAATTTCTCATTCTACATAACATCGAACTAATTGGAATGCACAATCTAAATGACTGCCAATTGAATTAATATTAGATACCTAGAAAGAAAGTTGTGTGGTAAATCTTAAGTAGTAGATACTTGGAAAAAGAGTTGTATGAAACCCACTCAGATCAAATCCCTCAATTCCATGAAAATGATAAAAATTCTAAATTGTTTTTTTTTATATGTATAGTTTAATTGAAGTCATGTGATATTATATTGTCATGTTGTCATGTTGTTGAAGATGAAAAATGTTGTTAATTGATATTTATTGTCATGTTGTTGAAGATGAAAAATGTTGTTAACTGGAAAGTTTTTTCTCCAGAGAAAGCCATTGGAAGATTACTACAGGAAGCAGAAGAAGCTTATTGACTTTCAAGTAGCCGGTGGACCTGGAGAAACGTGGCAAGGGCTCTTGGCTGTATTACATCTCCGGCACATGAATGCAATCCATTCTTCACAGAAATTGACCGCATGATCCTGTTGGTTTGGGCTCCTCCACTTCCCTTTTTGTTCTGGCTCATTATAGTAAGTACAGACACTGTGAGTCACAGAAGTGGTTAGAGTTCTAAATAGCAAATATCTTCAAATGAGTTTCGAAGATTTTTTAGTCTTCAAGTTTTCCTTTCTGGAGTGTTAGCAATTTTGGGAGTTCATGTTCGTAATATAGTTCCGACGAGAAGAAGAAAAGCAGAGAGCAGTGGCTTTTGTGAGCTCAAGTAAGCAAGCACTTGGTCTCTCTCTTCTATTAGTTTTGAGATTAATGCATTTTCCCTGTATTCTGTTTCTCTGGCAAGAATACATAACAGCTTGTTGTGAATTATTTTTCGAAAGATTCAGTTTACAAGGCAAAAAATTGTGAGGAAAACCCATACTGTGAAAAATCAAATCCTTGAATGGAGGACACTTAAAATGAATGGTTTGAAAATTTCTGTGCGCGACATTAAAAATATAAGGAGTGTCAGGAGAAAGAAAGCTTTACTAGAATTTGCAGTGGCTGCTTGTATTGTACTATTTATTGTGACGGCAAAGCAGTGGGGTAATAATCATAAGAAAAGCCCCATTAGGTTGTGTTTTTTTAGGGTGCAAAACACACCACAATCAGTTCTCATGCATGTTAATGACTACATTAAGACCATTTTGGATGAACAAAATCCCATCAAACCATCTTATGCTATAAACATAAAACCAGTGGAAACCACCAGACGTGAATTGGGTTAAAAACAAATGTGGATAGCCAAATTTCTAATGTTACTGAAAACACATCATCAGGCATTGTAATGCGGGATCATCATGGTCATTTGATTGCAGAGAGAACCAGTCTTCACTGCCTCCAATACTAAGAAGCTGCGGCTCTTACCTTCAAGGGAGGGACTTGTCTAGCCAAGGAACTGCAGTGGGATCGTGTAGAGCTAGAAGATGCAAAGGCAGTTACCAGACTACATGAACAAGTTTCCAAGCTTTATTTTTTGGACTTCTCTTGCTATTCTAGATGATTCTATTAGGGCATGTTTGATTGCACGGAAAATTTTCCTGAGAAAAAACATCTGGGAAATGCCTTAAATGGCTGTTGGATTGCACCTGAGAATACATATTTTCAGGTGGAAATGAATTCTTACCTGTGGAAGGGAAATGGATTCCGGGCTTGGAGGGGTTTTGTTCGGAGAAAGATTTTTGGATCCTTCGTATTTTCACCTCATTTTTCACTCTTCACCTTTATCATGTGAGAAACTAAAGGCGCATTTTCAGGTGAAAATTGCAATTTTGCCACATAGTAATCAAACACGCCCTAATTAGATGGTCTGTCAGTCAGGTTCATTGAGAACCTGGGAATCTGAGTTCCCCTAATGGTTTTGTAAATATATAACTGTAACTGTTAGATGTTGACTTGGGTCATCTTTAGTTTGATCGTTTGGGCTATTTCAATATAAATCGTCGCTTGCCAAAAAAAAAACAAACCAAAAGACAAGAAAAACCCCAGTTTGGAAGGCAGAGTTGAATTCTTATGTGAATTACTTTGAATTACAAGCTATATGTCTTGTGATCAAGAAAATTCAATAAAATATTACCAGTGCAAAAAAAAAAAAAAAAAACCTATTGTTTCTATAAATGATGGGGACATTACGCGTCAAAACGGGCAAATACCCATATCTCTTCAACTCAAAATGGAATCCAGATTTACAAGAACCCAAAAAGAGAAGGTAAAAAAACACGGCGTACATATTTATTTATAAGATACATTTATAAGAGAGAAAATGATTAAAAAAAAAAAAGTAGGACAAAGGAAGTATAACTAATCTCCATCCCTCCACACCTCCCGGAGGAGTTGATATCTGACAGCATTCCAACCGCCATTTTCCTTTGGTTTCCAGCTGGTTGTCGGAGAAGCCTGAATTTTGTTAGTGATGATTGAAGTCAGAGGTGAATCCAATTCGTCAAGCTCATCATCGCTGGTGTAAGATTTGCGGAGCACTGAGGACCTCTTCCTCGTCAGCTGAGATTCACTTCCGACCTCTCCTATAATAACAGAAACTGAAGCTGCCAAAGGTGGCGAATAAACAATAGGAGTGGCAGTGCAAGGGAAGTTTCTGATAGACTCTTCCTCAGCCTCAAGAGAGTCCTGAGAAGAACACTCCCAAATCAAGAAAAAACCGGGTAACATATTAGCCACTAAACTGCTCGTCTACATTGAGAAAAAGAAAAAGATAAATCCAAACAAATTGGTAAAATAAAACACCCTCAAAAGAGAATCAAGGGTTATACCATAAATTCGTGAAAGAAACAATTGATCTCAGTTGATAAAACATTCTCAAAAATGTTAGTTCTCATGATTTATTTTCCAGTTAGGGTGCCACCAAAGCTCATATTACCACCCTAATACCTTCATGTGTGCTCTACACATGAACCTGTTTTCATTTTCTGTTCCTTTGTAAGTGCAAACATGTATGCATGCAGATGTATAAACTAAATACATGTGCCAGCACTCACACGAGTTGACAAAAATTACTGATGTATGGTCAGCTTTGTAGGTTTTCAATCATTGCCCTTGGACATTCTATTAAGTAATCATCAAGCACAGTAATGAGCTATAAATCATTAAACAAAAAAAAAAAAAAATGAAAAAAGAACCAGATAAATGTTGCAATATGGTCTAGCTAGTTAACTGAGTGTGGAAACAAATAAATAGAGCTTCTTCAGTTGACTAACCTCAGAATCCAATGCCTCAAACACTACCTCTGGAATGGGGTCCGGACAAAACTCATCTGGGACGAAATTGTTAAGAATTATCTTGATCAAAGGTGCACCAAATGTAGGACATACCTTCACAGTAGAAGTTTAACAAAAGTGAATAAGAAAGAGAAAATAATCACCAGGCAGAGATTTGCATAAACAAATTATAGGGGCCTAAGTTCTGGGGTTGAACCTCTTTCCTTATGGACCTATTCAAGAGCATGTCCTTTGGGAGCATCATGAGATCACTCAATGCATTAAGAAGATGGAAAGATTTGAAGGATCTCTCACATTCCTGCCTGTCATCATCATCGAGTTGATTCTCATCTTCTTGGGACTCGTCATCATCTATACCGAATAGATCAGTTAGCCATCTAGACCAGTTCCCAATCTGGAGTCCACACACAAAAAAGAAGCCAGATCTTCATCAAGATCATAATAATGTTTCTTTCAGAATACACATTTGGTACTTTCATGCCTATGATTTTATGATTTAAGGACACCGAAAGTCCGTTCACTAATATTGGATACTCTCATGTTGGCACTCTGAAGGAAACATGGCACATAATCATGGGAATTAGAACCATCATTTGATGAGTCTCTACTCACCATGGAGTTTTCTCACATCAAAAAACAACCCAATCCAAGATCATAACCAATTCAATTCATCACATTCTTTTGGACGCTCAAAAGAATATGACAAGCAGTTGAAAATATAATTAAATACATCAGATGGTTAAGATCATCAGATTGCATTTTGACCTAAGAGATTTTCTAGGTGGGACCCGTAGAATTGTGGGCTCCAATCTCCAGCATATGCATCACGTGTCCTCCGAAGTACCCAGCATGGTAATTTCATGTGTTAAGTACCCCCCAGGTTTATTCTCATGATTTATTGTTGATCGTTTTCAAGGCTTTCCTTTTCAAGTACAAGCCAAATCTTACATGTGAAACGTAAGATAAACACATCTGAATCATTTTAACAAAACCCAACAATCACAAAGATCAGGTAATGCTGAAAAAATAGAACATCAAGATATATATGCTCTGTCAATCTAAGGAAACATGAGCTGGTGATACACATAAATGAGAAGATCATATGGATGAAAGATTATGAACAGACACTATATTGTAATATTATATAATTTAGCATTCTAGCCTGACACAAGAAGATGATGTATTACGTACAGCATTTTTCAGTTGTGCACCAGCACCGAAGCTTGATTTCCCAGCTGGAATAGGGAGAACCTTGGAATCACTAATTGGGTCGGAGACAGGATCTGTTGGAATCTCATCAGCTGATTCACGAAGAATTGCATTGAACATAGCCACATCCAATCTACCCACACATTGCTCCATTACCTGGATGCATAAAAAAAGAGTATTCCAACGTCAAAAACCAAAATATTTGTATAAGTCGGCTGAAATCAATCAATCATGCAATGATGGAAAATTCAAGATATGATAAAGAGTTGGGAACATATTCCACAAGACCAGCAACACTCAAGCACCATGTAGGAAATGCACCCTACCATAATCCATAAAAAGCATTGGTACTTTTACAAGTTTATATTTTCCTCCATATTTTTTTATAAGTATATTTCCTCCATATAGGTAAGGGGAGTACCGGAGTAGTGGGATACCAGCATAGCTTACTTATGCAATAACATCATGCACATGGTTGCTGATCGAGACCATCCAATCAACTAACCTCACTTGGAACACATCCTGGACCAAAGATCAGCTTGATCAAATGATAGTAACCATCTAAATCAACTAATTTCTTTGGACAGTCAAGAAGCCAGAAACTATGTAACAAGGATACCCCGTCTAATCAAGTCACAGGTGAAATTCATGCCAATACTTCTGCAGACAAAAGGGGGGGCTGGTGTGTTCCATCCTCCATACACTACTTTATTAAGGTGTTCAACAGAACTATGACATCTGACAGTCTTCCCTCCATATATCTGCTCATATGAAGTATTTTATTAAATAATTTCATGGTGTATGGAAAGTTTTTTTTTGACTTTTCGTATATTCCTCTTCTTATTTCTATTTGAAAACCCTTCTGATTTAAATAGAACTAAAAGATTATATTATACATGTGTAAAGATGTCTCTGCATTTCGGGCTTCTCAAAGGCACCGTGTCGTGTTGGACACTCGCATGTCTATGTAACAAGGATACCCCATCTAATTATATTATACACCTAGTATCTCTGTTGGACACTCGCATGTGTCGTGTTGTTACATAGTCCAGAAGAAACTCCATTCACCAGATGGTTAGGATCATCTGATCAGATGGTTTTGGGGATAAAAGATTTCACAGGTTACACCCGTTGATTGGCAGGTCTGGACTCTGGACTCTGGACACCCTAATTGTGCCTCACGCGTATGGTGGAGGATCAATGTATTATACATAAAATACCATAGTACTTTCTGTTCATTTCCTTGTGGATAATGTGCATTTTGGAACATAATCCTGGGGAGAAACTCCTTACTTTGAGTTGTCCTTTTATGCAATCAAATCAAAAGCGTAGCTAACTTTTCCCCCGTCTTACTTGGGAACAACCACTTAAATGTTTACCCTTGTTGTAACACAGAAATACACGTCTCGAGGCTTCCATGTCCGTGGACCCAGCAGATAGGTGGCATAAAGGAACAATCCTGTGTCTCTGCATTATCAACAAGAAATGGAATGTATAGATATTTACCAATCTAGCCAGCACAGGCAAGCAACCACATTCGTGCCCTCCAGCTCGAACTGGACAAAGCCTTTCACAGGCATCCTTGAAAGCTTTCTTCCAAAGATCTAAGGAAAAGTTCGCCTGCTCTTGATCACCCAAACTAGGTTTCCTTCCATAACTTTTCCTCAAGCTCGAACCCGTATTTTGTTCACTTGCCTTCCCAGAGGCAGACTGCATATGCGGAGTCAAAGTCTGGAGAGGACAGAAAAGAGAACCAGGTTAGAGAGTAATCAGGATTTAGGATTATAAACTAAAGCCAGAAGATTTTAATTAAAATGTGGAGAGAAATTGAACAAGAGAGAAAAATCATTAGGATTTGACCTGCCACCACACACATTCAATGATTCGAGAGAAGATCCAGGCTTCAATTTTTTCCAGTGCAGTTGTAAAAGTGTGTGGGTCCTCCCAGTCATCAAAATATTCAGCAAAACTAAACCTCTTTTCCTTCTTGTTGGGAGAGGGCTCCTTCCATTTCAATGGAGATTTTTTATCATTTCCCTTCCCACCACCATTAGATTCAATATGGGGTCTGGCAGAAACTGGTAGCTGCGAATCCCCAACAGCTTGACTGACGATTGCTCTCAATACAACTGAATTTGACAGCCAGAAAGTTAACCTGTATTCAGAAGGCACCATCAGTGAATTGACCGAAGAAATGGTCAAGTGTCTGGATAAACACCGTGCAACTTACAGAGTTGTATCCTCTGCATACAAGTTCAGAATTTATTTTGAAGAAATTCAAGGTAAGCATCGGGTAGGACCATAAGCACGTGTAAGGTCCATCTGCAAGTGAGGTCATGAACACACCATGTGTCAAGTCCATCCATAAGATCCCCTAACCATCCAATCTGTCAACATTTTTCAGGACGGTTTGCCATGGCCATCCGGAAGAATGTGATACATTGGATGGTTTAGATCATACAAGCTTTGTCATATGAGATGACATGTCTGGGACCCATTGAGTGTTGGGTCCTAACCCCCTGCATGTGTGAGTTGTGTATCACTATGCTGTCAATATACTGTCCTTATGATCTACTTGACGGATACCTTAGGTTTCTTCAATTTACAAACCATGACAAGTAATCTTTGGTCCATCACAGGGAGAACATTAATTTAGAGTTTTAACAGAGTCCAACTGGCAGAGGATGCTGGGATTGGCAATGAGTATAGCCGTGATGAGGATGTTGAGGTGGTTGTGTAGTAAGACAAGGAAACACAATTAGAAATGAACGAATTTGTGAAAATATAGGAGTAGCCCCAATAAGTGACAAAATTAGGGAAAGTCGATTGAGATTTGGTCATGAAGACCAATGACAGCACTAGTGAGGAGGAATGTGCAAGTTCAAGGGCCTAAAAGGGCGAGGGGAAGGCCAAAACGAACGTGGAGTGAGGTTCTGAGAGTAGATTTTAAAAAACTTGCCTTAATAGAAGAGAAGGATGTAGACAGGATTGAATGGGGGAACAGGATTCGTGCAGCTAACCCCATACTGTTGGGAAAAGGCTTATTATGATGATGATGAACACAAATCCAACTAGCTAAACTAAAGCTTAAGTGATTATCACTGCAGGATTTTAAGAAGGTTGGATGGCTCAAGAAAGATGTACATAGATGTATATACGTACCTTGGGACATCATTTCCACATGCTTTTGCAACCAAAACTAATCCTGAAACAGCACTTCTAGCTGCACTTGCCCTCCTCGCATGGGAACATTGTCTACAAGCATGAAGATACAACCTAGAAAGGCGCCGAGCCGGAGCATGGACCTTGTTTGCAGAACTCCCATGCTCAGCAACTACTGAATAAAGGGCAGCCTCAATTGCAGCAGCTTCCCTCAACTCTCCCTCAAGCTTTTCTATTTTATGCTCTAGTTGCTGGACTTTGCTATCAGAGAAGATGTTTCTAGCCTCTCTGGAAACAACCATAGCATCCTTTCTTTCATTTTTCATGAAGCTTCTGGCACCATTACGAGCATCTTCCAAAATATCAATTTCCTTTACTTCTTCAGTAAATTGATTATCACTTCCTGACACTATGCTCCTAACCGAGTCCAAAGGTGACCGAACAGACTTCACATGCCTCAGTCTATCGCTAGTTACGGCATTAGCCTTCATTCCTCTCCTGCTGAATGTAAGTGTATCGTCCACAGATGCCTCTGACTTTCTGCTAGCATCTGGCGAAATTTTATTTAAGGGTGCATCTTGCACAGAATGATTTTTCCGTTTCTCGGTTTGTTCTTCCCGTCCATTTTCTTCATGTTTCTCCCCATCTTTGTCCTCCATCAGATCAGCATGTATACCATTAGTACTTGCAGCCTTCTCAGGCCCATTTCTGTTCCGTCCCCAAGCTTTCCCATCATCCTCTCCATTGACCTGAGAGTCCAAAGAACTTACAAGGTCCAACTTCTCACCCACTTGAAGATCTGCATTTGGGGATACAACTTTGGCTACAAGGCCATTGATGTTATTTCCATTAACTGGTTGATGATCATTTTCTTTAATTTTGCTTCCGCAATTAACAATCTTGTCATGAACATTCTGAGCCAAATCATCCTTGTCAACACCTCTCGTGTTGTTTTTAGATAGAACATCTTCCTCTATACCTTCATAAGCTAGGGGTGAAGAAGATGATTGAACACCGTGGATTGCAGATTTTCTGGGCATAGAAGTTAAGCTTCTCTCAGGGAAGCCGGACAAAGAAGCAGGATCATTTTCTGGAGTCCCCAATTCAGAAGATAAGTCTATTGATGATGAGCAAGATGAGCTCCCATTGGGATGTTTGTATTTTGAAGACACTGGCTTCACCTCTGATTTTGTAGGCATCGGGTCCAGAGGTGAGTCTGGTACCCCATTGCCCCTAACTGTGCTATCCCTCACTGCTTCTGATGCCTTCTGCACTTCAATCGAAACTGGTTATCAAACCATCAAAAACTATGTCACTGCGTCAGCTGAGAGAAAATCTAAGGTTCCCATCAGGTTAACCATGAGGACAGTCTACCAACGGCATAGCAGGAGAAAGGCAGACATGCAGGGGGGTAAGTCCCACCATTCAATCATTCCCACCAAACAAATCTCCTACACAAAACATTAATCCAACGTGTATAATGGTCACTATCCATTTTATAGACTTTTCTCTGGACCTTTCACAACATTTCCTCGACCATCCAAAGGAATATGACAGAATAAAACCATACTAGACTCATTACATGGTGGATCCAACCACCCTTTATGTGCTCCGTATGTATGGCAAACACTTGGTAGACCATCCTTACTGGAACACCCAATAGATACCTTACATTTCCTCATTTAATAATACCCAATGAAAAATCCAGTTCATAGAAAATCCAAAAAAAAAAAATACGGAAAGGTATAATAACCCCCGTGTCCTTTAATAAGACTAGAAATGTCAAATAAGAGTATTGAGTAAATCAATAAACTTCCCAGATCCCTGCAACAATGCTCATGTTTTATAGATCAAGGACCTCCATCAGAACAAGATTGAAGGGGATGACTATTATCTAAATATCAATAAGAGATTAGAAAACATGAACAAGTATGAATACCTCTTCATTTTGAGGTGGTGAACTCCCAGAAGCATCAAAAGCAGAGGAGGAAATTGTTAGAGAGGAATGCGATGAAACATCATCATCAGTAAAAGAGGCGATCTCAGCTTCCTCGGCATATTCCCCGTTCATCAAGGCAGAAACCGATTCCCTACCATCCTTGTCCAAAGATGCTTCTTTCAACAGGCTCTCCCTTGACAATGAGCCAGAACCATTCTTATCGAATGGCTGGATTTTAATGAACATAACTGGTTGAGCTGTGTTCCTAAAACTTCTCTTGCAATTCATTGGAGCACTTATGATTATGGTTTCTTTTAGAACCCCATACTCTGCCAGGTCTACTATGATGGTTCCCAAGAGCTGGCCTTTCACTGTCTTATCCCTCCGAGGCTCATACAAGTTGAACTCTAAGCAGTTCTTCTGGAACGTGTCAGCATCACCACCTTTGACAGAGATTTCCCTAGATAGAGTAACAGGAAGTCTGAAAGACTCATTAAATTCAATTTTTCCATCCCCCACACCAGACCCAAGTGAAGGAACTACAGGGCTGGTAGACCCAGAACTCCGCTCACCATTCTCCCATTGAAGCAGTACAGAACGAAGGGATTTCAGAGACTGAGATGGAGGCCAGGGTTTAATCTCCTGTACATGGACAAGGTAATCAACCTGAACTGAAGTGCCTTTCCTGTTCTTTGTCCTGAGCCCAAGAACCATGGCTGGAAAAATACTGGGTATGCAGCACCAATGCGTGTAAAGATATTCACTTACAAGACCTCTAAGGTACCGAAAACAAAATACAGAAAAGGTTGTGTTAAAATGGGAAAATTTTGGATAAGAATTTAAACATATTCAAATGAGTAGTTAGAAAATTATACTAATCAAGGTCGGAGATGAAATTTTATCTGTAAAAAAAAGGACCACTGCAGGGAGAGCATAAATCTCATTTCTATGAAGGATGCAAAGCACCACATTTCAGTTCATTTAAAAGCAGAAACAACTGGAAATCTTAAACCAAACACATAGGAGATTGTCTGCATTTAGAAGGATCAGATGAAAGAACTCTGGCAGTATAAAAACGTATTTAGTGTCAATGGAAGGATACAACGCACCACCAACACAGCTCATTTAAACCAAAACAACCATAGACCCTAAACCAAAACTGAAACCAGATGTTTCGCCTCATTTGAGCTCATCTAAGACCAAAACCAAGCAGAAACCCTCGAATCAAAATTTTAGTAGGGCAAAGGATCTCTAGATGAAAAAAAACAGAACATTGGGACAGAAAAGCTTAGAAGGAGAAAAACAAATTTTGTTGAACTAAGTAAACAGAAAAAACGACACCTCAAATCGAGTTTTTTCGCCAACTTCAGCTCATTTAAACGTAAATATCAGCAATTGAAAGCTCAACAAACACAAGTTTACCAGATTTGAGCTCAGTCTCAGACAGACAATCCTAGAAAACACCGATCGTCGATATTGACAAGACTAGAATCTCAAAACAAGAAAGATAAACAGATCATCCGACCATCCAAAAGCCGATTTTTTTTTTTTTACATTAGATCCAAAAACCAGAACACAAGAGAGCTCAGATCGTTAAATGCAATCAGATTAACAACAATGCTAGCATCAAAACAAAAGAAATATCTTCAAATCAAGGGATCAGAAAAAGAACCACCAAATCTCTACCCAAAAAATACAAAAAACAACGAAAATACAAAAAAAAAATCGCTCACTTACCAAAGAAACTCGTGGAAGGAAAATCGGAGCAGATGACTGACGAGAAATGCAGTAGAGAGAGCGAGACAAGCTGCTCAGTGTCTGAAATTCGCCATGACTGAGATTTCTGAGGCTGTGAAGTAAAACGGGAATGTCCCAATAGAAGAGTAAAGAAAAGCAGAGCAGACAAAAGAGAATTTTTATTATAAAAACTAAATTAAATTTATCACACTTTAGATGGAGAGAGGGAGAGAGAGAGAGTTATTATGTGCTTCGCTTTTCTGGCTGGTTTGGATGTATTCACCGACATTTTATGTTTTTTTGGGTTTGCCACGAGTCCGGTTTTGCTCACGAACGCGTTTGCACACCGACGCTCACCAATGTCAATATGAGCCATGTGGCACACTCTTAGAGACGACCATCCCTAGATGGACTACTGATAAAAAAAAAAAGATCAGCATGATTGGTGACTTCTAACCGTTAGTTTTAGTCTTTTCATGGGTTGACTTTCATCCGTGGGATTCCACATTGTTTGGTGTACTCAGATCCAACGGTTTGCAGTCAACAATCAAGCAATTTTTGATCTAAAGGTCAGCTTAGGATGGGCCAAACATGCAACGGTCAGTAGGTCTCTAAGAATATGGCACGTGGCTCAAACGGACGACGGAGAGGGTCCGTGAGCAAAATCGGACTCGTTCGTCACTTGTCGGTGTATGTGTATGCGGTTTTTAATTTTTTGTTTTTTACCTTTTTCTGAACTTTGTTAATTTGTTTATTATGACTTGCGCTGAGCCATTGGTGCCAGCTCGTTACCATAAACGACTGGTACTTTTGGGCCACTTTTAGAGCTATATTTGAAGCATCCAGGCCGTTGGATAATTACGTGCGATTTTTAATTCTGCTGTAGCATACGTTTCCTTTCCTGAACGCCCATAATATGAGCCACGTGGCACATTCATAGAGGATGATGAACGTATGGATGTTGGCCAATCCCGAGTAATGACTATGAGCCACTTGGCAGATATGGATGTTTGGCCAATACCCGGGGGGGGGGGGGGGGGGGGGCAAGCGACCATCAAAGCGAAGTTGGTTAACGAGATGCACTCGATGCCTCTGACTATGGTCAATATGAGCCACGTGGCACATTCTTAAGAGGATACTAACCGTATGGATGTTTAGCCAATCACTAGGTGGACCTACAAGCCAAAAATAAACTCGATCACTGATTTCTAAGTGTTGGATTGAAGTTATTTTCATGGGTTAATTTTAACCATAGGAATTTGAGCATTATTTGGGTAAGAAATCCAAAGGTTTTAAATCACAATCAGGCTGATTTCTGGTTTGTAGGTCCGCCTATTGATTGGCCAAACATCCATACGGTCAGTGTCCTCTTAAGAATGTGTCGAGTGGCTCATATTAGCTACAATCTGCAGCATTGCTCACTCTCAACAGGTGTCATCGAAGGTTTACTCGTCAAAGTGGGGCAGATGGGCCCACTGACCACATGGATGTTTTGCCCTTCCTTTCATAGACGGTCATACCCGAAATCAGCTTGTTTGATGAGTTTTAGCCGTTGGATTTAGTACCCAATCTTTTTGTGAATCCAACAGCTAGAATCATGCTTTAAAAAAGTACTAAAATCTAATGGCTAGAGATTGAATATCAGAGTGACTTTGGGTGTGCATATCCACCAAGAGGTGGGCTAAACATCCATGCGGTCAATGGGCAGAGAAGGTCTGACTTGAGCGGGGGCAATACGGTCTATAGTTACCCATCCAACAATTTTTCCCTCTTTGGAAAAAAATTTTTATAAATTTTTAAAAGTTGAGGGGGGGCAACTGCCCTCCCTCGCCCCCCCCCCCTGGCTCCGCCACTGCCTACAAACCAAAAATCAGCCTGATTAGTGATTTCAAACATTTTGGATCTTTGGTCAATAATGCTCAATTCCATCGTTAAAATCAACCCATGAAAATAACTCCAACCCAATGCCTAGAAATCACTAATCATGTTGATTTTTGGTTTGTAGGTCCAGCTAGGGATTGGCCCCACATACATACGGTCAGCACCTCCAAGAATGTGCCACGTAGCTCATATTCTGGGTCGTCATCGGCCTCGATGACAGTCCACTGTCATCAAAATTTGACTCACCAATCCCTAGGTGGACCTACAAACCAAAAAATAAACATGATTAGTGATTTCTAAGCATTGGATTGGAGTCATTTGCATGGGTTGATCATTGTGCATTATTTGGGGTACAACAAAGATCCAAAGGTTTGAAATGACAAATCAGGCTGATATTTGGTTTGTAGGTCCACATAGGGAAAGACCAAACGTCCATACGATCAGAGTCATCTAAGAGTGAGCCACGTGGCTCATATTATGGTTATAATCCAGTGCAGCAACAGTGCATGATAGGAAAGATGACCCACTGGTGGGTGTAACTGCAACATCCGAAAACGGTAAAACGTAAGTGCACATTGTGTGGTTTGTATTCATTTGTTTGCAACATAAGATTACGTGCTTGCACTAAAAGCAAAAAATATGATGGGAACGAACAACTAGAAAGTATGATAATTAATAAACGGGTGACGGGGGTTGAAGCAAAGGGAGAGGGTGAGGTGTCCACGTCTAATGAGGCTATGTGGGATACCCATCTTTTTTTTCTTTTATTTAATCATAATTATTATTTTATGGTATCTAGGTCTTTTATGTTTTTTTTTAATAAGTTATTTAATCAAAAGGTGGGGTCTCATTTTAATTATTAATAAATAAATAGACATCAATAATGGGACACTGCCTTATATAAATTTATTTCTATGGGGTCTCTACCAAACACTTGGCGCCTGCAGTCCGTTAAACTAAGAGTATCCAATCAATGAGCCACCTTCCTCCCCACACCCACCTTTGGGATTGTTTGGTTGTAGATCTAGCTCTACACCAAATTAACTATCACTTTGACGTGATTGCGTGTTCCAATCAACAAATAGTTCCAAATGGATTTGTAGCTGCAATTACACATATCCTTAGTTGGTTGTTTCAGCTAAAACGTCGGTCCCAAGCAATTAAGCAATCTATTGAGTGAAGTCTTTCAAAAAGTCACGGCAACAATCCTTAAAGAATGTCCTTGTCAAATGGTCTGATGACTCTGATCATCCAATTGGGCTACTTTTGAGGGTAGGAGCACAGTTAGTAAATTCTCAAATTATACCTGAACGGTACGAATTTTCCAAAAAACGAACTGAACAACGTCCTATTCAAAAGTTTACAAAAATTCGCACATTTTTTAACATATTCACAAACTTTTCCGAATTATATCCGCATTATTTAGTTTTGAACATGAAAATTCAGTTTGTAAGACGAATAATATTCAATATTTTTCTTTTTTTAATGCATTTTTAAATGACAAACTTGAATTGTACTCGAAAATTCCCATTCCGCATTTTTGCCGTACTCCGAATTGCTAAACTATGGGTTGGAGCCCTCCCAGATGGGCCCAGAGATAAAACTGAATTAAGACGCCCTCACCATCCAAGGACAATGATGAAGCTAAATTTTTAACTCTTTCAAATTTTCTCGAGAACCCAAAGAAACATTGGGACTACATCCGCAGTGCATTTTAGCATGCTTGTTTCATCAAGGAGAAAACAGAACTGAACACTTCGGCTCTGCTTGGCATGCTGTAAACAAATGCATTTGCATTAGTTTACAGTGAGTCCCACATTTTTGGGTGCTTGGTTTCCCTCCGTAAAGTGGGACCAATGTAAACTAATGCAGGGATACTGCATTCTCCTTGAATAAACCACTGCATTATAACGCATGACAAAACCTGCTGAATTAGAATGCAAAAACTACAACGATCCTCTTCAAAGCTTCATTTCTCAATCTTCTATTTTGTGTTCAATGTTTCCTCTTTTACAATTTGTTTATCTACCTCGGAATCTCGTTGGATCTCAACATAATCTGGTGAAATCTTCAATGCACTCCAAAATTTCAAGGAGATACCTCACCGCAAAGTCTGAAAGACAAGAAATTTTCTCGATTACACCGAATTCCGCTGAGAAAACTGTTCAAAATCGAACTAAAAAATTAGGGATTTCGAGCAAAAATTTAAGCTTTTATAGAGCGAAGATCATAGTGAAAATGGTTAGAGTGAGGACGAGGGCGTGGAAAACCACTTCGGATCATTGAGTGTTAATCACAGTGCATTAGTTTACGGAGTTTTTCTCAATTGCTACCAAGCAACCGTAAATTAATGCATCGTAAACTAATGCACAGTAACTGAATGCATTTTCATTCATTTGCAAAATGCATTCATTTACAGCGTACCAAGTAGAGCCTTCATTACAACCAAATATTTTGTGGGGATGACAAAAACTCAAGTTACCTACCCTTCATACATGGAGGTCTTCCAAAGCCTTTTATTTCACAATATCCACCAGATCAGGAACTTCCCTACACAGCAAAAGATGAACTATTAAAACTTTCATGTCAAATTCTCCAATCAACAACTAGACAAAAATACATTGCTCATCTAACACATTAGGGTCTTAGATCGAATGGTGTTGGGTTAACCAAGTAGTTGAGCTATCACCATGACCAACAACCACATTAGCCAGTACGTTATGACACATCAGGCTGCATTCCACAAACAGAAAAAAAATAAAAAATTATCATATAAGAGAGAAAACCAGTCAGGGTGTCGCAAGATATGATGTTCGGCACAAACAAGTTGAATACCACAATAGCAGCAGCATCAAATTAGCACAATGGTCCACTAGTTTGGTATGAAGTATGTTACTTTAACTTGAAGCTTGATTTCAAGGACACAAGTGCTTCTTCCCCTTGGAAGATAACATGGTTGCCATTGCCATTTACTTGGAACATCCTTGGGACAAGAATCACATACAGCTCCATGCGGCTCACATGCAGGAGGCGGGATCCATGGGTTCCACCAAGTAGATATCTACTGCACCAGAAATCAACCAGGTTGAACAAGCTTAACCATCCAAACGATACTTTTTTTCTGGACTGTTTGCAATAGACGTCTTCTGACTCGTAAAGAATGTTATTAAACAGATGGGCTATAATCTTTTCAAGTCTAATATTGGCGTATAACTAGGTGGGGCCAGTTGAATAGTGGGTCAACCCTCTGCACTTGAACAACATTACCCCATCAGGTCCCTGGTTCCACTTTGTGATAACGCAAGGACACATAAATCCTGTACCCAATGTCTCAACACGTAAGGGGGAAAGAATAAAAATACCAAGAAGACTAGTTCCTTCACATCACGGAAAGGATAAGAAGTGAAGAACCAACCGGGGTGGAATATTTAAGCAGCAGCTGCCTCCAACAATTCCCTATTCGCATGCTCCTTAATCCTCCTCTCCAGCTCTGATCTAAAATGCCTTATGAGACCCTGCACAGGCCAAGCAGCAGCATTGCCCAACGCACAGATTGTGTGCCCCTCGATCTGCTTTGTAAGCTCCTGCAGCATGTCAATTTCTTCCAGCTTGGCATCCCCAACCTTCAACCTCTCCATGATCATCCACAGCCATCCATTTCCTCCCTGCATGGCGTACACTGGCCACAGCTCTCATGCTTATAAAAGAGAGCCTCGGAATCGCATCCACGATGTCAGTTGACTTGTCCATCACAGTCGCCGCAGCAGTTCCCAACCCCGATTGAACGGCCTGGGTGCATCATAATCCATCAACACATCATAACATATGTGCTTGGGAATCAGTGGGACAGATGAACCCCCTGGTTTCACTGCAAGCAAATTGTCCCATCCACCTCAGACTCCTCCACAATGCCTCTCTATCAACTCCTTCAATGGTATACTCATCCTCTTCAACCGTGCAAGGCTTGTTCACGTGACCCAATATGCAGAATAGCTTTGTTCCAGAATTGTTTTTCCTACCTAAACTAGCAAACCACTCTGGTCTCCTCCTTAAAATGGTAGGAGAAACAGCCACTGTTTCAACATTAGCCCTGCGTTAGCAGGGAAATGAGGCTTCAGTCTAGGTTTCCCTTGTTTCCCTTCGAGGCTTTCAAGCAGTCCTGTCTCTTCGCCACAAATGTGAGCACCAGCACCGTAGTGGATATGAACATCAAAGTTGTAACCAGAGCCACATGCATTCTCACCCAAAAGTCCAGCTTGATAAGCTTTTTTCCTAGCTTTTTCAAGATTCAAACGCTCGTTTACGTACTCTCCCCTTATGTAGATGTAAGCAGCAGTGGCCCGCATGCCTACCCCTGCAATCAGGCACCCCTCTAGCAGCTTGTGTGGATCATATATGCCTCATGATTTCCCTGTCCTTGCACGATCCTGGTTCACTCTCTTCAGCATTGACGACAAGATAGGAAGGGCGGCCGTCAGATACCTTTGGCATGAAGGACCACTTGAGACCAGAAGGAAAACCAGCACCACCACGACCACAAAGACCGGACTTCTTCATGTCGTTAACAATCCAGTCGGCACCCTTGAGTACCAAGTCTTTGGTTCTGTACCAGTCAGCTCGCTTCATGGCCCCTTTGAGGAAAGGGTCATGCAAACCATAGACATTGGTGAAGATGCGGTCTTCATTTTTCAGCCCACCAAAGTGGGTTTTTTCGGGAGGTGGGTGCGGGGGTGGAGGCTGTGGAGCGCTCAAAGTAGTTGCAACTTGAGTGCTGAATGATCTGCAAACCAAGTCCCACCTCACGCTGTAGTGACAAACCAGAGCGGTCCTTGGCAAAGAGAGAATGTTCTTGATGGGTCCCTACAGGAAAAAATAGTGGACAATTAGGTTAGAGGAAGAAATCTAGATCAGTTGAATTACCTTTTTCACCATTTAGGCAAATTAAAGATATTCTCCACAACAGAAGGAGCCTGTTACTGTTAGTGTAAACAATAAATCACATCATAATGGCAAACATAAAACAACACCCACCACTATAACATCGTAAGAGAGACAAATGAACTGAGTTGAAGGCAATAGTAAATGTAGACCCAAGACGCAACCAATTTCAACTGTCATTTGAAGACAATGGGTGTGCGTACCCAAGGCCCAACTGATTTCAACAGTAGCAATAGGAATATTGAGAAGAGCACCAAAATTAAGAATTAACAAGAACTCAATGACACAAAAGCCCCATTGAGATATTCCACTAATCAACCAAAGGATATTCTACTCCACACTCTCCAAGTGGACAAGCATCAAAGGGCATTTTCCATTTCTTCTGAAAAAATGTAAGTGAGCAATTCAAGTACTTCTATAGACATACTTCTCAGGATTCTTTGACCATTTGATTTGTTGTTGGCTCATACACAGGATGAAATGGCCCAATTGAATTCACTGTTATCAAATTTTTGGAAGGATAGAAACAAGATTAATACTTAACAGGATAGTGAAGAATAAAGGATTTTGCACAAGGCCAACAGGTATCAAGGGCAACATTGCCTAAGTATAGATGCTCAAACTAGTGAGTAGTGAAAACTAGCTAGAGTTTTCCACTGAGAAGCACTGGATAGAGCCAAATTGGAAATTCCAACAACATGCCAATCATACAAAAATATTAGAAATTACCAAAAAAAATGGAATAACATGTAGCAAAAGACATTCATGCAACATGGACCCCTTTGCTTGAATTACTTGTACCTTCAGTTATCACATTTGTTATTTTTTTTATAAACAAAAGGATATGGTATTTTATAAACAAAAAATAAGCATGACATGTTGAGGTAAGGATGAAAGTTGCATGAGAGCAATCATCGTTAAGATCTTACAATTCAGATCTACTTGTAACTCAGCAAAACTTACAATCATGTTGCTAATTTTATAATTCACGAGTTGATCTTATGATCTGAGCTCAAACAGAGCTCATTTTTGGGTGAAACTATGACCCCTATATTTTTTTAACCATAATCAAATATTTCCTTCTTTTTTTTCGCAAAGCACAAAGAGGGCCAATCTTATTTACCTCAAATAACATCTCTCACAAGGTGTATATTACTTTCTATTTTTATTTTATTTTTTCGGTTTTTCTTAAACTTTAAACCTAGGAGACAAAAAAATTATGAGAACTTCTACCCATTCAGTTTAATTCTCCTTGTGCATATCTCTACACGAATCAAGAATCATTATAACGTATGTTATGAACTTTTTGTTTGTTACAGGACTTCTCCAATTTGCAAGTATCATCAAAACTTGAACGTAAAAAAGTTCCCCACATTATTTTCTTAATTCTTGTAAACTTTTCATTCCCTTTTTTGGACAAAGATCGGTAATCAAAGGGGATAGTGTCAAAATTTTCTTTTCAGTCAATAATAGTATAAAACAATGTTGCACCTCCATGCATCTGAGTTATAAGACAAAATCATGGTGCAATTATTGCGGAAATTCATATCAGTGATATTTTTTGCATGTAAAAACACTTCCCATGCAAATATACAATTTGACAAAATAATTGTGGAGTAAATAATGTAGTAGGTGATGGAGATTTATTTACCGTGTAAGATAATGGAGACGAAATCATTGATGATTACAACGTCAGTGAGACCTTTAGTTGATGATGCGATAGTTTTTAGACTTTGATAGTGACTTGTTCAAGTCATAAAAGGTTATGGAATATTAACCTAAAGTCGATGATGGGATTTTTTTTTTTTACTTCTTTGGAAAAATTTTAAGTCGATGACCGTTGTAATTAGAAACTTGCTTAAGTAGATAATCATAGTAATTTCCCATTTCTAATACACTAGATTGTTTGCTTACATATTAAAAGATCTGACTTCAGGGCATGTATCCAGCCATAATAATGAATTTCGGTGTGTGACAAATGCTGTGATAAAATGGATAATGAAGATTGGTATATTTTACTCTGTTAGATTATTTTACTATAAATATACATTATGATCTCAACTTTAGAAAGAAACATTCTAAGAGAATTACGATTACAATTTATTATGATGCAATACCAGTTTATCCCTTACAATGCTAGGATTAAATGGGGATTTGAAAAATTGATTGAAAAGCACACATCAAGAATAAGCTATGGATGTTATGCAAGCATTATATATCTGTGCTCCCAATCTATTAACTTTTGTGGATTCATTATTGACCATGTAAAAATGTAGACCAGAACCAGCCAATACTAACCGAATTTCTAACATAAATTTTACGGCTCTGCGATTGATTAGTTATGTATAAAATCTTACAACTCCACCAAAAAATGAGTACTTGAGGTGCATTGGAGCTATTTAGAATCACAGAAGAGAAAATCAAACAACAGAATCTGTACGGCGGAGTTCACTTTCCGGCAATAAAAGATCAGTTTTTCACCTAACCTGGTCGTTCAACCCTAAAAACAAAATTCAACATGCCAGATCTATCATAAGTACACCATAGCCCAAGAATTCAAATATCTAATCAGTAAGATAAGCGCAAAAAAATGGGAAAAGAGAAAACCTAAAAAAGGAGCACTATAAACCCTAGAGGAATTGAAGAGAATTCAGGGGGAGAAGAGAAGAACAGATAGCGTACCATGAAGAATTTCAGTAGAACGACCAGGTTCTTAAGTGTTCTGGAAGCTAAGCTCTCGAATGTGCTAACGGCGGAATTACGAATCGAGATAGCGAAGGAGAGAGAGAGAGAGAGAGAGAGAGAGAGTTCGCAGAGAGCGCGGGAGCTCCACCGTCACGGACTTACAGAGAGGAGTGGCGAGATTAATATTTTAGTTTCTCTGCGTCTTAAAAAAGAAAAAGGGAAAATTTAGTTGACGAACGATGTCACGGACTCACGGTGAATTGGACCACTATATTATATGCTTTACCCCAGCATACCCAAAATTAACGGTTCAAACCAATCGATTATGACCGTCCGATCTACCTGAAAAGTTCAGGTATGCCAGTCGTCCTTCGATCAGATATTTCTAACCTTTTGATTAATCAAAGAGTTTTTATGGTAAACAAGGGAACAGGTTATTCCTCACAGAAACCAAATTGATTGCATTCTTACGATCATCTTCTCAGGCTACAGCCGGTCCTACAGGAGAATCGGTTGTTGCCCAGCACTTCATATCCAACGGTAGATTTGTAATTCTCATGAAAGGAGAAATGGATTGGTTATGGGAAAGAAAGCGTCTTTTTGGAGAACATATTGCCACGTAGTTACGTCGGAAGCAGCAGACAATGAGGTCTATTCAGTGGGCCCTTTGATCTGTACTCCTTTTTCAATGAGACGTGTGAATTCTTCAACCATCCGATCAAATGATCCCCTGGAAAACACTTATACCAAATGCTCACAAATCATATGGTGATGAAAATTGGGACCCAAGCAGTCATACTCGAAGAATGATCAATCATAGTTGTCCAACCAGTCATCTGCTGTTGGTAGATGTCCAAGACAAATTTAATCTTGATCGGACGGGTAAATGGTTAGTTAGAAATTTAGAATCATCCGATAGCGCTTTCATGGAGAATGGACCATCCAAGATTAATTTTGCACAAAACTTTGTTTGTATGGGACTTCCACATGATAGATATCATCTCATAATAAGAGATCATCAAAAAAATTTGTTAGCAATGTGATCTTGCGTTATAACTGTATAACGGACTGGGGGCATAACCGTTTTCCATTATAAAAGGGCCGTCAAAAGGACTGGGGGCATTACCGTTTTCCCGATATAACAGCCATTATAACAGATTGTAACGCACAGGGGCAAAAAACAGGAAGTGCATTACCATTTTCCCGATATAACAGCCATTATAACAGATTGTAACGCACAAGGGCAAAAAACAGGAAAAAAAATGAAAATAACGGCCCCAAAATTCAAAATTTTAATTTCAAATTTTCAATAAAATTTTTAACGGAAATTAACAGACGTTTTTTTAACAATTTTTTTCCCAAAAAGTTATAACAGAAAATAATGGCTGTTATGACGAAAATAATGGCTGTTATTTTCTGGGCTAAAACGGTACATAACATAACGGGGGAGGTCGAATCCGTTTAACAGTCCTTGTTTTCGTTACAACGGCCGTTTTTTAAACCATGCTTCCTCCTGCACTACTCAATAGTCAACAATCAATATAAATAAGGAAACTCAATAAGAAAATTTAATTACAAGCAGGCCCAAATATATGCACACATGTGCTTACAAAACCCCCTAAACATGCTGCTATATTGATCTTCCTGCTGCACTGGTCAATGTCAGTAAGGACATTTACATTACAGTGCAATTTTCTAGAAATCAAAGCCAAAAAGAACTAAAAGCAGGCCTAAACATAGGCACACTTACGTGTTTACAAAACCCATTTTCAACATATTTGCTGCTCATCAAGATAGTAGGGGTTCTGAAGATGAATGACTGTTGCTCGGGTGAAGTTGTGCCTCAGCACATTCATGGTTGTGATGCAACATCTGATCTCTGATCACCATCTGCTGTTGCCTGGACTTGAGCTGCGTACTGTAAGTTCCAAAGGACGTCTTCGAAAGAGGGACGGGTCGATGATTCGGTAGATATGCATTTGTTCGTTATTGAGATCACAGTCGATAAAGATTCTTGGGAGCAAGTGGTGAGTACAATTGGGTCCACAATTCGTCTTCGACCATCCTGACTGCCGAATGATGCCTGTGAAATGTGAAGCTCATCTCAGGATTTGAATATTTTAAGTAACAAACTCAACAAACAACAAAGTTACCAGGACATTTTAAGGATATAAGCTGAGAAAATTAAAAGTTAGCTCTCATTCTTCCGAACTAGATCAATTATGAGGAAGACAGGTAACAGCCAGGTATCAGCATTGCTGCAGTACCATTTTTCAGGGGGAATTGGGTGGAGACATACAATAAGAATGTTGGACTGTGGGCTACTGTCCAAAGGCGATCCTAACAGAACCATGGTTCAGTGTGAAACAGTCTACGTAGGAGTGTCAACAGATCGGTTCAGTCAGTACCAATATATCCCAGTCTTCTAGAACCCAAAAACTCAACTCGATGAGTCACGAGACTCGCGAGTCATTAAAACTAATAAAATGCATAAAAAAAACAGAAAAAATGATTTATAAACCAAAAATTAAAAAGATGATTTGTACTATCTCATTTTTCGACACTAAATATCCTCAAAATAAAAGAAAATCATTCTTTTTTATTCACGAATCAGATCAATTAGACTTGGCCGAGTTTCGAGTTGACTTGCAAGTAGCTATGGACCAAGTTAGTAACTCACGTCTACCTGAAATCAAATTGAGTCAAGTCGACTAAGCTGATTTCCAAGTCAAGTCACTGAGTTTTACAACTATGATGATCAAGAGCTGACTGGAAAATTGGACCAAACCCTATTGGGTCGGGTCAGCTGGGTGGACGAGGGTCTGTACCCCTTGGTCCCTCCCACATATTAATCAGGTCCAAAAACTCAAGACCAGTCACTGACACGCCTAATCTCCGGACATAAAAACCTTCCACATTTTCTGGACTATAACCAATATTTTTTCTAAGCATCCAAAGGAATGCAATAGATCGGATGGTTATGGTCATAGGTAGGGACCCCATCAATCGATAGGTTCCACCACCCCCAATATATAGGCCATGTAGGGTAAACCACTTCAGGCAAATCGGAACCTGTAAACATCATTAGACTCATCGGGAGTGGATCCTGGGTCTTCCCATTGGTGCCCCTTCCACTCATTCCATGAGACCTTGGTCACATTCCAATTGTGGTATGCAAAAAAGAATTGTAACAAAATAAAAGTTTTAGCTTACCATTTCATTGAGCAGAAATGCTTCTCCTCTTCCGGACGTCATAGGTCCGACAAGCATTTCAAGTAGTATGAAACCAAAGCTATAAACATCATCCTCTAATTTTGTCATTTGCCTGCAAAGACAGATGACCCAAAGTCAGACCTTGGTAAATAATTATTAATTCACCAACGTTGTAGCATGGTTACAGATTATAGAACCCACGAATTGGCAAAAGCAGTCATGAGAATCCATTGACTCTAGCTTGCTACCTTTTCTGGACAATCGAAAATAATATTGCATAGGGTAGAGAAAAATAACAATAGATCAGAGATTCAGAGGCTTTTGATCAACTTAGGGATTGTAGATAGAGAAAAATATAAGATTTTGTTCCTATAAATTAGGGATTTCAAATAATTTTAACATGATTTTTTTCCAAATTTTACCGAAAACTTCGGTTTCGACCTGGGCTGAAACCCAATTGAAATCAAAATTTTAATCCCTGCGATAAACATGTCCATGTCATTGTTACATATCCCCGAGTATACCACCCATATGGTTACACTGTTTGATTACTGTAACACCGAACTGGTCAGCCCTACTTAATCTTAATAAACATGCTACTTTGGTAATTTATACCAAAATGATATTTGCTTAAATTGATTTTTTATTCATGAATTTTTACAAAATTGTATGGTACCTTGGCTTATAAATAAAATTTAAATTAACATTATATTTTACTAATTTCTTTTTGAGTTTCTAAGCTCTGCCCTTCTCTTTTGTCAAAAGAGATGCCTAAACTACAGAACTTTGGTTTCTGTTCATTTTCTTGAACCCACTCACATAAGTTGGGCGTATATTTCTTTTTCTTTAGGTGAGTGAACCCAGGACCTCATGGTTGCACAGAACGCCAACCAGATGAACTACAGACTCAACCCCATTAGGTTCATATCTAATTACTCCACGAAGGACAAAGAATGAAAATAATAAGAAAATTAAAAAAAGGACCCCTCTCGTTGAACATATTTTTTTAAAACTTTTTCTGTTTTTAATTTGCTAAGTTTTTGAGTATTGGTTATAATATTCATTAGCTTGTGCTTACCAACATTTAAACCCTTTCTTTTTTTTTTGAAAAAGAACATTTAAACCCTTTCTCAGTAACTACAATACATAACATTACCTGTTTTCATATTAACTTTAACTGACCATTTCATAAAACATTTATACATGAAAGTCTAGGCCAATTCGGTTCGACCAATCCAACCAAACCCATGACCCAACTGGTCCATGTTTAAAACATCGGTTCTGATTGCATCTTAATTAAAATATCATCTAAAGACTTCCAATTATAAAAAACAAAAACAATAATCTGATGACTTCCCATTATATAAAACATTAACATGTTCTACGGTAAATCAGTAACACAAGCATGGATTCACTGATTAAGACCCGCAATTATACAGGTCCTACAGAGGAGATCTCTTACAGGAAAGATGCTGACTAATATGGATGCTTACCGTGACTTCTTGCCTTCCCCCTGCGCCTACAAACCAATAGAACATATATGTCAGAATTACCACTTGAGACCTCAAAACTAAGCGTTAAGTTGTAAGAGTTAATCTAAACATTAATTAAACCTACCTCAAGTTTGTCGATTTCTTTTGTGATAATAGACAACCCATAGTCACTCAGTTTGGCAATCCGATGCTCATCGAGCAAAATATTAGTTGTTTTCAATCTGTTGTTGAGGAAACCGGGAATTATTCCACTATGTAGAAAGTGCACAGCCTTGGCAATACCAATTAAAACTGTCAATCTATCTGACCATTTAAGGACCTTCTCCGGACTATTCTCTGCACAAATAAATGCCTTTAGATTAGACAACCCCCAATACATAAAAATATAATAAAATAGACTGGTAAACCTATGACTTGAACCTTTGAGATGGTAATTACCCTATACAAATGGAATATCAATACATGTGGTATATATACAGGGGATAGGACCCTACCATCTGATGGTCCAACCTAGGAGATTACCTAGGTCCAAAATCAACCGAATCAGATGATTAGAATCATCTGATCTGTAGATTTCTTCCTGAACAAGTCAAGATCATTCTTATGTCCATCCAACATAAAGCCATGTATAGGACAATCACAAATGAAAAACCAATCAATTGGTTTGATATTTGACCTAAGATAACTCCTAACTTCCAAGGTGAGACCTATTCTTTGGAGGCTCCCAACCCCTTTTATTTGACTTACGATATTCTGCTTGTAGATAGTAGCTACAATCTCTAAGACCCAGATACCCAATTGATCTGAAGAAGATTATAATTCAATGTTCACTCCTTTACGAAACTGACCTGAGAGATGAGTATGAAGATTCCCATTGAACACATATTCATATATAAGAAAGACTCTGTTGACACTGGAATCATCTCGTTCGCCACCATCAATGCAGTGCCCCAAAAGGCAAACCAAATGTGGGTGGCGAAGCTTCGAAAGTAAATCCAACCGAAGTTTAAGGTTTCGAATTGAATATCTCTTAAACAATGCCAAACACCTTATGGCTACATAGGTCCCGTTCTCCAATTTTCCCTTGTAGAGCTGGAAAAGAAAGAGAATCAAAGAGGAGTTTGTTAGATGGATTTAAAAGCTTAATGATCAAATCAAGCAATAGCGTATAACTTTCTAAGTGATAGAGAAGAAGCCACATAAGACGGTAACCTGGTTCTTAGTGGAGGATCTATTATCAACATGTAATTACTCCATGGGTGCATGTTTTGGACACATCATTTTTTCTCAAGTAGAGATCCATAAAATATTTTGGAGGCAGAGTGGGATGTATGATTCAACCCACTTGTCCTTTTTTATTATATTCCTCCTCGCTTTCCTATCTTTTTCTACATGCATAGTTTGTTGATAACATTAATCTTTTAAATGTTGCACTAGGCAAGTAGGTCATACCAAGAGAAATCTGTATCTTACAAATATCAAACATTTCATCAAAAAGTTTCAAAGCACATTCTAAATATGGGTACCTTTCCAATTGAACCTTCACCCATAAATGTTGACTGATCAAAGTTGTTTGTGGCTTCCCTTAATTCTTCTATGGAAAACAACCGATATATTGGGACACCTTGTGTCCCTACCTTCACTGCTTGAGAGATAAACCCTGAATAAAAGAAAAAGAATAACCAGTGTAACTCTTAACCAAATCCCAAGAATCTTGATTACAAACTTGTAATGAAGTCTCCTTCAAAATGCTAAAATATGAAACTGAGGTCATATGAGAATTTTTCAAACTTCGACGGAGAATGGAAAGATTAACAGATGTTCCCACAATTCGATAACTTACTTGCGTTTGCAAGAACCTCAGAGGAGAATCCTGTTGCCAAGTTATCTTGCACCTTTGGCAATAAATGCTGCTCAGATGTCCCTCGTGGACAATATCTTCTACAAAAAATGAGAAACCCGAACAATAGAAGTACCATGACAATAACAATTCCTAAAATGACACCAACTAGTACTCCTACACCTTTGCCCCCAGACCCAGATTGTTCCGTCTTTGCATGGAATTCTTTGCAATACGACTTCTGATGCTGATGCTGTGGATCAACAGACAAGCAATTCCCACCAAACTTAACAAGTCTCTTTTCTGATGTCGAACTCAAGCAAGAAGGCAATCCCCCTGTTAATCTGTTAGTAGAAATATCCACAAATCCAAGTACGCTACCACAGCTTAGATGGTTAGGAAGCGATCCAGTAAGCATATTAGAAGCCAAATTCAGATAACTGATATTTGGCAAAGAGAACAGTGCTGCAGGAGGTGTTCCTTGGAGGAAATTGAATGACAGATCGAGGTGTTGAAGCTGTTTCAGCTCACCAAATTGTTGTGGAATCTCACCGGAGAAGGAATTCTTGCTGAGAAGAGCTGTGACCAACCCTTTAGGCATGACAGGTAGTTCAGAGTCTATCTGGTTCTCTCTCAAATCCAATACGTGTAGGCTAGTTAAGCTACCCAGATCAGGTAATTTCCCAGAAATCTCATTGTGAGATAACGCAAGATCAGTGAGCGTATTAATTCTGCCAATTGAAGAAGGGAAGGGACCCTTCAACCGGTTGCTCTTCACGCTCAAAATCGTCAAATTCGATAATGAATCAAACCAATCAGGGACAGTATCATTTAAGAAATTGCCATCCAGTGTCAAAATTTGAAGCTTTACCATGGCAGAAATCTTAGGAGGGATTGAACCATATAGAAAATTCGAACTCAAATCGAGGAATTCAAGCGAATATAACCGATGGATTTTGTCAGGGAGTGGCCCCCAAATACCCAGAGATACCAAACTAAGAACTCTCAAGCTGGTAAGCCTCGACAGAGTTGTGACAAAAGACTCAATGGAGAATCCCTCTGATAGAGTCTGATTGGGAATCGGAAAGCCTTCAAACTTACTACCCTTGGAAGGCTTTTCCCCCATAATTTTGAGCTCGGCAACAGAGTTGTCTTGGCATGAGATGCTTATCTGTGAGGAAGAAGGCGAGTAGCAGAGGTCTCCATGGTAATTATTCCAAACTTCCAATGGTGTTGGGTATTCCAAATATTTCCGTAGCTGCTGAAGAACTTGGGTCTGAGAGGTTTGCAATTGATGGGTACCAGGAATGAAGAAAAACCATGAAAGACATACCATCAGAAACAGGCGAGAGAACTCCATCGACCAGAAGGGATTATGTGGTTCAGGAAGTTGGAGAAAAATTCAAGGAAAAAAGGAACTTTGGGGGTTTCAGAGACAGTTGAAACCCCTTGACAGATTACATAGAATTATATTAAAAGAGAACTGCCACGGATGATATCTGGAGTGGTTTTTGCTGGAAATGTCGGAATTCATGAATTTAGAGAACACCCAAGAAGGAAATGCAGGCAAAACAACTGAAAATTCGACCTCATATGCTCAGAAAAATGTTTTCCGCCGTTGGATCTCTAAAACAAAGTTGTACAAAATCCATAAAGCAGAATCAGAGGAAAAGCAGAAGAAAAACGTCAATGACTCAATGTTGATTTCTCAAAAATTGGGAGAACAACCCATGAAACATATAGAGGATATGTTCGCCTTGGATGCTGAAGAGAGCGTTTTTCACGGGAAATGTAGGGTCTTTAAGTAAAGTTAGATAAAATCCATGAAGGGGATTCAGGGGACATGCACAACAAAAGCTCCGTTAATGCGTCGGAGAGAGATTTTTGAAGCAATAATATCTCTTTCTGCAAGTTTGAGAACGAACCATGAAGTAAAAAAAAGAGAGATTTGAAGAGAAACAAACCTTGTTTTAGGAGATCTAGGAGTGTTGTTTTCCTGGAAATCTTCCGATTTGAGAAGTGGGGTTTAACGGAGGTAGTTGAGGAGTAAAGCAGCTGACGTAGTCAAGGTGTATGGTCTTACCACATGGTCTTCTTCAATGAAGAATGTGAGCTCCCGACATTAATGGAGTTGGTCCTAGCAGAAGAACAGTAGACAGACACTCACTGTATTTTGCACTGTAATAGGAAAACAGTAAACGAGTGCGTCGGTTTTTTTACTTGGAATAGAACTTTGCTAACGGACGTCCGTCATCAACGGTGATGACGGGCCCCTGACTCTGAGCCACTTGGAAGGCTTTTAGAGAGACCACTGACCGTAGGGATTTTTGGCTTGGCCCATCCCTAGGTGGACCTACATACCAAAAATCATCCTGATCAGTGAGAGTTCAAACCTTTGGATATTTGTACCCCAAATAATGCTCAAATTCCAGGGTTAAAAATCAACCCATGAAACGACCACAATCCAACGCTTAGAAATCACTAATCAGCTGATGTTTGGTTTCTAGGTCCACCTAGGATTGGGGCAAACATCCATACGGTCAATGGTCTCTAAAAGTCTGCCACGTGGCTATACTATAGTCGTCATCAACTTTGATGACGGACGTCCGTCAGCAAAGGCCTACTCATTTTGCTTGTTTCGTAAATACCCAGAAATGCCCCTGCTTTTGGCATTACGGGATCCCCTCTCCGTTTTAACTGTCGAAATAACAAACTTGACCTTTGTCTGGATCTCCTCTTACAATTACCAAAATACCCTTTGCTTTGCCAAGGGTGGGGGAGTTGATAAGGATAACGGTTTTTGCAAAGGGTCGCTGTAGGGGTGCCCACATCTTTGGCTGGGCACCCACATTGGACCAAAATGCTCCTGCTTTGTGTGGGCACCAACCCTTCTCATTGATCTCCCCCTCTCTCTCCCTCTCTCTCTCTCTCTCTCTCTCCCTATGAAGGCTAAAAGCCAGAGAGAGAGAAGAGATGAAGGAGAAGGGTGGGGCCCACATAGAGCAGGGGTATTTTGGTCCCATGTGAGTGCCCAGCCGAAAGAGGTGGCACCCTAGAGCGACCTACACTTTCAAAAAAAGAAAAATGCACATAGAAATTCATTAATGACCACCATGTCCTTTTCAAGTAAAAGTTGCCTAGTCCAATCCAGTCATGGCCCATGGGTTGATGCCTGAGCGGGACTGTAATTATGCTCCTTGTTGACAAGTATCATTAGGGTTATACGAAAATTTCATGAATTTTTCAGTATAAAGTTTATACTTCACCAAGATATATAGGTCAGGATTGGGGGACAACATTTTTGACAACAATTTTGGCGTACCCACTTGGAAGATGAATCAATAGCTAATTTTAGGTGAGGATGATCTCCTCATCATATAGATCACCTCTACAAAAAATCAGCACATTCTGAAATTTCTAACCCCATCAACTGTGATTTTTAAGTTAACGATATAAATGGACTGTCCATAATTTTTCAACTTGTAAACCGGTCTATGAATATCAGAGAGACCATCCTCACCAAAAGTCATCCCATTCCAATTTTTGCGGGAGTACACGAACTTGTGCTAACTTGGAATGATTGATGTTGTAGTATGATCCCAACTTACCCACCCCTCAAAAAAATAGAAAAATGGGTTCCTTATTGGGCTCAGACCCGCATCTTCATTGGTTATTATTTGGTACTAGAACCATCAGATTGCAAAATGGTCTTAACCTACCCCCACAAAAACTAAAAAATTAAATTAAATTGACAAAGTGGTTCAGGGTTGCACCAATCAAGTACAACAAACGGCATAGATTTTACGACAAAATTTCATCAATATGCCTATAATGGTATATAGCCAAGTATTTTTGTCTTTTACTTCAAATGACTACCCCAAATGTGTATCATCATTCTAAAGGTTCTTACCTATCTAGGGGGATGACACGTGGTACACTCGTGGGTGTGTGGCGTGTGGTGTGTGGTGTGCCTCAACCACAGCTTTATAATAGTACTAGGGAACACCATGTGCACCTTTCATGTAGCAGCACCTTATACGTGGCATACTCTTAGAGATCATTGACCATATCGATATTTGGCCCATCCTTAGATGAACCTACATGAAAAAAATCAGCCTGATGATCTTTAGAGATTTGATTGGAGTCGTTTTCATTGGTTGATTTTCAACCGTATATCATGAGCATTATTTGGGGTACACAGATCCAAAGGTTTGAAATCACTGATCAGGCTGATATTTAGTATATACGTCCACTTAGGGATGAAACAAACATCCATACGGTCAGTTGTCTCTAACGGGCCCAACCCAATTGATGAGGGATGCAGGCGTGCTGTAAAACTCTTGTACCCAACGGGTCCAACCCAAGTTTTTGGCTTTAAAATAGCCTTTAAAGAGAGAGACATTTAATTGAAGCCCCCGTGGACGTTTCGCTTTATAAATACTATAGATAAGACATATAGATAGATGAGTCACGACTAAATGCAGGGCATTTGTGAAAAGGAGTAAATATTCAAGGGTATTTTTGTCTTTGTACTCAATAGGGGTAATAATGGAACTCAATCCATATTAATGGGCTACAGGGAATAACTTCCAACCCCTGGGAACTTGTGCTTGCTTACCACATATATATGGGCTATTAAACAGCTGTCTCAAAACAAGAAACCACGTTGGGAATGCCTTACTGCCCTTAGCTGACGGACGTATGCCATCAATTGAAGACGGATTACAGTATGAGCCACGTGGCATACTCTTAGAGACAACCGACCAAATGTCTGCGTATCAAACCCTTGGATATTTGTACCCAAATAATGCGATAAACCCATGTGATCATCGCTCTCTATGAGTATGCCACGTGGCTCATTTGTGGTCCGTCGCCGTCAGCAAAGTTCTACTCCCATGGAACCCACGTCGTCCTTGACTTGTAGTCTTCAATCTCCTTTCGTGGACGAGTAAAACAGCTTTGGACCATAAATGAAATGGGTCCCATATGCAAAAGCAAATGTAACGTAACAACGACTTAGTCCAAGGACTCGTCAAGAACCACTTACTCCAACTATAAATGTTACGTAGGATCAATTTGTATATTTACTAGTAAACGGGCCGTGCACACGACACTCTCCGACAAAAGCGTTTGTAAAAATTAGGTGCCTTCGACACTTAAACGGTAAAACGGACTGGGGCATTACTGTAATGCACAAGGGCAAAAAATAGAAAAAATAGAAAATTAAAAAAATAATAATGGGATTAAATTCAAATTTTTAATCTTTTGGGCATGAGGTCAAATGAGGGAGCTCGAGTGGCTGAAATCTAACTGTCCACATTAGATGGATGGATTAGATCTCAACCACTCTTTATCTCATGAAACAAGATATGACAAGAGATAAGACAACTTCCCTATTTTTTTATATAGATTGGAATCTGTAAAACTCTGAATATATGGCAAACCACAAAATGGACCCTGAAGTACACAGGATTTAAATTCATTTGTCTTCAACCCTAATTTTGTTTAAATTTCCTCTTTCAAATTTTTGTATACCCCGAGGGATTTAAACAATGTTACTCATATTACCGCAACGAAGGCCATATATTGATCTTCTGCTCGAGTGGTCCCACACTCTCCCACCCTGACTGTATACAGTCGTTGAGTCAGATCAGAGTATTGACCACTCCTGATGTATTTTTTTGGTGTGGTTTTATGAAATGCTTGCTTACCTCCCCTCTTCCGGCGGCAACTCCCCTACTCCTCTCAGGAAGCCTCTCCCTCTCCCTCTCACACACACACAAACACACACACACAAGGTAACTAGGGTTGGTCAAAGAAGACAATGACATTTATGTAATTTTTACCAGATAGCTTGTTGTGAGCTATAGCCTCAAAAGTGATTAATTAAATAATCATACATCAAAGTGATTAATTAATTAATCATAGATCAATCACCCCCACTTGGATTTGATTTGTCTTTTCTACTTTCTAAGTTCATTTCAAATATAGAGGGATTAAAAACTGAAAAGTAAAAAAAATGGGAGCTTAATTAATGGAAGAATTGATGCTCAACTAGAAAAAAGTAGTTGGTGGGCCCATGTTTTTGGGGGATTTATGAGGAGCAACAGTAAGTGACTTTAGAATCTTATCCCTTTATGTAATCTATCCATGCATCAAATGTAACCCTAATTTTTAAGGGTACAGACTTTGGACCAAAAGTTTGGTAACTTGGGGGGAAACCATTTATTAAGGTGTTTTCAAAGAAAATGAAATGATATGAGTTGTTGACAAAGGACATGTGGGATGCAAGTGGTCACTATGAAATGTCTCACATTCAAGGCCCTTTATTTTGTACGACATGGGTCCTACCATTTTGTGGTCCCACCTATGATTTGTCCTCGCCCAAATAATTGATTGGGTGATCTCCTCCATACAATATGTAAGACGTATTTTAACACAACTTGCCATTCTTTCCTCTTTTTTTACACAATTCCCAAGAATGTAACTAAACCGATGGTTACAAAAGATCTCCTTGGTGGGACACATCGAAATCATTGGAACATCCTTGCCGGTTAGGGTCGGGCTCCAGTTACCGCCCTAAAATGACAGGTTCCAGTTACAGGACACAATATGAGCCACGTGGCATATTCTTAGAGGACTCTGACTGTATGGATGTTTTTCTAATCCCTAGGTGGATCTACAAACCAAAAATCAGCCTCATTAGTGATCTCTATTCGTTGGATCTTTGTACCTCAAATACTGCTCAAATTCCACAGTTGGGATCAACCAATGAAAATAAGTCCAATCCAATGCATATAAATCACTAATCAGACTGATTTTTAGTTTGTAGGTCCACTTAGAGCTTGGCCAAACATCCATACGGTTAGAGTCCTATAAAAGTGTGCCACGTGGCTCATATTCTGTCCTGTAACTAGAGCCTGTCATTTTAGGGCGGTAACTGGAGCCTGAGCCTTTTTGGGAACCGAGGACCCAAATTTTCATCTCCAAACTCGGCCGTGGATTTAGTGAAATTCAATCGTGACTTTGCCTTGGTAAAGTGAATGCCAGGTCAGCACTACCAACCACGGTTGGATTTCACGAATCGACAGCCCAGAGTTTGGTTTAAAATTTTGAATCCTTGGATCCCGACGCATTAAGATAAGGGTTGGGATCCGCGGACATAGGTCCAGACTGCAGACCGCTAGTGGACATCGAGAATCCCACCACACAAATCTCAAAGACCAACACACAAATTCCGAAGAACATCGGTAATGCCCGAATATAACTTTGATCACACCAACATGGCAGCTCAAATGGTTGGTGTGTATTCACCTCTTTCGAGAGGTCGTAGGTCAAACCCACACAGGTAGATTTCCTCCTTTGAGCAGTGTTGCGAGGAGTAGAAATTCCCTTTACCGGCTTGACTGGGTTCAGGCTTCACCTGACTTAGTCCGTGGGGTCCGTGGGGCCTTCCCACGATGGTAACTAACTAAAAAAAAAAAAAAACCCTTTGATTACAGGACCCTGTCCACGGTGCAAAATAAGCCACATGGCACACAGAGGACTCTAACTGTATGCATGTTTGGCGAATTAATAGGTGGACCCACGGTCCCACAAGCAAAAACAGCCCTGTTAGTAATTTCTAGGCGTTGGATTGGAATTATTTTCATGGGTTGATTCTAACCGTGGTAATTCGAGCATTATCGACCTTTGTTTGAGGTACAAAGTACAAAGATCCAAAGGTTTAAAATCACTAATCAAGCTGATGTTTGGTTGGTAGGTCCACTTAAGAGTAAAACTTCGGTCGCAACACACAATACGTGCCACATGACACACTATTAGTGGGCGCTGGCCATCTAGATGTTTAGCCAGTCCATCGGTGGAACTGCTAACCAAAAATAAGCCTGATTAGTGATTTATAAGCGTTGGATTGAAGTTATTTTCATGGGTTGATTTTAACCGAAGGAATTTGAGCATTGGGTGCAAACATCCAAAGTTTGTAAATCACTAATCATGCTGATTTTTGGTTTGCAGGTGCACCGAGGGACTGGCCAAACATCCATTAGGTCAGCGCCCTCTAATAGTGTACCACGTAGCTCGTATTGTGGGCTGTGACCGGCTTCGGTCACAACATCTTGTGAGTTGTGACAGAAGTTTTACTCTTACTCGGATGGGAACCCGGGACCAGCGAATATTTTCTCCGGACAATACCATCATTTTCTGGGCTGTTCTTTGATACCGACTTCCGCATCAAAATTCAATTTGCCATGCAGTAGACTCTTTCGGGCCCACTGACTCCATCAATATTTGGCCCACATCTTGGTGGATCCACACACCAAAAATCAGCGTGATTGGTGATTTCTGGCCATATGATTTGCACACTTTTTCATCATGGGCTTTATGAACAGGCCAATGAACTGTTTCCAAGCCCATGATGAAAAGTGCTCAAATTCAATGGCTGCAAATCACTAATCACGCTGATTTTTGGTGTGTGGGTCCACCAAGATGTGGGCCAAATATTCATGGAGTCAGTGGGCCCGAAAGAGTATACTACGTGGCAAATTGAGGGACTTCGGCATCAGCATCAAAATTTTGATACCGAAGTCGGTATCATAGATTTTTCCTCATTTTCTTTCTCCCAATTATTACTGTCATTATCATTTGATGTGATGTGCAATCAATTTAGTGAGACTACCCAAAAGAGGAACTCACAATTTCTGATCAAAGAATTCGAAGTTTAACATTTACTTATGGGTCGTGATGTAACAAGGTATACCTGAGATCGTTTCATTTGCGGAAGCGGCATTTTTGGTAGTCACCACTACCATCTGGTCCCACTGACCGCATGGATGTTTAGCCCACCCTTTAATAGGCATTCATACAAAAAATCATCTTGTTTAATGATTTTTATCCGTTGGTTTTAGTACTCAAAAATGGTTGTATTCAACGGCTATAAGAACGTCTTACATGGTACTAAAAAGTGTTAAAATCTAATGGTTATAGACTACCAATCAAGGTGATTTTTGGTATGTATATCCACCAAGGGCTGGGATAAACATCCAAGCGGTCAGTGGGCCCAGATGGCAGCGGTGACTACAAAAAATGCCGCTTCCGCAAATGAACAGTTTCAGGCATACCTTGTTACATCTTTTTCCTTTACTTATAGCCTCAAGATATGGAGTAACATTATTGGCAAGTTCACCTACAATTTGATGGGTTCCTCTACCAGATCTCTTTACTCCATTCAAAAACCAACATTATCCAAAAGATATTCACCATTAAATCTATGGATTTCTCAGGACAGTCCAAAGAAATATGACAGACCATACTGGAAAGGAGGCCGCACACTGGATTCTTATCTTGTTTATCCGGTCAGTTTGATCTTTGGTGGAAGAGAGATTGTAGGGTGGATCAATCAACTAGTGGGTGTTAATAACCCTCACGAATACGGCTACGCCGTCTGTATATTGTGAGCACGGATAAAATCGAGCACTTTAGGTTCCGTCGAAGACTGAGAAATGCAATGTGAAACTATCACCATTTGATGAGTTTCACATTTAAAATTTTCCAGGCAAAAAAGCTAACCCTCTTGAATTTTTAGGACAAATAAGAAAAATAATAGATCGGATGGTCAAAATCATCCAAAAGGAACTTATGGAATGGTAGCAGTTAACTTAGATTACCTCATGTGAGACAATGAATGTCCAATGTTTCTACTTCTGCAATTACTTAGAGAACCATCTGACAGACAAAAAACTGAGTGTAAGTCAATGTACTTTCATAGATAATTAAACAATGTTGAGTTCATACAGCCAATGAAATTCAAAAAAATGGCACATACATGGATAAAGAGTGAATACAAAGTGTAAGAACTCAATCCCAAATACAAAGATAAGGAGCTCAACCCCCATATTTCTTTAGTTAAATCCAAAATTTTGAGAAGGCAAAACATCTGAACTTCTCTTATTACTCAAATAAACCCAAAAAACTTCTGCAAATGATTCTTGATCCTTCAAACAATGTTAATTCTCTCGTTTGCCCACCAAACTGCATTGACAAAACCACCATAAAATCCATAAGAGGCAAGTTGCCCAAGCTGATAACGAACTGGGTATAGATCAGATCGCACTATTCACACCAAATAGTCTTGGACTGTACAATATTACAACCTCGTAAGGTTCTACTGCCTGAGGGAGAAATTACAATTCAAACATTACCACTTTAAATTACACTAGCTCCTACTAGTAAAGACCACAATCAAGTTGAGTAATTGCGCAAATAAACAGAGCAGGTATTCCAAACTGAACTAGAAACCATTAAATGCTGAACTACCTCCGACCGGCTATGCCGCCACCACCACCGCAGGTACTGTCAGTCCACCATAGTTAGCAAATTGCAACAGCATTTTGAGATTACTCAGGTTTCCAAATTGAACTTCTCTGGTTCCTTGATTCCACGCACATCCTCAAACTCAATGTCAAATCCTAGAGAACCCATTGTACCCTGGTATGCCTCTACTACCTCAGGGTCTGTCGCCTGATACTTGATCACAAATGTCTCCTCAAAGCGCTTCTTAGACACATTGAAAATCGTAGTTACATTCCAATTCTTCTTAATCAGACCCTTCAACTTCAGAACTTTAAGGACCGATAACCTCGGAATAATTCTCTTCTCCAAACTAATCAAAAGAAGATTCGGACGTCGGGCAATATCAGATGGGTTCAAATCCAGTTTATTCACAAAGAAATCCATCAGTTTCTTGATCTTTTCTTCTGAAGTGAGAAAACAATTTGGTTGTAATCTGAATGCCGAAATAATGTCATCTTCGGACCAACCAAAGCTCTTAAAAACCTCCATTTTCCTATCCCAATTCAATCTGCTCAGCCCTAACATTGTATGGACAGCAATGATAAACGACCGACTTGTGGGATCAAACCCCATTTCCTTAACCACCCCAACTACCTCATTAAACCGGTCGGTATTCTGCATAAGCGTTATAGGTTGCCACATGATTAATTTCGAAATATTTGATTCGGGTACACCTTGAGTTCGCAAGGCTGTGACGTTAGGCTCCATTTTTTTCTGGGAATTGCATGTAGCGACACGGGTAGATTGCTTGAAAACAGCGATGAGGTTCTCATTGGTGTGAACGAAGCTTCTAAGGAGATCAAAATTAGGGATGATACGGTCTGTTAAGCTACTCTGTAGGATGCCTCGGTCGGAAGAGAGGATCTTTGCAAGGTCAGGTCTTGAAATGCCCAATGATGATTCGAAGTACTCGAATTTCGGTTTAAGGGTGTGGGGATTGGCTAAAAGCAGTGGTGGATATCTGGTGAAAAGTTTCGTGATGTGGGTTTTGGTGAATCCATGTGTTCTTAAGAGCTCAAGTAGTGAGTCTGGTTTCTCTGTGGATTTAATGCGGATCTTCTTTGAAGCTGAAATAGCGGACTCTAACGATAACCCACATGAGTTTATGAGGTAAGAGACTGTGAGAGATTGCTCGTTTCTTGATTTTGAGTCGGATTTGAGAGATTGGGTTTGAAGAAAACAGAAACAGACATGGCTATTTGTTGAATCTTTGGTTCTATCTTGTACCAGTTTTTTGCAGAGAAAACGAAACATCTAGTGAGAAGGATTTAAAAGGTTTGTGATAGAAACTTACCATACGAGGTTGGAAAATTGGCAGGATCTGAACTGATTCGAGACGGGGAATGATTCGAATGAACTCTTCGGATTTGCTTCGCGGAAGAACCCTAAAAGCCTGAATCGGTTCGACAGGAGTAAAACTTCTGTCACAATGGGATTGTAAATCACACAAAACACAGCCAATGAGTTCTCGGCACGTACACCTAAAAAGAAAAAGCACATGGGTACGCTTCAAGCACTTGTGTACGTGCCGAGAACTCATTGGCTGTGTTTTGTGTGATTTACAATTTCGTGTGATAGAAGTTTTACTCGTTCGACAGAGTTACGGAATACGGAGTACAAATCGGAAAAAGAGTAAATTGGAGAAAATTAGGTAGTTGACTAACATCATACTTATGATGTACTCCCTCCAAAACGCGAAGTGACTATTCTTTAGGGCCCACTTACCTTATGGATATTTGATCGAACTCTTGATGAATCTACAGATCAAAAATCAGTATAATTAGTTTTTATAGTCATATTGATTTAGTATTTTAATAACGTAGTTTTTGACCGTTAAATTTGAGCCTTTATTACGCTATAATAGAGAAATCTCTGATCATACTGATTCTTGATATGTAGGTCCACCAAGAGGTGGCCCAAACATCCATAAGGTCAGTAGGCCCTATACTAAGATACAAATGACATTTTTGGGTCAAATATTTTTTCCTGTATCACACGTTTGGTAAAAAAATTTAACTTAACTGTGCAATAATTAGTCAAGGGTCGTGATGTAATTATACCTGAGATCTTTTCAAATGCGGATTTTTAGTAATCACCGATGCCATTTGGGCCCACTGACTGCATGGATGTTTTGCCCACCCCTTAGTAGACATTCATACCAAAAATCAGCTTGTTTGAGGATTTTTAGCCGTTGGTTTTAGTACTAAAAGAAATGGTTGCATTCAACGGCTATAAGAACGCCTTAAAAACTGCTAAAAAGTGCTAAAATCTAAAGTTATAGATTACCAATCAGAGTGACTTTTGGTGTGTGTATATCCACCAAGGTGTGGGATAAACATCCATGCGGTTAGTGGGCCCAGATGACAGTGGAGAGTAACAAAAATCATGCTTCTACAATTGAAAAAGTTTCAGGCATACCTTGTTACATCTTCTTCCATTAGTTAATTACACATTTTCTTGTCCAAAAATGATACAAGAAGGGACCGTTTGAAAACTCAAAAATTGGGCCAGACGTAGTCAGTCCAGATCTGGTCCTTCTTGTCTGACCTTAGAAACCATTTAGGCACCGTTTTTTTTTTCAGATTTTCCCCTAGAAACAGAATCAGAGTTAGTAGTGGCAACATTTAACTACGACTGGTCTAGGCCCTGAAAGCATGGGATTTCCAAACAGACACCATTAGTTCAGTAGGAGTAGAACTTTGCCGATGGACTACAATATGACCCATGTGGCATATTCTTAGAGATTTCTGACGGTATAGATGTTTGGCCTAATCCTAAGTGGATCTACAGACCAAAAATTAGCCTGATTAGTGATTTCTAAGCATTGGATTGAAGTCGTTTTCTTGGGTTGATTTTTAACCGTGGTATTTGAGCATTATTTGGGGTGCAAAGATCCAAAGGTTTAAAATTGCTAATCAGGTTGATTCTTGGTCTGTAGATCCATCTAGGGATGGGCCAAGCATCCATATGGTTGGATAGTAAGGTTCTTGGGGTACTCATTGACACCGTCGTCGTAAACTTGAATCCCGTTTCCCCCATTTTACACTATCTATAGGTATTTTATCGGTATAAAATTCACAAGGTATGTATCTTCATATCTTTTATCATGACCTCAATGGAGTTGTCTAGTAGATTGGTTGGGGGTGATGGGCGATCACCCCACTAAAATCTCGTGGTGGATGGTCAGCCAGCCATGAGACTCTAGTAGATTGGTTGGGGGTGATGGGCCATCACCCCACTAAAATCCCGTGGCCGACCATCCACCACATCCGTTTGATTTTGGGTTAGGGTTTTGGCCCAAACCCTTGTTCCAAAGTTGAAGAAAAGGTCATTTTCGTTCTTAATAAAATTGTTAATCAAATTGAGTCAACAGCAGTGGACCGGATCGTTGGGGGAGTAAGAGGGCCATGGAAGGGCCCCTACTGAACCATTCGATGGGTTCTGTACTCATTGCACACATGTTGGCAAGTTAACCCACCATTTCATGGGTTCCTCAAACAGATCTCTTTTCTCTCTCAAGTCAAAATTTTCTCTCGACATTCAAAAGAAATATGACAACCTACACAAAAACAGAGTCTACACAATGGATTCTCATGCGCTCTGATTGTTTTTGCTGGAACAGATTCTGTGGGCGGGTTCCATCAAATAGTGGGTCCTAGCCCTTGCATGTACAGATATGCCATCTATACTCTGTATTCACGGATAAGATCGAGCACCTTTGATCAAGACTGTGAAATACAATGTTCACTGACACCATTTGACAATATCTTCCATGCCAAAAGCTAATCCTCTTGATTTTTTGGATGAAGAGAAATATGATGTATGGTCAAAATCATCCAATGAAGTTAAATTTGGAACCGGAGATCTCCTTGAATCCATCGAATGGTAGCAGTTACCAGGTACCTTAGATTACGTCATGCAAGACAATGCCTGCCCACTGTTTCTGCTTCTGCTTCTGCAATTACTCAATGAGCCATCTCAAAAACAAAAACTGAGTGTAAGTGGATGTAGTTCCACATTAACCAGTGTTGAGTTCCTGAAAAAATAGTCATTGTTGAGTTCATAGAGCCAGAGGAATTCAAAAGGTGAGCATTTAAGAGAAGAGTGAATACCAAGTATAAAGAACACAAGCCCAAATACAAAGACAGGGGAGCTCAACACCCATAATTCTCTAGTTAAATCCAAAATTTTGAGAAGGCAGCATATTTGAACCTCCCTAAATGCCCCGAATTAAGTACAAAGACTTCTAAAATGACTCTTGATCCTTCAAACAATGTTAATACCCTCATGGGCCCATCAAACCACATTGACTAAATCCCCATAGAATCACAAGACAAGTCGTCCAAGCTGATCACAAACTGGGTGTGTATCAGATCATAATGAATAGTCTGGGACTCCACAATATAACTGAGAGAGAAACGTAGGTTCAAACTTCAAACCTTCAAATTATACCAGCTACCATCAGTAAAGACCATGGTCAGGAAAGTGTATTTGCGGTATGTAACGGCACAGGTATTCCAAATTGAACCCGGCATCATTACATGCTGAACTACCTCGAATGGTAAATGTTGCCACCACCGCCCACCAAACTGTGAGTCCAACATAGTTCGCAAATCGCAACAGCATTTTGAGATTTCTCAGTCTTTCAAATTGAACTTCTATGGTTTCATGATTCCATGAACATCTGTGAACCCAATGTCTAATCCTGGAGAAACCATTGTACCCTGGTATGCCTCCACTACCTCAGGGTCTGTCACCTGGTACTTGATCACAAATGTTTTCTCAAACCGCTTCTTAGACAAATTTAAAACTGAAGGTACATTGACTTCCTTCTTAATCAAACCCTTCAACTTCAGAACTTGAAGAACCGAACACCTCGGAATAATTCTCTTCTCCAAACTAATCAAGAGAAGATTCGGATATCGGGCAATATCAGATGGTTTCAAACCCAGCTTGTTCACAAAGAAATCCATCAATTTCCTGATCTTTTCCTCAGAAGTGAGAAAAGAATGTGGTTGTAATCTGAATGCCGAAATACCGTCATCTTCAGACCAGCCAAAGCTCTTTAAAACCTCCATTTTCCTTTCCCAATTCAATTTGCTCAGCCCCAACAATACACCGACAGCAATCACAAACAAGCATCTTGTGGGATCAAAACCCATTTCCTTAACCAGCTCAACTACCTCATTAAATCGGTTGTTATTCTGCATAAGCGCCCTAGGTTGTATCATGATGAATTTCGAAATATTGGAATCGGATACACCGTGAGCTCGCAAGGTTGTGATGTTAGGCACCATTACTTTATGGGAATTGCATGTAGCGACACGGGTAGAATGCTTGAAAATAGCAATGAGGTTCTCATTGGTGTGAACGAAGCTTCTAAGGAAATCAAAATTAGGGATGATACGGTCTGTTAAGCTACTCAGTAGGATGCCCCGATCGGTAGAGAGGATCTTTGCAAGGTCAGGTCTTGATATGCCCAACGAATCGAAGTACTCGAATTTGGGTTCAAGGGTGTGGGGATTAGCTAAAAGCAGTTGTGGATATTTGGTGACTAGTTTTGTGATGTGGGTTTTGGTGAATCCATGAGTTTTTAAGAGCTCAAGTACTGAGTCTGGTCTCTTTGTGGTTTTAATGCAGATCTTCTTTGATGCTGAAATAGCGGATTCTAACGAAAACCCACATGAGTTTATGAGGTAAGAGACTGTGAGAGATTTTTTTTTTGTTGAGTCCGAATCGGATTTGAGAGATTGGGTTTGAAGAAAACAGAAACAGATATGGCTGATTGTTGAATCTTTGGTTCTATCTTGTACCAGTTTTTGGCAGAGAAAACGAAACATTAGGAATAATAAGAAGGGTTTGTGATAGAAACTTACCAGGGTCGAGAAACCGAGTCTGAGAGGATTGAACTGATTTGATCTGCGGACTGGACTTCTCTCCGCCTATGAATTGTGGAAAAACCCTAAAAAACCGAAGGGAAACGGTTCACCCCAATATATTTACAGACCACAAACCAAAAACAAATTATTATGTACTAGGGGGCACGTGAGTGATCGTAGAGGGGAATTATTACGAACTCTGCGGCACTTGCAAGTGATTCTATGGATGTTTGAGCCATCCCTAGGTGGACCTACATACAAGAAATCAGCCTGATCAGTGATTCCTAAGCATTCCATTGGAGTCGTTTTATTGCGTTGATTCATTTTCATGGGTTGACTTTTAACCGTGGAATTTAGGCATTATTTTGGGTACACAGATTCAAAGGTTTAAAATCACTAATCAGGCTGATTTTGGTATGTAGGTCAACCTAGGGATGATCAAGCCTCCGTATGGTCAGTGTTCTCTAAAAGTAAGCCATGTGGTTCATATTGATCAACGGTATAATAGACCGGGGGCGTTACCATTTTTTTCCGCTATAGACTAGGTGCTTACAAGGTTTAAAGGGGACCGTTATAACGGTATAACGGACTGGGGGTGTTACTGTATTTTCCGTTATAACGAAAAAAACGTTCAGGGGCAAAAATGGGAAAATGGAAAATGGAAAATAACGAAAAAATGGCGCTGAAATTCAAATTTTGAATTTTAAAATTTGAATTTCGAAATGTCAAAAATAGAAAATAACGGAAAAAAAAATGGAATATAACAGAAAATAACGGGAAAAAATGAAAATAATGGCTGTTTTTTTCACAAAATTTTCCAGAAAATAACGGTTTCGTTATAACAGAAAATAACGGCCATTATTTTTGTTATAACATTCATTATTTTTTGGGCGTTTTAACCGTCTATAACGTAATGGGGGAGGTCTGAATCCGTTATGACGGCCGTCATTTTCGTTATAACAGCCGTTTTTTAAACGCTGGGTGATTATACCTGTTCCACTATGAAGAGCTCTTCTTTGCAACAATGAGTGGAACAAAAAAAAATAGCTCAATTGTGGAATAAATACGCATTTTCATAAAGAGTGTTGCCCTAGTCCAAAAAATGATACAACGAGGGATTGTTTTGAAACTCAAAAAATGGGGTCAGGCCCGTGCAAATATGGTCTCTCTTCTTGTCTGTGATTAGAGTTTGCTCCATTTTTCAGATTTTAGCCGAAAAATAGAAGAGAGTTTGTAGTTGCAACATTGAACTAGTTCTTCTAGGTTAGAACTGGGCTAAGCTCTGAAAACATGAGATTTCCAAATTAGCATCCTTAATCAAGTAGTTAGGCCACTACGTGGTTTAAAATAAGGTTTAAAAAATGGCTGTTATGACAGATTCAGACCTACCCCGTTACGTTATGGACCGTTAAAACGCCCAAAAAATAACGCCCGTTATAACGAAAATAACGACCGTTATTTTCTGGAAAATTTTTTGAAAAAAAAAAATAATGAACAAAACATGAAATTCATAGACCATCAATGACTTGAACATACAATAAATATAGACCCGAATTTTGCAGTTGGAATCCAGACGAACACAACACGAATTTCATAGACCATCAATGACTTGAACATACGGGGACAATGTGCTACAATATCATCCTTAAGATACTAACATTTCCCTTTATTATTTGGGCTATGGACTCTGTCCCGGCAAAATCAAATTAGGTATTGAGTATGAATAGAGGACTTGTATAATATGCATATTATATCGTCATCAAGAGGAGACCACTAATCATTTGCTCATCCACTTCAGTATATCTAAGGAGATTTGGGATCAGTTCCTCCAGCTCTTTGGGGTCTCTTGGGCCTTCCCATTGTCAGCTTTTGATCTCTTCACCGGATGGAGCACGAAGGCCTTTTCATCTGGTGGTCGCTCACTATGGAGAATCACTTCTTTTGCTATTATTTGGGAATTATGGAATGAGAGGAACCGTAGAATTTTTGAAGATAAGGATGCCAAAGTAAAAGAGCTGTTTATGAATTTTAAAGCCTCTTTATATTATTGGGCTTCTACTATGCACGAGCTTAAGCGGTTCAGATTCGATGATTTTGTATTTAGGTGGAATCGTTTGATTTCTTAGTAGTGGTTCTGTTCGGAGTGTTGGGTTTCGCTGTTTCTCCCTTGGGGTTTCTCTGAGTTTCTCGCTGTATAGCTTTAGGGCCTTCACAGCCCTCCTTTTAATATAAATCTTTTACCTATGTTTTTTTGGGTTCAATACAAACTATTTTCAACCTTCCACTCGCACTTGTAAAGCCTTCAACCTCTAACAAAGAGCTTAAACCTCACATTGGATATCTACCATGCCAAAAGCTAATCCTCTTAGAATTTCTGGAATAAGAGAAATAGGATGAATGATCCCAAAAAAGGTCAATAGGTTGGAAGGTCTAAATCATCCAATCAAGTTAAATTTAGGTCCTGTATGTTGATTACAAAAAGTTTTACAGAAAAATGACTTGTACGTTAGAAAGTGTTGATACAGAAAAAGTTTTCATAACATTTTATATGCAAATAATATTTCAAGAAAACTTATTCAGGGAAACCATACGGAGACTTAGAACCAAAGATCTCCTTGAAACCATTGAATGATAGCAGTTAAGAGGTACCTTAGATTACCTCATATGAGAAACCTCCTGTCCACTGTTTCTACTCTGCACTTACTCAATGAGCCATGATCTTACAAACAAAAACTGAGAGTGTTAGTGAATGTACTTCCATATCAACCAGTGTTGAGTTCATACAGAGTAAGACATATAAAAGAAGAGTGAATACTTAGCTCAAATACAAAGATAAGGGACCTCGAAACCCATAATTCTTTGGCTAAAACAAAAAAATTTGAGAAGGCAGAACATCTGGACCTCCCGAAATACCCTGAATTAAATACAAAGTCTTCCACAAATGACTCTTGATCCTTCAAACGATGTTAATCCTCACATTGGTCCATTGAACCACATTGACCAAATCTGCATAGAATCACAGGGCATATTGATCGCAAACTGGGTGTATATCAGATCATAACAATTTATCACAGTGGTTTTAGTACCTGAGGAGAAATGTTGGTTCAAACTTCTCAACTTTAAATTATACCAGCTACCATTATTAACGACCATGATCAGGAGGAGTATTTGCGGCACGTAACGGCACAGGTATTCCAAATTGAACCAGACACCATTAAATGATGAACCACATCCGACCAGCTATGCTGCCACCACGGCCCACTATAATGCGAGTCCACCGCAGTTTGCGAATTGGGGCAGCTTTCTGAGATTTCTCAGTCTTCCAAATTGAACTTCTCTGATTCCTTGATTCCATGCACATCATTAAACCCAATGTCGAATCCTAGAGAGCCCATCGTAGCCTGGTATGCCTCTACTACCTCGGGGTTTGTCGCCTGATACTTGATCACAAACGTCTCCTCAAAGCATTTCTTAGACTTATTTAAAATCGTAGTTACATTCAAATCCTTCTTAATCAAACCCTTCAACTTCAGAACTTGAAGAACCGAACACCTCGGAATAATTCTCTTCTCCAAACTAATCAAGAGAAGATTCGGACATCGGGCAATATCAGATGATTTCAAACCTAGTTTGTTCACAAAGAAATCCATCAATTTTCTGATCTTTTCCTCTGAAGTGAGAAAACAATTTGGTTGTACTCTGAATGCCGAAATAATGTCATCTTCAGACCAACCAATGCTCTTGAAAACCTCCACTTTCCTTTCCCAATTCAATTTGCTCATCCCCAACATTGCACGAACAGCAAGGACAAACAAGCATTTTGTGGAATCAAAATCCATTTCCTTAACCAACCCAACTACCTCACTAAACTGGTTGTTATTAAACTCTAGGTTGCATCATGATGAATTTGAAATATTGGAATCGGATACACCGTGAGATCGCAAGGTTGTGATGTTAGGATCCATTATTTTCTGGGAACTGCATGTAGCGACACGGGTATAACGCTTGAAAATAGCGACGAGGTTCTCATTGGTGTGAACAAATCTTCTAAGCAAATCAAAATTTGGGATGATACGGTCTGTTAAGCTACTCAGTAGGATGCACCGGTTGATAGAGAGGATCTTTGCAAGGTCAGGTCTCGATATGCCCAACGATTCGAAGTACTCAAATTTGGGTTTAAGGGTGTGAGGATTGGCTAAAAGCAGTGGTGGATAGCTGGTGAATAGTTTTGTGATTTGGGTTTTGGTGAACCCATGTGTTCTTAAGAGCTCAAGTACTGAGTCTGGTCTCTGCGTGGATTTAATGCAGATCTTCTTTGATGCTGAAATAGCGGATTCTAACGAAAACCCACATGAGTTTATGAGGTAAGAGACTGCGAGAGATTGTTGTTTTGTTAAGTTTGAGTCGGATTTGAGAGATTGGGTTTGAAGAAAACAGAAACAGACGTGGCTGATTGTTGAATCTTTGGGTCTATCTTGTACCAGATTTTTGCAGGGAAAACGAAACATTGAGTGAAGAGGAGAATTAGAAGGGTTTGTGATAGAAACTTACCCGGGTCAAGAAACGAGAGGACTGAACTGATTTGATATGCCGACTAGATATTTGTCTTGCCTTCGATTTGAGAAAGAAACCTAAAACCATTCCAGAAACGAGATTACAACCTAAAAAGAAATGATTTTCAGAGGAAAACAGGGCAGTAAATATGAAAGGGTCGTGATGTAACAAGGTATGCCTGAGATATGCGGAAGCACATTTTTGTTACTCACCGCTACCATCTGGGCCCACTGACCGCAGATGTTTAGCGGCTTTAGCTCACCCCTTGGTAGACATTCATACCAAAAATCATCATGTTTGATGATTTTTAACCGTTGGTTTTAGTACTAAAAAATGGTTGAATTCAATGGCTATAAAAACGTCATAAAAGTATTAAAATCTAATGGTTATAGATTACCAATTAAGCTGATTTTTGGTGTGTATACCCACCAAGGGTTGGATAAACATCCATGCGGTCAGTGGGCCCAGATGACAGGGATACCTTGTTACATCTTTTTTCTATGAAAAAAGGGCATTTTTGTTGGGGTCACGATGTAACTAAGGTATAACTGAAACTTTTTTGCGTGGTTGTTACTTACCATTGTCATCTGGGCCCACCTGACGGCATGGATGTCTAGCCCTCCCCTTGGTAGCAATTCATACCAAAACTCAGCTTGTTTGATGATTTTTAGTCGTTGGTTTTAGTATTTAAAAATAATGGTTGAATCAACGGCTAGTTGTATGGAAAAGTACTAAACTCTAATGGGTAGAGATTAGCAATCAGTGTGAGTTTTTGACGTGTATAGCCAAGAAGGGCTGGCCTTAACATCCATGCGGTCATTGGGTGCCGATTGCTGCGCTGATTTGATTGACAAAAATCGTGCTTCCACGGGCCAAAAAGTTTCAGGTATACCTTGTTACATCTTTTCGTTTTGTGGGTCGTGATGTAAGTGTAACAAGGTATATACCTGAGATCTTTTCATTTGCGGAAGCGGTATTTTTGATAGCCACCACTCCCATCTGGGCCCACTGACCGTATGGATGTTTAAACCAGCCCTTAATAAGACATTAATAAGACATCTCAGCTTGTTTACTGATTTTTAGCCGTTGGTTTTGGCACTCAAAAAATGGTTGCATTCAACCACTATAAGAACACCTTAAAAAGTGTGAAAATCTAATGGTTATATATTATCAATCAATGTTATGTTTTGTCTGTATATCCACCAATGGGTGGGATAAACATCCATGCAGCACTGGGCCCAGATGGCAGCGGTGACTACCAAAAATGCCGCTTCCGCAAATGAAACTGTTTCAGGCATACCTTGTTATATCTTTTTCCTTTCAATTTTCACTCCATCTTCCGCATGTTTCCCTCCATTTCATTTAGCTCGCCTCTTCTCCTTTTTTTACGCATCTCGTTTATCGCCATAACGTAACGGGTAGGTCCGAATCCATTATAACGGCCGTTATTTTCGTTATAATGGCCGTTTTTTAAACCTTGGTTGCAACATTGAACTAGTTCTTCTAGGTTAGAAATGGGCTAAGCCCTGAAAACATGAGATTTTTAAATTAGCGCCCTTAATCGAGTAGTTAGGACACTACGTGGTTTAAAAAACGTGCATAAGGCCTATGGTGACCGTAATCATGGTAACACTCCATCCTTGTTACATTGCTTTGTATTTAACGCCGTTATAACAAATTTAATGTTTTAATGGGCGTTATCTGGTATAAGGCCTAACATTTCCCTTTATTATTTGGATTATGGACTCTATCCCTGCCAAATCAAATTGGGTATTGCTATGAATAGAGAAATTGTATATCACAGTGCCAAGGCCCAGCCATGTATGAAGCTACAAAATGGGCTGCTGTGTCGCACCCAAGAGGCCTTTTAGGAGTACATCACTTACCCAGTCCGGGCATGCTATGAACCAAAGTGCTTAAACCTCACACTGGATACTTTCCATGCCAAAAGCAAATTCTCTAGGAATTTTTGGACAAAGAGAAATAGGGTGAATGATCTCACAAAAGGTCACTAGGTTCGATGGTCTAAATCATCCAATCAAGTTAAATTTAGGCTCCGTATGGTGATTACAAAAAAGTTTTACAGAAAAAGGATTTGTATGTTAGAAAGCGTTGACACAGACAAGTTTTATAACATTTATGCTCTGCATGGTTGCCTTGAATAAGTTTTCTAGAAATGATATTTACATACAAATGTCATAAAACTTTTTCTGTATCGACGCCTTATAACATTCAAATCCTTTTTCTGTAAAACTTTTTCTTGATCACCATACATATGCAAATATCATTTCTAGAATACTTATTCAGGGAAACCATACAGAGACTTATAACCAAAGATCTCCTTGAAACCATTGAATGATAGCAGTTAACAGGTACCTTAGATTACCTCATGTGAGAAAACTCCTGTCCACTGTTTCTACTCTGCAATTACTCAATGAGCCATGATCTTACAAACAAAAACTGAGAGTGTTAGTGGATGCACTTCCATATCAACCAGTGTTGAGTTCATACAGCCAAATGAATTCAAAAAGTGAGACATATCAAAGAAGAGTGAATACTAAGCTCAAATACAAAGATAAGGGACCTCAAAACCCATAATTCTTTGGCTAAAACAAAAATTTTGAGAAGGCAGAACATCTGAACCTCCCTAAATACCCTGAATTAAATACAAAGTCTTCCACAAATGACTCTTGATCCTTCAAACAATGTTAATCCTCACATTGGCCCATTGAACCACATTGGCCAAATCTGCATAGAATCACAAGGCATGTTGATCACAAACTGGGTGTAAATCAGATCATAACAATTTCTCACACGGATTTTACAATCTGAGAGAGAAATGTTGGTTCAAACTTCACAACTTCAAATTATACCAGCTACCATTATTAAAGACCATGATCAGGAGGAGTATTTGCGGCACGTAAAAGCACAGGTAGTCCAAATTGAACCAGACACCATTAAATGCTGAACCACATCCAACCAGCTATGCTACCACCACCGCCCACTATAGTGTGAGTCCACCACAGTTTGCAAATTGTAGCAACATTCTGAGATTTCGCAGTCTTCCAAATTGAACTTCTCTGATTCCTTGATTCCACGCACATCCTTGAACCCAATGTCGGATCCTAGAGAACCCATCATAGCCTGGTATGCCTCTACTACCTCAGGGTTTGTTGCCTGATACTTGATTACAAACATCTCCTCAAAACATTTCTTAGAAATATTTAAAATCGTGATTACATTCCAATCCTTCTTAATCAGACCCTTCAACTTCAGAACTTGAAGAAACGAACACCTCGGAATAATTCTCTTCTCTAAACTAATCAAGAGAAGATTCGGATATCGGGCAATATCAGATGGGTTGAAACCCAGTTTATTAAAAAAGAAATCCATCAATTTCCTGATCTTTTTCTCTGAAGTGAGAAAACAAGCTGGTTGTAATCTGAATGCCGAAATAATGTCTTCTTCAGACCAACCAATGCTCTTGAAAACCTCCATTTTCCTTTCCCAATTCAATTTGCTCATCCCCAACATTGCACGAACTGCAAGGACAAACAAGCATTTTGTGGGATCAAAACCCATTTCCTTAACCACCCCAACTACCTCACTAAACTGGTTGTTATGAAACATGAGCGCTCTAGGTTGCATCATGATGAATTTGGAAATATTGGAATCGGATACACCGTGAGATCGCAAGGTTGTGATGTTAGGATCCATTATTTTCTGGGAACTGCACGTAGCGACACGGGTATAGCGCTTGAAAATAACGACGAGGTTCTCATTGGTGTGAACAAATCTTCTAAGCAAATCAAAATTAGGGATGATACGGTCTGTTAGGCTACTCAGTAGGATGCACCGGTCGATAGAGAGGATCTTTGCAAGGTCAGGTCTCGATATGCCCAACGATTCGAAGTACTCGAATTTGGGTTTAAGGGTGTGGGGATTGGCTAAAAGCAGTGGTGGATAGCTTGTGAACAGTTTTGTGACTTGGGTTTTGGTGAACCCATGTGTTCTTAAGAGCTCAAGTACTGAGTCTGGTCTCTGTGTGGATTTAATGCAGATCTTCTTTGATGCTGAAATAGCGGATTCTAACGAAAACCCACATGAGTTTATGAGGTAAGAGACTGTGAGTGATTGTTGTTTTGTTGACTCTGAGTCGGATTTGAGAGATTGGGTTTGAAGAAAACAGAAGCAGACATGGCTGATTGTTGAATCTTTGGTTCTATCTTGTACCAGTTTTTTGCAGGGAAAACGAAACATTGAGTGAAGAGGAGAATTAGAAGGGTTTGTGATAGAAACTTACCCGGGTCAAGAAACTAGAGGATTGAACTGATTTGAAATGCCGATTGGATTTCTCAAATTTCTCTTCCCTTCGATTTGAGAACGAAACCTAAAACCCAGAAACAAAAAAGAAATGATTTTTGGAGGAAAGCAGGACGACAGTTAAATGTGAGAAGAAGGGCACTACCATCTGGGCCCACTTGACGGCATGGATGTTTAGCTCACCCCTTGTTAGACGCTCGTACCAAAACTCAGCTCGTTTGATGATTTTAAGCCGTTGTTTTTACTATTCAAAAATAATGGTTGAATCAACGGTTAGACTTACGCCTTAATAAGTAGTTCAATCTAATGGCTAGATATCACCAATCAGTGTGTTCTTTGGTGTGTATAGCCAAGAAGGGGTGGACTGAACATCCATGCTGTCAGTGGTTCCAGATTGCAGCGTTGATTAACAAAAATGGTGCTTCCACACGACCAAAAACTTTTAACTGTACCTTGTTACATCTTTTTGCCTTTTTGTTACTCACCACTGCCATCTGGGCCCACTGACCGAATGGATGTTTAGCCCACCCGTTCTTCGATATACACACCAAAATTCACTATGATCCGTAATTTCTAGCCATTAGATTTTAGTGCTTTTTAAGGTGTGATTCTAGCCATCGAATTCAACCATTTTTTTGAGTACTACTACCAACGGCTAAAAATTATCAAACAAGCTAATTTTTGGTACAAATCTCTACGAATGGATGGGCTAAATATCCATGCGGCCAATGGGTCCAGATGGCAGCGGTAACAAAAATTGTGCTAGCTTATGCTTTTTTTTGCCATAAGCTACAGCTTGTTACATCTCGATCCATTAGATAATATCCATTAGATTATATGAAGATTAGTTTAAAGTTCATTTTAATAAAAATACTGACCATTAAGTCCTCTCTACAAAACGATGGGCACATTAGTTGAACCGTTGGCCCATTAGGCTCATCGATCCATGCTTGATTTTCAGTCAGAAGGAAGAAAGGCTGGAGATTTCAAGTTTGAGTATATTTTCAGCTTGTCGTAAGTTTGAAAAGATCAAGTTTTAGAAGATCAAGGTTGAGTATTGATTTTAAGTTTTAAGTATTGATTTTCAGATGCAACTCGTCGATGCATGCACTGAAAGCAACCCTCTCAATTCCTTCCATTTCCTGTATGCATGCAGCATGTTTATGAAAAGGTGAAGAAGAAAGGAAGTGTGTTCAAAGCATTATAACTTTCATTTTCACAAGCAAGCGCTTTAAGGAGTTATGTTCAAAACATTCACTTTTATTTTTATTAAGATGAAGATTTCTTGTTTGAGTATTGATTTTCAGTAAACTGGTTGAACCAATACAATTTTGCACTAAATCGGTCACACCAGTACTATTTTCATTACACTGGTTGTGCCAATACTATTTTATTAAATTTGTTGAACTAGTTAAAATCAATCTGGTTGAACCATTACCTTTTTCATCACTAAACTAGTTGAATCAATACCATTTTCACTAAATTGGTTGAACTAGTACCATTTTCATGAAATTGGTTAAACATGTACTATTTTCACTATACTGATTGAGTTACCATAGGGAACATATTATCGTGAATATCTATGAATAATTTGATTTTTCTTTCCCTTGCTTGAGGAAGTTACGAATATAGAATATCGTATGCCTTTACAACGAAAGGAGGTTGGGAAGAAGTTGTCAATAATAGATTAGCTAGAGAAATAGGTAAAAGAAATTTCCACCCAAAATTTGATAGTTGGCCCATTCTCATCCTAGGTAAAGTCCATCTTGTTGTGATAGGAATGAAGAGCATGAACAAATAAGCTTTAGCTAATATAATAAAGATACCAATTGTCCTTCAGAAGTCTCCATCCACTTCATTTACTCCAAGAAACCCAAGAATGAATATGCACAGAATAGAGAGATTCCAACCACCCAAGTAAAGAACTGTTACAAATATTAATGAAGAAACTAGTAGACTTATATAAGAAACAATGAAAAATAAACAAAATTTGATACCTGAACATTCAGTTTGATAGCCTGCTACTAATTCTTCTGCTGCTTCTGGTAACTTCTCACATTTTCCTAGGGAAGAAATTCGAAAATCCACAGATTCCACCCCAAAAACCCATATTTTGACAACAGATGGTCAAGATCATCCAAACAAGTTAAATTTGGCACCAGAGATCTCCTTGAACCCATCAATGGTAGCAGTTAACAGGTACCTTAGATTACCTCATACAAGCTAATGTCCCTCCAATGTTTCTACTTCTACAATTACTCAATGAGCCATCTTACAAACAAAAACTGAGTGCAACTGTAGTTCCATATCAACCAGTGTTGAGTTCCTCCAAAAAAAAAAGCATTGTTGAGTTCATACAGCCAAAGGTATCCAATAGGTAAGCATATAAAGAAGAGTGCATACTAAGTGTAAGAACACAAGCCCAAATAAAATGAGAGGGGAGCTCAAGATCCATGTTTCTTTAGTTAAATCCAAAAAAAATTGAAAGGCGCACATCTGAACTGTCCTAAATACCCCAAATTAAATACAAAAATTTCCACATATGACTCTTGATCCTTCAAACAATGTTAATCCTCACATTGGCCCATTGAACCACATTGACCAAATCTGAATAGAATCACAAGGCATGTTGATCACAAACTGGGTGTGATCATAAAAAATAGTCAGGGACTCTACAATATAATATTCTCACAAGGTTTTTACAACCTTAGAGAGAAATGTTGGCTCAAACTTCATAACTTTAAATTTTACCAGTAACCATTCTCAAAGACCATGATCAGGAGGAGTATTAGCGGCACATAATGGCACAGATATTCCAAATTGAACCAGACACCATTAAATGCTGAACCACCTCCAACAGCTATGCTGCACCACTGTCCACTATACTGCGAATCCACCACAGTTTGCAAATAGTGACAACTTTTTGAGATTTCTGTGTATTCCAAATTGAACTTCTCTGATCGATTCCTTGATTCCATGCACATCCTCGAAACCCAATGTCTAATCCGAGAGAACCAATCGTACCCTGGTATGCCTCTACTACCTCAGGGTCTGTCGCCTGATACTTGATCACAAACGCCCCCTCAAAATTAGTGAGCTCATTATCTTCTCAAATGATTAGTAATTACAGTCTTTAAACACATATCGACACACATTGCACACATGTTGGCAAGTTAACCTACCATTTGATGACATCTGATATCCTGTACTTTGTCAATTTGTTGACATCCTTAATATGTTGCTAGTTTTCCTGATTCATTTGATCATTGTCTCATGATACAGCAAATTTCACAGTAAAGGTACATTTTGAAAAATGGAAAACAAGAACTGGTAAAGATCTGCTTGTTACACTTTTACTTCCGAATGAATATATTTCTTTAGGCTCTGTATGGTTGCCCTGAACAATTTTTCTAGAAATGATTTTTGCATATAAATCTCATAAAACTTTTTCTGTATCAATACTTTCTGACATACAGATCTTTTTCTGTGAAACATTTTGTTAATCACCATATAGAGCCTAAATGTCATAAAACTCTTTCCGTTTCAACACTTTCTAACGGACAATGTATGGTTGCGCGGAATAAGTTTTCTAGAAATAATTTTTGCATGTAAACGTAGTAAAAAAAATTCTGTATCAACACTTTTTAATGCAAAATCATTTTTCTGTAAAGTTTTTGTTGATTACCATACGGAGCCTAGCTTAGTTCCTTTTTTTTTTTTTTTTACTGAAATAGCAGAGAATATTAATTTTGTTTTTTTTTCTTTTCCCCTTTTATTCCGCAGCGTTATACGTTTCTATCTCTACCATCACCTCTGTTTGTTTTTGCACATCAGATTCCCACAAATCCCATTGCACAAATCAAGAGCACTTTACTTTCTAAACAGTCAAAGGTTTGTTTCCAACATCTAGAGGTTAATGGTTCATCCAACTATATTAGGCTCTACTCCAGTACAAATCCCTCACTGGAGTGGCTTCCTAAGCTGACAATGTATTTGTCTCCTCCCAACACTCAACTTTCATTAAATTGAAATAACAGTTCTCCTTGATAATATATACATCATTTGTGCAAATCTGTGAGATAAATAGATGCTAAACCTGCTTCCTACTACTTAGGACGATGTTCAGCAAACTCTAGTCCAGCTAACATGTTTTCTTTAGTCTTCTGTTTTTTAGCCAAAGACAAGAAAATATAACAAAATAAAAGTTTATTGCAAGCAACAATGCAATATCTTCAGCTAAATCATGACCTCTTCACCCTACCACTCTGAATAACAATTCTGAGGATATATTTTACCATTATCGATATTATTTAAATTAAAAAATTAATAAAATTATTATTTTAGCCCTTCTTTTACTATGATGTGATATATAATAACGAACATAATGGTAATGTTATCTATTTGTTATAAGTTATCTGTTTGAGAGAGTCTCCTCAGTAATGAAGATTTGGATTGAAAGTCTGTTCTCCATCTTCTTAGTAGGAACTGAGACGTGTTGAGGAGTCCATGCCAACGAACTTAGGAGGTTGGAATATCATAATTTTTTTGAGTCCTAGCAAGTTTATTGTCAAGGTGCAGGGCCATTCTCATTTGGTGAAATGTACAATCGATCTAAATCAATTTTGGTGAGCCAACCCACAAGAGGATCATCAATCTCTGCCTGGTAAACAGGTTGGGAGTTTGCCACTTACTTAGCTCAAGAGATAGAGAAGTGAAGATGTTTAAGGTGCAAAATCTTTGTTCTGGAACCAGGGTTCAACTGAAAAAAGCATAAAAGGGCCATGAAAGGACCCATATTTCCCTGTTAAGTTCTAGCTCTTAAGGGCACAGACGAGAGAATAAAATCAACCAGGGCAAAGCCTGATATGTCCAAAAGGACAAAACTAGTGAGCTCATTATCTTCTCAAATGATTAGTAATTACATTCTATAAACACCTATCGACACACGTAGCACACATGTTGGCAAGTTAACCTACCATTTTATGGGGTTCCTCTACCAGATCTTTTACTCTCAAGTCAAATATTTCTCTCAACAGTCAAAAGAAATATGACAGTCTACACCGAACAGAATCTACACGACGGATTCATATGCTCTCTGATTGTTTTTGTTGTAGAGACATTTTTAGGTGGGGATCCATCAAATACTGAGTCCTACTGCTTGTACAGCTATGCCGTCCATAGACTGTATTCACAGATAAGGTCGAGCGCCTTAGGTTCCGTCAACGACTGTGAAATACATTGTTCACCTTCACCTTCACCTTTGATGAGTCTCACATTGGACATCTTCCATGCCAAAAGCAAATCTTCTTGGATTTTTTGGACTAAGAGAAATATGGCGAATGGTCTCAGAAAAAGGTCAATAGGTTAGATGGTCAAAATCATCCAATCAAGTTAAATTTGGCACCAGAGATCTCCTTGAACCCATCGAATGGTAGCAGTTAACAGATACCTTAAATTACCTCATTCAAGACAATATCTGTCCATCATTTCTACTTCTGCAATTACTCAATGAGCCATCTTACAAACAAAAACTGAGTGTAAGTGGATGTAGTTCCATACTAACCAGTGTTGAGTTCCTCCCAAAAAAGAAAAACCATTGTTGAGTTCATACAGGCAAAGGAATTCAAAAGGTGAGCATATAAATGAAGAGTGAATACAAGTGCAAGAGCACGAGCCCAAATACAAAAATTGGGGAACTCAAGACCAATGTTTCATTAGTTGAATCCAAAAAATTTACAAAGCAGCACACCTGAACCATCCTAAATACCCGGATTAAATACAAAAACTAGCACAAATGACACTTAACCCTTCAAACAATGTTAATCCTCTCGTTGGCCCATCGAACCACATTGACCAAATATGCATAGAATCACAAGGCATGTTGATCACAAACTGGGTGTATATTAGATCATAACAACCCAGGGACTCGAACCTGCGACCTACTAGGACCTCCTTTAAACTATACCAGCTACCACTAGTAAAGGCCATGATCAGGAGGAGTATTTACGATACGTAAAAGCACAGGTATTCCAAATTGAACCAAACACCATTAAATGCTGAATCACCTGCAACTGGCCATGCCGCCACCGCCCACTATACTGTGTTCTTGCACTGTGAGTCCACCATAGTTTGCAGATTACAACAGCATTGTGAGATTTCTCAGTCTTCCAAAATGTCTAATTCTAGGAATCCCACCTTACCCTGGTATGCCTCCACTACCTCAGGGTCTGTCGCCTGATACTTGATCACAAATGTTTTCTCAAACCACTTCTTAGACAAATTTAAAACTGAAGGTACATTCACATCCTTCTTACTCAAACCCTTCAACTTCAGAACTTGAAGAACCGAACACCTCGGAATAATTCTCTTCTCCAAACTAATCAAGAGAAGATTCGGATATCGGGCAATATCAGATGGTTTCAAACCCAGCTTGTTCACAAAGAAATCCATCAATTTCCTGATCTTTTCCTCTAAGTGAGAAAAGAATGTGGTTGTAATCTGAATGCCGAAATACCGTCATCTTCAGACCAACCAAACCTCTTTAAAACCTCCATTTTCCTTTCCCAATTCAATTTGCTCAGCCCCATCAGTCTGATGACAGCATTGATAAACGACCTTGTTGCGGGATCAAAACCCATTACCTTAACCAGTTCAACTACCTCATTAAATCGGTTGTTATTCTGCATAAGCGCTCTAGGTTGCAGCATGATGAATTTCGAAATATTGGAATCGGATACACCATGAACTCGCAAGGTTGTGATGTTAGGCTCCATTATTTTCTGCATAAGCGCTCTAGCGACACGGGTAGATTGCTTGAAAACAGCAATGAGGTTCTCATTAGTGTGAACAAAGCTTCTAAGCAAATCAAAATTAGGGATGATACGGTCTGTTAAGCTACTCAGTAGGATGCCCCGGTCGGTAGAGAGGATCTTTGCAAGGTCAGGTCTCGAAATTCCCCAGGATTCGAAGTACTCGAATTTGGGTTTAAGGATCTGGGGATTTGCTAAAAGCAGTGGTGGATATTTGGTGACTAGTTTTGTGATGTGGATTTTGGTGTTTAAGAGCTCAACTACCGAGTCTGGTCTCTTTGTGGATTTAATGCAGATCTTATTTGATGCTGAAATAGCGGATTCTAACGAAAACCCACATGAGTTTATGAGGTAAGAGACTGTGAGAGAATTTTGTTTTGTTAAATTTGAGTCGGAATCAAGAGATTGGGTTTGAAGAAAACATAAAAAGACATGGCTGATTGTTGAATCTTTGGTTCTATCTTCTACCAGTTTTTTTGCAGAGAAAACGAAACATTGTGTGAGAAGAATCAGAAGGGTTTGTTATAGAAGCTTACCAGAGTCGAGGAACGAGAACTAGGATTGAAATGATTTGATATTGGACTTCTTTCTGCCTTTGATTTGAGGAACAACCCTAAAACCCAGAAACGGTTCAACACAGAGTTATAGAGTGGAGAGTCTAGAGACCACCAACAAGAAACGGTTCAACACGTGGCTCATACTGTGGTGGGGTCCGGGATGTCCGTCAGCAAAGTTCTATTCAATTTTACGCATTTCGCTCCTTCAAATTAATCTTCCAAAATTGTCCTTTGGATTGAAATTTTCATATTGGGTAGGGTTCCGTTGACAGATCTAAAATGACAGGGACATAATATAAGCCACGTGCACACTGTTACAGGACGCTGACTGTATGGATGTTTGTCCTATCCCATTGTGGACCTACAAACCAAAAATCAGCATGATGAGTGATTTATAGGCTTTGGATTGGACTTATCTTCATGGGCTGATCTCAACTGTGGGAATTTGAGCAGTATTTGAGGTACAAATATGCAACACTTATAAATCACTAATCAGGCTGAGTTTTGGTTTTTAGATCCACCATGAGATAGGACAAACATCCGTACGGTCAGAGTCCTGTAACAGTGTGCCATCTGTCTTATATTGTGTCCCTGTCATTTTATATCTGTCAACGGAGCCCGACCCTTTCACATTTTGTCTCTTCTTCCAAAAACACCCACCCTCTCGTTCCATGTAAGAAGCTTGTGTAACAAAAGAATTTTGATTTTTCTTCACCTCTTTCGATCAAACTTTTCACATGTAGACGAAAATACCCTTTTAAATGGGTACACAAATTGAAGATTTTGGATTAGGGGCCTAAATATAAACCCAAATCCAATTGGTATTCGGGTTTGGAAGATGGACCTATCGGCTCAGGCCAACTCAATCTGGTTTGGTGGGTAATTGGGTATTAGCTATGAATAGAGAACCAGTATACCATGCTACCTAGACCTGACCAATTTTAATTGAATCCAGAAGGATGGAAACCGACCCAATTAATCGGGTTCAGATATGTCAGGTGATCGCCCACTCATTTGACGCCATTGTCATCGTCATCATCGTACAATGCATCCCAACTATTTGGAGTTAGCAATATGAATCATGTTTCACCATTCAAAACTGTATACAGTTATTTCTTCTTTCAAGAGAGGCATCTCTCTTTAGATTTTTTTCTTACTCCTTCAATACACATATTTTCGGCTTCGTCTAGCATCTATAAGGCCTTCAACCTGCACCAATGCACTATTTCTCATTGGTGCTGTCACTGAACCATGAACATCCCTTCTTTGAATTACAAATAATCCACACCCTTTTAAAATTAGTGCTCGGATTGTCCCACTCTGATAGAGATTTTCTTCTCAACCAGGTTTTGAGTTTACTCTTTGAATTTTAAAACTTTTTAATCAACAGATTAGATGATTAGAAGGTGTTTGAGGGTAGGGAGGAAGATTGTCAGCATATTATTCTTGCCATCAAATCCTTGATGTTCAAGTGGTCGAAAGTCTTTAAAGAGTGTCGGGTATTTTTTTCGAAGACTTTGTGTTTAAATGGAAGACTTTGCTCGTTGCTGAGATTATGCCCGTGAATAAAATATAGAGCGAGCAAAATTCATAGATTTCCTTAATATGGACTATGTGAGACCACTGTTTGTTGTCCTTCTATTACAGCAACGATATACTCGGAGAGCCATCTCAAATATAAAAGCTGAGTGTAATGTGAAATGTGCAAGTCCGATGGTGAATCCACAAACCATCTTTTGTTGCATTGTACCTATGCTACAAGGTTGTGGTCAATCTTTTTTTGACAGGTGGGGCTTTCATGGGCAATGCCGAAAACTCTTGGTGATGTGCTTAGTGGGTGGCCCAAGCTTAACTTCTCAGGTAGAAAGAAAATTTTGTAGAGGATAGTGCCTTCGGCAGTTATTTGGGGCCTTTGGTTAGATAGAAATGGTAGAATTTTTAGAGCCAAGGAGAATACCATACAAAAGGTCCTTATAAGCATCAAGGCCCTTCTCTTCTTTTGGGGATCCACATCCCAAGAAATGAGAGTAGTTTTCTTTATTGACATGGTATTTAGGTTTGATACCATTTTGGGGAGGGCATAATGTATTTGCTATCTTTTTGGGTGTTCCTTTTATTTTTGTCTCTCTTTTGTACCCTCTTTTTTGAGATCTTCTCGATCGAACATATCAATCTGAAAAGAAATGAGGAATATATGAGGAAAAATTCTGAGAGCACAGCACATATGTGGAGATTAACACCCATATTACTTCAATAAAAATCAAAATTTCTGAGAGCACAGCATATCTAAACTTCGCCAAATGCCTGAATTAAATACAAAAAACTTCTGCAAATGGCTCTTGATATTTCAAGTAATGTCAGTCCTCTTGTTGACCAAATCTTAATTGACTAACTCGGCCTCAACAACATAATAATCTCATGATGTGTTACAGTTACAGCCTGAGAGAGAAAAGGCTGGTTCAAACTTCAAATTAAATCATCACAAGTAAAAACATTGACTGAGGAGTATTAGAAATATGAAACAGCAATCCAGTGGAGCTCTAGTCATCTTCATCAAGTGTGCCACCATATTGGCTCTTGTTAACCTGCACCAACTCCCCATCACTGGCTCGAGTGGATAGCCAGGGCGAACGGCTGACTCTCAGGATCCAAACTCATTTCCCTAACCACCCTGACTACCACTTTAGACAGGTCTTGGTTCTCAGCATGTGTTTTAGGTTGAAACAGAGCAATTTTGAAATATTGGATTCGAGACACCATGAGCTCTCGCAAGGTTGAAATGTTAGGCTCAATTACTCCCTGAATATCGCATGCAATGACATAACTAAATTGCTTGAGAGCAGTGATGGGGTTCTCATTGGTGTCTACAAAGCTCAAGAAAATCCAGAGTAGGGATTCTTTGGTTTTTTAAGCTACTAAATAGGATAGATTTGTCTAAAGTTAAGTGTCTTTTTTAAGGTCAGGTCTCAAATGCCTAACGATTTCCAAGAATTCGATTTTGGGTTTTAAGGGTTTTGTCTGGATTGGCTAGAATTTGCGGTGGGTGGCGATTAGATTTGTGATGAGTTTTGGTGAATCCATGCACATGAGTTAATGAGGTAAGTCGCTGTGAGAGATTGTTGGTTTGTGAAATCTGAGATGTTTGAGTTGGATTTGAGAAATTGGGTTCAAATAAAACAGACATGGATTGTGAAGGATTTAAATTTATTTTTAACAGAAACCTACCATTTTGAGACTTTCAAAGGATTTGAACTGGTTTCAGACTTGGGCTTCTCTCTTTGGATTTGGATTTGAGTTGAGAACTCCAAAAACCATAGATGGTTCAATACAAACACAATAAAGCTCTGTGCTCGAGCTTGCTTCGTTGCTCCATACTTGATTTGTCGGATTTTGATCAAGTAACTGATCGGATTATTCAATTGTAATAATAGTTAAAAAATAAAGTTTGCATTCTTGGTGGTTGGGATAATCTAATCTTGCTGATTTTGGGGGAGGGGATAATCCTGATAGCAAACAACCTGCACACCAGATGGTTAAGTTCATCCCATTAGGGTAAACTATGTGCATCTTATACAAGGTTGTATCGTAGGTGGGATCCATCAAATACTGGGTCCTACCGCCTGTACAGCTATGCCATCCATAGACTGTATTCACGGATAAAATCGAGTACCTTAGATTCCGTCAAAGACTGAAATACATTGTTCACTATCACCTTTGATGAGTCCCACATTGGATATCTTCCATGCCAAAAGAAAATCCTCATCGATTTTTTAGACTAAGAAATATGGTGAATGGTCTCAGAAAAAAGATCAATAGGTTAGATGGTCAAAATCATCCAATCAAGTTAAATTTGGCACCAGAGATCTCCTTGAACCCAAATGGTAGTAGTTAACAGGTACCTTAGATTACCTCATGCAAGACTTCTGCAATTACTTAATGAGCCATCTGACAAACAAAAACTGAGTGTAAGTGGATGTAGTTCTATATTAACCAGTGTTCAGTTCCTCTGAAAAAAGGAAAAACCATTGTTGCGTTCATACAGCGAAAGGAATTCAAAAGGTGAGCATATAAATGAAGAGAGAATAAAAGTGCAAGAACACAAGCCCAAATACAAAAATTGGGGAACTCAAGACCAATGTTACTTTAGTTGAATCCAATTTTTTTACAAAGCAGCACATCTGAACCATCCTAAATACCCGGATTAAATACAGAAACTAGCACAAATGACACTTGACCCTTCAAACAACGTTAGTCCTCTCGCTGGCTCATCGAACCACATTGACCAAATATGCATCACAAGGCATGTTATTCAAAAACTGGTTGTATATCTGATCATAACAAATATAATATTTTCACAAGATTTTACAACCTGATAAAGAAATGTTGAATCAAATTTCTCAACTTTAAACTATACCAGCTACCACTAGTAAAGACCATGATCAGGAGGAGTATTTGCGACACTTAATGGCACAGGTATTCCAAATTGAACCAGACACCATTAAATGATGAACCACCTGCAACTGGCCATGCTACCACCACCGCCCCCCTATAATGTGAGTCCACCATAATTTGCAAATTGCAACAACATTTTGAGATTTCTCAGTCTTCCAAATTCAACTTCTTGGATTTCTTAATTCCACACACATTGTCGAACCTAATGTCTAATCCTAGGAATCCCACCTTACCCTGGTATGCCTCCACTACATCAGGGTCTGTCGCCAGATACTTGACCACAAACCTCCTCTCAAATTGCTCCCTGGACAAACATAAAATTGTAGCTACATTCAAATCCTTCTTAATCAAACCCTTCAACTTCAGCACTTGAAGAACCGAACACCTCGGAATAATTCTCTCCTCCAAACTAATCAAGAGAAGATTCGGGCATTGGGCGATGTAAGATGAGCTCAAGCCCAGCTTGTTCATAAAGTAATTCATCAATTTCTTGATCTTTTCTTCTGATGTGAAAAGCCAATGTGGTTGTACTCCGAATGCCGAAAGAAAACTTGTGTTAAATTCATACATCCAAAGAGAGAGATCAATTTGAATAATAATGAGAAGGACTCGATGGAGAGATGGAATCCAAGATACAATTACATAGGGAGCTCAACACCACACAAGTAAGCGATACTATGTGCTAACTGAGTTTCATCTGGTGAGTGCGAGTATCTGAACTCCCTCAACACGCTTTAGTCCAAAACTTTTCACAAGGTATTCAATCCTGCAAGCAATGTCAGTCCTATTGCTGGCTCACTGCACATCATCAAGAGAATCCTACGCCTATCACTACTAGTCTTCCATGCCGATCATAAACTGGGAGCACATAGCATCATGATGAAAAACCTCAGTTCAACAACGAGATTCAAGTCTTCACAACTTGAGATTAACGACTGGTTCAAAATAGACCAACCACCATCACCATTAATGACATAAAAAAAAATAATGGAGCTGTTGTCTACTTCTTCAATAGCCTCCCTATATCACCTCGCACACCACCCCTCCACCCATCATCATCATTATAATGAGTTGGAGCTGAACTTAGGAATTTCCGGCATTCTGCATTGGACATTCTACAATATCTCAACTATTCACATCTTTGGACCAAATGTGAAATCTTGAAATTCCATCTTACCTTGGTGTGCCTTTGCAACTTCAGGAACCTGTTCCTGATACTTCACCACAAAGTTTCTCAGGAAGTCCTTCTCAGTCAATTTTAACACATGAGGTACACTTAAATCTTCCTTAATCAGATCCTTGGACATCAGAATTTGCAGAACCGAGCACCTAGGAATAATCCTCTTCTCCAAACTAAGCAAGAAAATATTTGGATGCTTGGAGAGAACTGTAGGCTTCCAGTTTAGCTTGTTCACAAAGAAATCCATCAATTTCCGGATTTTCTTCTCTGAAGTTAGCATACACATGGGTTGTGATTTGAATGCCGAAAAAAACTCATCCTTGGACCAACCAAAGCTCCTATATGCCTCCATTTTTTTGTCCCAATTCGATTTACCCACCCACGCCATGGTTCGGATGGCTAGAATGAATAGCAGATTTGTGGGGTTAAAACCTAATTTCATAACTTCCCCAACAATCACTTTAAACTGTTCAGTATTTAGAGTCAACGATTTTGGTTGAATCATGAACAATTTCGAAATTTTTGATTCAGGTACCCCATAGCTTTGCAATGTTGAGATGTTGGGTCCCAGTACTCTTTCGAGATTGCATTTAAGAATAGAGTATGACAGCTTGTATGCGGCTATGGCGTTCTTATCAGTGTGAACGAAGCGTTTAAGGAAATTAATAGAAGGTATGATATGGTTTTCCAGGCTTCTTTGCAGGATATATGGATCGGTAGAGAAGATCTTTGCAAGTTCAGGAGTTGAAATGCCCAAAGATTTGAAAAACTCAAACTTTGGTTTAAGGTTTTGGTCAAGATTGTATAGAAGCAGTGATGGGCTCTTAGTGATGAAATTCATGATTTGGGTTTTGGTGAAACCATGGGTTTTTAAGAACTTGATGAGAGAGTCCGGTTCTCTCTCTAGTATGTGTGGCTCTGACGAGAGGATCTTAGCAAGGTCACAGCTTGAAATGCCCAACGATTCGAACAACTCGATATTGGGCTTAAGGGATTTCTCTGAATCGGCTATAAGTAGTGCTGGACGCTTGGTGATGAAACGTTTGATGTGGGATTCAGTGAACCCATGTTTTCTGAAGAGTTCAAGTACTGAGTCTGGTTTCTCTGCGGTTTCTATGTGGATCTTCTTGGATGCCGAGAGAGCCGAATCTAACGACAGCCCACATGAGTTTACGAGGTAAGAGACTGTGAGAGATTGTGGGTTTGTTGTCTTTGAGTTGCATTTGAGAGATTTGGTTTGAAGGAAACAGCAACAGACATGGCTGCTTGGTGAATTCTTTGTTCTACCTTGTATCAGTTTTTTGCAGAAAAAACGAAACATTGCTGGAGAAAGGATTTTAGGGTTATTGAGTAACTTACTAGTCCGATGAATTTGAAAGATTTCAACTGCTTTGATCCATGGGTTCTTCTCTACGACTTGAATCGAGGAAGAACGAACCTGAGGCTGAGAAACCCTAAAATACAGAATCAACGGATCACTATACGAACCTGGCACTCTCTTTTTGGACTGAGGGAGCTTTTCTTGTGAATCCAAGGAACGCATAAAAATGCAAGTCTATTTTTGGTGGAAGACTTGCCTGACCGCCCACAATATAGCCACGTGGCAATTTATTAGAGGACACTGACCGCATAGACGTTTGACCAATCCGTAATCCGTAAGTGGACCTACAAACCAAAAAGCAGCCTGATTAGTGATTTCAAACCTTTGGATCTTTGTATGGAATAATGCTAAAGAATGCTCAAATTCCTACGGTTAAAATCAACCAACGAAAATGACTTCAACTAAAGATTATAAATCACTGATCGAATTGATTTTGGGTTTGTAGGTCCACCTAGGGATTGGACAAACATCTATACGGTCAGTGTCCTCTAATAAATTGCCACGTGGCTTATATTGTGGGTGGTCAGGCAAGTCTTACTCACTAATGGACCCATTTATCCATGAATGATTGGCCCACCCTTGATGGACCTACACGGCTACACACCAACAATCAGTCTGCAGACTGATTGGTGATCTCTAGCCATTGGATTCGTGATCTCTAGCCATTGGATTCGAGCATTTCTTATGGAGTGATTTCTAGCTGTTGGATTCAAGTATTTTATTGGATATTCGGATAAAATGGTTAGGGATTATCAATTAAACTGATTGTTGGTGCAGGTTCATAAGGGTGGGGACAATCACTCATTGGTCAATGTGTCTGAAAGAGTGTGCCACGTGGGAATTTATGTGCCCCTTGGATTCCCCTTCTCTTGGTAATAACACAACACGTTTTATTAAGAGATCCCCTTGGTGGGACCACCTGTTGGTGGTCAATGACATGGATGTGTGTTACATTAAGGTATGATTATCTGGACCATCTATTTAAAGGGTCCACTTCCTCTTGCAGCAGTCGATGATGAGCCATCAATTTCTCTTCCAGATAGACAGAATTTGATGGTCGATACAGCGCAATCCAATAGTTCACCATTCACCGAATCACTCCTCTCTCTCACTTGTCTCTAATTTCAGAAACAGAGACTCAGAGCACCAGCGAGGGAGAAGCTCGAAATGGCCTCAACGATCAAAGAAGATAAGAAAAGCGACTGTCCGTACTCCTCTCTCTCTCTCTACTCTCAAAAACTGAAATTCGAGCAGTCAAAAAGATCTGATTATAGTCTCAACTGACTATTGAGCGTAAATGTCAAATATTCCAGAAACTCAATCTCAGAAAGCTGAAAAGAAGCTTAGAAAACTAGGGTTTAGTGTTGAATTCGTGAATAACTAGCTCAATTAACATGGAATGTAGAAGAACTAGCTTAATTAGCATGCATTGTCTAATTTATTTTTTGTTGAATTTCGTTATTTAATCTGAAATGCGTTTTTCAGGTTCTGTTAAGTCTGTAGCTGTCGTTGGTGGCGGTGTTAGGTATGCTATTGAGAATGAACTGAAATTAGTTTCTTTGTATGGTTCTAGTATAATTCACTTTTAGAGGGCTTCATTATTACTCTGTGGATTTTTTATTTTTTATTTTTGCTGAAATTGTTGCCTGTATATTGAAATTTGGGTTTTTGTTTTTTATTTTGATAAAGAAATTTGGGTTTTTGTTAAACTGCATTGTTCGTACCAGCACGGCGGTGCCATACATACCATGTATGGATATACGGGCAGATGCACCCATGTGTGCATCTTCATAACAAGGACATTCCATATGTAGGAAGAAATTTTCATGTCATGCATGGCTCCATCCTAAAGCACTTAGTAGGATAACATATTTTTTTAGGGGTTAGTGGAATATAATATGCAAGCTAATTAATGGAATTAAGAAAATGAGAAAAATGTTCATAGATTATTAGCAATGTATTTGCTTGCAATGCATCAAAAAAACAAATTGAACAAAAAATAGTAATGGCGCTAATTTGAAAAACTACCAAAATTAGAAACAAATTACAGACTTCATCAGCGGGTACAAATCAATTTACCCATTTTGTTGCCTTTTTTTTTCTTCTAAAAGCTATTTTTTTTAGTATTTCTTAACTGTTGGTACTACTGTAAATATACCTGTATGCAGTGGCGGAGCCAGGATTCTGTTCCAGGGGGGGCAAGGCAGCAAGCGAGTATCAAAGTAGGGCAGATGGGCCCACTGACCACATGGATATACCCATCATTTGGTAGATATTCATACTAAAAATCTGCTTGTTTGATGCTTTCTAGCAGTTGGATTTAGTTCCCCAATTTTTTTGAATCCAACAGCTAGAGTCAAGCCTTAAAAAGCACTAAAATCTAAAGGCTAGAGATTGGCTATCAGGCTGATTTTTGGTGTGAATATCTACCAAGGGGTGGGCTAAAACATCCATGCGGTCAGTGGGCAAGAGAGCAGCAATGAGATTGAGGGGGGCAACATGGTGCATCTCTACCTTGTTGCAGCATTTTTCCTCCTGAAATTTTTTTTTTGTTGTCAATTTTAAAGTTGAGGGGGGGCAACTGCCCCCTCTCGCCCCCCCCTGGCTCCGCCACTGCCTGTATGCATATGTTCATGTATCAAACCTCTCGGATTGATTTACACACACACACAAAAAAAAAAAAGTTAAGAAAAGAAAGGAGGTATCCCATTTAGTCTGTATGAAAAAAATCATTTCTTCTTTTGCTACAACATTTGATTCGCTAATTTCTCTATGATATTCAAGTGGGCTTGCTGCGGCGTACAAGCTGAAATCACATGGTTTGAATGTCACATTATTTGAAGCTGAAGAAAGAGCTGGGGGAAAACTGAGAAGTGTTTCACGGGATGGTCTAATATGGGATGAAGGAGCAAATACAATGGTGAGTTTGATAATATAACATTAGAAGTTCCTTCTGAATTTGAATTTACTTGTAATGTCATTGCTTGGGTGCTTGAGCAGGCAACACCAGAAAAGGTAAGAATTGTGTTGAACGATATTGCTTATTTGCAAATTTGAAAAAATGTTAGTGATATCCCATTGAGAGTACTAACTTGGATTTGAAACAATCTTGATAAATAAGTTTTTCTGTCACCTATCTTGAAATAAAATAGAATAAATAAGTTTTTGGTCTCCCTCTTGCAGACAGAAAGTGAGATGGAGGTCAGGAGATTGCTTGACAATCTAGGGCTTCGGGAGAAACAACAATTTGTACGAATTGCACCTTCACTTATGAATCATAAAGCTATAGCTTGCACCTTGTTATGCAATGTTTCTCTAATAATTGGAATTTATTTTCATTTTATTTATTTATTTATTTTTGGTTGCATATGAAAGAATGTGAACAATACATACATATGATGCACTTGAGCTCTTTGCTTAGTTCCCATGGACTACCATTTATTGATTCTTTTATATTTTGCAATTTAATGTGTGAAGGAATGCATAGTGCAATTTTAGTTCCATGAAGACAATTGAGAATATGTGCGTATAAACCTTTTAGAATGGGTTGACGTAGTATTTATCTCTGACAAGTATTTATAGTGGTTGTGAGATCCAAACTGCACCATTTTTGTGCTGACACATTTGATTCAATTGAAAAGTGTAGCGATGTTTTTAGAATATACTTTTTGAGGCGTCTTGAAGGGATGGAATAATTAATGATTTTGGATAGAGTTCTGTATCAGTTGCGGGCTATAATAGGGTTAGCAAAAGGTTTGGTGTAAGTTCCGTGTTAAAATTGAAACTATTAACTAGTTTTCCTAACCAGGCTTTGAATTAGTGATATCATGATCTTAACTAAGGAGAGTCATCCTTATGTTTTTTTGGTTTTTAGGTTTGAAAGCACCATAAATGCTTTTCTGATAGTCCTGATGAAGTATTAAAAAACTAGGAACTTGGTTGAGTACCCTGTTTAGTTAATCAGGATTTTCAAGTTCATGCTAAATAATGGCAAAAAATCTCAAAGAATGATGAAAGCTATTAAACACTAACAAAAGGAAAATAAAATAGAAACCACATCCTGTTGTGTGCTGTATCAATAAACTAAGGCAAGCATGATGAAAATATTACAGTTTGAATCCTGAAGATTCCAAGTTCACAATGCTGGAAGATACTTGATTGCTTGGTGTTCTAAATTCTAAGATGCAAAAGTTTTTAATTTTTGAGTCTTAAACCTGTAATTTGTCAGTTTGAATATAAAGAATGGGCCAAGTTGCTGATATCTAGTACTTTGTCAATTTGATAATATCCTTAATATGTTGCTAGTTTCCTGATTCTTTTGACTATCATCTCATGATGCAGCCAATTTCACAGAATAAACGGTACATTGCGAGAAATGGAAAACCAGAACTGGTAAGATTTGTTTGCTGGACTTGTACTTCTGAATGAAGATATTTCCTTAGTTCTTTTTTTACTGAAAAAGCAGGGGATTTTTTATTCTTCTTTTCCCCTTTTATTTCTGCCACGTTACACACTTCTATCTTTGACCATCACCTCTGCTTGTTTTTGCACATCAGATTCCCACAAATCCCATTGCACTGATCAAGAGCAATTTCCTTTCTACACAGTCGAAGGTTTGTTTCCAGCGTGTTGAGGTTCATGGTTCATATACTATATTAGGCTCAAATTTCGATAAATTCCTTACTGCAATAACATCCCAAACTAACAATGTATTTGTTTCCTCCCTTCTGCTTCTTCCAGACACTCAACTTTCATTAAATTGAAATAGCAGTTTTTGACTTTTTGTTGATGATATATAGCTCATTTACGCATATTTCCGAGACAAATAGATGATAAACCTGCTTCCTAATCCCGAGGACAATGTTCAGCAAAGTCTACTTCAACTAACATGTTACTTTCATTTTTATTTTTTGTAGCCAAAAACAAGAAAATATAGCCTGAGAAAATAAAAGTTCTCTGCAAGCAACAGTGCAATGTCTTCAGCTAAATCATGACCTCTTCCCCCTATCACACTGAATAACAATTGCCACAGATATACATATGCCATCAAACCAATCTCTTTCTGTTGTGCTGATGTGCTCAAACCTCACAAAGATCCAAACATTATTGATAATGTTATAGGGTATAATATCTTTAGGCAAGGTACTAGATATAAGCTGGCAACAGTAAAGAGAGAGAGATAGAGGGACGGAATGGACACCATTATTATCCATATAGCAACAAATGCCAGGTTAGGATCCTAAGCGTCACTCAATTTATAAGGAAGGGAATTTAACGCTGGATTTTTCAATCACATTCACGTGACCTTTCCTTGTGTCCTGTATGATAATCTTGTTTTGATCTTGACAGGTTTCTTCCCGAAATAACAATTTGCACATTCTTTCATTTTATTTCAGTGGACTAAGTTGTATCAAGAATGTAAGGGTTTATTTTTTAGGATTTTGTATTTAGATGGAGAGTGCTGTTGGATAGAGGCATTTAGCATTGTTCCTTTTGTATCGTTTCTCGTCTCTCTTGTGTGATCCTTGGGGAGGCCTCTTTGTCCTCCCCTTTGTATCCTCTCTCTTGCTAATATGAATTTTGGACTTATCAACTATATATAAATATATTTTGTAGCTTTACAATTTTTTGAGAATATACCCAATGCAATTTGCATCTTCATGTTTGCAGTTTCAGATAATTTTGGAGCCATTGCTGTGGAGATCTTCTGAGAAGAAAAGTAACTTGTCAAAGGTGTCCACTGAATATTCACGGGAGAGGTGATTAAACCAATTTGTCTGTCGTATGGAGATAATTCACTTTTTTGTGTATTTCTTTCCAGATGTGTTAAAAGTTGTGGTTAAGTTAAAAGTTGAAACATCTACTTATCACGTTACGGTGCCAAACTAGATACAGATACGTTCGATATATGTTTTGGCTCTAATTGAAGGGAGTTGGTCAACTGCTTCCACAATCAAGATAGCTCTGTGGAGGTTAACAATTCTTTGGGAAGAGGTTCATGACCTCTGTCAACCCTTTAGATTTCCTATCATCTGAATGAAGAAGCCAATTAGATTGCAGATTTGCTCCCCAGAATCTGGAGGCTGGAGTCAGAATGCTGTTTTGATGATTAAGGTCTTCAATGTGCTGTTTTGATTTGTTTTCTTATTCTGCTTTACCTAACTGAGGTACAATTTGTCATGACTTATAAATAACCACCTTCTATCAATAAGAAAGTTGTTTTATTGTTGCTGCTTGGTTCTTAAAGTGAATTCATCACTTTGGACAAACCTAATTATAAACTCATTGGATGTTTATTACTTCATTGTCCTTTATCTTGAAAAATAATCACTTCCCAAAGTGTACCTTTCTTTTAGAATTTTACTTAACTTTTGTGATCTATCACCTCTGAGAACACACTAGGATTAGGATTTGGAAAGACACTACCTTTATTCCCATGCAAACTAAATATATTAATATCAAGTGTGTTGGAAACCCTTTTGCCGCACTTCAAATATCCTGATTTATTGCAAATTTGTATCAACTCTCATTAAAATGGAGATGCTCATCCTTCTTGTAACATGATCTGAGATCGTCAAATATATTCTTTCAATGGCCAGTAAAACTATAGATTGGACGACTCATTTCACAAAGAGTGCTTTACACATTGGAACTACTATTTCTCTATTTTCCATTTGTGGTTGAGATGCGTAGGTGTGTGTATGTGTGTGGAGGGAGAAATGGGAACAACACATATCTGGCTACCTGAAACTGAAAAATTATGCAGAAAAAGTAAAGGAACTACTATTAATTATGGAAATATGGATTTCAGTATTTGGTCTAAACATAATTTATACTATGAAGGTTTTCAAATAGACTTAGTAGTTGCTGCTTTCAACTACTGTTTCTCAATGAAAAGATGGATTTAAGTATTTGATCTCAATCCAATATAGCGTCTGGGTTTTCAAATAGATATTTTGCAGTTAAATGCTCAGAGAAATTCATAAGAATATTGACCATATATTGCTTTCTTCTTTCCTTTTTGGAAATTGGGGAAGTGATCTTCCTGCTTTACCACTTCTAAACATTTCTGTTGGCTGTTTCTTTCTCTGCAGTGTGGGGGAGTTCTTTCAGTGCCATTTCGGGAAAGAGGTAGTTACTTCTTTTTGTGGCTATGAAAAAATTCTTTATTTCTTAACTTATCCCTATAATGTCTTCATTGTTGTAATTCTCCTAATGAAAACTCTCTGTTTGTTTTAACTCATCTTCAAAAGGGCTCTCTTTGTTCTAATGATTTGATTATGGATGCAGTAGAGTCAAAAACTCCAAAGCTGTTAGATTGCACCATTTTTGGTGATTTCTAGTGTTTTTAAATCACCTTTTTTTTTCTTGTGTGTTAAGGTTGTTGATTATCTCATTGACCCCTTTGTTGCGGGCACAACTGCTGGAGATCCCGATTCACTGTCTGTGAGTAATGTTCATATTGTTGAAGTGAACCTTTTGAGAAATAAAAATGTCCTTGTCTTTGCATTAATTAATCAGTTATGATGCTATATTTGCAAAAGAGGTTTTTCAAAAGTTGTGATACTAAATTTTGGCTCTAAGCCATTTTTTATCAGGTCAAGAAAAAATATGGTTTTTTTTTGCTTTCATTAAGCTATGGTTCTTAATTTTATTGATCTGCTTTATATAGGTTTTGATTTATTATGGCACAGTCCTACTGTGAACTTCATTTTCTTTGTTTCTCAGAATTTTTTTTAATTACATTTTATGATCTTGCTTTTGTTTTTAAACAGATGCCCCATGCATTTCCAGAGCTATGGAATCTAGAAAAGAAGTAAGTCCCATGAAACATGTTTCCTCAAACTAATTTTTTTTCCTGATAAATGACATTAGCACTGGGTATTTTTAATTTTATCATCTACATACAAGATACAATAAGGACATGCGTGGAGATGAGGTGTTAGTTAAGATCAAGAGAACCTGAAAGCAACCATTTCCATTATTCCAGTGTGATTAATCATATGGAGGGAAAGATTGAGGAGGCTGATGCCAACAGAATTAGAGCTGGGTGACTGAGGTGGAGTTGTGCTTCTAGACTGCTACGTGATATACACACGCTCATCTTACTAAAAGGAAAATTATTATAATACGGCAATAAGAAGACTATTTTTTTATGAAGAAAAATGTTGTGCAATCAAGAACAACATATTCATAGAATGAGTGTAGCTCATACGAGAATGTTGAGAATCTTGAGATGGATGAGTAGCAAGACTAGGAAAGATAAAATCAGATATGATCATATGAGCTCATCCAAGGAAACCTAGGAATAGCCCTAAAGGTGATAAAATAAAGGAGAGTCGGTTGATATGGATTGTCATGTGCAAAAAATACAATTGACGGCACCAGTGAAGAGTGCTTTAGTGCTATTGTTAAAAGAAGGGTATGTCGACTTGCTCGATGTGATTTAAAAATAACTAAATAGACATTCTTCTTCATGGTGTATATCTAGTTTTCTTAAAGTCGTTTGCCACCAGCATGGTTAAATGTTGTCTTACGATCTACATTTTCCGTTTGCTATTGAAAATGATTACGAGGGTGTCTTTAGGACTTGGATCTATGCATATTTTCTTGTATTTTCCAAGAGATATTTTTTTTGATTGGTAAAAGATATATATTAAAAGAGGGCTGAGAAAGCCCTGAAAGCTATACAGCAGAAAGACTAAAAGACTAGAGCCCCGAAGGGAAACAACAAAGCCCTACAGCCCGATAGAGCACACGATTAAGAAATCAGCCGATCCCACCTAAAAACAAAATCATCAAATCTGAAATGCTTGTGTTCGGGGATAGCCGAAGTCCAGTAATAAAGAGTGGCTTTAACGTTCATGAAGATCTCAACTTTGGCCTCCTTATCTTCAAAAGTCTTTCTATTCCTCTCCTTCCATAACTCCCAGCAGTTAGCAAAAGGGGTAATCCTCCATAGAGTCTGACCACGTGTTGAAAATGCCTTGGAACTCCATCCGTCAAATAGGTCAATGATCAACAACAGGAAAACCCAGGAAATCCCAAAAAACTGAAGGAATCGCTCTCAGATCTCCTTGGGCACGCAACAATGGATTAGCAAATGGTTTGAGGTCTCCTCTTTTTGACGACACAGGATACATCGGCTAGGAATTTGGAGAATGCGTTTTCTGAGATTCTCCACTGAAAGAATCTTGTCAAGCATAGCACACCAAGAGAAGAAGATGACTTTTGAGGGGATGGGAGTGCAAACGCTTAGCTGGAAAGTCCCTCCGAATAGGACCAAGGAGGGCGAAGTAGAGAGACTTGACCGAAAATCTCCCTTTCAGATCATGATTCCACCACCTTCTATCTTCTACTCTGTCTGCTAACTGAACCCCTTCCAAGCGATGTAATAAGGAAGCCACCATATCCATCTCCTAATCCTTTATTCTCCTTTTGAGGCTCAGATCCCAAGAGATAGTTCCATTCCCTCTGGATGCCACCTCGCTGACTAGGTCACCTTTCTGGTTAGATAACACATAAATTGAGGGAAACTCCTTAGCAAAAGAAGACTCCCCACACCAAACGTCTTCCCAAAATCTAACTTGGGATTCGTTAACCACCTTAAATTTGCTCCTATTTCTGACCTTCTCTCTCACTATGGATATGCCTTTCCAAACTCCCACCCTGTATGCTGTAGAGGTCACTCTACATTCCCAACCCTGATTATCAGTGCCCTGTTTAGCCAAAATCACCTTCCTCCACAAGCTTTACCTATCCTCCCCAAACCGCCAATTTTAGCACTTTTAATGAAGGCATCAAAATTTGGCGTGTAGAAATGCTTCCAAGTAGTTGATGCTTTATCTGCAAGGCCTCTTTACCAGTATTCGATTGTGAGCGCACCCACTCTTTGGTGCTCTTCCGCTTATTTTTTGCTATTTGGTCTGTTTATTACTAGTTATTTCTTTATAACTTATTGGCTTGCTGAATGATTAAAGCCCACTGTGAAAATATAAAAGATGAATCTTTTATTTTTATTTTTATTTTTATTATTATTACTATTACTATTAAATCTCAAAACCTCAGACAAGGCACTGTTTGATTTATTTACCTTGCAATTTATGGTCTTTTTAAGTCCCACACTTCTGCAACCATATGATTAATTTTATTGTGGTCTAATTTTAAACGTTTGATGTTGCCACCAGGAAAGCCTGCTTTTAATGAGATCAGTAACTCAGAGGTGCAAACCGGTTTTTGAACCCAAAACCAGTCAGGCATTTGCAATTGTAATCCAGATTTAATGAAACCTGAGCTGAAAAACAGTTCATCAGTAGCGGATTTTACCTCAAATCTGACAATTTTTTTTTATCTTTGCTGACTGTTCATTAGAAGTTTCTTGATCATGAGAATTATGGCTCACAGTCTTGCCATATTGCACACGCTGTACTCATGTAGATACTCTGATGATTGTCATTGAGATAAAGCTCTTGTGTCTTGTTAGATACTAATGATTGTTACTGAGAGAAAACTCCCCCTTTGTAGTGGACATTTACAGGTTCGTTTTATTGACAGGTTTGGTTCAATCATAGTTGGGGCTGTTCGGTCTAGATTGTCTGGTAAAAGAGAAGAAAATGGGGAAAAGGAAATTGCTTCAGGAAAAAGGAAGCGTCAACGTGGCTCATTTTCATTTCAGGGAGGGATGCAGGTAAGCATCTTTATGAGTGGAAATAACTTTATGCCTTGGTAATTGCTAAGAGATTGATGGATTTTGCATTGTGTACCCTATGTTACTAAAACCAGGACTTCTGAGTATACTGGTGTCGTCAATCACTTTAAAGTTTCTCTTTTGAGTTCTTGCCAAAATTTCTCATAATCACAAATTCTTGTCATTTAACTGTGATGTACAAATACTCGCAACAAGGTTGCATGGGTGATTATATTTGCTACGGTTTTCAACATGTGAAACCATTACCGAGTCAAGATTTTGAGAAATTATCTGCTTGATACCTTGCAATGTAGCCATATTAGATCAGAACATTTTCAGTAACAATTTCATCTGCATTGAAGAATCCTTAACTTGTAGAATAGAGTCTTTTTAGTTTGTAATAATATTCTTTGAGAGGTCCTATGCTTCTAAACCATTCCTTTAGTCACGTCCCAGGGGTCATGCAATGTTATTAAAATCCTAAGATTTACGATTTGGATCCTACGATTCAAATTAAATCAGAACCCAAACTATTGGAATCTTATGTCCGAATCCCTTTAAAGATAAATCCTACAATTCGCAACTTGACTCATGATTTAAATAAAAGCACAGGGTGCATTTTCAAGTGATAACAATGAATCCTATGTTTGTACTTTTGATTTTACCTAAACACTAAAACCGATAAAATCAGTGTGCGTTTCTACTAGTTAAACAAATTTATACCATGTTTCTTGCATTGTCTTTCCACACAGACATGAGATCATTTAACATAGTTCCACCATCAACCACTGTTCATTTTTTAGTATTTTGACTTTTATTGTTCGTCTTTATATTTCAACGTAAAAGGGTTTAAAATATTTATTTATAAAGATCTAAACAAAAAACTCCAAGTGGTTAAGGGTTAGGGACAAGAAAATGAACAAGTTTTTTTGTACGAGTATTCTGTAAATAAGGGGATCATCTTTCTGATTTTTCTCGATCTTTGCTCCTTTTCAATGTATTAAGTTGACTATGGATTCAAGTGAAAAGCAATAAACTTAATATTCTACAATAAGCAATTCTTGCAATATAATTACTGTAGGAAACAGTTTCATCGTAGCGTTGTCCGCAGGAAACACCAGCCTATAACACGGATGACAAGTAATGCATGTCCATGCAAACAATTTGAAAGATTAAGAATTGAGACTGTAGATGAGAGATGGAAATTTTTATAAATTGACAATACATGGTTATAAATTTTCTGGTTGTGAAAGGATCGTTTATTCATATGAGTTTAGAAGACTATCATTATAGTGCATACCAGGATTGACATGTAAAACATTTTGTTATTATTTATAAGTGTTTGTACGATTATTATCATTATATGATGGGTTATGGAGTGACTAAGTTTATTATATATTCTTTTCAATATTTTGGGCATTATTAATATTTTTTAACACATAAGGAAAAATCTTTATGAATCCTGTACAATCCAAAGATTTGAATCTGGCTCCTTACGATATTACGATCCGATTCGATTCTGACAGCATTGGGTTCATGCTAAAACTATCCAGCTTTCATTTCTGATCTTTCTGTCTTTTGCAGACACTCACTGACATGTTATGCAAAGAGCTTAGAGATAATTTGAAACTGAAATCAAAGGTGCTGTCATTATCTTATAAACCTGATGGGAACTCTCTGTTAGACAATTGGTCAGTGTCTTATGCCACAGAACAAAAGGAGCCCTCACCGGACCAGTCTTTTGATGCAGTCATTATGACAGTGAGTAAGCCTGTTCTATTGATAAATTCAAGCTCAATAACATCTTAATAGCACACATGGTTGGTTTTTCTTTCTTTGTTCTTTGTTTTTTCTTTTCCTTGATTTATATTTCAAAATTACTTCTTGAAAAATATATCCTCGTCAGGTGACAAGGCATTTATGTATCTCAGGCTCCACTGTGTAATGTGAAAGAAATGAAGGTTACAAGAAAAGGAATCCCTTTTGTGCTAGACTTTCTTCCAGAGGTAAGGAGTCCTGCTTCTTAATTGGCAATGGTTTATCTGCGTGCTTATTAATATAGATGGAGATGATCATCCATGTGAATAAATATACATTTGGACACAGAGAACCATATGGACTAAAGTACACGCATCCTTATATTAGAAGCAGTAAGACAGGTGTACATGCATGCATATTGACATGCGTGAAACTATGTTTATTTTATCAGTCAATCAAGGACTCATGACAACAATGCAAACATGCTTATCTTGTCTAATGATTCTTTAAAAAAATAAAAATGCAAAAAAAGAGTAAATATTGTCTGTGAATATTGACTGTGGCAGTGCCTCACCATCTATGTTGGGGTCTCGTGTCTGTACCCACAATTGTTGGACTAAGCCATTGATTTAGACTATCCAATCAACAGGTACCTCTTGGATGAGGTGAAGTTCAAAAATTTCACCTTCAGCACTAACCCTAACTGTCCAATCAATCGGTTGCTTTCTTCTGGATGATAAACAAAATATCTGCATTTTTCACAAAAAGTTCGTCTTTGGATCATTTCAGTTGTCCAAGCAGTCCAATCGTTAGACTATTGCTCTCACTAAAGAGGTAACCCTCAATTGGATGAATCCAATTGCTATGCACCAATTGTAGAGATGCAAGGGCACACCAAGAGGCAACCCATCAATGTCAGCATGTAGTTCTTTAGTACAATTTTTTTTTCAGCTCATAAAAAAGACGGCTTTGTTGTACAATGCAGGTGAGTTATTTGCCACTATCAGTTATAATTACCACCTTTAAGAAGGAGAATGTCAAGAGACCCCTCGAGGGATTCGGAGTTCTTATTCCTTCCAAAGAGCAACAGAATGGCTTGAAAACTCTTGGTAAACTTTGGCTACACATCAATTGGTTGAATACCTAATTTCTTTTTACCTGCAGCTCCATCTTAACTTTTCTTTGCTCCAAGTAGGTACACTTTTTTCTTCCATGATGTTTCCAGATCGTGCCCCCAGTGATCTGTTTCTGTATACTACTTTCGTCGGAGGAAGCCGGAACAGGGATCTAGCAAAAGCTTCACTGTACGAATGTTTCAGGCTTGTAATTTTTGTTAATTCCATTTTTTCTATTAAATTCTGCTTTCACCCTTTCAGTAACAACTAACAAGCACTTTATCATATTAAATATGCTTTTAGGGATGAGTTGAAGCAGGTGGTTACTTGTGACCTTAGAAAGCTGTTAGGTGCAGAGGGAGAGCCAGCATTTGTGAAGTATGAAACCTTCCCGTACTTTTTATATCTTAGTTTTTGGAGGGTAGCAGTGGGCCGACCCATAACCTTAGGATTGCAGTCATAGTGTCCTAATCATTATGGATGAGGCTCAAGTCCTCGCCCATGTTTGTGTGTGTACATTCTCTTATAACATGTCCTGCTACTCAAATTGCAGTCATTTCTACTGGAGTAAAGCCTTTCCTTTGTATGGGCATGACTACAATTCAGTTCTGGTAGCAATAGAGAAGATGGAAGAAAGTCTTCCAGGATTCTTTTATGCAGGTAAGTGCTCGCAACGACAAAGTTATGGAAAGAGCTGAGTTGTGGCTATCCCATGTCAAGTCATTTTTAAGCTCTGCTGGTTCAGAAAATCAGCTGACTCTGCAAGGCTTAAAAATGCTTACTTGACTGAGTCTTTCCAATTTTTTCAAGATTCAGTGACACAATTCTGCTTATCCAAAAGCAAAACTCATTAATAACTCGGTTGAGCCATGGCATCATGACCAACACGTAGCAGTGACTATCTTTTTTACATTTATTATATATTCATTCAAGTAACTGAATTACTGGCGCGGATCAAGTATTTAACACAGGTTTTTCCGACTCTGATTAAACATATTTTTTTAGCTGAGCTTACCTATCAAAAAATATATACAAGTTTTTAGCCAAGCTATCTACTTCATTGAACTATAATACACATGCATATTCGAGGTGGATACGGGGATGGGTACAGACCCAAATATGCTTTTTTGACTTCCCGTATATGGGTTCAGGCACATGTATCCAATCCTACACATGCATGTTTACTAACAATCTGGAAACTGAGTGTATATATGTTTCAAAACTAGTAGACACCTATCCAGCTGTATCCTGTGTAGCCATGTTATATACCAAAGCGAATCGGTGGAAAATTGAAGTCAACAAAGGAATGGTTTTCCCACTTGCTAAATATTCATTTGACTCGTGATCAAATCTTTCGATCCGAGTTATTTTAAGATGTTTGGTTGGTTGTAATTCCTTCTCTTTTTTCCTCTTCTGTATGATGTGAACCTGGCAGGTAACCATAGGGGTGGATTGTCTGTTGGCAAAGCAATTACTTCTGGTTGCAAAGCAGCTGACCTTGTAATCTCCTATCTCAACTCTTCTTCTGATGACAAGCTGCTTAAAGAAGAAGCCTCATTGGGAAAATAAGACATGTATACCTGATACTTGGTATGATCATACCACCTCTCGTTTCTTCTCTTCTTTTCGACTTCTCTTTCTCTTTGATTTGAAGGATGTAAAAAATAGGTGTTTTATACACAGAATGTAGAAATTCTCTCCCTAGTAAGAAGAATTTTGTGGGTAATCAAATTCAGAATTTTTTTTCCCCGCTGGGATTATATGGTTGTGGTACAGGACATCGATCAATTGAGCTATGAGCTTGAACCCAAATTCAAAACACTGACTCGACAATCTTCTGGATCTAGAGGATATGTGTTGGCTTTTGGGGTTTTATGTTGCTCACATTGACCGCAATACAAAGGTTATTTATTGGTATGATACTTTCAAATTTATTTACTGGCATTGATAAGGTCGATAGGCCAGCACCTCAGTAAGCAATTGAAAGTTTGTTTTGATGTCCAAACTCCAAAAGGATGTGTTGATGGAATGGTGCAACATTGTTGAGGTAATCATTTTTTCCTTTTGATCACTGCAGCATTTTTTTTTAAGGTGTGACCAATCCAAGAGGTGGATTAAGGATAGAATGCTCTGGTTTGATTAATGAGATGGGCCTGCGGATGGGACTTCAATTAGCATATTATCTGCAAATCAGACTGTTAGTATGCAGGAGACCTCCTTGATCAACCAGATGGGACTGATACCTCAGTTCTTGTTTACTGTACAGTTTCTAGGATTATCCACCTGATTGTGTTGTTTTGCAGTCTAAGGAATCTTCTGGACGGGATCTACTGGGTATATGGCCCAGATGATAAGTTTGTGCAGCACTTGAGGGGGTAAATGGGCTGGAACTATATTAAATCGGACCTCGGGCTCAGTCCTATTCAAAAATTGCCAAAAAAGCAAAGCCTAAGGCCATCCCGTTTACACACGCAAATTGGTGTGCACCGATACAACCAATCCTCCCTCTTCTTTTCTTTGTTTTTTTTTTTCTGGATAGGGAGGAAAAAAAAAAAAACAGATTAGTAGTGAATGTTTCAATTGCTATACAAATCAATGATCTTAGCCGTCGAATCTATTGCATTTTCATGTACGGACAATTAGCTAAAGAAGGTGCGTGATCTAGAAAAAAAAGGTTTATAGAGGACCATACGCTCCATACAACTGCAATCATCTGATCTACTGAATGCTTCAAAAGGCTCATCAACCGGTCACGACGTTTGATGACTAGTCAATTGGGTAACTCCGTGATTTGATGACCCACTATGCAGTGATCCCCGATCAAGCCGGTAGGAAGCCTTTCACATCTTAATACAATGTCGCTTGGTGTATTGCACCATGCCTAGTGTTGCATACGTTAGACTATAGAAGTAGAACTTCGCTGACGGACCACAGTATGAGCCATGTGGCGGACCTTTTAGAGACCACTGAGGCACTGACCGTATGGATGTTTGTCCCATCGCTAGGTGGACATACGTACAAAAAATCAGCTTGATTATTGATTTCAAACCTTTGGATCTTTGTACCCCAAATAATGCAGAAATTCCACGGTTAAAAATCAACCCATGAAAACGACTCCAATCCAACGCTTAGAAATCACTAATCAGACAAATTTTTGGTCGGTAGGTCCACGTAGGTTGGGCCAAACATCCATACTGTCAGCGATCTCTTAGAATGTGCCACGTTGCTCATAATGTGGTCCGTTTATGACGGACGACCGTCAGCAAAGTTCTTCTCATCTTAGAAGAGTAAATTTTTTTATATGGACGCCTTTTCTATATGGGCAATGGAGCACCACCTGGCAGTCTATTGGGCCCACTAACCCACGAATGCTAACCACACAAAAATAGCCTAATTGGTGATACTATTTAATCTGAGTAAAAAAAAATTTTAATCCAACGACTAAAAATCACCTGATGAAAATGTTCGAATCCATTAGATCACAAATCATGCTAAATGTTTTGACCAAGATGGTTTGAGAGGTTAGACCATCCCGAAAGAATGCGCCAGGTGGCGCATTTTGATGGGCCTCCACAGCTGCACAGATAAAAAAGGTCCACGTGAGATACTTATAAAAAACTTTACAAGTCTGCACCATGTGTACACAAGTCAAAAGTCAAAACCCTAAACCCTTTCAAATGCTATACCTCCGACTCTCAGCCTCCAAATTCCAAAACACTCAAGAAGAAAACCAGAGAGGGGTCGCAGTTGCAGAGCTTCTGTTTTGCTATTAATGGCGTTGTACCTTCTCTTCGAATCGGCCTCTGGTTTCTCGCTCTTTCTCGCTCACGGCATCGACGAAATCGGACAGAACACCGAAGCTGTTCGGAGTTCGGTTGTCGATCTCAACCGGTTCGGAAAAGTGGTGAAGCTCGCTGCGTTTCACCCATTCTCGTCAGCTCTCGATGCTCTCAACCAATGCAACGCGGTTTCTGAAGGTGAGTTGGTTGAACTTTCTAGGGTTTGTTTAGTCGCCATGTTTTTATATTCTTCTTTGCTGATGATTTAATGAGTTCTTTAGGATTTGCTTATTTGTATTTATGTTTGATTCATCGTTTTAGTTCCGATAGACTTTATGAACAATAATGTTTGAAGTTCAAATACATTTCTAGTTCTTCGGCTAGTATGTTTGTGAAGCTTTTTTGGAGCTCATCAGCTCAATCATGTAGTTTCTAGGGTTTGTTTTGCTCTTCGAGCTATTATTTTCTGCGTTGTTGAGATGGTTTTAGTGGGTTGTTATGCTCTTGATCTTCACATAGCTCAATGTTAGTTTCATATTCATTACACACCCATTTCTTGTTTGAATTTTTTTATAAAATGCTTGGAATTGAATCGTTGTTTTAACATATCGAAAAGAAAATTTTGAATTGTTAATTTTTTCGTGGAATTTGTGTCATTTGTGGTAGTGCGTTAATGGAATAGAAGTCCTGGGGTTTATCCTGTTGTAGTTTTTTTGGGCTTCCATTGGTTCTGAAGTAAATTGAAGAGTGGGGTGGAGCTGCAGCTCAATTGGTTGATCTTCTGCTGTGTAACCATGAGGACTTGGGTTCAAACCCAGCTTACCCACCAAAGCAATGGGAAGCATTTAAAGCAAGTAATGCTAACGACCAATCAGTTTCCGTAAAAGTGGCAACCAAAGAGCTTGTGCTTCCGTCTACTTCTACGAAAAATGATAATGATGAGACTAAACAGACTGTTTTGGTTGCCATTCATGAGGTGCAAGGTCAGTTCTCAGACGTGCCGGAACTGATGTTTTGTTGGTGTTACTCTTTCGAAGCTCATGGATGGATTTTCTAGGCGTTATTCTGTTGTTGGGCTGTGGTGGCTCCTGGAGAAAATTACTTCTATATCTTTTTAGGCTTACAATCATGGGCTGCTTTCTGGTTTGTTGTTTATTGGCGTTTCAGGGCTTATGACTGATGAGTTGAGGAACTTTTTGGAGCTCAATCTCCCAAAAATTAAGGAAGGAAAGAAGGCAAAGTTCAGTTTAGGAGTTGCTGAGCCAAAGATTGGGTCACATATTTCTGAAGTGACTAAGATTCCTTGCCAAAGCAATGAGTTTGTACTTGAACTTCTTCGTGGCGTGCGGTTGCATTTTGATAGATTCATTAAGGACCTTAAGGTTTGAAGTTACTGTATATTCTTTTTCTTCATTCTTTTGTTGTCTGTTGCAGATTTTGTTTTGTAATTTGAAATTATGCCACTTCTTGATTTTCTTTTTTCCCTGTTTGCAAAGCCTTCCGATTTAGACAAGGCTCAGCTTGGTCTGGGGCACAGTTACAGCCGAGCAAAGGTCAAGTTCAATGTCAACCGAGTTGATAATATGGTGATTCAGGCAATCTTCCTTCTGGATACCCTCGATAAAGATATTAACTCCTTCTCCATGAGAGTCAGGTGAGTTAATGTTCATGCATATAAACATTTTGTTTATTGTGAGTTACTTTGGATTCTTCTTATATATACAATTATTTTTTTGATAAGTTCCTATATATATATATATATATATATATATATATATATATCCAATTGTAGCATTAAAAGTAGTGTGTCGTTCCTGCAATTAGGACAAACTGGAATTTAGATGTCTTGGTTCTTTGTTGGATAGAATAATGGAATGTTTATAATTAATATGATAGTCCCGGAATTCAATAGTTACACTCGAAGGTGTAAGCTATTGATAGAACTTGGAACAAATTGATGAGGACTTTCCCTTGCCACTTGGAAACTTATGGCTGTTGTAAATGTATTATTTACTTTCTTAGGTAATAGCCACATTTAAAGTTTTTGTTTGATCTACTGCTGTCTGCAGAGAGTGGTACTCTTGGCATTTCCCTGAACTAGTGAAGATTGTCAATGATAACTATCTCTATGCCAAAGTTGCAAAATTTGTGGAGAACAAATCGGAGCTGTCTGAAGAAAAAATCCCAGGCTTAACTGAGATACTTGGAGATGAAGACAAAGCAAAAGAAATCGAAGAAGCAGCCAGAGCATCCATGGGTAAAACTTGTGGAAATTATTTTATTTGGTAAGGCCACGTCTCATTTTATATTCATCTTTTTTTCTTAACTTTTGCAGGACAGGATTTATCCCCAATAGACTTGATTAATGTCCAGCAATTTGCGCAGAGGGTAGTGGACCTCTCCGAATACAGGAAGAAGCTCCATGAATATCTAGTGACTAAAATGAACGACATCGCACCAAACTTGGCTTCTCTTATCGGTGAAATTGTTGGGGCCCGTTTGATTTCTCATGCTGGTAGTCTCACAAATTTGGCTAAGTGCCCATCTTCTACCCTTCAGATCCTCGGTGCGGAGAAGGCGCTTTTCAGGTGTTTATTCAGTAGCTGGCTTTTCCTTATTTTGGTATAATTTGGCTTGGAACTTCGCTTTCAGTTGACCAGAACCAGATGATCATGAAAACTGTAAATTTTCTTTGTATATGTTTGAAATCTTGTTATTCAAATAACATGCAATTTAGTTATAAGTGTTTTTGGCCATTTTAGTGTTGGAAATGCATTTAAAACAGAAATCAGCCATCTGCCAATAATGAGCGCTTGTGTCCCCTTTCTAATCTTTTGATGCACCAACTAATTTTTTTCCTTTTTCCTCTTAACTTCTCATTCAAAATTCCCCCCATCTGTATTGTTGTGTCCAGGGCATTGAAAACCAAAGGGAACACCCCAAAATATGGTCTCATCTTCCATTCTTCTTTTATTGGCCGGGCATCTGCACGGAACAAAGGCCGGATGGCTCGTTATCTCGCGAACAAGTGTTCTATTGCATCTCGTATTGATTGCTTCTCAGGTAAATCTTCCTCATTGTTTCATATGTAACTACTTTCTGTTCTACATACATGCTGACATGTTTGTTGGATGACACATTTCATCATCTTTTGAATAAAGAGATGAACACCACCGTTTTCGGGGAGAAACTCCGTGAACAGGTTGAAGAGAGACTGGACTTTTATGACAAGGGAATTGCACCTCGCAAGAACATTGACGTGATGAAAAAAGCTATTGAAAGTACTCAAAACTCAGGTGAGCAAAGGGTAGAAGATGGTGCAAGTGGCTTTTCTTTCACAAATGTTAATTAGTATCTTGCAAGTAGTGAATGAAAAAAGAAACAAAATTTGTTAAGAGTCGCACCAGATGTGTGTCGTGTCGGACTCTGACACGGGTACTTCACCTGTTTAGAAGAATCTATGAAACATAGTGTGTGCATGGTTCAAAGTACACGGTATCTTTTCGTTATCGTTCATGGGCGATACCGAAACGTATCGGAAGTATCATTCGGTTTCGGACACAACTTCATGAAACATAAACGAAATGTTAGTGCAAATTTACACATAAAATGAAGTATCGTTCGGTTTCGGACGGAACCAACTGAAACGGACGAGGCGTTTTGGTTTCAGACAAAACGTTTCAGTTTCGGCCAAAACTTTGATGAACCATGAGTGTGCGTGGTGTAAGCAAAAGGCATATGCCTGGGCAAGCCTCTAACAGTGAGGCCCACATGAAGTGTATGCCTCAGGCATTGAGGTATTCGCCTCGTCCATTATTTATTCGTCATCATGATCATAAGCCTTATCCCTAATATTAGGCTATATTTCATTCATTTATTATAAAGAATGGTGGTAGTGCGAGGATTATGCCTTACACCTTGAAGCTTACACCACGTATATTGAAAAGCTCACACCGCACACCTCTGGTTTGAAACATTGAACATAACCATCCAATTTTCTGACCTTTTCAAATCATTAGCCATATTTTAGTTTGACCATTCAAAAGAAACTGATGGACAGGATATTCCATATCACCTGATTAGTTTGTTTCTGGCATGACTCTTATATGAAACAAGTGTCAGTCCCCTCCTTCCGTTCACACCTTGTGTACCATGATGCATTGGTATGCCATCCTAATGGATTGTACAATGGGCGCAGTTCTTTTTTATTTTCTTATCTTGGCTGTAATTAACATTCACAGATGGAGAGAAGATCCTGATGGATATTGAAGACGGACCTGCTGAAGTTTCAATAAAGAAAAGCAAGAAAAAGAAATCCAAAGGTGAGGTGCCTGTGGATGGTGAGCCTATGGCAGAGGATAAACCAACTTCTGTTACTAATGGACATGCTTCTGAGGAGCCTGAAACGGAAAAGAAGAAGGAGAAGCGTAAGTTGGCACAGGAGCAGGCTACTGAGAACTTGAATGGTGTGAATGGGTTCGATTCCGAGCAGGACGGAACAGCCAAGAAGAAGAAAAAGAAGAAGAGCAAAGATGTAGATGTAGAGGATCGCCAGACTGCTAGTGAAATAAAAAAGAAAAAGAAGAAGTCGAAAGGCGAAGATGATGTCTGAGTTTTTTTTACACTGGTTCCTGTAAGTTCAGGTAGAGATCTTGTGCTGCTGCTTCTGTATTGGGTTGATATTAAAAATTTTCATAGTTTTCCCAGAATGGATCATCTTCTAACATTTTAATCAAATGGTCCGTTTCTCTTTGACGTTGCAAGCCAGAACCATGATGGAGGTTTGGCAGCCAATTAACCATGAACTTGCTTTTGCAGACATCAGGCTGTTGTTGTGACTGGAATTGAACATGGATGAGTTGTGTCATGTTCAAACGACTGCTGCATATTTTTTTGATTGAAGAAGATGATTCTCGTTACGTCTAGAATACCTGTATCATTGAAGTGATATGGGTATAGTGAGGTGTACATGAACTGAAGGGCATGCTCAAGGCTCCTGGGGAATCTGTACCATGCGCTTTCAATGTGAAGCGATGACGTCAATAGTTATGAGATTTGTAAGACCAAAAACACGTCGAGACATTCTTTCTTAACTAAATGGACTAGATTATCTATATATATGAATTTAATTCTCTAACCCAACTTGAAACTGATTTCATTAGTAAGTGTTCAGTGAGAAAAAAGGTTTTCTGCAGCAACTTTCCAGACCTTGTCATTTAAGTGGGGGCATTTTCTTGCCACATTGAGGGTTGATGTGGTCAGTCCGGACTCTCCATTTGGATTTGCCACTTGAAGTGCCCTTGAGTTGTCCATGTTTTCTATTATCTACCATGTAGTCATGAATAGTAGCTGCCATCATATTATGTTTTTTCCAATTGAAAAACCATTTTTTGCAATATGGAAGAGTGCCAAAAGGTTGAACTCAGCACGGGGAGAGATGCTGATGTGGTGAGAAAAAATTCACTGCAAGTTTGTAATACCCCTATTTGAGTTTTGACACGTACCCCTTGTTAACTCCATTAACCCACTTAGCAAGGGTTTAACTTGTGGGTTGGGGGTATTAAAGTGCTGTACAGCTCGACATTTTTGGAGGGGGGGACTTCAAACTTGCAGTACCCAGAGGATAGCGAATTTTTTCCCTTGATGTAGCAAGACACTTGGGGCGTTTTTAATTGCACAGAAAATTTTCCGGAGAAAATACATCTAGGAAATGCCTTAAATGGCTGATTGATTGCAACTGAGAACACATATTTCAATTACACGAGAAAATAAAGGTGTATTTTCAGGTGGATTTGAATTCTCACCTATCTGAATGTGAAATGAATTCTGGGCTTACTAGGAAAAATTATAGAGATTTACATGACTTGATAGGGAAAATTATACAGATTTAAAACGGCCATCTAACAAGACAGTTGTGTTTTTCCAAGGAAAATGCAATTTTCCCACTTGGCAATCAAACACACCCTTAGGGTCTGACACTGAGCTTGAGGGGCCTCGCATCGTCTAAAACAAGACATCCTGTGACAGTTGGAACTCGGGATCTCTGCCCACTTATTTTGAGGGGAACATGCCCAAATATTGATTGGGCAATCCCAACTTTCTGTTGAATTTGGGAATTTTAGCGTTGTTTGCATGTCATTATCATATACTAACTGTTTGGGTTTAGGTAATATTGTGATATATATGGCTTAGTCTGTAGTAGACTTAGAATTCTCATAACACCTTATTAGCTCAAGCTGGCTTGCCCCACTTATCTCACTATTAAAGTCACAATAACGCACTGCCACTCCACGAGATAACGTCTAATCCACGCCAAAGGAGGGTCTAATTTTAATTTGGCCCATCACAAAACTGGCCTTTGACCAATATAATTTTTCTTTTTTGATAAATTTTTAATGGTTTCGAGGGGTGCAACATGAGGACTTCCCAGGAAGTCACCCATCCTAGTACTACTCTCTCCCAAGCACACTTAACTGTGGAGTTCTGATGGGATCCGGTACATTAGTGTTGGTATGATCGCACCCGACCCATATAATTTTTCTAGACATTGACCATCCAAGAGTTGGCCTCGTAACGGTCGGGAGCAACTAATCAGTAAGCCCCAGTCTTGCTTTGCTCCCAACCACACCATATTTGGTTCTAACAGCTGTTTGGAAACATGGGCCCAACCACACCATATCTGGTTCTAACAGCTGTTTGGAAACATGGGCTTAGGTGGTACAAGGATAGAATTGACTGGTAGATCGGAAGTGTCACTATCTTGACCACCTACTCCCTTAGTTCAACTCTAGCTTGTTTGTTCCTAGCCAACATTAGTTAAAGAGAACCACCGATACCTATGAACCTATGACAAGAATGCATATATCCCTCTCTCCAAGCTATTGCTCAAACAATGCCGTCAACTTCTGTGAGAAAAAGTTGAGGGCGACCCGAGAACCATGCCGGTACTACGTGCACTCCCTTTTAAGCAATTGGCTCAGCCTAGCGTGAACAATTTTTTTGTCTTTCGGATCTTCCCCATCACGTCAGACAGATAAGAAAGGCATCATCTTGATCATTGTCCCCTATAATTCTTTTGGTCATCAAGCCCATGATCTCCCTATGACCCTCCCCCCCATAGTACGACGCGTTGCATGCGTGGGTTGGCCGATTAAGGACCGATAGTATGGCATGCGGCATGCCTTCAATATACGCGACCTTCGGAATAATTCCATATAACAGTAAGGTTTAAATTTTGAAATGGTCCAGACTCAAGACCTACCTTTGTCCTGACCCATATGTCACACACATGGCACAAACGAGAGTGTTTGTAAACGCATAGAATGGAACGCGCTTGAAGTCGATCATGATCATAACCATTCTATCACATTCTACTGATCAATCAAAATATATGGTGAACTCTATAAAAAGAAATGTCCATTAATCAAATGGTCAGAATCATCTATCTGATGGGCTTGAAATTTTCACCATGGGACACTTCTTCTGTTTATAGATCCAAGTACACAAGTTATGGCGGTAACCCAAATACCTAAAGCAAATCGAGCCGTTCTATGATACTGAACAATGTATCAAAATTTTGATACAGAAGTCCCACAAATTGCCATGTGTCACACTCTTTTAGACCCGCTAACTACACAACAAAAATCAACATGATTAGTGATTTCTAGCCACTCAATATGAGCACTTTTCGTTATGGGCTTCATGAACAGTCCTGAGTTGGTTCCAAGCCCATGATGAAAATGTAAATTCCAATGGATAGAAATCATCAATCATGCTGATTTTTGGTATACAAGGTCCACCAAGTTGTTGGACAAACATTCATGAGATCAGTGGGCCCAAAAAGAGTGTGCCACATGCAGATTTCCATATGCACATCCATGTGTTAGCTAATTCCAAAGTTGAAGAAAAAGGACTTCCCATAACTACTTTCAAAAAACTATGTAAACTTGAAGTTTCCTTAAATGATTAAGCTTATGAGTTAAGTCCCATAACTTCCCTACCTATTTACAAAAAAAGTCCCCCAGCATCATAACTTTGATTTCTCTCCTAGGTTTTGTCCAGTTTAGGGTTTTTGGTCCATCCCTTCATCTCTTATAAAAGGAAAATAATGACTAGCACTTGAAAAAAAAGTCACTCATTCAATAAATTGATTCCCCTTTCTTTCTTAAAATCCTTATATCTTTAAAAGTGGGCTACCATCTTAAAAGTGATAAGGGGGCACAAGACACTATTCCAAATTGAGAAAAAGTGATATTTGCTTCAACTTGGGAACTTTGAGACACAAGCAACTTGAGTGGTGGGGGGTTAGTTGGAGACACAAATCAATCCTCCCCCTCCTTAGGCCCACTTGTTATTTTTGTCTCTCTAACTCAAACTAGGGTTTTTTTTTTTTTTTCAAATTTGAATTGAGACAAGGGGAGGCCATGGAAAGGTTGATTATGAAGAAAAGTTTGAGCTTGTCACATCTATGAATCCATGGATTTAAGAAACCTAGGGCATTATTTTTTTATTAAGTGTCTCATTAGTGTTGTTGCCCTAGTTGTACCAACTACCAACAAATAGCGCCAATACAGTTTAAAACGTGTGGAGTGTCTCGTCTGTCCTTGTTTCTGACCCTACATTGACAATGATCATCTGCTTTGGCACTTATATTGTGCTTGATTTGCTGGGGTCCCTCGTGTGGATTCATATTTCTAAAAAGATGGGATCCACCATAGTCGAAGATGGCTAAAATGGGGCTCCAGTGTCCCAATTGTGGAGGACAAGTGGAATGAACTCCACCCAATCCAATTCATTGGGCCAAGATCATGGCGCCTTGATGCAATTTGGTCTAGGGTTAAGGGTTTTCAAATGAACTTTTGGGTATATTCTAAGGGTCAGGCTCCAAAGCCCCCTTTTTTGTGCCCCCCCTTGGGAGTCGTGTTCTCGGCCGGCAGTGGATTTCGAGAATCCAATGGTCCCAAAGTGATGCCAGCTCAGTGCTAGCAACCACCGTTGGATTCTTGGGATCCATGGCCAAGAATACAACTCCCAAGAGGGGGCTCCTGAGCCCGAATATCATTTTTGTCAGTTAACCCAAGATCATGGTGCATTAATAGAATTTGGTTTAGGGTTTAAGATTTTCGAGTGAACTTTTCGGTATTACGATATCATTTTTTGCAAGTAAACCCAAGATCATGCAACTTTAATAGAATTTGGTTTAGGGTTTAAGGTTTAGGGTTTATGTTTTTCAAATGAACCTATGAATGTAACCCAAGGCTATAATTTTGGGACCCTTTGTCTTAAAAATCCGTAAATGTGCCAGGTACATTTGTGGAAGTATGCATGCAAATGATGACACATGGGACACGTGCGAGATGTAAAGGAGAGGAACCTGTACATGTGTCAGATACAGTACGCAAGGGTGAATACATAATCATGTACATGTCAGCAGGTTAGACACGTGTGTGAAGTAGAAGATAGGCCCTAATGGAATTAGGTTTTAGGATTTGGGGTTTAGGAGTTAGGATTTGTAAGCTAACTTTTGGACTACATACCCAAGACTAGTCCCTGTCATCTCCTTCAATGACAGGTTCATCAAAGTTTCTCTACAATGTGGAGTTCCTTGTGTCCTAACAATTAAGGGTACAAAGCTGATTAAAGGGTCACACTCCTGAGCAAGGGCCTAAAGACGACGAACCCGTAACTATGTCGGGTACATGTGTGCACGGATGTTTACATATTCGGACACGTGCGAGGAAAAAAATAGATGAGTCCTACACATGTCCCTCTAAACGACACATTAGAATGGGCCCTGGTCCAATGAAGAATTTATATAGAGTGGGGTCTACTTGAAAGGGGACAAAAACTAACCCTAGTCGGTAAAAGATGCCAGAAATGGGATAGGCCCTAGGGGAGGGTGACCCAAAAGGAGTGGATCCCAAAGTAGGGTAAGGAGCCCTTAAGTCTTCTAGAGAAGAAGCATCAAAGGAAAAGAGAAGATAGAATTGCTCAGAGATCGAAGGAGGACCCTAGAGGGGCTCACATGACCGGTGCCGCATGCTCTTATCGATCTTAGTAATCAAAAATTAAACAAAGGGGTACAAATAGATGCCCACATTTCACATGTAGGTCACCCTGCCCCTCAGACCTAGGGAGGTGCGTACTTCACCCCCTTCCTCGCTAATATTTACTTATCTTAATATTATTATATTCAATCACTAATTATTTAATTTTCGTGCAGAAGAGGAACTACTCGTTAACGCACGGGTAGAGAAGAATTCTGTTGGACACAAAAAAGACTAGAAGGTGTTAGCTTGCTCAGTTGGTAAAGTTTGTGGGTGATGATATCATAGACCTGAGTTCAAAACCTGTCTTCACCGAGATACTGATCTCTTTAAAAGCAAGCTTAACTAACAAAAAATGAAGAAAAAAAAACCTAAGATTGTGTCAAGTTGCGCGCAATGGCTATGATTTGCTTCTCCTTTTGACTTCCCATGAGTCTGGAATATTATATAAAATTAAAAATAGCATTGACTTTATGTGGTATTGTGTCGCAATTAATTCAATGCATGCAAAGGTTCTGATCTACTTTCGTTTTAAAAAAATGTCGTATCGGCCTTTATAGCGGTAGCACCCCAACCATTCCACTATTTAGAAAATAGCGCATGAAAAATTAAAAGAAAAGGGGGGGACTTAACATTATAACAAAACTAACATGGTATCAAAGCCTTAAGGCCTGAGAGGTCGCGGGTTCAAGTCTTCAGTAGAGTATATTCCTGCTGATGGGTGTTTTCCCGTGCACTTGTTGTGTTAGTCACACTAAAAATTATTTCGTCTTTCCCCAGCAAATCGATCTTTTGGGGTAAATGGTTGTTTAACGTTTTATTTTGTTCGTTATCTGTTATTTTATCATTATTGAGATCATGGTTTTAAAAACAGTCGTTTAAACGGTTTTAACGGCCATTTAAATGGTAACGCCCCAAGCCCGTTTCTGTTAAAACCGTTTAAACACGTTTTCATGTTTTTGAATTTAACGGACGTTTTTTTGTTTTAACGGCCGTTAAAATCGTTTAAATAGTCATTAAATTCTGAAAAATTTTGTGAAAAAAAAAGGGCGTTAAATCCGTTTAATTTTCGCTAAATTCCTTCTTTTTTTAATTTTCAAATTTTGAATTTTGAATTTCAGCACCATTTTTTCAGTTAAATTCTTTTTTTTTTTTTCATTTTTGCCCCTGGCTCAATCCGTTTAAACGGTAACGCCCCAAACCCGTTTCTGTTAAAACCGTTTAAACACGTTTTAATGTTTTGAATTTAACGGACGTCTTTTTTGTTTTAACGGCCGTTAAAATCGTTTAAACAGTCATTAAATTCTGAAAAAATTTGTGAAAAAAAAGGCCTTTAAATCCAATTAATTTTCGCTAAATTCCTTCTTTTTTTAATTTTCAAATTTCAAAATTTGAATTTCAAATCTATTTTTTCAGTTAAATTCCATTTTTACCCCTGCCATTTCAATCCGTTTAAACAGTGTAAACGGTGACACCCCCAGTCCGTTTAACCGTTAAAACGGCCTCCTTTAAACCTTGATTGAGATTATTTTGAAAATTAAAATAAAATAATATTTGTAAAAGAATTTACTCCGATGTGACAATTGATGAGGTCGTTATAAAACCTTAGTCTGAGTAATTTACAATCATCCGATCAAATTAATAATTGAGTTGAATAATAGGTGTCACTCATTGCATGTATGATTTCAGTTTTAACAAATGAAACATCATGTGTTAAAGCATAGATCGATGATGATGGTGACTGTGTGATAATCAGAGTCAAAAATGACAAAATAAGATTTATGTTTCCCAATCCAAACACGTGGAGCAAGATATAGATGATGAATGCAACCGTTAATTATATACGAATGCCACGTTTATAAATTGGTATTGATAGACCCTATAGATGGTCATGCCGCATCCTAGATTCTCCTCCGTTAATTATAGTTTTTTTTATCTTAATTAAATAAACAGTCTAAGATCTCTATGGGATTAATAAGTGGTGGGTTCTGTTTGGCTTGAAGAAAAAAAAATGAGAATAAGATAAGTGGAACCCGAGCACATGGCTGGCGAGCGAAAACTCCAAGATTTTTTTGGTTTTTTTTTTCCTGGCTTTGTTGAATGGTGTGATCTCCAATAAGTTGACAGCCACGTTGGATTTTATTTTTTTATTATTTTATATGTTTTATACGAGAGAGTAAGACATGCAGGCGAATTCCGGCCTTTATCGGTAGCATCGATTCGCACGTGTCCGTACCGACCATGCACGCGTGTGAGGTGAATAATACCTGCTCTACTCTTGCCATGTGGTAGAAACTAGAAACTATTGGTGGTCATGCGGCTTCGGCTTCTCTCAGGCCTTAGCTATTTGCTGGGTCGTGATGTAACAAGTTAAACCTGACGCTCTTTGGCGTCAGGTAGCGCTCTTTTAATTAGTTACTCACCGCTGCCATCTGGCCCACTGACATTTATACCAAAAATCAGCTTGTTTGATGATTCTTAGCTGTTGGTTTTAGTACTCAAAAGAAATGGTTGAATCTAACGGGTAGAATCATGCCTTAAAAAGTATTAAAATCTAATGGTTATAGATAACCAATCATGGTGATTTTTGGTGCATATATCCACCTAGGGGTGGGCTAGACATCCATGTGGTGGGTTGGCTCAAGAGACAGCGGTGAGCAACAAAATAGGCACTAGCTGACTCCAAAATGCGTCAGGTATATTTTGTTACATCTTTTTCCTTGTCTTTTTTGCCAAACAGGACTTCAGAGCTATGCCGTCTTTCTTTCTTGTGTAGAACAGCAATCATAATTTGGTGGACATGCAAACTGATCATGACCGTGTAATAGATGAGGCACACTTTTGATGTCATAGAACAATTTTTTACACTGATCAAATGATCATAACCACCCGATGAGAAGACTTTTGTGTGAATACAATGTTCTGAAAAGTGTTTTTTGTTGTCAAAAGAGATTTAGACTGACCATTTAGAGTTGGCTTCACAAGCACTCCTTGCAGAACTTTTCCTTTTTCACTGAAAAAACTGTCGAATGAACTTTGACTTTGACTATTCAGCTGATACGGTGTGAAGCGTATACTGTGGTAGTTCAGTGAAACATATTGTCCCTTATTCGAATCTCAGTGTGAAGTCAAATTGAGTAATAGGATTCATGTTGTGATCCCAAATAAGTTGGGATGATGATGATTGGATCCCACCACTAAGCCAAACCTCCATGCACCACCTCAATTGTGAGCAGAACTTTGACCACGGACCACAGTGTGAGCCACGTGGAATCCACTGTTAAAAATAAACCATGAAAAATACTATAATTCAACGGATTAAAAATCACTAATCGTATCCTATCCATACTGTCAGTGGTCTCTAAGAGTGAGCCACGAGGCTCATAATCAGTTCATGACCATCTGATTTAAGGCAATACGATGGGGCCCAGGTACTTTTATGGAGGAAATGCTAGCTACAGTACGCGTTTATGACTTGGAAGGCACTTCACCTGTTTTTTCTTCCCACAACTGTGGAGACCGAACCTTGGTACCACCTACCACGTATATAACGAAAAGAAACCTAAGGTGTAAAGGTCTCCTGAAGCTACACTCCAAACTCTTTTAGTGCGCGGGCTTAGATAGTAAATTCTCAAATTATTCGCCAATTACGCACGAACCAATTCACTATTAAACGTATTTTCAAATGATACACTCGAATTGTACTCGAACATTTCCCATAGGACCCTACTTTGCCTGAGTGTATTATTGCTGAGTACGCATTGATCAACGGATGATCGGCGATACTCAATTTCCTTTGAACCAGCCACCTCAGTATTTCTTGTTTTGACTTTGTTTCTGGTGACTAGCGCTAATCACTAAATTTCATGACTGACCACTCTCCACTGTACCCTTGTCAAACCCTGACAATTACTGTTTCTGAAAAAGTTTAAAATTTCAAAAAAATTAAACGGGTATTGTTAGTGGTACTTGTCAACTGGTGAGCGTAGTAAATTCATGAACCGCGTACAATTTATTATGTTTGGACATAAATAAGCATATTTTATAAGGAAAAGAAAATGTAACTTTTTCTATTTTATTATGACAGGCTCCCATTTCAGGACATAATATGAGCCACGTGGCATACTCATAGGTGGACCTATAAACCAAAAATCAGCCTGATTGGTGATTTTCTAGGCGTTGGATCTTTGTACCTAAAATACTGCTCAAATTCCCATGGTTGAGATCAACCCATGAAAATAAGTCCAATCCAACGCCCATAAATCACTAATCAGGCTAATATTTGTTTGTAGGTCCACTTAGCGATTGGCCAAATATCCATAGTCATTGTCCTCTCGGATTGTGCCATGTGGCTCATATTGTGTCCTGTAACTGGGAGCCTATCATTTTAGGGCGGTCACTGGAGCCTAAGCTTGAGCTTGAGCCTTTTATTTTATATTTCACAAATTTTTCTGAATTTTTGAATGGCAAACCAAAATTGTGTTAGAACTTTTCCCGAACTCTGAATTGCTATGGTAGAGGAGTAAAACTTCTGTCACAATGCACAATACGAGCCACGTGGCACACTCTTAGTGGATGCTGACCGTATGGATGTTTGGCCAGTCCCTTGGTGTACCTGTAAACCACAAATCAGCCTGATTAGTGATTTATAAGCAATTCAATTGAAGTTATTTTCATGGGTTGATTTTTTTTATTTTTTATTTTTTGTTTGTTTGTAGTTACCATCATGGGAGGGCCCCATGGATGAAGTCAAGTGAAACCTGAACCCGGTTGAGCCGCTAAAGGGAATTTCTACTCCTGGCACACTGCTCAAAGGAGGAAATCTACCTGTGTGGGTTAGACCCCACAACCTCCCGAAAGAGGTGGATACACACCAACCATTTGAGCTGTCATGTTGGGTGTATGATTTTAACGGTAGGAATTTGAGCATTATTGAGCGTTATTTTGGTGCACAGATCCAAAGGTTATAAATCACTAATCAGGTTGGTTTTTGGTTTGCAGGTCAACCGAGGGACTGGCCACAAATCCATACGGTCAGCGTCCACTAAGAGTGTACCACGTGGCTCATTTGTGCGTTGTGCCAGAAGTTTTACTCATGGTGGAGATGCTGGTCAGCAAAATATATTAGACACGTTGCCCATTTTTAGAGGACACTAACCCTATGAATGTTTGGCCAATCTCTAATGGACCTACAAACCAAAAATCAACCTGATTAATGATTTCTAATCGTTGGATTGGAATCATTTTCATAGTTGATTTTAACCGTGGGAATATGAGCATTATTGACCATCATTTAGGGTACAATGATCCAAAGGTCTGAAATCACTAATTAGGATGATTTTTCGTGCGGTAGGTCCACTTAAGGATTGGCTAAACATCTGTAAGTTCATCAAGAGGTGGACACAAATGGAGGGGGTCATCAAACTTTGAAGTCCCCAGGGGCCATCAATCTTTTTTTATAGGGGCCCAAATACACACATTTTGCACTTAAAAATTTTCCAAGAGGGAGTGTAAGGTCTAGCTTCCCAAAAGCAGTCCCAATCTCAGAAGGAGTAAAACTTGCCTGACCACCGATAATATGAGCCACGGGTACACTTTAAGAGCACTGTGACCGTATGGATGTTTGGCCAATCCCTATGTAGACCTACAAACCAAAAATCAGCCTGATTAATGATTTCAAGCCTTTGAATCTTTGTAGCCCAATAATGCTCAAATTAATACGGTTAAAATCAACCCTCGTAAATGACTTCAACTAACGCTTAGAAATCATTGGTCAGGTTGATTTTAGGTTTATAGGTCCACGTAGGGATTGGCCTAACATCTATTCTGTCAGTGTCCTCTAAGAAATTGCCACGACCAGTGATGATGGTCTGGTAAGAGTTACTCTCACAAAAGTGTATTTTTTGCAACAGCTCCCTAAAAATTGAAAGTAACAAAGTAACCCCGTGGAACTTCCAAACCTTTAAGAATACCTCATTGGCTTAATTTAACCGTCATTCAACTTACCTTAAAACCGTTTCAATTTTAGTCGCCGTTAAAGTTTGAAAATTGAAAGTATTGGTTGAGCCGAGCCAAAATCATCATTTTAAGCTGAGCCGAGCGAGATCTGCCGCTTTTCCACTCTTCGGATCTGAGAGAGAGTAGAACTTTGCAGACGGACCAAAGTATGAGCCACGTGGCATATTTTTAGAGATGGCTGACCGCATGGATGTTTGGGCCAACCCTAGGTGGACCTACAGACCAAAAATTAGCCTGATTTGTGATTTCGAAGTGTTGGATTGGAGTCGTTTTCATGGGTTGTTTTTTTCCGGGTACAAAGATCCAAAGGTTTGAAGTCACTAATCAGCTGATTTTTGGTAATCTAGGTGTTGTTTTTTGGGTAATGTAGGTCCACCTAGGGATGGGCCAAACATACGGTCAATGGTCTCTAAAAGTCTGCCACGTAGCTGATAGTGTGGTCCGTCATCAACGTTGCTGAAGGACGTCCGTCAGCAAAGTTGTACTCATCAGAGAGAGAACAAACGGTCGTACTAGACTACAAGTATTTGGGGGACCCTACATCTTAAAAAAATACTTAACCCCTCTTCCGGTCAATATTTTAACCCTGGTTAAACCTTCCCCGATAAATCCCACACTTTGCTCTCTCTGGCGCTCACTTCTTTCAAGTTTCTCTGAGTCAGAGAGAGAGAGAGAGAGTTTGGGGAGAGCAACCCCATGCGAGTTCTCTCGATTTCCAGCGCCTAAACTTGCAGAAACATCGCGTGGAAACCTCTCATTTCACCAGAAAATGACGGTCTTCGGACATACCGGCGGCGGATTTCTAGCCGGAAAGCAGGTTTTTCCAGTAGATTACGAAGCAGAGGTGTCTCAACGGCTTGTCGAAGCGTCGCACACTAGCGATCTGAAGTCGGCATTCGAATGCATCGGCGATCCATTCGTTGACGTGAACTTCATCGGCGCGGTTTGCTTGAAGACGAGGAAGACGGAAGTTGTGTTGCACGATGAATCGGCCGATGAAGTTCGGATCGAGTACGAAGAGTTCAAGACTGATGTCACGGCATTGTTTCTCGCTGTTCATGCCGGAAATCTGACACTCGTACGGAAACTACTGGTAATCTGATCGAAAACTTTGATTTTAGAGCTATTTCTGCTTAGATCATCGTGGTTGAAGTCGAGACTGCAGCTTCTTTTACTGTATCTCTTATCTGTTTTGCTGAAACTAGGGCTTTTTCGGTGCTTGTTGTGATTCATGTCCGTTTTCTTCGTTTTACTTCTCTGCATTTCAGTGTTTCCAGTCTTAACTGGAGTTTTTATATTCTCTATATGATCTGTTGATATTAGGGCTTTTCGGGAGTTTTTGGCTCTTCGTGTCATTTTTTCAGCTACTCAGTTCTTCACATTTGGCCTTCTGAGTCCGGATTTCAGTCTCTCTCTCTCTCTCTCTCTCTCTCTCCCTCTCTCTCTCTCTCTCTCTCTCTCAAACTTGAAATTTTGAAATTGGGGCTTTTTAGGAAATTTGACGCCATCGTGTCCATCTCCTTGTTGAGTACTTTAAAATTTTAAATCTAGCGTTTCTCTGCTTAATTTCAAGAGATTTGCTGAATATTAGGTTAATTTAAGTTTATTGTCTTTAATTTCTCTGGTTTGAAACTAAGCAACGTTTTTGAAGCTTCATAAGCTATAAGGTTTTAAGTTCCGCGGGCATTTTGTTCCTAATTGAATTTCTTTTATCCCCCCTTCTTTTCTTTAAGAGAGTTCTGTGGTCCTTTTCACTTTATCTTTTTGAGATTTTAAGTTCGATTTTCTTCTTTTATTTTATTTTCTCTACTATTAATTTCTAAGAGATCCTCGATTTTTATTTTATTTTTTTTGACATAAAAGATTGATTCGTGATCTTTTGATCGATTCTGGTGTTATTGCTTGAAGTTTTGCATTTATCATTTTTTGCTTATAGAATTTCCAATATAAATTATGCTTAAATGAGTATTTTTCTTGTTTTTTTCTCACTCTTGTGTATGTCTTACACAAGCTTTTAATTTGTACATGCTTAGTTGCTTGATTGGTCATTTGCTATCCTATTTGAGAGGGACCCTTCACCTACATAGTATGGGCTCCCCCTAAAATCAGAGTGGTGGGACAATCTCAAAAGTAGTCAAATCACTGATAGAAATCAATTGGACCCTTGTTTTTCTTTTTCCATTTGACCCCACTGACTATCAATTGGACGGTCTTGATTTTGATCATGACTGCCTTCTTGAAGGTAGCCAGTTGTATTTCGTACAGCTTTTACTTTTGTACAAAATCTGCTTCAGATATTGAAAAAAAAAATACAGAATTGAAGTTTTGATTTTGAACCCTATAATCTCTAATTTCTGTAGATTTTTATCTGTTTAATGGAGAGCAATCATTACAGTTGAGCAGGGTATTTGGTTTGTTTGGTTTGTCAGTAGTCTTTAAATAGGAAATTTACTGATAAGCTGTAGCCTGTAGGAAAGAAAAAGACATCAAATCGTTTCCTCGTGACCTTTTTAGCTCAGTGCTCCTTCGAATTTATATATCATTATATGCATTTTGTACCCGACACGGAAAATCCTGTGAATACGTGATCTCCCAAGATTTTCCTTACAGACGATAATTAATGCCTGTTATCAACATATTTGAATTCCCTTTTTCACTATAGATGAATTTTGCCCCCACTCGTTCATACATGATGAGTAGGGCCCGGAGATGTGATTAGAATATTCTAAATAGTGTTTGTCGACCCGAACTCCCTTAACAGCCCTTGTTTTGCGTGATCTCCTTTCCATCAAGCCTTTCCATCGAAGCATTGGTGGAGAAATTTTTGTGTGTTACTTTATTAGTCAACAATGATCGTTTGTAAAATCTATGCACCAAACTCTGTTCACTTGCTGGGGAATTTGCACTAATATGATTATCCTGCTTTTTTCTCTTTTTAGTTTTTATTTTTTGGATAACCATGATTATCCTGCTTTTGGCCCTACATAGCTCTTTCATTGGACCCACTAACCCCATGGATGTTTAGCACACCCCTTGGTGGATATGCATAACAAAAAATCAGTCTGATAGGGTTTCTCTGGCCATAGATTTTATCAATCAAGCTGATTTTTTGTATGTATATCCACCAAGATGTGGGTAAACATCCATGCCGTTAGCGGGACCAAAAACTTGAATTATGTAGGGCCACGAGAGCTCTCTGCATCCAAAATCCTCTGCATCTAAATTTTTTTCCTGCGGGCCATGGTTTACATGCGGAGTTTCAGGTATTGGTAGCGTTTAGTCATTTTAGAATTTATTACTTATGTACTGGTGCGTATAGTTTGCCCATCCCTTTCAGATAAGACAGATACCCAATTGATTGACAAAATAAAATACATGAATGCATTTCCGGTTGTCATCTGGCGTTTTCTTGTTGTTTGTCTTTTTTATACTGGCTTATTTTCTTCTATTGGATTATTCTCCTTTTTTATTTTTTGGTACAATGGATTATTTTCCCCTTAAATTATAAATGGCATACCAATAGTAAATTGGTAAATTTCTTGTATCACCTCTATACAAGTAACTTATTGTGTATACATTTAGCTGGATGCCCATTATCCCTGATCAGATGATCCTAAGTTCCTAACCATCTCATCAATGGACTTTTCAACCATTGTTTGATCCGATGGCGAGAATAATCTTGTGTATGAATTTTGGGTTATGGCCCACTCATTGGCGGGTCCTTATTAAATAAATGATCTCAATTTTTTGTTCTTTATCTTCGGAAGCCTATATTAATTGAAACAAGCAATTATATGTTTTGGATAAGCTGATTCTATGTTGGGTCGGCATATCCCATTTTCTGTTGTCTCTGACCATTGACCACACCCAAAAATAAAATAAAAATCTTTGATAAACACCAAAATACTACATTACACATACATGATTCATCCCCCCTTCTTATTAATGGCCATCCATCCATGTACCATGCCCCATTGCCTGTAACATCATCACTGTTCCCACTTTTGTCTGTGTTGACCTTGTCCTCTTGTACCATACAAGAATCCAAAATACTTCTGTTGGTAGTTTTGGATTCTTATCCTGCACTAGAATTCGTAGTGAAAACAGAAGAAATAAGATCAAAAGGAGAATTATGTTTTGTTCTGAAGTCCTTTTGATGTACTGAAGCTTTGGCGTTTCTCAATGACAGAGTGTAGGAGCCGACGTGAACCAAAAGCTTTTCAGAGGCTTTGCGACGACAGCAGCAGTGAGGGAGGGCCACCTCGAGATTTTGGAGATCCTGCTCAAGGCTGGAGCTTCGCAGCCGGCATGCGAAGAGGCTCTATTGGAGGCGAGCTGTCATGGACGGGCAAGGCTTGCTGAGCTGCTCATGGGGTCCGACATGATCCGGCCCCACGTTGCCGTGCATGCACTTGTCACGGCATGCTGCAGAGGCTTCGTGGATGTCGTAGACACGCTCATGAAGGTAAAGAAACACCGTAATCTCTGATGCAGATGAATTGAACCATCCGCTGGGTCCCATCTTCGAGACAACCCAAGCACAACCTGATTAGATGATCTGGACCATTTGTATTCTTCTGGACTCAGAAATTGAATGGTTATGGTCATTCAATCAAATCGGTTTTTGGATCTTTTAGGTGGACCCAACCCCTAGGGGTGGTAGACCATACTGTTATTGAGGTTTATTTTGTGAAAAAAATATAAAATAATAATATTCGGACCTTTTTTTTACGCAGATGTGACTGATGTGACGCTGTTATAACGTTTATAATGGTAGTGTGAAGGGACCATTGACCATTTAAAACATTCAATCTATCATCCATGGTTTAAAAAATGGCCATTATAACGAAAATAAAGGCGTTGTAACGGATTCGAACCTACCCCGCTATGTTACGAACCGTTTTAATGCTCAGAAAATTACGGCCATTATTTTATGAAAAAAATTGTGGGAAAAAAATGCCCGTTATTTTCTGTTATAAATTTTATAGAAATTTTGAATTTTACCGCTGTTTTTTTCATTTATTTCCGTTATTTCCCGGCAAACTAACAGCCGTTATAACAGAAAAAAGGGTAACTCCCCCAGTATACCATTATAACGGACCCCTTTAAACCTTGCTATCATCTATAACCTCATTTTCTTTTCTTTTTTTTGTCTTTAATTCGTCGGTATTAAATGTCAATAGTATCCTTTGGGGGGAAGAATACTGACACGTACTTAAAATTTGTTGTGCAGTGTGGAGTGGATGCAAATGCAACTGATCGCGTGCTGCTCCGGTCTTCCAAGCCTTCGCTGCACACCAATGCTGACTGTACGGCGCTCGTGGCAGCCATAGTTAGCAAGCAGGTCTCCGCTGTCCGCCAGTTATTACAGGTAACAGCTTTATTATGTGATCAAGATGGAGTCCCTCCGTGGTAACGGTCATGGAAGTTCTAGCCATGTTCATATATATGGGTGCAAACAAACCTTGGGACTTTTTGAGGGAATACACCTTTGATCCAGGAATCCCTAAGCACAGGGATGCTAAAGCATGCCCTTTGCAAGCAATGCACCCCAAAAGCTGCCCCAACCCAAGTTCTTGATGGTCGTTACCTTGGAGGAGCTCCATCTTATCACCTCGCTTTGTTGTTACTTCCAACTTTTTTTACTCTGTTTTACATTCATGGGGAAAGATTCATGTACCGAGTCTTCCACACCCTAGATGTGGGTGCAGTTCAGATGGGTTATCTGGTGGGCCCCTTCCTTGATACATCGAGATCACTGCTGTGACACCATAGAACCTGTACAATTGGATAAAGATCCAATGGCGCTGCAGCTTACTTGGGGTTCAGAAGAATCATACCTGAAAACGTGGCCCATATCTTTAATATGTTTAGTCTCTGTTCGTCAGTGACTATGAATCTTGACATCAGGATACTAACACCTAAGGTCAAAATTAACTCAATTGAATCATTACAGCAATCGTTTTCTACACTTACAAAAATCAGATGGTTGAGATCATCTGATCACAGTGATTATTGACCTGTGAGATCTGTCAGATGGGACCCATTGAATGATCTTCCCCTATTTGATTCTCATGTTGTGGTTAAGATTTATTTCCTGTCAACTTAATGAATCGGTTGGATTCATGGGGTATTTGCGGTTATTGTGCGCAGAGATGGTTCATACAAAAGTCTTGCTTATAGAAAGAGTAACATGACATAATCTGACTTTTCTCTCAAACTATTGTAAAGGTTGGCGTCAGAACGGACACCAAAGTGAGACTGGGAGCCTGGTCGTGGGATACGAATTCGGGCGAAGAGTTCAGGGTGGGTGCAGGATTAGCTGAGCCCTATGCCTTCACCTGGTGCGCAGTGGAGTATTTCGAAGCCAGTGGTGCAATCTTGCGCATGCTCCTCCAACACCATTCTCCCAACACCCCACACTATGGGAGGACCCTCATCCACCATGCCATCCTGTGTGGCAATGTCGGAGCACTTGATGTTTTGTTGAATTGCGGTGCTGATGTAGAGTTCATGGTGAAAACAGCCCGAAAAAATGAGTTCCGCCCAATACACATGGCTGCCCGACTTGGCTTAGACAGAATCGTACAGTGCCTGGTCAGTGCTGGCTGTGACCTCAATTCCCGGACGGAATCTGGCGACACAGCACTGATGATCTGCACGAAATATAAACGGGATGAGTGCCTCCAAGTTCTCGCTTCGGCTGGTGCTGATTTTGGTCTTGTCAATAGGACTGGTCAGTGTGCCAGCTCAATTGCTGGGTCACACAGATGGAGCCTGGGTTTCCAACATGCTGTGCTAGACATAATTAGCTCTGGGAAGGTTGTTAGATCGAGCAATGTATCTGTCTTTTCTCCTCTAATGTTCGTTGCTCGCACAGGCAATATTGATGCCTTGAAAGCACTGATCGAGCATCCGGACATTAGCCTTGACGATCAGGATGATAAAGGGTTCTCAGCGGTCATGGTTGCTGCTATAGAAGGTCATGTGGAAGCATTCCGGTTGCTTGTCTACGCAGGGGCTGATGTGAAGCTGTTCAACAAATCTGGTGAGACAGCTATCAGCTTATCGGAATTAAACCAGAACCGCGATCTCTTTGAGAAAGTATTACTTGAATTTGCTCTTGAAAAGGGTAACCATGGCGCTGGAGGATTCTATGTGCTACATTGCGCGGCTCGCCGTGGGGACATGGCTGCAGTGCGCCTATTAACACGTCGGGGCTATGACGTCAATGTCCCGGAAGGAGATGATTACACCCCACTTATGTTAGCAGCAAGAGAAGGCCATGGAAGCATGTGTGAGCTCCTGATTTCATGTGGAGCCAGATGTGACCTAAAGACTGCAAGAGGCGAGACTGCACTATCGCTTGCAAGAAAGAACGGTGGTATTGGAGGCGATGCAGAGCGTGTGATACTTGATGAGCTCGCTCGTACACTCGTGTTAAATGGGGCCCGTGTGCAGAAACACACCAAGGGAGGAAAGGGTGCACCGCATGGGAAGGCGATGAGGATGGTTGGGGCTGCAGGAGTGTTGCGGTGGGGGAAGTCAAGTAAGAGGAACGTAGTTTGTAGGGAAGCAGAGGTGGGGGCAAGCTCAGTGTTCCGGAGGAACCGCAGGAGGAAGGGTGACGCAGATGAGGCAGGAGTGTTTAGAATAGTGACTACAAAGAACAAGGAGGTACATTTCATATGTGACGGTGGGGTTGAAGCTGCGGAGCTGTGGGTAAGGGGGATCAAACTTGTGACTAGGGAGGCTATTTTTGGTAGGAAGCAGTGTGAGACGTGAAGGAGCGTAGTGAGGGTTAGGTTTCTTTGGGCTTTTGTAAATAAGGGTTGGAGAAGTACTTCATCTCGAAGTATATTTTACGGTGTTTCTTTTGTTTCGTTTTTCTATTGTAAATTTTTTTGATTACACCCACCAAGTAGCTGTAGAATGTTCTTACTGTCGAAAGTGAAATGGAATGGTATGGAATTTCTGTAGTGTTTGTTTTCCTGATTTCTTTTCCTTCATATTCATGTGTAGCGAAGAAAATGGAGAACAGCATGCACACATGGCTTGAAAGCAGTGAGCAGTGTATACTGTATAGTACAAGGTGTTCAGTAGTAGCTGGCACCTGACATTGGAATAACATGAACAGGTCTTCCAGGACATTTCTATGGATGGAGACGTGGGCAGTTTGTTGATTATCTTCATTGGGAAACACTACTGCATCACGACATCCCACCTTTGGAATCTCGGCCCGTGCATGTGGCTCTAATTCGGATCAGGACTCCATCCATCGAGACGATTGCCAACTGCCAAAGCCGTCTCAACAGTTGCTCACCAATGGAATCTTTCCCTCTCGTCCACTTCAGATACAGTACCCTATGCCTGACTTCCACATATACAGTACGACAGCTCAACTGGGACCCTACTTGATAAGTTCACATACGACAAAAATACGAAAGTGTATAAAGAGTTGTCATCCAAAATTTTGGCAAGTTTTCTTTTGATAAATATGAAAATTGATTTTTTAATAATGGGTATAATTTGAGGCCAATCCAAAATTTTGTCAATTTTTTTTCGACAATTGAAAGGTTGGGTCGTATTTCACGTTTCCTAAAAACAAAAAATTCATGTATAATAAGCGAATAATTCACTATTCGTACAACTAGGAGGGAGGCACGGGGATTAGTTCTGGTATGCATCTCCTGTTTGAGATCCAATAAGAGATGATGTCCAAACCCTATGCATGCCTTCCACATGTATGGGCGAACGGCGCAGATACATTTAAGTACTATTCACCTTCATATCTTCTGCTTATGCTCTCCAAGAATTTTAGACATAAATATGCTGAGTTACTTCAAAGACGAGACCGCAAATCGTTGAACATGTGATCCATCAAACTCGGTGATCAGCACTACTAGTCAGGTTACAAGTTTGAAAATGCACCAGAGAATCCTCTCATGATATAGTGTTTCTATTAGCTTTATTCATAGAAATGAATTCAAAATTGTCATCAAACTGGAGAGGTAATCGATCCTTTCCAGTGACTTTAAATCTTTACTCTTCCTACAACAGCTTCACCTCTCACCATAATCCTACTTCTGATTACCAAACCCTAAGTGTTCTTAAAAGAGCTCTACAGAAATGAATCAAACTCTTGAGCTCAATTGATTATACTTGGGGCATAAGTCTTTCCAAAAGATCAAGCTTAATCCACATGAAAACAAAACCAGCCTGTAAAAGTAGTGGTGGAGTTGAAGAAAATACCAAAAACACAACTCAGCTCGTAGTTATCTCCTTCTCCTTCATCTTACACATATCCTCAGCTGACTTGACAAACTTCTTCGTTAATTCATCTACCTGAGGGAGAGAAGCTCAGGTAAGATCACTTAAATGACCAAAAAAACACTCATTTTTAAGGTTCTTTTGATGGTTACTCACTTCTTTTTCCAGTCTCTTCGCATCATCTTTGGGGATACTTGATGATGCTTTCTTTATTGTATCCAATGCCTGTAAAACCAAAAGTGTGTGTCAACGTTTCAGCGTGTATGCTCACTTATAAATGATACAGGATTAAAATTATTGGGGCAGAACATTATTATATCATACAGGGGGCAATATGAAACTCATTCCCCTCACTCATCTGCTGCTGTCCGTGTCGCATACATGCAAATGGGTCTGAGCCATCCAATCAGTAGTCCAAAAAAGAAATGTCCATTTATAGAAGGTAAGATCACCCAATGGCAGTAAGTTTAAACTAGGAGATTTCCTAGGTGGGGCCATCAACTGAATGATCCAAAACTACCTGCATGTGCACTGTGTGGACAGTGGATGGGTAAGAATGACTTTTCATACTGCACCTCAGCACAAAATAGAATCAAAACTATGTAGGCATCAGAGAGGCATAAACGTTAGATGATCATAACAATGAACAATCTGATCTACACATTCTTTTGGACGCTCAAAAATAGTATTGATGGCCCAGAAGGAAAAAAAATCTCTAGACTGGTTTGTAGGAATCATCAGAACAAGTTGATTTTGACCTAGGAGATCTCTGAGGAGAGACGGTCATCAGCAAAAGATATAACAACAATATAATTGAAGGGAATATAATTGTTATTTATAAAAACTATAAATAAAAATGGTGAGTCCTGGAGTGGGACCACAGATAATCAGTTTTGAGTTTTTTTTCTGTTATTTTTTGGCCTAAAGTTTGAATTTTATTTATAGTTTTTACTTTTTATAAATAACAATTATATTTCCTTCATATACAGCAAAAGATATAACAACAATAATTTGCAGCAAAGAACAGTATTATTATGCTAGCTGTACCTTTTGACGTGCTCTTCTTATACTTTGCTTGACATCTTCAGAAGATTTAGCAACCACCTTACACATTGCCTGGTACCAAAAACCCAGTGATGAGTTGAAGGGTTACAACAGGTAGAATAAAAAGAAAGGGAAAAAAACATATCGAGAATTAACTTGCCTGCATATGCTCCTTAGTTAACCTGGTAATATAGATCATAGAAGCATAAAAAGAATTCGATCAGCAAAGAGCTCATGGTCTGCTAGAAAAACTTAGGAAAGTAAATGGGCTTCACTTACCTTGGGAAAAGAGGCACATGTGCATTTTCAAAACCAACTTAAAAGTTACTGCAAACAAAATTGTTGCATGTGTGCCAGGCTCATGGACTCAAGATAGCTTTTAGTGGTAAATGGGCTTCAATTAAATTGGGAAAGCTATGATACCCAGATACTTCAACATGCCCAACGTATCCATATCCACACGATACGATATCAACACTGGTACTGGACAAGGTTTAAAGGGGCCGTTATAACAATATAACAGACTGGGGGTGTTGCCGTTTTTTCTGTTATAACAGATTGTGACGCACGGGCAAAAACGGGAAAAATGGGAAATAAGGGCGCCAAAATTCAAATTTCAAATTACTTTATAGCGGAAAATAGTGGAAAAAATAAAGGACATAACGGACTTTTTTTTAACAATTTTTTCAGAAGCTTCATAACGCAAAAATAACGGAGAATAATGGCCGTTATAACGCAAAATAGTGGCCGTGATTTTCTGAGCGTTAAAACGGTACATAACGTACCGGGGGAGGTCTGAATCTGTTATAACGGCCATTATTTTCGTTACAACGGCCTTTTTAAACATGGTACTGGATATTACATGGATATTTTTATCTTTTAATTCTTATTTTTTATTTTACTACTAATTATTTTTCTTAACTCGTGACAATATTTTCATTTGCTATGTCAACAAAAATACATAAATAGTATATTATAATAAATCTACTGAAAAAAAGTTTTCTTCGTATTAGAAGTTCTTTAAATTTGGCATGATGTAAATACTAAAAAATTATACTTGGCTTAAGAAATTAATACATAAAAGCATAGCATTAATATATTGGATGGGATACCCGTATCCATATCCGTGTCCTTGATTTTAAAATGAAGAGTTGTGTCCCCGTGTCCCATACCAGTGACCATATCCATCCATATTTGGGCATCTTAGTGCACAAGCCATAAGCTGCAAAACTGAGTTTAGATGGATTTATACTTACGGTGGAATTGCTGCAATCAGTCGTTGGCCCTCCACTTGTGGATTTAAACCTAATGGAGACGAAACAATGGCATGTTCTAACTCCTTAAGGGCCTGCAGAAAACGATCACTTCAAAAAATGCACAACTTCGGCCATTTAAAGGGTTTAATAATCGGCATATTGCAATAGCCCTGACCTACTACACTTTTCTCTGAAATGAATTACAATGAAACCAGTAGTTTTAATCAAAGAAAAGAGAATTGTTCCAAATTTCCTAACTGAATCATTGCCGACTGCATTTTGCCTTTTTACTTGATTTGACCACTCTAAACTAGATTAATTGACTTCTGCTATGGGATCAAGCCCGTGTAGCAGTTGCTGACATTCTGCACCGCAACCATGAAGCCATGGGTACGATCTCAGATTATGTACCAAAATAAAGGTAACAATAAAAAAAAATCCAGCCTAAAATCCAAGTGTGACAAAATAAGGGATCTAAATGCAATCAAGATAATGTTTTTAAGCAGAAGCATGGGGCATGGGGCATGGGGCAAGGCGCTTCAATGGCCTAAAGCTTGAGATGTAAGCCTCACAAACGTACCTTTTAGATAAAAACTAAATAATAGAATAAAAAAGAAATAATGGGATAAATACCATAAATAAGAGAATTTAGAAGAAAAAAATTGAAGCCGTTGAATTTTAGTTGTAGAGAAGGTATAGTTCATTACATTTGGATCATAAGGTGTTACTGAGAGGGTCTGTGAATCCATGACAGAGACAACAGCAACACGACTCAAGGGCATCTTTACACCACTTGTTTCTATGATGATATGGTCAAGCATTCCTGTAGAGACATTTTCCAAATGATCGTGTTAAGGAACTAGACTACCAAAGCCAGAAATGCATTCGTTAAAAAAAAAATGCACGGCACCGTACCTGCTGATGCCCTTCCTGTCCGTAGTTTGCTCAGATCTCGGGATAAAGCAACTGTGGCTGCCTCCATCTGTGATAGAGCAGCTGCCTTAACAGTAGGTCCAATATCTGGCACAACTTCAACTGTATCTGCACCATCATCATCCTCTACAAAAACATTGATGAAGAGCTGTAAGATTCAAGGTTAAATGGATATCATTATACCACAGTTACTGGAGTGGAAGATGGCGTCTATGATTACAAAATTTTCTACGACTGAATTTGTTGTGGTTCTTCCACAAGAAGTATCAATTCTTACTCATTATGAGCATCTGAATTAACAGCAATATAATTGAAGACATAAACAAAATAGGATCTAAAACAGACAACCCCACCTCATACTGCTTGCTCAAGGCATATAAATTGTTTTCAACAAATACTTTATTAGCTCAAAAAGAAGACATCAACAAAAACTAGCACATATCAAAGATCTCGACTGCATCTGTGAAACTACACAAGTAAAAAATTACATTACTATCTCACCTAGAAGAGAATCCACTTCCACCCAGTTAGGACCGAAGCACAACCTATGAAAACATTCTTGAAGGACACTCACTCAGGCTTCATTGGATCCCCTAGTGCCACTGGATACAGGTTACAGCATTAACCCACCTGATGAATCCCTAGTACAAGTTCCCCAAACCTGCCTGAACTACATACTCCCTATCAAACTTGCCTTCATATTTGAGTTTAGGAACTCCGTCTAATAATGGAATCCAATTAGCCCTACATTTTTCAATTCAAACTTGCTTTAATAGCAACACCTATGAAGGTCATCTCACTTTATCAAATGGAACTCCATACCAACTCCAGTGGAATGTTCAACCCCTCTTTTACTCTTCTACTATTATCCTCCTCATACCAAAAGGTCCTGTAGTCATTTTCTTTCCATAAGCCCAAAGAAATAGCAACTAACAAAGCTCCAAACAAACACAAACCTTAATACTAGAAAAAGGGTCCACGTGACATGGAATAGAACAAATTATGGGTAGAGTTGGTGCAATGTCACCAAATGGTATCAACTTCTAGCCGAAAAATAAAGAACCCTTTTACTATAAAAAGGTCCATGTCATGGGATTGAACAAATTCCAGGTATAGTTTGGTGCAATGTCACCAAATGATATCAACTTCTGTCACCATTTTTTCTAGCCAAAATAAGAGAAGAAGCTCACCATTTTTTTAGCCAAAAAATAAGAGAAAACACACATAACAGTTTGAACATACCAGTTTCAATTGCCTAGCTGTGGCCTGATTCAAATTGTAAGATTCAAGTGGCAAATCATGTGATTTTTATAACTGTGACCTTCAAAATTATAATCATCATCTATGCCTTGACCCAAATGTTTGGGGTCAGCAACATGAATCCTATTTTGCCATCCAACTCTGTTTAAAGCTATAACTTTTGTCAAAGCATAAGTTTTTAGATCTTTTCTTACTACCTCCATCCATAGAGATCATCATCGCGATCGTGATAGAGATCACAAACATCGAAGCAGAGATGCTCAATCTACTAGAGAATCTGAAGATGAACGGCCTTACAGCGATAAGAACCAAGAGAAACACAGAGACAGCGATCGGCATCGATCAAGGGAGTACACGTACGATCACGAATCGAAGCATGAGCGATTTCACGAAGAATTAGTTGAAAGATATAAGAGGAAAGAATGCAGAGAAAGCGAGGACCGGTTGGATAAGAGCAGCGATAAGCAGATTAGGGTTTCGGAAGAGAGGAGAGGGCGGTTCAAAGATAAAGTTTTGGAGGAATCTAAGGATTTGAATGGAATTATTGAGGAAGAAGAAGTGAGAGATATGAATGGGAGTAGTAGGGAGCGAAGGAGAGAGAGGCGGAAATTTGAGGGCCGAGCGAAGGAAGAAGAAATGGGAATTGCAGAAGAAGCAAAAGAGAAGTCCACGGTTGTAAAATCGGATAAGAAACAAGCTGAAGATGAACAGCTTGATAATGCTCAGAGCACTGTCGCGTCGAACGGGAGCAGCCACATTGCTAATGGTGCTGCCCCTGAACCACTCAATGTGACATCAAGGGTTGTACCTGAGACTTCTTTTTACTGATCAAAAAAATAAAGAGCTATACTGATCATCTTCAGTTTCCAGCCCCAGATGGTAGTCAACATGGACCTCCTAGTATGAATTGTGTCATACTTTTAAATGTAAAACTTTATTATAGTTACTACAGATTGCAACTAAATGCTCAACTGCTATAGAGACGATTTTCCAAGGTTTTCAAAGAGGAAAACCTCAGTAACTCTTGCAAGGGTTTCAAAAGAAACACCTAAAGTACAGATCCTAAATTCTCCTTACGATGTTCCCATAAATCTATAACTCATAACTTTGCATGAAAAATTACATGAAGCTTTGCCACTAGTTTTCTTATTTATGAAACCAACCCATGCTAAAGTACCTTCATCGTCAGTTACATGTTTAATTTCTAACAAGAACCCAACAATTCTAACATGAACCCAACAGGTTAAAACTTAATCCCAACTTCTTGCAATCTAATAATCAGCTCTGAACAAAGAAATGAAAGTAGCTGGGGGATGGAAAACACAAAGTAGAACCAACCAGCAAAAAAATGGAGAAGAAACAACAACAACAACTACACCCTCCCTATTCATTTTCCAAAAGAAGGTGATGGTGCTTCTTCAATTTATGAAGCTTGTGTGATTGAAAACCATTAAGTCTCTATTAACCAGAATTAAATTGCAATGAACAAATTCACACCACTCCCGGTAAAACTCAACTAAGAAAACAAATTTCTCAACTTAAAATCCTAACTTGAAATGATTCGCAACCTTGTCATTTACTCCAATATTATATTTGTTGTTCGTAAAGGAATCAGGAAGAATTTTTTTTAAAAAAGAACAGTCTTGAATGGCATTCAGCTTAAAATGACACAATACTAGACTGCAAAGCAAAAGCAGATTCTATTTATTGCAAATCAATCGAATTGTTATATATTATTGTTCATGCATCCTAATATTCGAAGCAAACATGCTACATTACATTAGAAATCTAAGAATTCATGAACCAAAATAAGCACAGATTGAACACAGGAGTTTCTAAGTACAGCCTAGAATACAAATCCATGAATCTTGGCGAGAGATCAAATTGCGGCAAACCAGAAAGATCTATGAGGACTTACTTGACTTCCTTCCTTTAGCGAATCCTCTTCGATCTTCTCTAAGAAAATCAAACCCTAGACGATGGGAACCTCCATGCGTGGTACTAAAGCGAGGAGTTTCTGAGAAGGTGTTGCAGAGAGTGGAAGAACAAATGTATGAGATGTCACGAGAATGATTGAGTGAGCTTCGGAGAAGGATGAGATTTCTTGCAGAGAGAGCGCGTCTTAGAGAGATCGCCATGGCTAGGGTTTCATTTCACTTTTAACTGCAAGTGTGGAGATTCTGAAACCGAAACGCTTTTTGTTCGAGGGGTTCTTGTTTTGGTCCGAACTCCGAACAGGGTTTATGTCTAATCCTGGTCTTGGATTAATTACGAACATGCCACTGTTTAAATTAAATCCGAACCCGAGTTAATTACCGGCCCGACCCGCAAGTAATTTTCCCAAGTACTTGAGCACGACGTCATTTGTGCGCAACAATCTTTTCAGTTGGAAATCTTTTTCTGTTCTTGGCTTCCAAACGGACCCCAAAATCACCACCACAGCTATAACATGTACCACACATTCTACATACGTGCAACTTGCACGTGTTTTCTTCTCCCCAAAACGGCTGATATTTGCGAAGAGTCGAAAGACCATATCCAAGAGCCGCTCCCTATACTACTCAGGAGATGGGAATTGCAATGGCGGTTCCTTCTTTCACACAGACTCTTCTGTGAAATCTAAAACTCAAAACCCTTAAAATCAAAACCAGTAGGGAAGAGAAAATGAGAGCTTCCGCTGCTATACAGTCTCTTAAGCCGTCGCCTATACTCAGAGGAACTTTCCCAATCTCAAGGTAACTTGACCTTTACATTTGTTTACTGCTTTTTTCTTTTATTTAACTGTTTGAGTTTGAACTTGAATCTCTTCCAGTATAAAAATTCCTTGTTGAGAACCGATTCTAGCTTGTCAATATCTTTATAGCTTAGGATTCTGTTTGTGATATGGTCTGATTCATGGCAAGGATGAGGAGAGTCTTCTTAATCAAGTTTTATAAAGAAGCATAATAATATCCCTTTTTTTTTAAATGCATTTATGTACGACTATATTTTTTTATTAGTTTTGAATAATTTAGAGTTTGCAGTTTGATGGGTTTTTTTTCATTTATTTTTTCTTCTAATGAAGATTGAACAATTTGTATTTTTCTTTTTTGGTGGTGGTGACTGAGTTATGCTTGACGAGAAGAATGAGTTGTATCGAAGAAGGTCACATCTTTGCATTTTTTAATTGGTGGGTAATGATTTGTTTTTGTGGACAGGGAAGCTTAAGCACTAGATACTAGAAAATTCTAAGTACCTACAAATTGTATTGAGGAGGAAACCATGGGTGTAAATGCTTAAAAATTGTATATTTTCTTTTATTAAGGTCAGCTATTGGAAATTTAAAGGTTATTATAGTTGGTTAGATGGGCGAATTTAATGTACGAGTTCAAGTTTTTGCAGTCCTTTTGGTGGTTAAGTCGTGCTTTTCATCTTCTTATACATAGAGTAAACATTAGTTTTTGGACTTCGAAGTTTTCTGTTTTCATTTTGAGTGGGTAAGTTGAAATCTCTTATTTGCAAAAGGAAGCTTGAGAATTAGTCTTTGTTTGGATCTCTTGTTTGCATAAGGAAGCTTGAGAATTAGTTTTTTTTTCCACATTACTTTGGGTGGGTAAGTTGGGATCCTTTTTACTTCTGTTCCCTTGACAAGGAAGCTTAATAACATCCGCTTTGGAATTTCAAGGTCACTTGTTGGCAGTTTCTTGGATAATTTCAAGTTTTGTTTTGGTGGCAGTCAAGATCTTTTATATTGTTTGTATAAGTAAACTTGAATATGCTTGACTATGAGAAAAGAAAAAAGTATATAACTTTGCATATGCTTGATTGCGAGAAGAAAAGGTAAATATCAAATGTGAGTTTTTATATTCTCCTTGTCTGTGCATGGGTGGGTGGTGAGGGAGAGAGGATGTGTTTGGATCGAAATTGTGGCCTCAAAAGGTTAGAATGGGATTTGAAGTAGTTTTCTATTGATTAAGACTCTGATATGCGAGCTTCACTAGGGGGGGGGGGGGGCTATTTAGGTTGAGTGGGAACTGAAGGTGAATACCCACCTAATCCTATGTAACACCTTGAACTTTGAAGTAAACCTGAAATGGCTGGTGGATGACTCATGTGTATTGGGGTCATGACTTGCAGTTTGGTGGGTATTATTTCCCCCCGGTTTTTCGTCTGAGGTCGAACATTTTTCTATTTTCTTTTTTGAATTTTAATTGTGTTGTGCTTGATTAGAGGAGTGAGTATTACTGAAGAAGTTTGCTTACTCTCAAGGAGTGAAGATTACAGTATGCCTTTTGGGTTTCCTATAACTGTCCAGGTAAGAGAAATAATACTGTAATTTCATTTTGTCAGGACTCGAATTTGTTTTCCCCGACAACTCTTCTTCTGTAGAGCAAAGTCTGGTAAGCATTTTCTTTTCCCATTTGTAGCTTTAGTTTCTGCCATACCCACCACAATTGCAACCAAAACCCTGAAAATCATCCTCAGTCTATAACTTGTTTACAGGTGTACTCACCGTGTTTTGATCTCATAACAGCTGAATCTGGGGTGGATGGATTACACAACGTTAGAATGGTTCCTTTGACACTGTTAACAGCAGAAAAGGAAGAGGCCAAGGCTGTTTTAACCTTGTTCTTGAGAAAACAAGGTTTGAGCAATGCAGTTGCAGCAAGGGCAATCAATAAGTCGGACCATTTCATTGACCACCTTGTATCAAGGCTCCATTCTGTTCATAAAGCCCGATATCTAGTAGGTTCGATTTCACATAACATTAGTACTTTTTTTATGAATCACCAAACTAACATACCATATTCTGCCCAATTAATCAAATTCTCCTTTCCTTTTGCAGGAAGAGAGCTTACCACCCTCGAGATAAGGGATGCACTTATTCCATATCTTGAATCCCTTCTCGAAGAACATGGAGACATTCTGGTAGATGTGGTGGAGAACTTTCCAAACCCACCTGGGAAAGAAAGACCCATGACCCCAGCTTCTCTAACCAATTCAACTCTGAACTCCAAGAAACTAAAAGCCATGGCTCGAGTAAGCGAGATAGGCCCTGATGGGCAGCTCCCCCCACACATACTGTACCTCATAGACCTTGGCATGGACCTCGACCAGATCAAGGGAATGACCCGCAAGTTCCCATCTTTTGCATACTACAGCTTGGAGAGGAAAATCAAGCCTGTGGTTGAGTTTCTTCTTGAACTTGGGGTACCCCAATCAGACATTCCTACCATCCTCAACAAAAGACCTCAGTTGTGTGGCATCAGTCTCTCCGAGAACCTAATACCCACCATGACATACTTAGAGAACTTGGGTTTGGACAAGAGACAGTGGGCTAAGGTGATCCACCGGTTTCCAGCGTTGCTCACATACAGTAGACAGAAGGTGAAAGCATCAGTTGACTACCTCTACGAACTGGGTCTCTCGGCGGAGAGCATTGGGAAGATTCTTACACGCTGTCCGCACATTATAAGTTATAGTGTGGATGATAAGCTACGTCATACAGCTGAATACTTCCGCTCGATGGGAGTTGATGTTGCCATTCTATTTCACCGATCGCCACAGACTTTTGGTCTAAGCATTGAGGCCAATTTGAAGCCCGTGACAGAGTTTTTCTTGGAGAGGGGATACACTATGGCAGAGGTAGGGACCATGGTCTCAAGATATGGAGCTTTATATACTTTTAGCTTGACAGAAAACTTGATACCGAAGTGGGAGTTCTTTTTAACAATGGATTATCCAAGGTCAGAGCTGGTTAAGTTCCCTCAGTATTTTGGGTACAGTTTGGAGGAGAGAATTAAACCGAGGTATGCACGGGTGAGGGAGAGTGGGGTGAAGTTGTTGCTGAACCAGGTTTTATCTGTTTCAGATTCCAACTTCGAGAAAGCCTTGAAGAGAAAGATAAAGAAAATGCTCGATGAGCAGGCTCCTACAGGATTAAAATACATGGACGATCTTGGTTCAGACGTGGAAGAACTGAGACTATAGTGTGTAGATACCAATACTCTGCATGATAGCCATTTTTTGTGTCAAGTGGTGCAATTTGTTTATCAGATCAGATATTGAATATTTCTGTATTTTAAGGGGCATAAAAAATGGATGTATTGTTTGTTAAAATGAGAAAATGTATACAGATTCACGCATTCATTTACATACAAAAAAATGCTTTCCATTCTGGATCTCTTTCTTTCTTTCCTTTATTTTATTTTTTTGGTGTATGATTATCAGAGCAGAAAAAGTCATCCTTCCGGCCTCTGCTGTTTATGTGGCACGTAGATGGTACAAACAATTTGATGGGTCCCTCATAAAGGAGATCTTGTAGGCCCAAAACCAGGTCTGATGATCCTTATCATCATAAGATCTGATGGGTTGAGTTTAAGGTGGTTTAAGGCAATTTGAGGGGTACGTGCTGTGCAAGAGGGGGTCGGAGCAACCCTTTGCAACAAAAATCTATCATACAGAATTGTTCATCAAAAGTGTGATACATAATTCTGTACTCAAAATGTCACGCGGCTTATTAGATGTTGTTTGTTTCAAGCTAGTGATCAATTCATACATTGCATTGTTTCTGCTTTGAAATCAGATTCTTATTTTGGTTTATTGCAGTTTATGGCAGAAATGCTCCTGAACAAAGAAAATCCTTAAAGGGAAATTGTTGCAAAATATGCCCAAAAGGATCGATCGAATGACAAACAATGGCCACCAATGAACACACCACAAACAGATAAAGGCCTAAGAAGGAAGCCTATACTAATGTAGATTGGGCAGGTTCCAAGGATGACAAGAAATCTACTTCAAGGTACTACACCTTAGTTGGATGCAATTTAGTAACATGGAGAAGCAATAAACAACTAGTGGTAGATCGCTCTAGTGCAATGAAATGGTTTAGGTCTATGACCCACAGTTTATGTGAGATGTTGTGGTTAGAAGTCACAATTGCTGGTCTTGGATTCCCAGTTATTGGCTCGACGAACTTATACTATGACAACAAGACGGCAATAAGTATTTCCCTAGACTTACACTTTATTCAAGAGAAGGTGATCTCATTCGAAGTCTGCACTCAATTCGCGTAGACTAAAGACTACTTAGCTGGTGGTCACAAAGAGAGTCACCGGTAATTAGTTGTATAGGTGTTTGAGCAAGTTGGGCATGGTTGACAATGACATATATGCACCAACTCAAGAGGTAGTGTCATGAGGGTAGAATGGTCCTTTCTCATATTATTAACTTATTACGTGAGTTGTGTGCCATGTAATGACATAATTGTCCTAAAGTATAAAGTAAAATAATAATAGGAGAATGTGGAGATACAAACTCCTTTCCCCTCTTTCTTCTCTTTTCTTCTTCTTCCATCAATCAATCACCTAATTCCAACTGGAATATTATAAGGAACCACTCTCGTGAGCTTGTTCGCTATAGGAAATCCAATATTCTTGTAACCGAGCTCAATGCCACTAAGAAGGGGTTACTCACTACTAGAATGTAGAATGTGTCTAACATTATCACTGGTTCAGATTTTAAAGAGGTCATGGACTGCATCAAAAGGTGTTCTCTACGGTCATATAGATAAAAAAAAAAAGTGCCATGTAATAGAGCAACTGATGTTTTGATGACTGGTGTTCAGTAAAACTTATTCTCAGACCCCGAGTCTGAATGGGCTGAAATCAGTGATTTTGGTGATTAGGTGGTGTTTGTAAACAACTTAATTTCAGCACTTAATACCAAAGCATTGAATTTCAAACATAAGTAAAAAGTGAGGCTATGTTGGCTTATTGTTTGTAAACAATTGGCATCTTTTTGAAAGATTCTGTGATTCCTTCAAAAATGCCCACAATACCCTCCTCCGTAAAGAACTCTATAAAATTAAGATAAAAGTAGCATTCTAGACATTTTATAATCCCTGTTATAACATTCTCTTAAGTTTTCAGACATAAGACTTCTACTAAATAATCTTATTTTATTTCAGCCACTTATGCAATCATCACTTATTTTAATCACTTTAAGTTCTAAGTGGTGAACATTTTTTTTTTAACAAACGCCACCAGTTTCCTTTTGTAATAGCGATGTTGATGTGTAATTTTGAATCCGTTCGATATCCCTGGGCCTCTTAAGACTATCATAAAAGACCAAAAAATGTTCAAATCAAACAATTAGAAATTACCAATCCAGCTTACTTTTGAGTAGAACTTTGATGAAAGGGCCTGTCATCAAAGGCGACGACAGGGCTGCAGTTCACGACACGTGGATTTTGTAAGGGCGGACCACCTCGGCCTCACCCCACACATACCCAGGTGAGTACTCGGGTGCTTTTTGCCAAAACCCTCACACGTGTACGTGTGCGGTGAGGCCGAGGTGGTTTGCCAATACAAAATCCTCGTGTCGTGAACTACAACCTTGCCATCGAAGTTTTATCCCTTACTTTTAGTGCGTAGGTCCACCAAGGTGGAGTAAAACTTCCCCTGTTGACCACCCACAATCTGACCCACGTGGCACACTCTCGGGATATGCTGACTGTATGGATGTTTGACAGTCCCTAGGTGGACCACAAACCAAAAATCAGCCATTGTTTTCAAATCTTTGGATCCTTGTATCCCAAATAATGGTCAATAATGCTCAAATTCCCACGGTTAAAATCAACCCACGAAAAATGACTCCAAGCCAACGCTTAGAAATCACTAGGCGGGTTTTTTGGGTTTGTAAGTATCCATATGGTCAGTGTCCGAAAAAAATGTGCTACATGACTTATATTGTGGGTGGTTAGTAGCTTTGTTGACCGTCGCGTTCAGTGAAGTTTTACTCCACCGAGGTGTGAGCCAAGCATTCACCAGTCTGTGGTCCCAAAAATAGCGTGCCACGTATCATATTAAGGGGTTTTTGTACCCAACTTTTTATACTTGTGTGATAAAGTGGCCCCTTAGCAACGGCCTACCCGGAGAGAAGCCGGCCCAAATACAGTGCGCGCATTGCTTGGAACACGTGATAAAGCGCGTGTTGCTATCATACCTCTTGGGAGCGGATGTATTCTGTTGGCTTCTTAGTTAAGGAAGCTTCTAGTAGTTATTGAGCCACCATTTAACATTTGTGGGGAAAAAATCCTGACCGTCTTTTGCCTACGCGATCCTCGAGGAGACGGACTGGTGATTGGTAGATAACTGTCGGCCTTACTTCCGATGATCCTGAGAGGAGTGGGTCGATTATTGGTGTCCCTTCTTGCCCGAATTGGTCACTCCGCGATTACCGTTGTTTCTCCGGTCGCGCGTAGTACCTGCAAATCACACTCCAACACTCAAGTCAAGATGGATCCAAATACTGCACGACTAGTTCTTGATACCTGCCTCTCTGTTTAGCTTGTATTTTTCGATTCCTTCTTCATCAAATCTTCTTTCCTTTTATAGGGTCCTCATCAAGGAGCGCGTCGTTGTTGAAGAGCCTGTAACCGTGGTTTCTTGATAACAGTTTTCTGTTGCGTTTCTTGGCCTGAGGAGAATACTTCCCCTAGGCGCTCTGCGAGATGACGTTCCGACTGTCTAGGTTCAATATTTTTGTCACCCATCTAGGATGTAACTTGCCGGATTTACTTGTGCCAAGTGTTCCGACAAGTCTCATCTCCTGGTTGGATGGTTCCGCTAGGTGTCCCAACAAGCTCCTTTCTCAGTCAGATGGTTTCGCTAGGTGTTCCGACTAGATCCATCATTCAATCGGACAACTTCGGCAGGTGTTCCGACATGGCCCATCCTTCGTTCAGACGGCTTCGGCAGGTGTTCCGACAAGGTCCATTCTTCAGTCGGACGGCTTCGTCAAGTGTTTCGACAAGGCCCATCCTTCAGTCGGACGGCTTCGTCAGGTGTTCCGACAGGGTCCATTCTTCAGTCGGACGGTTTCGTCAAGTGTTCCGACAAGGCCCATCCTTCAGTCGGACGGCTTCGTCAGGTGTTCCGACAGGGTCCATTCTTCAGTCGGACGATTTCGTCAAGTGTTCCGACAAGGCCCATCCTTCAGTCGGACGGCTTCGTCAGGTGTTCCGACAGGGTCCATTCTTCAGTCGGACGGTTTCGTCAAGTGTTCCGACAAGGCCCATCCTTCAGTCGGACGGCTTCGTCAGGTGTTCCGACAGGGTCCATTCTTCAGTCGGACGACTTCGTCAAGTGTTCCGACAAGGCCCATCCTTCAGTCGGACGGCCTCGTCAAGTGTTCCGACAAGGCCCATCCTCCAGTCGGACGGCCTCGTCAAGTGTTCCGACAAGGCCCATCCTCCAGTCGGACGGCTTCATCAGGTGTTCCGACAAGGCCCATCCTTCAGTTGGACGGCTTCGTCGAGTGTTCTGGCAGGTGTTCTGACAAGGTCTATCTCTCAGTCGGACGGTTTCGTCGGGTGTCCCAACAAGATATGTCTCTTAGTCGGACGGCTTCGTTGGGTGTCCTGACAAGATCTGTCTCTTAGTCGGACAGCTTCGTCAGGTGTTCCAACAAGAAGATATGTTCATCGAACTGTAGGCCGAGGTGGTTCGTGAACCATGGAGGCCAATATGCATATTCTCGGAGAACGTGCCAATTAAGTGACACGTGGCATTACCTTAGCTTCTCGGAAAGTAGGGTACCCACAACATTGTTTCACGATTCTATCACTGTGCATATCTCTCTATTTTAAGATACGAGATAGAGTTTCCAAGATCGACGACGTGGAACCGCCGAGACCATATAATATTGTAGTTCGGAAGTATGGTATCATCCCTCAGTGTTCAATGGGTGTGCGTACTACAATCGCGCGTATTTAGCTGACCCGCCGTGGTTCGCCATTTTTGAGCCTTGCAATTAGCGAGGGAAGAAGCTTCAAAGTACTGCATTTGAAAACCCTAATTTTTGTCATTTTTTTTTTCAAAAACCCGTCAAGTAACTGCAACTAGCAGCTCTTATTTGATCATCAATGGCGGTTCTTCCGATCCTCCAATTTGAAGATAAAATCATTGAAACTGTAGAACAAAACCCCGTTGTCGTAGTAATCGGAGAAACCGGTTCAGGAAAGAGTACTCAACTCTCTCAGATCTTGCACCGAAGAGGCTACACCAAATCTGGAATTGTCGCTGTCACTCAGCCTCGCCGAGTCGCTGCAGTTTCAGTCGCGAGGTAATTGTTCTCCAATATCTTCACTTCAATAGCTCGTTTAGGTCTCCTAAAGATTAGATTCACAGCCTGAAAAAATCTTGTTTTTATTCATGTTAGTTGGATTACTAGTAGAGCTGAGTTGCGTCATGGAGAAGTTAGAATTTCTGGGGTTTGAGATGATTTTCGTCAACTTTTGGGGTACAGGATTAAGTGGTATACGTAATTTTTAATTGTAAATTCAGTAAAGGTATCTTAGAAACAGAGTTGCTCTAATTCACATTCAATATAGTATCTTGTACTTCTAACCTATTATTATATATAATTATTTTTCATTTGAAAGTGAAGCACAGTTCAATTTCCTTTTAGATCATATTGAACCCTTCCACATTACTATTCCTGACACTCGTTTTGAACCAAGAAAGATATAGGATCTGGGGTTTGAGGTTTTTCAATTTGGCATCTTTCTGAATCACCTTGACACAACAGGAATGCAGTGGGTTCGTTGGCAAAAATTAAGATTCCTCTTAGGCCCTGTTTGATTACCAAGTGGGAAAATTGCATTTTCCTTAGGAAAACACAACTGTCCATTGTTAGATAGCCAGTATAAATCTGTATAATTTTCCCTTACAAGCCATTAAAATCTGGATAACTTTTCCTACTAAGTCAGGAATTCATTTCCCATCCAGATAGGTGAGAATTCATTTCCACCTGAAAATACACCTTTATTTTCTCACAAGATTGAAATATGTGTTCTCACTTGCAATCAATCAGCCATTTAAGGCATCTCCCAGATGCATTTTCTCGGGAAAATTTTCCGTGCAATCAAACACGGCCTTAGATTCCCCTTGCTTTCCATTTCTGAATTTCATATAAATCATACTAGTGGTTCCGACTGTGGGACTCACCCGTGCGATTCTTTTTCTTTTCTCTTACACAGGCGGGTAGCACATGAGCTTGGATTTCGGCTCGGTGAGGAAGTGGGCTATGCCATTCGATTCGAGGACAGGACTTCTGGGAGAACTCTCATTAAGTAACGCTACATATCTTTGATCAGGTTGTTTGATGTTTGGGAACTTAATTGGGCTCTAACTTTGAGTTGTGGAATGCCCAGATACCTTACTGATGGAGTTCTCCTTCGTGAAAGTCTTTCTAACCCAGAGCTAAATCAGTATTCCGTAATTATATTGGACGAAGCTCATGAGAGGAGTATAAACACGTATGATTTCTTTCCTTGCATCCTTGATATAATTTTTATTCTGGGTGCTATATCGCACTAACTCACTTTTGTTTTTGGCCTCATCATGTTATCACGTTGCATAACTTAAGGGACTATAGTTTTTATATTCTTGAAACTTATTCTCAAACAGAATCATGTATGCTTTTGAATGCCATGGTCAGTCAGACACTTCCATGATATAGTGTATCATGGACTGATGCAAGTGGGCATGAAATTGATTTTTAGTTATCTCTTACATCTTCTGCATCCTGTTATATTTATTTTGTAGCATAAATAAGTCAGATAAAATATCAGTTTTGTCATTGCATGTTACTGTTCATATGAAGCGAGATTGACTTCTTGAAGCATCCATTGACAGTGACATATTACTGGGATTGATGAAACGCTTGGTTAAGATGCGCCCGACTAATTTAAAAGTTCTGATCACTTCAGCAACCCTGGATGGTGGCAAGGTATCGAGATTCTTCTCCAATTGTCCCATACTGACTGTCCCCGGGAAGTTATTCCCCGTGGAAATTCTGTACAGCAGTGAGCGTCCTACAAGCTATCTTGAGTCTTCTTTGAAAACTGCTCTTGGTATGGTTGGAACTTTGATTCCCACTCCACATAACTGCTGATGATATATGAACCTTTTTAATCTGATGGTTGCATTGATGTTGTTCAACATTCTTAATTTTGCATTGCTTACTCATGCCTATGTTTGGATGGCCTACTTGTTCTGTGACTTTCTATCATTTTTGCTGTTGTTTTGTTCCTGTCAGGGTTTCCAAGAATTTAACACTGGAACTTGGATGTTTGCAATATGAAGCAGCTGAATTAGTCTAGAAACTAATTACGAAGAATAATTACTAGTATCAAAAGTAACATTAAGAAGAAACCACAAGACGAAGAAACACTACACTAGGCACCATGAAGTAACATTATTTCAAGTTAGCATAGAGTTTCTCATGACGTAAAACTCTCATAACTTGTTGAAGATGGAAGATGTGCTCTTGACTAGTGTTGCTATAAATCAATACATCATCGAAATAAACAACATGAAAGAGACCCATAAAAGGTCGAAATGTGTGTGTTATGATCCTCATAAAATTGTTAGACCCATTGGAAATACCATAGGGCATTTTACCGGCCACTCGCACTGTCCATATGTTGTCTTGAATGCAATCTTCCATTCATCACTAGATAGATGGCATAACTAGCCACTGAAGTTCTCTTCTGCCTTCCATCCATAGACAGATGGCCCGAAAGAGGTAGTTAACAAGAGTTTAGAAGATCTTTAGAAGATCTCTTACGATGTTTGGTCAGTAATCATGTGACACAATGGGATCCCATACTTTCTACCGCTGAGTTTGGCTATAATAGTTCTGTGAATAGAACTATGGGTCGTATGCCCTTTGATTGTGATGGGTTGGTTCCTTTGCCCCCCGAAGCAAGACCAAGTGCCAATGTAGATGGGTTTGCTACACACACAAGGAGGCACATCATGATGTGAGGCGTAAGATTGTTGTTAGCAATGAGAGCTACAAGTTGTAGGCTGATTTGAGGCAACAGTTTGTTGAGTTCGATGAAGGCAACATGATCTTGATTTGTATTAAGCTTGAGCGCTTTCTTAAGCACGTTTATACGTAGTTACGCTCGAGGAGCGCTGATCCATTTGAGATCATCAAGAAGATCCGTGCCAATGCTTATGTCCTTGATTTGCTAAATAAGTCTGATTTTTATATCAGATTTGGAACCCACCTCAATCCTATCAAGTCCTAACCTATTTCATCTTTATTTACTCCTCTAAACTAGGGGTGTCAACGGGTCGGTTCCGGTTCGGTTCCTAAGGTGACCAGAATCGGAACAATCGGTTCCGGTTCTTATCGGTTCGGTTCCTTAACGGTTCCGGTTCTCAAAGTGATGGATCCGGAACCGGAACCGATTATGTATTTATGTCGGTTCCGGGTATATTGGATCAAATCTTGAGAATATGAGAATATTTACACTATATTTATTTATTGGTACCGGTTCTTATCGGTTTTGGTTCCATATTAGGCTACCTAGAACCGGAACCGTTATTGTCGGTTCGGTTCCGGTTACTTTTTAATCGGTTCCCAAAAATGTAGAACTGGAACCGGTGTTTTCGGTTCCGGTTCCGATTCGGTTTCGGTTAAACGGGTAAAATTGACACCCCTACTCTAAACCCTTCATCACCCAACCCCTAAACCTAAACCTAAACCTAGATCCATAAGTCGAAACCCTAGTTTTGACGAAACCCTAAGTGCCGGTTTTTATAAAGATCCTGCATCACACACTCTACTCTATTGCACCTCCAAGATAACCATATACTCCTAAAACTACTCCACCCTACGACAAAAGAATAAAACCACCTATTAAATTCTCATTTTCTGATTTCCTGACATCTACAGGTTGAAGTTTTAGAAACAGTATTCTATTGTTATGTGTACATGTTTTAGAGGTGTTGTTTCAGTTTTTGGACTTTCATTGGTTTGATTATATATACTAATCCAAATTGTCTTAATAGATATACACATTCGGGAACCTAAAGGAGATGTCTTAATTTTCATGACAGGACAGGTGAACAATTTGCTTTATGATGTGTATCTTACATCTATTGTTTAGGAAATATACATCTTGATATTCAAATTCTTTCAATTACGGTGGCAGTCCAGTGTGGCAGTGTTTATTTTACTTATAAAATTCATGGGAGATCTTTTACAGGATGATATAGAGAAATTAGTAGCGAAGTTGGAGGAGAGAGTTCAAAGCCTTGAGGAAGGGTCTTGTATGGATGCCATAATCCTTCCGCTTCATGGTTCTTTACCACCTGAAATGCAGGCAAGCCTTATCCAGTTTCAGTTCTATTCTTTTCAAAGTTCTAGCTGAAACCCTTTTCATTGTACCCTTTCTTTTGCTTTTAGTTAGAAACCTGCTTTTAGGATTTTTTTTTCAGATTATATATCACTGGAGTTTGTACATGCGTACATTTTTTGTAACAACATAGCTACACTTGTTGAGCAAGTGGGATTTAATTTGTATACCATTAGCCGTGGCATAAAGATTCTATCATCTACACCATTTTATATCTGCATGGGGAGTGGAGAAATAGAGTTCTCTAACGATTCCCTTGTAACTTTTCCGTGTCAAATTACTGAAAATTCCTCTTTATATGGAATATTTTTCCATTGTGATATATTTTTCTTTTCCAATTAAACTAGGTCTGGTTATTATAGTGATTTGAAGGTGGGCTCTTGCAGATGCTATAGGATGCATTTTTCAGATAGTACTTGTTGTCAGGGGCATACTTGTAATATCTTTTATTCTACATGGGTGTCTTTATAATTATGCAATAGTTCCAACTTCTAATATTATAAATATTGGTGAAATCGTGGAGCTCATTATGCTCTACACGATTTCACCCATTTCCCTTTATTCTATTCTCTTCTCTAACCCTAAATCTCCATCATTTTCTAATCTTCTTCTTCCTTGGTTAAATTCACATGTTACAACATGGTTTCAGATCCAAGGTCATGGGATTGAGTCGCGGGAAGCGCCTTCTGGAGGGGGGGGGATTGTTGGGGGTCAATAATGCCGCTCCCTAAGGGCGCGGTAGGGGTCCGCAGGTGCGAGGTCGATCACCATTAGAGCCAAGGGTCACAGGATCGAATCGTGGAACAGTCCTGCGGGTGCGATGTCGTGGTAAAAAGGCTAAAGTTTGCCCCCTCCTAACAAGATATCTTTTCGGCATGAATGGCAGTTTGAGGTCCGGTTAAACAAGGCTCATCAAGGAAGCCTTCTGGTGCTAAACAGGGGACCTCAACCGCTCATGGTACTAGTCTGGAGTCTTCTGATGTGACACCTTCCTCTTCTAGACCACCTAGTACCATCTCCAACATGGACCTTGACACGCTGCGCCAGCTTCTTGCACAACTCGATGGCCCCTCCTCTGCATTCGCTCAGAGAGGTACATCCCGTTCAGCCTATCATGTGTCTACTGTACCCAATGGTCCATCCTGGATCACTGATTCTGGTGCCTCCGATCATATGACTGGATAACTGGCTTTCTGTTAGTCATCTTACTAAGAGCCTAAATTGTAGTATTACTTTTTTCCCAACTCATTGTGTCTTTTAGGACTTGGAGACGAGGCAGATGATTGACATTGGTCGTGAGGATGATGGATTGTACCTGCTCGACAACCAACCGACTTCATTCTCAGTTGCTCATCAGTCCAATGCGAGTATCAGTAGTGCTCGAGTCAATAAAGAGTTATTAATGCGATGGCATAATAGGCTTGGTCATTTACCTTTTCCTATTTTGAAGCATTTGTTACCTCAGTTTGCGCCTGTTTAGTCTTTTGAGTTCCAGTGCGAAACTTGTGTACTTCCATAACAATGTCGAGTGTCTTTCCTGATTTAATAATAAAAGTACAACTTTACAACTTGTGCACTCTGAGCGAAAGCATTGCCATGTCCTCAAGGTTGCTTGGGAACTGCTTTTTGGTATAGGGTTACCGAAGTGTTATTGGGTTGACACCGTGTTGATGCTTCCTATATGATTAATTGTACGCCATCGCGGGTTCGCAGTCCCCTCGTTCACTCCTGTTTCCTTCCCGTCTCGTGTTCTCCATACCTCCAAAGTCTTTGGTTGTGTTTGCTATGTTCACTCTCATCACATGAAGGATAAGTTAGATTTTAAAGCGATTCGGTGTGTCTTCCTTGGCTACGCATCCACTCAGAAGGGATATTGGTGTTACCGTCCTTCTATTCGTCGTTGGTTTTTTTCCCTGGATATCACATTCTTCGAGAGTCTTCCTTTCTTCTCGGTTGATCGGACTTCTCTTCAGGGGGGAGTTTGGGAGTATTGATGAGAGTCCGATATCTCCTCAGGGGGAGATTCCCCTATTAGTGCCTCTTGACTTGCCTCCTGTGATTCCGTCCATTCCTCTTACTGACACCTTGACACAGGAGCTGTCACTGAAGACGTATGCCAGAAGATATCCAAAGGAGAAACAATCCATCGTCCAATCTTACTGCCAAGGAATCCAACTCGATCTAGGTAATCCTATCCTCATTGACCCCCATGATGATATTCATGTTGATTGTTATGCTATTCCACCTGTGGATGTTGATGTACCTATTGCTCATCGTAAGGGTGTTTGGAGTTGTACTACCAAGCACCCTATCTTTCACTTTGTTTCTTACCAACAACTATCCCCATCCTGTAGAGCATTTGCTACTTCCATGTCTTCTGTTCCCATGCCATCTAGTGTTTCAGAGGCTCTTGGCCAACCGCAATGGAAAGCAACCATGCTAAAAGAGATGACAACTCTGGGGAAGAATGGTAGTTGGGATCTGGTCCTATTGCCTAGAGGAAAGAAGCCTGTGGGGTGCAAGTGGGTATACACAGTGAAGTACAAAGAAGATGGAAGTATTGACAGGTACAAGGTATGTCTGGTTGCAAAAGGGTACACAGACATATGGCATCGACTACCAGGAGAAGTTTGCTCCTTTAGCCAAGATGAACTTAGTTCGAGTTCTCCTGTCCCTTGCAGCAAACCTGTTATGGCCCCTACACTAGTTGGACGTCAAGAATGCATTCCTTCATGGTGATCTAGAGGAACAAGTATACATGATAGGACCTCTAGGATTCAGCCTGACTGGGGGTAAAGAACTTGTGTGCAGACTGAAGAAAGCCTTTTACGGGCTCAAGCAGTCACCCAAAGCCTGGTTTGAGAGGTTTAACTCGGCAGTCAAGAAGATATGATACTCACAGAGTTAGGTAGACCATACACTATTCATTAAGAGAAGTCAAGGCTGTACTATTGCTCATATTGTGTATGTTGATGATCTTGTGGTCATGGGAGATGATCCATATGAGATTTACAAGCTGAAAAGTACCTAGGGACGGAGTTTGAGATGAAGGATTTGGGACCCTTGAGATACTTTATAGGTATTGAGGTTGCTAGATCAAAGCGGGGCGTGTTCATCTCACAGAGAAAGTATGTTCTTGACCTCCTACGGGAGTCCGAGAACATGGGAGCTAAACCAGCCGACACACCCATTGAGCAGCAACACCGGCTTAACCCTATTGATGGGGATCTAATTGCTGATACTGACCAATTCTAGAGACTTTTTGGGCGACTTATCTCCCTTTTACTGACATGACCAGATATTGCATATGCAGTCAGTGTCATTAGTCAGTTCATGCTTGCCCCTCGTTTTCTGCACCTTGAGGCAGTACACAGAGTCCTACGCTACCTCAAGGGATCACCCGAAAAAGGACTACTATTTGGCAAGCATGGACATCTGAAAGTCGAGGCCTATACAGATGTTGACTGGGCGGGGTCAGTTGCAGACAAGCGGTCTACATCGGGGTACTGCACTTATGTTGGGGGTAACTTGGTGTCATGGCGATTGAAGAAGCAACCGGTTGTCGCCTGCTTTAGTACAGAACTAGAGTACCGCTTCATGGCTTACGGTGAATGTGAGTTGTTATGGCTGAAGATTATGCTCAGGGAGTTAGGCTACCCTATCCAAGCACCTATGAATTTGTATTGTGACAATAAAGCTGCTATCAGTATTGCTTACAATCCAATTCAACATGACATGATGAATTTGTATTGTGACAATAAAGCTGCCATTAGTTTTGCTCACAATCCAGTTCAACATGACATGACAAAGCACATTGAAGTGGATCGGCACTTCATAAAGGATAAACTCAATCATGGACATATTTGTACACCCTATGTCTATATTGTTGATTAGGTTGCTGATGTGTTGACTAAAGGGGTTTATAAAGGTATCCTACATAGTATGTTATCTAAGCTGGGCATGATAGATATATTCACACCAGCTTGAGGGGAAGTGTTGTTAGGGGGGCTTGTAATATTTTATATTCTGTAGGGGTGTCTTTGTAATTATGCAATAGTTCTAATATTATAAATATTGGTAAAATTGTGGAGCTCACGATGCTCCGCATGATTTCACCCTTTCTCCTCTTCTTCTCTAACCCTAAATCTCCATCATTATCTAATCTTCTTCCCCGGTTACATTCACGTGTTACAACAGTACTTGCAGTGGAAAGGGTAGGTCTTAATACTTAGCAACTCAATTCTTGTTCCTCAACTGAAGTTTCAAAAAGAAATCATACACCTTGTGTGGGCTAAAGGTGGCTTCTCTGGTGTCGGATCAGCTTTTCTAGACTCACTGAAACTTGCAAATAGCCAGTTAATGGTGACCTTGTTCTCAAGCTACTTATGGAGATTCATCTTGACCTACAAACTAGTCTTAAGCTCTGAACTGGGCTGCTAATCTGATCTTTTTCTTGTTCTTCAACATCTTCCCTGTGTTGGTGTTTTTGGTTTCTTATGTTTAGTTTTGATCCATGGTCTGACAGACTGTGATTGATGTGTCTGGGATACAATTACAGACTACAATTGACTGGAAAATTTGAGTTTCAGCTGATAGTTTACAGCTATTATGATTAAAGTGTTAAGTTTCCTAAATTTTTATGGTTGATGTTTCATGTTTGCCATGTCTCTACAGGTACGTGTATTCAGTCCGGCCCCTCCAAATTGTAGGCGGTTTATTGTTGCCACAAACATTGCTGAAACTTCTTTGACTGTTGATGGTGTTGTGTAAGGAAACTTGATTTGTTTGATGACTTCATTACATTTTAGCTTTCGTTCTATTCTCTTGTATGGCTGCTTATTCTTGCAAGCATTTTCTTATTTTTTCGCATCACAACTATTACATTTGACGGCTGTTCCTCATTGTTTTGTTTATAACTTTATACTATAGTTTTGTTCAGCACATATAAATAGAAGTTTCAGCGACGATGTTGCCAAAGCAAGTCAAAATAGGCAACCCTTTCACATTGGAAGTGGCTCCTTACCATAGTTTAAAATTTCGGTATTGTGATGTGTATTTAGTAAACTAAAAAACTGATACATATTGCAACATGTACCTTATGCTGGAAACTTAACGACATTGTTAGATACACTTTGTATGCTTTGCTACATTTTGACAAACTGTGTTTGATGCATAAATAACCTAAAAACATGATGTTTAAGCAATTAAACTGCCCCTTATATATATATATCAAAAGCAAGCACATTTTTTGTTCACCAATATTATACACTAAGATCAAAGTTTGAATTATCGGTATCACAATGTGTATTGGTAAACTAAAACGCATGTCGGGATATGTATTGATGCATAAAGGATACACTGTAAAGATTAACAATAGAATTTGATATGCTTTGATACGCTTCAATACATTATGAATTTATGACAGTGTTTGATGCATTAAAAACCTAAAAAATGATGTTTAAAGTGATTACACTACCCCTACAACCATATGTACTAAAAAGAATCAAACTTTTATTCGTTGAAACGTTAAGATATATTACCTGTAAGTTTGAATTTTGAAACTCAAATCTACAGTAATATTATCTTTTTTAGTGTATCTACTCTGTGGTGTGGATTAGAGGACGAAAGATAAATGTGGATAAGATAGAAGCCAAATAGCGCCTTGAAAGGTTTGGTTTTAAGTTTTTCCGTTGTACCGGTTATGTATTCCACTGTATCATATTATATGTTACGATACATAACAGTGAATATTGATATGTTATGATACTGCGATGCATAAGAGAGTTAAAATATTCCCCTATGTGTATTGTACCAGTAGGTTGGAAACTGATACGTATTACTTATCAAAAAAAAAAATAAAATTGTATGATACATATTGATATGTTATGATATTTTTAACCTTGTCCTTAAAGCCTGTTTTTTGTTTTATCTTTTAATAGAAGATCACTTTCCAGAAGAAAAAATAAAGTAAACGAGAAAAGTTAGAGTAATGCAGTGTAGCATATTGGAATAGTGCCTTATACCATTCCTTATTCATTGTAGTATGACTATATAATGCTTCAAAACTTTTTTTCCCGTTCTACAACATAGTATATGAAATTTAAGTTCTATCCACCTTATTCTTTTTCTATCTTCCCATTAGTTTGATGTCTTTTTTCTTTGAACTGAAAATTCACCATGCTTCTTGTTAACTTCATGGTTATTGATTTACGTATTTAATGACCAAACGTTATATTATAATAGGTATGTAATTGATTCTGGTTATGTGAAGCAACGACAATACAACCCATCAACTGGAATGTACTCCCTTGACATTGTTCAAATCAGTAGGTAAGCAATTAAATTATTTTACCTTGCTATCCATCATGCCATCATCATTCTTAATTGTATTGGTGATTTTATTTTGTCATTATGTTTGTCATTAGTTGTGGTCATTTGGCCTTTTCACAAGTTTAAATCTGTCCATCTTTACTGGTTTTATCCATTCTCGTTTGTACTTCATTGTGAATCCTTCATGTTCCTCATCTAGGATTCACGACCTTGACGAGCACTTCATCTAGGATATGTGAGCTGTTGGACTCCACCATGGATGGTGTCCTCAACTCTCCAGAATTCTAGCTCATTTTCCCTCTTGCATAAAGAAGGAGAAGAAAATATAATAAGGAAGTTGAAGAGCTTCTCATGCCTTTGGTAATATTTGCTTCATTAGACCCTGTCCACATGCATCAAGTTTTTAATGGGTTTCACAGCTTGATTTTGATAGGGTTACTGGCTGAGAAGTAATCAAGATAGGTACCTTTTTCCCAATTTGGAAGAATAGTTCCTTTGATTTCCCAAATTCACAGTTTGCTTGTTGCTTTTACGGTTATTTCTACATGTCTGTGGACTGCTTTTGCTTTTTTCTTTCTTTCAAATTGGACATTTTGATCTAAACATATCTAAAATATTTCAGATTTTTACCCATTTATTGGTTGCCCAATTTAAGTTTTTTTCCTTTAGTTTTGCAATTAAACTCAGTTCAGCAATCATGTAGTCTATGATTTTGAAGTTATATAGAAAATAGAGACAGTGTTGCTTCTCAATAGCTTAAATTTAGGGATTTATAGTTTCTTGGAAGTGGTAAGCTAACAAGTTATGTTTTCATTAATGCGTTTTATGCCATGTTTGTTCTTCTATACCTACTTAAGAAAATTAGTGATCCAGGCTAATAAAATATCAATCTCCCACCTTCTTACTTGGTATATGATCTCATTTCTAGCAACTGTGTAGAACTGATTTATTGTAATTAGATGACTAACAAATTGCTCAAGCTACAATTCTTCTGGTAACCATAACACATTACTTATGTTATGAGTTTGTATAATTACAGAGTGCAAGCTGATCAGCGTGCAGGACGAGCTGGAAGAACCTGTCCTGGAAAGTGTTACCGGCTATACCCCTCCTTTTTTTACCATGAAGAACTTCCTGAAGTGACAGTCCCTGAAATACAACGGTCTTCTCTTGCTGGAAGCGTTCTTTATTTGAAATCACTTGACCTCCCTGATATTGATATTCTCAATTTTGATTTTCTTGATCCACCTTCACGTAAGAAAGACTACTTGCTTGGTTTTTGTTGACTATTTAAATCCAATATATATCATCACGTGTGCTTCCTATGTTGTATACATTTGAAACCATTTTCACCCTTTCCTGGTTTAATGTTCTTTCTCCAATACTTATTTTCTATTATATCATTGTTGCCTGTCAGATTTCAGTATACTGATAATATCCACATGTTGTTGCTGCAGGTGAATCATTAGAAGATGCTTTAAAGCAATTGTATCTCATTGATGCAATCGATGAAAATGGATCGATTACACATTTTGGAAGAACTATGGCTGGTACTGGAATTGTTTTAAAATTTTCTCTCTTAATCGTTACTAAATGAGCAGTGAAATATTTCTTTTTGGATTATAAAGTCGGGTGGATGTTATAATAAGAATTAAGAAAGCCACGGGGCTTCTTTTATGCCCCACTTTGTCGTAACTTTTTGAGACTTTAGGTCCCCTTTCTGAATCTTGGCAGAGCTTCCATTGGAACCTTCACTTTCCAGGACCTTACTAGAGGCAAATGAGCATGGTTGCTTGTCCCAGGCATTGACTGTTGTTGCTATGTTATCGGCGGAAACCACATTGCTCCCTAGTCGAAGGTTAATTAATCATTGTAATGTTTCCTTTTTTGTTATCAGTCTTCTATTGTATAGTACGCATCTTCGTATTCGTGTTGGTAAAACCCGGGTTGTATGAAAATGCATAGGATAAAGTATTGGTAACTGTAGTTGAACTGTCAAAGAAAATCTGAATTACATATCTTTTTCAGTCAGACTGTCTTAAAAAAGTCACAACATTAATTAAACTGATGCAGTGTATTATCTCCATAGATTTTACCAGTAGGAAACCTAGTGTTCACTCTAAGATGGCCTGCAATATATTTTTAATTTCTTCAAAATATGTTTCTTTATCTATTGTTCATTGAACCTGTAACACGTCATCTCATGATCTTTTGTTATTTGTTCTTTTCTTTTTTCTTTCTCACACATACTTCAAATTGGTTTGCAACTTCTTGATCCCGTGTTTTAATTAATTTACCTCTTTTACCGATCAAAAAAAAAAAAAAACTTCTAGATCCTGTGCTTTTGCCATTTCCTCTGGGGCAATGCATAATAATCACAATATGTTACCGATCAAAAAAAATAATCACAATATGTTAAAATGCATTTTATTTATGAAAATTTGTATTTTATTCTTTAACTCTTTTGAAAACGTTGAACTCAAATATTTTTGTGACCAACTCCCACCTTCTCAATTCCTTAAATCCTTTAGAGGATGAGGAACTTTTTAAAAATTTTCTGCTTGCTTGACTTTATTATGAGTAAAATTTAGGTGCCTACCAAATAACCATTCATTTGTTTCTTAAAGCAACCTGAGTCATACTCTAAGGTCATGTGACTGAGACTGGTGGGACTGGCAGAGTTGTATTGGTCTGGTGCAATCTGAGTTGAATAAACTTTTGAGTCGTTAAACACTGCTTTGAAGGGACAACCATAGTTGTCAGTCATATACATTCAGAAATTTCATTTGTTATCATAGAAATGTTGGCTTTCTTTTGTACTTTTTAGTAACTGCATTTGTATCAGTAGTTATAGTAGTATCCCACTATCCCTTTTATGATTTGAGTTTAATCTCAGTGAGACATTCCATAACTATACATCATTTTTTATAATTGAACTGAAACTTGACTTTGACCTCTCTCGTTCCCAACGGTTCACCCGCCTTGCTTGTCCAGGGCCAGGCTGTGAAAATATATGGGCATTTTAGTGGGTGTCATCAAGGTAATTTTGTTAATAGACATAATCTATACTGCATCACATTCACGGCTTACAACTCTAGAAACCTATACCCATTTCGCTAGCAGATGTGGTGTTGATATCCTTATTTAAAATCATTATAGTCTAACATCATGTAATCCATTTGCAGTAAGGGCACCGAGAAGAAGAGGAAACATGCTTCCTCAGATTTCCCAGATGGTTCTGGCTGGGGTGATCACATCCAGTTGCTCCAAGTATACGAAAATTGGGATCGGACAGACTATGATCCACGTTGGTGCACAGATAACGATTTACAGGTACCTTTTGGTGATCTCTTTTTACTGACAAGCATAAGATGAACTCTCTCTTAAACCACGGGGATAGGGATGCTTGATGGATGCTTTTCTTCTGCTTGTTTTCCTGCTGTTCTTTTTTTTTGTTTTGTTTCAGTCTTTAGAAGGTCTCCTAGACCTCTATAGCTGTTTCCCTTGTTTCGGCTTGGCTTTGCCTTATTTTAAATAAAGTTTATACTCATAAAAAAAAATGTACGATAGACTTAGAGTGAAAGATTTTTAAAGTTGGTTCTCGACATGAAATGCAGTAATATGATCTTTCAGGCATCGTAAGGGGCATAGCCCAATGTAAATTAGCCTCAGGAACCATATTTCACATGCAGTCCAGGCATTTGTCTTGGGAAGTGAGGCTGAGGAACATCTACCAGTTGATGAGTGTGTAAATTAATCAACACATTAAAAATATTAAATTCTTTTAATTGGTGAGAAAGGTCGGGGGCCTAATGAGATTAAGATGGCATTCCCATAAAGACATTGAAACACCATAAAAGATGATCTCCTGCAGGTTTTTAGTGAATTTCATGATAGAGCTATGGGACAAGAGCCCACATACAACATCTTGTTCCTAAGAAGTAAGGAATATAAAAGTTAAGAATCTCCATCCAGTTAGCCTGGTTTTTAGTGTTAGTGGATGGTGTGTTCCCACGCACATGTTGTGTTGGCCCGTCGACCCGTTTGTATACATAGTTGTTTCGCCCTTCCCCAATAGATTGATCTTTTGGGGTAAATGGTTATTTAACATGGTATCAAAGCCTTATGGCATGGGAGGTTGCCGGTTCAAGTCTCCAGCGGAGTGTATTCCTGCTGAGGGGGAGTGTTAGCGGATGGTGTGTTCCCACGCACATGTTGTGTTGTCCTGTCGACCCATTTGTATACATAGTTGTTTCGCCTTTCCCCAACATGTTGATCTTTTGGGGTAAATGGTTATTTAACATTTAGATCCTATGATAGAATGGCTAAAGTACTTTCATGATAGAGCTATGGGACAAGAGCCCACATACAACATCTTGTTCCTAAGAAGTAAGGAATTTAAAAGTTAAAGAATCTCCATCCAGTTAGCCTGGTTTTTAGTTCCTATGATAGAATGGCTAAAGTACTTTCAATTGGATTGAAGGAAGTGCAGCTGAAGTGATAGGCACATTCCTAGAGGTTTTCATGGAGGGAAGGCAAATCTTAGATGATGATTTGACTGGTAACTACTGTTTTGACTATTAGAATTGGGGAGGCTGATTTTATTTGCGAGGCCAATGTGGAGAAAGCTTTTGATCTCATTGCATGCATGTTCTTAGACTATTCATTGTTGTATATGGATTCTTAGACATTCCTTATTGATAAAGGGTTTTGAGGAGAAATGGAGATTGCTTACGTGAGCTTGTATTTCTTTAGTGGACTACAGGGTTGCTATTATTAATCAATATAGTAAATACCACAATCTTCATACCCTCCATCAATCCTCTTCGTTGTCTGTAGATCCTGAAAGACACAAAAATAAGGATAGAAGGTAATAAAACAATTAAGATATTTGGTGAGTTTACTCCTCAGACATTAAGTTAAAAGGACATTTAAGTTCTTATAAGACAAGATAATGAAAGAGAGGAATGAGGATGTGCAATAGCAATGTCAAACACTTTAGGTGTGGTGCCATCAACAAGAGGAACACGCTAAGTAGAGTTAGATGGACGAAGGGAAGAAAACACACATGGGGTGCTAGCCATATGGTCTGAGGCACCAGAATTAATAATCCATGCAGAACTAGTAGAAGCAACACTAGATATACACGATTGAACCAAGGTGGCAGTAGAGTTGGAGGAAGCAACAGACTGGTGGGTGGATGACGCAACGGACTGTTGGACTTTCATCAACATGGCATATTCCTCCCGGGAAGTAGAAATAGTAGTAGGCCTGACAAGCAATGGAGGGGATGTATAGTCCGGAGTATTAGCCTCACCATTGACAGTAGAAGCCTGATTGACCAATGTCGGTTTCCAATGAAGATTCCAACACGTAATGGAGGTGACAATGATCACAATGAGTACACTTATGAGTACCACGTCCTCTAGTGCGGTCTCTACTAGCTCCACGACCTCTACAACATGTCCGACTACTATGACCGGTAAAGGTGCCTCTCCCTGGGACAAGAAAATTAAAGTGCAAGGGCAGAATTATCAATTGCTGTGGCACTAGTGGCAGAGAGGGAGACCTACTTAAGGCGAGAGTAAACTTCTGTCAACAACGGGAGCTCTTTGTTGCTAAGGATTTGAGCTCTCACATGCTCAAATTCAGCCTTTATGACAGGAAGAAACTTCATAGCTTGATACTCTTGTTGTCTTCGTTGGATCTCTGGTCAGTAGTAATAGGCTGATACGTTTAGCTCATCAATTATTCCCCGCATGTAGGCATGATATTTACCAATACTTTTATCACCTTGCTGTAGAGTAAAAAATTCTTGAAACAGTTGTTGCACTTGTCTAAAAATTTTCTCACAAGAATACATATCCTGAACTATTTCCCATATGTCTTTTGTTTTGTCCAAAAACATCACATTTACAATTATTTGTGGATCCATACTATTTCACAATCAAAAGTCGTGATCTGAGCATTTTCTCGAATCCACTCTTCATAATTATTGGCCTCCCTCGTAGGTTGTTCTGTAGTCAAATTATTGAGTTTCCCTCTAACTGTGAGGAAACCTTGTACAGATTTAGACCAATGTACATAATTACTTTCATTGAGTGTAATGAAGTCATGAGACGTAAGTAACTTAGAAGAAAACAACAGACTAGGTTAGATTCCATCACTAGTAACTAGATCACAAACACTGATACTCAATTCAGAAAGCCTGTGATTCTCTGTGGATACTCGCGATATACTTTAGAGAGCCTAAACTAGAAAAGTGAATACATGATTTTCTTTTGAGAGCCCAAGAGAGAAATTTGAGTACCAATGATTTGCTCTGGAAAGTTCGGGATAGAAACTGATACCTGCGATTTACTCACGATGAACCTCGAGAATCATGTCACTGGCATTGGGAAACGTGCCATACCAGTATTGAGAACGTGTTATATCAGCACTTGAGAAACGTGGCACAACAGACCTCAGAAAACGTGTCACGACAACCTCAAAACGTTTTACGGCAAATTCCATGAACCTGTGATTTGCCTTGGAGACAAAATACACTATGTTGCAACAACTTCTCATCTACGGCATGCACATGCACATGCACACATAGGGGCCAATGTTATTCCTTCAGATCTGCATGAATGACTTCTTGCGCATCCACACACAGTATAGGTGGTAGGAACCACCACAGAAGGGAAAGAAAAAAAAGATGGGAAAACTTAAGGTTTCACGACCAGACCCTAGGTTATTTCTCACCACAAAGAAGGAAAAAGAAATAGAAGAGAAGGAAAGAATGAGAAGAAAATAGGAAACCCTAGTTAATGGATCATATCCTCTGATACCATGTAAAGTAAATTAGGGTTTTGAGATGGAAAGGAGGAGAAGAATAGGGAGAGAAGCCGGAAGTCGAACTAGTGTCTTGGACATACACCAGTTGACCCTCACAATTATTATACATACTAATGCTGTAGTAAAGGAAAAGTGCAGTAATACCTCAGTGTCACATGAGCACCAGCATTTCCTTCCTTTTTCTGTTTTCCAGGTCAAAGACACTTGCTTCAAACCCTTGAGTCCCCTCTCAGTGTCAAAACATCTCCTTTGTGCATTTTGCAGTTGAAATGTTCACATTATAATAGTTTTTCTCAAGTCATTATGCATTTGATTGAGGTTGCTCTTGTATCTTGTTGATCTCTCTCTCTTGTCCTCTTTTTCTCAACTAATTGTGGGCACTAAATCTGCTCTTTGTAGACTTCTAACCCCTTTGTCATGCATTGTATATTAGTAATTACAAAGCAAAGATAGACATTACTGGTATATCCGTTTATGCATGTGTTATTTGCATGCAAGACAGTATAGTAAAGAAACATTATGTTTTGGACTTTTTTGACTGTAGGTGCGAGGAATGATGTTTACCAAGGATGTCAGGAAACAGTTATCTCAAATAATGCAGAAAATAGCAAAAGGTTAGGTTTCTATATCTTACAGGAGCTTATATGTTTCCAAACAAGTATTTTCGTATTGAAATGTTTAGTTTGATGGGTGGTTGATGTATATCCTCCCCTAGTGAGAGGTCACGGGTTTGAGACTCCCCAGTGTTTGGTGGTGCCATGGGTTAAGGTCTCCCCATTATCCAGTGGGCGGGTACCAGCCCGCTTTACCAACTGGTTCTGTGGTCCTCTCCCACTGCTGCCTATCAAGAAAAAAAGTTAAGTTTGATCGTGGTATCTTACAATTTCATATTATTGTGAGGTATCTTACAATTTCATATTATTGTGAGACTGTTTTTCTCCTACTCAAGCTTTACTTGGTATATGAATATCTTAGACTACAAACTAGTATTGGCACTTGGATGAGGAGGCCATGAAACTTGTGCTCAACTATTACTGCATGATGTTACTTAAACATTGGTACAGTGGTTTGCTGTGTTACCCAGACACTTAAAATGGGTTCTGTACCCGTGACACTTGCAATTTTAAGTATCAAATGTAATCCCTGTTTTCATGACATACCCATGACACGACCAACACAAGTGTCCATACTGTTATTCTGAACCAAAATATATTTCGTCCATTAATTTTCTGAACCAAAATTAGTATTCAAGGCGGTGATATCTTTTCCCAACATCTTATATTATTGATCCACTTGCTGCATGCATGATCGGTTTTCCATTTCCATCTTGAATTCTAGAAAGATCCTTTACGAAGAGAAACCTGCGTAGGTAAGCTGCCACTCATGTAAACCCATGGAAGCTTTGGCCAACACTGGGATCATGACTTGGCGACTTTATTAAATGAAAATTTCTGTTAGTGTATGTACTGTTTTGTTTCCCCAAAGTTCATTATCTTTTCTCTGAAACATAATTTGGTTTCGGAAAACCAGGGCCATTGGATGTACAACCAAATCTAAGATGGAAAGAAAGCCAACAAAACTACAAGAACTTGAGGAGGGCTATTTGCATAGGTTATGCAAGCCAGCTTGCTGAGCGAATGATTCATCACAATGGCTATCGGACTCTAGGTTTCAAGCCACAACTTGTTCAGGTATGGGCTTTGAAATTCAATCGTGAGATGTATGTTTTAGATCTTCTAAAACAAAGATGGTTTGAATATGTTATGACATCCAAGCTAACTTATTCGCTACAATGTTTTTAAATGCGAATTTGTGGGACCGGGCGCTTCAATGGCCTAAAGCGTAAGGCATAAACCTCACGAGCACTCCTTTTTAAATAAATACTAATAATAAGAAAGTAAATGAATAATAGGATAATTACAAAAAAGATAAATTTAGGTGTATTTGGGGAAAAATAACATTAATCTATTTCATAAGAGTGAAAATTTTAAGCAATGGTTGCCCCCACCGGCATATGCCTGTGAGGCGCATGTCTCTGACACAATGCATTAAAAAAGGTGTAAAAGGCATGAGGCTTAAGCCTTCTTTAAATCCTCAATGGATGATGCTTATGCTCACAAGCTTTTAAGCTTTTTTAATAAGCCTTGGGGAGTTTTGGGAAATCATTGCCCCAAGGCAAGTGTCAACTGTCAAGCACCTTTTAAAACACTGGTTTGGTTTTTCAGGTGCATCCATCCTCAGTGCTCAAAACGGATGTAGACGGAATGCTTCCCAACTATGTTGTGTACCATGAACTGATTGCTACCTCTCGCCCATTCATGCGCAACGTGTGTGCAGTAGAGATGTCATGGGTCATGCCCATCTTAAACAAGCTTCAGAAATTGGATATTAACAAGCTGAGGTAAATGGATTATCCTATAACATTTTACATCTTGGAAAAGAGGTACACATGATTTAACCCTCGCTCTGAACTATTATACATTCAATATCTGGTGGTGTTGAGCCCTTCTGTTTGCATGGAGCAGTGGTGGGATCAATACTCCTGAAGATAGATCAAAGGGAGAAGAACTGTCAGACCTGCCGAAGAAAGAGGCTGATGTTATTAAGGCTCCTGACGACCGCGACAGTAGAATACAGGCGGCTAGGGATCGTTTTCTTGCTCGTAAATCAAAGAAATAGCTTCAGTTGTCTTCATTTGCTTGTAACGGTGGGATTTGGCATCACAGGGAGTGATATGTCACTCCTTCTGAAGTGCCACAGGTGATCAAGCTCGACTTTGTTTCCGATGGTGGGAACTTTATCAACTGTATCTATTGAAACTGGGAGCCTGGGACCAGTGCTGCAGCTTGGAGGAGTTTGCAGCTGATTATCCACAACAGACAGCTGCATGCATGCAGTGTTTCCCCAAGGCACGACACCATGGGAACACTTGCAGAGTGGATGTGCGCTGAGCTTTCCTGGTGTGCATGTGCTTTATATTTTACCTTTTTTGAAATCGTCGTGTACCCGATATACCTTCCTTTTCTATTTTTTTTTTCTTTAATGAAACATTTGACTAATTTCTGCAAATATTTGTAGGTGATGGTACTGGACTAGATCAATTTGTGGAAAATATTCAATTGCTTCCTTTTGAAAATGTTTAGTTTATACTGGAGGGAATTGATTCTGTACAGCATCTTTCACTTTTGATGGCAGCTGATCTATCAATCAAGGGGTGATGTCCTAGAGATGTCTGCCATCTAGCAGGTGGTGGACTCATTCATGCCAACCATTTAATTGTAAAATTAGATAACAAAATAGATTGTATTATAGAGACATGATGAGATGCCTAGAATTAAAAATCTGATGAGTGGGGACCACATTCAAGGGTATCAAGACCATATGTATACACTGTTCGCCTAGAAATCGGGTTTAACAGAGATCAATCCCTGGTTTAACAGAGAGATCAATCCCTTTTCAGATCGAACGCCGTTTTATTTTTTCAAAGATAAACTCATTTCCCCCCGTTTCAATTTGCCACAACGAGAATCCTTTAAAAAAAAAACCCTACTCTGGAGTTTTTGCAGGAAAAGAAGGCGAAGATTGAGCTTACGTCAGTGAGCCTGTGACAGGGGACTCTATATCGTCACTGTAAGAAATGAAGTTGAGAGCGGCCTTAAGTCGGAGGGTCAGTAAATTGCCTCTCAGACTTTATTCCTTCTCTTTGCTTTTAATCAGCAATAGTGATCAAATTTCATTAATTTTTGCAGATATGGTTCACAAAGAATGCACATTTGTTTGAGTAAAACTTGCCTGACCACCGGTCAGTCGAGCGTGGCACAATTATAGAGGACTGACCATATGGATGTTTGGCCAATCCCTAGGTGGACCGTGAACCTACAAACTAAAGACAAAGCTGATTAGTGATTCCTAAGCGTTGGATTAGAGTAATTTTCATGGGTTGATTTTAACGGTGGGAATTTGAGTATTATTTGGGGTACAAGATCGAAAGGTTTGAAATCACTGATCAGGATGATTTTTGGTTTGTAGGTCCACCAAGGGATTGGAAAGTAATGACATGTAAGGGTCCCACCCGATCATCACCGTCGGAACCCAATTAGATGGTTCTGAATTTTGAGAAGAAAGGTAGTTGAGCTGCAACTTATCTTGTGGATTGGAAGATAGGGTTTGTTGAAGTTGTTTGGAGGGGTTCTCAGTCCGAGGTGGGTTGCATTTTGCATGTTCCAATGCTGCTTACATTTTCCTCTGTATAAAAGAAACCAGAGGGGGGATATGATGCAGTGGGGCCCACAGTATTGTCCCACTGTATCTTGATACATCACAGTGAACGTTGATGCTTCTAGAAGTATTAAAAAAAAATTAAATAAAATATTTTTTAAGATGGTTGACCCCAACAACCCAAACGGCCTGCCAACCTCAGGGAAAACAACAGCATCTACTTTCGAGAGGTTAGTGGAGGCAAATTGACCTAAATACCCTTATATATTGTTGACTAGCACGCATTCATAAATGGGGGAAGGTTGCTGGGCTGTCAGTGCAGACTTTGTATCCTATTAGATGTTCTCTTGCCACGTGGGATACCGTTAGATGACCATCTAACTGGCCGGGTAAACTTACACGTTGACCCATGGCATCAAAGTTGGCCTTGGCACAACAAATATGGCCACCAAATTTGCCACTTGGGGGATGATAGACGAGAAAACATTCGCTGGCCACGGGGGACATCAAACTTTAAAGTCCCCTCCCAAATTGTCTGACAAGTACCCCTTTTTAACCACTAACCAAGGGCTTAACAAGGGTTGAATCAAGGGACGAGGCCAGCGAATTTTTTCTCATGATAGACAACCATTTGAATTGGCCATGTTGGGTAGTTCCCTTTTAAATGGCTGCACTACAGTTTTAAAATTTTACTTACGGCATGTTTGATTGCACAAAAAATTCTCTCAAGAAAATATATTTGGGAATGCCTTAAATGGTTGTTTGAATTCACCTGGGAACATATATTTCAATCCAGTGTTCAAAAACTCGAAAATTCAACTCGACTCGAAAGTCTGGCGAGTAGAGTTAACTCGAAGACTCGACTCGACGTGAAACAACTCGACTCGAGAAAACATATATATATATATATATATATATATATTAATATTAATATTATTATGTAACTAATTTCTGGGTTGACTTTAAAGGGTAGAAATTTGAGCATTTTTTAGCGTTATTTGGATGCAAAGATCCAAAGGTTTAAATCACTAATTAGGCTGATTTTTGGTTCAGAGGTCCACCGAAGGACTGGTCAAACATCCATACGGTAAGAGTCTAGTAAGAATGTGCCACATGGCCTGTGTTTTGCATTGTGATAGAAGCACCTGTTAAAATGTTGTGACAGAAGTTTATTTTTTAACTTGTGCTGAAAAAAAAGTGTTGTCGTGGATGATAGGGTGGAAGTTGTTGACCTTTTCCTCAGAAAAAATTTAAAAAAACAAAAGAAAGTGTTTACAAAAGAAAAAGCTTTAGTTTAAAATTTTTAAAACAAAACCTTAAAGTGTGGGTTTTGATAGATTTGTGGTTTTTTCACGGAGCCATGGAACCCAAAAGACGATCAAACACAAATGGAAGGGATTTCTTCTTCACATCTATTAGTGTAAGATTATGAATCATTAGGGAGAAAGAGAGAGAGAGAGACAGAGCACCTTGATAATAGTGGAGATGTTGAGCGGCAATGGAGACTGCAACTACGGACGACAATGGCTACGGAGACGGCGATCGACAACTATGAAAGAAATCAGGTAGGGGTTTCTAAGTTCTAAAGTTCTAAATTCACCGTTCTAACTTTCTATTTTCTTTTTTCTAAAGAGTAAATTTTAAATCTAAAACCTAATTTTTTTTTTCTATTTAAGACTCTCTCGAGTCGAGTTGAGTTGTCAATTTTTCGAGAAACTCGACGAGTCACTCCAAAACCCGATTAAGTTGGTTTCTAATCGAGTTTCTGATGAGTTGACTTGAAAATCAGTCGAGCTTGAGTCAATTTGGCCGAGTTTCAAGTTGACTTGACGAGTTTTAAAACACTGTTTCAATCATGTGAGAAAATAAACGCATATTTTCAGGTAGAAATGATTTCTCACTTCTTGTTTGGTACATAAGAAAAAGAGTTCAAACAACGAATGTTTAGCCAAATGACTATTATCTTGGCTAAATATTTGCGCATATCAATATTTAGCAACGTGTATTAGCTAGCTTACTTCATTTTCTTTCAATTTATGTGGGTCTTACATATGAAAGTAAGTCAAATATGGGTTAGTTGAGTATGGACCCACATTAGATCACAAGATCCAAACAATCTCATTTTTTTTGTATATCTTAAAAAATTTATTTTTATTGAAAATAGTGGTTTTTCCGTGAGAAAATAAAATTTTCCCACAAAGACTTATTTGGTGTGAAAATATTTACTTATGGGGTAGATGATTAGATATTGTTTTCACACGGTAGGCAAATTTGTGGACCCGGCTAAATATTTGGCACGGGTAAATCTGTGCCAAACACACTCGGACAAATATTAGCGCGTCCAAATATTTATTATCTGCTGCGGTGGCTTAGCAAACATGCCTTTTTATGGAACAGAAATGGATTCCAGGCTTAGAGGGAAAAAATTACCAGATTTTAAATGGCTATTTTATAATACAGGTGTGTTTTATCAGATTTAAACTGGCTATCTAACAATGGACAAATGTATTTTCTGAAGGAAAATGCAATTTCTCCAATTGGCAATCAAACACGCCATTTGAAAAATGCAAGAATCCTATATATTTTGACTCGTCCACCTTTGCTCAATTTTGTGGCGAGGAAAAATCCTCTAGAAAGTCTATTCATGGTTAGATGTGCCTTGGACAGCGTATTAATAGAGTTCTCAAAAAAATTATTTCAAAGATTTAAGAACACATTTTTCAAGGTGAGCATCGTCCTTGAGCAAAAATGCACTCTTATATTCCTGCCAAATGACAGATGCTTTAATGCAGTTTCGTTCAACATTACAACTCAGCTGCCACGTGTGTAAACCCTGTTTCGCAGGGACCAAGTCTGTTGTATCACTCCAGAATTCCCCCAAATAAGTAGGATGTGAGTTACTGGTGTCTTTTGGAATAAGAGTAAGGGCAAGATAGTCATTAGGAGATAGGGAAGAAAGGAAGGCCTTCCTTGCTTTGATTTGATGCTTTGAAAGAACCGTCGCTCACAGCTCTCTTTTCAACTCTCTCTCTCTCTCTGGTCTATAATCTCTCGGTCCTTCCCGAATTAAATTCCTTTTGAGCTTCCGAAGGAAAATCAGAGAAAGAGAGAAAAAATGGCGAGTTCCTCTGTAGATTTGGAGAATGTCCCCGCCGTAGATCTCATGACAGAGGTCCTCCGTCGTTTGAAGTGCTCCACCAAACCCGACAAACGTCTCATTCTCATCGGTATCTCACTACATTTCCTCTCCTCTCTCTTCCTCTCTAATCTGCCTTTCAGTGGCAGTTTAGGTTTTTTTCCTTAAATTGTTTGAAATTGCCTTGAAATCGCTGATTCTATCTGTAGTTTTGATGGAGATTTCGTCGTTGAAGGTTGTTTCTGGGTGCATTTAAGGTTCTTAGTTGAGAATATCAGGGTTTCGTGGAGTGCTGTTGGTTTGTTTAATTTTTAGATGTCTAGTACTTCGAATGCTCTTAAATCTGCGTTATATCTTTACTTTGTCCTTACAAAAAAATACATATATCTTTAGTTTGTGTGGCTAGGGTTTTCTGGGTGTTTGGTTGGATCTGGTTTTAGCTTAGTGAGATTTCTTATTTTAATGGTGGTTTTTTTGCCAACGTGCGCCGGGGGATGGGTTTCGGAGTTTTTAGAGCTGGAAGATATAAAGCTTTGATTTTTCGGTACATCCGAGTCCCCTTTGATTCATGACTGGTGACCAACGGTGATGAAATCGAAGTTTTTTATTTTGATGTTCATCTGTTTCTTACTTTCTTCAAATCTACACTTTGTGATTCTCCTATTCCTGTGTTGAGAACTGTTTTCTCTGTTTTAAAGTAATCTGTCAATTTTTGTAGCTTTTCCTTTTGATGGGTAAGGTGCGATTGAGCTTGCGATCATAGCCTTTGCAACCCTTATTGCCTTGAGTGCCTTGGGGGCTAATAATCAAAGCTAAAGCCTGTTGGATCCCCGTTGTTGCACCCCAAAAAGATTTTTTTAAGCCATTGTTTTGCTAAAAAGATCTGAACTTTTTTTTTTCTGGCACTAAAGTGGTGATCCACACACGCCATAAGTTTTAGTGCACTTTCTTTAAACGCGAGCAGAATGATAATATAGTGTGGTTTTCACTGTCATTGGTTGATTCTAGGCATCAAAATACTGAAGTTGGTTGTGATGGGGTTATATTGGTATTATCAATGGACTTTTGGACTTTTTTTCTTTCCTTTTTCACCCTATTTGCAAGACGGGTCTTTTAGTTATCTATGACCACAGCCCCTTTGCATCTCATTTGGAAGAAATGTTCAGTTTCGGGGGCTGGGTGTAAATTGCAATGAGCATATTATGAAAAATTAGATGACTGGCAGGTCCACCTGGGTCTGGGAAAGGCACTCAGTCACCCATTATTAAGGATGAGTATTGCTTGTGCCACTTAGCCACTGGTGATATGTTGAGAGCTGCTGTTGCTGCTAAAACCCCCCTTGGGATTAAGGCTAAAGAGGCTATGGATAAGGTAAATGCATTTTAGAATGTCTTATATGGTCATATGATATGTACTATACCCTCTTTGTGAACATATTTGCAATGGTTTATTTAATTACAGTTTCCATGGTTGAATCTGTCACTATTTCTCAGGGGGAACTTGTTTCTGATGATTTGGTTGTTGGGATAATTGATGAAGCGATGAAGAAGCCCTCATGTCAAAAAGGTTTCATTCTTGATGGGTTCCCAAGGACAGTAGTTCAAGCGGAAAAGGTCTAACTCTTTCTTTATATTATTCATATGCATGTCAGTCTGTCTTTTTTTTTAATAATGTTTGAGGATCTGAATTTTCTCTTTATGGATTTCTACTCATGCGCCTATTGTTGCCTTCCGTGCAGCTTGATGAGATGCTTTCAAAGCAGGGAAGTAAAATTGACAAGGTGCTCAACTTTGCGATTGATGACGCCATCTTGGAGGAGAGAATCACTGGCCGCTGGATCCACCATTCCAGTGGTCGAACCTATCACACAAAATTTGCACCTCCCAAAGTTTCCGGTGTTGATGATGTAAGACAATGTGATCACTATTCTTTTTTATTATTTTAGTAATTGGTATGAAAAATGTGATTGATACTGTTAAGTCATTGATGCAGTCAGCTTTGGTACCTTTAGAGTTTAGATACCCCATTTCTAAATTAAGCTCGCCATCTCATGCTGCATTCAATAAAGATCAAATAGAATGTAGTCTCGTTCTTATTCTTCTTCTTCTTCTTTTCAATGAGTAAGGTGAAACTTTATATATAATAAAAGGGAAAACTCCGATTTACAAATATTATATAAATTTTTTTGATGAGTGAATATTATATAAATTATAAAATGATGTCATTTGTGGGAAAATTCTGTATTTAATATAGCGGCACTGGATCATTAAACTGGTTGCAGTTTTGGTTAGCCTTATAGTTGTATGGCAGGTTGGCTTGGCCAGTCTCCATTAAAGTATTATCCAGCTTTCGGGGACCCTACAATCCGGCTTCAAGTTGATATTAACCCGTGCACTATATCAAGATAGATTTCACCCTTGAAACATCAGGTAGGTTAAAACGCGCTTTTTTGTTCTTCCGGGGGCACGAAAGTGGGGGATGAGATAGGACGTTTTGGTGAGAGGACATGTGGGAGAGAGGAAGAGTGCAAATTAGAGAAGTTGCTAACTAGAGTCTGCTTCTATGATAGGATGCAGCCTAAACGTGTTAGGAATCTTTGGCTTAGTTCCACGTTACACAGCAATAAGGTATCATAGTTGCAACCTATGTAACAAAAGGGCATCTTCTAAGAATTTGTTGTGTCGTACACCGTGTCGTACTCATGTGTCAGACACATGCCAGGCATACCAACACACTTTGCCAAAGAAATCTATAATTTATTCAAATATTTTGTTTCATCATCATCATAAGTCTTTTTCCAAAGGTATGGGGTTGGCTGCACTAATCTTGTTCCTCCATTTAATCTTGTCTAAAGTTACTTCTTCCATTAAGGCAAGTTTCTTGAAATTTCCTCTCAGAACTTCACTCCACGTTCATTTTGACCTTCCCTCGCCCTTTTAGGTCATTCGACTTGCAAATTCCTCCTTACTAGTGCTATCATTGGTCTCATTGTACATGACCAAACCATCTCAGTCGACTTTCCCACATTTTATCACTTATTGGGGCTACTCTTATATTTTCAAATGCATTCATTTCTAATTTTGTCTTTCCTTGTCTCACCACATCCATCTCAACATCTTTATCTCGGCTATACTCATTTTATGAACATGTTGTTTCTCAATGCCCAACATTATGTTCCATAAAGCATTGGTTTTATTGCCGTCTTATAGAATTTTCCTTCTAGTCTGATTGGTACACGCCGATCACAGAGCACTTTGGAAGCACATCTCCACTTTAGCTACCTCGCTCTAATTTTTATTGGTAAAAGGAATAATCTATTAAAAGAGGGCTACCTCGCTCTAATTCAATAGACAACATCCTCAATTTCTCATTGCTTATGAATAATAGAACCAAGGTAACGAAATTGGTCATTTTGAGGTATCTCTTGGTTGTCAATTTTAATTGGCGGATCTTCTTTATGTAAATCCTTACTAAAATTGTATTCCATATACTTTGTCTTGCTATTTATATATTGTTTATAAGATTTTAATGTATTTTAATACCTTCTCTATATATTGCATACTTAACATGAGCTGCAGTTTATAAAAAAATATATCTTTCAAAATGTGGACTAAACAGTACGGACATGTTCGCTTATCAGGTTTGTGGGTATCACTGTGTGTGACACTTTGTATCAGCGTCTGATATCGATGCAGTTGTCCATTCCTTTGTGTTAGGTTGCAACTAGAATAACTCTTTTTGTTTGCACAACTACCATTAGTGTCTTTGGATGCCGCATTTCAATATTATTAACGCCAGCTGTTTGGGTTGTCTTCTTGTTTTAATTTTGTCACGACAGAATTATTGAGCTTTCTTACAGGTTGGGCTAGATTTTTAATATTTAATCACTTGACGATGAATTGGAAGTCTAACCTGCATTTTGCAATTAGAGGACAAACTTATGAGTTGTGAATGCTTTTGATCTCATGAATATATACTTGTTTTTTTATTTCTGTGAAGGTCACTGGAGAGCCTTTGATTCAGCGGAAAGACGATACTGCAGCAGTTCTCAAGTCAAGGCTGGAGGCATTTCACAGGCAAACCGAGCCGGTAAGCATGATTTTTTTCTTTTCATATTAAGTTCCTTCGGTAGGAGTTTTTGTTCTTGGAAAGAATTTTATGGACCGTGACTTTTTAATTTTCCATGGCACACTATGCATCATGCCTCCCTGTTTTTAAAATAAGCCCTTTTGATTTTCACAGTATACTGTGCATAATGCCTCCCTGTTTTAGAAATTGCTCAGAGTTGTCTACATAAATCTAGCTTATTTTAGAAGGTTGAGATGCAGGATTGGTCGTTTTAAATGGTGTTCCTAGCTTATTATTTCTTTATACTATTATGAATAACCTATGTCACTGCCATCTGTTTGCCTTGCATAAAGAGTTGAATGTCCAAGTTCTCCCATGAGACAGAGAAGACTGAACAATTTTTTTTATGAACAAAATGGTTGTAGTCTTTTTTTTTAGCATTAATAGTCAGAATGGAACTGCAATTTACATTTTCCTAATTGTTGATGTGAAGGGCTCACTGTAGCCAGCTGTGACATTTGTTTCTGGAACTATGCTAGTCATCATGGAGTTAGTTTTAGAACGAAGCTATCTCGTTTTTTTTTCTACATGAATAAGATGATTCTTTTCAATGATATTAGAAGCTTTAAGAATGAACAATAGGAATTAGAGGATCTTAACCACCCATCTAGATGTAGAACTTGGAGGACCTCAAAGAACTAGGTTAACAACCCATTAATAAAGGTTCATTCATGGAATGGTTAGGATATACGATTTGTATGATGTGTGCTCTATTGTCCAAGAAGTGGCTACCAATTGAGGGTCTAGATTGGAGAGTTGATGGTCATCATATACATCCTGTTTGCTAGGCTTCTTTATACATTTTCCTCGCTATTTTATCCTGGCACGAGATCTCTTCTAATTGCTGCATTCACAGGGAAGCAAGTCAAATTAATGATCGATGTGGTGTTATTTATGTATATTGATGCTATAAAAGATTATGAATCCTTTTGGATGTCTAATGTTAGTACTTATGTTCTGTACGAATCTTATGGCTACTCTATATTGACAATTTTGGAGTATTATGAGATTGTTATCTCACGAGGGTCTGATGTGTAAAACTCTGCCAACCATCTTTATGGTCTCCCAGATGAGTAGCTTTACTTAAGTTCATCTCTTCCTTAGAATCCCTTGTTCGTTTTTTTTTGGTGTATCACGGGGTGTCCCGGGATCTTAGAGCACCTGACTAAGTCCCCGTGGACATGGGTAAGGCCTCCGCCCACACTGCATCAGGCAAACGCTGGGCAAGTCCTGGCTGGCGGCTGCCCCCCCTCCGCTTCCTGAGGCGTGGTCCTGGCTATCTGCGCCCAACCCTTGTCCTTTGTTAAAACTTCAACCATATGCTCCTGTTCCTTCATTCGTTGTACTCCTTCCTGTTTTTTCATTGTTAGCACTTCTAAACAAGTGTTCTATACATTTGAACTGCAGGTTATTGATTACTATTCTAAGAAGGACGTTGTTGCACAGCTTCATGCAGAGAAACCCCCAAAAGAGGTCACTACTGAGGTTCAGAAGGTGCTCTCTTCATAAGAGTGAGCCTCCTTTTTTAATTTAAAAATAGATACTTTTGGAACTTCTATGGTTTTTGCTCATGTAATCCGATGCATTGTCGGATCGGCTGATCCCTTGTTTTTCCTCTTTCATCTCTTTTTCATCATAACTGCAAGTGCTGGTTGGTTCAGCAAGCTGCTGAGGTGTTACTGAATTTATTCCCAAATAAAATATACAAATGGAAGCTGAGAATTTTGTAGTTGATTTTGAATATGGTAAATATTCAGCTCCTGTTTTTTCATGGTTCAGTGGATAAGGCTTCAGTGAGTTCCCTAGCTAGGTTTCTGTTTTTTTTTCCTACTTGTAAAAGACGAAAAAAATGTTTTTGCTTTTATTCGAGGAAACTTATTCATGTTGGAGAAACCCTTTCTCATGGAGTGCTGAACAACTTCAAATAGAATTTCAACCCATCTTAGATGCTTGAGCTCTTGAGAATGGGTCCTTTTGAGTTGACGAAAGTGGGTCCCACCTGGGTGCTACTAGTAAAATTTGAGAGGTTTTAAGGTGGGATGCGCTTAGGGTTTATGGATATTATTGGAATCGAATATAGTTTATCTGAATCTTAAAAAATATGGTATCTGAATTTTATTCAAAATCTGTCAGAAATTCTGAATCAATATATTCAAATTTGAATCTGATTAACTTATCCCCTATCCGATAAAGGTAACTTTATGGGGGTATGCCATCCTAGGTGCATTTCTGATAATGTCATGGTGCATCACACCACCAGAGTTCATCTGCCCATCTGCCAACAATCAGCGTGTAGATGCTACTACCTTCCATCGATGGGTAGGCAACTTCTTTAGTGGGATGTTATCTACAAAAATGGCGCTAGATTTTGGATGTCATTAACAGCACCCGATTTTATCAGAAGATTATGATTATGTGATCGCGATTTTAGTTAGCCATTGAAGAGGTGGACCAATGATTGGATGGTCGTGTTCACTGCACTGGGATGCTAATTTATTCACTTGCCACATTTTTGGAATGCACGTGATCGGTTGGGGGGGCTGACATGCAAGTGGTTGCCAAGTCCTTGCAAACCCCTTAACAAAATAGATGCAAGCACGTGCAGCCCAAAAATCATGGCAAGTGGGTGCAATGGCACTTACTGCATTTGCACTGGAGTGCAAAATGCATCCCCAGTGCTGCGAACCAAGCAAGGCCTAAATGGTAGTGTGCTGCATCGAGTAAAACTTCCATCACAGCCAAATTGTAAATCACACAAAACACAGCCAAAATTGTAAATCACACAAAACACAGCCAATGAGTTCTCGGCATGTACACAAGTGTTTTTGCAACGTACCCATGTGCTTTTGCTTTTTAGGTGTACGTGCCGAGAACTCATTGGCTGTGTTTTGTGTGATTTGCAATCCCATTGTGACAGAAGTTTTACTCTGCTGCATCATAGCAACAGTTATTTTCCACTGTAGACCTAAGATGATTATCTGAAAATCTATTTCAGTGGCATTTTACAAGGCTGTTTCAGGTTTGTGCAAATTTGAACAGACGATACCTGGGACTAATTCCCTGCCCCTCTAGGGCTGTGTAACTGCAATAAGCTAGCGGTTTTTAAGCACTTACTGATAAAACTATTTCTACCAATTGCTTTTGGTGGAAGTCACTGTTTTTGGGAAAGTTTAAAACTTATATCTTTAGTGCGTACCCAATAGAAATTATATGTAAAGTGCTGAAATTTAAGCTGTTGTAGGTATCCCTACACACAAAGGGCATCGTTAAAGAAAAATTATGTGATGGTGAAGAGAACCCACCATTGTTACTAACCGCTGGAATTGAATTTTTTTATTGGTTAGTTTTTAACTGGGGGAATCGAGATTTATTTTGGGGTATTGAGATCCAATTCTGCAGGTTCACTTGGGTTGTTTCAAACATCCGAACATTCATCAATCTCTAAATATGTGACACGTGGCCTTTTTAAATTTAAGTGCGGCCTGAAACTCTGACCACATAAATTCCAAAGATCCTTGTACAAATCTCGAAGATCTCTACACGAATCTTATAATGAATATAGATCGAATGGTCTGGATCTTAGGACCACAATGGTACGGATATAAGTAGTTACGTACGCCACAACCACTGTAATTAATTTGGATATACGTGGAAACTGTATAAAGTATGAAGGTCCTTTTGGTCATTTTGTAAGGGGGTGGGATATGCTTCCGACACGTTTCCTGCGTACCACACGAGTCAAAAAACTGAGAAAGAGACGTCAGTGCGTTACCATTTGCGCGCAGCACGAGAAGATTAGTTCGAACTTCAAACTGGCCTTTTGTTGTCGGTTCACTCGCACAAATTGGGATTATTTCATGTTTGACAAAATTAACCCCCCAATTTCAAAAAAATTACTGAATTATCGTTGACAACCTACCATCATTTTATGAAATGACCAAAATACACCTATGAATTATTAGAGAAATTTTACAACCCAACATGCCTATTTGGGTGACCAAATTAACCTTGTAAGGCAGGGGCTTTGCTTCCACATAATTTGTTGCTAAATTTTGTCAATTTATTCTTGGAAATGGGAATTCGTACCAAAACGATCAGATGCATCGAGCTTTAAGGGCCTGTTTGGTAACCCACTGCGGCAGGAAAGTAAAACATTTGCTTGCTAATATTCGTCCGGGTGCTTTTGGCAGCCACTTGCTCGTGCTGAATATTTAGCTGGGCCCACAAATTTGTCCGCTGCGGCGGGAAAACATTTGATCCCCCCCTCTCAAGTAAATATTTTCACGTTAATTAAGCTTTGGTGGGAAAATTTTATTTTCTATTTTCAATAAAAATAAGTTTTTTTTATCCTTTGACCTAATATGTGAGTCCCACACTCTCTAACCCATATTTGACTTACTTTGATATGTGGGACCCACTCGGAGTGAAAGAAAATAAAGTAAGCTAGCTAATACATGTACCAAACATTGTTAAGGGCCCGTTTGGCAACACCGAAATAAGTTATTTTTTTGCTTCCAAAAGTAAAAAAGTTGAAAAGTTTGCTTGGGTATCAATTTTGGAATTGCTTATCAAAAGTCAAAATTTTACTTTTTGTGGAAGTAAATTTTTTTTGCTTATAGCTTTTGGTGGAAGCAAAAGTTAAAAAAAATTGTGGAACCGACACTTCTAAGTTTAAGTGAATCTTTCTAAATGCAATTTTACCCTTGTAAACCTCACATTATGAAGTATAGATAGAAAACACCTTATGAAAGAGAAAAAGCAGTGATAGATTGGTCAGTAGACCATCTCTTTTTTAAAAAACTAATTACCCATAAAATGATTCACTTGGTGCATCTTATATTATTGATCATTTATAATTAATTTTTTTTAAAAAAAATAACATATTTATATTGGTTTATGATCTTTATTAATGGTTTATTATAATATAATATGTATATAAAATTATAAGAAAATGACTTTTTGACTTAATTCATGCCAAACTAACTTTTTCACTTTTTGACTTATAAGTCGGTGTTTCACCAAATAAACTTTTGCTTCCAAATGATAACTTTTAAATTCAGCAACTTAATTTAGAATTACTTTTTGCTTCCCTTGGTTTCCCAAACGGGCCCTAAATGTTGATATGAACAAATATTTAGCCAAGATAATATTTGTCTGGTTAAATATTTGCCATTGGAACTCTTTTTCTCACGTACCAAACAGGCCCTAAATTACAATAGGAATCTAAACCATGGTTTTAAAAACGGCCGTTTAAACGGTAACACCCCAAGCCTGTTTCCGTTTTATTGGTTTTGAAAAAAATGGCCGTTTTTTTGTTTAAACAGCTGTTAAAATCGTTTAAACAGCCATTTAATTTTGAAACATTTTGTGAAAAAACGACCATTAAAACCGTTTAATTCCGTTAAAATCCATTAAATTCTGTTTTTTTTTTTTTTTTTTCAAAATTTGAATTTCAGCGCCACTTTTTCCATTTTTTTATGTTAAAATCCGTTAAAACAGTTAGAATCCTTTTAATTCCATTTTTTCCCATTTTTGCCCCTGACCGTTTCAATCCGTTTAAACGGTTTAAATGGTAACGCCCCCAGTCCGTTTAACCATTAAAACGGCCTCCTTTAAACCTTGATCTAAACCATTGGCTTGGGGGACCATGATGTTAAGTCCTTTATTTAAAGTGTATTGGATTGTAGCTTGAGCCATGTATCTGAAACTAGCAACATGCAATCGAAGAAGCGCTGACCACCCACAATTTGAACCACGTGGCACATTTTTAAAGTACTCTAACAATGTTTGGTCAATCCCCAAGTGGACCTACAAACTAAAAATCAGCTTTATTACTGATTTCAAACCTTCCGATCTTGTACTCCAAATAATACTCAAATTGCTAGGGTTAAAATCAACCCGAGAAAATTACTCCAATCCAACACTTATAATTCACTAATCAAATTGATTTTTGGTTTGTAGGTCCAGCTAGGGATTGTCCAAACAACCATATGGTCAGTATCCTCTAAAAATATGCCACGTGGCTCAAATTGTGAGCAACAGTCACTGACCGTAGGTCAGGCAAGGTGTAATATCCTTTTTTAAGAAATCCAACGGAATAAATTTTAATTGATGAGAATCCAATTTCTAATTAAAAAAAACCCAATAATAGAAAAATGTTATTTAATATTTTCCATTAAACTAGCCAAATACCCAATTAATAGAAAAAAATGTTATTTAATATTTCATTAAACCAGCCATTTGTTTTAGTGCAACATTAAAGATTTAAACTAGCCATTCTTACCATTTATTTCCATACTTTCTTAAAATATAGGCACATTAATTGTGGTAAAGAGACAAAAATTATGGGGAAGATTTGATATGGGGCACCCTGTTTTTGATGCCTGAGAAGTTCTTGCCTTTGAGGGAAGAAGAGTCAAAGGTCATTATAGTAATTTGAGCCCTCAGAGTGTCAGTGTCTTCTCAATTTTTTATTTTTATTTTTTTTTAACTCGTGGAGGCTTCTTCTTGAGTACTCATCTACTCAACTTCCAACTGTTTCACTTCTGAAAAATCTTTCAAGTCTCGACCTGTTCTTAGTAGAGGAAGCAGAGAGGCTCTGCTTCTGCTTTGAACTTTGAAGTGAGAAACCAAAATTGAAAAATAGGGAAACAAAAGAGAGAGATGTTCTATTCACAGTGCCTTCTCTCTAGAAAGGGGCCTTTGGGGGCCATTTGGGTTGCTGCTTATTGTCACAAAAGGCTCAAAAAAGGCCAAGTTGCTGAGACTGATATTTCTTCTTCTGTTGGTAAATTTTCTCCATTGATCTTATTTTTCCTTCTTTGAAGCTCTGTTCTTTCTTCTTCTGTTTGAAGTTTTGTTCTTCTCTTTGGATTTTTCTTTATATGGGTATTCTTCTGAGAAACAGAGTGGAGATGTATCTTGATTTTTTTTGAGAAATTACTTGCATTCGATGTCACGAATGAGGATAATTTGTTGGGTTTTTTGGTAAAATGGCTTAATTAGCTGTACCCATTTGGTTTTTTTGGTGAAATTTTGCCTTTTCAGTTTTGCTATGCTGTACCCTCGCTTTGTAATCTGTTTTTTTTTGGGTCTGTTCCCATGGTGTCTTGCTTCTTCTGTCTACCTCTGTTCTTTCTGCTATTTCTCTGTTCTGTTTCGTGTTTTCTTCTTTTTTTGATGTTTTATTTGTGTGGGTATTGTTCTGGTAGAGAGATAGATGTTTATTATGTAGTATTCATGGCTGCTTAGAGAAATTTAATTGATCAGAAATGAAGATACTCTACCTGAGTTTTTGATAAACTGGGCGTAATTCGCTACACCTTTTTCATTTTTATTTTACTGATCTGTTTTTACCTTCCGCTTTCTCTTTTACCTAGATATTTTTAAGGTTTTTGCTTGGTCACATGGTTTCAGTGAGGCTGTCGGCAGGCACTCTAACCTGGCTTGGCCTGTCCAGTGAGGCCGGTATGTGTCGAACCTGGCATTGGTAATGGGTAGAATTGTTGACAAGTCGGGTTCCAATGTATCCAGAGTCCAGACCCAGAGACCTAGACTTGATTACTAATCGGTTCCAAAAGGATGGACCAAACTGGAAACCTGGTCCGAGTCCGTGGGTATTTGAGTACCCATTGGGTTCATCTTACAGCAGGTTAATAACAGGGCAGCTGAACTGGTATTGGCTGGTAAATTCTATTACAATAATCTGAATTTTCTGGTTGGTTTCTTTTTAATCCTTTTATTTCTAGTTTACAAAGTGACCTAGGTTGGTAGTCCCCTTTTTTCGTATCTATGCTGATGCATTAGTTATATTTATATTATATTTAGAACTTTCTAGAGACTTCAAGATAGAGTGGAACCTTGATGACGGATGTCCGTCATTAACATTGATGACAGACCACAGTACGAGCCACACGGCAGACTTTTAGAGACCACTGACTGTATCGATATTTGGCCCATCCCTAGGTGAACCTGCATGCGAAAAATCAGCCTGAATAGTGATTACAAACCTTTGGATCTTTGTACCCCAAATAATGCTCTAATTCCACGGTTAAAAATCAACCCATGAAAACGACTCTAATCCAATGCTTATAAATCACTAATCAGTCTTAAGTTTTGGTCTGTAGGTCCACCTAGGGTAGGGCCAAACTTCATACTGTAAGCGATCTCTAAGAGTGTGCCACGTCTCATACTGTGGTCCATCATCAACGTTGATGACGGATGTCTGTCATCAAAGTTTTACTCCTTCAAGATGAAGTGTGAACTGTTCGGTTTTAGGATTCAGATTTCTTTAAAGACGATGCTAATGTTTTAGTATTGAAGACGGTATGGTATCCATTTATGAAAAATTGTGGTTTGTTTTGACAGTTATTGTGCTTGAGGTATTCTCTTTTCATCTATAAACCTTGGTTAGTTTTGATTAACTGCTAAAAGTTTTTCTTTCTCCTCTTGTCATCTCATGCAGATGAGATCATGCTAAATGAAGTTACTGTCACGTATAGGGTACTGGGTTACCTTCTTCTTGGCGTTGTCAGAATATACTCAAAGAAAGTTGAATATCTATTCCATGACTGTAATGAGATTCTTATCAAAATAAACACTTATGCGCTTTCTAGAAAAGATATTCCGCCTAAGGAAGCCATGTGTGCACCACATCTTTCTATTACTCTGCCAGACAACTTTGAACTCGACGCTTTCGATCTGGAGATCTTGGAAGATGTGAGCGGGTATGACATTGAATGCCCAAGAGGGTGTTTGAAGTTTCTCCTTTTCTCTTTTAAGCATTCCAATCCACCCTTTGTTTGTTTTGCTGAATTTTCAGGGGTAGCTTAAGACCCCATCAACAGATTACACTTGAAGGTATCAGATTTTTTTGGGTTCTCTCTGAATGTTTTCTTTTTTCCTTTTCCTAATCTCATTTTGCCAAATTTCGTGTTTTCTTGAAACAGAAACGTGGGAAGATGCAGGAAATGAGCATTACTCTCTGGACAAGGTACATATTCTAATTATATTTCCTGCGAAAGGGTTTTTTCTGCGAAGGATACAAGTTTTGTTTCATTTATCCTATACAATATACATGGCTCACCTATGAATCATAGAAATCAATCTTGAAAGCTTGTGGGCCACCTCTTGTATGGATGTTAGCACCAAAGTCATGTGAATCCAACAATGCTGAGATTCCTAACCATTTTTTTTTGGGTCGAATCTGAGATTCCTAACCATTACGTTGGTGTTATTACTAATCACTTTGTTTTGGCCAGCAAAGTGATTAGTACAATACTTTGGCAAAGGCCCATTTTAGAATGACCCCATAATGAATGGTCTAGATTGATGCATAGGCCGGCCATATTTATATCAAGGCGTCCAAACAGAAAGTTAAGGGGCTAGGCCATATTTTATTTTTGCTCTTCTAAAGTTTAGTTCACCAAAACCAGCGATATAGAGAATCTTATTATTCTTCTATGAAATTATATTGTCTCAAGGACCAAAATGTTAGTCTCAGAGCATGTATCAACCATGTCATGAAAGTCGTGTGTCATCCGAGATGGTATGTAACTGATGATACCCTTTGATTCTTTTTTTTTTTTTTGACAATAAACCAAATAGATTGAAAAATTATAAATTAACAATACTTTTGGGTAAGGTAAATATAGCTTGATATTAAAATAATTTGTATATAAAAGTACAGTTCGAGTGATATGTGGGAAAATCAGTGTTTTTTATATGACGTGCAGAATTTACGAGTATCAGTCTAGAGAATTTAATCAAAGAGAGAGCTTGATAACTGCACTTTATCAGTGATCTAATTATCATTGTTAGTTTGTGAACAGTTGCAGTATCATCACGAGGACGCTGCTTGTTTTGAGATCATCTCTACTGTTTATACACCAGTTGAAGAGTACGTATTAACAGATCCCATTTGTTTTTACCTTATGAAATTTTTGGGAATTTTCCATGGTGGCTCAATGCTTATAGATATGTTTGTTGCAGTGCTCTTTCCCCTCACATAATGGATATTGATATGGTGGTGAGCCCATCAGATACTCCAAGCGGTTTAGAAGCAAGCATGGAGAAACTTCAATTCAATCAGCTCCCTCAAGAAGAATGTCCAGACCTTGAAATGTTTTGTGGAGCCGAGGAACCTCTGGACATTCATACGCAATTTGATGAAGTGTGTGATCAACTAGAGCAGATAAAGTTTTTGGAGATGACGCCACTAGATCCTGGAAAACCTGATGTTCTTACTGATGGCCATCCAGCAGCTACTATAGCAGACAGAACTCCTGATGAGCCTAAATTCCCATATTATTCAGGTCAACAAGCTACAAAATGCTCTTAATGGTTTTTTATTCTTAATTTGTTTTTAATCTTGTGGAATATGGTTTCTAGTGTGAGGGTTGTTTATACTTTCATCCTAATTACAAAATCATTAACTTTTTTGCCAGAAGAAAACTGCCATATTGGGCGACACATGTCAAACAGTCAAACACACCCAGGTCCTCCCTGGGTATGATGGATGTTAATGATTTTTATGACTTAGCTATGATCTATTGATCATTTGTATAAAATAAGAATGAAAACTAATGTCTTGTACAACACAGTCTAAAATATCATCGTCATTCCTGCGCAATTGGCCACCCATTCAGTAGTGCTTAGAATATCTCCTCTGCCAAAAATCAGCAAGGGTTGCAACTGTCTGATCCATCACATTCTTTTGGATGATTCAAAAAGAAAATAATGGAAAATAGTGTACAAAGAAGTCATTGATCAGGTGGTTCAAATATATCTTTTATCTAGGTGATATGGTTTCTGTATCTCGTAGTCTCGTACATCCATGAACTAGAATTACATACCAAAATAATGTGACTTATATACTGGATGTATCTAGGCATTTAGGCCCATTATGTATACTAACTACTTTATATAAGAAAATTAGGACTCAGAGTCTATCTCTCACTCCCTTCTTCTCTCTCTCTCTCTCTTTCTTCTCCTTTCTCTACATGGTATCAGAGCCTCCAAGGCTCATAACTCCTTAAATACCCATGTCCTCCTACAGTGTTCAAGTTACATTGCCTCTATCCATCCAGTCTTATGTTTCTAGAATCTAAGTGAAAGTAAAGTTATATTTTTATTGTACAAGGTTATTATCCTTCTGGGGGTTGGTCACCAACACATCTTTTAATGCAGGTGCTGCTACTCCAGAATTTATGGTTATTCCTACTCCTGCTAAGAAGGAGCAACTTCGGATTTCAAGGAAGAGAAAACATTTATTCGATGACACCATAGTGGTGTCTAACGAGTAAGTGATGGTAGCATTTACAACTTCACATTTAGATTCTTTCTCCCTGTTAGAACTTAGAAGTAATTAATCGTAGATTTTAATATTGAAAATGTGGATTGAACATGATATAAATCCCTTAGTTTTTAAGGGCATTGGAACAGACCAAAAACAAATTGATGAAAGTACACTATAATGGATTACTGAAGAACAAATGGACTCACCAGGCATGGTATTTCATCTTTGAATCTCACAGAGTATTTAGGCAGAGCCTACATGACTCAAGTAGCTTAGTGGGTAAACGAAGGAAAGCTCCACAGACTGCTCTGGATGCTTGGAAAGCCTGCAAAATCTCTAACCTTTGTCAGGATTTCTTGGAGCCTTTGATTCCTTGTGAGTTAGCCTCATCATTTCCTCTGGATTCATGTAGCAAGTTGTACAATACTTACTGCCCAGTTCCTTGGCAGGTATATCTTCACAGCTCAAAGCTCTCTTCTACAAAAAGAATTTCAACTGCACAGAACCAGTTGAAGCTGCAGAATGTCCCTTCAAGTCGGGAGAGGAGGGACTTGAGACACCCAGTAAATCTTCAGCACAAAAAGCTTTCCCCGAGAAAAACTTTGTTGAACACTCGGCCTCTGTGAGGTTTGTTGAGAATCCAACAACCAGTAAATCAGATAAAGTGGAACCCTTAACTTCAGTTGCAAGTGTAGGAGAAGAGCTGTCTGCAATTGAGACTCAAGATCTTGGGCTGAATCTAGCGGATGAGGTAAAAGTATTAGCTAGTTTATAGTGGGGGTTTAATCATTCAATTAGAGAAAATCAAGGGTATTCTTTAGGTTGGACTATGACGGCCCACCAACAACATTGCATGGTGTGGTGGGCACACGTCAATACTGTTCCAAAAATAACTGCACGAATGAGTGTTACCAGCCATCCAATCCCTAGAATTTTTCTTCTGGACCATTCATCATATCAATTCTGACCATCCAAAAGAATGAAATAAATTGGACAGATTGGGTTGGTATTCGACATAGAAGAGCTCGTGGGTTGGGACTACCAAATGGTGGGGTCTCAGCGTGCAGCATGTGGCTATGTCCATTTTTATGGCCCATAAGATGGACTTAAACGTCCAATCTACTAGCAGTAGCTTGGGTTGATTTGGGTTAAATTTTATTTTACCAGAATAAGATACTCTTCATCTTTCCTATAGCTTCATGACCAGGCGAACGTTGCTGATGATGTTGATATGTAACTTTTCATTGCAGGAGCTAGTTCATCATGAAGAAGATAACCAAAATCTAGGTAAGAAAACTTCCACAAAAAATCCTAGCTGCTTGGTTTCATTTTCTAGATTTTCTTTTGCCATTTCTGCCAAGGATTCATAGTTTTGCCTTCATATTAGTTTATTTTCCTGGCAAGGGGTTCTCATACAACCTTGTATTGATTTGCAGATGGATGGACAATTAGAACCAGGTAAGGTGGATGGAACTCGGCCATTTTTTCTGTTCAACAGTGGGCCTCTTCATAGTAGAATCTCCCTTTCAACTTGCAACATTGTGGTGTGCAGAACAGTGGCAAGGTTTATGTGTAAAAGCTTTCTAAATCAAAAGGAGCGAAGGGAAAAGGAAGTGTTGAATGTGGAAGCAATTCTGGATGGAAGAACAAGAAAAGAAAGTTCCAGGCTATTCTATGAAATACTGGTATGGTTATTTACTTCAATTTCATAACTGCTGATATGTCATAATTTATAAAAGAACATGTATGGGTTTTCAGTCCAAGGCATACATGCATTGGAACACAGGAAAGGCACAGGCAAGGCGATGACATGTCTAACCGGGACATGAAAATTTATCTTGCAGGTCTTGAAGTCTAAGGGATTTGTGGATGTGAAGCAAGATACCCCATATGGTGACATACTTGTGCTGACAACTCCCCAAATCAAAGAAATTGTCTAAAACTGAGCGCAGAAGATCGTTGAAAGTCAAAGAGTTTGCATCCAGACGGATAATTTTTTGTCATGGTGGGTGATTTTGGCGACCAGAAGTTGCGGTTTCCATCTCTCTATGTATCTTGGTTCTTTATGTACATTCCATCCTCTCCTCTCTGTATAAAAAGAAAAATGTAGGCCGACTTTTTTGTTGAATGAAATTATTAGTTATACAGTGAAGCATGTTTTTATCTTGCCAGCACTGAAATCAACTTAACTGATCAAAATGCTTGTGAGAAAAAAGAGCACAAATTTATTGATAAAAGAACTTGAGAAGTACTCAGGACCCTCCAATCACTTGTCAAAATGCTTGTGAGAAAAGAAAAAATACCACGCCCCTCTCGAAAAACAATTTATTGAGAAACATGCTAACCTTCGTATTGGTTTCTTCAATCATTGAATACACTTATCAAAGAAAAAAGATATACCACACCAAACCCAAATGAAAAACTTTATACTTCGTTTTAGTTGGGTCCTCTAAATAAATAGAGAACCCTCCAAAAATAGGCGTATGCCGCTTTGTGCGGCGAGCACACGGTATTCTTTAGTAAAAGGCGAAAGAATAGTTCGCTTTGTGCTCACCGCGCGGCTGCGTAATTTTTCAACACTTGGGGATGGTCATTATATAGGCATTTGAACGAACTACTCTTTTATATCTATCCGATGTGGGACTAAATCAGGGAAGGAACTGTCTTCGCCATGCAATGAACCCCGCTCCTTTTTTGGACTAATAAATACCCTTGTTTTTTCCTCCTATTGCAAAGAAAATGCCAGTACGGATGAATACTATCCTCTCATTGGAGTGATTCGTCTCACGCACCCCCCTGAAATTTGTAGTACCCCCTTATACTTTCAGACTTTAGGATTACCCCCCTTGACCTAGTTTAATATTTGTTGACTCACGTTAAAACGGAGTTGAATCACACGCAGTTAGCATTGTACTTGCAATATTATGATCCTTTCGTGGACGCATTAACAAGCGCATGATGCATGTCACGTTTTAACGTTAGTCAAATTATGATTAAACTAGGTCAAGGGGGGTAATCCTAAAGCCTCAAAGTATAAAGGGGTACTACAAAGTACTGAAAAAAGTACGTGGTATCGAAACTTCGCAACTTTCACACTCTCCATGGTTGGCAATAGGAGGAATCACTAATCAGGCTGATTTTTGGTTGTAGGTCCACCATGGGATAGGACAAACATCCGTACGGTCAGAGTCCTGTAACAGTGTGCCACCTGGCTTATATTGTGTCCCTGTCATTTTACCTGTCGTTTTAAATCTGTCAACGGAGCCTGACCCTTGTATTATATGCACCTCGTAGTACACTATGCTCATGTATCAAATGGGACTTTGATACACTAACACACAGCATATGGGGAGGGGGGCCACTTTGGACCTCACCTAATATGTTGGTCATATAGCACGTTGGACCCACTCGACATGTAGGTCTCACATATCTTGAATCCACATAATGTGTTGGGCTTTGATACACTGACATGAGGCATGTCGGAGGCTACCTTGCATCTGAGGCCCACCTAACATGTGGGACCTACTTGATACAAGTGACTTGTTGTAGGGTTTACACAAGTGCGCCACATATTTTGTTAGAGCACGGTGCAACAAACTCTCATACATGTGCAATGTATGCAATATTTTCTTATCTGACATTATTGATTTTTCAACCTAACGCTTAAACACATATTTGCGCAAGCTTAATATTACACAATTCCAACTTGCACTTGTTTCAATCATGCCCGCAGTGTAGTTCTCAGTAAATAAACACAGCCTAAAGAGCATTTTACTTTGCACCAAAGTACATGCATGGCCGTGGGGGAACATTCGCTGGCCCCTAGGGACTTCAAACCTCACAAAATGTCTGACACGCACACCTTGTTAACCACTTAACCAACCAAGGGCTTAGCATGGGTTGGGTTAAATCTTTGGTGTACGTGTCAGACATTTTGGTTTTAAGCCCCCAGGGCTTGCGAATATTTTCCCCTTGGCCGTAGAAGTAATATGTGATCAAGGAACAACAAAACAATCGTTTCTAACGTTGATAAAAGTGACCTGTCGTGGGCTTCAAACCCCACCCCCCCCGCCCCCCGCCCCCCGTGTATTGATGGACAGCCCTTGACTTGCGTGATGCAACAATTTCCTTTTCCAGCACCATGTCAACTTTGATCCTGCTGCCCCAGGACCTATGAACCGTGATTGACAAGCAACCAACTCTCTAATACTTACATCAGCACAATTCAAACGCCACTGGTTGTTAGATCTATGGCGTTGGAGCGCACCATACAATTTGCAACAGTCGTTTGGAAGCTTCCATATCCAGCCTCTACTTTCCGCTTATTGCTTAATGTCCAGTGCACGTTTTTAAGACTGCGTACCCCTTCAGTGCATGTTAGAACCACTCCTTAAAACAATATTCATGAGAATCGATTCCTAGTAAACACAGTACTACCTTAATAAATATCTTCAGATATGTGGTTTACTGGTTACTACACAAACCCAAATGGGTATTTAAGAGTTGGGAAATAATGAGGAATCATGTCTTAAATGTCCACAGTAATCTTGGCATCAAGTTGAGAGAACTCCTGGAAATACGCCTTAAAATGCTCGTAGGAATGCCTCACATCATCGACGCCGCACATTTCTCTTATGCTGTGCATCGATAGTTGTGGGGCCCCAACATCAACAGTGCGGATCCCCACCCCACTTGCAAGTATAGGACCAATGGTTGAACCACAGGACATGTCGTTGCGGACCACAAAATCCTGAAAACACAAAATAACATAATGTAAATTTGTCCAAGATGATTCCCATTTAGGTGTCGTAATTTCAAGGAGGAAACGCGGTGCAGTGTTGCGCACTACTATGGTGGTACCACATTTGCATCAGCAACCATTGCATCCATCCACTGAGCCAGATGTTCCAGTTAATGGCAAACCTCTTGGATGGGGCCAACACCTAGGAGCCGTAATTCACACGATCATTCGTGCTGCCTTTTCGGATAGAAACAATGAGCAAGTTCAGTTATCAGATGGTTAGGAATGATTAGTGAGATTTTTTTATCTGTGGTCCATCCAAGAGGTAATCAGATGACTACAATTGATGCAAGGAACCACTGCACTCCATTCCCTCTGGTACAGGTACACATCGCAGCACAGCCAACAGGCAAGCACACAAACATGATGAGATCATTTTAACTTGTGCATGGGAATATGTCCTAGCCTGTGGCAGCAGAAACAAAAAAAAAGGTGCTAGTTCCTGTTTTCTTTTCGGCCTCATGGGACAACCAAAAGCCCACACTTCAATTTAATTCAATTTTCTTTCCAGGTAATTGTTTGGTCAATGTGATTGTAAAATGATCAAGCAATCTGGAGTATGGAGTACCTGAATAGGAAGGTCATGCCTCTCTGCAATCTCTCGAAATATGAAGGAAGTGACAGCATTGGTAGCATAGCGCTGGTTAGCATTATGTTTGATGACGAGCCCTCCGTGCAACTTTGGCTGATGATTTTCTTCATGTTTGTCCTGAAAGGGAGGCCACATCACAAAACAAAGTTACTAATTATCCAAAAATTAGCATTTTCGAATTCAAAAACACAGGATATGGCATACCATGTAATTTGGGTGCAAGGCATGTGCCATGTCAGCAGATACGAGGAAACTCCTTTGAATTGCTTTCTCAAGCAACTGAAAAGTGTCGAGGAAAGAACACAATCTCAGTACCAGGAAAAACAAGAAGAAACAAAAGCAAAAAATAGCCCACAAAAAAAGGGTCAAATATTGAGGAAATGGTTTTACCGTTCTCCCACCACATGGCACACATGTTGATCAAACAGTTCAATTGATGGCCCTTGTCTAGGAATCAACAAGGGGGGGGGGGGGACCCATGTGAGCAGCATGTGGCGGGAATAAGCAGAGCCAAAAGAGGATTGTGAAAAAAATGGGAGTTACAAAACCATTTTCATAACAGCAAAGAAGAAATAACCGAAGCCTAAATATTCAATTTGCTCCCAACATTAACAGTATCCAAAAAGTGAGACATAATATGGTATATTTCAGTCTCTTCAGCACATCGTCTTTAATTCTTTATCTGGTAAGAGTATCATCTATACTAATATAAAGCAAAGCACCCTTCTCGACAATTACTTGAAGCTGCAAGATTTCTTTCCGATTAAAACCCACATTTATACGAAGCCACATAGTTACATAATTTATACAAAGGGTAAAATAGTCTTTTGATTTTAAAGTTCATCAACTAAGAAGAGACAAAACATTGAGCGCTTCCTATATTTTCTCTTTCACAAAACTCAATTGCCATCTTCTTAGGAAACCATTTTTTTCTTTTGAAATATTTCAAATACTATTAATTTTCAATCCATTAGTTGGTTAATAGTAAAAATGGTACCGTTACAAAGTTCTCACTGAGATCTTTCCAATCCATTTACCAACTATGTTTATGTAACTATGTAAATTGATATTTACATTAATCTAAGATTCCTATAATACCCTTACAATTATTTTTTGAGTCATAATGAGGTACAAACAAGTAATATTGTCGTTTAAAGTACCTACTTACCATTTCAGCCTATGTAACAATGACACGGACACGTGTCGCTGTCCAACTCAGACGAGGTGTCTTAGACGACGTCTTTAAAAAGCATGACAACGCGTCTTTAAAAAGCATGACACGCAAATACGTTCGTCCACGTGTATTATAACATAATATTTTAATTATATTTAAATCAAAATTTTCAATAAAAATAAAGAGAGAAATATATGAAAAGTAAAAGGAAACATTTCTATACGCCATGGCACAATCCAATAATTTAATAATTATAAGTAGATTTATAAGAGGGGAGACTATCAAACAACTATAGCTGTATTTATTAACTTAACAAAGTACTGTCTGGAGAATGGAACACACCAACCCTCTTTTAGAACTCATTTATTTAATAAAAATTCATCATTAAATAAGGGTGACATTGGTATATAATACATCTCAAGATGTGTTAGCACGCGTACCCGTGTGTCGAAGTGTCCAACATGGGAAAAAACGCAGCAAGTGTTGTGTCCTTGTTACATAAGTCATACAAATGTTCCATTATTTTTTTATATCCAATTACATTACTTGTACAGCACGTGCATCGCTCGCCCCCATCCACTAGTAGAAATGAAAAGTAACCACCAAATAGAGAGAATTCCGTTGTATTACTAAAAGGAAATAAACTGCTAAGGTTGTGTGGCAGTTTTTATACTTTTTCTATAATTTTTTGAAATAATGCTGTGGTGGCAGTTGTGTATCAACTATTAGATCGAATCCAGAAATGGACAAAAGAACCATTTCTACCTTAGAATCCGATGAACTGAAGGAATTTGTGATTCTCGATAGAGCATCTAACATGGCAGGAGAACCAGCTCCTTGTGCCGAATTAGATCCCACCTCCTCGTGATCAAATAATGCTACCATCCTTACACCGGTCTCATCCTCAAGACTACTTTCTGAAAACGTCGACTCTATCAAAGCCTGAAATAGAATTCATAAACAAACAGATGAGAATGAGTTTCCTACACTGGCAAAGACAGATAAGTGAACCCTAGTCACCTTTTCCATGCAAATAAACAGCAAATTAGAAAGAGTGGTACTTACAGGATACGGCTAAGGTAAATCAAGCATAAAAGTTTGGTTTTGCAGTTAAGAATAGACGCAAGTCCTTCATAATGAGCTAGGATGAATCCAAATTAATTAAAGAAGTAAATTCCGAGGTATCTTGCCATAAAATCACTATGCTCTAAAGTTTAAGTCTTACGACTTGGTGAGAACTCGAAAACCACCTTTTATGTTTGGGTGCCCATCTGCATGAACTTCACTTATAGCTGGAAGGAACTCTAAGGTTGGCTTCATTAGCTGACTTAAAAGAAAGAGATGATCACTTATCCAAATACTTGTGCATACTACAATCTTGTAACTCTTATTTAAAAACTACAGCACAGAGAGAGAAGAACCATAGAAACCTACTGAGTAGATTTTGGGTAACTCGGCAAAATCTCAAGTTCTGCTATATTCAAAGAATAAATGAAATACTTCCATGGATAAAAATTTTATATCCAGAAGAGGATGCTACAAGACTAAATCATAAAATAGCTATGAATAAAGCATTAAAGATCCTCAGGTTCTTCCACTACTTGCCTACAGTTTATGTAATGAAGAGCAGTAAGAATATGTTGCAACCCATAATCCTGACCTTCAAAGAGCAAAACGACATGCAAAGATTATCGAGCCTTCCCGAGAAAATAAATTCCTTCATAGCGCCAGCTACAATACTTGGTTGGGTATCACAAACTTGTAACTCAAAATCGCATATGTCATCCGGTTCACAGCCAGCTTGAGCTGCAAGCAGCTGGAGGAAAGCCCAAAAAAGTCTCACAACAAGTCAGATTCAAAGACCAGAAAATTCTCAAGCACCCATAATGAGGTCCATGTAAAATAACAATGTACAAGTTTGCATCATTTCACCCTTTTGCCACTCATCGAATTATCTAAAGTTGAAAAACTAAAGCCGTTACTAAAACACTGAAAAAAACACCTCTAGATGCCAAATTTCTCAACCTGTAATAGAAGTGGATGATGCTTCTTGTTATCAGTGTTCCTTTCATTAGATTTCTTTCCACCACCTTGAACTTCGCCTTCAACTGAACCGTTTTCGGCCGCCACCTTATTGAGCTCCGCCTGTGAAAACATTTCCATTTAGAGGTATAGACGCAAATATAAATGCACACAGATTCATGCATGCTTCTATGATCCTCTTTCAATAAGATAAGATCTTGCTCAATCGCTACCCATGGTAGCTAAGCTATTTCCACCCCATAAGGATCAAAATGCAGCAATTTCAAAACTAGAAACTGGTAAGTATAACCATTATCCATAATCATATTTTCACATCTTTGATTACATATGGAACCATTCTGATACTTAGCTTACGCACTCCTGAAAAGATCCGAACTTTCCAAAGTTTACTAATAAAAGTACGAGGTTCCTGGCATCCAGGTGGTGGACATTATTGTTATAGAGCATTCAATTAAAGGGCTCTAATTAGGAGATCTTTGAGCCCCATAATCATCCAGATCAGATGATTCTGACCATCCGGTGGATGGAACTTTTTGGATTGTCACCCTTATCACTTTTAACTTTCCAAAAGAATGTAGTTGATCTGATGGTTATGAACTTAGAATCCTTACTGGATATACATTTTCTTTATAAAAAAATACCAAACTTCAATCGAAGTTACTGTTCATTCGAACAAAGTTACTGTTCACTTTGATTTTAAACAAAATAATTCAGAAAATACTCCTGAGCTGCAACTTTTTAATATAATAATATTGAGAGATAATTTTAAAGTTTTCCACTTGAGAGGAATAATCCACTTTTTAAAAAGTATATCCACTAGTTTTAACCCTTTTTTTAAGCAAGCCCCTAACCATTAAAGGTGAGAAACCTTTAATGTGCAGACTACATTATGTAATCCAAGTAGTAGTGTAACTGTGTAAGTAACATTTCAAATATTAATTGATCAAATAATTAGGACCATTTGATGCACATGCAGCCATGCTCATCGATTTGGACCATACAATTGATGACCCCATCTAGAAGATTTTTAGACCAAATCTGATGATTATAATCACCCGAACAATTGTATTCTTGTTGAACGGCTAGAAACTGAAGGATGGAATTATAAGAAAATGTCTATATTTCAGATGTTTGCAATCATCTGATCAAGCTGATTTGTTGTTAACAAGGTCTCCTAAATTGGACCCACTGATTGTATAATCCAGATTAATAAGCATCTACACCATTTGTTATAGACTATGTACTACAAAATATGGTACTACTAATACCTAAGCATGTCAGTTTTCTCAGGGGGGGTCCAGACAAAGGTGGAGATGACGAGGGGGGTCTTAGTTCAATGTGGCTTTGACAAATTAAATATGTAATTGGATTCTCTGCAGTTGAATGAAATTATTTGAGTATTTAATAACATATCTTTTATTCTCAAATTCTCAGTACATTAAATACTTGTGATAGTATGTGTCCAACGTTATTCGTCTTCCATATATTACTCCAAATTATTAGTTTTTCTATATAATGAGTTGAATGTCTTATCATTTTTTTTGATATCCTCTGAAATATCAATGCATTTTATCAACGTTTTGGCAATAATTCCCCGAACTTCCCTAAGTTGTTGAATTTTTACTAAACTTCCCCATGTCTAATAGAATTAAGCTTTGTCAAATTAATTCCGAATTTTAACTAAGCAAAGTTCAAGACGATGTTGAAGTTTAGTTCCTTGGTGGTAATATTAAAGGAAATTCAAACATTTTTTTTTATACCATGGGTATCCGGGCCTCTTAGAGCACCCGAGAAAATACCACAGGGCACTATGTCACCCCTGTTAGCGGATGGTGTGTTCCCGCACATATGTTGTGTTGGCCTGATGACCCATTGGTATACATAGTTGTTTCGCCTTTCCCCAACAGGTTGATCTTTTGGAGTAAATGGTTGCTTAATATAGAATCAGAGCCTTAAGGCCTAGGAGATCGCGGGTTCAAGTCTCTAGCGGAGTGTATTCCCACGGAGGGGGCGTGTTAGCGGAGGGTGTGTCCTTGCGCACGTGTTGTGTCGGCCCGACGACCCGTTGGTATACATAGTTGTTTCGCCTTTCCCCAACAGGTCGATCTTTTGGGGTAAATGGTTGTTTAACAGCCCCTTCCAAACATACCTGGTGTACCGGGATAAATCCCAGGGGGTGGCCACCAAGGGGGAATTGAACTCAAAACCTCCGCTTCCTGAGGCGTGGTCCTGGCCATCTCACTAACACCCCGTTGGTTAAGGAAATTCAGACACTAGAACTTCAGATGTAACCATACCATTCTAGCACGTTTTTGGTTTCTTGCTTGATTTAATTTTCAATTTTAACACTATCCCATCTTAGAATAACTATATGAAAAAATATTTCCAAGTGGCTATCCATTCAGACATTCATAACTACCGAAAGCTAATCTAAGGAATTATAATAGCATGTAACACCACATATACCAAGCATGAATTAAACATGCGTAACTTGAAAATCACCTTCAATGATGTCGCCAACACGGGAACGAGATGACTGTGTGTGTTAACCTTAAATCCATCATTACCCCTATTTATATTTTAAAAAAAAACCTTTATTAGCACTTTGTCAAATGGAAAAAGGAAACCACGATTAAATAAATCTCATAATCAAATATAAAGAAACAAGATGCATTAAGAAATACACACAAGACGTATAATCCTTAATAGCAACCAATATGCAATCCCAATAAATAAAGTCACAATTCATCTTCCAACAAACCTGTCTAAGTGAATTGCAAGGTTAGGAATTCGCATTATGGGCTCCTCAATCCTAACAAGCCGGTGGGAGTAGGACACAGAATCGCCTTTCCCTTCCCTTATCATCAACCGGCCAGCAACAGTTAAATCACGATCAAACCACGTGTGCCACAATCCACCCCCATATGTTTGGACCCCGACCTCCAAATATCCTCCTTTAGCTACCTGAGGAAACCAAATTTGGGTTTCCCCCCATAAATATGTATTTTTTTTAGAAAACAATTAGAATTCAGTAACCCAAATAAGAGTAAAATTGCAGAAATTTCTTTGCTTGCTAACCTTCCAACACGAACTTAAACAGAAATATGGAACTTTTCATTCGCGCGCGCGCGCACACACAAAAAGGGGCAAAATTACCTTTGAAACGGGCTTGAGCTTGAGACAGGGACTATCAGTATGAGCACCGACGATATGAAATCCGTTGCCCGCAGCATATCTATCAAGAATTCCACGATTTCAGCAACAAAGAGGATTAACAAAGAACCGAAAAAGATCACAAAATCGTAAATTTTACGAATATTATCGTACTGTCTTCCGATAGCAAAAGCGACAATTGTAGAGTAATTCCTCGTGAAGAAGTATTTATTTCCAATTTGGAGTTTCCAATCCTCTCGTTCAGATATTTGCTCGAATCCTGCGTTCTTCAAGCGCTTCTTCGCCTCGTCTGAAACGCGAACACGTGTTATAGAAACCCTAGAAAATATAGAGAAGAACGGAGGCCATAGTGGAAATAAAACCCTAGCAAGTTCTGAAACAATACACTCTTAGCTCACTGAGATTTAGAAACTAAAGAAGAGAAATAAAGCAGAGGAGATGTGATCAAGAACTGTTACCAACTGCGTGAAAAGCTGTGGGAGAAGCATTGAGAAAGTTGAGAAGATCAGTGACAACAACAGAGTTTCCTCCTTCGCATTGTCCTCCTCCCGCCATGAATCCTGTTTGATCGAATCTTCTTCAATGGCGTTGGCGTCGGTTCTATGCACACTTGCACTTGCAGAGCCGCCTCTCACGGTTCCCCGTCTTAAATATTTAGCTGTCACGTGAAATCCACGTGATAGAAAAATCTATGGGGCACGGCTGCCCATCCGGTTCTGTAACTGTTCGGGCCAGATTTGGCCGAAGGCTATGACAGTATGTGAACTGATCGTCTTTATCCACGATAGAGGGGCACGTGGTGCACATGCACGGGAGCGAGAAGATCTAGGTCAAAGATTAAGCATGATTAGGTAATCACAATCGTTGATTTTGTTTCGTTATTTATAGGATGCACCAAAATTGCAATTGAATTGATTTTAGAATCAATTGGTTTGTTGGAAAATAAAGCTAAAGAAAGTCATTCTTGAAATTGGCGGGACCAGAAATTGATTTCTTCAAATTTAAAGAAAACGAGGGAAAATTTTATTTTTCCATCAGGCATGAAATGAGGGTCAAACCCATAATCCAATCTACAGTCTAGACCTTTGTTAGCAATTCGTCGCGTACGGGGAAATTGGGGGTGGAAATAGTACCAATATAATCCGTTTTAAAATTTTGAAATACGATAAAAAAAATAGTCGAAACTGGAAACGGTATAAAGAGTCCGGTACCAAAAATTTGTGTGTATATAGACCAAACATTAGCGTGATTAGTGCTTTATATTCGTCAGATTTTAATCTTGTTCATCGGTTGATTTTCAACCATGGGATTAGATCATTATTTTGATGTGGACTCAGGGATCCAATGGCTAAAAATCACCAATCAAGCTGAATTTCAACTGAGATTGGAGATCTCCTGCATAAAAGAAAGTCAGGTCATAGATCACTAAGAATGTGTCAACGGAATTTTTCCCGCATGTGTCAATTTTGAAGTATTATTGAAAAAACGAAAATACGTGTTTTAATCAGTTTTAGAGAAAAACGACAAATAATTCATACAATTCAATGTGCAAGGTCATTTAAAACGTTTTTTTTTTTATAACTTACTATTCTGGTATAATACGTGTATAGTACGCAGAATTACTAACTATGCTATAGACCCGGATTTGTGTGTGTTAAATCATTAAAATGACAGCTTAGGATATGGCCTATGGAATTTAAAAGGATTACAATGTTTTTAAACCTGGCTGCTGACAATTGACCAGGTCTAGGAACCAGGCCGGGTCGATCCAGATCAACAGCGAGGTCAACTGGTTAACCCACGACATAAGCCTTGATAAGGAAGCATCATCGACTGTCCATCAACTATGGAAGTCCCTCCCAGCATCCACCTCTAGATGGAAATCAAATTGCACCTCAACATACCTAAAAATATTTCAATCAAATCTAACAAATAAGTTAAGAGAAATCTAGGGTGACAAAGGAAAAAAATAGCAAAAAAGTTTTATTCCAAAGAATTTTACAGGGATTTGCTTTTTTTCACGTGAAAACGGTTTCCAATTCCAATTAACCAAATACAAAAGCTTTGGATCCTTTAAAAAGTAAAAGGTAACTTCACGAATATGATTCTGTGAGCAATCTAGTTAGTTTCTTTACAAAAGCTAGGTGTGACAAAAAAAATTATCTTTACCATCATAAAAGGTGACTTTGATGGGTAAAAGTGAGGCCCCTTTTCTATGACATGTATAACCCCGAAAATTTTCAGACTCAGATTGGTACAGACCAAAGTGTAGGCCTACATTGAACTGTGGATTGAAGCCCATTAGAATTATAGGCTAAACTTTTTCTGCAACGAATAAAATGTTTATGGACCAAGCATTGATAATGGGGAGATTATATATTATTATATTTTGAACCTTGTTTATTTGCGTGTTTACCTATTTGACGCTAGTTTACGTATGGGGTAAAATACAAAATTTACTCACAAGGGTATTTTTGTAAATTTTCAACATATGGATAATTAAACATTTTCATTGTTATATGAATATAAAATGATGAATGGTAAAGACATTAAGACAATTTTGTAAGTCACTAACTTAATTATGGTAGAGGACTAGTGGGTGCATGGCCCGTGCCTACGGCACTCTCTGACACAGTATTTGCTACAATCGGGTGTGAGTGGTTGAGATCCACCAACCAGTTAGGGAATAAGTTCTTGGCCATCCTTTATGAAGCCGGATAAGAAGGGGAGACAACCGATGTGTTTTGTTATACTAGTAGGTGCACACGTGCGTTGCACGCGGAGAGTTAGAGTTGGACTGAGGATATGTACATTAATGAATTTTATAAGAGGGCCGAGAGTAAATTCACATATGTACTTTTAGAAATACGATATTAGACGAGCAAAAAGTTTCGACGAGCCAAAATGAAGAACTTCTACCCTTCGAGTGTTTTAATGCATTAATTTTTGTTGCTTCTTTCGTCGTATGACACTTCATGTACATCCTGGGTAACATAAGAGATGTCTAATATGGATTCTCGAGAAAAAAGTTTTCACAGGATCTTCCTTATAGTTTATTTCAAAAAGAAAAAGGAATATGCTTGAGAAACAGACCCACTTCAGTCGTGTTCTCATTGGTTCATATCCTATTCCACTCCACATGTGTGCTCGTGTTTGTGAGAGAGAGAGAGAGAGAGAGAGAGAGAGAGAGAGAGAGAGAGGAGTTTCCCAAGGCATTTTCTAAGGCACAAAACGAAAAGGAGAACAAGTTTCTGTGAAAACGCTAGCTTAACCGGGAAACGGGTTTCCCATTAACTACAGTTAAAGTTGAACCATCATTTTGAGTGGGTACCCCTCCTATGGGGTGATCTTTCTTTAAAGTGGAGGATGGGTAACATTACCTTTATTTCCGTTGTAACGGGTCAAATCATAGTCCAAAATGGACAAAAGTCTGTTAGTTTATTAGTGTTTTGATTCATGTTATAGAAACATAACAGATGACGGCTGTTATAACGTCAAACAAATCGACATTTTAGTGTTAAGTTTGTTATAAAGTGTAACTTTAAATGCTATTTTAAACCATGTTATAACCTATGGGCTGATTTAGCAGACCTTACAGTAGGGTTGCACTTGGGCCAAGTTTTGGCTGGATGAACCATCCAAAGCTCAGATTGAGACCTAAGGAGCAAAGCCCAGGACCAGGCTGCTTTATTATAGGCTAAAACAACTAAAGCTTAATCACATTTCCTTTTTAAATTAAGGCCCAGGTTGAGGTAATTTACGTATCAAGCCTTGTATTCAGGCCCAAGCCAACCACCGATTTTTGCAAGGGGCGGTCACATAAGAAGTACACCAGGCATTAGGCACCAGGCACCTTAATGGTTCTACATACTGTCAAACATCTCTATCTTAAAAGCTTGTTATTCTCGTTTTGCTGTAGAAAGAACAGTGACACTTCATCGGGATGTGAGAACAAAAGTGTTAAGTAATCATACCGATTTAAAGTTTAAGCTAAATGCATTTCAGCTGAACTTGTCTGAGAAGCCTTGAATGTAGAAAGATTAAATTAGCTAATGCTCTAGAAGAGACATGATGTGTAGTTCTTCCCTCCTACAGATTGACCTAAAACAAGGGGAATGAAAAGCTTAAAAAAGGCCCATGTGACTTGAATCGACAAAGCCCAGCCCAGGATCTTCCATCGCATGTCATATAAGTGTACAAGTTGATGCAAAAACTATAACGAAGTAAGTTTACTCTTTTGTTGGGGGCTGTAATTTTGTTTTCAATGCTTCAATGACTGCCGAGAAATCCTGGTCACTGAGACCATGAGATTTTGCTACCTTGTACAGTTCATTCGCAGCTGCGGCAATCGGAGTAGATTGGGAAACAGATTCGGCTAATCCCAAGCTAGCCTCAGGTCATGCCATCATCAGAAGGTTCACTTGCAGAGGATATTTTTTTTCTTTTTTGGGGGGTAAGTTGGTGATACAGTCAGTTCCTATATTTTTGGTAATCTGAAAAAGGGTACAAACCTTTTGCTGATGCTTTAAAGGAAATGCAGTTGGATACATGGCTTGAACCATTGAAGGACCTTTCATAGAGAACATCAAGAGACGAAAACAAAGTACAAGGAGGGAAGCCTTTGACTTGGCAAATATACCTCAACGAGAACACTTGGGTCCAATTCTACTTTCTCACTAAGAAGCAACCCTTCGGAAAAAAAGGCCATCATTCTGCATTTGTCGAGGAACAATTAAAGAACCAACGTTACTAAATTATTCAAAGCAAGCCCAAATCGAAAGCCGTTCTATCTAATCCATGATTTGATTGGTTAGAAGAAATTTGCCGGAACCTTCCCATGATCATGTTTACAACAAGTTCCATAGCTGCGCCATTTCCAACATCTCCAAGGTAAAACCTTGACTGCAAAATATATATATCAATGAACATAAGGAAGAGAAAAGTGGATAAGATTACAGGGTTAGGTGCGAAAAAGGGTATCTGGGAAGACAAGACAAGCATACCTTCTCCATGATGTCTAAGAGTGGAGCAACCATTTCATATAGTGATTTATCCCCTGCAAGATTGCAATTATAGCTTCAATTTTTATGAGACCTCCCTTGACAGCATTGTGCAACACATGTTCTCAATGAAAAATCTATATAATAAGAGCAGAAGGATGGAAGAAATAAAAGAGAGAAGAAACACGTGGCTAGCCTATAAGATATATGAATTGAAGAACCAGACTGCACATATACCACCACAAATCTAAAGAGTTTTCACAATCTTCAATGTCAGCATTTCAGTTGAAGATTCATGTTCGATTAGAAATTAATAGCATACATACAAATAGTAGTTACCTGCAGTTAGAAATATCAGCTGGCCATCTTCCGTAGGCTTTTTGGAGCCTGAAATTTGAGCCTATTAAAAAAGCACTACATCTAAACGGAAATCCTTTGAGATATTACTATCATGTCACTGAAGTGAAGTATGTGGAGATAATGGCACAACTCTTGTACTTACTAAAGGTACAAAATTGAAATGAACAACAAATAGTAAATCCTCTTACCTCTAAAAATAGTGCTCCAGTAGCTTTAACATGTCTGTTTATTAGTTTAGAAGTGACTCCATCAACAGTGGAAACATCAACATACCTGCTAATGCTCTTCAAAAGAGATTTTAACATGGATACACACTTAGTTATACTTATGGAAAAGAGACCATACAATTGGAAGCAAATAACAACAGTCTTAGTTGATATGTATTATGCTGCTTATCTAAATAAAAGTTAATATGTATGATGCTAAAGCATATAAAACACACTTTTAGTAGGTGAGCTACAGTTATAGATGCTAATGCTTTGAACATACTAACAAGCAATTATTGGTTCAAACAGTTCAGATGTACAACAGTAGAAGTAACCAGATTCATACAAAATAACAGTCATTTAGTAAGTAAGGAAATTCCCCAAAAGCCTAACATACTAAATTAGACTCTTTCACTATTCTCTTTTGCTTAGTTGTGAGTTGCCTTTCTAAGCAGTAAATCAAGAATTTAGCCAACCTAATCAGTTTTCAATATTATTACTGTGACTATAAATAACAACGCAATCTACTCCATGCAACAACTGAACAAAAGAATGGTTGAGCAACAACTGAATAAAAGACCACGTTCTCCAGCCGTCCTCACCATTCTGCCAAAAGAAAATAAAAAAGGAGAAAAACAGAAAAATAAAAAGAAGAAAAGAAAGAGTGAATAAGAAGAGAGAGGAGGAACGGTTGTTCTTCATCCTCTTCATTCTCTCCCGCACAAACCTCACAACCCCATTGGAGGTTGCAATAGTCAGCGCCTCCCTCTCCATTTATCACCGCCCACCACCACTTCACCGGCGCTCATATCTTCTCCTTCGCCCGCTCGTCCGAACCCAAAAGAAAAAAAAAAGAAGAAAAAAAGAAAGGAAAGAAAGAAAGGAGAAGAGGAGGCCGTTCCTCTCTAGGTGGAGCACCACCGTCTCCACCACCTTGCTGCCTGCAACGTCTTCTCCAATCGAAAAGTCTACAAAAAGCATTACATTACATATAAACAATTAGAAACCAATGGAATTCGATCATATCTTGCCACAAAAATAGCAAATATCATGTAATCCTCAAGATCATACGTAAAATCATACAGTCAAATCAGAAAAATCTAATTGGCATCCAAATCAATAAGATTCAAAACAAAAAACGCAACTAACATATCAATCACTTGGACGAACTATCTCCAGCCGAATTCAAGCGCAGGGATAGGTGGATTTCACCTTTTTAGGGCTAATTTCAATCAGTTAGAGAAAAAAAAATGGAAAATTCTTCGAACAATCATCGTGAGTTACTTGCAAACGCAGTCTAGTTCTAGTCGATCAATAAGAAGAAGATTGAGTTCTAGTTAGAGGAAAAACATAAAAGGAAATTTTTTTTGAACAATCTTAAGATCTAGTTCTTGGTGCTTAATTGAATTCAAGTGGATGTGGATGTAGTAGCTCTAGTGTCAATGATCCGCGAATCAGAGAGCTGCGGTGGCGGAGTAGGAGTATACACTATACAGGTTTCCTTGCATCTTAATGAAATTCTCATGGTGCCACCATGCCACCATGAGAATTTCAACAACTTCCAGTCCCCTAACTTTCCGAAAGATTAGCGAATTTTTCTGAAAAGGACCACCCACGTGTAATTCCAACAACTTCGAAAAGAAAATTTCTATTTCAAAAGCACAACTCAACGAACCTAAGGCATTTCAGTGCCTTCCCAGCGAAGAACTCTTCTCCATTCTTCCTAGCGAGGGAAGAACCAAAAGAGACGACAAAGCCAACAATCTAACTCAAGTATTTGTCAATCAAAAACAAAATCAAGGGTATTTTCATCATATTCAGAGAACTAAAAGTAATGAATATTCCCATAGTCATCTATCTATCCTTCGTTAGAACTAGCAACTCAGATTTAAGTCATTTTACCTTTAGAAATCAAAGGTGGTTTAGGGATTTCAGAAAGTGGGTTCAGTTTCATACCTCCAATGGCCATGTAAGGGATCTTATGTTGGCCTCTGATGATGTAAACAACATCTGAAACAATGTCGTAAAGTGGTTTTCCAACCGTGGGAAGGTTGGATGAGGTCTGCAACAGCTGAAGTTTAGAAGGAGCCACGTTGAGGCCATCTTTGGGGAAGAAATTAATGTTTCGACTTGCTCCTATACTTAGAAACATAGAGGACTTTACTTTAGAACAGATGTATCGGAGGCGGAGAGATGTTGTAGAGAAGAGGGAAGGAGAGGAAGAGACGAAGAAATAAGGATTTGGGGCTTGTGTGATTTTAGGAAGGGAAGGAGGGGAGACATGAAGGGTAGATTCGGTAAAATAGGAAAAAAATCAGGGATAAAATAAGAAAAAAAAGTTTTTTCAAGATAGCCACATTTAGAGGTAGTATAGATAGACATTTCAGGAGTATTTTAGTAATTTCACCTCATAGAGATATCTTGATGATTTTGATACCAAGTGCATAACTATTTACTCAGATATTTTGGAATCTTTGATTTAATATCAACAAATAACTATCTTGCAATAAATTTGAGATTTTCATGTTTTGGGCCCCGAAAATGAACTTGAAAATTAGGTAATTACCCAAATTAATATAATGAATTATTCGTAGTGTTTATAACCAAGGTAATGGTTGGAAGATCTATGTCATGAACCTGATTGGGTAATCTCAATCATCGATTTTGTTTCATTATTTACAAGATGCACCAAAATTGCAATTGAATTAATTTTAGAATCAAATTAGTTTGTTAGAAAGTAAAGGAAAAGAAAATGATTCTTGAAAAATAGTCCTTTTCCACGTGTTTCCTTCGTTTTGAAAATGGTGGGACCAAAAATTGATTTATTCAAAGGGTAATTCTATTTGGGTGCTTTTGGGACGAAAATGCCCTTAGACCAAAAAAATAAAAACCAAGCACCCCACCTCTTTGAAGAAGTAGAAGAAGAAGGAGGAGGAGGAGGAGGAGGAGGATGATGTCGTCGCCGTTGCTGTCGCCACCACCACAGGTACGTCTCTCTCTCTCTCTCTCTCCACGATAGTTAGTGTCGTGGGGACTGTGTAGCCCACGGCCAGCCTAGCCGTGGGCTACACAGTCCCCACGATAGTTAGTGCTGGAGAGAGAGAGAGAGAGAGAGAGAGAGAGAGAGAGAGAGAGAGAGAGAGAGAGAGAGAGAGAGAGAGAGAGAGAGAGAGAGAGAGAGAGAGAGAGAGAGAGAGAGAGAGAGAGAGAGAGAGAGAGAGAGAGAGAGAGAGAGAGAGAGAGAGAGAGAGAGAGAGAGAGAGAGAGAGAGAGAGAGAGAGAGAGAGAGAGAGAGAGAGAGAGAGAGAGAGAGAGAGAGAGAGAGAGAGAGGAGAGAGAGAGAGAGAGAGAGAGAGAGAGAGAGAGAGAGAGAGAGAGAGAGAGAGAGAGAGAGAGAGAGAGAGAGAGAGAGAGAGAGAGAGAGAGAGAGAGAGAGAGAGAGAGAGAGAGAGAGAGAGAGAGAGAGAGAGAGAGAGAGAGAGAGAGGTATCTGTGGTGGTGGCGGCGGCGGCGGCAATGGCGACGGCATCCTCCTCCTTTTTTTTTTTTTTTCCTTTGTTTTGGGTCTTTTTCAGGGTGAGAGGGAGAGACGAAGAGTGGGGTGGGGTGTTTGGGTTTTTTTTTTTGGTCAAGGGCATTTTTGCCCAAAAGCACCCAAATGGGGTGCTTATGGAATTTGTGGGGTGCAAATTGAATTTCCCTTATTCAAATTAGGAGAAAACAAGGGAGAACTACTTCCTTTTTATTTTCCCATCGGACATGAAATGGAGGGTCAAACTCAATAATCCAACGCCAGATCCGTGGTAGACCTACCTCGATCCAATCCCATTTCATGCCCAAACACTAGGGGGGCAAATCTAGTCTGCAATTGTTTGCAGACTTAGAAGTATGCAAACATTGTATCCCCCATTGAATGCTCATTAAAAAACGTGTTTTAATTTATAAAAAATATTTTTTTTGAAAACATTGAAATAATGCATTTTTCAAGGGACATCCAACAGTACTGACAATGTTTGCATACTTTTAAGTCTGCAAACAGTTGCGGACTAGGTTGGTCTACACTCCACACTAGGGTGTGAATGAAATGTGACAGATCTAGAGATCATCAATCAGGCTGATTTTTGGTGTGTAGGTCCACAAAGTAGTGGGCCAATCATTCACGAGTAAAAGAGGATTTAGTATAATACTAGTGAGGCTCTGCTTCTTTGATAGTGGAATCAGTGGATCATTCACAAATTTATTATGTCATGGTCCTTTGATCCAATGGCTCGGAACCCTCGTACAATCATATTAATAAATTAGGGGGAAAGATAAGAATGGTGGTCAGGTTGAACATGTTATAATAGTCTCATTGGCGAGCTAATGTGAGTGGCCACTCATCCACTCTATTCTATTCTACTTTTTTAATTTTTTTTTCGTTTTGTTTTAGACTTTATACTTGTACATTAGCATCACATGTGATGCCATGAGTAGGTTGGAGTTGTTGGACAGTAGCGTCGTCGTCCCAAGGTCTAGGCCACTTACGGTCATCGATATTTTTACCACACGAATCACAAAGACCACAATACGAACTCAAGGACCACCACACGTATTTCGAAGAACCTCTAGGGTCGACTGTTGCTAGAAAAAGATATATGTTTTGATACGAGCTGCTTCCATAACAGTGTGAATGTTCACAGCCACCCACTTGCTCATACGGCGGATAAACTATGATGATAGCCCATTCTCGGCATATACTCGGTGCTTTTTGCCACCTACTAAGTGAATTGAAAAATAAATCTTAAAAAATACTCACCTGGGTACGTGTTTGGTCAGGCCGAGGTGGTTCGTACAAAATCCACGTCCTGAGAATTTTGCACTTGTGTCACAAGATATTGTGACGGAAGCCGGTCACAGCACTCAATCGAGCCACGTGGCACACGATCAGAGGGGGCGGACCGTATGGATGTTTGGCCAGTCCCTCGGAGGACCTACAAACCAAAAATCCGCCTGATTAGTGATTTATAACCTTTGGATTTTTGCACCCAAATAATGCTCAAATTACTACCGTTAAATCAACCCATGAAAATAACGTTAATCGAATCGGTTAGAAATCACTAATGAATCTGATTTTTTGTGTACCGGTCCATCGAGGGACTGGCCAAACATCCATACGGTCATCTTCCTCTAATAGTATACCACGTGGCTCGTATTGAATGCTGTGACCGGCTTCCGTCACAACATATTGCGACACAAGTATTACTCACAGTCCACTGTCATCAAAGTTTTACCCGTGGCTGTGAGGTGCGTCGATGACGGCCCACTGTCATCAAAGTTTTACTCGAATTATCCTGACAGACCACGATACGATGTACTTGAAAGAAAAGAAAGAAAGTGACAACCTCTAACGGGCGCCCGATGCGTCGACGCGCACTCCGCACCCTTTGTCCGGTGGCGCTTAGGCACGTACACACCAAAGCCAAGGTTCTCTGAATATTGAAAACCGAGGTATGCGCATTACGCGCCTCGCGTATTGCAGCAAAATAAGGCCAAGAGAAGAATACAATTTCTTGGTTTTGAGTCTTTTGAGTTTTAACTTCACTCTTTATGGCGAAAGTAGTAGCAGTTGAGACTTGAGAGTTTCCGATCAAAAGAAAAAAAAAAGCTGCTTTTCAACTTTTAACTTTTCCCAACTTAACCATTTGAATTCACTGGTGAGTACTAAGACTAAATCCTGTATTTTTATTCCCCTATTTTCCATTTAAATCTTCTAATCAAACCCGATAGTTTCACCAGAACTTGATCTTCTTGCTTCAATTTCGTTCTAAATTTCCCCCTTTTTTCGATCTGAGTTTTATTTGTATTATGTTGCTGTTCTTGTGTTTATTCCGAATGTTTTTATTTATGCAATTTTAGATATTTTTATGCATAATATCTTTCTTTTTTTTTTTCATTTTTATCTGATATGTTTTGTTTGCTTAATTTCATGCAAATGAATGCAATTTTAATAATTATGGGTACTGATGCCTCGGATTATCTGATCGGTCTTGAGAGCTTGTTATATAGTTTAGTCCGGATCGATGCTTTAGTTCCATATGCGTTGGTCGCATTTCCAATGTATCCATTCGTTAATGGGTTGAATTGTTTGTCTAGATTTGTTAATGGTCAGCTCGCCCTTTTAATAGATTGTGGTTTACCCATGGTTCAGAATTTCGATCAATATGTCTCGACATTCGGCATATCTTTCAAAATTACTCGTTATGTGAAATGATACCCCTATGGAATCGTATCGAGGAGTAAAGTAAAAAATGTCTTGGTCATTTTAATGTATCAACTGCGCATCAATGCATATCGATTGATTTTTTCGTATTCGAATTTTTTTTTTTGAAAAAATTGGCTCTTTGATTTGAGGCTAGTTTTGAGCTTTTTCTCTCTTTTGCATATTGGCCTGATAAACTACTCTTAGCTTCTTTATAACACCCTTCTCGTTGATTCTAGGTTGGATTTAGGATAGTGGTAGTGCTTCAGCAAACAAATCAGAGAAATGAAATTGACTCCAAGAGAGGTTGAGAAATTAATCCTGCAAGATGCTGGATTCCTTGCACAAAAGCGTTTGGCACGGGGTCTGCAGCTCAATTACACTGAAGCAGTAGCACTCATAGCGAGTCAGGTATTAGTGAATTGCCGGTAATGTTTTGTGGCCTTTGCACCGAGGATATCTTTTCGTATTTGCTTGGTTTTTGTAGTCTTATAGAGTATGTGTTTCAAATTCCATTCATGTGTTGACATTCATAGACTGCTTCCGATGTCCATTTCCGTATCTGGACATCTTAAGCTGCAAGGTCATTACTGGATATTGGTAAACTTATTTTTCAGTTAAGTTCATGACTTTATTTGATGTATTCATGAAACTTGTGCTATAACATTTCCATAATATACCATTTTCTACAATATCAGTCCTCATTACCAAATTTAGTTACGTAGAATGGTTGCTTTATAATTGTAGAGAATTTGTCCCTAATTGGTTGTTATTTTTTCGTCTTAATGCTCTGTGTCTGTTAATATTTGCTGTTTTTCACAGATTTTGGAGTTTGTTCGGAATGGAGATAAGACTGTTGCAGAGTTGATGGACATTGGAAAACAACTTTTAGGAAGGTGCTATATCTATATTTACAAGTCCCAGTACCGTGTTTAATTCTGAAAAAGAACTTCTTCATCCTTCATTATGAACCTCATACCTTATGGCTTATCTATACAATGAGCATATTAATTTGTGCAATGTGCACATTGGATAACTTGATATTTAATATTCTGATATTGGATGACACCTAATACCTCATCAAAATTTCTTGGAACTGATACTGTTCAGTGGTTGATCATTTATGTCATCTCTCTCTCTCTCCTCCTGTCATCCAATTTCCGACATTCTATGTTCATAGTATCTTTTTTCAGAGAGGTTGTGTCAGGCATTGTTGTGTGGAATGTTATCTTCAGGTAAGGTTCAAGGCTGATAATTTGTGCCATCAAAATCCTTGGTCCCCATTCCATATATCATATCCATGTATGAGTTTGCACAAGTGTTAATGCTACTTGAGAGAGGAATTTTATTTATTTTTAAAGGTGAAGAAGCTGAAGGAATTGCTTAAATCTGGACCAACTCATTTTACCAAGAGGAAGATGCCAAGTAAGTTTGAAGCGTATTGTGGTGGGCCTGCTAATTATATGGAATGGGGGTCAAGATACATGGTGAGTGAAGCTGAACAAAAGCAGAGATATCTTATCAGTTTTCAATGAAGGACAGCTGAGATGTGTTGTTTGGGTTAAATGGACTAAATATGTAGGTTTCTTCTCTCGGATTCTATTATTGTTTGGCTTCTTGCATGGTTTTAAACAGCCCATGTTTGCTACTTCAATATCTGAGCCATTTTGACATCATTTAACATTGTTTAAAAGTATCCAAGAATGAGCTAGTGAGTGATGACCTTTTGAAGTCCGTAGATATCCTGTTATGATTCTGATGCGACGTAGATTATGGAATATTTGAATATATGTTCATATTTTATAATATAACATTATTTTTTATTATGTTCTTTATATGAGTTCCCTTTTGTGATTGTGTATTCGATATTATACACCTGAATTTAGGTTTGTTCTGCACATGCTGTGTCACAAGAAAATTTGTAAGGAACTGCTTGCTTATAGAGCTTGATTATTGTCTCTTCTTGATCACCAGGAGACAAGTTCTTCCAGCTGTACCACACCTTTTGTACACTGTCCAGGTAAAAAGCTATGAATATCAAAACTTCCCTTTAGATGATCAATAAGCACAATGACAATGGTTACCAAGAATGTTCCTAGTACTGGCAATGATTTGGCCAAACAAGGTGCACATAGGGAGCTTCTTTTGTTTTTGTTGTTTTTCTTGTAACACCATTGTTTTCTTTTGAAAGGTTTGAAAGAAAAATATAATATTAGAATGTTTTTATTTCCATGTGGAGCACACATTATTTGACTATCCAATATGTAGCAAATGGTGCTATTTTTACAACAGCAGCTTTAATTTTTGCCATTAATGATAAACTTGATATTGGTAGTCAGTTGTGTGAGTATTTTAAGACTGTTGGTCCCTCTTTCTCCTTTTTCTGTGCATCAAAGTTATCCAATAAGTGGATGTTCAGCTTCTGTTTCTTTGTTTAGGTTGAGGGGACCTTTCCGGATGGGACAAAGTTAATCACCGTACATGATGCTATTGCGAGCGATGATGGAAATTTGGCGCTAGCTTTACATGGCTCTTTTCTTCCAGGTAGGGAATGGAGATTATATAAATGGAGATACGTGGTTGCTTTTTAGGGACTTGTTTAGTTGTCTGTTATTCTTTCTCTTTGTTCAGCACACGCATAACGTGAGTAGCTATTGAAATTTACTTACACGCCAAGCCTCCTGGTAAGGCTTATTGTGTCCTTGTCTCGAGTCTTAAGAAATGACCACTTAATTTAACTTTTCACTTTTTAAAACATTGAACTTTAGGAATTTTTAGAACATTGCACTTCAAGGTTAATGTTCACGAGAAAAAAATGCTCTTGCACTGGGAAAACAAATTTGCTCTTGGAGGCCTCAACGAGCACCATGTGCCCCATGTTCTGTACAAAATGCACTTATTTTTCCATACAATACTGCAAAAAGACCACTGAATTTTTACACAAAATATCCTAATTTCATGTACAAAACTACGAAAATACCTAAAGGTGTTTATGCTTGGGGCATGTGACACTTGTTGAGGCTCCAAGAACACATTTGGTCTTGCATTGCAAGAGCAATTTTTTTCTCCATATGCACTTGCTTTTAACCATAAAAATTGTTTTGTAGCTTTAGTTACATAATTTATTGATTTGCACTTGAATATATTCTGCCAGAATTTATGATATGGTGAGATCCTCCTTTGGCTGGCATCTGTTGAATTTATAGACTGTCTTGGAGCATTAAGAGATTAGCAGTGTGTTGGTTTATTTAGGAGGGTTATGCTACACAGATCCCCTGTGTTAGCTTGTAAATTCAATTGCTAAGCACTAGAAAGTAGAGAAGTTGGATCAGCTCTTAGGTCCTCGACGAAGACAATGACATGGGTATTGGTATGAGATTTGTATTTGACATGGCTAAGCTGGACCAAAGATCTTTAAAAAAAGTGTACATAATTTTAATAACCAATAAAAGGTTATTGTATCATCATCATCTACGACTTATACTAAAATGTTTGGGGTCGGCAACATGACTCCTTTTTTCGCCAATCGACTCTATTTAAAGCTATGTCTTGTGTTAAAGCATAAGTCTTCAGATCATTTCTTATTACCTCCATCCATGTCATTTTTAGTTCCTCTCACCCTTTTAAGGCCGGCCTTTAACTTGCTCCAAAACGCTCCTTCTCACTGGTGCCATCATTGGTCTCTGTTGCACATGCCCAAACCATCTCAATCGACTTCATCTTATTTTATCACCTATTGGGGCTATTCCCCGGATTCCTCGAATTTGCTCACTTCTGATTTTGTCTTACCTAATTTTGTCACTCATCCATCTCAACATCCTCATCTTTGCTACACTCATTCTATGAACACGTTTTTTAACTGCTCAACATTTAGTTCCATAAAGCATAGTTGGTTTCACAGCTGCCATGTAGAATTTTTCTTTTAGCTTGATAGGTACTTGTCGATCACATAATACTCCAGAAGTTTCTCTTTCTACTTTATCCATCCAGAAGCATAGTTGTTTTCTGCTTCTGCATGTCACGAACACTTCCCCTTCAGGATATTATTTGCTATGGCGCACACATGAAATGAACTCACAATAAATGACAATGTTAGGCAGTGAATCAAACATTTTTACAATATTCTCACAAATGATATGGATGCTACATGGTTTTCACACCCATCTGTGTCTGAAATTATCAGCGATGTTAGAGCTGATGGAGGCCATCATTACTTATTTTTCCCGGTGGATAATTTGGGATCAAACACACATTGGAGTGATTGTTTACCAATTGAATTACAAGCTTGAGCCCGAATATGCAAGAAATTTGAACTATTTTTACTGTAAATTTTGCATTCTGTAAATTTTGTAATGCATTTAACTGTTTGAGAAACTTCAATATATTATGTGCACTAGTTTCTGAGTAACAGTTACTGAGTGCTCCTGGAAAGACCTGAAAAGAAGTCATATGTACATCTGTATGAATCTACTGTAGGTTATAGCAATGGGCGTACTTGATAAGTATGTGACGGGCATTGATGAAATAATTTTATTTCTGCAGTTCCTTCCCTAGACAAGTTTTCGGGGAGAGAAGATGATAGAATTCCTGGTGAATTTATTTGTGTTAGTGGAGATATTAGACTTAACACTGGAAGGAGAGCTATTATACTTATGGTTGTTAACACTGCAGACAGGCCAATTCAGGTGCGTGCAATTTAATTTATGATTCCTTGTTTTATGTTTTTTATGTCAATTGTTTTTTGGTCATAAGCATTTCTGCATTTTTGTAGTTGATGAGCATTTAATGGGTATTTACTTTTTTTTTTCTTTTGGCGGGTAAGCTGGGATTGAAGCTGCAACCTCATAGTTGCAATGCATGTTAACCAACTAAGCTACGGGCTTGAGGCCATTGTTCTAGCCCGTAGCTGTGGTGGGTATTTACTTGACTTAAATCTTCTTTGCTTTCATGTGCAACTTTTGGATTTTCAAGATGAAACTTGCATTTGATCTTACTCAGGGAATGCTGAATGCCATGATCTTGTCTGAAGACAATTGCTTTGCATAGTTCTGGATCTACATAACAATGACAGGGAAACGTGTTTTGGTGCCTAAGACATTTACAAGGTGTTTGACATGGCAACTTTGAGAAGCCAAAACACAGACACATCCATACACATTAGTATAGTAAAACAATCAATTACGATGATGATGATATTTAAATAAAAAGTATTTTTTAAAGATAAAAATAAGGAAAATAATATTTGAAAAGTAAATTAAACATTTCCATACACCATAGAGTTATCCAATAATGTAGTTAATATAAGTAGAATATGAAGGGGAAGACTATCGAACAAATTACTTGTGTTTAAAAGAACTTAATGAGGTAGTGTATGGACGACGGGACACACCAGCACTCTTTTGTTTGTAGAAGTGTGTTGGCATGTGTTTGACACGTGAGTATGACTATGGCATGGTGTCCAACAGCAAATTTTCAAAAAATGCGGTGTACTTGTTACATAGTTCCTAATTCGTTCATCGGGACACGACCACATTTGCAGGAACGGTTTTAATTCATTTCTTTTTCGAACACTAGCTTTCTGCAGTTTTGCTTTAGAAGATTGAGTGTAACTACTTTAAATTGGTTTAGCTCATTTATATTAGTTCTCTCCAGTTCCGCATAAAAAGATTGAGACATTCATGTTATGAAAAACACTTAAGGCTTGCTTAGCCGAGATGAAATACTGTTTTTGAGGCAATTTATAACTTTTTTCTACTTCAAAGTAGGTTGAGTTGCAATGTTTCTATCGCATGTTGAAGAAGTTCAATTTCTTCGTCAAGATCTTTCCATGTATTTCTTCTGGGTATTTAGGATCGTTTTTAAAATTTCAAACTAGATATTGTCCGACATTTCATCCTCAATTCATTGAACTAGTCAGCATCTTATACCCTGATATTTGTGGTATTCATAGTCCAAAATCGAAACGTGAATTTGAAGTCACTCTGTCTCCTTTTTTAATTCAGATTGGCAGCCATTATCACTTCATCGAGGTGAACCCCTATTTGATTTTTGATCGAAGGAAAGCCTATGGCATGCGATTGAATATACCAGCAGGGACAGCTATTCGATTTGAGGTGGAGCTCTGTTACATGTAATTTTGCTTTATATCTGCATTATGTTTCTAGATCCGGGTGTGAGTTTTGCTGTTTATTTTATTTGTTGGCTCAGTAGAAAACGTTCTTCATAGCAATAACTTTTTCATTTCCAAAAGTAACAGGATAATGATTCATAAGAAACAGCTTCCCCTCTATATCAATTTGTTTTTTCTGTTTTCAACTTGAAACAGTACTTATTATGGTGTTGTGCCCCATTTGATCAGAGCTTCCTTTAGTAATTTGGCTTGATACTCAATTATTTAACTACCTGATAAATCAATCAACTAAGCTTTATCTCAAACTTTTTGGGGGTGGAATACATGAATCCTGTTCCACCATTCCCCTTTATCTAGGGCCATAGCTTCTTTTAGAGTTTAGGTCTTCAGATCTTCACTTGCCTCCTCTGTGCACATCCATTTGACCATCCTCTCATCCTATTAGAGCCTTTAACCTGCACCAAAGCCATCCTTCTCACTGGTGCCATCCTTTGTCTTGTTGAACATTCCCAAACCATATCAATCGACTTTGATTTATTTTATCCCCTGATAGGGGTAGTCCTAGATTCACTCAGATTTGCTCATTTCTGATTTTGTCCTTCTTAGTCTTTCCACCCATTCATCTAAACATCTTCATATCCGCTACATTCATTTTATGAATATGTTGTTTCTTGATTCCCCAACATATGCTCCATATAGCATAGCAAGTCTTGTTGTTGTCTTGCAAAATTACCCCTTTAGTTTGATTGGTATGCATCTGTCATTTAATTACCTGATCATTGGTATATTTGTGCTGGAAAAAGTTCTAATTGCATGCCTTGGCATGTGGATGGGTGTGTACCTGTTATTTTCTTTATCTGTTCTCTTGTGTGTTTATATAGATCTTATCAACAATGTTTTTTCTTTGCTAGCCAGGGGAAGCGAGAAGTGTTACTCTTGTAAGTATTGGAGGTAGGAAAGTAATCAGAGGAGGGAATGGTATTGTGGATGGTCCTGTTGATGTTACCCAGATTGCAAACGTTATGGAAGCTGTACGTGCTAAAGGATTTGGGAATGCAGAAGAAGCGAACGCTAGGTTTGGAACTCTGGGTTTAGTCTGCACATTTTGGGGCCACTTGTTTTGGCTTCCATTTTGTGTTACCAAAATAGTTAGGATTTTTCGAGATTTTCAGTATGCCCGATCCTAAAAAATGAAAAAGTAATAAAGATAAAAAATGTTTAATCTCTGAAGTTTAATTCTGCAGTGAAGGTGTCACTGGGGAAGATCACACTGTCACAAGAATAATTTCTCGTGAGACCTACGTTAACATGTATGGGCCTACTACTGGTGACAAAATCCGACTTGGTGATACCGACTTGTATGCAGAAGTTGAAAGCGACTTTGCTGTTTATGGCGATGAAAGTATATTTGGCGGTGGAAAAGTGCTAAGGGATGGAATGGGGCAGGCTTCTGGCTATTCATCATCTGATTGCCTGGATACTGTCATCACAAGTGCCGTGATCATTGACTATACAGGAATATACAAGGCAGATATTGGTATCAAAGGAGGTTCTATTGTTTCCATTGGGAAAGCAGGCAACCCAGATATAATGGATGGTGTTTTCGCTGGTATGATTGTCGGGGTAAATTCCTTCTCACAATGCAATAGTATTACTGTAGATATGATCCCCATCATGTCAGTGTAATGTGTTTATGTTTCACTTCTTTAATTAGGTCAACACCGAGGTCATTGCTGGAGAAGGAATGATTGTAACTGCAGGGGCCATAGACTGTCATGTCCACTTTATATGTCCTCAACTGGCACATGAAGCAATATCAAGCGGTTAGATTTCTATCTGACTGGAAAATACACTAGATGATAAGAAATATATGGAGCTTTATTTTGTCTGAACCCATGTTACTTAGTGATGGATGGAGATCCAGTGGAGGGAAAATAATTTCTGTTATTCGTGCAATACCGTATACATGTCACCTTATGAATAGTTTCGGACTGTTCGGTCCAGGTGCAACCCTTTGAATCTGAAAAATCCTAACACTTATAAGCATCCAGTATATTAAGTTGAACAGCATGTCTTATAATTTGTAAAAGCTCACTTTGATATTAGTGCCGCAAATCAAGCTTCCTATGTAGTACAATGTCCCCTAGCTTTCTCCATATCGAGAGAAATGTTATGAACAGACATTATCACATGTATATTTTCAGGAAGAAACAAGTGGGCATAATTAGCCTTCTCAACCCCCCAAAGGATGGGGCATCTCAGGAAGCACAATACATACATATTTGTATGTATCTATGCATGCACATGTATATTCCAAACTGACCGACATGATCTCCGTTTCTCAGAAAATAGGAACACGCCATAGAGGTACGCCTCCTGATCTAGTTCTACTAATTTCAGACCAGAACACATTCTATCTAGACTAAACACCAAGATGAACCACTCAATATGTTCCAAGCCTTGTAGAGGTCATTTTTAGTTATCATAAAACTTGAATCTGTATGCATGCAAACTCTATGTTCTCATTGGTCGCCAACTTTATATCGGGAATCTAGCAACTTACAACAAAACCAGTTCGACTGGAAGTAACCAAATGACTCATCGTGTGTGTTTTGTTAGACACTCCTTTAAGGAGGCTAATGTGCCTAAACTCCTGAATTATATTGCCATTCCTACATTTGGGGTTGAGAGCAAAGAAAAAAGTGGTAAAAACTATTGATCAACCAAAAGCAGATTTTAAAGAAAAACAGAACTCACGCATAAGCTGCATAACTTTCTTTAGTATCTTTTGGTGAATGGGTGCTACGATGTTAATCTAAATAGTTCATGCAGGCAATAGAAGCCATTTCAATGCTCCTTGGACCTAGTTTACTCATACAGTACATGGTGATTAGGCGTTTTTCTGTGTTTAACTGAGATTTGTTGGGTCTGCAAAATGTTGGGAGATCACCTTTGACTTATTTTTTCTATTTCCTGTTGAATGGATAGCTCATATAATCATATTACCACCATGACCATTCATTCATTCTTCATTTGTTAGAATATGAGGGATGTTATCCTAATCTCACGTGTCAGCTTCTTCTGCCCTTACAGTAATTTTTCGGGAAATATCAAGTGTTTCTAAGTTCTTACAATCTCTGAAGGTATCACGACATTAGTGGGTGGTGGGACGGGACCTGCATATGGGACACGTGCAACTACTTGTACACCTGCACCATTACAAATGAAATTTATGCTACAGTCAACTGATGACATGCCACTCAATTTTGGCTTCACAGGGAAGGTATAAATTTTTCTTTCTTAATTAGCATTGTTTATTGTCAAGTTGTTTGTGTTTAAGCCAGTGGTCCTATTACCTGAAGGTTGAAAGGGGAAAATTATGAAATTACCATATGATCCTTTTCTTTTCCCATTCTTTTGTTGTGAATTACCCTCTGCTTATTTAGGGGAACAGTTCCAAGCCAGAAGGGTTACCGGATATAATCATGTCAGGAGCAATGGGTTTGAAGCTGCACGAGGACTGGGGAACCACCCCTGCTACAATAGACAATTGTCTGAGCGTTGCTGAAGAATATGACATTCAAGTATCATTTTCTAATCCTTCTATTTTTTGTTTTTGTATATCTTTTAATATCTTCCTTTGAAGCTCTATTGATTCATTACAGGTTAATATCCACACCGACACCTTGAATGAGTCTGGATGTGTGGAACACACTATTGCTGCATTTAAAGAAAGAACTATCCATACTTATCACAGGTGAAGTTGAAATAATTGTTTCTTTACCATTTATAACTCAACCATTAGTGAGTTTATATATTTTAACCTGCACTGTAGGTAATACAAGCCATTGCTCGTCTTTTTCCTTTTCGCTGCTTCTACTGTACAGACTATCTTCCTCTTTTACCAGAAGGGCAGTGAAATGAGATACTTATTATTAAAACACGATTGAATCTCTATCTTACACGTACACGTACCAATATGATTGAGGATCATAGACTTGGTTTCTGTGTTTGACTTGGATTAGACTGAAAAACTGGTATGAATTGTTATTGAGTTGCTGAATTTTGTGATTACCTATCAAAACAAAAAAGAAGTTGCTGAAGTTTATGATGAATTGGAATCATATCAATAACCCCTGAAACCATATTGGTACCCTCTAAAATTGAGATGATGCGGCAGGCAATTTTAGGCCTTGTCACTGATCCGGAATTCTAGATCGCCCAAACAATGGGTGTGATCTTGGAGATCTGCAACCGAAAATCAGCTTGATCATACAATTAGTCATTCGACTATATTGACTTTTTTCCTAGGAGATCTCCTTGGTGGGCCCATTGATTGAATGGTCTGGAGTTTATGCATTTCTACTGTGTGTTGTAGAGACTTTGTCGTATGGTGTTTTTGCACCGCCATCCCCTCTAAAATTGAGTAATATCTGCCCCCCCCACCCCAAACTGTTTTTTGGAATTTCAGTTCCCAATGTACCCTTTGTATGTCTCTTGTCTCTACCTACAAAGTAAAGGACAACTCTCCACCCTTCTCTTTTTCCGTCCAAACACAAACAACCCACCCAGCTCTCGGTGTATTTTTAGCTCCTTGTTCCTATAAATCTAATCGAGGAAACCAGACAAAAAAAAGCTCATCACACTTGGGAATCACCGGCCTCCAACATTTTGTTAGAAAAGTCATTTGCATCCTCTAATCTCCTCCCTTTATGGAGCCCCTGAATCAAAACTAGGAATGCACTTAGGGAGATCCTTTTTTTTGATAAATAGGTATATTTATTTAAAACAGGGATGAATCCCACGAAGAAACAAAAAGAAGGCAAATTCCTCCCTATAAATAGAGGGCTAGGAAGGAATTCCCTAAAAGATCCTCCCATCTAAAAGATCACTCAGGGAGATCCCTTTGTTCTGCACTTTGTGAAAATATTGAACGTCATCAAGATTCAATGCCTGGCAGAACCACAGCCATGTAAATTACTGACTTCTAATCGTACCCTTCCTTCACATCAACCGGAAGAGCTTCATGCCTTCTTGCTTATATTGTCAAGCATGGCCATGGTATTTGGGATCAGGCTGGTTTCCTTCATATTACTGAAAATTTCATCCACGTCTTGCGGCTGCAAAGTTAGTGCTGCTCGGCTCCCTTTTGAGGTGATTTGGGTGGGAGAGTTTTTGTTGGTTTTCCGTTTTCTAGCTGCCAAGCTTGAATTTTTTAGGAACTTATCTTCGAACTGGTCCTAAAAAATGGCCCCAAAAATTCATTTGAGCTCTGCAAACCAGCCACAAAAACCTAGATAACGAATCTATTTGATGTTTCACGATCTTGGGGAAGGGCTCCAACAAGATTTAAACTTTTGAAGAAAGGTCACAACAAGCTCGTGATGTGTGCACAATGTCTAGGCCTTTCGAGAAGAGGAAAGGAACAAACCATGTAGAAGAACAGTGGGTATTTTTGGAATTAAAAATCTGCAGGGATCTCTATTTTATAATAAGATTTATAGGGACCCGCATCAATTTCTTAGGATTATGGAGATGGTAGTGCAAAACCCTTTATAGTCTATATTAGTGGTTCATTATTCCCCTCATAATAAATATCTCTTGAATTTCCTTTGCCCAAGACTATCAGGCTCCCAAATCTCATTGCAGTCTGATGGTTCCATTATCTAGTGGATCTATTAACTTGTGATCTTGCATATGGTTTGTACGGCTGAAACTCTCGTAGAACTTGGGATTCTGAAGACCAAAAATCTACCAACTTCACTAACGCAGGACGATTGCTCGTTCTGCGATTTCTGGGTTATTCATTGATTAAATCGAAGGATTACATCACTATTTATAAATGCCCTAAAGTAGCTGTCCTAATTCTAATCAATTGAAACAAGAAAATCCTACTACAATTCTACTAACTATAATCAACCTAGAAATCCTAATTGGAAATAAAATCTAATTTAATTAGAAAATCTGAATTTACTATAAATAGTAATATCGTGAATTTACTATAAATAGTAAAAAGGGATTTACTATAAGTATTAATTTCGGGATTTATTATAAATAGTAAAAACGGGGTCCACTTGCTTGACTGTCACTGATTTGGTGTAGTGGCGGATCATTGTAGTTGAATGCTCCCGCATCGTTCTCCCAGGATGACTTCTAATTTTGAACAAATAGAGAACATTATTTATCACTTAACCCTATCAGTTGTATAAACTTGAGTCAGATTGAATGATTTTTCTTATATGAGAAGCATCTGGGTGCCATCTTTGTTTTTCTTCCCCCTATTATAAAGGAAGCAAAAGAATACAGTTTCAGTTCAGCATAATATCTATGTTTTCTGGGATGTTTCATTTAACTATGTTAATATCAATTTCTTTGGGCCTTTTCAGAAGCCTGAAAATCCATGTAGTGTAGTTTTGTACAATTTTTAATGATTTAGTTTCTATTTCCAGTCTATGCAATTCTAAGAAGTATATGCCCTCAATATCTTCTTGAGCAGTGAGGGTGCTGGTGGTGGCCATGCTCCTGATATCATCAAAGTTTGCGGTGTGAGAAATGTCTTGCCCTCATCAACAAACCCAACACGACCTTTTACTTCCAATACCGTAGATGAGCACCTTGACATGCTGGTAAGAGAAAGAAAAAAAGAAGAAAAAGAAAAGAAATATTAGTATCCTTTGTTAATGATTACTGCCCCTCAAACTGTTCTAAAATCATACAGATGGTCTGTCATCACCTTGATAAGAACATTCCAGAAGATGTAGCATTTGCTGAATCTCGGATACGGGCAGAAACAATCGCTGCGGAAGACATTTTGCATGATATGGGAGCTATCAGTATTATAGCTTCTGATTCACAGGCTATGGGCCGTATTGGAGAGGTTTGCAAAGCTCTCTTACTCCTTTTTTTGGGTTTATGGACTTTTTCGTTAAAATCGAACACCCCATAACTAATATCTGAACGGTTAGATAATTTTTAATATTGCTAAATAAAAATATTTAGTTGATACTTATGGAACCTCTTGGGATATTATGAGTAGTTTAGTTCTTATAGATGACGGAAATTTTCTTCTCAAAAGACATCAAGTGTTAAACATGGCAACTATGAGAGCACCAATAGTTTGACCTGTCCTTAAAAGTATATCAAAGTAATGACAAAATTTCTATTGTACTAAAAATATTGTAACACACAAAATGTCAAGAGAAATGGTTAACAAATAAGTAATCATGAAAATGAATACTTTTCAGAAGGACAAATAGGTTGATGCTTAATTGGCAGCTTTGTACCTTTTTAAATTTATCATTCTATTTTTTTACTTGTTTTTCTTCATTGCTTGACAAATAAATAGGATATGAAGAAAAATAAGAGAATAAGAAAATGACTGTAGCCATTATCCAATTTTTCTCAACACAGAAGTATATGGTCATTTGCATTCCAAAAGATTTCACGTGTCATGCTAACATCCATTGAAATCTCGGGCTTTAGCACTTTGCGCACATGCATTTTCAAAAGAATGAAAATTTTGTTCTTTTAAAAATTTTAAAAGCCGGAGTTTGCTGGATCAGAATCTGGATCTGGATGTGGTGCGTTGTATTGCATATCACCCCCAATGGTTTAGTAGTGATTGCGCATATACCAGTGTTTGAGTACTTTGGTTTGGAATTCCATGAGATTTAGACCAGATCAATCTCTTCTTTACCAGGTGATAATCAGGACATGGCAAACTGCTCACAAGATGAAGATACAACGAGGATCAATTGAGCCTAGTGGGTCCCTCAATGACAATATCCGAATCAAACGATACATTGCAAAGTACACAATAAATCCTGCAATAGCTAATGGGTTTTCTCAATATCTTGGTTCAGTTGAGGTATGCTAATTTCAACCTTGTTATGGGTTTGCTTCTGTTATCTTTGGATGCTCAAGCATTTTCTTGCAGGTAAATTTATAATCTGATTATTATAGGTGATAACTACTGTAATAAGAATGGAATACCAGAATGTATGAAACACATGCAGTTGGTTGGGACCCCCCATTCGACGGGGTCCCACATAGGATATCTGCAAGATCAATAACCAACCTGATCATGACCATATTATCTATAATTTTTTTTCTGGACCGTTTGCCAATTTGATCTTTTGGACCATCTGAAAGAACATGATAGATTAGATAGTTTTGACCTTTGATCATCTAATCACATTGAGTTTTGACCTAGGAGATCCCCTAGGTGGGACCTGATTCTCCTGAATGCCAGCATGTGCAGCACTTGTCCTGATATTCCTTTCATAGACAGTAACTACCATCTACAAAACACAATCTGTAGATTTAAGTATTTTGAGTTCTTAATTTCGACAGCTTTGTGATCTATGGTTCACTTGTAGCAAAGATGGTGGGGAAAAAGTAGTTGCTTGTCTAAACATCTTTTATTTCCACAGGTTGGAAAATTGGCTGATCTTGTTCTATGGAAGCCTTCTTTCTTTGGAGCAAAACCTGAAATGGTGATCAAAGGTGGACAAATTGCTTGGGCTAATATGGGCGATCCAAATGCGAGCATCCCCACTCCTGAACCGGTAAAATTTGTTCTATTCAATTTTTGTTAACATGCTTTCGTTACTGGTAAGGTGTCCAGCAAGCTTTTGTTTTTCAGCTTGATCACATGGGGACTAGGTCCAACTTCTGGTCCAGACTCCCACTGGGGAAAAATGATTTGCTCGTAAAGTTCAAGTCAGACAGACCATTATATGGTCTATAAACGGCATAACAGTACATGTTGCGCGGCAGGGGGTGGAAACCTGCCAATGTTTGGTTCAGCTGAAGAGATCCACCAAAATGTGACCTGATTGCAGGATCATAATCATCCAATCAAATGGTCTGAAAAAACATTGCGGTGAATGGTCCAGAAAGGTGCCTATAGATTGGACAATTAGGATTGTCTGGTTGGGTTGATATTCAGCTCAGGAGGTTTTCTATGTGGGACTCATCAAATTTTGGCTCCACATGGCAGTAACTTCAGTATAATGCAGTGTACTGCAGTGCTGGTCTGTTATATTCAGACTGTAGATCACCCCTTGTGCAATGTGTTTCTTACATCCTGCATTGTACAAGATATTGAAGCCCAAGTTGTTGCAGGTGATGATGAGACCCATGTTTGGCGCATTTGGCAAGGCTGGAAGCTCCAACTCGATTGCTTTTGTCAGCAAGGCACACCCATCTCTTCATCTATATTCATATTGTGAAGTTGCAAAGCTACTCTTACAATTCATGATAACTGCTGATTGTTTCTCATAAACAGGCTGCCAAACAGGCCGGAATTGAAACAGAGTATGGACTCAAAAAGAGGGTGGAAGCAGTGAGCAATGTGCGGCGCCTCACTAAACTTGACATGAAGCACAATAGCGCACTTCCCAAGATCGAAGTGGACCCAGAAACATACACTGTGACAGCAGATGGTGTGATTCTCACCTGCAGTGCAGCCACTACAGTGCCTCTATCTCGGAATTACTTCCTCTTTTAGGCTGCGGTTGGTATCTCTGGAAACTTGAGATTGGTGTAAGATTTGTCTCACAAAGTATCTGTGAAGAAACTAAAACTAATAATCCCACCAAAATTAATAAAATACCGTTTACGCGGAACAATCGAGCACTCACGGTTTGAACTTCAGAGTAACAATCCTATCTGCAGATTCTTAACGGTCAAAAAGAGTGTAATAGATTGAATGGTTACATACATATTGACGCATTGATGCGATTATTATCGCCATACACATCTACTCAATAAAAGGGTCAGAATGGGTCCACAACTTAAAGAGAATACCAAACAAGAACTCAATCAAATAGGATAAGCATAATCATGTCTTTTTCTTGATTGTTCATCATATTTATCTAACTTTCTGCAAGATTAATACACTGAATGATAACAATCGTCTGATCAGTTTTTTTTTTATTAAAGTACAACCGTCAAGCGGTGGCGGAGAAACCTAGAGATGTACCCACATGAAAATACAAATTAAAGAACATTTTACTTTGCATCAAAGTACATGCATGGCCGTCGATGTATTAACAGATCAGGGAACAACAAAGCAATTGTGATCAACATTAAAAATGTATTCTGTTTTGGGCTCTACCTCCCTCCATTGAATCACAAATGCATTCATTTTGATGTACCAAGCAGAGCTTTAGGTCTTGCATGGTAGCACTACAAAAGTTTGCAGCATTTGGGTATGCTTGGTGGCGCAACATCCAACAAATATATGCATCAGAGCCAATCATTTTTTTTGCCAAAAAGTGGCTGCAAACAATGGGCAAATGATGAGAAAAGATTCACTGGTCAGTCTCCCCACCCACAATGTCTGACACGTAACCCAATCCCTTAACCCAACCCGCCATAAGCCCTTGGTTAGTGGTTAACAAGGGGTACTAGTCAGATATTTTAGGAGTTGAAGTCCCCCGGGCCCGGTGAAGTATCCCCCAGCAAACGACTCTCTCATCCTCCTTGTTCTCCCCCAACAGCTCTCACCTCCCCAACCGTATGGATGATCTCCCAACAAATGTTTGTCATTGCAAACATTTTCCTGCAACACACACAGATAGGATACCAAGTAGGGTCTTAGAGGAAAAAAAAATGTTGATGAAAGTGACATGTGACGGTTCTTCACGATGACACGTTCCATCATTTTTGGCGTGTTGCAAATATTTGCGTATATTGTTTGCATGAGAATGGTTTGTTATGTGGTATAATGGTTTAATTTGTTTGCTTAATTTCGCCATGCAATCTGCCCCGATACTCATTCAATTTAATTAGTATAATATAAAAAAGCTCTTCATTCGTTGGATGGTGGGACCATTGGATCACTCACAATTTTTTATTTCATGGTCCTTTGATCCAATGGCTTGGAACTTTCGTGCAATCATATTAAACTAGTACGATAAATGTCATCATTAAATGGTTGGTCCATAAAAAAATTGGGGAAAACAATGGTGTCTAGGTTGAGCGTGTTATGGTAGACTGCTTCTCATCTGGTTATTATACTCGGGCAGCATCAGCACTCCTTGACACCAGGCGTAGGTTAGAGAAGTTATTGTTTTTTTTTTTTTGTCGCGAGATAAGTTGAAAGACGTCACGGGAGTTGGACAGCTCCGAGAATCCAATAACAGACGAGAAAGCTCAAATTTATTTATTTTTTATTTAAATTTTTGATAAGCAGCTTTCTGAGTGTACCTCGGGGGCATGGTTCTAAACCTTGTTCGATAAATTTGGAACCTAAAAGGGAGGCCCAGCCAAGATAAGTCCAGATCCAGTCGTTCTGGCCGGTGTTTGGCAACTGTGTGGAGCCTACTTTTTTAGATTTGGCCCTTGAAAACCTTACCTGATGTCATTGTTGTTAGGGTTCTCAACCGATTTATTCAAATTGAATATAAGCATATTGGAATCTGATAAAAATTCAATTCCAAATCTGATCGATATTATGAATCAACATTCAAATTCAGAATCCCAGTAAGTAAATTGGATTCAAATTATATCGGGTACGGATAATTTTATGGTTCCAAGTCCATGACAAAAAACGTGCTGAGATGCAAGTTAGAAATCACCAATCACGCTGTCGTGTGTAGGTCCACCATCATATGGTCCGATCGTTCGTGGGTCCGTGGGCCTGAAAGAGTGTGCCAAGTGGCAATTCGAAGGACTTCTATATAAAAATTTTGACGGAGAATTTTGCACATAGATTCAAGGTTTAAAGGAGGCCGTTTTAACGGTTAAACGGACTGGGGGCGTTACCGTTTAAACGGCCGTTAAAACAGATTGAAACGGCCAGGGGCAAAAATGAAAAAAAAAACAGGAAAAAATGGAATTTAACAGAATTAAACGGGTTTTAACGATTTTAACGGAAAAATGGGCTGAAAATTAAAAAAAATGCAATTTAACGGATTTTAACGGAAATTAAATGGATTTAATGGCCATTTTTTTCACAATTTTTTAGAATTAAACGGCTGTTTCAACGATTTTAACGGCCGTTAAAACAAAAAAATGGCCGTTTTATTCAAAATCGATAAAACGTGTTTAAACGGAAAGGGGCTTGGGGCGTTACAGTTTAAACGACCTTTAAAACCGTTTAAACGGCCGTTTTTACAACCATGCATGGATTTTTCCCCCAAGGGAGATATAAAGAGATGAGACTTATCATATCGTGCGAGTGAGAGAACAAAAACGAGATATGCGTTCACTGACAAAAACTCTAACCGGGCCGCGTGATTCGTCCACGCGGACCCCCTGTTCTGGTGGCGCTTGCGCACGTCAGCATGTCAGCACCGAAATCAAAAGCGAAGCTGCGAAAGACCGAGGTATGCGCATTACGCGCCTCGCGTATTTTAGCAAAAGAAGAAGCAGAGGCCAATTAGAAGGATAGAATTTACCGGTTTTGACCTCGCTCTTTGTAGTGTAAAAGTAGTAGCATTTGAGAATTCAGAGGTTCCGCTCAAAAAAAAAAAAAAATCTGCTTTTCAAGTCTTCCCAACTTAACCATTTGACTTCACTGGTGAGTATTAAGATTATATTCTGTATTTTATTTCATTCATTTCCATTTAAGTCTTCTAATTTTATCCTAAATTTTCTTATTAATCAACCAGATTGTCTCATCAGAACTTGATATTGCTTCAATTTCGTTCTAATTTTGTCCCCTTTTCTTTCAATCGAGTTTTATTAGTGTTATGCTGATGTTCTTGTATTCATTCTGAATGTTTTTATTTGTGCAATTTTAGATATATTTTTATGCTTAGTATATTTTTTTTTCTTTTTATCTGATATGGGTTGTTTGCTTAATTTCATGCAATGAATGCAATTTTAATAATTATGGATACTGATGCCTCGGATTATCTGACTGGTCTCGGCGGAGTGGTTCGATGCCAATTGTCTGTGAGCTTGTTACATAGTTCAGTCTGGATTGATGCTTTAGCTCAACATGATTTGGATGCATTTCGAATGTTTCCGTTGGGTTGAGTTGTTTGTCTGAATTTGTTATTGCTCAGCTTGCCCTTTTGTTTCATTCATAATAGATTGTGGTTTACCCATGATGTAGATTTTCGATCAATATGCCTCAACTTGAAACATATATTTTCATTATTAATGGGTATTGAATTGATACCCCTATGGATTGCTGTGTATCAATTCGTATGGAGGAGCATTGTAAAGAATGATTTATTTCTTTAAAAAAAAAATATTTTGGTCATTTTAAGTTATCAACTGCGTATCAATGCACGTTGATCAATTTATTGTAGTTTTCTTTCTGAAAAAAATAGTTTGGTCCTATCAATATATATCAACTTGTATCTGTGTTTATTATATCATATTGACCAGCGGCCGATATGCATGTTGATGTTAATTTTTAAAAACATGGGTGTACCAAGTTGGTAAAATTAAGAGAGAATTAACTTCTGAACTCTTTGATGTGATGCCAGTTTTGAGCTTTCTCTCTTTTACGTATTGACTTGCTAAACCACTTTTAGCTTCTTTATAAGACCCTTCTTGTTGATTCTAGGCTGGTTTTATGATAGCATCAGCTGTCAAATCAGAGAAATGAAATTGACTCCAAGAGAGGCCGAGAAATTAGCTCTGCATGGTGCTGGATTCCTTGCACAAAAGCGTCTGGCTCAGGGTCAGCGGCTCAATTACACTGAAGCAGTAGCACTCATAGCAACTCAGGTACTAGTGAATAGCTGGCAATGTTTTATGGCCTTTGCACCAAAGATATCTTTTCTTATTTGCTTGGTAGTTGTAGTCTGATAGAGTTTCTCTTTTACATATCCGATATCCGTTTCAAATTCCATTCAAATGTTGAGATTCATAGTTTGCTTCCGATGTCCGTTTCCATATTTGAACATCTTAAGCTGCAGGGGGATATTGTTAAACTTATTTTTCAGTGAAGTTCATAACTTTATTTGATGTATTCTTGAAACTTGTGCTACCACACTTCCATAATGTACCTACAATATTGGTGCTCATTACAAGTTTATATACATAGAATGGCTGCTTTATAATTTAGAGAATTTGTCCCTAATTGGTTGGATGTATGCTGTTTCACAGATTTTGGAGTTTGTTCGGGATGGAAATAAGACTGTTGCAGAGTTGATGGACATTGGAAAACAACTTTTAGGAAGGTGCGACATCTATATTTGCAAGACCCAGTACCGTGTTTCGTTCTGAAAGAGAATTTCTTCAGATGGACAGATCTTCATTATGAACATCATACTTTATGGCTCGTGTAGTTATTCTTACCACGAGCACGTTAATTAGTGCAGTGTGCACATTGGACAATCTGATATTTAATATTCTTATAATTGATGACACCTAATACCTCATCAAAATTTCTTGGAACTGATACTGTTCAATGGCTGATCCATCTCTCTCTCTCTCTCTTCATGTCATTCAATTTCTAATATACTTCGTGCATCATATCTTTTTTAGGAGAGATTGTGGTCAGGCATTGTTGTGTAGAATCTTAGCTTTAGATAAAAAGGTAAAGGCTGATAATTTATGCCATCAAAATCCGTGGTCCCCATTCCATATATCATCTCCGTGCATGAGTTTGCATGAGTGTTAAAATTTCTACTTGAGGATTGGATTCTATTATTGCTTGGCTTCTTGCATGGTTTTGAACAGCCCTTTTTTGCTACTTCAATATCTGAGCCATTTTGAAGTCTTTGAACATGTTTTGAAATCTGTAGATATCACGTCATGATTCTGATGCGACATAGATTATGGAATCTTTGGATGCATATGTTCATATTTTATAATATAACATGATTTTTTATTATGTTCTTTATATGAGTTCCCTTTCGTGATTGTGTGTTCGATACACCTGAATTTAGGTTTGTTCTGCACATGCTGTGTCACAAGAAAATTTGAATGGAAACTGCTTGTGTATAGAGCTTGATTATTGGCTCTTCTTGATCACCAGGAGACAAGTTCTTCCAGCTGTTCCACACCTTTTGCACACTGTCCAGGTAAAATGCTATGAATATTAAAACTTCCTTTTAGGTGATCAATAAGCACAATGAAAATGGTACCAAATTTGTTCCCAGTATTAGCAATGATTTGGCCAAGCAAGGTGTACATAGGGAGCTCCATTTGTGTTTGTTTGTTAATAAAGTTACCTTATTAACAAAAAAGGAAACAAATTTTTGTGGTGCTGTTTGAAAAATTTGCATTTTTCTTCTTCCGAGCTTCACATGACAGGCCTGTATCTTTCTATTCAGTAGTCTTATCTTATAGTCTAAGTTGATTAAATATGTCAATCGTGTAGCAAAAATTTTCCTCTGCAAGTTTAATTTTTGCCATTAATGATAAACTTGAAATCAATAGTCTGTTTTTCTTTTCGACTTACTGTTAGAGTGCCGTGTAAATATTACAAGTTAAGATGGTTCTCTCTTTCTTTTCTTTCTGCGCTTCTAAGTTATCTATTTAGTGGATGTTCAGCTTCTGTTTCCGTGTTTAGGTTGAGGGGACATTTCCGGATGGGACAAAGTTAATCACCGTTCATGATGCTATTGTGAGCGATGATGGAAATTTGGAGCTAGCTTTACATGGTTCTTTTCTTCCAGGTAGGGAATGATTATTATATAAATGGAGACACATGGTTGCTTTTTAGGGACTTGTTTAGTTGTCTATTATTCATTCTCTTTGTTCAGCACAAGAATAATCTGAATAGCTATTGAAAGTTATTTCCATGCCAAGCCTCTGGGCAAGGCTTATTGTGTCTTTTCCTTAAGTCTTAATAGGAAAAACAAGCTCAACTTCAGAACAACCCCATGTTGTTTCACTGCTTGAGATTCTGTTTTCTCTCTATTTATATCATTGATATTTGATAATTAAAGTTGTAACTGATGAATTTCGAATATCTATTTATGTGCTCATGTTCTTTTTCTTATCTGATTTTTCCCGTTCTTATTTCTATCGTTTATAATTATTTCCTATTTTCCTTTTACTGATCAAAAAATTTCTTATTTTCCTTTTGTTTTTATACTTTACCATAATATTTCATGCGGTTTATAGTTCATACCTGGGGCTTAGGCTTCATTTTTGGAGTGAAATGACCACTTGATTTAATTTTTCATTCTTTTTAAACATTGAACTTTTAAGACTTCTTAAATCATTGAGCTTCAAGGCTAATGTGCATGAGAAAAAAAAATTGCTATTGCACCAGAAGAACAAATTTGCTCTTGGAGGCCTCAACGAGCACCACATGCCCCGTGTTTGGCACAAAAAACCCTTATTTTCCTTACAAAATATCCTCATTTCATATACAAAACTACAAAAATACCCCAGAAGTGTTTACACTAGGGGCACGTGGCACTTGTTGAGGCTTCCAAGAGCACATTTGGTCTTGCATTGCAAAAGAATTTTTTTTTCTCCATGTGCAATTGTTCTTAACCACAATTTTTTTTTGTAGCTTAACTCAAGTTGCAGAGTGTACTGATTTGCAATTAGAACACATTCTGCTGGTATTAATGGTCTGGTGAGATCCTCCTTTGTGTGGCATCTAGTAATTTTTATGGACTGGCTAGGAGAATTAGGAGGTTAGTAGTGTGTTTCCCTTGGTTTAGGAGGGCTATGCTATGCAGTCCCTTTGTGTAAGCTTGTCAATCCAATTGCTAAGCAGTAGAAAGTGGAGAAGTTGGCTCAGCTCCTAGGTGCTTGACAAAGACAATGACATGGGTCCTGGCAACTGGCTAGAAACAATGAGAACTTAGAAAGAAATAAAAATTCTAAAAAGGAAGCAAAGAAAGTGGTAAGTGAGGCCAAACATGAAGCATATGATAGTCTATATAATAAATTAGGGACAATAGAGGGTGAGAAAGATGCCTACAAGCTTGCCCAAACAAGAGAGATCTATATTGAATATGGCTAAGCTGTACCAAAGATCTTTAAAAAACTGTACATGATTTTAAAAATATATAAAAAGTTATTATATCATTACAAAATATTAAAAGTATTATGATGAGGTTCAAAAGGCCATTAGAGAAAAAAAGATTTATTAGAAGACCTGGCAACTGGCTAGAAACAATGAGAACTTAGAAAGAAATAAAAATTCTAAAAAAGAAGCAAAGAAAGTGGTAAGTGAGGCCAAACATGAAGCATATGATAGTCTATATAATAAATTAGGGACAATAGAGGGTGAGAAAGATGCCTACAAGCTTGCCCAAACAAGAGAGAGAAATGCCATGTTAGATGCATTAAGGGTGACGACCAGAGAGTCTTAGTGTAAGATGAAGAAATTAAGGAAAGGTGAAAGACTTATTTCCATAAATTATTAAATGAGGATAACATAATGGACATAGGATTAAATGAAAATACTAAGAAGAATATAGAACATACATACTTTTGTAGAATTAGGGTATCAGATGTGAAAGTAGCTTTAGCTAGATGAAGACAAGTAAGGCCTTAGGACCAGATGGTATCCCAATAGAAGTGTGGAAATGCACGGGAGGAATTGGACTGTCGTTGCTTACTAAGTTATTTAAAAATATTTTGACGACAAGAAAACTGCCAGATGAATGAAGAAGTATTGTAGTGCCTATATACAAGAATAAAGGAGATGTACAGAGTTGCATAAACTATTGTGGCATCAAACTTATGAGTCACACTATGAAACTATGCAAAAGAGTGATGGAGCAAAGATTAAGGCTTAAGACAAGGATATCTGAAAGCTAATTTAGATATATGCCAGAAAGGTCAACCATCAAGGCGATCTTCTTACTTAGACAAATGATGGAAAAGTTCAGAGAATAGAAGAAAGAATCTCTATGTGATCTTTATTGACTTTCAAAAAGGATATGATAGAATCCCTAGAGAATTAATTTGGTGTGTATTGAGAAAGAAGGGAGCCCCAAATGGATATATTGACATCATTAAAGATATGTATGTAGAAGCAAAACTATTGTTAGAACAAGTGGTGGTGAGACAAGCGAGTTTCCAATCATAGTGGGCTTACACTAAGGATCAGTCCTAAGTCCATACTTATTTGCTATAGTTATAGATGAAGTAACTTCTCATATTCAGGATGAGGTTCTCTAGTGTATGTAATTTGTAGATGACATAGATAGTTGACGAGACTAGGGATAAGGTAAATGCAAAACTATAACTCTCGAGGTATGCTTTAGAATCTAAATGTTTTAAAATAAGTCGAACCAAGACAGAGTATATGGAATGCATTTTTTTTGATAAGTATAACTTTATTAAGAAGAGATGAAAATATACAAAGAAAACGAGGAGGTCGAGGAGACCTTCTCGGGGCTAAAAACAGCAAATCTAAAACAGAAACAAAGAAAATACAAATTATGGGATATCTCTGTTACAAATAAGGTCCCAACGACAAACGAAATCCTCAAAGAACAATCCGTGGCATTCTCGAAAGACTTTGGACCAAAGGAATAGTAGTCCCATGATATTTATAATGATACTAGCCATCGAATATTCATTTCCTTCAAATACCCTGCGATTACGTTCCTTCCAAAGACCCCAACATATGGCAAAAAGGAGCAATCTCCATAGAATATGCTTGTATCAAACGAATAGAGGGGTTTACTGTGGTCAGGTCGAAATATTTCAACTAAATAATGCAGTTTTATACTCTGTGGGTTAAGGTTACTGTTCATCAACATTTCCTGTTCATTTTGCAAAATATTGCGTAAAATAATGCGGATTTTGACCCATATGGTATCTTTCTGGTCGACCCCTCATCCATGTGGAATTGGAAATATTTCTTGAATCAAAAGAAATTTAACACATAGAAACAACTGAACTAATCATATGCAATTTCAGGATGGGGCATTGATCTGGTGTGGCCCCCATGTGGTATAGAAATGCTATGGATAAAGGGTTACACTAACAGGGAAGAAATGATTGGCTGACATTAGTTTTATTTTCCGCTTCTGCATGGCACTAAAACTTCCCCTCAGGCTATTATAGCACTCAATAAATAACAATGGTAGGCAGTGATTTTAAATGTGTTTTGCAATATTCTGGATAATGATATGTATGCTATATGGTTTTTACATCCATCTGTGTCTGCAATTGTCATCTGTAAGAGCTGATGGAGGCCATCATAACATATTTTTCCTGGTGGATAATTTGGGATCAAGCACACACCTCGCAGTGTGGATTGTTTACCAATTGAATTATGAGCTTGAGCCCGAATATGCAAGAAATTCGAACTGTTTTAAAGTCCTAATTTTGCACTCTGTAAAATTTTGTAATGCATTTTATTATTTGAGAAACTTCAATAGACTATGTGCACTATTACTGAGAAACAGTAACAGGGTGCTCCTGGAAAGACCTGAAAAGAAGTTAATCTATTATGGGTTATAGAAATGGGAGTACTTGATAAGTCTCTGATGGGCATTGATGAAATAATTTTGGTTCTGCAGTTCCTTTCCTAGAAAATTTTTCGGGTACAGATGATGATAGAATTCCTGGTGAATTTATTTGTGACTCTGGAAATATTACACTTAACACTGGAAGGAGAGCTGTTATCCTTAATGTTACTAACACTGCAGACAGGCCAATTCAGGTATGTGCCATTTAATTTATTATTTCTTGTTTTTTTCAGTTTTTGAAGTCAATTTTTTTTGGTTATAAGCATTTCTTCAAATTTTTTGTAGTTGATGAGCACTTAATGGTATTTACTTGTTTTTTTTTTTTTTTTTTGCTTTTGGTGGGTAAGCTGGGACTGAAGCCCTAACCTCATAGTTGCAATGCATAATGTCAACCAATTAAGCTACGGGCTTGAGGTCATAGTTCTAGCCCGTAGCTGTGGTGGGTATTTTACTTGTTCGAGACTTATATCTTCTTTGGTTTCATGTGCAACTATTGGATTTTGGAGATGAATGTTACTTGGGAAATGCTGAACTCCAGGATGTTGTCTGAAGACAATTGCTTTGCATAGTTCTTGATCTATGTAACATTGACACGGACATGTGTATTGGTGTCTGACACCGATACAAGGTGTTTGACATGGTGCCTTTGAGAAGCCCAAAATGCAGACATGTCCATGTTGTTGCGCCTCCCTCTAACAGTTTAAGCTTTTAGAGCAAAATGGTTGTCGACATAGTATCAGAGTGGGAGGTTCTGGGTTCGATCTCCGGGGGTCGTGTGCCCTGTGTGTCCCGTGCATTTGGGGGTGTGGGGGGCTGGACTTGTGTGGTCTGTGTATGTCGGGATCCTTTGATATACATTGTTAAGCCTCCCTCTAACAGTTTGAGCTTTTAGAGCAAAGTGTTTGTCAACAGTCCATACACATTATTATAATAAAATATTTTAGTTATATTTAAATCAGAAGCTTTTTTTTTATAGGATAAAAGTAAGGAAAAGAATATTTGAATAGTAAATAAAACATTTACAATACATATACCATAGAAATTTCCAATAACGTGAAGTAGTGTAAATAAAACATTTTAATATAAGTAAAATTATGAAAGGGAGGACTATCGAACAATAACAACTTAATAAAGTAGTGTATGGTGGACTGAACACACTGGCCCTCTTTTGATTGCAGAAGAGTGTCCACATGTGTTTGACACGTGAGTATGACATGGTCTCCGATAGCAAATTTTCAAAAAATGCAGTGTCCTTGTTACATGGTTCCTAATTCGTTCATGGGGACTAGACCGCATTCTGGGGAACGATTTTAGTTCATTTGTTCTTCTAACACTAGCTTTCCCCAGTTCTGCTTTAGAAGATTGAGTGTAATCAGTTTAAATTGGTTGCTTATTAAAAAAAAACAGTTTAAATTGGTTTATCTCATTTACATTGGTCCTCTCCAGTTCAACATAAAAAAGATTGAGTCATTCATGTTATGAGAAACACATAGGCTTGCTAAGCTGAGAGTGAAATACCATTATTGAGGCAATCTAGAACTCCTTTTTTCTACTTCAAAGTAGGCTGAGCTGCAATGTTTATATTGCATGTCGGAGAAGTCCATTTTCCTAGTCAAGTCTTTCCTTGTATAGACCTAGTTTCTTCTGGATATTTAGGAGTGTTCAAAAAGTCAAACTATATATTGTCTGACATTTCTTTCTCAACTAATTGAACTAGCCAGCATCTTATACCTTGCTATTTGTGGTATTTTTAATTCAAAATCGGTCAGTGAATTTGAAATCACTTTATTCTCCTTTTGGAATTCAGATTGGCAGCCATTATCACTTCATCGAGGTGAACCCCTATTTGATTTTTGATCGAAGGAGAGCCTATGGCATGCGATTGAATATACCAGCAGGGACAGCTATTCGATTTGAGGTGGAGCCCTGTTACATATAAGTTTTATGTGTATCTGCATGATGTTTTTAAATGTGGGTGTGAGTGGTGCTGTTATTTTATGTGTTCCCTCAGTTGAAAATGTTCTTCATAGCAATTACTCATAATTTCCAAAAGTAACTAGGATAATGATTCATAAGAAAAAGTTTAGCCTCTATATCAACTTGTTTTTATATTTTGTAACTCGAAACGATACTTATTATCATGTTGTATCCCATTTGATCAGAGCTTGCTTTAGTAATTTGGCTTAACACTCAATTATTTAACTACCTGATCAACAATCAACAAAGCCTTATCCTAACTTTTTGGGGTGGGATATATGAATCCTGTTCCGCCATTTCCCTCTATTTTGGGGCCATAGCATCCACGCCCTTTTGGCCTTGCTCACATCCTGTTAGAGCCTTTAACCTGCACCAAAGCCATCCTTCTTACTGGTGACATCCTTTGTCTTGATGAACATGCCCAAACCATTTCAATCTACTTTGATTTTGTTATTCCTATTAGGGCTACTCCTAGATTCCCTCTGATTTTCTTTTTTTAGATTTTCCCCCTCATAGTATTTCCACTCATCTATCACAACATCTTCATCTCTGTTACACTCGTTTTATGAACATGTTGTTTCTTGATTGTCCAACATTCTGCTTCATATAGCATTGCCAGTCTTATTGCTGTCTTGTAAAATTACACTTTAGTTTGATCATGATGCATTTGTTGATTTAATTACCTGATCATTGATATATTTGCACCAGAAAAAGTTCTAATTGCATGCTTTGGCATGTGGATGGTTGTGCCCCTGTTATTTTCTTTATATGTTCTCCTGTATGTATATTTAGATCTTATCAACAATGTTTTTTCTTTGCTAGCCAGGGGATGTGAGAAGTGTTACTCTTGTAAGTATTGGAGGTCGGCAAGTGATCAGAGGAGGGAATGGCATTGTGGATTGCCCTATTGATGTTTCCCAGATTGAAAAGGCGATGGAAGTTGTACATGCTAAACGATTTAGAACAGAAGAAGCGAATGCCAGGTTTGGAACTTTGGGTGTAATCTCCACATTTTGGGGCCACTTGTTTTGGCTTCCATTTTGTGTTATTACCGAAATAGTTAGGATTGTTCGAGACCTTCAGTATGTCTGATCCCAAAAAAAGAAAAAAATAACAAAATAACAAAATAAAAAAATGGGGTGTATGCTTAATCTCTGAAGTTTAATTCTGCAGTGAAGGTGTCACTGGAGAAGATGCTGCTGTCACAAGAATGGTTTCCCGTGAGGTCTACGCTAACATGTATGGGCCTACTACTGGTGACAAAATCCGGCTTGGTGATACCGACTTGTATGCAGAAGTTGAAAGAGACTTTGCTGTTTATGGTGATGAATGTGTATTTGGAGGTGGAAAAGTGCTAAGGGATGGAATGGGGCAGGCTTCTGGCTATCCATCGTCTGATTGCCTGGATACTGTCATCACGAGTGCTGTGATCATTGACTATACAGGAATATACAAGGCAGATATTGGCATCAAAGGAGGTTTTATTGTTTGCATTGGGAAAGCAGGCAACCCAGATGTAATGGATGGTGTTTTATTTGATATGATTGTTGGGGTAAATTCCTTCTCACGACGCAATAGTATTAGTGTAGATATGATTCCCCATCATGTCAGTGAATTTTTTTAATACTTATTTAATTCAGGTCAACACTGAGGTCATTGCTGGAGAAGGAATGATCGTAACTGCAGGGGCCATAGACTGTCATGTCCACTTTATATGTCCTCAACTGGTACATGAAGCAATATCAAGCGGTTAGATTTCTATCTGATTGGAAAGTACACTAGATCATATGAAATTCATGATTTATTTAGCCTGAACCCATGTTAACTAGTGATGATGGAGATCCAGTGAAGGGAAAATAGTTTCTGTCATTCATGTGATACTGTCCACATGTCCCACCTATGAATTGTACTGGACCTTTTGGTCCATGCCCCCTTGAATCTTACAAATCCTAACACTTATAACCATCCAATATATTATGTTGAATGGCATGTCTTATAATTTGTAAAAGCTCGTTTCTATATTAATGTTGCAGACCAAGCTTTTCCTTGGTAGTACAATGATCCCTAGCTTTCTCCTTATCAAGAGAAATGTTATGAACAGAGCATTTTATTCCAGTGACCCCCCTGCAAGACATGATACCGCACAGACGCACGCACACATGCATACATAGATACTGCCTATCATTTTATGAGTCAAAAAGTATCTATATGTATATACGTATATTTATTTTGACACGTATACACATGGTCGTGGGACCTGCATGGAGATGAATTAAAGGCTGATTTTTCATGAGGATGCTCAGAAATCAACCCTTTCTGAAACTTCTAACCCCATCAAATGTGGACTCAAAGTTAATGGTGAAAATGGACGATCCAGAAACTTTCAATTTGCATTCCACTTTTCATAAGGCTTCAAATGTTGGAATGGGCCAATTTTTTTGGTGAGGATGATCTCCATGGTGTGAAAATTATCCTCAACAAAAATAGCCCTTAACTCATCTTCACGTGGGCCCCACAACCGTGTCATTATGTGTCACAAATCCATGCGTCAACCTATCCCAATATAATGTTGTATTTAGCGTGTATGTATGCAATGCATGCATTTGCGTATCCCAAACAGACCAATCTGATCTCAATTTCTCAGCAAAATAGGCGCCATAGAGGTATGCCTCAAGATCCAGTTCTACTAATTTCGAACCAAATCACATTCTATTTACTCTTTAGATTAAACACCAAGATGAATCACTCAGTATAATTTTAAAAGCCTTGTAAAGGTCAATTTTAGTTATCATAGAACTTGAATCTGACTGCATGCAAACTCAAATGTTTTCATTGGTCACCATCACTAATTCTAGAATCTATCAACTCACATCAAAACCACTTCGACTGGGAGTAAACAAATGACTTATCATGTGTGTTTCGCTACACCCCCTTAAGGATGTTAATGTGCCTAAACTCTTGAGTCCTGAATAATATTGGCATTCCTACATTTGGGGTTGAGAGCAATGAAATAAGTTGTAAAAGCCATTGATCGACCAAAAGCAGATTAAAAAAAAAGCAGAACTCACACATGAGATGCATAACATCTATTTGCAAATGATCCAAGAAGTTATTGGAAGAAGGCCAAAAGGGTAGCCATCAGGACCTCTGTCCTTATTGTTGTAATCTTGGATCGTAACCAGAATAAGAGATTAGGGTTAGAGATGGAAGAGAGGAGAGGAGAAGAGAATTGGGGGAAGAGGAGAAATCGTGTAGAGCTTAGAATAGCCTACATGATTTCACCCAATATATATATTAAGTGAAGTTTTACAATATTACAAGGGCCCCCTGTAGAATATAAGATATTACAAGTAGGTCCCTGACAACACTCCCCCTCAAGCTGATGCGAAGATATCTATCATGCCCAGCTTGGATAACAGGTGCTCTAAGATCCCTTTAGTAACACCTTTAGTTAACACATCTGCAACTTGATCAGCAGTATGGACATACGGTGTGCAAATAAGTCCCTGACCAAGTTTCTCTTTGATGAAGTGACGGTTTACCTCAATGTGCTGTCCTGTCGTGTTGAACTGGATTATGAGCAATGCTGATGGCTGCTTTATTGTCACAATACAGTTGCATAGACCCTTTGACAGGATATCCGAGCTCACTGAGCATAGTCTTCAACTATAGAAGCTCACATACACCATGAGCCATAGAACGGTACTCTGCTTCGGCACTGGAGCGGGCGACAACTGGTTGCTTCTTGCTGCGCCAAGACACCAGATTACCTCCCACATACATGCAGTACCCTGATGTGGAACGTCTGTCAGTGACTGAACCTGCCCAGTCAGCGTCTGTATAAGCTTCAACTCGCAGGTGTCCATTCTTACTAAACAAGAGACCCTTCCCTGGAGCCCCCTTAAGATAGCGTAACACTCGGTGTACTGCCTCAAGATGTAGAGAGCGATGGGCATGCATGAACTGACTGATGACACTGACTGCGTATGCAATATCTGGTCGTGTCAGTGAAAGGTAGATGAGTCGCCCAACAAGTCTCTGGAACTGGCCTGCATCAGCAATGGGATCCCCATCAACAGGATTCAGCCGATGTTGCTGTTCTATAGGCGTATCGGCTGGTTTAGCTCCCAAGTTTCCTGACTCTCAAAAGAGATCAAGTACATACTTTCTCTGTGAGATAAACACACCCTGCTTTGACCTAGCAACCTCAATGCCCAGAAAATATCTCAAGGTTCCCAGATCCTTGATTTCGAACTCTGTGCCGATGTATTTTTTCAATCTACAAACCTCATCTGGGTCATCTCCTGTGACCACGATATCATCCACATATACAATAAGAGCAGTAAGACGACCTTGACTTCTCTTAATGAAGAGAGTGTGGTCCGCCTGAATCTGCGAGTAGCCAATCTTCTTGACTGCGGAACTGAACCTCTCGAACCAAGCCCTAGTGACTGTTTAAGCCCATACAAGGCTTTCTTCAGTCTGCACACAAGTTCCTTACTCCCAGTCGGACTGAACCCCGGAGGACCTGTCATGTAGACCTCTTCCTCTAGATCACCATGGAGGAAGGCATTCTTGACATCCAACTGGTGGAGGGGCCAAAAAAAGTTTGCCGCGAGAGATAACAGAACTCGAACTGAGTTCATCTTGGCCACTGGAGCAAACGTCTCCTGGTAGTCAATCCCATAAGTCTGTGTGTACCCTTTTGCAACGAGACGGGCCTTGTACCTGTCGATGCTTCCATCTGCTTTGTATTTCACTGTATATACCCACTTGCACCCCACGGGTTTCTTTCCTCTAGGCAATGGAACCAAATCCCAAGTACCATTCTTTTCTAGAGCTGTCATCTCCTCTAGCATGGTTGCTTTCCACCGAGGCTGGCTGAGGGCATCTGAGACACCGGATGGCAGAGCGACACTGGATAGGGAAGTAGCAAATGCCCTGTAGGATGGTGAGAGCTGTTGATAGGAAACAAAGTGAGAGATAGGGTGCTTGGTAACACAGTTCCGAACACCCTTCCGATGAGCAATAGGTACATCAATGTCTATGGGAAGGATAGTAGGAGCAACAAACATATCATCATGAGGATCACTGAGGACACGATTACCTGGATCGAGTTGGATTTCCTGGCAGTGAGCTTGGATGGTGGACTGTTTCTCTTTTTGACGTCGTCTGGCATATGTCTTCAGCTGCGGATCCTGTGGCACAGTGTCAGTAGGAGATAAGGACAAGGGTACAGGAGACTCATCAAGCAAATCAATGGGTATCGGTTGAGGAATCACCCCCTGTGGAGGTATCGGACTCTCGTCAATACTCCCAAGCTCCCCTTGAAGAGAAGTCCGATCAACTGAGAAGAAGGGAAGACTCTCAAAAAAGGTAACATCTAGAGAAACAAACCGACGACGGGTAGAGGGATGGAAACACCGATATCCCTTCTGAGTGGACGAATAGCCAAGGAACACACATCGAACGGCTTTCGGATCTAACTTTTCCTTCCTGTGATGGGCGTGAACATAGCAAACACAACCAAATACCTTAGGTGGAATGGAGAACACAGGACAGGAAGGAAACATGAGTGAAAGGGGAGACTTTGACCCCAAGACACGAGAGGACATCCGATTTATCAAGTAGGATGCCGTCAACACAGCGTCAGCCCAATAACCCATGGGTACCCTAGTACCAAGAAGAAGTGCCCTAGCAACCTCCAGGACATGGCGATGCTTTCGCTCAGCGGTCCCATTTTGTTGAGGTGTAACGGCACGTGAAGTCTGATGAAGAATTCTATGCTCTTCAAAGTAGGAGGCAAGGCCACTGTACATGTATTCCACCCCATTGTCAGTGCGTAGGACTTTTAGGATGGTGCCCAATTGATTGCACACCATTTTATGGAAGGTCTGAAAGATAGTATGCACCTCATTTTTTGATTTCATAAGGTAGATCCAAGTGTAACGGCTGTAGTCATCCACAAAAACCACAAAGTAGCGAAAACCAAAGATAGAAGTGGTGGGATTGGGTCCCCAAACATCAGAGTGCACAAGCTGTAAAGGAAACGTACTTTTTTTATTACTGGCCGGAAAAGACACCCGACATTGTTTTGCAAGTACACAAGTTTCACAGTTGAACTCAAAAAATGGAATAGACGCAAACTGAGGTAACAGACTCTTCATGACTGAAAGCGGTAAATGACCTAGCCTGTTATGCCATCGCATTAACATGTCTTTATTAACGCTAGAACTACTGACATTGGCACTAGACTGATATGCAACAGAATATGAAGTCGGCTGGCTATCGAGCAGGTACAATCCACCATCCTCACGATCATTGCCAATCATCCGCCTCATCTCCAAGTCCTGAAAAACACAGTGAGTAGGAAAAAAGGTAACACTGCAGTTTAGGCTCTTAGTAAGATGGCTAACAGAAAGCAGGTTAGTGGTGAATTTAGGAACATGAAGTACAGAGGATAAAGACAAAGTAGGTGTGGCAGAGATAGTGCCCTTCTCTGAGATAGAGGAGAAGGTGCCATCGGCCACACGGACCTTGTCCTTACCCGAGCAGATATTATAGGTGGAGAAAAGGGATGGCATATCAGTCATATGATCGGAGGCACCAGAATCAATGATCCAGGAAGGACCAATGGGTGCCGTAGACACATGGTGGGCTGAATGGGATGTACCTGTCTGAGCAAAGGATGATGTAGGTGGGGAAGGGCCATCAAGCTGAGTAAGTAATTGTTGAAGCCTGTCAATGTCCATGCTAGAGAAGGTGTTGGACTGCCCAGAGGAAGGGGTCACATCAGAGGAATCTTGACTAGTGGCATGAGCAGCTGAGGTTCCGTGTTTGCTACCAGAGGGCTTCTTTGAGGAGCCTTGCTTCCCCCCAGAGAACTGTGCGGGACGACCATGAAGACTCCAGTAAGTCTCTCGAGTGTGGCGACGCTTGCTACAGTGATCACATCTGAGTCGATCACGATCATCAAGATCCCCATCCTTCTTAGATGTGGGTTTGCTCAATTTCTGAGTGGCCAAGGCAGACTTCTCAGATAAAGGAACATCAGCATCTGTCTTAGAGCTCATGGCTCTCCTCCTGCTGTCCTCGCTCTGGATGTAGGAGTAGACTTGTGCAATGGTTGACGGCGGTGGATCTCTGCCCAAGATGTTGGCTCGAACCTGTTCATAGCTCTGGTTCAAGCCGCCAAGAAACTCGAATATGCGTTCGTGCACAATCATCTTCCGGAACTCCGTAGCATCCTTGGTACATGCAGGGGTGTAGGTCTGGTAGTGATCTACCTCTTCCCACTTGCTGCGTAACGCAGCGTAGTATGATCCCAAAGGAAGATCGCCTTGCTTCAGATGTGCTATCTCCTGCTGAAGTTCATACATCCTAGCAAAATTCTCATCTTGGGAGTAGGTCTGAGATGCAGTGTCCCATATATCCTTGGCAGTCGGGAGAAAGAGGAAGTCTGTGCTGATCGATGGATGCATGGAGTGAAGCAGCTATGACATGACCATCGAGTTTTCCGCTTCCCACTTCTCAATCGCAGCATCGGAGAAATCAGGTGCAGTAACGCGTCCAATGATATAGCCGGCTTTGCCTCGTCCGGTGATGTACATCTTGGTAGATTGAGACCATGCGAGGTAGTTTGTCCCGTCGAGTTTCACCGTAGTGATCTGTAGGCCCGGGCTGTGATCACCATGACTTCCCAGACTAGGTGGGGCAACAATGATCTATGACTTGACAGAAGATGACTCCTCAGATGTACTCATGGTAGTAGAGAAGACTTTTCTGATAAGAAATCACCCGAACTGCTGCTTCTCGCAGGATTCAGGTCTTTTTGGAACAACTCTTTTATAGATTTTCTATTGGAGAAAAAACCACCCGCGGGAAACTTGTGAATGGTTCCGATGACCTAAAAAAGGTTCCTGGATAGGTGCGGTAGCACTAGGGAGAGGTTTTGGACTCCTCTGAGACCTGCGGCTAGGTCTAGAGGGTCTTCTCTGACCTTTTGGAAGGGGCGGCTAGGCTTGGTGGCTCTTGTCCAGGCTTCTGGAGTGGGCGGCTATGCCTGATAGCTCTTCTCCAGGCTTCTGGAATGGGCGGCTAGGCCTGGGAGAACTTCTCCAACCTTTTGGAGTGGGCGGCTAGGGTTTCAGACTCTTCTAAAGCCTGCGGCTATCCATAGGAGATGATCTCCTTCTTTGGAAAGTCCTTCGCATCGAATTTCGCAATCCCTAGGGTTCTTCAGACCTCTAGGATTGAGCCATGGTTACATAACCATGCTCTGATACCATGTTGTAATCTTGGATCGTAATCAGAATAAGAGATTAGGGTTAGAGATGGAAGAGAGGAGAGGAGAAGAGAATTGGGGGAAGAGGAGAAATCGTGTAGAGCTTAGAATAGCCTACACGATTTCACCCAATATATATATTAAGTGAAGTTTTACAATATTACAAGGGCCCCCTGTAGAATATAAGATATTACAAGTAGGTCCCTGACAACACTTATCCCTGTTAAGGCTGAGCACCACGTATTGGAGACATAGTTCTGCTCAACTGGGTTCAAAGGATGGGCTTGCGAAATTCCTGAAAATCCGGGGACAAGGTCTCTCTTCAGATTCATAGAGGCTTTTAAAAAGTCAAATCATTGCTTCATTCAGTCTGTCTCCAACTCTATATTCAGTGCCATCAACAGGGATGTCAGCTGCAAGGCATGATATGTTGAAAGACGGGAATTATTTTCATATACAACATAGTTTGTTGTAACAGTGGACTGTACTCTTACATTCTTTCTATGGTTGAAAAATCCTGGTGTGATTTCTTTTGGCAGTTATTGGGAAATCTAAGTACTGCCTCCCTAGTTATAAATTAGTAAATCTAAATGCTTATGTTTTTCTTTTCTTTCTGTTATTATTAGTTTTCTTTAGTGTCTTTGGCTGAATGGGTGCTGAACTTTATACATAAATACTTCATGCTGATAGTAGAAAGCCATTTCAATGTTCCTTGGACCTAGTTTACTCATAGAAACAGGACATGGTGGTTAGGCTGTTTTCCTGTGTTTAAATGAGAATTATTGGGTCTGCAAAATATAATCATATTACCGCTATGCCATCCATGCATTTTTCGTTTGTTAGAATGTGAGATGTTATCTTAATCTCTTGTGTCAGTTTTTTTCCCTTAAAAAAGTTTTGATCCCCTATTAACCAAATGACTTGTGGTGATATTTCATGAAAAATTCCTTTAAGCGTTTCTAAGTTCTTACAATCTATAAAGGTATCACAACATTAGTGGGAGGTGGGACGGGACCTGCAGATGGGACACGTGCAACTACCTGTACACCTTCACCATCACAAATGAAATTTATGCTACAGTCAACTGATGACATGCCACTCAATTTTGGCTTCTTAGGGAAGGTATAACTTTTTCTTTCATAATTATTCTTTATTGTCCAGTTGTTTGTGTTCAAGGCAGTGGCCCTATTATCTAAAGGTTGAAAGGGGAAAATTCTGAAATTATCTTATTGTCCTTTTCTTTTCCCATTCTTCTCTGGTGAATTACCCTCTGCTTATTTAGGGAAACAGTTCCAAGCCAGAAGGGTTACCGGAAATAATCATGTCAGGAGCAATGGGTTTGAAGCTGCATGAGGACTGGGGAACCACCCCTGCTACAATAGACAATTGTCTGAGCGTTGCTGAAGAATATGACATTCAAGTATCACTTTCAAATCCTTCTATTTTTTGTTGTTCTTTATCTTTTAATATTTTCCTTTGATGCTCTATTGATTCATAACAGGTTAATATCCACACTGACACCTTGAATGAGTCTGGATGTGTGGAACACTCTATTGCTGCATTTAAAGATAGAACAATCCATACTTATCACAGGTAAAGTTGAAATACTTGTTGGTTTAATTATATCATTTATAGCTCAACCTTTATTGAATTTCTATATTTTAATCTGCACTGTAGGTAATACAGGCCGGTGCTTTTCGTTTTTTCCTTTTTGCTGCTTCTACCATATAGACTATCTTCCCTTTTACCAGAAGGGAAGTAATGGGATACTAACTTATTATTATAACACAATTGAATCTCCGCCTTACACGTACCAATATTGTGGATACCATATTTGTCAACATAGACCCCGAGATCCAATCTGGCATGTATTTTGAGGTGCATTTCTCTCGAGGCTATTCATAGGGCATAATATCCCTATTGTGCACCAGGTTATACCGTATCACTGCCCGCAAAGCACTAGATCATTTCCTTATTTCCTAAGCTGGCTACCTTTGTATTTTTGGGAAGGATTCTAATTCTTATAGATCTCTATCACAATGAGAAACTTTCTATTTTCATGCTTAAGCTCAGGCTTTGTTTCTCTATTTATTATAACCTCTTGCATCGATGGGAGGGGGATGAAATATGGATTGGAGATCAAGCATTGTAACACTCAAATTAATAGTGGATTGCCTCCACCGATGAGGCCGAGGATGTAGTTGACCAGATTCTGGTGACGAACCTCGTAAAACGGTTGTCTCTCTCCTATCTCTCTTTTAGTTTTAGAGTCTTTTGTTTATCTGATTAGTATTTATGCTCGATTAATGCATATTGTTATTATTGTTTGTGGTGCGTGAATTGTTGAATAACCGACGGCATGCTCGAATTTATGCACCACAAATATGATTGAGGATCAAAGACTCGGTTTCTGTGTGTGACCCTGTGACTGGGATGAAACTGAAATTGGTATGAGTAGGTATTTTGAGTTGCTGAAGTTTACGATTACCCATCAAAAAAGAAAATAGTTGCTGAAGTTTACGATGAGTTGGAATTGCATCAATTGCCCCTGAAACCATATCGATACCCTCTGAAATTGAGATGATGTGGCAGGAAATTTTACGCCTTATCACTTATCTGGAATTTTAGATTGCCCAAACAAGGGGCTTGATCTTGGAGATCTCCAACCGAAAACCAACTCAATGAAACAATCATAATCATTTGACTAGATTGACTTTTGGCCTACGAGGTTTCCTTTGTGAGCCCATTGATTGATTGGTCTGGACTTAAAGCATTTCTGCTGTGTACAGTAGATGGTTTAGAGACTTTGTAATGTGGTGTTTTTGCACTGCCATCCCCTTTGAAATTGGAATTGTTCCCTCTAAATCCCATTATAATATCTGGCGCCTATAGATTCTCTTTTATGATTTTTGGAATTTAGTTTGTGCCCTTTCCATGTCTCTTGTCTCTCCCTACTAGTAGGACAACTCTTCACCCTTCTCTTTTCCCCTCCAAACACAAGCAACCCACCCAGCTCTCGATTTCTTTTTAGCTCCTTCCTACAAAACTAATCGAGGAAACCAGATGAAAAAAGCTCATCACATTTGGGAATCACTGGTCTCCAACATCTCTTTAGAAAAGTCAATTGCATCCTCTAATCTCCTCCCTTTAGGGAGTCCTTGATTCAAAGCTAGGAATGTGCCTAGAGATCGTGCTTTTAAAAGCGTGAGGCGAGGCGTAAGCCTCAAATTTAAAAAAAAAATGCTAAAAAAATTCCATAAAAATCATAATAAAAAAAAAAATGAAACAACCATAGGTTTTTAAAGGCGATGTGTCAGACACCTCGTATCTGTGTCAGACAACGACCCATGTGTCCATGTCCTTGTTACATAGAAATTAAGCAAAATGACACGGTTTCAGATCACAGCATAATATCTATGTTTTCTGAGATGAATTCAATTAACTATGTTAGTGTTGATTCCTTTTGGCCTATCTGAAGCTTGAAAATTTATTAATGTAGTTTGTACAATTTTTAAGATGGCTCAGGCTCAGAGAACCCCCTTTTTCTGACCCCTCTCGGGAGTTGTGCTCGGCCGTGGATTTCATGAATCCAATGGTGGTTGTGCGCTGACAAAAAGTGAAAAAAGTGAATGCCAGCTCAGCTCTATCAACCACTGTTGGATTCTTGAAATCCATGGCTGAGCACACGACTCTCCAAAGGGGTCAGAAAAAAGAGGTCCCCTGAGCCCGACCCTTTTAAGATTTAGTTCCTATTTCCAGTCTATGCAATTTTTAGAAGTATATGTCCTCAATATCTTGTTGAGCAGTGAAGGTGCAGGTGGTGGTCATGCTCCAGATATAATCAAAGTGTGTGGTGTGAAAAATGTCTTGCCCTCATCAACAAACCCAACACGACCTTTTACTTCCAATACTGTAGATGAGCATCTTGACATGCTGGTAAGAAAAAAAGAAAAGAAATATTAGATCGTGTGTTAATTATTTTTGCCTCTCAAACTGGTCTAAAATCCTACAGATGGTTTGTCATCACCTTGATAAGAACATTCCAGAAGATGTAGCATTTGCTGAATCTCGGATTCGGGCAGAAACAATCGCTGCAGAAGACATTTTGCATGATATGGGAGCTATCAGCATTATAGCTTCTGATTCACAGGCTATGGGCCGTATTGGAGAGGTTTGCACTTACTCTTCTTTTTTGGGTTTATTCACTAAAATTTTACAACCGATAACTAATACCTGACTGGTCAGATATTCATCAATATCGCTAAATCACAATTTTTAACTGATGCTTATAGGACCTTTTGGGATATTCTTAGTAGCTTAGTTTTGATAGATAACGGTCTCAAAAGACATTGGGTGTCAAACATGGCAAATCTGAGAACCCCGATAAGCTGACCAGTCCCTAAAAGTATATCAAAATAATGATAAAATGTCTATTATACTAATTATATAGTAACACATAAAGTCAAGAAAAATAATAAAAAATAAGTAATCATGAAAACGAATAATTTTCATGAAAAAATAGTTTGATGCGTAATTGGCAGGTTCGTACCTTTATTAATTTAAATCATTCTATTTTTTTTTTCTTGTTTTTCTTCATTGCTTGACAGATAAATAGGGTAGGAAGAATAAGAAAATGACTATACCCATTACTCATTGTTTCTCAACACAGAAGTATATGAGCATTTTCTTTCCAAAAGATTTATTTGGATTGTGTTATCCAATGAAATCTTCGGCTTTAGCACTTTGCGCGCACATATTTGCAAAAGCTAATGAATTTTATGTTCTTTCAACATTTTAAATGAATTCTATGATTGAGAATATCTATCCTTTGTAGTGATTGTGAGTGTTTGAGTACTTTGGCTTTCCAATTCCATGAGATTTATATTAGATCAATCTCTTCTTACCAGGTGATAACCCGGACATGGCAAACTGCTCACAAGATGAAGATACAAAGAGGATCAATTGAGCCTTGTGGGTCCCTCAATGACAATCTCCGAATAAGAAGATACATTGCAAAATACACAATAAATCCTGCAATAGCTAATGGGTTTTCTCAATATGTTGGCTCAGTTGAGGTATGCTAATTTCAACCTCATATGGGTTTGCTTTTGTTATGGTTGGATCCTCAAAACATTTTCTTGTTGGTAAATCTATAATCCTTATGGGCAATAGCTACTGTCTGAATGGAATACCAGAATGCTTGAAACACAACTTTTCTATCAACTACTGTCTGCAAAATCAAAAGCCAACCTGATAATGAATATATTATCTCTTTTTTGATAGGTATGACCATATTATCTATCAACTTTTTTTCTGAACCTTTTCCAATGTATTATTTTGGATCATCTGAAAACGTGATGGATCAGATAGTTATGACTTATAATTATCTGATCGCATTGATTTTTGACCTAGGAGATCCCCTAGGTGGGTTCTGATTCTCCTGAATGCCAGCATGTGCACCAATTGTCCTGATATTTCATTCATAGACAGTGACTGCCATCTATAATATACAAAATCTGTATATTTAAGTATTTTGAGTTCTCAAGTTCCACAGCTTTGTAATTCTATGGTTCACTGGTTGCAAAGACAATAGGGAAAAGGTAGTTGCTTGTCTAAACATCTTTTATTTCCACAGGATGGAAAATTGGCTGATCTTGTTTTATGGAAGCCTTCTTTCTTTGGAACAAAACCCGAAATGGTGATCAAAGGTGGTGAAATTGCTTGGGCTAATATTGGCGATCCAAACGCAAGCATCCCTACTCCTGAACCGGTAAAATGTGTTCTATTCTATTTTTGTTAGCATGCACAATGGCCAATTGGCAGGCTTCATTGCTGGTAAGGTGTCCAGCAATGTTTTGTTTTGCCTTCATCTTGTTCACATGGGGACTACATATTCAGCTTGATTCTAGTGCCCCGCTGGGTAAAAATGCTCTGGTCCTGAAGTTCAAGTCATATAGATGATAATATGGTCTATAAATGGCAGGACATGTTGCGCTCATGCAAGGGGGTTGGAAACCTGCAAACTAGTGGGTTCAGACCATATTTAGCAAGCCGTGAAGAGGCAAAAATTCGCCCATGAAAAATGCGAGTTTAAAACGATTTGGGTTCAAAAAACTGGAGTCAAAAATAGGTGAGGACTTTGGGTTTAATACTTTTTTAGTCCAAAACTATGTACTAAAAAAACGTATACATATATGTGCATATGCCCACATAGTATATAGATTGAGTGGTAATATAAGTATAATAGAACCGAAACTATATGATAATTCCCTTAAATCTAAGTAATATAAGCGACTCTAATAATTTTCAAAAATATTTATCATTTATCAAGGTCTTCAAATGCATAAGAATCTATTAATCTTTTTTAAACATAAAAATTGGCCACATATATTATAAATAAAAAATTCTTTAATTTTTAAAACAAGAATGAGTTTTATTCCAGAGATTTTTTGAAAAATTTAAAATTACGGGGTTGTCTCGTATTATGGAATATTTTGTGTTTTTTTTGCGATTGTTTGAAAACACCGTGATTTGAGACGTTTTTTTTTTCAAAAGATGAGGTTTTTTTTCTCAAAAAGTTGGGGTTTAAACAGAGATTTGCTACTATGGTTCAGCCTAAGCGATCTGCCACCAAAATGTGAGCTGAATGGAGCAGAATGGAGCCTATAGATTGGACGATTAGGATTATCGGATTGGGTTGATATTCAGCTCAGGAGGTTTTCTATGTGGGACGTTTCAAATTTTGGCTCCCCATGGCAGTAACTTCAGTAGACTGCAGTGCTGGTCTGTTATATTCAGACTGTAGATCACCCCTTGTGCAATGCGTTTCTTATATTCTGCATTGTATAAAATATTGAAGCGAAGTTGTTGCAGGTGATGATGAGACCCATGTTTGGTGCATTTGGCAAGGCTGGAAGCTCAAAATCGATTGCATTTGTCAGCAAGGTACACCCATCTCCTCATCTTTATTCATCTTGTGAAGTTGCAAAGTTACTCCTACATTCATGGTAACTGCTGTTTTTTCTCATAAACAGGCTGCCAAACATGCCGGAATAGAAACAGAGTATGGACTTAAAAAGAGGGTGGAAGCCGTGAGCAATGTGCGGTGCCTCACTAAACTTGACATGAAGCACAATTGGGCACTTCCCAAGATCGAAGTGGACCCAGAAACATACACAGTGACAGCAGACGGTGAGATTCTCACCTGCAGTGCAGCTACTACAGTGCCTCTATCTCGGAATTACTTCCTCTTTTAGGCTGCGGTTGGTATCTCTTGAAACTTGAGATTGGTGTAAGATTCATGTCACAAAGTATCCGTAAAGAAACTAAAACTAATAATCCTGCCAAAATTAATAAAATACTATTAATGCGGAATCGATTGAGAATTCACTGGTTCGAACTTCGGAGCAATCAACTACAGAGTAACCGTCCTATGTCCAGATTCTTAACTGTCCAAAACAGTGTGATAGATTGAATGGTTAAATACATCTAGACGGGTTGGTTTTTGGCTTCTGATATTTTTGAGGTGAACCAGTTGAATGAATGGTGCGTCTGGCCACTGCATTTTAGGTAGTTGAGGTGGTTCCAGTCCTCATCTCGAAGCAGGGTTCAAATGGGCTAGATCAGATCGATGGGCTTTTAGGTCGGCCCACTTTGGGTTGGGCTTGTGTTAAGAAAATATCCTGTAGGCCGGGCTATGCTTAATTTCACAAGCCCAATTACATATTGGGCTGGCATGGCTTGGAGGCCCGAAGGGCTTAATACTAACTAAATGTATAGCTTATTACCTTATAATACTATTTTCTAGAACAATTAATTATAAATAGCAGCTTAGACTTACATGTTTGCATTAAGCCTGGCCTGAGCTGTCTAAAGTGCCGGGTCAGGCTGAGCTTGGGCTACACTATAAAAGCCTGATTTGGGCCGGCCCATGCCAGACAGTTTAGTTCCCTCCCATCTCGGACCTCATCCCGGCCCAACCCGGCCCATTTCAATCCTATACCTACCTATTCTTCCAGATATAATTTATACCATAGAACACCATATTGGTTGTCATCTTAAATTTTTCTGTATGACTTATTATCAAACCATGGAAGTCCACGTGGTGTTTGGTAGCATCAGTACATCTTGACTTCTGTAAAACAGCAATCTTAAACATTATTGGGGGCCGCATAAAGAAACCTAGTGGGTTCAGTCAACCTTGTATCCCACAATCCATTGTGTTTGAACCGAGTAAAATTTCTGTCACAATGGAATTGCAAATCACACAATCACAGCCAATGGGTTCTCGGCACGTACACCTAAAAATCTAAAGCACATGGGTACGTTGCAAAAGCACTTGTGTACGTGCCGAGAACTCATTGGCTTGTGATTGTGTGATTTACAATTTCGTGTGATAGAAGTTTTACTCGTTTGAACCATGGTAATGAAGATGCGGATGTTTTCGAGTAAAACTTTGATGACAGCGGGCTGTCAGTGAAGCCGCTGACTACAACAGAGTTCTGGGCCCGTACCCAAGTCGGTGTTTTTAAAGATTTTTTAATTATTTTTATTAGAAAAGCAAAAAGGGTCGTGATGTAACAAGGTATACCTGAGATCTTTTTATTTGCAGAGGCGGCATTTTTGGTAGTCATCACTGCCATCTGGGCCCACTGACCGCATGGATGTTTAGCCCACCCTTTAATAGACATTCATACAAAAAATCAGCTTGTTTAATGATTTTTAGCCGTTCGTTTTAGTACTCAAAAGATGGTTGTATTCAACGGCTATAAGAACGCCTTAAATGGTGCTAAAAAGTGTTAAAATCTAATGGTTATAAATTACCAATCAAGGTGATTTTTGTATGTATATCCACCAAAGGGGTGAGATAAACATCCAAGCGGTCAGTGGGCCCAGATGGCAGCGGTGACTACCAAAAAGGCCGCTTCCGCAAATGAACAGTTTCAGGCATACCTTGTTACATCTTTTTCCAAGCAAAAAAGCACTTGGGTACGTGGTGTGAATCCCGAGGACCATCCAGGGAGGACGTCTTCCTGAGGCTGACAGGAACAGTGCATTGTACAAGATCATATGTGGGACTCTTCGATATAATGTGCTTGCTTGGGAGTTGGGACATCCGGGAAAATAGTTATTACCAATATCAAAAGTGCAATGATACGTGTAGACCATTTACCTGAATAAAAGGAAATGGATGACTTAGACATCATTTGATCCTTCACTGTAATCCTCCCATAATGCATGGTCTACATTTTGACAGGTGTATGTATCTCCTCTCATACAATGTAATTCTGATCCAACACGTGTCATGCATTGGCTCTGAGTTAATGTGTCTTAGATGGCCCTGGTCTGCCATTGATGATATTAGTGTTATTGGCCTGTGCTAAGCACGGGCAAAATATAAGAGCATTACGTTATGATGACTTAATAGGAGCGTTACAAAATAAGAAAATAATAATCTATTTGATCTATCATTGGATTATGTAAGCACCAAGAAAGAAGAAAATTACAATAGAAAATAATTTGTAGATTACAGGTTTTAAATACAAAAATTACATAAACAAATAAACTTTAATGTATTTACAAAAATATTTTTTTTAAATTTATAAAAAAAAGTAACTAAACGTTCTTCAAAGAACGTTTTCTCAAAATCAAATCTGACACTGACAAACGCCATTTGAAAGAGCGTCAGTCTTGTGAAAATACTCTTTTAAAGGGCGTTTTTACCTGATAGGTATTTTTTAAAAGGACGTTTTTTTCCTGGGAAACACCTTTTGAAAGAACGTTCCGTGAGGATGAGGAATCTCACAAAAATTCAAATCATTATGATATTTATAGACTAGTTTAGAAGTTGAAGAATTATGAACTGTCGATTTTTACCGTGTAACTTGAAAACCACATTTGATGGGGTTAGAAATTTCATAATGGGCTGATTTTTTATAGGGGTGATCTATATGGAGAGGAGCTACTAGAGAGAGAGTGAAGTGATAGAAGTGCGAATGTCATGTGAAAATATTTTTTGAAAGAGTGTTTTCTCCTAGTAGACGCTCTTTTAAAGGGCGTTTGTCAATGTCAAATTTGACTTTGAGAAAACGTTTAGTTATTTTTTTTTGTAAATTTCAAATTTTTTTTTTTTTTGTTTTTGTAAATACATTGAAGTGTATTTTTGTTTATGTAATTTTTTGTTTTAAATAATAAACGAAAAATTTCATAAAAGAAATTATTTTTAAATGTATTTGCAAAAACAAAAACAAAAATAAATTTCTGACATTTACAAAAGAAGTAACTAAATGCCATTTTAAAGGACTTCTGTCTGACAAAAATTAAAGCTGAAAAAAGTTGACAGACGCGTTTTCCCATAGAGCATAAAACTTTTGTCACCAAACGAGCCACATGTCACACTCTTAGTGGACGCTGACCGTATGGATGTTTGGCCAGTCCCTAGGTGGCCCTGCAAACCGAAAATCAGCCTGATTAGTAATTTACAACCTTTGGATCTTTGCACTCAAGTAATGCTCAAATTCCTGCGGTTGAAATCAATCCATGGAAATAACTTCAATCCAACACTTATAAATTACTGATGATGTTTATTTTTGGTGTGTAGGTCCACCTAGTGAGTAGCCAAACATCCATACGGTCAGCGCCCACTAAGAGTGTGCCACGTGGCTCGTAGTGTGACACAAGTTTTATGCCTCTATGGTCAAACGCCCTTTTCTGTCAAAAACACCCTTTAAAAGGACGTTAATCGGCAGTCAGCCTTTTAATTTTGTTAGACAGAAAAGCCTTTGCCTGTTTGGTAACGCACCGCGGCGGGCAAATAAAATATTTAGCCGCGCAAATATTCGTCTGGCTATGTTTGGCAGCCACCCGCCCTTGGCGAATATTTAGCCGGGCCCACATATATGCCCTCCGCGGCGGGAAAACATTTGGTCACCCCCCCCCCCCCCCCCTGTGAAAATATTTTCACGCCGATTATGTCTTGGTGAGAAAATTTTATTTTCTCATCGGAAAATCACTATTTTCAATAAAAATTAATTTTTTAATATATAAAAAAGAAAAAAATAATTTTTTTTTATTCTTTGACATAATATGTGGTTCCCGCACTGACCCAACCTATTTTTGACTTACTTTGATATGTGGGACCCACTCAAATTGAAAGAAAATGAAGTAAGCTGAAGTGAGCTAGCTCGTACACGTACCAAACATTGTTAAATATTGCAATGAGCAAATATTTAGCCAAGATAATATTCGCCGTCGGAACTCTTTTTATCACGTACCAAACAGGCCCTAGTTACTTTTGTTTTTTTTTGCGAATGTCAGAAATTTAATTTAATTTTTGCAAATACATTTAAATTCATTTTCTTTTATGAAATTTTCCCAATAATAAAATAAGATGGGAGAAAAGGAGGGTTGACCGTTTGAGTGCCGAGAAAGATATTCAAGAGATTTTAGAAAGATAAATTTTCCTATTTAATAGTTTTAACGGGGAGAAATTAGTGAAAAAGTGCCACGTGGCTCATACTGCGTACGGTCACGGACTAACGGGTTCGCTGAATGATGCCGGTCAGCCAAGTTTTACTCATATTTTGGTTGAGTACATCTGGATATGCATCAAGGAGTAAAACTTCTAGAACAGCGTCCTTACAGTTGCTTCTGTCAAAATGAAAACACAGGCTACGTGGCACACTCCTAGTGGACTCTGACCGTATGGATGTTTGGCCAGTCTCTCAGTGGACCTCTAAACCAAATAGCAGCCTGATTAGTGATTTTTAATTGATTCGATCGAAGTTATTTTCATGGGTTGATTTTAACGGTAAGAATTGGAGCATTATTGAGCGTTATTTCGGTGCAAAGATTCGGTTGTAAATCACTAATCAGGCTGATTTTTGGTTTAGAGCTCCACTGACGGACTGGCCAAACATCCATACGGTTATCGTCCACCACGTAGCTAGTATTGTGCGTTGTGACAAAAGTTTTTCATGATCATGGTTTTACTCCGCAGAGGTGCATTGCTTCAAAAGATTCTCGGGACAGGTACGAGAAAAGATTGGAGAAAAGGAATTAAACTTCTATCACACGAAATTGTAAATCACACAATCACAAACCAATGAGTTCTCGGCACGTACATAAATGCTTTGTGCAACTGTGTACGTGCCGAGAACTCATTGACTGTGATTGTGTGATTTGCAATCCGATTGTGACAGAAGTTTTGGCTCTATCAACGTCTTTTCAGGGGCATTTCCGGGAATTCAATACCTTAGACTTTAGACTCAGAGTCTAGGACTTAATAAGATGTTCTGTCGCAATATGTTGTGACCGAGCCGGTCACATCCCACAATAAGACCCCCGTGGCACACTATTAGAGGTTCTGACCGGATGGATGTTTAGCCAGTCCATCGGTGGACCTTCAAACCAAAAATCAGCCTGATTAGTGATTTACAACATTTGGATTAAAGTTTTTATCATGGGTTGATTTTAACCGTAGACATTTAGCATTATTGAGCGTTATTTAGGTACAAAGATTCAAATGTTGTAAATCACTAATCAGGCTGATTTTTAGTTTGAAAGTCCACCGAGGGATTGGCCAAACACCATACGGTTAATGTCCTCTATTAGTATTACACGTGGCTCGTATTGTGGGTTGTGACCGGCAACAGCTTGTGACAGAAGTTTTTCTCGGGAGGGAGGGTCTGCAATCATCCAACTATACACGTGGTGTACCTTTCACACTTCAAAATGCCACTCTCCTTTCGAGTTCAAAGTTTTACAGGTTAACTTCTATACTTCAACCACGATGATCACGTTGGAATCTCCGTTGCACAAAACTGGAAGCCTGGAATTACCAACCTGCTTGACGGCTGACTCCCTCTCTCTCTCTCTTTCTCTCTCTGTAATATATAGTTGGATGCTGACGATTCAGCAGAAAAAGAAAGAAAGTGAAATCCAATATCTCTCTCTCTCTCTCTGTGCTGATTTTTGACACACAAGCAAGACAAAAGGGTAGAAGATAAAACCCACCTTCTGCTTCGTCTTCTTTCTATCTTCGTTCTCTCTTAGACTTCTTTGGAACCAACTTCTCTGTTTTTCAGTTCTTACATTCCTTTGTGGGTCTTACTTCCACTTCAGCTCTTTCTCAACAATTGAGTTGCTAAGATGTTTGCAGCTCAACCACCAATCCTCTTGAACTCAGAGATCACCGCTTCTTCAGCTCCCCGATTGCTTTCAGCGGCGATCATGGGTACCCGGAAGAACGGCAGGATCAAAAGGACCCAAAAGTCGGATTTCAGTTCACGGGTCGTCGGAATTCGGTCAATTCGAGCGGTGATCAGCAGCGGAGACAAGAATGTGGGGACAACCACGGCGCCGGCTACGGATGATACTGGGTCGTTGAGTTCGTTCTCGGCGGGGATCGATGTGAAGGCCGTGATCACAATCAGAAAGAAGATGAAGGAGAGGCTGACTGAAAAGATTGAGGATCAATGGGAGTCTTTTATCAATGGTGTTGGGCAGGGGATCATAATTCAACTAATAAGCGAGGAGATCGATCCTGGTTAGTTTCCTCTTCTTTGTTCTTGAATTTTTTACAACTTTGCTGGGTATGAAGACATTATGTTTGGATTTTGATATGGGTTATAATTATTTGTTCTTCCCACATTTATTTTTGCAAAATATGCCAACTGGGTATTCTGATTTGCAGTTAGATTGAGAGTTTATGACCGCTTTTTTTGTTGCTCTGTTTAGGTCTGAAATAGATGGTTAAATTTCATGGATTTTCACTGGTAATTTTAGTTTGTGAGAGGAACCATGACAATAATGCTTACTAATTTGTATGGAGTGGAGGGTTTATTTTGGATCTTTGAGATGGGATTTTGGTCTATATATGTTTCTCTTTCTTGTCTGTTAATCTACTAAAACGCTTAGTTTTTCTGGCTTTTTTAATCCTCTAGTCCTTGTTATTGCTTGGTACCCTCTATTTTTCTTCTCATTTTCAGTGTATTTTTCAAATGGAGGTTGGTTATTTTTTGCTGTTCTTGCTCTTTTGAGAAATGATTTTTTATGGATATGTTAAGGGGTTCTTTTTTTCTTTCACAAAATGTGTCAGGGGATGTGTTGTGTTGGCCCGACAATCCATTGGTATACATAGTTGTTTCGCTTTTCCCCAATAGGTCGATCTTTTGGGGTAAATGGTTGTTTAATATGGTATTAGAGACTTAAGGCCTGGGAGGTCGCAGGTTCAAGTCTCCAACGGAGTGTATTCCCGCTGACGGGGCGTGTTAACGGATGGTGTGTTCCTGCACACGTGTTGTGTTGGCCCGACAACCCGTTGGTGTACATAGTTTTTGCCTTTCCCCAATAGTCCGATCTTTAGGGGTAAATGGTTGTTTAACAAAATGCACTCTCTGAGGTGGTTGGTTTTTCTCTCTTCTCAGTGACCAAGTCAGGGAAGAGTGTAGAATCCGCCGTTAGGGGTTGGGTGCCGAAGCAATCAGACCATGCATATATTGTTGAATATGCTGCCAATTTCACCGTTCCATCTGACTTCGGCTGTCCTGGGGCTGTTCTCGTCACTAATCTACATGCCAAGGAGTTCTACTTGCTAGAGATTGTGGTACACGGTTTTAATGAAGGCCCCATCTTCTTCCCTGCAACTACGTGGATCCATTCTCGAAATGACAATCCAGAAAGCAGAATTATCTTTAGAAATCAGGTGAAAACTCGATATCATATGATTATATTCGTCCATAATTCCTCTATGACATCAGCCAGGAATGGTTTGTTATATCTTTGTTGATTGATCTCATACTACTGTCCTCATCGTCCTGAACAGGCATATTTGCCCTCACAAACACCTGCCGGTCTTAAGGATCTTCGACGTGAAGACTTACAAAGCATCCGTGGAAACGGAAAAGGCGAGAGGAAGCAATTTGACAGAATTTATGATTATGCTCTTTATAACGACTTGGGTAATCCAGACAAGGACGATGATCTTGCTAGACCGGTTCTTGCTGGTGAGGAGAGGCCTTACCCTAGGCGCTGTCGCACTGGCCGACCTCCAACCAAATCAGGTACAATTTGTCTTACAACATTGCAGTGCAATTATATTGATATTCCACATACATCTACAACAGGTTCTGTTCCTTGTAGTTTGATTTTTGATCACCTTTCTATGATGTTCATTGGATTCTAAACAGATCCATATTCTGAGAGTAGAATAGAGAAGCCCCATCCTGTTTATGTTCCTCGGGACGAAACATTTGAGGAGATTAAGCAGGCAACGTTTTCTGCTGGACGCCTGAAAGGCCTGCTCCACAATCTGATACCATCTCTGGCTGCTACCTTTTCAAGCTCAGACATCCCCTTTAAGTGCTTCTCTGATATTGACAAGCTGTATAATGATGGCGTACTCTTGAAAAATGAAGAGCAAACAGAGGTACTTGAGAACCTGCTGCTGCCAATGTTGATGAAAAAGGTCGTGAATGTCGGTAAAAGGTTGTTGAAGTATGACGTTCCAGCCATTATATCAAGTATGTATGTTTCGTGTGGTCTTATTTATCTCTATCTCTTTTGGTGGGTTAGCTGGGGCTGAAGCCATGATCTCACACCATTTATGTAATTCTGATTCCAGCGGATAGATTTTCATGGCTACGCGACAATGAGTTCGCACGCCAGACTTTGGCAGGGGTCAATCCAGTTAACATTGAAAGATTGAAGGTATTATTTGAGAAGGCCCCGTCTGTTACCTCATGGATATTTTTTTTCTTCCTTTCCCTGCAGGAGTGATTAAATCAAAATTTTTTTTGCAGGAATTTCCGATTCTCAGCAAGTTAGATCCTGCAGTCTATGGCCCTCCAGAGTCGTTAATAACAAGGGAGTTGATAGAGCAAGAACTGAATGGAATGAGTGTTGAAGAGGTATAGTTGTGTGCTTGTGTATGTGTACATGCATAAGTATATATCTGCGAGCATTGTTAACATTCTATTGCTTTCCGGTGATTAAATGATGCAGGCAATTGCGAACAAGAGACTGTTTATACTTGACTACCATGACATGCTCTTGCCATTTATCAAGAAGATGAACTTCTTACCGGGGAGGAAAGCCTATGCTTCTAGGACTGTTTTGTTCTATGCAAAAACCGGCATTCTGAGGCCAATTGCAATTGAGCTTTCCCTTCCTCCAACACCTTCATCGCCACAGAACAAGCGTATTTACACTCATGGACATGATGCAACGACACACTGGATTTGGAATCTTGCCAAAGCTCATGTATGTTCAAATGATGCAGGCATCCATCAACTAGTAAACCATTGGTAAATGTTCAAAATTTTAATATGGTGCATGCCTGCATAAATATGTATACGTACACATACACTCGTAGGTGCATAATTGATTGGTTACATCATCATTTTTTTGTTTGTTCTTAGCTCTAATGAATGATGATTGGAGCTTTTCAGGTTGAGGACTCATGCTTGTATGGAACCTTACGTCATTGCTACCCATAGGCAGCTTAGCTCGATGCACCCCGTTTACAAGCTGCTTCACCCACATATGCGCTACACATTAGAACTGAATGCACTGGCACGGCAGAGTTTGATAAATGGAGGGGGGGTTATTGAAGCTTGTTTCAGCCCAGGAAAGTATGGCATGGAAGTGAGCTCAGCAGCCTACAAGAGTATGTGGAGATTTGACATGGAGGCACTGCCAGCAGACTTGATTCGGAGGTAAGGTTTTATACACATTTATGATCGCCTTAGAACTTTGAATTCCCCATCTTTATATTCTCAAGCATGCTTACATCTGACTGCATTATTATATTTTGTGTATATTTGTCCTAGTGTTAACAAAATTCACCATAAGGCCGTCCAAAGAATGCGATTGATTACATGTCTTGGATTTATTATTGGGTTGTATTTTTGGCATGGTAGATCTCCGAAGTGGGACCCATCAAATGCTTGGGTCTCAATCCCCATGGATGTGTGCCACAAGCAATTATTGGGCTAGAAGGATGGTTTCTCCCATTATTCTGCCATGATTTTGATATTTTGCAATTCTTAACAACTGTTTCTCCCATTATCCTGCCATGACTTCGATATTCTGCATTTCTTTACAGTTGTCCTGTTTTTTGATCAATGAGAATCAGAGTTTCAAGCTTTGTAATAAAATTCAATATTGATTATGAGTTTGCCGTATTTTTTTATAGAGCTTATGTACAATTGGATGTTCCTCTATACTTCCGATATGGTATATCGTGTTTTAGATTGCATTAAAACTCGATATGAAGCTTTTGACTGTAAATTTCAGGGGCATGGCAATGGAGGATGCTTCAATGCCTGGTGGGGTGAGACTTGTGGTTGAGGACTACCCTTACGCTGCGGATGGGCTTCTCATATGGTCTGCCATAAAAGATTGGGTAGAAGCCTACGTTGTTCATTTCTATTCAGAACCCAGCAGCATCTCCGCCGATGTGGAGCTCCAAGCTTGGTGGAATGAGATCAAGAACAAGGGTCACTATGACAAACGGAATGAGCCATGGTGGCCTAAACTGAACACCAAGGAAGACTTATCGGGCATACTAACTACAATGATTTGGATAGCTTCAGGGCAGCATGCGGCCTTAAACTTTGGCCAGTACCCCTTTGGAGGATACGTGCCGAACCGTCCTACCCTCTTGAGGAAACTTATTCCCCAAGAAGACGAACCTGACTACGAGAAGTTACTTCGAAACCCTGAGTCCACTTTTCTATCAACTCTACCAACCCAACTCCAAGCCACCAAGGTGATGGCGGTACAATACACCTTGTCAACCCACTCCCCAGATGAAGAGTACTTGGGTCACCCTCAGTTGCATTATCATTGGATCAACGATGCTGAAATTCTAAGTTCGTTCAAGAAGTTCTCCTCTAGATTAGAGGAAATAGAAGAGATAATAAACCAAAGGAATAAAGATATCCATCTCAAAAACAGAAATGGGGCCGGTATTCCTCCATATGAGCTGCTACATCCTTCGTCTGGACCAGGAGTAACTGGTAGAGGGATTCCAAACAGCATTTCTATCTGATGGGTTTGATCAGGTGTTAGCCTTGGTGAGTGCTCTTTTGCCAAATTTAGTTAGTAACGTACTGGTCGCCGTCAATGTCTAAGGTGGCTTCTACTTTGCAGAAATGATCATCGAGCTATTCATCTTCAATGTATATTATTATCAAAATTCAGCACTGGATGCAATGTTCATGAGTGTGTTGTGATGGCATTGTAAGGTCTATAATTTGGACTGATGAAGATGGGCATAAATATATCATTCTTATGGGTCGGGATCTGAGGAACTAAATTGTTATAAATTTTGCAAATGAATGGTGGAGAAAAATTTTGAAGGGGCGGAAATCAGGCGGAAATCATGGGCCAATCAGATTGCACCAGGTACACCTAAGTGCAGGGGGGCAATGATGTTGCGCCAGGTTAATCCTGGTGTACCTGGTGCAATTCTATTTGGGCGCATGATCGCTGCTTCTAAATTTCCGCCGATTCAAAATTTTTTCTCATGAATGGTGGGTATGGCCACTGCATTTTAGGGAGTAAAACTTCTATCACAACAAATTGTAAATCACACAATCACAAGCCAATGAGTTCTCGGTGCATACACAAGTGCTTTGCAAGGTACCCATGTGCTTATTGCTTTGAGGTGTACGTGCCGAGAACTCATTGGCTGTGATTGTGTGATTTGCAACTTTGTTGTGACAGAAGTTTGACTCCATTTTAGGTATTTGAGGTGATTCCACAGTCCTCGACGTAGGGTTCAAATGGGCTGGTTCAGACTGATGGGCTTTAAGTTCGGCCCACTATGGATTGGGCTTGTGCGAAGAAAACATTAGAACACTGCTTAGTTCCCTAAAGTGCCGGGTCAGGCTGAGCTTGGCTTATCATATCCACTCCTGGGCTGGGCTTGTGCTACGGTACTACTTATTTTCCTCCCATCTGGGGCCTCATCCCGGCCCATTTTCAATCCTAGATCTACCTATGCTTTCATATATAATTTATACAGTAGAACACTATATTGGTTGTCATCTTAAATGTTCGTCTGTAGGACTAATTATCAAATCATGGAAGTCCACGTGATGTTTGGTAGCGCAAAACAGCAATTTTACACATTATTGGGGGCTGCATTAAGAAATCTAGTGGGTTCAATCACCCTTGGATCACACACTCCATCACGTTTGAACCATGCTGATGAAGATATGGATGTTTTTTTTTTAATTTAGCTTGTAAAATGAAGGTTCAAAACCATGTTGTTAGCTACACAACTAGTCGTGTTTGGGTGCAGGGTTTTTCATGCCCTAGATCAGTTCTTTTTCAACCTTTAACGGCCTTGAAAGTATTCTGCCTATTACAGGAGTTGAAGTTAAAGAAGAAATAAAATGCAAAAAAAGAAAAAAAAAGAAAATCAGCTTAAGCAAAAACTCTACTCGTCCCTCTTAGCAATAAAAAAAGATGCTAAATGTCCTGTATTGGTGAAGGCAGAACTAACCCCACACCCAAACACATGGAACTACAGCACACCATGGTGGTACAAATAATAGAAGGAAGGTTTAAAAGGGGCCGTTATAACAGTATAACGGACTGGGGGCGTTACCTTTTGTTCCGTTATAACGAATTGTAACGGTTGGGGGAGGTCCGAATCCGTTATAAAGGCGGTTATTTATAACGGCTGTTTTTTAAAACATGCAGAGAAGGAAGATGGGAAAGTTGCGAGAAGATCTGATCTCCTTGTACAAGGTTGGGAAGTGACAAAAGCCGATAAACATGCAACTTTTAATAATGTTTGGTGAGATGGAGGTTCACGTGGTACTATTTTTTGCAATAATAAATAATAAATATGTGGGATTGGGATAAGGTTGTGCTTCGAGAAATTTTATATTTAAATAATTTAATATGAATATGAACAACGAGGAGCCATGTTTTTGTATTATGTAAAACCCTGTCTACTCTCTAGTTTAATATTCGACTGAAGTTGACATCTTATTTCCTGATCCAGATTGTTCGGTGTGAATCCCAAGGACCATCCAGGGACGACGTCTTCCTGATGCTGACAGGTACAGTCCATTGTACAAGATCAAATGTGGGACCCTTCCATATAATGTGCTTGCTTCTGACATCCGGGAAAATAGTTATTTTACAATATCAAATCTGCAATGATATGTAGAGTAGACCATGGTTTAAACAACGGCCGTTATAACGGATTTGGACCTCCCTCGTTACATTATATACTAGTAAATGGCTCGTGCCCACGGCACTCTCCGCCAAAAGTGTTTACAAAAGTTGGGTGCCTTCGGCATTCAAACGATATAACAGACTGGGGCGTTACCTTTTTTTTTCCATTATAACGGCTGTTATAACGGATTGTAATGTACAGAGGGAGAAATAGAAAAATAACAGAAATAACAAAAAATAACGGTGTTGAAATTCAAATTTTGAATAAATTGAAAAAAAAATGAGACAGATTGAGTGGCTGAAATCTAACTGTCCATATTAGATCGATGAATTTGATCTCAACCACTCTTTATCTAACCGTCCACATTAGATGGATGGATAAGATAAGAGAATACAACTGAGTTGTTTTGTTATATGCATGGGTGGCCCGTGCCACTTTCCGACAAAGTGTTTGTTAAAATCGGGTGGGAGTTAATTTCAGCCACTCATTATTAAAAACATATAAGATAAGAGGGGTACAAGAAAATCACAATCACTTGTTATATTAGTAGTGGGTGGCCCGTGCCCTCGGCACTCTCCGTCAAAGCATTTGCCAAAATCAAGCGTGAGTGGCTGAGATCCACTGTTCATTAGGGGGATAAGATCTCGGCCCTTCTTTGTTGAAAAAGATAAGAGGGGGTATAAGTGGGGAGACAACTTCCCTGTTTTGTTATAGAGACTATTTTAAAGCTCAGAAAATAGTAGCCGTTATTTTCAGAAGTTTTTTGAAAAAATGTCCATTATTTCTGTTTTTTCCCGTTATATTCCATTATTATTTTTATTGAAAATTTGGGATTCAAAATTTGAATTTTGAAGCCGTTATTTTCAGTTTTTGTCTCTGAGTGTTTCATTTCGTTATAACGGAAAAAACGGTAACATCCCCTGTCCGTTGTACCGTTATAACGGCCCCTTTTAAACCTTGGTGTAGACCATTTATCTGAATCAAAAGGAAATGTAGTGTAGGCAATAGGGATGACTATTTAGGTATCCACTTGACCACTTCCCCATCCCTTCGATCCCTTCGACGTGTGTATTTTATTTTATATCAAAACATCAGTGGACCCCACACCCCCTACCATACATTTTGTCATTTCCCCATCTCTTCCACGTGTGTATTTTTATATCAGAGAATCAGTAGACCCCACAACCCATACCATACATACACTCTGGACTGTTGGATTTGTAGTTTCCGAAAAATAAAATGAGTAAGAAGTTATTAGTTTTAGCTTTTAATAACAAGGTTGAGATCCTTTGATGATTCTGATCGTTCAGCTTCCCCACGATGGAAGAGGTGGATCTATAGTTGAACGGTCCAGATCAATTATTTGGTTTTATCTTGTTGTCTTTATTATATAAACAAATAAACGTGCAGAGGAATCTTGAGATCTAGATTTTGGAGGAGTCCTAACAAAACTGAGATATTTAAATTTTTAAGTCTTAAAATATAAAATATTAATAATTTAGAAAAATAAATTTTAAAGTTTTAATTTGACTGAGATGCTCTTCTTACTTCACTTATAACTTGTGAAAAGATAGCTAACGACAGTTTTGCTACAAGGGCATCTTCGTCAAAAATGTTCAAATGTTGTCTTGAAGATGCAAGAAACTAGAAAGTCTGTTGAAAAACCTTTTTTAATTGGGGGTAGAGAGCCTCGAGTAAACCTTCGCTCGCACCCCGGTGTGAGCGAAGCCGATCACAGCCGGGGTGCGAGTGAAGCCGATCACAGCCCACAGTACGAGATACGTGGCACACTCTTAGTAAATAAACCTGATCAGTGATTTATAAGCGTTGGATTGAAGTTATTTTCATGGGTTGATTTTAACAGTAGGAATTTTAGCATTATTGAGCTTTAAAAAGGGTGCAACGATCCAAAGGATGTAAATCACTAATCAGGCTTAATTTTGGTTTGCAGGTCGAACGAGGAACTGGCCAAACATCCATACAGTCAGTTTCCTCTAAGAGTATGACACGTGGCTCGTATTGTTGGTTTACTCGAGAGCCTCGCAGACGGCAGACAGTTTTGATAGCTTTTCGAGGGGAAAACCTTTGGGATAGTGTCCAATGGCGTTTGACTCAAACGATTGTGTGGCCCACATGGGTGAGTCCATAGGACACCACTGACCATACGTATGTTTGGCCAATCCCCACGTGGACCTACAAACCAAAAATCAGCTTGATTAGAGATTTCAAACCTGTGGATCTTTGAACCTCAAATAATGGTCATTAATGTTTCTCCAAAAAATAAAAAGGTCAATAATGCTCACATTCCCACGGTTAAAATCAACCCATGAAAATAATTCCAATCCAACGCCTAGAAATCACTAATGGTTGGTTTGTGGGTCCACCTAGGAATTGGCCAAACATGAGTAAAACTTTGATGACAAGATCCTGGGTGTAATATGTTACGATCCTAGGTTAAGATCTTAGTTTTCCGCTTCATTATCACCAAGGTGTTTTTGGAGTATTGGTTTGGGTCTTAACATTTTGTATCATAGCCAACCCCAGCTCCAGGGTTCGACTCACGGGAGAGGCAACTATGATAAAATAAAATACACCATGGTCTTGTTATAGTATGGGATACGAAGGGCTGCTATAGGATGGGCTATGGAGGTTAAAAAAAAACAAAAAGAGCTCACCATAGTATGGGATATGGAGGGTCTGCCATAGTGGTCTACTGTGATCAGTCTCGGAAGGGGCGACCTAAGAAAATGGTTACCTGGGGACTTGTTCAAAGAATGAGAAAATAGAGGTACCGTTAAAAATGCCAGGGGCTCGCTCACAAAAAAGTGAGAAAATAGAGGTACCAAAGTGAAAGTCACCTTAGAATGGGCCGTCGTGGACGTCGACTTTGAAAGGTGGTGGAATGTTACGATCATGAGTTAAGACCTTAGCTTCCCACTCTACTATCACCAAGGTGCTTTTGGTGTATTGGTTTGGGTCTTAACATAATATGAGCCATGGGCACACTCTTAGAGGACTATCGATACTGTTGTTTGGCCAATTTGCAAGTCCTCTAAGAGTGTGCCATGTGGCTCATATTACGCCCTGTCATCAGTCTGCTATCAAAATTTTACTCGGTTAACATTCATGCAGTTAGAGTCCTCTAAGAATGTGCCACATGGCTCGATGACAGGATCCTGTCATCAAAGTTTTACTCCCCATTGTGATGGTCCTATATTCGACTCAATTTGCAAGATAAAATCAGATGGCTTCAATCATCCAATCAGTTTGTGTGCCCAATGTACTTAAAATCCCCTTATAGTCCATGAAAATGATGAAATTTATCAAAATGTCACTATCCCGTTTTGCGTTCAAAGTTTTACGGGTTTACTTCTAGACTTCAACTTGTTAAAAAATTAAAAAAAACCTTCTAGACTTCAATGGTTCAGCCACGATGATCACGATCTCCGTTGCACAAAATCGGAATATCTAACTTGGTTGACGGCTGACTCTCTCTTTAACATATAGTTGGATGCTGACGATTCAGCAGAAAAAGCAAGAAAATGAAATCCAATACCTCTCTCTCTCTCTCTGCTGATTTTTGACACAGAAGCAAGAAAAAGGGTAGAAGACATAAAACCCTCCTTCTTCTTCTTCTTTCTATCTTCGTCTCTCTTTCTCTCTCTCTCTCTCTCTCTCTCTCTCTCTCTCTCTCTCTCTCAGACATGGAGAGAAAATGATTCAGCTTTCTTCGTTCTCTCTTAGTCTTCTTGGGGACCAACTTCTCTGTCTTTGAGTTCTTAAATTTCTTTGTGGGTCTTACTTCCACTTCAACTATTTCTCAAGAATTGAGTTGCTAAGATGTTTGCAGCTCAACCACCAACCCTTTTGAACTCAGAGATCACCGCTTCTCCAGCACCACGATTGCTTTCATCGGCAATCGTGGGTACCCGGAAGAACGGCAGGATCGAAAGGACCCACAACCCGGATTTTAGTTCACGGGTTGCCGGAATTCGGTCAATTCGCGCGGTGATCAGCAGTGGAGACAAGAATGTGGGGACAACCACGGCGCCGGCTAGTGGGTCGTTGAATTTGTTGTCGGCGGGAATCGATGTGAGGGCCGTGATCACCATCAGAAAGAAGATGAAGGAGAGGCTGACTGACAAGATTGAGGATCAATGGGAGTCTTTTATCAATGGTATTGGACAGGGGATCATAATTCAACTAATAAGCGAGGAGATCGATCCTGGTCAGTTTGCAAAAAAGCTACCTTTTTACAACTTTGATGGCTATCAAGACAGTTTGTTTGAAATTATACCTGGGTGCTAATTATTTGTTTTTCCCATAATATTTTTGCAAGATATGCTAAGTGGGTATTCTGATTTGCAGTTAGAATGAGAGTTTATGACTATCTTTCCCCCTCTGTTTAGGTCTGATATGCTTGGTATGTCTTATAACTATGAATCATAGTGCCTGTGAGATGGGTTTCTTTCAAAGTTTGACTTTCTTTCCTCCTCACTCAGTCTTTAGATGGTTAAATTTCTTGGATTTTCACTGGTAGTGTTAGTTTGTGAGATGGAACTGTATAAGTGGAAGTTTATATTGGATATTTGATATAGGATTTGGGTCTTTTTATGTTTCTCTTTCTTGTTTGTTAGTCTACAAAAAATGCTTAGTTTTCTTGCTTTTGATCTCTACTGTAAGATGGGTCTTGTGTTGTCATATATATTTTTTGTTCCTCTAGTCCTTGTTATTGCTTAGTACCTCCTCTATAGTTCTTTGCTTAGTACCACATTTTGGAAATGGGGTTTGGTTATCTTAAGCCGTTCTTGCCCTTCTGAGAAAGGAATTTTTATGGATATGTTAACGGGTTCTTTTTCTTATACAAAATGCACTCTCTGAGGTGGTTGGTTTTTCTCTCCTCAGTGACCAAGTCAGGGAAGAGTATAGAATCTGCTGTTAGGGGTTGGGTTCCGAAGCAATCAGACCATGCATATATTGTTGAATATGCTGCCAATTTCACCGTTCCATCTGACTTCGGCTGTCCTGGGGCTGTTCTCGTCACTAATCTGCATGGCAAGGAGTTCTACTTGCTAGAGATTGTGGTACATGGTTTTAATGAAGGCCCCATCTTCTTCCCTGCAACTTCATGGATCCATTCTCGAAATGATAATCCAGAGAGCAGAATCATCTTTAGAAATCAGGTTAAAAATTCGATATCATATGATTATATTCGTCCATAATTCCTCTATGACATCAGCCCGGAGTGGTTTGTTATATCTTTGTTGATCGATTTCTCACTACTGTCCTCATCGTCCTGAACAGGCATATTTGCCCTCACAAACACCCGCCGGTCTTAAGGATCTTCGACGTGAAGACTTACTAAGCATCCGTGGGAACGGAAAAGGCGAGAGGAAGAAATTTGACAGAATTTATGATTACGCTCTTTATAACGACTTGGGTAATCCAGACAAGGACGATGATCTTGCTAGGCCGGTTCTGGCTGGTGAGGAGAGGCCTTACCCTAGGCGCTGTCGCACTGGCCGACCTCCAACTAAATCAGGTACAGTCTTGTCTTACAATATTGCAGTGCAATTATATTGATATGCCACATACATCTACAACAGGTTCTGTTCCTTGTAGTTTGATTTTTGATCACCTTTCTATGATGTTCATTGGATTCTAAACAGATCCATATTCTGAGAGTAGAATAGAGAAGCCCCATCCTGTTTATGTTCCTCGGGATGAAACATTTGAGGAGATTAAGCAGGCAACGTTTTCTTCTGGACGCCTGAAAGCCGTGCTCCACAATCTGATACCATCTCTGGCTGCTACCTTTTCGAGCTCAGAGATCCCCTTTAAGTGCTTCTCTGATATTGACAAGTTGTATAATGATGGTGTTCTGTTGAAAAATGAAGAGCAAAAAGAGGTACTTGAGAACCTGCTGCTCCCAATGTTGATGAAAAAGGTCGTGAATGTCGGTAAAAGGTTGTTGAAGTATGACATTCCAGCCATTATATCAAGTATGTATGTTTCGTGTGGTCTTATTTATCTCTATATCTATTTTGGTGGGTTAGCTGGGGCTGAAGCCATGATCTCACTCCATTTATGTAATTCTGATTCCAGCGGATAGATTTTCATGGCTACGTGACAATGAATTCGCACGCCAGATTTTGGCAGGGGTCAATCCGGTTAACATTGAAAGATTGAAGGTATTATTTGAGATGGCCCCCTGTCTGTTACCTCGTGGATATTTTCTTTTTACCTTTCCCTTCAGGAGTGATTAAATCAAAAATTATTTTGCAGGAATTTCCGATTCTCAGCAAGTTAGATCCTGCAGTCTATGGCCCTCCAGAGTCGTTAATAACAAAAGAGTTGATAGAGCAAGAACTGAATGGAATGAGTGTTGAAGAGGTATAGTTATGCGCTTGTGTATGTGCACATGCATATGTATATATATGTGAGCATTGTTAATGTTCTATTGCTTTCCGGTGATTAAATGATGCAGGCAATTGAGAACAAGAGACTGTTTATACTTGACTTCCATGACATGCTCTTGCCATTTATCAATAAGATGAACTCCTTGCCAGGGAGGAAAGCCTATGCTTCTAGGACTGTTTTGTTCTACGCAAAAACCGGCATTCTGAGGCCAATTGCAATTGAGCTTTCCCTTCCTCCAACACCTTCATCGCCTCAGAACAAGCGTCTTTACACTCATGGACATGATGCAACGACACACTGGATTTGGAAGCTGGCCAAAGCTCATGTGTGTTCAAATGATGCAGGCATCCATCAACTAGTAAACCACTGGTAAAAATCTTTAAAATTTAAACTATGACGCATGCCTGCATACACATACACACACATACACAGGTGCATAATTGAGTGGTTACATCATCATTTTTTAATGTTTTTAACTCTAATGAATGATGATTGGAGCTTTTCAGGTTGAGGACTCATGCTTGTATGGAACCTTACGTCATTGCTACCCATAGGCAACTTAGTTCGATGCACCCGATTTACAAGCTGCTTCACCCACATATGCGCTACACATTAGAAATCAATGCACTGGCACGTCAGAGTTTGATAAATGGAGGGGGGGTTATTGAGAGTTGTTTCAGCCCGGGTAAGTATGCCATGGAAGTGAGCTCAGCAGCCTACAAGAGTATGTGGAGATTTGACATGGAGGCACTGCCAGCAGACTTGATTCGGAGGTAAGGTTTTATACATATTTATGATCGTCTTATACTCTTGAATTCCTCAACTTTATATTCTCAGGCATGCTTACATCTGACTGCATTATTATAGTTTATATATATTTTTATATTTTTCCTAGTGTTGACAAAATTCACCATAAGCCTGGTGGCAAGCGTAGATAACTCCAAAAAGCAAAAAAGAAAAATGCTTACATGAGACCATTCAAAGAATGCGATTGATTACATGTCTTCGATTTATTGTTGGGTTGTATATTTGGCATGGTAGATTTCCTAAGTGGGACCCATCAAATGCTTGGGTCTCAATCCCCATGAATGTGCGCCACAAGCAATTATTGGGCTAGAAGAATGGTTTCTCTCATTATCCTTCCATGACTTTGGTATTCTGCATTTCTTAACAACTGTTTCTCCCATTATCTTGCCATGACTTCGATATTCTGCATTTCTTTACAGTTGCCCTGTCTCTTGATCAATGAGAATCAGAGTTTCTAACTTTGTAAGAAAATTCATATTGATTAGGATTTTGCCATGTTTTTGTATAGAACTTATGTACACTTGGATGTTCCTCTATACTTCCGATATGGTATATCGTGTATTAGATTGCATTAAAACTCGATATGAAGCTTTTGACTGTAAATTTCAGGGGCATGGCAATGGAGGATGCTTCAATGCCTGGTGGGGTGAGACTTGTGATTGAGGACTACCCTTATGCTGCGGACGGGCTGCTCATATGGTCTGCCATAAAAGATTGGGTAGAAGCCTACGTTGCTCATTTCTATTCAGAATCCAGCAGCATATCCGCCGATGTGGAGCTCCTAGCTTGGTGGAATGAGATCAAGAACAAGGGTCACTATGACAAACGGGACGAGCCATGGTGGCCTAAACTGAACACCAAGGAAGACTTATCGGGCATACTAACTACAATGATTTGGATAGCTTCAGGGCAGCACGCGGCCATAAACTTTGGCCAGTACCCCTTTGGAGGGTATATGCCGAACCGTCCTACCCTCTTGAGGAAACTTATTCCCCAAGAAGACGAACCTGACTACGAGAAGTTACTTCTAAATCCTCAGTCCACTTTTCTATCAACTCTACCAACCCAACTCCAAGCTACCAAGGTGATGGCGGTACAAGACACATTGTCAACCCACTCCGCAGATGAAGAGTACTTGGGTCACCTCCATCAGTTGCATTGTCGTTGGATCAATGATGCTGAAATTCTAAGTTTGTTCAAGAAGTTCTCCTCTAGATTAGAAGTTGTAGAAGATATAATAAACGGAAGGAATAAAGATATCCGTCTCAAAAACAGAAATGGGGCCGGTGTTCCTCCATATGAACTGCTACTTCCCTCGTCTGGACCGGGAGTAACTGGTCGAGGGATTCCTAACAGCATTTCTATCTGATGGGTTTGACCAGGTGTTAGCCTTGGTGAGTGCTCTTTTACCAAATGTAGGTAGCACCGATTAATGCGAGCTAGTGGTCGCTGTCAATGTCTAAGTTGGCTTCTACTTCGCAGAAAAGATCATCCATCTTTTCATATTCAATGTTTATTGTTATCAAAATTCAGCACTGGATGCAATGTCCATGAGTGTTGTGATGGCACTGTAAGGTCTGTAATTTGGATTGATGAAGATGGGCATAAACTACTTAAAGTTGGGAAAATTTGAAATTATATTCTTCTTATTTTAAGGGAATAACCATATGTATTATACAATAATGATGTGTAATGGACTGTGCGTCGCTGGTTAAGGTGCTCAAGTCATTAGTTGCGATGTAAGGCTACAAGCACCTGGGAGTCCTGTTTGTTTTATTGAGCCCTGTTTTGCTCTCTTCTTCGAGCTGTATGTTTTATTGATGCTGTGTATATGGCATGGCCACATTGCTAGAACTGAAGAGTTGAATAAAAATTTGTGTTCTGATAATAAAAGTGCCCAAAAAGAGTTTTGAACGTGGCACCTTTATAACTTCTGCATTTGTTCTATAAACTTTTTAAGAGATTTTGAATTGAAAATTTTGGAGGGAAAATCAAATGTGCTACTACTCTTTGATTTCAAAGTTTTGAGAAAACTTTCAATCCCACATTGTTTGAAAGTGAGGAGGCCCTTGAGTATATAAAGACAATGTTGGGCACACACACCATCGCTTCTCCTTCATCTTCGCTCTTTCCATCCCTCTCTCTCTCTCTCTCTCTCTCTCTCTCTCTCTCTCTCTCTCCTCAATGGGCACCCACACCACCGCTTCTCCTTCATCTTCATCTTCTATGCTTGGAACTGTAAAGAAAGGTAGTTGTATCCTGGGAGGTGAATGCTTGAGAAGCTAGCATCCCGAGGTTTTGATCGAACATGGGGCACATAATCACCTTAATTAAGGAAACAATTACCTAACGTGGCTCTACAGATGAGTTTCATCTTTTTGGTCTTTCATGTTTCAATTAGATTATCTCTGTCAACAATTTCTACCTTCTTGTTTTGATTTGGTTTTCTGATTTTTTGTTTTCTATTTATTTATTTATATTTTAATTGTTCCAAATATACATATGTCAAATATAATCAACACATATGAGTGGTGCACAAGCAGGGAGCATGATTAGATGAACAGTGCATATGTTATACACATCATATGCTCCATGGACTCCTCCCCACATTGTACAAGTGGTTCATCAACTGGTTAATCCAGACCATTTGATTGGTGACACCTCTCACGATCAAATGGGGTCATTGATCATCAGTGCGTTTTTTCTCACATCCATTAAAGTTCCACACCTTTACTCGATGATGCTGTTTCATACAGGATCACTCCTCTATGTGAGCTGTCTCTCCTCAGTATTACAGCCTGATTTTGTTTTTGGCAGTAGCCGTTGTTATTTCATGCCTAGTTTGTAAGTGACGGCTGAGGCCCAGCTGATACCAAGGTTTAAAAGGGACCGATATAAAGGTACACTGGTCTGGGGGCGTTATCATTTTTTCTGTTATAACGGATTGTAATGCACAGGGGAAAAATTGAGAAGATGGATAAATTACAGAAAAAAAAATGGAAATAACGGGCATTATTTTAACAAATGTTTTCAGAAAATAACGTCCGTTGTAATGAAAATAACAGCAGTTATTTTCTGAGCATTAAAATGGGACATAATGTAATGAGGGAGGTCTGAATCCGTTATAATTGCCGTTTTTTCAACGGTCGAGACAGAACTGGTTTTATAGTCAACTGTCAAACCAGATATTCTAGGTTATTTCTTTCCCTAAGAAGTGAATCAAATTCATCAAACCTTTTGAATAGGTGGACTTCATTTCTTTCAATCCGTTCCCGAGGACTTCTTGGGTAATATCGTTATTTATGCCAGTTCTACATTTTACCGGGAAAGTCGATATTCGAATATTTTCCGGACCAAAAGCGTTGGGTCAATTTACTAAAATACCCTTGAAAAAAGCCCTGCACATTTGTCTTCTTTTCTCTATTCCTAAGTATATAGTAAATCACCAAAATGCCCCTAGTATCTTGAAATTTAACAAATGCCTTTAACCCATGCCGAGGCCTATTTTGGTTTCCTCTTACGAAAAAATATATAACTACAATCTCTCAAATGACCATCCAATACTTGAGGGTATTTTGGTCAATTTCAAGCTATTGTCTTACTTTTGCAAGAAATTGAGGCTATTTCAGACTTTTAACCTAACTGGCAAAAAACTCCAGAAATCGTAATTTTGTCCCATTTTACGGGAAAAATTTTAGATACAGAGGACTATGGATGCAGTCGATGCAGAGGGCTCTCGTATCCCTACATAGCTCATTATTTTGGGCCGACTAACTGCATGGATGTTTCGCTCACCCTTTGATGGATATACACACCAAAAATCAGCTTGATTGAGAATTTATAGCCATTGTATTAAGTACCCAAAAAATGTGCTAAAAATGCTGGAATCCAACGGCTAGATCAATCCTAAAAATGTGCTAAAACATGTGGCTAGAAAAAACCAATCAGACTGATTTTTTGTTTCTATATCCACCCAGGGGTTGGCTAAACATCCATACGGTTAGTTGGCCCAAAAATTAATCTATGTAAGAAGGACACGAGAGCCCTCTGCATGAACTGCATCCAAAGTCCTCTTCATCTAAATTTTTTTCCCATTTTACGTACCTTTTGTCTTACTTTCGATTCCAAGAAACTCTGAGAGGAAAAAAAATTCACAAAAACCTTCAAAGAAAACGAAAAACCATGAAGAAGGATAAGAGCTTAGTTGCAGAACACAAATCCATTTTCATGGCGAGATCAAAGAATACCAATTACTCTTTGTTCAGTATAAACCCATCTCATTTCTTGCACCCTCTTACAGTCTCTCTACACAATTCTCTTCTCTTCTCTCCAAAAAAAAACCCAAGAAATCAAAAGCTCTGTTCATCTCCAAACCTCCCTCTCTTCTTTCTCTTTCTTCTCATCTTCTTTGCTTTCTTCCGAATTTCGAAAATCGGTTATGTACCCATTTCTCAACACTTGATCCCGTGTTCTTTGATCCCTTCATCGCCCTTTCCTTCCTCTTCTTTCCCATCTTTCTCATCTTCATATTCTCATCCTCTGTTTTTAACTTCTCTGTCGAGAATATCACTCGAAGATGAGGATGTCCGGAGGTTATCGAGCAGTGTGATGGCGCCGTTACCGTCTCACGAACTTGCCGGTAATATGACGGAGGAGGAGAGAGAGTTCTGGAAGCAATCCGATGGAGCTGGGTACCAGCCATGCTTGGAGTTTGATATCGGGTATCGGAGAGCATCAGCAAAGATCGCGAACGAGAAGAGGAGGTTTTTAGTGGTTGTAGCTTCGGGAGGATTGAATCAGCAGAGGAATCAGATCGTCGATGCAGTCGTTATCGCGAGGATACTCAAAGCAGCCTTGGTTATACCGGTTTTGCAGGTCAATTTGATTTGGGGAGACGAGAGGTATACATAAAAAAAATAATTTTTCAGTGTGAATTTTTATTTGATTGATGATTTTTTTGAGATGGGCTGTTTGAATTTTGGTTGAAATTATTGAAAGAAATTTTTATTTGGATTCAAATTTCAAATTGTGATCTTTTTCAATAAAAATTCTCTTTCTGTGGTCTTTCTTGATTTGCTTGGGTTCTGTAAATTAATTTAATTGCTCCAGGTTGAATTTCTTGATTTAATTGCTCTCGGCCTGTAAATATGTGTATTAATGTTTTAAAGATCTGATCTTTTTTACAATAACATGCGATTAAGAGTTGAAATTGATGATTTTTTAAAATAAACTTTGTGAGACATGCAGCGAGTTTTCGGACATTTTCGACTCCGAACATTTTAAAAGGACTTTACAAGCTGATGTTCGAATTGTATCATCTCTACCGTCGACACATTTGATTCCACGACAGTCGATTGAGGCCCGAATTCCTCTCAATGTTTCTCCTCTCTGGATCCGAACCAGATTTTTCAAACAAGTAAGAGAAATTAAGAATTAAAACTGTAATTCTACTAATCTGATTGGTTTAAGTCGAAACCATAAGCGTTTGATGTTGATCAGACTGAGTAAGAGCTGGTGGGGTAGTCTTCATAACTGATAAGTTTGATCAAGATCAACATTTAAATAATAATGTGTACAAATTTATGGTTCTTGATTTCTTGTAGCTAAATGAAGAAGGCGTTCTCGTATTGAAAGGGTTAGATTCTAAACTCTCTAAGAATCTTCCTCCAGACCTTCAGAAGCTTCGCTGTAAGGTACAACATTGCTTCTTAGCAACCCAAGACTTAAAATACTGTGATCTGCCGGGGTCATCGATACGATGCATCGCAATCTAACAAGATTTTCTTGAGTTATTTTGTATACATTGTTATTGTTGCTGAGAAATTAAACATTGGTGCAGGTAGCCTTCCATGCATTGAGATTTGCGGCCCCGATCCGGGATATTGGGAATAGGCTTGCTAGGAGGATGTGGATAGAAGGTCCATACGTTGCTGTTCATCTCCGGCTAGAGAAGGACGTGTGGGTCAGAACTGGATGCCTCACAGGTTTAAGCTCGGCATATGATGACATTATCGCCAAGGAACGGGAATCTCGGCCGGAGTTTCTCACTGGGAAGTTGAATATGAGCTACGATTGCCGGAGACTTGCCGGACTTTGTCCTTTAAATGGACTAGAAGTTGCAAGGTGTGTTTGTAGTTTATACTGAGAACTCTATGTTTTAAGTCTCTTGTAAGGTCAACTTTTGGGACAGTTTAAAAAAATGTGGTGCTGGTGCAGGCTCCTGAAGGCACTAGGTGCGCCGAGGAACGCCCGAGTGTACTGTGCTGGAGGAGAACCCTTTGGCGGTACTGAAGCTCTGCAGCCTCTAATGAGGGAATTTCCGAACTTGGTGACGAAAGAGACGTTGGCGCACGATGGGGAGTTGGCTCCCTTCATCAACAAGTCGTCGGCTATGGCAGCCATCGACTACATTGTGTCATTGAGCAGTAATGTCTTCATGCCTTCTCATGGTGGAAACATGGGCCGGGCCATGCAGGTAGATAGGGAAAAAGTTTTAAATGCCAGGTGGCACACTATTCTGCCTCAGAATGTTTGGTACCTATTGGTGGACCTACACATGCACCAAAAATCAGCTTGATTGGAAATTTCTAGCTGTTGGATTTTGATCAAATTTTCATAATGGGCTTCATGAACAGGCCCATGGATGGTGGGCTCCAAACCCACGACAAAAAAAATGGTTGAATCCAACAACTAGAAATCGTCAATCAGTGGGGGGCCAACATTTATGGAGCAATGGGCCCTAAAGAGTGTGCCACATGGCATTAGTATTACTTGATTTATCATTTTCACTCAATTCATTGATTGAGCAAAAAATATTTCCTTAGGTCTCTAATGTGTTTGGCATGAATCTCCTTCACAGGGTCACCGTGCATATGTGGGCCACAGGAAATTCATAAAGCCGAACAAGCGAGGGATGCTGCCCTTCTTTGAGGAAGCTTCCATTTCTGATGCGGAGTTTGGAAACATCATGAGGCAGCTGCATAAGGAATCAATGGGGCAGCCAGAGCTGAGGACTAACAAGAGAGGCCGCGACGTGATCGCGTATCCGGTACCGGAGTGCATGTGCAACCGCCGAACTGCCCTCTTCTAATCCCTGCTTGATAATTCAATTGGATCTACTTTCGTGGGGTTTACGTATGGTTTGTATGCAATGTACCATAGATTTACATTTTCTTAATACATATATACTTTTTTTTGGTCTTGCACGTGTTCTCAAAAATATGATCTGGCGGGCCGGGCTGATCCATCACAAAAAATTTGAATGGATGAAAGTCAGTATCAGGTTTGATAGGTGATTCTTAGCCATTGGATTTGGACTCTGCAAAATTAATAAAAGCTATTTGTCAATATTGATCGTGTTTTAGGGCAGGGGTGTTTAAATTTGGGAGGAGGGTGTTTTCAAATTCAAAATTTGGCGGGGGTTAGGGGGCCACGCAGCCAATTAAGGCAATTTCATTGGCGCTTATTGGTCGGGTCCATTTGGCCCTAGATGACGGACCAGACGGCCGGTCCGGTACGTCTATCTTCACTGAAATACCCATGGTATTTAAATTGACACTCATTATTTTGCCACATATTTTGGTTTAATCTATGTACGGGCATTAACGAGAAGCGTATAATAAGCTATTTTGATTTTAATCAGATTAAAAAGTAAAGTTCTCCGCATCAAAAAATCGTTGGATGAGATCAATTCGATTGATTTGAATTTTGAAGAACTGTTCTGACATACGGCTTATGGATTTGAGACAAATTTAGTATGCAACCATTTGCATACGTAAAAGTATGCAAACATTGTCAGTACTGTTGGATGTCCCTTGAAAAATGTGTTATTTCAATGTTTTCAAAAAAATATATTTTATAAATTAAAAACACGTTTTTCAATGAGCATTCAATGATGGATACAATGTTTGCATACTGACTTCTGTATAAAATTTTTGATGCAGAAGGCTGTTAATTTGCCATGTAGTAGACTCTTTCGGCCCTACTGCCTCCCTCGATGTTAGGCCCACATCTTAGTGGACCTACGCACCAAAAATCAGTGTGATTGGTGATTCCTAGCCAATGGATTTGAGCACTTTTTCATCGTGGGCTCGGAACCAACTCATAGGCATGTTCATAAAGCCCATGATTGAAAAGTGCTCAAATAATACGGCTAGAAATCACCAATCACACTGATTTTTTGTGTGTAGGTCTATCATAGTGTGGGCCAGACGTTCAAGGGCAAGTGGGCCCGAACGAGTCTACTACGTTGCAATTTGAGGGACTTCTGCATCAAAGAACAACCCCCATTAATGTGCAGACCAAATTTCTTGAAATCGACGGCTGTATGCTCCACGTGGCACACTTTTGAGTCTACTGACTCTATAGACCAAAAATCAGTTTAGAATGGTGATTTCTAGTCGTTGGATTGAAGTTTTTAATGATTTCATTTTTAGCCGTGGGATTCGAATCAAGATGATTTTTGGTCTGTAAATCCACCAAAAGGTGGGCCAAACGTCCGTACTGGGCTTCTCAGGGTCAAATATTTAAACAGGCCTGGTTGGGCTGAAATAGGCTGGGCTGAGTCTCTTGGGCACAAAACGATATGGGGAAACAGCACGGGACTGCTAGGTTGGGCTGGGCTTGATGGAATGGGATGGGGACGAGTCTGAACTATACAGGGGCCGGCTTGGTCTGAGCCTGAAAATGGGCTAGGCTGCGAGCTCACAGGCCAGATTTTCACCATATATCCACGTAGGGTTTGCCCCCAACATCCGTACGGTCAGTGGTCTCAACTCAAGACTCTCAACTCCGATGAGAGGAGTAAAACTTGTGTCACAAGATGTTGTGACGGAAGCCAGTCACAGCATTCGATCCGAGCCACGTGGCGTACTGCTAAAGTACGATGACCGTATGGATGTTTGGCCAGTCCCTCGGTGGACCGTTACACAAAAAATTAGATTGATTAGTGATTTCTAACCGATTCGATTGAAGTTATTTTCATGGGTTGATTTTAACGGTAGTAATTTGAGCATTATTGAGACTTATTTGGGTGCAAAAATCCAAAGGTTGTAAATCACTAATCAGGATGATTTTTGGTTTATAGGTCCATCGAGGGACTGACCAAACATCCATACGGTCAGCGCCCTCTGATCATGTGCCACGTGGCTCGTATTAAGTGCTGTGACCGGCTTCCGTTACTCCGAAGAGAGTGTGCATTGAAGGTCCCAAAATGTCAGACAAGTACTTCAAATCTAAACCCAACCCACGTTAACCCGTTGGTTAGTTGGTGAAGAGTTAACAAAGGGTACGGGTCAAACATTTTGGGAGGGGACCTTCAGAGTTTGAAGGAGTAAAACTTGCCTGACCAACTGTGGTCTGGTAGCCTACCAGACCACACACATGCTGCTTGCCGGGTGGATTTTGTTCTATACAAAGTTGCATTGGCACGAGGGACAAACTCTCCTCTCCCCCTTGGTTAACCTACTCAGGTTTGGTATTTTAAAAGAAAAAAGTAAGTAAAAAAATATAAAGATAATATAAGACACGTGGCAATTTCTTACAGGACATTGACTAGAGATGTTTGGCCCAAGGTTTAAAAGGGACCGTTATAACGGTATAACAGTATGGGAGTGTTGCCATTTTCCCGATACAACAAGAGAAAAAAACGCCAAGGGTAAAAACGAAAAAAAATGGAAAATAACAGAAAACAGTGCGCTGAAATTCAAATTTTCTAAAACAGAAAATAATGGAAAATAACAGTAAAACGAAAAAAAATGGCTGTTATTTTTCACAATTTTTTTAATTTTCTTTATAACGAAAAAACAGAAAATAATGGCCACCATTTTCGTTATAAGGGCTGTTATTTTCTGGGCGCTTTAACGGTACGTAAAGTAACGGGGTAGGTCCGAATCCGTTATAAAGGCCATTTTTTAAACCTTGGTTTGGCCTATTGTTTAAAAGAATGCCGTTTTAGCGCTAACGCCCCAAGCCCGGTATGTTAAAAATCGTACCTGTTTTGACACTTAGAAAAATTTTGTGGGAAAAAAACTCCGTTGTTTCCATTGAATTCCGTTTTCGTTTTACAAATTCAAATTTTGAATGTTAAATTCAGCACAATTTTTCACTTTTGCCCATCCGCTACAATCGATTTTAACGGTAGTGCCCCCAGTCCGTTATACCATTAAAACGGTCTCCTTTAAACCTTGGTTTTGCCAATCCCTAGGTGGAGTAAAACTTGTGGCACAACGCACAACACGAGCCACGTGGCCCATTCTTGGTGGACGCTGACGATATCGATGTTCGACCAATCACTAGGTGGACTTACAAACCAAAAATTAACCTGAAAAGTGATTTCTAAGCGTTGGATTGAAGTTATTTTTATGGGTTGATTTTAACGGGATGAATTTGAGCATTATTGAGGGTTATTTGGGTGCAAAGGTTGTAAATCACTTATCAGGCTGATTTGTGGTTTGGAGGTCTACAGAGGGACTGCCCAAACATCCATACGGTCAGCGTCCACCAAGAGTGTGCCACGTGGCTCGTATTGTGCCTGTTTTACCAAAAATCGGGTCTGTCTAGTATGCAACCATTTGCATACTTAAAAGAATGTAAACATTGTATCCACTGTTGAATACTCGTTGAAAAACATATTTTTAATTTATAAAATTTCTTTTTTTGAAAACATTGAAATAGCACATTTTTCAAGGGACATCCAACAGTACTGACAATGTTTGCATACTTTTAAGTATGTAAATGGTTGCATACTAGATTTGTCCTAACCGGAGGAGGAGAGGAGAGTTTGTCCCTCGTGCCGATGTGACTTGGTACTGTATAAAATCCACGTGGCAAGCAGCTTGTGTGTGGTTGGTAAGCTACCAGACCACGGGTGGTCAGGCAAGTTTTACTCAATTTGAAGGACCCCGAGACCATCTAATTTTTCTTCTTGTTTTCTTGGTTTGCTTGGGAGGCCATCTTGTCCTCCAAGCGCCTTTTTAATATAATTCAATTTACCTAATTAAAATAAATGATTCTTGGGTTATCTAAGGAATGCTCTATATGCCACGTGTCACATTCGTAGAGACTGATTGGTACAGACCAAAATTCAGGCTGATTGGTGATTTGTAGCTATTGATTTTTAATCTTTGGATTGATTTTTAAACGTAAGATTTTAGCATTATAAGGGATACTCAAATTCAACGGTTAGAAATCAGCAATCAGGCTGATATATCGTTTGTAGGTCCATAAAGGATTGGAAAAACATCGGAACTGTGAGTGGTCTCCAAGAATGTGACATATGGCACATACAGCATTGCGTGACGCCCTTAGGTCTTGCAACGCGTGTTATAAATGTGTTTTCGGAATTAGACATGGGATCGTTGATTCTTTTAGACATCGCTACAGCCGCCGTTGATGAGCAATTAATCGTCGGGTCGGGCTCCTTTGACAGCCCTAAAATGACAGGATTCTGTACAGGACACAAATATGTGCCACATGGCACACTCTTAAGAGGGCGCTGACCGTATGGATGTTTGTACAATCCCTAGGTGGACCTACAAACCAAAATTCAGCCTGATTAGTGATTTATAGACGTTGGATCGTTGTACCTCAAATACTGCTATAATTTCCACAGTTGAGATCAACCTATGAAAATAAGTCCAATCCAACGTCTATAAATCACTAATCAGGCTGCATTTTGGTCTGTAGGTCCACCTAGGGGTTGGCCAAACATCCATACGGTCAGAGTCCTCCAAGCATTCGCCACGTGTTATAAAGTTGTGTCCTGTACGGAATCCTGTCATTTTAGGACTGTCAACGGAGCCTGATCGTCAAGGCTTGAAGACAAATTGGACTCTCTCGACACGCCAATACGAAACTTCAATTTGTAGCAACCTTTCAAGACAGGGAAGCATAACCATCATCCCTAGGAAAATTCTTAGCCTCCGGGTACCCTGGAGCAACTCTTTGCTGGGGTTCCTCTTTGTATGACACGTACTCTCTAAAGACTGAAAGGTATGCCTTGGGAAATGCTCTCAATAAGGAATTGACTTTTCCAAGTGAGTTTTGTCAAATTTTATCAGATTTGAGTCATTTGACAGAAATGCCCTCATATCTCTTTTGACTTTTGAAAAGACATTTTTGTTGGAACTTGGAAGTATTTTGAGTAAAATTTTGATGACAGGGATCAAGGCCGACGACAGGGCCCAATATGAGCACTATTAGAGAGCTCCAACTGTATGGATATTTAGTCCATCCCTAGCTGGACCTACAAACCAAAAATCAGCCCGATTATTGATTTCTAGCTGGTTGATTGGAATTATTTTCATGGGTTGATCTTAACCATGGGGATTTGAGCTTTATTGACCATTATTTGAGGTACAAAGATCTAAAGGTTTGAAATCACTAATCAAGGTGAGTTTTGAATTGTAGATCCACCTAGGGATTGGGAAAACGTCCATAAGGTCAGAGTCCTCTAAGAGTGTTCCACATGGCTCTATTGAGGACGATGATAGGGACGATGACAGGGCCCCTGTCATCAAAGTTTTACTCGAGTAATTTTTTTTTTTATCAAGTTTTGACTGAAAGTGGTTAATTTCCGCATGTCTCTGCAAAACCCAATATGACAGCTGAAATGGTTGGTGTGTTTCCACATCTTTTGAGAGGTCGTGGGGTCAAACCCACACAGGTAGATTTTCTCCTTTGAGTAGTGTGCCAGGAGTAGAAATCCCCTTTCCCGGCTTGACCAGTTCCAGGTTTCACCTAACATCTTCCGGGGGCGTGCATAAGTTCTGGGGGCACTCCCGAGTAAAACTTATATCACAAGAAATTGTAAATCACACAATCACAAGCCAATGAGTTCTCGGCGGCACGTACACAAGTACTTTGCAACGTACCCATGTGCTTTTGCTTTTAGGTGTACTTGCCAAGAACTCATTGGCTGTGATTGTGTGATTAGCAATCCGATCGTGACAAAAGTTTTACTCGGGTACTCCCTACATCATCCGTTTCAACCTTATCCTACCCCCCATCCTTATAAATACTCCCCTCAACCAGCTCCTTGAGCGCAACGAGCTCTTCACAGAAAGCTACACCTCTCTCTCTCTCTCTCTTTCTGGAACAGACATGGCTCTTCTCAATGTTGTATTCTCAACATTGGTGTATCTCATCACAAAATTAAAATAATATTTTAGGATTTGATTTTATATTCTTAGAATTTCTTTCATGTTTTGAATCATTGTAATGCTATATATAAGTGCTTGAAGTAGATTTATGTAAACACTCAAGTTATTCAATAAATTCTAAAATTCTTCAGTATTGATGATACGAATCTACTGCCAAAGAGTTTCCAGACTCAACTGCAATGAAACTGTCCCAGGTCCTTGGTCCTCTCCCTCCTTCATTAACTGCTCCTTTTGTCTGCACACTCAAGTTATTTATGTAAACAAAATAATGACCGTTATTTTTTAGAAAATTTTGTGAAGAAAAACGGCCGTTATTTTCGTATTTTTTTTGTTATTGAAAATTTGAAATTCAAATTTTGAGTTCCAGCGCCATTTTTCAGTTATTTTGCCCACGAGCATTACAATTGGTACAACAGCCATTATAACAGAAAAAATGGTAACACCCCACGCCGTTATATATACCGTTATAACGGCTCCTTTAAGAAATCTTATGAGTGCCTCACAGCTGACTTATAAGGTACTTTGAGAAAGCTAGTCTTTTCATTAACCTTATCTTGATATGCTTACCAAAGTGCAAATTAAAAATCTTATTAAGAATTTCAAATCTGAATAAAGAAGATTTGAGCAGCTTTGTGCCTTTGCCGGAGTTACTTAAATATAAGAGGCTATTTGATTGTGTTTCCATAAGAGAGTTCTCAATGAACATGTTTGTTGGGTGTTTTCAAAAACCGTTATCCAATGAACATGTTTGTTGCATGTTTTAAAAAACCGGTACAATGACCGTTAATCTTTCCGTTTTAAATACCCCTAGACAGTATTTTAAATATAATAACCGTTATTATGGTTGTTCCTCAAATGTTATACTTTTAAAAAAACTAGTGTGATTACCCCGCGCTAAAGCACGGGCAGTGTGAAAGAAAAATATTTAAATTATAATAAAAGCCTTATTGCTATGTGATATTTTAGTGCACATAATTTTTTAGAAAGGGTCGGGCTCCGTTGACAGATATAAAATGACAGGTAAAATAACACTGACACAATATAAGCCAAGTGGCACACTGTTACAGGACTCTGACCGTACGGATGTTTGTCCTATACCATGGTGGACCTACAAACCAAAAATCAGCCGGATTAGTGATTTATAAGTGTTGCATCTTTGTACCTCAAATACTGCTCAAATTCCCACAGTTGAGATCAGCCCATGAAAATAAGTCCAATCCAAAGCCTATAAATCACTAATCAGGCTGATTTTTGGTTTTATAGCTTCACCATGGGATAGGACAAACATCCATACGGTCAGAGCCTATAACAATATGCCACGTGGCTTATATTGTGTCCATGTTATTTTAGATTCGTCAACAGAGCCTAACCCTTTTACAAAATGTGTGCATCCGCTTTAGTATAATCTAAAAGCTATCTAAAAAAATCGTGTGGTTGTGCTTTAAACTGTTAGACCACGTGGCACACTTTTAGAGGATGCTAACCCTATGGATGTTTGGCCCATCCCTATATGGTTCAACAACCCAAAAAACAGACTTATTAGTGATGTCAACCCTCTGGATCCTTGTACCCAAATAATGGTCAATGATGCTAAAATTCACATGGTTATTATCAACACAGGAAAATAACTCCAATCCAACACTTATAAATCACTAATCAGGCTGATTTTTGGTGTGTATTTACATTTGGGGATGGGCCAAACATCCATCCTGTCCGTCCTCTAAAAATTATGCCACGTGGTTCATATTGTGGGCATTAAGCATGCGCCGGTCAGCGAGGTTTTACTTCTGATCCACCATCTAGATAACTTTTTATATTTTGCAAATACCTGTTTTGGCCCAAAAAAATCACTTAGACCCTGCTTTTCACTCAGTCCCCTCCCATTCTGAAACAGAAAGAAATTGACACAACTCGAAGAAAAAAAAATTAGTTTCTTGATCTTTACAAAATACGTAGATATCTGAAACAAACTTAAAAAAAAACATTATTCCATAAAAAATTATATATAAAAAAAAAAAAAAATTCACAAATAATCATTTATAAAAAAATTATACAAAAAAATAATAGAGAAAGAATTCGAAAAAAATAAATAAAATTATACTAATATTAAAAAAACTGAAGTATATATAAAAATAAAAAAAATAAAAATAATACTAATTAATGAATAAAAAAATGTGTTTAAAAAAAAAATACTTGAAGATTAAGAGTTGTACAAAATCTGTATCCAAAAAAGAGAACTCAAAAGGAATGTTATTCCAAAAAAATTTACATATATAAAAAGGAAAGGTGCAAAGATATGAAAATAAAAATAAAAAAAATCTACAGAACTTAAATAATTAAATTACTATTAAAAACTTAATATAAGAAAAAAATCAGCAAAAGAAAAAGAAAAGTGATTCACGATTAAAGAAGAATAACTTAAAAAATAAAAAACATACCTGAACATAAAAAGTTGTAAAAAATCTGTAGGAAAGTTGAGAACCAAAAAGAATGACACAGAAGAGAAAAGTAAAAGAAGAGCACAAATGGGATTGTAATAGAGTTTAGAGGTTGACACCTATTTGAATAAAAACAAAACCGTTGGAAAGCAAAAATTGTATACGTGGCAAAACGAAAAGTGTTGTAAGTATTAGAAATATGCAGTTGTACCTGTTGGATAAAGGCACCATATATATAGAGTTGAAATTTTCTTTTTTTTTAATAAAAAGTAGTGAATTGAAAAGATGATGTGGCGCTCTGTGCTTCTATTGTGAGGTCTATGCTTTTTATATATATATATATATTAGATTAGTGATGATCACATCACAGTAATATGACATGCGTTGTGATCGTATATCTTTTCTAGGATCTACTTCACTTCCAGTCGTGGCTGCTGACATATACGGGTCCACTTTAGCCTGTTTTATTTGTTGTCGGTATGTACCTTTCCTTTTGATGCCATGCATGAAACGTGGTCACATAAATGAAAAGGATGTGTCATTTAGGCCTTGTTTGATAGCGCGTCTGAAGTAGTGCATGCGTATACGGTCTTCAAGGTGCGTACCTTTAAAGGTCAGGACCAACGTTTGGTTCTACATGACCATGTAAGACACACATAAGAACAAATGTTGAGAAATCACATGGGCCCAACATAATGAAGATCAATAGTTTGTGTAGGCCGCACATTATTAGAGTTGATAAATCATGTGGGCCCCATATAAGAAAAGAAGTTGATAGAATATATTTGGGTCCCGAATAATAGAAGGGAATTGATAGATCATATATGTGCCCATACATCATAAGTGGGCCAAACATTTTAGAGAATGGATATTTCAAGGACACATTTTGCTGTTTTCATAGCACTAATGTTTTGTCACTCTCATTTTGCTACTTCTGGAGCCGATTTTGCTTCATCCACTAACGTGAAAGAATAACACTGGAGCTCGGGAAGAAGCAATACAGTTTCTGGAACTATCAATACTATATATAGTTCCAAGCCCAAAGAACTCATGAAGAGTCGATCAATCCTGTCAAACAGCCACAGAATGGTAGTTTGGCTGAAACCCCCAAACCACCTCAAGAGTGAGTGTTTCTCTAACCGTGGGGATTTGAGCTTTATTGACCATTATTTGAGGTACAAAAATCTAAAGGTTTGAAATCACTAATCAAGGTGAGTTTTGAATTGTAGATCCACCTAGGTATTGGAAAAACGTCCATACGGTCAGAGTCCTCTAAGAGTGTTCCACATGGCTCTATTGAGCCCTGTCATTGTCCTTGATGACAGCCCCTGTCATCAAAGTTTTACATAGTGTAATTTTTTTATCAAGTTTTGACCGAAAGTTTTGGTGAAGTAGTAAACATCCGGTTTGTGGGCCTAAGAAAATGCATTATGTAGGGCCAAGGGAGTCCTCTCCGTCCAATTTTTTTTCTTACAACATAATTTGTTCCATTCGCTCGAACTTGAGATAGGTCAAGTGCATGACGAGTTAAGCCCAACTTGGCAGCTCAAATAGTTGGTGTGTATCCACCTCTTTTGAGAGGTTGTGGGGACAAACCTACACAGGTAGATTTCCTCCTTTGAGCAGTGTTCCAGGAGTAGAAATCCATCTCCTTTCCGGGCTTGACCGGTTCCAGGTTTCACCTAACATCTTCCGTGGGGCCCTCCCACGATGGTGGCGTACAAAAAAATAACTGCACGGGTTGTTGGGGGGCACTCCCGAGTAAAACTTCTATCACAAGAAATCGTAAATCACACAATCACAAGCCAATGAGTTCTCGGCACGTACACAAGTACTTTGCAACGTACCCATGTGCTTTTTCTTTTAGGTGTACGTGCCGAGAACTCATTGGCTGTGATTGTGTGATTAGCAATCCGACTGTGACAGAAGTTTTACTCGGGTACTCCCTACATCATCCGTTTCAACCTTATCCTACCCCCCGTCCTTATAAATACTCCCCTCAACCAGCTCCTTGAGCGCAACGAGCTCTTCACAGAAAGCTACTCCTCTCTCTCGCTCTCTCTTTCTGGAACAGACATGGCTCTTCTCAATGTTGTATTCTCAAACTACCCTTCCTCGTCTTGTTTTTTGAAGTACCCAACAAAAAGAAATAACGTTGTTGTAGGAAAGGTGAGACTCCCTTCACTTGGAAAGGCCTCTCATCTCATAAAATGTGTTAAAGGAGGAACTGTGACTCCTGTCACTCCTGTGGATGATGAGAACGTAAAGAGATCAGATTTTCCTATTGATTTTATGTTTGGAGCTGGTACTTCTGCTTATCAGGTTCTCTCTCTCTCTCTCTCTCTCTCTCTCTCTCTCTCTCTCATATAAACTATTTACCTGCTGATGCAGACAGACTCTCTCTCTCATATAAACTATTTACCTGCTGATGCAGACAGAAGGAGCATATAAGGAAGATGGCAAAGGACTAAGCGTGTGGGACACTTTCGCTCACGAACACCCAGGTCTCCAATCTCCATAACCCTAATGATTTTCATTATTTCTCTTATTAGAACTCCATCTCCCATTGACTAAATAATTAAATGAATTTTCTTCAGAGAAAATTAATGGTGGAGATACTGGAGACATCGCCGTTGATTCATATCACCGATACAAAGTGAGTGGTTTTTTAACTTTTTTGCTATAATTTCCAGTTGAAGAAACTGCAAAAGTTGTTGATCCTTATGGATTTTAGATTAAACAGAATCACAAAACCATGTGCATGGCTCAGAATTTGAAAAACGTATATTTTTTTTTTGGGGATTTGAGATAATGCCTCCTCTGATTCAAAAAACTTAGACTTGCACTACTACATAATACTGTTTAGACTACACTAAACAAAAATCAGAAGACTACGATTTTGTTAAAAAACGAAGTCTTAAGGTCTAATTTAAAAAAAAACTAATTTAGAAAAATAAAAGGCTACGGTTATAATAAATTGGTAGTCTAAAGTGCCACAAAATGGACACAGATTTTACTAAAACCGTAGTGGTAAACCTTTAGGTTGCGGTCCCTATTACAACCGTGGCTTATGACCTCATAATTACAAACATAAAAGGCCACCACTTTATTAAAATCCGAAGACTAAAATTCTACAGAATGACTACAATTTATACAAAACTCTAGTCTTAAACCTAAGTAGGGTTTAAGCCACAATTTTTTAAACAAATATAGTCTTAACTTTAATATGTTACCCCGACACTAACCCCTTCAAATCCCTCTCTCATTCTCTTTGTCTCTCCCAACCTCTCTCGTGCATCTCTCTCCCTCTCTCTCTGTGCTCGACCAAACCGGCGTTGTTGTTCTCAGTGACCGCGACTACGACTGCGAGCGCCATCGTTCTTCGGTCTCCCAAGCGAACTCTCCATCTTCTCAGCAGTACTTCAACGTGAACGCCACTGTCCCAGCCACCACAGTGAGCACCACATCCATCTCGATTTATCTCCACTACTGTGCACACCACGCAACAACAGGCCGAGGAACCGCCTTGAGTTGGGTAATGTTACCATCATCCCTATATCTAGAACCTTGATGATTTAATGATTCATCTTTTTAGGGTTTAGGGTTTAGGTTTGAAAGTTGGTGAGGAAATCATCTTTTTAGGGTGTTGGGCTTTGGCGATGAGAATTGATTTTTCAATCCTTTGTCCTCTCTATTCTTTAAAAACGTTGTTATCAATTGGGGCTTTGAGATTTGATTTTTCAATTGGGGTTTTGAGCAAGAGGCAGCGAGTACGAGATGTCATCAGTTTTGGGATTTAGTTTTCATCCTCTGTTTTGGATTTTGGGTTAATTTCTTTGCTATTTCTTTATGTGTGGATTCAGTTTTCAGTCATTGAAAGAACTCCAAGCGTAATTGTTTTCTTGGTTTGAAGATGGAGGAGGGTACAATGCCTGGAACTTGTGAAGTCTATATCTATGAATTGTAGCATGATTGTGCTAAATAGTTTTGTTTTAAATGAAAAATAATATTTTCATATATAACGGGTTTTGAATGAACGAAACCTGAAATTTTGGGTACGTTTTAGACTAGTTAGTGGCAGATACAAGGGAAAAATGCCCACGTTTTATACTATTTTTTTGGAGATTTAGAGAGCCCAAAACCAAGTCTGAACCTGGATATTTTGGGTGTTTTAACAGTACATATATGGACATTTTCAGCTCTCAAATCTGGGTATAAAACCCAAATTTTCTTAGTGAAAGGTCATAGAAGAGGCTTTTGGATTCTTTTCGTAGGTATCCCAGGCTGTTTGCATGCTTCTTTTGGCAATGTAGACAAGTGGGTTTAAACCACTGTTTTGGTGTTTACATTAGACATTTTACAACAAAACATTTTAGGTTGTTAACCCATCAACTGCTTGGGTTATTGCTCCATGGAATCATTATCAAATTTTGTGGATAAAAAGTTGTTATAATTCGGTCCCTTAGATTAAGAACTAGAATGGAATGTGTACAAGTCCAACAGGGAAAATTCAACACAAATTGGAGGCCACATGGATGGCATATTAGTAAAGTTTTGAGTCGATGGCACTAACAAAACTCATGATAATGAAGGGGCATAAATTGATATAATTCGTTGTGCATAAATATGTGAAGAGTTAAGTTCAGCATTGAAGTTAGAGTCATCCGTCCTAAGAAAGTACTTAATCTTAGCGTAATTCTTCAATTAGTTGAAGTTTACTTTGTTAGTTGAAGTGGAAGTTGGTAGTTGTTTCTTTCAATATAGGAAGTCCCCTAGAATTCATATCATACAAGAAAGTCTACAGCAAAATTTGTAGTATAATGTGGTTGAGAAAAAAAGGGGGATAAAAATTATCCGATGCACCTGCCATCCATTATCCCCTAGATTGTACCTGTGCCAACCAACAAACTGATCCACATTGCCACTAAACCCAATAAATTGATTGATATAATTCTGGCAATAAAAAGAGAAAATTATTGGATGCACCTGCCATCCATTATCCGCTTAATAGTACCTACGCCAACCAACAAACTGATCGAAGTCGCCACCAAAGTGATGTAAACGCAATAATCATCCGATTGATATGCAATTCTAGCTAGTAGCACACTTCCCCTTTGGTAGGTAAGTTGGAAAATGAACTTGTAACAGAACTAAATACCACTAGTAGTCTTTATATTAACTTCCACCCAATCATCAAAACCTTACCCTCTAAATTACAAGGTGAAGATGCTCCAGTCAGTAGTTAGCTATGCCCCATCCAAGAGCATGTAGGGCCCATGGTACCTATCAATTGCTCGATTGATTGTTTTTTGTTGTACTAGTGGTCGGTTGTAGGAAAACTAGTTAGGGCTAATGATTTGTGGGTGAATCTAAGTTTTGTTTCATTCTCATCTTTTTTCAAGTGTTGTCCACTTCACGGGGAACCCTGTTGTGCATTCTCAAAACTGAGCAGCCCATTGGCTGAGGGGATTCCTATATATTGATATTAAGGATTAAAATTGTGGAGCCTTCTGAATATATTGATCCTTATTCTGTTTGTGTTTTTTTTTTTTTCTTTGGTGGATATGCTGGGATCAAACTGGAAACCTCATTGTACTCACTGCCAACTAATTCCTATTCTTATTGCATACTAAGTTATGCAGTGGCGAAAACATGATATGATCCCCCACTAATTTAGGCAGATTTCCAGATGCACCTTTGTTTTATTTTTCTGTGCGGGCGGTAGGAATCACTGTTGCCAACTCTTCTTTCACTCTAAGCTAGTATTTTCACCTTCACATGGCACTTACATTATTGGGCAAATAAACTTAATTTTAGTTTTTAAGGCGTATGATACTTCTTTGCTACTTTAACCCAAACAATCCAGTGCTGCCAAATGACCCTAAGTTGAATTTGTATTTTGGGCAAAAGCATTAGCGAGACATATGATCCAAAAATCTTAGAAATAAAGTGTATACTTTTTTATAATGAGAAAGGTTATTGGAGATTATACTAGAAAACAATTGGATCCTGTTTTGTGGACCACTCCCATCCCCTCATGGCTCGCCTTAGAAGTGGAGGCAGGTGGGACCAACGGTCCTCTTGTTTCTTAAGTTAATATATTTCTAGACTTGCTTACAAAAAAGAGTTCTGTAAGATTGTAATCTGACTCAAATTCTTGCAAATCTATCAAAATTATGGCATACACTAGATGCAATTAGTTACAATTAATTGTTAGTTACTGGATTATCTCCTAAACTTTTGAATTAGACATTTAACCTTATGAATTGTCTCCTAGACTTCGAATGTAAACCTATTGCACCTTCTTTTCACCTTTGTGAGATGTCTTGATAGAGGTCTAATCTTGTTTAGCTAGCTATTGTACAAGATAAAGTTTGATAAATTTTTTTGTTGCTTTTGTGCTTGGCTGGGAAGTAGTTGTGTTCCATCCACTTGTGGGAGGTTGCAATTTCAAGCCATGTTGTGGTGTCTCAGTGGGTTGACATATCTGTCTAGCAGCTATAGCCTGCCTTGTCTTGCTGATGGGTCTTGCTGATGGGACAAGTGTGTGGCTGTGTTCAAGTGGACCAGTCAATTTTAGCCATCAAAGGAAATTTTTGGAAGTTCGATGATGTGCTTCAGCCTGGCTGTCATTGCGTGCCTTGGTATTTTGGAAGCCAAATAACTGGCCATCTTTCATTGCATGTGCAGCAACTTGACGTTCGTTGTGAAACAAAAACAAAGGCTTGTGGCGTCTTTACTTCCACTTTTTCCAAGTGATCAAATTCAAGCATTATTTTACTTGTATTGTACAGTAAACAGAGGCAAATTTTAATATCTACTTAAAAAATATTTTTAGAAAACTAAGTAAAGCCAAGATTACTTTGAAACCTGAAAGAAGAAAAAGGTATGGCCAAACCTACTATCTTCTAGCATTGCACAAATTATATGGTAAATCTATAACATTTCATGGGATCTCTTTGTAATATAGCATCTATAACATATGATATGTTTTGCTGTTGTGGAAACCAAGACACATGCCTGTATTTATTGTCATTGCATCACAGAACCAGTTTTGTTTAAATTTTTGAATGGTGAATGTAATTTTGACGGAAATGTGATCAATTAGTAGGCTCTGATCAATATTTTGTCTTTTCAGGATAATGTGTTTGTCACTGTGGTTGCATCCATTCAATACTGTGCCTTGGCCGAAAAAGCAGCTGATGCTTTTTACAAGCTCAGCAACACCAAGGCACAGATCCAATCCTATGTTTTTGATGGTATGGATTAAGTTTCTGGTAGAATCTTTTGACCTTGAATGTTGCTTGGGGTTACATATTTTTGATATTTATACTTGAGTGTCCATTCTTATCATGTGTTAGTTGTATCGTAGATATTATTACAATGAAGCGGAGTAGTAGATATCTATCCCAAGGTTTAGATGACAACTGGGAGAGGGCAATTCATCTTGAACTGCTCAAGTAATGGCTTTGCACTTACACTACACGTGATCCACCACATGTGGGCCACACATGCCATTCTGTGTTTATATTAAGTTTAATTAGTTAGCTTGGTTCTTCTTAGATAGAAATATCAAAAGACTTTTCAGAAATACATACTGCTAGGTTGCAAATGGACTGGCCCATGAGAGTTTTGGGCCTTAATTTGAATTGCATTGTGCTGGCCCCGGGCTTTTTCAAAATTTAACAAAAGCAAGGCCCAGTCCCTGCCCATTTGCAAGCCTACTAACTGCACATAATTGCATTGTCAACTATTTTGATCTTGGGGCACATGTAGCCAAACAATAAGTCATAGATAAATAAATGTCAAAATCTAACAGCCACATCCAAAGATTTTCTTACACAATTCTTCATCCTATTGATTTTTGTTCATTATGTATTACCTCAAAATAGTTAACAGTTAATTTCTTGTAAATATCTCAGTGACTGTAGGCTGGTGCATATTTGTCTTGCAATCTAGTTTGAGCCATACGTTCTTTAAAATTGTATAATATATCTCTTTGATTATCTTAAACTCTGAAATTCTCCCAACTTCCAAATGATTCCCGTGTGACATTGTATATCCTAAAATTGGACGCTGGAGTCGATGTGAACTCTCAACTGTTGCTCCTCAGACTTCATTACATACAACTAGCTCCATCTATATTCAAAGATTAGTCCTTCTCGACATCTTTATAGGTAATACAGCTTGTAGTAGTTGAGAATGAGTTGACGTCCATAAAAGATTAATGTACTTGTCCTACTGCTGTTCAGTTATAAGAGCGTGTGTGCCAAAGTTGGACTTGGATTCCACCTTTGAGCAGAAGAATGACATAGCAAAAGCTGTGGAAGAGGAGCTTGAAAAGGTAATCTTTCCTGTATATTGAGTGATATAGCTTCCAAACCAACCAAATTGCTCAACTAAATCTGTCTTTGTTTTGTGGATATAAAAGGCCATGTCAGGATACGGATACGAGATAGTCCAAACTCTTATTGTGGATATCGAGCCAGATGAGCGTGTAAAGAGAGCAATGAATGAAATCAATGCAGGTAAGTTTCTGTGTCCTCTAAATAAATTGGAGTGGAAGTTCTTGGTCTTGTTCTGTTCTTTACTCAAAATTAAGTATTTTTCATATTAGTCGATGTCATTCTCTTTTTCTAGAAATGGAATTAGTCTTCTGTTGAAGACCTGTTAAACTTCCAAGTAAATCTAGCTTAAATTTTGTTTTACAGATAATCATATTATCCAATATTTAAGTAGAAAATCTAGAAGTAAACCTCCTTACTTTTGAAGAGGGAGCATGACATCATAAAAATCAAGGGAGTTCAGCCTCCTGTTACTTTCTTTATTGTGTTTAATAGGTTACTAGATGTCAGAAAAGTCCAAGGCAACTAATGGATTGATTGTTAATTTCAATACTCATTATAATCCATTCAATAATGTTAATTTGAGGGAATTTGAAGTATTATTGAGATGACAGGAATTTCGGTTTTCGTCAACCCAACACATTACATGTGGCACACATAGAATTGGGACTATCTCAGCTCAATTTTAAGCTTAAATCCATCACCCTGCATATGCACCACAGAATTTTTATGTGTTTGTATGACTCTAGGGTATTGTTTTCCTTGACATATTTTGCTGCATAATGTTAATTCTCCAAAAGGGTTGATTGCTATTTCAGCTGTTCTTGCCATCTTTGCCACATGGCAAATTTTTTTTATGGTTGAGTAGGAAGTGGGCTGTTGAGACGAGACCTACACGGGTTCATGAGTAGGCCATTTCATTTGTGGGAGCATACCATGTTTTGAAACTGATGAACTAATGTCATGTGTTTTTGAGAGATGTTTAGTAGGTTGGATCATGGAAATAGGTCAATAATATGCCTGTTAATATTTTCTTTGTGGCTGTTTTCTACTACTGTCTTATGCAAAACTTTCCATTTTTGGTGTCAGATCCCCAAAGACAAGGCACGTTAAGGAAGAAGCCACATGCAACATTGAACAAGTCAATATTTGCACACTGTTTCTGTTGGCTAATTGTTCGTAATTTGTTTTCAAACCTTTTGGAAAGTTGTTTTGGTAGAAGCATGATGTTATAATATGAATAATATAAGTTTTGTTAAACTTTAAGACTGCTTGGCAGGTACTTATTAACAAAAAAAAGATTGCTTGGTAGGTGATATAGCAATAGGGGTTATATTCATGCTAGTGTGATAACTTTGTTGTTATATGGAGAAGCATATTCAAGTTTTGTAACAATTATCGTTTGTAATATCAAATTTTCATGATGAGTTGACAAGGCAATATATTCTACTTGGTGCAATGTCACAGGCACTTTGAGGACTTTAAGAAAACTATCAGTCCAGACAGGTAATATTCAAGCCCACATTTTTCTTTTCTTTCTATATTTATTTTCCTTTTATTATTTTTTCTACTGAAATCCAAAAACAAAGAATACATGCATTAAAAATGAAGCATGGTCTCAAATTTATAATCTAATGGGGGAGCATCAAATTGTGATGAATGTTATCAATGGGACCAGCAGTTGAAAAGTCAAGTGGATGGCAAAACAAAGAGGTAACATACATGACTGTTTACAAAAAAAAAACATGCATGACTAGTACCTTTTCAAAGTAGGAAATATATATTTATTTAGCTTGGACTTTAGAATTCTTTACCTACTCACTCAAAAATTAGGAAGGAAGAAAGAAATGGAAGTTATATTAATTGGCTCATAGTAGGTAGTAGTTCTATATTTCGTGCTTTAGACACTTATAATTGTGTCTCGAACACTGGAATGTAACGTGTATATGTCCCTTAAAAAATCCGATGTTGTCAGCTTTGGAATATTGATACTAGAGATTGTGAGTGGAAAAAGGAATTCTAATTTTTACCATCACGAACAATTTTTTAGCTTTTGGGGACATGTAAGTATATAAAAAATATTTTCTCCATTCTTCATATTACTAAACAGATTATTTTCTCCATTTTCAGCAATATTGTCATTTCTCTACAAGAATGTCACAAGGGCTCAACATAGAAAAAGCCACCACTGGGCCCCTCAAAGCTTAGAGGAATCACTGACTTCGATCTTGCCTCCTCTATCACCGGTACCACCTCGCAAAACTGGCACTGCCCTGCTTACGCCTCAACATCAAGAGAGGACAAAGAAAACATTTGTCGGATAAACGAAAGAAATTTATTTATTGTAAATCACATTTTATACTTTGAACAATGATGTATAACTTTTTTAGTAGATGATGATCATATGTATTGATTGGAAATAAAATTGATATTAACAGACTTTGGCAATGACATGGTAGCAAATTTAGACTATATGATGTGGTTTTTTTCCTTTTAAATTCTTTATATTGAGTATTTTAGAACTTTTGGCGTGATTCTGTAATAATTTTTAAAAATAAATTTTTTTTTTGAAACGACTACGATTTTGGCCAAAACCATAGTCTTCAAAAAGGAAATGTTTGAATTAAAGAAGACGGTTTCTTAGAAAATTGTAGTTTTATTTATAGACTTACGACTTTGGTTTTGGATAAAACCATAGTCATTTCGAGACATTTAACCTCGGTTTAACTCTTTTAGACAACGATTAATAACCATAAAAACTACAATATTTTTGAAAATCGAAGTCTTTTATGTAGTCTTACAACTACCATTTTTAATAAATCCGTAGTCTTTTAGCTCTTATAGACTACAATTACAAACCGTAGTCGTTTTTACAGACTTTAGACTACGCCCGATTAGACTACGCTTTTAGAGGTAGTTTTAGACTATGGTTTAAACTGAAGGACAACGGTTTTTAGCTGTAGTCAAAAGGGTTTTTTGTAGTAGTGTTGGCTCCTTTAACTTGACTTTGACCCAGCCTAAATGTGGAAAGGGGAAGTCAAATACAATTTAAATTTTGTTCTATCTTTTATGCTTGATCTGATCAGAATTCTAATATCTCATCTCTCTCTTTCTCCACCACATGCACACGAAGTCAAATATAAATTTTGTTCTATCTTTTATGCTTGATCTGATCAGAATTCTAATATCTCATCTCTCTCTTTCTCCACCACATGCACACGAAGTCAAATATAAATTTTGTTCTATCTTTTATGCTTTCATGATTTCATCGTCCTCCTCCTGTTCTCCCCAAGTACTGTACGTACCATCGTCCATACCAGTAGATGAGTAAAACGATCATAAAACGATCAGGAACCCGTCGTACATACGTGCTCCCCTTGCAGTAGCAATCAATGTAAAACTTGTGTCACAAGATGTTGTGACGGAAGCCGGTCACAGCACTCAATGCGAGCCACGTGGCACACGATCATAGGGCGCTGACCGTATGGATGTTTGGCCAGTCCCTCGGTAGACCTACAAACCAAAAATCAGCCTGATTAGTGATTTACAACGTTTGGATTTTTGCACTTAAATAGCGGTCAATAATGCTCAAATTCTTACCGTTAAAATCAACCCATGAAAATAACATCAATCGAATCGGTTAGAAATCACTAATCAGGCTGATGTTTTGTGTACCGGTCCACCGAGGGACTGGCCAAACATCCATACGGTCATCGTCCTCTAATAGTGTGCCACGTGACTTCTATTGAGTGCAGGATTGCTGTGACCGGCTTCCGTCACAACATCTTGTGGCACTTGTTTTACTCTGCAACTGGATAGGGTTTCCTGAGTATCTATCCGTCCAGCCTTAAACATAGCATTGGCTCCTATTCAAGTTGGAGTAAGACTTTGATGACAGGGCCCTGTCAGCAAGGCCGATGACAGGGTGCAATAGGATCCACGTGGCATACTATTAGAGGACTCTGACGGTATGGATGTTTTTTCAATCCCTATATGGGCCTACAAACAAAAAATAAACTTGATGTGTGATTTCAAACCTTTGGATCTTTGTACCTCAAATAATGGTCAATAATGCTAAAATTTCCCATGGTTAAAATCAACCCTTGAAAACGATTCCAATCCAACGTCTAGAAATCACTAATCGGGCTGATTTTTGGTCTGTAGGTTCACCTAATGATTGGCCAAACATCCATACGGTCAGAGTCCTCTAAGAGTGTTCCACGTGGCTCATATTGTGCCCTGTCATCGGCCTTGATGACAGGGCCCTGTCATCAAAGTTTTATTCTTCAAGGTGGAGCGTCAACATGTTATCTGGGTACGGTTGAGACACGTCAGGATACGTCATAGAAACGCATTTACAGTAAAAAAAAGCCCATTTTTTTTTCAATATACCTAAAAGTATAATCCTCAGTTACAGATAATTTCCCTTAAAAGATTAATGTTGGGAACATTCATGAGTCATGACCCTAGTTAGTAAATTCTAGAATTATTTGTGAACAATTCCCGAACCTTACGAATTATTTAAAAAACAAACGTTATTCGTATTCAAAGCAGGTTTGGAAAAATTCGAGCATTTTTTAACATGATCAAATTATTCTTGAATAATTCACGAACTTTTTCGGATTATTCCGTCTATAAGACAAAAGGTTCAGTATTTTACTTTTTTTTTTTTTGTTTTATTTTATTTTTTAAATTATTTTTGCCTAATTTTTGAACGCATTTTTAACGACAAATCCGAATTGTACTCGAACATTTCCGGGAATGTTAGATTGTTGAAATAGTCATCATTGACTCTTTTGGATAGCACAGTGTTAGAGTCGTATGAGACTCTCACCGAGCGGGACCTAATGTGGTTAAGCTGCTGCCAGTAACCCAGGGAAACACTGAACATTAGAATTTCAAAAATTTATCCTATTTTCCATTATTTTCATGGATTTTGTGGCGGCCATTAAACGTGCTCCGTTATATGGAGCTCCCCATACAGGAATTGCTATAAACTCAATTATCCCACTAAATTGTTTACAAGGATAGTTACGTCTAAATATAGTGTTCAATAAACTTAGGTATGTTGCTCTCTAACTACAATTACAGGAAGATATACAATTGCTGAAGAAGATGGGTGTGCGTACATATAGATTCTCCATAGCTTGGACCAGGATACTGCCAAGTACGTTCTCGATCCTATCTGTAGTTAATTTGATAGAATTAATCGATTATGCTTGAATATAGACCTGCATCATGTCACAAACGTAATTATCTCATACTTTGTCTGTTGGAGCTAGCATTTTTTGTTCTTATTTTTACTTGCATAAATAGAACCTTGTCGTAAATAAAAGCAGTAGCTACTGTACATACTGGGCATCTTCTCTGTTGGTCATCATCATCGTCTTTTTCGTTATGAACTTGCAGAGGGAAGCTTGGATGGAGGAATAAACCAGTCGGGCATCGATCATTATAATGATGTCATAAACGAATTAATAGCAAATGGTAAGAACAATTTTTTTTCCATAATCCTATAGAGCCATTTTTTAATTATGTTGCTTCGTCGTTGCCCTTAAATTTTTAAAATTATCCATGCAGGTATAGAGCCCTTTGTGACATTATTCCATTTCGACTCACCGCAATATCTACAAGATAAATATGGAGGCTTCTTGAGTAGCAATATTGTGTAAGAAATCTCATTTTATATTGTTTTCTCGTAATTTTTTCCCGTCCGAATAACTTAAGTATGTCGGACTTAAGTCTAAATGTGCTATCTTTCTTTACTATTATTCAATTTTCAGGACTGATTTCAAAGACTACTGCAATATTTGTTTTAAACATTTTGGGGATAGAGTTAAACATTGGACAACCGTCAATGAACCATCAATTATTGCTCAGTTTGGTTATGATGTGGGAGCTGCAGCACCGGGGAGATGCACGCCATCGAAAGGTTGTGCAGCAGGCGATTCTGCTACGGAGCCTTACATTGTTTCTCATAACCTCATATTAGCCCATGCTGCTGCTGCTAGACTCTATAAGGATAAGTACCAGGTGCGATACGCGCGTGAAATTCTACTTCTATATACTAAATCAATTCCTTTACTTATCTTTTTTTGATCTTAAATTATGGCGGTTGATTACTTTTCAGGCTATTCAAGGTGGAGAAATCGGGATGTCGCTGGTGGGCCAATGGTTTCTACCATACTCCCAGAATTCGATCGAAGATCGAGAAGCAGCACGTAGAGCCCTGGACTTTCTCATGGGATGGTATGCATAACATAAATCTGTGTCGAAAAATTTATACTATAAATCAAGATAGATATTTGATTTTTCATAATCAAAACCTGTAAATAATTGTTAAATAGGTATCTGGGGCCATTAGTGTATGGAGAGTATCCGTCTACCATGAAGGATTTGGTGAAGGACAGACTTCCCAGTTTCACGGACGAGGAGAAAGAAATGGTGAAGGGATCCGCTGATTTCATTGGTATCAATTACTATACTTCAAGATACGCTCAAGGCCTTTCAATAACAAATGAAGCACCTACTAGTTACAGCGACGACTCATTTGTCAATCTAACAACAGGTAATAACCACCAACTCTCTCTCTCTCTCTCTCTCTCTCTCTCTCTCTCTCTTCACGAACTAAACTCTCATCTATTATTGTGTTTTGTGGCTATTGCAGAGAATATAAAGGGAGTTTCCATTGGTCCAGTGGTAAGACAATGGTTTGATCACAACCCTTAAATTTTACTCTTCCTTTGTCCAGCGAAAAAAGTAATCTAGTAAAGGTCCAGAAAATGTGCATGAATCAAATGGTTGAAAATCATTTGATCAGGTTGATCGGTGAAACCTGACCCACTGTTGATGAGACTCTTATTGGGATTGCACACCGCATTTCCTATCCCGGTGGACTCCTAGTCGGGGCACACTCCAAAAAGAGAGATCTCTCTCTAAAACCTGGCTGACTGGTGACCATAACTGACCGCCCCCAAAATGAGCCACGTGGCATATTTTTAAAGGGCACTGGCCGTATGAATGTTTGGCCAATCCCTAGGTGGACCTACAAATAAAAATCAGCCTGATCAGTGATTTCAAACCTTTCGATCTTGTACCCTAAATAATGGTTTTTAATGTTCAAATTATCACAGTTGAACCAACCCATAAAAATGGCTCAAATCCAATACTTGGAAAATCAATAATGAAGTTGATTTTTGGTTTGTAGGTCCACCTAGAGATTGGCCAAACATGCCAAGTTTGAGAGAGAGAGCTCTCTTTTTCGGGTGTGCCCCGACTAGGAGTCCAACGAGATAGGAAATATGGGGTGTACACATATGGGTTCCTTTGTTTTTTTTCTTTCAAAGTACCCTTTTGCATGCCCACCTTGAAAAAGTACACTTTTGCCTACCTTGGAACGCACTCATATATTGTGTTGGCCCGATCGACGACTTGTTAGTATACATATATAATTATTTTGCCTTTCTCCAACAGTTTTATCTTTGGGGGAAATGGTTATTTGATATGGTATCAAAGCGTTAAGGCCTAGAAGGTCATGGGTTGAAGTCTCTAGTAGAGTGTATTCCTATTGAGGCCTAAAGGGGGTGTGCTAGCGGATGATGTGTGCCTGCGCATGTGTTTTGTTAACCCGACCACCGTTTGTATGCATAGTTATTTTGCCTTTTCCCAGCAAATCAATCTTTTAGGATCATAAATTGTTGTTTAATATTTAAGTCAATGGAACTTGTTGAGACACCCATAAGTGATCATGTGTCCTACTTTCATTGGTTTTACATCTGCAAGAGTACACCTGACCCCATTGAATAATTTAAATTATAGAAATGTTTAATTTCTAACGCGCGTGTGGATGGATTGGTCATTATGCAGGCTGATGGGAGCAGTATTATTTATATTTACCCACAAGGACTAAAGGATCTATTGGTCTATCTTAAGGAGAAATATCAAGATCCTACGCTCTACGTCACCGAGAATGGTTAGTTACTCTTCTTCAAATCTGTTGGTATATGATTTCATATAGCTTTGACCATGACATCATGCATCCCAACTCAATTGTATACGTGGTGGTTTCTTAAAAGGAGGCAACATCAGATTATAACACTTTTCGCAGCTCCGTAAGCAAAATCCAAAAGTGGGTCCCAAAAATGCCGTCGTAACTTATCTTTATTAATCGTTGGACAGGAGTTACCAGATCACGGCAAAATTCTCTTCAAGTCTCAATTGGACGAGAGGATTCGTTCCGGATCAAATTCATTCGCCAACATCTCTATCGTATTAAAGAAGCTTTGAAGTAAGTTGCATCCTGCGGTCCAAATTTGCCAATTTATTTTCGTACAATAATGGAAAATAAAAGTGCTTCAATCACGATCACTACAATAGTGTATAGAGATAGACCCCGTCATGCTTCAATCATGACCAATCAATACAGATCACATGTATCCTATCAATGTGATTTTACTGATTGAACGGATCAGATTGATCGGTGGGCCACGTACTTTACTTCCATGATATATATCTTTGTTGTTATACTAATTTTAGACATATATTATATTGTTTATGTGTAGGGAGGGAGTGAACGTGAAAGGTTACTTCATATGGTCACTGATGGACAGCTTTGAATTTGGAGATGGGTATGCCGTTCGATTTGGGCTTAACTTCACTGATTACGACAATGATCTCAACCGGTACCCCAAGATATCTGCTGAATGGTTGGGCTCTTTCCTCAAACAGCGTTAACGATCTGCACATCATTCGATTTTAATCGAGTAGTTATATTGTATTTCCGGTATAGTTCTTTCTCACACTTACAATAAAGTTAGCGTGTTTGGTTGGTTTGGTCAGTTTGCATGCTTATGTGATGGGTTGATGTTATGAGCTGTCTTTTTGAGATGTAAACGACTATAACATGGAGATGGTCGTTGATGAATTTGATGCGTTGAGGATCGTCTTTAGCTATTTCGGATGGCATATTGTCGTCTCGTTTATCAGGAAACCCTGTTTCAAAAACGTACCTCGTCATCTCGCATGCTCTAGAAAGAAACACAAAGTAGCCCAATAATCCAAGCCGTCGATTTGGAGATCAAGAAGGTCTATGATCACACTATCGAGCAGCTAACTAACTAACTAACTAACTAACTAACCAACCCTTCTCAGTGATGTAGATTTTAGGGTTGTTGTATCGGAGTTTCACACGTAACATCAGATCTCTTAGCCCTTCGGGGTGAATGTTATTGTCGCTCCCACTAGGCTACAATGGAAAGAAAAATAATTAATGATAAGTTGTAAAAAATTGATAAGTTGATGAATGGTTAGGATCATCTCATCAGGTTGATTTTAAATCAATCAATTTTCGTACAACCCATATATAATAGTATATATAATTTATAAATATATCGTGAAGGTCGGCATATCTATCCTTATCGATGCAAACCGGTATGTCATTTGGATTTATTTCAAGCCCTTCAGCGTATCTCGATATATAGTAATTCACACCAATAAAGTCGAACGATCCCTTAACCATTTCTTTCTCTCTTTTGTGAAAGTTGGAAGTCTGTTCTTCACTATGGCCCTCATCATGAATGGGTAATCTGTTGTGTCCTGTTTTTTGATTTTCCAATTGTGAACAGAAAACAAACTTAAAACAAACAAAAGAAGACTTTGATTGATAATGTCCACTTTGAGGAGAACAACTTCTTAGCAAACAATATTTATTTCACACCCTTCACCTATTCGTTGGTAGAATGTATGCTAAATCCTATAACTTCTACAACTACTTATTTAATGACATCTAGACATGTAAGCAACAATTAAGGACATCTGTCTACTTTAACCTACTCCCTATAACTACCCCAATTACAACAATACAAGTAGCATAACTTAAAGAACTAACCTAACTAACAATTGACATAAGGACAACAATGAAAACTACCCAAACTTCCCCGCGTTTGGTGAAGATAGGTAGGCTTTAGTGCATGGGCTAGATCCTTTGTATAGAAGTGGGCCTAGATCACATCATAATCTCTAGTCACTAGTGGCTCCATATACCTAATTATAACACCCATGTGTACAATACACACCAGAAACCTGATTAGCTAGGGTTGACATACATAACAAGATTAGTAATAATGCAATAGCCTATCTTAATCATGGCTCAAAATCTCGGGGATTCGAACCGTCTCGGACCGTCACAATGTTAGATTTCTTCATGGAACAGTGCATCGGGTGAGATGATCCCAAAATGAAATGGATCGGCCGGTACCTGTCGATCCCAATCCAGAATGGGATCGGCAGAGACTTCCAACCATGCATGATCTTAATTATCAAATATTTAGTATGTACAGACCTTGCTGGGAAGCTTTAAAGAAAAGATTTACTGTGGACAGTAGACACACTTATTAAACCATTTACCTCAAAAGATCAACCTGTTGGGGAAAAGTGAAATAACTATGTATATACCAATGGATAGTCCGGCTAGCACAAAACGTTTTATCTCATATTAAACAACCATTTACCCCAAAAGATCGACCTGTTGCGGAAATGCGAAACAATGTATACCAACGCTTTATCGGGCCAACATTATAGGTGTGTGCGGGAACAAACCATCCACTAACAACACTAACCATCCCACCAAGAAGTGCCATGCTCTATCTGCAGTGTCTATATCACTAGGCAATTCCGAGTATGGCAAAAACCATTTGACCATCAGTGGTCTACCGATTTCTCCACCTTGAGTGTCCTAAATTTGTAATCAGTCAAATAAATTGTCATTGAAGAAAAACAAATAAGGTAGGAAAACATGTTGGTGTTTGCCTTAAGAGGATCGATATGCGCGCATGCAGTACTCTGTAGGGTCCAAACCGTTTGATGATGATCCTTGGGTTGTGTGGTGTACGTGAATCTCGAGAACCATCCAATGGGTTGCTTGTACCCAAGGAGGATATCCTACTGATAAGGAATTGAAATTCATAATGGCTGTAAATCACCTGATACTTTTCTTTGTAGATTTTAACTGCCGCAGCATGGGCTAATATGGTGTTATAATGAGTAGCAATGTAAGGCATTGTGGCATAATCGTCCACCGCAATATTACTTCCAAATTTTCAATTGCATATCCATATTGACGGAAAACATGTGGCTCGTTAAATGGATAAAATAAACATGTTCTTACCATTTTTGATTAAGTCGTCTATGAGATTGTTGTAGAAATCAATACCTTCTTAATTTGTTTACTCCGCCACCCAAGGTCCCCTCTGCAATTTCCCATGGATGAATACATTTGATTAATGAAAAGTAAGGATCCAAATGTGGCGGGTGATTTTCTTGTTCTTGGTCTCGTTTTCTTTTCTTGTTGATGTATATTCTTCTCCCTTGTAATCGTTTTAGCTTTGGTGGGCTTCCTTAGCCTCCAAGGCCTTTATCTATATAGCATTTATATTACTTATCTAAATGCAAATATAGATTGATAAGACGGTGTACGTACAATCCGAGTTATAGCCCAAGCCCAAAATCACATGGGCTAGCTCAATTCATGTGGACCAAAACACCATCATGGAGGTATTTTTCTTAATTATCAGTGTGGGCCCTACTACCTCTATATATAATTAGTCAAGATCCTCTCATCAAATCTTTCAAATATATATTTAGCAGTTGGTTAACTTCTATGCACTAACCCTAGCTAACGCAGCTAAGAGGGTTTATATAGAAAATTACAATAGAAAGAGAAGGATAATTTATAAAATTATTCAGCAATTTTCTCACAAAAAATAGTAGTAGCAAACAAGGACATACTAGGCAGGATCCTGCTCCATGAGATGGGAGAATCTGTACACATTTGCAGCCATGTTCTTTAGCAACTGTACATCATCCTGTAATTGATACAGCAATAAACATTGGTATCAGCTACGAATCAAGAAACGTGCTATTTGAAGGTTTGGAAAAATCGTGCATTTTTAAACATGATCGAATTATTCTTGAATAATTTGAGTTTCCTTGCAATTAAGAATAGTGATTAATCTATTCATCGCCTTGTATTTGTTAGATAATATAGTGTGTGAGATACACCATATCACTATTGGTGTATCTCATCACAAAATTAAAATAATATTTTAGGATTTGATTTTATATTCTTAAGATTTCTTTCCTGTTTTGAATCATTGTAATGTATATATAAAAGCTTAAAGTAGATCTATGTAAACACTCAAGTTATTCAATAAATTCTAAAATTCTTCAGTATTGATGATACGAATCTACTGCCAAAGAGTTTCCAGACTCAACCACAATGAAACTGTCCCAAGTCCTTGGTCCTCTCCCTCCTTCATTAACTGCTCCTTTTGTCTGCACAAACTAACTCACCCATATGAGAGAGGATAAAATTTTTATGGATGGAATTTCCATCAAAATTCGATGGGAGTGCTTCCAAAAGTCCCACATGCACAAGAAGATAAAACTGATTTCAAGTTGGGTTTTTTTTTCTTTTTCTAAATATAATGTTGGGCTTGCCTTATATACCCTCGGTGGTGTCCTACCCTCCCTAATACCAAATACATAGTTCCGTCTATGGAGCCTAAAACTTCAACCATGGCATGTCAATAAGCAGTAAGTTGGCCCAGTCTCTTGCACAGCCGTTGGATTCAACCAATTTTTTTTTTTTTTGAGTCCTAAAACTAGTGGCTAAGAATCATCAAACAAGAATATTTTTGGTATGAATTTGAATGTCTAACAATGCCCGAGCCCAATCCGATTTTGATTTTTCAAAACCAGGCTTGAGCCCTAGCTCGAGTGCTGAAGGAGCTAACCCAACTCGAGCCGAACATCGGGTTGAGCCTGCCCAAGTTGCATACCTAACAAATTAAAGCACATATGGAAATGGAAAGAAAAAAAAAAAAAATAATAATAAAGAAGAAATTTAGAATAAGAAACATGAAATAAATGAAACTCTTTTCTGTTATCAACATGGAATATGAATCAGTGGACTGACGTGGTCGGGATCCGTGCGCGAGAACAAACGTGAACTTGTTAATTCACTTTTGTTGGTCCCATGACCCCGCCCTTGGAAGAAACAAAACTATAATCCTTTCCCTTTTGGTGTGAAAATTCGTGTCCCCTGATCCTGACCCTAAAACTTTTCTGGACCCACTACTGATCACATAAATGTTTAGCTCACTTCAGCTCACTTCTTGGTTGACATCACCAAAAAGTAGCTTGCTTGTCGGTGTGAGTAACCAAAAAAATTTGATAAAACTTCTGTCACAAGATGTGACCAAAGCCGGTCACAACCCACAATATGAGCCACATGGCTCACTATTAGAGGGCTCTCACCGTATGGATGTTTGGCCAGTCCCTCAGTGGACCTGCAAACCAAAAAATCAGCCTGATTAGTGATTTACAACCTTTGGATCTTTGCACCCAAATAACGTTCAATAATGCCCAAATTCCTACGGTATGGTTAAAGTCAACCCATGAAAATGACTTCAATCCAACACTTAGAAATCACTAATCAAGCTGATTTTTTGGTTTACAGGTCCGCCGACTGGCTAAACATCCCTATGTAGTGGACCTACACATAAAAAATTATCTAGATTGGTGGTTTAACCATTAGATTTTTGTCTTTTTTTTTTTATTTTGTTTTGTTAGAAAAGAAAAGAAAAAGCTGTTACATTTTTCTGGTGATTCCCACCCTTTACTTGTTACCTTTTTTGAGATCGTCTCAATCTCCCTCTTATATATAACTAGTGGGTGCCCTGTGCCATCGGCACTCCTCAACAAAGAATTTGTCAAAATCAAGTGATTGGCGGAGAGCCACTGTCCATTTGGGGGAGGATTAGATCTCGGCCCTTCTTTGTTGATGCTTGTAAGAGGGGGTATAAGTAGGGAGACAACCAATGTGTTTTGTTATATAGAATAGTAAATGGCCCATGCCCACGGCACTCTCCGACAAAAGCGTTTGCAAAAATTGGGTGCCTTAGGCACTCAAACGGTATAACGGATTGGGGTGTTAATGTTTTTTCCATTATAACGGCTGTTATAACGGATTGTAACGCACAAAGGGAGAAATGAAAAAATAATAGAAATAACAAAAAATAACGGTGTTGAAATTTAAATTTTGAATAAATTGAGGTCAAATGAGGAAGATTGAGTGGCTGAAATCTAATCGTCCACATTAGATGGATGGATATAAGATAAGAGAATACAACTGAGTTGTCTTGATATATGCGTGGGTGGCCTGTGCCCGCGGCACTTTCCGACAAAGTGTTTGTCAAAATCGGGTGGGAGTTAATCTCAGCCATCGATATTGAGCATAGTGGATCTCAGCCACTCATTATTGAAGCCATATAAAATAAGAGGGGGTATAAGACAACCACTGTGATCATTTGTTATATAAATAGTGGGTGGCCTGCGCACACGGCACTCTCCAACAAAGCGTTTGTTAAAATCGGGTGTGGGTGGTTGAGATCCACTGTCTGTTTTGGGGATAAGATCTTGGCCCTTCTTTGTTAAAACACATAAGAGGGGCCGGGTATAAGAGGGGGAGACAACTTCCCTGTTTTGTTATATAGATTATTTGGTGGACTAATCAAAAACAAAAAAAGAACATATTTTAATCTTTTCGACCATGGGATTCGAGCATTATTATGAGGTACTCAGATGCAATGGCTATAAATTATCAATCATGCTGAGTTTTGGTCTGTAGGTCCACCTAGGGATGGCCAAGCATCCATGCGGTCATTAGTCTCTAAGAGTGTGCCAAGTGGTGGTGCCTGGATGCCTGGATCAAAAAACGCCAGATCAAAGTTTTTCTCGCCCTTGCCCCGTACAGCCCCCACTTTGACAGTTGCTTACTGCATTGCCCCACCTTAACAAAAAAAATCCTTGCTCCACCACAGGTTACCAGGTTTATCATAAAAAAAAAAAAAAAAAAAAAATTAAAGCGCTGGTGAGCAAAAAGATGAATCCGAGAGAACAAATAATAACAAACCTGAAGAGCAGAAGTAGACGCACCAAACTTAAAATCACTTCTTACAACTTCACGAGTAGACCTAGAGTCGGTGTCTTGTTTCAGAGATGTTATAAGATGAGAAACCTTGGTAGGACACCAAGGAAATTTCACTTTCACCTCTGTATCTATGTTTTAAAACTCGCCGAGTCGACTTGGGACTCGGCCGAGTTGACTCGACTCGATCGTATTTTGAGTCGACTCGGCATACAAACTCGGATTTGCATAGTCTAGCGAGTTGACTCGGAAACTCGTCCGAGTTGACTCATAATTCAGCCGAGTCACTGGTTTAAAAGCCGAATCCAGTCAAAACTCTTTTTTTTTTTTCTAAATGTTTTTTTGTATTTGTTTCCTATTTTCAAAGTTTTTCTTAATAAATATTATTTTTATATATTTAAATAAATAATAATCAATTTAATGACTTGCCGAGTCGACTCCCGAGTCATCGAGGTGACTCGGCCCAATGGACTTCCGAGCCAAGTCCAAGTTCCGAGTTTTAGAACATAGCTCTGTATTAGCAAAACCATGGTTTCCTTTTCTTTTGCAAGTTAAATGAGAAAAAGATGGAGAGTTTGGGAAAGCAACATTCATGAGGAGGGCCATCTTAGAGACTCAAGCAGGACTACTACTTCAGTTGGAAGGGGCTTTTTATATTTTTATAGAGATGGGATTGAGGATAATTTAACGTTAATTTTTATATATCTAACGGTCAACCAACTTTTGGTCCAAGGTAAGCATATGGACACTTCTTCGATACACCCAGGACAGTCTTATCAAGAGAGAGAGAGAGAGAGAGAGAGAGAGAGTCAGCCACCATTCAATTCTCATACGAAGACAATTGAAGAGACAAAGAAAATTGTTGGTAGTTTGTCTCTATATTTCTCATCCTCTTATGAATTAATCCACAAGAAAAATGTATGTGGTCTCTTTGGATTATATAGATATAAGGGCCTACATGAATATGAGTTAATGGCTAATTTTTGGTGATGGTATTCTTTTCAAGATGGATATCAACCTAAAAAAAATCAGCCCATTTCAATATTTGCAGCCTTGTGAAAAGTAGATTGCAAATTAAAACAGTTTTTTCTTGTTATTTTCCATTATTTTTCATTTTTACCTTTTCCCGTTTTTTCCCTACGTTACAATCTGTTATAACTATTAGAGAATATATTGTAATAAAGTGTGTGATGCACCATATCCTCTTTGGTGTCTCATCACATGTTCTTTGGATCATTAAGATTAAGATGAATTAATTATGATTAGATTTTATTTGATTAGTCTTTCTTTCATGTTTTAACCTCTTGTAAGGATATATATATATAAGAGTTTTGAGTAGGTCAATGTAATCGTCGAAGTATTATTGAATAAATCTCATTTTCTACATAGTATCTAAGTGGGTCATCCAACGACCTGTGCTCGATTGATTTTCTCATGGTCTACATTTCTTTCAACGGGTGGTACCTTTGTTACCCGTCCGACTTGATATATTTTAGGTTTAATTCCATTTACAACTGCAATTGACGAAGCCACTTTTGTTCGCCCAACACCTCCATGTGCAACCGCATCGTCATTCATTTGTCGTTGATGATATCTCCACTCCTATAAACCTCCATCTCAGGCATTTCGTTGGTTCTCCCTTGTTAATGCATGTCCAGTTATTCGGCTAATTTTCAAAGGAAAGTTACCATGAGTCACCGCTGTCTGATTTTCTCTTGGTCCACCATTCTTCCGATGGGCAAATCATGTTGAGAATACTAATAATGAGATACACTAAGATGATATGATGCATCTCAATCACACACTTTATTAGAACATTCACAATATATTCTCCAATAATAACGGCTGTTATAACAGAAAAAAGGGTAATATCCCCCAGTCCGGTATACCATTATAACGGCCCCTCTTAAACCTTGTTTATCGCATTCAGCTAAAATATATATCTTACCACATTAAGTACGGTGGAGTGGGGATGACTAAAAAAAAAATCACTGAATTTATATACTGTTAAGGTCTACCAAACGCTATTACATTTAGATCTGAAAACTAATCAGATGATCTCTATAACGGGAAGGCACAAGTCCACCTTGTCAACTGTTTCAGAGTCAGAAAATAGACAAGCAAATAAGATAAGGCCAAGGAACTCCTACCGGAGTTATATGACTGAGATGACAAAAGCTTTCGGAAGATATCTCCAGGACACGTACATTTTGCTGTTTTCATAGCACCAATGTTTTGCCACTCATTTTGCTACTCCTAGAGCCGATTTTGCTCCAGTGAAAAAAGCTCGGGAAGAAGCAATGCAGGTTCTGGAACTATCAATTCCATATAGTTCCAAGCCCAAAGAAGTACTCATGTAGAGTACGTACTCGTTCAATCCTATCATACCCCGCAGTAGTCTGACTGGAACCTCCAAACCATCTCAAGCGTGACTGTTTATCTAACGGTCAACCAACTGATACTTCTGCCAGGAAACAAATATCTTACCATCAATAATTGTCAGAATTTTATTTTTGTAAATAGATTAAAGTTTTTTTTCTTTTTAGAAATTTTCCTAACAAACAAATGTTGGAGATGACAAGGCAGCAGATCATGGCACGTGGATTTTGTACCGGCGGACCACCTCGGCCTCACCATCCACATACACAGGTGACACAGGTGAGTGTTTTGGCAAAAAGCACTTGAGTACTCACCTGGGTACGAGTGTAGTGAGGCCGAGGTGGTCAGTCCGTACAAATTCCACGTGCCAAAGTCTGCTACCCTGTCATCTCCTTGGATGATTGGGCCCAGTCATCCAAGTTTTATCCGGATCAACCAATGACACTCCATTCAAATGATTCAGAACTTTGCTCACCGGTTCCGCCGCATGGCATATTCTTAGAGAATTCTGACCGTATAGCTGTTTGGCCCAACCTTAGATGAACGTACAAACCAAAAATTAGCTTGCTAATGATATAATTTCTAAGCGTTGGATTGAGTAATTTTCATGTTTTCATGGGTTGATTTAATTTTTAACCGTGGAATTTGAGCATTATTGACCATTATTTAGGGTACAAGGATCTAAAGGGTTTGAAACCACTAATCAGGCTGAATTTTGGTTTGTGGGCTTTTATCATATTAAATTATCTTTATCATATAAAAGTATAACAACTATAATTATTTTGCCCATATATTATTATATATATCTGATTTTTGGTCGATAACTTAATTGGATTCGAATATTGATTTAGAATATCTAATGTCAGATATCGAATTGGATTTAGATATCGAGTTTTTTTTTTTCATTTTTTGGATTCGGATTTGGATATGCTTATATTCGATTTAAATAGTATCCGTTGACAACCAACCCTAACGTAGGTACGGCATCATATCCATTTTGAAGCCCCTGGATAACATAGCCAAATATAATATAATCATATATAATAAATATAATTATTAAATATAATTACTAAATCATATATTGGTTCGGATACTATCGAATCAAATTCATCAATATCCGAATCCGTATCTGAAAACTACTCGAATATTAAACATATCTGAATTCGAATATGATATCTGAAACTTTTGGAGAATATCTGATTTTTTAAATATGGATTTGAATCAATTCAAAATTTTGACCATCCATTGACAGCCATATATATTAGAAAAGCTATTTTTTAGCTATAAATGTTGTCCATGATTTATTCTGGCTGTGTCTTATCCTGAGAGGCATATGTTTATCGACTGAAACAAGGCTATGGCTCACACATTTTAGAGTAAAACTTGTGTCACAAGATGTTGTGAAGGAAGCCGGTCACAGCAATTAATACGAGCCACGTGGCATGCTATTAGAGGATGATGACCGTATGGATGTTTGGCCAGTCCCTCGGTGGACCAGTATACAAAAAATCAGCTTGATTAGTGATTTTTAACCGATTCAATTGAAGTTATTTTCATGGGTTGATTTTAACGGTAGGAATTTGAGCATTATTGAGCGTTATTTGGGTGCAAAAATCCAAAGGTTGTAAAACACTAATCAGACTAATTTTTGGTTTGTACGTCCATCGAGGGACTGGCCAAACATCCATACGGTCAGCGCCATCAGTTGGTGTGCCACGTGACTCGAATTGAGTGCTGTGACCGGCTTCCGCCACAACATCTTGTTACACCAGTTTTACTCCACATTTTACACCATTTTCAGGTTTGTGTCAGACATGTACGTGCACCTACATGCATATGTTGGTGAGGGTGATTTTAGGCTGTCGTACCTTAAATATACAATTTATTTCTTTTTTTCTTCTTTTCTAACACATCACCTTATATAAATCATGGTTTAAAAAACAACTGTTATTATAAAGAAAATAACGGCCATTATAATGGATTTGGACTTCCCCTGTTACGTTATATATGTACCGTTAACGTTAAAAGGACAAAAAAATAACGGCGGTTATTTTCGTTATAAACAAAATAATGACCGTTATTTTTTAGAAAATTTTGTGAGTTATTTTCGTATTTTTTTTGTTATTGAAAATTTGAAATTCAAATTTTGAGTTCCAGCGCCATTTTTCAGTATTTTGCCCACGAGCATTACAATTGGTACAACAGCCATTATAACAGAAAAAATGGTAACGCCCCACGCCGTTATATATACCATTATAACGGCTCCTTTAAGAAAACTTATGAGTGCCTCACAGCTGACTTATAAGGTACTTTGAGAAAGCTAGTCTTTTCATTAACCTTATCTTGATATGCTTACCAAAGTGCAAATTAAAAATCTTATTAAGAATTTCAAATCTGAATAAAGAAGATTTGAGCAGCTTTGTGCCTTTGCCGGAGTTACTTAAATATAAGAGGCTATTTGATTGTGTTTCCATAAGAGAGTTCTCAATGAACATGTTTGTTGGGTGTTTTCAAAAACCGTTATCCAATGAACATGTTTGTTGCATGTTTTAAAAAACCGGTACAATGACCGTTAATCTTTCCGTTTTAAATACCCCTAGACAGTATTTTAAATATAATAACCGTTATTACGGTTGTTCCTCAAATGTTATACTTTTAAAAAAACTAGTGTGATTACCCCGCGCTAAAGCACGGGCAGTGTGAAAGAAAAATATTTAAATTATAATAAAAGCCTTATTGCTATGTGATATTTTAGTGTACATAATTTTTTAGAAAGGGTCGGGCTCCGTTGACAGATATAAAATGACAGGTAAAATAACACTGACACAATATAAGCCAAGTGGCACACTGTTACAGGACTCTGACTGTACGGATGGTTGTCCTATACCATGGTGGACCTACAAACCAAAAATCAGCCGGATTAGTGATTTATAAGTGTTGCATCTTTGTACCTCAAATACTGCTCAAATTCCCACAGTTGAGATCAGCCCATGAAAATAAGTCCAATCCAAAGCCTATAAATCACTAATCAGGCTGATTTTTGGTTTGTAGCTTCACCATGGGATAGGACAAACATCCATACGGTCAGAGTCCTATAACAATATGCCATGTGGCTTATATTGTATCCCTGTCAATTTAGATTTGTCAAGGGAGCCCAACCCTTTTACAAAATGTGTGCGTCTCCTTTAGTATAATCTAGAAAAATCGTGTGGTTGTACTGTAAACTGTTAGACCACGTGGCACACTTTTAGAGGATGCTAACCCTATGGATGTTTGGCCCATCCCTATATGGGTCGACAACCCAAAAAACAGACTTATTAGTGATGTCAACCCTCTGGATCCTTGTACCTAAATAATGGTCAATGATGCTAAAATTCACATGGTTATTATCAACACAGGAAAATAACTCCAATCCAACACTTAGAAATCACTAATCAGGCTGATTTTTGGTGTGTATTTACATTTGGGGATGGGCCAAACATCCATCCTCTAAAAATTATGCCACGTGGTTCATATTGTGGGCATTAAGCATGCGCCAGTCAGCGAGGTTTTACTTCTGATCCACTATCTAGATAACTTTTTATATTTTGCAAATACCTCTTTTGGCCCAAAAAAATCACTTAGACCTTGCTTTTCACTCAGTCCCCTCCCATTCTGAAACAGAAAGAAATTGACACAACCCGAAGAAAAAAAAAATTAGTTTCTTGATCTTTACAAAATACGTAAATATCTGAAACAAACTTAAAAAAAAACATTATTCCATAAAAAATTATATATAAAAAAAATAATATAAAATTCACAAATAATCATTTATAAAAAAATTATACAAAAAAATAATAGAGAAAGAATTCGAAAAAAATAAATAAAATTATACTAATATTAAAAAAACTTAAGTATATATAAAAATAAAAAAAATAAAAATAATACTAATTAATGAATAAAAAAATGTGTTTAAAAAAAAAATACTTGAAGATTAAGAGTTGTACAAAATCTGTATCCAAGAAAGAGAACTCAAAAGGAATGTTATTCCAATAAAATTTACATATATAAAAAAGAAAGGTGCAAAGATATGAAAATAAAAATAAAAAAAATCTACAGAACTTAAATAATTAAATTACTATTAAAAACTTAATATAAGAAAAAGACAAGTGATTCACGATTAAAGAAGAATAACTAAACAAAAGAAAAACATACCTGAACATAAAAAGTTGTAAAAAATCTGTAGGAAAGTTGAGAAAAGTAAAAGAAGAGCACGAATGGGATTGTAATAGAGTTTAGAGGTTGACACCTATTTGAATAAAAACAAAATCGTTGGAAAGCAAAAATTGTATACGTGGCATAACGAAAAGTGTTGTAAGTATTGGAAATATGCAGTTGTACCTGTTGGATAAAGGCACCATATATATAGAGTTGAAATTTTTTTTTTTTTAATATAAAAAGTAGTTAATTGAAAAGATGATGTGGCCCTCTGTGCTTCTATTGTGAGGTCTCTGCTTTTTATATATATATATATATTAGATTAGTGATGATCACATCACAGTAATATGACACGTTGTGATCGTATATCTTTTCTAGGATCTACTTCACTTTCAGTCGTGGCTGCTGACATATACGGGTCCACTTTAGCCTGTTTTATTTGTTGTCGGTATGTACCTTTCCTTTTGATGCCATGCATGAAACGTGGTCACGTAAATGAAAAGGATGTGTCATTTAGGCCTTGTTTAATTGATAGCGCGTCTGAAGTAGTGCATGCGTATACGGTCTTCAAGGTGCGCACCTTTAAAGGTCAGGACCGACGTTTGGTTCTACATGACCATGTAAGACACACATAAGAACAAATGTTGAGAAATCACATGGGCCCAACATAATGAAGATCAGTAGTTTGTGTAGGCCACACATTATTAGAGTTGATAAATCATGTGGGCCCCATATAAGAAAAGAAGTTGATAGAATATATTTTGGTCCCGAATAATAAAAGGGAATTGATAGATCATATATGTGCCCATACATCATAAGTGGGCCAAACATTTTAGAGAATGGATATTTCAAGGACACATTTTGCTGTTTTCATAGCACCAATGTTTTGTCACTCTCATTTTGCTACTTCTGGAGCCGATTTTGCTTCATCCACTAACGTGAAAGAATAACACTGGAGCTCGGGAAGAAGCAATACAGTTTCTGGAACTATCAATACCATAAATAGTTCCAAGCCCAAAGAACTCATGAAGAGTCGATCAATCCTGTCAAACAGCCACAGAATGGTAGTTTGGCTGGAACCCCCAAACCACCTCAAGAGTGAGTGTTTAGCTAACGGTCAACCAACTGATACTTCGGGATAAGATGTCATCTGTGAAGAGACAAATATCTCTGTTTGATATCAATTTAGAATCGAGGGCCAATATTCCTGCGTTCTTTTCCCTCAAATCCAACTTCATCATGGGCTACGTCTATTCATGATGTTCATAATAAAAAAAATCTCAAATCCAATGGCTATAAATCACCAATCAGGCTATTTTTCGTGTCTAGCTAGGTCAACTAATTAAGAGGGACGAGCAAAATTTCTTTTAGTGCTTTATCCTGTGGTAAGAAGGAGAAGCAAGTTTTCTTTCAGTTCTTTGTGTGGCCTGTGAGATAGTGGTGCAGTGGAGAAGATGGAGTAGGGTGGAGAGGAGAAGAGAGAGACGATGGTGGGTGGGGTTTAGAGAAGACGAAGTGGCTGCCCATCAAATGTAGGTACCCAGCTTAAAGATGTAGGTGCCGTAGCTATGTTTTAAAACTCGCTGAGTCGACTTGGGACTCGGCCGATTCGACTCGACTCGATCGTATTTCTAGTCGACTTGGCATACAAACTCGGATTTGCATATTCTAACGAGTTGACTCGGAAAATCGTCCGAGTTGACTCATAATTCAGCCGAGTCCAGTCAAAGCTCATTTTTTTTTTTTTTTTTTTCTGATTTTCTAAATTTTTTTTTTGTATTTGTTTCCTATTTTCAAAGTTTTTCTTAATAAATATTATTTTTATATATTTAAATAAATAATAATCAATTTAATGACTCGCCGAGTCGACTCCCGAGTCATCGAGGTGACTCGGCCCAATGGACTTCCGAGCCGAGTCCGAGTTCTGAGTTTTAGAACATAGTGCCGTAGAGGTATCCTTTTTTGAATGGGTAATCCATTTTTCTAAAGAGCCTGGCATTCGGTTCTGTTGGGTCATCTGTGTATAAAAACTTTGCAAAGGATTGCTCTTTATGTGGCATTATGGGTTGCATAAAAAGGTGCCATGCCCATTAAGCCCTGAATGGTTGACCTACATGCCATAAATCAGTTTGATTGGTGATTTCTCGAGCATTTTTCATGGTGTGATTTCTAGCCGTTGATTGAATCTATTTCTGGGAAGGCAGATCTATTGGCTAATTAAATTGTTAGAATTCAGGCCCATATGTGCTTTAACACCAAACCCAGTGGGCCCGAAAGAGTGGGCCACATGGAAATTTTGGGGAAAGGATGTATCAAACTTTTGACATAGCCTTCTATCAAAGATTTCTTACCAAGGCCCGAAAGGTAATTTTATTAGAAGAAATCTTTGATACAGAAGACTATTTCAAAAGTTTGATACATCCTTCCCCAAAATGCCAAGTAGCACCTTTTTGGGCCCGCTGACAACATGGAGGGCTCTTGGTCAACCTACGTACACACCAAATATCAAACTGAATGGTGATTAATAGACGTTGGATTTGAGTATTTTTCATAATGGGTTTTTAACCCATCTACAGGCCTGTTTATGAAGCCTGTGATAAAAAAAAAATGCTTAAATCCAATGGTTAGAAGTCACTAATCAGGCTGATTTTTAGTATGTAGGTCCATAAAAGGGTGGCATAAATATTCATCGTGTCAGTGGGCCTGAAAGAAGAGATTTCCATCATTATGATGGTATAGATTGCCCTGTTATGGGCTTCAATAATAGGGGCTATGGCCCATCCAAGATATTGCCAACAGCAAATGAAGCAGTCGCACAAATCCAGATCAAGTTGTCTATGGACACTCTCTTCTCTTTTGTAAATTCAAGCAAAAATGATCAATCGGTCTACAAAAATGTCATGCATGGTTCAAAGTCTCGGCCGATCCCAGTCTGGATCAGCCGATCTGGATCGGGATCGGAGCCCACTGATCCGATCCAAATCAGGCTCTGTCTCGCCCTGACATCACTATTTTATAAAAGGAGACTCACTTTGTCACGCTTATCCTGTTCTGGATCGGAGCCCACTGATCCCGAGACCACAAATAAACAATGTCATCATATTTGTAGTACTTAATTATAGTGTCCGCACCGCAGTGTGTGTCCACTTACGAATCCTCAATTTGTTGGTTCACCTCAAATGTGGGCCCTCTCCTATAGCTTAGAGTCTTAGACCTTCCATTTTAGGGACTGGACTGGAGCCGATTTTGTTTCATCCACTCCATTAGAAGTTCTGGAGCCGATTTCGTGAAAAAAAATCGCTGAGTGCAAGACGAACACATGGTTTTATAGCTTAAAGACCAGTTTTATTCTCAAACACATACTGATAATCATAGTACAAGAAAGTCATTATAGTTTCATTTAAAACATATATAGTAACCAACCAAACAAGCCCTATTGGATACACATCCCATCACTAAGATCACTTAATCCTTCTTTAAAAAATCGGTGAGCCAGTCGGCAGATTTCTTGGGGGTTCGTACGAGATCGTTGTTGTAATCAGTGAAGTTAAGCCCCAATCGGACGGTGTAGCCTGATCCTACTTCCATGCAGTCCATCAGAGACCATATGAAGTACCCTTGCACGTTCACTTGCGCACTATACACAAACAAGATAACATATTCATGCATAAGATCAGTAACCGTTCATATGGCCCATCAATATGCATCAATCTTAACGGTTCGATGTGATTAGCCAGTTAGTTGAACGGCTCCAGCACCACCCAACCGATTTCTTGTATGAGGTTATTTTGATAATTTAGGCACGGGGGCTTACCTCAACGCGTCTTTAATTGCATTGAGATGCAGGCGAATCCATGTAATTCGATGCTGATCATCTAGTGCTTTTTCCATTGCAAGATTGTCGTTTCGTGGCTCGCTAACCCCTGTTTCATTTGTATTACGTAAAAGGTGTACGTGTGACATCAGGGTCAAATATGTCATCAAAGGCCTGGATTGAAGCTGTACGGTGATTATGATACTACCAGTCTATGACATCAGAGAGAGACAGAGCGAGAGAGAGAGAGAGAGGGGTTAATTAACTGACAAACTAACCGTTCTCGGTGATATAGATTTTAGGGTCGCTGTAATTTTCCTTCAAATATATCAGCGCATCACTTAACCCTTCCGGGGCAACGTAAACCTCGGAGTTCCCTAAGACCTACAAAGGAATGAAGTTTGACGATATCAAATTATTGATTTATTGATAGAAGGAGGAACGGAAACCAAAATGTAAGAAAAAAAATGGCGATCAGTCTTACCGGGTCTCCTATAAGCCTCCCGACATTGTATACTGTCAGAAACACAACACAAATAAGAAATAGATGAGATCTTAACCGTTCAAATATAAGGCCGGTTTGATTAGATGATTACCATCAGTCATCACCCTCCAACCTATAGACATAATTTCTAAGCCCATTAGTCTTATGGGAAAACTATTACCTGATGTTTCCAAATATTGGTCCTTCACATATTGTTCCGTGGAAGTTGGACTTGGAAGGTCTTTTACAAATTTTGAAGTATAGTAATTGACACCAATGAAATCGTAAGCCCCTTTAACCAATTCTTTCTGCTCATCTGTGAAACTTGGAAGTCTGTCTCCCACTGAATCCTTCATGGAAGTAGGGTAATCTCCATTCACTAATGGACCCAGAAACCTAATTAACATAAGTAGCACATATTATGAGTTGCCGAGGTACGGTTATTCGAGAAAAATGTTGTAATACTCATTAGATTTTGAAAGCTTTTTATTCAGAAGTTGATTGGGACTAACCATCCCGCATAGAAATCGAAGGCTCTAGTTGCTGCCTCTTGATCTTCCGTCGAATCTGAGAGTGGCTTAAACCATTGAACACTCACTGTCATACCGATTTCTCCACCTTGAGTGGCCTAAAAAAAAGCCAGTCAACAGTATATGCAATTAATCATCTAAATAAAGGAGAAACTTAAGGTTGTTGATCGAGCAATTAATCAACAAGACAGTCGGATAGTCATGTTCTTCATTTTCGTGATCAATAAGTTGGAGATTCAAGTATTAGTGACGATCCAGACTGTTTGGATCGGCCTTTTTGTGCCAGAAAAAGATTGTTTTTGCATAAGAAGTAGATTTTGCTTATTACCTGATAAGTTTCTTTGTAAAGTCTAGCAGCAGCGGTATGGGCTAATACAATGTGATGGGCAGTAAGGTAAGGATACGTTGTAGCATCGTTCGTTATAGGAAGTTCCATCGCATACCCATATTCAGCAAAAACCACTGGCTCGTTCACCGTAGTCCATCTAGTAACTCTATCTCCGAAATTTTTGAAACAAATGTCGGCATAGTTTTTGAAATCTTCCCTTAAAAAAAAAGGATAAGGAATGAAATAAACACACTTTTTAAAAAAAAAAAAAATTTCAACAAACAATCTGGTGAAATTAACAAGATGTTTTACACTATCTGGTCATCCAAGAAGCCATTATATTTCGTTTGTAAAGCTGTTGGTAAGTCAAAGTGGAATAATGTCACAAAAGGCTGTATGCCTACAAGAAAAAAAAATGTGAATTTCAGATTAATAATAAAAATACAAGAAAAATGGATATCTAGTAATTGGCAACAATTATTAACAAAATAAACATGTCGTTACCGTTTTCAATTAATTCATTTATGAGATTGTTGTAGAAGTCGATACCGTCTTGGTTTATATCCCCTGTACCATCTGCAAGTTCCCAATGACAAATATATTAACTTATGAATAAAATGTCTACTAATTTTATTATAGTAAGAATTGATCGACAGCCATTAAGATTTTTTTTTTGGCTGAGAAAAATCTAGGAATTCATTTTTACTGGACAGCTCTTATCTTCAAGTTTAAAGCTAATTTGTGGTAGATCCTTGATATCCGCAACACATGTACCCCTAACAACCTGTTTACAGAGAAAATTAAAATTTAAAAAGCTTAAAACATGATTATTAGGGGTACGTGTCGGATGTAGATACAAAACTAAGTGTTATTCAGCAAAATTGAGCTAGCTATCTAAGCTAGTATCCTCTTCATAAATTTAAAGAAGTCACTATAGGGTAAATAATCACTTCATGCTATTGGTTGAAACATGCTACATGGGAGAGGATGAGGTGATGAAATATGTAGATTTTTCGTTTGGGTGTACCGCCTTAACTAGCGCGTTGAATAGGTTTAGAACCAGCGGTCCAAAAAATAACACATTGATTTGATTTGGCAATTTTCTTTCTCACACTATTATAGTAGGGGATGAAGAACATACCATACATTATCCTGCTCCAAGAGATGGAAAATCTGTACACATCCAATCCCATGTTCTTCAGCAGCTGAACATCTTCCTACAATGGGTAAAACTGATAAATATTAACATTGACAATCAAGACTGACATCTTCATGCTGTTGATCCATGGTGCAACAATTTTTGCTAATTAATTTATCACTTGATATGGAACTTATAATAAGCCATCATCAACGTACTTTATATTTGTAGTACGAGAGAGTCGCCACATTAACGGATTGTCCTTCGGTCTCTAAAGAGAAAAAAGCAAAGGTTTTTAGTAATTTTTTTTTTCCAAATTTTAAAATGTGAACCAGAAAAGAAAAAGAAGAAGGTGATTAGGGCTATGGGGACCTGTTCCTTGTGCAATCATACTGTCCCAAGTACTGGGTCCTCTCCCTCCTATATCAGCTGGTCCTTCTGTCTGCACCAAGCAAGGAAATAAATTTTAGTTTCGAGGTTTAATTCGACTAGCTGAAAATGAAAATATTTCAACCAGTGTGAAAATAGTATATTTTTCGGGTAAATGATGAAAATAATGTGGAAATGATGAAAATGTTGTAGAAATTATTATGAAAAGTTCAAAAAATAATAAAATAAGCATAGAAACACACTCATAAGCTATTAAACTATAATATACAAAATATGTAGTGTGAAAATAAATAATATCACAGCGGTCTATGATATGTTGAGGCAAGTATCTGATAGTTAGTCAAAGTATTATTTTATTAGATAACTATTATTTAATTACTAATTATAAAAAAAGTTATAAATCAAGATATTAATGAATCCTTATTCACTTACATTAATGTTTTAATATTATATATACTTTTAAAAAATATATTTATTATTAATTTATAACAGTTACTTAATTTATTGAATGTTTAAATAGTTTTTGAAAAAAATTTAATCCAACCAACTTGTAGAACGGGCAATGAATTTATTCCTAATCTATCTATTTTTAGCAAGAAATGATAGCAAATTTTTTTATATATACATTTTGAATTTGAAAAAACTCTAAAACGAAATTCGATTCATCCTTATAATCAATCTGTGAACCAAGAAATCTACAAAAATATTTTTTTCTTTATAAAAAAAAAAAAAAAAAAACATATACTATCAAGGGATGAAAGTAATGAAATGAATAATAAAAAAGTATGTAGAGTATATAATATGAAATCAAAAGAAAAATTGAAAGTGAATGTAATGCGAGGAATATGAGGAGACTAAATGTAACCTGAAGAGCAGAGGTAGACGCCCCAAACTTAAAATCACTAGGATAGTCACTTCTTATTATTGAAGGAATCTCATCCTCTGTAGGAGCAGCCACATATTTACATCTTATAAGATGATTACTCTCCTTTCTAGGAGAAGGTACTCTCACCCGCCTTGCAAGAACATGCTTTCCCTCGTTTGAAAAAGTCAAATGAGAAAAAGATGAAGCACATTGTGGGAAAGCAATATTTAGGAGGGCCATGTTGGGTGGTCGAGAGAGAAAGAGAAGCTTTGTTAGAAGCGCATTTGATTTCTGCTCAAGGGATAACTTGAGGGGGGTTTCTATAGAGAAGTTACATGGACGATAGCATGAATACAAAATCTTATTGGACCAATAATACAAGAAAGAGTCGCCACATATGCCATGGGTTAATGAAATTAAAAACACATTTTTTTTTTTTTTTGGACATGCCTTTGATATAAGAGTATAATGACATAATTGCCATTATTTTATGCAAAAAAAATTGTTTTTTATTTCCATTATTTTCTGTTAATTTTTTTTTTCTGAAAATTTAAAATTCTAATTCTAAATTTTGCATTTTTGAATTTTAGATTCGTTTTTCCCGTTATTTTATGTTTTCCCATTTTTTTTTTCTATTTTTGCCCATGTTCATTAAAATCCGTTATAACAATAATGCCCCCAGTCTGTTATACCGTTATAACGGTCCATTTTAAACCTTGCTTACAGCATTCGGCCAAAATATCTTACTGCATTAAGTGGAGGGGGGATGACTTAAAAAAAGAAAAATCACTGAAATAATTTCAGTGACACTAAATTTATATTGTTAAGGTCTACCAGACCTATTACACTTAGTTCTGAAAACTAATCAGATTTAAAACTGGAAACAAAGTCCACCTAATCAATTGCTTCATAGCCAAAAAAAATAGACAAGGATAAGGTAAGGAAATCCAGGGTGTGACTGAGATGACATAAACTTCATGGATCGAATGGATATTTCCAGGACGCATTTTGCTGTTTTCATTGCACCAATTTAAAACTCGAATTCGGACTCGACACGGAAGTCTATCGGGTTGAGTCACCTCGCTCGAGTCGTATATAAAAAATAATATTTATTTAAAAAATTATAAAATATAGTAAAATACTAAAACATTTAGAAATTAAAAAAAAAAAAAAACACCAAGTTTTAGTTCGACTCGGCCTATTTTCCAAGTCAGCTCGGCACGGCTTTCAAGTCCGAGTTTGTGAACTTGGCCGATTCCCGAGTCGACTTGGCAAGTTTTAAAACATAGGTTTTATAACAGTGGAGCTCGGGAAGAAGTAATGCAGGTTCTGGAACTATCAATTCCATATAGTTCCAAGCCCAAAGAACTTATGCAGAGTACGTACTCGTCCATTCCTATCAAACAGCCGCAGTAGAATGGTAGTTTGGCTGGAACCGCAAACCACCTCAAGCGTGACTGTTTATCTAACGGTCAACCAACTGACACGTACTTCTGTGAGGAGAATAGTCCCCGTCATCTACAAAGAGACAAATATACTTTATGGTGTGGTGGGGACCCGGGATTACCTGGTTTCTTTTTCATCACATGTATCTTTTCCTCTCTGATCGTTTTGATTTTCGAAACCAGGTACATTCCTGCTTTCTTTTTTCTCAAATCCAACCTCATCCATAGGCCTATTTATTAAGTCCATAAAAAACATGCTCAAATCTAACGGCTAGAAATCATCAATCAGGCTAATTTTTAGTGTCTAGGTCCTCACTAATCCCTGTTTCATTTGTATTACTATTACCATTAGCCTGACAACAAAATTGCATCACCAATATCAAAGTACTAGTAAGAAAGACAATAGTAGTCCCAATCCAAGCCGTTGATTTGAGGATAAACATCGTAACAAGGTGTGCGACATAAGAGTTATAGATATGTCCAAAGGCTTGGATTGAAGCTGTATGGTGATTATGATACTACCTGTCTAGCAAGTGGGGGCCCACATACATTATAACATGAACTTACCTTAAGATTAACTTAAGAAAATATTGATGATTTGGGAATTTTCTCAGACAAGAAGAGTAAGATCAAGAATATACTAGGTAGTAAGTATTTCCAACAGTCCAATAATAAGTGATAGGTTGGATGGTTAGGATCATACGAGATTCGGCTGGGATTGGCCCGGCCCATTAGTCTTCTGAGATAATTATTAACTAATGTTTCCACATATTGGTCTGCCGCGTAGCTAACAGGTTCGAGGTCATTTGCACTTATTGGAAGGCCTTTTACATATCTTGAAGTATAGTAATTGACACCAGCGAAATCATAAGCTCCTTTAACCATTTCTTTCTCCTCATCTTTGTACCTCAAATACTGCTCAAATTCCCACAGTTGAGATCAACCCATGAAAATAAGTCCAATACAACACCTATAATTAAATTACTAATCAGGCTGATTTTTGGTTTGTAGGTAGGTCTATCTAGGGATTGGCCAAACATCCATACGGTCAGAATCCTCTAATAGTGATCCACGTGGCTCATATTGCGTCCTGTATAACGGGAGCCGGTCATTTTAGGGCGGTCAGGGGAGCCCGAGCCTTGTTAAAAATAAACCATGGAGAAGACTATAATTATCCAATGGATAGAAGTTACTAACCAGGTTGAATTTTGGTATGTAAGTTCAGGTAGCGATGGACCATACATCCATGTATATAATTTGGCAATTTTCTCACAGGATGAAGAACATACAAGGCAGTATCCTGCTCCAAGAGATGGAGAATCATCTGTACACATCCACCCCCATGTTCTTCAACAACTGAACGTCTTCCTGCAACGGTAAAACTGATAAATATTGGGAATAATGAACGCTGCCATCCATAATATATTTGAAAGGAGGACAATATGCATTATAAATAGATGGCCTAACAGTTGATGACATGATGTATGGGTTTGACGATGATGAATTTATCTTCCGCGCGCCCGAAGCTATTGTTCTATCACTTGATGGAACGTCGCTATTGATTATAGGAGCAGGCTCCTGGGACAAGCCTTTTTTTGACACACTCCCGGGACTTGTCTTCTCTGACGTGGATTTCGAGAATCTAACAGTGGTTTTACTGTCAAAAAGTGATGCCAGGTCAGCACTATCAGCGATTGTTGTATTCTTGGAATCCACACTTCAGAAGGCCTGTCCCGGGAGCCCGAGTAAAACTTCTATCACAGCGTTCCGGGATTTTCATTGTGACAGAAGCATTGTGAGAACGCTGTGATAGAAGTTTTACTCCAGGAGCCCTTATACTTGCTTTATATTTGTAATACGTGAGAGTCGCCGCGTTGATGGATTGTCCTTCGATCTCTAATGGCTGTTCTTTGATGCAGAGAAGTCCCTCAAATTGCAACCTAGTAGACTCGTTTGGGCCCACTTGCCCCCTGAATATTTGGTCCACACTATGATGAACCTACACACCAAAAATCAGCGTTGATTTGTGAGTTCTAGCCATATGATTTGAGCACTTTTTCATCATGGGCTTTATGAACCATCCTATGTGTTGGTTTCAAGCTCATGATGAAACAGTGCTCAAATCCAATGGCTAGGAATCACTAATTACACTGATTTTTGCTGTGTGGGTCAAACATTCGTGAAGCCAGTGGGCCGGCCCTAAAGAGTCTACTACATGGCAAATTGAGGGGCTTCTGCATCAAAATTTTGATACACAAGTCTGTATCATAGATTTCTTCGGTCTCTAAAGAGGAAAAAAGCAAAGGTTTTTAGACAATATTTTTCCCAATTTAAGAACGCGAAGAAGAAAAAGAAAAGAATAGGGCTATGGGACCAGTTCCTTGTTGAATCATACTGTCCCAAGTACTAGGTCCTCTCCCTCCTATAGAAGCTGGTCCTTCTGTCTGCACCAAGTAAATCGTCCATTCATAGTTCCAAGCCCAAAGAACTCACGAGGAGTCGTTCAATCCTCTCAAACAGCTATAGAGTGGTAGTTTGGCTGGAACCCCCAAACCACCTCAAGCGTGAGTGTGTGCAGTGGAAAGACGAAGTGGGTGCCCAAATAAATGTGGGCCCTAAAATGGGAGTGGGTGCCCAGCTTAAAGATGTAGGTGCCCGTAGAGGTATCCTTTTTGAATGGGTAATCCATTTTTCTAAAGAGCCTGGCTTTCGGTTCCGTTGGGTCATCTATGTGCAAAGGATTGCTCTTTATGTGGCATTGTGGGTTGCGTAAAAAGGTATCATGCCCATAAATCAGTTTGATTGGTAATTTCTGGAGCATTTTTCATGGTGTGATTTCTAGCCGTTGATTGAATATTTTTTTTCAGAAGTCAGATCTATTGGCTAAATTGTTAGAATTCAGGCCCATATGTGGTCTAACACCAAACCCAGTCCAATTTGCCAAAACCCAGAATTGGGCCCATTATCAATTGTTTGAGCAAGAAAAGAAAATTACACCAAACCCAGTCCAATTTGCCAAAACCCAGAATTGGGCCCATTATCAATTGTTTGAGCAAGAAAAGAAAATTACTCTTACTAAAGTTGTGAGAATTTAAGGAAGAAGTGGGTGTATATCCAGTGTAATGGGATAGAATTAATTAGAGGTAGTACCTTAATATACGAGCATTAGGAGGGGAGCCCTAGCTCTTAAGAGACGCTTCTAGCCCCATCGTTTTGTGCAAGGAAGAGACGGTGAAGACTCTACCTTCAGCACAATTTTTGAGAGTTTATAACAAAATTTCTTGGATTCTTTAAATCCAAAACTTGTGTATGCACACGAGATTCACTGAGACACCTATTAGTTCATTAAATACCTTTTATTAGAAGTAAGACATCAAGTGAGGGCCAAACATTCATGTCCATAGTGGGTCCAAAAGAATGGGCCACATGGAATTTTAGGGAAAGGATGTATCAAACTTTTGAAATAGCCTTCTATCAAAGATTTCTTACCAAGGCCCAAAATGTACTTTTATTAGAAGAAATCTTTGATACATAAGGCTATTTTAAAAGTTTGATACGTCCTTCCCCAAAATGCCAAGTAGGACCTCTTTTGGGCCCGCTGACAACATGGAGGGCTCTTGGTCAACATACACACCAAATATCAAACTGAATGGTGATTAATAGACGTTGGATTTGAGCATTTTTCATAATGGGCTTTTAACCCATCTACAGGCCTGTTTATGAAGCCTGTGATAAAAAAAAAATGCTTAAATCCAATGGATAGAAATCACTACTCAGGCAGATTTTTAGTATGTAGGTCCATAAATAAATATTCATCGTTTCAGTGGGCCTGAAAGAAGAGATTTCCATTATGATGGTTTAGATTGCTCTATTATGGACTTCAAAAATAGGGGCGCCTATGGCCCATCCAAGATGTTGCCAACAGCAAATGAAGCAGTCACAAATCCAGATCAAGTAGTCCATGGACAATCTCTTCGCTTTCGTAAATTCAAGCAAAAATGATCAATCGGGCTACACGTATGGTACTCTTGGGGGCTTATTGACCCAAGAATGCTTGGCTACGCACCTTGATGGACCTATACACCAAAATACTCTAATTGGTAATATATAGCAGTCGGATATGAGACTTCTCTCACATAGGCAGGGGTTTCATGAACAAGCCCATGGGTAAGTCCCAAGCACATAATAAAAATGGTCGAATTAACGGCTAGAAATCATAAATCAGACTGATATTTGGTGTTTAAGTCCACCATGGGTGATTGGACCTGAAAATAGTGTGTGCGTGGCTCATATTTTTAGCATGTCATGCATGGTTCAAAGTCTCGGCCAATCCCGAGACTTTCATAGTAAAAAATAGAATGGATATTTCCAGGACGCATTTTGCTGTTTTCATATAGAGCAAATTAATCCGAGTTTGTATGCCAAGTCCAACATGAAATACGATCGAGTTGAGTAAACGCGGCTGATTCCCGAGTCGAATCGGTGAGTTTTAAAACATATATAGGATTTATAACACTGGAGCTCGGGAAGAAGTAATACAAATTCTAGATCTATCAATTCCATATAGTTCCAAGCCCAAAGAACTCATGCAGAGTATGTACTCGGATCCAATCCTAACAAACAGCCGCAGTAGACTGGTAGTTAAGCGTGACTGTTTATCTAATGGTCAACCAACTGACACTTCTGTGTGGAAATATAATGGTGTGGTGGGGACCCGGGATTACCTGGTTTTTTTTTCATCACATGTATCTTTTCCTATCTGATCGATACGATTTTAGAAACCAGGTGCATCCCTGCTTTCTTTTTCCTCAAATCCAACCTCATCATGGGCTTGGAACCCATCCATGGGCCTATTTATGAAGTCCATCATAAAACAAATGTTCAAATCCAACGGCTAGGAATTATCAATCAGGTGAATTTTTAGTGTCTAGGTCCACCTAGATCAGTTGAGCCAAGCATTCAATTCAGTGCTTATCGTCGTTTCGCACCTCACTAATCATTGTTTCATTTGTATTAATTACCATAAGCCGTTGATTTGAGGATAAACATAGTAAAAAAGGTGTGCGACTTCAGAGTCAAATATGTCCAAAGGCTTGGATTGAAGCTGTACGGTGATTATGATACTACATGTCTGTCAAGTGGGGGCCCACATCTATTCTACTATTAACGGAGGAGGCCCTTCTAGCGTGCTTCACGCTAAACCCCAATATCCCATAAATGCCCTTATTTTTTGTTCTTTTCTTTTATTCAATTTATTTACTTGGAATGGGCATATCGGTCTTTTTGTTTCTTTTGATTTTTAAAATTTTTAATTTACAAAGCTGCGTGATTTGGTCATTCAACACTTTCACATGTCAATTCAACTAGGGGTAGGAAAAACATCCATATGGTCAGTGGTCTCTAAGAATGTGCCATGTGACAAAAAATATACCTTAATATGTGTGCTAAATAGTAATACTAGAAAAATTTATAGTTAAAAACAAAACATGAAAAAGACTCTAATTCAATAATTTAGATTTCAAACTCTGTGAGGGCACCTTTCCTCATTTCAACACAATTGAGTAACGTGTAAAACTTTTGTCACAACGGGTTTGACCCAAGCTAGTCACAACCCACAATAGGAGCCACATGACATACTCTTAGTGGACGCTGACAGTATGGATGTTTGGCCAGTCCCTCACTGATCCTGCAAACCAAAAATCAGCCTGATTAGTGATTTACCACCTTTAGATCTTTGCACCAAAATAGTGCTCAATAATGATCAGATTCCTACGGTTAAAAACAACCAATGAAAATGACTTCAATCTAACGTTTCAAATTTACTAATCAGGCTGATTTTTGGTTTGTAGGTCCACCTAGGGACTGGCCAAACATATATATGGTCAGCGCCCACTAAGAGTGTGCCACGTGACTCCTATTGTGGGTTGTGACTGGATTCGCCCACAAGACTTACAACCCGTTGTAAGCAGAAAAACAGTTGATTAGAGGGTGCGTAAAAAAAAAAAAATTCGAGGCAATTTTCGTAATAAAAAAATATGATAAAAAATCAAGGGTTTTGGATGCCCTCACATTTTGTGGGGTGCGTCTAAAATTACCCTAAATAGAAATTGTCAATCCCGATGAAGTTTCGTAGATAGGTCCACTTATAGTTGAGCAAAACATATATATACGGTCAGTGATCTTGAAATGTGTGCCACGTGCAAGGTGCTGCCACGGGAAAAGTGCATGTGCGTCGTGCGCACGTGGCGCCCCCGTGGTATGTTATAACATGGATTGGCCTTTCCTGTGCCAACGACCATTCTTAATCAAGTTTGAACTACTCTTATCAAAGCTTTTCTTGGATCTACTTTACCAGCTACGTACCGACATATACAGCTGTCAATGGCTAGCAAGTCTTTTATTTATTTATTTATCTTGTTTTTTCTTTTGTTTTAGGAAAATGATATAACATTTCAAATGGGGAAGCACGGTTTGTCTTACTAACCGCTGTCATGTGGGCCCACTGACGGCATTGATGTCTATCCCATCCCTTCGTGGATATACATACCAAAAATCAACCTGCTTGGTAATCTCTAACCATAAGATTTTAGTACTTTTTAAGGCGTTCTTATAGCCGTTGAATTCAACCCCTTTTTGAGTACTAAAACCAACGGTTAAAAATCATCAAACAAGCTGATTTTTTTAGTATGAATGTCTTCTGAGGGGTGGGCTAAACATCCATGCCGTCAGTGGGCCCAGATGGCAGTGATGACTCATCACGACCCTTTTTTTACGGTTTTTTGTTTTTTGTTTTTGTTCGATCTAGATTTACGTAACCTCTCCTTTTCGATCTCATTTTTTTTATTCACTTTCCTTTTTCTTCTCTCGGCATCTTCGAGTCTCTCACGTGAACAAAGACATTTAATAACTGATCGTGTAGGATCACAATCGTTGGGCAAATCCCTTTCTCCTTCATCAAATTTAACTCATCATCGAGCGACAAATCAGTAATTGGTTTGTTCTTTCACACAAATGAAGAACCCTAATGCAATCTTGAATACATTTTTGAGTCGAATTAGGGTTTGTTTAACCACCTCAGAAGACACCCTAATTCCATATAGTTGCAGAGAGGATTCCATGGCGTGGAAAGGGTTGTGTTGTTCGTTAAGATTTTGGAAACCATGTCTGCAACTTTGCAGGTCTGGAGACAAGGGAGGGTTTTAGGGTTTCTGAAAACTCTAACCCTATGTCTGGATCTGGAGAGAGCTCATTAGAGTCGGACGCGTAGGATAAGAGAATCTTAGAAAAATGAGGAAATTGCAGAGAAATGAAGGAGAAGAGGGTTTCGTTTTTATGTTTTTGCGGGCGAGCGATCCAGAGAGTCAGAGGTAAGAGTTTAAGGGAGACTGCGAGAGTGGGAGAACAGAAGTCTGCAAGTCGATGCAGACTTGCAGACGAAGGTAATGGAGGGCAATATGAGCCACATGGCATATTCTTAGAGAATTCTGACCGTATGGATGTTTAGACCAACCCTAAATGAACGTACTGACCAAAGGTTTGAAATCACTAATCAAGCTGATTTTTTGTTTGTAGTTCCACTTAGGGATTGGCCAAAAAGTAGAAATCAGCATTATTTGTGATATGAAGGGCTGTTTTTTGTTTTGGCGTGCAGGAAGATAAAACGGGAGGAGGGTCGGACGCCAAATAGTGTTGGTTTGTTGACTTTGTTCATCCGTGCGGAGAGTTGCTGTTGTACGACATCCAGGCGTCCTCCTCCTTGTGGCTGGTCTGGTACCTACCAGACCAACGGTGGTCGGGCAAGTTTTACTCGTCGTCGAAGTTTTGCTCGCGTGTGAGGCATATGTCTACCTTCGCTTCAAACAAGATTATAGCTCACGCCTTTTACGCCATTTTCAGGTTTGTGACAGACATGTTCACCCGCGTGCATATGTTGGAGGTGAATTTAGGCTAGATGTATTACCATAAAATCATAAAATTTATTTCCTTTTTTTTTTTTTTTTACTTTTCTATCCCATAGCACCTTATTTAAACCAGGGGGCCACACCTTATACCTGGAACACTCACCGTATAAATGATTGCCCATCTCTAGATGGATCTACATATAAAAATTCATCTTGATCGAGATGGATTAGTCATTTCTATCCGTTGGATTCGAGTCTTTTTCATTATTTTTTTTAACCGTAAATTTTGAGTATTATTTGGCCAATGACAAAAGACACCACTATGCAACATGATAATGTCACTCTTGCACCATGTGATCATTACTCTTTTAGTAATAGATACAATACATTTAATTAACTCCTTTATTTTTTTATTTTTTTTAAACATCCATGTTATCAACCATATTATGAGCCATGTGGTCCGCTCTTAAAGATCACTAACCCTATGGATGTTTGACCCATTCCTAGGTGGACCTACATACCAAAATTCATCCTGATTATTAATTTTTATCTATTAGATTAGAGTATTTTTCATGGTTTATTTGTAACCTTGGATTTCTAGCAGTATTTGGGGTACTCAGATTCAAAGGTTGGATATTACTAATCACGCCGATTTCTATTACATAAGTCCATCTAGGAATGGGCCAAACATCCGTACGGTCAACAGCCTCTAATTGTGTGCCACATAGCTCACACTGTGGGTCACATGACAATTTCATCTAATTTTTTCCCTCGACAAAGTTTAGGTCAACCGTGGGGATTCAATAAATGATGCACAATATATATGAAAATGTTGAATGACTAAAGCACCTTTATCAATTAAAAATTTTCAAAAATTAAAAGAAGTTATGTTTGTCAATTTAAGGAATTGGAGGGTCATATTAGGAATAAGGAGTTGTTGCAAAGAAAACACTAACTATAATAGTACAATAACTAGTAACGAAAGCCCATGCTAAAGCACGGGTGAAAATAGAAAATACAAACTAACAACAATTAATTTTTATATCTACATCTAATTGTAGTAGGAAATAATACAGAAAAATTGCTTAACTATTCATTTTTCTTTCATCTCTCTAAACATGATAAGAAAATGAAAAAAAATTGCTAACACTAAAAGAAAATAAAAAATAAATTTTTATAATCTTCATTTTTACATTCAAGCATCGCACAACAGTACATCCACTATGTCCATAATAGTGACGACCCTTTCATCAGTTCTCCCCATCTTCATATTATTTGTATTCACAATTCTCTCTTCGTTATCTTCAACAAGATCCCCTTAGCCTGTAAAACATGATAAGAAAATGAAAAAAAGGGCTAACAATGGAAGAAAATAAAAAAAAATTATAATCTTCATTTTTACCTTCAAAGATTTATACAATCCTAAAAAATTGAAACCCTATAAATAAACAAACAATCATTATAATGTCTAAACATAAACATGAATGTAAATAATTGAATAACAATTCTTTTAGAGGCCCAAATCAAGTATTTAGAAGAGACGACTAATTGAAGGAAAAAAAAGTTTTAAAAGATATCGAGCCATATTGGCTTTTCTCCTGTTTTTGTATCTTCGTCATTCGAAGAAGCTTAGTCGGTAAGAGAAAATGTAAGAACCCTGCCTAAACCCTAATATTTATATATGATCGAATTAATGGCTAATTAAATGAACATTTATTTATTAACGAAATATGAGAGACATTAGATGTCAATAATGGAAGTGATGTTAATGGAAGAAAACGTTTCAATTGAAACAAAAATAGAATGTTGTGAAAATTGAAGGAAGGAGATGGAAAGCCATTAAAAGGCCATAATGGAAGCGGTGGTAATGGGATCAACGTTTTGATTGAAACATAAAAAAAAATAATTTAAGAAAGTTATGATAAAGTTGTGAATGTTATGTTTTGGAAAATAAAAGGGTGTTAAGAGAAGTTGAGAAAGATGAATTTAAGAACGAAGGAATAAATAATTTAAGAATGAAAGAGAGAATTAAGGAATAAATAATTAAAATTTAAAAAAAAAAAAAATTAAGTTGGTTAGGAAGTCTAAAAAGTCCTTAATATTTGAGGTGCATTACTTAAAGGGTCAAGGGGTGTTTTTTGAAAAGACAAAAAAGATAGGGTAGAGTCAAATGGATGAGAGAGGAAAGAGAATTTTAGGTTATTGACATGACACTCTGCATGAGGAGAGTGCCATGTCAACTTGATGTGGAGGAAAGAGAACGACGCTGCTCGCTTCTCTGCTATAGTATAGATATATAGATAACTACTCCAAGTACCTCACAGCTGACTCATAAGGCACTTTGAGAAAGCTACTCTTTCCATTAACCTTATCCTGATCTGCTTACCAAATTAAGTGCAAGTTAGCTAGAAATCTTATTCAGAATTTTAAATCTGAATAAAGAAGATTTGAATAGCTTTGTGCCTTTGCCGGAGTCACTGTGTTAAATACCCTTACATATCATAATAATAAAATGAGAGACGTTATTTTTAAATTATGGTTGTTCCTCAAATGTTATTTTAGCACAACACTTTAAAAAAGGGATTTTTAGCTTTTCCTCCTCACTTTATTGATTCAATTTGCATGTCATCCAATATGTTTTACATAGTTGTATCACACCCTTTGACCATGGTCAACATCGTTGACGATAGATGCCCATTAATGGTCCCATCTTGAAATGACCATAATAATTAACCTATACTAACTTGAAATACTGTTATACCCTAAGTTCATTTTTTGTCAAAAAACGACGCATCAGGGGCGTAGTTAATTTTCTAGAATGTAAATTTTTTTTCTTAGAAAACATGTAGTCTTCTAAGCTGCACCTCAACAGCCTTCTTAGCAGACCATATTATGCCACTAAGTCTGAAAATTATCAATCTTGTCATCACACCATTTAAGATTTGGTGGCCTTTAATATTTGTTGCTTAATGAGCACCCAAAACAAAAACAAATCAACATAAAGGAGAGAATTTCAAAGCTTACAACAACTCATTTCAAAAAATAAAAATACGTATGTCGTCATGTATATATGAAAGAGTGGATCTTACTTTTCTTACCCGAAATGGGTTGTGTTGGCAACTGGAACCTGCATTACGCAAGATTCACCAGGTTCTAACCGGTATAAGGTGATATTGATCAACTTCACGGCTCCCACATCAACATGGAAGAAACTTGCCCTACGGGCTTGAACCCATGACCTCCCACAAAGGGATGATACACACCAACCATCTGTGTAATCATGCCTCCACGACATACCTATTGTAAACAAGTAAAATAAAAGAGATGAACTAGTAGAAACACAATCGATTCTCTTTATTGATAATCATCACTCCTTAATACAAAGCAGCATAAAAGTAATGTCAAAGAGAAATCTATAGCATCTGAGTCAAAGTTCTACGGACCGAACAATTGAAGAGACCACAAGCAGGGAAGATGAAGAAGATAGGCTAAGAGAAAATGAACATGTAATAGAAGATTATGGTAATACATTTGTTTTGGCATCTCCTATTTTTCATTTAAACCCCACCTCTATTTATAGTGGAGGGTTGAAGGTTAAGATGGTACGATTGTAATAAATTTGACAATTCTAATTGTCGTCTGTATTGTGCCATGTGGATCAGATGTATCACTGTCGTATATGATTACGACCCCTTGATCGAACATATGGCATGTTATGGTGCCTCTATGCTACTCAGATGGCGGTCGATCAAGTGATAAGTATCATGTTTCCACATGTTTTAGTTATTTTGTAAACAAGATTGTCTCTGATCGACCTCTCATACTCTTGTCCCGCCAATCTTACAATTTACCTTTGACACCCATATTAGTACGTGACACTACGTGGTAAAAAAATAGAATTCATGTTAGTAGGCACATGACCTTTGCATGAGCAAGAGTGCCGACTCAGCACCATATACAAGTACCAAATGAGCACTTCGTGAGGGGAAGACATTGGTATACAACATTATTTGACGTGTGTTCGTCATCTAATAGATAAGTTGTACGGGTCACCGTCTGACGTGCGGAGTGCTATCTGATAAATAAGTTGAACGAGTCACAAAATAAGTGATATATATTATAAATAATTTTTTTTATTTTTAGAAACAATTGTGAATTTTATTGTGGTTGTTTCGGATTGTTGAATATTCTGTGTTTATGATATTTTGAAAACACCACTCGTTTTAAATGTTTTCTTTTTTATTTTTATTATGAGAAAACGAGGTTTCTTTTTTTTGTCAAATAGACATGTTTTAAACAGTCAAAAAATATCCTGCTACTGCTGGAGCCGATTTTGCTTCATCCGCGTACTCCAGTGAAAAAATAACAGTTGAGAGCTCGGGAAGAAGCAATACACCGTTCTGGAACTATGAATTCCATATAGTTCCAAGCCCAAAGAACTCATGCAGAATATATCGTTCAATCTATCAAACAACATAAGAATGGAGGTTTATCTAACGGTCAAGTAATTGATAGTTCAGGATAAGATGTTTATCTAACGGTCAACTAACTTATACTTCAGGATAAGATGAGGTGGCACTCTAATGGGTGCTCTAGGAGTAAAACTTGGCAGACGGGCGACGGTCAGCAAAGCCATGACCGCCTAAAATAAGAGCCATCGTGGCATATTTTTAGAGGACGCTGACCATATGGATTTTTGGCCAAACCCTTGCAAGTGGACGTACAAACTAAAAAATCTCAAATCCAACGGCTAGAAATCACTAATCAGTCAAACATTTATTGATCAAAGTCCGGCTCAACAGCACATACTAATTCTCAAGACACATACTTATTATAATCAACGATCGAAGATAGAGCAACAAAGCCGTTATAGTTTTTTCTCTGAAGCATAGAAACAAACCAAACAAGCCCTATGGAATACACATCCCATCAGTAAGATCACTTAATCCTTCAGAAAATCAGCGAACCAATCGGCAGATTTCTTGGGGGATCGTTCGAGATTGTTGTTGTAATCGGTGAAGTTAAGCCCAAATCGGGAGGTGTAGCCTGATCCTACTTCCATGCAGTCCAACAGAGCCCATACGAAGTACCCTTGCACGTTCACGTCATCGCTATAAACAAACAAGATAACACATTCATGAATAAGATCAGTAGAACGATACAGAAATCATTATTTCTATGTTTTTGAGAATGTACTGTTCAAATGGCCCATCAATCTTAACGGTTCGATCAGTAACCAGCCTTGTGTATGTGATTAGCCAGCTGGTTGAATGGCTCGGATCCTATGAGGGTATTTTGATAATTTAGGTACGGAGGCTTACCTCAACGCTTCTTTAACTGCATTTAGATGGCGGCGAATCCATGTAATTCGATGCTCATCATCTTTTGCTTCCTCTAGTGAAAGATCGTCGTTTCGTGGCTCGCTAATCCCTGTTTCATTTGTATTACCATTAGCCTCATGACAACATACATACATGTATCACCAATATCAAAACAGTCCCAATCCAGGCCATTGATTTGAGGATCGACATCGTAAAAGGTATTGATATCAGAGTCAAATATGTCGAAGGCTTGGATTGAATCTGTATGGTGATTATGATACTACCAGTCTACGGCATCACTGTTTTATACTGGAGAGAGAGAGAGAGAGAGAGAGAGAGAGAGAGAGAGAGGAGTAACTAACTAACTGACAAACTAACCGTTCTCGGTGATGTAGATTTTAGGGTTGTTGTAATTGTTCTTCAAATATATCAGCGTATCTCTGAGCCCTTCCGGGACAACGTAAACTTCAGAGCTCCCTACGACCTACAAAGGAATGAAGGAAGGAAGATATCAAAATTACTAATATAGCCACGGGTTACTAATATAGTCAGGAACTGATCAAACCCCAAAATGTTAAAAAAAAGAAGAAAAACCATGGTGATCGGTCTTACCTCGTTTCCGATCAAATTCCCGTCTTTCTCCACTGTGATCAGAAACACAACAGAAACAAGAAAAATTGATGAGGTTTTAACCGTTTTGATTAGATGATCACCATCACCCTCCAACCTATTGACATTACAATATTCTGTAGGTTGGATGGTTAGGATAGGATCGGATCATAAAATAATTAGGTTGGGGGCTTGGCCCATTAGTCTTCTCGGAAAACTATTACCTAATGCTTCCATATATTGGTCCTCCGTGTAGCCAACAGGTACGTCACTTGCACTTATCGGAAGGGATTTTGCATATCTTGAAGTATAGTAATTAACACCAACGAAATCATAAGCTCCTTTTATCATTTCTTTCTGCTCATCTGTGAAACTTGGAAGTCTGTCCTTCACTAAAGCCTTCATGATAAAAGGGTAATCTCCATACACTATAGGATCCAGAAACCTAATTAACATAGACAACACATACACAAACTCATTAGGTCTGACATTTTTATGCAAATCCATACGGTCAGCGCCCTCTAATATTGTGCCACGTAGCTTTTATTGTGGGTTGTGACTGGCTTCGACCACAACCCGTTGTCACAGAAGTTTTACTCGTCACAAGAGGCCATTTAATGGACAGAGAGCTAGACACCCTTTAGCTCTCTTTTAAAAGGCGTCTAGTTAACACCGTCGGTCAGACCAAAAACGCCCTTTGTTACTTTTTTTTTTACAAATTTTGAAATATTTTATCTTTTTTTATAAATATATTAAATGTTATTTTTGTTGAAAAAATTTTCCGATCCCTTAAAATTTTTTGTGACAATATTTCTTTCAAGTCCCTCCAAAATTTTTTTTGTTTTTTAGTTAAATACTGGTACTATCCCAGTTCCACTGGGCGTAAGCCTGTCAAGGGCATGACTCGAGCTTTCTAAATTTCGGGGCGGAGTAGTCCAAGGCCATCATATCCACCCCATGTCCGAGCGTGGGCCAGAGAATATTGAAGGCCTGAATTTTGCCAGCTCCGGGCTGGGTTGCTAGCCAGGATCTTGATCTATTCCGCACCTAGACCTGGCCCAGCTCACTCATCCCATTTGCAACCCTACTCATGATCTCCCATCCCCATCCGAGTTGACTTGCGACCAAGACATGTCATGAGTTATTGAGTCAACCCAACCGGAATCCGGATAGACTTTCACATCGAGTAACGTTTTTTGGGTTTTAGAACGCTAGTAAGAGAGGTTGATTGGAACTAACCATCCCGCATAGAAAGCGAAGGCTCTAGCTGCTGCCTCTTTATCTGCAATCGATTCTGAATATGGATAATACCATAGAATACTCACTGTTATACCGATTTCTCCACCTTGAGTGGCCTAAAAAATAGCCAGTCAAATAATATATGATTATATTGAAAAATAGGGATACACATGGCATGGCAAAACTACCTACTAGGTGATCATGTTGACAATCAGTTTTACTCTAAAAGCTTAAGCTATTACATGGAGGTGTAACTATGCATATCAAATGGTTCACGAGTTTAATAGACGCAGAGTGCTGGCCACAACCAAATAACACACTCTAACAACACGTCCCCTCAACACTTTGTCGAGACTCGAACCTTCGACCTACTAGGACCTCCTGCTCTGATACCATGTTGACAACCACTTTACTCTAAAAAGCTAACGTTGTTGTTGTTGTTGTTGTTGGTATCATAGCAAAGAAGTCCCAGTAGCTCGTGGGTTCAAATCCCCAGGAAATTGCCGAAGGGGGGTGTTGTTTGGCTATGTGACCAGCACTTTGCCTTTATTAGACCAGTTGACCCTTTGATATGCATAGTTACGCCTCCTAACAGCTTAAGTTTTCACGTTAAAGTGGTTGCAACAGATCATACCATCTTTTGTTTTGGTATTCTTTAAGATTGTTTTTGCATGAGAAGTATATTTCGCTTATCACCTGATAAGTTTCTTTGTAGAGTCTAGCAGCAGCAGCATGTGCTAATACGATGTGATGGGCAGCAATGTAAGGATACGTTGTAGGCTCGTTTGTTATAGAAAGTAGCATCTGATACCCATATTGACCAACAACCACTGGCTCGTTGATCGTAGTCCATCTAGTAACTCTATCTCCGAAATTTTTGAAACAAATGTCAGCGAAGTTTTTGAAATCTTCCCTGAAAAAAAGAATTAAGGAATGAAAATATTAAGCAAACATTTTTTAATTTAAAATTCAAACAACAATGTCATGAACAAGACGTTTTACACGATCTGGTCATCCAAGAAGCCATTATATTTATCTTGTAAAGCTGTTGGTATGTCAAAGTGGAATAATGTCACAAAGGGTTGTATGCCTACAAGAAAAAAAAAATTAAATTTCAGATTAATAACAATGAAAGAAAAATGGATGTATAAATAATTGGCAACGATTATTAAAAAAAATAAAGGTGTCGTTACCGTTCGCAATTAATTCATCTATGAGATTGTTGTAGAAGTCGATACCGTCTTGGTTTATATCCCCTGTACCAGCTGCAAGTTCCCAATGACAACTATATTTATAACATAAGAACACATTGTATATGATTTGGCAATTTTCTCACACAAAAAAAAGAGGATATGAAGAACATACTAGGCAGTATCCTGCTCCAAGAGATGGAGAATCTGTACACATCCAACCCCGTGTTCTTCAGCAATTGAACATCTTCCTGCAACGGTAAAACCGATAAATATTGCTAGGCACGCGCTTGGGAGCTCTTTGGTTTTCATTGGGTATAAATGATTTTCTTCTGTCTTTCCTTTTGGCTGTTCTGGAACTAGGCCGAAGGTGATATACCTAGTGATTACTTCCCGGGTTTTGCCTCTTTGAGTCATTTTGGTTGTAACACGTTCTTTTCATTAATAAACTTCTTTTCTTCTTAAAAAAAAAAAGATAAATATTGACATTGGCATGGCAATATCAAAACTGCCATCCATAAAAGTAGTATTGTTCAACAATTTTTGCTACTTTCTTCATCTTCCAGCTGATGAAGGAACTTCGATATACTGATAATTATAATTAGTGGTCTACTTACTTTATATTTGGTGTACGAGAGAGTCGCCACGCCATTGGATATTCCATCGCTCACTAAAGAGAAAGAGAAAAAAAAAAAAAGGTTGTCAGGCAATTTTTTTCCTGAGTAAGACGATAGTATGAGCCACGTGGCACACTCTTAGGTACCACTCACTGCATGGATGTTTTGCCCATCCCTAAGTGGATCTACCTACATACCAAAATTAAAAAAGTATGATTTAGTTCCTTAGGTAATTGGCCTTGAGTCATTTCCATGGGTTGGATTTTAACCGTGGAATTGGAGCGAGCATTATTTGAATTTTGTAGTATAGTACAAATTAAAGATTGGTATGTAGGTCCACCTCGGGATGAGCCAAACATTTATACGGTCCGTGGTCTCTAAAAGTCTTCAAGGTGTCTCGTACTGTTGTCCCTCATTAACCTTGATGACGTACAAATTTCGGAATGTCAACAAGAAAAGAAGAAGATAATTAGGTTATGATCGATGACCTGTTCCTTGTACAATCATACTGTCCCAGGTACTAGGTCCTCTCCCTCCTATATCAGCTGGTCCTTCAGTCTGCCTCAATTAAGTAGGGTACCCATTAAGTAAACCATCCATGTAACGGAGAGAGAGAGAAAGAGAGAGAGAGATGAAAGTCATGAAACGAATTGAATAATAAAAAATATTGTATGTAACATAATAAGGAGATCGACTAATGTAACCTGAAGAGCAGAGGTAGACGCCCCAAACTTAAAATCAGTAGGAAAGTCACTTCTTACTACCGAAGGTATCACTTCCTCTGTAGAAGCAGCCACAGATTCACATCTTATAAGATGATTTCTCTCCTTTCTAAGAGAAGGTAATCTCACCTGCCTTGCAAGGACATGGTTTCCCTTGTTTGAATAACTCAAATGAGAAAAAGATGAAACACATTTTGGGAAACCAACATTGATCAGCAGGGCCATGTTGGGTGAGAAAGAGAGAGACAGAGAGAGAGAAGCTTTGTTAGAAGAACTCTTGATTTGTGCTCCATGTACAACCTGATCAGGGGCTTTTATAGAGAAGTTATGTAGAGGATAGCATGAATATACACAATCTTTATGGACCAATGGTACTCTCAAAAGTGTCCACGTATGCACTTGGTAAATTAAATTATGGAAAATGCTATCCCCCAAAATATGTCTGGTTGACCGGTGGATTCAAGAGATCGACGGTTGCCCTGAGGTAGCACGACTATTAAATTATTATTGGTTTTTTCTTTTGTACGTGCACATGCCGTAATTAAAAAGTTTTACGAAATTGGTGGTTCTGCGTCCAAGGACAAATAATTTTTCGAAAAAGAGCAAAACCCCAAGCAATGCAAGCTTTCAATTTCAAACAAGATAAAACACGTGTTCTGGAAGAAGCAACACATGTTCTGGAACTAGCAAATAGCAGTGCCCTGCTAGTTCAGAAGGCATTAGAATGGTAGTTGGGCTGGAACCCTCCAAACTACAAGTCGTGAGTGTTTATCTAACGGTCAACCAACTGATACTTTGGGATCCGATTACGACGGGCCACTGACTGACGAGTGTACTAGCATGTGCGCCACTTGATAAATACAGGCGAGTAAAACTTCTGTCACAAGATGTTGTCACGGAAGCCGGTCACAGCACACAATAGCCACGTGGTATACTATTAGAGGACGATGACCGTATGGATGTTTGGCTAGTCCCTCGGTGGACTGGTACACGAACAATCAGCCTGATTAGTGATTTCTAACCGATTCTATTGAAGTTATTTTCATGGGTTGATTTTAACGGTAGGAAGTTGTGCGTTATTTGGGTGCAAAATTCCAAACGTTGTAAATCACTAATCAGGCAGATTTTTCGTTTGTAGGTCCACCGAGGGACTGGCCAAACATCCATACGGTCAGCACCCTATGATCGTGTGCCACGTGGCTCACATTGAGTGCTGTGACCGGCTTCCGTCACAACATCTTGTGACACAAGTTTTACTCAATACAAGATTAATTCGGTGAAGAGACAATTATATATACATATATATTTTTTTTTGAGTTCGGCTTCCCTCACCCATTTGGTTGAGGAGATGCCTCAACCCCTATCATGTTGTGACATGTGGCTGTGTTAGCATTTGGACAACACGTGTATAAGGCACATCATGTTTGGCTAATTTAACATCGATGTAATAAGCAGTAGCTTAATCAAAAAGCGTAAGCTAACACCATTTTTGTTACTCACCACTGCCATTTGGGACCCACCGACTGTATGTATGTTTAGCCCACCACTTAGTAGACCTTAATACAAAAAATCAGTTTGTTTGATAATTTTTGGCAGTTGGTTTTAATACTTAAAAAAATGGTTGAATTCAACGGCTAAAATCGCATCTTAAAAAGTAGTAAATTTAGTTACTAGAGAATACCAATCATGGTGATTTTCGGTATGTATATCCACCAAGAGGTGGGCTACACATCCATGTGGTCAGTGGGCCCAATAACATCATTTGATCATTTCTAATGGTAAAAGTTTTTTTTTTTTTTTAAACCATGGACAAAAGGTCTAAAGTACACATTATCAAGTGAATGAGTGAGAACCAGATCAGATCAAATTGAAAAATAATCATCTCCTTCAAAGATTTGGGCAGATAGATGCGTGTAGATAACCCGTTTCAAGTTCGATGATGACACCAAGATGAAACACCATTTTGGAAATGTAGGAACTGTTTTATTAAAGAGAGAAAATTGCAAAGAAAGAGTTGAGCAATAAATAAGGAAAGGAAATCTTATAACAAGATGATAATATCTTGAACCAAAACCAATTCTCCCCGTTCCCCTTCAGCTGCCCTCCACATGTTAAAGCATGGTAGGGGGTTGAGGTATCTCCTCAACCAAATGGGTGAGGAAAGGTTTTTTCATGACACACTCATCAACGGAAATCTATCCCTTATACTTAAAGCCAACCTGTTAGCGGATGGTGTGTTCCCGCCTACGTGTTGTGTTGGCCGGCGACTCATTTGACTGATAGGTAAGCCTGTTTTTTATGGAGATCAATAACTCGGTGAAGGTGGATTCTGAACCCAGGTCTATGGTATCGATCATCACCTACAAATTTTACTAACTGACACCTTATAAGAGACAAATATCATTTTCCTCACTTTATCGTGTAGTGGGGATCCGGGCCGGGAGTCCCTGCTTTCTTTCTCCCTCGTTGATCCGATTTCAGAAACCAGGGGCAAATCCTAGTTTCTTTTTCCGGTTTTCCTATCCTCAAATCCAATCTCATCATGGTCTTGGAACCCATCCATAGGCCTATTCACGAAGCACCCATCATAAAAAGTGCTCAAATCCATCGGCTAAATATCACCACTCAAGCTAATTAATTTTTACTGTGAAGGTCCACCAAGAGGTGGGTGAAACATTCATTCGTCAATGGGCTCAAAAGAGTTTGTCACAACGCATTTTGATCAAAGTTCGTCTGAACAGCAGAAGCTGTAGAGTGCCAGATGAACATTTGGCGGTTTGATAGCTTAAACCAATTATATTCTCAAAACACATGCTAATAATCATAGAATCATAGAACAACAAAGTTATTATAAAGCTATTATAGTTTTATCTAGAACATAGTAACCAACCAATTAAGCAAGCCCTATTGAATACACATCCCATCACTAAGATCACTTAATCCTTCTTCAGAAAATTGGAGAGCCACTGGGCAGATTTCTTGAGGTATCGTTCGAGGTTATTGTTGTAATCGGTGAAGTTAAGCCCAAATCGGACGGTGTAGCCTGATCCCACTTCCATGTAGTCCAACAGAGCCCATATGAAGTAACCTTTGACGTTTACGTCCTCCCCATACACAAACAAGATAACATATTCGTGCATAAGATGAGTAGAACAATAGAGAAATCATTAGCCAGTTGGTTGAATGGTTTTGATCTTATCTGGTGATGGTCAATGGGTCCTGGCAGGGTTTTTTAAGAGTTCGAGGGTTCTTAGGCAGGGGAGATTCATTATCGCCCTATCTCTTAATTTGTGTTGGCAGTGGAACTTTTCAGCCGTAGGATGAAAAAAGCCAGAGAGTTAGGCATGTTAGAATGTTTTAAGGTGGGAAGGAGTACGTAGTTTGTTAATTTCTAACTTTCAGTTTGCCGATGATACTTTACTACTTCTTCAAGGTGGGAGGTCGCTAAAACTATTTTTCTTAAAAGCGTACTCTAAATTTGTCCCTCTCTAGGTACCTTTACGAGTAAAACTTGTTTCACAGCGTTGTGACATATGCTTCTGTCACAACGCACAATACTAGCCATGTGGCACCCTCTTAGTGGACGTTGACCGTATGGATGTTTGGACAGTACCTTGGTAGACCTCTAAACCAAAATTTAGCCTGATTAGTGATATCTAAGCAATTTCATTGAAGTTATTTTCATCGGTTGATTTTAACGGTAGGAATTTGAGCATTATTGAGTGTTATTTGGGTGCAAAGATCCAAAGTCGTAAAACACTAATTAGGATGATTTTTGGTTTCTAGGTCCTCCAAGGGACTGGCCAAACATCCATATGGTCATCGTCCACTAAGTGAGTGCCACGTGGCTCGTAATTTGCGTTGTGACAGAAGTTTTACTCCACCTTTTCTCTTCTCCTTACTGACCGCATGGATGTTTAGCCGACTCCTTAGTAGACATTCATACAAAAAATCAGCTTGTTTGATGATTTTTAGCCATTGGTATTAGTTCTCAAAAAAGGGGATGAATTCAACGACTATAAGAAAGCCTTAAAAGGTACTAAAATATAATGGTTAAAGATTATCAATCAGGGTGATTTTTGGTGTATATATCCATCAAGGTGTGGGGTAAACATCCATGCGGTCAATGGGCCCAAATAACAGCAGTGAGTAATGAAAATCGTGCTTCCGCATTTAAAAAAGTTTCTGGCATACCTTGGTGCATCTTTTTGGAAAGATAAATTTTAGATAAAGATTTTTTATTATATAGAATTAAAATTTTAATTAAGTATTATTTGTAATAATATATTAAATACTAAAGGCTCCATTTAGAGTTTTTGCCTTAGGCCTCAATTTGTATCGAGACGGCCTGTCTATGGTATTAGTATCATCACCTACAAATTTTACCAACTGACACCTTATAAGAGACAAATATCATTTTCCTCACTTTATGGAGTAGTGGGGATCCGGGTCGGGAGTCCCTGCTTTTTTCTCCCTCGTTGATCCGATTTCAGAAACCGGAGTAAAATCCAAGTTTCTTTTCCCGGTTTTCTTATCCTCAAATCCAATCTCATCATGGGCTTGGAACCCATCCATAGGCCTATTCACGAAGCACCCATCATAAAACGTGCTCAAATCCAACGGCTAAATATCACCACTCATGCTAATTAATTTTTAATATCACCACTCATGCTAAATAATTTTTAATGTGAAGGTCCACCAAGAAGTGGGTCAAATATTCATTCGGTCAGTGGGCTCAAAAGAGTTTGTCACAAGGCCTTTTGATCAAAGTTCGTCTGAACAGCAGAAGCTATAGAACAACAAAGCTATTATAGTTTTATCTAGAACATAGTAACCAACCAAACAAGCCCTATTGAATACACATCCCATCACTAAGATCACTTAATCCTTCTTCAGAAAATTGGAGAGCCACTGGGCAGATTTCTTGGGGTATCGTTCGAGGTTGTTGTTGTAATCGGTGAAGTTAAGCCCAAATCGAACGGTGTAGCCTGATCCCACTTCCATGCAGTCCAACAAAGCCCATATGAAGTAACCTTTGACGTTCACGCCCTCCCTATACACAAAGAAGATAACATATTCGTGCATAAGATGAGTAGAACAATAGAGAAATCATTAGCCAGTTGGTTGAATGGTTTTGATCCTATATGGTGATGGTCAATGGGTTCCGACAGGGTTTTTTAAGAGTTCGAGTGTTCTTAGCAGGGGGATTCATTATCGCCATATCTCTTAATTTGTGTTGGCAGTGGAACTTTTCAGCTGTAGGATGAAAAAAGCCAGGGAGTTAGGCATGTTAGAAGGTTTTAAAGTGGGAAGGTGTACGTAGTTTGTTGACTTCTAACTTTTAGTTTGCCGATGATACTTTACTACTTCTTGAAGGTGGGAGGTCACTAAAACTATTTTTCTTAAAAGTACTCTATTATTTTGAGACAATTTTGAGGTTGCATATCAATCTTGCAAAAGTCAGAGGTTTTCGGGGTCGGTGAGGGAGAGGTCTTAATGATGCTGCGAGGATCTTGGGGTGCATGTAAGGTGGGAAATTTGCCCACGAAATATCTCAGCTTGCCTCTTGGGAGTAGATTAGCTAGTTGGAAAGCCAAGTTTCTGTCTAAGGGAGGTAGACTGGTGCTCATCAAAAGTACATTAACGAATATGTCGTTTTATTACATGTCTCTTTATTCGATGCCAGTAATTGTGGAAAAGAGAGTGATCACGTGACCGAGAGAGAGAGGTGGTTTAGGTGTGAGGGATTTAAGCAGAATGAATGAGGCGTTGAAAGGTAAATGGTTGTGGAGGTTCGGGGTTGAGAGGGATATTTTATGGTGTAGAGTAATTACGGTCAAGTATGGGGAGAGTGTCATGGGCCGGGTGGAGTAGTGGTAGACCTAGTGGTGGCAATTTGGCCCGAGGCCTGAGCTTGGCCCGGCCCGGCCCGAAGTTGGGCCCTACCCAACCTAGCCCGTGAATATGTTGGGTCGGGCCTGAGTTTGAAAACCTAGCCTGCAGCCCGGCCCACGGCCCAACCCGAGCTCGACCCGAAAATTATAAATTAGTCCAACTTGAGCCTGGCTTGAGGCCCGGCCCGAGTCCAAGCCCAATTTTAAAAAATATTCAGCAGTAATGCATTGTTAACGGGCCGAGCGGCCTAGCCCGTGTCAACCCATGAAAATAACTTCAATTTGATGTTTAGAAATCACTATCAGGCTGATTTTTGGTTTGCAAGTCCATGGAGGGATTGGCCAAACATCCATACGGTTAGAGCCCTCTGTTAGTGTGCCACGTGGTTCATTTATACCGTAAATGTTTAGAAATCAATGATCACAACTTGTGACCCATTGTGACAAGTTTTAGTCCTAGGAATCCGTGGGTATTTTGAAAAATTAGGATAAAGACAAAGGGTCATAATGTCATATCAATTATCATCCTCATGAGTCATCATGAGTATATTGTAGTCTGCCTTAAGAGTATATCTTCCTTGGATCTACACCCTTGATGATCTTAGGGAAGACTAGGGCCCGGCCCGTGACCAAGCCCATTGACCAAACCCTAGACCGGGCCATAGGCTGGGCTTGGGTTTTGAAATTTTTTTAAAGCAGCCCGAGTTGCTAGTGGGCTTGATTGAACAAGGTGAGGGAGACTAATTTCCTAAGTTTGAGGAGTGACTCTTGATAGTAGACTCTTGACAGCAAAGGAAAATTTTACCTTCATTTATTTTATGGTGCACTCAATGGGGGAGAGACAAGAATTTCCAGCAGCTAGAGTATGGGGTTGTAGAGCACCATCCAAAATACGATTTCTAGCATGGTGCACAGTTCAAGGTAGACTCGATCCAAACTATAGATTTTCTGTGGAGAGGTGTGAGAGTATTGGATCATTGCCCACTTTACTTGCGAAACGGGGAGCCAGTTGGTCACTTGCTTTTACATTGCAGATTTTTATGGCTCATTTTGGATAGGGTTACTTAGGAAGTTTGGGGTGTGTTGGGTTGTTCCTAAGTCGATTAAGTATTTATTTCTTGCATGGCAAGGGAAGGGATTTGGTAAACTTGGGAAGAAAATGTGGACTTTGACACCATTTGGGGTTATATGGGGCGTATGGAAGGAGAGGAACGGTAGGCTGTTAGCTAGGGAGCAAATGTGTTCAGATGGAGCAGGTTATGCTGGCCACGAGGAAGGGAAAGGTCTATCCGTTGAGGAAATGGTATTCAAATGGTTCGATCTGGTTAGTGTGGGGATGTATTACGGGTGGGAAGCTATTGGGCTGGAGATGTTATTTTTGTAATAGTTGTTTTTGCTTATGATCGTCCGTATATTTTGAGGCTTTTGGTAGGCTTACCTTAGCCTGTAACTGCCTCAATAGAATAAAAGTTTTACATCAACTTATCAAAAAAAGTACAATTTAGGTCGGGGGGCTTACCTCAACGCTTCTTGAACTGCATTGAGATGGCGGAGAACGAATGAAATTCGATGCTTATCGTCTAGTGCTTTATCTAGTGCAAGATCGTCATTTCGTGTCTCGCTAACCCCTGTTTCATTTCTATTACCATTAGCCTTATAACAATATTGTATCACCAATATCAAAATACAAAAGTAGTCCCAATCCAACCCGTTGATTTGAGGATCAACATCGTCAAAGGTGTGCAATATCAAAGTCAAATATGTCCAAAGGCTTGGATTGAAACTGTATGAGAGAGAGAGAGAGAGAGAGAGAGAGAGAGAGAGAGAGAGAGAGAGAGAGAGAGAGAGAGAGAGAGAGAGAGAGAGGACTAACTAACTAAACTAAACTGACAAACTAACCGTTCTCTGTGATGTAGATTTTAGGGTTGCTGTAATTGTTCTTCAGATATATCAGCCCATCTCTTAGTCCCTCCGGGACAACGTAAAGATTGGCGTTCCCTAAGACCTACAAAGGAATGAAGAAGGAAGATATCAAATTACTAAAATAACCATGGGTTATTGTCTTATTGATTTATTGACAGAAGGCTATTCTAGTCAGGAACTCAAAACCAAAATGCCAAAAAAAAAAAAAAAATTGATCGTTCTTACCGGGTTTCCTATAGGCTTCCGTCTTTGTCCACTATTAGAAACACAACACAAACAAAAAATCAATGAGATCTTAAGGGTCAATATGTAAGGCCGTACGTTTTGATTAGATGAGCACCATCTCCTTCCAACCTATAGACCAAGGTTTAAAGGAGGCTGTTTTAACGGTTAAACGGACTGGGGGCGTTACCGTTTAAACGGATTCAAACGGCCAGGGGCAAAAATGGAAGAAAAATGGAAAAAAAAATGGAATGTAACGGAATTAAATGGGTTTTAATGAAAAAAAAAAAACAGAAAAAATGGCGATGAGACCTAAATTTTTAAAGGTTCAGGCTCCGTTGACAGCCCTAAAATGACAGGGTTCTATACAGGACACAATATATGCTACGTGGTACACTCTTGGAGGACTCTGACCGTATGGATGTTAGGCCAACCCCTAGGTGGACCTACAAACCAAAATTCCGCCTGATTAGTGATTTCTAGACGTTTGATTGGACTCGTTTTCATGGGTTGATCGCAATTGTGGGAATTGTAGCAGTATTTGAGGTACAAAGATCCAACGCCTAGAAATCACTAATCAGGCTGAATTTTGGTTTGTAGGTCCATCTAGGGATTGGCCAAACATCCATACGGTCAGAGTCCTCTTAAGAGTGTGCCATGTGGCACATATTTGTGTCCTGTACAGAATCCTGTCATTTTAGGGCTGTCAATGGAGCCCGACCCATTTTTAAATATGAAAATTTAAAAAAATGAAACTTAACGGAATTAAACGGATTTAACGGCCTGTTTTTTCACAATTTTTTTCAAAATTTAACGGTTGTTTAAACGGTTTTAATGGCTGTTAAATTCAAAAACGTTAAAACGTGTTTAAATGGTTTTAATGGAAACGGGCTTAGGGTGTTACCGTTTAAACGGCCGTTTTTAAAACCATGCTATAGACAATTCAAAGGACATATTCAGCATAATTCCAACGGTCCAAAAATAAGTGATAGGTTGGATGGTTAGGATTATACAATATTTTAATTAGTCTTCTCGGAAAACTATTACCTAACGCTTCCACATATTGGTCCTCAGAGTAGCCAACAGGTAGGTCATTTGCACTTATCGGAAGGGCTTTTGCATATCTTGACGTATAGTAATTGGCACCAACGAAATCATAAGCTCCTTTAACCATTTCTTTCTCCTCATCTGTGAAACTTGGAAGTCTGTCCTTCACTAAAGCCTTCATCACAAACGGGTAATCTCCGTACACTAATGGCTCCAGAAACCTAATTTATAACATTGCTAACCTCATTAAATTCGAAAATTTTACAAAAAAGTTGGAAAAAAAAAAAAAAAGTCGTTCGAGTTCAATCACACGATAATCTATCTATTGATAGTCGTTGATTGGAGAAAAACTAACCATCCCACCAGGAAAGAGAAGGCTCTAGCTGCTGCCTCTTTATCGACACTCAATTCTGAGTATGGCTTAAACCATTCAAGGCTCACTGCTATACCGATTTCTCCACCTTGAGTCGCCTAAAATATAGCCAGTCAAATAATATATCATTAAATAGGGAAAAACAATTAATCATCTAAATAAGGATCGCACTGACTTAATTGGTGGGATTCAAGTATTAGTGACTGTTTGCATTTTCGCGCCAGAAAAATATTGTTTTGCATGAAATTTTTTTCAAAAAATAGCTCTTCTTCGTGCAAAATTTCAAGTGGGGCAATTCGTTTCCAGAACGTAACGACATTTTAATTTCATTTCGGAACGGTCTTGAACAAGTATCAGAAGTAGATTAGGGTTATTATCACCTGATAAGTATCTTTGTAGAGTCTAGCAGCAGCAGCATGGGCTAATATGATGTGATGCGCAGCAAGGTAAGGATACGTTGTAGGCTCATCCGGTATAGAAAGTCCGAATTGATATCCATATTGAGCAAAAACAGCTGGCTCGTTGATCGTAGTCCATCCTGTAACTCTATCTCCAAAATTTTTGAAACAAATATCGCAGTAGTTTTTAAAATCTTCCCTGAAAAAATAAATCAATTATGAAAATAAGACGCATTTTTAAATTTAAACAACAATTTGGTGAAATTAGTACTAAAAAATAAATACATAAATAAAGTCAAAATAAATAAGAAACGATATGTTTTACACGATTTTTTCATCCAAGAAGCCATTATATTTATCTTGTAAAGCTGTGGGTAAGTCAAAGTGGAATAATGTCACAAAGGGCTGTATGCCTACAAGAAAAAAAAATTAAATTTCAGATTAATAAAAATACAATAAAAACAGATGTATAATTAGCAACAGTTATTAACAAAATAAACGTGCCGTTACCGTTTGCAATTAATTCATTAATGAGATTGTTGTAGAAGTCGATACCCTCTTGGTTTATATCCCCTGTACCATCTGCAAGTTCACAATCATTTTATGACTGATGGATAAGATTTCTACTAATTTTATGATAATAAGGATCGACAGCCATGCAGGCACATACATTTTGTTTCTTTTTCTAGTATTAAGAAAATTATCTTTTTAGCGGAAAAGCTTGGGTGTCTCTAATTCTATCATTATTGTACTTGGGCTCGTGTAAGGTTCTGATCCAACTTCGAGGCACAACTGGGGGAGATGGGAGACCCTTGTGATTCGAGACATCAGTTGCGATGGGTTTAAGAAAATCGCACAATTTTTTATATTCCTTGTTTTTGGGTGTTTCCTTGGTTACTGGGATGATTGGATCTAGGGTTTGTGATCCATAAAATTTCATTGTCTTAGGTTTATTTATTTTTTCAATTTGCATTTAGTGGAAGCTCAATCATCGTCGCCTGCAGATGTCGCCTTTAGTTGTAAACCACGTAAATCAGTATTTTCTTTTATGTGATTGTTTTTCTCTTCTTCATTTGCTATTGTAAATAATCACTTCATGTACTATTGACATACAGCCCAAGAAGGTGTCAAAATGTTGTGATTTTTTTTTGAAAAATTAAAGACAAAAGAAACATGCCCCACCCATCTGGCCACATGGAAGCATGCTATTGGTTGTAACATTATTCTACAAGGCAGAGGATGAGGTGATGAAACGTGTACATTTTCCCTTTGGGTCTACCACCTTAACTGCCAAGTTGAATATTATTTGAACCAGCAGTCCAAAAAAGAACACATCTATCTATACTATTATAAAGTCAAAACTGAGGTTGGCCATGACGCAGACTTTAGACACTCACTTAAAGAGCAAAATTTTGATGAGGGAGGTCCATCATCAGCGTTGATGAGGGATGATAGTGTGAGCCACATGACACACTCTTAGAGACTACTGATTGTATGGATATTTGACCCATCCCTTGTAAATCTACGTACCAATTCAAAATTCATCCTGATTACTGATTTCTAACCATTGGATCTTAGTACCCCAAATAATGGTAGAAATCCACGGTTAATAATAAACCATGGAACGACTCTAATCCAATGGATAGAAGTTACTGATCATGTTGAATTTTGGTATACATTCATGTATATAATTTGGCAATTTTCTCACACCAAAATAATAGGATGAAGAACATACCAGGCAGTATCCTGCTCCAAGAGATAGAGAATCTGTACACATCCACCCCCATATTCTTCAGCAACTGCACATCTTCCTGCAATAGTAAAACCAATAAAATTTTCCTTAGAATTTATTGTTATGTGTTTCAAATACAATATTTGATTTTTTTCCAAAAGCGGGTTAGCCCAAGAAAAACGATCACTTGAGATATTATAGGTTTGATATGTTTTGGTCAACAATAATTGCCGTTACAAAGCTTTCAAAGTGAAAACGACTCTTGGAAGAAGACTTTAAAAACTTTAGAAAGAGACTCTTAACCTTTATTTTCTCACTATTTAGAGTTGAGACTTGAGACTCTAGCCCAAGTGACCAACCCGGCCATCGAGTTATACTTTGTGGGGTAGAGCAACATTTGTTGTCCCATGTTCTATACTAGTGGGTGGCCTGTGACCACGCCGCTCCCCACAAAGATCCACCGTCCAGTTGGGGGGGTAAGAACTCAGCCCTTCTTTGTTGAAGCCTATATGAGGGGGAGACAACTGATCTCCCTTATTATATAGATATCGCATGATGGAACTTCGCTACTAATTATGATGAGCCCATCTACTTACTTTATATTTGTCGTACGAGAGAGTCGCCACATCAATGGATTCTCCTACGGTCTCTAAAGAGGAAAAAAAAAAGCAAAGTTTATTAGGAATTGTTTTTCACAATTTCAAAATGTCAAGAAGAAAAGAAAGGATGAAGATGACTAAGAGCATCTCCAACAGAGGTCTCCAATTTGGAGCACAAAAATACTAATTTTTAATATAAAGTGCTTTTACAGCACTTCGGTAACCGTGTCTACTCCAACCGCAGTCTCTTGTTTTATCTCTAAATCACTGTTCCTCTCAAAAGTAATAAGGATACAAATGGAAATAGAATTTAATATAACATTTGAAAAAGGTCAAAACTGTCATTAATCAACATCAACAGTAATAGAGACCCCCATCCGGGGTCTCTAGATTTAGAGACTCAAAAAGGGGTCTCTAGAATGGAGACCCCTTTTGGAGTACGGTTGGAGAGTTGTTTTTATCCGACGACTCTATTTTACAGAAATAGAGCACGGTTGGAGATGCTCTAAGGATGTGTGGACCTGTTCCTTGTTGTATCATACTGTCCCAAGTACTAGGTCCTCTCCCTCCTATATCTGCTGGTCCTTCTGTCTGCACCAAGTGAAATAAATAACAACAAACAAAAGATTGTAAAGTATATAAGATGAAATCAAAAGAAATTATTGCTTGCGTGGATAGCTCTTAGGTTGGTAAATGAGTTATTTGTGACCTCGAAAGGGAGTTCATTGGATAGTTTAGGGAAAAAAGGTGTGGACATTAACTCTGTTGGCAATTATTTGGGGATTGTGGAAGGAGAGGAACAATAGAGCTTTTGAGAGTTAGAGTCTTTTAAGCGGACTAGCTTATTCTGAAGATTAAAGCTACGGTCTATTATTGGGTTAAGTTGTACGAGGAAGGAAAAGGTATTGCTTTTGAAGATATCATTTTTAAATGGGGTGAATTTGTTAGTAACGAGAGGCCAGAAGGGGAGGGGGGGGATAGTGCAATGTAGTTGTCTTTTCTGTCGTTGGTATGCTTCTCTATGCAAATGCTTTGGCGTTTTGGTAGGCTTCCTTAGCAATAAAAACCTTTTATCAATAATTCATTATACTTGTCAAAAAATCAAAAGGAATACAACTAATGTAACCTGAAGAGCAGAGGTAGACGCCCCAAACTTAAAATCATTAGGAAAGTCGCTTCTTTTTACTAAAGTCTGTTGCTTTGATGGAACAATCTTTGCACCTGCAATTCGTCCATTCACAATGGGAGCAGCCCTAGTTTTACATCTTTTGTCCTCCTTTCGAAGAGAAGGTACTCTAACATTGCCTACTGCAAGTACATGGTTTCCCTTGTTTGAGTAAGTCAAATGAGAAAAAGATGAAGGACATTTTGGAAAAACAACGAGCAGGGCCATGTTGGGTGTTCGAGAGAGAGAGAGAGAGAGAGAGAGACAGAGAGAGAGAGATTTGTGCTCAAGGGACAACTTGAGGTGGGATTTTATAGAGAAGTTATGTGGAGCATAACACGAATACCAAATTTTACGTACTCTGAAAAGTCGCAATGCCGCATGCAATTAATTATACGCGCTTCATAAAAGCACGTAAAAGCCTTGCGTGCCTAGGTCGATCATCCGTGACATTTTATGATCGACGTTGATGACTTGGACTCGGACCTGGAAACCAATCAGATCTAGAACTACAAGGCAGCTGATGGAAGTCCACAAATCTCAAAAGAATTATCAAGAAGCCTCCTCTACTAAAAATGCCACGTGGAACACCCTTAAGGGCCCACTGACTTTTTGGAGGTTTGTTCCACTTCTTGGTGGACCTACGTACCATAAATCAGCTTTATCGATGATTTCCAACAGTTTTTTTTAGCATGGTTTGCCCCAAGCCCATTTCCGTTTAAACATGTTTTATCGTTTTTGAATTAAACGGCCATTTTTTATTTATTTTAACAGCCGTTAAAATAGTTTAAACAGCCGTTTAATTCTGAAAATTTTTGTGAAAAAATGGCCGTCAAATCCATTAAATTTCTGTTAAATTTTATTTTTTTTTAATTTTCAAAATTTGAATTTCAAATTTTGAATTTAAGCGCCATTCTTTTCCGTTTAATTTTGTTTTTTTCATTTTTGGCCCTGGTCGTTTCATTCCGTTTTAACGGCGGTTTAAACGGTAACGCCCCCAGTCTGTTTAACCATTAAAACGGCCTCCTTTAAAACTTGGTTTTAGCATCCGAAAAAAATGCTTAAATACAACAATCAGAATTTATGAAATTAAAAAGTTAAATCCAACGGATAGAAATAAAAAATTACACTGACATTTGAGCTGTAGATCCATTAAGAGGTGGACCAAACATCCATAACGTAAGTGGGCCTAAAGAGTGCTCCATGTGGTATGGGACTCCGTGTAGAGATGGAAGTGTAGGCATTAGGCAAGAGGAAAATCAAACAATGGCTGAAGATCTTGGAGAAAACGTTCGCTGGCCTGGGGGACTTCAAACTGTCTCCTCACCTAAAATGCCTGACACGCACCCCAATTCTTTAACCCAACCCGTGTTAAGCCTTTGGTTAGTATTCCACGTGGTGGTAACTGGAGCCTGAGCCATCATTTAATAGAGAAAGGTTAACATATTTGGCAACCTAAAGACAATGGTGCTATCAGATTGTTAAATACCGAATTTTCATTTGGCAACCTAAAGACATTAATGGTGCTATCAGTTTGTTAAATAGGCGGTCCGAATTTCCACGTTAGAGTCTCACAAGGCAAGAAGACCTCATAAGACTGATGTGTGAAGGTGAAGTACACAAATAGCCTACGCAACGTTGTTACTACGTGGATGTAGGTGGAGCTATCTCAGTTATTGCTGCCATCTGTACATGGTAGTGTGGGACCAACGTGATTTGATTAGGCGAATATTTTAACAACTTAGAATATTCCTGTCCTGAGTAAAACTTCTGTCACAACTCACAATACGAGCCATGTGGCACACTATTAGTGGACAATGACCATACAATACGAGCCATGTGGCACACTATTAGTGGACAATGACCATACAATACGAGCCATGTGGCACACTATTAGTGGACAATGACCATATAGATGTTTGGTCAGTCCCTCGATAGGACCTGTAGTAAACCAAAAATCAGCCTCATTAGTGATTTCTGAGTGATTCGATTGAAGTTATTTTCATGGTTTGATTTTAACGGAAGGAATTTGAGCATTATTAAGTTTTATTTGGGTGCAAAGATCCAAAGGCTGTAAATCACTAATCAGGTTGATTTTTTGTTTCCCCCTCCTTCCAACTGATTAGATTGGCAACCAACTCTTCTCTTGATATTGAATGAGGATTTTGGCCTGCATCACTCCGAGATGATCATATTAGAAGTGATGAGTCTGTTATTGGACTGCAATTACTTATAAACCAATGTACAATATAACTTGGATTCATCTGTCTTTTATGTGTTTATGAGGAGTCAAACTTTTTTCACAGCATTCTCACAGATGCTTCTGCCACAATGCAAAACACAGGCCACGTGTCATACTCTTAGCGGACGCTGACCGTATGGATGTTTGGCCAGTCCCTCGGTGGACCTATAAAGAAAAAATCAGCCTGATGATTAGTGATTTGCAACCTTTGGATCGTTGCACCCAAATAACGCTCAATTATGCTCAAATTCTTACGGTTAATATCAACCCATGAAAATAACTTCAATCGGATCGCTTAGAAATCACTAATCAGGCTGATTTTTGGTTTAGAGGTCTACTGAAGGACTGGCCAAACATCCATATACAGCCAGCATCCACTAAGAGTGTGCCATGTGTCCTGTGTTTTGCATTGTGACAGAAGCATCTGTGAGAACGCTGTGATAGAAGTTTTACTCGTTTATGAGGTAAATAGCTCTATTGGCTGTTTTATCACCACCACATTTAAAAACTTCTGTCAAACCCGAACATGCGTACAAATTCCATGCCCCTCTTTTGCTATTGTGATTTGCACTTAAGAGAATGGGGATTTTTTCCCGATAGATGCAATTTCTTGGTTGATTTTTCAACAAATCCCTTTCAAACACTGTAAAATTTTCAATAAAATTAAGAGCCACGTTAGAGTTTCAAAAGGATAAAGGACAATGAGATTGCTCATTCATGCCCCTCTTTTGCTGGTCCTAAGGCGTTGCTGCTATGGTTCTTCATTGAGTACGAGCCCATGTCACTTGCAACTTCTTTAGAGGTGTCCACTGTTTCTCAGGCACCTTTCATGGCAGACACAAGCTTCATCTAGGAGGAAAGGGCATCAAAGGTAAAAAGAAAGGATACGTAGAGGAGCCAATTTAATAGCTCACGGAAGACAAAGCATAGGAGAGAGGGAGACAGAGATGCTCAGTGGAAGAGAAAGAGAGAGGGAGAATGAAGTCAAACCTTATAAAAATCAAAATCGGGCTCGCGATCTAGTTCGGTCGCATTGCCAAGCCCGAACTAGGAAAACTCCAGCCCAAGCCTGGCCCAAGGTTGGGTTCCCACAGGCAACTCGGGTCGGGCTGCGGGCTTGGCTTCCCCATTTAGACAAAACCCAGCCCCAGCCCCAGCCCGTGGCCAGGTCCATAGTCGGACCGACGGGCTTTGTCTTGGGCTAGATACTGGCCGGGCCTTACTGTGGGCTTATAATGGGTTGGATTTTGGGCTCGTATTACGTCCGTTGTCAAAGATTTATTCTACTGTCTACGTCAATTGCACATGAGCGTCACCCCCACAAGAAGTCAATCTTTGATGACCACACTAAAAAGCCACGTGGAACATAGAGAACTGGCCGTATGGATGTTGGCCCATCCGTGACATAGACCAACATACAAAAAATTAGCCCGATCACTGATCTCTAACCTTTGGATCAGAGCACCCAAAATAATGCTTAATCACGGTTAAAAACATACTCATGAAACAGACTCTAATCCAACGGTTAGAAATCACTATTCACACTGGTTTTTTGGTTTGTAGGTCCAGATCGGCCAACGTCTTTAATAACTTGCCACCTAGCTCAACTGTTGTCCGTCATCAAATATTTACTCCCGCCCAAAACCCATCATCTATCCCCTCCGAACTTGGCAGTTTTTTTATTTTCTTTGGGTCGTGATGTAACAAGGTATACCGGAGACGGGATTTATTTTATTCATCGCTGCCATATGGGCCCACTGACTGCTTGGATGTTTAGCCCACCCTTAGGGGACATTCAAACCAGTAATTAGCTTGTTAGATTATTTTTAGCCGTTGGTTTTAGTACTAAAAATGGTTGAAATTCAACGGCTATAAGGAATCTTTAAAAAGTACTAAAATCTAATGGTTAGAGATTAGAAATCAGGGTGAGTTCTGGTGTGTGTATCCACCAAGGGGTGGGATAAACATCCATACGGTCAGTGGGCCTAGATGACAACGGTGAGTAAAACAAAATTTTGCTTCCACATTTGAAAAAGTCTTCAGTTAAAATCTTTTACATCTTTTTCCTTCCTTTTTTACAAAACCTAGTGATGCAATATGGGTCGGGCCTGGGCTTGGATTTGCGCCGGGCCACGGTCGGAGTCAAGGTGGGGCTTTAAGTCTCAGCCCAAGTCCAGCCCATGAAACATATTTCGGGCTGGGCTTGGGCCAGGACGTTGGCTGGGCTTGGGCTAGATTTTGTTACCCAGGCTGGACCCATCTAATTCACTGGCCGTACCGGGGCGGGCTTATCATCGGGCCGGGCCTCGGGCCAAATTGCCACGCCTACTCCTAGCTAGGATTTTAGAACCCAACTTACAATTGGATTGGGCTCGTGTTTAAGGCTCAGGAAACACAACTCAACCCGAGCCTTTAGTTTTAGAAGTTACTGTATAAAATTACACTTTTTTAAACTAACGAAACGTGCCACCTCTCACGGACTGGAATGATCCTTTAGGGCCCAACTCAACCTAGCCTGGCATACTAGCTCGAGGTCCCCACTGTGAAAGGTGAGTCACGATCCACGGTGGAGGAGGCACCGTCTAAGAAAAAATAGGAGAACTCCCAGCTAGGCAATGGATCGGAATAACCCAAAAATCTGGTCCGTTTCGATCCGATAATTTCTGGTCCAGAACCATCTATATTCTTATTGGATTGATACCAGGTCTATATATATGTATATGGATTAGGTTTCTTATTGTATCGGTACCGGATAACATGACATGCGGGGTCCACTTGGTAAATGGGACTCACTTAGGCTCTGCTTGGTATACTGTAAATGAATGCATTTTGTAAGTGAATGCAAATGCATTCCGTTACAGTGCATTAGTTTACGATGCATTAGTTTACGGTTGCTTGGTAGCAATTGAGGAAAACTCTGTAAACTAATACATCCCGATTAACACTCAATGATTTAAAGTGATTTTTCACTTTGATCAATTTTCCATGTCCCTCCGCAAGAAAACGTGTCCCTGCCCTAACCTCATTCACTCCCCCAATGCCCACCACCTACTAGTAAAACTTCGCTGACCGCCCTCGATGACTACCCATAATATGAGCCACATGGCACACTTTTAGAGGACCCTAATGGTATGGATGTTTGGCCAATCCCTATATGGGCCTACAAACCAAAAATCAACCTGAATAGTTATTTAAAACCTTTGGATCCTTGTACCCAAATAATGGTGAATAATGATCAAAGTCCCATGGTTAAAATTAACCCATGAAAGTGACTCCAATCCAACACTTATAAATCACTAATATTGGGCTGATTTTTGGTTTGTAGGCCCATCTAGGGATTGGTTTGTAAATAATTACATATCTACAGATTATGATTGTGTAGCTCCCACTGTGGCCCCACAGATTTTAGATTATGCCAGTACTTGGTTGGTCTATAACTGCATCTCTCTGAGTAAAACTTGCTGACCACTGATGGTCAGGGAAGCCCTCACCACCCATAATAATATGAGCCACGAGGTACACTCTTAGAGGATGCTGGCTGTATAGATGTTTGGCCAATCCCTAGGTGGACCCACAAACCAAAAATCAGCCTGATTAGTGATGTCAAACCTTTGGATCTTTGTACCCAAATAATGGTAATTAAGGCTCAAATTCCTACAGTAAAGTCAACCCTTGAACATGACTTCAACTAACGCTTAGAAATCACTGATCAGGTTGATTTTGGGTTTATGGGTCCACTTAGGGATTGACCAAACATCTATACAGCCAATGTCCTATAAGATATTGCCACGTGGCTTATATTGTGGATGGCGAGGTAGCAACCCGACCAGCGGGGGTCTGATAAGATTTACTAGTTAACCTATGGTTGTTTGGCTTTGGCCATCCTTAGGTCGACCTATGGACGAAAAGTCAGCTTAGTGATTTGTAACAGTTGGATTGGAGTCTTTTCGTGGGTTTATTAGGTAGATCAAAAGGCAGCGGGGTGTATTAGATATAGCTTTACCTGACACCATTTGGCGTCAGGTGTACGGTGTACCTTGTTACATCACAACCTTTTTCTTTTCTTTGAGTAAGCATTCGCTCACACCGGGCTGTGAGCGAAGCCGATCACAGCCCACAATACAAGACACGTGGAACACTCTTAGAGGGCGCTAACTGTATGGATTTTTGTCCAGTCCCTCGGTGGACCTGCAAACCAAAAATCAGCCTGTTTAGTGATTTACAACCTTTGGATCTTTGCACCCAAATAACGCTCAATAATGCTCAAATTCCTACGGCTAAAATCAACCCATGAAAATAACTTCAATCCAATGCTTAGAAATCACTGATTAGGTTTATTTTTGGTTTGTAGGTCCACCTAGTGATTGACCAAAGATACATACAGTCAGTGTCCCACTAAGAATGTGCCACGTGGCTCGTATTGTGGGCTGTGATCGGCTTCGCTCACAGCCCCATGTGAGGGAAGGTTTAATCATTTTGTTTCTATTTTCCATTCTAAATTTGAAAGTTCAATTTTTCTCTTTTTCTTAAAAAGAATAAAAAAACCCATTCAATTTTGGGTCATCATCTTCTGTACTGTGATTCAGCTTTATGGTATTTCAATGCAAGACTTCTACTTGAAGGAATGCACAGCTGCCGCATTCATTTACAGTGGTTCCACTTTGCCATGGTAACCGAGCACCGAAATTTGTAGAGTGCACTGTAAATGAATGCATTTGCATCAGTATATGGTGTACCAAGCAGAGCCTTAATATTTGGGCCTACGAAGATCTACAGGACTCACCTAGCAGGTGGTACCCACCATTATTGATCAAGTGAGCTTGCTCCTCTTTCTGAGCATTAGGGGTAGAGGTTGGACTTCCCAACTTACCATCTTCGACGTACAGTCAAGCTTGCTTCCAAGTTCCAACTGTAAAACATTGACTCGGCGCCGGTACCACTAAATGGGTTCCGTCAAGTATAGTATATCCCACATATTGACCCCAAGAGTGATCATATATAATACACCAAAATGGTGGACCCATATATTTGCCCCACTCTTCAGTGGGTCTACACACCAAAAACCAGCCTGATTGGTGATTTCTAGCCGTTGGACTTGATTACCCCCCCAAAAAAAAATGCTCAAATCCAATTGCTAGAAATCAGCAATGTTTCAATCAATAATGTGGGAGCAGCTTATTATATTTCTAACCCATCTTTATTCAGAAAACGGAAAATTGCAGAAAAGAAAATAAATTTTAATTTATTTACAAAAAAGAATACAACTTTTCGCAAATCCCAAAAAAGAAAACGATTCGTCTGCTGTCAGTCCAATCAGTCGTCGACTGACTAACGAACGACTGACTAACGAATGATTGATGGCTGATACGTGTGACAAACGCCCTTTTAAAGGGCGTTTATTCTTGAGAAATTTTAAAAAACGTCCCATAATTCCTCAACTTCTAAACCAATCTACGAATATCGGAATGATCTGAATTTTTGTGAGGATGATCTCCTCACCGTAGAGATCATCCTCACCAAAAATCAGCCATTGATTCATCTTCTGGGTACGCCAAAATGGGCGTAAAATTGGGGTATCAAAAAACGCCCTTTAAAAGGGCGTTTGTCAGTAAAAAACGCCCTTTAAAAGAGCGTTTTCTACTGACACACGCCCTTTAAAATAACGTCTGTCAGGTTGTCAGATGTCGGACTGACACTGACAGACGTTTTTCAAAAAGGCGTTTATTACTGAAAAACGCCCTTTAAAAGGGCGTTTGTCAGAGTTTTTTTAATAAACATGTGCCACGTCATGAAACGCCCTTTTAAAGAGCGTTTCGTTTTCTTTTTTGGGATTTGCAAAAACTTGTATTCTTTTTTGTAAATGAATTAAAGTTGATTTTCTTTTCTGCAATTTTTCGAAAATGCAGCTGGTAGATAAACATGACACATGAGCTTACAACAGAGATCGAACATCAAGACATACAGATTACAGGAATATTACATTTTAGTAATATCAATTTACCATTTCAATAAATTGCCGTACCATTTAGCCGATTCTCTGGCCAATGGAGTAGAGCCCAAAATGATCAGTGTAGCCGGCTGACCATTCAAAGTCGTCCATCAGAGTCCATATGAAGTACCCTTTCACATCCACCCCCTCCCTACACATAACAACATACATAATCTGTATAAGTAAAATAATACATAAATGTGCGCAGGGCCGGCCGGCCCATTTTTAAACTACAGGCTGCAGCTTACTTCATTGCTTCTTTCATGTAATAGATATTTTGTTGAATGTACTGGATTCGGAATACATCCTTCTCATCCGATTTTGGAAATATGAGTGGCATTGGGCTTGATCCGGATACACCTGTCCAACCCCACTAGAAGTAAGAATCATTGCCATAAACCTTACTTCATAAAATATACGTTTTAGCACAATTTGCCCAACAGATCAAAGGCGGGCCTAGGTTTAATAAGAAGAGTAACGACTAACCGTTCTTGGTGACGTAAATTTTCGGGTCTTGGTATTTTTTCTTAATATAGACCAACAGATACTTGAGTCCTTTTGGGTAAATATAAAGCCAGGTGCTCTCGCCAGCCTGCAGAGTTACCGAATCATCCACAAGTTTAGAATTAAAAACTTTTCATTAATAGAGTTTAAATTCAATGGGGTGTACTAAATGGATGATACTTTTACTGGGATCAATGGTTAGATGATTTTTATACATTCAATCGAATGGTGGTAATCATCCAATCATATTGATTTTTTTTTGCCTTGTAAATCAGTTACACGGTAGTCCTGATTCTCTATATGTTGGTCATGCATGCGTACGTCCTCATATTGTCGTTTACAGTCTGAACTTAAGAGCGCATTTGTAGGTTTGTTCTTTAAAATGCATGCATTAAATAAATGCTGTTCACTCCTTGGAAGCGGAAAATAAAGATAGTCTTCTTTGGAAGGCTTAGGCTGTCGTCTTTCTTAATCAGTTCACACCTTTGCAAATGGGTCACCTGTAAAATGAGGCTAATACAACTGCATGCAGATTTGCTATCCGAGTGACGTAGACATCTATCTATATCTATATATCTTTCTTTTTTCTTTTTTTTTTTTTGTGTGCAACGGGTGTGTCCGGATCTCTTCGAGACCTGACTAAATCCCTTGGGTGTGTGCCGAACTCTTTGACACGCACTGGGCGCTTCTAGGATAAATCCCAGCAGGGTGGCCTTCAAGGGGCGCGCTCTCGAACCCCCGACCTTGGGGAGCATACCCAACTCGCTACGTCTTATAACCACTGAACCACTCCCTTGAAGGTTCAAATCTTTGGATCTTTGTACCTCAAGTAATGGTCAATAATGCTCAAATTCCCACCGTTAAAATCACCCATGAAAATAATTCCAATCCAAATCACTTATGGGACGGATTTTTATTAGTTTGAAGGTCCACCAAGGGATTGGACGGTCATAGTCATCTAAAAAAGTGCCACATGGCTCATATTGTGCGACGGATTTTTATTAGTTTGAAGGTCCACCAAGGGATTGGACGGTCATAGTCATCTAAAAAAGTGCCACATGGCTCATATTGTGCGCTGTCATCGGCTTGGATGGCAGGCCATTGCCATCAAAGTTTTATTTGTTATGTTACATTGAACTTTTGAAATGGCTGGTATAGACAGTTTTGTTTGTCAGAGCACATATTTGCTTGGGGTGGCGATGTATCAAATTGTAGCTTACACCACATGTTATGTTGGCCCGACGACCAGTTGATATACATAATTGTTTCGTCTTTCCTCAACATGATTGAATTTAATAAATTTAAGGGCAACTTGATTTAGAATTTACGATCAATAGTGGGAGCTTATGGTCAACAACACTAACAGTACGAACCATAAGATCGAGGTAGCAGTCAGCTCATAACATCAATGCCATAACCAACCAACCAACATTGAATCACATTTTATAGCAATATCAACAACACTAACAGTACTAGCCATTCAAACCATGCGCCATCTTTATTCTCAATATGCTGGGGAAGAGAAACAAGCCACATTACAGGACAATCAAAGCCACAACAAGACATGCACGCACAACTCTCTCAACAAGTGTCGCTTAAAGCCAAACCAAACCAACATCTAATCACATTATCAATATACCCTTCCATTCAGGAATTTGGTGAACCACTTAGCCGATTCTTTCCGCTCTCGCTTGAGAGTCGTGCAATCAAAGGAGTAAAGCCCAAAGTTAACGGTGTAACCATCTGCCCATTCCATGTTGTCCAACAGAGACCATATGAAGTACCCCTTCACATTCACTCCCTCCCTACACATAACAGAAATCATTCAAGTAAATATACTGAATGTAATATGCGCAATGCGCATGGCCCACATATGATTCAATCTGAACCATTTGCATTTGTTTTGGCAATCTGGACTTCACATCTGATCAGTACTCAATTACAAGGATAAATTTGTATTTTTAAACTACAGGCTGCAGCTTACTTTATTGCTTCTTTAATTTGAAGGAGATGTTGTCGTATGAACTCGATTCGGAAACTATCGTTCTCGTCAGGTTTTGGATATATCAGTGGTATTGGGCTTGATCCGGAAACACCTGCATGTCCAACGCCAGTATAATTAAGATATCGAACATGAAAATATTTTCCCCTATTTTCTTTGGTATATATCGAAATTACGTGGTAGGAGAGATCAGATGTTGGCATATGATCGATCCCTGAGCCGTGATTTTTATTACACAGGTCGCGTGATTTTGAAGAAGAGTAACTAACCATTCTCGGTGACGTAAAGCGTGGGTCCGTTGTATTTTTCCTTAAGATAAACCAACAGATCCTTTAATCCTTTGGGGCAAATACGAATCCAACTGCTCTGATGAGCCTGCAGAGTTACCAAAACCGCCATCCACAAGTTTATAATTAAACTTTCTAATATATAGATCGTTTAAATTCAATTGAGTGTAGACTCTAGACACCATCGTCTTACCAGTTCACCTATGGAAACGCCATCTTTATTCACTGTGATAACCACAAAACACACAAATAGAAGAGAGATTAGTCAGTGAGTTCGTTGAATTAGCCTTAAATTGTTGTAAATTAACATTGTCTTGATACTAAAAACATTTTATTAAAGATGTGTAACTTTATGAAAATTCAATTTATTTAATTAGTGAAACATAACATAGAATCCAAGGTTAAATTCATCAGTTATAACGTTTTATTGGACATGTAACATTACTGTTATGTCCGTTATAATTAACGGAAAATACTATATTTTTTCCCAAAATGACGTTGATAACGGTAAAATAATGCGCTGTTATATATATTATCTTAATTTTACCTGTTAGGGACTCGAGGAATGTGTCGTCGGTGTAACTAGTAGGTTCTCCGTTTGTTACTGGAAGGGCTTTTGCATATCTTGCAGTATAGTAATTGATACCAATAAAATCAGCGGATCCCTTAACCATTTCTTTCTCCTCATCTGTGAAACTGGGAAGTCTCTCCCTCACTGTAACCCTCATCATAAATGGATAATCCCCATTCACTAATGGCCCCATAAACCTGATTAGCACCCACATCACTACGATTAAAACCTAATTAAGATGGCATTTAATTTACACAAAAAAACTTTTCTGTTTACCATCCCGTGGAAAAGTCTAGGGCTCTAGCTGCTGCTTCTTGATCATCTGTCGAATCTGAGTATGGCATATACCAATGGCACAGCAGCACTATACCGATTTGTCCTCTTTGACTAGCCTTAAAAGTAATCAATCACCAAGTTTTATGATCAAACGACAGAAATGAATGAAGTATATATAAAAGAATCATCAACAAAGGGAAAATAGTAGATTTCACGTATCACCTGGTAGTTTTCTTTATAGTGTCTAGCAGCTTTTGCATGGGCTAATATTAGGTTATGGCCAACAATATAAGGCTCTCTAGCTGAATCGCCTGCTGCACAACCTTTAGACGGCGTGCATCTCCCCGGTGCATGACGTCCCAATTCAAAACCAAGCGTCGCATAAATAAGTGGTTCGTTGAGGGTAGTCCAATTTTTAACTCTATCTCCAAATCTTTTAAAACAAAGATCGCAGTAGTCTTTGAAATCATCCCTGAAAATTGAATCATTTAGACTTAAATCATACATGTGTAATATTTATTCGGACGAATACAACCACAGAAATCATAATTCAAAAAAAAAAAAAAAAATTTATAATAATACGAGATTCTTACACAATTTTTTCACTCAAGAAGCCTCCATCTCTTTCTTGTAGAAAGTGCGGTGAGTCGAAATGGAATAATGTCACAAAAGGCTCTATACCTGCATGAATATTTTTAAAATTGAAGGACAACAATGAAGCAACATAAAAGTCGCATTAAAATCGCGATAAGATTATGGAAAAATATTGAAATTTGTTCTTACCATTTGCTATTAATTCGTCTATGAATCTGTTATAATGTTCAATCCCCGGCTCATTTGTCCCCCCTTCCAAGTTTCCCTCTGTAAGTTCATAATGATGGAGATTGATCAAAAGAGAAGATATGCCTACTAGAGTACTAATGCTTTTATTTATAGCAAGTGCAAATCAAGCGGGTTTATAAGAAATTATACAAGTTGATGTTAACCCGGTCCGACCAGTGCTGGTTCACCGATTCAACCGGCCGGTCGGTGACATGATCACGACTCTATACTCGATATATAAGCATAACTAGTTAAATCTATTAATCTGGAAAGATAGGATGAAGGACGTACTCGGCAGTATCCTCGTCCAAGAGATGGAGAATCTATATGTACGGACGCCCATCTCCTTCAGCACTTGTATATCTTCCTGTATTTGTAGTTAGAGAGCAAAACATACATAAATTTTCCCAAGTAAAAAGTTAATCAACACTATAATTAGACGAAAACTAATTCACTAATTAACATAAATCGTTGGACTTGAAAATACAAGATTTTAAATTTAAAAAAAAAAACTTTTTTAACAATTTTGAACCCACAATATGGTTTTTGCCTGTTTAACACCCACCCACCCACAAAATTTATTATTATCTTTGGTCTAAATTCCATTAAGGATGATAACAACTTCTGCATTTTCTTCACCTTCTACCTGAATATTTTCTTCATAACCACCACAAAAATCGCCATTAAATAGAGATTATTATAACAAAGAATTATCAGGGAATCCACTCACTGGGTATCGGTGATACGAGTCGAGGGCAATTTCTCCATTAGATCCATCTTTGATTTTCTCTGAAGTAAAGTCAGTTATTTTGCAATTAAGCACAGTTGGAGATGAACTTTTTAATGTGGTTGTACATGGAAAAGGAAAAGATGAGGAGTGAAAACGATGGATGATTAGTGTTTTGGAGACCTGGGTGTTCGTAAGTGAAAGTGTCCCAAATGCTTAGGCCTTTCCCATCATCTTTGTATGCTCCTTCTATCTGCGTCATCATCAAGTAAATCATTCATATAAGACCCCAACGATGATATGATCTACGGAGAGAGATAGAGAGAGATGGTCGTGATGTAACAAGGTGGGCTAAACATCCATGTGGTCAGTGGGCCCAGAGGTTAGCGGGAGTAAACAAAAATGCTCAACCCGACGCCATCAGATCTACCTGGTTACATCTCGTAAAATAAAAATAAAAAACAAATAGTACCTGATAAGCAGCAGTACCAGCTCCAAAGACAAAATCTTTAGGAAAGTCTGATCTCTTTACAACATCTAATTTATTTTCACTAACAACATACGCAGGAAGGGTCTGAATTAATCCTCGGTTAGAACATTTTACGAGATGAGACCGCTTTCTAAGTGAAGGCGCTCTCAGCTTTCCTAGAACAACATTGTTTTCTTTGTTCGCGTAGGTGGAAGGAGAAAACACAAATTTGTTTCCTGCTTTGTTCTCGTAAGAGAAAGGAGAAAAAGAGGAAGGGCAGTTTGAGAACACAACATTCAGAAGAGCCATCTCGATCTCTCAAAGAAAATAAAGAAAGGAAGGAAAACGTTCTCTGAAGAACTGTGTGTGTGCTCAAGCAGCTAGTTGATGGGGGTATTTATAGCGGAAGGAAAGGGAGAAAATGGGGTTTAATTATATTTTTATTGGGCATGCAAGGAAAATTACAGAGTAGGCATCTTCGAAGAACTCTCTTGAAATGACAAACTACGTTGTTTGGATTCAATCATTTATCATCAAACAAGCCGAGTACTTTTGGTATGAATGTCTACTAAGGAGTTGGCAAAAACAACCATGCGGTCAGTAGGCCCAGATGGCAGCGGTGAGTACGTACGCACTTTGATAACTTTTTTTTTTTTTTGTGTAAACCGATAACTTTATCTTCTACAAATCAAATAGATTCAATCACAGAAGCTGCTCTCCGTTAAAACGTGTTTTGACGCTTTGAAAAAAATGGCCGTTAAAATCGTTATTAAAGCCGTTAAATTCCATTTTTTTTAATTTTTTTTTTCAAATTTAATTTGAAGTTTGAATTTCAGTGCAATTTTTTCCATTAAATTCGTAAAAAATCATTAAACCCAGCCTAAAATCCGTTAAATTCCATTTTTTATATTTTTGCCCCTAGTCGTTTCAATCTGTTTTAACGGTAACGCCCCCAGTCTATTACACCGTTAAAACGGCCTCCTTTAAACCTTGATTCCCTAGTACTACACTAAAACTAACGGATATATGGAACCAGCGTTCGTTGTGTTAATGGCTGAACACACCACTGCCTTTCATCGTTAGGTCGGGATCAGGGGTTTCGCCTTTCCGCACCCGTCTTTTCACTCGTGCTCTCAGCTGTTTGATTCTCCGAATCCTTAAGAAGTTCTTGGAATCCAACAACCACCATTGGATTGTCGAAATCCACGGCCGAGAGCACGAGTGAAAAGCATTGCATGCAGTAAGGCGAGATCCCTGATCCCGAACCTTCACCCTGCATTGTTTGGGCTTTTCACGAGGAAGAATTATGTATCACAGCTTCTACGTACCGCTTTCTCCGTGCATGAAACACGAGATATGGTAGTATTATTTATTATTCACGGTGGTCCTGACATATATGACTACGTACGCACTCTTGATTCACGTCACTTTTGTACACTACTTGCCTTTCCTTTTGTTTTTAGGAAATGAACACAAGAACACAAAAGAGGAGGATGGTGCGCCGAAATCTTTGACCATGGATGTGGATAATGGACCCAGTATGAGCCACGTGGCATACTCATAGAGACCCCTGAACATCAGCCTCAATATCTAACCGTTGTTTGGGAGTCTATTTCATGGGTTTACTTTTAAACGGCTGATTTTTGGTAGGTCGGTCCGCTTAGGGATGGACCAAAAATCCATTAAGTGGTAATGAGAACACTGTGTCAATGTGCCTGCTTAAGGATGGACCAAAAAAATCCATGAAGTGAGTTGTCTCTAAGAGTGTACCACGTGTCTCAGACTGGTACGTGACTGTGGCATTCCACCTAGGGTAATTTTAGTCGCACCCCACAAAATGAGAGGGCAGCCGACCTGCTCAAAGCACCCCACTTAGATTTCAAACTCTGTGAGGGTACCCTTCCCCATTTCAGCACGTGTAACGAGTAAAACTTCTTGTCGCAATAGATTTGACCGAAGCCAGTCACAACCCACAATAGGAGCCACGTGGCACACTCTTAGTGGACGCTGACCGTATGGATGTTTGGCCTCGGTGGACCTGCAAACCAAAAATCTGCCTGATTAGTAATTACGCCAATTGCACTTGAGCGTCACCCCCACAAGAAGTCAATCTTTGATGACCACACTATAAATCCACGTGGAACATAGAGAACTGGCCGTATGGATGTTGGCCCATCCGTGACATAGACGAACATACAAATAATTAGCCCGATTATTGATCTCTAACCTTTGGATCAGAGCACTCAAAATAATGCTTAATCAGGATTAAAAACAAACTCATGAAACAGACTCTAATCCAACGGTTAGAAATCACTACTCACTGATTTTTTGGTTTCTAGGTCCAGATGGGCCAAAGTCTTTGAGAACATGCCACCTAGCTCAACTGTTGTCCGTCATCAAAGATTTACTTACCCCACAACCCTCATCTCTCCCGCTCCCAACTTGGCAGATTTATTTTTTGGGTCGTGATGTAAGTAGGAATTCAGGAGACTAGATTTATTTTACTCACCGCTGCCATATGGGCCCACTGACCGCATGGATGTTTAGCCCAGCCGATCCCTTAGTGGACATTCATACCAGTAATCAGATTGTTAGATTATTTTTAGCCGTTGGTTTTAGTACTAAAAATGGTTGAAATTCAACGGCTATAAGGAATCTTTAAAAAGTACTAAAATCTAATCGTTACAGATTAGAAATCAGGGTGAGTTCTGATGTATGTATCCACCAAGGGGTGGGATAAACATCCATACGGTCATTGGGCCTAGATGACAACCGTGAGTAAAAAAAAATCTTGCTTCCACATTTGACAAAGTCTTCGGTATACCATGTTACATCTTTTTCCTTTCTTTTTTACCAAAACTAGTGATGCAATATTGGTGGAGCCTATTCTCACAATCAAACGAGATGTGAGAAATAAGCCAAGAAGGGATATAATGTGGTAGTTCCTTTTTGTTTATACAAAAAGGTTTACAAAAAAAAAAAAAAATTGTTCGAACCTGGGCTTGGGCTTGGGCTTGGGCTTGGGCTTGGGAGTGGATCGGAGTCAAGGGCGGGCTTTAAGTCTCAGCCCAAGCCCAGCCCATGAAACATATTTCGGGATGGGCTTAGGGCGGACCATGAGATGGGCTCGGGCAACATTTTGTTACTCAGGCTCGACCCATCTAATTCACGGGCCATACCGGGCCGGGCCTCGGGCCAAATTGCCACCCGTACCCCCTAGCCAGGATTTTAGAACCCAACTTACAATTGGGCTGGGCTCGTGTTGAAGGCTCAGGAAACACAACTCAACCCGAGCCTTTAGTTTTAGAAGTTACTGTACAAAATTACACTTTCTTAGACTAACGAAACGTTCCACCTCACGGACTGGAATGATCCTTTAGGGTCCAACTAAACCTAGCCTGGCACGCTAGCTCGAGGTGCCACTGTGAAATGTGAGTCACAATCCATGGTGGAGGCACCGTCTAAGAAAAAATAGAACTCCCACCTAGGGTTGGCAATGGATCGGATTAACCCAAAAACCTTGTCCACGTCGATCCGATAATTTCGGATCCAGAACCATCTACATTTTTATCGGATCGATACCAGGTCTATATATGTATGTTGATCAGATTTCTTAATGGATCATTACCGGATCAGCCATCTACCAATCCGATATATATATATATATATATATATATATATATATATATATTAATAAAATGATTTTTTTATTGTACAACACTTCAATTTTGAGTGGATAAAATATATAATTTAAATCATATAATTTTAAAATTCTGTTCTGCTTTAGTTGATTGAATCATTTCAGATCTGGTCTGGATCTCTATTCTATCTAACGGATTGGTTCCGGATCACGATTACGTGATCCAATCTCTTATCAGATGGGATCGATATATTTTCTTATCTGATCGGGTCCAGATCAGCACTGATCCGACTCGAACCCGGCGCCATTGCCAGCCCTACTCCCACCACTAGAGTGTAAAACGTGGACGCCAAATCTGTATACTTGGCCGATAGATGGTCAAACAACTTTGTTTAGTAAAAACAAGAGATTCACGCTCTACAGAAAACGATCCTGATCTTCGGACGCCAACGTGACAGAAAAGTGTATCTTGATTCAATATACGTGGGAGCACCTTGGTATGATACTTTACTCTTTGATAGTGGATCACATGACACGCGGGGTCCACTTCACTTAATATTTGGATTACATTATACATGGGGCCTACGAAGATCTACGGGGCTCACCTAGCATGTGGTACCCCGGTCCCCCATTATTGATCAAGTGAGCTTGCTTCTCTTTCTGAGGATTAGGGTAGAGGTTGGACTTCCCAACTTACGAACACGAGTCGAGCTTGCTTCAAAGAACTTCCAAAACTGTAAAACATTGACTCGGCCGGCACCACTAATTGGGTTCTGTCAAGTATAACAAAACACAGTGGTTGTCTCCCCCCTCTTATAGGCTTCATATATCCAAGGGCTCATATCAACCCTTACATAAAATAGAATTTAAAATGTTGGATTAATTTAACGAGAAAATTGTCTCCCCACTTACACCCCTCTTATCGGCTTCACAAAGAAGGCCGGGATCTTATCCCCAAATGGATTATAGATCTCAACTAATCACACCCGATTTTGGAAAATGCTTTGTAAGGGAGTGCCGAGGAGGTCACTGGCCACCCACTATACATCTATATAACAAAACAGAGAAGTCCTTATGGATGTTTGGTCCATCCTTGAGTTTGCTAAACAGGTGTGACTTCTCTTTCTATCATACATGAGTGTTGCTTGGGTCTTTCCGTCATTTACAGGGGTAGTAGTGGAAAGCTGGTCTCAGATTTCTATATCGGACAGAGAAAAATTACTATAGAAAATGATACTTCTAGCAGTTATATGGGGTATATGGTTAGAGAGAAATCAGAGAACTTTGAGAGCAAGGAGAATTCCCTATCACAAGTCATTTTGAACATTAAGACATTTTTATGCCGATGGGGAAGTATATCTCAAGAGATGAGAGGCACCTTTTGTAGTGATGATATGATTTTTTGTTTTGATCAAATTTTGTTATAACTTGTTTTTCTTTATCTGCTTTTTGAGATCTTCTCAATCTCCTCTTAGTATTATTCTGGATTTATCAAAAAAAAGAAATGACGGTACGCCAAAATCATTGACGATGATGGATGTTGATAATAGACTAGTGAGAGCCACATGGTGCACTCTTAAAGACCACTAAACGTATAGATGTTTGGCCGTCCCAATCAATCAGCCTCATTATGATCTAACCGTTGGTTGGGAGTCTATTTCATGCATGGGTTTGTTTAAATAATTCAGCTGATTTTTGGTATGTAGGTCCGGTTAGGAATGGACCAAACATCCATTTAATAAGTGAGTTGTCTCGCTTTAATAGTAGTGTATCACGTGTCTCGGACTGGTACGTCACCCACGTTGATGACAGAGTGTCAATGGCTGACTTGCTAAAAAAATTCTGTGGTACACCATTACCCTTTCCTAATTTGGGCTTTTCTATGCCCTACACCATTTGCGTTTCCATATTTGAACTTTTTTTCATTTCTTCTCCATGCATGAAACACGAGATATGGTAGTTTTAGTCACGGTGGTCCTCACGTGACCACGTACCTACTCAGCTACTCTTGCTTTACGTCACTCATCTCCCCCATTTGCCTTTACATCACTCAGTTTTTTTTTTTTTTTTTATATCTCTTTCAGTCAGTAATTGACAGAAAAACCCTTCTCTCTTCACTAGTAAACCGTTGATGACAGGTCCTGTCATCCAAGGTGATGACAACGTGCAGTATGTGGCATGTGGCACACTCTTAGACGACTCTGACCTTATGGATGTTTGGCCTATCCTTAAGTGGACCTACAAACCAAATATCAGCCTGATTAGGGATTTATGAAACAGTGACTTCGGACGAGACAATCCATTTTTGGATCAGATTGGGGAGCTCCATCCCTTCCGATTCGGATCCCCCTAAGGAAAGACAGGCTAGCCTCCCAAGGTGTGAACAACATTGATTTCTACGCGTTGGACTGAAGTTATGTTCATGGGTTGATTTTAACAGTAGGAATTTGAGCATTATTGAATGTTATTTGGGTGCAAATATCCAAAGGTTGTAAATCTCTATTCAGGTTGAATTTTGGTTTGCAGGTCCACCTAGGGACTGGCCAAACATCCATACGGTCAGCGCCCTCTTATAGTGTGCCACGTGGTTCGTATTGTGAGTTCTGGAAGGCAAGATGAAGACTGCAAAAGTCAAGACGTTGGACGAGGGACACCTCACGTCATTTCGTAATAGGGACTTTTCTGTCATTGAGTAGAACTTTGCCGACAGACGTCTGTCGTCAAACTTGAATGTCTGTGATCAATGTTGATGACGGACCACAGTATGAACCAAATGGCACATTCTAAGATACCGGTCATGGGAGTAAAACTTGTATGACCGGTAACTGCCCACAATACGACACATGTTGAAAATTTTTAGAGAACACTGACCGTATGGATGTTAAGCAAATCCATAGGTGGACCTAAAAATCAAAAATCAGTCTTATTAGTTATTTAAAACCTCTCCATCTTGTACCCCAAATAATCCTCAAATTCCCACAGTTAAAATCAACCCATGAAAATGAATCCAATCCAACGCCTAGAAATCACTAATCCAGTTGATTTTTCATTCGTAAGTCAACCTAGGGATATTGGTCAAACATCCATACAGTCAGTGTTATCTAAAAATGTGCCACGTGGCTCATATAATTCTGACAGATAGTTACTGTGGTCATGCAAGTTTTACTCCCACTGACCATATGGATAGCCCGTCCCTAGGTGGACCTACATAGCAGAAATCAGAATGATTAGTGATTTCAAACCTTTGGATCTTAATTTGTACGCCAAATAATATGCTCAAATTTCAGGGTTAAGATCAACCCATGAGAATGACTCTAATCGAACACTTAAAAATCACTAATCAAACTGAATTTCCGAATATAAATCCACCTAAATATGAGCCAAACATCATTCCCTGCTTTTGGAAGCAAAAAAAAAAGATGATTTTGTTTTAGTATGTGTTGTCAAACAACCCTTAAGTCGAAAGAGATCTTGAATGAAATCTGATAAATTTATTAAGAGACCAAATCCACATGCCTGGATTGCTATTAAGCGACATGATTCAGAATATAAAATCAAAGTATCGATCGAAGCTTATGTTCAACAACACTAACACTTGTCACGCACACCCCATCTTTATTCTCTCACACACACAGCTTACAAACAGAGAATTATAAGAGCTAGCGGCAAACAGAGCTTTATTGAATCACTTTTCATTCAGGAATCTGCGGAACCATAGAGCAGATTTTTTCGGGTGTCGCTGAAGATTCCTGTAATCAGTGAAGTAAAGCCCAAAGCGGTTGGAGTAGCCGTGCTCCCATTCCATGCTGTCCATCAGAGACCATACGAAGTACCCATTCACCTTCACTCCCTCCCTACACATGCATAACAGGATAATATATGTATAAGATTTCTAACATGTGTATATGGCCCACATATGACTCAATCTGAACCATTCAATCTAGCTAGTAGTGATCACTGTCATTGTGATAACACATGTGATCTGTATTGAATGGTCTTCATTCATTTTGGCAATCCATTTATATCACTCACTTATATTTTCTTTACTAGTACAAGGAAAAATTTGTATTTTTAAACTACAGGCTGCAGCTTACCCTAATGCTTCTTTAATTTGATAAAGATGACGTTGAATGTAGTTGATTCGAAATCGATCGTATTCTCGTTCCGATGGAGGTCTTGCAATTGGAGGGACTTGTCCAGTCATGGGAGGTCCCACTTTTAAATTGTCGGAAACACCTGTCCAACTCCGGTAGAGATTAGTTTTATGAAGAACTTTTGTAATAAAAGATGTTTAGAAACAAAACGCGGATTTGATAATATCTGATCAGATATATTATATAAATATAATTATTACAATAAGTATAATCATATAAATTATCAACAGAGCAGAGGCCTAAATTTGAAGAAGAGTAACGACTAACCGTTCTCGGTGATGTAAAGTTTAGGATCTTTGTAATTTTTCTTAATATAGACCAACAGATCCTTTAGCCCTTCTGGGTAACTATAGATCCAGGTGCTCCCAGTGGCCTGTAGAATTACCAGACCATCCACAAGTTTAGAATTAAACTTAATTTCTCACCATGATGTTCATGTACATTGAGTTGATCATGTGCAACAATTAGCATGATTAGATGATTTTTAACCATTCGATCTATAGACTTTTAATTAGAACTTTACATAGAATTTTTCATTGGCCGTCGTCTTACCAGTTCACCTATGGGAACGCCCTCTTTATTCACTGTGATAACCACAAATAGAAGAGAGATTAGTCAGTGAGTTTCTTTAGTTTTAGAGAGAGAGAGAGAGAGAGAGAAAATTAGCCTGAAATTGTTGTAAATTTCGAAATTGTCATCATAAATAAGCTCTTCATTGGATTATCGTGATAAATTAACATTTTCTTGAAACATAACATAGAATCCAAGGTTAATTTCGTCAGTTATAACATTTTAATGAACATATAGCACTACAGTTATGTCCGTTATAATTAACGGGCCATATAAGGGTAAAATAAGGTTAAAAAATAATATTTTTATTTACGTCGACGTTGATAACGGTAAAATAATGGCTGTTAAATATTAGCGCTTAATTTTACCTGTTAGTGACTGGACGAATGTGTCGTGGGTGTGACTAGTAGGTACTTCATTTGTTCCAACTGGAAGGGCTTTTGCATATCTTGCAGTATAGTAATTGATACCAATAAAATCAGCGGATCCCTGAACCATTTCTTTCTCCTCGTCTGTGAAACTGGGAAGTCTCTCCCTCACTAGAGCCCTCATGATAAATGGATAATTCCCATCCACTAATGGGCCCATAAACCTGATCATTATTAGCACCCACATCATCACTACGATTAAAACCTAATTATAGATGCATAATGATCGATGACATTTTACAAGATAGATTATGTGTGTACTGTGTGTGCACGTACGTGATCGATCGTGCATTCACTTACCATCCCGTGGCAAAGTCCAGGGCTCTAAGTGCTGCTTGTTGATCATCTGTTGAATCTGAATATGGCTTATACCAATGACACAGCAGCACTATCCCGATTTCTCCTCCTTGATGGGCCTTCAAAGTATATCAATCGATCGCCATGTTTAATTTATATATGATTAAACAGGGATGAATAAAGTGTAATTAAAGAATCAAATGGCGGTAGTTTTCTTTATAGATATATATTTCATACGTAGAGAAGTAGTAGATTTCGCGTATATCATATCGATCACCTTGTAATTTTCTTTATAGACTTTAGCAGCGGTGGCATGGGCTAATATGAGGTTATGGGCAACAATATAAGGCTCCCTAGCAGAATCACCTGCCGCACAACCTGTCGATGGTGTACATCGCCCCGGTGCATGAGTTCCCATTTCATAACCAAACTTAGCAAATATCAATGGTTCGTTAACGGTTGTCCAATATTTAACTCTATCTCCAAAGCTTTCAAAACAAACATCGCAATAGTGTTTGAAATCATCCCTGAAAATTGAATCATATATTATTATTTAGACTCAAAATCTACATGCCCTATATAATTTAGTAGCGGTATAACACAAGAAATTCCTTACACAATATCTCTACTCAAGAAGCCTCCATATTTCTCTTCTAGATAGTGTGGCGTGTCGAAATGGAATAATGTCACAAAGGGCTTTATATCTGCATCAATAATTTTCAAACTTTATATAATGGCAACCAATGAAGCGAAATATAAGTAGGATATTATATATGGAAAAATAAATAAAACTGTTATTCTTACCATTTGCTATTAATTCGTCTATTAATTTATTATAATGTTCGATGCCCGCCTTGTTTGTTTCCCCATCCTTTCCCTCTGCAAGTTCAACAGAGAAGATATATATATATATATACCTAGTAGCTTACTGCTTTTATTTAAGGTAATTGTCCAATTTATGCAAGTTCAAATCAATGTTATAAAAACCCAGCCTGTGTTAAACAACCATTGACCTCAAAAGATCGACCTGGTGGAGAAAGGTGAAATAATTATGTAAATCAACGGGTTGTCGGGCCAACTCAACACGTGTGAACACACCATCCACTAACACGCCCAGCCCCTCAGCAGGAATATACTCCGCTGGAGACTTGAACCCGCGACTTTTCAAACCTTCAGGTGATACCATATTAAACAACCATTTAGCTACCCCAAAAGATCGATCTGGTTAATGGGCAGGTTCAACCAGCCGGTCCATGTTTATCAAACCATAACGATAGGATCAAGGACGTACTTGGAAGTATCCGGCTCCAAGCTATAGAGAATCTATAGCAACGCACACCCAATTTCTTCATCAAGTGTATATCTTCCTGCGATTGTAGTTAGAGAGCAACATATATACATCATTTTTCTTATAACCACTACAGAAATTGCCATTAACTAGAGATTATATCAAAGAATTATCAGTAAATTAAATATACTCACTTTGTATTTGTTATATGAATCGATGGCAATTTCCCCATTAGATTCACCGTTGATTTTCTCTGAAGTACAGTGAGATCAGATGAACTTTTTAATGTGGGTGTGTAAATTAAAAGGAAAAGATCAAGAGTGAAAAAGATGGATGATTAGTGTTGTGGAGACCTGGGTGTTCATAAGTGAAAGTGTCCCAAATGCTTAGGCCTTTCCCTTCTTCTCTGTATGCTCCTTCTATCTGCATCATCAAGTAAATCATTCATGTCAGATAAAAGATCAGTAATTATCGTTGGGGTAGCGTTTTCCTTTTCTTTTCCTATTGATAAGCAGCAGTATGTTTCCTTCCAAACGTTTTGCTGGCAGCCTCAGCAAAACTTCCACCCTGTTCTACACCATTGGATGGTCTTCAAAGGCAAACGATCAGGATCTAGAGAGGCCGTCTTGCTGAGACTGACAGCATCATTTCAGCTGCATGAATGATCATAAATGATAAAACATAAAACCATGGTTTTAAAAACGGCCCCGAGGGACGTCAAATATGACAAGTATGTGTCTGAATAACCAGCTGGGAAATTTAGTCTGAATGCGATGGAAATACTAGAGTAGTACGGGTCACAAATAATGAAAGAAACACGGGGGAGATGATTTCTAACCGTTGATGTTGTACCCAAAAAAAGGTTAATATGACGGCTAGACTCACGCCTTAAAAAGTACTAAATCTAATGGCTAGAGATTATCAATCAGAATGATTTTTGGAGTGTGTATCCACCAAGAGGCGTGCTAAACATCCATGTGGTCACTGGGCCCAGAAGGCAGCGGGAGTAACAAAAAATAGAAGGAAAAAAAAAAAGTAGTACCTGATAAGCAGAAGTACCGGCTCCAAAGACAAAATCTGTAGGAAATTCCGATTTGTTGACAATATCCTTAGGAAAGTCTAATTTGTCTTCGCCATCAAGATACTCAGGAAGGGTTGTCTCAAGAGGAGGGGTCTGAATTAATCCTCGGTTAGAACATTTGATGAGATGAGACCGCTTTCTAAGTGAACCAACTCTCTCCTTTCCTATAACAGCAAATTTGTTTCGTTTGTTCGAGCAAGTGAAAGGAGAAGGAGAAAACGAGGAAGGGCAGTTTGAGAACACAACACTGAGAAGAGCCATCTCTGAAAGAAAAGAAAGAAAGACTTCAACTGAAGAACTCTGTGTGTGTGCGCGCTCAAGGAGCTAGTTGAGGGGGGTATTTATAAGGGAGAAAAAGGAGACAATAGGGATTGATTATGTTTTATTGGACATGCAAGGAAAATCACAAAGTAGACAGCTTTGAAGAACTCTTTTGAATTTACAAACTTGGTTGGATTCATCCATTATTTTTTAGTACTAAAGCCAACGGCTAAAAATCAACAACCAAGCTGAACTTTTGGTATGAACGTCTACTAAGGGGGTGGGCTACACATCAATTCGGTCAGTGGGCCCAGATGGCAACGCTAATGAAAGGTGTCAAACAGAACCTATCCATAGACCCCACTTCACCTATCAATTAAATATATTGTACATTCAAGGGAATAGGCCCCACTTCCCCCACCCCTGGTTAAAACAATTTAGATTGAAAAATGTGAGTTTAAAATTAACGATTTAGATTAAGTACCAATAAGGGAGACTTTTGGTGTGTAGATCCACCCAGGGGTGGGCTAAACATCCATGTAGCCAATGGGCTCAAAAGACAAAGGTGAGTAACAAAAATTGCTAAAGCTCATGCCTTTCGTATGAGATCTAGATACATGGGGACTACATCACTATAATCTTAGTGTGGTACGTCGCTATGAGCGTCAATCCGGTCCTCTTGTAAGGGTTGAAAACCCTAGAAATATAGACTTTTTATAAATATCAGGCCCTTAAGTTTCCGGCCAAATATGTAAGGCATTTCTAAATAAAGGCTGGGTCAGGGTAACACTGAGTAGATCTCAGCCTGGCTCTCCGACCTCAGTATATCATCTCTGTTTATTTTTTTCCAAATTATATTCCATAAACAACACACCTAGTACGTCGTTTAATTTTCACACACTACGTGCATGGTATATCCAAAATTGACTAAATTAAGTTGTACCGTTTTGAAAATTAAAAAAATAAAATCTTGGAACAATTTTGTAGCTTCCCAAATGGTTAAGCCACTCATTATTCTAACCGTTGGTTGGGAGTCTATTCCATGCATGGGTTTAATTAATACAGCTGATTTTGGTATATAAGTACGGTTAGGAATTAATGGACCAAACATCCATTTAATAAGTGAGTTGTCTCACTCTAATAGTAGTGTACCACGTGTCTCAGACTGGTACGTCGTCACCCACGTTGATGATAGGGTGTCAATGGCTGACTTGCTAAAAAATTTCCATGTGGTACACCACTTGCGTTTCCATTAGGCCATTAAGGCGGTCGCTTGAGGCCCCTTGGTGAGAGAAGGCCCCCAGCCCAGGTCCCAGTAACCACATGGATTTTTAGCCCACCCCTTTATTGGATATTCAAATTAAAAATTAATCAACCTGATTGATCTCTAGCCATAGATATTTTAGTACGTTTTAGGACATGATTCTAGTCGTTGGATTCAAACATGTTTTTTGGATAGTAAATCCAATGACAAGAAATTACCAATCAAGTTGATTTTTAGTGTGTTTATCTACTAATAGGTGGGCTGAACATCCATGCAATCATTGGGGCCCAGAAAATGATCTATGTAGGGTCACAAGAGTCCTCTGCATCAACTGCACCAGGGGTCCTCTACATCTAAATTTTTTTTCCTAAGGCTGTGTTTGATTGCACGGAAAACTTTCCCTAGAAAATACATCTGGGATATGAGCTTAAATGGTTGATTGATTGCAAACACATATTTCAATCATGTGAGAAAATAAAGGTGTATTTTCTGGTGGAAATGAATTCTCACCTATCTGGATGGGAAATGAATTCCGGGCCTAGTAGAAAAAATTATCCAGATTTTAAATGGCTTGTTAGGAAAAATTATACAGATTTTTACCGACTATCTAACAATGGACAGTTGTGTTTTCCTAAGGAAAATGCAATTTTCCCACTTGGTAATCAAACACGGCCTAAGTTTTTTATTATCAAGAATAGATTTTATGTAAATATTTCCAATAATATAGAGTTGCCTCTAAGAGTATACCACGTGTCTCAGACTGGTAATGAGGACACTGTGTCAATGTACCTGCTCAAGGATGGACCAAAAAATCCATGGAGTGAGTTGAGTAAACCTTCGTTCACTGTGGAATGTGAGCGAAGCCGCTCACAATCACCGAGTTCTCTCCATGTGGATTCTAACCGCCGACTTCTTAACTCTGGTAAGATTTCAATTTTTTTTTTTTTTTTTTTTTTTTGTTGTTTTTTAATAAAAAAGAAACGGGTTGCAGATGAAAGGCAGTATTCCTTGAAAATAGCTTTCGAAGCCCGCCCCGTTCCCTTCTTATTTTGGCTTCTTGCCATGGCCAAAATTTTGCGCCTCTTCCAGATTTCTTTTGGTTTTTTCGATCAATACCAAACCAAACCTCGGAGTAGAAGAGCTTGGCCTTGGGAGCCTCTATTCTTGTTTTAGGGCCCTTGGAAAGTTGGAATTCACCCGTGGGTTTTGGGGTTTGAGTTGGCTCTGGAAAGTATGAGCCTGCAAAATTTGGTTTCGAGATGGTGGTGAAATAACAGAAATCTGGTTTCGAGATGGTGGTTATCTATGCTTCTTTCTTGCACTGAAACACTTCAAGGATATTATATTTGAACTAATATCCATGTGAACTGATACACAAATCAACCTGATTAATGATTTCTACCCTTTGGATCTGAGTAACCCAAATAATGCTCGAATCACAGGGATAAAAATTAATCCATGAGTTTGTTGTGAAATCACTAATCTTTGTAAATATGAAATCTTCAGACCAAAATCACTAATCAGTTGGTTGTTGTGGGGGTGGTTGTGGTGGTTTATGAAACTTTCGATTTATTTTTATATTTTTTATATGTATTCTGTTTTGGGGTGGCTGTGGTGATTTACCGTGGTTCGATCACCAAACAAAATGATCGAAACCACGACAAGTATTCGCCCCTTGAGAAATGCTCGAATCCAATGGCTTAAAATCACCAAGCAGGCTGATTTTTGGTCTAGGTTCACCAAGAGTTCAGGGGTCCCAAAGCACATTTGAGCTCGGCTCAAAATTTAAGTTTTGCTATGTTTGTCTTTCTTTACTACTTGTTTAACGCCTCCGAGCCTATCGAGGGATAGCTGAAAAAAGGAAAATGAAGAGGGAAGAGGTGAGCTTATCGTCGGCGATCAGCTCGAAGTTTTACCCTAGTTCACCATTGCGGGCAGTTCGGCAGCGAGAATGATGAGCAGAAGTGGCAAACTCACAGCTCTGCGGTGAATGTTTGAGGAGTGGCGTTGGTGATAAGGGTTGAGAGGAAGGGGTGGTGGCGGCTGCGATGGTTTGAGAGGAGTAAAACTTCGATGACAAGGCCCTGTCATCGAAGGAGAACAGATGATGGCACGTGGATTACTACGGACTGACCACCTCGGCCTCACCGCCAGGGGCGGAGCCACATAGGGGCCAGGGGGGCACGTGCCCCCCCTCAACTTTTTTAAGTCACCGTTGCCATCTGTACCACTGACCACATGGATGTTTAGCCAACCCCTTTGTGGATATACATATCAAGTATCAATATGATTGGTAATCTTTACCCAATAGATTTGAGTACTTTTTAAGGCGTGATTCTATCCGTTGGATTCAACCAGTTTTATGAATACTAAAATCAATGGCTAAATATCATCAAACAAGCTGATAGTTTGTATCCATGTCCACCAAGGGGTGGGGTAACTATCCATGCGGTCAGTGGGCCCAGATGGCAGCGGTAGAGTTAGAAATATGGTGCTAGCTCAAAGTTTGAGCTATAACTAGCTACGTCGTGACTTTTCAATTACAAAACCCTACCGTCTTTGCCCTAGAGCCTCGAGCAGGAGCAAAACTTTGATGACAGCCCACAAAATGAGCCACGTTGCACATTCTTAGAGGACTCTAACCGTATGGATGTTTTGCCAATCCCTAGGTGGACCTACAAACCAAAGATCAGCCTGCTTTCAAACCTTTGGATCTTTTTACCCAAATAATGGTCAATAATGCTCAAATTCCCTTGGTTAAAATCAACCCCTGAAAATGACTCCAATCAAATGCCTAGAAATCACTAATCATGTTGATTTTTGGTTTGTAGGTTCACCTAAAGATTGGCCAAACATCCATAAAGTTAGCGTCCTCTAATTCTTCTAATAATGTGCCACGTGGCTCATATTGTGGGCTGTCATCGGCTTCGATTATAGCCCGCTGTCATCAAAGTTTTACTCCCCCCTCTCCCCCTCTACCAGAGGTCTTTGGTCAACGTTACTCTTATCTAGCTCTGGTGCCCCCCCTTGAAGAAAATCTTGGCTCCGCCGCTGCTCACCGCCCACGTACACTGGTGAGTGTTTTGGCAAAAAAGCTCTTGAGTACTCACCTAAGTACGTGTGTGGTGAGGCCGAGGTAGTCAGTCCGTACAAATCCACGTGCCGAGATCTGCTGCCCTGTCTTCTCCTTCGATGACAGGGCCCGTTCATAAAAGTTTTATCCGTTTGAGAGGTAGAGGAACTCGATAGGGATGGGGGTGAAAAATTGATAAAGATTTCTTCTTCTTGTTATAAATTTAATTTATTGCTTTTGGAGTAAATTTTGAAATTCAAAATTCAAACTCTTCTTTTTTTAATAAAAAAAATGAAATCTTACCAAAGTTGATTAGGAGTCAGCGGTTAGAATCCACGTGGACAGCAGTCAATGATTGTGAGCAGCTTCCTTCACAATCGGCAGTGATTGAAGGTTTACTCAAGTGAGTTGTCTCTAAGAGTGTACCACGTGTCTCAGACTGGTACGACACTGCATGTGCCTTTCCACCTATATATTGTAACCTTTTAGTCAGCAATTGACAGAAATACCCTTGGTACTGGAAAAATCTTTTTCCTTCCCATAAAAGCAAAAGTTTGTTGGGTACTAATAATAAAAAAATGAGTGGATGCAGTAAGACGAGATCCCTGATCCCAAACCTTCACCCTGCATTATTTGGGCTTTTCACGCGGAAGAATTATGTATCACAGCTTTTTCCACTCTCCCACATTAAACACGAGATACATGAAACCGTTAAAATCACCCATGAAAATAATTCCAATCCAAATCACTTATCGGACGGATTTTTATTAGTTTGAAGGTCCACCAAGGGATTGGACGGTCATAGTCATCTAAAAAAGTGCCACATGGCTCATATTGTGCGCTGTCATCGGCTTGGATGGCAGGCCATTGCAATCAAAGTTTTATTTGTTATGTTACATTGAACTTTTGAAATGGCTGGTATAGACAGTTTTGTTTGTCAGAGCACATATTTGCTTGGGGTGGCGATGTACCAAGCTGTAGCTTACACCACATGTTATGTTGGCCCGACGACCCGTTGATATACATAATTGTTTCGTCTTTCCTCAACATGATTGAATTTAATAAATTTAAGGGCAACTTGATTTAGAATTTACGATCAATAGTGGGAGCTTATGGTCAACAACACTAACAGTACGAACCATAAGATCGAGGTAGCAGTCAGCTCATAACATCAATGCCATAACCAACCAACCAACATTGAATCACATTTTATAGTAATATCAACAACACTAACAGTACTAGCCATTCAAACCATGCGCCATCTTTATTCTCAATATGCTGGGGAAGAGAAACAAGCCACATTACAGGACAATCAAAGCCACAACAAGACATGCACGCACAACTCTCTCAACAAGTGTCGCTTAAAGCCAAACCAAACCAACATCTAATCACATTATCAATATACCCTTCCATTCAGGAATTTGGTGAACCACTTAGCCGATTCTTTCCGCTCTCGCTTGAGAGTCGTGCAATCAAAGGAGTAAAGCCCAAAGTTAACGGTGTAACCATCTGCCCATTCCATGTTGTCCAACAGAGACCATATGAAGTACCCCTTCACATTCACTCCCTCCCTACACATAACAGAAATCATTCAAGTAAATATACTGAATGTAATATGCGCAATGCGCATGGCCCACATATGATTCAATCTGAACCATTTGCATTTGTTTTGGCAATCTGGACTTCTCATCTGATCAGTACTCAATTACAAGGATAAATTTGTATTTTTAAACTACAGGCTGCAGCTTACTTTATTGCTTCTTTAATTTGAAGGAGATGTTGTCGTATGAACTCGATTCGGAAACTATCGTTCTCGTCAGGTTTTGGATATATCAGTGGTATTGGGCTTGATCCGGAAACACCTGCATGTCCAACGCCAGTATAATTAAGATATCGAACATGAAAATATTTTCCCCTATTTTCTTTGGTATATATCGAAATTACGTGGTAGGAGAGATCAGATGTTGGCATATGATCGATCCCTGAGCCGTGATTTTTATTACACAGGTCGCGTGATTTTGAAGAAGAGTAACTAACCATTCTCGGTGACGTAAAGCGTGGGTCCGTTGTATTTTTCCTTAAGATAAACCAACAGATCCTTTAATCCTTTGGGGCAAATACGAATCCAACTGCTCTGATGAGCCTGCAGAGTTACCAAAACCGCCATCCACAAGTTTATAATTAAACTTTCTAATATATAGATCGTTTAAATTCAATTGAGTGTAGACTCTAGACACCATCGTCTTACCAGTTCACCTATGGAAACGCCATCTTTATTCACTGTGATAACCACAAAACACACAAATAGAAGAGAGATTAGTCAGTGAGTTCGTTGAATTAGCCTTAAATTGTTGTAAATTAACATTGTCTTGATACTAAAAACATTTTATTAAAGATGTGTAACTTTATGAAAATTCAATTTATTTAATTAGTGAAACATAACATAGAATCCAAGGTTAAATTCATCAGTTTTAACGTTTTATTGGACATGTAACATTACTGTTATGTCCGTTATAATTAACGGAAAATACTATATTTTTTCCCAAAATGACATTGATAACGGTAAAATAATGCGCTGTTATATATATTATCTTAATTTTACCTGTTAGGGACTCGAGGAATGTGTCGTCGGTGTAACTAGTAGGTTCTCCGTTTGTTACTGGAAGGGCTTTTGCATATCTTGCAGTATAGTAATTGATACCAATAAAATCAGCGGATCCCTTAACCATTTCTTTCTCCTCATCTGTGAAACTGGGAAGTCTCTCCCTCACTGTAACCCTCATCATAAATGGATAATCCCCATTCACTAATGGCCCCATAAACCTGATTAGCACCCACATCACTACGATTAAAACCTAATTAAGATGGCATTTAATTTACACAAAAAAACTTTTCTGTTTACCATCCCGTGGAAAAGTCTAGGGCTCTAGCTGCTGCTTCTTGATCATCTGTCGAATCTGAGTATGGCATATACCAATGGCACAGCAGCACTATACCGATTTGTCCTCTTTGACTAGCCTTAAAAGTAATCAATCACCAAGTTTTATGATCTAACGACAGAAATGAATGAAGTATATATAAAAGAATCATCAACAAAGGGAAAATAGTAGATTTCACGTATCACCTGGTAGTTTTCTTTATAGTGTCTAGCAGCTTTTGCATGGGCTAATATTAGGTTATGGCCAACAATATAAGGCTCTCTAGCTGAATCGCCTGCTGCACAACCTTTAGACGGCGTGCATCTCCCCGGTGCATGACGTCCCAATTCAAAACCAAGCGTCGCATAAATAAGTGGTTCGTTGAGGGTAGTCCAATTTTTAACTCTATCTCCAAATCTTTTAAAACAAATATCGCAGTAGTCTTTGAAATCATCCCTGAAAATTGAATCATTTAGACTTAAATCATACATGTGTAATATTTATTCGGACGAATACAACCACAGAAATCATAATTCTAAAAAAAAAAAAAAATTTATAATAATACGAGATTCTTACACAATTTTTTCACTCAAGAAGCCTCCATCTCTTTCTTGTAGAAAGTGCGGTGAGTCGAAATGGAATAATGTCACAAAAGGCTCTATACCTGCATGAATATTTTTAAAATTGAAGGACAACAATGAAGCAACATAAAAGTCGCATTAAAATCGCGATAAGATTATGGAAAAATATTGAAATTTGTTCTTACCATTTGCTATTAATTCGTCTATGAATCTGTTATAATGTTCAATGCCCGGCTCATTTGTCCCCCCTTCCAAGTTTCCCTCTGTAAGTTCATAATGATGGAGATTGATCAAAAGAGAAGATATGCCTACTAGAGTACTAATGCTTTTATTTATAGCAAGTGCAAATCAAGCGGGTTTATAAGAAATTATACAAGTTGATGTTAACCCGGTCCGACCAGTGCTGGTTCACCGATTCAACCGGCCGGTCGGTGACGTGATCACGACTCTATACTCGATATATAAGCATAACTAGTTAAATCTATTAATCTGGAAAGATAGGATGAAGGACGTACTCGGCAGTATCCTCGTCCAAGAGATGGAGAATCTATATGTACGGACGCCCATCTCCTTCAGCACTTGTATATCTTCCTGTATTTGTAGTTAGAGAGCAAAACATACATAAATTTTCCCAAGTAAAAAGTTAATCAACACTATAATTAGACGAAAACTAATTCACTAATTAACATAAATCGTTGGACTTGAAAATACAAGATTTTAAATTTAAAAAAAAAAAACTTTTTTAACAATTTTGAACCCACGATATGGTTTTTGCCTGTTTAACACCCACCCACCCACAAAATTTATTATTATCTTTGGTCTAAATTCCATTAAGGATGATAACAACTTCTGCATTTTCTTCAACTTTTGCCTGAATATTTTCTTCATAACCACCACAAAAATCGCCATTAAATAGAGATTATTATAACAAAGAATTATCAGGGAATCCACTCACTGGGTATCGGTGATACGAGTCGAGGGCAATTTCTCCATTAGATCCATCTTTGATTTTCTCTGAAGTAAAGTCAGTTATTTTGCAATTAAGCACAGTTGGAGATGAACTTTTTAATGTGGTTGTACATGGAAAAGGAAAAGATGAGGACTGAAAACGATGGATGATTAGTGTTTTGGAGACCTGGGTGTTCGTAAGTGAAAGTGTCCCAAATGCTTAGGCCTTTCCCATCATCTTTGTATGCTCCTTCTATCTGCGTCATCATCAAGTAAATCATTCATATAAGACCCCGACGATGATATGATCTACGGAGAGAGATAGAGAGAGATGGTCGTGATGTAACAAGGTGGGCTAAACATCCATGTGGTCAGTGGGCCCAGAGGTTAGCGGGAGTAAACAAAAATGCTCTACCCGACGCCATCAGATCTACCTGGTTACATCTCGTAAAATAAAAATAAAAAACAAATAGTACCTGATAAGCAGCAGTACCAGCTCCAAAGACAAAATCTTTAGGAAAGTCTGATCTCTTTACAACATCTAATTTATTTTCACTAACAACATACGCAGGAAGGGTCTGAATTAATCCTCGGTTAGAACATTTTACGAGATGAGACCGCTTTCTAAGTGAAGGCGCTCTCAGCTTTCCTAGAACAACATTGTTTTCTTTGTTCGCGTAGGTGGAAGGAGAAAACACAAATTTGTTTCCTGCTTTGTTCTCGTAAGAGAAAGGAGAAAACGAGGAAGGGCAGTTTGAGAACACAACATTCAGAAGAGCCATCTCGATCTCTCAAAGAAAATAAAGAAAGGAAGGAAAACGTTCTCTGAAGAACTGTGTGTGTGCTCAAGCAGCTAGTTGATGGGGGTATTTATAGCGGAAGGAAAGGGAGAAAATGGGATTTAATTATATTTTTATTGGGCATGCAAGGAAAATTACAGAGTAGGCATCTTCGAAGAACTCTCTTGAAATGACAAACTACGTTGTTTGGATTCAATCATTTATCATCAAACAAGCCGAGTACTTTTGGTATGAATGTCTACTAAGGAGTTGGCAAAAACAACCATGCGGTCAGTAGGCCCAGATGCCCAGATGGCAGCGGTGAGTACGTACGCACTTTGATAACCTTTTTTTTTTTTGTGTAAACCGATAACTTTATCTTCTACAAATCAAATAGATTCAATCACAGAAGCTGCTCTCCGTTAAAACGTGTTTTGACGCTTTGAAAAAAATGGCCGTTAAAATCGTTATTAAAGCCGTTAAATTTTGGAATTTTTTGTGAAAAAAATGGCCGTTAAATCTGTTAAATTCCATTTTTTTTAATTTCTTTTTTCAGATTTAATTTGAAGTTTGAATTTCAGTGCAATTTTTTCCATTAAATTCGTAAAAAATCATTAAACCCAGCCTAAAATCCGTTCAATTCCATTTTTTACATTTTTGCCCCTAGTCGTTTCAATCTGTTTTAACGGTAACGCCCCCAGTCTATTACACCGTTAAAACGGCCTCCTTTAAACCTTGATTCCCTAGTACTACACTAAAACTAACGGATATATGGAACCAGCGTTCATTGTGTTAATGGCTGAACACACCACTGCCTTTCATCGTAAGGTCGGGATCAGGGGTTTCGCCTTTCTGCACCCGTCTTTTCACTCGTGCTCTCAGCTGTTTGATTCTCCGAATCCTTAAGAAGTTCTTGGAATCCAACAACCACCATTGGATTGTCGAAATCCACGGCCGAGAGAACGAGTGAAAAGCATTGCATGCAGTAAGGCGAGATCCCTGATCCCGAACCTTCACACTGCATTGTTTGGGCTTTTCACGAGGCAGAATTATGTATCACAGCTTCTACCGGTTTCTCCGTGCATGAAACACGAGATATGGTAGTATTATTTATTATTCACGGTGGTCCTGACATATATGACTACGTACGCACTCTTGATTCACGTCACTTTTGTACACTACTTGCCTTTCCCTTTGTTTTTAGGAAATGAACACAAGAACACAAAAGAGGAGGATGGAGCGCCGAAATCTTTGACCATGGATGTGGATAATGGACCCAGTATGAGCCACGTGGCATACTCATAGAGACCCCTGAACATCAGCCTCAATATCTAACCGTTGTTTGGGAGTCTATTTCATGGGTTTACTTTTAAACGGCTGATTTTGGTAGGTCGGTCCGCTTAGGGATGGACCAAAAATCCATTAAGTGAGTTGTCTCTAAGAGTATACCACGTGTCTCAGACTGGTAATGAGAACACTGTGTCAATGTGCCTGCTTAAGGATGGACCAAAAAAATCCATTAAGTGAGTTGTCTCTAAGAGTGTACCACGTGTCTCAGACTGGTACGTGACTGTGGCATTCTACCTAGGGTAATTTAGTCGCACCCCACAAAATGAGAGGGCAGCCGACCTGCTCAAAGCACCCCACTTAGATTTCAAACTCTGTGAGGGTACCCTTCCCCATTTCAGCACGTGTAACGAGTAACACTTCTTGTCGCAATAGATTTGACCGAAGCCAGTCACAACCCACAATAGGAGCCACGTGGCACACTCTTAGTGGACTTTTAGGCCCAGATGGCAGCGGTAGAGTTAGAAATATGGTGCTAGCTCAAAGTTTGAGCTATAACTAGCTACATCGTGACTTTTCAATTACAAAACCCTACCGTCTTTGCCCTAGAGCCTCGAGCAGGAGCAAAACTTTGATGACAGCCCACAAAATGAGCCACGCTGCACATTCTTAGAGGACTCTAACCGTATGGATGTTTTGCCAATCCCTAGGTGGACCTACAAACCAAAGATCAGCCTGCTTTCAAACCTTTGGATCTTTTTACCCAAATAATGGTCAATAATGCTCAAATTCCTTTGGTTAAAATCAACCCCTGAAAATGACTCCAATCAAATGCCTAGAAATCACTAATCATGTTGATTTTTGGTTTGTAGGTTCACCTAAAGATTGGCCAAACATCCATAAAGTTAGCGTCCTCTAATTCTTCTAATAATGTGCACGTGGCTCATATTGTGGGCTGTCATCGGCTTCGATTATAGCCCGATGTCATCAAAGTTTTACTCCCCCCTCTCCCTCTCTACCAGAGGTCTTTGGTCAACGTTACTCTTATCTAGCTCTGGTGCCCCCCCTTGAAAAAAATCTTGGCTCCGCCGCTGCTCACCGCCCACACACTGGTGAGTGTTTTGGCAAAAAAGCTCTTGAGTACTCACCTAAGTACGTGTGTGGTGAGGCCGAGGTAGTCAGTCCGTACAAATCCACGAGATCTGCTGCCTTGTCTTCTCCTTCGATGACAGGGCCGGTCATCAAAGTTTTATGCGTTTGAGAAGTAGAGGAACTCGATAGGGATGGGGGTGAAAAATTGATAAAGATTTCTTCTTGTTTTAAATTTAATTTATTGTTTTTGGAGTAAACTTTGAAATTCAAAATTCAAACTCTTCTTTTTTTAATAAAAAAAATGAAATCTTACCAAAGTTGATTAGGAGTCAGCCGTTAGAATCCACGTGGAGAGCAGTCAATGATTGTGAGCAGTTTCCTTCACAATCGGCAGTGATTGAAGGTTTACTCAAGTGAGTTGTCTCTAAGAGTGTACCACGTGTCTCAGACTGGTACGACACTGCATGTGCCTTTCCACCTATATATTGTAACCTTTTAGTCAGCAATTGACAGAAATACCCTTGGTACTTGAAAAATCTTTTTCCTTCCCGTAAAAGCAAAAGTTTGTTGGGTACTAATAATAAAAAAATGAGTGGATGCAGTAAGACGAGATCCCTGATCCCAAACCTTCACCCTGCATTATTTGGGCTTTTCACGCGGAAGAATTATGTATCACAGCTTTTTCCGCTCTCCCACATGAAACACGAGATATGGTAGTATTATTATTCACGGTGGTCCTGACATGACTACGTACGCACTCTTGATTCACGTCACTTTTGCATGTGCACTGTTTGCCTTTCCTTCTTTTGTTTTTAGGAAATGAACACAAGAACACAAAAGAGGACGGTGCGCCGAAATCTTTGACCATGGATGTTGATAATGGACAGTATGGACCACGTGGCATACTCTTAGAGACCCTTGAACGTAAAGATGTTTGATTTGAACATCAGCCTCCATATCTAATCCGTTGTTTGGAAGTCTATTTCGTGGGTTTACTTTTAAACAACGCGGCTGATTTTTGGTAGGTCGGTCCGCTTAGGGATGGACCAAAAAGCCATTGAGTGAGTTGTCTCTAAGAGTATACCACGTGTCTAAGACTGGTAATGAGGACACTGGTCAATGTCCCTGCGAGTAAAACTTCTGCCACAATCGGATTGCAAATCACACAATCACAGCCAATGAGTTTTCGACACGTACACCTAAAAGCAAAAGCACATGGGTGCGTGGCAAAGCACTTGTGTACGTGCCAGGAACTCATTGGCGTCTGATTGTGTGATTTACAATTTCTTGTGATTGAAGTTTTACTCCCTGCTTAAGGATGGACCAAAAAATCCATGAAGTGAGTTGTCTCTAAGAGTGTACCACGTGTCTCAGACTGGTATGTGACTGTGCCATTCCACCTATTAATTGTAAACTTTTAACCTCTTGTAGTCAGCAATTGACAGAAATGCCCTTCTTACTGGAAAAATATTTTTCACATGGTTTTAAAAACGGGCCGTTTAAACGGTAAGGCACGGTAAGGCCCCAAGCCCGTTTCCATTAAAACAGTTTAAACACGTTTTAACGGTTTTGAAGAAAAATGCAGTTTTTTTGTTTTAATGGCCGTTAAAATCGTTTAAACAGCCGTTTAATTCTGAAAAATTTTGTGAAAAAAGCGGCCGTTAAATCCGTTTAATTTCCGTTCAAATCCGTTAAATTCTATTTTTTTTAATTTTCAAATTTCAAAATTTGAATTTCAGCGCCATTTTTTCATTTTTTTTTCCTTTAAAATCCGATTAATTCCATTTTTTTTTCATTTTTTTCTATTTTTGCCCCTGGCCATTTCAATCCGTTTTAACGGCCGTCTAAACGGTAACGCCCCCAGTCCGTTTAACCATTAAAACGGCCTCCTTTAAACCTTGATTTTTCCTTCCCATAAAAGCAAAAGTTTGTTGGGTATGTACGAAATACTAATAATAATGAAGGGTCCATCAAATGATCCAATGTAGGACATGCATCAACCAATCATGTGAGAATATATATAGGGCTGGGATACGTTGACTCATGCTATTCTTACTAATATAATAATTAACGGATGTGGGGCCCACATGAAGATGAGTTAAGGGCCAATTTTTTGTTATGGGATATATTCTTCTCAACATGGATATCAACCTCACAAAAAATCAGCCCATACCAACATTTGTAGGCTTATGATGAAAAGTTGATTACAATTAAAAATTTTGGATCATCCATTTTCACCCCGTTAATTTTGGGTCCACATTTACTCATCCGCATGTGGGCCCACATCCATTAGTCATTTCACCTATATATCTTGATAGGAAATGATTTTCGGGTTTTAGTAGGAAAAATTATGCAGAGTTAAATGGGTTGGTAGGTGAAATTATACAGATTTAAAAAGGCTATCTAACGATGGACAGTTGTATCTTTACTTTAGTGGCTGATTTATTAGGATGGATAAGGACCTATGCTACGTGACTTGATGTTTGACCGGCTCAACCGAACCAAAGATTAAAATTTTAAATCTACGACTAAGATTTTGTTGATTTTTTATATCATACAATTCAAGTAAAGAGTCCATCTTGGGTTGAGCCAAGCATCCATATATAAGGTCGGTGGTATTTAAGAGTGGCGCCACATGGCTCACACTGTGGTCTGTCAGGAACTTTGATGAGGGAAGTCGGTGAGCAACCATTTATTTAAATATAGGGGCTTCATTCCATAAATGTTTGACCCATCGTTATGGGATCTACGCACTAAAAATCAGATTTATCGATGGGTGATTTCAAACAGTTGGTTTGAGTGCCCCAATAAATGCTCATCAAATGGATAAAAATCACCCAATAAAAACAAGGGTCGGGCTCAAGGGACCCCCATTTCTGACCCCATCTTGGCGTTCCCACGTGGAAGATCAATCAATGGCTGATTTTTGGTGGGGATGATAACCTTACCATATAGATCAACCCCACCAAAAATCAGTCATTGATTGATCTTCCACGTGAGTACGCCAAGATGGGGGTCCCTTGAGCCCGACCCTAAAAACAATTATCTGACTCCAACGATTACAAATCAACAATTAGACTGAATTTGGTCTTATAGGCCCATGTATAGAATTTGGTTTTATAGGCCCATGTATCAAATTTTGATACAGAATTCCCTAATTCCCTAATTCCCTAAAAATGACCCATCTCAAGATCAGCAAGATTTCTAAATATGCGTTTGATTTAAGCCCTTATTTGTATTATGGGCTTGATTCCAGGGGTTAGGACTGTGATTGAGTTCATTTAAAGCCCATTCTTAAGTTGGATGAATTAAGATTTATTCACTTGGGCCCACTGACTCTTTACTTGAATTGTATGATATAAAAAATCAACAAAATCTTAGTCGTAGATTTAAAATTTTAATCTTTGGTTCGGTTGAGCCGGTCAAACATCAAGTCACGTAGCATAGGTCCTTATCCATCCTAATAAATCAGCCACTAAAGTTAAGATACAACTGTCCATCGTTAGATAGCCTTTTTAAATCTGTATAATTTCACCTACCAACCCATTTAACTCTGCATAATTTTTCCTACTAAAACCCGAAAATCATTTCCTATCAAGATATATAGGTGAAATGACTAATGGATGTGGGCCCACATGCGGATGAGTAAATGTGGACCCAAAATTAACGGGGTGAAAATGGATGATCCAAAATTTTTAATTGTAATCAACTTTTCATCATAAGCCTACAAATGTTGGTATGGGCTGATTTTTTGTGAGGTTGATATCCATGTTGAGAAGAATATATCCCATAACAAAATATTGGCCCTTAACTCATCTTCATGTGGGCCCCACATCCGTTAATTATTATATTAGTAAGAATAGCACGAGTCAACGTATCCCTAGTGAATATATTAAAACTCGAAAGAAGCGATTTCTAAACAATTTAGACTTTTAAAACTCTTACAACAATCAAATTATTAAACTAAAAATAAGTAACTAGCCAAACAAGCTCATCTCTTGGATCACATTTCATCACTAAGCTCACTTATTCCTTCTTCAAGAAATTGGAGAGCCATTGGGCAGATTTTTTGGGATATCGTTGGAGTTTGTTGTTGTAATCAGTAAAGTTAAGCCCAAATCGAACGGTGTAGCCTGATCCTACTTCCATGCAGTCCAACAGAGCCCATATGAAGTAACCCTTCACATTCACGCCCTCCCTACACCCAAAAAAACAACAACAACAATATAGCACATCCATGCATTAGATCATTAAGATTGAATGGCTCAGATTCTATTTGATGCCGTTGGCACCACCCACTCGATATCTTCTACGAGGGTATTTTTGTAGTTTATGCTCAGGGGGTTTACCTCAACGCTTCTTGGACTGCATTGAGATGGCGAAGAACGAATGCAATTCGAGGCTTATCGTCTAATGCTTTGTCTAGTGGAAGATCGTCATTTCGTGGCTCACTAACCCCTGTTTCATTAATGCTATTTCCATTAGCCTACCATAATAAATTGCACCGCCAATATAAAATACCTTTTGTACAAAAGTAGTCCCAATCCAAGCCGTTGATTTGGGGATCAAGATATCATCATCAAAGATTTACGACATCATAGTCAAATATATCAAAAGCTTGGATTTAAGCTCTATGGTAGTTATGAGACTACGGGTATATGGCACGATGTTTTATACTGGGTTGTTCATTGATGCATGGTTCTGTATCAAAATTTTGATGCATAAGTCTACTGAATTTGCAACGTAGTAGACTCGTCTGGGCCCACTTGCCCCCTGAATGTTTGGTGATCGATTTCTAGCGTTAGGATTTGAGCACTTTTTCATCATGGGCTTTATGAACCAGCCTATGTGTTGGTTCTAAGCCCATTATGAAACAGTGCTCAAATCCTACTGCTAGGAATTACTAATTAAACTGATTTTTGCTGTGTAGGTCCAGGAAAGTGTGGGCTCAACATTCATAGGGCCAGTGGCCCTAAAGAGTCTATTAAGTGGCAAATTGAGGGGCTTCTGCATCAAAATTTTGATACAGAAGTCTGTATCATGGACTTCTTCTTTTATACTAAACAACACTAAAAAAAATGATCCAGTGGTTCACATTAAAAAAATGATCCAGTGGTTCACATTAAGGGGTATTATATGAGGGTCCACCCATTTTGGCGTACCCACGTAGAAGATGAATCAATGGCTGATTTTTGGTGAGATGATCTCCTCACCATAGAGATCATCCTCACAAAAATTCAAATCATTCGTAAACTGGTTTAGAAGTTAAGGAATTATGGACCGTCGATTTTTACTAAAAACCACATTTGATGGGAATATAGATTTAAGAATGGGCTGATTTTTTGTTGGGGTGATCTATATGGTGAGGAGATCATCCTCACCAAAAATCAGCCATTGATTCATCTTCTACATGGGTACGCCAAAATGGGTATCAAAAATGGGGACCCGACCCATTATATAATCTTACCTCTCAGAGAAAGAGAGAGAGAGAGAGAGAGAGAGAGAGAAAGAGAGGAGTAACTAACTAATTAACTGACAAACTAACCGTTCTCGGTGATGAAGATCTTAGGGTTGCTGTAATTTTGCTTCATATATATCAATGAATCTCTTAGCCCTTCTGGGTAAACGTAAATATTGGCGTTCCCTAGGACCTACAATGGAATCAAAAAGGAATAAATCAGAATTACTAAAATACCCACGTGTTATTGCCTTATTGATTTACTGAATGAAGGCTATTCTAGTCATGAATTCAAAACCAGAATTTCAATCAAAAGTCAAAACATGGTGATCGGTCTTACCGGGTGGCCTATAGGCTTCCCGTCTCTGTCCACTGTGAGAAACACCAACACACATAAGAAAAAAGGATTAGATGATCTTAACCGTATAACCCATATCAAACCAAGTAGATCTCCAAGATTATTCATCTAGATGACATCTCCTAGAGATGGGAACCCATAGAATAATATTGGGGTGGGCTTGGATCTCCTCAAAATATGAAGTATTCATTGATAGGCCCATTATTACCTAATGTATCAACATATTGGTCCTGAATGTAGCCAACAGGTACGTCATTTGCACTTATCGGAAGGGCTTTTGCATATCTTGAAGTATAGTAATTGATACCAACGAAATCATAAGCCCCTTTTACCATTTCTTTCTCCTCATCACTGAAACTTGGAAGTCTGTCCTTCACTAAAGCCTTCATCACAAACGGGTAATCTCCGTACACTAATGGCTCCAGAAACCTAATTAACATTGCTAACCTCATTAAATTCAAAAAATTTACAAAATAATTTGAAAAAAAATAAAAAAAATTCCGTACAATATAATCTATCGATAGTCGATGATTGGAGAGTAAACTAACCATCCCACCAGGAAAGAGAAGGCTCTGGTTGCTGCCTCTTTATCTCCAATTGAATCTGAGTATGGCTTAAACCATTCGACGCTCACTGCAATACCGATTTCTCCGCCTTGAGCGACCTAAATGATAAAATGTTCAAAAAGAAAAGTTTAGCGACCGGGTTAGTAATGTTCTTCGATTTGGGTTTAGTTTTAGCGAAAAAAAAACAATTGAACAAATTTGATTATGATCAATTTTCGAAAATCAATCCAAAATAAATAGGAGTTGAATAAGTATGAGAAGTAGATTTGGGTTATCACCTGATAAGTTTCTTTGTAGAGTCTAGCAGCAGCTGCATGGGCTAATATGATGTGATGCGCAACAAGGTAAGGATACGTTGTAGGCTCATTCGGTATAGGAAGCTCCAAGCTATACCCATATTGAGCAAAAACCGCAGGCTCGTTGATTGTAGCCCATCGTTTAACTCTATCTCCGAAATTTTTGAAACAAATGTCGCAGAAGTTTTTGAAATCTTCCCTAAAAATAAAACAAAAGTCAGAAGATCGAACATACGAATTTTTAAATTTAAACATCAATCCAGTGAAACCGATAATCAAAAATAAATTAATAAATAAGAAAAATTACACGATCCTGGTGTCCAAGAAGCCATTATACTGATCTTGCAGAGCTTTTGGTAAGTCGAAGTGGAATAATGTCACAAAGGGCTCTATGCCTACAAGAAAAGTTTAAGAAATATACGACTTTTAACCATACGAGAAAATTTTATTTAGAAATGGAAAAAATTAATCGACGAAATAAACATGTTCTTACCATTTGCGCGTAATTCGTTAATTAGATTGTTGTAGAAGTCGATACCATCTTGATTTATGTCCCCGCTACCATCTACAAGTTCACAATGGCAAATTACATTTTGTAATGCAGGTTCAAATATATTTTGTTCATTCATCATTTTTCTAGGGAGGCATCTCTAATATGTCACATTAATAAAGGAGGTAATAAATAAAATAAAAATAAATTTTTTTCTTTTTTGATCCACTTGTTGACATGAACTTAATTTGCTATTAACTTAAGGCCGTGTTTGATTACCAAGTGGGAAAATTGCATTTTCCTTAGGAAAACACAATTGTCCATTGTTAGATAGCTAGTATAAATCTATATAATTTTCCCTAACAAGCCATTTAAATTTAGATAATTTTTTCTACTAATCTCGGAATTCATTTCCTATCCAGATAGGTGAGAATTCATTTCTACATGAAAATACACCTTTATTTTCTCACATGATTGAGATATGTGTTCTCAGTTGTAATCAATTAGCCATTTAAGGCATATCTCAGATGTATTTTCTCGGGAAAATTTTCCGTGCAATCAAACACGGCCTAAGAAAATATTGATGATTTGGACTTTTCTTACACAGAAGAGTAAGATGAAGAACATACTAGGTAGTATCCTGCTCCAAGAGATGGAAAATCTGTACACATCCACACCCATGCTCTTCAGTAACTGCACGTCTTCCTGCAAGGGTAAAAAAGTGATCAATATCAACACGAGCATTGGCTAAAATTCAAGGGGTTTGGACAATGCCACAGTGTCATCCAAGGGACAATGTTGGAATTGTAAAAGTTTTTTTTAATTTTTTCTTTTTGTAGCCAACAGGGTTGAGTAAAAAGCTAGGCAGCTTTTTCAAAAGCCGCCATCTAGAGGCTTAAAGGCAAGTCCCACACGATTCCAAAAGTCCACCTTTACACCGGCCACACCTTTATACCAGAGATCTTTCAAATGGGGAAGCACATTTTTGTTACTCACCGCTGTCATATGGGCCCACTGACCGCACGGATGTTTATTCCATCCATTAGTCGACATTCATACCAAACATCAGCTTGTTTGATGATTTGTTAGCCGTTGATTTAAGCACTCATAAAAATGGATGAATTCAACGGCTATAAGTACGCCTTAAAAGGTACAAAAATCTAATGGTTAGAGATTATCAATCAGGGTGGTTTTTGGTGTGAATATCCACCAAGGTATCGGATAAACATCCATGCTGTCAGTGGACCCATATGACAGCAGTAGAGTAACAAAAATCGTGCTTCCGCATTTGAAAAAGTGTCAGGCATACCTGGTTACATCTTTTTCATTGTAGGAATTAAATTTGAGTAAAAAAATGATGAATCCTCGGACATCAAATGAATTCTCTGGAGTACGTCAACAAATTTAAGTACGACTTTTGGCCCAAGAAATAATTGGTGTTAATTTTTTTTAATATTATTTAGGAGGACATAATTTGAAACAAACACCCAAGATATTCATTTTTAAATTTTATATCTTACGTCAAAGATAGTACCTGAACGAATCATCAAGATGGTCAACAATGGTTATCGCTGTAAAACATTGAATCCAAGGTGTTGGCCGTTATAACGAATGTAATGGCTGTTATAATGGATATGGACCACCCCCCTTTATGTTATGGACCGTTAAAACGCCCAAAAAATAACGGCCGTGATAACAAAAATAACGGCTGTTACTTTCCGTTCATTATTTTCTGAAAAAAAATTGTGAAAAAAACTGCCATTATGTATCGTTGTTTTCTGTTTAATTTTGAAATTTTGAAATTCAAAATTTGAATTTCAGCGCCATTTTTACCATTATTTTCTATTTTCCGTTATTTTCCATTTTTGCCCCTGAGCGTTTTTTGTTTCTCGTTATAACAGAAAAAACGGTAACACCCCCAGTTCGTTTTACCATTATAACAGTCCCCTTTAAACCTTGATTGAATCTTTAAAGAAAAAAATGACTGACTGAAATTTTGAATAATTAAACTTTATTTTTCTAACTATTTAGAGTTGAAACCAGCCCATGGACTTGTACTTTGTGGGTAAGGTGGGATCTAACCCACAATTTCATGGTCTCGCACTGTGGATTGCCAAATAGTTGAGCAATGGTTCGACCCCATAGAGCAAAAGTTGTAATTTGTGATCTAAAACATGGTTTAAAAAATGCCGTTATAACGGATTTGGACCTCCCCCATTAAGTTATGTACCGTTAAAATGCCCAGAAAATAACGACTGTTATTTTTTGGGAAATTTTGTGGAAAAAAATGTCCATTATTTCCATTATTTTCCTTCCCGTTTTCTGAAAATTTGAATTAATTTCAGCACCATTTTTCCATTATTTTCCGTTTATGCCCTGAGCCTTACAATTCGTTATAACGGAAAAAATAGTAACGACCCCAATCCGTTCTAACGGCCCCTATTAAACCTTGATCTAAAACTAATGATCTACTTACTTTATATTTGTAGTAGGAGAGCGTCGCCACGTCAATGGATACTCCTTCCACCTCTAAAGAGAAGAAAGCCACAAGGTTGTAAGGCAATTAATTAAGCACAGTTTGAGAATCTCAACACGAAAAGAAAAGAAGAAGATGATTAGGGCTAGCAGTGTGGACCTGTTCCTTGTTGTATCATACTGTCCCAAGTACTAGGTCCTCTCCCTCCTATTGAAGCTGGTCCTTCTGTCTGCACCAAAGTAAATCTTCCATGAGAGAGAGAGAGAGAGGGAGAGAGAGAGAGAGAGATGTAAACCTGAAGAGCAGAAGTAGAGGCTCCAAACTTAAAATCAAGAGGAAAGTCACTTCTCTTTAAAAACGTCTGTTCTTTGGCAGGAACAATAATCTTTGCAGCACCTGGAATTCGTCCATTTACAGTGGGAGGAGCCACAGTTTCACACCTGATAAGATGATTCTCCTCCTTTCTAAGAGAAGCTGGTATTCTCACATGTCCGGCAAGAACATGGTTACCCTTGTTTGAGTATGTCAAACGAGAAAAAGATGAAGCCCGCTGTGGCAAAACAATATTGAGGAGGGCCATGTTGGGACTTGGGAGAGATTGGAAGCACTTTTGGTTTTTGCTCATGGGACAAATCTGAGGGGGGGTTTTATGGAGAAGTTACGTGTACGAGAACACATCTCTTAACAACGTTAATTTGATTACAAAAAAAAAAAAAAAAAAACAACGTTAATTTGAAAACAATAATAATAACATAATATTCTGACCTGTTTTTTTTTTTGTACGTTGCCATCGTGGGAGGGCCCCACGGAAGACGGCAGGTGAAACCTGGACCTGTTTTTTTTGTTTGACCTACGCACCATAAGTCAGCTTGATTGGTGATTTCTACAGCATTTTTCATGGTGTGATTTCTAGCCGTTGATTGGTGATTTCTACTGACCTTATGGATGTTTGGACCACCTCTTGGTGGACCTACATACCAAAGATCAGCTTGATCGGTGATTTGTACCAATTATATTTTAACATCCAAAGAGAGGCTCAAATTCAACAGTCAATATAACCACGTTTTAAAATACTAAATTCAGTGGTTATAAATCACTAATTATACTGATTTTTGATCTGTAGGTTCATCAAGAGGTGGACAAAATATCCATAAGGTAAGTGGACCCTAAAGAGTACTTCACGTGGTTTTTTGAGGGAGCCACCGGGTTCGATGTAAATATATTAGGTTGTAATTAATATTCTTTTTTCTTACGATTAGGTAAAGCAGCCCAGTCCCATCTTATCAACTAAAAAAAATGGAAAAAGATGTAACAAGGTAGGCCTGAAACTGTTTTATTTGCGGAAGCGGCATTTTTGGTAGTCACCGCTGCCATCTGGGCCCACTGACCGCATGGATGTTTATCGGTGGATATATAGACAAAAAATCACCTGATTAGTAATCTATAACCATTAGATTTTAACACTTTTTAGCATTTTTTAAGGCATTCTTATAGCCGTTGAATGCAACCATTTTTTTGAGTACTAAAACCAACGGCTAAAAACCATTAAACAAGCTGATTTTTGGTGTAAATACCTATTAAGGTGTGGGATAAACATCCATGCGGTCAGTGGGCCCAGATGGCAGAGGTGACTACCAAAAATGCCACTTCCGCAAATGAAAAATCTCAGGTATACCTTGTTACATCACAACCCAAAAAAATTCCACTTGTGGCAACTTTATAATGAATATTCTCTGGGCCTGCCTAAACACATCTTTCCCGCCCAAATTTTTTTTTTTTTTTTTTTTTTGCTAAGATGTGCCTTAATATGGGGCGTCTCATATGGATTTCCTGTATTTTTTTCAAAGATGATTTACAATGGATGGTTAGGATAATTCCAAAAATAACAGATTTTGGGGTATGTCTAAATCAAGGAATGGCCCCATATATATCAATGGTCCAAAGACCACGATGATGCTACATGTATATCGCTATATATGGTGTTTGAGTCAATCGGTCTGTCGCTTCGTGATCAGTGAATCTGGGATGCAAGCTTCACCTTCAAGGCAGCCATGGTGCTTGGTTGCGGATTCACCTTGGATTTTCCTAAGGTTTATATCACCTTCAAGGCAGCCAGCTTAGTTGAAAATTTGAAATAACAGATTCCCCTTGTTTTGGCAGGTACTTGGAGCAGAAAAAAGAGGAAGCTAACCCGTAAGGCTGTCAATGGATCAGGTCAATCCAGTGACCCGAGTGGATTGGGTCTGGATCAAGATGAAGGTCCAATGGATCAGATCCGGACACGATAGGTACAATCCAAACCCTGCTCTGATCCAACAAGGACCCGATCTGAAATTTGTACTAAATTATACTAAATATAAAAACATCTCTCAAGTTTAGTGTTCTATTTTCGGATAAACGTATACCTTGACTGCCATAGTAACAGACCACATGTTTTATTGTAAAAAATAACTGGTTCTATAGATCGGATTATATTAGGTTGGCCCAATTTGATAACTCGATCTGATTGTGTTACCGGATTTTGGATTGGATATGATCAGATCTGGATATCACTATACATTTTTGGATCGTATTTGGATTCTATAGACCAAAATCTTATCGGGTTTGGATCGGGTCTGGACCTAGTATGTCTGTAATTGGGTTTGTTTTTAATCAACCCCCATCTTTTAAGAACCCAATCCATTGACAACTCTATGTAAAGTACACTACAGAAGGACAGATGTTCGGCTCAGCCATAACACCAACAATATAATTGACAAAAGATTTGTTGGTGGGTTAATATATGTTATCGAGTAAAACTTCCATAACAGGGCAGCAGATCACGGCACGTGGATTTTGTACCGGCGGACCACCTCGGCCTCACCACCCACGTACACAGGTGATTGTTTTGGCAAAAACCACTCAAGTACTCACCTGGGTACGTGTGTGGTGAGGCCAAGGTGGTCAGTCCATACAAATTCCACATGCCGAGATCTGCTGCCCTGTCGTCTCCTTTGATAACAGGGCATAGTCATCAAAGTTTTATCCATACGTTATCAAAGAAAAAGAAAATAATCAATGGCTCTGTACGGTTGTCCTGAATAATTTTTTTCTAGAACTAATTTTTGTATATAAATGTCATCTATTATCTATATTAAAGCTCGACCCTGTTGAGGTGGCGTTTTCTCCATCTTTTTGACAATAAATTTTTTCAAAAAACCTTTTACTAATTTTTTTTTTTATTTTATTCCAAAAATGTCCATACTCACTCTCCTAGGCAAAAAATGTTTCCTTCTCTCTCTCATCGGATATTCAAAATAAATGGTTGAGTAAACCTCACTTCCCATTCTTATGTACGTCCATTCAACTTTGTCTTCATAAGTTTCCTTACAAAATCATGTATTTATTTTCATTTTAATCAAACACTTTTAATTGTATCATAAATCACATTTCCATCTCCTCTCTCTTATCCAAGATTCAAAATAAATGATTGAGTAAATATGCCTCTTCCCATTCTTATAACGTCTATTCAGCATTTTCTACATACGTTTCCTTGCAAAATCATATATTTGTATCCATTTTAACTAGAGACGTTTCCATTTTAATATGAGACGGTTTAATTGTGTCGGTTTCGATTTCTTAACCTTTGGAAAGAGACACAACGTTTCTCCCAAAAAATAAATAACCCCACAGTGAGTAAAGGAAAAATATAAATAAACTACAGTGACCCCTGTTTAAATAGCTTTTACCATCGATGTACATCTCACGTGTATGTATGTTTGAAGGATCATGTATTTATTTGCAGAATTAAAATCATCTCCTTTTTTTCTTACGTTATCAATGGTAGGAGATTATTTTTAAGAACCATTGATTTTATTTTGGTGAAATTACATTATTTGTTCCAGTTGTCTAAGAAAAATCTATACTTTCATTTTGTAGGAAGTAAGGCGAATCGAGTATTTTTTTAGTATGTTAAGACTATGGTGCATTGTTTGAGGGTTGGGTTTTAAAGCTTATATCTTCAATTTGTCATTGTTCTCATTCCTTTTCTCTTTTCTCTTTGCAACTCAAATTGCAAATTATTCAGTTCATTTTCGTAGAATGAAAAGGGTGTGTTTGATATGAATACGGATTCATGGTTTGTTGATGTGCTACAATGTAATTGGCACGGTTTCTTATGATGACGTATGTGAATATTGATAACACTTACACTTGGATTATTGTTAATAAATTCTACAAAGTAATGGAAGAAGATATAGGAATTATGGTGAAAAATATTTGATTTTTTTTCTACTTTGGAGGGCTTGATTGGAAAGTAAGGAAGAAAGAAAAGGAAAGGAAAGATAAAAGGAAAATATTGGACTTTTTGTTTTTTATTTTCCTTTTTCTTTAGAATAAGAGAGAAAACTTACCAAAAATAGTTTGGTAACCATTTTGGTGGACCCACATAGAAGTTGAATCAATGGCTGATTTTTGGTGAGGATGATCTCCTCACCATATAGATCACCCCAACAAAAAATCAGCCCATGCTGAAATTTCAAACACCATCAAATTTGGTTTTCAAGTTACACGGTAAAAATCGACGGTCTATAATTCTTCAACTTCTAAACCAGTCTACGAAGATCAGAATTATTTGAATTTTTGTGAGGATGATCTCCTCACCATAGAGATCATCCTCACCAAAAATCAGCCGTTGATTCATCTTCTATGTGGGTAAGCCAAATGGTTGTCTCGTGAACCCAACCCATGCAACATTACTATGTAACAGTCAAAATACATCTATGACTAATCAAAAGATTTAAAAAGTATTGAAATAATTTTACATCTCTACACTAGAAAAACTTATCTTTACAATAAAAAAAAATTTATTTTTACTATTTCACCCGTGCTTAAGCACGGGCTAATAACACTAGTAAAGCTTTTGTGTCAACACTTTCACACGCACCCTGACTAATTATCAGCCTAATTAGTGATTTATAGGGGTTGGATTGGAATCTATTCTCTTGCGTTGTAGACATGTGCAATGGTTCTATACGTGCAAGATACTTATGATGAGCACGCCTAAGGGTGTAAGGATGGCGTTATTTGCACGCACCTTTTTTTGAGTGACACCTACCTCTTATCTGCACATACCCAAAATTGAAAGAAAAAAAAATCGAACGAAGAGGAACTCACCACCACCGTCATCTTCTTCTTCACCACCATTACACCACCACCACCACCACAATCCCTAGGTGGACCTCACCACCACGCATCCTCCTCTTCTTCTTCTCCAGGCAGCCTCCTCTTCCTCCTCCTCTTCTTCTTCTTCTCCGGGCAGCTTCCTCTTTCTCATCCTCCTCTTCTTCTTCTTCTCTCTCTCTCTCTCTCTCTCCAAAAAAAAAAAATGCACCCGTATCAGTAACACAGGGAGGACATAGCTTTGGCCATATCGGTAGGCAGCTGTTGACATGGCTGCCTATCAATATGGCCAAAGCCATGTCCACCCTGTGTTACTGATACGGACGAATTTTTTTTTTAAAAGAGAGAGAGAGAGAGAGAGAGAGAGAGAGAGAGAGAGAGAGGGGTGTAGAAGAGGAGGACGCCTGCCACCCACCACCAGATAAAAGAGAAAGAGAGATATACCTGATGGTGTAGCTTATTTGCACACACCATTCCACACCAAGAGGTGGGTGTCACTCCAAAAAAGGTGTGTGCAAATAACGGCACCCAAATTGGCCAAGCTCAGCTCTTGGCGGGCCAAGATTTAAATGGGCTGGTTCAGGCCCGGCTGCTAGCCAAATCCCCAGCCCAGGCCTGGCCCTCAGCCCTTAGGTCATGCCAAGCCATGGGCCAGGCTGAAGGTCAGGGCCGATTTGGGATGTCCAATAGTCAAATTTATGACTGTTGAGCACAAAAGGGAGGGGAACAGTAGTCAACAGCACGGGTGGGCTGTGGGCCAGGGCTGATGGAATGGGCTGGGATCAGACCTCACCTGGCTGATATGGGCCTGGGCCATTAGCTTGGCCTTATGAGGAGGCAGGTGCCTGGGCCTATACATGGGCAAGCTGGGCGGTGGGCTCAGGGGCCAGATTTACATCCCTAAGCACGCCTACCAAACGAATTCATCTGCCCTTTGGGGATATCACATGTCATAGAATCCTTCTAATAGACAATCATTACCGTCTAACTCTTGTTCTTCACTTCTGGGTTTCTGTTGTAGGGTTTTTGTCCCAACAGGTAAGTCAGTCATAGGTGTTCATCTTCAGAAACCCTAACCAGCTCGATCGCATCAAGTAACAGATCAAAGAACCTCTTTGAACATTTGGCGTGTGAAGAAGGGGGGATAGAGAGAGCGGAAAATGGCTACCGCTGGTGGCGCTTTTAACGGCAACTTGAAGGCAAGTTCTATTTTTCTTCTTCATTTCGATCTTAAAAGGGTTTGCTTTTTATCCAATTAGCTTTCATTTGTTTGATTCAGACCCTCTGCAAGTGGATTTTGGATCATTTTGAAATACTCTGTTTTAATTTTTGAGTGCAAACATTATGGTTTATGTGTTCGATCCCGACTTGCCCAACGAAGTGAAAATAGAATTTATAGGGTGCTTGATTGGTAGCCCACCAGGTGTTTGTCAAATTTACTGAATTGCTTTCGCTATCTGTCACTCTTCGCTAAGCTTTAGTGGTAAATTTGAAGGTTGACATACTCAAAGGAAGCATTAATATGGAAAGGTGCATTTTGAATCTGGATGAGAGAATTGAAAGAGACCAGCCTCCCCGACTATCCCCTACTCATGAATTGGATCAAGTTGAATGCTAACGTTCATTTCTTCTCACGTTATTTTAGATGAGGGGAGCAAATTAGTGGGAATTATCCAAAACAAATCTCTGAGTTGAAAGTATATGATCATCCACACGATACTGCAATTATGAAGCATAGTATCTGTTATCTTTAAACGTGGTAATTGACATGCACTTGCTAGAATCTACGAATTCGAATTTGACAACCGGACGCAACCTTCTTCCTTTATCTGGGCTTGGGAACAACAATGCAAGTCAAGGCTCTACACAGGTGGAACCCAAATAATTGGGATGAGACATCAATAATTATTTGAAGTGCTCCTGTTTGATTTTGACATGATTAATTATTTACTAAGCGTCTTTGTTTTATTCATAATAGAACACCCTACTATCATCTTTTATGCACTTTTTATGCAGAAAGCACTTGCAGGTCTGAGGCGTATCAATTTGGAGGGTCTGCGATGGCGAGTATTTGATGCAAAAGGCCAGGTTGGAATTCATTATTTTTTTCCTATGCAGTTATATGGATTGAAAACTTGTGCCTGGACTCATCTCACCGGTGACTAAGATGAGTCGTGATTTTCTTTAAAAAGATTCAAGAAAAGTAAAATAGTTAGTGGTTTTAAAATTTTATAAATTGATCTTGATCAATTTACTTCCATGAAAATGTCATGACTTGGCCGAGTCACTGATTCACCAAATCATGATAAACTTGACACTTGCCAAGTCAACTGGCTTGGTGGCCCCATACAGCTTAATATTAACTCAAATCAGCCAAACTACAATTTGACTCACTTGCTTTGCCACCTTGGCAGTTATCATCATTTTATTTCCTTAAAATCTGCAATAATGAAAATAAATACGATGACCTACTTTTCTATAGGTCCTTGGGAGGTTAGCATCTCAGATATCTACTGTGATTCAAGGCAAGGATAAGCCGACATACACACCATATCGTGAAGATGGAGATATGTGCATTGTGCTTAATGCAAAAGATATCTGTGTCACGGGGAGAAAACTAACTGATAAGTTTTATCGCTGGCATACGGGGCAAGTATCAAAGCTCATAGCCATTGTTTCTTATGGATAGGAACTAATAATTGCAGTGCTTCTTAGTATTTCTTTCACTTTGATTTTGAACCATGTTTAGCCTATAGGTACATAGGCCACCTCAAGGAAAGGAGTTTAAAGGATCAGTTGGTGAAAGATCCTACAGAAGTCATCCGTAAAGCCGTCTTACGCATGCTTCCGCGAAACAAATTGCGTGATGTGAGTGGTATCTCAATATCTGCTTGTCTTTTTCAATAGAAATCCTAAATTTTTTCTTGATTAGTTCTCAATACTATCATCTTTATTATATGATTTTCATCATTCTTTGAATTAAAGATATACCTAGAGATGGTTTAAAGAAAAAAATATAGGAAAATTACTACTTCCTTATTTATATATTAAATTGAACTGCTAATTGAATCTATTTTGTTACTGAATTACTTGGGTGCTTTTTCTCATCAAACCCTGGAACTAATTATGTCTTAAGATTAGACATCTAGCATCCTAGACATAAAACTTAGCATTCGATACAGATTTATTAAGTTGCTGACTTGAGTGAACTATTATTCCCTTTAAATTACTATTTCCATTTTGTTTCTGGAGAACTCCAAGAGGACAAAATGAGAGCTGGAATTTTTATGTCTGATGGATGAAGAACTTATGTGCCATAAAGCTATACTTGAGCAACCTCTTGGATTGGCCACAGCCCCAAAAGCGTACTGATCAGACAATCTTGGCCATCAGAACGGTAGGCCAATACTTGGATAGCTAGAAAAAAAAGATGTTTAACTGGCAGCGAAAAACCCATTGATTGGGTAGTTGGATCATCCTAGTCATATGACTTTTGGGCGATGGTCCATCCAAGAGGTGGCACACTGGTTGAAAGGTCGAGATTGATGAATCAATGAGCCATGTGTATAGCATGGAATGAAGATACCACTTTCCCTTCACCAATTATGGTTAAAAACCATATCTCCCAAGGTTTATGGTAGATAATTCAATCTGAAGCAGGTTTTGGAATTTACTCATCCTACGTCATTCCTATTTGTGAATGCAGGATAGAGATCGAAAACTGAGGATATTTGTTGGCGGCGAGCACCCCTTTGCTGACCGGCCTCTTGAGCCATATGTGATGCCTCCTCGTAAAGTACGGGAGATGCGTCCCCGTGCGAGGCGAGCTATGATTCGGGCTCAGAATAAGGCCGAACAACAACAGGGTGATACTGCTAAAAGCACAAGGAGAAAGAAGGAAGAAGCTAAGACAGAAATGAGTGCATGACGGGTTGAAAACGTTGCTTGCTTTATTAATGGGAGGGGTTCAATCTCCTTTCAAATTTACTTTGTCTATGTATGGTTCTGCAGATCATAACTGATTTGTTTTTTCAGTATTTCATGATGAATATTCAGATGCAAGTTCAAGCATGTCCACACCATAACGTGGATCGCCTCTTGGATGGCCTATATAACTCAAGTGTGATACTGATAGGGTGATCTTGCCTGATGTTTTTAAAACTTTTAGCGATTGGCGTGTGGATTGTTTTTAAGCTGCCTAAAACTTTAGTTATAAAGGGCTATCTAGTCTTAATTTCCTGTACATCAGTTTTTTACTGTTACTGGTCTTAGTTGATCAGGTTAGAAGGGCCCACCTTCCAATCAATCTCAGGGAGTCTTAGGGTGCCTTATCTCTAATTTTGAGGTCAATATATACCAAACAAAATTTTGAAAAATAACATTTTATCACTTAGGCTGGTAACCACAGGAGTTCTAGATTAACATTTGTAGGTCAAAAAGTTTTGATCCAGAACTTTTACGGACATCTATAGACAGGAATCGTTTTAAGGGCAACCATACAGAGCCTTAGTGTAAAACCCTGGTGACCCATTTACTAGCCAGCTCAATTTTAGAACTGGATTTGATGGTGAAGATGTTCTGATTGGTATAGGTAGTCTTCTGATTGAATGGTGTGGATTTATGAGTTGATTGGCCATGTATAAGAGTAGGGCATTGCCAGAGCAAAAACATACATTTAATTTGGAGAATTTCGTGCTTCATCTCTCTTAAAATTCCCAAGTGGTTGTGCGCGCTTACCAAACTGTGAAGCGCACTTGGGTAAGGAAAATCAATCGTCAACAAATGCTTAACACAACCATATGAGGTCAACTACACCAATCTTGTGACCTTTTCTTTCACTCCACCTAGGGCAGAATCATCACCTAGGTCTACTGGTGGGCCACCACATAAACATACACTGCCATTAATTTCCCATGGCCAGACGTGATGGGGACCATGCTTGAAAATTAGGTCCCCAGCAACTTCAAAGTATACATCTTCAGTTCAAGCCGTTCTATAACTCAATTCTGTATACAAGTTTTGATATAGAATTGCCCCGCGGCACTCTTTTTTGGGACCAGTCCCATGAATGTTTGGCCCACACCTTGGTTGACCTACAAAAAAAAAAATCTAGCTGTTGGATTCGATCGCTTTTTCATAATGGGCCAACAGCTAGATTTCACCAATCAAGCCGATTTTGGGGTGTAGGTCAACCAAGGTGTGGGGCAAATGTTCATGGATCAGTTGGCCCCAAAGAGTGCCATGTCTCAATACAAGGTACTTCTGTATCAAATTTTTGATATATCAAAAAATTTCCTGCTGAATCCTGGAAAATAGGTTCATGGGGCAGCATGGTAGGGGCTCCAATCTCATCTTTGGTTGGCCATTCGAATATCTAGACCAGTAGAAATGTACGAAGGTGGTCTTTTCCTTTCCTTTTAGTTCACGGCTAGACTAAAATCAATTTCTGAGTCCACGCGAAAGCACCATGCATAAAACATGGGCAACATTGAATTAAAAGACCCCAAGGTGTGAAAAACAAAGCCTAGTCTGTCAATGCAGTACCAGATCATCATATCTCGGAGAAAGAACGAACGAGAACATTCTTTCCTATTTCAGGCGATTTGGGGTGATAAACAAGTAACGTTCAACAAAACTATTAACTTAGTTATATCACCAAACCATAACTCAGAAAACATTGCAGGGCAATGGCTCTCATCAGAAGAAGAGAATGCAGAGTACATAGATTCTAATCACTAGAATACCCATCCTCATCCTCTTCATGCTCTGTCACAACTTTCTCTATAAACCTCTTGCGGACTCCTTCAAGGACAGCCTTTCCCGATGGGTCACTTCCACCCTGACCATCATTAAGTACAGGATCTGATTGGCAGAGAGCTAGTGCAACACCTGAATTTTCAAAAGAATAAGCGCGAAATAACATAAAGTTAAATGTCAAATTCATGAAAAGATAAAGGCTGCAGTTGATGGCAAAGAAGGGCAAAAGAGCAAATGAAGCAGGTCCTTCAAATGAATAGTTCGACAAAAGAATCAGAATTGATAGTCCCCTCATGAATAAGAAACTATATTTTCATTTAATGACAAAGAGGAAAGTTCCAATTGGCGATGAGCTACAAATTGAATTTAGCATTGGACTACTTGGCAACCATACAGAATATTTGATTTAAAAGTGCTCACATCCGGCTTCAGCCAACTACAATGTAGTAGACCTTACCACCTGATCAGTTCCAACCACTGACAAGTAGTTACCCCCAAAACTGATAGCTGTTCAGTTAAGACACTAAAAATCATTCCAATAATAGTTCAGAAAGGATAATTAAGCACTTCCATCTTAAACCATGTGACTATGGTACTGATCGAGGGTAAATCCCAATATAAAGAACATGAGATAGACAAGATGGATTAAGAAACAAAACCATGCTTCTTGTGCTTGAACCATTCTCCAATACCCAAAACTTTGTGTGATCCAACTAACCTTTAACTCAGTAACAACAAAATGAAAAAAGGAAACTCAGCTATCTACAAGAATATCTGCAGAAATTTCAACCAGGTGCATTACATCTGGAAGGCTCATAGGTATGAACTCCGATCAGTAGTCATTCATGCAGTGCTGAAAAGAAGAATGGGAGGAGGGACCTTTTAGCATGGGCCCTTGACAAAAAAAATCAACACCATCTGTCATGGCTGGCAATTCATAATTTTTTTTTCTAGGTAAACATTTATTATTTCCCCCTAACCCCCTAAACGTAAGAACGGGACCGAACCCAGGTCTTTGGGAATAACCCCCAAAGACTCGATCCCAGGTCTGTGAGTACAACCCCCCACAGCCTGACCAACTCAGCTGTTGGACGCTTCTTAATGGAAAACCCAAACATCTATATTTATTGGCAAATGTATTATGCAACTGACAATATTCAATGCTACTTCGCTATCATGTTCGAGGAAGTGCAGTATTATATGTCTAGGTCTGCTTCTATCTTTTCTCTTTTAAGGTGTGACGAATAGCAGTGGGTAGGTAGAGAATACCTAGGGGCACGAGACAACTCTCTCTAAGGAACTCGGCAAAATAGCCCCGTAACTTCGGGAGAAGGGGTGCCACCTCACAAAGGGGGTCGCAGTGACCAAGCCCGAGCGACTGTTTACCAAAAACACAGGTCTCCGCAAAGTCGTAAGACCATGTATGGGGGCTGACGCCTGCCCAGTGCCGGAAGGTCAAGGAAGTTGCACATGGTTTCATAAAATCCGTACGATTTTCCCGATCTAAATCGAGCAAGTTTTACATGAAGAAGATTTTGCTCAGCATGTTCTATTCAATATGCGTAGGAGAAGAACCCGACTCGATATTGTTAAAAAAAGAGAGGAAGCAGAACTAAGTCAAGATGATACGGATCAACCCCTTCTTCTTGCGAGCAAGTAGCGTACAATAAGTGAAGTCTTTAAACTTCAGCAAACCTTCCTTTGTCATAACCTATTACCTATGTAACAAGGACACTACATTTTCTAAGAATTTGCAGTGTCAAACAACTTGCCGTATTCGGACACACGTTGACACACATCTTCAAGCAAATCTCAAAATTTTCACATATTTAGTTTTCAGCTATTATTTATATTGGTTTTTGTGATTTCAATGTATACCATCTTAATCTACAAACATTATTTTCATGTTGTATACTTAACATGGAATAAAGTATTTAAAAGATATATCTTTCAGCATAAGGAATGAACTGTATGGGCGTGTTCACATATCAGATTTGTGGGGATCAGCGTATCTAACACTCCATATCAGTATCGGACACCGATTGTTACATAGGTCATAACATAACCAAAAAATATAAGATTTCCCAGAAATTCTATAAACTCCCACTTTTTCCTGTAGAATTTAAAATCTCATCCTGCGTGATAAATTGATGCCAATGTACAGTCTGCACTCTCTAAAGGAAAATCAATGGACTTTCACACCCACGGTTCAGGTCTAACAAGTCTGCAATATAGGCAGCTTTGCAGCTCTAGTACCTTACTCAGACAACAAAAGGGCCAACAAATTTAGTGATACCAAAATCTGCAAAAAATATGAAGTCTGAGTTCCTTTGAAGTTTGAACACCATTCTGTATAAAATAGAATCAATCATTATGAAGAGGCTTACGGAAACATCGATCAACACATGACCTATATCAAACAGCTAAATAGCAGTAAGTCTAAGTTCCTTTGAACACAATTCTCTATTAAATTGAAGCCATATCTATCAACAGTAGACTCATTCTCAGACAGTCACAGGACTTAAATCAAATAGCTATATAGCAGCTATAGATTAGGAACATCCATAGGACATAAATGTTATGTATAGAAGTCAAGTGAACAAAATGAGATTGTTCATTGTAAACTAAAACAGTAACATCTGAAATAAATCATAGATCTCCAGGAACAAGAATGACGGACAAGGAACTTAAAACAAACAGAATAGCGGAACACGAAGAATGTGCTTGATATAAAATACCTTCGGTAGTGCATCTCCGGCCAAAATGATGCAAGCCCACATAAGTTCCTTTGACTGCACTATTATTGTAGACCAGAAGAGTAGGAAGATTGCGATCTGGGTAGTTCGGGATGCAGTCAGTAGATATTATTTTAACAAATTTTGTTGCTGGGTATCTCGTAGCTAGTTCTTCCAGGCACCGTAAAAGTAGCCCACATACTTGGATTCTGCCAGCAAATTACAAAATCAATCAATACAAACAGAAAATACAATAATAGGCAAACAGATATACACACACATATAAGTAAATAATGAGTGAACAAGCTAGGATTGAACATGGAAGATCAAATTAGAGATGCTCGAGTCCTTAACTCCTTAGTCAGGACACTCAACAATTATGTGCATATTTATACATAAATGTATATATTTACAAATGTATATGCAGAGTTACGATTCTTCTTATACATCTAAATGTAAGTGTTTGGATGTATGTATGTACGTATATGAATATTTATGTGTGAAAGTAAATGTGTATGTACTCCATGAACATGCATTTATCTATGTATTTAAGCATAAATACAGTTGGATCGGTAATTAAGTATGGAGAGCGCGGCTAAAAGCATGATATCTCATAACAAATTTAGGCTCTGTATGAATAAGTTTTCTAGGAATGATTTTTCAATATAAATTTCATAAAAAAAAAAATTCTGTATCGACACTTTACTGGCATACAAATCCTTTTTCTGTAAAACTTTTTGTTGATCACCATACAGAGCCTTTAGAGTACAACTCAAATGAAAGCATTTCAGAACATCTAAAACAAGAAATTTTCATAAAAAATTATATATAAAAGAAGAGAATAAAAAAGATCTCGAATTTCTCACACATTACCCTTCCTTGTACAGAAACACAACCACCCAAATATCAGGCGGAGCCTGCGAGACCTCCCGAACGAAATCCGCTCCCGATATCGGAATCACTGATCCAAACTTCGAAACCCTAGCCGCTTCACTCATCTCCGCCAGCCTCTCTTCCTGTAAGAGCCAATTGAAAGAAAACCTAATGAATCTAAATTCAAACAAAACCCTAAGAGAAATGGATGATGAAGAAGAGAGGATGAGAACCTGTATTCTTCGAGGAATCGATCGTCATCGAGATCGGGATCGTCTTCGAGATCTTCCAGTTCTTCTTCGGTTTTGTCGTCGATCCATGCCTTGTCTCTGGGTTTCGAATCTTCATCTTGAGAAGGAGTGAAGGAAGGCGGTTTGAAAGTAGGGGGCTTTGGAGGTAGATTACCTAGTTTTCTCTGTATATCATCCCACTGGGTCGTCGTCCTTCGACGTCCTTGTATACGAAGTGGTAGTCCGCCATTAATGGAGAATTTCAGATCTCTCTTCTCTCGAGCTCTCAGCTACACATGGTGCGAAGTGTCACAGCAGTGGTTTTTCTCAGGGAATTTTTGGCAAAACTTAATTTCAGTCCTTTGTAAAGACGCGTGTAACGATCGTTGTTAACCGACTTATTTTAAGTTTTGCTAATGGAAAATTCTATTTGCACCCCCACAAATTCCATAAGCACCCCATTTGGGTGCTTTTGGGCCGAAAATGTCCTTAGACAACAAAACAAAAAACACCCAACCTCTCTCTCCATGGCACTAACTAACGTGGGGCGGGCGGGAGAGAGAGAGGTGGAGAAGGAGAGAGAGAGAGGCGTACCTGTGGTGGCAACGGCGGCAGCAACACCGACGGCGTCCTCCTCCTCCTCTTTTCTTTTTTCTTTGTTTTAAGTTTTTTTCAAAGTGAGAGAGAGACAGAGGTGGAGAGGGAGGGACAAAGAGTGAGGTGCTTGGATTTTTTTTTTGTTTTGGTCAAAGGCATTTTCGGCCAAAAGCACCCAAATGGGGTGCTTACGGAATTTGTGGGGTGCAAACAGAATTTCCCTTTGCTAATTTCAGTGACTTATTTTAAGTCACCCTTCGTTAAAAAAGATTTTAAGATTCTCTTTTAATATCAAAATCTCTTTTTGTTAAAATTTTCCCTTCAAAAAGGTATCTTCGTAGACATTTTAAAATGGCTCAAGCTCCGAGGACCCCCATTTTTTGACCTCTCACGATGTTCGCGCTCTCAGCCGTGGATTTCACGAATCCAACGGTGGTTGACAATGCCCCCAAAAGCGAAAAAAGTGATGCCAGTGCAGCACTGACAACCCCCATTGGATTCTTGAAATCCAGGGCTGAGCACACGAACACTAAGAGGGGTCAAAAAAACGGGGGTCCCTTGAGCCCGACCCTTTTAGAATACCCACAATGCTCATGACATAATTTTTTGACGTGAGACCTTTACCAAAGCAATCTAATTCAGACATAAGTCATTAAGCTTTCGGACCTTAAGTACTTTAAGCTTTTATATATGATAATTAACTTAATTTACTAAACACATGATCTAGTCCATCGTCTATGACTGTCGTCAACTCAAATCCTCTAACATTTTTTTCTTTGAAAAGATGAAAATAACCTTTTCTCAACATTAGAACAAGCTAGACACATGTAGGTTTAGGCCGAAACTCTAATCCCAAATGAAATGACTATAATGGACGATTGGACATGAGTAGGGCTGTCAATAGATAGTCGAAAATTTGAATCCGAATTCGAATTCGTATTCGAAAAATCAGATATATCCAAAAATTTCGGATGATAGATTCGGATTCGGATATGTTTTAGGCATTTGAAGAGTTATCGGATACGAATTCGGATATATCAATATAGGATTCGATAATATCCCATCTGATTTACCGACTGCCCCTTTACGAAGGACTTTTTAGTCCTTTATCTTTTTTTGATAATTCACAAAGGCAAAACCTGTAAGGAACTGTTTTGTCAGACTCTCTTCTTTCATCAGTTCTTTATTCTTCTTCATCCTCCAACTCATTCACGAGCTTGGTCACCAAGTGATGGGGAGAACGTAGAATAGCTACTTTGTGCCGTCTATCATTGTTGTCACCAGCACCAAAACTAATCTCACCGCCTCCGTCCTTGTTACCACAAGTTCAATCCCTCATCCATCTCTGCCATCTCTTCCTTTGTTTCTTCGTCCCCTTCGAGGCTTCCACTTAATTGGATTGGGTTGCAGAGAGATGGGATGGTGATAGGGTTGGGGTTGAAACATCCGAATATTCGGCAAAGATCGAAAAACACTAGAATCCAATTTGCTTATAGAATGAATCGAATATTGTCGAATATTCGATACGAAAATTGGATTCGAATTCGAATACTAGTTTTGAATATCCGTTGGATTTTGGATTCGAATTCGAATACCATAATTTTTTTTCAGATTTGAATTCGAATATACCTATATTCGATTCGATTAGTATCCGTCGACAGCCCTGGCCATGAGACTTCGGTAGGTTGGCCGCACCAGAGTCTCGTAGGTGTCCAACCACCACTCCGGCGAGTAATTTTAATTCCAAACTCTTATTGTTTATGTTTATAAACAATACTCTCTTTCAATGGGTTTTTAAATTGTTCGTTAGAGTGGCGGTCATCCAGCCATGAGATTAGTAAGTTGGTTGCCAATGACAGCTGGCCAATCTACTGAAGTCTCGTAGCTGGAAAACCATCACTCTGACGTAAAATTTTAATTTCAAACTCGTCTTTTATGTTTTAAACATTTCTCTCTTTTATTTGATTTTTAAATTGTTCATTCGAGTAGTGGTCAATCGGCCATTCCCTCCAAGATAGCTTTTTTTGCTTGGACAACATCTTCGGAGAAGATTATGACAATAAACAATTTAATTAAAAGTTATCTTTGTGAATTTTTTACTCCATGTACAAGGTGAACGAAAATCAATATCAATCATTTTTTTCTCCATTGTAAGCTAGTGTGATATGTTCAGGGTTACTTTTTTTCAACTTTTGGTATGTGTGGGACTCTCTCTAGAGCACAGTACTTATAGACGTCTTTCCTGTATCTTCGACATTTGTATTTTCTTCTATGGGTCGTAATCTTTGGAGGCTTCTTCCTTTTGCTATATATGATTTGGGGCTTGTGGAATGAAAGAAACTCAAGGATCCTTGAAAGTACAAGGAGGATGAGATCCAAGACATCATCATTTCGATTAAGGCTTTTATGTATTGTTGGGAAAATGGCTTTAAGGAGTCTAGCTAGTGAGATCGTCTTGGAAGATTTTGTTTACAGATGGGATGTAATTGTGCATAGCTTTAGTTAATCTGTCAGTTAGGCTCCGAAGCTTTTGATTCTCCTTTGGGTTGTTTGGTTAGGCTATCCTTTGTAAGTCATCTCGACCTATTTTGGACCGTTTTCCTTCTTTGATTCTTAATATATAAATTTGTGCACTTATAAAATAAAATAAAAGTAAAAAAAAATTTCAAACAACACAAGTTAAGTGGTGCGCACGTTGGGGAAGAGTGGTACAAAATGAAAACTTAATGATTGAGATCTTCATAATTATACTCATAACTATTTTACATGGGCCGTTCTTTGATGCAGACGTCTGTATCAAAATTTTGATGCAGAAGTCGCTCAAATTGCAACGTAGTTGACTCATTCGGGCCGACTTGCCACTGAATGTCTGGGCCACACAATGATGGATCTACACACCGAAAATCAACATGATTGGTGATTTCTAGCCATAGGATTTCAGCATTTCTTCATCATGGGCTTTATGAACGGGCTTATGAGTTGGTTTCAAGCCCATAACGAAAGTGCTCAAATCCAATGGTTATGAATCACTATTCACATTGACTTTTGTTGTGTGGGTCCACCAAGATGTGGGCCAAATATTCAGGGAGGCAGTGGGCCCGAAAGAGTCTACTACTTGACAAATTGAGTGACTTCTACATCAAAATTTTGATATAGAAGTCGGTATCATAGATGATCAGACAGATGGCTCGTCTAGGTTTGGACAAATCTAGTATGCAATTTGCATACTTAAAAGTATGCAAACAGTGTATCCACCACTAAATGCTCCTTGAAAAATGCGTTTTTAATTTATAAAATATATATATTTTTAAAACATTAAAATAACACATTTTTCAAGGGACATCAAACGGTACTGACACTTTGCATTATGCAAACAGTTGCATAGTTTCTGTAAAAAAAATAAAAATTGAAAAAACCACTAAATTTTGAAATTCCGGGTGGACCTGGAACAATGGGACCCGTTAAACCAGCCTGACTCCAATCTAGGGGTTTCAAAACACTATTTTGCAAGGAAAAAGATGTAACAAGGTATGCCTGAAACTGTTCATTTGCGGAAGCAGCATTTTTGGTAGTCACCGCTGCCATCTGGGCCCACTGACCGCTTGGATGTTTATCTCACCCCTTGGAGGATATACATACCAAAAATCACCTTGATTGGTAATCTATAACCATTAGATTTTAACACTTTTTAGCACCATTTAAGGCGTTCTTATAGCCGTTGAATACAACCATCTTTTGAGTACTAAAACCAACGGCTAAAAATCATTAAACAAGCTGATGTTTTGTAAGAATGTCTATTAAAGGGTGGGCTAAACATCCATGCAGTCAGTGGACCCAGATGGCAGGGGTGGCTACCAAAAATGCCGCTTCTGCAAATGAAAAGATCTCAGGTATACCTTGTTACATCACGACCCATTTTGCAAAGGCATCCGATTTTTTGCAAACGCAGTGTCAAAGAGTGTCGGGGATGGGTCATTTATTAGTGTTCAACACAAGTATGCTACTTCGGATTTTCGACCAAAAAATTTCATAGTTGCCCAACAAACATAAAACCCTAATAATGGGACCGGTTAAACCAGCCGGTACGGTCCAGTCCAGGTTTCAAAACACCATTTTTGCAAAGGCACCCGATTTTTACAAACGCTTTGTTTGAGAGTGCCGTGGACACCATAGTTCAAAGTCTCGGCCGATACCGGTCTGGATTAGGTGATCTGGATTGGGATCGGAGCCCACCGATCCGATCCAAACCATGTCTGTCTCTCTAAGTTCTCTGTTTTTTAAAGGATTTTCACACCGTCTCGGGGCGAGTTGGCCGATCCGACCGATCCAGCCTCCGATCTGGATCTGGATCGGGATCGGAGCCCTCCAATCCCGAGACTTTGAACTATGGTGGACACAGATCATTTATTAGTGCTCAACACAAGTATGCTCCTTCCGAAGTTCAACCAACAAAATTTCATAGTTGCGCAACAAATATAAGACCCTAAAATTTTATTATTCCCCTTAATATACACTAAAATACAATCAAGTACAGAGCACGAGCAACCTGATCATCACCTCCACCAAGAACACTACCAAACCATGCAACTCCATGTACAAAGCTACAAACTCAAGTAACACACGAACTAAACATACATACATCAGTTCCAATACTTAAACCCTTCTTCCAAATTTGCAGGTGCACCTGATTCCATTAAATCCAATCCCCCTTCAAAAGTAAAAGGATTGCCATCCATTAATATATAATCACTCAAATTACTAGGCAAAGATGCACCTTCATCCACCGTTAAGTCATCAATGAAACTCCCATTTCTCTGAGAAGTTTCGCCAACCCATGACTCGCCATTGAAGGTCGAGTACTGGGAAGTTGAGTTGGCGATGTCCGGTCGAGCGAAACTCCCTTCGAGTAGACATGATTGAGGAGGTAGAGACCCAAAAGGAAGGAGAGAAACATCAAGAGGACCGTTAATGGGACTGCTAATATTATTATTATTATAAGAAGTTGACGATTGCGTCGTCGTTAAGCTGGTGATAATCACGCTTTCGATGGACTTAACCCATTGCTTCACATAATCAGACAAGAGAGGATTGCATAAAGGCTGATGAGTTATTGGATTGATTCCTTGGAGGACCAATATCTTCCTTAATCTTGTATTCCACAAGTTCTTAATCTCATTATCTGTTCTTCCTGGTAGTTGTGAAGCTATAACTGACCACCTGAAATTGATACAAAAATAAGAATATTATTATATATTAATTAACATATATAATGGGTCTCCTTTAATTTGTTTGATGCCACATGATTGAAGACTGATCGTGATCTCATTAGCCGGCCTCATTTTAAATTTATATTATTAGGTGCCCTCGTACGACGTGTCCATTGTTGATTGGACACAAAGAGGTAAAAACTTTGTCCAATGAGTAAAAGACACAAGGGCACCTAATCTAAACTCAAAATATTAAAGGGCCCGTAATTAATTAATTACTAGAAAGATTACTCTATGAAAGATATAACTATTAAGGATATCCCTTAACAGAAATAATATTTCCATTCCATTATTCCATTATCCTTGGTTGTTTTTTCTTTCATAAAATTATTATTATTATTATTCCTATGGAAGCTGCTCTTTCTGTCTGTGCGCACCAAGTAAATCATCCATGAGAGAGAGAGACAGACATATACATGCAGATCTCTAATTTGTATCAGATCGACGCTAGAAACCGATATGATACGGAGAGCAAGTGACACTAGAAACCGACACGATACGATAACAAGAGCCTTACTTGTTACCCACTGCAGCATGGAGCTGAATGATTAGGTTTTCCTCGTCTGGGGTGAAGTTGCCTCTCCTTATATCTGGTCTAAGATAATTCATCCATCTAAGCCTACAAGATTTCCCACATCTCAACAAGCCTGCAAAACAATAATTAAACCATGTCAGCTCATTAATTAATGTGTTTATACACATCTGCTATGTACAATGTTCCTATTGATCACAGTGATCTATGATTCCCACCAGTGACGACTTGTCGGCCGGCGACCCATGTGAACTGTTATCGTAGAGCTTTGACGTTTGCTTAAACGGGGATTATCAGTTAATAAGTACCTGCTTTTGGTGGCACCAGCCTCCAACTAGTGTTAGGGTTCAGTAGGAGAAAGGATGTGAGCTTTTGATCCTCTTCGTGGGTCCACGGACCCTTCTTCAGACCCGTGTGCTCACCACTGCAACATGGGGCTCGACCCATGTTTATCTCCAGAACAAACGCGTACGGGTCTTTCTCCAGGTCAGGGTATTACTTAATGTAAGTCTAAACCCAACCCATTTGTGTGCTATATATACTGTATATATAGAGAGAAGAAGCACATAACAGATTATATTATTTCCTAGTTGTTAAAGCTGGATAACTTGGGAGATGATCCAACGTAACCATGCTTACGTTTTATTATTGAAAATTTACACACACAAAATAACCATATTTTTCAGGAAAAAAATAGATTGTGACACCATCTAGTTGAAGAAGTATCCATAACGTGGTGCAGTGTAGATTCATACTTGCTCACCCATTGTCGTCCACAATTGAAATGGTCTCCATGCATATGGTGGCACAAATCCTATTTGGGTCCAAGCTGAATTATATTGATAACTTATTTAGTCAGGTCCTATAGGTGGTGGCATCTGCCTCACTACAAGCAACACTATGAAACAGCTGGCATATTGTCAATGGGTAATGTGTCGGAATTCGGGTTGATTTGGGACCCGACATGACTCAATTATCAATCCTGCCTGAAAGTTGGACCCAAAACTAGCCAAATCGATCAGGTCTATTAAACAACCATTTACCCAAAAGATCGACTTGTTGGGGAAAGGTAGTGAAACAACTATGTATACCAATGGGTCATCAGGCCAACACAACACATGTGCGGGAACACCATCTGCTAACACGCCCCCCTCAGTAGGAATATACTCTGCTAGAGATTTGAACTCACATCCTCTCAAGCTTTAAGGGTTTTGACATCATGTTAAACAACCATTTACCCTCAAAAGATAGACCTGTCGGGGATAGGCGAAACAACTATGTATACTAATGGGTCGTCGAGCTAACTCAACACGTGTGCGGGAACACACCCCAGGCCTCAGTGGGAATACATTTTGTTGGAGATTTGAACTCACGATCTCTAAGGCCTTAAAGTTTTGATTCCATGTTAAACAACCATTTACCCCAAAAGATCGACCTGCTGAGTAAAGGATAAACAATTATGTATACCAACGGATTGGTGGACCAATACAACACGTGGGCGGGAACACACCATTTGCTATCATATCCTATAATTATGTAATTGAACACTGATCCATGTATTAATCAATACAAATCTTGTATATCATGATACCCAGACCTGACATATCAAGTCTGTGTTTGTAGGATATGCAGCTAACATGGTACCCATTGACACCCCTAGTGATGACATGTTCTGGTTTCACCTGCAGATCAACAAACCTAAGCTGGTCCACTGCAATTTGAATTAGAAAATAATTACCACCAAATGAAATTATAATTTTCATGGATAGAAGTTCAAAGGAGGACTGTTTCTTACGCCCACTTGACCATTATTGAAATAAGTTCCAATACCTTGCTTAATGCCGCAAGCCTTGCTCACCAAGCTTGAGCACCAAAAATCTAATAGCTAGCCAATTAGAGATCATGACCATATATATGTCTCATGACACATAAGTAACACTTAAAATTTTATAAACCTAGCTAAAAAGTATTGATTATCGATTTTATAATATGGTTTTGCTTGCACAATCTACATAATTAACTAAGTGATGTATAGTTTGATGTGATTACATGTCCATGTCGTCCACTCCCCCACGCATAAAATGTTTTAAGTTGGCAGCCAATTGGTTGCGGCTAAACTCTAGTCGACATATATAGAACCTAATTCAAAGCTGGCAATATAAAATCCTTTACTAAATAATCAATGTGCTAGCTTCTTACCAAGGCGATATATAGGTGAGCCTGTCACCGGTAAGGATAACGACTTAGTCAAATTTCGCATATTACTTGTGCAAGATGTCGTGCATAAGCTATTTGCATGCAATAAGCCTGGGATTGATCCCAACAATTAACAAGATGTTTTTCTTTTGATTGTTCACATTTTTTATTTTTTATTTTTTATTTTTTATTTTTTATTTTTTATTTTTTATTTTTTATTTTTTATTTTTTATTTTTTATTTTTCTCCAGGTTTAAAAGGACCCGTTATAACAGACTGGACAATTACCATTTTGTTCCGTTATAATGGATTGTCACGCGCAGGCCCAAAAAAGGGAAAAAAAGTAGGAAAATAACGGCACTAAAATTCAAAATTTTAAATAAAATATATAACAGAAAATAACGTAAATAACCCATTTTTTTAACAAATTATTTTTAGACAATAACGGTACATAACGTAACGGGGTAGGTCCAAATCGGTTATAACGGCCGTTATTTTTATGGCTTAATTGGCCCACACATAATCATATGTCTATTGGGGTGTCAATTGGTAGGGTCAAGTCAAGTTCTAGTATATTCAGACCCGACCCAATTTCTAGTAAGAAATCTAAAGCCATATGGCACAATAATTAGTCTTCCAAATGAAGACAATATTTTGACCAAGGGAATAAGATTTCATTCTCATTGACTTCGCAAAATTGGGATGTGTATATAAATATTGTTGATGACATGTGCGTTGCATACCTAATGTGGTGTGAAGGAGAAGCAACGTGTTATGAAAAAGAGTAATGATCACATGGTCCGGGGCATATAGTGCATGGTGTGTGTACTAGCACTTATTTTAATAATTAATTAATTAAAACTGATTCACACATACAATTTTAGCCAGCGACAAAACGACAACACCATGCATCATGACAACGTCCATGGACCCCCGACCATGTGATCATTATGTTTGCTGGCATTGAAAAGTAGGGAAAATGTATGCTAACACCCTAAAAACACGCCGCGTAACTACTTCTTGGGCCCTATGACCCATGAATGATGGCGTACCTCTTTGGTGGCCGTACACAGCCTGATTGATGATTTATCGCTCTTGGATTAATTCTAGCATATTTTAATCAAGGGTTGGAATTCAGACAAGAGCCTTTGCATGAAGCCCATGATGAAAAAATGGTAGAATCATCTGGCTAGAACACACCAATCACGCTGATTTTTGGTGTAGGGTGGTGGACCAAAAATTCATGTGTCATTAAGCTGGAAAGAACATGCCACTTGGCATTTTTTGGAGGTTGGTGTATCAAACTTTTGTCCTCCACTGGAATAGCAAATTAAGTTTTTTTCCCTGTTTCTTTGCTAACGCGGCGTGTTTTTAGGGTGTTTGCATCAAGTTTCCCTTTTGAACTTAATATTTTTCTGTTATATATAATCTTAAAATATAAAAATATTCAACTTTCCTTCTTGTCTCATTTCATCGTCCAATCGATACTCATGAAACCTTTTTTTATGTAAAAGTTCGTGTAGAGTCTATAGACATTGGACCGCCTAAATGATTAATCTAATCATATTTTTTTTCTCTCTAGGCTAAATGGGAGTCCGGTTTACGTCAATATGAGCCACGTGGCACACTCTTAGAGATCACTGACCGTGTGAATGTTTGGCACATCCCTAGGAGGACCTGCAGATTGAAAATCATCTTGATTGCTGAGTTCCAGCCGTTGGATTTTTGTTTTTTTCCTTGGGTTGATTTTTAACTGTGGGAATCGTCCATTATTTGGGTACTCGGATCAGACGACCATATATCACCAATCAAGCTAATTTTTAGCCTGTAGGTCCGTCCACCTATGACGGGCCAAACATTCATAGGTCTCTCAGAGCGTGCCATGGACGTTCGGAAACCGGACTCCCATCTTAGGGGGAGAGAGGTGTCCCAGTGAAATTTTGTTGACTTTTCTTTTGGTAGACCAAATTATGTTGATTGTTGACTCTGTCATAAATTTCAAGCCAAGAATGATACTGTCGGCCTGGCCGTACAGACCATTGCATTTGCATGGTCTTCCTTATTTCGTATCTTTTGAATCTCGACAGCCATTCAATGATATGTAATAATCTTTGATAACGGCCCACAATATGAGCCACGTGGTACACTCTTAGAGACCAATGACCGGATGTTTGGCCCATCCGTATGTTAACTTACATACCAAAATCGTAATCACTTATTTTGAACCGTTGGATTAGAGTCTTTATCATGGTTTATTTTGAACCTTGGGATATCAAACATTATACTCGGATCCAAAGGTTTTAAATCCTTATTCAGGCTGATTTTTGGTATGTACGTAGGTCCAGATAGGGGTGGGCCAAACATCCATACGGTCTGTAGTCTACAAGAAAAATACTCGTAGTGGCTGTTCTCAACGTTGACCGACGGACATCCATCATCAAAGATCTGCTCAATGGTGTGGACCTAGGGATGACAGTCAGAGCAACAGTGCCCAATTTCAAAAAGATTGTTGCATTTGGTTAAGGGGGGTCAATGGTTCGGTTTCATATGCCCGACCCAAAACCCAATTAGATCCTAAGCCAGCCTACTTGTGCATTACATCATGTAGTGAGTAGAAATTTTGTTGTACCGACCCACTTAACCAATAATAATCATGTTCAACATATATTAGCTACTTTATAACGAACTTCCATTTTCTTTTTATTTTCGTAACGAACTTCCGTTATGAATGCCCTTTTCTATTTAATCTCAAATATATCGTCATAATTTACAGATTCACCCTTCCAAACTAATCTTCCAAAACGAGAAAATTTTAGAAGTGGCGATCGTGCGTCAATGATCGCACCCCACGTATACCCATGGGGTTACCTTTTAAAAAGTTATTTTCAAACCAAATCCTAAACCCAGTTATATGTGGGGCGATCATTTGGCGCTTCAAAAATCCAGCCGCTTCAAAAAAATTCTCTTCCAAAACTGCCAAACTATTCGATTTTGCCTCTTCTTCTAAAAATGCTTCTACATTCACGTGTGCGGCCCACTATTGTCAGCAAGGTTCAAAGTCTCGGGATCCGAGGCTGGATCAGTGGACTCCGACACCAATCCAGATCGGTCCGATCCCATATCGCCCAAGACAAAGTGGGACTCCTTTGTAAAACAGTGATATCCGGGTGAGACAGAGCCTGGTCTGGCTCAGATCAGTGGGCTCCGATCCCGATCCCGGATCAGAATCCACAGAGACATTGAACCATGAGTGTCAGCTAATAAGGTAAGCAAGTGACACACCCCAATTTAGTGCACACATTTAACATTCTATATCATCCACTGAGGACCCCACTTAAGTGATTCTTAGACACAAAAAATGAGCCTGATTAGATCATGATCCTATGCATCAGATCTATTTCATTATTTAGGTAGCCAAAAAAAAAAAAAAATTAAGGTCAACAATCTAGCAAAATATTTAATAGATACTTGTTTCAAAGTGTTCTAGGATCTCGTCATCATCATTAATAGTGCCTTATCCCAACTATGCGGTCAGCAAAGAGAGCTGATTTACTAGCTCATGAGCTACCAAGAAGCAATCAATTCAGATTGAATGATCTATGATGGTGGAACCCGGAACATAATTTAATTCGATAGACCATGAGCTACGAAAACTATCCTCCCTATAGAACAGTAAAAAGTGTAAATTTCAAGAGTAGTAGGCAGGAGACACGTAATATGTTGGTTCTCCAAAAGCAACAACAAAAACAGGGTTGACATAAAAATCTATTTTTTTACTAAGATTGTTGATCTTTGGTCAAGGCATAACGAAGCCTCTATTAATCTTCTCTAATGAGACGTCTTTGCTTTTTTAATTAAAGATGTATGGTCATTTTAGACTCCTGGATGGTGGAGAACGTAGGTGCCAGATCATAGGACAACATGTATAAGAATGACCTAATCATGGTTCAATATCTCAGGATCGGTCTTCGGATCGGAGAGTGCCGATCCCTATGTACAATGGCATGCAGTAAATGCGTTCCAGGAGCAGATTGACAGCATCACTGCCATCTACCAATGTGACTGCCCATGTAAAAACATGACTGATGTGACTCATTATAACAGACATAACGGTAACATTAACCTTATAACGGATTTGTTTAAAACTTTGGTTAAAGTCTTTGTCCCAGTTATGGAAATGTTAGTATCGTCCTTGGGAAAATAGTTTTAAGGAAATTACGACTACAGCGAAAGGATCAAAGTCGACATTGTCTTTGTCTAATCAATCACATATCTCGTCAGGTTCTGTTTTTTGAGAAGCTACCGTCAGAGATTCCTCTTGAGAAGTTATTTTCCGGAACCAATAATGATCTAATATCCATCTTTGTCTATCGTGTCGTTTGGTTGTGTGGCCACTGGCCAGCACTCTGCCTCTGTTAGACCTGTGAACCCTTTGATATACATTGTTAAGCCTTCCTAACAGCTTAAGCTTTTAGAGTAAAAGTGGTGGTCAACATGGTATCAGAGCAGGAGGTCCCAATAGATGGCGGGTCCAAGGCCTGAGCAAAGTGCTGAGGGAGGATGTTGTTGGAGTGTAGTGTTTGGCTGTGTAGCCGGCATTCCACCTCTGCTAGACCTGTGGACCCTTTGATATACATTGTTATGCCTCCCTCTAACAGCTTAAACTTTTAGGGTAAAGTGATTATCAACATCTAGTGCTTTGGATTGAAATCTCAAACCAATAAGCTCCATTCGTCCATATTATCACGCAGAAAGGCAAGCAACCTTATAAATTGAGTTTGGGTGATGATGGATAATGATTTGTGATCAAAACACTAATTCTGTTCTAAACTTGAGAATGATAGGAGCATCTTTTAAATCGAATGTTCGCCTGGACCTTCCACCCTCAACAAAAAAGAAGTTTTTCATTAGTTCGAGTTTATTTCTTCACACTTCAAAATAAGGGTTGCTAAGTTGTTATAACTGACGGGAGTGAAGATCTGTTGGAGGTTTGAGTAATAATAATGGCTGTTCCCCTATATTTTCTGATCACAACTCAATAGAACAGATGATCAAGATCTTCAAATAGGTTCGATTTCCAAGGATCACCAATGAGTTCTTTCAGCTCAACTCTCAGGTGCCTCTTGATTAGTGGATTACATTTAAATGCCAATTAAGAAAATGTGTGGCAGGTTCCATTCTAGTCCAATCACAATGCTGCAGAGCTTAAAAACTAATTCTGAAAGTCTGGGAAAGCTTCAAAGAATCACAAAACATAAAACTAACCTCAATCGACTCAAGTATCCCCACCCAAATTCCGAAAAACAAAACTTTCTAACCCTCCCAACTTGTAAAGAACATAACAAATATTTCTCCCACTCAATTTCGAGTTATTGATAAAACCCATTATTCCGAACAGTAGCTTGATGACAACCACAAAACTTGAACTTGAAACTGGCCTGATAGAACAACATGATTCTGCTGCCAATATGCATATGTAAGGCACCCCGCATTGCTTGTTATATTATGCCTTCTCACCTGGCAAGCATGTCAAGGTTGAACTTTGGCCTTGTCAAGTGCACACCAAATTAATGGGAAAAATGTTACTCAGTAATTGAATCATGATGCATCATCTCCGTCTTGGACCCTGTTCTTGCTTTTTTTCTTGGGCTTGAGCTTTTTGTTTCGCTCACCTTCTTTAGATGCCTTTTTCCTTTTCACGGGCGGTGGCACATCATCCTCCTCAAATTGATTCTGGTTCACCTCCCGTGCCTCGTTTGGTGGCAGATCCGCTGCAACTCCATTAGCTTCTGTTTAACAGTTTTAAGCAAAATGAAAGTTATTGATATTTTCAAAACAAAAACGATAATAATATACAGGAAAACAATATACATATATTAACCATATAGATATATCCTGAGACATGCACAACGGGAAAACTAACCTTCGTTGGAGAAATTTGAATCAATTACAACATTTGTGAGATGCTGCTTTAGGAAAACCTGCATCCAACACAGTTTAAATGAATTGTTAATTGATTAAGAGGGACGATTCATTGTAATGAACCATCGGAACTAAAGCAACACACTTATCACAACTCAAAATATCTGCCCTTAAACATTACATAAGCCTTGTAAGTAAAATGTTTTACAGTTGTACAAGGAAACCTGAGGTGTTGGTCACAATACCTGATCCGTGTGCTGGTCATGGCAAATCTTACCAAGTGGAACCTTCGGCCACACTGACCCCATGAACATTTGGCCCACCCCTTGGTGAACATACAACTTGAAAGTTCAGCCAGATTGGTAATTCCTAGCTGTTGGGTTTGAGCATTTTTCATCATAAGCTTGGATTCTATACATACCACCCATGAGCCTGTTCATGAAGCCCACGATGCAAAAATTGCTCAAATCCAACTAGGAATCACCAATCAGGTTAATTTTTGGTGTATGTTCATCAAGAGCCTATCCTGAATTCTAATCCAAATTGAGAACAAGATTCGTGCAGCCGATCTCATGTAGTTGGATAAGGCAAACCAGTTAGTAAAAACAGGACTATTTCTAAAATTATAATTACAATTATAGAAATCAATAAAAAAAAGTCAATAGTCTATCATTAATGAAATTATTTCAACAAGGTAGTATTTATCAACAGGCTTTTGGTCACTAGTTGGATAAGGTTTATGGTCTTTCCCCGTGTATTGGAAAAATAGGGAGCTTTCTCCCTTCAGGCCTTAAAGAATCATCGACTTCCCTGAGGCGCACTTATACCATCAAAGATACTAGATAGGAGCAGATTCACAAAGTCAATGTCAAACAGATAAGCTAGTTTGTAAAACTTTAGGGCGTGCTAAAAGTCTTTTCATGGTTTAGGAGAATGAAGGACTTTTTTAAACGATGCCCAAGCCCAAAAACAGTGTAAAATTGGTCAATCCCCAGGAATCTATATTTTAACCATTCCCAGGCAAATACTGTGATGAGCAGATGGTACTGCTATTAAATGCAACGTGACAAGCCCAAAATAGTCATTGGATGCAATTCAACATTATTTGGGTATTTGAAATGCATTGGATTCAATTTACAGGAAAATTACGACAACTACAGGTATCTGAGAAGTGATAGGCTAAGGACAAACAAATGTCATTTTTCTATAACCATTCACAGAAGAATGTAAAGTTTCTGCCATCATAAATACCGCCAAGTACATGCTTTACCAGTGCAAAGGGAATTATATAATTAATATAGACCTCAAATTCAGATGTTTTTGGTTATTTGAGGAGTTTTTAAGAATTGGAGAGAAAAGGTACAAAAAGCAAAACAAGAGAAAATTAACAAATTATATAATATTTGTAAGCTATAATACAAGCAAAAAGATGTTATTTTCCTATGAATTTCAATTCTTATACTAAGTATTTAAATGATGAGAAGTTTTGACAATGTACCCCAGAAAGGAGTTGTCGTGTCTTTATATCCCAGAAGCGCAAATAGCCATCCAGTCCTAGAGAATAAGTCACGCTCTTCAGTTCAATAGTAGAGAGAGAGAGAGAGAGAGAGAGAGAGAGAGAGAGTTACTCCAAAAAGAATGGCATCTAAAATTTGACAAAGTCGGCAAAATATAAGAAAAGGCACATAACAATAAGCATCAACGACCCCAGTCGGCAAACAAGGCCTTCAATCAAGCAAAGCAATTGGAACATGGTAGAAAATAGAAATCTATTTCCAAAATAGCCATACTTCTCATGACATGCCACAAGAGGACAGCAGATATAAACCAGAACGAATTCAAGCATTCTAAGATGCCATCGGAAGAAGCAGCACCAGCAAAAAAAATTGTTTTATATCACTTAGAGTTCCGACAGCAATGCTCAGTTTTCGCAAAAAAATATTTACGCTTAATAAATGGTTCAACGCAAGCTAGGGTGAATTTAAAAGTCAATGCAGCTCTCTTTGAGTGCAGAGTAGACGTGTAAATGGGGTTGGGTTCGGTTCGGTTCGTGTTTGAGTACAAGTATACCTTGAGCCAACCCAATTACTAGTCTGATCAGAAAGATTGACCCAATCCTGTCTGAGACTACCAAATTTTAGTTTTGGATAATATATAGGCTACCCAGACCCAACCCGATTCTTCAACAGGATGGACCCAAACCCAAAAAACAGGTTCCTACTGATCGGGTATCAGGTACCCGTTGACACCCTTAATCTGAGGGCAGAGGATAAAATGGTAAGTTGGCCATGGTTCAGTCAAACAATAGATTATCGATAAAGGCGTCTTGGCTCTTAAATTGCATGGGACGTACCTCGAGACTAGAGACTTTAAACCATGAAGGTGAACAATAGATTATCGGTAAAGGCATATTGGCTCTTAAATTGACTGAGACATACCTCGAGGCTAGAGACTTTAAACCATGAAGGTGACTAGATGGAGAAAGCATGTCTACAAAAATTGATAATTAATTGTAGTTTAAACTATTAACAACTAGGATAATTGCCACAAACAAATCCTTCCGAATAGACTTAGAAATCAACAAATGCTCAATGCAATGGATTGGGAACCATGTATAGAAACGTGTATATGTTTCACAAGATACTTGCTTCTGTCATTATAAACCTCAGCAATGCTAATGTACTCAAGTTAACTCCTGACTTCAGCAACAATAAACATTAGGCTTTCAACAAGCAGTTTCTCCGAGCAGGCGTGTGCATGGACATAGCAGTTAGGACCATTCGCACGAATGCATAATAAATAATCAATAAAAAGAAAACAGATGCAAATGTAAATCATTTGAACTAAAAGCAAAGCTAAGCTTATGACTCACCACATGAGGCAATCAATGGGAGCTCTGGATGCCGGGCTATAGATCTAATGCTTCCACTACACTTTCCCAAAAAGCATCCCAACAATTTCCCTGCAATATAAAATGAATGTTTTGACCATTTAGCGGTCAAGATCACCAACTTCCACTAATGTAAATAGGATATGAAATGTCAAAATGATGAGCATCTCAATCTATGTAACAAGATCACACACGTTTTTCGGTGTCCAACACGGATACAGTATCAAACACGCTGACCCCCACAAACCCAATATGTCAACACGTCCGTACAGTTCATTCTTTATGCTGAAAGATATATCTTTTAAATACTTTAGTCCCTGTTCAGTATGCAATATAGAATAGGATGTATTTAGATTAAGCTAAAATACATTAAAATCACATAAGCCATATACAAATAACAGCTGAAAACAAATTTTTGAATAAATTGAGGTCTGTTTGAAAATGTGTGTTGGCATGTGTTTGACAAGTGAATACGGCTAGGTATCCGACACTGCAAATTCTTAGAAAACTGAGTGTCCTTGTTATATAGATCTCAACCCAAAGATACATTCTTTAAATTTAAAATCATTTTTTTATAGAATTTTACTTGTCAAAAAAGAACCAAGATTAAGAACTAAATGAAAAATACATTTACAAAAAACAGAGAGACTATCGTGACATTCAAAAAATTCATCGAATTAAGAATAACACCAAGTACTGCAAAGACATCAATATCTGCTTTCAAACAACAAAGAGTGCAAGTCTCCACTCGATGACGTATACAAATAAATAAGATGGATTGGTTTCCGATGGTGGGTCACCAATGTTCACAAGTAGCAATCCGGAGACCTGTTAGAGCATCTCTTTAGGTGATGCTTCCAAACATATGCAGCCAATACTGGAGGGTATATCAACCAAGAATCAGATAAAAGAATATCAAATCTGACTTTATGAGTGGCTCAGTGTGAGTCTCAAAGCTAAGAGGTTGCCCTAGTCAAGTTTTTCAGAGTTTTAAAAAACTATAGAAAGAATATGTTGAAGCCTTGTTTTTAATAATGTCAATTTATACTTTAGTTCATGGACCATAATAGTCTCTTTCCACTTTGTGGAGTTCATCCCAAAAAAAGAGTTGGAGAAACAATGGATCCAGTCTCCTAGAGATGTTAGAGGCTTACACCTCAAGGCGATACTTCCTCAAAACACCCTAAGGCTTAAACTACAAAAGCATAAACAGCTCATTAGGCATGCAAATCATACACGTGTTTAAAAAGGGCGTCAGCGCAAACCTTTTACACATTTTTAACACCTCACAAGTGTATGTTGGTGGTAGCAAATTAATGTTTCGTACATTAAAAAATTCAATTTTTTTTCCTTTTTGGGCCCCCAACCCTAAGTTAAATAATAATAATCTATGCTAAGTTAAGTACCATCAATAAAAGCAACTCTTTCCCCCATAAGAATTAGATCAATATTTGTTCCTCAATTTTTGCCTAAATTTCTCTTTTTATCAAATTTATTCTATTATTTATTTATTTTTATTTTCAGTATTCATTCCAAAAGATGTGCTTGAGAGGCTTACGCCCCACGCCTTGAGGCTTAAGGCTGCCTCACACTTTGGGCCACTAAAGCGCCTCATCCCGCACCTCCGCATTTTAGACATTATATGGATCATTAAGACTAGCTAAAAATTATGTCATTGTCTTCCAAACAGAACTATTCATTCCAACAACAATAAAAAAACAAGCACAGTGATTTTTTTTCTTTTTAACAGGTAACAGTAACAGTGATCCTACCAACAATTGAAGCAACTCCTGCATAAATATTTTACCATTGATATGAATCTTGGATGTACCTCAGTATCTCCTTCAACTTAATATGCTGTCCTAAAGCCTCTATAATACCCTTTCTGTATATTTCATATGATTTAGGATGGATCTTGTATCTAAGAATTATCTGTATCATCCAGATCCTGCTCTATCTTGCCTAAACTCTCAAAATGTGAAGAATCTAGCTCCAAACCATCGTTGTCCACATAAGCTAATAGCACCTCTAACTTCAAGCCCCTATTCAAAAATTTCTAACTCTTGTTTTCAACAGACTTATCCCTTGAATATACAAGCTATAAATTTAATCTTTTACATCATTGAGAAAATTTTCACATCCTACTGATATGCCAGTAATGTTTGCTAACAGTTTTTTTTTTCTTTTTTCTTTCCTGACAAGTTTGCTTATGAATGTTTTGGGCAGTTTATGCAGCATGGCTCACATTTACTATTCAAATTACACTAAATGCATGATCCAGTGATTGCTTCTGTATGGGAATTTCCACGATTTTAATCTTTCCTTCCTGAAAAGAGAACTTCAAGAAATGGAACATGGAAGATCTTACCCAAATTTGTTCATTTTACCACCCATGAGACTGGATAATATAGAAGAACGCTTTTACATTAAGATTTTGACAAAACAAACCTTCGGCTATCTAAAGTTGACTATTTGAAGAAAATCAAAGCAAGTTTACTATATCTATGATTTTGCAAGAAGGGAAAAGAAAGAGTTTAAAGTGGTATAAATCTCTACTCAGGCCCATCCTACCCTTTACATGCTAATAAAAAAGTATGTGCTAATAAAAAGTAAGTTAAACCCCAAAAAATGATATTTGATTTTATACTCGACTTTTTGCACAAGAAAATCAGAATTGAATTTAGTGGATAAAAACTGACCGGTTTTTTGAGCACTCAACCAAATTCTTCGATTTTTGAGAACCACAATAAATTGGCCAAAAAATAAAGAATGTGAAAGATCACATAGTAACAGAGTATTCGTAACATCTTGCAGAATCGTAGATATGACTGGCAGCCCAAATGCTTATGCTTCACATTTTAGCAGATATTTGTACCTGTACGCATATCAACTGAGGCAAGGTCACCAGATCCAGTTCCTAAATAGATTGTATGGCCATCTAGATCTTCAGTAACTGCTTTAATTGGGGACTCCCGAAAATCAAATGAAATAACAGGTCTTCTCTGTGCAGAAATGTCATAGAGGCGAACCTGAAAAAGGTATACAAAGCTATCAAGTGGCATCCAAATCCACGAATGAACAAGAACTTCTGAGGAAGTTATAATATCAAAGATCTTGAATTCTAAACCTCTATCTACCAAATCATGAGAGTATAAAATTGTGAGGCAAGTCCAAGTATAATAAAAATGGGCGGCAAGTCCAAGTATAACAAAATGGGCACATCAAAAGGCATTAATTTTAAGAATATCTACCACTAGAGGTGTGCCAATGATCGAACAAGAACAACCACAACAAACATAGTTGTACATGAGCCACAAAAACTAGCAAGAGACAATAAAGTACTGAAAATATATCAGAGGTCTTAAGTTCCTAAACTTCTATCAAATCATGAGTGTAAAATTACGATGCAAGTCCAAGTATAACAAAAATAGGCACATCAGAAAACATCAGTTTACAAGAATATTTACCACCATGGTTGTGCCAATCACTGAACAAGAACCACCACAACAAACTAGGTTGTACATCAGTGACACAAACTAGCAACAGACAACAAAGTAATGAAAAAGAAACAATTTTCACTCAATCTATCTGCACTGGAAGTTATATTTAATTGCATACTAGAGCCATCGACAGTGTATTTCTTTCATCAATTATTCTAGCCTAAGAGAACTCGCTGAGAGGATTACCTGATGATTGTTGGTTCCAGCAACAATTTTACGATGATCCTCCTTACAAAGGAATGTTGCAGCCGTAAACCAAGTCGGACTAAATATATCAAGGCTGTTTTTAGGAGGCTTCACATAGGCCATATAAAATGCAATAAGTAGAAGATCCAATTACTTAAAAATAATTAAAAAAGTAATTGCCCAGATTAAAAAACTGGTAGGGATGGATAAGGAAGAAAAGGCTTACAGATTTTGCAGACCAGATCTTACTGCACTTGTCAAGATCCCACACATTAACTTCAACACCCTTCCTGAGTAGGAAAACAAGGAAACCATCATGCCCCACACCATTGAAAAAGCTATACTCCAAAAATGAAGATGACCAAAGTCTCTCAAACTTGTATTGGAGATCCGTGTAACATAGAATGAAAACCACAACTATTCTATCAATAACTAATTAAGAACTCACCCTCCAAATAAGGCATAGTTCTCGGTTCCATCTACTGCAGAACATAAAATATTACCAGAAGCACATACATCCCACGTCCTTGGAGAATCAGTACATGTAGACTCTGCAGGTGAGTCAGTAATATCAATGGACCTCAAGCCTGCATTTCCTTTTGTCGTACATGTAAGCAACGTGCACGACCTGTCAGCAGACAATAAGTTAAATAAGTTATGGAAATTGATGAGCTTTCATGGGAAAACAAGAAAAGAACGTGTGGATATACACAGTTACCTCGTTAGATAAAAACCCATGAATTGTGAACCAGTTTAGCAGATTCAGTAACCAATTTAGGCTATTTTTCTCTTACATCTACACAAAATGTCTCAAACCTACTGTAAACCAGGTAATTATGAAAATGCCAACTTTAAGTGAAGTTTTAATTTCATACGACACTTGTGACATAAGAAGAATCTCAAACAACCAACAGTTCTCAAATGCTCAAAAAAAGGAAAAGAAAAAATTAAAAAGAAATGTTCGACACAACAAGAACCTATTTCAATGTCTAGCTGCAGAAACAAATATGTTCTGTCACCATGATTAAGATCAAAAAGGAGAAAGGAATGTATCCCACATACGCAACCTACAAAATGCGGGACAAGCACATAAGCAACACCAAACGCCACATCGACATATCTTCTACAAAGTTCTTGCGAAGTTGCAAGTGTCAGCCATTCAATAACTCCTTTGGGGAACTGTCACATACCTCCGTGCCCCTCTTTTTCCTTGTTTTCAGTCCCGGTCATTCGGCATTTATTTACAAGATAGGCTCACCATCTACTCCGCCTTGAGCAATTACTTACAAAATCTTCAACCCAAGGTGTCACTCTCACCCAAAGTTAGCATATCATGAAGTGGCAAAACTTCGCCCATTGAAAAAAGCGAGTTTAACACAATTTGGTTTCAAAAAAGCGGTCAAAAAGATGAGAACGTACTTATCAAAATAAAAAAATAAAAAAGATGAGAACATCAAAAGCATGGTTTAAAAAACTATTGAGGTGTACGCCTGAAAGGCAAGGCGCCTAAAAATAGCTTCAAAGTGCATAACTAAGGCTTAAGCCTTAGTTCAGTGAGGCTATAGCCTCGAGGCACAACAGAGGCTTAAGCCTCAAGTGTACATGGTAATTGCTCAAACTATGGACCCATTTTTTTCATTTATCTTTTTTTTTTTTCAAAAATACCCTCCCCATTATTCTTATATATTTCATCCCTAGTTTTTTCCATTTGAGACAAATTCTCATAGAGAGCTCAAATCTTATCGGATTGTGATTTCGTCACTTTCTACAATTTTCTTGTGAACCTCATCAAACTCAAGTAAGGAAATCAAAGCATTGGAGAGTTTTTGAAGTATGTAACTATAGTTTAGGTTTTTGCCTTGTTTTTCATAAATACATGTAAAATATTAATTTTTTTTCCCTTTTTTGTGGGTTTATATTTATTGTTTTTCTTTATTTTTTTCTAGGAAGGATTTCTAAGAAGCAAGGGAGTAGTGGCAGTGTAGAAAGGACCAAGCATGGAAGTATGGGGTTGAGATTGAGGGTCCAAATGTTAGATTTTAGCTTTTACTACATTATAGACTTGCTATATTTTCCTAACTCTATCTTGTTAGTTACTTTGTTAGTATTGATATTTTATTAGTAAACAATAGACTTGGTTAATTAACTACTTAGATTTGGTAATTTAGTTATGTCCCTTATATTTTTTAAGATTTAATATCAGCATTCAAGCATTCCTGACAGCATCACTCCTAAGGCAAAAGTTATAGCCTCAATTACATTTATGCTTATTTAAGTTATTTTTTTCACATGATATGTTGTTTCGTTTTTTGTACAATGGATTATACTTTTTTTAGAATTTTTTAAACATTTTTTTTAAAATGAGGCTTACGCCTCAATATTGCCTCAAAGTTACGCCTCGCCTTTTTGAGGCAAACCACCTCAATTCCCAAACTAGTATTTTTAAACCTTGGTCCAAAGATCAATAAGTTAGGACTTCAAGTTTAATACCTTTTTAGTCCAAACTATGCACTCAAAACAAAACCTATACAATATGTGTATACGCCCATGAAGTAATGTAGTCTGGATAGTAATATACGTATAGTAGAACCAAAACTATATGATTTTTCCTTAAGGCTTTGTATGGTGATCAGCAAAAAGTTTTGCAGAAAAATAATTTGTATATTAAAAAGTGTTGATACAGAAGAAGTTTTATGACAATTAATGCAAAACTCATTTCTAGAAAACTTATTCAAGGCAATCATACACTATACAGAGCCTAAGTCTAAGTAATATACGCAACACTAGTAATTTTCAAAACATATTTCTCATTTATCAAGGTCTCCAAATGCATAGGAATCTTTTAAGCTTTTCTAAAAATATTTTTAGAAACACAAAATAGGTGATGTACATTATAAATAAAAATAACCTTTAATTCTTAAGAATAAAAATGACTTCCATTCATGAGATTTTTTGAAAATTTTAAAATAACAGGGTTGTTTCGGATTATTGAATGTGTTTTATTTTTTTTCAAAAAGTCGGGTTTTAACTATGCTCCCATCCCAGTTATACGCATCATTCAATTAAGTTGTTTCGGATTATTGAATATGTGTGTGTTTTTATTTTTTTTCAAAAAGTCGGGTTTTAACTATGCTCCCATCCCAGTTATACGCATCATTCAATTAAGTCCAGCCGACAATTTGCTAGTAGTTGAAATATGTAGCTCAGATATATGCACATTATCAAAATCTATGAGATAAAACCACAATTGGATCATCTTTTTTTTAATACATATACAATACCTGGAAGATAACTCCAACCGTTGTTTTTTGAATAAATGCAGCCCAGCAATAGGATCATCGTCACCGACTTTGGTCATCGCAGCGGCCACACGAAGATCCCCATTTAGAGGATTAAGGAGCTCAATCTGTAGTTAGTTCATGCCCCGGACCCAAAATCATCCAAAAATGTATAGAAAGAAATGAGAAGCAATCAACGTGGTCTAAGGAGGAGGAACTAACTAACTAACCAACTCACCAGACCATTTTTCCTTGCCACAGCCAGCAACTGCAGAAATATATTAAGAAGGTTCAAAAACAGATCATTGACCCAAAATAGCGAGAGTAAAATCAAGGGATGGAACCAACATACTGGGTCAGCTAAACGGTCGTTAATGGAAGCAGCAAGCACACATCGAGAAGAGTCGGGTTCGCCCCATCTTTGAACCAGCTTAGGATTAGAGACTTGCGTCCCAGCACCACGAGCTTCGATAACTTTAACAAGACCAAGAACATCAAAAGTTAAGGCTCTGATCGGAGGGCAACCAGGGCACTCAACCGCACTGGTGCGCGGCATCTTAGAATCCTTGAGATGTCAACTATAACACCGTGCTTGTTCAATAACTGTAGGTTTTGGATTTTAGATTAGGGTTTAGGGCTTTGTCGAGAGCCTTGAGAGAGAGAGACAGAGGTTTTTCTCTAAATACATGGAAAACGGAGAAAACAAAAAACAAAACCCTAAATCCTATGCCAACCCCAACATCGTCAGCACTAGAAGAAAACGGTCGTGGGGTTTGGGACTTTTCTCAGTCACCCTTGCGATTTTTGTTACTCACCGCTGTCATCTTGGCCACTGACCGCATGGATGTTTACCCTAGAGGAGTAAACCTTTGCTCACACCTGTGTGAGCAAAGCCGATCACACACCACAATATGAACCACGTGGCACACTTTTAGATTACGATGAACGTATGGATGTTTGTCCAGTCCGTCGATGGACCTGCAGACCAACAATCAGCCTGATAGTTATGTCAGACCTTTGGATCTAGTATCCCAAATAATGGTCAATAATGCTCTAAATTCTACGGTTAATATCAACCCATGTAAATGACTCCAATCCAACGCTTAGAAATTACTAATCAAGCTAATTTTTGGTTACAAGTCCTCCAAAGGACTAGCCAAACATCCATACGGTCATTGTCCTCTAAGAGTGTGCCCCGTGGCTCATACTGTGATGTGTGATCGGCTTTGCTCACACACAAGTGTGAGCGAAGGTTTTCTCCCCTTGCTTGACATTCATACAAAAAATTAGCTTTTTGATGATTTTTAGCCGTTGGTTTTAGTACTCGAAAAACATGGTTGAATTCAACGGCTAAATTAGGCGTTAAAAAGTAAACTAAAATCTAATGGTTATGGATTACCAATCACGGCGATTTTTAGTGTGTATATCCACCAAGGGTTGGGCTAAACATCTATACAGTCAGTGGGCCCAGATGGCAGCAGTGAGTGAACAAAAATCAGCCTGATTAGTGATATCTAGGTGTTGGATTGGAATAATATTATTGGGTTAATTTTAACCTTGGAATTTTTAGCATTATTGACCATTATTTGAGGTACAAAGATCCAAAGGTTTGAAATCACTAATCATGCTGATTTTTGCTTTGTAGGTCCACCTAGGGATTGGAAAACATCCATACGGTCAGAGTTCTCTAAAAGTGTGCTACATAGCTCATATTGCACCCTGTGATCAGCCTGACAGGGCCCTGTCATCAAGGTCTTACTCCGCAATTTTGTTTGTGCCACGCATCACACTCTAGGAGACCACCCTTTACTGGACCTACACACCGAAGTTTACCACATTGGTGATTTTCAGCTGTTGGATTTGAGTATCCCATATATTTCTAGAATCCTACGGCTAAAAATAAAAGAATCCACTCGGACCGATTTTTCGGTCTGTAGGTCCACAAAGGAGTGGACAAAACATCCTTACGGTCAGTGGTCTTCAAGAATGTGACATGAGGCATGTACGGCATTGCGTGACACCCCCTTGGAGTTGGATCACGCAACGCGTGGAGTAAAACTTGTGTCACAAGATGTTGTGACCGAAGCCGGTCACAGCACTCAATAAGAGCCACGTGGCATACGATCAGAGGGAGTTGACCGTATGGATGTTTGGCCAATCCATCGGTGGATCCACAAACCAAAACTCAGCCTGATTAGTGATATACAACCTTTGGATTTTTGCACCCAAATAACGCTCAATAATGCTCAAATTCCTACCGTTAAAATCAACCCATGAAAATAACTTCAATTGTATCGGTTAGAAATCACGAATCAGGCTGATTTTTTGTGTACCGTTCCATCGAGTGACTGGCCAAACATCCATACGGTCATTATCCTCTAATCGTATGCCACGTGGCTTGTATTGAGTGCTGTGACTGGCTTCCGTCACAACATCTTGTGACACAAGTTTTGTGTTATCAATAGAGGTAAATCCCTAAAAGATGCAAAACTTTCTTATACTTTTTTTACTAGGCAAATTTTGATATCCAGTGGACAACTGGACATCAAACTTGTTATGTCCACCCTCAAAAAAAAATGCCACATGGCACATTCTTTCGGGCCCACTGACCCATGATGTTTGACCTTCCCTTGGTATCACTAATACAAAATCAGCCTGATTAGTGATATCTGTCCGTTAGATTTAAATACCTAAAAATTGTCTGAATCTAACTGCTAGAAATCACCCCAACACCTGGAAATCACCAATCATGCTGCTGTTTTTTTTTTTTTACAAGTACTCATGCTAATCTTGGGGATGTAGGTCTATAAGAGGTGAGCCAACCATTAGAGGTCGGTGAGCACAAAAGACTATTATACCCCTTACATTGGAGGTATATATATATATATATATGCTGCCCTGGATCTTACGTGTCATCTGATCAACATATTAGATGGCCCCTATGTGCTACCTGATCCCCCCTATTTCGACCATATTTTTCACGGGTAGGGATCGGGGGACAACCATTTGGCGGACCCACATAGAAGATGAATCAATGGCTGATTTTTGGTGAGGATGATCACTATTTTGAAGAGATCATCCTCACAAAAATTCAAATCATTCCCATAGACTGGTTTAGAAGTTGAAGAATTATGGAACGTCCATTTTTACTGTGTAACTTACACCACATTTGATGGGGTTAGAAATTTCAGAAAGGGCTGATTTTTTGTTGGGGTGATCTATATAGTGAGATCATCCTCGCCAAAAATCAGCCATTGATTCATCTGGGTCCGCCAAAATGGTTGTCAAAAATTGTTGTCCCCCGATCGGGCCCATTTTCCACACCTTTCTCAACATTTCGGAAACCAGATTGCACCTGTGTTTTTTTTTCAACAAGTCAGACTGCACCTGTTTCTGAACTCAATTCACACGAAACCCAATTCTCGTGGGAACAGCAGCTATAATCGAAAACAAGAAACTGAAATCTGGTGTACACAGCTGCTTCATCAACACACAGCAAGAACAATCCATGTCCGTAATATATTCCTCAACTGAAAAATAAAAAAAATAAAAAGGAGCCGGCAAAGGATTTACAAAACAATAAATTTGAAGGATAAAAGAAATCAAAAACTCCGTGGTCAAACAATCCCCGACTACCTAAATTCCAAAAATCGAAATCAGATTGCAAGAGACTTGAAAGAATACAGCCAAACCCGAAGAAACAAAAACATGCAATTAATGAACTTTTGTCCCCTTCTCTTTGCACAGCATATGCCACTCCTGAAGCACTGCCGCCTGTAACGCACGGTGCTCAGCCTCCTCTGCAGTCAGCTTTGACAGGGTTGAAGGCCCCTTAGGCTTTCCATCCTCTTCACCATTTTCTTCTTTTTCTTCTTTTTCTCCTTACCTTCCTCTTCCTCCTCTTCCTCTTCCTCTTCTTCCTCTTCCTCTTCTTCATCAGATTTTGGAGGTTGGGGTGGTGGTTGGGCCGCCTTGAGCAGGTTTATACGTTCCATTGAGATTCTTAGCCTCTCTGCAGCAGCCAGTTTCACTTCATCTTCGGGCATGTATTCCACACCCCCATCCGTAATGTCGTCCAACCACCCCTGAAAATCTGATTCAATCTCCTTTGTTATTGATGCTTCAGAGGCTCGGACCACAAATTTGCACATCATGGTGGTTGTCTCATCTCCCAGGTCTACATTTCTGCTCACTTCACTGGCACCAAAGATCATCATGCCCACGAAGCCACCATACCAAGTTTTTGCAGCAAAGCATAGCTGTTCCAAGTTCAGGAAGTACAATAGCACTTGATGAAATAGGTACTAAAGAAATATACAACTGGATTCCAAAAATAACACTAATCATTGGAGTGGGGTTAAAAAACAAATGTAAAACTATAAAATGAGAGTTACTAGAACAAGTTTCCTGCATCGGAGAAATTGAAACAAATTTTCACTGTACAGTTGAATTTACAACAGAAGTGGTTATTAATGAAAAGGCAGTATGATTCTGTCAAAACACGAATATCACATCAAAAAAGAGATCAACAATTCACAAAAAAAAAAAAAAAAAACTTACTTGAAACCCAGCCACTGTTCGGAGGATGTGTGAGCAAACTCTATGGAAAGGCTTAGAAGACAGAGATTTCAGTCCACTCAGAAAGGGAGAAGCCCCATACTGCTGTGCAGCAGTAGCCTTGAAACCACTCCCTTCATAAGTATATGCACCTGAGCACTCCAGTATAGCCGGCAAACTAGGCCACAGGCGGAAATATTCAACAGGTGAGATTTTGTGTGGCAAAAGAAGCTCAGTCAGAGGAATCTTGTAAGGCTGACACCTCAAAATCACAGGTTCTCCTAGTTCTGGCCTTAAGCTTCGTTTTTGTCTCATGATTTGTTGATCATCTTCTGCATAATCTCCTTCACCATACTCTCCCGCAGCACCACTTCCATAGAAGGGATAGTACAATACTTGAACCCAAAGAGCACTTCTCTCAAAATGGGAGACACCCACCGTCACGCTGCAGAGCACTGGATCCTAGGAACAAGAACATCAAGTAAATGGACCATAAAAACTCATGATACAAGTAAGTAGTTAAACCACCATGTTACACTAGGAAACAGAAAAAAGAGAAAATAATAAAAAAGTAGCCTATCAAGAAAAATCAGAAATAACCTACAAAAGAAATATCAGATATAGGCACCTCCTTTTAAGTTACAGAATTTGCTCAAAATATGTTACAAGTCTAAAATGATAATCACATAATGAAAAGAAAAATAAAAAACAAGTTCCCATCTGAAGAACTAATCTTGACAAGTCATAGTCTTATAGACTGAATCAGCAGCAGTTGTTTGACCTCCAGTAACATGCTAACATTTAGTATAAGTTATTACATGAAAGCAAGCAAGATTTTCAAGACCATAGGCAGAAGAAGCAGATTATAATCCTTTGAAAAATGTTTACAGAAAACAAATTTTTTTTATGAGTTATGGAAAACAATTATATTGTCACATGACACGAGAACAAATATCAAAAGATTGGTTACAGAAAATTGAGCTCAGCACTGTCATAAGGACGCGAGGATAAATAACAAAAGATTGGTTATAAAAAAATTGAGCTTACCAACAATGCTCACAGTGAACTTGAGTTAGTCTTGAAAAAGTAAACGGTTATAATTTACCGCTGACAAGTTTGTACTTCAATGTGGAGCGTCGGTCATAGAAGTGTACAAAGAATAATCTTGACAGAAAATCAAAATGTACTTCCAGTACATTGGTGGTTCTTATGAAGCAGAACAATGCTTCTAATCTAGGATGTAGTGTATAATGAACTATGATGAGTGCTGATGGCCAGGACTCCGCTCCAGAAAGCAAGAGGTTCTAAGTTCAACTCTCCTTGGGGCCACCCCCCCGGAAGAGTAACAATAAGTGGCTCAGTCCGCATCAAAAATTCTCCCAGAATACTTGGCACGTGTGGAGGGGTGACTAGCGTGTCCCAGGAGACTAGTCGGGTGCTCAAAGAGGCCCGGATACGCTCAGTTTCAAAATAAATAAATAAAATGATGTTTAGGTACATAAAATATAAAAATAGTAACAAAAGAGTATATAATTAGTCCTAATAATTATTATTTGTAATGACATTAACGATGCTACAAGTGCTTAAAAGCTTGGCGTGGAGAGGTGCCGGGCTTTCAATGTGAGATACAATGCAAAAGCATATATAGGAAAAGCAACCTATACAAATAGGGTCATGAATAGAACCTGTGAAACAAGATTACGCAACTGCCGCACTGCTTGAGGAGATCCGTCCATGAAATATAATGCACCAGACAGCCCAACACGGATATCGACCCTATTAAGTTCTAGTTCAGTCAAATTTAAGACCTGCAGCAGGTCTACTGGTTAGCATACTGTGAAATTATCTGACTGGATTGACAGAACTGAAAGCATTTGTTTATATACATAATATCAGTAAACTAAATCAAAACATGAACTAATTGCTAAAAGGGATGCAATTACAGATTTAGTCTTCCCCAGTGGTCAGAAAAGCTATATCTTATACAAAGGTGACATCAACCAAATGGTAGGTCAAGCAAGTAAGCCACATAACAATCTTTTTTTATAAGCTTAATGGATTCTCTTTTTTCATAAACTTAATAAATTATAAAAATCATAAAAAACTTTCAACCATTTGAAAACTGAGTCTGAAATGGATCACATTATATAGTCATAAGGTTGTAACTCATTGTTGGATGCAAAAATGGTAGGCAAGGGGTTGTGTCAAGCCGTATCCCTGAAGTCTTCGATGATTCCAGACACATATAGACAGCCTCATGCAGATCAATTCTCCTTTTGTTTCTTAGATGATTCCATGGTATGAAACTTACTGTTACATTCTAACGCTCGATTATTGTCTTAATTAATTTCTCCGCCATCAGTAGTTCCACTATAGTTCTTTAATCAATAACACTCCCTTGGCTTTGAACTTGCTAAAAAAACCAATATAACATCCCTAATGTCAAGAGGTCTTCTTCCCTGAGTGCAAAGGAGCTAAATTGTTTCTCCAGGCCAACCGAGAAGGACTTACGTTGTGAATGATTTTAGCCAATAAATTACAAAGCAAGGGATACATAGTCATACTTGGTACTTGGTATACTGGGAATTCTCTTCCCTAATTTGGTTTGCTTTCAAGAAATCTTACCTTTTAAATTCAGAAAGGGAAAAAAAGGATCTCTTTGGGAGGATAAATATTATACTGGTTATGTCAAACACCTTACCATGATTATTATTATTTTTTTATCGGTAAACACCTTACTATGATGCAAGATTTACATCACTTGGCATACTTAAATTCAAATCCTGACACGATGATCAAAGCCAAAATAACTGCAATTGCATTGATGCATATGTTTCGTTGATGAACAAATAAATTTTGGGGCCAGGGTTGCTATTCTTTCCTATGAAATATGCATTTGCATTCACATATAAACATTGTTTCTTGATATCACAAGTTGTAGGAAAATGCAGCTTAGGATCCCATGAATAAAACATCCACAAGTTCATAAATCAGCAATCACAGAGTTAAACAAATAAAGTTGGCATTAGTTCTGCTTCATATAAAATTGGTGCTCTAACAAGTAGCAGCTTAAGTATGACTTCCTAGGAAATCGATACAGAAGTTCATGAGTTCAAATGAAATATGAAGTAAATCCCAGTTCTTTTTGTCCCATCTGATGCTACCACTCTTCCATGTTTCTTATTGTTAATGTTTCCTTGCTGTGGAAAAGTGATACAATGTCAAATGATGAAAACGCTTTACTGATCGCTGAAAACTCATGACCATATTCTAATGTCCTCAAATCACCAAAGTCACAACTAAAAGGACTCACAAAAGCATCAACAATGGCTTTGAGTAGGAGAAAGACCCAACCTTTAGATGCAAGGTGATTCTTCCATCACTCGAGTCTGTCAAATGATATGCTTCAACATAGCATGGATCGCTACTACCGGTCAAAGTATGTGCGCTTGGGGGCACCTTGAGGAAAGTAGAGTCGATGCCTTTTGTCAGCAAAAGTGTTAATTCACTAGGATCTGGCCTCCAAAGCTCTTGAATGGCCTTGTGAACCAGTCCTTCCAATTTTCTGTCTTGGGCTGCAGATGCTTCATAAAACTGAACAGTAAATTTGTGGTGGCTAAATGGGTAATCTCCTCTTGTTTCACTAACCCCAGCCCACCTGAAAATGACATATGATTAACCACAACTACATCGCTTGAAAGTATAATTTATTCTCCAAAAAATAATGCTTAAAATCATAGCTAACAATACCAAGGGTTTTTAATCAGCAATAGCATCAAAAGTATCCTCATCAAGGTATTGAACAGAAATTAGTAAAACCTTACAACTGAACCTCAGTAAATAAACCACGTACAGGATTTGAATAAATAAACTTTGACACTAATAAATATCATTAGAGTGTCAGTCTAGTCATCATAGCTGAAAGTAGGTCTGTTAGGGAGGTAAAGTTCTTTTGATTAATGTTTCTTAAACACGTAAACTTTATGTCTCTGTGTGGTACTGTGCTAGTATGTGAATATATCATATAAGATCTTTATCATTGTATGGCTAGTTTTCCCTTGACACAATTTTGCTCACATGATTAGATTAGAGAACAAATAAAAGCCAATAATTTGGCCAGAAAACTTCAGCTTTTCTTCATTTTCATCAAAATGTGATGCTTACTTGCTTTCTGGATGACTTGTGACATATTTAATCCTCTGCAATATAAGACGGCATTGATGCTTGTTTACAGAATCAGCCAAGCCATTATTTCTAAAATCTTCTAGTTCTTTTGACAATAGCTGTCCTGCCCTAGGGTGGCGTGATCCCAAACGCTGAGCACATAGAAGAATTGCCTGCACATCTTGAAGTTTATTTGATGCATTTGCAGATGAATCTATGTTGAACAAGACCTTGTGGATATTTGATATAATAATGTTCAATGGATCCTCGGGGTCATCAGCAAGAAGTGGATCCAGACCTTCTAGATCGATGTGTTCTGCAACAGCCCAAATAAGACGAGCACATATTCTTGGTGTATTCATCTGACAAGTAACAAAGATGTCTATTAATGAAGAATCCAACACTCACAATACTCTCAAATTCTCGATGATTTGAAATATGTGGATAAATGGAAACAAAATAGAATACGGAGAACCTAAGAAAGCAAACCAAATGAAGAATTCAATACTCATTATACTCTCAATGACTTGAAGTATGTGGATAAAATGGAAATAAAATAGAAAAAAGACATTCATAACAAATTCAATAAAAGTTGGGTGGGGGTGGGGGGGTTGGTGTAAGACCTCTTTTCTTTGGCAGATAACCAGACCTTACCAAAAAAGAATATATGTTTGAATATATTCATATTGACTTGTATCCTCTTGCCATGTTCATGGGTTGCAGGAAATTCTACGAATTTAACATAATTACATTTAAAGTGTTACAAAATCTTGCGACACAGTACGAACAAAGGAAGATAATGATGATGCTAAAGATAGAAAAAGGGAACTTGAACAAAAACATGAGAAACTTATCTGATCAATTGGTAAGGGAAACAATTGAATCTGGCATTCTGTAAACCAACATCCAGATAAAACTAATAAATCAGAACTTACAAGTGGCATGCAAAAAATTGTTAATTTGTAACCTATAAAGGCATTAAGATATGGCCATGAAATGCTAAGGTCAAGAATTAATTGGTCAGTAGCCTTCAAGAAGTACTTCATGAAGTGATTGTTGCATTTTCAGGTTATGGTAGAAGCCAAAGTCTTCTATGACGTGTTTCTATTTCTTTCAGTCTTTTTTTGCCTCATAATCAAGAACAGCACAGTCAGATCATCATTTATATAAAATCCAGCCTTGATAACACCATCTACAACCCTTTAAAACCAAGCTCGCTAGAGCAATCAAAACAGTGAAGGCAGATGATAATACAACATAACAGAGACAGCTACTTCGGAAGCAAGAGGTTCCTAAGATAAAAAGTAAAGATGAACTATCTGTTGTATTATGCTCAAGAGGTAAAATTGTCTTTTAAGTAAGTTTAAAAGTAACATTCAAAATATCATTAACGTACTCGGTAAAATCAACCCAAAAGTTAAATAATAAACTAAAAAACAACTCTTTCAAGCTATTGCAGTAGTATAGATGTCATGCACAGCAGCACATGTAGCAGAACCATTGACTAAGTTCAACCGGCTTATTTCCAACTTACTACGACACACTTGATGAACATCATGATAACACACGGGCACCTATATCATACATCGGCTCATAAAGATGTGCATGCTTAACGAGTATCAAATTGATTTCCAATGCAGAAAAGATAGATGCCACATGATATAAAGTACACTGGAGTACATAAAAGCAGAGCCAACATGCAAGATCATTAGCCAGTGTAGTGATTAAATTTACAGAGAAGAGTTGATGAACCTCACGCAGATCTTTAACAAGCTCACGTTGCAAATTTTGTAGCCTTGTCTCATTTAGAATCTGATCCTGAGAAGCCCCATCTTTAAGCCTTTTAACACCCCCTCTGGTATCATAGATATGGCACAGCCTAACCAGCAACTTTAAATAGCAATCTATAGCATAAGTCCGTCCCTCACAGTCCCATTTAACACAAGGTCTACAAACTTCAACCACCTCCAAAGCTGGCTCTGTCCAATTTAACGCACCGTAACCAGTTCCATAAGCCAAAGCTCCAATGACTCTGCTTTCTGTACCAGAACTCTTCTGTTCGGGCAATGGAAGAGATAACTGAAAACAACTTTCCACTAATGATGCAACCAGCTCCTCTCTGAATAAGCTTTTACTTGTTACACTATTAAGATCATCTTTTATCCTGACATCCTCAAAAAGTGAAGCAATATCAGTTCCAGGGAGGGGTTTCTGACCTCTTCGGACACTTTCCTTTGCAAAAAGATCAACACAGAGAGCTGTACGACATATGCATGCTAGAGCATGCATACGGTCTGACTCAGCTCTCAAGTTTCTGACCATAAGAAGCAACCTCTTAAACAATGAAACCTGCAAGCAAAATAAATATGATACATGGTCATGTTTACATTTATATCTCCAAACATTGAGTATGAGCAGTAACCATTGCAAGCATTATTCACTTTTTTTACTGCATCAGCCAGTAAGCTTGGGAATGCAGTGGACAGAAAAAAATATCATGGCAAGCATTCTCATTTAGCGCTCAGAAAAAATAAGCTACAATTATTTGCTAATATTTCTTCTCCTTTTTGTTTCTTGGATCGTGATAAAAACACCGACCAGGCCATCATCTTACAGCCTTCAGAAGAAGACTGTAAAACAATACGAAGTAAGCATAATAGAGCTGAACTAAAAATACAAATTGACATCAATATAGAGCTGACCACTAAGTTCAGAAGTGCTCTTGATAAATCATGGATTACACTTCAATAAGTAACTCATTAGAAATATAAGAAACAATTGCATTGAATTTATTGGATGATGACATGGTTTAAGATTTCGGAATGTTTCGTATGAAACATTTTGGAATTTAAGAGAACCGAAATGAAACATACAATGTTTTGGATTGTTTCATAATGTTTCACTGAGACAAACAGCGACATTACGATACAGTCATATATACATATATGATTTCATGATATTGGTAATGTTTCGGCTGTTTCGTCACGTTTTCAATATCTCAACAATGTTTCGTTTCTGAGTTTGTCTAGGGACCGAGACATTCCTCCGAAACGAGATTTTAAACCATGGATGGTGATGAAATACGAATGAGACCATTATAGCAGTAACCGTTATAGATCATGGTTTCAAGTCTTGGCTTTTACGGAGACGCTCGGTATCGACAAGGGCCAAGACATGATACAGAGGTGATTCGGGATTCACAAGGCATTAGTGTAGGTATCAATCATAGTATCAATGTCATATCAGTTGTATCGGCCAATATGACTCGTCCATTAAGAATCAGACGAGCAGTAAAGCCCCGCCACATGGAAACTGAACCACTTTTCTTGATTGAAAGTCACTCTTTTCAGCTCCAAAACATGTGAGACCTCCCCCACGAATGTTTCTCACTTTTCTAAACCAAAATCAAGCAACAAAAACAAAAACCAAGACGCACTTGGAGGATTGAACCATTGGGACCAATTTTGAGGTTTTTTAGAAGGAAGCAAAAAAAGGTATGTTGTTCAATCTTTTTTTTACGGCGAATCAAACCGTTATATTTTCATTTTTTCTATTTTTTAGTTGTGTTTTAAGTAAGAAAAGACGTCTTTTTTTTTTCAGATCTTTGTTTATTTATGTATTTTACATTTTTTTATCTTTTGTTATTTTCTAATGAATTAGGTCCATACGAACCGTGCCATCCTGACATTTCAATCCAAAATGAATCATTTAGGACTCGCATTTCTATACCATTCTAGTAGTTCAAGCATGGAATTCCTTTATTTCGATATTTCCGGAATATGAGTGTGTGACTTTGTATAACTGGCCCTATTGATAGTACAAAGAATGGATCTGTCATCTTGATAGAGATGGTCCTACCTCGTCGGATATTCATTCTAGTGTTTGGAGCACGGAGTATATGGAATAGATCAAGAAATATTTCAACGACGATTAATTCCTACTATTAAGACCTCGCAACCATACTAAAAAGAGTTATCACGGTTATAATTCTAAATCAAAGGATTTTTCTTCCTTCTTTTGGGATTTTTTTTATATGTTTTCTATAATGTACCCACTTGTAGAATTTTGGAATCTTATTATGACAAAACCATGGATGAGTACATCAAGGGAGCCAAAGTAACAACATTTAAGGTTCCAACTGGATCATGAAGGAAGAAATTTGGACCTAAAGACTAGTTAAGAAGATCAAATGATGATTGTGTGTTTATTTCAGAAAAGAAGTCAACAATGTTGAAGAAAAGTTTGAGAAAACCTACCTGATTATCCAGAGCAAAAATGTTCCAACCATAAACTAGACTATGAAACGTTCCATTAAACATGCTTATTCGAGTGTAGAAAAACTTAGGCTCTGCATATTAAAGTTAAAAGACCACCTTCAAGAGTAAATTAGTGAGTGAGTATAAGTATGTACTCCAGTTAGAGATCATATCAGTTTCTTCTTTCCACTAGGAATAAGGAGAAAGAAGAAATCTTTTCAGTCATTATAGTTTTTGAAGCTGAAGTGCCTATAAACCAAACTTACTTGCAGGTAATATCCGAATTCTCTACAGCTCACCGAGGCATATAGTTTCAGCTGAACGAACAATCAATTTTTATTTTGGAAAAAGATGTAACAAGGTATGCCTGAAACTGTTCATTTGCGGAAGCGGCATTTTTGGTAGTCACGGCTGTCATCTGGGCCCACTGACCGCTTGGATGTTTATCCCACCCCTTGGTGGATATACATACCAAAAATGACCTTGATTGGTAATCTATAACCATTAGATTTTAACACTTTTTAGCACCATTTAAGGCGTTCTAATAGCCGTTGAATACAACCATTTTTTGAGTACTAAAACAACGGCTAAAAATCATTAAACAATCTGATTTTTTGTATGAATATCTATTGAAGGGTGAGCTAAACATCCATGCGGTCAGTGGGCCCAGATGGCAGTGGTGACTACCAAAAATGCCGCTTCCGCAAATGAAAAGATCTCAGGTATACCTTGTTACATCACGACCCTTTTATTTTTTTCGTTCAATGGCGAACAAACAATCAATTGAGAAGTCAAACTGATCAGATGGGAGATTTATGAAGAGTTATACCACACGTTATCATTTATAGAGTATAGGTCCACAAAAATGAACAACGTGCTGCTTCTTCTCCACATAAACATGAAAGAGAGAGAGGAACGACACCTGCATATGAAGATCCAGGAGGTGTAGGTTAGTGACGACGGCCCGAACAATGCTTTCTCTAGCAGAAGAAAACTCTTGCCTGTCCCAAAGCGTGAGAACTGCAGTGATTGATGCAGAAGCCCATTCAGGCTTACCTCCGGGAACATCAGCCAAATACAACATATTAATTCCGACCTCAAATATCAAAGCTGGATCCAATGAGACCAAGAATGGCGCCAGATGCGTAACCACATCAGAAACTCCAACAACCTTCTCTGCATTCCCTGACTCCAGCATATTTGCATCGCTACCTGCATTTCCAGAAGACTTTGAAAGCTTCCGGAACACCTCAACTGCACCTGAAGCCACAGCCTTCACCGCATAAACAAGTGGAAATACAGTAACCCTAAAACTCTCAATAGGAAGAATCAAAGACCTCGCCATCAAGGCATTCCTCTTCTTCCATACGAAATCCACCATCGACGAAACCCAATTCGACCGGATAGCAAGCGAATTCTCGCTATCAACAAGCTTGTCCCCAGCCAACCGACTCATCCTCTTTGAATCAAACTCTTGAAACAACCTCCCCACTGACTCGAATGCAACCTTTGAAACTGCATCAGATCGATCAAGCATGTTCTGACCAATCCTTCTCCACCAATTTGAGACTCGATCGAGCAAATTCACATTATTTTCACACAAAATAACAAGATCATCCCTTGCTAGAATGCAACCTAATGTTTCGGTGATCGAGTACCGGAGATTATCACTCGGTGAATCAAAGCAATTGGAGATTTCCTTATTGCAGTCGGCAATGAGCTTACCGAGGCGATACGAAGGTATTGCGGCAAGAATTGAGACAGCTGCGGCAGTGACATCGGGGTCAGGGAAGTCGAGATCATTGCGAATGCCGGTGCACACAGTCTCCCACAGATCGGTAGTGAGTCGAGTCGATCGAATGAGATCGAAAGCGAGCTTCTTGCAGACGGCCGAAGCTGGAGAGGCGACGATCTCCTCGCAGGCGGATTTCGCGATGACGGAAATGTCTCTGCCAGCGGCGGACTGTTGTAAAGCTTGCAAAAGAGCGCCGGACTGGCGGAGAGCGTCGTTCGAGCGTAGATCCGCTTGGATCTGAGCGAAGAGGATGTCCATTTATGGAATCTCCAGAGCTAGGTTTTAAAGATCTGCGCGTGGGGACCTTAGCAGTTCGGAGAGAGTAGTTTCAGAGATGAGATTGAGAGGAAATGACGTCAATGTTGCGTAGATATTCAGGGCTCCTAGGTTTGAGAACGTATTGAGTCTACGCTCATGAAATCAATCTGAGAATCGACGCCATCGTTCTGTTTTTTCGGCTTCTCTCGGGTAGAGAGGGAGAGAGACTAAAAAACAGGAAAAAAAAAAATTGTCGGATGACGTCAAGGGTGTTCATAACAGACACCTAGACATTAATTCAGTGGCCCATGCAGGTCTCGAACCTGCGACCTTCGCGTTATTAGCACGACGCTCTAACCAACTGAGCTAATAGGCCATCACGGTACTTGAGAGACTTCGAAATTATATCTATTTGGTCATATTTTCTTAACTAATGACATTTTTTAACTTTTTAAAATTGAATTTTAGATTAACTAGACTTAGCTACTCAAATATAATTAAAGTATTGTTATATTTTCAAGATAACCATTTACTGTGTTCCACCCTTAGCAAAGTACAAGTATATTTAAAAGACCAAGAACCATGCTAAGTGGAATATTTTGTAAAAAAAGGAAAAAAGCATAAGAGGGGTATTTGAGTTACGCAAGAAGTGGCCTCACAAATTACGCGACGCAACAATTTCTCTCCAATCCCTTCTTCGTACAAATTCTCTCAAGTGAGTTGTCGTATTTCTTATGCCTTACGATGAGATTAAGTGCACTTCATGGATAGAGAGAGGACTAATTCTTATTTAATCTCAAACTCTCTCTTAACCAACCAAAAGTAGACAAGTAGGGTGTGATTGTAATACCTTGAACTTTCATTCAGGGGTATTTTAATACATTACTAATATAAGGATATTTTTTTTGTCAAGAATAAAAAAAAATGTTTCAATTAATTGCAACTGAAGAAATCATATTCTATGTAACACAATAGAAATTATACTGAGAACTTAGTCAGAACATATATTTTTCATGACATGCAGGGTTACTTCAAGAACTTGACACTTGAGGCTATCATATTATCTCGGACACTAGTTTAGGGACATGTTATGACAATTACTGACGAACTTAATATAATAAGAATATAATAAATTTTGAGGTAACGGGACCCACTAAGAACCTTAGTGCATGACACCAAATTTTCATAGATAACCTTAAACCGACAATTTGGAACAATAGTCACAGATGGAGGAAATCTCTTAATCAAACCCTTTTTGACTATAACCTTAAAAATTAACATGGGAGCCTTGGAGAATCTCTACGATTCATCCCACTTAACATCTTTTGATTACACTAAAAGGGGAAACCTACAATAATAGAAATCAATTAAAACTTCTTAATTGATTGCCACCTAGCCTCAGAGATAGAAATATCTCTCAATCAAAACAAGAATTGCCAAAGACATATGAGGAGTAATTCCCAAGTTTCTTTTAAAAGCCCAACATCGTGGACACCAATTCCCCAGGGCAAAATGCGTGCCACTTTAGAACTTACAAAAACACTTGGAGACTCTAGAGAAGGGAAAATCGTTGGAGATTGTGGAGCTCTATCAAACCCCAGTTGTCTCTCACATTTGGAGAGTGTTCTCTTCCCTTGTATTCTCTCAAATCGTTGAGAGTATTGGGTAGCTGTACGCGCTCATCTTCCTTAAACAAAATCGCGGTAAGCATACCTTGATGATAATGTGAATCTTTCATTTAAGTTCTAATGTGGGATAAGACTTGTATTTGCAATTCAATGAATTTGATGTGTGTCACATTTACTCAATGAACATCCTTAGTTACATTTGTAGCATTATGAATACGAAGTGTGGTTGATCCAAAATTATTAAATTATGCAGGGATAAAACTTGGTGAGATGAAACCCTTGGTGAGAACAAATCCTTTGGTGGGAATAAAGGATGAGGTCTATGTATTCACGCATTCACGTGATATATACTTAGTGTTTAATCTCATTATATTTATTATTACATTGTTTGTTGACATGCATAAGAATTTAATTTTAGATGCTAGATTATACTATTACTGTGGTAGGCATGTGGCTTTATTGAGCATTAAAGCTCACGGTTTCAAACCGATAACCATTTCAAAGCATTATGAACCTATTCAGACATTCGTAGCAAAAGGACAAACGACGAACTTTGGAGATTTTGAGGAAGACCAGGAGTTTGGAGTGGATGTTTAGTTTTATTCATTTGGTTAACGCTATTGATCGAAATGATGTTTTTAATATTGCTTGTCGTATTAACTTTTGAATGGCGATATACTAGATAGCAGTTATTTGGGAATTATTGGGTTATTTTGCTCAACATGATGGGTTTTTGTGTTCTTGCATGGTTGGACTATTTTAGCTATTAGAAATTATTCACATGGTATTGTGACGTATTTCTTAAGATGTTACTTATGCCAGTAAAATATTTTCTGTAATTTTTATAATTTATTTTTCTATAAATTACTATTTTTCCACACTTATCCCCACTAATTAACTGTGAATAAGAAACTAGAATTTTGGACAACACTCACTTGGGGCAAGATTTTTGGGTCTAAGGATTCGAAATCTGATGAAACCCATTTTTGAAGAGAACTCATTTTTACATTTGGCAATGTGGTCAGAAAATTAAAATTTTGATTACAAGTATTTTTAATTAATTTTTGTTTCAGATTGTACTTAGTGGATTGCTAATCTGTCTTAGTGAGTAATAGAGAACATAACATAAATTCTCACTTCTAGAGGCCGAATTGGCCCTTGCCTATTTCTAGACAAAATGAAAGATATCGGCGAGACATTTTAGATAGCGTGAGCCGAAACCTAGAATCTATTCTAGTTGGGAGATATAGGATTTTTCTGTCATCATGATTGTACATTGTAGCCGCTCTGAAAATGTTCAAAATCTTATTTTCTCCAAATTGAACTTTTTAAATGGCCAAATGCGTATTTTTACAGAAATAGCCTTTTGAAAGTGTTTCATATTAAGTTGAAAACTTTTTGGTATAATTAGATAAGATCTTTGGAAAAATCTAAATTTCGGCATTAAACTTGATATGCCTTCGTTCGTGTTTAATAACCATCTCTTATTAATAACAAGGACACTTCAACCTAGATCATGAGTTCATTAACCATTGTTATTGTTTTGTTCTAATTTTATTGTTTCCATAAATAAATGGTGAGAATATTACATACGACCTATAAGAAAATCAATTTCCATTGGCTTGAACTGCATCTAATTTCTAGCAAATCTCAAGATGAAAAGAACAAATGAATGAAACCTGTTACCATACCGAAGCAAGACAGAGAGGAAAATGTAAATTCGGTGAAGGAGAATAAACCTAAGGTGGACAATGACCTCCTTTCCATCGCCAACTGGGATCTGACAACACATGTCATAGACTTGGGGAGGAGCTCGTTGCCAGAGCTTGAGTCAGAGCACACGTGGTAGGAACGTGGCGAAGATGTCGCGGATAATTTTACTAAGACACCATCGTGTGAGTGTTATCGCATTAGTGGATAGAGAGATTACTTAGATTTTATGAACATTTTATTTTGGGGTTATTTTAGTATGTTATTCGTTTCCACACAATATTAAACCTTTAGATTTTATATTGTAATAGAAATTCTTTGAGAATTATTAATCAGCCTATCTTTTGAAATTGTCATTTAAAATTTGGTAAAATATTTGGGTGGTTTACTATTTAAATAATCACGTCTGGACTTGGGCATGGGTCAACCCATGGATATTCAGGGTTAGGTTCAGTACCTAGATTTGGGGTGTGACAATGATTCTTATTGTCACACCCTAATCCCAAGGTCTAGGACCTAACCCACTATCTATGGGTCGATCGATCCGCGATCCGTGGGTGGACTGTAACCCAAGGTCAAGGCATGAGGGTAAAATAATATTTTTATTAAAATAATTAATTATAAAAATAAATTTATTTGATCCAATTAATTATTTATATTTCAGTTGACCATCTAGTCAATTAAAGTCAATTCTCGATCAAAGGGTCTCCTAATTCATGAAAACTCGAAAATAGGTTAAACACTACCCTAAATTTTCACAAAATTGATTTGACCTGTCTCATTGTAAAATTCTTAACATGCTCATTTTAAATCCAAACAAACTGATTCAAATTTGCATAGAAACTATACTCAATGTATTTTAAGTTAAAACTATATCTTTGTACCTAGAGATCAAGTTCAAAATAGAAAGTCACTATAAAAAAAAAAAAAATAGAATGTATTTTTTTTTTGTACTAAAATAATTATAGAATCTTCATAAAATTAAAAAAAATGAAATTAAATCAATTTGTAGAAAACAATACTTGTTTTCAAACATTATAAAAATGAATATGCATAGCCATTTCCTTCGGTGTCAACTTTTTTAAAATTTAATGCCCAAAATACCATTATAGTTGCCAATTGCATCGGTGCCAGATCTAATCTGGCTCTGATTGAAATGATGCCAGACTTGATCTGGCTCCAATTGTATCAGTGCCAGATCAAGTTTGGCGTCGTTTCAATTAGAGCCATATTAGATCTGGCGCCGATGCAATGGCTACTCAACCTTCGCACACAAAAATCGACTATTGCCCACAAACTTGTTGCACTCTCTCCTTTTTTTATATAGTTAAGGTGAGTCGTATTTTTGATATTATACGATGTATGTTGACCTTAGAAATATTTTTAAAAGCAACTCTTGGCCATAAATGCCCATAAAAGTTTTATGTATAAATACATTTTAACTAGTGTTTTAAAACTAGTCGAGTCAACTCGATATTTTGATTGAGTCGACTCGGCTTGGCCAAACTTCGAGTTGACTCGACAAAAACTCGATCCATATAAATTTGATCGAGTGTGAGATGACTTGGCGAGTTTCTCGAAAACTCGTCGAGTCGATTCGACTCGACGGACTTATAATTTTTTATGTATGACTGCCTTATTTGATTATAAAAATGTATAAAATATAATGATAATAATAATATTTATATATAATACTAATATTTTTTCAAGTTGAATTGTTTTGAGTGGAGTTCGAGTCTTCAAGTAACTCAACTCGGCAAATTTTCGAGTCGAGTTGAGTTTTCGAGTTTTTAAACACAGCTTTTAACATACAAATCCTTTTTTCTAGAAAAATTTCCTTTTCGTTACCATACAAGACTTATTTTAAAACCTTTCTTAAGAACCTTTCTTTTTAAAACCTTTTTCCAAAACAGAGGAAGGACACATTCTTTCCTTATGCCCCTCACCACCCTCCTTCCCTCTCTCTGAAGAATTCTTCCTTTAACCTAATCTTCTTTCTAAAACTCACCCTATTTTACTGAGCCATCTTGAATTGTCAAGAGGAACCGCCATCCTTTTTTTTCTTCTTTTCTTCTAACGCTTAGTTGAATGGTATCATGCCGTCGCAGTTGCCCTCTATGATCCCAAGCCAAGTAATCACTTGTTAAAGCACCCGCATGTGAGAGGATAGCCATTGTAATCCTTGGCCTTACACAATTGTCGTCACATTAATAATATAGATTTGACAATTTCGTGAAGTGTTTTGCAATTCCTCTTTGAGCACTCTTTACTGTGTATGAAAGATAGGGCTGCAACTCGAGTGGGTTAGGTTGGGTTGGGGGTCAACCCTAGCCCAATTCGACCTTCAAGGTTGTGAACCCAAGACCAACCCACCCCGAGGTCGGGCCTAGATTTTCTTGCCCGAGAATAGGGTTCATCGGGTTAGTCATGTTGGTCGATTTCTTAATTTTTTTATTGGTTGGAAAGGTTGCTAAATTTTTTCGTATTAAAATTGTTTATTGGTCAATACAACACATGTTATCCTAGCCATTAAATAATAGCTTCATTTCCACATCCTGTTAAATAGGATCACATTAACAAAATATATACATTTATATTCATCATCTTTGCAGGTTTATTCATACAATAATTACAAGTTCAAAATTCTCCACATAATCTTGCTTCTACAAGTGCCAAATAATTTGTCTTCATGCTACAGATAGTAACATAAGTGCGGACGGCAACACAAGTTTACAACAGAACGAGACCTGCACATTGATGAAACTCACAGCTTCACTCAAGGCTCAAAAGCACTTCCATTGTCAGCAACATAGCAATGAGCTTTTCAATTGCTTACCTTCTCATACAAAATTGAAGTTAAGCCATTGGTGCGGTGATGCACTTCTTGCAGTGGGCCACCACCATAGATTTGTCTCAAACACGTCTTTGATAATGTGTGTGTGTGTGTGTCGGGCCTAGTTGGGTTGGGGCCTCAATACTAGCCCAACCCAATTTGTTCGGGTTGTCAAAATCCAAGCCCTAACCCTACCCGAGTAATGAAGGGGCCAACCAAACCCTAGCCCAACGCCAAGTTGAGCCCGAGAGGAGGGAGAAGGGATGGAGGAGGAGATAGGAACAAGAAAGGGATGGATGAAGTGCGTGAAGACGACCAAAACACATTTCAAAATATTTTTGAACATAAAAAATTAAGGGTGGCGTTATTTGCACACACCTTTTTTTGAGTGACACCCACCTCTTAGTGTGGAATGGTGTATGCAAATAAGCTACACCAAAAAAAACAAACCCACCGAGATAGAAGAAGAAGAAGAAGAAGAGGTACATCTCTCTCTCTCTCACCTGGTGGTGGGCGGCAGGCCTCCTCCTCTTCCTCTTCTCTAGGTGGCAACCTCCTCTTTTTCTTCTTCTTCTTCTTCTTCTTCTTCTTCTCTCTCTCTCTCTCTCTCTCTCTCTCTCTCTCTCTCTCTCTCTCTCTCTCTCTCTCTCTCTCTCCTTAAAAAAAGAATTGCTCGTATCGGTAACACAGGGTGGACATGACTTTGGCCATATCGGTAGCCAACTGTTGACATGGTTTCGGTCATGAGAGAGAGGGAGAGAGGTGTTGTGGTGGTGGTGGCGGTAGAAGAAGAAGAAGACGGTGGGGTGCACTGGTTGAGTCAGCGGTGGTGGAAGAAGAAGAAGGTGATGGTAGAAGTGCGGTTTGTGGTGGTGTAGTGGTGGTGAAGAAGAAGATGACGGTGGTGATGAGTTCCTCTTCGTTCGGTTTTTTATTTTTTTTTCTCTTCAACTTTGGGTATGTGTAGATAAGATGTGGGTGTCACTCAAAAAAAGGTATGTGCAAATAACGCCACCCAAAATTAAGGGTCGGGATTGGGGGACAGAGCTTGCCACCCAACTTTTCAACTTAACGACAAAACCCTCGATTTACTCGAATCATATGGCAATTTCTAGACTCTTTTTCTTTTTTCAATTTTTGACAAGCCAAGCCGGTTAAAGCTGATGGGAGAAAACGAAACTATCGTTTGAAATGCGGAGAGACTGAGATGTTATACACGTGTCGGCTTAGTTTGGTATCTTAGAAAGCACTGGTAAGTGAAGAGACAGAGCATGTCAGTAAAGAGGCTTTTCAAAGACAGTGCTTGTGATATTGGCTTGTGAGACTGCTCTTGAGCTTTGATCATCTTCTTGATCGAGAAAAAATTCACTGGTTTGGTTGCAAATTTTAGTTAGTTGGTTAAGGGTGGTTAACATAAGGTACCTGTCAAACATTTTGGGAGGGAACCTTCAAGATACCTTTTGTTAACCACCCTTAACCAACTAACCAAGGGTTTGGTTGCAGCGGACAAAACTTTCCTTCTCCTTTTCTTTCTTCTTACTGAAACAAAAAGGGTTGGGTTGCAGGGAGTAAAACTTCCGTCTCAAGGCACAATATGGGCCACATGGCACACTATATTAGTGGATGCTGACCGTATGGATGTTTGGCCAGTCCCTCGGTGTGGACCTGCAAACCAAAAATCAGCCTGATTAGTGATTTACAACCTTTGGATCTTTGCACCCAAATAACACTCAGTAATGCTCAAATTCCTACTGTTAAAATCAACCCTTGAAAATAACTTCATTCGAATCGCTTAGAAATCACTAATTAGGCTGATTTTTGGTTTACAGGTCCACTGAGAGACTTGCCAAACATCCATAAAGTCTACTAACAACGTGGCAAATTGAGATGCAGCAGTCGGTATCATAGATCTTTCCGCGTAAAACTTCTATCACAAGAAATTGTAAATCACACAATCACAAGCCAATGAGTTCTCGGCACGTACAACAAGTGCTTTTGCAACGTACCCATGTGCTTTGCTTTTAGGTGTACGTGCCGAGAACTCATTGGCTGTGATTGTGTGATTTGCAATCCGATTATTGTGACAGAAGTTTTACTCGATCTTTCCCTAATTTCCGTTTGTCAATGAATTAATGTTAGCACTTATTTAAGAAAAAGACATTTCCATAATTTTAAAATAACTGTACTTATCCTCCATCAGTAGCGTCAAGCTTGCAGTCTTGCCCCCACTTCAAACAAACCTTCACTCACATCTGTGTGTGAGCAAAGCCGATCACACACCACAATATGAGCCACGTGGTATTCTCTTAGACTAGTAATCAATAGCCCGTGCTAAAGCACGGGCACTGTTAAAATAATTTACATATTAAAATAAATTTTTTGACATGCCCAATAATAGCATAAATGACAATATTCATAATCTAACCAGAAAACCCATAAATCTAATTATTGCTTAGTAGAGGAAACACGATGCTTGCAGCGCCAACAATTTTTGTACATTGTTATCCCAATCCTAAACTTTATCCTCCTCTACTGCATCAACGCTCAGTTTTAATGGCAATTTCCAGAGCATCCTGCACCAGATAATCCAATCTTAGGGGATTTGTCGGTGGAGAGTAGGGAATAGATAAAATGGATTTCTTTCGACGACAATGAGAATGGGACGAAGGTTTTTTGAAGGTCCCAATCCCAAATTTCATCATCCTTCTCTATGCAAAATCAACATTCGTACCGCATTTAATGACGATTTTCAAATCTTTCCTCACCAGATAGTCTAATCTTAGTGGATGCGTTGGGTGGAGAGTAGGGAATAGATAAAAGAGGATTTATTTTGTAGGCACGTGAGAATGAGACGTAATGTTTTGGAAGGAAATCAAATAATATTTATAGAGACGTTTTTAAAAATTGATGGAGAGATTTTAGGAAATAATTGGGGAATGGTGCGATGTTTTAAAAGCTGATGGATAGATTTTAGGAAATAATTGGAGAATGGTGCGACGTTTTGGAAATAGAAGATGTAAATGTAAGTTTTAGGGAAAGAAGAAGCTGTAAAGACTGAAGAGGAGTTTAAGGATCTTGGTTGGAAGAAGAAACGGTTTGGAGAAGGAAGAGTCAAAAAGAAGACGTTTTGGAGAAGGAAAAGTTTCAAAAGGTAACATTAATTTTGGTTGAGAGAATGAATATAGGTATTTTTTTTAAAAATGATGTAAAAAAGATGTAGAGAGCGCCACCTCAGCAGTGCCGAGCTTTAGTATAGATAATATATATATATATATATATATAAAAGAGATTTTTTATTTATGGTATGAGAGGTATTACATAGTATAAGAGGTTTTCTATTTAAGAAAGAGAAAGATATATTGAAAATTGAAAGAAGGTGGAGAATTTTATTTATGGTAAATAGGGATAGATTTATTAAAATAAGAAAGAGAACATGTTTTTATTGGTAGAGAAATTAAGAATTGATGAGGGATTTAAGGAGAGATTTATTAAAATAAGAAAGAGAACACGTCTTTATTGGTAGAGAAATTAAGAATTGATGAGGGATTTAAAGAGAGGTATAGTTATGAGAATGAGTAAATAGAGGAGAGATAAAGTTGAGTGTAGGGATATTTTTGAAAAAAATATGGAGGGTATTTTCGAAAAAAATGTTGAAAAAAAGATGGAGAGAGCGCCACCTCAACAGTGCCGAGCTTTAGTATAGATAATAGATTACGATGACCGTATGGATGTTTGACGAGTCCCTCGTTGGACCTGCAAACCAAAAATCAGCCTGATTAATTATGTCAGACCTTTGGATCTAGTACCCCAAATAATGGTCAATAATGCTTTAAATTCTACGGTTAAAATCAACCCATGCAAATGACTCCAATCCAACGCTTAGAAATCACGAATCAATCTAATTGTTGGTTTACAAGTCCATTGAAGGACTAGCCAAACATCCATACGGTCGTCATCCTCTAAGAGTGTGCCCCGTGGCTCATATTATGATGTGTGATTGGCTTTGCTCATATGCAGGTGTGTGCCAAGGTTTTGAGGGCCATTGACCATCTATATAACAAAACAGGGAAGTTGTCTCCCCACTTATACCCCCTCATATCTATTTCAACAAAGAAGGGCCAAGATCTTATCTCCAAAATAGACAGTGGATCTCAGCCACTCACGCTCGATTTTGGCAAAAAATTTGTTGGAGAGTTCCATGGGCATGGGCCACCCACTATCAATCTATATAACAAAACAGGACGGTTGTCTCCCCCTCTTATCCGGCTTCATAAGGATGGCCGAGATCTTATCACACCAAATGGACGGTGTGGATCTCAACCACTCACAACCAATTTTGACAAACGCTTTGTCGATGAGTGCCGTGGACACAGGTCACCTACTATTTACCTACATATAAGGAATGAAATGGGTTGGATTTACATATAGCCCGAGGGTCAAGCTCAGGAGCCCCACTTTTTATGCCTCGAGAGGGGTGTTACATTTAAAACGGATTGAAACGGCCAGGGGCAAAAATGAAAAAAATAGATTTTAATGGAAAAAAGTGGTGTTGAAATTCAAAATTTAAATTTTGAAATTTACAAATTGAAAATTAAAAAAAAAAAGAATTTAACGGAAATTTTATGACTTTCTTATACCCCTCTAATCTTATATGGCTTCAATAATGAGTGGCTGAGATCCACTATGCTTCATATCGATGGCTGAGATTAACTCCCACTCGATTTTGACAAACACTTTGTCAGAAAGTGCCGCGGGCACGGGCCACCCACGCATATATCAAGACAACTCAGTTGTATTCTCTTATCTTATCCATCCATCTAATGTGGACAGTTAGATAAAGAGTGGTTGAGATCAAATCCATTGATCTAATGTGGACGGTTAGATTTCAGCAACTCGATCCGCCTCATTTGACCTTAATTTATTCAAAATTTAAATTTCAACACCATTATTTTTTATTATTTATGTTATTTTCTCAATTCTCCTTCTGTGCGTTACAATCCGTTATAACAACTGTTATAATGGAAAAAATGGTAACGTTCTAGTCCGTTATAACGTTTGAGTGCCAAAGGCACCCAATTTTTGCAAACGCTATTGTTGGAGAGTGTCGTGGGCATGGGCCATTTACTATTCTATATAACAAAACACATCGATTGTCTCCCTACTTATACCTCCTCTTCTGAGCATCAACAAAGAAGAGCCGAGATCTAGTCCTCCATGGATCTCCCCCACTCACCTGATTTCGACAAATAATTCTTTGTCGAGGAGTGCCGATGGCACGAGGCACCCACTAGCTGGATACAAAACATGGAGGAAACAACTATTTTACTTTGGACAAATCTAGTCTGAATTCATTTACTGACTTAGAACTTAGAAGTATGTAAACATTGTCAACACTGTTGGATGTGCACAGAAAAACCTGTTATTTTAATGCTTTTAAAAATTATTTTATAAATTTAAAACACGATTTTCAAGGAGCATTCAACGGTGGATGCAACGTTTGCATATTTCTGAGTCTGCAAACGTATGCAAACAACTAGATCTGTCCTTTTGCTTTGGAGTTTGGATCTCTTGAATATTAGGGTCAATTGATTCAACCGCACACTTTCGATCTATTATCCTTGGCGAAAATAAAAAACAAATCAACGCTCGCTCGCTCGCTCTCTCTCTCTCTGGAATCTGAATTATACAGAAGAAAAGGGAGACTGGAGAAGCTGGAGAAGCCTTAATGGCAGAAACAGACCCAAATCCTTCGATCGATCCAAAGAGCGGTTTCTGCTCAGAAACAAAGATCTTTCACAGTCTCAGACCTCCAGTCCCCCTCCCGCCGGCGACTTTCCCTCTCTCTGCCGCCGAATACGCCTTCTCTCTACTCCGCAGTTCCTCCTCCTCTCCGGGAAACATCACCGCACTCATTGACGCCACTACTGGCAATAGCCTTTCCTACTCCAATTTCCTCCGCCAAATCGAAACCCTAGCTGCTTCTCTGCAAACCTTAATCGGCCTCTCAAGAGGTGATATCGCCTTCATTCTCTCCCCAGCATGTGTTCAAATCCCAGTCCTCTACTTCTCTCTCCTCTCCCTCGGCGTCGTCATCTCTCCAGCCAATCCAACCAGCACAAAGTCCGAAATCTCCCGCCAAATCGCTCTCTCCAAACCCGTCATCGCCTTCGCTACTACTGCCACCGCTGACAAGCTCCCCTCCCTCCGCCACCGCACAATCCTCATCGACTCGCCCGATTTCCACTCCATGACAACGATTCCAAGCGGGAAACTCAACCGAGTCGAGGTGAACCAATCCGATTCCGCGGCGATTCTCTACTCGTCCGGAACGACTGGGCGAGTCAAGGGCGTAGTGTTGACTCACCGGAACTTCATCGGGCTGATTGCCGGGTTCTACGCGTTGCGGCCGGAGACGGAGGAGGAAAATCCACCACAATCGGTCTCGCTGTTTACAGTGCCATTGTTCCATGTTTTTGGGTTCTTTATGTGTGTGAGAGCTGTGACGATGGCAGAAACGGTGGTGTTGATGGAGAGGTTTGATTTTGCGGTGATGTTGAGAGCGGTGGAGACATTCCGGGTGACGTACATGCCGGTGTCGCCCCCTCTTGTTGTGGCGATGGCGAAGTCGGACATGGTCGAAAAATTCGATCTAAGCTCACTTCAGGTGGTGGGGTGTGGTGGAGCGCCGCTCGGGAAGGAGGTCTCGGAGAAGTTCATCAGTCGGTTTCCCCACGTGCAGATAGTGCAGGTACGTAGGCAAATACTAGTGTTTATTTGGAGACCGTGATCTCCCAAGAACAGTTTCGTTTCCCGTCGGACATGACAGAAGCATTTTACTTGTCTTTGGAAGGTTAGACTTGGAAGGTTAGACTTGGCAGGAGAAAACCTTCCCGATGACACCGCAGTCAGCGACGCCGCTGACTGTAACCAATACGGACCACGTGGCACATTCTTAAGAGGACACCGGACCGTATAGATGTTTGGCCAATCACTAAGTAGACCTACAAACCAAAAATAAACCTGATTGGTGATTTCTAAGCGTTGGATTGAAGTTATTTTCATGGGTTGAATTAAACCGTAGGAATTTGAGCATTGTTTGGGTACCAAGCTCCAAAGGTTTTAAATCACTGATTAGGCTGATTTTTGGTTTGTAGGTCCACCTAGGGGTTTGCCAAACATCCATGCTGTCACTGCCCTCCTAAGAATGTGCCACGTGGCTCATATCATGTGTCATCGAAGGTTAGGACAAATTTCCCTAGTGGACGTTTTATGAGCCACGTGGCATAGGTTAGGACAAAAATAATGCTATCCCTGTGCCGGCACAGTTGGAGAAAATTTTTGAAGCGGTGGAAGTTTACAAGCGGCGAAGATGCGCCAATGGGTTTAAAGAAAGCAGTACTTTTGATTTTATTTTTTTCTTCCAAAAAGGCAGAGAAGCTTTTTCGGCTTACACCAAAAGAATCGGTCAATGGGAAACTGAAAAGGGTTTTCGTCTCGAGAAAATTTTTGAAGCGGCGAAAGTTAGAAGCGGCAGTCATGCCCAATTGGAGTCAACCGCCTATACCGTGGTTAAGCTTTCCTTAACGGCAGGTAGTTTAATAAAATACATTTTTCAATTAAAAAAAATTAAAAACCCTTTATCTCTCCTCAGTCCTCCCCGATTCCGTCGGAGGAATCAGTCGTCTTCCCGTTTTTCACTACAAACAAATCTATCTCAACATTTTTTACTCCACCTCTTCTCGCCGGTGTAAAACGGGTATGTCGGAATCAAGCAACTTGTCTTTGCCGGTGCCGGAGGTCTAGGAATCAAGCAACCGGCCAAGTTCCCGTTCCTATCTCTTTTTATTTTTCGCGTTTGTTTTGTCCTTTTGGAAAACGATGTAACAAGGTATGCCTGAAACTGTTTCATTTGCAGAAGCGGCATTTTTGGTAGTCACCGCTGCCATCTGGGCCCACTGACCGCATGGGTGTTTAATCCCACCCCTTGGTGGATATACAGACCAAAAATCACCTTGATTGGTGATCTATAACCATTAGATTTTAACACTTTTTAGCACACTTTAAGGCATTCTTATAGCCGTTGAATGAAACCATTTTTTGAGTACTAAAACCAACGGCTAAAAATCATTAAACAAGCTGAGTTTTTGTATGAATGTCTATTAAGGGGTGGGCTAAACATCCATCCATGCGGTAAGTGGGCCCAGATGGCAGTGGTGACTACCAAAAATGCCACTTCCGCAAATGAAAACATCTCAGGTATACCTTGTTATGACCCTTTTCTTTTTCACAACCAGCAACAAGCATTTCAATTTGATTTACACAAAAAAAAATGGCAATGACACAATATAAGCCACGTGTCACACTACTACAGGACTCTGACCGTACGGATGTTTGTCCTATCCCATGGTGGACCTACAAACCAAAAATCAGCCTGATTAGTGATTTGTAGGCTTTGGATTGGACTTATTTTCATGGGCTGATCTCAACTGTGGGAATTTGAGCAGTATTTGAGGTACAAAGATCCAACACTTATAAATCACTAATCAGGCTGATTTTTGGCCTGTAGGTTCACCATTGGATAGGACAAACATCCGTACGGTTAGAGTCCTGTAACAATGTGACACCTGGCTTATATTGTGTCCTGTCATTTTATATGTCAATGGAGCCCGACCCAAAAAAAAAAAAAACAACCATTTCAATTTGGAGAAATATTTAACAATGTATGCCTGGAACTTTTTCAAATCTGGAAGCACGATTTTTGTTACTCAGAAAAACGGGAAGACAACTGATTCCTCCGACGGAATCGGGGAGGACTGAGGAGAGATAAAAGGTTTTTTATTTTTTTTAATTAAAAAATATATTTTATTAAACTACCTGCCGTTAAGGAAAGCTTAACCATGGTACAGGTGGTTGACTCCAATTGGCGCATGACTGCCGCTTCTAACTTTCGCCGCTTCAAAAATTTTCTCTTTCGTCTCTACGCAAAGAATATGACAAATGGAAAGTAAACTTTTGGTATAGAGGGAGAAAAAAATGCTTTTTTTGTTTAAAAAACCTTTTCCAAGAGAAAAGTATGGTTAAACAACTTCTCTCTTCATGTACGGCTGGCAAAATTCCATTGGCCCATCTTCCACCGCTTCAAAAATTTTCTCGCACGGGTATGTTATACGCTATATTTTGGCATATGGCAACTTTATGGGGTTTGGCCACGTGGCGAATTCTAGAGATTATTATGGATGTTTGAAGTTTGAACCATCTCTAGATGGACATGCATACTAAAAAGCAGCCTGATTGGTGATATTAAACCATTTTATTTGAGTTTTTTATGGCTCATTTTCAACCGTGGGATTCAAACATTATTTTTGGATAGTCAGATCCGATGCCTAGAAACCACGAATCAGGCTAATTTTTGGCACACAGGTCCGCCTGGGGATGGTTCAAACATCCGTACGGTCAATTATCTCTAAGAGAATGCCACATATTTTGGGTGCATGTCTCCACTTGGTTAATGGCATTTTGAGATAGCATTGCATCATTGAAGCATAATGCGCTTAATATAGCATTTTGGCACTATAGCTAACTAGCTATCTCAAATATAGCATTGAGATAGCATTAGTGTTGGAGATGCTCTTACATATCAAAATAGCCTGATTGGTTATTTCTAGCCAAGTATCCTAAGGGGGCGTTTGGGAACGAGAAGTGAAAGCACTTCAACTTGCAATAGAATTTACTATTTGATGTTTTACCTCCAAAAAAGTCATAGAAATTAAAAGTGTGGGAGGCCTTCTAATTTTTGGGATTATAATCTAATTTTACGAGGTATGGCATCCTTATCCCATGAACCTTAGGGGGTGTTTGGATTGCCATTTTTAGATTTGAAAAAGTCTTTTTTTCTACAAAAAGATTTTTTCCAAAATAATAGATTGTTTGGGGCCAACTAAAAGATATTAAATTGACAGGGCCAACTAAAAGAAGATAAAGACATTTTGCATTAATGATGATCCAAACGACCTTTTTAGGAAAAAACACATTTTCAAAAATATATTTTTTGAAAAATGATGATCCAAACACCCCCCTTATATTTAATATTTAGGGGTTTTTGGATAGCCATTTTTCAAAAAATATTTATTTAAAAAAAAACAACTTATCTGAAAATATATATTTTGTAAAAAAGTCATTTGGATCATCATTAATGCAAAATGTCTTTATCTTCTTTTAGTTGACCCCACCAATATAGTTTTCATTTTTTTGGAGGGGGACTTCTATCATAAACTGTTTCTATGTTTATTATGTTCATTGAGCTTGCAAAATCTTAAAAATCTTTTTTTACTTGAAAAACAGTTTTTAGCTATATTTTTTTTATAAAAAGACTTTTTGACTTAAAAAAATATTTTTATAGAATAAATACTTTTCAAAAAGTGATCATACAATTACAAACAATCTTTTATTTTGAAAAAGTCTTTTTGTGAAAAAAAAAAGACTTTTTCATGCCTTGAAAATGGCGATTATAGTCAGCTTGTAGTGGGGCCAAGGGTTTATTACAAGAGGATGCCAGAGAGGCAGTACGTACAGAAGAGGGCCTGTGGGGCCAATCAGTTAGACCTCTTCCTTAATGGCAATGTGGCCATTTTTTTTTGCATGCCATTAAAACTTGGTCCAACAAGTCTTTATTAGGTCGCTTACTAAAAAAAAGTCTTTATTAGGGTGCTTGTACAATTGAAAACTTGGTCCAGTGATGGTTCAAAATATCGGGATTGAATATCGTCAAGATCGGCGAGACAACCATGGTATCATTCAGATCAGTGGCTTCTGATCCCAATCTGGATCGCGGGATCTGCCAAGACTTCGAACCATAGTTTCCACGGGACAACTGTGAAGGGTAAAATAGTTGTTGCCTCGTGGTCCGTGAATCTCTTGAATGATGGTCAATGGTCTCAAACCGCACATATTTTTCTCCGGTTAAAGCCCATTCTCAAGCAAACCGACACCATCAACGGCTAGAAATGAACAATCAAACTAATTTTTGGTCTGTAGGTCCACTTAGGGATGAGCTAAAAATCCATATTGTCAGTGGTCTCTAAGAGGACGTTAGTGATTTTAATGTTAGTGACCAAAACTGAACTCACCAGTCAAGAAGGAAAATATTTTTACGAGTAAATAAGCCACGTGACACACTCTTAGTGGACGCTGACCGTATGGACGTCTGGCCAGTCCCTAGGGCTAGGTGGACTTATAATCCAAAAATCAGCATGATTAGTGATTTACAACCTTTTGATATTTGCAGCCAAATAACGCTCAATAATGCTCAAATTCCTACCGTTGACATCAACCCATGAAAATAACTTCAGTCGAATCGCTTATAAATCACTAATTAGGTTGATTTTTGGTTTAGAGGTCCACCGAGGGAATGGACGAACATCCACATGGTCAGCGTCCACTAAGAGTGTCACGTGGCTCGTATTGTGCTTTGTGAATGATTATGTTACAACGTTGTGACAGAAGTTTTACTCCTTTTCTACACCTTTTCTAGAAGGGCGCAAAAAGGCATCCGTGATTCGGAGTCACCACTTATATGGGGAATCTATCCACAATACTTGTGAGGAAAATCTTGTGGACACTATCTCCCCTTATATAATAATAGTGGGTGGCCCGTGCCCACGGCACTCTCCGAAAAAGTATTTGTCAAAATCGGGTGTGAGCGGCTAAGATCCACCTCCTCCACCATCTATTTGGGGGATAAGATCTTAGCCTTCTTTGTTGAAACAGATAAGATAAGATAAGACAACTTCTCTATTCTGTTACATAGACAAAGATGAGTAGAACTTTCCACAATATGAACCATGTGGTACACTCTTAGAGGATGCTGACTGTATGGATGCTTGGCCAATCCCTAGATGGACCCACAGACCAAAAATAATTCTCAAATTCATCGGTTAAAAATCAACCTATGAAGATGACTCCAATCCAACCTTTAGAAATCACTGATTAGACTAATTTTTGTTCTGTATCTCCATCTAGGATCGGGCCAAACATCCATAAGGCCAGAAATCTCTAAAATATGCCACGTGGCTCATATTATGGGCGGTAGGTAATTTGCTGACTGGCGGCGATTTACTCTCTAGTCTCTAAGGAGTAAGGGAGCAAAAAAATTTCCATAAGTTGGAGCTTGCATAGGGTTGACATGGCATTCATTGCAATCTAGTACTACAGACAGTCCTCAATAACAGTATAATTTGTATTCTAATACTTACCGGGTCCACATTTGTTCACGGACGCTCATGGGCGTCTTTATGACCACGTGGCATACTGTTAGAGACACTTACTGTATAGATGGTTGGCCCATCCCTAGGTGGATCTACCGACAAAAAATCAGCATGATTGGTGATTTTTAACTGTAGGATTTGAGTCTTTTCATAGGTTGATTTTAAACCGGGGATTTGAGCATTATTTTGGATACTTAAATCCAACGACTAAAATTCACCAGTCAGGCTGATTTTTGATCTGCTGGTTGAATGAGCCAAACATCCACTGTACAGTAGAACGTTGCTACGGATGTCTGTCATCAACATTGATGGCGACCACAGTATGAGCCACGCGGCACACTTTTAGAGACTACTGATTAGTGATTTCAAACCTTTTGATCTTTGTACCCTAAATCAAGGTTTAAAAGGGGCGGTTATAATGGTATAACGGACTGGAGGAGTTACTGTTTTTCCGTTATATCGGATTGTAACGCTCAGGGGCAAACACGGAAAATAATGGAAGTGCTGAAAAATGGCCTGAAATTCAAATTTTATTTCACAATTTTTCAAGACATAACTGTTGCTATTTTCGTTATAAGGAAAAATAACCGAAAATAACAGCCATTGTAACGAAACTAACAGTCGTTATTTTTTTAGTGTCTTAACGGTACATTTCGTGACGGGGGAGGTCCAAATCCGTTATAACGGCTGTTAAAACGAAAAATAACTGCCGTTTTATAAACCATGCCCCAAATAATGCTCGAAATCATAAATCAGACTGACCCGAGTTAAATATGTTTTCTGGCGTGCACGTGGCATACTTTTATTCGACTTACAATATCACAGCAAAAAATTTCTGAGTGGCCTTGCTTTGCTAATATTCTTGTTAGGGGTATGCTTTGACGGAGACAACAGGAGGGGCTGCGAGGATGTTATCACCAGTTGAGACCGAGCGGTATGGGTCTGTGGGGCGCCTCTCTGAGAATATGGAAGCCAAGATAGTTGATCCTGTCTCTGGGTTGGCCTTGCCTCCGGACCAGCAAGGGGAGCTTTGGTTGCGTGGGCCAACCATCATGAAAGGTAATGCCTGTTGGCAGATGGTGTGTTCTCATGTGCACGTGTTGTGTTGGCCCGACGCCCGTTGGTATACATAGTTGTTTCATCTTTCCCCAACAGGTCAACCTTTTGGGGTAAATGATTGTTTAACATGGTTTCAGTCTATCAGAGCCTTAAGGCCTGGGAGGCCTTGGGTTCAAGTCTCCAACGTGAGGGGGGGTGTTAGCGGATGGTGCGTTCCCCACACGTGTTGTGTTGGCCTGACGACCCGTTGGTATACATAGTTGTTTTACCTTTCTCCAACAGGTCGATCTTTTGGGGTAAATGGTTGTTTAACAACATGTTAAACTCTTCAGGTGCAACATGGCATGGCTCCAAGATGAGGAGTGACAGTAACTAAAACATAGAATTACAAATGAAAAATGTAAAATAATATGACATTTCATTAATGATTCAATAAACACTACACCTTAATATGCTCCATCTGCTCATTAGGATTGGATTTAAAGCAATTTATACTCTGGTTCAATGATCATTTAAGGGAATCGAGATCGGTCAGGAGAGTCAAGCCATAAGATGGTGCAGATTGAGGATTCAGACATTAATACTGTTTGGACTTAGTTGAGATATTCGGTTTTGCTGTTTAAAACCATTACTCTGCTTTTTTGTTCGATGAACAGAATACTAGTGTTATGCAGGTTATGTAGGAGACGACGAAGCGACTGCTTCTACACTGGATTCACAGGGCTGGTTAAAGACCGGCGATCTTTGTTATTTCGACTCCGATGGCTTCCTCTTTATTGTTGATAGGTTAAAGGAATTAATAAAATACAAGGCATATCAGGTACTTATTAATCTCAAGAAACATACATTGTGGAAATTCTATCTGCCATCGAGTTTTATCATCTCATCCAGTCTGGAAAATGTTACAGGTTCCCCCAGCTGAGTTGGAGCATTTACTTCAATCCCATCCAGAAATCGATGATGTTGCCGTAATTCCGTATGGACAGTTTGTTTATCAATAACATTCTATATATATATATATCTGATAGTGTCATCTGCCAGCCTTGGTTTGTCTATACAATTCATAGCATTCTTGCAATTGTTGGCATGTGGGACCGTCTACTAGCCGTACACGTGGCACACCTATAGAGTTGTGGAACCCAGCTTGTGCCATATGAACAACCCAGTGGGATGATCATAACTATCAGCATTTCCATATTATTAGCATGGTTAGAAAATAGTGCGATGAACGATCCAGAAAAAAAATTTATAGAATGGATTTCTACGATCATCCGATAGGACAGTTTTGTTGTAGATCACCTATTGGGTACCTATTGGATGGAGGATCTTCCTCTCTGTATGTGAATGTCTGCACTAATTTCGTCGGTACGCCATATTTATAGTGAACCCAATGGGCACCACAGAATTTCTCTAATTCTAATGGTGTTGGAAACTTCCTGCACCTTGGTCCAATGCAGTTATACTCAGTTTAACTATCCTAGCCTGTCTTTTTTGTTTCTCATTACATACAGATTCATATGAGTTATTTTGTGTTTGCATTATGCGATGACAGGTACCCTGACGAAGATGCAGGGCAGATTCCAATGGCATTTGTAGTGAGAAAACCCGGTAGCAATCTCAATGAAGCTCAGGTTATGGATTTCGTTGCAAAACAGGCACGTTTGCTTCCTATGACCAAGATAAACAATTTATAATGTTTAATTTTCTGAAGTACTCCTGCATAATTTGATCATGGCTTAGTAATATCCGTATATATCACCATGATATGTATGTCTCAGAAAACAAAACTACGAATGGAGTTTACTATTGAGAACTGATGAAGATGTTTGATTAATGAGATAACAAGTTGTGAGGTCAGCGTCACTTCAATATATTTTTGCTAGTTTTATCTTGAAAAAAAAAGAATAGGCAAATTCTAATACATGACGATGTTTCCTTTCGGTCTCCTACTTTGTTGAGATGTACCAGCACAAGAACTCTGCTATAACATGTCATGAGAGCCAAAATAATATAACAACTTGAGGAGGAGTGTTAACGTAACACGGGTATTTCTGTATTTTTACCTTTATTACAACATTAGTATATATAATAATTGTGACGGTCGACTAGTACTGTATGTTTGAAACACCAGTTCAACTTCCTATTCTCTCTCTCCATTCTTCTCCTTCCTCTTCCCATCTCAAAACCTTCATCTACTTTACAATATGTATATATACTAGTGGGTGGCCCGTGCCCTCGGCACTCTCCGACAAAGCATTTGCCAAAATTGGGTGTGAGTGGCTGAGATATCCACCTTCCATTTGGGGTGATAAAGATCTCGACCATCCTTTGTGAAGCCGGTAAGAGGGGGGATAAGTGGGGAGACAACTTCCCTGTTTTGTTATATAGATTAAAGATATGCAAATACTGTATGTATGTTTGCACGCATACTGGCATACATGTTTCACAATTTATCACATACTTGATACTTGCCATAGAATACGATCTTTTTAAATGTACAGTAATTCAAACTAGAGAAAATATATGATAAACTGTTAAGTTATCATCAGTTGCATGCGCAATCTTGTGTTTGAGTGGACAGTCTTTAATTTGCTTTGCTGTATCTTTTTGCAGGTTGCACCATACAAGAGGGTACGTCGAGTTGCTTTCATCAACTCCATTCCAAAATCTCCTGCAGGAAAGATCTTGAGGAGGGAGCTGATTGATCTTGCTCTCTCTGGTCCTTCAGCTAGATTATGATCCCATGTATTTACTGGTGAAAGAGAGCTATGCAAATGTTAATGGTATGCATCTGTTCAAACTGTCAAATTCCTCTTTTTTTTCCCTCCACATGGAAACACATACCTGAAACTCACTGTTAGTTACTTGAAATAGTCATTGCTATTAAACCAAATAGCCTGCAAATCAGAAACTGAGGCATTTCTTAGGCCCTTGTGACAGTCAGATCTCTCTTTTGTGGACCTAGATCTTACTTCTTGTTTATAAAAATGCTAAATGCAGTTGCTTTGGTATTTAACTTTTGAAAGAAGCAATGTTAATTCTGTTACTTCTCTTTCTCATTTAGGTGTTTAATTGTTGGGGAAGCGTCAGGACTTACTGGAGTTCTGTTCATGCTTTAGGCGCACACAAAACTATAGATTATATGCTTGAACTGCTTGTAATTGTGTTATCTCCATCGACATGCATCGTAATGAGCTGAGAAGGGACAGAGAACATCTCATTTTTGCTTCTGTATGTATAGTTGAGGGGAACTGATGCCTCTTTCTAGAATTTATAAGGATATATATTTTTTTGATAATTAATTTATAATGATATATCATCCCAAGGACTTTCTAGATGCTCCTCGCAGCCAGCAGAGAACATATGCTATAAATGAGTTTATGATTCATTTTCGATCCTTTGGAAGTCTTCAATGCAATTCCATGGAGGATTTGGGCAGTTGAAGCTCGTAATATTTGGGCTAGAACGAGTAATTTCCGAACAAGGCTGGATGAATTTTTTTTCCCAAGTTCTTTCCCTTAGAATTGAAATGGAAGCAGGAGGAGCTGCAAATTAGAGGTCTTCAATGGATTGTATCATAGTTATCTGTTTCGGAATTAGCCATAGCCTCTTGATTCACCAAATCAGTTCACAATCTGGGTTTTACTAGAATCTGATGCTCAATAAATTATGGATTGTACATTGACAAACAAAGATAAATCTTTTTCTTGAGTCTAGTTGCTAAGTTTGGGTAAAAGAAAAAGTCGCACATAATTTGGTCTTATCGTTCACAAATCCATTCAATAATTTGGCAAAAAACAACAAAAAATTGATAAATTATAATTTTTCTCGCGGGAATAAATCAAAATTATTCAGCAAGTCCAAATATGCATGTTTTTCTTTTCTTTTGTCTTCCTGCACAACTGAAAAAGTTCAGCCGTATTATAGGCTTCTTCGAAAGATCAAAAATTCGCGTATAATTCATGAATTATTAGCAAACTTAGCAACTAGGTTCTTGAAAACGACAGCCTTGCAAATAAGTTGATGACCAGACCTTCTGTGAACTGTATAAGCATTGCAAACCTTCTTTTGACAGAAATAGCTAGCTTTACCATTGAGATTTACTTAAATCCTATATCATCTATAAACTATAACCATGGCAGTTTCACCCAATTTTCACCCACTACAGCATTGCAAAGGATCTCTCTCAAAATATAGATGGTAAAAGGATAATCTTATTTCTTAGCAAACAATCGAGCAACCTACCCTTTTATTTTCTAATTGCAGATTACATCATAAACCCATATTGTTTTTATATAACAAACACTGTGAAAACAAAAATTATAACTTAGAAGTAGGGTTCGAGAGTGCAAGCTTTATCAACTCCTTCCTCAATAACTTGCCTTGAGCATTCTTGGGTACGGCATTAATGAATGATACTCTTTTTATTTTCTTGTACGGCGCAACCTATGACAAATGAGAAAGAAAAGCAGTGTTAACTTTTAGGACAAGAGATCAATTGATCTGATGAGCTAATGTTTGTGTGTGAATACTTGGAATGATGCACGTGTAAACACACATCTACCAATTTGTCCCAGTTTACAAGGATATATAACATAATTTAATGAAACAGAGCATTTTAACTTTTTACGGTGATTGGCGCAACGTGATGATCTGTTTATGACATTTACAAGATAAGTTCTGATCCATAATCAATACTTTACTGTTATATTAATGTCGATTAATGAATGCAACTAAACAATTTGGCACTGCATGTCTTGTATTTTGTCATTTCTAGTGAGATTTGGTCATAGAGAAGGTTACGAAACTACCTGTTTGGCAATGAAATCCATCACTTGAGCTTCACTGAGGCTGCTCTGGGGTTGTCTTACCACAAATGCCATGGGCACTTGACCTGCTTCTTCGTTTGGGTACCTGCAAATTTGTTATCCTCACATTATAGGTGACAACACATTATGTTCCTCAAGAATTAAGCAGGACTGGACCATGATCAGGGGGTTTGAACCACTTCTCCACTGTGTGGTTGCAAATCCTGTAGTTGCTATTCGTGCTTACAATGATTTATGATTATAGCAGTGAAGCACCGGAATTCGTCTATGATAAATATAGTTAAAATCTAAGTAGTTTCAAACTTCCTATTCAGTAAATCAGTTATTAAATTTGGACAAGTAGGTGAGACTTACGGAATTACAGCAGCATCAATTATATCTGGGTGGGACAGAAGCAATTGTTCCAATTCTGCAGGGGCAACCTGCATAATTCATACCACAAGCATTTGCATGGAAACCCAAAAATAATTAAACGAGTCATGACCCAGGATTCTATTTTATCATCAATCCAATCACTGTTCATGTTTTTTTCTTTTTCTTACCAATGAATAAATTTCTTTACTTGTACGACTTAGATGTCTCATCTTTCTTGAAAAATTGATTCGATTGATGGGATTTGGTATGATAATTATGAGATTGATGATATTGAGACAGTCTTAAGAAAAACATTAGAAGATATAATTAAACAAAAAAATTTGTAGAAAGAATTTTTGGAATTTTCAAAAGTAAAGTTCTATATATTTATAAAGATATTTCATGAAGGTTAACACAGTGACAGTATTGTGAGTACCTGGTATCCTTTGTACTTGATTAATTCCTTTAACCTATCTACAACAAAGAGGAAGCCATCGTTGTCCATATAACAAAGATCACCAGTTCTTAACCATCCTTCTGAGTGCAAAGTTGCAGCAGTCGCCTCTCCGTCGCCAATGTAACCTACACTAGAATCACAAACAGTACATGCCATTCAAGTAAATGTTGTAGTAGTTGGACTTTATTGTCATCGACAGACAAAATTTGCATATACTAGATATAACAGCTGCTGTTAAATGTTATCCCTGTTATGATGGCTGTTATCTTGTTATTTTAAATCGTTATAACATTTTAATGTTATTTTATTTTATTATCTTGCACAAGATAAGTACATGCTACATCTGATTTAATAATAAGATATTGAAAAAAAAATGACATGGATGGAGGCAGTAAGAAAAGATCCGAAGACGTAGCTATAAACAGAGTCGGATGGAGAAATAGGATTCATGTTGCCAACTCCAAAACATTTTGGGATAAGGCATAGATGGTGATAATGACATTGAAAAAGGAAAAAAACAGTAACAGGCGCTTTTATAATGGCGACGAACGTCAAGGAACACCACCTTACCCAAGTTGTTTTCACTATTTCAAACCAAGGCTCCAATCTACCATTAAATTGTTGGTTCACCATTGGATCGGCCGTAGCTAAACATCATGCAGATTGGGCAAATTTTAATTGATTAACAAATGGTTGAATTGAAAAATAATATACAGGTTGCAATTGTATGTCAGTACCGCAGTTCTACGAATAATATTTGAACAAGGTTGTGAATGGAAGCTGTCAAATGGATTATGGGTGGTCCAATGGCTTTATAAGGTCCAACCCATGTTGGCTTAGGCTTAGGCCTTAATGGTAAGCATTATTTTATATCTAATACTATTTTAAGCACAAACAAAATGGTTCCAGAGGTACTTATACTGGTTTTATATGTTGAATGAACTTGGGTTGGGTCAGCCCTTATAAAATATAAGTCCAGGCCCAACCCGTTGATGCACAGAACAGTAAGAGCACAATTAGTGACTAGTGTTAAAAGATCATATTACCCTTCATGATTGTTGGCCCTCTAATCCAAAGCTCTCCTTGCTTGCAGGGAGGCAGAGCAACACCGGTGTCAGGATCAACGATCTTTGCTTCGCAATTTGCTACAAGCCGCCCTGTTGAGCCTAATCGACCATATTCATCAGGACCCACTGATCGGAAGGCTCCGCCAGTCGATTCAGTCAATCCATATGCCTAGATAACATTGATAAAGATTACTGCCATTAGCATCCTATCATTGATAAGAAACATTAAGTAGTTGTCATTAAGTCCCATTTTGTCATCAATCAATTCGGATTGGATATTAGTGATGAAATGCTTAAAGTATTTGGATTGGATGTTGGACAACTAATTGAGGTAGTTGTCTGCCAAAATTCAGTAAAATTTTTGTTGAACCCACAAAAAAGGATTACTCTTTCAACATTGTTAGAGCTTTCAAATCCCCAATTTCTCATGGGGCATGATTAGCGGACGGTGTATTCCCGTGCACTTGATGTGTAGGCCTGACAACCCGTTGATATACATAGTTTTTCACCTTTCCCAACATGACGATCTTTTGGGGTAAATAGATGTTTTTACGTGGTATTGAAGCTTGAAGTCTGCAAGGTCTCAAGTCTCTAGCATAGTGTATTCTCGCTGCGGGAGCGTGTTAGCGGATGGTGTGTTCCCACGCACTTATTGTGTTGGCCCAACAACCCATTGATATACATAGTTGTTTCATCTTTCCCCAACAAATCGATCTTTTGGGGTAAATGGTCGTTTAGCAAAGTTGTGTGGGTATTTGAACTGATTCTACATAAACTAATGCTCACAATTTGTTAAGAATGCGAAAACTTGTTAAGAACAAAAATGCCTTGTACAATTTCAACTAAAAAAATATACATAATAGAAACTGAACTAAATAAGAGAATTATCTCATAGAAATTACATCATAGTAATAAAATTAAAGAAAAATTTATAAAATGAAATATCCATGAATAGCAATCTACTTAATGGAATAGTTAGGTTGAGAGATTTATGGAGAGAAAAATTAAGAAGATATTAAAAAGATTTGACAATTGGGATTGGCGAAAGGAGTTGTCATGAGCAAAATGTGGGCATTTAATAATTATAAAAATAATGTATAATTTCGATAAATTAAAAAAATTGTTTAATCAATTCCATAATTTAAAAAAAAGGGACATTTTTGCTTTACCCCCTTATTTTATTGATGCAATTTGCATCTCACCCAATGTTTTTAAAATATTTGCGTCTCACCCTTTGACCACGGTCAATGTTGTTGACCATAAACGGTCCAGATGGACATCCCAGTATTTTTTAAATGACTATAATGACCATGGGTGAGATGCAAATATTTTAAAATCAATAAAGTAAGGGGGACAAGCAAAAATTCTATTTTTTTGAGGATTTTTTTTTTTAGAATTTTGAGCTCAAAGCCTTTCTTCATTTACTTTTGGCCCAACTGTAGGTGGACCTACAAACTAAAAATTAATCTGATTGTTAATTCTTAAGCATTGGATTAGAGTCTTTTTTCTGGGTTGGTTTTATTGATAGAATTTGGGCATTATTTGGGGTATAAAGATCCAATGGTTTGAAATCACTAATCAAGCTGATATTTGGTATGTAGCTCTACCTAACAATGGGCACAACATCCGTACGGTTAGTGACCTCTAAGAGTGTGCCACGTGGTTCATATTGTGGTCCCTCGTCATCATTGATGAAGGACATTAGCGTGCTTAACAATTAGATTGCATAAATAAATGAAGAAAGGTTTTAAGTTCACAGTCCTAAAAAAAAAAGATCCTCAAAAAAATTGATTTTTTGCTTGTCCCCCTTTATTAATGCAGTTTGCATCACACCCAATATTTTTAAAATATTTGCGTCTCACCCAAGGTCATTATAGTCATTTAAAATATATTGGGATGTTCATTAGGAGACTGTTAATGGCCATCTATGGTCAACAATCAAAGGGTGAGACGCAAATATTTTAAAAACATTAGGCGAGATGCAAATTGCATCAATAAAGTAAGGGGGTAAAGCAAAATAGCCCTTAAAAAAATGGACAAAATAAAAACTTCCTAATGAGTCCCATCTTGTCATCGTTCAATTTGGATTGGATGTTCCACAAATTTTGTTGTACTAGCAAATTTTTTTCTCTTAGTTCAACATTGTATAATTGGTCAATTTCTTAATTTTTTTAATTGGTTGGAAAGGCTGTTAATTTTTTTCTATATTAAAATTGTTTACTAGCCAATAAATAATAGCTTCATTTCCACATCCTCTTAAATATAACCACATTAACAAAATATATATATATATATATATATATATATATATATAGGGTCAGGATCGGGGGACAACATTTTCATACAATATTTTTGACAACAATTTTGGTACACCCACGTGGAGATGAATCAATAGCTGATTTTTGGTGAGGATGATCTCCTCACTATATAGATCACCCCTATAAAAATCAGCCCATTCCAAAATTTCTAACCCTATCAAATGTGGTTTTCAAGTTAACGATAAAAATGGACAGTCCATAATTTTTCAACTTGTAAACCGGTTTAGGAATATCGGAATGATTTGAATTTTTGTGAGGATGATCTCCTCACCATAGAGACCATCCTCACCAAATATCATCCCATTCCAAAACTTCTAATTTATATATTGGGCCGCATCAAGTTTTTGTTGTCAAAAATGTTGTCCCCCGATCCTGACCCATATATATATATATATATATTTGTGTGTGTGTGTGTGTGTGTGGGTTATACTACATATCTATATAACAAGTGACAGTGGTTGTCTCCCCACTTGTACCCCTCTCTTACAGGATTCAATAAATAAGGGCCGAGATCTTATCCCCATCTGGACGGTGCATCTCAACCACTCACATCCGATTTTGACAAATGCTTTGTGGGGTAGTGCCATGGGCACGGGCCACCTACTAGTATATCTATATAACAAAGCACAGCGGTTGTCTCCCCACTTATAACCCCCTCTTATAGGCTTCAACAAAGAAGGGCCGAGATATTATCTCCAAATGGACGGTGGATCTCAGCCACTCACACCTGATTTTGGCAAATGCTTTGTGGGGGAGTGCCGGGGCACGAGCACCCACTTATATATATAGAATTTCTTAACGTGGTCTTATTTAATAGGATGTTATATAGTTTGTATGTTGGAGGCCAGCCCAACCCAAGCCCAATGTCGGGTTGAGCCCATCGAAGTTGCAGCCCTAGTGAGACGCTACCTAAGTACAGAGTACCTCGACTACCCGGACTTCCCCATGTGCCTGGGTAAGTAGTTGTTAGGGGTGTACATCCGGCCCAAATTTCAGCCCGGACCCAAGTACAAGCCACACTTGAACCCGACCCGAAAATTAAAAACTGGGCCCAGGTTCCACCACTGGATTGACCGCATCCCGCAAACCTGATTTAAGAATAAAACTCCCATTCTATTTTAGAGATTTTTTAATTTGAAAAAAAAAAGAGTTTTAGTGGTCCCAAAACTGGCCTGACCCCAAAACATGAGCCCGCACCAAAGCCCGAACCTCGCCCATGTGGGCTTCAGACATGCTCGAGTAGCGGCCTTCAAGTTTCGGTCCGAACCCGGCACGACTAAATTAGAGGACTCTGAACGTATGGATGTTTGTTCAATCCCTAGGTGGACCTACAAACCAAAAGTCAGCATGATTAGTGATTTCTAGGCGTTTGATCTTTGTACCTCAAATACTTGCTCAAATTCCCACAGTTGAGATTAACCCATGAAAATAAGTCCTATCCAACGCCTATAAATCACTAATCAGGTTGATTTTGGTTTGTAGGTCCACTTAGGGATTGGCCAAACATCCATACGGTCAGTCCTCTAAGAGTTTGCCACGTGGCCCATATTCCTGTAACTGGAGCCTGTCATTTTAGGGCGGTAACCGGAGCCTGAGCCATAAATTAATATTAAAATAAAAATATGATCGAGATGTTATTTCGCAATGAGCCCTGCCAGTCCTTTCACTAACCTGCGCCAGGTGCACATTCGGAAACCGTTCCTTAAACCTCTCAATCACCTCCTTCCCGAGCGAAGCTCCGCCGCACAACACAACACGCAACGAACTCAAATCATGGCCGTCAATCACAGAGTGCCGTTTTGTCATCGCCACCAACACCGGTGGGGCCAGACTCACATGCGTAACCCTAAATTCATCCACCGCCCTCATCATCTGCCGCAGATCAAACCTCTCCATCAACACCAGAGTCTCCCCCACCACCATCCACTTCACACTATAAATAAGCCCATAAACATGAAAAAACGGCACAGTGCACAATACTACCGACGGCGATGGTTGCCGTAGCGAGTAAACTCCGGCTAACATCGATATCAGGTTCATGTGAGACAACACGACGCCCTTGACCGGTCCAGTCGTTCCGGACGAGTAGAGAATTGCTGCAGCGTCAGACAGGTTCACATGGACTCGGTTCAATTTCCCGCTTGGAATCGTCATCATGGAGTGAAACTCGGACGAGTCTAGGAGGACCGTGGTGTGGTGGAGGGAGGGGAGCTTGTGAGCGGCGGCGGAGGTGGCGAAGGCGATGACAGGTTTGCAGAGCGCGATTTGGCTGGAAATTTCAGATTTCGTGCTGGTTGGGTTGCCGGGAGAGATAACGACGCCGAGGGAGAGGAGAGCGAAGTAGAGGATTGGGATTTGAAAACAGGTTGGGGAGAGTATGAAGGCGGTATCGCCTCTGGAGAGACCGATTAAGGTTTGCAAAGAAGCAGCTAGGGTTTCGGTCTTGCTGACGAATTCAGAGTAGGAGAGGCGGTGGCCAGTGGCGGAGTCGATCAGTGCAGTGGTTTCAGGCGAACAGGAAATGCTACGATGGAGAGAAAAGGCGAACTCAGCAGCGGAGAGGTGCTCAGTCTCCGGTGGGAGGGAGACGGGCGGTCTAAGGCTGTGGAAGATCTTCGTTTCTGAGCAAAAACCGCTCTTTGGATCTATCGAAGGATGAAGGTTTGGCTCCGCCATGAGAAAGAGAGAGAGAGAGAGAGGGAGTTGGAGAACCTAGAATTAGGGTTTTGATTCCGCCATGAAAGCTGCTTATATAATTCTTTCTTAATGGTTCTAACTTCTATGGCATAGATTACAAAAAAAAAAAAACTTCTAAGGCATCTCAGACCTTCGGTTTAGAAATCGTTAAGATTCAGTGTTTGTTTGTTTTCGAACACAGAAAACGACAACAACGTGCATTCACAGACGGGAGCGGCTAGAAAAGATTCTTACTCCCAAACGGTAGCGGCTTCCATGGAATAAAACTTTGATGACTGGGGCCTGTTATCAAGGTCGATGACAGGGCACAATATGAGCCACGTGGAACACTCTTAGAGGACTCTGACCGTATGGATGTTTGGCCAATCCTTAGGTGGACCTACAAACCAAAAACACCCCAAATAATGATCTCTAGGCGTTGGATTGGAATTGTTTTCATGGATTGATTTTAACCGTGGGAAATTTGAGCATTATTCACCATTATTTGTTGTACAAAGATCCAAAGGTTTGATATCACAAATCAAGCTGATTTTTTGTTTTTAGGTCCATATAAGGATTGGAAAAACATCCATACGGTCAGAGTCCTATAATAGTATGCCACGTGGCTCATATTGCACCTTGTTATCAAAGTCTTACTCGCTTCCATGTTCCAGGGCCGTACGAAACAAACGAAACGGCCCTGCTCGTGTTGCGCCACGTTAGTCGGGAATGTCGGGGCACGGTTAGTTTTAACATTTTTCTTACGTGGCACAACATGAGCAGGGCAGTTTTGTTTGGTTCGTACGCCCTGGCGCATGGAAGCCGCGCCCATCACAAACGGCCATATAAAAAAATATGCTAGTGGTCACCATACATAGTCGAGTAAGAAAACAAGGGAAATAAAATTATGAAAATGCAAGTTGCCCCAGCTTACCGAAAAAAGAAAGATTATTCATTTTCTATAAGGAAAATAATATTTATTTATCGACATTTTTATACAGATTCCATCGGCATTATCTTTTTTTTTGTTTTTTCTTTTTTCCCGGGTTTCTATATTTTACAAATTCCCTCTTAGATTATCAGTAATTCTCACATGGTCCGGGTCCATGTACGTTGTCACGGTGCATAGTGGTGTCATTTTTTCATTGGTCAAAATTGTACTTGAGTGAGCTATGTGCAAATCAGTTTTAAGTTTTAGTTAAATGACACCACTATGCACCATGACAATGTCCATGGACCCTGGACCATGTGATCGTTAACTAGATTTACAAATCTCCCCAATTTTTTTTTTATTTGACAAGGGAAAAATTATGAGTCTCTGCACGGGCATTTTTTTTTGTGTGTTGAAAATGATAATTTAAAAAACCAAGGTTTAAAAGGGGCCGTTATAACGGTATAACGGATTGGGGGTGTAACCATTTTTTCTCTTATAACGAATTGTAATGCTCAGGCACAAAAACGGAAAATAACGAAAATAATGGTGCTGAAATTCAAAATTCGAAATTTGAATTTAAAATCTCGAACGGAAAACGACCAGAAAAAATGGAAAAATAACGGTCTTTTTTCACAAATTTTTTTGACGGTCGTTATTTTAGTTATAATGAAAAAATAACGGCCGTTATTTTTAAAGCGTTTTAACAGTACATAATGTAACAGAGGAGGTACCAATCACGATGTGAGTCACGTGACAAACTATTAGAGGACTACTGACCGAATGGATGTTTGGTCCATCCTTAGATTGACTTACACAACAAAAATCAGCATGATTAATGCTTTGTAACTTTTGGACACTTTTGGACCATAATGTTCCAAATCCACGGTAAAAAATAAACAATGAAAAAGACTCTAATAGAACAGAAAGAAATTACTAATCAAGATGAATTTTAGTATATAGGTCCACCTAGAAACGGACCAAACATCCATATGGGTCAGTGGTCTCCAACAATGTGCTACATGGCATCAACTTGGCACCAATTATTTGGAGTCAAAATTCAATGTGTGAAAAAAAAGTTATATTAAAAGTTCCCCTACTTACCCTATGATTAAAAGAGTAATGATCACATGGTCTAAGGTCTATGGTCGTGCATAGTGGTGTCGTTTTGTTATTAAAAAAAATGTACCTCAACCCACATAAACGACTCCAATCCAATGCTTAGAAATCATTAATCAGCTTGATTTTTTGCTTGTAGGTCCACTTAAGGATGGGCAAACACCATACACTCAGTTGTATCTAATAGTGTGGCCACTTCTTCCAAATAATGCTCAAAGTCCGTAGTTAAAAACAAACCATAAAAGACTCTTATCCAATGGATAGAAATTTGATGACTTATATACCAATAATCAGTATGATTGGTGATTTCTAGCTGTTAGATTTATTAAGCACTTTTCAATGTGTTAGTTCCAACTGTAGGATGAAAAATTAAACAAAGCCTCTAGAAACCGCCAATCAGGCTGATTTTTTGTCTAGGTCCGCCAAAGTGTGTACCAGCCATTCATGGGGTCAGTGGGCCCGAGAGAGTTCACCTCAGGGCACTTTGAGAGACTTATGTATGATTGATTTTTCCAAAGATTTTCCATTACTTGAGGATTAGAAATGCAAATTATTTTTCAGTATCTCCTATCTTTTGCTCTAGAAACAGCAAAATGGAAGTGAAAAAGTTGGTGCACTGGAACGGGAATTTTTTTTGAAGCAGCGGATTTTTGCGTGAAGCAGTGTCCAATCACATCGCTCCACAATCCGCTGCTCAAAAGCATTTCTGGGTTTGTTTAAAAGCAACAGCAGATTGTGGCGGGATGTAATTGGCCACTGCTTCGCATCCGCTGCTTCAAAAATTTCTCCCCCGGAAAAAAAAGAGAATTCCTAGCCTACGGTTTACCTGCAGCAACGGTTTCTATTTTATACGCTGCTTACCTTAAAAAAAAAAAAAGCACCAATCCCTATTTAACCCATAATAAGAAAAGTAATGTCAGTCTAATTTAACTTAAGTTAGAAGCATTTTATATGTACGTGTAAAGTAAATCCTGTCGCAAACTTTTGGGACGGAATCTCCATCTTCTAGGTGGGCTTTGAAAAAGAATAATGATCACATGGTCCAGGGTCCATGGGTACATGGTAGTGTCATTTTTTCATTGGCCAAGTCTGTACTTCATTAATTAACAAACCTAATTGGTGCTGGACACTACAATTATCCTATGTGGAATAGCATTTTCCGTTTCATAAGAGACGGAATATTGGCACCCGTGATTTCGCACAAGAGACCCACTTAACTGAAAAATGTTTTTACAACAATGTCTTGTTTTTCACTCACCACCCACCCCGCAAAAAAAAAATCTAAGAAAACAGGAAAAAAAAAAAAGAAAAAGAAAGAAAGAAAGAAAAGAAGATGAAGAGGAGGCCGCGGCCCCTCCGTAGGTACGTCTCTTTCTTGATTCTGAGCTGCCGAAGCAGCCGACATCCCAAAACAAAGAGAGAGAGAGAGATCAATTTTAAGTGGGTGTACTGAACGAAATCGTGGGTGCCAATATACCATCCCTTTGGTAATCTTTTGAAAGTGTACAACACACGTCAAGGATAAGTTGATTCGATCAAGATTTGAGTGTAACTTAATAAATTATTCTTGTAAAACCACTTTTTTTGGTTCATTAATCAAGTTTAAGCTGACAGATGAATTCGATTAGAACTTCGCTGACGGTCATTAAAGTTTTTTTTTGATAGTTAAGCCTGTTTTTAAAGAGATTAGTGGGGGGTCTTGAACCGTCTACGGTATCATCATCCATAAACTTTATCAATTGAGCAAGCTGGCACCTTCAGTCAGCAAAGTTACTGACCAACAATAATATGAGCCATGTGGCACACTCTTAGAGGAATCTGACAGTATGGATATTTGGCCAAATTCTAGGTGGACCTAGAAACCAAAAATCAACATGATTAATAATTTCAAACCTTTGGATCATTATACCCCCAAATAATGGTCAATACTCAACCCATGAAAACTACTTCCATCAATGCTTTGAAATGAGTAAAACTTCTGTCACAAGAAATTCACACAATCACAAGTAAATGAGTTCTCGGCACGTACCCAAGTGCTTTTGCAACGTACCCATGTGCTTTTGCTTTTAGGTGTACCTGCCGAGAACTCATTGGCTGTGATTGTGTGGTTTGCAATCCGGCTTGTGACAGAAGTTTTACTCCTTTGAAATCACTAGACCCACTACTATGAATATGTGTAAAAAAAAGGCTCAGGTTAGGCCCCCTTTTTCTGATCCGTGGGGGTGTTCGCACGCTCGGCCGTGGATTTCATGAATCCAGGGGTGGTTGTCAGCATCGCCAAAAGTGAAAAAGTGATGCCAGCTCGGCGCTAACAACCACCGTTGGATTCTTGAAACCCAAGGCCGAGCACACGATCACCAAGAGGGGTCAGAAAAGAGGGGGTCCTGAGCCCGACCCTAAAAAAATTGCTTATAAAACACTAATCGGGCTAAATTTTAGTCTGTACGTCCATATCTACGGCTGAGCCAAACATCCATACGGTCGGAAATCTTTAAGAATATACCACGTGGATCATATTATAATCGGTCAGCAAAGAGTAAAACTTCTGTCACAATGGGATTGCAAATCACACAAACACAGCCAATGAGTTCTCGGCACGTACACCTAAAAACAAAAGCAATGGGTACGTTGCAAAGCACTTGTTACGTGCCGAGAACTCATTGGCTTGTGATTGTATGATTTACAATTTCGTGTGATAGAAGTTTTACTCGTCAGCAAAGTTCTACTCGGTGAATTCTGGTTCTCTTTTGATTTCCAACAAATAGTCAGCACAACGACAGCCTCGACACTTTTTGAACGAAGGGCAAAAATTCAGGTACTTTCCAAGCTACAGAGTTAAATTGTCTTGCTGTATCTAACGAACCAAGGGATATGGCCCGTCCTAACCTCCTCTGATTGACATAAATAGACGATGACCATCCCATTTATTCCATTATTTTCAATGGTCTGAAAACTCTAAGGAACGTTTCAGAAAAGGTCTACAGATCTGATGGATGGTAGGTCCTGAACTCTTGATCCCGTGCATGTGTGTACAAGTGGCTTTGGTACGTAACTGCGTACCATTGTATCATCCCTTCTACCAACTTTTTTATTTCCGAAAAACATAAAAGAACTCGACATAAAATGGAACCATCCCTCTTCACTGTACTGCAAAACCTATAAATGAAAGAACAGAAGAACAATCCTGTGGTCTCAATCTCTCTTCTCTTATAGTTCGAACTGCAAAGACACCACATTGAAGTCCTGATCTCTCTCTCTCTCATTGATGGCTGATCCTCATATACAAACAGAAGAATCTCATTCCCAAACCCCTCTGATTGATCCAGAGCAAACCCAAGAAGAAGTAGAAGAAGTAAAGGATACCCTTTTGGATCAAACGCTCCAACGGCTAGAAACATTTCTCTTTTTCTTCGGCTTTCACCAATCCTCTCCACTGAGCTTTGTCCTCTCATGGGTTGTATTTCTTATTGTGGGTGTTTCAGTACCAGTACTGATACTTGAGTTCTCGTATTGTTCGGGTTGCGAGAAGTACCAAATCAACAAGTTCGAGCTCGACATCCTCGCCTCTCAGGCCTTTCTCGCTGCCGTTTCTTTGCTCTGCGTCTCACACAATCTCCGCAAGTATGGTATTCGGAAATTCCTCTTTGTCGATCGGTACCATGGCCACATGGTCATATTCCGCAACGAATACGTCGAGAAGATCGAGGTGAGCAATACCCACTTCGCATTTTTTTTTTGCTCAATTTTGATCCATACTGTTCTGTTGAAGATCTCTATATTCTAGGTTTGTTTCGAGAAAAATTAGACTTAGAGTGATCGTATAAGTTATTTAAACAATGTGGCGTATCTTGGATTATAAATAGGTTGAAAGATTGAATTCTTTTATTTCTCTGTTTGTGGTTAAATTTCCTTAATAATACCGTTTCATCCACTACTTACAGGCAGGGAATAGCCCATTAGTATGAACAAACACCACAGAGAAAGTGTTTGATGTAACAGTTAGAGAATAGAATTATTTCTCATGGTTTATACTGTTTGAGATCCCATCTTAGAAGTTAGAACTCTTAAGAATGATCAGATAGAATTCTGTTAAATGGGATATCATGATTTTGAATTTAAATCAAGGCAAAGGATTCATAGTCTGCGTGTGTGTTGTGTGTCCCCAAGTTCGTCAATATACCATTGATTTCCAATTTATATAATTTGTTTTACTTTAGTTTGTCATCAAGCCAAATTTTGTTCCAAGTATTTGAAATTTTTACTGGGTCTTGACATATAACGGGTCATGGCTTTTGCTTAAAATCATACTTTAGGGATTAGATTAACCCTGTTACATGTTATCGTCCTGTCGTACCCAACTTGTATGGTACTAAGAAAAGTTTGATTTGGTATTTTATTTGCCCAGGGCTTCTTCCGCTTGCTCGTTTTGTGGATATTACCATGCTTCTTTTTTAAGACTGTCCGTGAGGTCATCCGCGGTATATATGTGCATCAGGAGTCATGGTGGCTATCTGTTGCTATTTTGTTAGCTTTGGTTGTTTCGTGGACTTATTTGACAACAATCTCTCTATCAGCCTGTGTTTTGTTCTATTTGGTGTGCAATTTGCAAGTCATCCACTTTGAAGATTATGGGAAGCTTTTGGAAACGGATTCAGATGTTTCAGTATTTATGGAGGAGCACATTCGTCTAAGGCATCATCTCTCTAAAATAAGCCATAGGTTCCGCATTTATCTTCTTCTGGAAATCTTGGTTGTGACAGCAAGTCAATTTGTGACTCTCTTCCAGACCACAGGATATCGTGGAATCGTCACTTTCATCAATGGTGGGGATTTTGCAGTAAGTACCCGCACATTGCTCTTTCTTAGATGGTTTAAATAAATGTGAATTCCTTTTAGCAATCATGTAGGGTGCCAATCCAGTAGACTGTACCTATGGTCTATGAAGCTGAACATGTGGGAGATGAGACCTGCCACTTATTCCACCTAGGAAATCTCTTACTTGGATGAAAAACAACCTAATCGGAGTGGTTATGCACTTCTGGCAACTATCCCACCAAAATACATTTCGTCTGTTTTGTTTGCAATATTTTCTGACTGCCTAGAATATTGCTATAGATCCAACTGTCACAACCATGCAATGGGTAGATGTTTTGTTGTAGATCTCCTAGGTGGGACCATTAAATGTGACCCTGCACCTTCATGCATTCGAGTACACTCTTCGAGTTATGTTTTTGGGAACGTAATCACTGTCTCTGACTGGTGAACTTAGATTACCCTTGCCTTTGTCGCATGCGTCTTAGAATTTGATTCCCTTGGATGTTCAATTCATTCTTCTTTTGCTCTCAGGTCACCTCGGTTGTTCAAGTTGTTGGCATAATTCTATGCTTGCATGCAGCTGCAAAGATTTCCCATAGAGCTCAAGGCATTGCATCGGTTGCAAGTAGATGGCATGCTTTAGTAACTTGCAGCACTGATGCACCTCAATTAAGAGTCTCAAACAGTGTGGGGAACTTTGAGGCCACCAATCCAGCGGGATCACTATTTTTAAATTACTCTGAAAGTGATTTGGAGTCATTGGATAATGGTGTGTTGCCCACAAGTACGCAACTAGCTTCTTATATGTCCTCATACCACAAGAGACAATCCTTTGGTATGTAATCAAGTTTAACCAATTTTTATACTACGTTTTGTTTGTTCGATGTATGTTTTTCTTAAATTTGCTGAATCAACCTAAATTAGTTTTAGCTGACTATGATCTTGAACTAAACCCTTGTTTACAAATTATATTGCACTTTCATGAGTTGGCTGCAAGCTTTTGCAAATCCCTTCTTCCCTGCAAAACCTTCTTTTTTTAATTAAGTTAATACTCAAAACTGTTGTAGAGTAACTGTCGATGGATGCTGACAAGTTTGCACATGAGGCATGCTATAAGTGTTGACCATTTGAGACCCAAATTTGCTGATTTCAACCAAACATTTCCTTTGCATGAATGTATGTACATACAAGACTCTTTCAATTGGAAACAGTGTGATACCGGAAGAGAAACTGCAACCAGAAAGGTAGGGAAACACCTCTAAGCCATCTCATTGTGTTCTTCTAGTCCTCAGTTTAGAGCATAGTGTTACATACATCCTCCGCTAATCTCACTCGGCAGTTCTGAAGTGTTAGAGACCTTGATCCTTAGGCGCTCAGCCAGCTTGACATGTGTCTACCTTTATGATGGAGGCATGTGTAGAATTTCTCTTTATTTCCTGGTAGTTTTAGGTACTTGGCACTTTATGTATTTCCTCAATTTATTCTTTGGCAATTAAATGTAATATATATTGGGGAGAACCTTTAACCACCAATCAAAAAAAAAAAAAACCCTTTGACCTCCGGTGTCAGTGAAGTATAATTTTCTATTTTCTGCTCGAGTTAACATAATATCTGAGCCTTCAGTCTCTTTGTGCAAGATCATTTCTCTACAAGGCTCAACTGTCTGCCAATGACATGTCATTGTGAACTGTCTACCTCACATATATTGGGGCCTTCTATTTTTCATCTTATATCCCACCTTCAGAAAATCTTGCCCAGGTCTACCTCCTGTCACTTGCAAACGCTGCATCAGCCTTCATACGCCATCAAAGGCCTGTTCCGGCAACCTTCTAGATATCAAGCTTTTTCTTTCTTGGAAGTCCGTTTCCCAAATGGCGCATCAATTTGTAGCTCTATACATTACAATACATCTATGTCTTCCCATTTACTTGATCTCATTGCTCCTCATCATTCTACATGAAACCTTTTATTTCTCTTTTGTCTTCTCTCTTGAGCCCCAAGTCTATTATGAATATCGAAAAAACTTCACAGTTGAATCCTTAGTAATTCACCAAATTATTCACGAATAATTCACTAACCGGAATGAATTTTTATAAAAATAATAATAATAACAATTATGTAAGAATAGGCATTTCCTTTCAATTGCTACGAAAAAGTCGTGAATATTTGAGCATATCCAATTATTCCGGTTTTTTGCTAATTTTTTTAATGACAAACCCGAATTGTGCTCGAACTCCAGACGTCGAATTTCTAACTATTGCTCACTTCTTGTCAACAGAACTTTTGCTGTAGCGTATCTTCCACTGCTTCAATTGCTCACTTTGAATTTTATTTGCTACCTAGTATAATCCCAATTTGACTCATAATTTTATTTCTATTGGTGAAATGCTGAACATGTAGTTTACTATTCTGTCATCCTAATAGTGTCGTGAGTTATTGGTCGACAAGTTCAATCTGATTTGTAATTTTTACTAAGTTGTGTGTTTGACCGTAGTTTTTCTTTTTTCGATAAATGAAATCTTTGTTGACTGGCAATTGCCAAAAACCCCTGCCTAGGAGCTCGATGGAACCTCCTTAGGACAAGGAAGAAAGCAGAGCAGCACACAATCCGCTCTTAAAAAAAATACACAAAGATCACAAGAGGAAGGCTAACTTTCTCTGCAAACAATGCGATCACATCAATATACAAACTCCTCAAAGAAAAGGCCTCTACAATCTTTGAACGCTGTAGACCGAAGGAACGAAAGAGCTTTGATATTAATAATGATGCTATCCACCGTAGTTTTGAAAAACTGAGGGGAGGAGTGGGGTAGTTTTGAAAAACAGAGAGGGGAGGGGGATGCATCATTTTGTTTGTATAACCTGTTGTGGCCCTTGTGGGGATTGGCCACAATTTTCTTCCATATCTTTCGTTGGAGTAAGGTGACATTGGTTGATGATAGCATGACTATACTAGTTTATTTAACACTAGAAAGTATATTACCATGTTAATGCATGTCATTACATGGCAAAAATTCTTTATGATGCCTCAATGGAAAGATCCTCATTTGAATCTGATGAGGAATTATACACTTATTTCCCAAGGTTATCGATCGGGATATATCCTCAACAATATTTAGCGTCCAGCATCACACCTCATATCCTCTTACCTTAGTTGAAGACTTTAATTTGCCCCAGTTTTTTTTATTTATATTTGATAATGAAGCCTTCGCAACTTCCTCAGCATGCAAAAGGAACTGCATCTTGGTTGCTGTCATATGTGGATCATGTTTGCCACCCTCCTATGATTGTATCCTAGTGGTGGTTGATCTATAAGCTGAAGAGGCACTATTATGGCTTCTTTGAAACATTTAAAGTGCATCTTGTGGATAAAGGGTATCTCCAAAGTAGGGGTGTACTATTCCGAGATCTTAATCAATAGTGAAATAACTTGAATTCAAGGTTCTGTTGCTAATGCTACTGCCCATTTCTAGTCAATTTCTTAGATGGATCCTCAGAATGTCTTCCTCTATAGTGCTCTTTGTAAAGAAGTTTGAGTGGAAAAGCTTCAGTGCTTCATGTGGAACAGGACAGTGGAAGAAAAAAATTGAGAATTCAATTAGTAATATGGGAGGAAGTCCCGAAACCTAAGAGAGAGTGAGAGAGATCACAATTCTTGGTGATTAGGGATCATATCAGATCATTCCCAGTTAGGATTTTCTATTTGGTTCTTTAGAGAAGTTGGGTCTTTTCTCCCAGGGGATCTATTGGAAACTGGGAGGATTGACTTTTTATTTGGTTCAATTTCTTTTTTTTCCAAATTAAAAGGAAAAGAAGGAAAACAAGATTTTTTTTTTTGCTTTTTACTGTATTATTTACCAGCATTATCTCTTTTAATAAGCTTGTAGTGCGTCATTTAATGCTTTTTCATCATTGGTTCTGTTAAATACGTACATTTCCAGTTTCTATTGCAATTCTGTTTCAGTCTGTACCTTTGGCATATGCAGAGGAAGTTGACTTATTTTATGCTTGGCTATGCAGTAATGTATTTGCAGTCCAATCCTGGCGGATTCACCATTTTCGGATGGACAATTGATAGGGCACTGATTAACACGATCTTCTTCATGGAGCTCTCACTTGTTCTTTTCGTCCTCGGGAAAACCATAGTTTTCACTACCAAGTGACAATTCCACAAACCACCTCGACACCTTTCCTAGTACAAAGATGAGCTAAATCACAATTTAAAAAAAAAAAAAAAAAAAAAAAACTCATATTTTTATCATGTTTACATCTTGCTGATGGTTGTTTAGTGAGAATTTGCCTGTTGTAATATATAATTATGGACTCAGCTTTTGGGTCTTATGATGTGTGTGTTTATGAGAATTGAAGCGTTTTCCTTTTGCTCTTCCAGGCTTAGCTAAGAATCTCCTGGATTGGTAGATCTTGAAAATTTTGGACGGCTCAAAAACATGACAGTAACCACCAAACCAGATCGATCTCATTCTTTTGGAAGGTCATACAAAGGGTAGCACTATTTGCACCCAGCTTTTCTGTTAAGACACCAACATCTTGAGTACACCCACCCAAAAATAGAAAATTTGTAAGTGCACCTACCTAAATTTTTGCACCCACCCAAGAAACCCTAACCCTAGCTTCTTCCATTGAAACCCCTTCTTCCACCACCACCACCCCACCCCCCAAAATCTCATGCATGTTGACTGGACATGGCTGACATGGCTTTGGCTATATCAGCATGGCCTGTTGACATAGCCAGTCAAGTCAATCGTTCAAGGCTGAACACGCGCAAGAATATATATTTTAAGAGAGAGAGAGAGCACGGAGGTGCTAAGAAAGTAGTGGTGGTGGTGGCAGAAGAAGAAAGTGGTGGTGAAGAAGAGAACAATGGTGGTGGGTTCCTCTCCGTCAAGTTTTTTTGTTTTTTTGTAAAAGGTGGGTGTAGATTTAGGGACACATTTGTCATTTTTTTGTTATTTAGGTGCATTTGCAAAAACATGGGTGCAAATAATGCTACCCCATACAAATATGTGGCCACAAACCAACTTGATAGAATCCATTTTGTAGCGTCCTTTGGGCAGATAAAAACAAACAAAGAAACAAAAATACGGTACATAGTCTAGAAAAAGGTTAATAGATTTAAACCTATCCAGCCATTGGTGGTCCTAACTCCTAACACTCCGCATATGCGCCATGTGTAGATTACGACCTCATCATATGCACGTACGTATGATGCTGGGACCCACAATTTGATGGATATACAGGGACCACATATTCGAGTCAATTGGACCCAGCATTGACCGACCCGGCCGGCTCATGTGAACACAATTAGGTAGGTGTTTTTTTTCTTTTTTTTTTTTACAATGGGTATCCGACCCTCTTAGAGCATCCGACAAAGTCCCACGGGGCACGTATGTTACCCCTTCCACACGTGCCAGGTCCTGGCCATCTCCACCCAACCCTCAGGGTTAAGCGCTAATTAAGTAGGGTCTACAAATAATAAAGGTCAGATGGCCTACGTTATCGAGTCCGTCTAGAGCTATACCCATTTCTTACTCACATTTTTTTTACTCCAAATCCCAGCTGTCCATGCTAATCAAACCATACATTAAGTTGTCCTTGCCATGATGATTATTATCATCACCAAAAATCAGCTCATTACGACATTGGTAACCATATAAAAAATTAACCCAAATTAATGGTTTAATTGGATGGTCTGGATTTTTTTTTTATTATAATCAAATTTTCAAGAAGTTAGGAATGTTGAAATATCCTGATTTTTTGTTACTAGGGTAACCATAATATGAAAATCTCACTTTGTGGTTGGATTGTCGAACATGATCTCCATGTGGGCCCTACCACCGGGTGTAAAAACTCGATGTAAGATATGGGTGTAGCTCTAGACAAACTCTTTTCGAACATTAGCTATATCTATACCATGGTATAAAAAACGGTCATTATACGTAAGAATGATTATGGGTGTGATTTTTTACGAGAACGGGCTCGTGATGGTGTCAAATTTAATAGGGACAATGAAGATAGTGATTACGATTACTACATATGAGATCCTAGATTTTTAAGAAACCGTAAAATCATGAAAATCATGGGAGAAATGAATTCGGTGGAGACCAAGAATTTTACGAGAGAAATCACAAATCTGATCATGATTGCAAAAAACTCAAGCAATGGCAATGATTGTAGGGATAATATTTCGCAGTCAAAAATACCAAATTTCACGGGCACTTAGATGCGGATAGTTTTATAGATTGACAGCGACATGTAGAACTTATATTTGATTTATTTGATGTCCTCGATCCTCGAAAAGTAAAATTGATTGCATCTCAATTTACTGGATTCCCCTCGATATTTAGGAAAATCGGATTCAAAAAAAAGGGGGGGCGGGAGTTAGGGTCTGTTTGGTAGACCATATCGGCGGGAAAATAAAATATTTTCGCGACAAAATCAGATTGTCGTCATGTTTAGTTCAAAATTTGCTCATCAAAATATTTAGACGGGCCCACATATTTGCCAGCGAAGGCATCCGAATATTTTATCACCCCCCCCCCCCCCGGTAAAATAATTTCACGCCATTTTACATTGTGTGGGAAAATTTATATTTGCCCATGGGAAAAGAATCACCGTCGACGATACTATATAATCCCTCATTTTTGAGGTTAGGGTTTTTGGAACCTTAGCGCGATCCTCTCCACCCTCGTCGCCGTCGGCTGGTGTTCGGTCTTCCTTCGCCTTCTAAATCATCCCTCCAGGTAACCATCTACATGCTCTTGCTCCTCTCTTTCTCCTCTACCTTCTCCCTCTTTCTCCGCTACCTCCATCTCACATTTGAGGTTAGGGTTTGTGGGAACCCAGCTTGATCCTGTCCACCCTCATTGCCTTTCGCCGGTTCATTGTCCCTTCGTCATCTGAATGAGCTCCTACAGGTAACCATCTACACTATTTTAGCTCCTCTCTGTCAATTGATTTTGTTTTTACCGCAAAATCAAATAAACAGTGCTGAGTTGTGATTTCTAAGCGTTGATGAGTTATTTTCATGGGTTTGAACAGTGCTGAGTTGAGATTTGTAAGCGTTGGATGAGTTATTTTCATGGGGATTTAACAGTGCTGAGTTGTGATTTCTAAAGCGTTGGATTAGTTATTTTCATAGGGTTTAAACAGTGCTAAGTCGTGATTTCTAAGCGTTGGATGAGTCATTTTCATAGGGTTTCCACAGTGCTTGATCTGTATGAATGATTTGTAAGCGTTGGATGAAATCTAGCTCCTCTGTCATTTGATTTTAGTTTATTAATGCGTAGACAAAGTCATTTTTTAGGGGTTTAGTGCTGAGTCATTATCGAATGGCTTGATTTGTGATTTCTAAGTGGGGTTTCCACAGTTCATGGGGTTTCTAAGTGGGGTTTCCACAGTTCATGGGGTTTCCACAGTGCTTGATGTGATGAATGATTTGTAAGTCATGTTTAACTTTCTTGTAGGTAATATATAGCTACTGTGATTTGAGAAAGTGTTGGTAGTGTTTATACTTTGAAATGTTATTGACTGCTTTGTTCTTTCGTACCATCTGTGTATAATTTCCAACACCATGAAATCTCTGTTTTGCCAAGCAAAGGAAGGCCCTATTGTGAACTCTTTCGTGGCCACCAACCCATGAATGTTTGGCCTAGGGCCATTCAGTAAGCCCTGTATGAATAAATCTTGAATCCTATGGCAATAAATCAACAATCAGGCTGATTGTTAGTGTGTAGGTCCAGTTAAATGGTGTGGTCAAACATTCATGGGTGCAAAGTGTGGGTAGTCTTTGTATGTTGAAAGGTTATTGACTGCTTTGTTGTTTGTATGAGTATAAAAATTTCAAGACCTTGAAGTCCCTGTGCTGCCTAGCAAAAGAAGAAGGCCCTATTGTGAACCCTTTCGGGGCTCATTTGTACCCATGAATGGTTGGCTTAGGGCCAATCAGGCTGAGCCCATGGGTGCAAACATTTATAGGTAAAAATGAGTTGTGTTTTATCCTTTGACTTAATATATGATGTCCCATATGAGATGCTTATATATATAGATGTTATGATATAGATCCATACGCTTCAATTGCAAGATGTTTGTATTTCTTAGATGTTCATTTATGCATCTTTTATATGACTTGTTTGAAACTTGTCTCAAATGCATTATCCTAGTATTTTAATCTTTTATGTTTCTTTATGACATGAATACGTGTTGTGATATAGATCCACACACACACACACACAGGTATATATAGAAGTCTAGGAATGCTACAAAATAACCCAATGTTTGAATGACTGTATGGATAGGAGAATGCTGACAAGGAAGGAAAGAGAGAAAATACCAGTGATGGTTGCTACTTTTTGTGGGTATGTCAACATCAATACTCAAACAAAGTTGATTGTTTGATACTTGGATGTTGTGTGCAGGATGCGTCTGTTTCTAGTTTGGGGAAATTCATGTCTACAATTGAAATTGATAGCAGGTATGTCTTTATAGGGCCTGAGTTTATCGAAATTCCTAAATATCCTAGTTTTGGCTGCTCAATTTGGCTCGTCTGAATTTTTGCATTTCACACTGTACATTTACTGCCCACTTCTACTAGTGTAAAAATGGCATATCCTGGATCATGAAAATTATAGCATGTTATCATGACTGCCCTGATTTAGTTGAAATCAGGTGTTGTTTCCTTCCTGCTTATTTGACATTATTCATGACTTTGTATTTTCATAAATTTACTGTTTGTATCAAGTTATGCTATGACATATTTTTCTTGCAGAGGAAGCATGAGTGGTGCTGAATTATCACAGACCAAGTACTTGAATGCAACGAGTGAAATTTCAGAATTGGATTTACCTGATTGTGGCGCTCAAGAAAAACTTGATGGGTATAAGAAAGATGGATCAAGTAATGAGATAGTATTGTCAACTTCAGGGAAGGACATGGTGCAAGGCCACTCTAAATGTCAAACAAGCAATAGCCGCCAAACTCAAAGTGGACCACTCGTGCCTAATGTTGTGCTTACTAATTCATTATGAGAAAGGGGGCGTATCACTGAAAGGTCTGTTGTGGTTCATTATATTTATTGTCTTACAAGACATATTATGACTGTTTGAAATGGTGTTATAGTGACAAATCAGAACAATGTGGTATCTTTTTGAGTTTCTGTATAGAAATGGCATTTTTCAATTCCATGTTGTGTGCTGTTGCTCCAACATTTTTGTTAAATGTGGTTGGATTAAGAGAAATTGAAACAGTTTAAATTGGTTATAAAGATCATATGGCAGTAAGGGATATCCATGAGGAAGGGAACAGTTCAGCAATTGGTAGTAAGCAACATGAGCTATAGTTGGCTTCCTAATGGGATGCTGCTTATGACTTATGGGGACAGTTCTCAAAGTTTACATTTTCTACGACCTCTCCTTACAAAACCCGGATATGGGCACCGATCTAACATCAAGAAGCCAGGATTCATGAAAGGATCTGGAAAATGTTTTACACCGATGCCAAACTGATGCAATATTCCTCCATTTGGGCTTAAGACTTGCAATTAAATGCTAGAAAAAGCTCCACACTGGCTGTTTTGACTTCTTTCTTAAGTAACACATGCAATCAGTAACTTCTCTTTACAGCAGTTTCAATTGAATGCCCTACCCCATGTGCAACATCACTTCATTTTGTTATCTGATGCATTCTGTTTATGTTTGTACACTATGGACAGACAATTCAGATTTGTGCTTTTATTTCACATTCAAGCGTCTGTGGCCCTGGACTCATAAAAGTAGAAAACCGATCACATGATTTCTTAGTCATGAAAAGTTAATAATTGCAACACTCTAGCAAGAACTTGTTAAAACACTAGTCAATCCCTATGCCTAACTCCATAAACAGATTTTCAAACTAGTGCTGGCTTTTCATCTCGGGATAAATACAGAATACCCTTACAAACTAGCCTGTCATTTTAGGGCGGTGATTGGAGCCAGACCCTTACAACTATCACTTCATGTTGAGGTGCTACTGTATAGCATACTCACGTGCTACACTTGGCCTGCATACATGTGACTTCAATTTTTTAGTTGGACAAACAAATATATGGCACAAACAATGGTGGATTGGTGGAATGCATTTTTGAAGGCTGCGTGGCAGAATTTCACTATCACACATATCAACAATGTTACAAGTGCATGGTACCGGATCGTTTTAAAAAATTTGTCTACATCAACCAAACACAAAGAAAACAAAGACGTCGGCAAATTTGGTGGGGGCTGCCAAACGCTTGCAAATTATTTTGATGGCTGAATATTTAGCTAGAATTTATTTGGCCACGAAAATGTTTTCTCATGAGAACTCATTTGCCGACGTACCAAACAGACCCTTAGGGCCTGTTTGGTAACGCACCGCGGCGGGCAAATAAAATATTTAGCCGCGCAAATATTCGCCCGGCTGTGTTTGGCAGCCACCCGCCCTTGGCGAATATTTAGCCGGGCCCACATATTTGCCCTCCGCGGCGGGAAAACATTTGATCACCCCCCCCCCCCCCCCCCCCCCCCCCCCCCCTGTGAAAATATTTTCACGCCGATTATGCCTAGGTGAGAAAATTTTATTTTCTCGCCGGAAAATCACTATTTTCAATAAAAATTAATTTTTTAATATATAAAAAAGATAAAAATGAATTTTTTTTTATTCTTTGACATAATATGTGGTTCCCGCACTGACCCAACCTATTTTTGACATACTTTGATATGTGGGACCCACTCAAATTGAAAGAAAATGAAGTAAGCTGAAGTGAGCTAGCTCGTACACGTACCAAACATTGTTAAATATTGCTATGAGCAAATATTTAGCCAAGATAATATTCGCCTGGCTAAATATTCACCGTCCGAACTCTTTTTCTCACGTACCAAACAGGCCCTTAGTCACTTTTCTATTGGAAAGAATTTTCCTTGGCAATACGACCCAACAACAGTCCGCCATGGGAAGGATAACACCTATTTCTTTCCAAAATACAAAAAGAAGATCACTCTTTTGCCATTAAAGGAGTGTATATCACATCCCAAACAGCCAGAAAAAGTGACCACCATTGTTGAATAGGCCTAGCATTACTTGGCCTTCTTTAGTGAGAAGTTGTGTACTGCCTGCAAGAACTACTCTACATATGATGTCAAATTTTATGCTGTAGTTCAGGCACTAAGGAATTGGTGACACTACCCGAGTCAGCATAAGCTTATCAACCCAGAAAAAACTTAATCCATGACATGCTAAAAGGGTAGCTTTTCTTCAAGAGTACACTTTCGTCTTGAAGCATAAGGCAAGGGTCCAAAATCGGGTGACAAATGCTCTTAGCCAACGACATACATTACTCCACTTCCAGTACCGACAGCACCATAGACCGGCATCAGCATGAATTTTGTATTGGGACTGCCAAAGATGAGAGTTGGCATGATTCTATTTTTGTTGTCGTTGACCATTTTTTCAAGATGGTCACTTCATCATACCATATAGGAAGACAATTGATGCTTCACATGTAGCCAGGATATTCTTTAGGGAAATTGTGCGTCTACATAGATGAGACATTTTTTGCGTACATTATGAAAACGGATGAGGACCACATTGTAGTTTTCCTACTCATATCACCCGCAAATAGATGGTCAGATGGAGGCTGTTAATAGGAACTTTGGGAACTTACTGCGCAGCATTATTGGGGAGCATGTATCATAGTCGATGAGGTCTTCATCAAGTCAAATTTACTTTTAATAGATCAGTTAATCGCACCACTGGAAAAAGTCTATTCGAAGTAGTTTATGAACGTCTGTTGACCCATGTAGTTCATTTGGTGGCCCTCCCAGTGCATGGACAATTGAGTGAGGATGCAGACGCCGAACACAATAGAGAAACGAAAGAAAATTGAGGAAGCTCACTAGCAATACAAAGCTATGGACGATGAAAATAGGAAAGAAACGTGACTTCAATAAAGGAGATTGCGTTATGATCTAGGCGAGAGTGGTTTCCTCAAGGCACATATCATAAACTAGGAAAGAAGATGGGTCTTTTACAGATTTTAAAACGGGTGAACAATAAGGCTTATCACATTTGTTTGCCCAATAATTAGGATATTTCTCTAATATTTAATGTATTTCATAGAGAAATACCACCAGACCTGGAAATATAACAAGACCAAGATTTTTCCACACAAGAAGGAAATTGATCATAAAGCTCCCAACGGATCACTAAGTCTTCAAAGAAAAGGCCTCTACAATCTTCAGAGACTATTGACCACATGAACAATGAACAATAAACCCTTGATATTAAGAATAATCATGGCCACATCACATCTTCCTCCTTGCCATCAAAGATTCATGTTCCTCCCCTTCCAAAGGATTTTTACTGGATTTCTTTCAATTATGTTAGTGGCTTGCATCACATCAAGTACACCATCATCTATACCTTATCCCACAACTTTGAAATCAGAAACATGGAATCCTATTTACCATTCAACTCTATTTAAAGCTGTCTTAACGTCCTAACATGACTCCAAATCAATGAATTCCGATTCTTGTTAAGGGATTACATAATTTTACACCAACTATAGACCTGACATAACCCTCCTTTATCCGGGGCTTGAGAGTATGTATATGTTTCGAAGGCAGACTGAAACCAAGAAGTAGATCTTGGTTAAGACGCTTTTTGAACCACCCAAACCAGTACCTTCCTGCGACACGCCAATTGCGCACAACACATCCTGCACACTCTTTGTACTAGCCACTATACCAACTAGTTGCTAGCTTCCATCAACTTGAACCACATGCCAATTGTGCACAACTCTATATTTCCTTCTCTAAATTCAAAATGTCACATTCGACCATGCACCCATTTCTGTTTTTTCATATACAAAAAAATAAAAATAAAAAGAAAAATAAATACAGATGGAGATTAACATCACAAGAAGAATAAGTCATAGGAGCTTTGAGAATGATGCACCTTACACCATGTATGGCAAATTCACATGGACTCGAGAACTTCAATGAATATAAATCGGCTTATCAAAAAAATGCATATATCTCTGGCAGCCACGCCCGATAACAAAGTTCGTTGCCCAAATTGGCCTAATGTGGATCAATTCATCCAACAGCTTGTAGTAATAACAGGAGGGCTATTACGTCAGCAGCTGTGCCTGCCCATCCATAAAGTAAGATGCTCATGGGTTGGCCCTTACAAATCTTCGACGTCTTCGATCAAATGCAAGGCGCTGCTGTGTATCATCTGAGAAAACAAAAGGAAGAAAAACAGGAATGACTTCCCAAATATCACCTTTTCTTTTCATACATCTTGTAGTAGGTGAGAATGGCCCTTGTATTGTTTATGACACATTAGCATCCCTATGCAGAAAAAGATTTCCAATTACAGAGCAATCTCATGTACCAAAAAAACAAAACTTTGTTCATCACACAAATTCTCCATAAGTAGGCACTTGGATGATTGAAGCAACTAAGAATAAGGAAATACCTTGTGATCACAGGAGGCAAGAGTTGCTATATGCCATTACAGGTTTGATCTTCCTGCACTTCTGAAACAAAGTCTTCTTGTAGGTAACTCCTCTGTCACAATTCAGGTGGTTCACTCTACAGGGTTTAATTTAGATAGACAGGGAGCACCAACAACAGATAGCCAACACTTAATGTCAAGGGTGTGAAATTACATTTTCCATCTTACTCGAGAACAATCAATAAATAAAACTCATCAAAATCATAATAGATAGAAAACAAGAATATACAACATCAAGCAAACAAGGGCCACTAAGTCTCTTATAAGACAGACATTGGCCTGATGATGAATGATGATGATGATGCCTTTACGAGCACTGATCCATTTCACCATAGGTTAGGTTGCTTTGCTTGATGAGAATTACTTCCTCCGGAAAAATAAAAAATAAAAATAAAAAAAGGAGAGAGGAAAAAGAAGGAACTCGCATTCATGTTCTTAAGCAACATTCTGCAAGAATCATTTTAAAATTAAACAAAAAACATAGATAAATTTGGAGAAGGTGAAAAGAAAATCATGAAATTCACTCGCAAAACTGAAAAACCTCTCATAATGGCATGATCATAGAAAATTTATAATGATTTATAGACATCAATAAAAAATCAGCCTATCCCTCCACACAAACGACAGCCACATTACCTAAAATATGCAAGAAAATATTTATACAAGGACTATAAAGAATTTCAAACAACACATGTTTTCCTTAGGCTTTTATTCCCGTAAATAACAAATATTTAAAGTACGGACTTAAGTGAACTTTGCATCTGAGCTTGTAAATACTGTTACGCAAATTTTGAACACATCTTTTTAATCCATGGGAGTTCTTATTTTTTTGATCGGTAAAATGAAATATATAAAAGAGGGCTGAGGGAGCCCATCAAAAACTATACAGCCGAAAACAAAAGAGGGGAAGAGCAAAACTGAAGACAAACTAACACCCGAGACAAAGGCCCCAAGGGGGGAAGAAAATCAAACAACCAAATGGTCCCACATGAATACAGATTTCAAAGAACTTATATAAATGAAGATCATGACATGCAAAAGTTGATTGATCACACACAAACAAGGTCGTGGACTCGGAGAAGACACATGGGAAGAACCTCAAGATTTTGCCACGGTTTGTGTCTTCTCCGAGTCACATCATCAAACAAGTTCTGTGTCATTTTCTGATCTTTTGAAATTCACAAATGATCTTGCAAATCTAACAAAACACCATTTTTTATTGAAAGCATTATCTTTTTTCTTATTGACTTAAAGATGGCATACATCAGAATTCCTAGGTAATTAATCTTGTGGATATTGAGAAAGAAAGGAGTCGTAAGCAAATATATTAACACAAGGACAATGTATGAGGGAGTTACTAGTTTAAGAAAAATTTTTGGTGAGATATATGAGTTCCATAGTGGAATTACACCTGGGACCAGCCTTGAGTATGTACCTCTTTTCTCTAGTTATGGATGAAGCAACTGCTCATACACAAGAAGTGGTCCCTTGGTATATATTACTTGCAAACAACAGTGTTGGATGATGAGACTAAAGAGGGGGTAAATACAAAACAAACTATAAAGAGATGCCTTGGAGTCTGAGGGTTGTTAAATAAGGTGGACTGGAATGCAACTTTTAGATGAGGCACTAGTTAAGATTGACAACTACGAAATATCTCGAAGCGACCATTTCTGTTATCTCGGTTCAATTATCCATAAGGAAAGAAGGATTTAGGATGATGCCCATAAAGTTGGAGATGCATGGAGATGTAAGTTATCAATAGTAACTTTCTGGAGCTTCAAGAGGATTTACATAATATAGTGAAATCTTTGCCTCATGTTAATGGATTAAAAATCCTTCTTATGATTGAAATACATGTCTTAATTCATCGTGGTTTAAGGTCTCGGGATTAGGGTTGGAGTCGTTCTTGATCGAGACCAGATGAGACAATCCAAGAAAGATCCAATGTGAACCCAACGTGAGACTAAAGAAACCACTAGAAAAACCCAAAAAAAAAATCAGAAAAATAATAGAAAAATTATGAATATTATAAAACACATATACAAAAATGTGAAAAAGAAGAAACGGCATTATTCATGTAATTTAGTTAAAAAGAATGACAAAGGAACAATCCAATGTGATCCCAAGATTCCCAACTAGGGATTATCAAACAAAAGAGGCGATAGAAGGCTCTTTCCAAGATATCATTATTAGCATGCCTTCCTCCACAGTTGGGGTTGCATATCCACTGAGTTGAGAAGCACTTTTTTCAATGATTTAGTTTTCAGGTTTGATTCCTTATTGTTGAGGTAGGGCGGTTTGTCGCCTCGTTCTGCCCTGGTGGGGCTGCTCTCTTTGTCTTTCTTGAGATCTTCTCGATCTTCTTTTATATATTTTGACTTTTCAAAAAAAAAAAAGAGGCGATAGAACGGATGTTTATGACCTTCAAATGAGGTTGGATTGGTTTCTAGTTTAGGAATATCATTGGTGATGCCCACTAAATGATGCTGCTGCCCCAAAAGAGTGGTCCACAGTGTCTTGGATGATATATCAATACTCACCTATACGGTATATTACGACATATAGTGATCTTCAGTCAGACGATCCAACTCGAACGATCCAACCGAGATGAATCCGATACACTGTGATCCATGAATCATAAAGGATCATGTCTTGGCCTTAAAAGGATCCTGAAGTGGATTGCACCCATGACCTTAAACCATGAAATTCATACTACTCTATTGCTCCTACATCTAGGTTTTAGCTTAGAAATTGCCAAACTCTCCACATCGATCCCTTATGTACTTGGATTGAATAAGCCAACTTAGATAATTTATGAATTCTAACCACCTTCTGCTGGTCACAAAAAACCATTCAGCTATTGTCACTATTCCAACCATGGTTTTAAAACTTGCTCTTGGGCACAGATTGAGTTAACTCGGGCAAGTCAACTCAGCCTAGAAACCAACTTGGCCTAGAGAATATGAAAGCATAGAAGAAGATGGGCAACATGACTCGGTCCCTGATGAGACCAAGTTGACTCGGCAGTCTTGGCCAAGACTTGAAACCATGATTCCAACAACCTTGTGTTGATTATGAGAAATTTTTCACTTGTTGAGAACCCTTGCCACGTGTCCATTTTTTGGTCCATTGTTTCTTTGTATACTATTAGCTGATCCACTTTTCCTTGGTCAATGTACTTGTGTCGCTTTTCAGGTAAAATACTAACTCATGGAATTTTACCTCAAAACCTAGTAGATGCTCGTAACTTCAATAAATTACTTGTATGTTAGAATAGCCAAATTACCATTTCAGAACTCTCGGAAATTGTTTCATAAACAGTTTATAGTTCTCATGTTCTGACCTTCATTTCTTCCCATTCAATTAACCATAACGGCATATAAAACGAGTTCATAGCCTTGCACCTAACTTGTGTTTGTAAAATACATAAAGCTTAAAGGGTATGCAAATATCTTTAAAATTTGCACTATTTGAAGAACCAGGTATGAATGGCAATTCATCTTATTACTTTCAATTTATGTTTTCTTTTGTTTTCTTTAAAAAGGATCTGAGTGTTTTCACTTCAGTAACAAGAAACCGAACAGATCCAGAATATCAAAACATATTAGAAGGTACGGATTCCAATTATACCAGGGGCCGGAGTTTGCTCCAGAGTTTTCAGGATCTAACAAAATCCCAGCTACAAAAACCGATTTTAGAAGAACATTATATACCAAACAGGAGACCATGGGAATAATGAATCAAGGGTGATATAGTACCTCTATTGAGCCAGACAAGATGAAATCAATTTCTGGATCACACAATTTTTGTTCTTTATATTCCAGAATGATTCGTAACCTCCTCAACCTGCTTGCTCTGATACTGCAGTAACATTTGCAGATAACTGTCATGGAAGTTCCAGTGGCAGTGAAAGATTGAACTTGCTCACACCACTCAGGCAACTAAAAGAAAGAGGATAGCGACAATGTAATTTACCATCCATTTCTATCATTCAATCACTTACCCAACAAGACTAGGTGAAATTAAGTATGGAACTAACATAGCAGCATTGAAGTGAAAAATCATAAACAGTGGTACTGATGAAGGTATGCACGCACAGCATGTTTTCATGTATGGGAGAGAAACTTGCCAACAACATAACTCAGTTTTCTTTGATACAAAAAGGGACAATTTGGGGGTAGGATACTGACCACAAGAAAATATCCTGGCAGCAAAAAGCTACTGATGTTCAATCAAGGGCTTCAAAAGTGTAATTGCTCAGGTTAGTAACCATCAAGCTTCACAATTTTTTGAGGAAGCCATAACTTAAACTGCAGAGTAATGAAAAATACATTTTAATGAGCAAGCCCTTTCTTTACGTCACTGAATTCAGGAGAAAGCTGACAAAAGCTATATACCAATAAATGAATTCACCTTGAGTAAGATATCAACATCATATTACAAATAAACTCAACGCTGAAATTTTATGAATAGTTGCCATAAAAAAATAAAAAACAAGAAAAAGTAGCGGAAAGATCTGAAAACAAATCACAAATTGGATAAAATAATGACCCTTACCATACCCCTTAATATATTCATTAAACTTGATTTCAGCACCAGTTAAATAGGTTTTTAAATTTGGTGCACATGTGGACACCAACATACATCGTGAATGTCTGAATGATTTTGCAAATTCATGCTCAACATGAAAAGCACCTTTTATTCAGCATAATTGCAATGCTCCCACATCTCACCACCTTATTTCATAACGAAATAGTCAGTCTCATACATATATTTGGTTATAATCATTGAACCAATTGGATGGGCCATCGGTGGTATTTGGCATGTACAAATGAATAACCATAATTTCCAGGGATTACAGTATAAAAAAATTAGAGTTAAACAGAGAAGTGGCCAGCAGGAAATATCCTGGTTAAATCTTTCACTGTATTAAAGCTAGCCCGTCCATGCAAGCACCACCTGAAACATATTCTGAAGGGATAGTTCCTGCCGTTCCATTGAAGTTACAAGCAGCAACAAAGGCATCAAGAATTCCTAAAATGTATCCAACGAGATAAACAGAAAAACAGCAAACATCCTTTTGTTTCTCTACACTGCTGAGATAGTATACAAAGACTTGTTTATTGAGGGAAAATTATCACACCACAACCAACAGAATTAAATTATTTACTTTTAAAACTAAGCAATCTATTAAGTTTTTTTACATTTGCGAACTCCATCATTGGTGTAAAGCAAAATCCCTATCTTTGCTTACATTCCACAAGCATCAAATAAGTAAATTACCTTTGAAGTGGAACGTTTTCCATTAACTTCTTCGGGTATGAAAAGCAAAGAACATCCCCTCCGCTTCAGACCAATTGTCTCTTGCAAACACAATGTGAATATTAAAAAAATGACACTGAAATAGGCAGTAAATCCAAGCTATTCTGGTATTTAAAGCCAGATTATAGGAACATTGTTTACAATGTGACAATGGAAAATATATTACATACATGAGTTTCAAATGAAACTGATTTTTACCAAAGAAAAGCTATATGTCACACCTTCTGAAGCAAGCGTGATAATGATGAACTTATCTATGATCAATGCTCGAGGACAAAAAATATCCTGCAACACAATTTGGTTGGTGGGAGACAAGAGAAAATCTTTCACCACTCAAATTATCTGGAGTGCCTGCTAAAGAACAGCATCAATGGTCGATGCACTAACAAAGGTTTCACAACTTCTCATGCTATGCACATCTCTCACCTCTACCGCGTCCATCAACTGCAAATCCTGCAAGCATCTGAAGAATGGAACTCAAATGCCACTGTACACATTCATTTGTGTTACTGCTGTTAGCCAAACAAACCGCCACTGCCTAATCCCCCTTGTTGCAACTCCTTTCTCCGCTGCTCTTCTAATGGATCTGGGCTCTTCATAATTCTTCGTGGACGCCTAATAATCGTGTCAACAAAATTTAAATGTCAAAACAACCTAAAATGCGTGAGGTAATTGTTTCAAAATTTCTCCTCCTTGTTGCTGCTTCTTAGTTAGGCCAACATACCTATCTTGAGCATGTTGAGCGGGAAATGTTGGCATAAAATCTTTCGATTTGGGGAGAGGAACCTCACGGAACCACTCGTGGTTAAGAGCATCTTGTGCTGTTATCCGCTGCATTAAATAGTAGCAGGGCTTGGTTAGTATCATTACCAGGAAACATAATATTAAAACTAACCAAAGTTCTGGTGAATTTTGTCAATTTCTAACCTTTCAGAGTGAAGTTTACTTGTAATATTTCAGCGAATTTTACTACTTAGGACCGAATTTTTAAAAGAGATGAGAAGTATTTAAAACACATTTATCCCATTTCTTCCACATGTCTTTGCTTTTGGGAGGTTCTTAGGTGAAAAACGATCACTCCATTTAAAAATGACTTAAATGATTTCTTGGGGTAGAAATCAAGATCAAATGATCATCAGGTTGCGTATTTTCAAGTTGCTCGTCAGTAAGAACTATTTTTCTCTGTAATTTCATTTTCCTTTCATACGTTTAAGCCACATTAATATTACAAATGTGCTACGCATCAAATCACCAAACTTCTCTATGTTGGCAAATTTTTACAAAACTTCTGCACGCAGAATTACATGTCTTCAAACCTATGTAACAAGGACACTGACACGGGTGTCGGTGTCCGACACCGATACGAGGTGTCTGACACGGCAACCTAAAAAAAATTGATACGGGGACACGTCCGTACATTATATATATATATACATGGCTTTTTTGGACCTTATGGATGTTTGGTTCACCTCTTGGTGGACCTATATACCAAATATCAGCTTGATTGTTGATTTCTAACAGTTAAATTTTAGCATCCAAAATAGGGCTTAAATCCAATGGCTATAAATAGCTAATGTTATTTATTCTTTATGTCTAGGTACATCAACAGTTGGACCAAATATCCATAAGGTAAAGTGGGCCCTAAAGAGTACTTCACGTGGCATTGTGGAGGGGGGACTTCAAACTTTGTAGTCCCCGGGAGACATGAAATTCGGCTCATACCAAAGAGCCCGTGTTTGATGGCTTTGGGTGACTTCAAAGTTTGATGTCCCCCTCCAAAACAGCACGTGGACTACTCTTTAGGGCCCACTTTCCTTATGGATACTTGGTGGATGATGTACACACCAAAAATCTCCATGAATGGTAATCCCTAGCCATTAGATTTTAGTACTTTTTAAGGAGTGATTCTATCTGTTGGATTCAACCATTTTTAGTATTAAAACCAATGGCTAAAAATCATCAAACAAACTCAGTTTTTATACAAATGTCTACCAAGGGGTGGGCTAAACACATCCATGTGGCCAGTGGACCCAGATGGCAGCGATGAGTAGCAAAAATGGGTTTTTCTCATGCCACGTTGGTATACCATGTTACATCATGACCCTTCCCTTGAGGGTTTTAAACAAAAAGGGCAGCAAAAAATACCTCTCCTTTTTTAACGATGAAAAGGGGCAGAAGAAAACCCAGCGAGGGAAGGCGGCGAGACAACACAGCGAGGTATTCCTCTCCTCCTCTCTCTCTCTCTCTCTCTCTCGCTCTATATATATACGCTTTTTTTTAATTTCCTTTTGGTGAATGTTTCTGGGCGAATTATTGGTTGTTTGAAAGGCTTACCTCGCTTTTTTACTCGGAGGAGAAAGGACTGCCACAATAGGAATCGTCTTTTTTTTTTTTTTTTCATTTACGACCGTGTCGACACAAGTATCTGTGTCGACACGTGTCGACACGGCCAAAACCCCTAAAAGAGCCGTGTCGTTGTTACATAGCTTCAAACTAATTCCAAAAAATTTAAACTGCGAGAAGTTTAGGACGAAATCAAAGTTTAGTATCTTGCCAGGAAAAAAGCATTAGACTATAGCCAATACATATAATTGCAATTGATAAGAACTACCTTCTCAGGGTCATAAGTTAAAAGTTTGCTCAACAAGTCAAATCCAGCATCGGAGAGGACTGGAGATCCAGTGAAAGATGTGGGTGGGAATTTCTTGCGCAGTAGGTGAGACCTGAACAAAACACGTCAGTGTTACAAGAAACATTAAACATATGCTATGCAACTGAAAAGTGCCACCATGGCAAACCAGAAAGCCTGAGAACTCAATGGCGAGAATTAGAAAACAGTTAATTTTGTAGTGTATAAGACTGAACATTAGAAATACAGAAAACATTTACTTACCGGTGCTTAACAAAGGTGACCTTGCACCCAGGAAATTTGGAAAACCCTGGCCAAATCGTATCACTTGGTGTGCCAAGAGTTCTAAAGATCTGCAATTAAGAAGAAAAAATGCAAAACTAATTAGACCATCCAGTCGAAGATCAAGTACAAGCAGAAGGTTCAAGGCAATAGAGATTACTTTGTCAAGCTGATCCGGTTCACTTTTCCCACTAAATAGAGGTTCCTTAGCTAAAAGTTCGGCCATTATACAACCCAATGACCACATGTCAATTGCTGTTGAATACTGTTTTGCTCCTAATAGAAGTTCAGGTGCCCTGCAAAGTAAATGGCATAATTACTTGAGTCCGCCAAAAAAATTAGCAAAATCTCTCATAAATGATAAATTATGAATAAAAAAAAATTGAGGAAGCATAAGTGCAACTAAAAAAGATGTCAAATTGAACAAGATTCTCATGATCAAACCTAAGAACTAAGAACAACAAATCAGATATTTGCTCCATATACCACAACAGAAGACATGCAAGTAGAATAAAGATGGCATGGTCCTCTTGGACCAAGAAAGCGCCAACACCACTAACCAAAATAAGCTGAATGGCCTGAATAAGAAACGTTATAACAGAGGAATGATCAGAAGCAAAAGACTAAAAACATTATTTTTTAAACATTATTTTTTAAGTAAAATGTTACACCCATATGAGTAAACTGAAGGAAAATAAAATAAAAATGCTCTAGAACTGCCTATCTCTAGTTTAAATGTGTGTTGTGTCCAAAAAATGGATTTTTAACAAAAAATATGATGAATTTAACATGTTGGATGGAGCAATTAAGAGCCTGGAAAAGGACAAGAAGTAACTGCACATAACATAATTAAGCATGGTTGTCTGGCTCTAGCATCAGCTAAAAAGAGAGCCTAGAGCCCTAGGCTAGATAAGCATTAAGCAACAGTAAGTATATTGAAAGATATCACTCGAACACAGGAAAATGACATATGGAGGAATAAATACTGTAAGATTCTTGGGTTCCAGCACAAAGATAAACCACAAATGAACCTCCTACAAATCTACTATTATGTACATGGATCAAAGTCGAGATGAAGGGCACATCAAAAAAACCAAATTAGCATAAATATAGAAGGAAACAAAAATAATAGGGATTAATCAGGAAACTACTGATACAAAATGCAAGAGGTGATGAACTCACCTGTACCACAGAGTGACCACCAAATGAGTATAGGGTTTCAGGGGGCTCCCATATTGGCGAGACAACCCGAAGTCACAAATCTTCAACTCACCCCGATTATTCATCAGAAGATTTGAAGTTTTCAAATCCCTATGTAGCACCCAATTATCGTGAAGATACGTAACACCCTCCAATAGCTGTAGCATTAGGCATTTAACTTCACTCTGACTAAAAGGCTGCTTCATTGTTTCCATCAGCCCTTTAAGGTCATGCTCCATATACTCCATAACCATAAAAATATTATCAAGGTCGCCCATGACGACTTCCTTAACGTCAACAATTGATGGGTTATGAAAGGACAGGAGAATGTTTATTTCCCTCAGAGAAGTCAAAGGGAAACCTTCTCTTTCTTTCTCCATCTTCACCTTCTTCAACGCTACAATTTCCCCCGTCTTTTTGTCCCTAGCTCTATAGACAACACCGTAAGTGCCTTCATTTATCTTGTTGAGTCTCTCAAACTCATAAACACTTCTACACCCCTGAAGCATGTTTATACTTCTTTGTGGAAGGACTACAGGCTCTGGGGTCTTACGGGAATCATTTTCCCCCTGAGAATCCATATTTGACTGGTGAACAGTTACACTGTTGTTCTCTTCTTCTTCGTCTACCTCCATATAATCATTCTTCTCCAACTCATTCTCAGGGAATTCACCTTCACTGGCAGACCCAACACGGTTGGCTCCTTCGTCAGATTCTGATGACTTTGCTCGAGTTCCTTCTGAGCCTTCTCTAGTGAGCTCCCCGAGCTCGGGACTTGACGTTTTTGTGTTTAACCTGGTGTCCAACAACCTGGAAGCAGACATGTTTTTCCTCATTTTAAGCATGTCCTCGTATTCATAAACTTCACCTACATCACCAGGGGAATTGCTCTCATCTGCCCACCGTGAGGCTGAGATAGTCCATGTTGTAACAAAGTCTTCCTCTTCCATCTGCCCTGGTTCTCGATCATTGCTCCGCTCCTGAGGCGATGAAGAGGATAAGCCTGCTGGTGACTCAGCTATAGCAGACCCAACCGAGAGAGATACAACCATAGACTTGGGTGATGAAGGCGGGGGACCATGAAGTTGGTTAGGTTTAATGGTTGAAATCTGAGCACCCTCATCTGGAATAATATTTGGAGACTGGCCGAAAGCTTTAGGCAGCACAGGAGGAGACATAGGCGGAGAACTGGTTGACCCAACTCCATTTTTATATGAATTACTTACTTCCTTCTCTTCTCTATCCCACACAATCGGAGAAAACTTCCGTTTCTTACCTGGAGGCAACGGAAACCCATTTTCAAACTTCGAAACCCCATTATCCTTAACCTGAGATTCAGACGTGGCGCCATCAGATCCACTCGATAACTCACCTGGTTCCCGGTCTGGACTTATATCAGATAACCCTGTTCGCCTACGACCACTATCACTGCTGCATGAATTGCTCATACTCGAAGAAGAATGGTACCCACCATTTATTACTTCCCTCTCCTTAATATCCTTCTGCCTAACCCTAAATCTATCCCTTTCATCCCGCTCTTTGCTCCGCTCAGCTTCAAGACTGCAGCCCCGTTCTCGGTCGCGGTAGCCATTGTGATGGTGACCATATTCATCCTTGGAGTAGGAAATATCTCTCCTTCTCGTAACCTCGAGATCCGACTTATAGTCCCTGAATTCATTATCACGATGGCTCCCGTGTCTCCCTGCCGCCATATACACTAAAGCTTCGACGCTCCTCAAAATACTCAAAATAAGCCCCAAAACAGGGAGACAAAATCGAAACCCTTATCAGAAAAATAGCCCTAAAAATAGAAATTAAAACCCTAACCCTAACCGAATTCCAATCGCAGAAGCTCTTTTTGTTTTTGTCTTTAGAAACCCAAGAGTCAAAGACACCGATACGAAACCGTAGAAATCCAGATAAAAACAGGTCTGAGAACAATGAGAACAAACATAAAAAAAAAACCTACACAAGCGTTCGCAAATCTTCTCTATTCGTGCTCTGCAACTCGAAAAAAAAATTATCTTTAACAGCCAGAATTCGCGGAGGAAAAAGGAGTTCGAGAGCGAAACCCTTGAAATATAAATGTAAACATAGATAAAAGTTGAAAAAAAAAAACAGATTTGATTTTTCTCTCCGTCTCTCTCTCTCTTCACCTTCCTTCAAAACGGAATTACAGTCGAAAGATCACAGGAAATAAAAAGGCTTACCGAAGAGCGAAATAGGACTCCCTCGAACATAAAACACCCAAATCGTCACCAATTCTGACCCAAACTTAATGGTTTCTATCATCGACACTTGTGAGTGAAGCCGATCACAGCCCACAGTACGAGCCACGTGGAACACTCTTAGAGGGCGCTGACCGTATGGATGTTTGGCCAGTCCCTCGGTGGACCTGAAAATAAAAAATCGGCCTGATTAGTGATTTAAAACCTTTGGATATTTGCAGCCAAATAAAGATCAATAATGCTCAAATTCCTTCGGTTAAAATCAACCCATGAAAATAACTTAAATCCAACGCTTAAAAATCACTGATCAGGTTTATTTTTAGTTTGTAAGTCCTCCTAGTGATTGGCCAAACATCCATACGGTCATCGTCCACTAATAATGTTCCACGTGGCTCGTAATGTGGGCTGTGATCGGCTTCGCTCACACTCCGGTGGGAGCGAAGGTTTACTCGTTTACTTTATATCCGTATACGATAGAAAATCGGTAATTGGGGTTAGCATTAAAGTTTGGATCTTTAATAGAATATCATTTTTTTAAGGCCATGTTTGTTAACCCAAAAATAGTTACCAAACATGATGCTCGATGTCCAGGTCCGGCTTCTCTCAACCCTTGTTTGCAATCATCGGTTTAATTAGCGCGGCAAACATTTGCAACGTGTTCTTTATATTTTTAGGTGCTTGGTTGCACTTGCACCCCACCATTATTCACCTAGCTAAATTATTTATGGTGGGTCCGTATTTTTTACGGTTTGAGCTTCTAATGTTTGCAGGCAAAAATGACTGCAAACACACTTTTCGGACTCGAGCTTTCTTGAAATATATATAAAGAAATGGTTATTAAATCGAAATGTCGGTCTATCTCTCTTCATCCATTGCTCACTGCCCATGATGACCACCCCCGAGGACTGCCCACAATATGAGCCACGTGGCACACTTTTAGAAGACGCCGACCGTGTGATGTTTGGCCAATCCCTTTATGGGCCTACAAGCCAAAACTCAGCCTAATTAGTTATTTCGAATCTTTGGATCCTAGTACCCAAATAATGTTCAAATTCACACGGTTAAAATCAGCCCGTGAAAATGGCACCAATCCAACACTTAGGAATCGCTAATTATGTTGATTTTTTATTTGTAATACCACTTAGGGTTGGCCAAACATTGATACGGTCAGCATCCTCTACAAATGTGCCACGTGGCTCGTATTGTGGATATTCAATGTGGAAGATCAGTGAAGTGTTACTCCCAGATTGACATACAGACAAAAAACATAGCATGTTTAGGGATTTCTAAGGTTGTATTCGAGTCATTTTCATGGATTGATTTTTGACTGTGGAATTTGACATTATTTGGGGTACAAAGATCCAAAGGTTGGAAATCACTAATCAGGCTAATTTTTAGTTTGTGGGTCCACTTAGGGATTGGCCAAACATCCATACGGTCAGCATCCTCTAAGAGTATTCCACGTGGCTAATATTGTGGGTGGTCAACAAAGTTCTACTCGGACAACCTATCACAAGGTCCAGCGTAAAATCAACTTGCCTGAATTATCTCATGATTCTCATCCATTTGTTCCGTTGTTTGATTGGTAACAATCATCTAGTTCCTTTGACCTTGTACATAGGTGATCTCCATCTCCTATTTTGGATTCATCAAAGACTTCAAAAAATATGAAAATATTTACATTGCACCATCCACCCAAGCAGTGGAAAGTATTTCAATGGATTTTACAGGTTAATACCAAGCAACAGAAAATGTTCGCAACAGCAAACATTTATAACTACAAATATTTGTAGAGGTAAATATTTGCAGGTTGGATACCAAGCAGGGCCTACATTGACAAATTACGCATTGCCTCTTTCATCCAGCATATCTAAAAAGAAAAAAAAAAAAGAACAAAAAAAAAAATAATCAATGAAAATTCATCCAACATAATCATCAACTAAGTCTTCAAACAGTGTTTAATTTCACAACTTGATATATTTACAAATTCCAAATTTCCTTAAAACGAGAGATCACTTGGGCCGAGTAAATCAACTAGTACATTTTTCACACAGCATGGTCCCTCCCACCTCAAATGGGATCAGATGAACAAGATCATTAGTTGATTTAAAATTTGGCTTTACAGCCACTAAATGTGGTGGCCCAACATTTGGGCAGTACCTATAGGGGTGTGTATAGTGAGAGCGGCTGGCATTTTTGTTGCTGCACAATTGATTTCCTCTCAATCAATCACAATCGCTTGTTATATCAAGTTATACAAGAATTGGAAATAAATTAAAATGGGAGATATACTAGAGCTGCATATGTTACAGACAGGGATTTGACCAAAAAATACCAAACCTTGACTTGGTTACAAATGGTTGGGATAATGTAGACATTCCATCACAAGCTCAATTTGGTTCTAAACACATCTCCGATGACTTTTCTCGGCGCCGGATCATCCGGTCCTCTGTCCCGCTGTCCAGACGTGAAGTACAGCCACCCATCCCAGAACCCCACTAGAGTTGTTTTCACTCGGAAAGGCAGCTTCCCAACCACTGACCACTTCTGCAATCATTAATGAACCATGAAATCAGAAGAATGCACCGAGAGAGTAATTGCATTACAACAAACAAAAGTTGTTTTTGTTCCCCCATGTAGGGGACCAATATAAGGTATCAGGCTCTGTGAGACTGGTAACATACATATACATCGAATGGTGGGAGCTGACATGAACCATTTTTCTCTGCAACACCCAATAGAGCACACCCTTGTGTTGCCAAGGAGATTTCTAGTCACAGCAGAAGGAAAAATGTCACAGGTCTCCACTACTGTTTGATCCTGCATCTATGTATTTCTAACTATTATTGCGAAAGCATCATTGTAGTCTCTGGAGGCAGCAATGTATCGCTATTTGTCTCTCTGAGACTAGGAGTAATTCCAGAGCATTGGGAAAGTGAAATTGGTGACTACATGTATTAAAAGCTGTCAGTCACATTCCAACCAGAGAGAGCAACAGGTCAAGATGTAGTCCAGCAAAAGGGTACCCTAGCAAACTAAACGACAATGTGCAAATGGAAAGAAGAGGACTGGTGGTTGGGAAGTGATGATGCCCAATAAGTTGTCAGATACATCTCTGCTATTTATTCTTTGCAATGCTAGCTTGTAGATCCTCAAGAATGCATCTTGGTCACTCAATGAAGACATGGTCTCAATCTTGAAATACTCATGAAAGCTGAGGCTATAAAGGTCAAGAAGTTTGGACTCTCTGATCGATTGCTGAATATTTAAGGCTTGACAAGCAAAGGTTTGTTGCCATATGAAACACGAGCTTCTGCACTGGGAAAAAGGGGAAATACAAAGGAAAAGGTACTGAGGCCCAAAAAACCAAGACGATGCAAACTGTACATTCTGATACAAAGAAAGCCTTGTGACTTCCAATTTTATCCGAGTTATCTTCAAATATAATTGGAAGTTTCTGAGAAGGCAGGAATATGATTTGGAATCAGAGAATAAGGGACCCCTACTGCCCTGCTGTGCAAAGGGTGAAGTTCAACCTGGAAAAGAAGATAAAACGAGAATTGGCAGACGTAACAAGCAAAAAGGCTGCAACTGGTCGGGATTTAAGCATAAGACAGCTGAAGGCAATGGTAAGATCACTGGAGGAATACTATTAACCAGCATCAACCAAGGGCTGCTTGTACCTCCTCCAGCAATTTTCTAGGGAAAACAGATGCCGAGTTCTTAAATACATTCCATGACACGTCAACTAGTTGCAATCGATGCATTGTTTGCACTCCACATTAATATTAGCAGCATTATCCAAAAAAGGATCTGAGGCAGTAAATGATAGAAGGTCAATACCAGTGTATCCAAATGAAACTGCAACACTTCTCCAACCAGGACCATCTTTTTGGTCACAGGATGCTTATCTGTCGTGCCTCCAACAATAACAATGGAATTGTTGACAATAACCCATGCGAACTCTATATGGGAGTCGGGCTTTGGCATGGAAGGCAAGACCTTCCACTTCATCTCTTCATCCAGCATGTAAACATCATCATATACTACCTGGAACAATCAAGAATTGGAAGTTATATTATGTAATGAAGCTGATAAAAATAAAGGCACTGAAATGGCTCAGAATACAATACAACCAAAAGCCCACAAAATGAGACTAACCCAAAATATTATCATAATGGCAAGCTTGGATTGATTAATTTAGCCTATAATTCAGATCGCAGTGTAGGCAGCAAATGGTTAATGAAAAACATGTGGGTGGTGATGTATCTGACACTAAAATAAAATTCTGATTAAAGTTTGATTTTTTTCAGAAAACAATAATTGCATAACAAAAAATATTATAACATTATTCATTTTGGGGAAGTGATATTCCAAATTGTGGATGCTGGCAAAACCCTAATAATACAAGCTTTCAGCAAACATGATAAACATAAGAAACCTTGGCCAAATCTTTCAATGTGAATCCTGGTGTATTATTATTCCTAGTCCAATATACATGGATAAAGTAGTTGATGCATTTGTACAGAATGATACGAATATTCATTTGGAGGGTTCTTCTAGATGGAAGATTTAGAATCATTCATTTTTTGTGGTAGAATTTCAGTCGTGCATTTTGCCATCATCATCATCATAAGCCTTTTCCCAATGGTATGGGGTCGGCTGCACGGATTATGTTCCTCCATTCAATCTTGTCTATAGCCATATCTTCTGTTAAGGCAAGTTTCTAGGTCTCCCCTCAGAACCTCACTCCACGTCTATTTTGACCTTCTCCTCACCCTTTTAGGCCTTTCGACTTGCACATTCCTTCTCACTGGTGCTGTCATTGGTCTTCAATTAACTTGCCATCATTTTGTTACTTATTAAACTACTATATTTTCACAAATGCGTTCGTCTTTCCTGATCTTACCATACATCCATCTCGGCTATACTCAGTTTATGAACATGTTTCTTGATTATTCAACATTCTGTTCTATAAAGCATTGCCTATTATTGTTGTTTTATAAAATTCTCCTTTTAGCCTGATTGGCACACGGTGATCATACAACACTCTAGAAGCACATCTCCATTTTAGCCACCCCCAGTGGCTGAGCCAGGATTTTGTTCAAGAGGGGGGGGGCAATCCTTGTGGTATATGGTGGGTGCCCTATACTATAATATAAGGGGGGAACTTTGAAGGATTAAAATTTCAAGGGCCACTACACTAAACTAAAATTTAAAGGTATTTTTGGAATTGCAATTTTTTTCTAAAGGATTTTGAAAGTTGAAGAGGGGGGGGTGGCACGTGTCCCTCTAGCCCCTTCCTAGCTCCGCCCCTGGCCACCCCACTCTAATTTTATGGGCAACATACTCCGCAATAGACCTTTCCTTATGATTAATAGAATTGAAGTAATGAAATTGGTCACTTCGAGGTATCACCTGGTTGTCGATATTAATTGGTAGATCATCTCTATGTGCATCCTTAGTAAAATTGCATTTCATTTACTCTGTCTTGGTTCGAATTATTACAAAACCTTTTAATTTCAAATCATTCCTCCAAAATTCTAGCTTTGCATTTACCTAAACCTAGTCTCATCAACTAATACTATGTCATCTGCAAATAACATACACTAGGAGACCTCGTCTTGGATATGGGCAGTTACTTCATCTATAACTAAAGCAAATAGGTAAGGACTTAGGTCTGATCCTTGGTGTAACCCCACTGTGATTAGAAACTCACTTGCCTCACAACCAATTGTTCTAACACTAGTTATTGCTCCCTTAGACATATCTTATACGATATGAATATATTCATCTAGGGCTCCCTTCTTTCCCAAGTGCCACCAAATTAATTATATAGGGACTCTAATTTTTATGCTTTTGTAAGTCAATAAAAACCATGTAAAGATTCTTCATCTTTTCTCTGAACTTTTCCATCATTTGTCTAAGAAAGAAGATTGCCTCAATGGTCGACCTTCCTAGCATAAATTCAGATTTGCTTTCAAATATCCTTGTCTTTTGCCTTAATTTTTACTCCACTTTTTTGCATTTTTTTAGTGTAACTCATAATTTTGATGTCATTGTACTTTGTGCAGCTCTGTATGTCTCATTTGTTCTATATAGGCACAACAGTACTTCTCCATTCATTTGGCATTTTTCTTGTCTTCAAGATATTGTTAAAAAACTTAGTAAGCCAAGACAATCCAATTCCTCCCATTCATTTCTACACTACAAATGCTACAAAAATAAACACTACAAATTATGCATTATGTATAATTAATAACTTACCAAACACTACAAAAATAAACAATGATTTCAAATGTGACTAGTACTAAAATAACGTGTTGTTCACAATATTTTATTGAAATATCTAATAAGGGTTTATATTATTGCCAAATTATTGATCAACAATTGAATTTCCCTCTCAAGTCAATAGAAATGTTAGTAAACGAATTTGGATATGCTTTTACAAGTATAGAATTTATTAAGAAAAAGCAAGAACAACAAAGAAGCTAAAGTAGTCGAGATGACTAACTAAAAGTTCAACCACAACACAAAATGAAAACAAAACACAACCGAAACCTAAGCAGTGGAGCAAAGAAGATCCATCGGGCAACAAAATCCTCAAAAAACAACCCACGACACTGAAGATTTTTTACCACAAAAATCCACTCCTTGACATCGATGATGATATGCGCCAAATCTTTCTCCTTCCCTTTGAAAACACTCCAATTTCTTTCCTTCCAAAGACCCCAACGAATTGCAAGGGGGAGAAGACGCCATAGCACACACCCTCTTGCAGAAAAAGCCGAAGTGTGCCAACTAGACACGAGCTTAGATATAGACCGAGGCAACACCCAATACATGCCAAACTCAAGGAAGAAAGCCACCCAAACTGATCTTGCCATGTGACAATGCAAGAGGAGATGATCCACTGATTCCCCGATGTTAGCGGATGATTTGTTCCCACGAACGTATTGTGTTGGCCCGACGACCCATTGATATACATAGTTGTTTCGCCTTTCCCCAACAGGTTGATCTTTTGGGGTAAATGGTTCTTTAACATGGTATCAGAGCCTTATGGCCTGGGAGGTCACGGGTTCAAGTCTCCAGCGGAGTGTATTCTCGCTGAGGGGGAGTGTTAGCGGATGATTTGTTCCCGCGCAGGTATTGTGTTGGCCTGACGACCCGTTGATATACATAGTTGTTTCGCCTTTCCCCAACAGGTCGATCTTTTGGGGTAAATGGTTCTTTAACACCCGCTACGCTTGCACATCGAGCAATAGTCTATAATAATAATCTTCCTAGCTCTCAGATGGTCCACCATCAAGATCTTATCCAAACTTGTCATCTATAAGAAAAAAACCAATCTTGGAGGGTAGTTTAGAACCCCAAACAAAAGACTCCGAGTACCGCTCACCACAAGGCCTGAGCAATGCCTCGTAGAAAGATCTAACAATGAATCTACCATCTTTCGTCCATCTCCAAAAACGTCTATCTGGAATTGAAAGAGACAAAGGACATTTATGCAAGCGAATCAACAATCGAGAAACAACCTCGACTTCCCAATCATTGATCCTTCTTCTAAAACCAAAATTCCAAGCCACCTCTTCCCCTTCCAAAATAAACCAACCCTATATTGAACGCTTCTTCATATCCGAGATAGAATAAAGACCGAGAAACTCCTCCATAAGTGTGTATCACCACACCACATGTCCTAGAATATGATATTGTCCCCAAGCCTTGCCTTAAACAACACCCCCTCGAAAAAATAAACACTCATCTTCAGAATTCCCCTCCACACGCTACATCCGTAAGGGGAATGAACATCTCTCCCAGCCCAACCGAACTTGAAAACACCATATCTCCTGGCTATCACCCTCCTCCAAAGACTAGTGAATCTCTACCCCAAATATCCACAACTATTTACCCAGCAAGGCCACATTCATATCAAAGATTCTCTTGATCCCTAAACCTGCAGGAGACTTAGGATGATAGACCAACTTCCAATTGACCATGTGAATCTTACTAGACTCCTCTCTGGCACTCCATAAAAAATCACGCATAAGCTTCTCCAACCCATATGCTATGCTCCTAGGGATGGAGAAGAAGAGAAAAAATGGGTAAACTGGATAGGCAATGCTTAATAAGCACCAGTTTACCACTTTTCAACAGACATTTAGACTTCCACATAGCTAACCTACTGCCGAATCTCTCGATCACAAGATTCCAAAGAGCCTTAGATCTGTAACTCGCCCCTAAAGGAAGCCCCAAGTACTGAGAAGGCAAGCTTCCCAACACACACCCTAAAGCCCTAGCTAATCAGACATATTCGCCACTCCCCTCACCCCATATACCTTGCTCTTGGCCAAATTCACACGCAGTCCAGACACCGCTTCAAAACAACACAACATACCATTAAAAAACTCAAGTTGAGACATAGAAGCTCCTAAGAAGACTAGGGCGTCATCCGCAAACTGAAGATGAGAAATTATTGGGACCCTAACACACACCTCGAAACCAACAAGATCCCCACCAGCCACAGCTTTCGAAACCATACCCCCTAAAGCCTCTGCCGCCACAATGAATAAAAACAGAAATAAAGGATCCCCTTGTCTAAGGCCCCTCGAACTCCTTAAGTAACTAGCTGGGACCCGTTCGCTAGGATCGAAAAGACGCCATAGAAATACACTTCCAGATTCATCTCATCTACTTTAACCCGAAGCCCAATCTCCCAAGCATATAGTCCAGGAAAAACCAACTAACGTGGTCATAAGCCTTTTCCATATCGATTTTGTAAACAATTCCAGGCTCCCCCACCTTACTCCTAGAATCAATACACTTGTTGGCCAATAGGACGCCATTCAATATCTATCCGCCCTTCACGAAGGCCCTTTGAGAAGGCAAGATCACCGAAGACAAAATACAACAGATTCTATTAACAAGAGTCTTAGCCACAATCTTGTACACACTCCCCCACAAGACTAATAGGTCTAAAACCCACAAGCTTGGGAGGTCCCGTGTCAAACAACCATTTACCCCAAAAGATCGACCTTGTAGGAAGGTTTGAACATGGGACCTCCCAAGCATCACACCCTTTGGGGAACGTTGTTTCGCGCTCTTTACCAAACAGATCGACCTTTTAGGGAAAGGAAAAACAACTATGTATACCAACGGGTCGTCGGGCCAACACAACACGTGCACGGGAACAAATCAGCCACTAACACTCCCCCTCAATGGAAATACACTCCGCTGGAGACTTGAACCCGCGACCTCCCAGGCCTTAAGGCTCTGATACCATGTTAACTACCATTTACTCTAAAAGCTTAAGCTGTTAGAGGGAGGCATAACAATGTATATCAAAGGGTCCACCAGTCTAAAAGAAGTGGAGTGTTGGCCACACAGCCAAACAACACTCCCTTTCGACACTTTGCCGGGACTCGAACCTGTGACCTACTGGGATCTCCTACTCTAATACCATGTTGAACAACCACTTACCCCCAAAAGACCGACCTTGTAGGAAGGTTTGAACATGGGACCTCCCAGGCATCACACCTCTAGGGAACGTTGTTTCGCCCTCTTCACCCAACAGATCAACCTTTAGGGAAGGGCAAATCAACTATGTATACCAACGGGTCGTCGGGCCAACACAACACGTACGCAGAAACAAATCATCCGCTAACACCATGCTCCTAATCAAGTGAAGAAAAAAACTTTTGTTCCACAAATGGTGAGGTAATCCAAACGCCGAGGCCCAAACCGGCAACAACGGTGTCTCCTCCTCCAACACAGTTAAAATATGGCCACCACCTACAGAAACAATACAGCTCCCAACCCTCAACGCTTCCGCTCTGCTAATAAACATGGATTGAGATAAGTCCTCGACGAAGAAAACCATATTACGGCCGCCGGAAGGGATGCTAAACGGGGGAGCGCAAACCAACAAACTCGCATATAGCCATTGCCACATCGCCCCACCTAGCCACCCCTTCCACCTCTCAGACCAAAGCCCTGGTCCACCGCCCAAAAATACCTAACGTTCGTCCGCCATATGAGGATACAATCTTACAACATCCCTTAACAACTCAAAAGTCTCCTATCACTTTATGCTCTGATTACACACCTATAGTCGGCAGGTTACGCAATGGAACTTGGACAACTCTCGAAAGGAGTTCAGAAAAACCGAAGAAGGCTTCTGCTAGCAAAGACCAACCTCCTCCCATTTTGCCTTCAAGAAAACACAATACGAGATAATGACCTCTGAGCTTAAACTCAAAAGGCCTTAGAAACCTACACTTGGGGTTTTCATGCAACTCAGCTACAAAAGTCCTCCCCAAATGAACCATCTTACTCTGAAAACCCAATCTTGATATATTCAAAACTGCAGAGAGCATCTGAGAGCCCCACTGTAAAACCTCCGCCGAAAAGACAATCTCCTCCTTCCATCTTCTACCCTCCTCACTAAGACTGCATAGGTGTTGTCTCTCCCTCCATACTTCCAACAGAAAAAACCTCTTAGCTTCTAGCACCACTACCTTACGCGTCATTCCCGAAATCATGGATTGAGGTTTTAAATTGGATGAATTTACTTACAAAGAATCAAGTTGAAGGTTCTAAAAGGATGAAGGGAAGATTGAAAAGGGCGTGGAGTTGTAAGAAAATATTTGAAGACACACTTTAACAGGAGATATGGCTCTAAATACAATTGAAAGGCAGAACATGATTGCCAACCCCAAATAATGGGGATAAGGCATTGACTTCAAATTATGATATCTGAACTACAATCTGTATACACAATCCTTTAAGGATGTTAAAATAACAATCTTGTCCACATATTCTCAGAATGAAAGCCAAAAAGATATAAAAAGTCAAACATCCTTCAGCAATATATCTTCGGTTATTTAAGTTCGATCTTTTTTCATTTTTCTTGGTCATTGGCAAATAGTGCATGATATCAAAACAGTGAGTGCTGTGAAACCAAAGAGCATGATACTTGAAATGGGCTTTGAGGGGCATATGATTATAGGTGTCAAGTTATACTCAGAGAGAAAATAAAGTCCAAGTAAAGATCAGTTTGGAAGTTTCATAATGAAGGTAGCATCTTCTGAAGTATAATATATAGTTGCGTTTGTTTTTTTGTTACCCAGCCATGATAGGGATATGGCATATAGGAACTTCGCACATACAGCTATATTTACAAGAATCTGAATAACATAACTTGATATAAGCCAACCCAAGTAATTTTATGGGATTGAAACAATGGAATCGATACACATACCTCGTTTCTGCGAGAACACTTGAAAATTGGTGATCCAGGTTTGGCCATAAAATCACCCTCTTGACCACCAATAACAAAGAGCCGATCATCAACCACAACACAAGCCCTGTTGAAGTGAATAAGATAAGATTGAGTACTGTAACTTAAATAGGAAACATGGTTCTTTTAACCCACCGAACTTAATTGTAAATGAAACAGAACACACATAATGAAAATTCTTTCTCCTGTCTAGATTCTTTGCTAATTGCCATGTAATAAGAGCACAGCCATTTTTCCTATTTTTGGCCGTGTCAACACAATATTGACACAAATACACATGCCAATATGTCACTGCATACCCTCACACATAAGACAATATCACTATATTTTATAATTTTTTCTACAAAAATGATTTCTAAAAGAGGGATGGTGTCTTGAACATCTCGTTCTCTTTTGTGCCTAGGTCATCCCAGGTGAGTTTCCTATCAGAAGGAATTAATAGGGTCTCTATGTATTCCACTATAGCTTGGCCATTGTTTTTTTCCATTCTTTGCTCTTCTCTGCTTTTGTCGTATTATCTTCTCTCCCTTATTCTTTTAATAAAATCTTTATCGTTATCGATTAAAAAGAGTGCTGGTGTGCTTCACTCTCCATGTACTACTTTATTAAGTTGTTAAAAAACTTATAGTTATTTGATGGTCTTCCCTCATATAAATCTAGTTATGACTATTATGTTATTGGATAGCTTCATGGTGTATGAAAATGTTTTCTTTTACTTTTCATATATGTTTGCCTTATTTTTATTTAAAAAACCTTCTGATTTAAATATAACTAAAATATAATACATGTGTATGGACATGTCTGTGTTTCGGGCTTCTCAAAGTGCCATGCCAGACGCCTTGTATCTGTGTCATACACAAACATGCACGCTACAACCAATCACAAAGATGCGCAATGTTATCCTAAAAACAAAAGGTACCAACATAGATAAATGTCCAGCATAGCAACTTGCAGTGATGCACATCACAAGCTTTTGTGTTCTTTTAATGGGAAAACAAGGGCTGAACCCTGATCTCAATTTGGCGGTTGCACACTTGGGGCCACCAACAGGGAGAAGGGTCTGTGCTGGAAAGATTGTAAAAGGTATAGAATATAAGGCACAAAAAAATATTACACAGAAGAACACTTGTACAATATTTTCAAACTCTGTCCCAGAATCTAGCTCATTGGCATTAAAAGAATAACTGCAATAACAAGGCCACACGTTTGAAACTATGTGTCCAGCTTAGGTCACACTTTTGAAAATCCAGCTTATTGGCATAAAAAAGATAGAAAATAAAAATAAAGAAAGAAAAGAAAACTGCAAGAACAAGGCTACACTTTTGAACAATCATCATACAAAATATGATCAGAAAATAGTCTAAATATGAGAGTATACAAAATCCAGGTGTTGTAAAACTCAAAGGTACATTTGATTATGCTCAGGTCACTGAATGCAATTAAGAGATAAAATGGGTAGATGGAAGCTAGATAAAAATAATTATAAATTCAGTTTTACTATGATCATAATAATTATTTAGCAAAACTGCCCACAAACCTATGAGGTCCCCCACGGGGAATGGGTATTTCAGTCTGCCACTCTTTCTCTAATACTTTACCATTCTTTACAGCGATACTCCAATGCTCTAATGCAGGCTCGTGGCGATCCTCCTTGCTGCCGCCCATCACATGGAGTCTGCCTCTCCAAAGTTGGGTTGCTGGGGCATATCTGAAAATTGTCATAGTAAAACTTTTCATTCTTAATGTAGACTACAAAATACTCCAAGCAGGACTTAAGAAATAACAATTAACAACCACTCATGGACTTAGCAGTTCATAAGAAAAGGTGCAGCAAACATTTCACCACAGAGACATCAAGCAAAGTTATAATGGACATGCCTTGCCAGGTTTTTAAAAAAATGAACGCGGATATCAAACTCCATACAAAGGCTAAAGCAACAATGGATAGACGAGGAGCATAGGATTTTCCTCGTAGATAATTAAGTATTCGAAGTGGTAATAACGATTATCGGCAAGGTTGGTGTCCTACATGTAGGTGAAGATGATCATGTTTATTAAGTCAGAACAACTAGAGGGGATTATAATATAAGTTAAAAAAAAAAAAAAAAAACACAATGTTGTCATCTTCATAGATAGATATAAATGCAATTGAGTCATATTTAACAGCAATTATTTTATTTTATTTTTGCAGGTAATTTTAACAGCAAATCAATATGAAGCAAACCAAGTTGGAGATTAGCTTGATTATGGGAACAAAGGAAAGTGTTCAAAGGGATTGTGGAAACTAAAGAATGTTTTAAGGAAAAAGTACTATATGCTTTGAATATATCCAGATCATGGCATGTACCTGGGGACTGGTAATGGGGGCATGTCCTGCCATTGTTTTGTCTCTGTGTCCAACACAAAGGTATGAGCTGTAGGCCCTCTGCATTGTGGACCATATTGTCCCGTGACTACGTAAATGTATCTCCCATCCGTTGCCATTCCCAAATGTGAATGTGCCATTTCTTTTGGCATATCAAACCTTCCACCCCAGGAATTATCCGTAAAATTATAAACATCCACATGAGAATGCACCTATAAGATACAAAACATAAACAATAAACAAAAAATATAACTGATTACTGCAGTAAGAAAATAAATCTGTCAAAACATATCAATTACTCATTAAGAAAACACATTAAATTCTAGCACAGATGTCCAATCAACTGAAGGCACTAATACTTCTAACTATGCAATGGAAACGGAGCATAATCTAGTCCAACAGCTTGCTCGCATACACCTACCTAGTAAGAACGCAATCAATAGATCCTCTAATCAGACACAAAAAATAACAATGGTTAAAGAGAAACGACTAAAAGAGGAATCCAAGTAACAGAACACCACATTCATCGAAAAAATTGACATGTTGGACGCTTGTGTTGGACAAGCACTGACACTCTTATTTAGATTAATCTTAATTCATCAACTATCTTGTTTCAACTATTATTCATATGCTTTTCATATAATTCTTTTACCTGCATATGCTCATTAAAGTATCAACTTATCCAAATTATGTTGATTCCTTTATGAACTAAAATTATATGAAAAGTACATCTTTTAATATATCTAATCAACTGTAAGGACGTGTTAAGAGTATTATTGTGTTTGTTAGAATCAGTGTCTAACACTTTGTAACTGTGTACAACACACGTGTATGTATCCATGACTACACAAATGATAACAGAAACAACAATAACAAGATGAAACTAAAATACCAGGGTAACTGGTACTGAAAAGTAATAATCTACACCTTGTGCCTTACGTATCTTACGAAACAATGCAACTTCATTTTTATTAAAAAAAAATGTGTAAAAAATGCTTATATTCTGAATATAAATGATTGTAATGATGATTTCTTATTGATTACAGGTAGGGTCTGGCTGACATCGATAAGAATCAGAAGCTATTACACAACATAGTACATTTGATGAGGATAAGCGGGTCTATAGCTCTGCAGACAATTTATGATATTACTTTTAAGTTGTCAAACTTAAAATGTGAAACATCTGCAGACAATTTTAGAATTAGTTGGAAAGTGATCACCTTTGCAATATTTGTTCGAAGCGAGAAATGAAAATCAGATAAAACGAACTTTCTAGATACTAGATAGGGTTAAGCATGACAAAATTATCCCAGACAATTCAATAAAGATTAATAATTCGCGAAATGGATACGTTCTAAGAACAAAATCACTTGCATTAAGACATCAATGAGGGTTGTATGCACATAAGATCTCACATAGTCAATGGTACCGTATCCAGCAAACACGAATAGAAGATTCTTAATCTGTATTGCCGCCCCATCGAGACGAGGTACAGGTGCTGCTGTCATCTTCTCCCATTGTAATTGGGGTGCAGGTAAATCAGCAAAAGTCGCCGATAAAACTCTTTCGGGAACTGGGTCTTTGTTATCTTTAACCGTTTTTTTCTAGAAATCGCGAAAAAGATTAACCGTTAATCAGTGAGCTCTAACTGAAATTCAAATTAGAAGCATAAATATACAATGCAGTTCGATCCGACTCACTTTTTCGACCTTTGGTGGTACGATTACGCTCCCGGATTTCTCGCCCGCCCAATTGGACGCGATCGATAGGTATGAAGAAGACACAGATGAAGTTGAAGCCCATAGAAAATCGGCGATCAGAGCAGCACCGAGAAGCCCTGCGCACGATAAAAGAACGAGTTTCGACGAGCTATGCTTTCCGGTCGTCCTCGCCATTTCATTGAAACCCTACCAGAGAAACAAAACCCTAGCAGGGAGAGATCTGAAAGGGAAGCGACGGTGAAAATAAAATGATGTGAGAAAGCGTGGGCGCTAATGGTTTCGCGTGGGGCTAATGGTTTCGCGTGGGTTTCTTTTTTTTTCCTTTCAGTCTATCACGGCGCTATTTGCTTTCCGCTTTTCGCCGTGGGTTTTTTTGGTCTTTCACGGTGTACAAATCTTGCTGTCGGCAACGCAACCAGGAGTGAACTTTACTGACCGCCCACGGTATGCGCCACGTGGCACATCTTAGATGACGCTGACTTATGGATGTTTGGTCAATTCAACGGCTAAAAATCAACCCATGAAATCGACTCCAATCCAACGTTTACAAATCACTAATCAGGCTAATTTTTGGTCAGTATGTCCATCTAGGGTTGGGCCAAACATCCATGCGGTCAGAAATATCCAAGAATATGCCATGTGGCTTTATATTGTAGGTGGTCAGCAACTTTGTTGACTGGTTCGCTGAGGAAAGTTCTACTACTCCGGAGCATAGTTAGCAATTTGGAACACGGCAAAAATTCAATATGGGAAAAAATTGAGTTTTATTTGATTTTGGGTTTCAAAAATCCAATCAAATATTCGGTCAAAAATTCATTAAACGGCAAATATGTGGCATATGTTTTATATATCTCAATTCAAAATTTTGAAAATATAAATTTTGGTGCATTTTGAAAGGGAGTCAATGTATTTAGTAATATAGTTACTATAGTCCAATGGTATTCAAGTTAGTGATCTTTCAGTTATATGAGACTAGTGGGTGGCCCGTGCCCATGGCACTCCCTGACAAAGCATTTGCCAAAATTGGGTGAGTGGTGGAGATCTACCGTCCATTGAGGGATAAGATCTCGGCCATCCTTTATGAAGCCAGATAAGAGGGGGAGACAACTTCCCTATTTTGTTATATAGATATGCCTCTAAAATATTCAACATAATCGGATTATCATGACCATCCTCAATTGTTTTAGTCATCTGATGTTAGACTATTTTGGTAGGCTTTACTTTGTGCGCGTGAACTACTTGAGTTGAGCCAACCAATAGGCACGTTTTGATCCAATTGTTTTTTATCTTTGGCTAAATAAAATATGGGGATGTGTAGGTTCAAGCAATTTTTGATTTTCTACTTTAGTTCTACATGGAAGAAACAAGTGAGTTAAGGGAAATTGAGTTGTATAAATAGGTCTATAAGAGAATGGGGAAAACATACTTGGATGAGGTCAATGGGTGATCAACAAGGTCCATGGCCTAGGTTAGCTGCCCTCCATTGCACTTGGAAGTGGTGCTTATTGCCTAAGATCTGCCCATGTGGTAGAGATATTCACGGACACAGCATAAAACGAAGTACCTCACTGCATTGATTTTTGGATCAAATTTTCAAGAAAAACTTAAAAATGCATTTTATTCGTTGAAGTTTGAAAATCCCAAATTTTACTGTTTTTTCATTTTAGAGAGTTGTTTAATATGTTTCTAAATAAAAAATAAAAAAATCACGTATTAAACACGAATTTGCTAACTAGGCTCGGGAACGAGTATGACCTTTTGATCTCCATGACTTCCCATTAAAAATTCGTTGGGGGCAAACACGGGCAGAAACCACGGTGAGCCACGAGTCCTCGTGAACCCACCTTGGTCAGAACTATCTAAGAAGAAAAAACAAATTTAGACGGTTAAAAATCACCAATCAGGCTAGTTTTTGTATGTAGATCCACCTAGCGACGGAACAAGGACAAACATCCATATGGCCAGTGGTCACTAAGATATGCCACGTGGCCTATAGGACGTTCGTGAGTATCCATCACCAAAGATGATTTGCAAATTTCTTTCAGGGTTAAATTTGGTACAAGGTAATAGAATTAAATTATTAAATGCCTAATTTAAACAATAAAATGAGTCTTTTGCATTTCATTATTACTCACAAAACTAATTTATAAGTGTATTATAAGAATATTTTTCCCATTTTCATTTGTGTGTGTGAGGTTGGGTATTACTGATTTTATGGCATGTGGATTACATATCCCCTTACCATAGGCACACCGCACGGCAAAGCTTTTTCTGAACATTATGTTAGCAGATGGTGTGTTCCCGCACAGATGTTGTGTTGGCCCGTCGATCCGTTTGTATACATAGTTGTTTCGCCTTTCCCCAACAGGTTGATCTTTTGGGGTAAATGGTTATTTAACATGGTATCATAGCCTTATGGCTTGGGAGGTCGCGGGTTCAAGTCTCCAGCTGAGTGTATTCCTACTGAGGGGGAGTGTTAGTGGATCTTTTGGGGCAAATGGTTATTTAGCACATTAGTCCATGCTAATGAAATCGAGGAAAAACTTCCATTTCCCTTGCACTGGCTAAAATTCTGGTATAACTTTGTTATCCAACAAGCTCAAATTGAAAATAACTAAAACCTGCGACGACGAACTGCTGGTGGGGGTTTTAGAGTGAGTTTGTTTCTTGAATAAAACTTTCATCTCCTCTTTTGTCTAAGTCATCTCATATCTTTGTTATAGGAAACACTGTAAAAGCAGCATCTTCTCATATTTAATACTGCATGGTGTTTGTTTTGCATCATAAACACCAACGTGATACTTTAATGGCTTCAATGCACAGGAGATTCTACTACCTGCACGCAGAGATGATTGCAGAAATGATTTTTCATAACCACAAACAATCACGTGGTGTATGTAGATAATAAAGTTGGTTTGGCAATTTATTTTTTCACACAATACTCTATGTGGGAATCGATTTAGGACTGGAAAAGACCATAAAAATCTGTTGAAAGCTGATCGGTAAAGGGTGTTTATTAACCATGTCTAAAGTTTTTTAAAATGAAACTCTGCGAAAAAGAGCTTTGATGATTATATAAAAATTCCCGTACAAAATATGCGAAAAATGAGCAATGTTGTTGAGCATTGAAGTGGAAAATGAAAACTAGTACTAAACAACTTCAAGGGCTTTGATGATTACCAAAAAAAACTGGATTTCCAAAGTTTAGGTGAACAATCAAAGCTTGTTATGGGGTTCTACAAAGGTGGGCCATTAGGTTCTATCATTGGGTTGAGAAGTAATTCTTACAAACTTTGGGGAGGGCCTCAAAGGCAGGTTGACCTGGTTGAAGCTTGTCTTAGGTGCTGGCTAGATAAAGGGAGAATCGAATTAAATTTTGATGGTTGTTTATTTGGCAACCCTGGCATGATGGGGTAGGACCGTAGGAGAAATTTTGGGGGACGAGAAAGGAACTTTACTTAAGGTTTTCTCCATGCCGATCGGAGCCAAGGACTCGAAGAGGAAGCTCTGGTTCTTCTCCAAGGAATTGAGATTTTCAAGACTTTATTGGGGCCTCATAATTGGAGGCTGACTCCTCAAATGATATACCATGGCATCTAGTAAAGTCTTAAACCAATGTATACTTGTTAATATTACTGAAAACATGGAGAAATAATGTGGATAGGTTGGATATTGTGTAGCGCTTAGGAGTTTTAGCGACAAAGCAGATCTTTTTTGCTGAACAGGGCGCTCATACTCCTAATTTCTCTCTCAAATAAATATTAACATCACTGATCCAAAACAAGGAAAAAAAAAGGGAGATTTTCTGTATAAGCCACACATATGCCTCCTTAAACACCATTTTGTGGTTCTGTACATTTTTCATCCCCTTTTTTCTTGGTAAACATAGTTTTGCTCCTTGTGTTTTTTGAGCTGGCAATTGAACTACACCCTTCTTATCTAAAGAAGATGCACTAAGAGGCTTACTCAAGGGGTGTGTAAGTTTTACTGAGGTAGAATACGACCCCAAATATGCATTTATCAATGGTGGACATAGTCAATTTACTAACAATTGATCCCATAAGTTTACCAGGAAATAAGAAGAGGTAACATTACAAGAATTACCGTCTGATATTACAAGTATACTCTGCAAAAATCCCTACCAGCAGAGTGAAGGCAGCTTAAAGGAGAAGGATGAGGGTAAGTGACCAGTCCTTCTCATATAGTCTGCCCTTTCGGAAGTCTGCACGGCCTGTTCGTTCAGTTTGGCCTCTGCATTTGCACGTTTCTCTTCAGCTATTCTTCGTGTTGCCGTGAGTTTGTTTGCCAACTTCTCTTGTGCTCGAGATTTCAACCTTTCAGCCTTCACCTAGATGTATGTATGCAATTGGGTTGTAAGTAAGTTGAAGAAATAGGCCATGCCATTCCATATAAGAGGGGTTCAACTGACTTAATGGTTCAGATTCATGTGCAGGTGACCATGTTAATGATGCAGGAGATCAAAACACTTTTCGTCTCTGAGGAGCTCAGTACCATTTAATATTTCTTTTTCTTTTTTTCACATTGCATACTTCATGAACTCTAATATTTACATAATGGGATCACTTATAATGTTAATATGTTAGCTTTATGAGCATGCCAATCTACCGGGTTTGCCCGGGTTGACGTGTCCAATTCATGTTTTTATTCTGGCACATTGAGTTTGCACTGACTCAATGACATTAAGAAGTTACTGTGATAGACCAAGGACAACCATTCAATTGTGTAAGTGACTAATATACCTCAAGAAGAGGAACTAGGCTAGTAACTGTTTTAGCTGAATTACAGCGGCAGCATTGCAAGAAAAGTTTTTTCTTTCTTCCTAGGTAGGTAAGCTGGGAGCCTGGGAACGAACCAGTGACCTCATAGTTGTGTTGCAGAACGTCAACCAACTGAGCTACGAGATCAAGCATAGTGTTGCAAGAAATGCTGATGTATCTAGTATTACAAGGTTGAGCTATAAAGTGCTTGGAAAGTATAAAAGTGGGTTGGAGTACCTCCATTCTCCTCATTTCCATTTCAGCTTTTCTCTTTTCATGGTTTTCCCAGGCTTGAATCCTCACCTCGTCACGCTTGTACCTGAAAATACACAATATAAACAAGTTTGCTATTAATTTGTATAGAGCCATATCAAAGCATTCCCTGCTATGGCTTTTCATATAAAGATGAACCATAAAGATTCTAAGCTGTTACAGGACTTGGCTATGGCTAATTGAAATTACTTGAATATGAAAAACCATTTACTGCCAAAGGAAAGAGTACAAGTAAATCACCTTGCCATGTATTTTGCACGTTCCGCCTCATCCCAAGCCATGGCTCGGGTCTCTAGAGGATTGGGCTTTCTAGCTTGCTCTGAGTTATTGTTTTCATATATCTTGCAAGCACTCGATTCTTCTTCCTCTCGGTTAGACCACCTGGTTGCACCACTTGCCCTGCCAAAAAGCATGGCTTCGCTTCTGTTCTCCATCGATGTGAGACCCATTTGGTAGCTCTCAAGGGATTGTACCCCTTGCCGGCACCTTCCTGGAGTGGAGGATCTAGAAGAAATAGGACTTCTGGCTGCAGGTGTCGTGGCTCTAAGGGGAGTACCCGTTCTCGAAGGCTCTTGACTTGCAATGGGGGTCATCTCTGTCCCCATATCTCTCACGCAAATTGATCGGATGGCTGATGATGGTTCTTCTGAAGGCTTATTGATTCTCCAGAATGACTCATGAGAATCAACATTCTTTGTCTCCCCTTTGTCTTGTATTGTGATTGCAGGGCCCAGGTTTCCATCATCGCCCCCTTCATCAGCACTGCTAGAAGAAGAACCCTTCTCCTTTTGTGGAACAGGAGTGATTAATCTCAGATCATCCGCATTCGAGTTCCGTGGTTTGGTCTTGGTGTGGCTCTGATCTCCCCCTCTTGACAAACCAACTAGCCACTTCTGAGCATCATCCCATTTCGATGGGGTCGGTTTGCCCAAGGCCATCCGATGATGAGAACCCCGAATTTTACCATTTCCTCTGTGAAACTCGAAACTAACAGCATTGCCGCTTGAAATCTCCTTTGTCGGTCCGTAATTGCAACATCCCTTATCCTCTGCAGACCTCATTCTCCCTCCAATAGTCTAATCAGATACACGGTACTTTAAAACTGATCTAATTGGCGTGTAAGATTGTTAACATAATTCTCTCCTTCATCTGATCCAATAAACAGTCCTTAGTACTTATTGAAGTGGAACCACTGCTAGAGACTCAAGGAAAACATCTCTTAGATCACCAAAGTTCTTACTGAACCATCTAATTACAATGTAGATTGGAACTGAATACAATCTATGTGACCCAGATCCTATTTCTTGAAATCTAAACTTACCATCTCAGATCTCTAACAGTCCACATAGATTGGCACCAAACAGATTGGCACCGAGGAAATATCCTAAGTTCATACCTCACAGACACAAGAATCCTTTACTACAACATAAATCTCTAATAGAATTTGTGAACAGAAACTTGAACCCGATAACAATTCGACGCTCAAAGCTTAAAAAAGACCCAAATCTCTACACCCTTCAGACAAAAGTTGTCCAAAAATACAGAAAATTGCTAGCAAAGAAAACCAAATGTCTGAAAATTTTCACTAGAGGACTAAAAACTATACCCAGATAGAATCCCAAATCCTAAGAGAAAATCTTACAATCCAAACATCAAGGCACACAAAAACTCTAAACCCATGCCCAACTTACCAAACACAGACGTGTTTTTTTCCTGAATCGACGCTAGAACCCATGAAAACCAATAAATCACCATACCCACTAGACAGAAAGAACAAGTTGCTGAGAGCTACAGCTAACAACGACACAAACACCAATGGGTATTGCAGAAAAAAGCTTATCTGCAGAGAATAAAAACCTTAAAACCATGGATGTTGGAAATTTGCAGAGCTGAAGATGAAGATCAAGATCCATTGAACTCGGAAATGTAAAATAAAAAATAAAAAACAAAATGGATGGTTGAAAGAAACAAGATCTATAAAGTGGTTATGAAAGATAAAATAAGTCTTGCCTGGGAAATGGTGGGCTTTCAGCTTTCTTACTGAACCATATGAGGAGCACCTCACTCACAACGGAATCTTGTGAAGAGTTGCAGTGTCACAGAAAAAAATATAGTACTGGTACGGCCCTGCTTCCCAGACGGAGAGACAGAGAGAGAGAAATATTTTTGAAATACGGTTGTTCTTAAACGACTACTAACTTTCTACAATAGCCGTTGGGCTCGACATGTGGACGGTTCATAATAGAATTTGTTCAGTGGGATTGCTGCCAGGTGTCAGCCCATGATGGCTGATGTCGGTCCGGAACGAGTCCAGTTTTGCTCACGGACGCTCACGGACGTCTATATGAGCCGCGTGACACACTCTTCGAGACCACCGACCGGATGGCTCATCCTAGATGGACCCAACAGAAAAAAATCAGCCTGATTGGAGATTTATAGCCGTTGCATCTGAGTACCCCAAAAATAACGTGCGAATCCCACGTTTGGGGAAAAAAAAAACGGTTAGAACTCACCGATTTTTGGTCCGTAGGTTCATTAGGGAATGGCCAAACATCCATACGGTCGGTGGTCTCGACGAGTGTGCCACGTGGCTTGTATGGATCGTCCGTGAGCAAAGACGTTCGTGAGCAAACCAGGACTTGCCTGGAAGCTGGAACCGCTACTGCACTTCACGTGCCCATGATGGGTTGAAGCTGTGGACGGAAGACCTGTGCCACGTGATATAATAATACACCCTTATACTTTCAAACTTTAGGATTACCCCCCTTGACCTAGTTTAACACTGGTTGACTTAAGTTAAAACGTGCAGGATTCAAAATCTCGGCCGGATCAGTGGGCTCTGATCGGCATGATCTAGAACAGGATCAGTCCATCTCACCCGAGACAAAGTGGGACTCCTTTGGGAAACAGTGATCTCAGGGCGAGACAAGCCTTTTTTGGATCGGTGGGCTCCGATCCCGACCGAGAACGGGATAAGCCGAGACTTCAAGCCATGGTTTGAATCACACTTTGTTAGCATTGTGCTTGCAATGTTATGGTCCTTTCATAGGTGGATTAACAGGCGCATGATGCATGTCATGTTTTAACGTCAGTCAAATGATGGTTACACTAAGTCAAGGGGGTAATTCTAAAGTTTGAAAGTATAAGGGGGTATTACTAATTACTTTCAAATTTCAGGGGCATTACTAAAATACCCATTAGTTAATTAATGACAGAAAGTCTCGTTTTGACCAACCATCGAGAACTGCTCAATATAAAACTGTAAAATTTATAACATTTTAACCGAGCTTGCTCTCCCTCTTTGGTTATGATGTGATTACCCCCATGCCATTAAAATGCTAGCAGTTTCCACAGAACCGTTTGATGGGGACCTCCGGTTACATGGATCACTTCATGTTGTAGGACGACCATCCATTCGATCTACCAATATCTTGATCAAGAAAAAAGTCTACTATAGTAGCAATGATCACGTGGATCATTTCGGTACTGGATATCTCTTAAATGGGTCCATTTATTTATGGATCCGACACCTTGAATGTGCGCCACATGCACTGGTATGAGGATCATAGGTTGTCCGAACAGTCTACCCAATAACTGAAAGCAACAGGACGTTAAAGTATTGGCTAGGACAAAAAGAATATAATGACATATTAGCCTAGCTATCGTGATAGGCCGGCCTTTAATTTAAAGCAGGATTGCGATGTAACAAGCTGCAGCTTAATCTAAAAGCCGTAAGCTAGCACCATTTTGTTACTCACCGCTGCCATCTGGGATCCACTGAGTCACTGACCGTATAGATGTTTAGCCCACCCCTCCGTAGACATTCATACAAAAAATCAGCTTGTTTCGTACAAAAAATACAGCTTTTTTTTTTGGATAGGTATATATACGCCTAGGTGAACGTTGTGTTTGTTGGGCGTGCTGAACGACTTGTGAAGGTGAGCGCCGTACTGTTTTGTGAGCGTCGTGCCTCAACCCAGGTTTTGGCCTAAGTAGTAACTAGTGGGCTGCACGCGAGCTAGAGAAGAAGTGGCAAAGTAAAAAAGTTTCACCCCACAAAGCAATTTTGAAGATAATTAATTTGGACTTTGGAAGGTTGAATTTATAAATTGTGGCAACTCAAGGTACAATTATAAAATGATACCATCTAGAGCTACACCCATTTCTTACATCCAGTTATCACACCCGAGAGTAGGGCCCACATGGAGAACGTGTTGGACAATCCAACCATACATTGAGTTGTCCATGCCATGATGATCATCATCACCAAAGATCAGTTCATTTCGACAATGTCAACCATATAAAAAATAGACCAAAATAATGGTTTAATTCGATGGTCTAGATTTTTTAAAATAAAGCCAATTTATCATGAAGTTAAGAATGTCCAATTTTTCTGATTTTTTGTGAACAGGGTAACTATAGTACGGAAAACCTATTGTGCGGTTGGATTGTCCGACACGATCTCCAAATGGGCCCCACTCTCGGGTGTAAGAAATGGGTGTAGCTCTAGACGGACTCTTATAAAATCAACATTTGAAAGTTGTCCATAGATGGTTATTAAGGGTTATCTTGAAAATATAGAAGTAATGGCACAGAAAATAATTATATATATATGGGTCGGGCTCAGAAGAACCCCGTTTTTTATACCTCTTGGTGTTCGTGTGCTTGCCGTGGATTTCAAGAATCCAACAGTGGTTGTCAGAGTTGAGCTGGAATCACTTTTTTCACTTTTGGGGGCGTCGACAACCACCATTAGATTCATGAAATCCACAGCCGAGCGCGCAAACACCGAGAGGGGTCAGAAAAATGGGGTCTTTGGAGCCTGAGTCTATATATATTAACGGATTGTTTTATAAATATGAAAGAAGTGACATGAAAAATAATTAAGTTATTATTAAGGAACTATTTTGTAAATATGAAATTAATGACATGGTAAATAATTAAGTGTCCATTAAGGGGTTAAATGACATGACACATAATTTAATGATAACAAAATAACTATACTTCAAATATAATTAAAGACATGAAAGTAATTAAGTAGTTCAATACAAGGTTTAAAGGAGGCCGTTTTAACGGTTAAATGGACTGGGGGTGTTACCGTTTAAACCGTTTAAACAGATTGAAACGGTCAGGGGCAAAAATGAAAAAAATAGAATTAAACGGATTTTAACATATTTTAACGGAAAAAAACGGAAAAAGTGGTGCTGAAATTCAAATTTTGAAATTTGAAAAAAAAAAAATGGAATTTAACGGATTTTAACAGAATTAAACGGTTTTAACGGCCGTTTAAACGATTTTAATGGCCGTTAAAACAAACAAACAGCCGTTTTTTTCAAAACCGATAAAACGGGCTTGGGGCGTTACCGTTTAAACGGCCGTTTTTAAAACCATGGTTCAATATATAAATACTTTTTTTTTTAATATTTAAAAATGTATTTATTGAACTGACGGGTGTGTTGGTTTGCTATAAGAAAGACATTCAATGAACTAATAGGTGCCTATGTTTTTTCATAGGCGACTAATAATGTGCCTCGTATCTCAACCCCCGTTTTGACTTTATAATAGTAATAGAAAATAACAAAATGTTCAAAACAAAGAATGCACATGGGATCACAAGTGGACTTGTTTCGAGTACCCTTAAGACTCACTGAAGTAGACTAGAAGTGCTGCTCCTCTTGAGTAAAACTTTGATCGAGGCTGATATATAACAGGGCGCAATATGAGCCACGTGGCACACTCTTAAAGGACTCTGACCGTATGGATGTTTTTCTAATCCCTAGGTGGACCTACAAACCAAAAATCAGCAAAATTAGTGACTTCAAACCTTTGTATCTTTGTACCTCAAATAATGGTCAATAATGTTAAAATTATTCCCCAGGTTAAAATCAACGTTAACCCATGAAAATAATTCCAATCCAATGCTTAGAAGTCACTAATCGGGCTAATTTTTGGTCTGTAGGTCCACCTAAAGATTGGCCAAACATCCATACGATCAGAGTCCTCTAAAAGTGTGTCACGCGACTCATTGTGTGTACCCTGTCATAAAAGTTTTACTCCCTTCTCTCTAGCTCTTTTGCTGCCTCCGTAGAAGTTACGGTTCAATCTGCACCCTCCAATCAGAAAAATAACGTGGCAGAATGTAACATAAGTAGGGATGAAGGGAATACGCCATCCTCCCATTCTGACGTGATTTATCAACTCGTACTCTCCTACATGCATGTTTCCATGCACTTTAAAACTATAGCAGACCATACACCCATGCTGTCCCCTAATCACTGGCCGGAGGAGAAAGGTGTGAGCGAAGCCGATCACAGCACAAAATATGAACCACACGGCACAATATTAAAGGAAGATGACCGTATGGATGTTTGGCCAGTCCTTCGGTGGACTTGTAAACCAAAAATCAGCCTGATTAGTGATTTCTAAGCGTTGGACTGGAGTCATTTTCATGGAATATTGATTTTAATCGTGGGAATTTTGAGCATATTGACCATTATTTGGGGTACTAGCTAGATTCAAAGGTCTAACATCACTAATCAGTCTGATTTTTGGTGTGCAGGTCCACTGAGGGATTGGCCAAACAATATCCATACGGGATCAACGTCCTCTAAGAGTGTGTCACATGGCTTGTATTGTGGGTTGCTATTGACTTCGCTCGGTGTGAGCGAAGGTTTACTCTCACTAGAGGAAAACCCAGAACGTCATGGGTTCGTTGATATCGAGAGTGAAGTTCCATCAGGCCCAAATCCAATTCATAATGGACATGGTCCATCGGCTGCAAACCCAGAACGTCATGGCTTCTTAGATATCCAAAGAGTAGTTCCATCAAGCCCAGACCCACTTCATCATGGACTTAGTCCATCGGCTGCAAACCCAGAACGTGATGGGTTCATAGATATACAAAGAGTAGCTCCGTCAGGGCCAGACCCACTTCATCATGGATCTGGTCCATCGGTTGCAAACCCAGAACATCATGGGTTCGTTGATATCGATAGCGAAGTTCCATCAGGCCCAAATCCAATTCATAATGGACATGGTCCATCGGCTGCAAACCCAGAACGTCATGGCTTCGTACATATCAAGAGAGAATAAGTTCCATCACGCCCATCCCCAATTCATAATTGACATGGTCCATCGGCCATTCACATGTCCAGAGGGAAGCTCCATTAGGCCCAAACTAACAACATCATGGATTTCCAAGAAGCATCATGAATTCATATGAAGACAAACCAACATATCTTATCCGGTTTTAACAAAGAGTGGCTGAGATCTTATCTTCCAAATGGATGGTGGATTTCAGCCACTTATATCCGATTTTGACAAACGCTTTGTCAGAGAGTGCCGTTGGCACGGGCCACCCACTAGTTCATTACATATGGCACTTGGGGCTTAGATAATCGTGATATGTAACAGGTAGACCTGACGCTTTTTGGTGGGGTAATACCAAAAATTAGCTTGTTTGATGATTTTTAGTCTGGGAATATGAGCATTATCGATCGATTTTCCATGCGCTTCCTGAAAATCAAAATTTTCTCACTTAGATTGTGGGCTACGCGTACAGACATATGACTTAGTCTTTGATTAAATTGTAATCCGTACGTTCTTTTTAATATTAGAAAAGCTGTTAACAGAAAAGCTAAGGATGGCTCAGTCCAACATATAGATGGAGAGTGGTTGAAGAAGTCTTAAGAGGGAGTGAGCTACCTCTCGTTTTCATCACAGACAGGCCGAAGACATGAATCGGTCACTTACAGCTACGTACCCTGGTTTTGTACGTCTTCTAAAGAACAATTCAATTTTATTAGTAATGATCCAATAGATGTGGTTCCATTATAGTGCCTCCCGATGTCAATACCCTAGCTCCTCTAAGCCACTGCTTTATCCAATGAAAATGGGACACGAGGGCCCCCTATATTGCTTGCACTAGCAGTACGTACGTAGATGGATCGCCAGCTTCTTTTTTTTCGTTTGTACACTAGATCCCACTTAGGACATGGTTGGTACGAATTAAAAATCTCTAGATAAATCTCTTCATTGCCAGTTGACATTACGTAACAGTCAAAGAAATTGAGGCTGGCCCACCCAAAAACTTATAAGAAAAAGAAGAAAATTTAAGAAAGAAAGCGGCCGATTACCCTTTCAAAGTTGGACAGCTTCAAGTTAATTACTGCTACACACGCTTTGGTCCACGAAGTAAAATCAACCGCGCCTCTATAAATACTGTAATAAGATCACGGACTCTATCCATCTCCAACTCTCTGTCTCCCTGTCTTCTCTAGCTAGCTCAAACAATTAATGTTCTCTTGTTCTTTCTTTCTCTCATCAATGACGACTAAGTTGATCTCTTGCCTGGTTTTCTTCCTCTATATGATGGCTTTAGCGTCATCGTCACCCCTCAAAGTGGGTTTCTACCAATGGACTTGCCCACCTGCAGAGGCAATTGTGAGAAAAGCAGTCGAAAAAGCCGTAAACCGAAATCCTGGCATAGCTGCCGGCTTAATTAGGATGCATTTCCATGATTGCTTTGTTAGGGTACGTTCATTTTCATTTCTCTTAACTTGTTTACTTAATCTCACAAGAGTTTTGTTCTTCCGATCATCTGAAGAGTAACATGGAGCTTCTTTTGTGTAGTGCTGCATGTGGTACTAATTAAGTTCTAAACATGTTTGTGTTGTTTTGTTTTTTAGGGGTGCGATGCATCGGTGCTGCTCGATTCTACACCGGGAAATCTTGCAGAGAAAGAACATCCTGCTAACAACCCAAGCCTACGAGGCTTTGAGGTGATCGATGAGGCAAAGGCTCAGATTGAAGCTCTATGCCCACAGAGAGTCTCTTGCGCAGACATCCTTGCCTTTGCCGCTCGTGATAGTGCCTACAAGGTTGGAGGGATAAAATATACCGTTCCGGCAGGACGCCGTGACGGACGCGTCTCTCTCAATGATGAAGTTACACAAAATCTACCCCCTCCTTCCTTCAATGCCAAGCTACTGGAGGACAACTTTGCCCGGAAAGGGTTGTCTCTCGACGAGATGGTGACGCTCTCTGGGGCACACTCGATCGGAGTCTCACACTGCTCTTCCTTCTCTGAAGACCGTCTCTACTCCTTCAATGCTACCCATCCACAAGACCCTTCAATGGATCCTAAGTATGCAACATATTTGAAAACCAGGTGTCCCCGTCCATCAAGCACTGGAGCTGGACGAGATCCGACTGTGCCACTCGATGCTGCAACACCCAATAGGTTGGACAACAAATACTACAAGAATTTGAAGAACCACCGAGGTTTATTGACTTCAGACCAGACGCTCCTAAACAGCCCTTCAACTGTGGGGATGGTGAGGAATAATGCGAAGCATCCCTCGACCTGGGCTGCCAAGTTTGCATCTGCAATGGTACACATGGGCTCCATTGATGTTCTCACAGGCACACAAGGTGAAATCAGGAAGAGCTGTAGGTTTGTGAATTAGGTTTTCTAGCTCCTCTCACGCCTCTATAATAATTTGATGAAAACATGTGTATTCTTTCATTCATTTTTGTTATTTGTTAATCCAAGTGTAAATCCCTAATATACAATTCTCTTGTGATTTTGTTGATTCAATGTAGTAAAATCATACTACTTCGACTTTGAATCCCAATTTGATTGCCTATTTAGTTCTTAAAATCTTTTCATATATAGTAGAGACAATTGGAATTTTAATTTTTCATTATTGAGCATCTATATAAATATCTCTCCCAAGAAATAATAGAAGGCGGGAGGTGCGGTGCATGCAAGTGATAATGGGTGTTTTTTGGAAGTTTTGGAAACAAATTAATTGAGATGATGCATCTATGAATTCCATGTAACTTGTTGTCGGAGACCCCTCTTCGGTTCTAAGACTAACTTGGAAGGACCGTGTAATTAAAGTTGGATTATCATGAGACTTGGCTAGTACGTGGTAAGAAAATCATTCACTGGCGCCACAAAACTGTTTATTGAGGAAGGATGCGCCATATAACCAAGAATTTTTCCATAGGTAGCTAGGGAATCAAGACGAGAATCACCCACCCAAAAATCACTATGTGGAGGTGCATGCTACCCTCTTCCAATGGAATGCTAGCTGCTCAACATAGATGGATCATAGTGTGAACAGGTCGTTGTAGGATTTGGGCCGGGGCATCATTAGGGACAATGTAACTTGAATTATAGTGGCCGCATACTCATAAAACGCAGTAGCCTATGGTTTGTCTACAGTTCCATGGAGATGTGGGATAAATTAACGACCAATCATACACTTATAACGTCATCGATCTCGCTGCTCAAATATGTACATGTGTATAGAGAAACTAACAAGGCAGCAAATTCTTTGGTGAATTTTTGTAATTCCTTTGGCTTTGTCATGCTAAATCCCCACTCTTACCGCATGAGATTGTTAAATCTGTAAGTGAGGATGCTTCCATATGCTTGTACAAAGATTGTAATTGTCTTTGATTTATGCTACCATATAGGGGTCCAGCCTAACCCCAACTTACTCACAGAAAAAAAAATGACAAATATTTTCTAAATTTTTACAAAACATTAATCCAACCAAGTCAAGTTGTACACTCTATTTCGTAGACCGTTTTACAAGTTGAAGAATTATGGACCGTCTATTTTTATCGTTAACTTGAAAACCACATTTGATGGGGTTAGAAATTTCAGAATGTGCTAATTTTTTGTAGTGAGGAGATCATCCTCAGTACCAAAAATCATCTATTGATTCATCTTCCATGTGGGTACGTCAAAAAATGTTGTATGAAAATGATTCATCTTCCATGATATGTGTGAGGTGCACCAAATCATCATCCGTGTATCTAATTAGATAGGTATATTTTCCATATAAACCCTTGATTAGGGTCAATGCATGTATTTCATCCGAGGTTATTAAATAATCCCATTTCCTATCAGAAGGATTCAACCACTTCAATTGACAAAGAAAGCCCCAAATTTTTGTTTCAAAAGTAGAAACGGGTAGAGAAAAGCTTCTATATGTTCAATGCAAGAAAATTATTGACGAGAAAAATGACGGCTCAGATCCGTCATTTTTGTGGAAAACACACGCGGCAAACCTGGTCCGGGTTTCTGTGTTGAGCAAGACGTCCCCTCCGTGACTGTTTTAATTTTAATGAGCTAAAGGACCAACTGGGAACGGCGACCAATGGAACATAAAATAATCTGTTCTTTTTATTAGAAAATTAACCTGTTAACAGAAGAGGTAAGGCTCAGTCCAATATCTAGATGGAGAGTAGTTGAAGAAGGGAAAATTTTTAGATGAAGAGGACTTTGGATGTAGTTGATGCAGAATGCTCTCGTGTCCTTACATAGATCATTTTTTGGGCCTACTAATTGCATGGATGTTTAGCCAACCCCTTGATGGATATAAAACAAAAAAAAAATCTGATTGGTTTTCTCTAGCCACAGATTTTAACACTTTTTAGGACTGATTCTAGCCAGGATTCAGTATTTTTTGCATATTTTTTGGGCACTTAATCCAATGGCTAGAAATTCTTAATCAAGCTGATTTTTGGTGTGTATATCCATCAAGGGGTGGGGGCTAAACATCCATGAAGTTAGTGGATCCAAATAAATGAGCTATGTAGGGACGCGACCCTCTGCATCGACTGAATCTAAAATTTTTCCGTTGAAAAAGTCTAAGGGGGAGTGAGCTACCACTCGTTTTCACACAGAGAGGCCGAAGACATGAATCGGTCAATGATCCTTGACTCGGTAGATGGGTTGCTAGTTTTTTTTTTTTTTTCTCATTTCGTGTAGATCAGGACATGGATGGGGAGGAATTAAAAATCATCTCTAGATAACATTACGTAAAAAGTCGAAGAAATTGGGGCTGGCCCACCCAAAAAATTTTAAGAAAAAGAAAAAAGATTTAAAAAAGAAACCGGCCGATTAACCATTCAAGAAGTGATGGAAGTGTTCAAACTTCTTCGAAGTTGGACAGCTTCAAGTTGCTAATTCGTACTGCTACACGCGTTTTGGTTCATTAATTTACAAAAGTAAAACCAACCACGCCCCTATAAATACAGTAAGAAGATCGAATTCTCTCCATCTCTAACTCTCTCACTGTCCCTCACTAGCAGATCTGTCTTCTCTAGCTAAACAATTGTTCTCTTGTTTCTTTCTTTCTCTCACTCATCAATGGCGACTAAGTTGATCTCTTGCATGGTTTTCTTCCTCTATATGATGGCTTTAGCGTCGTCGGCACCCCTCAAAGTGGGTTTCTACCGACGGACTTGCCCATCTGCAGAGGCAATTGTGAGAAAATCAGTAGAAAAAGCCGTAAGCCAAAATCCCGGCATAGCTGCTGGCTTAATTAGGATGCATTTCCATGATTGCTTTGTTAGGGTAAGTTCGTTTTCATACTCTTTAACTTACTTGTTTACTTAGTCTCACAAGAGTTCTGTTCTTCCTCTGAATATAGTAAAATGGAGCTTCTTCTGTTATTGGGTACTAAGTACTAAACGTGTTTGTATTTTATGTTTTTCAGGGTTGTGATGCATCGCTACTGCTTGATTCTACACCGGGAAATCCTGCAGAGAAAGACCATCCTGCTAACAACCCAAGCCTACGAGGCTTTGAGGTGATCGATGAGGCAAAGGCTCAAATCGAAGCTCTATGCCCACAGAGAGTCTCATGTGCAGACATCCTCGCCTTTGCCGCTCGTGATAGTGCCTACAAGGTTGGAGGGATAAAATATGCCGTTCCGGCAGGACGCCGTGACGGACGCGTCTCTCTCAATGATGAAGTTACACAAAATCTACCTCCTCCTTCCTTCAATGCCAAGCAACTGGAGGACAACTTTGCCCGGAAAGGGTTGTCTCTCGACGAGATGGTGACGCTCTCTGGGGCACACTCGATCGGAGTCTCGCACTGCTCTTCCTTCTCTAACCGTCTCTACTCCTTCAATGCTACCCACCCACAAGACCCTTCAATGGATCCTAAGTATGCAACATATTTGAAAACCAAGTGTCCCCGGCCATCAAGCACTGGAGGTGGTCAAGATCCGACTGTGCCACTCGATGTTGCAACACCCAATAGGTTGGACAACAAATACTACAAAAATTTGAAGAACCACCAAGGTTTATTGACTTCGGACCAGACGCTCCTAAGCAGCCCTTCAACTGTGGGGATAGTGAGGAACAACGCAAAGCGTCCTTCAACTTGGGCTGTCAAATATGCATCTGCAATGGTACACATGGGCTCCATTGATGTTCTCACAGGCACACAAGGTGAAATCAGGAAGAGCTGTAGGCTTGTGAACTAGGATTTTCTAGCTTCACCTCTGAGAATTTGAAAATATTTGTGTTCTTTCCTCCATTTGTTATTTGTTAATCCAATTGTAAATCCCTAATATACTTGTCTTGTGACAAGGTTGATTCAATGTTGTAAAACATATCTACTTCAACTTGAACCCCAATTTGATCATTACTTAATTTGCATTTTGATTTCTCTTTTCTTAAAATATTTTCTTACAGTAGCGATCCCATAATGAGTAGCTTTATAATTGGTCCAGTTACATGAGTTGGACAACAAGCTCGATGATAAAAGTAACTTGTGTCCAAGCTTGTACGGGCATACTATTTTAACGGTCGATCTCTACAGTTAGGAATTTAGGTTTCTCTAAGATCTGTGTTGTTATGCACCTCAGCAAGACGTTCCCTTGGGCCTGAGCAGATGTCTTCATGCTTCTCTTTAATCCAATGGTTGACATTGAGATGGTATTACACTAATATATCTCATATATCTATAATTCTACAATATCAGTAGAGTGTCAATCCGGCGCTCTTGTAAGGGGTCTGGCCCGGCCAAGCCCAACCCTTTGAACTAAAGTGAGTTTTGTTTTTTGTTTTTTTAAATTTCAGGCCCTTAGGTCTGGGTTTGGCCCCATTAAGTAAGGTTCTAAATAAGGGTCAGGTCAGGGTAACACTTAGTAAAGCTTAGCCCTATCCGACCCTTCATATTATATTGCCCACTTGATAAATACTTAATTTACACTCCGCTTTAAACTCTAATCTATTTCCTTCAACTTTCTATTTCTCAACGATAGTAGTAATTAAGCTCTCTCAACTTTCTCATAACTCTAACAACTCATTTAACTCCATTGTCCATCTTTCTTAACATTTACAACCTTCTCTTAACTCTTTCTCATCAAGTAGCACTCTCTGCCTCTCTCGAGTCATAAAGAAAAAAAAATGAAGGATGGGGAGTTTTCAATCCTCATTCTAGAAAATCAATAACCAACCATGTTTTCATGTTTTTTTTTTTTTTTTTAATTTTTTTTTACACATTTAATTTTGTGTGTATTCGAGTAAGTTCTATTTTCTAAGTTATATGTGAGTACTGTTTGGGGTTTATTTTCTAAATTTTATTTAAAGTTATTTTTTAGCAATACTAGTTTGAAGGACAGAGTGATGCTTCGATGTTGTTCTTAGGAGTGGTTAAGTTAGTTTTAGGGTTTATTTCAGGAACTAGTTTGTGAGGATATTGGGCTTTTTAGTCTTTAAATTCCTCATATAATTATTGTTACTCGTTGGGATTGTAGTTTTAAATTGTGTTTTTCGTTGGAAATGGTATTTGCTTTTTATGTTATGAAATGGCATGCTTCATCTCTCAGGACCCCTCCTATGTTTGTTTGGTCCTTTTCCTTTGACAGATCCATCAAAATTGAGCTTGGCCCATGCATGCTGAGGAGGTTCCAAGTTATCATAATTAATCTCTTATTTCCTGTTATGCTTGGTGCGGTTCTGTCTTGGATTCTAATTCCTAGGATCGATTTGGGGTCGTTGGCCTTGGTAAATGCATCTCTGTAAAGGCGAGCTTCACAAATGATTCTATTAGGCGTGATTGGATTGTTCTGAAAAATTATTTGGTTTCTAGCTATCCAGATTCCACATGCCCCATATAATGTACGGAGTCAATACCACTAGCTATGACCTTCGAGTTTCTGGCCTTCCTTATTGACAAGGATGCTAACCCATTCGGTGAGGGTTGTTTGAGGCGTTATTTTTTAGTTGGCTTTGGGGTAGGCTATCTTCCAGGATTGAGCTGCTGGATGGCATTTTAGAAATAGTTGATCAATGGTTTCAGGTTTCCTTGTACACTTGCTGCACCAGGGCCCCCCTTCTGTTTAGGTGGGGCCTAGCTAGTTGGAATTTTGTCAAGTAAGGTAATAAGGTAAATCAAGTTACAGTTCAAAGCCTCGGGTGATCCCGGTCTGGATCGGGCGATCTGGATTGGGATCGGAGCCCACCGATCCAATCCAAACCATGTTTGTCTCGCCGAGTTCTCTGTTTTCTGAAGGATTTTCACACCGTCTCGAGGCGAGTTGGCCGATCCCACCGATCCAGCCTATGATCCCGAGACATTCATCCATGATAACCAACAAAACATCCTCACTTTAGGTGGACAGTTCCACTTCCAGGTGCCTGGAAAGGATTGGTTGTTATGGCTCGGATTGGCGTTGTCTATCATTTTGTCCTGCAATGATTGAGGTTGACTTGATCATGAATTCCTCGGTATAAGGAGATATTTATATTAGGCCCAACTTGGTTAGCTGCACTAGGATGCAAATTTGCACTGGAGTGCAAATGCGGTGAGTTGCATTGCAGTCATGTACCACAATTTTGGGACTGCACATGCTTGCATCTATTTTCTTAAAGAGTTTGCAAGGGCTTGGCAGCAACAACTTGCACAACAACTCATTTACACGCTCCCAACCAATCACGTGTAATCCCAAAACCATGACAAGTGGGTGCATTGCATCCAATTTGCATTGAACCAAGCAGGACCTTAATGTTGAATTGTTCCAACTAATGTGAATTAATTTTATTTTTGAATATATCATTTTATGTGTCCATCTTTCTAGGGCCAGGCCCAACCCTTGTCCTTGAGAGTTGGGTAGGGCTTAGCCAGTTCTGACTCTTCAAGGACCTCATCCTTATAAGTGAGGACAGTGCGAGGGTCGGGCTAGGCCCTACCATAGCCCAGCCCTAGATATATCATAATCCTAAATATTTAAATGGTTTTTTAATAAGCTTGGTCGTGCCTCCCTGACTTTTTTTTTATGACCTAAACCACCAATGGAATTGAACTTAAAATAATCTTCTATTTGTGGGTGATGTGGTAAAAAAAAAAACTCAGGGCCAATGATGATAAAAAACAGTTAAAGAGGCAAGACCAAAAGAATGAAAACCCATATGGAGGTGTCACTAATATAGGATATTTTAAAAAGTTTGTCTCGTACGTCAATTTACTCAAGATTGTACACGACAACTTATGAGCACCGATTTTCCATGCGCTTCCTCCTAAACATAAAAAATTATCACTTAACAGAGTTGAATTTGTGGTTTACGCGTACGTACAGCTAGCCAATTATGACTTCAAGTCTTTGATTAAATTGTTATATGTTCTTATTAATTAGAAAACCTGTTAACAGATCGAAGATCTGCCACTTGTTTTAGGGAGGGACTGAGCTACCACTCGTTTTCACAGACAGGCCGAAGACATGAATCGGCCACTACTTGCAGGCTTGCAGCTACGTACCATGCATGGTTTGTCTTCCTAGTGATGATCGATCCAATAGATGTGGTTCCATCATAGTGGCCTCCCGATGTTAATACCCTAGCTCCCCTCTAAGCCACTCCTTTATCCAATGAAAATTATACACGAGGGCCCCCTATTGTTTGACTTTGACTCAATATATGGACCCCACTTAAGACATGGACGCGAGTTAAATATCTCTATAGATATAAATCTCTTCATTGCCAGTTTACATTACATAAAAGTCAAAGAAATTGAGGCTGGTCCACCCCCAAAATTTAAGAAAGAAACCGGCCGATTATCCATTCACGCCTTCACGGAGATAAGAGATGGAACTGTTCAAACTTCGAAGACAGCTTCAAGTTGCTAATGCTTACTGCTGCACACGTTTTGGCCTTATAAATACTGTAATAAGATCACGAACTCTCTCCATCTCTAACTTAATTTCTCACAGTCTTCTCTAGCTAGTTTAAACAATTTTTCTCTTGTTCTTTCTTGTTCTCATCAATGACTACTAAGTTTATATCTTGCATGGTTTTCTTCCTCTATATGATGGCTTTAGCGTCATCGGCACCCCTCAAAGTGGGTTTCTACCAATGGACTTGTCCGTCTGCAGAGAAAATTGTGAGAAAAGCAGTCGAAAAAGCCGTATACCGAAATCCTGGCATTGCTGCTGGCTTAATTAGGATGCATTTCCATGATTGCTTTGTTAGGGTACGTTCATTTTCATACCATCTTTAACTTACTTGTTTAGTTAGTCTCACAAGAGTTTTGTTCTTCCTCTGAGTATAGTAAAATATATGGAGCTTTCTGTTACTAAACATGTTTGTATTTTATGTTTTTCAGGGTTGCGATGCATCGCTGCTGCTCGATTCTACACCAGGAACTCTTGCAGAGAAAGAACATCCTGCTAACAACCCAAGCCTACGAGGCTTTGAGGTGATCGACGAGGCAAAGGCTCAAATCGAAGCTCTATGCCCACAGAGAGTCTCATGTGCAGACCTCCTCGCCTTTGCCGCTCGTGATAGTGCCTACAAGGTTGGAGGGATAAAATATGCCGTTCCGGCAGGACGCCGTGACGGACGCGTCTCTCTCAATGATGAAGTTACACAAAATCTACCTCCTCCTTCCTTCAATGCCAAGCAACTGGAGGACAACTTTGCCCGGAAAGGGTTGTCTCTCGACGAGATGGTGACGCTCTCTGGGGCACACTCGATCGGAGTCTCGCACTGCTCTTCCTTCTCTAACCGTCTCTACTCCTTCAATGCTACCCACCCACAAGACCCTTCAATGGATCCTAAGTATGCAACGTATTTGAAAACCAAGTGTCCCCGGCCATCAAGCACTGGAGGTGGTCAAGATCCGACTGTGCCACTCGATGTTGCAACACCCAATAGGTTGGACAACAAATACTACAAAAATTTGAAGAACCACCAAGGTTTATTGACTTCGGACCAGACGCTCCTAAGCAGCCCTTCAACTGTGGGAATGGTGAGGAACAACGCAAAGCGTCCCTCAACTTGGGCTGTCAAATATGCATCTGCAATGGTACACATGGGCTCCATTGATGTTCTCACAGGCACACAAGGTGAAATCAGGAAGAGCTGTAGGCTTGTGAACTAGGATTTTCTAGCTTCACCTCTAAGTATTTGAAAATATTTGTGTTCTTTTCTCCATTTGTTATTTGTTAATCCAATTGTAAATCCCTAATATACTTGTCTTGTGACAAGGTTGATTCAATGTTGTAAAACATATCCACTTCAACTTGAACCCCGATTTGATCATTACTTAATTTGCATTTTGATTTCTCTTTTCTTAAAATATTTTCTTACAGTAGCGATCCCATAATGAGTAGCTTTATAATTGGTCCAGTTACATGAGTTGGACAACAAGCTCCATCGATGATAAAAGTAACTTGTGTCCAAGCTTGAACGGGCATACTATTTTAACGGTCGATCTATACAGTTAGGAATTTAGGTTTCTCTAAGATCTGTGTTGTTATGCACCTCAGCAAGATGTTCCCTTGGGCCTGAAGAGACGACTTCATGCTTCTCTTTAAACCAATGGTTGACATTGAGATGGTATTACTTAATATATCTCATATATCTATAATTCTACAATATCAGTAGAGTGTCATTCCGGCGCTCTTGTAAGGGGTCTGGCCTGGCCAAGCCCAACCCTTTGAACTAAAGTGAGTTTTGTTTTTTTAAATTTCAAGCCCTTAGGGCTGGGTTTGGCCCCATTAAGTAAGGTTCTAAATAAGGGTCGGGTCAGGGTAACACTTAGTAAAGCTTAGCCCTACCCGACCCTTCATATTATATTGCCCACTTGATAAATACTTAATTTACACTCCGATTTAAACTCTAATCTATTTCCTTCAACTTTAATTTCTATTTCTCAGCGACAGTAGTAATTAAGTTCTCTCAACTTTCTCATAACTCTAACAACTCTTTTAACTCTGTTGTCCATCTTTCTTAACATCTGCAACCTTCTCTTAACTCTTTCTCAAGTAGCACTCTCTGCCTCTCTCAAGTCATAAAGAAAAAAAAAATGAAAGATGGGGAGTTTTCAATCCTAATTCTAGAAAATCAATAACCAACCATGTTTTTTTTCTTCGATTTTTTTTTATTTACACATTTAATTTTGTGTGTATTCGAGTAAGTTTTATTTTCTAATTTATATGTGAGTACTGTTTAGGGTTTATTTTCTAAGTTTTATTTAAAGTTATTTTTTACCAATACTAGTTTGGAGGACAGAGTGATGCTTCAATGTTGTTCTTAGGAGTGGTCAAGTTAGTTTTAGGGTTTATTTCAGGAACTAGTTTGTGAGGATATTGGGCTTTTTAGTCTTTAAATTCCTCATGTAATTATTGTTACTCGTTGGGATTGTAGTTTTAAATTGTGTTTTTTGTTGGAAATGGTATTTTCTTTTTATGTTATGAAATGGCATGCTTCATCTCTCAGGACTCCTCCTACGTCTGCTTGGTCCGTTTCCTTTGACAGATCCATCAAAATTGAGCTTGGCCCATGCGTGCTGAGGAGGTTCCAAGTTATCATAATTAATCTCTTATTTCCTGTTATGCTTGGTGTGGTTCTATCTTGGATTCTAATTCCTAGGATCGATTTGGGGTCGTTGGCCTTGGTAAATGCATCTCTGTAAAGGCGAGTTTCACAAATGATTTTGTTAGGCGTGATTGGATTGTTGTGAAAAATCAGTTGGTTTCTAGCTATCCAGATTCCACATGCCCCATATAATGTACGGAGTCAATACCACTAGCTATGCCCTTCCAGTTTCTGGCCTTCCTTATTGACAATTAGGCTGACCCATTTGATGAGGGTTGTTTGAGGCGTTATTTTTTAGCTGGCTTTGGGGTAGGCTATCCTCCAGGATTGAGCTGCCAGATGGCATTTTAAAAATAGTTGATCAATCATTTCGGGTTTCCTTGTACACTTGCTGCACCAGGGCCCCCCTTCTGTTTAGGTGGGGCCTAGCTAGTTGGAATTTTGTCAAGTAAGGTAATAAGGTAAACCAAGTTATAGTTCAAAGTCTCGGGCGATCCCGGTCTGGATCGGGCGATCGATTTAGATAGGGATCGGAGCCCACCAATCTGATCCAAACCATGTTTGTCTTGCCCCAATTCTCTATTTTCTGAAGGATTTTCACACTGTCTCGGGGCGAGTTGGTCGATTCCACCGATCCAGCCTCGATCCCGAGACATTCATCCATGAAAACCCATAGAACATCCTCACTTTAGGTGGACATGCAGTTCCACTTCCAAATGCTTGGAAAGGATTGGTTGTTATGGTTCGGATTGGCGTTGTACATCATTTTGTCATGTAATGATTGAGGCTGACTTGATCATGAATTCCTCGGTATAAGGAGACATTTATTTAGGCCCAGCTTGGTTCGCTGCACTAGGATGCAAATTTAGACTAGAGTGCAAATGCGGTGAGTTGCATTGCAGTCATGTACCACAGTTTTGGGACTGCACATGCTTGCATCTATTTTCTTAAAGAGTTTGCAAGGGCTTGGCAGCAACCACTTGCACAACAACTCATTTACACGCTCCCAACCAATCACGTGTAATCCAAAAACCATAACAAGTGGGTGCATTGCATCCAATTTGCATTGAACCAAGCCGGGCCTTAATGTTGAATTGTTCCAACTAATGTGAATTAATTTTATTTTTGAATATATAATTTTATGTGTCCATCTTTCTAAGGCCAGGCCCTACCCTTGTCCTTGAGAGTAGGGTAGGGCTTAGCCAGTTCTAACTCTTCAAGGACCTCATCCTTATAAGTGAGGACAGTGCGAGGGTCGAGCTAGGCCCTACCATAGCCCAGCCCTAGATATATCATAATCCTAAATATTTAAATGGTTTTTTAATAAGCTTGGTCGTGCCTCCCTGACTTTTTTTTTTATGACCTAAACCACCAATGGAATTGAACTTAAAATAATCTTCTATTTGTAGGTGATGGGGTAAAAAAAAAAATCGGTCAATGATGATAAAAAAAAACAGTTAAAGAGGCAAGACCAAAAGAATGAAAACCCATATGGAGGTGTCACTAATATAGAATATTTTAAAAAGTTTGTCTCGTACGTCGATTTACTTAAGATTGTACACGACAACTTATGAGCACAGATTTTCCATGCGCTTCCTCCTAAACATAAAAAATTATCACTTAACAGAGTTGAATTTGTGGTTTACGCGTACGTACAGCTAGCCAATTATGACTTAAGTCTTTGATTAAATTGTTATATGTTCTTATTAATTAGAAAACCTGTTAACAGATCATCGAAGAGCTACCACTCGTTTTCACAGACAGGTCGAGGACATGAATCGGCCACTACTTGCAGGCTTACCGCTACGTACCATGCATGGTTTGTCTTCCTAGTGATGATCGATCCAATAGATGTGGTTCCATCATAGTGGCCTCCCGATGTCAACACCCTAGCTCCCCTATAAAGCCACTGCTTTATCCAATGAAAATTATACACGAGGGCCCCAATTGTTTGACTTTGACTCAGTAGATGGACCCCACTTAGGACATAGACGCGAGTTAAATATCTCTATAAATATAAATCTCTTCATTGCCCGTTGACATTACATAAAAGTCAAAGAAATTGAGACTGGTCCACCCCAAAAATTTAAGAAAGAAACCGGCCGATTATCCATTCACGCCTTCACGGAGATAAGAGATGGAACTGTTCAAACTTCGAAGACAGCTTCAAGTTGCTAATGCTTACTGCTGCACACGTTTTGGCCTTATAAATACTGTAATAAGATCACGAACTCTCTCCATCTCTAACTTAATTTCTCACAGTCTTCTCTAGCAAGTTAAACAATTTTTCTCTTGTTCTTTCTTGTTCTCATCAATGACGACTAAGTTTATATCTTGCATGGTTTTCTTCCTCTATATGATGGCTTTAGCGTCATCGGCACCCCTCAAAGTGGGTTTCTACCAATGGACTTGTCCATCTGCAGAGAAAATTGTGAGAAAAGCAGTCGAAAAAGCCGTATACCGAAATCCCGGCATTGCTGCTGGCTTAATTAGGATGCATTTCCATGATTGCTTTGTTAGGGTACGTTCATTTTCATACCATCTTTAACTTGTTTAGTTAGTCTCACAAGAGTTTTGTTCTTCCTCTGAGTATAGTAAAATATATGGAGCTTTCTGTTACTAAACATGTTTGTATTTTATGTTTTTCAGGGTTGCGATGCATCGCTGCTGCTCGATTCTACACCGGGAAATCCTGCAGAGAAAGAACATCCTGCTAACAACCCAAGCCTACGAGGCTTTGAGGTGATCGACGAGGCAAAGGCTCAAATCGAAGCTCTATGCCCACAGAGAGTCTCTTGTGCAGACATCCTCGCCTTTGCCGCTCGTGATAGTGCCTACAAGGTTGGAGGGATAAAATATGCCGTTCCGGCAGGACGGCGTGATGGACGCGTCTCTCTCAATGATGAAGTTCCACAAAATCTACCCCCTCCTTCCTTCAATGCCAAGCAACTGGAGGACAACTTTGCCCGGAAAGGGTTATCTCTCGACGAGATGGTGACGCTCTCTGGGGCACACTCGATCGGAGTCTCGCATTGCTCTTCCTTCTCTAACCGTCTCTACTCCTTCAATGCTACCCACCCGCAAGACCCTTCAATGGATCCTAGGTATGCAACATATTTGAAAACCAGGTGTCCCCGGCCATCAAGCACTGGAGCTAGACGAGATCCGACTCTGCCACTCGATGTTGCAACACCCAATAGGTTAGACAACAAATACTACAAGAATTTGAAGAACTACCAAGGTTTATTGACTTCGGACCAGACGCTCCTAAGCAGCCCTTCAACTGTGGGGATGGTGAGGAACAACGCAAAGCGTCCCTCAACTTGGGCTGTCAAATATGCATCTGCAATGGTACACATGGGCTCCATTGATGTTCTCACAGGCACACAAGGTGAAATCAGGAAGAGCTGTAGGTTTGTGAACTAGGATTTTCTAGCTTCGACCTCTAATAATTTGAAAATATTTGTGTTCTTTAATTTCTTCATTTGTTTTTTGTTAATCCAAGTGTGGAAGCTGCCCACATTAATCTTTGAAAGTTCAATTTTACTAATCAAAGTATACTGAAAGTAATTGGTAATGTTACTAATAACCAAGGTTTAAAAAATGGCCGTTATAACGGATTCGGACCTCCCCTGTTACGTTATGTACAGTTAAAACGTCCAAAAAATAACCGCAGTTATTTTTCTGTTATAACGAAAATAACGATCCTTATTTTCTGGAAAAAATAGTTGTAAAAAAAGGCTGTTTTTTTGGTTATTTTCCATTTTTGCCCCTGAGCGTTTTTTAGTTATAACGGAAAAATATGGTAACGCCCCCAGACCGTTTTACCGTTAGAACGGTCCCCTTTAAACCTTGCTAATAACTACCAATATTTTCTAACTTTAAATTTTTATATTTTTGATTAATTTTTACAAAAAGTTAATCCAGTCAAGTCGCGTAAATGGGCGAAGCTGCATAACCATGAATGTTTTCATTATTTTCTTTTTGCGATTTCACCTCTACCGCTCTGCTCGTCTGTGGCTTCGTGCTTTGCGCGTCGCCTTGCCCCTGGAACGAAATCCTGGGTCCTCCACTGAGTAGGGGTGTACATCCAGCTCGCTACCTGAAACCTGGCCCGAACCCGAGCCCAGCTAGGGGTGTCTCAACAGGTCGGTTCCAGTTTCAAGACTACTTACCTATTACATAGGTCGGTTCTGGTTCCAATTAGCAAATAAGTGATGGAACGGGAATCAGAATTGATAGGAACCGGTAAATAGTTGGGTATCGAGAATATATAAAAATTTTGTAATATAATTTCTATACTAATGTTTAGGAAAAACTTGTTATAATTTCTATAATAATATATATGTTGGTTTTGATTCCGGTCCGACCCGAGTAATAGTGCTTTAAGAACTGGAACCTTTCGGTTCCATTTTTGAAATAGATATATAGTCCCAAAACCTAGATAGTCGATTTTGATTCCTTTCCGGTATCGATTCCACAGCTACAAATTGACAACACCCCCCTACATATAACTCGGCCTGACAATTTGGCCCGCGGCCCGGCCCGATGTGGTCCACAGGCCGGGATAGGGTCCACTCTTTTGAGGTCCCGGCCTGGCCTGACAGTGGCTCGTCATTTTACATTATTTTCAATATTTTTTTTTAAATCGACTGATCCTAACCCGGGCTTTGGTCCGGCCCAACGTGGACCTCCTATGGGCATTGGGCTGGGATATGGGGCCTGGATCCACACCTAACCCGGTCCGATCTGACACTGTAGCTGCGGCCCGTCTGGCCCAGCCCATCGGGCGCCTACAGATAACTCTCAGAATATGAAATTGACCTTGATGTTTCATCTATTAAACATCAAAAAGTTTCTTTGCCGGTGGAAGGTTGTTGATTTGGTTGGATCGGTTATAATCCACGTATCACATGCACCATCCTATTGCCTAATTTAATCAATCATATAGATCAAATGGTCAGAATTATCCAGGGGATGTATCCTTTGCACCATGTGTAGGACAAGAGGTGTTCTATGATGATCAAAATTGATGTTTTGATGGGCCACGTGTGAGGCCATAGTACCTAGCAGCGGAAGGTGTAATGATGTCTAGTGGGCCACCATGTAGTCCCGATCTAGCGGCTATGAGGTGGGGGGCTCACAACATTAACTGTCAAAACCTTCTTCACATATGGCGGTCCCACAATCAGATACCGACGACTGTGATGAATTCTGTACCCACCCTTTAAATACTCTTGCGTTCCCTCTGTGATACTTCAGTGTCTCGATTTCCTTTTCTAAAGTACATCCATGCCCGTTCTCTGAGCTTTCATGGAGGTTTTCAGAATTCTCTGGAGGGTTAATGGGTTCCGCAGCATCAGAAGCAGAACCAAAACCTACCCATTTGATTATATCTCAAGAAGAAGCTTTTCATACTCGAAGAAGAACGTTAATGGCGAAGATGAAATTCTGCCGGTTTTGATCGTTGGGGCGGGTCCTGTTGGTCTCGTTCTCTCCATATTCCTCACTAAATTAGGTATTTATACTGCAACTTCTTTTCTTTTTCTGGTTCCACTAAAATTTGAAGTTCTAGTGATTTGTTTGGCGTTTCAGTGTTTAAATGCGTTTTCTCATTCAATTATCTAATTTCAATTGCCCCCAATCGGCGGAAGGTGTCCAACAATGCGAATATTATACTGATTTGGCACCGATGGGTTTGTACCATTCTTCCGAAACTGCATCAATCTGATACTCCTACCCGTCTGTTCAATAGCCTATTTTTTGTATGGTCAACAAATTCTGTTTGTTGAACAGTTGAAATCGTCTGATTAGTACATTTTTGGGATTTTTCCAATCAGAGAGGTCACCCATTATAATGTATGGTGGGGCAGTGCGACACACCATTGTTCTCCTTAAAGATAAAAAATGAGCAATGAACTTTGTAAAGTAACGAGGATAACTTTCATGGAGTTGTGTTAAGAGCTTCTCCTATGCCACATCTATAGAAACCGAACTGATTGGATTTGAAGAGAGAGATTGTTGATAACATATCGAAATTTAACTCCCCTGATGTTCTTTTGTTCTTCTTCCATCCATTGTTGGGCACTTTGATTACAGATTTAGATTTAGATGTGTATATACGTGTGGTTTTCGTTATGCTAATGTAGGGTTTCTTCGATTAATCTGGAAATGCAGTAGAACTTTGTTTTTTTGCTGTTTTTCTAAGTGTTGCTCCCTTTTTGAATTTCTGTTTTTGCTGGTTTTAGGGTTTTGGAAATGGGATCGCTATACCCATTGATGTGTGTTGGTATTTATTATTATTTTTTTGTAGATAAGCTTGGGGTTAGGTGGACACCTACCTGACCTTGATCAAATTAGAACAATTACCATCAATAGTATACATGCCCATGGCATTGTCGTGGACAATAGAAGAGAGGTCCAAAGGAAAATCAGAAAAAAAAAATATACATTGTTGTTTATAGATGAATTAGAAGAAGCAAGAAAGTCAGCAGCTGTATTCGTTTCCCTAAAGATATGCTTGACCATGCATTGCTCAAAATTAGATTTGAAGTGACAAGTGGAGCTAAGAATAGATCTGGTTTTCCATGGGGTACCATCTGGATTGTTGATATATTCAACGGTTTGACTTGAATCTGAAGCAACAATGATTTAGTTACTTGGGCGAGCTATGAAAATGTTCTTGAAGTTCTATGAAGGGGAGCTTTATAAAGTGGGGATCAGAGATAGAGTCAGGTTTTGGGGGGATAGGACGAAATCAGCTATCCCAGGTGCTCCTAGGCTCATGTGCGCTTGTGTCCCATAGCGGGTTAAGGCACGGCTTAGGGCGAACTATGCACCTGAAGGTTCGTTTGTTCGTGGAGTACATTGCTTAAGTGTCCGGGAGCACTATGCAACAATCGGTTGCCTTGGGTTAAGTCCTCTTTGCGCTCATTAGGGAGTTGGTGATCAGCCGGTCGCGGTATGGGGTGGAACCGTGGAGGTATTGCGAGCTACCACACGGTCGGGGACTTGATCATTTCAGCACGACCATGACATTTGTACAACTTGGGAAGAAACCGATTGAAAACAATGACCTTCCCCTCATAAGTGGGTGCCACTGAACTTTACCAACAGGCAACACTCAAGAGCTTTAGCAACTTGGTAAACGAGCAACTTCACAACTGGGTCGATTTTGTAGCATGCTAGATCACATATAATTAATTATTTCACAAAAAAAATCACATATAATTAGAAGGGTCTAGTTCAAGATCAACGCAAAGACAGTGATTGACTTTCTCTTAAAGCAGTCCAACTCAATTTACTATCCACGAGAAGTGACTATTCCAGCATAGGATTCTGAGGTAGTAGATTGATTTGGAAAGGGGATTCATGACCCGACTACCCGAACTTTCTTCTTTCATCCACTTCAATCGCTTCACTTAAAGTGAGGGATGGTTGGCTGCGTTAATTAAGTTGTTGAAGACAATTGTATGGTATACATGGGATGAAGGATGCGAGGAGGTGTTCGTGGCCATGAAGGAGTTAGTAGCACCATTTGGAACAAGCCAAATATTCGTTCTATTTAGGATCCAGTAAGAGAAGCACATATATTTACTTAGAACTAAATAGTTTTCCTATTTCTTTGAGCGAGAGAGAAACATGTTTAACCAAACAAAACTGAAGAAGGTTCATTGGCCTAGCCGCAGAAGACAGAATGAATAGGTTATGTTTTTTTATGATCTAGAAAGCTTTTGTTATCTCTCGATAGATAAATCAAAATAGGCTCTCTCCATGTTAGTGTTCTACTATGCTAGTCCTTAAATACATAATTACATGGATATGGCTCTCCTTTTCCATCATTACTACTTAGTAAATCCTATTTCCTAAAAGTGGAGTCAGAATGCCCTATGCAATTTCATTTCGTTCCAATCTACATGTTGATCGTTAAAACATCCAGAGAACATTTTTTATCAAGCAACCGAGAAGACTTGTAGCACAACTTCTTATTCCCAACCAACCTGCTACCCTGAGCACTTTGCCCCTTCGCTAACGAACTGGTTTGCTCTTCATAAAGCAACGAAACCATCATAGTATTTTTTAACTCCCCCGAAAGGAAGGGTGGTAAATGGATCATTTAACGATCTAGGTTTGATAGATCGCATTTATCTCTTTCTTCAATGGAAGGGAAAAGTAAATTCCATTGTGGAGCCTATGCAATGTGCAAAAGATGCATGTACGGTTGTTCAATTCTATCTTTTTTTTCTTCTTGTAATTCTTTCTCTTTTTCCTTCGCCCGATTGTGCGAGATACAGGAACCATTCAGGTTATTATTCCTATATCACATTACTTTAACTAGATTCCAGTTAAATTTTGAAATGATGATCTTTTTATTTAAAAACACTTTGTAGAACGATATTGATACAGTTTGATTACTCCACTCAATTAATAGTACCTCTAGAGTCCACTTCCTCCCTATGCTACGAGTGAAAGGGAAAATGTAAAGACTACCATTAAAGCAGCCCAAGCATACTATATCTGTGTGAATTATGTCCCCAATCTCTATGAATACGAAGGAATTCTTCCATTATTGATCATTAATAATATGGAATATTCGCCCACGAAAGCCTTATGGGATTGCTAAGTTTTGGGCGATTCCATAAAGGTCAAAATAAAGATTCATTATAAGTTATAAGGAAGACGTTATAATAGAAATATACGTTTTGTATATACAAGCAAGATTTAAAAATTCTTACGTGACAGATTAGATCTCCCAAATCCCATGATTCAGTGTATTATTCATTAAATACATGGAATGCAAAGTTTCAAAAGGCATTCGAGGATGTTAAGAGATATCTATCGAATCTCTCTGTTTTATCTCCACCTTTGCTTGGGAGACCTCTTCCGTTGTACATCTCATGCACCCCCACAAGGGTTTATGTACAAAGAACGGGCAACCCCTTATGGGTTGTATCTGAATACATGGAAAGGGATGTTTTTATGTTAGCAACAGAAGCTCAAGCTAATGGAATTGTGGATCTTGTAGCGGTCGAAAATACTGGGAATTTTTGTAGGTTATATGCTCTTGCTACATTTTACTGCAATTTGCAGTATCCAGTCTTCCTTTCTGTGTTTGTTTTGTTGTTTATGTTATGTACTTTTTTCTTCTTTTTCATTTTAGTGAAAGTGGAAGTAATGCTGGAGGTTTTACTTGATCTCATGATATGGTTTGTAGGGGTCAAGTGTGCAGTTTTGGAGAAAAGCACTACTTTTTCTCAACATCCACAAGCACACTTCATTAACAATCGGTCTATGGAGGTTGCTATTCTAATCTGAAAGACGAAATGCAACTGGTTTGCTTTTTTCTTTTTTGAAGTTGCAGATGTTTTTTGGGTTTGTCTACTTTTTCATTCTTAAGGCCAACCCTTCAAAGTATTAATAGACTACTTTTTCTATTTTGATAAGTATTAACAGACCATTTGAATAAAACTTCATTAGAATGTGTAACTTTGTTCTAATCTAAGGCTACTGGTCAGGTGTTCCGCAAATTAGATGGTCTGGCCGAGGAGATCCAAAGATTGCAACCACCTGTGGATTTGTGGAGAAAGTTTATATACTGCACTTCTCTCTCTGGTTCTATTCTTGGGTCGATAGATCATATGCAACCTCAAGGTATGAGTTTTCAATTTCCAATATTGTCACCTATGTCTCTTGGAAGCAAGATTTCCTTAGGTGGATAAGGAATAGAGGAAATCTAAAGTAACCATCCAGGTCAGTTTGCAAGGGTGGGGTACCAATGGCATGTTGATACATGTAGTGCACATGTAGGAAGATTCACGCACCATTCAATGGGTCGCACTTATTTTCTTTTACTCCAACAAGAGTCTACCAGTTGCATATTGGTACAAGTGACACACCGTGCAGGAGGGTGGCATGCACCACACCAACTTCTTAAGGGATATCCGGTTCCATGAATCGATCAGATGGATGACTGTAACCACCCATTTTATAGACTTATTGCTGGATCATCTACTTATTTGTTCTGAATGTTGAAAAAGTGTGATAGAACAGCAGGTTCCATGAATCGATCAGATTGGATGACTGTAACCACCCATTTTATAGACTTATTGCTGGATCATCTACTTATTTGTTCTGAATGTTGAAAAAGTGTGATAGAACAGATGGTTTCCATCATTCAAATACTCATGGTTGGATCTTGGCATCAGGAGACCCATCCTCTGCATGTGCACTACATGTACCATTAAGCCATAGGTATATCATCCTACTGTCTACATAACGGGCATTGTTGATTTCCTCTAAAGATCAAATCTACAGATTCCCCATGTCTACTAGTAGGCCATTGGTAGACCATCCTTACAGTTTAGGTAACAGGCATTCTAGATTTTCTCTCAAGTAAACCATCAAGAGATTCACTCTAATGCTTTCTTGTTTCCAGATTTTGAACAAGTAGTCAGCCCCATTTCTGTTGCACACTTCTCACAGTACAAACTCACCAGGTTACTACTCAAGCAGCTAGAAAATCTCAACTTTCGCATTTGTACTTGTGATGAGCTGGAAGGCCAGACCCATGGTCTGAATGGGGAAAGGAAGATATTGCTGGGGCATGAGTGTGTATCCATCAAAGCCACTGATCATGGTATCATGGTGGGTGCTTCCCTTGCTAAGGAAGGGAAGAAGATAGAGAGAAATATCCAGTGTAGTATCCTTGTTGGTTCAGATGGTGCTCGAAGTACTGTGAGAAAGCTTGTGGGGATAGCTATGAAAGGTGAAAGGGACTTGCAAAAGCTTGTCAGCGTCCATTTCTTGAGCCGAGACCTTGGAAAATACCTACTTCAAGAGAGACCTGGAATGCTATTCTTTATTTTCAATACAGAAGCTATTGGGGTTCTTGTTGCGCATGATCTCAACCAAGGGGAATTTGTGCTGCAGGTAACACAGGGCTTAGATTAGGAGTAGAATTGGCTTGAGTTGATCTATACTGGCTTAATATGCAAGAATTTCTCAACTAAAGATTGTTTTTGCTTATTTCTGCAGATACCCTTCTATCCTCCTCAACAAAACCTTGAGGACTTCAATTCCAAGGTATTTCCACAGTTGCAAAATAATTATGCCGCATGCAAGATCATCTCCTCCTATTGTTTCATGATTTCTTGCATGGTAATGTATAGAGGACACTTGCATCAGGATTAGAGGATGGGAATATGCTGTTCGCCTTGCCTGTCTGTGTTGTATTTGTGGTGAACATGCAGGGTGTTTAGGAGGCCTAGTTAATAACTCAATAGTTTTTCCATCTACAAGTAATGAGGGATGTCCTCCCCACTGTTTTAGCTGTTGAAAGTACTCAAAACTGTTCTAGGTGTGCGAGGAGTTAATCATCAAATTGGTTGGCCGAAAGCTTGTGGACATAGATGTGATTGAAATAAAGCCATGGGTGATGCATGCTGAAGTTGCTGAGAAGTTTGTTTCCTGTGATAACCAAGTAATACTTGCTGGTGATGCGGCTCATCGTTTCCCTCCAGCTGGTGGTTTTGGTGAGTGACCTGTCTCATGCCCACATAAAAGAAAATTTGGTCTGGCTCTCTTGGAGCTAGCTACAGTTTCCAAGTCTGAATCACTCTGCTCATTCAAAAAGATAAAGAGAGAATCGACAACACTTTGTCGTCACCTTTTGTCCTGTCACTTTGGCAAAGAGACTCAAAGTTGAGAGGATTCTGTTCTTCCTACTAATGTGGCCCATGTGGCTCGGGATCCACCAACCAACAAGTCCTACCTAGAAGATCTCATAGTCATAGGCCAAAAACTGATCAGATGATGATAACCATTTATCTCTTACATGCTTAGGGGTGTTAATGGTCCGATGGGCTTTTAGGCCATAATAACTGCTATGTGGTAATGGTTTGTGGGCCTCTTCTGTCCTGAACTAACTCATCTGTTTTGGTCCAGAGAAAATTTCATCTCACTTTCCCTCTCTTGATTTTAAAAATGCCACATGATTGATTCAGTTCTGTTGGTCAAGATAAAATTTCCTTTTTTGTTTTTTCGGTTTTAAAATTTCCACATATTGATACAGGAATGAATACTGGCATTCAGGATGCTCATAACCTGGCCTGGAAAATTGCTTCTGTAGTAAAGGGTATTGCTCCACTTTCGATTCTTCACACTTATGAAACGGAACGTAGGCCGGTATATCTTTTTTCCTGTGTTACTATTACCTCCTCTGGGTTGAAGTTAGAGGGATTCTTGACCCCCCTCCTTAACTGTTTTTCAGATTGCCATTTTCAATACAGCACTTAGCATTCAAAACTTTAAAGCTGCCATGTCAGTTCCTGCTGCACTAGGTCTTGACCCAACTGTTGCGAATTCAGGTAAACTAGCACCGTCCACAATTTCCAATTGTATTTATACTCCTAATTTTTTCTTCTAATCTTGAGGTTGTGCTTTGGTTTGGTTTCTCTTGCTTTATCAGCAGTACCATGTAACTCTTGGATTTCTGATTTGGTTTGGCAGTACACCAAGTAATTAATGGTGGGTTCGGTTCCATTCTGCCCTCTGGACTACAGAGAGCAATCTTAGATGGAATTTTCACTGTGGGTCGTGCACAACTTTCGGAATCTCTTTTGAATGAAAACAATCCACTTGGATCTTTGAGGCTTGCTAAACTAAGGCGTGTATTTGATGAAGGAAAAAGCCTTCAGCTTCAGTTTCCCGCCGAGGATCTTGGATTCAGGTCCTAATCTAAAACCGTTACTTTGCTATGTTGTACATTTTGTGTTGTCAAACTCAATCATGGTTTAAAAATCGGTTATAATGATAATGTTCCAACCCCAGTACGTCTTGGTATTTAACGCTAATATAAAGAATTTAATGGTCATAACGTTAACAGTTATTTATGTATAGCTGAAAAATAAAATTGGAAATAAAAGAAAGTAAAGTTCTGACTGTTCTTTGACTTGTTATAACGGTCATAGCAGTAACGCTACCCACCTGTTATGCTGTTATAATGAGTCCCTTTAAACATTGAACTCAATTACTGAACCTTAGACTCGACTTGAAACTCTCCCAGAGGCCTGACTGAGTTTACTTGGACAAGTGAAACAAATACTCGGTCAGGTTAGAGAAGTCAATGTTATAGCTGTAAGTTATGGTAGAAACCCCCTATAGAAATAATCCAATTTTCTTAAATACTTGTCAGGTCAATTTTCGGTTCAGCCTGACAGTGTTCAGGACCCAGCTAATTTGATGAAAGTCCAGCTGACTTGATGATCAACTTGGGCAGTTCTGAAAAATTCAAAATCTGAGGTTTCACATTTTATGCCTGTTTCAGGTGAAAACCAAGATAATTAGGACGACTTTTGAGTCAAATCAATCACTGAATTTTTGAAAACTGGTCTAACTCCAATCCTACTGATAATAGATACCTCGAAGGAGCACTTGTTCCTGATGGTGATAAAGCACTGGAGGCGCCTACTGGTCGTAGGAGGGACTATGTTCCCCATGCAAAACCTGGGTCTCGGTTGCCCCACATGAACGTGAGAGCATTGTGGAAGGCATCAAACAAGGTGTGTTCATTTCTACTTGTTTATAGGGAAATCTGATGTCCCCTACTGGCAGACCACAAATACGGGATTAGTATAGCTGACATGTTGTACCTCTGCAACCCATCGCGTCCGACCGAGGAGATGTCTAACGAAGATTGACCAAATCATATGATCATAATAACCCTGTGATCTATTGTGTTCTTTTGGATGGTCAGAAAATAGAAGATGGCACATATTTCAAGAAAGGGTCTTAATATCAGATGTTTAGGATCATCGAACTGGGTCATTTTTGGCATGATTCTCCCAAGTATGAGCCATCAAATAAGGATCTCGTCTCTCTGTGTAAACCATGTGTGAGTCTGTTATACTGCTATGTAAGGATAGAATGGGGACCTTAGCCGTTGCTTAGTACTTAGTACAATATTTTGGCAATTCCCTTTTCTTCATCTTATTCTTCTATTTTCTTTGTAGGAAATATTTTCTACATTGGATCTTGTGTGTGGGGATAAACTCGAGTTCCTTCTCATTATAGCACCAATGAAAGATTCCTATGATCTTGCTCGAGCTGCGTTTGAGGTGGCAGAGGGATTCAAAGTTTCTCTCAAGGTATGTATCATGTGGCCTAATGGTTTTGTGGAAGGAATAAATGGAAGTAAAGGGGCATTGATGCCTTGGGAGAATTACATAGACGTTGAGGAACTTGAGATGCCGTCGTCTTTTTCATCTTGGTGGGAAATTTGTCAGATGACGGACAGAGGAGCCATTTTAGTTAGGCCTGACGAGCACATTGCTTGGCGGGCGAAGTTGAAAGTTGTCAGTGATCCTGTTTTGGAGATGGAAAGGGTCTTATCTATAGTATTAGCTGTTAAGAAGACCGAAATATAGGAAACTGATAGCAATACTTACAGGGGGAATGCTCTCTCTCTCTCTGGGTCTTCTCTATAGTATTAGCTGTTAAGAAGACCGAAATATAGGAAACTGATAGCAATACTTACAGGGGGAATGCTCTCTCTCTCTCTCTCTCTCTCTCTCTCTCTCTCTCTCTCTCTCTCTCTCTCTCTATGGTTCTAATAAAGGATTTTATTTATTTATTCATTTTTTTGGCGGGGAAGGTTTGTTAGCCCCAGCTTATGATAGTACCTTTTTATTATCACAGGAATGGTGCAATGGTGCATATTGTTGATTTGGATTGTCCAATGGACGTTCATGCGGGCCTTCGTCTTAGACTCCTGCCCTTGTATAGGCTCTATTGATTGGGCTGGTTTTCATGCAGCAAAGGAGTTGGTAATATGCACTCCTTGCATTTATGGTTTTAAAAGGGTTCTTCTATTGGAAGTAAAATATTATCAGGACTGGAGAATGATATTGTCAGCCTCAGGAGGATGTCCTCCCTGGGGTCTAGATCGTTGGATGAATTCCAAGATTTGTGCTGTGGATCATGAGGACTATCCAGCGATGTCGAGCTAGGGACTATCCTACCCTTTTTTTTCATTAAATTTTCAAAACATTAGTAAATATCAACTTGATTCTCGGCATTCTTCTTTCTTGCCCTTTTAGAACCTTCAACGTACACCAAAGTGCTCCTTGAACCATCTAAATTGACTTTTTTTATCTTCAATTACGACTACTCTTTACACTCTGAATTTAACTGCCGTTTTTTTTGTTTTTTGTTTTAACGGCGTTAAAATTGTTTAAAAGGCAGCCGTTAAAATCTGAAAATTTTTGTGAAAAAAACGGCATTAACTCTGTTAAATTCCGGTTTTTTTTTCTTTCAATTTTCACATTTTGAATTTCAGTTCCACTTTTTCCGTTTTTCCGTTAAATTCTATTTTTTTTCCTGTTTTTTTTTTCATTTTTTGCCCCTGGCCGTTTCAATCCATTTTAACGCTAACGCCCCCAGTCCGTTAAAACGGCCTCCTTTAAACCTTTCTTTCAACTTCATCCTTGTCATTTATTTTATAATTCATTATTTCTTGATTGTCGACTTTTTGTTCAAAGCATATGGTGGTTCTTTAGTTTGACTAATACACATCAGTCAAATAACAGACCAGAAGTATTTTTGGAAACATCATCCTCAATGTCTAGATGATGAGAATGGCTGCTTTGGGTTATTTCTCCATTAATATTAACGAAGGGTCGGGATGGGGACTCGAATTTTTGACTCATATTTTCACCTGTACTCTCGGCTGTGAATTTCAAAATTCAATGGTGGTTTGTTTTGGTAAATGCCAGCTCGGCACTGTCAACTACCATTGGATTTCCACGAATACGAGTAAAAAATTGTGAGTACTCAGGAACCTGTTCCATTAACTAATTATCACGTGTCATTACTGTAATTAATCTGTCTTAATAGACAAATTAAATTGGTCATATAAAGAGGGTGGGTTATTAATATAGTATTTATTGGTTAATAAGATTGAAGGAAATAAATGTAAAACTAGAACTAAGGAGGAAAACCAATGGTATTTAAATGGGTGAGGATCGGGGGACAACCATTTCGCGTACCCACAGAGAAGATAAATAAGTGGCTGATTTTTGGTGAGTGAGGCACGTGTCATTTGCGTTTTGGCCTACCCCTTGGTGAGACATACACACTCAATCACCCGTTGACTGTGATCGGAGCAACATGGGACAACTTGGATCATAAATCTACTACCAATCAAATGACACAGCAGTACCTCAAGCTTCGAAAGCTAGTTGCTTTCCCCACCCAAAGACACATATAAAGCTCCAATCTCAATCTGGGATAGTGTTTTTTTTTTTTTTTAAGATTTTCAATCGAGAATAGTGAAACAATACATTGATGACCAAATCCTTCTCCATTCGGTTAGGTATGACCAACCAGATCAGGGTTGTTCAGTCTCAGCAAACCGAACAGAACATTCGAAAAAAAGGGGTAAAAAATAAGATGAATAAGAAAGAACAAACCTGAAGTTGGTGGCGGATCCGGTGAAAATTTCGGATGGGAGGGGATTTCGACGGGAGATAACTAGTGTTAAGACACAAACCAATACACCAAAAGCACCTAGGTGATAGAGGTGCGGAAATTGTAAGTCTTTACTTTTAAGATCCTAACATTCCACCACGCTTCCAGAGTCAATGTCCATGGTAGCCCACTCAGAGGTGGCTTTTACTCCGGTACCCATATTTTCTCATGTTTTATAAGTGTTCCCCAACATTTTTCCTGTACCCCAATTTTCTCTTTTTGAGTGAGCCCCCAAGTAACCATTTCCTTACGTCGTCCATCCCATGACTTGAACCCTTGACGTAGGGTTGGCTCTGATATCAAATGTTAAGACCCACCAAAGTGATAGAGGTGCGGAAAGTTTAAGTCTTTACCTTCAGGATCCTAACAACTGACATCAAGGGGAGGGCTATAGAGCAACTCCCGGTTACTTTCGGTCTAAACTGTCCGAACAGATTGCATGTTCTGCTGGGGTGTTCTTCAAAGTTTCTGCAAAGAAAATGCCTTTCGTAAAAAAGAAATAAAAAGGCAAAAGGGGGATATGGGTGCTTTCGCAAATTTGTGGGGTGCGAATAAACTTTCCCCTGATACTTTTAACGGAATTACCAAACTACCACTTCATCCCTCCCGCTCGCGTCTCTTGTCTCGGCTAAGCGAGCTTAGTTTTCTTCTTTTTTTTCTATTGGGGATCGAAATCGAAACTTCGTTGTGCGCTTGTTTTTCCCTCTCCAGCTCCATCTGTCTATCCCGACCAAGTGAGAAAATTCAACCTGTTCTCCTTTTGATCTTTTGGTTTCTGTTCATCTGTATTGAATCTTACTCTCTGATTCTCATTTTGCTTGTTTTGGTAAAGAAACCAACAAAAAAATCGTCTCACATGGCTGCCGGAAGAGCGATTCACCAGTTGTTGAGGAGGAAATTTCAATCCCAATCGTCTGTAAGAATCTCTCTTTTTTTATTTTTTATTTTGTACTTTCTAGGGCATCGTCTTCGCCGATTGCAATTTGCTTATGCGACTCTGATGTGGAGATTTTCAGAAACCTTACAAATAATCATAGAATTTCCGTGTTCAAGAAAAATTACGGACTTTATTAGAAAGAGCCGTGATGATGTCCTCCTTAACTCGAATCCTGAGTATCATCCAACGGTGTCGATCCTAAGCAGGACTTACTCCTTAGGAGAATGCCATCATTTTCTGCTTCAATTGGAAGTTATTTTGTCAATCAATCAATCAAATGTTGCATTGCCGGTCCCAAGCTAGGATAGAGAAGGATGGTTGCATCGATTGGCAGCTGACATAAAACTTTTCCATATTGTTCCACATACCGAAGTTATGCCTTATTTTGAGTAGAATGGCGGAATAGGATTCGTGTGGCTGACTCCAAATAGTTGGGATGAGGCTTTGTTGATTGATTGATTGTCGCATTATTGTACAGACAGAGTGTGCTTCCTCAGTAAGAGAACCGTTGGACTTCTGAAATAGGGTCTGCTCAATGGGCTCGTTCATTGGGTGTGACATTAATTAAGAGCTTTCATCTGTTTAAAATTGTTACAATTCAATGTTTGCCTCACAAAATGTTATAATTTAAGTGATTTGGATAATTGGATTGTGAATTGAAGATTTTCATTTCTATGCATTGGATCATGTATTATTGGTGAGAGGTCTACAGCAGTTTAACAATGTTATTAAACTGTTCTATATTGGACAGGGATCCCGTATCCATACCCACGTCGTTTAGTGTCAACAAATGTAGCCTAGGGGTTTTTGAAGGGTCTAAGTATTGTACTAATAGAGCATGCACCATATATTAGTTGCCCGAGGCCTCAACCTGAGCTCAACCCTATCTTGGGTGACTTTCCAAACGAGGAAAGGGAAGTCCAGCCCAAGGTCGGGCTTGGGTTGGGTCCCACCCAAGTTGCAGACCCCTAGGTACAACAAGATGACGGAAGGTGGCCAAAGTTGATTTTGGAGAATAGAACCTTAGCTAAATACCAAACACATCTTTTGGACACTTCTCCACTCTCCTGCACCAACTAATTATATAGAATTCAATATTGCATCTTTAAGAGGACCGATAAGAAAATTCTTCGTTGTGGTCTGACACTCAACTCCCTCCTAAATCTACAATGGCTTTGCAAATCTATATTTTGCTAATCCTTCTTTAACAATTCTTTGTTTTGCAATTTGTTGGGGCATTTGGAAACAATGTTTAAGTGCAAGGCGTGTATGAGGCTTTTTGCCTCCATGAGGTTGGGCTTAAGCCTCAAATTTTTTTAAGAATCTTTTTTTTTTAAGAAAAAACTTTAAAAATCTATAAAAATCATAAAAAATGAATCCATCGTCAAAATAAAGAAACAAGAAAAGAAGTTTGGAGCTCTTCTTTTTCATGGTTTACCGTAAAGATTACCTTGAGGTGGTCTCTTTAAAGCATTGGTTCATGAAGCAAAAGTTATCCTTTAATCATTTGAAGGCCCTTTATTACTTATTCCCATATCATATTTTCTATTTCTTTACTTCAATTCAATAATGTAGACTGCTCATTTCGTATTTTCTCTCAATTAGTCGACCCAACAAGTAAACAAGGTATATTGTTTAGCAAACATAACGACGTTGGCGATCATAGTGAATTGATGACTTATTTGAGAGTTTGTTGATTTCTTCCTTCTCACATAAAGTTCAAATTTTTAAGAGTTTGAGTTCTAGCTCTATACTATAGAATAGTAGCCACTTGGAAACACTTCTAGTTGAAGCTGCCCAAACCATGTGTGTTGAATTTACTTATATAAATAAGAGGATTAGTTGATTTTGGTATAGAATATAAATGGGTGGGTATTTGGGGGAATGAAAGGGGACAAAAATATATGTTTAACCCGTGTATATGTGTGCATAGTGGTTCAGGCTTCAACTGCACCTCACGCCTTGAACTTTAAGGCTTAAGCCTCAACTGGGTGAGAAACCACAAACCAGTTGAGGCTTAAGCCTTGAGGCGAGAATCCTGCGCTCGCCTCTAAGTGGGATTTTTAAAACACTGTTTGGAAAGATAAACATAAGGCAGTAGACTTGAGATGCGACTACTCATGCCATAAGGTAGTTCATGGTGGAGCGGATGTATGTTTTAACGGATTTCTGGTACGTCAAAGTCACATTGAAAGGTTGTGAAAGGTTATCTTGTGTAGTGGGTAATTTAAAAGCAAAGGTAGAATGGGCCTTGAGTGATGACTATGGAAACTTTAGAGATGTTTCCCATATCTATCGACATGAGGACTTAAAAATATTCCATGATTGCTTTTCTAGCCCTTTGATCTCCAAGAGGGATTCTTCCATGTCGTTCTTGGGCATATTTAAAGGTGAAGAGCCTGGAGTGGAGATCACTCACCTAATCCATCAAATGTTAGAAAGTTACAGTTCTTACTTTTTGTTTATACTCATGCTTATAAGTGTGGACGAGTTAGCTTATCTACATAGACATAGGTCTACTATGGGAACTCTATTTCCTTTGCTTTTTTTCTTTTTTCTCTTCTTTAATAAAATTCTCCATGTACTTATGAGAAAGGAGGAAAAGAAAAAGAACTTTAGTTGTGACTCTTATCTTTATTTATTTATTCCATATTTTTCTGGTTTCATTCTTATCTTCCCCACAGCCCTCCCATAGGTATCTTGGGCTTTCTTCTCTATTGATTAGAATTTGTTATATGTCCAGCGGTAGTGGTTTAGGGTTTGTTCAGATACAGTTCTTTTTGTGCCCTAGCTCAGCTTAGTGTCAGAACCGGCTGGGCCATTGCTAGACCATCTTTCACGGGAGCCAAAGTTGAACTAAAAAGGATACAAAAGGTGGAAAAAAGTGGTTAAGCATTGCCCAACTTGCCAACCAGTGCACTGGCAATGAGAAATTAAAGGTGCTGGCTTGGTTCTTTCTTGAACGGTCAGATTGACCCTGCATCCAGACACACCCTTGAAGTTGGGTTAAGTCACTAGGTTACTGGGTTATATTCCACATGATAAATTACAAAATTTCACCAGAGAATCATTATTTAATAAGAGTAGCTGTAATTTGCAGGTCCCTCCAGTATTGTCATCCCTTATTTCGAAGCAGGATCAAGAGGGAGTTGGCATGAAGTCCCTAAGAGCATTTGCACTCCTTGGAGCAGGTGTTTCCGGGCTTTTGAGTTTTGCAACAATAGCATCTGCTGATGAGGCGGAGCATGGCTTAGAGTGTCCAAACTATCCTTGGCCTCACAAAGGCATTCTCAGTTCATATGATCATGCATCGTGAGTGAATGTTCAATTTTTTATTTTTGAATTTTTTAAACTATTTATGCAAAATAATCTTCTCCTAAAAATATCTTAATTCCTAAGAAAATGTAATACTATTTGTGCAAAAAAAATGTTTTTTTTTTTTTGGAACTGTTATGCCAAGATCTAGTATCACGGAGGAATATTGTAATATCTGCATATATTGATATTATGAATATTGAGTAACACCTTTGAGTTCAAATTATATATGAGCAGGATTCGTCGTGGTAACCAGGTTTACCAACAAGTTTGTGCGTCTTGCCATTCAATGTCTCTAATTTCGTATCGTGATCTTGTGGGCGTCGCATATACAGAGGAGGAGACAAAGGCTATGGCTGCTGAGATTGAGGTGGTTGATGGGCCTAATGATGAGGGTGAGATGTTTACTCGCCCTGGCAAGCTAAGTGACCGTTTTCCTCAGCCATACGCAAATGAACAAGCTGCAAGATTTGCTAATGGAGGGGCATATCCTCCAGATCTCAGCCTCATCACCAAGGTAATTCCAATCTTCTGAATTTTGATTTCTTTTGATAAATGTCTTGTTATCCCACTAGTATCTGACCTTTTATGCTTTCAGGCTCGTCACAATGGTCAGAACTATGTGTTTGCCCTTTTAACTGGCTACCGTGATCCTCCTGCTGGCGTTTCGGTAATTTTCTGCTTTCTTGCTTAGATATATTACTTACGAAAATTGTAGTACCTATTTCTTGAAGTGACACATCCCTGAAACTCCATTGGTTCCACAAGATCCAGATTTCTCTAGCCATAATGTTGGTCATATATTCATTTTCAGCATCATTAATTTTTTTTTGGTCGGTAACTATAAAAATTTATTAGAAAAAGATGGAGAACAAAGATCTTCAAATGTAATACTAGAGAGGAAAAGAAAACCAAAGAAGATTAGGCTGGGCACCTCCATGTGCTATACAAGTCATCCTTTAATACACCATCTTGACATCTGCTTTGTCATTTGTTAATGTCTTGAAAATCTCGTGACGCGTTCCTTCTTTCTTTCTGTCTTTCATTCCTTTTCTTTTGGATGAGTGATAAGTATGTATGTATAATATGCGAATATACAAAAGTGGGGGAAGAGTTCCCTACACGTAAAGAACTTCTATTTACACCTCTTGCTAAGGATTCCCTTGGTTAGTTCACACTCAAACTGTGAGAGAAAATAAGGTCCACACTCAAACGAACTCCCCAATGTGATTTATCACATTAACAAGTCTCCGAGGTCCCTCCGCATTTCCTCTCACTCCTTGAAAATTTGGAGACCTTGTAGAAGAGCTCTAACTTCTGCTTCACTAGAGTCCACCTGGTAGTGAGTAACAAGATCTTCAAATATCTCTTGATATTTTCAGGTAGGATTTGATGAGATTCTGGAAATCTCATGAGATATTTATCTTTGCTTTATATTATTTTGAGAGATCTGAAATTTTGTGACATATTAAAATATATTTGACAATGAAAATTCAAAAAGAATTCGTAGAATAGAACTTAAAGATGTTGTCTAAGTTCCTTGTATTTAACTTTAAAACTTAGGAACTTCATAGTTTAGACACATATAGGTTTTAGTGAAAATTTACAAATAAGATGAAGCATCATTCGGTTTCGGACGGAACTTCATGTAGCCATGCTTGTCATGCCCTATTGCGATACCAAAACAATATGAGCGAAACGTTTCGGTATCGCCTGATACTTTGAACCGTGACTTCAAACATATGTATATTACTTGATCTGAACTTTTATTAAGTTAGTCATAAGTTCTATGGTGGCTTTACAACTTATATAACTCGTAAATTTTATTATTTAATAAGTTATAATGTGGATTATGTACTTCACCTAATGCCCCCTTCACTCGAAGTTTATTTTCTCTGTTTTTCGGATAAAACCTAAAAAAAGAAGAGTTTAAAAGGTTTTAAAGATTCCTTTGCTTAGAAATCCCCAATAATGAGACTAATATTGCCATATCACCACATGCCATTAGCTCTCAAATATATAGAAGATGCAAAATATGAAATGCACTTGTTGCAGTTAGTACTCTCTCGCCAAAAATCTATATATAGTCCCTTTAGAGCTACACCTATCTCTTACTTCCAATTCTTACACCCGATGGTGTGACCCACATAGAGATCATATTAGACAATCCGACCGCATGGTGAGTTGTCTATTGTGTACACCATTCTTACAAAAATCTATCAATTTTGACATTCCTAACCTCATAAAAAGGTGACGCAGGACGATTGCTTGTTCTACAATTTTTGGGAAAATGAGAGAGGACGAGAGAGAGAGAGAGAGAGAGAGAGAGAGAGAGAGATAAAAAAGGATTAATGGTAGGAATCGCTCTCTTGGCCTCACGCCAAACCCATCATGGGGAAATCATGCACAAAACCATCTTCAGTATTCATTCATACTAATTCATTATTCATTGCTTAAAATCAAAGGATTACATCCTATTTATAAAACTCTCAATTGAACTTTCTTAATTCTATTCTAATTGAACTTTGCTAATTCTAATTTAACTAAAATAAGAAACTCCTAATACAAGGCTACTATTGCAATCAATCCAAAAATCATAATTGTAAACAAAATCCAATTGTAAAATCCTAATAAATCTTCGTGGGGTCCACTTGCTTGATTGGGCACCAATTCAATGTAGCGGCAGACCACTGTAGTTGAATGCTCCCACATCAAACCCTCCTGGTTGAAAAGAATATGACTTCAAATTCAAATGCAAATGAATTGATCTGGACCTTTAGATAGTTAGGACTCCTCCTTTGGCGTTAGCACCAAACTCTTCTGTCGGAAGTAGTATCACAAGGTCTTCCACCAATCATCATCTTCGAGATACTTGGAGTAGTTGATCTTCGACGGAAGACTCCGCTCCTCCTTGCAAGGCATCCGCACCCTACAAATTCTTTTAGAACTTTCTTCCAAAAGAAAACGAATTTCTTCAAACTCTTCCAAATATTCTTGAACGTGTGAAATATTCAAAGTTCACAACCTTCAACAAAAGTGTATTGTAGTCCTCCTTGATGTCATTTTCCACACCATCAATACTCGATCTTCTCACTTGCTTCTAGTTGCTCGTTAAGCAACCCCATCTTGTTTCCTATAGCTTTAAAAAAAAGTACCTTTTACACTCTTATTTTATTTTATTTTTATGTTTTTTTGACTTTTTTTTCTCTTTTTTTTTAAACTAGGGTTTGGGTTTTGAATCCCTAAACCATAAAAAAGATAAAGATGAGATTAGGTGGGGAGGACAACGGCACCACCAGCCTCCTTGATCTTCTTCTTCTTCTTTTAACTTCTTCATCTTCTTCCCATAAACAGTATCATGGATAGTACCTGTGGGGCCTACATTGAGATGAGCTAAGGGCTCTGATTTTTGGTGAGGATGATCCCCTCACCATAGAGATCATCCTCACAAGAAATCAACGGCTTTTGAAACTTTAACCCTTTCAAATGTGGACCTAAAGTAAATGGTGAAAATGGATGATCCAGAAATTGTCAACTTGCATGCTACTTTCATAAGGCTTCAAATGTTAGAATTGGCTGGGTTTTTTTTTTTTGTTTTTTTTTTCGATTAGTAGAATTGGCTGATTTTTGGTGGGGATGATCTCCATGGTGAGGAAATAATCCTCACCAAAAATCAGCCCTTAACTCATCTCTTGTCGAGTATGTATTGGATAGCTCTGTGGCATATGTAAATGTTTTCTTATACTTATTATATTTCTCCTTGTTTTTATTTTGAAAAAAAAAAAATCTGATTTAAAGATACTAAATTATTGTACTATAATACATGTCTATGTTTTCATGCTTCTTAAAGGTGCCGTGTCAGACACTGACACACATGCATGTCATTGTTACATAACTTGGGTGGCTCGTTGGTAAGTTTGGTTTAGATCGGTAGACTTCTCAATGTGAAAGAAGCCTTGGCCCTTGGCCCCGTATGTCTTCGTAGGCCCTCTAGTTGAGGGTAGGCATTCTACTTTCCCATGCTCTTCATATCTCATGGAATCATTCCCTGTGATGGTGCATATATCTTAGTTCAGTCAATTAATCTATTGATCAATGACAAGGAGATACCCCAAAGTGAATGAGATTTTCCAACAAGAAAGAAAGAAGAATGAGGGATAGATTGAGGATGTTGCCCATGAGATTAGGGCTGAGTGGCTGATGTGGCCATGTGTTATCAGAATGCTATGTGACCGACCATATTGATAAGATAAAGGGGATTTTTTTTGTAAGATAGCAACCAGATCTGTCATGCTTTAAGAAGCAAATTGTTGGGAAATCAAGAAACAAATGCACACAGAATGTACATAGCCAAGATGAAGATGTTGAGATGGGTGAATTACAAGGCCAGGAAAAGTCAAAACCAGAAATGAACGCATCCAAGGGATCCTACAGTAGCTCCAATAGGTGGCAAAATAAAGGAGACATGGATAAATGGCAACGCCAGGAAAGAAAAAACCTGTAACAAGCACATCCGAAGACAAACTAAAGTAGTTCCAATAAGTGATTAAATAAAGCAGAGCCATTTGTGATGATTTGGACTTGTGCAGCGAAGGGCGTTGATGTGACTAGCAGTTTACGAACTCAAAACTAATGTAGAATTATATCTGTGATTAAATATAGGATAGCCATTTGTGATGCTAGTAGATCGCTCTATGTAACCTTACCTTCTGCAACGTCATTGATCACTTGGAAACTGAAAATTCTTGGATTTCAATCAAATAAGGGGCACTGAATTTCCTTCGAATTTTTCTGTGACTTCACAATTAAGATAACTTTTTCATTATTTTTTTTGCTGAAGAAAGTTTTGCAGGTTATATCTTGACTGTGGATTGCTGATAATCTATTTAATCCTTTCATGCTTAGCGTATATATGTCTTTGTCTCTGAGTCCCCGAACTCTTGCTTAGGCTTGCATTGCCTTGGTGCTTAGTTGGGGTGGTTGGATATCCTTAGTGCTAGCTGGTCAAAACCCTGTGGCTTACCCTCCCTTGTGATACTTTGTGAGGAAAGTCGGTTACGCTCCCATATCCTGTCATTTGGCGTCTGAACTTGTGCAACCTGGAAAAATCATGGGTTATCTAGTTTCCATGTGAATGCATGTGACTTTGCTCAAGTTTTAGTTTTAAAAATAAAATAAAGATAAAAGTAGAATTTGCCCAAGTTTTTAGAAGTTTGATTGACATTCTGTTGATGTGTCATTATTAATCTATGTAACAAGGACACAGACATGTGTCAGTGTCTGACAGACTGAACCCCCACAAACCCGATACGTTGACACATCCATATAGTTCATTCTTTATTTTGAAAGATTTATCTTTTAAATACTTTAGTTAATGTTAAGTTCCCAATATAGAAAGAATGTATCTAGATTAAGTTGGTATACATTAAAATCACATAAACCATGTATAAATAGTTGGTGAACACAAATCTTTTTAATAATTTGAGATTTGTATGAAAAGTTGGGTAGGCATGTGTCTGACACGTGAATACAGAAAAGTGTCCGAAACAGCAGATTCTTAGAAAACTTAGTGTCCTTATTACATAGTTATTAACCAGTTAAGTTGTCCTTGAATTGTAGATTCGAGATGGGCTGCACTACAATCCTTACTTCCCTGGTGGAGCAATAGCTATGCCCAAAATGCTTATTGATGGTGCTTTGGAGTATGAAGATGGTACCCCTGCAACGGAATCTCAGGTAATTCTTCCTAATCTTTCAATTTCAATATTTTGGGCCGGAAGAACCTCATAGTTTTGAATGCATTTTATTGTTCAACCTTTTTTTACTGTGCAAATATCACCTACAAGGGTATGAGCTCAGATTCTTTTTCACAATGTTGGTGCAGATGGGGAAAGATGTTGTGACATTTTTATCATGGGCAGCAGAACCTGAAATGGAAGAGAGGAAACTGGTAAATGGGCGTCTGTCCATCACGTGACATCGTAAATAATAATAAAAGCTGTTACTTGTTTCTCACTTTATATTCTCAAAAATGCAGATGGGATTCAAATGGATTTTCGTACTTTCCCTTGCACTTCTTCAAGCCGCTTATTACCGGCGATTGAAGTGGTCAGTTCTGAAGTCTCGCAAGCTGGTCCTCGATGTTGTCAACTGATCTCCCCCGCCTTTTTCTCATTGTATGCATGTTTGGTGGGAGGACTTGAATTGGTAATAATGGGTGTAGTAGATGGTCTAGGTTATGCTTGTCATCCATTTAAAATGGTCTGTGACAGGGAATGGTGAATGAGAGACTTGAGTCACCATTTGAACTATTTTTTGGGGAGGGGGGGAGAAATAAAGCTCTACTCTTATACATGGTACGTTATATATTTCTTTTTTTGTGGAAATATTTAAATTTTGGATTAAAAGTTTGTCTAATTTTCCTAATTCTCAAGGTCTCCTGTACATGATTTGCAATCTTAATGTAGATTGCGCAAGTAAAAATAATAAAAAATCAGTGCACTGCATCACGGTACACCCATCTGTATGGTGCACACTTGCATTCATTCAGATTGCTTGATTGTTATCTCTGTAGGCGGATCACCGTTATTTCCTCCTGTCATTGGAGAATTTTTTTTGCTATTGGCTATTTTTTAGGTGCGAGCGTCCGGGCTGCACCTAAAAACGCCACCTGGCACTCTTTGAAAGGTTTACACTTGGATTTATTCTTTTTTCATGGGTTGATTTTCAACACGAGGTTCGAGTATTATTTTTGGAGTAGTTAAGATCCAACGGTTAGGAATTACTGAGGTCCACCTAGAGATGGGTAAAACGTTCGTACTGTCATTGGTCTCCAAGAGTGCCACGTGGATTTTTAGGTCCGGCGCGGACGCCCGCACCGCACAAGGCCAGGAGCAAAAGATCGTGTCACATTTGGTTTACAGGTCCACCGAGGGACTGGCCAAACATCCAGAGTAAAGCCGATCCCAGCCGACAGTATGAGCCCCGTTGCACACTCTTAGTGGATGATGAGTGTATAGATGTTTAGCCAATCACTACTAGGTGGACCTACAAACCAAAAATGAACCAGATCAGTGATTTCTAAGCGTTGGATTGAAGTTATATTAATGGGTTTACTTTAACAGTAGGAATTTGATATTGAGCGTAATTTGGGTGCAAAGATCCAAAGGTTGTAAATCACTAATCAGGCTGATTTTTGGTTTACAGTTCCACCTAGAGATTGGCCAAACATCCATACAGTCAGCGCCCTGTAAGAGTATGCCACGTGGCTCATATTGTGTGCTGTGATCGGCTTGGCAGGCAGCGAAGTGTGAGCGAAGGTTTACTCAAACATCCATACGGTCAGAATCCACTAAGAGTGCCACGTGGCTCGTAATGTGCGTTGTGACAGAAGTTTAATCCACGTGCCGAAAACTGCTGCCCTGTTATCGCCGCCGATGACCTGGCCAGTCAGGCAAGTCTTGCTCGAGTGGAGGTACAGATAGATGATGACGATGCTTCTTAGTAGTGTGATATGAGTCATCTGACACGACGTGTGTACTGCCCTACGGAGGCACGTGCGTCATACCTCGTCACCACGACGCACATAAAGCCGTGCACCATCTAAAAAATAGACCAGAAAACCTTAAACGATGACACCATGTGTAGTACCTATCCACTCGTCTTCCCTCCTCTCTATATATTGATGCGTGTGTAAACTCGTACAACACTTTAAAACAAGATGATGAACGTTTCTCCAGCTAACACAGAGCCGTTGATCAGAAAGATCAGTGAGGCCTACGATGTCCCCGACGGAGTAGACATCAGTGGCCGATACGATCAGGAATTCGCAAAGATCCTCACCAATGATGCTTTGCAGTTCGTCGCTGATTTGCAGCGCGAGTTCCGAAGCCGTATCAAGTATGCGTTGGATTGCCGGAAGGAGGCGCAGAGGAGGTACAACGCGGGGGCGTTGCCCGGTTTTGATCCGGCAACTAGAAACGTGAGGGAGGGGGAATGGGTATGCGCATCGGTCCCACCGGCCGTTGCTGATCGAAAGGTGGAGATCACGGGGCCGGTGGAGAGGAAAATGATCATCAACGCGCTCAACTCTGGAGCCAAAGTGTTCATGGTGAGAACTTTTTGATCCTTTTTCACATTTGTTTCATGTACTCTGCCTGTCCAGCCACGCACTTGCATGAAAGAGAGGAACAACGGACCTTCTTGTTTACTTCGAAAATATATCCTCATTAGTGATTTCTAGCCGTTCGATCTGAATACCCAAAAAATGATTGAATCCAATGGTTAGAAATAACCTCGAAATCAATGACTAGAAATCACCAATCAGAATGACTTGGTGTCCACCAAGGGGTGGGCTAAACATTGGGGTCCCCCAAAAATGCCACGTGGAAAATTCTTTGGAGATACCAATGTTTGGTCCATCCTTCGGTCGACCTACAGACCAAAAATCAGAACGATTGGTGATTTTTGGGTGGTCATCGTTCGATAATTGTATAGATTAGATGGTCAAGATTACCTCATAAGTTAATTTTTTTTATGTAGAAAATCTCTTAAGTTGGTCCAATACAACGAAAAATGTTTATATAGTTAGTGACCACCAATACAGCATCGTCATCTCCTTGCCGTTTTCCTTGTATGTTTTCATTGTTGTTTCCCGTTTATAAAATTAGCCTGCACATGTGGACCGGACCCTAAAAGGCGTGGCTTCCATCCGTCAGGGCCACAGAGACCAAACAAAACGACCCTGCTCATGTTGTGACAGTATTTGCTCTTTTGCTGACGTGTCACAACATGATAAGGGGCCGTTTTGTTTGGTCTGTGCACCCTGGCGCATGGATGCCGTGAGGCCTTCTATGCGTCAGGGCCGCACAGACCAAACAAAATGGCTATGCTCAAATTGTGCGGCGTCACCTCAATTTCAATATCAAAACCGACTAACCTGAGTTGCGTTCGGGGTGGTAGTTACAAGAACTTTTTTTTTTTTTTTTTGCGTGGCATAATTTGAACAGGCCCTTTTTATTTGGTCTGTGCCTCCACAGTCGGATGGACCTTGAAAACTGTGTCATCTCATTGTGTTTCAAAAAGTTTTATTTTTATATCCGATGGTGTAGACAAACGTTTGCATACTTTAGAGTTGGTGCAGACTAGCTTTACTCGTTTATTTCCCGTGTCACGTAATATTTTTAGGGATTTGTGTTAAAACAGGAAAAGAAAAATGCTTATTGAAAGCTTTCTCTTTAAAGGAAAATTACAAAATGTCCTCGTAAACATTTTAAAATACTTATAATGCCTTTAGCTTAATTTTCAGACATAAGACCTTTACCAACTATCTAATTCAGACATAAGTAATTAAGCTTTCAGTGATGAAATTAATTTTACCAAACGCAACCTTATATACATAATAAAATTAGCGTTATGAAATTATTATTCCTAAACAAAAGCCAACAATCTTCTCTTCTTGATTGTAGGCCGACTTTGAAGATGCACTCTCCCCAACTTGGGAGAACCTCATGAGAGGCCAAGTCAACTTGAAGGATGCAGTAGATGGGACCATAAGCTTCCACGACCAGGCCAGAAACAGAGTTTACAAGCTCAATGATCAGACTGCCAAGCTCTTTGTTCGCGCTAGAGGCTGGCACCTGCCTGAGGCCCACATTCTCATTGATGGTGAACCTGCAACTGGTTGCCTTGTCGACTTTGGCCTCTATTTTTACCATAACTTTGCAAACTTTCGCCTGACACAAGGTGCAGGTTTCGGCCCCTTCTTCTACCTCCCCAAAATGGAGCATTCAAGGTATGTAGAAGTCCTTTCCTAATACTAGATTATGCAAAAGCAGTACAAAATAGTTGCAGCAACACTACCAGTACCAGTAGTTCTAGTAATAGTAAATAATTGTCGCAGTAGATAAAAAATGTCTGTGATTGACAGGGAAGCTAGAATATGGAACAGCGTGTTCGAGAACGCAGAGAAGATGGCTGGAATAGAGAGAGGAAGCATCAGGGCTACAGTTCTAATAGAGACTCTTCCGGCTGTCTTTCAAATGGATGAAATTCTCTATGAACTGAGGGATCATTCCATTGGGTTGAACTGTGGCAGATGGGACTACATCTTCAGCTATGTCAAGACTTTGCAAGCTCACCCGGATCGCCTGCTACCTGACCGGGTTCAGGTTGGCATGACTCAACACTTCATGAAAAGCTACTCTGAACTCCTCATTCGCACATGCCATAGGCGTGGCGTCCACGCCATGGGTGGCATGGTAAGTATTCATCTTCACCTCAAGCACAACTACACATTCACACATGTTCTGCACATGCACCTGCATGAATTATGTATGGTCTGGGGTCTGCTTTTTACATTCTCGACTCACCAAAACCGGCCCACACTGCACACACGCAAAGAAAGACATCATCAATTGGTCTTTTGCCATTTTTTTAGCTCCACTAGTGGTTAGTATGAACACCGGACGTAGTACAACCGGATCTCTGGATGGACATTCTATTAGTATTGACTACTCTTTCCTGGCTTGGTCTGTTCGTTGTAGAAAAATTCTAGGTGAGTTAGCATAACAAATATCCATCTATTTATTCTATAACAGGCAGCTCAAATTCCGATCAGAGATGATCCAGTGGCAAATGAGGCAGCACTAGAACTGGTGAGAAAGGACAAGCTGAGAGAGGTATGTGCAGGCCATGATGGTACTTGGGCAGCTCACCCTGGTTTGATCCCCGCCATTATGGAAGTCTTCACAAACAACATGGGCAACACCCCTAACCAAGTCGAAACCGTGAAGAGAGAAGATGCAGACAACCTGACAGAAGAAGATCTCTTACAGATGCCTAGAGGCATCCGGACAAGGGATGGTCTGCGACTAAACACTCGGGTTGGAATTCAGTACTTGGCCGCATGGCTCACTGGAACCGGATCGGTGCCTCTCTACAACCTCATGGAGGATGCCGCCACTGCCGAGATTAGCAGAGTTCAGAACTGGCAATGGTTGAAGTATGGCGCGGTTTTGGATGGAGATGGGCTTGGGGTGAAGGTGAACTTGGATCTCTTTGGGAGGGTGGTTGAAGAAGAGATGGCAAGGATTGAGAGAGAGGTTGGTGGAGAACAGTTCAAGCGTGGAATGTACAAGGAGGCTTGCAAGATTTTCACCCGGCAGTGCACAGCTCCCACCCTGGATGATTTTCTGACCCTAGATGCCTATAATAATATTGTTAACCATCAACCCAAGGAATCTTCTAAGCTCTGAACAAGTTCATCATCTAGAAGCCTATATAGACAGTATATGTCAGTTTTCAGGGTCTTCTGTTGTGATCAGAGTCCATATTTTGTTTCAACTGCTACTACAATCAATAATAATGATAATAATCTCTCATGGTTGTATAGTTAATTATTGCTGAAGTTCTAAATTTTCATGTCTATTTTTCTGTTACTAACAACAAACCCAAAGTCAATATCTGGCCTAGGAAATCTTCTAGGTAGGACCCGTTAAATGGTGGGTCCCATAGTAACCATCCCCTTGAATGTGAGCACTAGATATGATTATGATGTGTAAAATTACCTAAATGGGATATAAGATTCAATAGTATAGACCATCTTATTTATTTATTGTAAAGTAAATTAGGTTTTCGCATGAGATGGGAAAGAGAGATAAGGAAGTTGAACTGGTGTCTTGAATATCAAACCCATGTTCGTGGATAGCGAGTTCGCTAGAGCCGTCTGGGAACCCTTTGAGCATGTCTTTGAGGTGAATCAGCGCAATTGTGTAGGGATTGGTTCCATCTTGCGCAAATGGTGCACTGTAACTTTTCGTTACTTCCAAGTGGGTATTCTTCACATCATCGCACCCATCTTTGGGAGATTGGGTTGGAGAGGAACAAACACAAGTACGAGGGGAAGCACAGTAATATCAATTTTATTAGAAGGATCCCGACTCCGGATCCAAACTTTCCGGCTTAGGGCTTAGGAGAGTATGAGGGTTAGGCTTAGGGCTTCGAAGCCGTTGTCAGATTCCAACTCCGAATCTGCTGCGATAGAAGCCAAACACAACCTCCAACACCTTCGTCGAAACAGCTACATCCCTTCTGTGATCACCAAGGTTGTGACCCCGACGGAGTAGACACGTAGAAACAACTATGGTGGCAGCAATGAAGCAGAGAGTTTAAATTTGAAACAAGAGAGTGGAGTTTATAGAGGGTATTCTCCTTCATTAGATAATCACCACTAGATCTGTTGGAAACTGCCGATGATCCTGCAATTTCACGGGGGAGGAAATGATTCGATGGCAAATGATTTCTTTTGTACTCTCTATCTCGCCGACGAAGCCTAATGATTATCACCTTAACCGTATTACTGAGAAGCTTCAGTTGGTGGATTTTAAATTTCCGCCTAAAAGAGCTACAATTGTATATTGAAAGAAGCCGGATTTTGGTGAAGTAGCCTTGAATGTGGATGGCGCATCTTCCAACCAAAAATTTGCGAGTGGTGGCAGTGTTATCATAGATCATAACGGTAGTCTTCTCATGGCTTTCCATTCATTCTATGGAGAGGGAACCAACAACTTAGTCGAGTTGAGGGCCATTCTAGATGGGCTTAAGTTGTGTAAGAAGATTGGAATTTATAGACAATGGCCCTCCGAGACTTGTTGGGTTTCTTCGGCTGGATAAGATGTGTATGTGATATAGGATTATGAGAACTAGCCTATATGAGGTGTAAAGATCAGAAATAAATTACTACAAGTAATAAGAAAATATAAAACTACTCTAACCATTACCACAAATATGTAGATATGCTAGCAAATAATTAACTGAGTTGTTTCAAAGGATAGATCTCACAACCAAGTAGTGAAAAACCCTCAATTATTGATTGAGCGGCCCGATGGAAGTAAGGACTTCCACTAGCTAGGGTTCAACCAACACCTGTAGGCTCACTTTAATTTCCTTTTTCAAGAGGTTATAAGTTATTTGAAGTTCGGGAAGGTTTTTGGCAAGTTTCGAGGCTTTCTGACAAGTATCAGATTTTAGCCGAGTTTCGAGAGAAAAAGGAAAACCATGGAAAATTAGGGTTTGAGAAGAGGTTAGGGGTTTCTATGATGACCGCAGGGATCTAGGAGTATTTGGGGGTTGTGGTGAGGGTTTTGGGAAGGTTTAGAGTGCCATAGGGAGAATTGGTGGAGGAAGGTTAGTATTCATGTGACACTATTCACGCAGCACTATTCACGTGACACTATTCATAGTTATGATCAATGGTTAGGGTTTCGGGATAAAAGAGGTATGATTGGATTTTCTAGGTCAAATTTGATCCAAAGAAAATAAAGATGGAGAAAGAGAAGAGATAAAGATAGAGAGAATACCTTTCGGATTCACACCGAGTAGCTTGGATTCGCACCAAGGAAGAAGAGAACAATCCACAAGAGATTTCTCAATAACAAAAGTCAATATCATTCATCATCAATCAAAGATTACAACTAAAAGAGTTTATATAATAACTCAAAACTCCCTAATCTAATCTCAACCATCCATTTAATCTAATTGCTATAAAAAAGTACAACGACTTAAAGTAACTAACCAAAATTATAATGAGCCCCCTAACTATGGGTTAATTGCAAAGACACCTAAAACTCTAAAAAATATCAAAATAAGCCTAGAAAACTAATACAGACTCTCCGCAAGCTCCATACGCAGCCCACATACATCTTTCTAATGTGGAGTCTTCATGATGCACATGCACATGGGGTCTTCTGCTCCCATAAATCGAGGAGAACTAAAACGGGGGCCCACATAGTCATCAAAATACAAAGACATGGGTATGGGCCCAGTTTTCCTCCTCTGCTGGTATACTCTAGGCAAGGGCGTGATGTCCTCATCAGTATGCCTTACATTAGAGCCTAATTTTGATTTTCTTGGTATTGTGTTGCTCTTTTGCTTCTATTTCTAACCCTTTTTAAGTATCTTGAGGGGTAAGGTTGTTACGTGCAATATACTCTAGAAAGCCCAAGATAAAAATCTAAACACCTGCAATTTTCTTTGGAGAGCTCGGGAGAGAAATCTAAACACCTGCGATTTGCCCTGGAAAGCCCGGGAAAAATTGATACATGCAATTTACTCATGTGGACCTTAGGGAAAGGTGTCACAAAGACGAAAATGTGTCATATCAGCCCTCGAGAGACGTGTTATGACAACCTAAAAAATATTACAATGGACCTCGAGAAACGTGTCATTACAACCTCGAAAAATGTGCCACGACAACTTATATGATTTGCCTCGGAGACAAAATACACCATATTGTGGCAACTTCTCCTATGCGGTATGCACATACATACAAAAACCAAGGTTATCCTTTCAAATCTGCAGGAATGACCTCTTGCACATCCACACACAATATGGGTGGTAGAACCACCACAAAAGGGGAAAAAAAGGGTGGGAAAACTAGGGTTTCACGACCAGACCCTGTGTTATTATTTCTCACCATAAAATTTGAACAAAAGAAAAGAGAAAACCCTAGTTAATGGATCATATGCTCTGGTACCATGAAAAGTAATTAAGGTTTTGAGATAGGTAAAGGGAGAACAGAAAGAGAGAAGAGGAAGTCGAACTACTGTATTGAACTCACACTAGTCGGCCTTCCCAATTATTATATATAATAATGTTGTAATAAAGGTAAAAGTACAAAAATATCCATGCGACACATTAACTTTTATGTTCATTGATTCTACAAGAGTAGAAATACAAGACTGTAATAAGAAGACCACAATGAAGAGAGAAAATGAATAGCTTGTTTTATTCTTCTAAGAGGATCAATCCACTTGGTGAATAGCATACATGTTGGACTAGAAGAAAATTAAGCCCTTGGATTCAAATTGTTCATATGTAAGCTAACATATAAAATTGTATACCAGAAGAAGAGTGTATCACAAAGAAAAGGGTATTGATCTTAAGAAATGCCAATTAGAAAGGTCAACCCCAATGTCGTTACTATGGTTTTTGGCATGGTTCTAGATAGCACACTTCGGACAAATTCTACAAACATATGGTCATTTCCGAAGACTTCGGAGTTGCAAATATATATATATATATATATATATATATATATATATATATATATATATTGATAAGTGAAGTTGCAAATATATTCTGGATGGAATTTCGGGGCCACTAAAGCCATAAAAAATCCCTTCTCTCTTATCTTTATTCTTTTGCTAGTACATCTTCTTAAGCTCCCGGTGTAGCCCATTAAGGTTTCATGAGCATTATTTATTGTAAGGTTGCATTAGAGTTTTTTTGTAAACAAAAATAATCATCATCACAAGCCTTATCCCAACTATATGGGGTATGATGGAACAACAAATAATATTTATGCAAACAGACAAGATTCTCCTGTGAAAAGTAAACTATGGTTAATGATATGGTAATATTACTGAATTTCTCAATCAAACTGATCCTGATGCTCACAAATCCTGTTGCCACTTGCCACTATATGGAGGAAAACAACAACATTTTCATTCCAACAACCACTACAATCATTATAATGCATTGTGCACATACTGTAATTCAACTGAAAGAAGAGAGTTCAATACAGAAGCATGCAAAGTATTTATAACAGAATGACAGAGAACATGGGTTCAATATTCAGATTTGAATAACCAAATCAGGTAACAGGTGTGTGGGTAGCTTTCTTGTTCTATGAGGGTGATTGATGACCGAGGGTTGAAGCTGCTGCTGGACGAATCTACATGAGCATCAAGCTTGAGTACCCGCTTTTCTGATAAAGTGAGCAATTACGGCTGTGACAAATCCCAGCACCCCACCAGCAATGACCTGTGATACCATGCAAAAATTTAAAAGTAAAAGCATTAAGCTTACCATTTTCATCTAACGATCATAAAACTAACAGCTTCTTTTGATACATTTCGATTTTATGCCTGGGACCACGGGAATCTTCAACCTAACATTTAAGCCATGATACCAATTATTATTGGAGATGAGGCTGCTCCTATGGGGAAGACTCTGAGAAGGTTAGAGGCTTGTAAATCCTAAACTCACACACTGGAAAGAGTTGTAAGAAGTGGAGAAAGAAGTACGAGTCCTTCATAGAGATGGAGGGTTTCCTAAGGCTCAACTATGATGGTAATTCAATCTATACCATCTGCTATAGGTGATGTTTTTAGAAATGGCAAGGGAGGCTTAATTTTGCACTTTGGGAACTTTCAAGCAAAGGTATTTAATGTTTGATAAGCAGTTGGAAGGTCCTATTACTTTCATAACCAACACAACCAGATGTCTGCAAAGTAACACATAGCAATAATATCACAATGACTTCCGATCTAAGCAGCTATTATCGTTATGGGGCATTACAGCTGGTGGCCCTTATTTGGCATATTATTGGGAAGGCCATGTTTCTCGGGGATTTATTAATTAGTATTTTAAGTAATATAGTTATTAGGGCTTTTTTGCTTTACCCCCTTACTTTATTGATGCAATTTGCATCTCACCCAATGTTTTCAAAATATTTGCGTCTCACCCTTTGACCATGGTCAACGTCATTGACCATAGACGGTCTTCGGATGGACATCCCAATATTTTTTAAATTACTATAATGACCTTGGGTGAGACAAATATTTTAAAAACATTGTGTGCGATGCAAATTGCATCAAAAAAAGTAAGGAGGGCAAGCAAAAGATCCTTTTTTTTTGGAGGAATTTTTTTTTTTGAGGTCACAGGATTTTTTTTTTTTTTTTTGAGGATTTTGACCTCAAAACCTTCCTTCATTCATTTTTGGCCCAACCGTAGGTGGACCTACATACCAAAATCAATCTGATTGTTACTTTTTAAGCATTGGATTAGAGTCGTTTTCTTGGGTTGATTTTATCCGTAGAATTTGAACATTATTTGGGGTACAAAGATCCAATGGTAGTTTAAAATCACTAATCAGGCTGATATTTGGTATGTAGCTCCACCTAGTGATGGGCCCAACATCTGTAGGGTTAGTGACCTCTAAGAGTGTGCCACGTCGCTCATATTGTGGTCCCCCATCATCATTGTGAGGGACATTCCTTTTATAGTTCACAATCCTCAAAAAAAAAACTTGAATTTTTTTTTTCTTGTCCCCCTTACTTTATTGATGCAATTTGCATCCCACCCAATGTTTTTAAAATATTTGCGTCTCACCCAAGGTCATTATAGTCATTTAAAAAATATTGGGATGTCCATCCGAAGACCGTCTATGGTCAATGACGTTGACCATGGTCAAAGGGTGAGACGTAAATATTTTAAAAACATTGGGTGAGATGCAAATTGCATCAATAAAGTAAGGGGGTAAAGCAAAAAAGCCCTAGTTATTATTATTATTATTATATGAGAAATGTAATCTTAATTCCTTCACCCTTTTAACACTAAAACTAGAGAATAAAACACTATTTTTTACTAAACTAGTTTTATATTCAAAGAAGGATGGCTTATTTTCAAATGAAAAAGTTGATATTTATCAAATTAACTCAGTTAGATTGGACATTGTACCAGGTAAAAATTAATATTGTTCCGATTCTGATGGAAATTAGAGGATAATATGGTCTTGTTAGTTTATTACAATAAATTAATGTTGTAGCCAATAATGGTTATTGATCTTTCAATACTAATTAATATGAGATCAGTTTTGAATAAGGTCATTTAAGGCACTCAAACAAACCTGAGGAAGAGTGTGACCAAGAAGTTCACGCAGTGGTCTGGTGTCAGAGAGAGGATGTTCATCTGGAAGTTCATATACAATTTGATTCAATACCTGCACATTAACCAGTCTGAAGAAGATGAGAACAAAATGAAAGTAGGAACCAACCAGTTTATCCAAACAGTAAAGTGAAAACAAGCTATAAACTTGATCTACTAGCAGTTCTTCCAGTATTAAGGCATTAACAGTATGTAGAAAGTCTGGTACTTCCCTATTCAACCAAATAGAACTACTATGACATGTGCTCTATCAAAAAATTCAAGAAAGTAGCACATTCAGTAACATAACACCAAATGCATTTCCTTACATGGTCCAAAATTAAGAAGAGAAAGAAAGCAAAAGAAAAGAAACCAAGAATCAAAATAGAGAAGGAGAGAGAGAAGCAAAATCTCACCTCTGCTTGGCGTCCAGCCTGTAATCTAACACCAAATGCGTCGTACATCACCTGCCAAGGAATGCCTTAAATAAGAAATCTCGAAACTTAAATAAAGCACCCCAAAATGCCTTGAGGCTTATTAGAAAATTGTAATAGCTCCTACGGCATACACCTCATCCACTAAGGCATTAACAAGGTGTGCACCTCACACCTCTTTTAATGTCTCATTTAAGAGGCATGCTCCTCACCCGCATATGCTGGTGGCAGCAATTTTAGGATGTCTTACATTAAAAACTTCAATTTATGTCTTTTTTTTTCGGTTTCCCCCCCTAACCCTTTGTTAAATAACAGCACCAAAACCATCTCTTTCTCCCATATGAAAATTGATCAAAAAAATTCTTAATTTTCCTAAAAAAAATTTTTTTTATCAAATTTATCCTATTATTTATTTATTTTCTATTTTTAGTGTCAATTCAGAATCAATTGCATAACCTTATGTAGATTGTTAAGCGTGGCCTTTTTAGGAAGTGGTTCTAGAGTGTGGGATGGCCCGAACAAGCCTAAGTGTAATTCTCATTAGTATGGAAGGTAAACATAGAAAGCGTATGCACGTCTTAGAGAGGTAGAAGGCAGAATAAAGGCAGTCTTGAAAAATTCAGTAGGTAGTTGTTAAAAGTAGGAATAAAGAAATAAGAAAAAAATGAAGAACAAATTGTTAAGTCAATCATTGAATCAAAGTAGGTGTATTGTGTACATTTGTTGGTGAATGATGGAACAGTTAACAACCATGAATCGTAAAAGGATATACTGATCGACTACCTTTTTTTGAATAAGCGCATAAGAGAATATTATATTGAAATAAAACCAAAGAGGAGGCCAATGGGGCTAGCTCCCAATATATAAGATGAAAAACAATCGCAAATGATACTATATAGTTAGCTTCAATTACCAACCAGCAAATGGGCCAAATACTGATGTAGAGAATGATACACATTTTTTGAAAATTCTAACTTCAAGATCGAGTGAGGGATCGTACGACGCATGCAAAGATCATTGCAGTTGCAAACAGTGATCCTCCGAAGCCATCTTGGAATCCAATAGCAACAGCAAGAGCAGTAACTGTGGAAGAATGGGACGATGGCATCCCACCAGATCCAATAAGTTGCTTAACATCCCAACGTCTTTCTTTATACCTGCAAATCTATCAAAGTTCATAACTCTTAGGAAAAATAATACAAAAACCAATGTATAAGAAACTCAGAGGAAGGTAGTTAAAAAACTTCAAAAATGTATGCAGAAGCACAATAATGCAAGTCACAGAGAAAAGGAATCAGTATAAATGGTAAGCACGATATTACAGCTCAATACAAGCTTATAAATCATAATAAATCCAAGCAATTCATAAGTTGAAACATTTCCATTTTAATTATCTCTTTACAGAAGTGGACTAGTCACACTTCCATAAGAAATAAGGCAAGCTAGCCAGTACTGAAGAGCTAAGTCTGTCTTTAATCTATCACCTTTTTTCTTTGTACGTACACGTCTTAAGCAACCAATGCTATAGTACAATTTCCAAAACTAAAAGCCCTCAGGTCCTGGTTTGGCCACGCAGTGCAAGTGGTTAATCAGGTTGACACCAAGAGGCTATAACATAAGAAACTTAGCAAGTACTACCAATAAACATACGATCTTGCCCATGTAAAGCAGAAGGTCATAAACCCATCTAACATCAGCATCTCCAATGATATGCGTTCAGCTACATGACCAAAAAGAATTAGAATGCCTCAAACCATTAAGACTTCAAGCTCCAAATCATTGACGTTATACAATAATATCAGAAAATCAGATGACATAATCTGATGTTTAGGAAAACAACTTGCAATTGATCATCACTGCTAATAAACCCATACAAGGCATGATGATATCACAAGAGGAAGCTCGATATCTTCAACGTGTGCTAAAATATTTATCCAACTCATCATCTGCAGATACTTTTTTTTAACTTTTATAAGCCATATACCAGCTCGATATGCATAAAGCGAATTCTGAACTATATTTATGTAACAAAACAAGAAATTGCATCAATAATGACCGACCTTTATTCGCTCTTCTCTATACACCTAAAAAGATGCATATCGAAATCAAGTTCTAAAATCCAAACATTAATATCAATTATAAAAACGAAAATTAGAAATAATTCGTGAGTTTTCTCTGTCTAATTGACTCTCAAAAACTTTAAAAATACACGAATTGAGCTATGTTCCTATAAAATCCAATTGAAACTATATTTAAAATTAAAAATTCACACATCAAATAGATCTTCAACAATACAAGCTCATCGATAATGAGAATAAGAACAGCATCGGATTCGAATTAAAAAAAAAATTCTCGTAAATCAGACATTTAAAGGACATAGAGAGATACCAGGCGGTGAAGAACTTGGTGGATTGGGCGATAATGAAAGCGATGAGAGCCGCAATGAGCGGGTAATTCGCAAAGATAGAAGACGAAGAGGAGGAGGAAGAAGAGACTGTGTTTTGGATCGACGATGCCGCTGAAACCGTTGCATCATCCATCCCCTCTCTCTCTCTCTGTGCGTTTCTTTCCTTCTGCAGATCCAAGAAAGACAAACTGTAGAGAGAGAGGGAGAGAGAGAGATTATCTAACGATCTACAACGTTTTCGGTTGGACAATTAGTTTTGTGGAACGACCGAAGGAGAAGGTTGTAGAGTAGAAGAAGCTCAACGGTCTTTCTTTTTGTCTGGACTCGCTACTCGCGCGGGATCCTTGAGTTTGGAACCGAATATGCTGCCATTTGTACTATCTTTTATGGGGTAAGATTCAATGTGAGTTATACATCAATTATATGTTTGTATAAATGATCCTTGCCATCCAATGGATAGACTTTCTTACAGCAGTCTTGAGATGGGCCCATCAAGAGGTGGCCCCTTGACATGAAAGCTTAGATAACTGAGGATGTAGACGTATAGCCACTCGGAGGAGGTTAGCTAAGTTTGTACGGATATCTCTTCAAATGTGTCATTTTTTTTTACCTTTAATTAAGTTTAGTAAAATTAATACGTCCTTGTTACCCCTTTGAAGTTTGAACGGTTTTCGCTCTTACGTCTCAAGTTCTCAACCTCAAGAGTGACGAGTGCACGTCTCCATCGATCTGTTAATACAAGTAGACGGCATGTGCTTACACACGCAAGTGATTGTAATGGAGTTTTTGGAAGAAGTGACAATATGGAAGTGCCATTCCAAAGGGCAGTTTTGAAATATAAGTTTAGAGGAGTAAATCTCGCTCACAACAACACACAAAACAAGGCACGTAACACACTATTAGAGGGCGCTGACCGTATGGATGTTTGCCTAGTCCCTCGGTGGACCTACAAACCAACAATCAGCCTGATTAGTGATTTCTAAGCGTTGGATTGAAGTTTTGATTTTAACCCTAGGAATTTGAGCATTATTTGGGTGCAAAGATCCAAAGGTTGTAAATCACTAATCAGGCTGACTTTTGGTTTGCAAGTCCACAGAGGGACTGGCCAAGCATCCGTACAGTCAGCGTCCACTAAGAGTATGCCACGTGGCTCGTCTTGTGTGTTGTGACCGAAGTTTTTACTCGTACATCTGAAAATACTGGAAACTCAAGGCACAGTTAAAAATGGAAAAGGTTGAATCTGGAAAAGTCGAAGCTGACCACCTTACTAAAGTTTAAAAAAAAAAAGGGTCACGATGCACTATTCAAGTTGCCTTAATAGGCTTATCCCTAGGTTGACCAAAATTCATCTTGATTAGTAATTTTTATTGGTTGGATTAGTCTTTTATTGATTATTTGCAACCGTAGATTTTGAACATTATTTGGGTTACTCAGATCCAAAGGGTAGAAATCACTAATCAGGCTAATCTTTGTTATGTATGTCCACCTAGGGATGGGCCAAACATCCATGCAGTCAGTGGCCTCTAATAGTGTTCCAACATAGCTCACGCTGACCTGTGTAAAGACTAAAAAAACCCTAAAAAGTATAAAAAAAAAAATAAAAAATAACAGGGACATTTGTAGAATAATGGAGAGTGCATCAGCCCAAGAACCCCTTCGTGCGTTGAGTAGAATAAAAAGATTTTTTTTTTGGCTTTCACCTTTGCACAACTATTACGTTACGTTTCTGCCTTCTTGTAGTTGGTCCGCCAGTTTCAAGTTGTAACGACAGAAATCACCGGAATTAAAAATAATATTTTTAGTCAGAGTTTAATAAGCAAGGATCCTGTGTATGAACCAGTCATTCCTCTATATTATCCTTGAGGTCGATCGGGAGCGGCTCCACAGCCACACGCAGATTTTAAAAATATACCGTAGTTGATGCAGTTTATTTAGAAGCCAACAATGATGCATATTTTCGTATAAATGGAGATTGATATTTTACAATGATGGATGATCGTTTCCAAGCTACCTATACTCATAGTTTAACTTTGAAGACATCCAAAAATTTATTGCTAAAGAAGATATATGCTGTGCTTACAGTTATAATACATCCTTCCCAACAAAATTCATGAGCTCTGCTGTTGCGGCTTCCATAACAACTGGGAAGTCTATCTGTGAATACCGTCCCCTGTCAAACAGAATTGCATAAGCAGCTCAGCTTCACTGTTAATGGTGGAGACATGAACAACCTCATAATTTAGAACTAATGAAAATCTAGTAGTACTCGTGAGGAAATCCTAAGGTCCCCGTATTATTGTTTGTGAGTACATTCCACAAACAATGCCAAATCAGAGCATTGATTGTTTGTAAGTTATGAACACATTCAACTCATAACGGTCATTCGAATCAACATTAAAGTGAGTATGAAGATTACCAGAAATGAGATTTGGACCAAGTTGCAGAAGGATAAGCTGGACTGGGGATGCCATGCATTATCCTTGCGACTGCTCTCGGGGTGAACTTGGCATGTGAGTTACTCTGCAAAAACACCTATTCCAACAAAAAATAGAGCAAATAAAATCAATTCAACTCCATAAACACGGGGTACCCCTGTACCCCTCAAGTTCAGTTCTGAAAAACAAAATTAGCAGTGTAAGTTCACCTTTATATCTGCTCTCAGAAATGGGCTGAAAGGCAAAAGATAGTCGTGTCAGTACCACTAGAAGAAAACATGTACAACTAACAGAGTACTTGTATCAGGATGGTAGAATGAAGAAAAGCTGGACTCCCAACTCTTGATGTACACATGGTATTCAATGCGTCTCTCCAAGAAGATCCAACATCAAGAATTAACCAATTTCAGATCAGATGATCCTAACCATTTGTGCTATCACCTTTTGGAAGGTCAGAACAATGTGGTAATTGGTCCAGAAAGAAAGTGTGTGGATTGTACCATTAAGATAATCCAATCAGGTTGGTTTTTACCACAAACATATCCCACTGCCCAGTGGGAACCACCAAGAAAATATCCGATGGTCAAGATCCGAACCGTTCCTCTATTCTCGAGTTTTCTTTCATGTATCAGCTCATAAAATAGAAAAGATATAAAGATTTGTCCCAACCTGCTTCGACCCATCTTATTTGGCATATCACAGTGAGGGTCATTATCATCTCTGCTAAAGTAGTCCAAAATCCTCCTTTGCAAGCAACATGTATGCAGTGTGCCGGAGCAACCATCCATTTTCTCACACACTTTTGCAGCAAAAGCTGCAGCATTAAACATTGTATCCAGTTTCTGTACCTATTTCAAAAGTAGAATGCAAATCATTTTTACTCCAAAAGGTTCTAAAGAATTAGAAGTGTTTACAGTGCAGGCCAATATGCTGGACTTTGGTGTTGATGGATATAAAAGTTGTGCCCTTGACACTATACAGTATATATGGCTAAACCTGCCTAAGCATCAATCTGGAAAGGGCTATAACACAAAATCATAATGATAAAACAAAAAAAAATACTTAGACGGCTGAAAGGTGGACATTAATTGTTAGAAGCCTTAGAATTGTCCAATTGTATAAGTTTTTGTCTATTGCCCCTCCAATAGGTCACCTATTGATTGAACAGTTCCGATCAATCCAAAGGTGATCCACATGTGCATTATAGTGGCATTAACACTGTCCACCACTGACACAACACTTCCATATGCCTAAAATCCAACACACATTGTTGATACCATTTAACTATTATTTTGGAAAAATTGCTGAGAAGAACTTTTTGAAAGAAATACCCACCAAGGATAGTGGGCTGACATTATAGCAACTTAGGATAGCTTTTGCACAAAGAATTGCCGGCAAGTCCTTTTTCTCTTGAATCCTACTCTTAGTTCCCATTTTTCCCTTTTACTATTTAACTATTTCAAGAAACAAAACATAGTTACCATAACCATGTTTTGTTAAATGATTAAATCATGTTTTTTTAAACCGTGTTTTTAATCATGGGTCCCATTTTGATGTGGTATTTCTTACAACAACTTTTTTTGATAAGTCAAAGAAGATATATTTAAAAGAAAGAGGAGATCGAGAAGATCTCAAAGTACAAAAGCTCAAAAAAACTAAAAGAAAACAAAAGAGCTCCCGACTAACTACTCAGCAAGCCATCAAAGCAAAAAACCATCTCAGCAAAAAAACATCCCCTCATCTCTTTTTAAACCAGATTTTTTATACAGTATAAATAAATGGGAACTAAATGTATGATTTGAGAAAAAGGACTTACCCAGAATAATTTGTTTTAAGGCAATCCTTACTCGCCGTATTTTCAGCCCACTATACTTAGTGGACATTTCTTTCAAAAAGTTATCCTTTTCAACAATTTTCCCTAATATCTTTCATCTCCATTTTGTGCAAGAATGTAAATAAAAATTGGATCCTATAACAGGTGCTTCAATACCCAATATCAATATTTAACCACAGAAATTAAATGGATAATGATATTGACAATTTTTTTTTCTATTCCTTGTTTAGATGAAGTATAGCTTTTAAAATTAATAACATAAAATCACTCACCTTACAACTTTCGACCTCTGATAACCATCTTGTGAGATGTGCTGCAAGGGAACAAAAGTCTCCCGGATTTTTCACAATCAAATAACAAAAGGCCAAGTCCTTCACCTCGTATGTTATTTCTCCCCTGGTCTAAGTTTTTCCCACAAAAGAAGAGAAAATACTGAGTCAGACACATTAATTAACAAAAGGAACGTAGTATGATATAAAATCTTCCAAACTACAATAGCAAGTACTTGGTCTCATGAATACAAATTGATAATAAAATGACAAAAAATGATTTTAGCTCCAAATATGAAATAATTTTAAGCTAAATGTTATAATATGCTCATTCCATATACTTTGTAAAATGAATTGTAAGAACAAAATTGCAGGTCTCTGCAACTACAAATATGTTGAAACAACACTTCCCCTACTGAACAGTCAAATCAGAACATCAAGAATTTTAAATACAAAATGGATAATGAGACGTCTCTTCAATTCAGCACATATATGGTTTTAATTCTCCTCATGGTTCAAAGTAGCGTTCCATCTCAAAATGTCTTGGTTGAGACATCTCGTTCCAATATGATACAGGTAAAAAACATTTGTGAATGTAACTTCTCGAACCGAAAAGTTTAAACATAGACATTGACTGAAAGTAGTATTATTTCATGGTTGAAAGTAGTATTATTTAATCAAACAACGTATTCTTAGCTTAATTAAACACTAAATACTTTATACTTTATTTTAATGTATTGCGTATTGAAAAGTATCAAGACATATCTAGATTTTTCCGATGTATCAGTCCGTTTCGTTCGAGACACCTCGCTCTATCATCTTGCCAAAACATGGAACGAGGCCTAGATTTTAAACCTTGATTTTTCTCACAATTAGGCCACTATTACAAAGCACAATATCTCCTAAAAAATACTTGTGTCACTGGGATCTCCAACTTCATCACAGGTCTCTGTAGACCGGTGTAAGATATGAAACTTAATAAGTTACAATCAATCCTTCAAAACTCTCACCAACTATTTCCAGAGATAACACATCTGTATGAGAGGAACCAAAGATCATTATCTAACAACTGATTTAAGATGTTTTAATCCCTCCTGTTGAATTTCTTCCTTCTCCTTTTCCCTCAAGCATAGATCAACTTCAAGGGTGAACTTGCTATAAGATAAACTTTGACTGGCATGGTAGAGAATATCTAGAGTAAGCTATTTAAGGTCTCGTCATTCAAGATTATGAAGACGCATTCTGAGGTTATTGAACAAAGACGCAAGATGCTATTGATGAAAATAAAGAACTATGATTAGACAATTTTAATTATTCAGTCATGATTAGCAATTTGAGTTATCTATACCTTCAAGTTTTGCAACTGATTTGACAGGTCAATAGCAGTAATCCCAATGCAATTTGCCACAGTAGGTATGTCAAACACATAAGATCCTTGCTTTCTTTCAGACCTGAAATGTCAATATGACATTAAGCAGAACCTAATTTATCAAAAGTTTCATAACCCAGAGTATTTGAATGCTACTCGTAATCAAAAGTACATAGAAGGCTCACTTCTTAAGAATTGCTGCAACCACAGTATCCTTTCCAGCAAGCAATGATGAGGATGTCTGCAGTAATGCAAATTTCATCAATCTTAATTCATCAAGTGAAGAATATTAAGCTTTGCAAACTATAGACCAACACCCATATTAATAAAAGGTGTATCAATTATAAAGCTGTCCTAATTGCTAATAAAATGAACGGAAAACTTTTATGTCAGGTACATGTCATAACAGTGCTATGAGACAATCTGTGTTGTTGAATTGACAAAGGAGTCAAAGTGATTTGTGCCCTATAATATGGCTATGCAAATTACTGGCAACATGATCAGCACCCAATGATTCCAGAAGCTCAGACCCAGAAACTACCAAGACATGTAGACAGAACCAATAAATTTGTGAATACATCTACCTACCCACCTTGTGAAAATACAAAGTACAAGTAACATTTAGCTGCGGTAGTACGCGCAAGTACTGCACTTCCCCTAACTCCAAGTAGGTTAGAGCCGTTAGCATCACCTGCCACCAATTAAAATCATGTCTATATAAATGTGCCAAAGATCAACTACAGAGAAATGACAAAACGTGGTCTTTTATCATGTCGAAGACTCGAAATATTGTGCGTAAGTGTTTGATTAATTACTAAATAAAGCATGCCAAACAGCATTTCTGATACAGGTGAAAGGAATATCTCAAATTAGTTGACAAGGATTCATGTGCACAATACCACAACCCTACTGCATGCCATAGGATATGTTATCAGATACAGCTTCCTATCTGCTACAACCGCATTACTACATTACTAATGTGGACAGGAAGCTTGAATGGTTGAGCCGAAGGAATCCAGTTCGTGTTGATCTGGTAATAAAGCAAGCAAAAGTTGGAGAGTTGAACAATCAAAGTGTTCAGTTTTTAATGAGGGTACCAGCTGAAGATCATCAAAGAAGGGTGTGCTTCCTCAGACCATTCACCTTCACCTCTTTAACATAGCATGAGACCTACAGAGTTAATAGACTCCACAATTGTACTTAAAGAAGCACATAGAGAGTTCTACACGACAAAAATGCATATTTAACATCTTGTCATCTGTTCTCATTTAAGGTTAGCACTTTCAGGGCCTTCAAGACCGAGGCAGTGATCAGGTTTTTCCAGTGTACATTATATATCCAGGTGACGTAATTTCTTCAATATCTTTGCTATTTAATATTCATAAACTGTTATTTAGGTCCATATTTTGCCCATACTGAGTCAAGGATTTCTTTTGATGTTTGTGTTATGAAATACCTTTGTTTTGCTCAAGAAGAAACAGAAAATTCAGATATTGCAGTCACGAGCCTGTCCCATAATCCAATCATCTAAGCTGTTTCAGAGCAGATCTATGATTTTTAACACTTTTGTCCTCACAAATAATTCATTAAGGCAGTACCTCAGCAGGAAAATAAATAATTTAAAGGAGCAAGAGCAGAGACCAAAAACGTTAAAGTGCTAACTAAGAACAGAGTAGATGAAAGGACCTCTTCTTTCATATCAAATTTCCGAGATGTAGATTCTTTAACAAAGGAGCAAATTTTTCCAGGTAAGGCCATGTCAGTGCTGAAAACTTGACAGAGGAATTTGTTTACTGCATATTCATCTACACCATCACTGATAACACATTATTGTGAGCAAATTTCACATTTTTCTCATCCAAAATAAAATAAAATAAAATACATGATAACATAAGCAGTAAATTTTTGCACCTGTACAAAAGACTACGAAGCTTGAAATAAGTGGTATCATCCAAAAACAGATGGCAATATGACAATCTCCCATCCCGTCCAGCACGCCCAGTCTCCTACATAAGCATATAACTCATTTCTCCAAGCGTACTTTGAAACACAATAACTAAAAAAGCATTCTTTTAACTGCACTGGTTGGTAGCCATTATAATAAATAACCACCTGAACATATTCTTCCAAGCTTTCTGGCAAGCTATAATGAATAACCTGAAAGAGAAGCCACATTCAGGAAGTACTGGAATTACTTTGCTGCACGATGATGATGATGATTCACTTTTTTTTTATAAGTTGACGATGATTCACTGAATACATGCATATATCATGATGCAGATATATGTCATGGTAAATATTTTTAAACAATGAGACAACATACCAACAATATACATAAACGCACACAAAGGATTATACCACTTGGAGTAAATCTGTGTTACCTGTTATGTAGTCCATAAGGACTGTCTGCCAATCACTGGCACAATTGATGCCTAAGCAGGAGGTCATTTGCTAAGGAGATCTCCCATATCAGATTTGACACAATCATATTATCACATCATAACCATCCATTTCAAAGTTTTTTTTTCGCAGCTATGCATATTTCTTATGAATGTTGGATAGTTAAAATCATCTGATGTGGTCAAATTTATGCATAGGAGATCACCTAGATGGGACCAATTGAATGGTGTTTACTCCTGCCTGTGCACCACATGTATTGGTATGCCGTTGGTAGGTGATCTTTATGTTCTACCTCATGGGTACCTAGATTTTGCTCATCAGTTCATACAACAAAAAATACAGGAAAAGATTCATAAGTATGGTTTGTTCATACGGCTCCAACGTCACTCTTATCAAGCCCCATGCCGAATGCCACAGTTGCCACAACCTTCCATTAAAAAAGCAAGACAAAGTAAATGCTTCAGGAAGGCAAACATCGCTCCAATTAATATACGATATGGCTGCAACTAATTCATTCATTCATGATAACATTTCAGACTGAGAGCTGGAAAGATATCCTTACCACTCTAATCTTGTTGGAACAAAACAACTCCTGTGTGCGACTCCTATCCTTCGCTTGGATGCCACTGTGGTAGCTCTATAAAGCAATCAACAATCATCACATACCATGTTATTATTCAGCCAAAAAACTACTGCATGCAAGCTAAAATATGGAAAAAAAAAATTATAACGTGTAAATAGGAAAACAAAATACTGACCTTTGCAGATATATTGTTGTCACAAAGGTATTTGCTTATTGAATCAGTTTCAGACTGCAAAAAGAATAAACGTAGAGAAATCCCCATTAGAATTAGAAATATATATATATATATTAACCTTCATTAGACATTAAAAAGAAGTTCCTTTTGTATGTGGATAGACAACAACAAACTTAACATTCTTTTGTTCCATCCCCTTAACCAAATTTATGTTCGAAGGGGCTATTTCACTAAACAGGAAGGCATTGACAATTTTTACTTCAACAGGAAATTAGAGGATTATTTGATGGTGGATTTGTCAACCGATAACATCACCAAAAAGGCAAAAACTGATACTCAGTTATACAGTGTCATTAGTCAAGATTCACAACCAAGAAATGACAATTACATGCACAGCAATGGTCACAGATTCTTCAACCTTCCCTCGGGGTGGTTGTGTTAACCAGACAGGAGACGAGCCTTGATATGAAATCTGTATTGAATATGGCTCGGCAATATATTAATATTTTACATTAGATAATTTAAAAAGTAGTTTCTCAAAATTTGGAACGAAATTTTAATTATAAACATTATACTCTTCACACCTATAATTTGGGGGTCAACAAAGTCTGACTCCCAAACTCTCTATACCTGACACCTATCCCACCTGGGTATGCCAACAGAACAACACAACGTCACAAATAAAAAACACAGTAGTATCAAAGTACATGCTTCCTGTCTAGGTCATCTATGTTTTCATCAATAAAGAGGAAAGCTTCAGTCGATGGAAAGAAAACAAGGAGCTCCAAGACACAAGCATTCTGGTGTTGAACCCCATTAAAAATAAAGCAATATTCCTCTCTGAACATAAAAGTACAGGTTTAAGACTGTATTACATAAGTTCCAGATTTGTATATTACTGTCTTAAGAAAACTTCGCATAATAAAAGGTAAATCAGAGGAAGACAGTGAACTTTGATAATACATGACCGCCAACATAGCCATAAATAAAACAAAGTTAAAGTGATCATGCACTTCAAAATGGATAAGAATGAGAATACTTAATTAAAAAATGAAAAGCTCCTAGTATCAAGAATATCAAGTTAATCTAGAATTATCAAGTACACTTGCCAATTAAGGAAATATAATATAATGAACTATTGCTGCCATACCTGAAATTTACAGTAAATAATGATGCTTGGAACTTCCACAAAAGGAGAAGACTTCATCAACATCATCAAATCTTTCATTCTACAAAATTTAAAACCAATCAGTATCTTAATAATAATGAAACGAAGTGCACTACTATAAACTGACAAAAAGAAATAGACTTGCCTATTTCCACTCAAAGTGACAGATAGCTGTAAATTTTCCCTTATTTGAGATTTCTGGATGAGATTGGTTGGGGGAACCTCTAGAGCGCTCATAATGGCCTGCAATGTTTTAGTTGTCGCTGTTGCAGTCATTGCAAGAATGCACTCAACATTGAGCTTGGCTCGAAGTAGTGATGCCCTGAGCCTCAAATACGAAGGCCGAAAATTATGGGACCTGTTAAAATATTCAATTTTGGCATGAATTTAAGCAAGATTAACTGCAATGGAGAATGAATTTGCCAAAAGGATAAATAAAAAAAAAACTTCCAACTGCAAAAATAAATGCAAATTCCAAAAAATCAAGGAAGCAGGGCAATCACTCACCACTCAGAAAGGCAGTGAGCTTCGTCCACTACTACAAGTGATATAAGTGGTGTAGCCCCAAATATCGATAGAAATTCTGCATTTAAAAACCTCTCAGGTGAAACAAAAAGCACCTGACATGTAAAACATGCTAACTTAGCATATGGCCACAATTACAAAGGATAGAAGCTCTTGAATTGAACCAAATTCCATATGGTTAACAAAATTCTATCTACAGAGAATTTGTTTCAAAAACCCAAATCAAGAGGAATAGAGGGTGAACATTAAAAAAGCATACCCATGGTGAAGTGGAACCTGAAGAATTACGTGCGATCACATGATTATTAAGCAAATCATCATTCTATAATCTTTTCTTTATACAAAATTATACGGAAAAGTCAAATACAGCTGAAATTATAATCCAATTTATGTAAATGATCACCTTTATATTTCCTTCCAGAAGCTGCCTTACTGTTTCAGAAGCCTCTTCACTTGTCTGTAAAAAGGAAATCAAATCAAATCACCTACAGAGAAAGTGAGAGAAAGAAAGAGAGACATGAATTCATCAACCACCTGAGTGCTACAAAGAAGAGCACCCTGAATCATTGGAGGTAGCTGCCTTAATTGATCAACCATTAATGCTATTAATGGACTAATAACCAGAGTTATCCCAGGTAAAATCACCGCAGGTAACTGATAACACAATGATTTCCCAGCGCCAGTTGGCAGCACTAGCATCGTCGATTTACCCACAAGCACCTGCTTGATAGCCGTCAGCTGTCCCTCGCGGAAAGAATCATATCCATGAGTCAGCTTCAGCAGCTTAGTCAGAATTTCATCAGATGGCTCATCTCGAGCAGCCAACACAGCCTGTTCAATCAGTTCGTAACTGAATTTGGAGCTTCCATACTGCTGCTGCTGCTGCTGCCTTTGAGTCTTTGAAACTAAACCCTCTTCGTCACAAATACCATCAGTTTCAGCTTCACCCTCTGCTTTTGATTTGCTCTTACTTCTCCAATGACGATATCTCCAACCCCGAGATGAAGACGATGTATTGCTCCTTCCATTCTTGTTTGTGAACTTGCGGCTATGTCCATAGCCATTGATATTCAGCCTAACAAAATTCCCTTCGCCAACAGATTTCGGCCGTTTCAATGGCACTGGACGTACCTCACTTGCTATCGAATTAGGATGTTTCCTCACAGCTTTGATGGAATCTCCACCGTGAACAGCTTTGCTAATGGTATCTGGGGTGACCGAATCAGCACGATTCCTTGCACCCTCGACACGATCACAGCTACCAACCTCAGGTTGTGGAATTGACACATATGGGAGCACTGGATCTTTATCAGTCGATTCTGGATTCCAATTTGGCCGCCGGATCTTCGAGAAGGTTGCAGACCTGCCGATTAAACGCGACGGAAGATTTTCCGTCGAGAAGGGTGCCGAAACATCATGGTTTCGATCGGACAAACGGCGCTTCTGCACCGATAAACCAGAGAGATCTGATAAATCTGAGGAGCGGAGAGGTTCTGGTGGTGGATCCTTTTCAGAGGTTTCGTCTTCGGTTTTGGTTTCAGTTTTGGTTTTGGGCTTGGGTTTGAGGGGTTTGTGATTCGAAGTGGATTTGCGATTTGAAATGAGGTTTGAGCGGGAAGGAACCCTAACCCTAGCCTTAGGTTTATAAGAAGCAATAAGAGTAATTAGAGGAGCTTGTGAAGGCTTTGGTTCTCTTGGCGGAGTTGCAGAGATGTGAGAACCGTCTGAGTCTGAATCAGTTTCCATGGATGTAAGGAAGAAGAAGAGAGAGTGCAGCGAACTTCGATTTATAGTTCTTTTTTCAGTTTCTGAAACTAGTGAAAGGCTTTGCCTTCCCGCCAAATGTTGGTGGCAAATTAGTAATTTTATTTAGTACTTGTATAAATGAAAGGGTCAGGATGTAACAATGTATACCTGACGCTAAAAAACGTCAGGTAGCGCGAATTTTTGTTACTCACCGCTGCATCTGGGTGACTGGGTCCACTGACCGTAGACATTATTATCAAAATCAGCTTGTGTTGATGATCTGTAGCCGTTTTTAGTACTCAGAAAAAACGGTTGAATCTAACGGCTTTAAGCACACCTTAAAAAGTACTAAAATCTAATGATTAGAGATTACCAATCAGGGTGATTTTAATTGTGTATATCCATCAAAGGGCAGGCCAAACATCCCTGCAGTCAGTGGGCCCATAGGGCAGCGGTGAGTAACAAAGATAGTGCTACCTTACGCCAAAATAACGTCAGGTATACCTTGTTGCATCTTTTTCCTAAATAGGATTCGCTTAATTACGAGAAACATATACTCTGAGGTGGCGTTTGGTAAAACTTTTTGAGTAAAACTTCTATCACAGCGTTCTGACAGATGCTTCTGTGACAATGCAATACACAGCCCACGTGGCACACTATTAGTGGACAATTACGGTATGGATGTTTGGCAAGTCCCTTAGTGGACCTCTAAACCAAAAATCAGCCTGATTAGTGATTTATAAGCTATTCGATTGAAGTTATTTTCATGAGTTGATTTTAACGGTAAGCATTCGAGCATTATTGAGCGTTATTTAGGTGCAAAGATCCAACGGTTGTAAATCATTAATCAGGCTGATTTTTGGTTTATAGGTCCACGAGGGACTGGCCAAGCATCCATAGATTCCATACAGTAAGCGTCCAACGAGAGTGTGCCACGTATGTTGTGTTTTGCATTGTGACATGCGTGCAACAGAACGCTGTGATAGAAGTTTTACAGTTTCTAAGAGCATCTCCAACCCCACCCTAAACTCTCTCCCCTTCCCTAAGATAAGGTGAAAGACATAAAAAAAAAAACATCTCCAACCCTACCTTAAAGTTCACCCTATTTTAGAGGGTAGGATTTAAGGTGAGATTCTAAAAACTTGTTCCCCCTTCTCCTCTCTCTTTTTTATTGGTTTTTATACTTAGGGAAGGGTAGAGTTTAAGGCGGACCATTGAAGAACTTTTAAAGTTTTAGGTAAGGGAGAGTCTTTTCTACCCTACTTGAAGTGTTTCGGGTAGGGTAGGGTTAGAGATGCTCGACCTTAATGTGAAGAAACAAATCACCAGAGAATGGCTCACCATTCGCAACCTCTTCTTTCATGAAATGGTGAAACAGAAACAAAGAAAAAGAACATTGCAGCACGGGCAGAGACAAACCTCTGATTACTTTCGTGGAATCACCCAAAGATAATAAAACTTTACATGATTATGTCACCAACGCAATGTGGTGTTTCCTACAAATAAATTGAAATGAACAGAAATGGATGGGGCAATCTACAAGCTGCCCTGCAAAAACATAAAAATCTCTAAAAGTACAAACACCCTGCACTCTCAGGCCGAGGGAGAGAGAGTATGAGTTATGAATAAGTGGATGGATGAAGAAATTCTTACATCACCGTGCAATTGCACTTGGACTCCAGCTTTGGAGGCCTTGCACTATCAACCTTGCTTGGAGTCCCTGAATCATGTGTCAAGGATTCATGAGTTTTTATGTCTGTTTCAGTCTTTGTTAATGGGATCTCGACATCTGTTTCCACACGCCTTTGTCTGGCCTTTTGGGATTTTTGGGTGCGTTTATTACCAGTCCTGCCACGTGTCTCTTTCCTGTCAGAACTGGATTTTCCAGAGATAGTAACTGTTGGACGGTGACCCTCTTGCGGAACCGAGTTCTCCTTTTCCATCCCGATGGTTGCAGCCTCGTAAGCCAGGCTGTGAATGATAGAGCTGCAGAAGAGTATGGTATCAGTTGCTTCTTCCAATGTTAGGCTCTGCTCCTTATGTTCCCCTGGGCTCTCAATTGCTACAGTTGATTCTTCTGTCCAAAGCAAAGAATTATTCAGAGCACAAGACGAAGCGAATTAATGAAGAATACAAGCCAATGGTTATTTATCCCATCTTGAAGCCGAGTTTTATCAGACAACAATGTTGCAGTAGGAACAGAAATGTAAGCAAATAAGAGTGTAAAAGCCGATTACTTTCACGGAATAACAAATGATTTCGTGGTGAGTTTCAGTCATAATTACGATTGTAACTGGGTTAAATCCAATATAACTTTTTTTGCGAAAATCCAAGGATGGATGGATAGACCATATCAACTGTATGTTAACAGTATAGTCAACGTGGTGTACATGCATCGGGGTTGGGACCAATTGGATGAATCATCCAAGAGATCTCCAATGCTAGAAATCAAGACAATTTATCCCATTTGATCTATTGTATTCATCAGGATGGTCACATAAAGCAAGGGAGAGAGTCCAGAAGAAAGTCCACAGATCAAATCATCCAAATAATCTTTGGTGTGGAGATCTCCTAGGCCAGAGACCCATTAATTGGTGGCCCCCTGTACACATATCACGTACAGTATTTGCAGGCTACCCAAGAAGGACCTAATATATTTTCCTCATAATTCGAACTGTATGCCAAATCTACACAAAATCCAATCACCTATGACATGTTCTTGTGTTATTGCAGCAGAACTTCAGTGACACAGCACGATAAATTTTGCTAGTACTACCACATCATAGTGGTGGTATTTTAGAAGAAAAGGGTGTTTCAATTCCCGATCTGCCCGACACCAATGGATTTCCTATTCCTCACCAAGAATTGTTTGTTTTACCTAAGCTCTTTCTCTAATAAGAGAGCTATCTACTCCGTAAGTAGAAATCTTCGTCAGCTTCTTTCACCTTCATTTCTTTCTCACAAGAAGCCAAGGGGGTTCCAAGCTTCAGAAACCAGCTTAAAACTCTTGACTTTTTCAATAGCTTAAATCTTGCTGTGTGCCCTTGCCCACCAGCCCCACTTAAAGTCTCCAAAATTTGCAACTGATAATTTTTAAGTTCGAAAATAACAAAGATGATTTCAGATTCCAGGTGTCAATGCAATTCTGGTCAAAACACCCTCTATTAGAAGGTCAACTAAACTCCCAGCTCCTGTAGGAGATGTCGTGAGTTGGAAGGTTGCCTATGGGGATAGAGAGAAACCAGAATTACATCCTCGTCTGCCACTGCTGAGGTGGTGATCGGTCCAGGGTCAAGGTTCAGAGACTTATTATGGGAATTCTTACTGGGTTATCAGGTTGTTTGAAACGTGTTTGTGTCTGTGTGCGGGAGAAGCTCAAAATTACAACAGTTTTAGCCAAATTTAAAGTTATAATTCCTATCACCATGTCATCATATCCCTTAGTGGCAGCCAAACAATGAAAATCCAACGCTTATAAAATTCAGTTCTACAGTATTAAACACATAGGTCTTTGAATTCACGCAGTAATTCAAACTCATGCAGCCTACAGAGCCTAAGTGCTGAAGTGGTTTCTTGAGAAACTAGTTGCAACCCATTGGCACATTTCCTAAATTTTGGGGACCAAGTCCAGCGGAAAAAAGCTATTCACAAGGGGTAAGCTATAACTGGAGATCTCATCTATATTCATACAATGGATTCAGAAATGAAGTTTGACAAAGCATGAAAAACTGAAGTATGAACAGAGAGACATAAATAAATTAAACTTTCTGTAGTTAAATGGAACAATAGATATCCAAAAAAGAGGATTTATCAAGCTACACTCGAACCCATCTTGCATTTGACAAAATTCGCTAAGAATGGAGTGGAAATACCAAAATCCTACCTTGCTACAGTAGAAATGGAAAGGTTGCTCTAAATTAAACAAATCCAACAACCCAATCAAACTTATGCATTGCGATAATAATACCATGAGAAGTTAGAAATAATTTCAATCAACATTCATGAGCTTTTTTTTTATGTACGTTCATAAGCATTTCAATGCTGTGCGCGTGCAAATTGCAAACAACCTCTGAGTAGGCACCAAAACAATCCTATATATACTTATCAGAAAAAGAAAAGAAAAAAAAATCCTATATATTTTCAGGAAGGAAATGTATGAAACAGCTCCATATTGAGATGCTACGATGTACAAAACCTCTATACCATATACTCAAAAGCAAAAGACAACGTTGCTGATAAATTGTGGTGTCTCCAATTTTGGATTTGAAAACTTATTAGCAAATAAGATTATTTGGAGAAAATCTAACACACCAGGCAAGAGTAAATATTGAAAAATGATTAAACAGCTTTTGCCAACGAAAAAATCAGTCGCAGAAATATTTTGTTTAAAGAAGATCCAGCATGTGGGTAAGCAAAAACAGTTTGTTCATGGATAAACAGTTTGGTTGATAAAGAAACATAAAACAGATCAGCATTACAAAAATAGAAATATCATCTTAGTTAAAGGTAAACAAAATAGATCAATGCAAACTATCATGTAGGGCAAGACATACCAAGGATGCCTTGGGGGCGATCTGAGATGCTGGATTCTGGGGCAGAAACTGATGCATCCTTCTCTGAAGTTGTAGGAAGTGAAGGCTCCTGTTCATATATTATGCTTTTTGAACCAGAGAACCTCTCGTGACCATTTTCTAGTTCTCCTGATATCATCACCAAAGAGCCATGAGTGTGAGCCTCAACAATGTTTATTTCACAGACACCAATGTTCAACAAGGCATCTTCCTCAATGAAAGAGGACTCTGGAGCCATACCTGGTGCTTCTACATCTGAGATACTCCTTGCATTAATTGAAAGGTCTTCAGCATTCCGAGATGAAGCACAGTCTTCATCATTTGGCACTGCGACTAGTGAAGTATCCGCTAACTGAATGCGTAGTGTACAACTTGATAATTCTGAGGCAGAAGCATCCGTGGGTCTAGAACTCCCAGTGCGATCAAGTTGATCTCCCTCAAGAACAGCTGTCCTGATAAAAGAGGAATCCATATCATCCAGTTCTGTATTCTTCAATTCTCTACCTTGTTTTTCAGTAATTAGCAGTGTTTCTTCTAAGACTTTGTATTCCCTAGTTCCAACAGAACCATCAACATTTTCTTCACTTGTGCTCTTAGCAAGAACCAAAGCTTGATATGCATGATTTGAAATTCCAGAAAAAGATGATCCGCGGCTTTGAGATTTTGGGTTCAAATCAAGCCTGGAGTTCTCCATGTCAGCTTTCCTGCCACTCAACTGCCGTTGAACACGAACCTCTGTTTGTTTAGACGAGCTCAAATCAACAGAAGATGATGCAGAGGCACTACCATGCCCAATAGAGCTTCTCATATTGCTCAGGCTGTCTCTTACATAAGAGGGATCATCACAAGGAATATTTGTAGCAGTAAAAGCCCTCGCCTGAACAACAGGCCACTTGCTACTACTTGACCTTTTCAGCAGTATGGAAATACCTGCACCTTCTGCAATACCAACCTTAAAGCTTGGATGGGCATTTTCCAACTGCTGATCTGCACTGTCACTGTCAGATTGGCTGTAACCAACTGTTGGCTGGCCCACCACTTGCTTATACACAAGAAACTGCTCCCCTTCTTCCACCATCGAGCTTGCAAGGGAACTGTCTAGCAAGCAACTCTGGCCTTGCTCAACATTCATTTCATGTTGAACAAGCATGGCTTCACTCCTACTAGTGGTTTCTGGCAGTTCAGGTACTCCCAAGTAATCACAAGATTTATTTTTTTCCAAAGTCACCTCAGACTGAATTGTGGTGTTCTGAGTGACAACAAATGCAGTCTCTGGAGTAGCCACAATCATGCATCCATCTTTCTCACTACAATCTGGACAAATATAATTATTCCCTTTCATTGGCTCAATGACAAAAAATTTCCTGACACATTTATAACAGGTTGCCGTATTTTCATGAGAATCAACATTTGATAGGTCACCCTCAACATACAAAGGTTCAGTAACAGTTGTAGCAATTGCAGTAGTAGCATCACTAATGCTGATTTTTTCAGATTCACCTGGCTTGACTTCACTTGTACTGCCACTATCAAAGTCATGATGCACAATGTTAGATTTTCCATCAAGGATTTCATGTCCAACATCTTCATTTATCGCATCCACCTTATCAAATACAAAGACTTCATCTTGAGCATCAGGATATAGTGTCTTTCTCCTTTCAATTGCCATATCATCCTGGTCATGGTCACTACCCTCAGTATCAGGTGCAACACTTAAACCTTGTTCAGAACTCGCATTACTGCTAGTTGTTACTGAGGAATTCCTAGAGATCATAGGGCGATGTGCTGAGTTTGCTTTGCTAACATAGAACGTGGTACTGGGAACACTGGATAAAAGAGGCCTGAACATATTCTGAGGACTTCGTCGATCCTAAATTGAAACAACAAAAAGAATGTAAGACATGCGGATAAAAATGGCTTAAACTCAACCCATAATGGTAAAGAGTATTTGTATGGAAAACTATACATACAACGAAAGAGCGGGTCTCCCAACTCTGGTGTGAAAGTTAACCAAAAAGAATCAGCTACTTATGTAACAAGTGATAGGAAGAATTCCCTGATATTAATCTTATTTGTTGAACCAATCCAAACTTGGATAGCAAACAGAAACAAAATAGCCCGGACTATATATAGGGATCATAAAAGATGAAGAGTTAATAAGAAAGCTTTACCTTGTCCCTTTTTCATTTGTCATTATGTCCCAAAATTACAAATTGGTACTAATGGATGCGGACCTCCAGCCGTACGGGGTTGACCAGAAGCTCAGGAAGAAGAAGCAGCATGCCCACTTATCATTGTGGGATGATAGAATGGATTATTGAAGACCCATGTGTGCACATGACACATCATAAAAGACTCCACACTAGGTAGATGTGTGCACATGGAGGATTTGAGAGCATTAGAGGAGTACCATAGTACATCAGGATCGACCAGGAGCATCAGAGAGCCCCAACGATCATCTCTATGTTATTTAATTTTTATTGAGCTTTTTTATATTTTTATAGGTGTTGTCTATGTGGGACGTCCCATACTAGGCACATAAGCTTGGAACGTTATTTGAGGACATATTGGTCTTTTTTTATTTCTTTAGTTGTTTATGTTGGGTTATAACTTCAGCCATTAAATCGTATCTTACAGTTGATATTTAGTTTAGGTTAAGTGGAGTCCTTTATATACCTTGTAGTGAGAATTTTTAGAATTAATGAATGCACGGAGATTAAAGAGTCTCTTTTGAGTATTCTCCTAGTGATTGGATTTGTGCGAGGCCAAGTGGTTGATTTCTGCAAGTTCTTTGGATATTCTTTGTAATCCTCCATACAGGTATTTGAATCTTAATCTTTAATTACAAATCAGCATAACCCCGATTCTTTTCTCCGCGTGTTTGGATTTCATGACCGGATTATTTTTTAGTCGGGCCAAATTTTAGAAACTCAAAACCCAAACGGGAGAACCGAGCTTTTGATCAAACAAGCGATCAGAATCTTCTCAAACTTGGACCAAACCTTCATTAGGGTGTTCTACAAGGGGTAATTTTACTAGAGGGCCCATAGGACGGCTCAATCTCGTCCGCCCATTTGATATCTGGCCCGATATGACCCGATCTTCAATCTGATTGCTCGGATCTCTTTCGAAATTAGATCTGATGATTATTACAGGCCTTGATTGTGTTTTTATTCCACAAATAATTATTTCAAGGCTGCTGGGATTCGTTTGATTACTCCGATGGATTCCAGGTCATAATCTGTGAGTTATGTGCTTACGAATATTTGACCAGTTACACCCGTTGGGCTTTAATCCTTCTTTAAATTCTTGGATTAAAGTTCAAGGGACACCGAATTAATTATTGGACCGATTCCCTAGGTTAGTGGGAGCCAAACGACCTTTAGACCATTGATTATTAATTTCGTTAGACCGGCACTGTAGTATTGTGGCATGATCTTGACTTTGAATAAGACCCATATTGAATTCTATGTGATTTGCATGATGATTAGCTGATTTATTATATTTTCTAGTGTTCTTGGTAATTTTAATTAATCTCAGCCTCATTAGTTAAGATCATACCATTAGTCCTACATCATTAATTTTTTTTTTTTTTTTGATAAGTCCTACATCACTAATTTTAATCGCTTTCTTCGAAAAAAGACAGAAAAAAGAACACCCTAACTTAAATCAAGTTCATTTAATCACAACCAGAAGGTGAGTCTATTATGCCACCACTATCATACAGTTTTCTATACTAAAAGATTTGGTTTAAGCTCCCATAAAGCTCCACTGGTAGACAGAGAAACAGGAAACCATCTCGCTTAATATGAGAGTTGGACTAGTCAGCATTGAGGTGCCTAGTCCGGGCCATGCCCCACAACATCAACCAAAATGGGCTTACATTTTCTAGTTTTTGTTAATTTATAGTCGTTCACTTACAGACATTTGAGCATAAGAGAAGCAGTTATTAGAATCATAACGCATTAGACTAAGAGAAACATACCATCTGCCGAAGTGCAGAATCAAATGATCTTTTCGGAGCTGAACTTGTGGACAGTGTTCTAGATGGCTTCTTGGAAAATGCCAGGGATCTGTTATTTGGAAATGATCCAACTTTCCTTGCAGCTGAGCGGTCTGAGTTACTCACAGCGAAGGACTGCAGAGAGTCTATGTCATCATCACCAGATGATGCAACAGAACCCTTACTCTGGGTGCTAAATCGGTCTCGATCAAAACTGTATGATGAACTGGCACTTCTAGAAGCAGTTGGTGACATCGATTGCCTTCCGCATTTAGAGGATGAATCCCTCCCATTCCTGGTCGCTGGTGATGAGCCCCTCACATATGATGCTGGCCGATCGGCTAGAGAAGTACGAAGATTTGGAGGTGCATCCGATGAGAAACCTGGGATATTCGATTGCCATGCTCGCAACTTTGGTGAAGCGGAATTCTCACGACTTGTCTTTACAGGGGAGGTTCCCCTCTTTCCAGATGAGGCTACAGTGCTACTTGACGCTGTGCTCATCCTTCGGGGAGTGGGCGTAGAAGACCTCGGAGCAGGTGTTGAGGGTTTATTTGGGGGAGTAGATGGTCTTCGTGATGGTGTAGTTGGCCTTAAAACAGGAGATGGACTAGAATGAGGAGCTGAAGATGGCCTTCCCCTCGACTGAAACGTACTATTTCCAGATCGAGGGGATGGGCTTAGTCGATGTGGGCTTGGACTACTTCTGTTGGTCCTGTAACTCTTCTCAGTCTGCCATCAGGTGTGCATTACTTGTATCACATAAAATATATAATTTGAATTTTGAAGGATATGCTTGGAAAATATAAGCAATTAAAAAATGACTATTTGTTGCAGAAATGACAATTGATGACTCACCGTGGCTGATCTTGAAATGGAAATGGGTTGACTGCGAGGTCTGCCCCTGTGGGAAAGATTAACTGGTGGAGTCTCATCGTCCAACGAAGGGAAAAGAGGGGTGTCGGGAGGAGTTAATAGCCTTTAGTTCAACAACGCCAATCATGTCATCAGTGGCACAAACAGTAAAGTACTGACGGCAGCAAAATAATATTGCAAAGAAAACGATAAAACAGAATATTTCTAATCAAATCGTAATCATTCATTTTGACTCGAGAAATCAAGCTGATACAGTGAAGGATTGCTGACACTAAAATTTCTTATGGGCTTTGTAACGAGTATTTTGACTACTAACATGAGAATGCATAATATATTTTGATAAGCCAACATAAGATCATGCAACATTTGTTTTTCTATGCAAAGAAAGCAGTCAGATGGTTGATCATCTACTCCTTCATTGTGACTTCACTTCCCCAGTTTAGCATCAACCATTCCGAGCCTTCGGTATCTAAGGGGGTATGCCTAAGAGCTTGACTGATCTTATTCAAGCTTGGTGCTTTAATCAAGATCGATGTCAGGGGGGAGAATATCGTGGAGACTTTGCCTTTTACAATTTGTTGGAATTTATGGAAAGAAAGAAACAATAGAATCTCTGAAGACAAGTACGAAAATGAAGGTCAATTATGTAAGAAAATCAAGTCAAAGATCTATGCTTAAAGAGTTCAAGGAACTAACCTTCAGTTGTTTCCTTTCAAACTGGGAGCTTTTAATCCATGTAGAGAGCAATAGGGGGTGATTTTGTATAGTTTCTTCAAATGCAAAAGAAAGGATGGAGAGATACAAGAGAGAGTGGTGAAGTTCGGTCTGCATGTTCTAGAGATAGGGCACCAAGATGCATAGAAGAGCACAGAGACATATTCGTGAGTATTCTTGTGAACCAGATTAAGCCGCCCCGTGCAATCCTCATTCCCCTCTGTAACACCGACAAAACCTCATCCCTCAAAAAAAAAAATTGCCGTATAGTTTCTTGTGTTTGATTCTTCTTGCTATTAAGAGATCTCCTCTCTTTAGCTTATCTCTGATTCTCTATGTATGTTCTTCACTTTTTTATCTATACCAGGGTTTCATACACAATTTACATACCAAAAAAATGCATCATATAAATGCTGTGTACATAAAACGAAAAAGTTCTTCCTAGGAACCATTCAAGTTTCTTTTTGTCTTCTGTTTAATCAGGAACTATGATCAAATTTGGCATATTATTGCAGAAGAGCATTGTTTTTTAACAATATTATTTTAAAGGAGTTTGAAAGAGTAAGAACACCCACCAGTCATAGTCATTTTTCTCGCCATCTGCATTAAGCAGGTCACTGCTCTGTCCTCGAGCTGGAATGGAAATGCTAAGCTTGAAATCTGAAAAATATCTCAACTTCGTCGCTGTGGAATACAATTCAAAAATTGAACAAAATAATGAAGGATTGTCAGCAGCAGCAGGACGACATAAATTTGTTAACCAAACTAAAACTCAAAGTTTAAAATGCAAACACAGATTAGCAAAGAACCAAAATCATGATGGATGTTGGGATTGGAAATTACACAAGGAGTCATCCAAATCTTCTGTTGAGTGGAGCAAAAAGTTGTCCCTTTCTCTGGTTTGCATCTCATTGAAAAGAGCAAGATCGTCATCTTTCTCTCTGAGGAGTAATCCGCCCTCAAGACTGCGCCCTCGCTTGTGATTCTCTGCTCTGAGCTCCCTTCCAGGAGAGCACCTCAATGCTGGAGATGGAGGCATCTTCCCCACCCAAATTCCCCACAAAGAGATCTCACTCCAACGTCTCCATGGCACACGCAATCAAACCCAAGTTCTCAAAGAACCAACAATTCATAATGTACATCATGCTCAAGCTTGGCATGGAAATAACTTAAAATCCTACAAAACCTCTTTCACACGACCCAAAACCATATCTGCTGACATAAACAAAACTGCCAATGTTCGAGTTAAGGGGAAACTACCAAAGTAAACCATTAATTCCTCTCAACAATATTTTTATACAGAGAAGAAATGTACCTTCTCTTCGAGCTCAACCACCCAATAACCAATTTTCCTCACAGGTTACAAACCGCTTCGGTGTATGCAAAACCAAAACGTAAGCCTCCAAGAATCGTGTATATTGAAATAACCACTTAGTATGAGCTGGGAAGCAACAATACCAAATAAAACCCAGAATTTCTCACAGGAGCAAAGAATTCTAAATCCTCGTCAATATAACAAAACCCTAGTTCATTGAGAGTTTAGCAATCACAAACCCTAGAATTCCTCTTGGGATCAAGTATCCTTGACATGAAATCAAACCATAATGTATCAAAATTCAACAACCCTAGTGTATCCTTTCACGCAGATTCAACCCTTGAATCTAAACAACATAAAATTCATAAATGTACACATTCTCTTCGAGCTCTTCTCGGACCTAATTAAAACAAAAATTGAACTGCAAAGATATCCACGGATAGCTCAAATATTAGAAAATTTCTCCTGTAACCACTCCAACTGTTCGACGTACCGTTCCTGAAGTCAAAGATCTTTCAGCAGAGTCAGAAGGTCGTCCTATACGATTAAGATCTCAAATTTCGACGAGATTTCGAGTAGAGATCAGTTCAGCTCTCGATTCTAACGTGATAAATGCAGATTCAGATACTCAGATCAGCAGCATTTATAGAATTTATAACGAATCCGATCGGAAAGTACGAGAGATCGATCGAGTTGGAAAAAACCCTAATTCTTCGAACACTCCCTCCGTGGATTGAAGAATTTCAGAGAGAGAGACAGAGAAATGGAGACCGAATGGAGAACAAACTGACCTTAAGTTTAAGATTTTTCTGGTTTCCTCCACAGCAAGCTTTCATTCCTTCTCCGTTCTCTGCGGTGCGATAGATTTTTTTTTCTTTTTTCCTTTTCTTTTCTTTTTTCCTTTCGAATAGATAAAATAGGAAGTTACGTTAATACCCAGCCGTTTATAACTTCTACTAGTGCTTAAAAAAACCAAATTATCATAAACTCTGTCTATTCATGGAAATATTTATTATTCTGTCGTTTTTCTGAGTAGGTAATATAGCTCAATCCGACCCGATTATTTCTCTCTCTCTCTCTCTCTATCTGAATTTTTTGTGTCTCTCTCTAGATTCTCTATAAATACATAAGAAATATAATGCAGTCAACCTCAGGAGTACGTTCTACTTGGTTCCAGACCGTTGATGGTCTCGAAGATCTTGCGATGTCAATCTTGAGGACCATCGACGATGTAGACTCAATACTATCTCTCTACCTGTTTCTTATATTTCATTTGCATGCTTCCTGATATTTACAGGAAAGTGAAGAATGATAAGGTGGAACTTAGAAGCACTGGTGATGGTGATGGTGATGTGCCTCATCTCTACCAAACAATGACACACACTCTCACTTTGGTGTTTGGGGCCCACTAGTAATACACATCACGAAGGGAGTAGAACTTGGCTGACGGACCACAGTATGAGCCACGTCGCACACTCTTAGAGATCGCTGACCATATGGATGTTTGTCATAACCCTAGATGGACCTACAGACCAAAAATTAGACTGATTAATGATTTCTAAGCGTTGGATTAAATTCGTTTTCATGAGTTGATTTTTAACTGTGAAATTTGAGCATTAATTGGGGGTACGAAGATCCAAAGGTTTTATATCACTAATCAGGCGTATTTTTGTATGTTGGTCTACCTAGGGATGGGCCAAACATCCATACGGTCAGTGGTATCTAAAAAGTCTACCACGTGGCTCATACTGTGGTTCGTCATCAACGTTCATGACGGACGTCCGTCAGTAAAGTTGTAAGGAAAGAGAGGTGCGTGTGTGAAGATCAAACTGATCGGATGTTCACAATCATCAAAGGATGAAAAAAGCAGATGGGATGGTTGCTGTCGTTTGAATCGCTTGGCTTTGAAGAAAGGTGATGTCCTAGGAGGAAGACACGTGTGCCATTGATGCTCGTCACTATCTTTCAAGTCTTAGATGATCTATGGGTTAAGAAAAAAATATTAGCTGTCGCTATCTTTCAAGTCTTATATGTTCCATACTTCCATATATGATCATCTCTGACCTTTTATGTGCGACAATTCACTCTCTCGCCTACACGATGATAATGTAGTGCTCAGCTTCAGCAAAGATGGTGATACAGTTTTTTATTGGATAATTCTATGAGTAAAACTTTGATGGCAGGACGAGGCCGATGACAGTGCGCAATATGAACCACGTGGCACATTCTTAGAGTATTCTGACCGTATGGATGTTTGGCCAATCCCTAGGTGGACTCACAAACCAAAAATCAGCCTGATTAGTGAGTTCTTGACGTCGGATTGGAGTTATTTTCATGGGTTGATTTTAACCGTGGGAATTGGACCGTTATTTGAAATACAAAGATCCAAAGGCTTGCAATCACTAATCAGGCTTATTTTCGTTTGTAGGTCCACCTAGGGATTGGCCAAACATCCATACGGTCAGAGTCTTCTAAGAGTGTGCCACGTGGCTCATATTGCACGCTGTCATCAAAGTTTTACTAATCCCGTTTTCAATAGAAGGTCCATCAAATTAGTGTCCCATGATTGGACGGTCCAGATTTACAAGCACGTATTATGACAGGATAATATGCAAAAAAGATTTAAGGTATCCTAATCATCTAAACTGTGCAAACTTTCCGATGATTAAATGGTATTTAAAAATAAAGACTGATAAATTGGGTGGTTAGGATCATCTGATCAGGTTGATCTTTTGCCTCTCTTATATTGAACACATCAAACGGTGGGTTTTGATCCATATTTGCCTGTGCACCATCACAAAAGTAGCCTGCACAGCCAAAAATTATCCTAACCTAGTAGAAGATATTCCATAGATAAAAATAATACATATCAATAATCTAGTTGTCTTCACTTACTTATCTATAAAATAATTAAAAAATTAATGCCGACCTGCCAATACATACCATGTTTCCAGATGTTGTTTTTAGGAATTTCTTTTGTTTTATGTATTGTTAATGACATTTTACCTCAACCAAACAACACCCTAATTTCTACAGATTTTTTTTTTTCGGAATCAATTTCTAGAGAAATTTTTTGAGCGGCAATCCTGTGCCTTCAAAATTTTCTCTAATTTCTAATAGCTCAACTAAATTGGTATTTTATTTATTTATTTTTTTTCGCGGAAGGGGGGCAAGCGGGTTTTGGTTCCTATGCGGTGTCAAGTGTCAACACTCACAAAAAAAAAAAAAAAAACTTTAGACTTCACCAACTTAGCAAGCTGTCGCCTTCACAACAGGCTTTTCTCTAATTAAGTTTACGAGACATTGGATTTTGCATAATTAGATTGTGAAATACATTTGCATTTCATTAATTCGTTTGCAATAAAGTTTAACGCCATTTGGAAATTTTCGCGAAGATAAGGACAATTTACAGGATTAATTTTGTGAGAGGAAAGTAGGTAAGGAAAATAATAATTTCATTAAGCCATCTCTAATAATCTCACCTAATTAAACACAAACATAAATTCTCCTCTTTATAATAAGCCACGTCCGCAACGAGCAAAAAAAAAAAAAAATGAAAAGAAAAATAAAAACAGCCACAAACCTTCCAACCTTCCATAAGATGTCAACTAATATTTCTTTAACATTCTTATAGGAAAATGTTATCCCATGGATAACTGGACAAAAATATGTCCAGTTGAGGCCATTGACCATTGGATTCAAGAGATCTAACAAGGCGACAACTGCAAAGAGTAAACTAGTTGTTGCCTTGTGGACTATGGATCTCTATAATCACGGTCAAAGGCCTGAACTGCACATGTTTTTGTCCGGTTATCCATGGGGTGGTACGACTCTTCTTTAAACACGTGTTCCATTAAAATGGAATAGTTCCAAAACAGGCGAAAGGTTTTCTCGAGCTACACTTAGATTTCTTTCCCAATCGGCTATAATATCAGGTGCCCATTGACACTCTTTGGTAGCAGTCAGGTGTATAGAAAACCCTATCATTCTTGAGAAGAATTTTGGACTGTTACATGTATAATGTATTCTTGATGCTGATTATGATGCCTCATCACCCCTCAGCTCATTCAATGCTACCCTCTTATTAAAAAAATCAGAAAATTCTAATTTCTAATATGACCCTGAAATTCTTTTAATTGATAAACATTGTTCTTTTATTTTTTACTTTATGAGGTGTTTTGGTCATTCGATATTTGAACTCAATTGGTAAAACAATTATTGAATGCCCAAGTGACTGAATTCTGTCCCTAGATAAAGTTGATGATGGATGGACCCACAGTGTGAGCCACATGGCACACTATTAGAGGCTATTGACCGTATGGATGTTTGGCCCACCCCTAGATGGACTTACGCAACAATAAGTGGTGTGATTAGTGATTTCTAACCTTTGAATTTGAGTACCTAAATACTGCTAGAAATCCACATTTAACAATAAACTATGAAAAACTCTAATCCTACAAATAAAAATTACTAATCAAGATGAAATCTGGTATGTAGATCCACTTATGGATGGTCCAAACATCTATATGGTCAATGGTCTCTAAGAGTCTTCCACGTCTAAGTGCTGCCACGCGTAAGGTGTCTGTGCATCGCACGTGATGTCCCACTTTCAGATGTTGACGGCCCCAATCAAGTGAGAGCTTAAGCTCTAGTGCATAATGCTAGTACGCCTCGGCCGATAGAAATTGACTAGTTATAGATTGTTCAGTCCACAAAAAGCTTCCTCCTACTAGGTACGAGCATATTTTGACCCCTCCCAAACATGTCACATGGCAACTCTTTGGCTCCATTCATGAAAAACCGATATTTTTTTTCCAACATTTGGTGGACATACACGCCAAAAACCAGCCCAATTGGTGATTTGTAGCCATAGAGATCTTCATTTGTTTCATCATGGGTTTCATGAACAGGTCCAAGAAATGGTTGCAAGTTCATGATGAAAAACACTTCAATCCAAGAGTTAGAAATCACCAAAAACAATTGGCGTCCAGGTCCACCAAGTGATGGACCAAACATTGATCAGTAGGCCCAAAAAGAATGCCACCTCGGCGCAATATGAGCCACATGGCACATTCTTAGAGGACTCTAACCATATGGATGTTTGGCCAATCCCTAGGTGGACCTACAAACCAAAAATCAGCCCGATTAGTGATTTCTAAGAGTTGAATTGGAATTATTTTCGTTGGTTGATTTTAACCTTGGGAATTTGAGTATTATTGACCATTATATGAAGTACAAAGATCCAAAGGTTGGAAAATCACTAATCAAGCTGATTTTTGGTTTGTGGTCCACCTAGAGATTGGCCAAACATCCACACGGTCAGAGTCCTATATAAGAGAGTGCCATGTGGCTCATATTGCCCCCTGTCATCAAAGTTTGGCTCAATCGTTAGCCCGGCAATAAATAATCGTGTCATTGTCAATCTGAATGAATTTACCGGTGCATTAAATACAGCAAATTTGCTAGTAGACAAAGCACCATCTACATAAAATCACCAAAGGGTCGGGCTCCGTTGACAGGTGAAAAAATGACAGGATTTTGCACAGGGACACAATATAAGCCACGTGGCACACTCTTAGAGGAATCTGACCGTATGGATGTTTGTCCAATCCCATGGAGGACTTATAAACCAAAAATCAGCCTGATTAGTGATTTATAGGCGTTGGATCTTTGTACCTCAAATACTGCTCAAATTCCCACAGTTGAGATCAGCTCACGAAAATAAGTCCAAGCCAAAGCCAATAAATCACTAATCAGGCTGATTTTTGGTTTGTAGGTCCACCATGGGATTGGAAAAACATCCACACAGGTCAGATTCCTCTAAGAGTGTGCCACATGGCTTATATTGTGTCCCTGTACAGAATCCTGTCATTTTTTCACCTGTCAACGTAGCCCGACCCATCACCAAAACACTTAGAGATGTTGACAGCCCCCTATGACGTGAGAGCATAAGTTGCAGCGAGTAATGCGGGCACTCCGCCTGATTAAATAAGATTGTTCAACCCGGAAAAAGTTTCCTCCATCTGGTAAGATCATACTTTGACCCCTCCCAGACATATCACATGGCTGTTCTTTTGCTCCACTGAACCATAGATTTTTTTCCCCAACCTTTGGTGGATCTACCCATCAAAAAATCAGCCCGATTGGTGATTTCTAGCGGGTTCTAACCTGTCTAAAGCCATCTCTTCCATTAAGACAGTCATTTTTTAAATCCTGCGGAGAACCTCTGATGAAAGGTATAGATCCATGGATTCATGAGCCGCATGTTTGATTTGGGTGAAGTTCCCCAACTGAGGCACAGGGAATTAAATCATGACTGTGTAGGGTCCACATTATGGATTTTTTTTTTCTTATTCAGACTCTCAGATTTTATTCTTAAAGCAGGACCAGAGTTGGCTTCTTGGGAAAAGGTGTTGGACCGACATTTTGGGCCTTTTTTTAGTTCAGATTTTGTACTTAAAATAAGACTAGAGTTGGATTTTTTTTGGAGGAAAAAAGAAGGTTGTAATACTAAACCAGTTCTTCGATCTCTGAACTGTGCTAGGCCCTCAGGACAAAGTGTCCCACCGATTTGATTCTCCATCATTTTTTATTTTTCGGTTTAGTTATGATTTTATTTTATGTGGGATGATACATGGGACTTTTTTTTTTTTTTTTTTTTCGTGCATGAGAAAGATCGCACGTGAGTGAGCATCCTGTGAAGCCCGTGTGAAGGGGCGTGTCCCAACCCAGGTTTTAGCTTTAAAATAGTATAGATAGATAGATAGGGTCGTGATGTAAGCATGTAACAAGCATTTTTGTTCCTCACCGCCGCCATCTGGGCCCACTGCCCGCATGGAGGTTTATCCCAGCCCTAGATAGACAACCATACAAAAAATCAGCTCGTTGGATGATTTTTAGACGTTGGTTTCAGTACTAAAAAAAAAATGGTTGAATCCAACGGCTAGAACCACACCTTGAAAAGCACAAAAATCTAATAGCTAACAATTATCAATCAGGGTGATTTTTGGGGGGTAGATCCACCAAGAGGTGGGCTAAACATCCATGCGGTCAGTGGGCCTAGAGGGATGCAGCGAGTAACAAAAATTGCGTGACTGCCAAAAAGCATTAGGTATACCTTGTTACATCTTTTTTTGTCCTTTTATATAGGATCATTATGCTACCATCTGGGCCCACTAACTGCATGGATGTTTAGCCCACCCTTTGGTGGATATGCAAAACAAAAATCATCATGATTGGTAATCGCTAGCCATTAGATTTTAGTACTTTTTAAGGCGTGATTCTAGCCATCGAATTCAGCCATTTTTTTTTGTAGTACTACCAACAGCTACAAACTATCAAACAAGCCGATGTTTGGTATGTATATCCACCAAGGGGTGGGCTAAACATCCATGCGGGCAGTGGGCCCAGATGGGAGCGGTAGTACAACCCAAACTATCAGCATCCAACGAGGAGGAACGAAGTCCGAGGGAGCACCAAACAGAACATTAAGACAGCACACCCTATTAACATCAGAGGTTTGTACATCAGTATTCACAGGGTCAGCTGTGAACTTTGCCCGGGCATGCATCAGCTATGTTGTTGCATTCATAGTAGGCGCGGGATATTTTCACCATTGCAACGGCTAGCTGCAAGCCTGCAAGTTGCTGTTGTATATTTTATCAAAAACCCAAAAAGTAGCTGCTGGATATTTTCGATAGTGCTTGCACTTCCCATGGTACTCATTACTGAATGCTGTTGCTTCAACAGCAAACATGTACACCACTAGAAGGCGTAAGGACTAAGTAGTACATGCACCACGGATGGTATTCGTCTCAGAGACTAAGGTGGTGGACCGGCGTACAAGGAGCGCATAGGCTGCACAGAACTCCCGCCATCCCTTGTGAAAGACCGTACCCCATGTGATACTCTATCGGGTATTAACTTCAGCCAACCTAAGGGAGGTAGGGCTGCAATTTGAGCGGGCTCAACTTGACAACGTTGGGTTCGGGTTGGGCTGGCACTTTCAATACTCAGGTTGGGTTCGGACTTGAATTTTGAAAACCCAATCAAAATCAGGTTGGGCTTGGGCTGAAGCTTTAAGCAACCCAACCCAACCTGAGCCCAACAACACACACACAGAGGGCCGTCTTGATGCAAGTTGAGGAGAAAACATTCGCTGGCCCGGGGGACATCAAACTTCGAAGTCTCCCCACCCAAAATGTCTGACAAGTACCCCAATCCCTTAACTCAACCCTCGTTAAGCCCTTGTTAATGGTTAAAGAAGGATACTTGTCAGACATTTTGGGAGGTGGACGTCAAAGTTTGAAGTCCCCCGGGGCCAACAAATTTTTTCTCCAAGTTGAGGTCTAAGGTGAAAACTCCGTATGAGATCTTTTTCATATTTAACACTAGTGGCTGCCCCGTGCCATCGGCACTCCTCGACAAAGAATTTGCCAAAATCAGGTGAGTGGCAGAGATCCATCGTCCATTTGGGGGAGGATTAGATCTCGGCCCTTCTTTGTTGATGCTTATAAGATGAGGTATAAGTAGGGAGACAACCAATGTGTTTTGTTATAAAGAATAGTAAATGGTCCATGCTCTTGGCACTCTCCGACAAAAGCGTTTGCAAAAATTGGGTGCCTTCGGCACTCAAACAGTATAACGGACTGGGGTGTTACCATTTTTTCCATTATAACGGCTGTTATAATGGATTGTAACGCACAGAGGGAGAAATGAAAAATAACAGAAATAACAAAAAATAACAGTGTTGAAATTTAAATTTTGAATAAATTGAGGTCAAATGCGGCGGATTGAGTGGCTGAAATCTAACTGTCCACATTAGATCGATGGATTTGATCTCAACCACTCTTTATCTAACCGTCCACATTAGATGGATGGATAAGATAAGAGAATACAACTGAGTTGTCTTGATATATGCATGGGTGGCCCATGCCCACGGCACTTTCCAACAAAGTATTTGTCAAAACCGGGTGGGAGTTAATCTCAGCCATCGATATGAAGAGCATAGTGGATCTCAACCACTCATTATTGAAGCCATATAAGATAATAGGGGTATAAGAAAACCATTAAATTTCCGTTAAATTCAAATTTTTTTAATTTTCAATCTTCAAATTTTCAAAATTTTAAAATTTGAATTTCAGCACCACTTTTTTCTGTTAAAATCATTAAAATCCATTTTTGCCCTTGGCTGTTTCAATCCGTTTTAACGGTAACACCCCTCTCGAGGCATAAAAAGTGGGGCTCCTAGCCTGACCCTTGGGCTATACGTAAATCCAACCCATTTCATTCCTTATATGTAGGTAAATAGTTGGTGACCCGTGCCCACGACGCTCATCGACAAAGTATTTGTCAAAATTGGGTGTGAGTGGCTGAGATCCACCATCCATTTAGTGTGATAAGATCTCGGCCATCCTTTATGAAGCCGGATAAGATGGGGAGACAATCGTCATGTTTTGTTATATAGATATATGTTATTAATTAAAAAAATTTAACTTCTATATAATAGAAAATCTTATTTAACAACTATTCATGATAATCAAAAGCTACATTAAAAATTGAGATGCAGAGGACTCTTGCAAGTAAACCTTCGCTCACACCATGCGGTGAGCGAAGCCAATCACAATCCACAATACGAGCCACATGGCACACTCTTAGAGGGCGCTGACCATATGGATGTTTGGCCAGTCCCTTGATTGACCTGCAAACCAAAAATCAGCCTGATTAGTGATTTACAACCTTTGGATCTTTGCATCCAAATAACGCTCAATAATGCTAAAATTCCTACATTAAAATCAACCCATGAAAATAACTTCAATCCAACGCTTACAAATCACTGATCAGGTTTATTTTTGGTTTGTAAGTCCACTTAGTGATTGGCTAAACATCCATACGGTCAGCGCCCTCTAAGAATGAGGCACGTGGCTCATATTGTGGGCTGTGATCGGCTTCGCTCACAGCATGGTGTGGTGTGAGCGAAGGTATACTCGACTCTTGCGGTCCTATATCATTTTTGGGGCTAATGACTTTCGTGGATGTTCATTGTTCAGCCAATCTATTGGTGGATAAAAAAACTAAAAATCAGATCGATTAATGATTTCTAGCCATTGGATTTAATACTCAAAAAACATGCTTGAATCCAATGGCTAGAATCAATCCTAAAAAGAACTAAGAGATAACTAATCGGGTTAATTTTTAGTTTGTATATCCAACAAGGGGTGGGCTATGGACCGGGGGCGTTACCTTTTAAACCGTTTAGCCGTTAAAACGGATTGAAAACGGCCAGGGGAAAATTGGAAAAAGATATGGAAAAATGGAATTTAACGGATTGTAGTGGAAAAAACAGAAAAAATGGCGTTGAAATTTGAAAAAAAAAAAAAGGAATTTATCGGACATTAACGGATTTAATAGCTGTTTTTTTCACAAAATTTTTCAGAATTTAACGGCTGTTTAGACGATTTTAACCGCCGTTAAAACAAAAAATGGCCGTTAAATTCAAAAGCGTTCGTGTTTAAACGGTTTTAACGGAAACGGGCTTGGGGCGTTACCATTTAAACGGCCGTGAAAACCGTTTAAACAGTCGGGCTAAACATCCAAAGCTTAATTTGAGGTGGTATTGCACTAACGTAAGACCGGGACTATGCTATCATTAGCTACAAAAACGTTGCAGTCCCATTTTGGTTCTCGTTTGGCGCAAAACATTTGAAATTCGTCGCAACAGCAAGGAGGAATTCTGTCTCTAGGTATTGTTAAGGGGTGCCATATGTTGGCGGCTTTAAGATCTCGAGCTCTTCTTTCCCTCTCTTCTGCTTCTGCTTCTGCTTCTGCTCTGCAGCCATGGAAGGTTGGGCTTCTAGGGCTTCATCGCTCCATGTATTCGTCCTCTGAGAAATTAGGGTTTCTGGACCTACCAGAGGTCGAGAAGATCCTATGCGACGTTAAAGCAGACGACGTGAAGGTGATTCCCGTTAAACATCACTGCGAATGGACTGATTTCATGGTTATCGCCACCGGTCGATCGACCTGGCATGTCCGGAACATCGCAGAAGCCCTAATTTACAAGGCAGGTTCGTTTAATTCTCTCTCTCGAAAAAAAAAAAATCCAATTTGAGACCCTAATAAACGAAACCCTAGAAGAAGTATTAGTGCTTTTTATTGTTTTGAATTATATTCGTAAATGGTCTAAAAACGAAACCATAGAAGTCAAACTTTGTGTTGATCACTGTTATTGTTAAAGAAACTTTGTTATTTCGTTCTGCGGAAGTACGGGTCGGAGTTCTACGAGTTCCCTTGTTTGAACTTCTTTTATGTCCTTTTTATGATAGGTGAAGCAGAAACAAAAGGGGGCCGAGCGGTTATTGTTGCCAAGTGTAGAAGGTCGTGAAGGAGGAAAATGGATTGTGATTGACTCTGGTTTGTACTACTTTTACGAAAGCACATTTATCGCTAAATTGATTGTTGTTTTGCTGTCTTTTTGTTCTTGGTCATATTAATAGTTATGATCGGTGTTTCTTGTTTTTCAGGCAAGGTGATAGTTCACGCTCTTGATGAGAAGGCACGAGCTTACTACAATTTGGAAAGCCTTTGGACAACAGAGATTTCCACTAAGGGAGCCAATCAGGTTAGTTCCAAAATTTTCTATCTTGGATTTTGTAATTTTGAAAACTATGACCCACGAAGCTTGATTAAACTTGCAGGCAGTATATACAGCTTCAAATGGTATCTTGATAAATGTAATACAAGTAGAAATGCAATGTGGAATTTGAGTGGTATTTCAACTTATTTTTAGCTTTAAGAAGAGGTGTTAAATTGTTGAAAAAAGGGATAGTTGAACTGAATTGACTAATAGGAGATCTGAGCTTTTATTTTCAGCTCTTGATCCTAGAGCTGGAGCTGTGCATCTACCAAAAAGCTACAGTGGAAAACTCTAAAAACAAAAAGCTAAAAAACCATAGAGACAAGTATTCTCTCCTTTCTTTCTTTTTATTAGGGAGAATTTATAAGAGATATTTTTTAGGTGGTAGCTAGGAAACCTGAATTATCCATCTCTTGGTTAAGTAAGCTTGGTATTGTTTCTTGGTTGATAAAAATGCGAGTCAAAAGAGAGTTCTGGATGTTTATAGGGTTTTTGGAAGGTTTAAGGGGTTTCATTGTCATTTTCCCACGTATCTGAGTTTCTCAAAACAATTGAAGAGAAGAGTCTTGAATTTTCTGTACTAGCAGTCTAAAATCTAAATGAGTGAAGATAACACATAAGACAAAAATGACCCTTGTGAGAGCTGAGACCAGTAAAGAGCAAGTACACCTAGCTCTATTAATCTGTGTGCTTGCGCACTTAGGTTAGCTCTTGAAACTACTACTTATTCTTCAAAATCGGGGTCATAACCGAGGCATGCATCCTGTAGCTCACCCTCCTGCTGTAGCTCACCCTCCTGCAGCCGATGTATCTAGTTGACTATCCTTTTATTCCTACATACCAAAAGTAAAAGAAAGTAAAATTAACCTTATGGAACGGAACCAACTCTAAGCTGACAGGTGAGGGTCCCCAAACATCTGAATGAACAAGATCAAATGGTTCCTTTGTGGTAGAAAACTCATTTGCTTGTCAATTCTTGGTGTATTTTGGCGTAGGGTTAAGCTCCCTGTCTCGCTCTAACCACTGTTTTCCGCATCGCTTTCAAAAAAGCAAGGAGTCCAGTCCCAATTCCTCTACCTCACTTGTTATTTGAAAAGGCGAAACTCCCTTTTGAGTAACCCTAGATGAATTGAGTATTGTCAAGGGCATTGTTAATACCCTGTAAGGGCATTTTTGTCTAAGTAAAATTTTAATATAAATAAGATCTGGATGGAGTCATGTGATACACACAAACTTTCCCTCTCCTTTCGCTCTGTATTTTTCATCCTTCTCTCCTCTCCTTCTCTTCTTTCTTTATCTACCTTAAAATCAAACCCTAGAATTCTACTTGGTATTATTAGAGCAAGGTTACGAAGGAAGAACTTTTGCAGACAAGGTTTAAAAAGGTTAGTTCGGGTACTGAGGCGGTTTGCATCCAAAAGGCGAGCCGTAGCTTCGAGGCGATATTGAGGCGTAAGCCTCATTTTAAAAAAAAATTGCTTGAAAAATTCTAAAAAAAGTATAACCAATTTTAGAAAAATTATTAACAGTATACCAAGTGAAGAAAATAACTTAAATAAGCATAAATGTTACTAGGGTTATTTCTTTTACATTAAGAGTGACACAATTGGGATAATATATTTTAAAAACATAAATTATATAACTAAATTACTAAATCTAAATAGTTAATAAGCTAAGTCTACTAACAAAGTATCAATACTAACAAAGTAACTTCTTTTTGATAAGTAATACTAACAAAGATAGAACTAGGAAAATAGTCAAGCAAGTTTGTAATGCTTTGATATCTTACTTGAGTTTGGTGAGGTTCCTCACATGAAAATCGTAAGAAGCGATGGAATCAAAATCTGATGAGATTTGAGCTCTCTATGATAATTTCTTTCAAGTAGAAATAATTAGGTATGAAAGCTTAGATTTAGGGTTTCTCACAAAATAAAAGATTTTAGAGAATAACATTAAGACCTTTTAGGTCATTTTTATCATAAAAGATTATTGGAAGGGTATTTTGGAAACATGAGTGAATTTTTGGGTTTTAACATGTTAAAGTGAGGCTATAGCCTCATGTGCACCTCGAGGCTATAGCCTCAAGGCTATAACCTCAATGAATTGAGGCTTAAGCCTCAGAAATGACTACTGAGGCTATAGCGTCGAGGCTGTTTCTTAGAGCCTCGAGGCGAAGCGAGCCTCAGAAAGCCTTTTTAAACCATGGTTGCAGAAGGTGCTATCGTCATCATGTTGTACGGCTGACGCCAACAACTTTAGCCGTACGGACGCACATATCCAAGGTCTCAAGGAAGGTACTACCCGAAGGAGAAGATTTTTTTGAGATTTGTGGTGATTTTTTAGAATTTTTTGAGGTGGTTGTGGACTTCTGCTTGATTTTCTACAAATAGGGTAAGAAATTATTTTTCAGATTTCTTAGATGTACTGATCTATGGGGTTTTCTTACCTACTTTTGCTGCTTGCTTTTAGTCCCCTACTTAATTTCTACCAAGTAGGAAAAAAATGTGTTTTTCATTGAGTTTTGAAGATTTGGGAGATGAAACTCCCCTCAAGTTACTGCTTGGCTTGTTTTTGAGCCCTTTAGGGTTGATTTCGGATTGTGAACCCTGTGGGAGCTTCTTCTTGCTGATTGAAGGTCTGTTGTGTGCACACGACCTCTTATTTCTTTTGGTAGTGGATAACAAGTATCCATGTCCACCAGGATTAGCTCGAATGTGAGCTTCGAAGGTGTCAGAGGGTTCGCAGTGACTCATGTGGATTTCAAAAATCCATGTATGCAAATTGCCTTCGTCAAGTTACATGGAAATACTTATTTGGAGTGATCTTAGGCAACTAGGATGCATATTGGCGGCCGAGGGAAGTTGGAGTACATCATCGAGCGATTTGTCAAGCCCAAGACTTCCGATGACACATTGTTTGAGAAATGGGAGACTGAGAATCTCACTGTCATGTTTTGGCTCCTTAATTCCATGATGCCTCATTTCCGCCGGGGTTTCTTGTTCTTGCGTACTGCCAAGGAGGTTTGAGATATTGTGTCTCAGACATACTCTTAGCAACAGAATATAGTCAGGGCCTTTCAGTTATATTAGAGTATCTCTTATCTTCATTAGGGGGAACGATTTCTCTTTGACTATTTTGCTATTCTTAGGAGTATGTGTGAAGAATTGGACTATTATCATGCTTTTCAGGTTTTGTGCACTGAAGATGGCAACACGTACAAGAAGCTTGTGGAGGAGACTGGGATCTTTGAATTCCTTGTTGGGCTTAACTCTGAGTATGAGTTAGTCAGGATACAGATTCTTAGCAGGGATTCTCTACCGTCGCTTAGTCATGTGTACTAACTAAGGCCTTTGCTATTCTTCTCAATCAGAATGGCCATCTCTTCCATTTTCCTTCTTAAGGCTTCGCTCTGCCCTTTTAGTAGCTCGCCCTAGCTTCCTAGTCTCTTTTTTAAGTTAGATGTTAGGCTCAATTAGCCAGCCAAGGTCTCCACCTGATGTGGTGCCCGTTGGTCTCCATAATGGTTGAAAGTTTCGGCTGAATCGAAACGTTTTGGTTTCGGCCAAGGGTCAAAACAAATACCTTGGGGTTTTAGAAACCCACAAGTTTCGGCTAGTTTCGTATGTTTTGGTAGTTCGGTTTGAAAGCACCGAAATTACTGCACTTCTTCACTTTGGTTTTGCCAAGTTTCAGACCGAAATTACCGAACTTCTCCTTCACTTTGCTTTCGCCAAGTTTCAGACCGAAACCACCAAAACTACTGAAACGTTTTGGTTTCGCTTGCGGTTGAAACTGAAGCGAAACCCGCGTCTTTGAACCATGGTATCTATCCTCTTGTTTTGAGCCTTATACCTTTTGGGCCGAACGGAGCCTTTCGCTTGAGGTGCACTAGCTTCACTCTTCACATGCATTCTTGTCATGGTATTGGAGATCATTTTTTCATACCAATATCTTTGTCTGCGCTTGAGGCACGACACACAAATGCTGGAGCTAATAGTGCTATTTTTTTCTTCCCACCCTTGATCCAACATCTGCTAGCTATGAAGGGAAAGGGGAATCAATTGACTAATCATATCTTCCAACCTCCCGAACTTGGAATTGGAAGATCCCTCGAAGAGTATTTTTCCTCTTTCGTTCTTTAGTGGAAACATGGAAAAATATTGCTCTCTGTTAGCCACTTAACACGAGATTTCTGCCTCTAGAACATGGTACAAAGTACGCGGTATTGTTTTGGTATCGTTTAAAATTGAAGCTAAATTTTTTAGCTTTTAACTTCTAAGAGAAATTACTGCTCAAACATTAGAAGGCCTCCCCACGTCTTTAATTTCTCTGACTTTTTTGGAGGTAAAAAATCAACTAGTAACTTCTACTACAAGTAGAAGTGCTTTTACTTCTCGTTCCCAAACGCCCCCTTAGACAAATGATGGAAAAGTTTAGAGAAAAGAGGAAGAATCACCACATGGTCTTTATTGACATGCATATGATAGTCCCTAGAGAATTAATTTGGTAGACATTGGGAAAGAAGGGCACCCCAAATGGATTTATTGACATCGTTATATATATAATATAAAGGAGCAATAACTAGTTTAAACAATTGGTGGTGAGACAAATGAGTTTCCAACCACAGTGGGATTACACCATAGATCAGCCCTAAGTCGAAACCTATTTGCTTTACTTATAGATGAAGTAACTGCTTATATCCAAGATGAGGCCCCTTGGTGTATATTATTTGCAGATGACATAGTATTAGTTGACAAGATTAGGGATAAGGTAAGTGCAAGAACTTTGGAGGAATGTTTTGGAATCTAAAAGTTTTAAAATAAGTTTAACCAAGACAGCGTATATGGAATGCAATTTTACTAAGATGCACATAGAGATGATTTGCAAATTAAAATTGACAACCAGGAGATACCTCAAAATAACCAATTTCATTACCTTGGTTCTATTATTCACAAGGAATGAGAGATTGAAGCAAATGTTGCCCATAGAATTAGAGTTGGGTGAGTAAGGTGAAGATGTGTCTCCGGAGTGCTATGTGATCGATGTGTGCCAATGGATGAGCTGGAGAACTAATATGTATCTTTTTGCTAAAGTGGTTGCTAATCATCCATCTTTTGATAACTCGGATTCATTACATCTATATAACAAAACAGGGAAGTTGTCTCCCCCTCTTATACCCCCTCTTATCTGTTTCAACAAAGAAGGGCCGGGATTTTATCCCCCAAATGACAGTGGATCTCAGCCTCTCACTCACGATTTTGGCAAATGCTTAATTTGATGGAGAGTGCTGAGGGCATGGGCCACCCACTAGTATTATACAATTAAGCACTCAGTCTTAACTAAAATTCTGCTTCAGACTAGGTCCTTTGTGGGAGGTCCTTGATAGTTTGGATCAGGGAAACCCCTTAATAATGGTAGATCAAAATCTTGAACATCCATCGTAATCATCTATGCCTTGTCCCAACTATTCTGGGTTGGCAAAATGAATCATATTTCACCAGTCAACTCTATCTGGAGCCCTATCTTCTGTTAAGTCATTTGTTTCCAGATCCTCCTCTTACTACCACAATCCACATCCTTTTCCGCATTTCTCTCGCCTTTTTAGGGCTTCAATCCACACCAAAGATACCTTCATTGGTCTTCCTTTTGTTCTTCTATGTTATGCCAATATTGCCCTCATCTTGCCCTTTTAGGTTCTGACTGGTCATGCCATCAACCTCGGTCAATAAAAATATTAGGTACATGGTTAAATATAAACAGAAGTCATTTGAAAATGAGATTCCTATCTGAGGTACTTCCTTTCAAAGTGACTTGGTTTTTTTATATTTTTTTATTTATTACAAGTGACTTGTGACTTGGATTTTATGGCTGCAATCTGTTTGATAAAATTTATTGGAATGGGTAATCATGATGCCAGATGTGTACTATGAGTTAAGCATCCTTAAAAGTAGATGGGAACAAACTTATCAAAAAAAAGAAAGTCGATGGGAACTAAAGCTGAAAATATTCAACAGCTAAGCCGTAAATGTTTGCAGTATTAATCATCATTCACTATCTTTTTCAGGATTTGGAAAAGGCCCTTGTGAAGACTCGTCGCAAGAATAACTCCAAGAAGCCAATGCAAAAAAGTGCTTGATATTTGGATCTGTCAGCTTGCAAAACCAGGGTTCTTGTACCTTCTGACTTCTTTCTATATGTTTGTGGTTTGTTTCCCTTTTTTCATATCCAAATTCCATTTGATCTTGGATTTGTTTGATTTCGTTTTAGATTTCACATAACTGGCACCAAACCAACTGATTAGTTGGTTGCCGTTACCTTCTTTACATTGACAGGACTAATATCCTTCGACGCGCGATGGATTAGGAAATGTTTAGTAAATTCAAGGCAACCAGATCTCGAGACTAATGGTTTAGGTAAGGAAATCTAAACCGTAATCTGTTGTGTGAGTGTGCAATAATGCTCCGTCCCTTGATCATCCCCGATGACAATATCATCACCGTGAAGAGCATGACGATTAAACACATGCACAAGGGTGACCTTTTATGCACAAATCTCAACCAGTTTATCACAACCACATGCAAGAAAAAAAACTGAATTAATGATACAATTCCCCATCATCAGGGATCATCTGAAGGATGGACATACAAGAATCATGCGCAGGCAGTGATGCTGCCTGTTTGATAGCGTTTTTGACTTGCAAAGATCTGTACATCAGCAAATTCGTCAAAACTGGATTAGGTCTCAATGATCTCTACTTCATGAATGTCCATCTAGCTGAAGTGTTCTGTAGATGGTTTTCTCACGAAGGAGCTTTGGTCTTTGGTTAGTCGAACCGGTTTTTAAAAACGGCCGTTACGATGGATTGGGAACCACCTTGTTACGTTATGTACTGTTAAAATGCTAAAAAAGTAACGGCTGTTATTTTTGTTATACATCCATTATTTTTCTGTTATTTTCTGGAAAAAAAATGGCCGTTGTCCACCCCCCCCCCCCCCCCCCCCTCTCTTTCCTCTTCTGATTTTTTTTTTTGTTTTTGAATTTCAGAGCCATTTTTCCGTTATTTCCATTATTTTCTGTTTCCGTTTTTGCCTCTTGAGTGTTACAATTTGTTATAGTGGCTGTTATAACGGAAAAAAATGGTAACGCCCCCAGTCCGTTAGAACGGCCCCTTTTAAACCTTGAGTCCAACTACTGCTTATCCTATTTTTGACACGATACCAATGTTTCTGGTTTTAATTTTCGTCTTTGGTACCACAATCAAATGTTTCTGTTACTTGTATACGAAACTCTGGTCTGCCAGAAACACCCCAGGCAGAGGCCTTTGTCAACTAGCGTTCTTATTGTAGACAGTAATGGAGTTAATTTGTAAAAAGACTACTAAAGTAGAAGAGAACAAAACTGAAAAAAAATATGAACAGGCCAGCGAAAGTATAGACGTGTCCTTAAAAGCAATCACCTTTGTTAGCAACTGCCATCCATACTTGATGGAGTACATTCTCCCATCAAACATTAAGGCTTCGAGACATCTCCTAAGCATTGACTTAGACTGGTCTTTGATCCTAAAATTTGATTTGCAAAGAGGGTTCAATACCAATATAGCAGGCTCTTGCCTTTGCCATAACCCCTCCATGCATCTTGTTGACATCGTTTTAATTTAAAAAAAATCAAAAAATCGTTTCTGCGAAGAGCAACATTTTTTTTGAACAATATCTCACCGGTGGATTTAAAAAACCGTGTGAATTAACTTGGGTTACGGGTGTGTATCTCGAACCCAAGTAAATTAACGAAGTTTTTAAAATCCACCGGTGAGATACACAAGAAATACGTGCAGGATCATCGTTAGGACCATCATACTTGCCGACCATCAATGAACTGATCGGATTAACCAACCAAAGTTAGCTTGAGCAGAGGCAAAAGCGATGTCGATCATATCTCCATGCATCTTGCATGCTAAGCACAGCTTGACCAGCTCTCTCTCATTCCAAATTATGCTACATGGAACATACATACACACATTTGGAAGAAATTATAAAGTTTCTTTTTTTTTTTTCCTTTTATAAAAATATTTCGAGAGCCAATCATTTTTAACTTGGTGTTCATTCATGGCAAAACTTGATTTGTTGAATGCTCAGTCATCGACAACTTCGAGATGATGCTCATTACTAGTTATCTCTATCTCGTGACGCTGATATTTCAATTATGGTCCTCTATGGTTGCCATTATAGAAGTTTTCTAGAAACATTTTTTGCCTGTCCACAAAAGTTTCTGTATCAAAACTTTTTGACCTACCAATGATCATCTAGAAAACATTTATGTGGTCACAATTCAATCCCTTAGTAAAATATTCTTTAAATTCCCATTAAAAATCAACTTATATATAATTAATATAAATTATCTATAATTAAGTTGGACACGTGTACCACCCCCAGTTAATTTAATTTAAAAAAAAAAAATCCGATGTCCCGAAAAATTAATAAGGTCGTCAATTCTACGAAAAAGAACGATACTAAAATCAACGAGTGGCACATTTGAGTTTATGATCCATCCAAGATGTGGTCAATTTGAATAAGTACTATGAATGCTGGTATGCATATATGATGCCGTGACCATTGTCGGCCACTACGTGTGTATTTGTAACATCTCGTTTGTGCGTAAAGCATCGGAACCTATTAGATCAACACACATGCATTGTACGTACATGCCCTTTACTATAGAAAGCAAAAGCAAAAAAAATTAAAATTCTGATTCCCTCTTTTTATTTTTTATCATTAAAGTGCGAGTCGCATAAAGTGAGTTCCTTACGTTTAGGGTTTACCTACCAAGAAACTTAAAGGTCATTGGTCCTTCAACTACATAATCTTACTTAAGATAGTTTCATCCTTCTTTCCTAAATTTGATTAAAGCCTGTAAAGATCCAACCCAATTGAGAAATTCCAAACCCTAATCCACTTTTGGTTACCCTCTCTCAATCACTAAAGCCTGTACACTTGACAAGTACCCATGAAAAACCCTGAAATCACTGTTTTTAAAAAAAAATTAAAACATGGGTTGTAATGGGTACGTGTCAACTACATAATCTTATTAAAGCCTGTACACTTGACAAGTACCCGTAAAAACCCTGACAAAACTGTTTTTAAAAAAAAATAAAACATGGGTTTTAATGGGTACGTGTCCACTACATAATCTTACTTAATTAGGTTGATTTTTGAGTTTAAGATAGCTTCGTCCTTCTTTCATAAATTTGATTAAAGCCTGTAAAGATCCAACCCAATTGAGAATTCCAAACCCTAATCCACTTTTGGTTACCATCTCTCAATCACTAAAGCCTGTAAACTTAACAAGTACCCATGAAAAACCCTGACAAAAATGTTGTTTCAAAAATTTTAAAACATGGGTTGTAATGGGTACGTGTCAACTACATAATCTTACTAAAGCCTGTACACTTGACAAGTACCCATGAAAAACCCTGAAATCACTGTTTTTAAAAAAAATTAAAACATGGGTTGTAATGGGTACGTGTCAACTACATAATCTTATTAAAGCTTGTACACTTGACAAGTACCCATAAAAACCCTGACAAAACTGTTTTTAAAAAAAATTAAAACATGGGTTGTAATGGGTACGTGTCAACTACATAATCTTACTAAAGCCTGTACACTAGACAAGTACCAATGAAAAACCCTGAAATAACTGTTTTTTGAAAATTTAAAACGGGTTGTAATGGGTACGTGTCAGATTTTGAGTTTAAGATAGTTTCATCCTTCTTTCATAAATTTGATTAAAGCCTGTAAAGATCAACCCAATTGAGAAATTCCAAACCCTAATCAACTTTTGGTTACCAATTGAGAAATTCCAAAACCCTAATCCACTTTTGGTAACCATCTCTCAACCACTAAAGCCTGTAAACTTAAGAAGTACCCATGAAAAACACTGACAAAAATGTTTTTTAAAAAATTTAAAACATGGGTTGTAATGGGTACGTGTCAAATGTATAGGACCAAAAAATGGATTCAAGAAACCCTAGCTTAGATATCGACACACATGTACACGTGGGACATACCCAACACTAATTTCCAAATTAAGGAAGATGAGATTGTTTAAGGACATTGAAACAAGAGATTAAAATTATTTTTATTTTATGGGGTTTATAATTGCTTTGACGTGCTGAAATCCTATTGGATGTTAAGGCCCATATTAGGGAGGGGAGAGAGAAAGCTCAATTTTCTAGCTAAAATTGGAAAGTAAAAGTCACTGTAATCAAGAAGGTTTCTTTTGTGTTTGTCCCCTCCTTATCCAAATGTAGGCCCATCATGTAGAGATGCCTTTCGCTTGTAGATTTTATGTGACGTTTTCCTACCATTTACATTTATCTACTATTTAATGACTGATCTGCCCCTCAGTTTCTATAGGAAAGAAAGAAATTCTAAGAATTGAAATGTAAAATGGGGTAAAATTGTCATTATGGGAACATTACTTATTTGCCCTTGTGATCATAAGGGTCAAATAATAATCAATTTTTTTTTCAAAATCATTTTTTAGCTAAACGTAAATAATTGTAACGGGGTTGGAGCATTACTGTTTAATGCAGGGGCATTTTCACACCGGGCTCGAGTGGGGTAGCCTACGTAATATGGGGCACACTCGGGGTGGGGTGGCCTGTGTGATATGGGCCCACAAGGGGTCGTGTCGACCGAGAATCTAGATAGATCTTATGAGATAAAGGAATTTAATCTCACGCTACCAACAGTCGCGGCTTTTGGGGAGTATTGGTTAAATGTCCTGCATCACTGTTATACTAGTTATTGTTGTTGTCTTGTTGTGGTTTAAAATAATGCCGTTTTAACGAATTTAATGGCCGTTAAAACGGTAATGCTCAGAGCCCGTTACGTTATGAACCGTTTTGACGCTTAGAAATTAACAGTAGTTATTTTCATTTTAATGGCTGTAATTTTCTGAAAAAAAAATTGTGAAAAAATCCGTTATTTCTATTAATTTCCATTTTTTTTCGTTTTTTGAAATTTTGAGTTTCAGTGCCATTTTTTCCATTTTTGCCCATCCGTTACAATTCGTTTTAACGGCTGTTTTAACTGCAAAAATGATAACACTCCGAGTCCATTATACCGTTATAACTGCCTCTTTTAAACCTTGGTTGTTATAGCCATTTTCCTTAGCACCATGAATAAAACTAGCTATGAAATATATGTGAATTGTACGTGGTAATGTTAACATGATTTTTCTCTTGGGTGTTATAATATCTTGACCAAGGTTTAAAAGGGACCGTTATAATGGTATAACGGTCTGGGGGCATTACCATTTTTTCCATTATAACGAGAGAGAAAACTCAGGGGCAAAAATGGAAAAAATGGGAAAATAAAAAATAACGGAAAAAAGGGCGCTGAAATTCAAATTTTTTTCCAGAAAATAACGGTTGTTAATTTCGTTATAACGGAAAAATAACGGCTGTTATTTTCGTAATAACGTCCGTTATTTTCTGGGCGTTTTAATACTACGTAACGTAACGGGGTAGGCCCGAATTCGTTATAACGGCCGTTATTTTCGTTATAACGGCTGTTATTTTGATTATAATGGTCGATTTTTAAACTTTGATTTTGACAAATAACATTGTCGCAATGTCGATACACCAGTGGCTGTTAACTATTTATTTTCGGACAGTTATAATGCTTTAAGATTTAAAGTGGACTGTTATATGACGGACCGATAATGTCGAAATAATGGTCGTTACAGCATACTGTCATTGTTTTTCACTTCCAAAACGTATTTTTAATAAATAGCATAACGGGAGTTGGAGAATTATAACGGACTGTTATAACGTTTTTTTTTTTCAAACTATGCCTGCAAGTTCAAAGACGACCTAACTTAAAATGAATCTTTAAAGAAGTACACAGGCAGGGTTGTCGTCTGTTTGAAAGACAAACAAAACTAAGAAAATCATTTTCACTTTAATTGAGATTTGTGACTTACCTGAATAGTCAAGCTATCCTATTTCGAATCTCTTAAAGCATTAAAGCATACGTGTCCTTCCTATTATCTCTCTCTAATTACTAAAATGCCATTTAAACCTGCCAACTCAGATTCGAGTCCACTTGAGTTGACTCTCATTCTCACTCAGTCCGTGTCCAACTATGTTTGACACAAAAGTTTTCCAACACCAATAAAGTTGTGCCCCGTGTACTTACGCAACAAAGAGACGATGGTGAGCGATTTTCCCTTGCTAAAGGGTGTCAATTTGTACCTGTTTAATCGAAACCGAATTGGAACCATTCCAGTTCTAATTTTTTGGAAACTGACTAAAAAAGAACTGGAATCGGAATCGAACCTATAATAACAGTTCTGGTTCTGGGTAGTTTGATATTGGGACTGAACTGATAAAAATTGGAACCAAACAGGAATCAATATATAAATATAATGTTAAATATATGGGTGTTTTAGTAACATTACCCCTGAAATTTGAAAGTAATTAGTAATACGCCCTTATGCTTTCAAACTTTAGGATTACCTCTTGATCAGTTAACCTAGCTTAACAGCGGTTGACTTAAGTTAAAACGGTCTTGAATCACATGTCACGATTTGATGTTAGTCAAATGATGATTAAACTAGGTTAAGGGGGGTAATCCTAAAGTTTGAAAGTATAATTGGGTATTACAATGGTTCGAAGTCTCGAGATCAGAGGTTGGATCAGCGGGTGCTAATACTGATCCGGATTGGTCCGATCCAACACCATTTCGCTCGAGACAATGTTAGGTTTCATCACGGAACTGTGCATCTCCAGCGAGACGATCCGGAAATGAAATGGATCGGTGCCTATCGATCCCAATCTGGATCACGTGATCTAGAATAGGATCAACTGGGACTTCAAACCATGGAACCAAACAATCGATTCTAGTTCCAATTTTGGATCCATCACTTTGAGAACCAAACAATCAATTCTGGTTCTAGTTCCAGTTTTGGATCCATCACTTTGAGAACCAAACAATCAATTCTAGTTCCAGTTCCGAATCCATCATTTTGAGAACCAAACAATTGAATCAAATTCTGGATCACCCCAATCCAGAATTGGATCAGCCGAGAGTTCGAACCATGGAAATTACCAATTACTTTTAAATTTTAGGGGTGTTTGACTAAAATACCCTAAATATAGAGTTAAAATTGTCATATTATGAATATTGGAACTGATATACCCGGAACGGAAACCGATCGAAACCGAACAATCGATTCTAGTTCCGATTCCGGATCCATCATTTTGAGAATCAAAACCAATAAGAACCGAATAATTTTGGTTCTTGTTCAGTCTACCGACCCGTTGACACCACTTAGTATTGTTTTTCAAAAAAGGAATAGATTCCCTAGGCAGCTTGGAACTCACATTTATAGTACCTCCACCATTTGAATGTCCAACGACAAGCAAAGAGACTGGCACGTGGCAATTTGAGTGGAAGGAGTCAAACTCTTGAAACATCCTCCTTGTGTATCAAAGATTTCTTCCCCCTGGAAGTCCTAAAAGAGGTTAGATTCTGCTTTTGTTCCCCTAAAGTAAGGTTCCGGTTCTTTGCTGGAGGGATGTCGTAAAGCCTACTAACCTAAAATGCCCGTTTCAATTTCTTAGAGTTACAATTACACGTGGCTACAATACAATGACCAATTTATTTTTGATGTGACATGGCAAAATCTTATTGGTAGATACGTTCGTGTTCTAAAAGGAATCTTACTTTTTTTGTTTGCCCATAAAGAGGGAAAGCGAGATCTACAGTCTAGACAACAGCCTGAAGAAACTAGTCTGCCAACGTTTACAGACTCATGAGTGTCTCTCCACCTGGGTGAGTTTTACGGGCCCACTAAACGATGTCCCTTGGAGGACCTTCAAATCAACAATGATTTCCAGCCGTTGGATTTGAGATTCTGGGTTTAGAACTCATACAGACTGGACCTGGAAATATTAAAAAAAACGACCTGGAAGTATCACTCCTTTTATATTTGCACATCTTTGATTGATGGATCATCTTTCCGATGTTACGTACGACAATTGAAAATCTCGATTCAATCTTTGATTACGGACGCTCACGGATTGGTTGGTCTCTAAGAGTGTGCCACGTGACCCATATGTTCGTCATCGTAGACATCGGTCGTCTTTGACATCAAGTATTACTTTGATGACGGTCGGACCACCCACATAGCTTAGTTCAATGCAAATCGGATGTGTGTGTGCAAATGAGCTGGCGTGCAAGTAGTTGGATGCAACGCAACTCACCGCATTTGCACCGAAGTGCAAAATGCATCCCAGTGCAGCGAACCAAGCAGGCCTTAGAGACCCTTGACTGTATGGACGTTTGTCCCATCCCTAGTTTAACAACCTACATACCAGTAATCAGCCTGATTATTGATTTACAGTCGTTGGATTAGAATATTTTTCATGGTTTATTTTTAACCGTGGGTTCTGGGCAATAGTTGGTTACTCCATTGCAACGGTCAGAAATCATTAATCAGACTGATTTTTAATATGTAGGTCCACATAGGAATAGACCAAACATCCATACGGTCAGTGGTGCTTAATAGTGTGCCACGTGGCTCATATTGCGGTCCTTGGTCAAAGTTCTACTTCTAATCATCAATTTCGCAGAGATCAGTGACCGTTTGGATGTTTGGCCCATCCCAAAGATCAGCCTGATTAGTGGTTTCAAACTTTTGGATCTTCGTACCCCACCAAATAATACTCCAATTCCACGGTTGAAATCAACCCATGAAAACGACTCCAATCAACGCTTAGAACTCACTGTTCAGGCTGAGTTTTGAAATGTAGGAATGTGTCAAACATCCATATACGGTCAGAGGTCTCTAAGAATATTCCACGTGGCTCGTACCGTGGTCCGTCGTCAAAGTTCTACTCCTAATCATGCATTCAATGAGCAAGGTATATAGCTGTCTCGATAAAACAGGTTTAGATGAACTCTCTACTCCCAGTCTCCCATCATGGCTACCAAAATGAAAATGACTACTATGCCCTAGCTATTCTTCAAAACCACACTGAAAAAAAGCCAACAATATCAACACCCAACCACTACCGGTCCACCTGTATGTCTATAATTAGTCAATGTTTTAAGGGCATTTTCGTACTTTAAAAAAGAAGAAACCGTCTCTTCCCTTTCCTCAATCCGGAGACAAAAGGAAAAAAATCGTTTCCATCCGCTGACGTAACTGATATCGGCCGAGATCCATGTCGCTATCTGACCGTGGAGGTGGCCTCATCCGCCCCTACTTATAGAAACAGGAAACGTTAGGCTTGTTTCTAACCAAACCCATTCGCCCACGTGTCCACATTCTGGAACCTCCACTAAAAACTTTTCATAAAAACCTTACACGGTGAACGAGGCCAGCCTACGTGCCCGACTATGGGCATGAAAAAACCCGACACTTATCGCAATCTCATTGGTTCTCACTTGGGGCCAAATCACAACCCACTATTCGCTTGATCTTCACAAGTGACGTGGGCCCCTCCCCTCCGTAACGCCACGTTTCGCTCTTGACCAATTAGGTCTCTGCGCTGTTCGAACCATGGCTTACACACGTGTAACATCACACACATGTCCCCCGTTCTGTTCTTATAAATGCCGGTTTAACCAGTTCTGCATTTAGTGCGTTCGGTGAAACCGTATATAGAGAGAGAGAGAGGGAAAGAGAAAGAGAGATGGACGGTAGAGGGGGCTGCTGCATCGCTAGATACGCCGGGGGTGCGTACGATACCTCCAAGGTCGACCGCATAATGCTCAAATTCCGGCCGATCGCACCCAAACCGGCAACTGGTTGGTCAGTTTCCGGGGGAAAAACACCGGAGAACAACGACGGGTTCGTCAGAACGGGAAGAGCGAAAAGAAAGTACGTCAGAGATAACAGCAACAAGACTAGATGTGGAAGAAAGAGAAGGGTAGTTTCGGAAGATAAAAAAGATGTGTTGGACGAGGCGGTTGTAACGTTGCCTTTGTTACCAGAGACCCCTGACCGGAAAGACTCACCAGCGAGGGGATCACCGTCTGATCTTGATCTCACGGCAACAACGCAACCGGTCCGGTACGGCCCCATCTGGTTGAACTTCAACAATCCGGATCAAAACCCGGATGGATGTGTGGAGCCAGATCGAACGATGGTGATACCGCAGCCGGTGAGACCGGTGGGATCTTGTGTTATAATGGAGTGCGTGACGGACACGTGTGTGGATGGGGAGGTGTTGGGTAGGACAGATGAGGAGAAGAAGATGAATCTGGAAGGGGACGCGTGTCCGGGGTTTATATCAGACGGTTTAAACATGGTGTGGTGGACAAACGAGGCGTATAGCAGGATGGTAAGCCAAGGGGGAGATGGACCGGAGATGGTGTGGTTGGTGATGAAAGAAAGATTGCCGGTTACATACCCGGCATTTGCGTGCCGGGTGAGACTGCAGTACATGTATCGGAAGGAGAAGAACTCGTTGATTGTACCGTGTGATGTATGGAGGATGGAAGGTGGAGGGTTTGCATGGAGGTTGGACGTGAAGGCTGCACTCAGTTTGGGTCGATGAACCAACCCCACCCCACCATGTTTAAACCCTTCAAGAAGCTGTGAATATTTTTGGTGGTTGTTTTTAAATTTAATTCTAGTTTTATAGGGTTCTTATCGTTTTTTCTTTTTCTTTTTTTTAATCTTTTGGTCTTTTTCTTTTGTGTTTTTTGTGTTAATGGAAGCATTTGTTCAAAGTGTTATCTTTCTCCTTTATGAACAATATGAGTTTGAACTGTGAGAGAGAGAGAGAGAGAGAGAGATTGTTTGGATGGAAGGAGGAGCATCCATCGAAGAAGTGGATGAGCATGCAATGAGACAGGTGGAGGAACAGAAGTGGGGTGTGATATTTTGTTGATTAATTACTATAGCCATTGCCATTTCTTTAGCTGTTTCTTTTGGTTTTTGGTTTTTTCTCTCTTCTGGTTGTCGGCACGTGACGAAACAGAGTTGGAACTTGGAGAGTAAACCTTCTATCACACCAAATTGTAAACAAGCCAATGAGTTCTCGGCACGTACACAAGTGTTTTGCAACGTACTCAGGTCTTTTGCTTTTTAGGTGTACGTGCCGAGAAC